>OX376170.1:11783382-14350000 GCA_947363495.1 Euzophera pinguis | reverse complement strand
TGGTTTTATAATTTAATTAATAACATTGATTGTATCCACTCGATTTGGCGGAGTTGTTTGCCTACGAAACTTTGGTGGATAATTTTTCGAGATCGACAATCAAAGCGAATGCACTGTCAATGTATTTTTGTCTTTTTTTTTTTATTTACTATTTATTTCACGTCCATGTTACAATAGATAAAACTTTTAACGTTTTTAATTTAACAGTTTTAAATGCCACTTTAATAATGTCACATAGACCTGCTTTTATAGTTACAAGAATTTGTTTGTGGAATCTGTATTTGAACATTGAGAGAGATTAACATATCAACATATATTTTTCCAGGCTTTAGGTACTTCAATTTAAATAAATTTATCTTTAAGTTCTGTATGAATAACACGATTCCAGTGGTCTCAGAACCTTAATGTTCAGGCATTATACGAGATTACCTCTCAGGACACTGACTTTGTGACAATATACTATACCAACTGTGCTCGAGACTCGGTGTCCTCTTCCGCTATGCAAACACACTTGGAGTTTGTCGTTGCACCAACAATGTTGTATATACTTTCAGGGGCTTGCTAATGCCATGTTATTAAACGAAGTAGACGGCCGGGTTCGTAATACGATATTGAGTTAGATAACAAAAAAGGGAATATTTTTAAAACAAATTATTACACATTATACTTATAGTTGTGCTTGAAGGACTTACTTGAATCTCAATGGCCTGCAAATACGTAGTAAGACAGGGCACGCACTGTTTTCGTATGAAATTTAAGAGCTAGGAAAGAGCAGTTATAAATGTAAAAAGTACTCTACATTTTTTTTAAACAATAAACTTTCATAAATCTTTATACTGTGATTCTGATAGTAAAAATATCTTCTCTTTCTATTTATAACCTCTTAAACTAGAGGGTCGACTGGGGTTGTCACGTGCAATGCACGCTATAACTACACACAGACAAAAAAACAGAAAAGTTAAACTTATAACCCCACTCTAACTAGTCGCTTAAAAAAGGCAAATAAAAGTTGAATGCACTTTTCAAGATTAAATATAGCAAAAGCCACAGAAATTCATTAGCATTAGTGAACATATCGTCTAGATACATTATCAACAGTGTCTAGTCAAGTCATAATGGGTTGAAACTTTTTACTGCTAGCTTCGTAATCCAAGGTGTGAATATGAACTTTGGCGCTCAATTCAGAGGTCGCAGACAAGTTAATTCTATCTTATTTATGTACCGTCTGGCACGGTGTGACATTTCATAATAAAACAGTCTCGATTCTTAAAAGGGTTACCAAACGTCATCGTCGTGGAAAGGTCTGTATTTCAGTTTTTTGTATAAAGCAAAAAGTAAATCGAGAAATTGTACTTTTATTTAGTGTGATTCGATCGGATAGGTTACACTAATAAGTGCGTGTAATGACGATCATGACACTTAATTACTTATCTATAAAATATTTGTTTCTGGACGGTTTTAACCACTTCATACAGACCTACTAAAGGTACGATAACGGCGATTGACCAAAACTAGTGTCAGATTTTCCACACTGCCTCAATGCATTTGACTTTTCTACCTTCTTTTAAGAGTGCCTATCTCTCCAGTTAGAGTCTCGCTAGTTAGCGATAAGCCTGTAAAAGTCAAACCTTTGGCTCTGTGAAACCGCTTAGCCTAGCTGCGCTTATTATCCCTACCATTCTCCGATGTCCATGTCATTATTCATATATTTTGGTACACGTAGTAGTTACATTATCGCCGCCCTACAAGAAGCGTGCAGCGGCACCGTGTGAATAAGGCACTAAATCTATTAACACGAGTGTCGAAGCCCGAAGGTCTTCACTATCAAGTGCACATGCGCAATACATGCGCATTCAGATACATCGTCACAAGGAACATGCAACTGCGTAGTTTGTGAAACTGAAACGCAATACGGTAAAGAAGGAAATCATCTCAACGTTCAAATATTCAAACGCAAAACAAGTTCCGTTCAGTCCTTTGTTTAACACGTACTTTTGTGTTATGAAAAACGCGTCGTAAATATACTGCATACAAAAATAAGACGGACATGAACGTAAAAATTATGAACCGGATATCAGCGCGTCGCCGCAACCGAAGCATGGGTGCAGAATCAACTTGGAAAACAATACATTTACAACCTTACAAAGTAAATAATAAGGTTGATATGACAATGGAAACTCCGACGTTATAATGCGTCGACCGCCGATTGAAAACCAGGCCATATCCGGCTATTAGCATTATAAGCGTCTTAAGAGTTCCGTACGTAAATGTTACAGCGGATACGGTCAACCACGGATTGTCTGTCTGTGAGTTGTACCTATGTTATTTTTAAAGAGACACAAAAATACTTCTCGTTCACCTTTTTTTTTTTCAACAATATAAATCTAGGGAAGTTTCACTTTTATTTATGTACTAGCTGTGCCTGCGACTTCGTCCGCGTGGAATAGTTATTTTGGGAATCATGGGCGAGCGCTCATCACGCGGCGCGTGTGAATTTTGTTTCAGAGTTATTTTAAAATTGTATTATCTTATAAGATGTTTATTGAAATTAAGTGATGTCAAAGACAATTTTGTTCACAGTTAAATACTCTTAATCAATAACATATTTATTTGGATAAAGAATAATATTATTATGTTGATACAACTCTGACAAATAATTTGTAAAAAACGGTTATTGTGAGTTAATCTTAAAAGATAGACATATACTGTCGCGGACATTTTTTTAGATAATTTAAAGAGGAAAAATTCTTTCATACATATTTTTTGGTATCTCGAACGGTTTTCGCAGCGCACGCAACGGAAGCCCTCAAAGATGAATAATTTTCCCCGTTTTTTCTACATTTTCGGCTGTTTCTTCGCTCCTATTAGTCGCAATGTTATATAGCCTAAAGCCTTCCTCGATAAATGATCTATCCAACACAAAAATAATTTTTCAATTCGAACCAGTAGTTCCTGAGATTAGCGCGTTCAAACAAACAAACAAACTCTTCAGCTTTATAATATTAGTATAGATTAAACGGACATAAGAAATCGTATTTGGAGAAATTGCGAAGTATGGCTTAGGTTTAGGATTTAGGCTTTAATGTTGTAATACAAATCGAATATCATGTCATTATTAAATTATTTAACAATGACGTGGGAAACTGTTATCACAGGCACCATTAATTATATCAATTGTTCTATGGAAGTTATGCAGTTACGACGTCACAATATTGTGTTATTACGAAGTGCCGAGCGATATTCGTAGAAATATTATTAATTAATATATGCTATGATTACTTAACGCAATAAACGTTCACAAGAAACCTTCATTTCTAATAAATAGCTGTAAGCTTTAATTTTTTTATTAGTTAACACTTCTGATATTATGACTTCTTGTTACTCGTGTGAAGCTCACAGAGCAATTCCGTAACCCAAGTTATCTGACCGATGGAAGAGTAAACCATCATCAGTAATATCGCCTATAATATATAAGGTAAAAGTAATATAAGGAAAGCCGACGTTAGAAATTTCAAAATAAGGTAAGAAGCAGAAAAATAGGCGTCCCGCTTTCTGGTCTAAAACTTTATTTTATTCTGACAAGAATTAATGACCAAGTTCCCACGAAGTTAGGATAACCATTACAGTGACATTGAATTTCACAACCAAGCGTCAAAAAATCATATTAGTTACTCGAATGTACTAATAGTTTTTGAGGCGAAATTTTACAACCAATAAAAATTGGGGGAATTTCAGTCTTAGTTCTTTCGCTTATTTTTGCATTTTTATCACGTAAAAAAATATTCCAGTACAATAAATTAAACCCTATGCACTCTAACGAAATAAAATTAAAATTCCCCACGCGCAACATCCGTTTTCCAAACTTGCTTACGTACTTAATTTATATCCAAACGCGGAGTTATTTTTAGCGACATTCCATGGGCGATGGTAACCCTACTACGTCAGCGATGCAAGCGGTTCGGAGCCGGTCGTCGGGCCGACAACCTGTGTTAGCTATGCCAGGAATGCGATTAGCCGCCGGTAGGTGGATTGGCGTGGGAGGTGCAAAATACGCGACTGGCCGCTGCAGTTAAGTGTTAACGACTTCGCCGAATCAGTAACCATACATGTACATGAATTATTGACCGACATGTTTGATCGTACACATGTTAAATAAAAAAAATAAAAAAAGATAAAAATGTCGTTTAATGCCACACAATTACAAGTTTATTGTGTTCATAACTGATACACGGTAAAAGCAAAAATTATTTGTTGCTAGGTCATTTGTCTCATGAAACAACCGTAAATTGTGATTGAGATTTAACGCTAACTTATTGCTTTCTAGTTAGTTCAAAAATTAAAATTCATTTGCCTTTTGGTATTTTTTGTCTATTGCATGTCAGCGACCGACTCTGAACATGATGTACAAATAATTTTTTTTTATCAACTGTTCACACTATGTTTAAATCAATAAAGTTCATTCATTAATTCTTTGCCATAATATCTTCGTTTTAGCTCCAGGTTCTCGAAGATTTCGGTTAGTTAAGCGTCGTCAACCAAAGACAACTGCATATTGCTTAACATACTTAACATCTTCTGTTTTATAAGTTTTATAAAACAGAGTTAATACAAAACTATGATATATTTCACAATATAATTCTTACATGTGTCGTGTTAATAGGATACTGATTTATCTATTACGCTTAGTTGTGTTGTATCTGTTCAATTATATTTATATGTAATCAATCAGTTAGGGTAATGTACTCCAGTCCACAAGTATCAAGCACAAGGTCACTTCGGTACCGTGACATCAAGTTTAACTAAAGTGTATGGCAGTTGAATAACTGCGCAATTCTCTGACCGCCGCTACCAAGAAACCATTATAGAAGATCTCCTTGACGTGCGAGCAACTTAAAAGAAAAAAGATATGTAAAAGAGCTGAGTCGAATAAGTTTGTGACAATGGCGGACCTTGCATAGCAACATGTCGTTTTTACTACTTTTTGTGAATATTCTCTATAATTTGATACAAAAGCGGTCCAATTTTCTACTAATCATAGTACATGAACATGTAGGTAAAGAAAATTTACATATAAAGTAATATGAAAACACAAAAACTTACAATCGCCCGATTGTCCATCTTGAGCGGACATAGCACGAATTATAACTAAAACACTATCACCAAACACAATCGCTTTGTTTCAAAACAAAAGAGCAATAAAGACCACACAGATAGAATGGTTTATTAACACAAAGAGGCACTTGAACCACCGGTGCGGTAGATCTCATCGTTTCACACCGCGTCATGTCTTGTAGACATTTTCATGTTATACGAATCGCAGCATCGTCCTTGCGCGCGTCGCCCGCGTGTTGTTGTTGTGATACAATGTTTCAACACGTGGCATTTGTTGATGCGTACCGCGAACACGATAAGGACGGTGTACCGGCGTGGAATGCGCGCCACAACTAACGCGCGAAACAGCGTTAGGTTTGTAATAACCAAGCGGAAGACCACGTGATTTAGATGACAAACGCGCCGAGCTCTCAATGAGCCAGATAGACGCGATTATCGATGAATCGCGAGAAGTGACCTGACGTTTTCCTCATTTGAAATTTTCGAGTTCAAACGTGATGATTAGTTTTTTGAATATCCATTTAGAAATACCGTTGCTCGTGCTCTTTTCGAGTCTGACGAGCAAAAGGAATTTACGTTTACAAGCTTTCTGTGTCGAAACAGTACAGTGCTATCGGCGTTGAGAAAATCATAGCTACCGCCTTCGAAATAGTCATATGCAGATTACTACACAAATTCTTTTTTTCCCGGCTGCTGCCAGCCACGCAATTTCTCCGATTGTATGCAAATCCTCGACGCAAACAAAGAATGAAAAAGCACCGACGCAGACGTTCGCTCCACACCACCTGTGTGCAGCCCGTCTGAGCTGTGGACAAACTAGCGCCCTGTCAGACTATCAAATATATAGAAGAATCCCTCATTAGAGAATAGAAAACTTCCCTGTTAAAATATTAAATGATGTGTAATCATTCGCATATTTCGCACACCATGTTCGGAACAGACAAGTCTGGAGGTAAATAACTGCCAACTTGGATTGTGGTAGTCGTCACAGCCCTTGATGTCGAGGAAAACTACTACGAAGAATAATTCGAACGTCTCTGCCGGATGCACGCTGCTTTCTGGCCTCGTATAACAGATAATTCATATATTGATTCAGATTCTGAGATTCGGTAATAGGTTCACTTATGAATGTCATGTTAGCAAATGAATTGTAACCTACATACATTACTACTAAAGTCGCTTAAATTGTGACTAGGTCTGGTACTTCCAAATCATGGAATCTAAAAAAAAATAATTACAAACTATTAAAGTTAAATGCACTTCATCGCAGAGGAACGAATATATGGAGACGCTTAAACCATAGTCCGCCAATTAAGGACGATACTAGTCCGCCAATAGTTTTCCCCACCGGATGATACGCGGTCTTCTTGGTTAGGGCGTTTCCTTCGGAGGACGACACAGCAATCCTTCTGAACACTCTTTATTTCAAGTTTGCGACGCAATCCAACCGAGAGCCCCACCGTAAACAATCTAGGCAGGATATTATTCCTAGATCTCATCTCTTTACATATCGACCGTCGTCTTGTCGAGCACGGTTTTATTAGCAGTCTTCGGCTGGTGAATTATTCATCAGCTTTTCTATTAAGCACTTAGGCAGAGGAATAATGCATCTGGCAGATTTTCATAGTGCTTGCGACGAACTGGCGGTCGCATAATAGACATAGGGTTAAGTCATGGAGACCCTATTTTCATCACCTTGGCCGCGAAATGGTACAGACGGCCCCGTATGAAAATATGCCCGAATGCATATCAATGTGACATATTAAATCACTTTGTGTGATGGAGGTTATTCGATGTTTTTGGGAGAATTATCTCCTGACATTGTAAAAGTAGGTTGTTATTTTAAATGTAATTTTGTGGCGTGTGACGCTGCAACATGTGAAAGTCTGCCGGATCAGCTAATTCTCATAAAAAGTAACCAACTAGCTAGGTACTGTTGTATAAATGTATGGCTCCTTACTTTAAGGTTTTTTGTAAAGTAACGAAACATAACAATAATTCTTGAAGATGTTGGATAGCATTCTCAAATAATAGATTTTTTTTGTAAATCATGAATAAAAAAAGAATTTTTACTTTTTTGTCAATTAGAAATGTTGTTCTTAATTTATTCTCAAACTTTCTACAAGATTGTAAAATTCCCAATTAATTGTTGTTTTAAATTCAGCCCACCAAGTACAGTAACCACCAAGTAAAGTAAATCAATACAACATGAATACAAATGTATGACGTTACAGTCAGTCAGTACATATGTACTTATATTTTCTTTATCACCAGGCGCCTCGGTTGGCGCCACGTTCATTCTAGAATGTTTAATGAAGTTGATAAGACAAAACTACATGTAAATTAAATCATTACATTCAAATTCATCATTGTCGATTAAAAATTTGTCGGTATTGTAAACTTCATTTACAATTTAAATAATTCGCTATCGCGCGGTGCCTAAAGTATTGCAGTTATGATATCCATCAGTCGAGGATCGAATCTAACAAACACAGATGTTATAGTGTCGTTTACTATTTTTTTGAGAATTATATGAAACGATCAATTATCATATTGGTTACTAGTTAGTGACACTTAAAAAGTAATTGTTAAACAAGTTGTACCAAATAAATACAATCAGGTGACTTTATTCTAAGTACACCTGAACTTGGAAATAATCAATAAGAAAAAAAAATAAACAATCGCAAAGCAACGTCCAATGTGGCACGGTGAGCGCAGGCCGTCACCGATACATATGAATAGATATACAGAACGGAGGAAAGCTTTATACAAATGCACTTACATTGGTCGGTGAGATTACACCTAGTTACTACTTAGCAGTGATAATTATCCCTCCCGGACATGGCGGTTCACACTCATGACACGTCCAAGTATGACGACGGAACCCCCACAAACCAAAGCCTGAGTTTTAGGCAGATCCTTTTCTGGACCTATTTATACACACAGAATAGATAATAGTATGGCGTCGTCATTGCAAAGCTACGTTACTTCTGATCTGGATCGGTCCAGCGGATTGTTGGTTTTCCCCTAGATCTAGTTTCCGCCATACGGTCAACACTGTTTTTGGAGACACAGGCAGGAATTCTATAGACTTCCCGACAGGCTGGGTATTATGCCTGTGGAACCGCATCTCCGACGATGTCTTGTCGAAAGCTGTATATGTGCTCCAATTTTTAGAAACTTCTATGTAGGTTCCCAAAGTAAAACTGCTTGTATGGGGATTTTTTTGTCCCCACCAGCTTCTCAGTTATCCAGAAAATTTGTTTGTCGGTCTCGTACATGTACTCTCTACTCCAAATACCTACTCATGCGTCGGAGGCCCGCGAGGCCGCAAGACACCGCGGCAGGTTTAACGGCCGGCCGCCCGTCTGTCTGGCCGTTCACCCGGGGCCCGTTCGGGGGCGCCGCCGCGGAGCCCCGAAACGTGCGCGAAAACATCGCGCGCGCCGTTATCAATGCCTTTCTGTGTCCGGTGCATCTTTGGTAGTGATGCAACCGGTACCGAAGGTTTCGTTTCAGTTAGGTCTAATATAGGTTTCAAGTAATGTTGACTTTTACATTCTCGTTTATTGTCGCATGACATTACGTTACCTTTCATTGAATTTAATTAAATTCAATCAATGTTCAAAAACATTTTTTTTTTGTTAAATTAATTATGCAACTGATATCATAAGAATTGTGAATTGTTTCAATTATACCAGCGGTTCTCAAAGTATGCTCCGCGGTACCCTGCGGTTCCACGAGAGAATAATAAGAAAAAATAATAACATCTAGCAGACAAAATATCTACCGTACCATTTTACACCTTATAAAGTAGTGTAAAATTACATATCATTTTTAAAGTTACAGTAGTTAAAGGGTAGGGGTAGGCAGAGACTAAAAGTGGACCCAGGACACAGAATTATTAATAGTACCCAGGATCACTTATGACGTCTCTCCATACAATAGGTATATAGGGCTTAGCAAACTATAAACATCAAATGAAAAAAACTGCTTATGTTTACAATATTTTTTTGTTCAATTGGTATTTTTGAAAAATCATGACGAAATCTTTACAGTTCCTAAACAACAAAATATTCAGAAAATCCCAAAAATATACCCTATAATACATTTTACAGGAAAACTTAAAAAGAAGTATGAATAAAATAGGGCTGCGGTAAGTAATAGGAAATTGGAAAAAATTTAACCTGCACCGCGTGACATATCATTGAAAAGGTTTGTTGTAAGGATGTACGATTTTTTTTTCAAATGAATTATTTTGAATTTATAAAAGAAAATTAAATATTTTTGTTCATAATGATTTCTTATGTTTTCGCGATTGTTATTCATCAAATTAAACTATTTTAATACGGTTTTTATCGCGTTTATTACTTATTTATTTACATCTGACGTTTTAAACACTTTACAGCGTTCATGGTCGCAGGCAGACTAAGTTAACATTTGTCTTTGATGTCATAAGATTACAAACTACCGCCTGAAATTTTTATTGGGAACTATTCCGATTCACGCAGTATCGGCTCACAGTATCTAAGGGTCTTGCAGTCTGCTTTCGAGTTTGCGATTTTATTAAGTTAATGACTAGGTCCCAAGCTGGTGGTACCTGCCATCCATCCTCTCTATTGAAATTAGGATGTTTTTTAATTTCAATAGCTTCACGTAACATCCTTGGAATGAATCTGTTTTCCTTTGCAAGGACTTGAGGATTATCAAAACTAAGTAATAAACGCGATAAAAACCGTATTAAAATAGTTTAATTTAATGATTTTTGTTCAGTTGGGGTTCCGGCAAATATTATGCATTTTATAAGGGTTCCACCACCAAAAAAGTTTGAGAACCGCTGAATTAGACAATACTCATATTTGTCATAGTTACAATTTTTCATCTGATTATTGGCATAATATTATAAGTAATAAACTTATGACCAAACTGAAAAATAATAAGATTTCCCGGAGCCTATTTTCCATTATGTACCAATTACAGTAAATGAGTATCAGATCTGTTACAATCCAAATAAACAATATTTCACAACACTAGAGCTCTTGATCACTGATAAGGCGTCCGCACTCATTTCTATTGTTTTGTGTTTCAGACACGAAGCGATGCTGTATCGCCGCGGTAGGCACCTTTGAAGTTCCTTCGTGGAATCGATGAAGAAACAAGATTTGGCGCCTGCCCCTGTCCGTCCATCCGACAAACGATTTATGATTATCATTGTATTTTTTTTTCTCTTATTTTACAGGAATACTTTGCATATGTTTTAATAAGCAGCAAAAGCCCTCTCTTCTCTAATTAGAAATATGAAACGACTACAACGTAGGGTTATTCCAAAAGAAAGATTTACCTATGGTTGACAACACACAAGTAACACTACTGGATTACTCCTGGCGTTGTAGGCGTCCGTATGCTTCGGTAACCACTTCCCATCATTTCCACTACATCATATACAAAACGACTACCAATCCAAATTTTATCCTATGAGAAAAAAGAGTTAAGAATTATGATGATGATGATGTCTTCGTTGATGAATTCATAAATTCTTAACTCTTTCCCATTCTGATGAATTTTGCGTCACTATGGAGAAAGAACTAAATGAATTTGATATTTGACGACCAGTTAATCAAACAAGCGAGGTTCAACATCACATCCTTCATGCAATCTCCTTTTATCCGAGGTTGGTCTAGTTAAGGCGAGCGTGGAGGCTTCGGCAAAAAATTTGGCGGTCAACGACGCGGGGCCCAGTGGGGTGCAGCTACTAGACATTTTTTATTGTCAAACATGATGACCACGACAAAGAAAACTTTAGAATTTCACGTGTAGAGCAAATAGAGAGAGAGAGAACATTGGGTTTCGGGAGTATGAGACAAAACCCTAGAATGTAACGTCTAGGTGAAATAGAGCGAAAACCCTTAACTAGAACGTCATGCCCAGACTAAAGACAGAAACAAGAGCCTTGACTGTCATCCAACAGATACTAGACTTGACCAGAGTAGATTGGCTTGAGGACATTCAGCTGATAGCAGAAACCCCTAAAGTAGCAAGAAATAGTGACTAGCATTAGAATAAGTATATAATTATCACGCCGTACCTCCAAACTTTGCCTGCAACAGCAAATTGCCTAAGTTCTGAAGACTACCATTTCCGCATTGTGCTTGAGATCATCATAGCACTTTACCAATCAGGGACCGGCTTCATAAATTTTTTCGTTGTTTATTGTTTTTCCTTGCAATCATACATAGTCGTCCATACAAAACTCCTGTTTAGTCCCTGGGATCATTCTTAATTTATTGGTACTTATCACAACACGCGTCGTATATGGGTTCTTCCATTTGATCAACCTTATGTTAAGCGATAGCTGGCTGCCGCGTAACTTAACGGAATTAATTGTTACTTGATAATGAATGATTAAGCATATCTATAGCACAAATCTTAAGACTTATACGCATTGTCCAGTATCAAGCATTGCTCTAGTTAAGCAGCATATGCAAAAAATCTGCGGTCAACGACGCGAGGCCCATCAGGGGTGCACCGTGCAGCCAGGCTGCAATAGTACGGTACTTGAGAAAGCCCAATCTTCAGAAGATAGAAGAAAAATCATGTCTAGACTTATTATCTGCCGCTTTATCTAGTCATTTTGCGAAAAGCTTAATAAAGTGAAATGAAATGACGAAGCACAGTGCAACGTTTTTTTATTGATGAATGCCGTTAGGACTAAAAAGTGTTAGGTATGTGACGTCTGGCTTAAATTATACAAAATTTGAGACGTTTCGAAGAAACCAAGTCTCATAATAAATGAACAAGATAAATACTAGGAATCGCAGTGTGTGGCCAGTCGATTAGATTATCGTAAAAAACACAAATTAACAAAAACTAAGTAATTAATATAAGAAACAGAATACATTCAGGTGTTCTGAAAAGCCTTATTTTAGAATTACATTTAACATACGACCTTGGAAGTCTAGGTAACTATTTTTTTATAATTTCCAAGAGAAATATCCAGCGAACTACAAAATTTGTATAATTGCCCACGACGACTATTAATTTATGCCGATTCCGAAACAGGAATGTAAGGGCATTGAACATATGAATACAAAGATCGAAACACCTTGAAACTATTCACAAAATGTTGAGGTTACGGAAGAATTGCCACGTCATGAACGCTTGCCAATTATATTGCAAATGCGCTAATTGCAAATCACTTTTAAGGTTCGATTATGTCGAATGAATATCACTCGACACACTGGTTTTGCAAAAATAGCCCTCGCGGTAGTGCTTTGGTTTAGTTAATTTCAATGTTGTAAAAGAAAAATAACTGAACTCTATACAGTGCATATAGTGAAAAAAATTATGTATAATCTAGCTGTATGTTGTATAGCATCGTGTGTCACTTCTCTGCAATTTTTATTTAAGACTACATCTCCGGCGGTCTGCGACTTTTTTATTGGGAACCAAGTTGTTATTTTATTCACTTTGAAATATTATTATTAGTTAATGACAGCGATATCTCGTTTAGGCTTGTTAAACAACCTGAACCATTGATGCAATTTAAGTATTTGATGCAATTAAAATTAGTTAGCGTAGTTAGTAGTAATTGAAATATATTTTACTAACAAAATACTGTCTTATACGCGATCGCGGATGTTGTGACTAATAAAGTTAGTATAAAACCGTTTCCAAGCAAATAAAGGCAAAAGATTACACTCTTTTACTTATAGCTAGCAACCAATTGGGTATTCTACGTGGGGCGCACTATAAGTTTCCGGAATGAATATGAAAAAATACTATTAAAGGTACAAAATTAATTTATTGTTTTTCAAAATAATCTCCCTTGGCGTCTATGCACTTTTTCATTCGATGAAACCAGTTTTGAAAACTTTTGTGCCACTCCTCTGTGGTGACCTCTGAAACGTGTTTTTCATACTCCTCGACAGCCTCTTCTGGTGATGAAAATCGTTGACCGCGTAATTGGTTCTTAATTTTTGGGAACAGAAAAAAGTCACAAGGTGCCAGGTCGGGACTGTATGCAGGATGACTCATGAGTTCTACATTTTCGCCTTCAAAAAGTCGTTTGTCTGTCTGGCCGTGTGAGAACTAGCATTGTCGTGGTGTAGGATGATACGGCGTTTACGGTTATTTTTACGGAGTTCGTCAATAACTTCCGGCAAACAAATGGTCGTGTACCAGTCACTATTCACTGTACGACGATTCTCTAAAGCAACAGTAGCCACGTGTCCAGTTTTATTAAAAAAAGAAGCAATCATCCGCTTAGATGCACTTTTCACGCGCGCCACTTTGGTTGGTTTCGGCTCATCTTGAAAGACCCATACGCTCGATTGCTGCTTTGTTTTGGGATCGTAGCAATAAATCCATGTTTCGTCACCTGTCACTATGTCCCACACCAAATTTGACGCACCTTCGTTGAATCTGGTAAGCATGGCGCTGCACCAAGTGACGCGGTCCGTTTTTTGAGCCTCGGTCAAGTTGTGTGGGATCCACCGCGAGCACAGCTTTCTCACACCCAAATGTTTGTGTAGGATTAATTGTATTTGACTCATGCCTATTTCTAAGGATGCGCGAATTTCATGGTAGGTCACATGCCTGTCTGTTTCAATCATACGGCGCACAGCATTGATGTTTTTGTTGGTCACAGCGGTGGACGGCCGACCATCGCGAGATTCGTCACTGAGATTGATACGACCACGCTTGAATTCTGCAAACCAGCTATAAACAGTTGTCTTGCATGGTGCTTCATTGCCAAAAGCTGTTTCAAGCCGAGCGATGCTCTGTTGAGCTGTCAAATTACACTTAAAATCGTAGAAAATCATACTACGAAAATTTTCCCGAGTTAAATCCATGTTGATGCAGACACACAATTTTTTAAATGGCGCCACAAGGTAAAAACAAAAGACAGTCAGATGAAACAAACTGCATTCTACAGCCAAAGAGTTCTATTTTCAAATGTTGCAATAAATTTTTAAATATTGTTTATGTAAGTGGCCAGTTCCGGAAACTTACAGTGCGCCCTATGTACTATTTTTTATTTTTTCTTTCATATCAATATTTTTATTTCCAGAAACAGAATTATGAAAGAATTTTTGTAATCCGTTCAAAAATAAATAAGTTATAAGCCTTTGTATTTCGCTGGAAAAAAAACAAGAAAAGGATTCACTGTGTGAACTGTGACGTCACTGCCACTCGGTTTCGTGCGTACAAAAGAGATAGCAAGACGTCCCCACTACGCTCCCACTTTTCTTTTAGAGAAAACTTTAAAATCGAATTACTGCATTAATTAACAGCCAATTTTGTTGTTGTTTTAAAAATCGGTTACTTTTTAGTGTATATTTTGTTTAGTAAAATAATATTAACCAAATATGAATACAGTCAAGTAGCCTATTCCTAGTTTCATGATGTAATAAAACCAAATTCACTACTTTCAGGTAAAATAATAATGAAGGCCTTTCAATTTATACGATTTAATTTATTGATCAAAATTAAATTTTTACATACATTAAAATTTTAACTGAGCTAGGTGAATAATTTATCGTGTAAAGTGTAAAATTTATACACGGCATTTAAGCTAGCTATTACAAGGAATATAATACAGTGGACAGATAACTGCTAGCAAATAAGTTCCATTTAGTAACCAACTTAGTTATTTAAATAATTGTTACATTGTTATATAGTTATTGAGCGTTTTTAAATATACAATAAAATTACCCGCGTGAAAATATTCCAGTATACAAAATTTATGTCTTTATTTGTTTTTTTTTTTAAATTTATTTTAATCTTAAATTAAGTAAAAATATTCTTATTTGGACATTTTGTGTCAGCGATGTCATCATTCTATAACATATCTTAACATTTGTTTTTAGATATCTATAGTTTTATACAGAAAAAAGTTAAAAACATACCTAATTAAATTAAACACGTAAATCCCCACGCGCAAATAAATTAAACACCGCAAGTAGATACAGTGAGCCGCAAAGTGTTAAGTGGTACAATTTTCAATATGGGCAACTGTACATTATTAGTAGGTACATACGTACCACGTCGGCACCGTTAGCTGTATGAATGTGATATATTAGGCTCAACTTTCCATACCCTTTCAATTATTAAAATAACAGTCATGCTTGTGCGACGTGCAAAAACCTTCGGGTCGATGACACGAGGAGGCACTTTAGGGCTCGCTCCGTCACACTACGTCAACGACTCCGGAAAAAATAAGTTTTTATATTTTCCATTGAATTATTATGAATTCGGCGTAGTTGTATTGACGCCAAGTTTATGCGTGAATTTTCTGTTTCAATCATGTATTACTTTTGTTTGGTATGGCAAGATATCATTATATACTTATTTTAGGTTAATTGATTCAGTTTCTTTACTTAACATCTTTAGCAGATGTTTCGGAAGTATCTATCTTAACAATTGACATTTATACCTATTGCTAGCGACTTTAACGTGCTGTCGTATTTTATAATAGAAAAAAAAAAAAATTTGTAACTTATTTTTAAAGCTTCTACTTTAACTAATTAATTCGCCAAGTGTCATTTGGACGGGCCTCCAGTTAGAGATTACAAAGGCCAAAGGTTACGGTGACCACTTTCCATAAGGGGGGACATGACATCCAGTTTACTTTGTAGACTATGTCCAATTAATATGTACATAATTCGAGCGTAATAAAATCGTAGTAGAAATAATAGGTCGAAACGACGGCGGCCGGTGAAATCTTAACATTTGAATAGGGTACCTGAATGCCCACACAGCATTCACCCACGCATTGAGTCACAGCTTGTATAACCACCCCGAGTTGGACAAACTTCGATTTTGCAACGAGACAGTTTGAACCCGTTAATAGTTATATACAATCGATCAGTCAATTTCCAATAGTCACAATGACTCTATTAAATAAAAATGGAATTAAAAAATCTCACAACCTGGAGAGGGACTGAGGTTTCGATTTTGTAGTTTACACAGTTATAAATAAATTAGACAGTTCACTCCACGAGTAGCTGTGTGACCGAAAACTCCGAAATGGCGCTGAATGTTTTAAAAATATACTCCGAATAAATTAATTACGCACCTCATTATTTTTGCTTGTTTACTATTTTAAGTATGTACGTAACACTTTCACAGACATAGCTATCACTGGATTATTTCCTTACCGAAACTTGCGATCTAGTTATCTTCCTTCCTTCATCCAGCCTGCAGTGGAAGTTAATTATGCTGGCGTATATACTATATAACATGTGACTACACGATTTCGTTTACCTACTTAAATATTCGTGCTTCTTAGCAACCAAAAGTGCTAATACAAGATTTCACTTGCACATTGCGCGTCGTCGATTTCGGGCACAATAAATTGTTCCGCATTCCAATGTGAATTTCATTCACGGGTCGCAAAGGCCCGTCTAGACTGTGCGTCGGTAAAAGGTTTCATTTGGAACCATTCACCGCACCACGACACCCATCAGACATGGGATAACTGGTTAGCATAGGCTTTGATTGGCCGGTTATGGCGATACGAATGGCGCAGACATTAATTTCTTCATTCATATCGAATGGGTTGCCTGTACAAGTTCGGTTTAAGAGTGTTATAAAGAAGCTGTGCTTTCTGTTGGTCCTATAACTATAGTTATTCGTTCAAAGTGTTCAAACTCTCATGTTAATTTTAATTCTTTACTCATTTTTATTAGAACTACTCAAACCAGTCGTTGCAGAACAGTTTTTCACAATTCAAACAAAAGCACTAGTCGTACCGAAACGTAAATATTTGAAAGAACGATTCTTACAATAAAATCTGCCTGTGAAGAAAGATTTTCATTTCATTTCAGATATTGCACGAGTCACCGACTGACGACTGGCCGAGCGGCATCCGCTGTCATCCGCATAGCAACACACCTTTCAGACGGCAAATGAAAGTTGATCGCGGTCGAAAAAATGCGAGTGCGCCGGTTGTTCCGGCACGAGCGTAGTTTCAAATATTTGGCAATCCGGCCCTGGCAGCAGTAAAAGTAATATGTCTTGTTCGGCACATGTAACATGTAGTTTCAAATATTTGACAATCCGGCAGCGTGCTGTAGAATCAACATAATATCTACCTAAGTACAACCGCTAAAAGGCTATATAAATAGGCACATGTAGTTTTAAATTTTTCGATAATTTTTCCTTGAAGCAGGCCGTGCTAATCGACGCTTGTTTATGTTTGTTTAGCACAAACAAAAGTATGCATTTTATCAAGTTTTAAGATATCCCACAAGTCGACTCATCCTTTATCCTATCACCGCGAAGGTAGGTTATAGTAGGCAAATAAGAGAATTGTTTTCTTGTTTTTTTTTTCTGTCGTTACGGTACGGACAATATTGATCCCTTGAATTAATGTATTCAGAGTAAAATTTCGTTCTTCCAACCATTCAGAGATAAATTAGCATGTTTTAGAAACCATTCACGAATTCAGGAGATTATTAGCGAATTTGTCAGAGAGATATTTAAATGATCTTTCGATAAAACCACCGGGGATTATGGTACTAACTCTGTCTACCAAGAAATACTTTATCTATCACTAGATGTTTCCCGCAGCTCCGCCTGCGGTATATAGCCTATGTTACTTAGGGTAAATGTAGCTTTCCAATGGTGAAAGAATTTTTGAAATCGGCACAAACAAACATACACACAAAAATACAAATCTTTCCTCTTTATAATATTACTGTATACTAATATCGCAGAACCTGACAGATAAAAGTTCTTACGGTAATATGGCGAAAGTTTGTAGGGTAAACTTTTAACTTATCGGACATCTGTTAAAGGCACGATTGGGATAGGAAGATAGTGTTAGAATAGTGGTGGTTAGTGAAAAAGTATTCAGAATAGTCACGGAGTTATATGGTGTGAGTTTTTTTTTCAGCTCTATTATTTAGTAGTTAGTCATATAGTTATAGCTTTACCATTTTTTAGCAAAGTTTCGAAATGTAAAAAAGATAGGGTTTAGTTATACTCCTGTTCGCACTTTTACAACATAAATTAGATAAACAAATATTGACATAACAATATTATTCGAGTAGCAATGTACGAATCCTTGATCCAAAATAATGAGACGGAGAAGTTAAACCTGGCTCAGTGAAATCGGATTACAATTAACGTGAACCTCAAGTCGAGACAGGCGTGTAGAACTATAGAAAGACATTTGTTGGCAAATAGATAATATTTGAAACTAACCCGGGAACTACGGGCGGGGTGAGAGCAATTAGTAACTTTCGTGTGAGCCGACTGTAATTCTATTCATATCTTCCCCTAATCAGAGGAAAGTTCATAGCAGACAGGTAGGCGATTTATTGAGAGTTGTGTAAACAAATTAAAATTAACAAGCAGTTATTGGAATAATTATTTTGGGTGTGATACGGACTTATTTGTGTAACTAACCCATGTAAAACAGAGATAATATAATTCATAGACGGCGTAGAGCATACGAAAAGGCGTTATTAATTTTAACAGTTCTCGCTACCACTTCCATGTTTGCCAAAAGAGACAACGTGTATCATTATTTCAGCTCCAAGACGTCCACTAAGGGTCCATAATATGGCCTCTACCACAGTTTTCCATGCCTATTCAGCGACTTGATTAGGTTAATGGGATATTTGGTAGCATTTGCCGGCACGTAAACGACATTGCCATTTCGGGTTATGGTTGTCCTTGGGCAAACAGTGCCTATTCTCAATCAATCACGTTTGACAATACAAAAACTGAAGACTTGCCCACGCTAGCGAGAACCGCGAAACCAAACTCCGTCAATTAATTAGTCACTTTCGTAAATAGAGGATAGAGACCGAGTGCCCCAGTATTCCCAGAAACTGGGTATTAAGAGCAGTGTCTTTGTGTTATTTAGATCGGGCGAATGCAACGAACTCCAGCCGAGTGCCAAAAGCGTGGGAAGTACGGAACCGTCGGGCTGGACTGGGGTATAATCGCACGATTCACGACACGTCATTGTGCGATTGACACGGGTAAATTTGTGTAACGACAAATCTAGGGGCTTAAGAATAGATCACATTTATTTTAGTAAGTTATTAACTTAGGCTTTGTGTGTCTCTGACTGGTAGAATTCGTCGGGAAAATAAAAAAGGAGATTGAATCTAAGGTTCGTCACGCCTTATTCCAAGATGTTATTGTTTTGTTATCATCGTATCTTGTGTCTCGTCGTCAGTTCGGGCAGTTTTTTTATCTAAAGCGTTTGAGATTCAGTTCAGTCAATTACATCACATGAAAACATTAGCAAAGAATTAGATATGTAAGAAATTCGTAATGTTTGCAATGGACCCCGGCCGTTACGAAAGCAGTGTTAATCTTATAAAGCGTCAATGCAAGCGAGCAGCCACGTGAGGGGTAGCTTCAACCCGAATTGGGTTACAGGTAGGGGAAGAGGGCGTGAAGTAATTTTGGGGTCGGGACTGTGTCATAACTCCTCTCAAAATAAACTAGGAATTATGTCATAAAACAGTCTAATGGCCGGTCTTTCAACGCGTTTTATGTGGCCAATGACTTCACATACTTTTAGGATGCTTTGTGAATACTGTTTTGCATTAGGGCCATAACAATATGTCCTTTCTTTTATTTGTCTTCATGCATGTATACTGAATAAACAAAATGTGCAAGAAGGGCATTCTAGTGTCTGTGTTTAGGTATATTAGTGATTTCAGATGGTTCTTTTGATGGCTGAACGTAATTGGCTTATATTTATCCATTTACTGACTTAGAATACTTTAAAATTTAAATGAATAACAAAGTGTACAATTATTCTTAATTGAGTCACAAAAGCGGAAATGCAATAAATAATAATTGCTCTCCTAACACAAATCAAACAATTTTTTTTATTTTTACACCACACTTACACCCGATTACAATCGAAAGACCAGCTAGATTTAGACAGTTACAAGTATCAAGTAAACACAGTAGGCAATGATGCATAATTGGGAAATAAGGACAAAGGTATGTGGGGCATCACACATACAGGTCACAAGGGGATGTGTGCATTCAACAATGATCTATGGGCCAGTAACCTGTAGCGGGTATAGTAGGCGGAAAATCATATTGCTTAATGGAGGGTCCTTTAATGGCTTTATTAGTATATTGTCACTTCAAAAGGATTTTATGTAGGTATTGATGGGTTGCAATAATGTGCAGACAATGTATTTGTACAGAATGATAAGTATAGTTGATTTGATGTATGGAGATAAAACTACTTGTCTAGTTTGTCTATATTTATGCTCTCTGCTTTACCCAAAAGATTTTTTTTTCTAAGTAACTAAGTAAGTAGGCAAATAGGCAAGGTTACTTTTATATAACGTTTTTTGCATTAAGTCTGCTATTATAGATATTCTATTTTTTGTTTCTACAATAGAGCTGAAGAGCTTGTTTGCTAATAAAATCAGAATTTTTGGTCAGACTTAAAAAAAATCTTTATTTATTTCCCTTGCAGACTGTAATTTACATTGGAAACTTGACATAAGGACATGTTGGTGCAAGGGTTCTACTAATTTCTAAAGAAATTTCTTCCAGTAGACTCGCAACTGAAAATTTGAAAGAGGCTTCTTTAGGAGGAAGAGGAAGTTTCTTTCTGCAAATGATTGTCTGAACTTTGAAGAATAAGTATAACCTCTATAGTCATAAGGAGTTATACACACTCCAAGCAGGAAAAACTGATAAAAACAAACAACAGAAACAAACATACATACATACCATCACACCTTTTTCCCATAGTGGTAGGCAGTGACTACAGGTTTTCATTTGCTACGATCCTTACAGACAGGTAAAAACTAGTAAAATTATTTATATTCTATCATAATTCAAATGTACATGTGGTCAATTAATAATGTAACCTACATGAAATGAATAAATAAACTATTTAATTTTATTGACGGAATAATACCCTAAGTGATTTTTATTTCTAGTTGGTATGGTTGGCAACGCAGTTTATAATAGCTTAGGCTAATGTCTCCTATTAATTAATAAGAAAGAAAAGTAAACACGGAGGAAAACAATATATACATAAGCAGTGAATTAACCACATTTAGCTCTGCAAATTACCAGATTTTAAAAATCTTTTTAGCATGAAATGTACTGCACTAAATATACAACTAATGGCATGGTCTAAATATCAAAACTGAAATATCTAATATCAAAACAAATTCAATAAGAAATGTGAAAAAAAAAAAACTATGCAATTCTTAAAATGTTTTAAATACATGTACAATTAACAGGTAATTTTTTATTATGTAGGTAGATATTTTTTTGTAAGGTTTGCGAACTCCCAAATAGCTGCTAGTATGTTTTTAAATATTGTTTTTACATTAAGAACAAGCTTGAAAAATGGCCTTTTCCAATAAATCCTTATTAAACAGTGAAACATTTCGTTTTAAATAATGTATTTTAACCAAATCCGTTTCAGAAGATGATATCTTACAACATGTAAATACAATATTTTCCATGTTTCCAAAAAGCGATGTTTGCAATTTATTCTGTAGGTTCTGTATTTTAAAATCAAATGGTTTATTTTAGTCAAGCAAATTCTTTTTGTACTATTCTTCAATTTCAACTCGTCAAAACAAAACATTATTAGCTCATCTTTACAACATTATGATTACTAGTAAACAGAAGGTCAATGACCCATTGCCAAATTTAACTGTTTATTTACCATGTCTCTTACACTCTGTAATAAATAAATAAGGGGACTTACATTTATTTTTGGCATTCTCATCCATCAGCATGTTGAAGTGGTGGTGGCGGTTCCACGCAGCCATTTTGCCTTCGTGCGGAGCCCCGAGAAGCACCAGGGCCGCCCCGGCGGGCCCAACTCCGTCTAGGGGCTCCAGGATCTTTACACTATATCTTTGTCACACACTCATAACCCAAGGAGCATAACTAACACACACTCGCGATCAGAAACTTCACCGCAGCCGACGGCGATGTCATCGGAGGCATATACACATGCCTTACACTTCCGCTTAGAACACGCACTGAACTCGCGGGTAAACAAGCACGGCAGCGGTGATTCACCTCGAAAGTCGCGCGCTCCGCACTGCAGCGGACTGTGGCGTGCGTTCGCGGACCGCAACCGACTGACACCCAAACAGACGTCCCGTGCTTGTGTCACGTGTGCCCTATGCACAAACCACCACACCAACACCGCACAAAATTATTTCAGATATCTTCGCCTAATTTCAATACGCAATCCGTGAGGCAGACACGACAATACTCGACAGGCGAGCCGCGCGATTTCACTCCGTCGAACCAATGCCGACTAAGCACTCGACAAATCGAACTCACGAACAAAATAATAACAAATGTGCATGAGATGCTCGCTGTAATATGTGCACGTGGGTTGCGTCACAGAGAGAATCTATTGAACACAAAACACTAAGGCAAATACGAATGTTACAAAAACACGACGGAATTTCTTACACTGCAGCCAGCAAGCTTGAGAAGAATCAAAAATTGTTGAAATACGAATTACACTGTAGCTAGAAAGAGCCAGTGAGTACACAAAATTATCAACAGGCCTGCAGTTTCCACAGTATAATAACAACACCACGATTCACACTATTTGTAAACAAAACACAGCTCTTTAACACATTTAGAAATTATCAGCATGAAATAGTAAAACGCGAATACGTTGATCAAGCGCGACAAATAGGACAAAACATGGCAGACTCGAAAAGCACACTAACGTTGTCTATGATCATTTTATTTTTAAATGCTAGTTGATTTCGTTCCGTTTCTACAAACTGAACGAGTAAAATGACAAAAATAATGATACTCCAGCAGAACTTCAAAACAAATTACAATTAATCTAACAAATTTTGTTCGGTTCATAAATATATTGTACTATTTTGTAAATTTAATTAGTCATTCAATTTTTTTATCGACTACCCTACATAATTTTTACGTAAAAAGAAACAACAACGCGTGTATCATAGACAAAAGAATAAAATTCAAGATGGCGGGTGGCATCTTAAATGTTACCAGTGCGGTTGAATATTATACTAAATAGTAGAAGTAGAAACCAACTATGTTCTTTACCAGACGTGTCGTCGTGTCGAAAGGGCTATATGCTGCTACCGAAACTAACAGCCACAACGAGACGTCGTGATTATTATGTTATGTCATCGCATATAAATCGCAGTTATTCCTGAATATGTATTATCTCTTTTAATAGTTTGTGTTATGTAACTACCTATGTACATATAAGAAAATATTATTAGCGGTGGAATTTTTGATGTGTACTTGAGTGGCTGTCATGTTTACTTTAATTTTTATAGTGTTATGTTGTTTATATAAACTAATTTCTGGCCATTATCTGTTCATTCATGCAGAACAGATTATATTATTTTTGTTTTTAAATCTCTCTGGCGAGGTAACTATCCCAAAAATAATCTTACATTTAATAGAGAACAGTTGGAAATTTCGAAAACGCATGATTATTTTTCTGGTGGCAGGAATAAGGTTCGTTTTCGTTATTATCCGAAAATAATATCAGATTTTTAGGATTAGCTAATTAATTATAAAAATGATCACATTTATACCCCCAGAAAAGTAAATCTTTACAGCTGTATGGGCCTAAGCCTTTTTTTTTTTTGTTAACGGAGGGGAAATGCATTTACGCACAAAGTGTGGGACTCCCAGGCAGCGTGCCCGGACTACCCACTAAAACCCCTCCGGCGTTTCCGCACCGGCTGTTGAGGGCGCCATGGGGTCGCGTTAGCATTCTACCACGACGCCCTCCAGCCATGGCCTTTTGGCCCCCTCAGATGGCCTTTCGCCCCCCCCCCCCCCAAATCGGGCAGTGGCCCATAAATGGACCACGCCCGTCCCCCAGACCCACATCCATTCGCCGTCTCATCATAGACGGCGCCGGCGGTGGAGTGGGCTGGCAGAAATTGGCCGACAGTCAACAAGACCCCGACTACCAGGGAGTTATTAACTGTCACCCAGGGTGCACCGTCCCGAATCCCTTGTCAGCCCGCCCTCTCACCGGATCCTTGGGATCAAGTGAGAATGCAAAGCTTTCAAAGGACCGGGCACTCGAGGAGGTTCCCTGCCCTGCACCCCATGGGCCTATGCCTGTGCCAACACAACAGTAGACATATCAAAATTAGAAACAACAACAGTTATTGAATTTATCATATATAGATAGTTTGACACTGACATTTACTTTTTTAAATTTTGATATGCCTTCCGATGTGGCACAGACAAAGGCTCATACAGCCGTAAAGATCGATTTATCAGGGGAATTAAAAATGATTATTTTTTAAATTTAATTGGCTGATACTAAAAATCTGATATTTTGTTCCGTTAATAAGGAACCTTATTCCTTTGCGTACACTTTCTTTTCCTTTCCTATAATTTGAATGTTTTATCCTACTAATATTATAAACGCGAAAGTTTGTAAGTATGGATGGATGTTTGTTACTTTTTCACGATTAAAGCACTGAATTGATTTTCATGAAATTTGGTACGGATATAGTTTAAAACCCGAAGTCGAACATAGGCTACTTTTCGACGCAGGCGGACCTGCGGGAAACAACTAGTGTAGGATAAAGAGTAGACTAGCCAAGTATGCTTTCGCAGGGAAATATGATTGATCCGGACTTGCCCTCAAGTCCGGATCAATCACATTTCTGATTCGGAATTTGACGCGTTCCTTGATTTTATAATTTTTATTGTCGGGAGCTTTTTTTGATTAGGTCAAAAATGAGGGAAAAAGCGTATGTTTGCTGTAGAGACATTTAAGAATGGATTTTAATCATATTTGGTGTTAAAAACGTATGTCAAGTTTTAAAAAAATTATGTGTTGTGAAAAAAGGGGGAAGTTCGCAGCAAAGTTTTATCAATAGATATTAGGAGAGTTTGCGAGAAGTCTACTGTTCACAGAACTTCTAGTTTTATTCTTTGGGATTAAATATAGTGAGTGACCACCAAAAAATACTTTGATAATTAGAATTACTCCGTGCTTACGATATACTTGGGCGATAATTATTAAAACATACATTGATTCAACGCGCTCCTATGTTAAATTACAAAATATTTTTGCGCCTTTTGTCGCACGAAAATTATACATCATTGCAGCACCAAAGTACCAAAGTGATGTATGGTTTCATCTGTTATATTTAAACTAGCACATCCGGAATTGCTAGACGCGTTGAAAACTGGGATAGATTCAGTTCACAAAATAAATTTCGTCGACTCGAAAATGATTCTCGCAGTCATCACTGATGGATAGAAAGCTGTGTTAATTTCCTACCGTAGGTCAAACATAGTATACTAAGTAGGTCAACGAATTATCTACTGCAGGCAGTAACTAAAGAGTCGGCCATAATAATGAAAAGCAGTTATATTATCAGCTACAGGGGCCTTACTCTGCTACCCACAGCTTACAATGTTCTCTCCTATATCTTATTGGATAGATTAAAACTTTACGTAGAGAGCACACTCGGTGAATATTAGGGTGGCTTCCGCCGGAGCCGGAGCATAGTGGATCAAATATTTCTATTGAATAACATTATAACGTAACGAACTTTTGAATAGAGCAATTCAACATGAGAGCGCGTTGACTCGATGTATGTTTTGATTAAGTAAGTTGCGTTTGATCAGTTTATATTCCGTTTCCGTGTGCGGTTTCCATAGAATTATTTCTAAAGCGGTTTTGCTGCTCTTTGTTGTCACCCGACTCACGTCTCTACCTTTTCTACCAAATCTACTAATATGTTCTATCCCCCTCCCCCTTCAGCACTTTACTAACTTGCGTCACGGTTCCCAACTTGCCTAAGGAAAATAAATGGTGGATCTTGTACAACATTTAATCCATCCAATAAAATGTTAAATTTATTCAATGTCAACATGTATGATTTCAAAAAATCTGAATCTTTGATGAAGGCGAAATATTTTATGTATTAAATAACTTATAATAAAATACTTTTGAAACATATTACAGCATATTTCTAAATCATTAAGAATTTATATTTATATATTTTTTAGGGGGATAACTAAATAATTAAGGCGATTTTAGGGGTTTTTGACACCAACTTTAGGGATAAATAATTTTTGAGAGTTGGTAACACTGACTTGCGTGTCCGTCATCCAGCCGTCATTGTTTTCGTCGTCATTGAATTCATTTCTTTTCGACGCTCTGTTTAGAGAAGAGAATTTGTTTCTCGTGATACCTACGTTGAGTGTTTGATTATTACATTACTTATCTGCTGGCTTATCCACCAGCTGTGAACAGTGGCGTGGAGTGTCTTTTGAAGATAAATATTTACACTTGTGAATGTGTATTAACCTGTGTCCGAGACTCCGAATCATATAATAAAATTGCCTATCTAAATAGCTTCTAGTGTTTCGTGTTATAGTTTTCATTTCTCAATATGCCTAAACGTGGAGGAGGAAGAAATTTGAGAAATTGGAAGACTTATGATAATGATCATTATGGTAAGTCTATTGCTTCGAAAGGGCACATGTTATTTTTGTGTAATGTAATGGCGTGGTTTTTTTTTTTCTATAGGAGAAAGTCTTTTGTTACCTTTTGTCGTTTGTTTGTTGTAAAAGGCCATGTGGTAGTTGTAGTTACATTAATAAAGATGTTACTTACATCAATAGATCATTATAAAGATTCTTGCAAGGGTACATAAAATCTTTTTTGCAGAACATGATGACAGAGGTCATTCGAACAACACTAGGCGCGTTAGTTTCAAGCCCGGTACTAACAAAGGAAAAAACAAGTTCCGTAATTGGAATGATGCTAAACTACTGCTCGATGATGACATTGACATGTCTGGAGGGCCGGTTCATGGGCAAGGTCAAGGAAGAAAAGGGACGTTTAGAGGCAGAGGCGGCAAACGTATAATGTCTGATGGTCCTAGAGGAGGTCTGCATAAGAAGAAGTTTATCGCTGGCTTATTACCATGGTACCAGATTGTTATACCTTACGGAGCAAAACACGAGAAGGATGTTATCCTAAAAGCGTTATTGAGTTATATATCACCAGAGATCTTCATTCCGCATTACTACAAAATTAACGGGAATTCAGCAATGTTTTATGTAGATGATGTGAAAATTGCCGAGAAGCTTCATTACGCAGACAGGAAGATCACGATGACTGATGGCTTTAAGTTGGTGGTGATTGTCCGCAATGTTGCCCCGACTGTAACGATTGATGCGGAGATGAAGGAGAAGATGAAGACTGCCATGGTGAAGAGATACAATGCTGTAACTAAAGCTCTCGACTTGACAAAATTCCATGCGGACCCAGGTAAGGCTTTGTAAAGAATAATGGACATTATTTCTTTTGTTTGAATTATTATGCAAATAGATGGGATTTGACCATGGAGCAATTAAAAAGAGTAGATGCAGTTTGAAATGGCGCAGTGATGTGATCATTGGTGCCTCGCCGACAAAAAAGTTGGCGGAGCTTGTCATTGCTCATGCTCCATGGTTGGAGCCACGGCCGAAACCAAGCACCCCGCACGTCTGCCTTCCGCCCCATGTAGACTCACAAATACTTTCTTACAAAACGCTTATTACGGCATCTCCTCTTTGTAATTGCTCCATGGATATGACCATCTTTACTTTTATTGTAATTGAGCCAATCTATTTTATTTTTTGTAGATTTTATATGTATCTAGATATTATGATATCTTACCATCTTAGTGAGAAAGAAAGAAAGCGGCGATATTAAAGACATGCCGCATAGTTAGAAAGTTTTTATCAGCATCATAAACAAGTATAGCCCCTTTGTATTGGCTCTGGCTCCACAAAAACTTTAAATACCAAGACTTTTTTTACACTTGAGAAAAAGTAAAACATGATAATAATAAATATAGAAATAAACACTTTATTGCACCATGAAAATACAACTTTGAGACACGTACATGTAGACATAATGATGTGCAAAGGTGGCCTTATCGCAATAGAAATAAGCAGCTCCCTTGTACTGTCTTTTCCTCTTATGTATAATCCTTTGCATTTTTATTGTGTACATGAATAAAGTAAATAAATAAATAGCAATCTCTTACAGGCAACCCTTTTTGTAGGAAAAATTTCAGGAAAAGAGATTTAGGCATGGTGCAGAAACTTATGCTAAATACAATAGTATAAACTTAACATTAAATAAACTAAAATAAACTTACTTAAAGTTAAATATCAGTACATGTATAAAATACAGAAATAAATAAATGTACTATTATCATCTCAAATAATACCATATAACACAATAAATATCTTAGACTATGGAGAACCAATAGATCAGAAATGCGAAAGAGTAATATATAGGATATGCGTATGTTAGAATGAGATAGAGAGCAAGACCATTTCATATACATAATAATGTCCCATAGCGGCCTTACGAATTTTTGTCAAAAACAAATAATTAAATTATTACAAAGTATCTAGTCATAAGTGTTAAAAAAGTGTTCAGTAGCAGCACATAATTATGGTTTCATGTGCAATGCCTAAATGTAACTCAAGTAACAAATAAAACCCACATAATTTCACATTTTACACATAAGTACCACCAAAGTTTATCACTGTATAAATCCATGATTTAATAATTGTTTCGATAGTTTTTCCGCACTAATATATGAGAAATATCATGTAGTTTTATCACAGGCAGGTTTTATTAGAGGCATAAGAATTCGAATTTGGATAAAAATAAATATGTGAATTTTAACAATAATTTTCAACCTAATTCTTGAAGTTTACGGAGGATTGACATGATGCTGTCAAACTTCATATCCATAGTATTGCACCCAAACGCTAGGGAGGAATAAATACCTACTGGTATCAAACATACCTATATATTTAAATTCAGCAATCCGACACGGTTTATGAAAAAAAGTCTGCTACGAACGCAGGTAAATGATACAGGTAAGTCGAATTCGAGATTCCTCAAAAAATCTCACGCATTTAGAGATAAAGTCTAATTTTTTTGAGATATCGCGAAAAAACATGGCGGATTTCTACTGAAAACCCTGTGTTCGTATTCTCATTCATCTCTCGTAATTGTAATATTACAATTTCTATTAAATATCCTCCACCTTTCAGATTTCTATGTAACTTAGATATTTGCGAAAAATGGCTTAAAATGGTTGGCAGAAAAGAATGGTTTTATTTTTTTTTATACAACTAAGTAGGCAAACAGGCGTACGGTCCACCTGATGGTAAGTGGTTACCGTAGCCTTTATCCTGCCTGTATCGTAGGTTTTCCAAAATATATTCAACTATAGGTAGTAAACACTTTCAATACAGTTTTCAGTAGAGGAAGAATCGGCCACTGGTCTCAAAATTATAACTAAACAAATTTAATTAATGTCCACCTATTTGATGTCAAGTCGGAGTTCTTGTTAAAAATAAAAATACTAAAGTAGCACTTTTATTATGTTATTTTATTCTTACTTATCCCAAAAAATACTGCATACTTAATTTGGCAATATTCTCACGTTAAGAAAATCGATCATGGTGATGTCGACATTGCTCGGCTCAGCACCATTTGACAAGGCACACATATATGACACACATATAGTTTTCAAAATGATCTCGTTACTTTTACTAATCAGCCAAAAAATATGTATTTAAAAAAATTCTAAATCTATGATAAATATAGTAATATTACTATATCGTTTTTTTTTTGTAGTAAGACGGTTACAGATTATATTTTCTCACTTGACAGACAAATAAATATCAGTCTCTTTTTGTAGAATTACAAGACGTATTCTGCGCCCTCTTCCGCCCGATGATAATGTTGGCTGTGGTCGATATCATCGCCGAGCACATTCCTGACCTTGAGGCTCTGAACCTGAATGACAATAAGCTGCATGGCACAGAGCATTTGAAGATTCTCTCGACCAAGTTCAAGCAACTCAAGATTTTGTATATGGGTGATAACAGGGTGAGTTTTATGTGTAAATTTACTATTTCTACCATTCTTAGGATTACAATTGAAGACACCCTCAGCTTGAAAATCTTGAAATTGGCTGTGCAAATGGGAACATTCACATTGTTATTTATACAATATATTGTGTCATCATTATTTTATATGGATCAAATTGTTCTACATAGATTAAATTTGACCTACTCGCAATATTATTTTTTTTTAAACATCTGTAAACTACTGAATTTAAAAGAAATTTTGATGCTTCCATAAGCAAATTAGCATTCAGGCTGCTCTCCAGCTTTATTTTTAACCCTTTCGCTGCCAGAAATTTTATAACAATTGATATTTAATTGTTTACTACGTGTATACTCGTAGGTTGGCATCGAAAGGGTTAATTGCATGAAAACTCCATAAAAGACTTTTATATAATATTTTCACAACAGAATTGAAATTAAGCTTGAAAATTTCAGATACCATCCGTTGTATCGTTAGATCCACTGAAATCCCTGCCACTGGTGGAGCTGTACCTTAAAGGGAATCCACTTGTTAACAGGTTCAACGACCATGAAACCTACATCAGGTAATGTTTATTGGTACATGGATCGGTATGACTCGACCATATTTGAGGTTTTTATTGTAGTTGTATGTAGTGTCAACCTTGGTTGATGAAGGAAGCCTGATGTGACTTGTTAGGAGAAAGAAAGAAGTTTTTCAATGGTCCCTCGTTCAGCCGCATCTCTCATTCTCCATTAGAGGGAATTTACTTGGTAAAAATTTACATAAGCAACTCCTTATAGTATAGTATAGATTTTACAATTCTTTCTCTAAGGGAGACTTCTTAGTTTGAGTATGAACCATAGATTTCGCATTTTTTTACCAATCTCAAAGTATCCTTGGTTGCTTATGTAGTCATTAGACTATGAGTGCGGCTGAATGCTGAGGGTTATATATATAGGAATGATAAGTGTTCCCAGAGTGGGCAATGAGTATTGTGGACCACATTGTGGACACATTATAAAGAAAGGAAAAGATGGTCTTAAAACATAATTGAGTTTAATCATTTTGCTTAGAAAGTGGGTTCAGAGGGGATAAATTCTGACGTTACCTGATAAGACATACAATCCAGAGAGGATTGTAAAAGAAATTGACCTTTACTATATGGTCCGCTTAGCCTACTTTATCAATCTAGACCAAAAACAAATTGCACTTTTTGTGCAATATTTTGACACAACCTTTGATTGCAATGCGACTTAATATAACCTGAAAGACATTAAAATGTTTGACTATTTAAAAGTCACTTTTTTATATATTTTAGATTAGACCTTGGACCTTCTATTTCAATATGTAAAATAGACAGCTGACTCATAACATTACAAACTAACCTTATTAAACTTAACCGTATTAAATATAATTTGTTAAGCTGATGTTAGCTAAAATGTTTTGCGTCACGTTTCTTCATAATAAATATTGAATAGGAGAGAAAAGGCCAAGCATGTTTTAGTTAATATGTGGTTAACAAATTATTTTGAATACGAGGGTAAGACTACTAATACGTTCACATTTTTAAATTTGTGTACTGCTTTCAGAATCCAAACCTCCGTACTACCTAGCGGTTATTCCACTAGGCCATAGGGTGGATGCGGGTTCAATTTTTCAAAAATGGCATACATTAATGTCCACTTTTGAAACCAAGCAATTTGTATAATAAAAACTAGTAAAAAAATATGTATTACATATCTATTCAATCATATTCATTTATTACAACAGCATATTATCTATTCTGTAAAAAAATTACTAAACATCCATATTAATATTAGTAATACTTACCTAATTATTATTTATTTTTATTAAAATAGTTTTGTACAATTGTTATGTCTACTTACAACTTTTTTCAAGTGAAATATATTAGTTCTTCTCAAAGGAAAGTTAACATGAATTCAAAAAGTGCTTGTGAGAAAACTAGTGAAGAAGCTAGACCTATATATAATAAGCCGAATAGGACATTAATCTGCCCATCTCTGTATAATTTGTACCTTGTCATGGATATTTTGTAATGAAACATGTCTAAAATAGCAGACGACAACTAAAATAATAGTGATATGCATGTTGATGAAAAATAAATTTGTGGCGACTTGCTAAATTGGACAAGTTTCAACATGGTTATGTCTTTTGAAGAGGGTTTTTATCTATATCAGATAATTTTGAATTGTAAAAAGATAAATTCCCTGTTCTCTAAAATAATGCCAATTTGATATGAGCAGAAATGAACAAATAGTATGTGGTATAAATTTGGAATATTGAAGTATTGGCAATAGTATGTACTGGTTGTAAGGTATTTCAATTTTTCCAATAAATACCGGGCATTAGTACTTACCTAACTCCTGTTTGAATTAATTACACTATTTTAATAAAATCGTTACCGACATATTCATAAAAATGACTAACAATACTTTACTAAAATTGGTATTGTATTGGAATACAATACAATACAAAAACTTTTTATTGCACAACAAGGATACATTGTTAAATACAAGCAATTACAAGAAAAATAACTTTGTTCAAAGGCGGCCTTATCGCAATAGCAATTACGTAAAGTATAGTTTTCTTTATGAACAGGATGGTGAATTTAGTTTTTAATGTCAGTTGGTAATTTTGGTATAAGACGCGTTACGGACGAAAATAAAATATATAATAAAGCGCAATATTTTTTTGTACATGCTGTGTAAGAAATACTTTTTGATTACTTCAATTTATGTTTGTTTTACATATTTGTGTACATTTCTTACAAAGTTTTTAACCGAATTCAAAAATCGAAGGTTCAGCTTCAGACTATTTTTTTTTTCGAATTTGTTGGCATCAGTGACACGCTCGAAATTTGTGTCGAATGAGTTTTATTCTATAAGAAAACTAGTGGTTTTTACTACATGTTTTAATGCGACATCTGAAGTGTACAGTTTAAAAACGAGTAGGTATAAAGAATACAAACTAAAACGATTTGACACCAATTTTGAGAGTATACGTGACGCGTATTGTACCTTCGGTGTCAGAAGTCCATGGGAATTTTTTACTATTTTTGGCAAATTATCCATGCATTTTTGACCCCGAAAGTGCCAAGCTCATATCAATTTTTTTTATCCAATTAATATGCTTATGAGTTTCAGAATTGTTGACTAGTAAGATGTATGCTTGTTCCGACAGTGACGTCCGGAAGAGGTTTCCGAAGCTGATGAGACTCGTAAGTTTTATGAGACTTGCTGATGCCCGTGGCTTCGGTCGCGTAGGGCACCCTTATATCGTGCTGATAATCTATCCTTTTTGTGTAAAATTTCTTTAAAATCGGTCTTAAGTTTTGTCGGTAAAGTTTTGAAGGCACAGATGGACAACAATTACCGTCGATATGAATTTCTTATTTCCATACTTCCATACTAATATTATAAATGTGAAAGTCTGTCTGTCTTTCTGTTTGGCCAAACCGCTGAACGGATTTTGATGAAATTTGGTATGAATATAGATGAAGACCCGGGGTCAAACATAGGCTACTTTTTGATGCAGGCGAAGCTGCGGGAAAAAGCTAGTTTAATAATAAGTGTGTTTGAAGTCTTGAGTCACAATTGTGCGTTGCTCTTGATTCACGATCGTGCGTTCTTATTTTGTAATGTTAACGTTTGTTTGCTAGGATCATGAGTCATAACTGGTTTAAGGTACCAGTGGGTATTAAGGCCTAGCTAAGAGAAATTTGTAATAAAATGATAAATGTCCATCTTAATAAACAAGCTTTATTAGTTTTAAATAATTGACTTATACTACTATAACATTTAAACAAAAAATGGCATATTCTGCTCAAAACTAAAACATTACATAACTTTTTTTTAAACTCTGTCAATAGGCCTTATTATAATATGGTAGGGTAAAAAAGCCTACTGCTTAAACTATCTAAAAACTCAACTTAAAACATCATAATTTAGTATGTGAGATCAATCATCATAAAAATAAAGCAATAATAGCACTTAATATTCTCAGAAAAGTGAATAAATTGCCTCGATTAGCATCCATCAGCGCACTTGAAGTCATCAGAATCTTCGATTGACAATCCGACACACTCTTTATGATACCACTTCGAGCATTGCGAGCATTGCCCAATATCATCCATCCTATTTTCTTCACAAGCATGACAGTACCAACTTGCTTGCTTTTGTGCAGTATCCTTGATGGTGATAGACTTTCTGGCGGATACGATTTTAGCTTTCTTTGGATCTGAAGTTTTTTTAGATTTTGACTTTTCTGCTCTATCTTTTTCCTTTCTTTATTGACCTTCTCTCTTTGTTTCTCTTATACCTTTTTATTCTCTTCATTATATTTATTAAACAAATCTTTTGTGACTAGAGTACCTCGGTAATTAATGGCTTTTCCTCTTACAGTAGTTATAACTGGCAAACCTATTTCAGCATACTTTAATTTAAATTCTTAAGGCGACGAGACCCGGCTTTATGAATACTTGTTTTGTCTTAATTTTTCAGCAAAAACTTGTGTCTAGTTTTTTCGGTTTACATACTAAAATAAAAAAATAAAAAATGCAATTTGTACTATGTTTGCATTCAGGTTGTTCATGTAACGCCTTATTCATAAAACATGATAAATATTTGTTAAATTTTAGTTAAAATATGATTATTTTCGTTTTCTTGTAGTATTATTAGAACGAGAAGACGAACCACATTTACCTAGAAACAAAAACCATAAACTCAGCCAGATATTAAAAAGCTGAATAGCCCGATAATAAATAGGGAACATAATGTATAGAAAAACATAAAAAAGTCAGCATCTTATTGAAACTTTTATCAGCAGGATAGCTTAATTTGTATAGCAGGTATTTTTTAATATTTTTCAAAGAAAAGCAAATAAAGTTCGGTTGGAACCATAATCTTTTGTTACAATATCTATTTTATTTTTTTATTTTATTTATTTATTTGGTTTACCAGTGGTTACTACATCAATTCTTTTCAAAAGCCTTATTTATACTTAAGCTAAATGTGCTAACCTTTAAAGGTAAACACCTCATGCACAGTAAAAGTCATGAATTCTTAACAAAGAAAACAAAGAAAACAATCTAACATGCTACAAATGAAAGTGCAGGACACTACAAAGCATCGCCAATATTTTCTAAGAACCCTGCCAAAGAATCATGATGCACATCACAAAGTCTGCTCACTACATTATACAGCTGACACATCTTGCTTATGGGGTGAGTTACGCCCCAGAACGGTCCGGCGCTGTGGAGGAACTAAGGGCTTGAAAGCATTTAGTCGAGGCAACCTCGAGGGGGCTCTAAAATTGATTTTACCAACAAGTTTTGGACAATCTATCTTGTTTCGAATGAGTTTATAAAGGGTGATTATATAATGAATGTGACACAACAATTAGTTCCTGGCGATAAGTATTACACATCGGCCTTGTAGAACTTTATCTCTGTCGAATCTACCTATTTAAATGTTTGTGCCCTTGCCGATGAGAAAGTCTACGTCCAACAAAGCGAAACTGTCATTAGATAATGAGCAATATGCCTAGTTTGATAATCGCGCGATAATTACCAATGTTTAAAATTTATCGCCAGCTTCTGTACTACGTGGGGCGCACTATAAGTTTCCGGAATGAATATGAAAAAATACTATTAAAGGTACAAAATTAATTTATTGTTTTTCAAAATAATCTCCCTTGGCGTCTATGCACTTTTTCATTCGATGAAACCAGTTTTGAAAACTTTTGTGCCACTCCTCTGTGGTGACCTCTGAAACGTGTTTTTCATACTCCTCGACAGCCTCTTCTGGTGATGAAAATCGTTGACCGCGTAATTGGTTCTTAATTTTTGGGAACAGAAAAAAGTCACAAGGTGCCAGGTCGGGACTGTATGCAGGATGACTCATGAGTTCTACATTTTTCGCCTTCAAAAAGTCGTTTGTCTGTCTGGCCGTGTGAGAACTAGCATTGTCGTGGTGCAGGATGATATGGCGTTTACGGTTATTTTTACGGAGTTCGTCAATAACTTCCGGCAAACAAATGGTCGTGTACCAGTCACTATTCACTGTACGACGATTCTCTAAAGCAACAGTAGCCACGTGTCCAGTTTTATTAAAAAAAGAAGCAATCATCCGCTTAGATGCACTTTTCACGCGCGCCACTTTGGTTGGTTTCGGCTCATCTTGAAAGACCCATACGCTCGATTGCTGCTTTGTTTTGGGATCGTAGCAATAAATCCATGTTTCGTCACCTGTTACTATGTCCCACACCAAATTTGACGCACCTTCGTTGAATCTGGTAAGCATGACACTGCACCAAGTGACGCGGTCCGTTTTTTGAGCCTCGGTCAAGTTGTGTGGGATCCACCGCGAGCACAGCTTTCTCACACTCAAATGTTTGTGTAGGATTAATTGTATTTGACTCATGCCTATTTCTAAGGATGCGCGAATTTCATGGTAGGTCACATATCTGTCTGTTTTAATCATACAGCGCACAGCATTGATGTTTTTGTTGGTCACAGCGGTGGACGGCCGACCATCGCGAGATTCGTCACTGAGATTGATACGACCACGCTTGAATTCTGCAAACCAGCTATAAACAGTTGTCTTGCATGGTGCTTCATTGCCAAAAGCTGTTTCAAGCCGAGCGATGCTCTGTTAAGCTGTCAAATTACACTTAAAATCGTAGAAAATCATACTACGAAAATTTTCCCGAGTTAAATCCATGTTGATGCAGACACACAATTTTTTAAATGGCCCCACAAGGTTAAAACAAAAGACAGTCAGATGAAACAAACTGCATTCTACAGCCAAAGAGTTCTATTTTCAAATGTTGCAATAAATTTTTAAATATTGTTTATGTAAGTGGCCAGTTCCGGAAACTTACAGTGCGCCCTATGTACAATATCAAAACAGCTATGCTTACCCAAAAACAGGACGGCGTGGATCTCCCCCCAGCAATTGGCTTCGACGTGACGGAAAATGTGACCCTACCCCCTCGCCAGCAATCCTTCCTAGTGGACCCGGCTGGCCAGGACCTCGTCAGGGAATTTTTGACTCAATACTTCGCGATATACGACTCAGAGTCGAGACAACCATTGCTCGAGGCGTATCACGAACACGCTTGTATGTCAATGGCGGCGAGTTACTTGAGCAATGATAATAGATACTCGCCAGCTTCTAGGTAAGTTTTTTTTTTTTTTTTTTTATTATTTTTAATTTTTAACGCTGTAATGCATTGTGTGCCAGTTTATATTCAGGACATTATTTTGTTTTCGCCAGCTTCTAGGTAAGTTTTTTTTTTTTTTTATTATTTTTAATTTTTAACGCTGTAATGCATTGTGTGCCAGTTTATATTCAGGACATTATTTTGTTTTCTCGGTTGAGTTTTTTTTTTTTTTTTTTTTTTTTTAATCTTTAATGCTGTAATGCATTGTGTGCCAGTTTATATTCAGGACATTATTTTGTTTTCTCGGTTGTGAATAATGTTATCATATATCTTGGTTTTAATTATACAAAAAACACGCATCTTCAAAATAGGTGCCTATTACAAAAACGTACAAAATATAATTAATTTAAAAGGCCGCCTCGTATCGCACCTGGCTCAAAAGATCCCATTATACTGGCAGCATTCCGCTCTTGATCGCTATGGAAATCCTTTGGGACAGGTAATACATAGAACGCCTATCATTAGTTTGTTTGGTGGGAGATATTATTAAAGTAAATATATCATTCTTTCCAGACTAAACGCCTACATATCTAGTAGTCGTAACATAATGAGGGTCTCAGAAAGAGAACCTAGGAGAAGACACTTGAAGGCCGGCAGACTGCAAGTGGTGTCTTTCCTCTTGGACCTGCCCAAGACAAAACATGACCTGATGGGATTCGCTGTCGATTTGCTAGTTTTTACGGTATGTTCGAGTATTCATTTATTTGTTGTAACATTATTTATTTCATTAACCGCCTAATTCATAAAAAATATCGAACGTTCGTTGAGCCTACATTAACTTAAACATGTTATGTCCCATTCTGTCTAATCCATATTTGACGTGAAAGAACGAGACGGCACATATTTTGGTTAACTTGGACTTATAGGACGTTTGTTAATTTATAGGGTTAAACTTTATTGTTCAACAAGATAATTTGCGAATGTTATTTAAAAATATATATATATATACAAATGCCTAAATTATTTGGCGGACTTCATGCTAAATGCATTCTTTACCAGTCACAGTATGTTTTTCACTAAAAAGTTTAACAATTTAGACGTTTTCTTTGCATTTCCCTTGATGATTCGTGGTACGGGGCCCTTACATTGTAAGGCCGAAAAGCTATGGCATTTTTTTTCATATTAACGAAATTAAAATTAAAATTTTTGCCCTACAGCCAACAATGATCGTGCTATCAATGAACGGCGTGTTCAAAGAAACAACGACCACTGGCAACCCCACGCGATCGTTTCACCGCACATTTGTGATAGTGCCCAACGCAAGTGGAGGATTCTGCATCATGAATGATATGCTGTACATCAGTAATACTACTGAAGAACAGGTCAGTAACATACATAGATAGATAGATAGCAGTTTATTTGAATTGCTACACACACACACAATTTACATAAACAAAAAGAAAGGTACAAATCTTAATATTACAAATATTTAGTTTATACAGTTTGGCAATCCCAAACGATCGTTCCACCGCACATTTGTGATAGTGCCCAACGCAAGTGGAGGATTCTGCATCATGAATGATATGCTGTACAGTAATACTACTGAAGAACAGGTTAGGGTTCTGTATTAAAACGGAACCCGGAACGGACCAAGACTCCGTTGTCTGTCTGTCACAAGACTGCATCTCATGAACAGTTGAAATTTTCACACATTTATTTCTGTTAAAATAAATATTTAAGGGATCTCCCATACTAAAGATATGATTTGATGACTTACTGAAATCATGTTTTTAGCCTGCAATGTCCTAACCAAAGTTGAAAAAAAAAACGAAAAAAAAACTAAACAAAGTAGGCTTTCTGTTGGAATAAAATGACAATGGTTTACGGTTCGTTTTTTTTAAACTTACACTCGTATTCTAAGAACCCTTATTATGCAACAGTTTCATACATTACTTTATCCAATTTTATAAAATTAAATAAAACATAAAAAATGGTGTAAAATTTTCTTCAACATTACTACGTTTTCAGACATTTTTTAAAAGCCGAAACAAATTTGAAAATGGAATACTTCGCTGATCCTGATCGCGTGCGCGTGTTGGCCGCGTCCATAGATAATGAAGCACCAAGGAGATTTCAATGTAGGAAAACCGTAATGCAACCTCCTTGGTCCAGCTCAAGCTGTGCTTTAATGGAAAAAAAGTTACATTATGATACAGTTGTCCACAAAAGAGCTGTATCATAATTTAATTGTTTTAATAAAATTGAACTTCGATGTCATGTGTAGAATGACTGAGGTTTAAGTTCTAGTTTTATTTTTTAATCTTTACATTTTAATTGAGATTAGCTAAAGTACTTTTAATTATAAATTACTCGTTTGTTGTTTGAATAAAAACAAATGTATGTAAATTAACAATGTTATAATTTTAATTTTGTGATTGTCCAGATGTGGGTAATAAAGTTATATCGTATTGTAAGTATGGATAATACTAAAAGTATCAAATTTGTTATAGGAAGAGAAGGCGTTTTCATCAAACGCGCCGGCGGTCCAACCCGCTCCCGCGCCCGCGTCCGCTGCCGCTCCGACGATGTCGTCTGCTCCCGCTCCCGCTTCAGCCTCTGGTGAAGACTCTCAGAAGATGATGCTTAATATGTTAAGCCAACAGACGGGCATGAACGAGCATTGGAGTATAAAGTAAGTACCTACATAGCAAATTAATGCGGTGAAAACGATGAAATATCAATTGCCACTCTGGATCGAGTACTAAATAAAGTACTCGCCGGTAAAAAGTGATACGACGAACCAAATAGTCAATAGAGAAAAATGCACAGCAACTCACCACGTAGCAATATTGACTGGATTCTTCCGCGATGATGGTTAACTAATATCCTTGAAACCCACTAGGCTGTCACCAAACACGATTAAGACCGCTGCTGAGTGCGCTCGATGTTTAGGAAGTTTTGTAGGATAAGTTGAAGTTAACTTCGATACACGCGCCATGTTTATTCGAAAAAGCAGCTATCGTCCTTCGGCACCGTGTGGCGCTAGTGTCGCGCCGGCAGCACTGCGCATGCGCGGTCACACCGCACGCTCCCATTGGCTAAAATGATTGTTGCATCGCTAAAAGAGGCCAATGACAATGCAGCATTTAAGCGCGCGAATTATGAATGGAGTTTTAAAGAAAGTTAATTTTGAAAACGGAACGACCTATGTTATCCATTGTTTTCCCTAGATACTACAACATGAAGTCTCAAATCGAGCGAGGTGATACTCCTATTATTGTGTGTATATAACAATCGTTCCATGTTCACTCTACTAGGGTATAAGCTAGTAAAGTAATTTTTATTTTTTTATTTATCTCACTTTTGCTTGTATCCTGTTTGTGGTACACTAATTATTTGTAAAATAAAATAAAATCGTACAGTATAGATCATGGACAGCTATTCATAATAAGGCTGAACCCCTTTCCTATTTGCCTACTAAATTGTATGAAAGATTGATAATGGTTGGGAAAGCTGACGAATGAGATTATGCTCCAAGTGTGTTAGTAGCGAACGTTGTTAGATTTTTCAGATTGCTCTCTACGTGTATTGATAACAGCTGAATGTGCTCATGATAACATGCCACTATTCTTCCATTTTTTTGTCTTATTCGAGCATGTATACACTTTAATAGTAAAAGTTGAACGCTGAAGTTGATTGTTAGGACGAATTATTATTGTGTAATTTGATTGATTGTACTCTTTCAATGCAAATATATATTTTCTTTCTTTCTTGGAATATAGAGTGCCTTAAAAAATCCTTGCCGCTGTGCTTCTTTTAATCTTCTTGTTCAATCTATGTTCCATGTCACATTATGTGTCCACGCCTATTGTTGCTTGACGTGCATTAACTCTTCCTGCTAGTTGTAATAAGATAATTTCAATCAAAAACAAATAATTATGATTACAATCGTAAATAAAATAATCTCCTATCTATCAAAAACAAGGTTACATAACGCAAAAGGCAAACAAAATTGTTTAAATCTATATGATAAGTATGTGCTAACAATATACGCTTTCTTTTTCAGCTGTTTACAAGAAACAGGATGGGATTTCCAGCGAGCTCTATTTATCTTCAACCAACTGCAATCTGAAGGGAAAATACCGCCAGAAGCCTTCGTAAAATGATTCAATAATCATACTTATAAGCTGTGTACATAATAATTAAGAAGATTATTTTTTTAAACGTAAACTTAAGTTGTACAGAAGAGCGGAAAAATAATTTTTTGTACATAAAATTTGATATTGATGATATGGTATCGAAGAAGCTAAGAATAAATATGAAAATTTGAAGCTTAGGTATTTGAAATTAACATGGATACGTGAAGAATTTGAAACCAATTATTGAAGTATTTAAAAAAGTGAAGCTATTGGAAAATCTAGAGAATTGTCTTGGATAACACATTGAACAAAAAAATATAGTAACCAAAAACAAAAAAATACACAAACAAATCTTTGGAAAACTTAGAAATTGAGTGGAGTCATTTTACACACAATACACGAAGATAAGAATCTATGAAAAACGAGTTGGTTTAAAACATACAGTAAAAAAATGGTAACAAAGAGAACCTTTCTTTTTGAAGAGATCGTGATAGTCTTCGGAATACTTGCAAAAGAAGTGGTTTTACATACAACACACAAAGATAAGAAAATAATGAAGAAATCATCACAATACGCAAGTAGAAGAAGCAATTTAATTTTAATTAGGGACTTTTAAGGCCAATGTGAGTTTGAAAAACTAAATGTCGATATAACCGTTGGGGCTCCAAAGCATTGTTGTGATTGGTCATTTGATGAATGATATCCTGTTGTCAAATTCTACTGACAACTTTGCACCATTTGACAGGTTTTGGGCAAAAATGTTGAACCAATCACAATAAGAAATGTTGAAAGCTCAATATTCTCAAACAAGGGGTGAATTATTATTTACCATAGTTATATTTCAGGCGTAACACAATTTAATTGACAGACGGTTCGTAATATTGCAAAAAGAGGGAAACAGATAGATACATGATATATTTGACATCTGTCATTTGGATTGCGTTATGTTGTCTGTGTGCGATAGGTTTCGTCATTTACATAGTTAAAAGTTAACGTGTGTGTACGAATTTTCTTATCGTCAATGTCCTTGATTAGTGATTGAAAAGATCAGCAATACGATTTTCGTCTTTGGAACAATTCCAGAGGATGCCCTCTGGAAACTGTCAATGGAATTTAGATGCGAGTGAGTAAACGAGATGTCGCCTTACACGCCGTATAGCGCTATCTCACTTACTCACTCGCATTCGCATGGAAATAAGAGATAGTAAGTATCTTAAAATGCTGGGAGCATTTAGATTTGTCCATCAGGGACAATAGAATATGACTCACTTTCGATGTTGGATGGAATTCTGACAGTTCTATTTACTTAATTGTTGTAAAGAACTTATGGGTCATTTCTGACCCATGCCTCTGAAATTTTTGAACATATGGATTTCTTTCGATTTACCGATTATGAAGAATTTTAATTTTGGTTCCTAACTTAGATTATATATGTGAAGAAACTAATAAATGTTACCTTTATCTATCCTATGTTGTTCTTGTATAATGAAAAATCTTCAAAAACTTCCATCTAATTGTAATTTTCTGAAAAAGTAAAAAAAAAATGTAACCATAAGTTCTTGTGTTGTTTAAAGAAACTTCATGCATTTTTAATTAAAAGAAAACTAGCCATTTTCACTGTTGTACAATTGTGTAACTTTAATTGTAAATAATATGTTATTCTATGCAATTGTAAAATGTAATCCAGAAGGGATTTTCGTCACTTACTTTGCTGTTTGCGATGTCTTAGTTCAATTATTTACATAAGTCTATGTAAACTGATTTTTCTGAGGCAGATAATTATATTTGTCAGTCTTATCTCTAGTATAAAATTGTATCAAGTTTCAATGGAGTATTCTGTGTTTTGATGCGTACAGTGAAAGGATTTAGACTTGATGTAATTTTATGTTAGAAAAAAAAATTATGTAGTATAAGAATATTTTAAGTTGTCAGTGAAAACGTTACAATGTCATTAACTTTTTGCTTTCAAACGATTGTGTAAAGTAGAAATCGTTATCATTTCAATATTGTGTCAAAATATTTCTATCTCGATTGAAAAAAAACTTTGAAGCAAAAAAAAATTGAGAGTATAATGACAAAAAAAAGGAAAAGTTACTATTTTCGTTGTAAATATTTTTCTCTTTGGGTAATAAAAGGCCTCGGTATAACTATCGATGTGTCCATATTTCGGCAGTGGCGCTAGTGTCGCATTTGTCCGGCCATTTTGGAAAATTTGGCCGTTGGTTGTAGCCCGAATATAGACGGCGGAACCCCTTGTGGTAAAACCCTTGTGGGCTAGTCGTTTGGTACCAGGGCTCACCAGGTTACAAGCGCTGCGACTGCCAGCTTTCTGGGCACAGCACTTGTGACGCCGGGGCCTAGTATGGGAGGGGCGTAGGGCCCGAATAAGTTAAGGCTTATAATTTGAATGAAAGATTGAATACACGTTATTGTTTATATCATTTTTTTTTGAGTTTTATTTATTACTAGCTTTTTCCCGCAGCTCCTCCTGCGTCAAAAAGTAACCTATGTTTGACCCCGGGTCTTCAACTATATTCATACCGAATTTCATTAAAATCTGTTCATCGGTTTGGCCGTGAAAGCGTAACAGACAGACTTTCGCATTTATAATATTAAGTATGGACTAGCTCCTCAACCTCTAATATCCTTATAAATCTTCCAAAAAATTGGGGGTATGTGTGCATTGAGTGAGCACTATTATGTTTAACCTTTAGTAAAATGTCTAAGATAATTGTAGTATGGGAGCTCTTAATATTCATTTTAATGTTCTTAGTCTTAAATTTAATAATTGGTCTCGCGCGGTCGTAGCGCCGCGGAGACTAATTATTAATCTAAGTTCTTAGTATTTTTTGTTATAGCGGCAAAAGGAACGCATCATCTGTGAAAAATTTATTAGCGTCAGGAGTGGCAGGACACCAAATACAGATTGATTATTTAAGACACGTGTGGTTTGGACACCGTGGTGTGGACTAAATAGAACCGAACGAGTGTGGTATCCGAACCTAAGGAGGTTCAGATACCACATTACCTATCTACTGTCACGCTTGATAGAATCCATGAGACGTTATCAGTGCATATTACACACACGTGCACCATTGTTTACACTGGAAACAATGCTGTGTTTGACATGGCCTCATTTCTGAAAGACACTATCGAAAAATGCTAAGTACATATTTTTTTTCTGAAGAGAACATTTAAATGGATGATGGTCCGGTTGATAATAGGCTAGTTTCCTGGGTTAAAAGAATAACATTAAAGTTAGTCCGTCATTTAGGGAATCAAAATATATTTACTTATTTATTATTATTATACTATATTTATTATTGACGTATTTTTAAGTTTGTCAATTGAGCGATAAATTATAAAGATATAACGCTTCAAAGTTTAGAAGTGGGTGACGTCACATGTTGCGAAAAAGTGTAGCACACTGTGACGTCACACGAACATTTAACGCGCCATATCTTTACCATTCTTTGTTTAATTTTTAATAGAAAAAATACGTCTCCAATATTTTTTGATAATATAACTGGACGGACTAATTATATTTTTTTAGGAAACTAGCCTATTAGCATGGTGGGGATATATTCTGTAATCTGTGCCCAGGGAAAATATAATTATTATCTCTTACTATACTATCTAAAGAGTTCTCGATTTTTTTTGCCTACCCTGTGAAAAATCTCTGTGCACGTTACTGAGTAGTACAGAAGAAGGTTGGCAGGCTGAATGCAAGCGCTGGGTGTAGGGCGCTACCAACTATGATATCCAATCCAGGAGATGACTTGCTTTTGTCTGATATGATGATAATAAATAAAATAAAAAGAATTAAAAAGCCTTTTAATTCCATGATGCCAAAAGTAAAAATTCGTACATTACAATTATAATTTCATGCAAGTCATGCCTATTTATTTCAACAAGATAACTAATACAATCTGCAAATAACGTTCATTTCTTAATGAATACAATACACAAATTATTTGGAAATTAACAATTAAATTAAATTATAAATCAGTTGATTAATTATAAATTTTTATATATATTATTAAAAAAATATAATAATAAAATTATTATTCATACATTTTACAATTTATTGAGATGTTATTTAATTTTTATCTATCAATTTACTTATTATTTTATTTAAATACTTATTTAATGAAATAATGTTGTAAAAAATGTAAATAAAGATTAAAATAGTTAATACATAAAACTTAAATATATGTAACGGCATCTGGACTGGACCCCTCCTCGGGTAAAGGGCTCCTTCAGAGTACTCCACACTTTTCGGTCGAGTGCAACAGTTGGCTACTGTCGCTCTGATATTTCTTCGATTTTATCTCTCCATCTTCCCTTTGGTCATCTTGGGCGTCTGGTACCATGTGGACCTTTCCATAATGCCACAGTTTTTGTCCACCTGTCATCCGAACAACGAGCCAGATGTCCGACCCACTTCCATTTCAAACGTCTGGCAAAAGTGAGGGACTCTATTACTTTTATTTTCTTCCTGATTATGTCATGATATAAATATATTATTATTTTTTTTGTCTTTCAGTCTCATTTTTAATGAGCTCCGTCCCATGGCCCTTTGGCAAGAAGTTAGTTTTTTCCTAGCTAAAGAATCAAAGAGCCATGTATGATATCCATATGTTAGACACCATCCAGATGATAGTATAGATCTATCGACTATCTACACCCTGGTGTCAGAGTTGTTCGGAACCGCCTCTAGGCCTCTGACGTGGTTCCTTTACCAATGGATCACAGAGGCAGCTAGCAACAAACAATAACGGACAACGGTGTCAATCCATACTTCCATACTATTCCATACTAATTCCATACTAATATTATAAATGCGAAAGTCTGTCTGTCTTTCTGTCTGTCTGTTACGCTTTCACGGCCAAACCGCTGAACGGATTTTGATGAAATTTGGCATGAATATAGTTGAAGACCCGGTGTCAAACATAGGCTACTTTTTGACGCAGGCGGAGCTGCGGGAAAAAGCTAGTCCGAAATAAAAGGATACAATACGCCTCCTATAATCTCTCCAGAAAGAAATTGTACACAAGACGTTTAAAACTTGCATGGCTGGAAGCTGATCTGATTGGTTCAGGTGGCCCAGGTAGTTATAGGGGGTCGAAAATGGCCTAAATTCCTTCGAGAAAAGGATAGTACGCCAGATAGCATATTTTGGTAAAAATCCAGTTATTTTAAATCATTATCATCAGCTTCCCATGACCCACTGCTGGGTTCCTCTGTCTACGCCAAAAAATAATAGTTTAAATATTTTGAATCAAATTGCTTTTAAAATCAAGGAGTAGTTTGCATGGTCAATAATTGATCTCGAATGAAAGTATTTCGAGCCTTTTTCAACATTATACAGGTGTATTCAAATTCATTGGTATTCTTTTAACCATCCATTGTACCCATGTTTTATAGTTTAAGACTAATAAAACGTCAATTAAACATCGTTATATTTAAACCAACAACGCCAACGTGAATAGTTTGACGAATACAAATCGATACTTTATTATTTTTCGTAACTTTTTTTATACTTTTTAATTACTGCATTAATTGCAGAATTATTACCGTACAACATATCCTTTATACGAGTACTTATGTATAATAGGTAAATTTATAACAATTAATTTAAATGCCCCCTGTATAACTGTGATAGGTAAGGAAGGGGTCGTCTTGCAAATATATCTACTTAGTTTTGCTGCATATAGATTACATTATTGTTACTGTATTATTACTGCTACATTAAGAATATGATACGTACGACCATGTGACCATACATCACATCCAGAAATTCCCCTGATATACAAATTTCTGGAAAACCCTGAGGGTAATAACCGGGAATCAAAATACAAGTTTATGATATTCTTCCTTAACTTAATATCGAGTTATAATTAAAATTCCCTAAGGTACGATTTAGATTGACCGGTCCGCATCGGCTCGGGCCGGAACGGTTGCGGACGCATGCCGCGGCAGACGGCCATGCGCCGCAACCGTTAATCGCGCCGCGGTAAACTAAAAATCTAGAATCCAGCGTTCCACACCCCTCAGTATGCACCCCGCTCGAACCGTCTCTGACAAGTCTTGAGCGGACTGCGCGGGCAGAGCGGGGCCGATCTCTCATAAAAAACCCGCACAAACGAAAAAGACGTATGTCACAAAATGGTTAAAATCGTGTAATTCAAAAACTACAAAGTTATTTTATACAACCTAAGTACCGATTAAAGTGTCAGGTTCAATGAATATATGTAGAAATTTTGGAATCTTAAATCATTCCTCAATGTAGGTAAAACTGGAATCTCTAATATTATAGAGGTCTTTTTGATTAATTATATTGTGTTACAAAAATTGTCCAATCGTGTTTTGCACAGGACCAAATAAAGTCAAAGAGATGATGAATCCTGACAATAAATATAAATCAGTTCACTTCAGTCATTGTTGAGAAAAATCGGTATCCTTACAACCAAAATCAATTCATCAATTCAATTCGTCATCTTAATACTCCTTATTCTTTAGTGTACACAACTTCAAATGACTCGTCTCGCTGCAAAGTGGTTCTAAAACCGAAAAACATGATGAAAGACCGTTTTTGAAAATAAAAAGTATGCCACTCGACGGAGTTTTAATAACACTACAACATTTGTCAAAAACGTTTTTAATCGAAATGAGAAAATAATGGAGTAATTGGTACTCATGAAAAAAGTTTATGGGAAAATTTATATTTAATTTTTTTCTCCGTCTTCTAAAAAAGTCTAGTACCTAATCAAACCTACCAATATCTATACTGCCCATCGCCCTCTATAAGAATAATAATAAAACACGCGCGGTCACTTGCGGCCTTGGCGCAAATTAAATAATTGACGATTTAATATTTTCATAGTTCCTAGGTCCTTGTTAGGACCCTGTATCCACACGTTGAAGTACCAAAATGAGTTCAAATGGCATCAATCCACAATTTGGATGCTGTTTGGTGGATATAAATACAATTTTGGAAGTAAGTAAATAGTGGAGAAACTGGTACACGAAGAAAAAATGTATGGGAGAATTTTAATTTTTTTTCTCCGTCTCCGGAATGTGGCAGAAATATGAACTTTAATGATTTGTTACAAGTTTCAATTTCCTTTACCGCATTGTGAGATGAATGCTTCCCGGCCGGGCCGTTGCGAGCCGGTCGGTCTGCATCGTACCTAACAGATTTTTAAGCGTTTGTGTTTTTTCTTCGATATATTAGGTCCTTACATATGAAATTGGCGTTTTGTCGTACTGACACAACTTTAATCACAAATTTCTCCTCTTTGGTTAGGAATTCCAAATTCAAATTTATACAGCTATTTCCACATGTATTTATGTTTCGTAAGCCGTTATTCATTTGTTTTTTTCTTCTGTTTTTTCTGTTTGCGGCGCTCAGTTTGCAAAATAGAAAACTTGAAATATCGCGTTATTTACGAGTACGAGTTCCACCGTGGCACCAGTGCTGCGGAAACGGCTCGAAGGGTTTTTTTTCCAATTTCATATGTAAGGACCTAATATAAGGTGGGACGGTAGAAATAGGAAAGGTAGTAAACAATGAAATAAAAAAAACTAAATTTTATTTGGTAAGTATCTATTTTTAAAGAGTAGATAAGTGGATAAAAGGAACAGGCATTTTTTGCATAATACACAAACCAGAAAAGAAAACAGATGTGTGTGGAAGACCAACAAAGAGTCGTTGATGGCACAAGGCACACAAGTGCATCGCACCGCGTCACCCAGGCGAAATTTCCTCGAAACGCATCACGGCACGGCCTCGCAGACCGAGCAGTTCAGCATTTTCTCCGGTGAATGCGCGGACAATGACTCCGTTCCATATGCATTACATGATATGTTAGACTAATTCGCTCCTTACGGTTAGAATCCAAGGAGGAAATTGATTATAGGAGAATGTTTCGGAGAGCAAGAAGACATATGAAATGAAATTGTTTATTTTCAACATCCATACTAATATTACAAATGCGAAAGTCTGTCTGTTACGCTTTCACGGCCAAACCGCTAAACGGATTTTGTTGATATTTGGTATGAATATAATTGAAGACCCGGGGTCAAACATAGGCTACCGCTAGTAGGATATAAATATCGCTTTACTCATATTAAGTTTACTACCACTTCCAAAGCCCAAGTGGAGAAGAATCGGCGCCACAAACTCCACTGAAGCATTTTCTTCAAAACGTTTTCTTCGTAATGTATTTACAAAAAAAAAACTTTCCGAACTCTTTTCCGAACTTTTTTTCTATAAGTAATTACTTATTGATAAAAGTTCAGAAAGTTTTTAGGGTTTCGTACCTCTAAAGAAAAAAACTGAACTGTCAAGACCCTTTTTCTCAGGAAAGCGATTTATATCAAATATTCAGGTCTACTGTCCCTTGAACATGTGAAAATAATCAAACTTCTTAGCCAAACGCAATCAAAAGATACAGTCGTTTATGCCGCCAATTTCCGCAAATTTTCGACACTCGCAAGGGTATCAAAACCTACAGGGTACTTCCCGTGAACTCAGCAGAATCTTGAAATTTGGTACGAAGCAACGTCTTATACCACAGATAAAGGAAAAATAGCGAAAACCGTAAATTTTTAGTTACATAATATAATAAAAATATTTTTAATGGTTTCAAACTTACTATCCCGTTCCTCGTGAACGCGATACCTACAGATTTGTACGGAACCCTTGGTGCGCGAGTCCGACTAGCACTTGGCCGGTTTTTTTAAAAGATGCAATTGCATCTATTATGTACTAGCTTTTTCCCGCAGCTCCGCCTGCAACAAAAAGTAGCCTGTTTGACCGCTAGTCTTGAACTATATTCATCCCAAATTTCATCAAAATCCGTTCAGCGGTTTGGTTACAGCGGTACATGGTTAGATTATAATAAAAATAGATGTACCTAATTCTACTGGACTATTCGAAATTTAAAACAAACAGTAAAAGTCACTTAAATAAAATAAAATAGAAAAAATAAAATACAAATTATACAACAAATATATACGTATACGTGGGGCGCACTATAAGTTTCCGGAATGAATATGAAAAAATACTATTAAAGGTACAAAATTAATTTATTGTTTTTCAAAATAATCTCCCTTGGCGTCTATGCACTTTTTCATTCCATGAAACCAGTTTTGAAAACTTTTGTGCCACTCCTCTGTGGTGACCTCTGAAACGTGTTTTTCATACTCCTCGACAGCCTCTTCTGGTGATGAAAATCGTTGACCGCGTAATTGGTTCTTAATTTTTGGGAACAGAAAAAAGTCACAAGGTGCCAGGTCGGGACTGTATGCAGGATGACTCATGAGTTCTACATTTTTCGCCTTCAAAAAGTCGTTTGTCTGTCTGGCCGTGTGAGAACTAGCATTGTCGTGGTGCAGGATGATACGGCGTTTACGGTTATTTTTAAGGAGTTCGTCAATAACTTACGGCAAACAAATGGTCGTGTACCAGTCACTATTCACTGTACGACGATTCTCTAAAGCAACAGTAGCCAATTGTCCAGTTTTATTAAAAAAAGAAGCAATCATCCGCTTAGATGCACTTTTCACGCGCGCCACTTTGGTTGGTTTCGGCTCATCTTGAAAGACCCATACGCTCAATTGCTGCTTTGTTTTGGGATCGTAGCAATAAATCCATGTTTCGTCACCTGTTACTATGCCCCACACCAAATTTGACGCACCTTCGTTGAATCTGGTAAGCATGGCACTGCACCAAGTGACGCGGTCCGTTTTTTGAGCCTCGGTCAAGTTGTGTGGGATCCACCGCGAGCACAGCTTTCTCACACCCAAATGTTTGTGTAGGATTAATTGTATTTGACTCATGCCTATTTCTAAGGATGCGCGAATTTCATGGTAGGTCACATGCCTGTCTGTTTCAATCATACGGCGCACAGCATTGATGTTTTTGTTGGTCACAGCGGTGGACGGCCGACCATCGCGAGATTCGTCACTGAGATTGATACGACCACGCTTGAATTCTGCAAACCAGCTATAAACAGTTGTCTTGCATGGTGCTTCATTGCCAAAAGCTGTTTCAAGCCGAGCGATGCTCTGTTGAGCTGTCAAATTACACTTAAAATCGTAGAAAATCATACTACGAAAATTTTCCCGAGTTAAATCCATGTTGATGCAGACACACAATTTTTTAAATGGCGCCACAAGGTAAAAACAAAAGACAGTCAGATGAAACAAACTGCATTCTACAGCCAAAGAGTTCTATATTCAAATGTTGCAATAAATTTTTAAATATTGTTTATGTAAGTGGCCAGTTCCGGAAACTTACAGTGCGCCCTATGTATTGACGTCAATAAGTGATATTTATATCCTATTTTGAAAAAAAACTGGGTTATTTTGAAACCACTAGCCAAATTTTTACAGTGTGGTAGTACATGATTCTTAACCACTTTCATTATCAAAAATTATCTGAAAATGGATCGATGGAAAACGGACGATTCGACCTCCCATAGAAATCTAGTGATCAGCTAGCTGCTGACATGATTATGTATGAAAGTAGAAAATTTTTTGTCGGTTTAATTTTTTTTTTAATTTAAAAAAGGGTTCACTTTAATGTAGGTACTTAGCTAGCACACTGTAAAAATTTGTGTGTGGTTTTAAATTAATCCTGTATATTTTTTTTCAAGTTTACGCGTTGTCGAAGTTTTTATCCCAAAAAAGTCTTAAAAAAATCATAACCCTACCCCGCAGGTGGATTTAATTAACCACAGATTAAAAGATAAAATTGACATGATTATCTTGAAAAAAATATTAAATTATATGCATGACAATTTACCTAAAAAATGATGGTCTAAAAGGTTCCACTTTTCTATAACACGCTCGAAGGGGGTAATCTATCAAGATCAAGAGAATGTGTGCAGTTCGCAATCAGATAATGCAGGTGAAGTACCTACTCTGTTCTGTTATAGCAGTCTTTAGTATCCCCGCGTTGCTAGCAGCCGACGGTTGCCTGTAAAATAGTGCTGTGAATGGTGTGGTTCCCCTCGCATTGGTAACTGTACCACAGAATATATAATACTGTACTGCGGAGTGTACGGTCAAGTAACTAGGTGAGCTTGCCCTTTGTTTTTAGGTTATGTTTGAGACTTGTTTCGTAAATTGCAAGTCGTGCTATACTGGCTTTAGCGAGAGTATGTTTAACAGTTATTTTAGTTGTTAGTTTTATTACGTTTCGTAATAGAAGGTAGTTGTTTTAGTAGGGTAGGTGAGAAACAAACTTATATTTTTAATCAGAATATAAAATATTTATCGGACTACAGCTCCAGCCTTGTTGTAATGCGTTAACTAAGGGTAGCTATTAGCCAAATATATTTAAGAAAGAAATTATTATTTTTTGTGAAATACCTACATTAACAATACATTCATACAATATCTTCTAGATCTTTTTATCATTTCTTAATTAAGTTCTTAATAACTAGATATATTCCAAAATATTTGACTTAGGCATATAACTTAAGTTTCTATACATATACTCGTCTCATGTTTACCTATTTAAGGTCTAAGAACAGACACCTATTCAATTCTGACAAATAACAGTCTTCCAACAACAATGAAAACAGTTTGACTCACAGATTATGTCGATTGAAAAACTCATTCGAAATCCAACCCAATTTATTCGAATCGCTGATGTAACAAATCTAAATAATAGTACTCCTATGGACCGGTCATAAAAACAATAATTTTTAGGTAGTTATTTTATTATTTCTTCCATGTTTTCATCTCTATCAACAAATTTTAAAAAATGAGGTTTTACCATCGGGTAGGTCTGTAAATTCGATTGTGTAAACTCACAGAATCGATAATAGTAGACTGAGCTTTGAAGTTAAGTATGCAACCGAAATTAATTATTGTTAAATTAATTAATTTTATTTAAAAAAATCGCTATAGAGACAAGATTTGGATTTGGTAGGTAATCTAGTTAATTTTGTGGTTATACCTACTTTATGAAAGAAATTGTGTGATCTATTCTCTCTATCTAATTGTGTGATGTATCTCACAAATTCACAATTTTTTATCAAAGAAACTATAAACATTTTTACATTTTTTATCCAACTTGACAAGACCTAAAGTTTGCACATAAGTAACAAATACTTTACTATTTTGTGAGAAAAACATAATTAAAATCTTTTTAAATTCATGTTTCAAAGACAATCCGAATAAGAAAGTCGTGTACAGGAGGCCGATTCTTATGCCTTTAGAGATAAAGTTGAATTAGAGATATCTCAAAAATCTATTGATAATCTTGTTCTCAAGCGACATTTCTCTATTCCCAGCGTGCGAGATGCAACGAATGGTCTTTTGGTCGTCATAATTTCGAAGAAAAAATATCAATCAGTGTATGTTCTTACCATAATGTTCTGGAAAACAAGTTGTTGTTAGAGATTTTCGATAGAGATTTGTCGAAACACGACATTTAAGTCGTGTTTTCTAAGAATCGGCTTCCAGGCCCAGAATAGTTCTGCCTGTAAAAAACTAACTGCCAAATTGGAATGTGATGTGGAAATTTTAATTGAGTGTAGATAATATAAAGATAACTCTAAAAATATTATTTGATTTTGATTAATTAGGTATTTGTTATCATATCGGCAACAGAGAAACAAAATAAGCTGGGAAAAAATAAAATCTATCCGCGCCACATCCGCGCAGACAGAGCTGAGGCATCACTGATTGCTGCACTTGATTTTTTCACAATTTGTACCCTAAAAATTGAAGCTTCTTTTACATAATCCCTGTATCTGTATAAAAAAGAATGTAACTATGACACAAAACACAATCTATTGCACAAAAACACCGACAATTTTGTCGGTAACTTTCGAAAATTAATTGAATAATAATTGCCGTGACGTACTAGATAAAATTGTACGGAAGCGATCAGTATCGATTATATGTAAAGCAGTAAAGCATCTACTAGTCTACCGTGTGTGTATGTTTGTTCGATCGCGTGACGGACGCGCGGAAGCGTATGACCGATTTTTTTAGTCTTCCGACTGATCCAATTTTTTGCGAGCATTGTGCGCGGAAATATTTTTGTATATCTAACTTTTCTAGCTAAATCCGATTTTCAATGATTCTGTTGAATTATATTTAATTTAACATGCAAAAATTAATGTTTCATATTACTGGCAACACTAAACCTTTAGTATAAATAAAATGGTCAGCCCCACTCGTATTCTCTTCTTTCCGATTCACACTGTATTAGGAGACAGACGTTATACCATCCTTGTCAATATTTGAATATACGTTCTAACGTATTTATTTAAAACCTATTTGTTTTCTTTCGCCATTATCCAATTATCCAACAGATTCTATTTATTATTTATTTGTTTTCAATGTGCATTAGAGTTAAAAGAAATTATTAGTTGTTATTTTGTTGTTACCAGAACACACAATATATACACAGAATAGCTTAGTTTTAGATTTTTTTTGAGAATTCGGAAGTGCATCAAACGATCACTATTATTAAGTGATGATTAGGTATATCATACATTAGTTAGTACGAAACTAATTATTGTACATAATTAGAACATTTAAATTATAGAAAAGGAAAAGAAAGTGTGCACAAATTATCCTAGAATGGGATTCCTTCCAGTCAACCAAGTAAGACAAAAAAATATGATTTCATAATTTACTTTAATCAGATTAACTTCTCAGAATTATTTTAGTTTTGGAACAATCCTAAAGCACTATTTTTGAAAAAAAAAGACGAATGATAATCCTTCGACTCACCGATTATGGTTGAGTCATAATTTAAATTAAATTATTTTAATACGGTTTTTATTGCGTTAATCAGTCACAAAAATATAATAATCATTATACATCCTTTTCAAAGGTAGGTCTTCTGAGGTAAATTCTTTGCACAAAGGCGCGCAAATAAATTCAAAAGGTGATTCGCAGTCCGAGACGTGACTATTGAGCAGATCCTGTACATCCGCCAGGAGATGCCATCTCAATTGAGTAGTTCATCATCAATTAGCGCAGTTATAGTCATGACATAGGAGCCAAAAATAAACTGTCAAGATGTAAATATTTTTTAGAATAAGAAAAAAATATATCCTATTCTAAATGTCATCGAATTACTAAAACAAAATTGTTTTTTTTTTTTTAGTAATATGTTTTATGGCCATGGATACAAGTCCTTCTTAATTTTTCTATCTTCTTCAGTTCTACAGTGTAGTTTCGTCAAGTCCTTGTAAAGTTTAAAAGCCTAGTCGGTAGTGAAGTCTACTCAGAAGAATCAGGCTAAGTGAAGTGGTAGAAAACCTGCGCTTAGCGATTACTAGGAGCTTTTGGCAACAAGCATGAAAATCACATAAATCAAACACTGTATCACTTCCCAACACTCACGCTTGTATAGAACACTTTGCGAATAATAATCCACCATTATTATGCAAAAACACTAAAAAAAAAACACAAATTTTGGAAAATAAAATACAGAGCATAATCTACGAGTACTTTTCACAGCTTCCCGCCAAAAGTCCTAATAATGACTAACAAAATGTTACGTACTTGAAAAACAAATATTCATTATCTAGATTGCTTTTGAGTTTTGAAGTTTGTCCCTGCCCCGGTTTTTAGGGATCCGTAAAGGGTGTATTGTTAAAACTCTGTTTTCCGGTTGTCTGTTTGTCTCTTCTCGAAAAACCTCGTGTTGTAGTTTCTAGATAAACTATTGTAGGTATTTCCAAATTTCCATCGTTTTAAAAAATGCCGATTAGAATTCAAAGAAGGTGCTGTTACGGAACTCTTAGTTCGAAAATCCGACTCACGCTTGATCTGTTTGATTGTTTGTCGGAAAAATTAAATTAGTTGATTTTAAGCAATTAAGCATTGGCAATTACATAATACATACACTATTTTAAATGTAAATACAAATGGGGTTTGAAAGTTTATTTTCTCTTGTAACGCTGAATGAATATGGAAAAGATAATGAGGCTTGCTTCATCATATAAATAATACCACAGATTACAGAATGCCTAATAGTAAGTTTCTCTTCGCATTTACATCCTAATTATTATGACCGTTATTGGCCCTAGGAAAATATTCAATTGTAACAAGGGTTAACAATTCTGGGCATCGAAGGGGATATAAGAACGTCGACACGCTAAGAAGAAGAATAATAGGCTAGTTTCCTAAAAAAATTTAGTCCGTCAGTTAGATAATCAAAAAATATTGGAGACATATTTTTTCTTTTGAAAATTAAACAAAGAATGGTAAAGATATGGCGCGTTAAAGTTCCGTGTGACGTCACAGTGTGCTACACTTTTTCGTAATATATGACGTCACGAGCCCCCACTCCTAAAATTTGATGCGTTATATCTTCATAACTTATCGCTCAATTGACAAAAGAAAAAAATATGTCACTAATAAATTTTGATTTTCTAAGTGACGGATTAATTTTAATGTTAATCTTTTGACCCTGGAAACTAGCCTATTAATTTATAAAATTCCATGAAATGGCTGATGTATAGGGTTTTGCTGTAGTTTGCTGCCATGTTTTTTTCGATATTACTCGAGACTTATCTCTAAAGGCGCGAGAATCGGCCCCCTGATATCGTGAATTGTGAAATCTGCGTGTCTCTGCCATCACGAAATCATGACAATACTTAAACTTTTTTATTTTTATTTCTCCGGGTCAGAGAAAAGCACATTTTCACTATCTTTTTGTAGTGTTTTCCCCGGTTGTATCGAGCTATAAGACTGGAAACTGCATGTGTCATTGAGGAAATAACTTTCGTCTACGGATACACTAGTTCAAAGATTTATTTATTTATTTATGTATTTCATGTAAATATCCATATCCATACTTCCATACTATCTATACTAATATTATAAATGCGAAAGTCTTTCTGTCTGTCTTTCTGTCTGTTACGCTTTCACGGCCAAACCGCTGAACGGATTTTGATGAAATTTGGTATGAATATAGTTGAAAACCCGGGGTCAAACATAGGCTACTTTTCGACGCAGGCGGAGCTGCGGGAAACAGCTAATAATGTATATTTAAACTTAACATTAGGTAAAGATTTATAAAATTTGATACTCAGCACAACATCATATTTAGCATCATGGTATGTAGATACCTTACCTGACGAAACACTCTGTCTGTCTATTTACATCAATTTTCTTCTTAGGAAATCAAGTCTCGATTTAATTTTTAATTGATCCCTAAAATTGAAGCATTTGTTTACTTCATGAAGTCGCTAGTAGAATCCACCAAAAGCATTCCCAGAGTTAGTTGATGACTGACCGGTTAAAAATAAGACGGGAGACTCCTGACATTTATAGTCCTTTTTTTCTCCTCTTCGATTAACCGTTCAGTGAATAGTCCTTTGAAACGCTGTTTATTGTTGATTAGGGTTTTTTTTATACAACTAAGTAGGCAAACAGGCGTGCGGCCCACTTGATGGTAAGTGGTTACCGTAGCTTATGAACGCCTGCAACACCGGAGATGTCACGAGCGCGTTACCGACCTGGCCGCTGTCAGCACAGCGACCCCTCTGGAGCCTGGCGACCCTACTCACCAGCAGGAACACAACACTGCATCAGTGTTATTTAGCTGCGGTTTTCTGTAGGGTGGAGGTACTTCCCCAGTCGGACTACTCCTTACAAAATGTCCTACCTCTAACAAGAAACCTCCGATGATGATAAACTTCTATTCGTCTTTAACTACATCTTTTATGCAAATAAAATTATTCTATTCTATTCTATTCATCCACCAGAAGAAGGTTGACTGGAAGAGATTGGAAAGCAAAGCAAAATGTCTGTCTTAGCTCCATAGATCCAAGCTATTGATTTGTTTCTGGATGTAAACAATGTAGATATAATATTAAGAATGTAGATATGGCCGCAAACCACAATTTATTTAGACATAAGTAACCACTCACCAAGCGTTAACACTGCGTGACATGACAATGCATATCCGTTGCCGTTTTTTTTCTAAATATTTAATTTGGTTTGGTCAAAAAGCGGTAAAAACTTGCGGTTACACCGACTGTTAAAATCGATTATAATTTATTGTTATCTCGACAGATTGTTGAATTTGTTACACTGGTGTCAAAAGTTTTGGTTAAAACTCGCTCTAAGATTTTCCTTCAACTACATTAACGAAGAATCACTATTCTCATTAGGTACGAGGTAGGTAGTATAGATTTAAAACTCCCTTCAGAAAATTCTCCCTTTGGGATAATATGTTTTTGTACTAATTTGAAGAATTTGCTTAGAAAGATAATCATTACCGTCCCTAAGTATTCTTCTTCTTGTGCAGCTTATTTTTATCTCCCAACGCACGCTATTCTTTCCGGCCTTTTGCGACTCCTCCAAATAGGTCCTCGAGTGCTATTTTTAAATGTACCTGTGCCATATATGTCGAATATAAAAAAACGAAAATTATTCGACTCGCCAAGTTTGCGTAAGTGACACTTTCTTACTCCTGCAACTTTGGTGATGTCGTCACTACAGAAACCTTATTAGGACGAGAGGTTCTAAGAGTAGCTGGATTCCATCTGTCTGTCTGAACAAAACAATTTCTTAATAAACTCCTTAGGTTATTTCCAAGACTTCTTGCGAATAATTCGACTAATCTACCAATATCAACCTTGCATTACGGAAACCATAGTATTTGAGTGATGAACCAATGTATGACAACCGACAGACGTACAAGCTTTCCCATCATGATACCATCGCCATTGTGACAAGTTTTTCTATGGGAAAATGTGTCGTTTCCTTAAAACGTATACCATTTATTGTGACTGAAAGTCTTTAGATTTTTCATTTAATCATCATAAGTAGCCGTAATCGACGAGTGTATATGATGAGAGTGATAAGCGTAGAGGAAGTGAGGGAAGTCTGTAAGGATAATATGTGTAAAAGCATTTAGCTTGGGATCTAGAGCCCAAGGTACAAGAGCTTTATAATGATCCTCAGATACCCTCATTCCACTTAGACCTACCCCTTCGATCTACATAATATTTATTTCAAAGTTTATTACCAAAAATGATAATTGTACCATTTTGACGTATGGGTGGACTTAATGAAAGTCAATATGGCATTACTTTTTATTACAATAGAACTACTGCCTTCTGACCTCCGTATTCTTAAAACAACTGTTTTAACCTGAAATAATGGTCGTAACCAGGTATTTATTGCTCTAAAATCGAACTTTTTTCACTAAGTTGAAGATTGTTCAAAAATTACTGATGTCACTAATCTCGCTATGAAAATATTAAAGGTATTTTTTGTCAGTCAATTTGCTAAACTTAATTTCATGCAATTTTCAGATAAGGTACAAATAGTAAATTACGTTTTGGCACAAATATCATAAAGTAATAAAGATTTCAGTTTTTTATCATGATTCGAAACTCGTGACTAAAATGGTGCCTTTTATTGCGAAATTACACAGCATTGGAGTTTTACGGTGTCGCGAATTATTGAAAAAACTGGTCTAAATTAAGCCAGGAGTGCTATTTTTGAAAAGTGTGACAAACGCAAAATCGGTTGGTCGAATAATTATTTACTAGCTGTGCCCGCGGCTTAGCCCGCGTGTAAAACTACTTTGGGAACATGATGTTTTCCCAGGACCAAAAGTAGCCTATGTTATTCTCCATCCTTTCAACTAACTCTATGCCGAAAATCAAGTTGATTGGTTTCTTAGTTAAGGCGTGAAGAAAGGACAAACAAACAAACACACTTGCACATTTATAATATTAGTATGATTAGTATGATTTAACACTTCTTTGCACACAGTAAAATATGAAAATTAAATAATTTTAAATAATTTTTCTTTTGCTATCGAATATTTTTCGTTAGTTAACGACGAATTTTTTTTGATATCGAACGAATTTCATTCGACATACTTCGATCTCCGATAAAGGAAGTCCTGCATTAATGTCTCCGGGGTTAGATTTTTTTCTCCTAATAGGAACCATCTAATAACCCTGTAACTTTTGTCAGAGTTTTTCGAAAATCCTTTTCAGCCTCTGTCAAGTTGGACCAACGGCTTAACGTGCCTTCAGAAGCCGGCATATTATCAGACAATCAGGTGATTCAAGCCTGCAATACTCTAACCAAACTAGATGCATGTAAATAAAGTACTAGGAAATCGAATCCACGGCGTCTTAACCACTGGACCACGGAGTTATCTCACTCAGTGATATAGTGAGACTCACTGGTATACTTATCACTGTCATGATACAATATGCATGCTAATAAGGGCCGATTTCACCAAAGTCGAATAAGTTTTATTCCAAGTATAATGACGCAATTTACTCTCGTATAATTAATTTTACATCTCACCATACATTTAACTTGAGAATACACGTACTCCACGTATAATTCAAGTACAAGGACTCTGTCTCTATAATAAAAATGTCTGTCATCTATTTTTATACTTAGATTCTATAGTTACTCTTGGATAGAACGATGTTGGTGAAATCGGCCCTCCCTAGGTTACATAGATACTTCGTATAAGTAAAAAATAATCCTCTAGTCGTCTGAAAGCCTACATCATGAAGCAACTTGGTGCAAACAAACGTAGCTCGAACAGTGCTATAGTTATATCAACGAAGTTTGACGTCAACCAGATAAAAATGTTTTACGAGCATGTCTTCTGTAATCAGAACACTCAAACAATACTGTCATAGTGTCTTTGTTACGGCTAATGACCGAAGTGCGGCTACACTTAAGATTACCCAGCTAATGTCGGTTGTAGCCGACCACTGACGGCAGACTGAAAAATATAGAAACATATCAACAAGAAACTGTAACTAATTTATAAGTAGCTGTTTCCCGCGGCTTAGGCTAACAATTTTGCGAATCAGACCAAGAGCAAAGGAAGATACTTATTTAAAAAAAAATCCAGTAGGAATATTTTTTAAACAGTATGATTCACACAAAATCGGTGAATTTTCAAATGGAAAAAAATAAAATTGATTATTTCGAATAGAAATCAATTGACTAGATGATATTTTCAGGCTGTCTAAAGGCTTTAATTACTACGATATCATATCGTCTGTCTGAAATCTCCATGTATAAATCCAAGCAAGAAAGGTCAAAGGCTCCTAATACGGACCTATTTATTTTTATGTATTTTTTCTCCTAAGTAAATGTGACTTTAGTGTACCTATATTTAATTTACACAGAAAAAAACCTAAAGCTTTTAAAATTACGCAACATTTTGAATAATCCATAACCGAGATGTAATAACCAAAGACTATTAAAACCCGCTCGAAAATATCATGTAAATGCGTCATGCATGCAATAGACTAGGGCAGTAGACCAATGTGCGGACAATGACAGCGAAATCAAATTGTATTGTTACGATTGCAAAAATTGCAATTTCGAGTACAAACTCTGTAAAGTTCAAACAATTAATTGATTTCTTAAATTTTATTATTGTTTCCGAAATGTTTACAATACTGATTCAAGTTACATTTTGTGTAAAGTATTTTAATATTTTTGAACTTGGAGGAGGTCGATAGTCGAGCGACCCGCGTATCCGTAACGAATGCGCGTGTCTACAAACGGCGAGACGCGACCACTATTGGATTGGTCGCCATTTAGTGGCATTTTTTGTCTGGAGCTCCTCGGCGCTTCGGAAGGCACGTTAAGTCATTGGTCCCAGTTGTTATCGATAGATAGCAGTCGTAAGGCTGGGTCAGATGCCTTTAGGCAGCCTGGAAAATTCTGACAGTGTTGGCCACTAACACACCTCGGGTCATGATCATGTTGGTCTGATTTCCCTGTAAAAAGGGTTACGGAGGTCAGACGGCAGTCGTGTAATAACCAGTGCCGCCAAATCTAGGACCATGACTTACAGCTCCGAAGCTTAAGCTGACGACGCAACTAAAAATAAACGCTAGGATGAAGAAGATAGTTGTGAACTTGTGACCCATGGTTGTGACTTCCCCTTCCTTCGCTCTCTATTCTCACGATTTAAAGTCAAATTAAATGATTTTTTTTTTAATTAATTAAACGTGTACTTATAAGCGTTCCATTTCAATCAAAGGATTCTTCGTTATTTCGTTCCATTAACATTTTCTTAAAATTTATTTCAATTTATATTTATTGGATAAAATTAGGCTATAATAAACATTTCATTAATAAATGAAAAAGAACTAAATTAACCTATATTTAATCAAAAAGTCCGCCCCGATTCGTACCTGAAGCAAAAGTGCCCATGACACTAGCTGCATTCCCCCGCTGTATCGCGAGGGATATGCGTTGCCTCAAGTACGACTCCCTCCACCACCATTAACTTTTAGGCGAGTTTAAGAGTAAAATATAATAAAAAAAACACGTCACTAAGTGAGCCATGTGCCTGTTTCCCTACTAAATATATTGTTTCTTGTTGTGTTGTACAGTAAGTAGTTGAATATTTCCAAGAAAAGAGATTACAAAATTTTAAGCTATTGCATTGAATTTGAAAATGAATAATGATCCACAAGAATCCACAATAAAATATGGGACCACCATTGACGCGGTATTTTCCAGATATTTAAGTCTCAAACTTATGTTTCTTATTTCAGTTACCATAAACCTATAGTTTCAATGATAATAATTCCTGAATAACCTACATGTATTGTAAGATAATAAAAATATTTTAAACGATATTAACTTCTTATTTATTCAATAAAAGAAAAAAAAATGTTTTCTTATCGGTCACCACGCTCAAAAAATGTAACTTGAATTAATATCAAAGAAAAAAAAAATACTGCATAAATAAAAAATAAATAAATAATTATAATTGCATAAGTTGATAAAAAATGCTATGCAATAGCTTTACCGCGGCAGTCCCCGAGTGCCACACATTATTTTTTAAGAAAAAATTAACATATACGCTATGCATAGCTTTTGTAAAATTTTTAGTATCACTAAAAACATTTATTTGTAAGTCAATATTTTAGTCCGTGATAAAACAATAGGCTACTTGACCGTGTTCACATTTTTACAAGATTTTTATACGGAACCATACATACACCAAACAGTAACCGATTCCGAAAACAACAACAAAATTAACATTTAAAGTTTTCTAATGAAGAAAAGTGGGAGCGTGGCTGGGACGTCTTGCTATCTCTTTTGTACGCACGAAACCAAGTGGCAGTGACGTCACTCCATCATTAAGTGCGTCCTTTTCTTGTTTCTTGACTGTTTCTACTTCCACATGATTTTAAAGGCTTACAACTTATTTTATAGTAGCTGTTTCCCGCAGCTCCGCCTGCTTCAAAAAGTAGCCTATGTTTGACCCTGGGTCTTCAACTATATTCATACCAAATTTCATCAAAATCCGTTCAGTGGTTTGGCCGTGAAAGCTTAACAGACAGACAAACAGACTTTCGCATTTATAATATTAGTATGGATTGAACGGATTCAAAAAATTCTTTCTGGGTACGAATTCAGGGACTCAAATTTGGAATATGAAATTTAAAAAAATCTCGAGATAACCTAAACTAAAATATCACCAAAAACAAATGTTGAATATTAATTTAGTTATTGATGCATATCCTGGTACAACACAGGCTGCCATATAATCTGAAAGCATTACATTTACACAGCGTCACTCCACTGATAAGTGATAACACGCCACTTCTGATAACAGGGCTTAATTAAATGTTAACCATGAGTTGTTAGCGCTGTAACGTTCTAATTGATATGGAGAACAAATGTAGGGACAGTGAACAAATCAATTGGAAATGCAATCTGAATAGCAAACAATACAATATGGCATTGTTTATGATAGAAACTTTGGAGGTACTAGGTGGTCTTACTGACAATTAAAACACCTATCAAATAGTAAATTTTTCGTAAGTAGTACTTAAAAAGTTGGCCCTTATAAAGTAAAGATATCGATATTTTACGAACCTATTTTTAATTTCGTGACGTTTTTTTTTTTTTGCAAAAGAGATAAATTTTATATTTTTCAAAATTATTAATATTTACTTTATGTACATATAATTACTTTAGGTGGAGTCGATGGAGGACTTACCATGCTCAGTGACCTAAACGTGGTCTCTCAACAGGTGGGCCTTAAAATGAACATGAACAAAACAAAGTTAATGTGTAATGCCCATGTTGCGCCATCACCGGTTCTGTTGGGAGCCACACCCTTAAGGTTGTAGACCATTATGTCTACCTCGGTCAGCTGATCCAGGCTGGCAACTCCAGCTTCAAGGACGAGGTCTTTCATCGAATCCGACTCGGCTGGGCGGCGTTCGGGAAGCTCCGTAGAGTCTTCTCGTCTCTTAAAACTAAGGTTTTCGACCAGTGTGTGTTACTTATATTTTACATAGTTAAACTTTATTGAGCCAATTCACTATACTGTGGGATTCTTTACTATCTGGTAGTTCGCTGTTACCAGTATATTATAACCATTCTCTTTGGCTTCAACAACTATGTGGAAGCCAGGCCACTTTGTAATTTAAATTATGACACTCCATACATTTGCGGTACATTGCTCTCAGCAAATGGAATATGCATCACTATTGAATAATCCATGGTGTGAGGACTTGATAGCATAGGTATACTTGTAGACAATATATTTAAAAAATCTAGGACCATGATTAAAGCGTACCCTGGGCTCCAAAGCGTAAGCTAACGACGCAACTAGGAATACACGCTAAGATAAAGGAGTAGATTTAAAAAAAAATATTGAAAAGTTGCCAACCCGCTCCACATTCAGTTGTCAAACACATTTCTGTAAGTTTCCATTTTTTTACCTTACCGCCAGAAGCATAAACAAAATAATGAAAAATTATTTCGTAATTTATTAATATCTGATTGTGTCGAACACCTTTTATATCGTTATTTTTTTAAAATTCCGCCAATTTTAACAATTTTTGAAAGCTATTTTTCTAGAGTTTATATCATTTTAAATTGGTACTGATTTCTTCCGTATTCAAACATACGGAAGAAATCAGTACCGAATGAAATGTAGCGTGCAATAATGAGTTAACAAATAAATAAATACAAAAAATATACAGAGCCATACAAAAGTTAGCCAACGGCGACCAAAGAGTAAAGATCAGATCATAAACATGGAAGAAATTGTACAATTACATTTCCCATACAACTCTGGGTCATTGTATCACATTAGCTATACAATTTTATACTGCTATGATACGAAACATTTTCCATCCTTCTTCAATCTTATTACAATGGAATAAATATTAAAGTTGAATGAGATTGTTTGCAAAAACATCGGAATTAGAAACCGTGACGTCTAAGCGGTAAAATCCAAATAGTCGTTTTTACTGTTTTATAAGAATGTAAGAGAAATTACCGATCATACAAGATTACAGGTAAAATAGTGTTATATGAAGAGTAAAAAGTTAAAAACGATCCAAGTATAGTTTCGTTTTATATTTATTCTGACTAGTTGTGAATGATATGTTGATGTATGATGGTTGTGCTGAATACGTCTGCATACTAGTAAGTAGATAGTGAATAGGATAGGTGTCGTGGCCAAATCGTAGAATTGATCATTTCATGATATGGTCAACCTTTGCTCAATGGGTCAACCACATCATGAAATGCGACCATTTTATAATATGGCCTATGGAGCAAAAAGATATGGCCAAAACAGAATCGGCCATATCATTAAGCGCTGACGTTTTAATAATAATTCCTATTTGTTTATGCTCAAAATGTAAATCTTAAATTTTGAAAGTTTTTTTTTAAAACTTAAGTATGTACTACTATTAAGTGCTTTACGATAATCAATTTGTCCAATCGCTTTTATTTTCATAATAATAATCTTCGATATTTTTAACAGCTGGCTGCCTGCCGCCATTAAAATACTCAAACAATTTGCAACATCAGCGCCTGTACTGTTTAAAAATGAACCAATTTTATGATATGATCATTTGGTACTTGGCCAGATCATGATGTAGTTATACTTCAGTCGATAATATTATGATATGTTGGAAGCTCAATGATCTGGTCGATTCTGTTTTGGCCATATCATAAAATGCGACCATTTCATGTACTCGTATGGCCAAATCGACCCACATCATGAAATGATCAATTCAACGACCTAACCACGACAGGCACAGAATTATTGATAGTACTAAAGTTGTATACGTTAATAAAATGTGCCCAAAAGCCTCCCCAACCCGAAGTGGGCCGTACGCCTGTTAGCCTACTTAATTGTATAAAAATAGTACCAGACTGACTTAATATGAAAAAGATTAGTCCGACAATGACATCTATAACAATGCTTTAAAAGTTGTGAATTATAAATATTTATTCAAACATTTCAAGGTTTTGAACACAGTCAATGTTACACTGAAATATTTTTTATCATTGCAACACCAATTATTTATTTACGTCATAACATGGTAAAATACCATTGTAGTTTAATGTAAATTAACACTTCATTATTAATTTAATTTACGTAGTAATTGGAGCATGTTCAGATAATGTTTATGAACAAATGATTAAAATCATGGCGAAGGTTGGAGGAAATTATCGAAACGTTTCACAAAAGGACCTTAATGCCGTTATATTTCTAATTTATTCCTTTTTCAGAGTTCGAAAAACCGAATGGTAAATCCAGAACATATTTATTTAATAAAATTTTTATTGTTCCACTCGTAAAACATAACAATTAGCGGACTTAATGCTAAAATCATTCTCTATCGAAAACAGAAAATTAGTGCGGCGCAAAGATTTTGGAAGTAGATTGAAAATCATTTCCTTATTTACTTACAAGTCGGGGAATATAATCTTCCTACTTGCCTGGTTGAGCCGGTATATTTTATTATCAGGGTTATTTATAAATTTACTATAAAATATAATGTTTGGTGTGATTTCCGAATATTTTGCTTACCATATTATTTGAGTCCTTCACATTTCTCCTGACATCGCCACTATGACACAACGGACCGGTCCCCCTGCATTGCAATATATTGAATGAACAGCTCTCGACCTTTTAATTGAGATGCTCAATATACTTGTAGTTATAAATCACATCTATCATAATCAAATTACCCAAAGAATGCTAAATTTGAAGACTGCGGGAACCAGAAATAGGCAAAGACTAAAAAAGAGATGACTGAATTATATCAGAGAGAACATGAGTATAAAGGGCGTTGAGAAGGAAATGGCTAAAGATAGAGGGAAGTGGAAGGAACGAACATACTGTGCCGACACCCACATAAAGTGGAAAAAGGAAAAGGAGAAGAAGACACTTATGAAAATTGTCAATTTTTATACCGCCAATTAAAAATAAGAGTGTTTTAAGCATCGAGATATAAGTACTAACGTTAGTACATATATTTCGATGGTTTTAAGTATCACGTGTATGTCTTATGAATTATTGGATGTGCTTTTTGTTTCAAAGCAGAGTTAATTATAATCTATGAAGATCGGTTCAGCAGTATAAAGATAATTAACTCGTTTCCTACTCGCCTACAGGATAACACTAACTTTTAAAGATCTGAGAAAACAGGTTTCTTGAGAAAAGTTTTATGTATAACCTATACATTTATGTATAACTTATACATTTAATTTTTTCTCAAGAAACCTGTTTTGTAACTGCCAACAAATCACACGGGTGAGTTAATCCGCGGAGTACAGCTAGTTTCAAATTAAACTTAGTGCTTGCCTTATCTGATCTAATCATCCGGTCAAGAGCCTGCCCCATCAGCTATCGATTAGAATTCAATAGTTCGTTTACCAGGTGCCAAAATGTACCAGGGCACTTCACGCCACCAAAAGGCTCTTATTGACCCTTCTGGCACCATAGTGTCGGCCCTTATGGCATTGAGCGTTTGCCTACCGCTCGCGAGTTTGCATTGCTCGCATTACTCAAAGGCAAAGTCCATGACCGGATTCGTCCCAACTGGGAGCCCCTTGCGCTTTTGCCGAAAATGCTGAGTGATGGCTCTCTGTAGCTCCTAGGAAAGATAAAACATGAAGATTTACCGGCGTGAAATTGCTCATACGAAACCGGCAGACAATGACCTACATACATGCCATATGACAAATTAAATAGATAACGCCGTGACGGATTGAGAACACATTCTTCAGAAAATTGGGGAAGTTTAAACAAAGTTCATAAAGATAAGGGTTTCATTGAAAAACAAGTGGAAAAGTTTCATAATATGTACCTATAAACATCATAATTTCTTTGGAAATAAGTAGAAGTTTCGAATATATTTTACAGTGTATGTAAATGAAAAAAATTGAGGGTATTTAACTTTGTGGTAAATCGTTGGACTATTTATCAAAACCAAACTATGACCACGAGGGCTATTTTTATGTAATTAAATCAGGAGAGCCGAATGATTTTTATTCGAAATAATAGGTGAGTTGAACTATTTTCAATCGGATCACTATTATTTAGAAGAAGAGACAGAGAGAGAGAGAGAGAGAGATAAAGGGAAGTAATAGCCTTTAACCCTTAACTACTTACTAAGATGGCGCCGTGACCCAAAATGAGTCTTGGCCTCCAATATTAAGGATCTCCACTACGATCCTCAATAGAATCTTCTTCTCCTTTACCTTGTCCTACTCTGTTATGTGGAGTAGGCACAGTGTGCTAGTTCCTCTCACTTTCTTCTATCTCTAGCCAGCCATTTCCTTCTATCCTGAATTTAATAATTAAGATTAAGTAGCACTAGCAGTCTAAAAATAAATAAGGCTGTCTAGTCCCGATTGATCAGTATAATCTTCATGATTCATGTTTGTGTGCAAATTGATAAAGTTATCAGTATACAGTTCAAACAGGGATATATAAACGAAAAACTGAGGGTAGATTTTATTACAATTTATTGAATAATCCTTTGGTTGGTCGGTGGAAGTAATCCTAAACAGGTAGGTACGTGAATAGAAACAAAGGGAGAGGGAGACCTTGGAAGCGATGGACGGATTGGGTAAGAGAGGACTATTTGTTTTATACAATTAAGTTGGCAAACAGGCGTATAGCTCACCTGATGGTAAGTGGTTACCGTAGCCTATGTACGCCTGCAATACCGGAGAAGTCACGAGCGCGTTGCCGACCCTGAAGGAATTTTTTCACGCCCTTTTTGAAGGCTCCGATGTTATAGTCACTTGGGAAAACCATGGCAGGGAGTTCATTCCATAATAGCAGTGTACGAGGGAGACTATTCCGTTTGAAGCGTACTGTACGCGATAACATGAGATCCAAGGTATGGACATGAGGGTGTTTTCTTCATCGGTCTCTCACTGCTGAGGATCGTGGCCACATACTCGTATAAGTTTCCAAGTAATACGATCCTACGAACTATTGACCACTCTGTATTCCTCCAACTTTAACCTACAAGTTTATTGTCGTGCAATTTTGAATATTTCGATAATAATTTTGAGTAAAATGACAGTAAAAATAGGTCTACAAAATGTAAAATATCATCTAAAAAATTTACTAAATTGCAAAATATTAAACACTAGCTGTTGCCCGCGGCTTCGCCCGCCTGATCAAAAGATATTTCCAATGAGGTTTGAATCACTTAGAATATAATTACTCTCGGGTAGAGATGGGCAGCGGGAAGAAATTCAAGAGGGAAAAAATGAAATGTAAGGGAAATAATAGGGAAAAAATAATTTATTTCCTGTTTATTCCCGGGAATTTTTGAAATATCCGGGAGTAAATGGGAAATTTTCCGGGAAGGCGCCCATCTCTACTCTCGGAACCTTCTTTTTATGTACCAATTTAGAAGATTACTACCCCATCGGACCCCAATAGGGATTGACCTTAAAACAGGTAAAAAATCATTTATCAAAACAAATTCTTGTGAAGTTTTGACTGCAAAGGATTTACTAATCTCCTTCCCCCGTACATACTTTAAACATAAGTTTTCCTTTTAGGGGCCAATTTTGAAAAATTCTTCCTTAGTGCAATTTAAAAAAGTTAAGATTTAGCTATTTAGATTTTATAAATCCCCATAAGATGTGCATTTAGAATAATTCTTGCTTAGTGAACCCCTTTATCTCAAAAGAACCCACATGCCAAAAGTCATTGATATGTCAGTGATCGTTTAACTTTTGCATTTACAGCGTTTGTGGGGGACAAACGCTGTAAATGCAAAAGTTTTCCCCTATTAAGAGGGTGAATTCTGAAAAATCCTGAAACACGTGTTTAATCATTTATCAAAAACAATAATCTTGTGAAGTTTCAAATAAATCGGACTTACTAATCTCCTTCCCCCATACATACTTTGGACCCCCGTTTGACCCCCTTAGGGGGTGAATTTTGAAGAAACCTTTATTATCTGAGCTAGTGATAACATAAAACTTCTGTCTAAATTTCACGTTTATAGCTTTTATGGTTTAGGCTGGCCGTTGATGAATCAGTCACCCTTGTTATTTTATATATATAGATTTCCAATAACTAAGATAACGAAGCAATTGGAAGAGACTCTAAACTATAGTCTTTCGCAAAGTATCAAAAGACCAAAAAAAAAACATGACTAAAGATGCATAATTTTGGTCAAACTTATACCCAATTTTGTCTGCAACAATAGCAATTTGAGAAGTTCTGGAGAGAACGTGTGCCCTTCTTACGAAGGCTACATTTGACGTCACTAAGTCACTATCGATGACGAGTTGTCAGTGTTGTCACAGCCACAGCGAGGTAATCCATACTTGCATGCTTTTATTATACTTGACTAAGGTAATATTTACTTGATACGATTTATGTGATATTAAAGAGACAGTTCCAATCATCACAAAGTTACAGAATAGAATATTGTGATCTTTGACAGAGCGTTTTCCCCAGTTTTTCTTTTTATTATTTTATACAACTAAGTAGGCAAACAGGCGTACGACCCACCTGATGGTAAGTGGTTACGATAGCCTATGAACGCCTGCAATAGATGTCACGAGCGCGTTGCCGACCTGTTCGCTATCATCACAGCGACCCCTCTGGAGCCTGGCGACCCTACTCACTAGCCGGAACACAACACTGCATCACAGTGTTATTTGGCTGCGGTCTTCTGTAGGGTGGAGGTACTTCCCCATACGGACTACTCTTTACAAAATGTCCTAGCTCTCTTACTTAGTTGTGTCTTCAGCTATCGCTACAGATCCCAGACTCTGCAATCAAGGCCCAGGATTTAGCGGCACTGGTTATAAAATAGAGCGATCGCCGTCTGCCTACTTGTTCATCGGTCTCTCACTGCTGACCACATATGTGTTTCCAAAGTGCGCGATCGGCAGTATTATGGACTGCATCATATAGACCGCCTCCATTTGCTCTCCTTACGATGTCGATCCATATCGCTGGAGGTCTCCCTCTGGTACGTTTTCCTTCTATTTTCCCGAGGATTATGTATTATACGCGTTTTTCCAGACAATTTCTGACTACCGTAATCCGTAATACTTATATTGTATACTAATCTTTATTTTTGTAAGATACTTTGTAATTTACGTCTCAATAAATGATATTCTATTCTATTCTAATATCTGATCAACTTATGTGCATAATTGATTGAATTTTGATATCGAAAACCGAGGGATGCCTGAGATCGGGCAAACTAGAAGTAAGAAAGTGGACCCTAAGCTCCGAAGTAATCAGTTGCCACCGGGAAAACGCTAAGACAAAAAGAAATATTGAACCTTTGAAACGGACAAAGGCTGTATATGAAGAAACAATGTGTTTTTAAAATCCCAATGATGTCCGGTTTCGCTTGCAAATTTTAGTACATTTCACAGAATTCATTGACTAAAATCTATAGGTAAAGATCATACGGAACTTTAAACTGACCAAAAATGAAGACTGTCAATGACCAGGCCTCGGCAAGGCTGCTTTTGACGTAGTTTTATGACACGCTAACATTGATATACAATCAATTGGATGCGGCTATTATATATGGTGCTCATTCCCACTGATATAATTATATCAGAAGATTTCATGCACCAAGTTTTTTAGATAAAGGATCCTCGCTCATAATCGAGAAGAATGGAAGAAGCTCCACTGACAAGAGCTTAGCACTTAAATTTATGATGATGAAGTTTTGTAGACATTAGGACTCAGGAAGCATTAGAGATAATATTTTTTAAATACACAATGATTTTGCCAATGTCATTGTCGAAAAAAGCACTAGGTTAATAAAATATTCGGATGCAGCAGACAGTGTCTAACCTTAAACAACACAACATACAGAGTTAGTAAGTTCCTAGCTAATAAAAGTACCTATTCAGACATTATACAAACTTTGTCAAGTCAATGGATGACTCGAATGCACAGATTATAGAATGCTATACTTATTTGCACTCGAAAACTAGTTTAGGGGGTAGATAAAATACATGGGTGTACTGTGGAAATGAAACTTCGAGGAAAAGGAATGTTAGTATTGCAGTTTTAAACGGACGAGTCGTTTGTCTCTATTCTGACTAAATATATAAAGATCCATCACTTGCGCATTGTCGAATCTTGAGAAATATTTTTGATTTTGATGTTATTCGATTCGCAGATTTATACCTTTATTTATTTATTTATAAATCTTTATTGTACCACAAGTTTACAATTGGCTGACTTAATGCTAAAAGCATTCTCTCCCAGTCAACCATTAACCATTTAACTTTATGTTAAATTTCAAAGCCTAATGTTCCACTAGACTGCCGATGATGGCATCCAAAAATATATTTGGGCTGTTTACAATTACTACAACTAATAAAGATACCTATCACGTACAAGCTCCAGGTAATCCGTATGTAACGGGTGGCCGCGTGCTTGCCATACATAGTTGTGTTAATGTTATTAATATCTTTCTATTTTAAGCCAGGAATGTTTATGGAATAAGTTTCATTTATAAAAAAGTAGCTGACCCGATAGACGATAGTTTCCAGATAGATGAAACCTCTCCTGATAATAATGAACACAACAAAAAAAATAATTCAAAATTACATGAAATATAGATTCATTTTTATATATATGGAAGAAGTCAACTGCTTAACATAAACCTGCCTCAGATTCTCATGGCTGGATGCGGCCTTGAAGCGGCCCGCATATACAGCGCCTTCCTTCGACCTTAATAAGGTCTTTGTATTATTTGGTAGGCGGAAATCCGAAGTCGCGCTACTTTAATCAAAACATGAAAAATAGGTATATTATGTGAAGTTATGGTTTTTGGTAACGGGTAAAATAGGCAGGGTACTTTAAAATCTATTAAAATATATAACGCAGTTTCAAAAACTTTTTTGCCTCCTCCAAATAGAAATAACATGGAAATAATCTCAGTGTAATTTACTACAGTAAAGAAACATTGACAAATCATTTGCTATGATGGAAAATAAAACATGATTCTAAGAATACGTTTACAAAATTACAGACAATTTTGTAATGACTTTGTCTTGTAGAAATAAAATTTGCAATTTATTTATTTATTTTATTAAATAATTGTTTATTTGTTAGTGGGTAGCAGTCAAATCGCAGACATATTAAAAAGGGAGATGTCAGGAGTACCCGTAATCGACAAGCGTGTATGACGAGGATGATGAGCGTAGAAGAAGCGAGGGAAGTCTGTAAGGATCGTAGCAAATGGAAATCCCATGGAGTAATTACAAAGAGGAGATGCCGTAATAAGCGTTTTGTAAGAAAGTGTTTGTGAGGCTACACGGGGCGGAAGGCCGACGTGCGGGGTGCTTGTTTCAGCCGTCGCTCCAATCATGGAGCACGAGCAATGACAAGCTCCGCCCACTTTTGTCGGCGAGGCGCCAATGATCATATCACTGCGCCATTTCAAACGGCATCTCCTCTTTGTAATTACTCCATGGGAAATCCGTAGTCTCTGCCTACGGGAAATGGCGTGACGGTATGCATGCATGGGTAGCAGCTGTCTTGTTAGTTAATCATGATAACGGGTAATCCTCTTCATTACATTATTTTGACAAGAGATACATAGTCAGAATTAAAACTTTTAATTCTAAGTATGTATCTCTTGTTAAATTTAATTTCTTAATCGTCCATTTGTTAGATATATAATATAAGGTTATTTGAATCGTAATAAACTCAATGTACCCTTTGGATTACATTATCATGAAATTCAGCCGAAGTGGTATTGAGGGATATCAAATTATGATTAATACCTATTTATACCCTAAGGCTTATAGACCTAGTTAAAACATGTAAGTATGTTTACTACCTAGTTTTACATAATTTATTCATACTTTTAGCGCGTTAGCATAGATACAAGTAGTTGGGTTTAATTTTATAAAATTCCATTTCTTTGTTTGTAAATTCTTTAATATCCAAAAAGGAAACACATAAAATAAAATATACTTCCTTTTTGAGGGTTTTACGTTTCGTGAACAAACAATTGTGTTTGTTACTCATAACTCCAAAGTAAAAAATCCAATACAAAAAATATAAAGTTCACTTTCCCGTGACTTTTTCATAAGCCTTCAAGTTGCTTGTTGAGTATATTGCAAGGCCAATTGACCTTACACGCCCTGGTTTCAGTGTTCCTATACTGCCAGTGTTGACAACCCTAATTTTGAAAGTTAGTAGTATCCCGAAAATTACTAAGAATTAGCATTCTGTAGAATAATAACCCAGTAGATTGAGGATTAATGAATGGAAGTGTCATGGAAAATACATATAGGACTGTTTCCAAGAATATAAATAAAAATAAAATCTACGTGAAAGCTAGTAAGTAATTATTAGAAGCACGTAAGTACTTTGAATTGATTTGTGGCAAAAAATAAGAGTTGACAATGCTATTACCTACTTATTAACTTAACATCGGTACAAAAAATAACTACATAGGCAAATATGTTACATAAAATGTGAACACAGTATGTATACAAATTAATTTGGTTAAATTTTATTACGTTACGAAAAACTGACATCAGGGTGTACAGGGTTGATTGATCATGTAACTCACTCGACATTAATGAATTTATTGAACGTTTTTTAATATTTGAAAATAAAATAGCCTTGGAGTGCTATTTTAAAAAAAGTTACTCATGCAAAATCGTTGAGTCGAATGAATTTCGTTCGACATTGAATGATTCGTTATAATCGATAAGTCGAACGATTTTCATTTGACACATTTCAAAAACAAGGCTCCTGATTGCCGTATAGCATGTCATCAAATTGCATTGGGTTTTCAGATGCAAAACCGTCGACTTAGTTCGGTAAGATAATAAAAGTATGAGGAAAAGTAGTATGTGCTTATGACTTGGTGGATGGTTTTACCGCCGTGTTAACCATTAGCTATAATTTTATGGTGTGTTATAAATAGTGATCGAATAATCGGGCGCTTATATACCTAAACTTCTTTCCTTGAAATAAGAATGTGGATATTAACAACTTTAAATAACTTAATATTATTCTTTCGTGGGAATACAAATTAAGTTTGCGTATATTAGCGCCTGATTATCCGATCACCGTTAAAGTACTTATTAACCATTTGCTACATTACTTTACGATAGAGTTCAAAAATAAGTAGCTACTTACCTATAATACCTACTAAGCAGTACTGTTATATGAAAAAATATTTATTTATTTAAACTTTATTGTACATAATACAGTTATATAGTACAATATGCGAACTTAATGCTAAAAGCATTATCTAACAGTCAACCTTTGGGTAAAACAGATATCGTCATGTGGGTATTAAAAATGTATAGATAGGTAAATACAAAAAGTATATTGATCGGTGATGCTTAATAGCCTAGCGGGACATGCGTGTTCGTACCGGCCTTACTTGGATTGGTCGCCTCTAGTGCAATGTCTATCTTTCTTTCATCTAAGCATTGGAAAATTGTTTTTGGTACCTACGTTCCTTTTGTACTTCTTCTTTGCGAGTCGAAATGGCTTTTATATATGTATGGACCAGCATGTGGCTACCCTCACCGCTCTATACCTTTTGGACTATTAACCTGTGTCGCTAAATTTAGGAGCATGTTTAAAGCGTACCCTTAGCACGCTTTAACCATGGTCCATGGGATTGGATGAAAATTCCAAAACCCTTGATTTCTTTTCTGATGCTTTTAGAGATTAATTTAAAAGCGAGGCTTGTTGAAAAAATGGCTGACGTATAGGGGTTTCTGTAGTTAGCCGCTATGTTTTTTCGAGAAATCTCCAATTCGATTTATCTCTAAAGGCACAAGAATAGCCCCCTGACTCCTGTCTCGCCACACAATCGTTCCCACGGTCTGCGCCTCACGGATGCGGCACCGTAAAGAAAGAAAGAAATTTATTTATTTGCATAAGTTTAGCGGTACAGCGGGGAAATACTGCCAGTATACTGGGAACATTGCCTCGATGGGGTTCGTTGGAGGATTTTTATATATTTAACAAGCCTTATTCCGCAGCTCCGCCTTCGTCCAAAAGTAGCCTATGTTTGAGCCCGAGTGTTAAACTTTGTTCATACAATTTTTTTTCAAATCCGTTCAGCGCTGCGGTTTGGCCGTGAAAGCGTAACAGACAGACAGACAGAAGACAGACCGAAAGACAGACAGAAAGACAGACAAAAAGACATACAGAAAGACAGACAGAAAGACAGACAGAAAGACATACAGAAAGACAGAGAGTTTTTCGCATTTATAATATTAAGTTTGGAAGTATGGATATGGAAGTATATATGTATGTAAGTATGTAAAAACTTTATTGTACAGAAAGAGCATTGTTACATCAAAATAGAACACAACAAAAGGCGGACTTATCCCTGATAGGGATCTCTTCCAGTCAATCCGAAAACCAAAGGAAAGAAAGAGTACACATAGGCATCAAATAGTGTACAGTACAATAGATACCATAAATATAAATGTAAAACAAAATAACTTAACCTAAACCTTTTTTTTTTTTTTTTAACGTAGGGGAAATGCATTTACGCACAAAGTGTGGGACTCCCAGGTCTGCCAGCCTGGACTACCCACTAAAACCCCTACGGGCGGCGTTTCCGCACCGGCTGTTGAGGGCGCCATGGGGTCGCGTTAGCATTCTACCACGACGCCCTGCAGCCATGGCCTTTCGGCCCCCACCTTTGGCCTTTCGGCCACCCCCCCCCAAATCGGACAGTGGCCCATAAATGGACCACGCCCGTCCCCCAGACCCACATCCATTCGCCGTCTCATCATAGACGGCGGTGTAGAAATTGGCCGACAGTCAACAAGACCCCGACTACCAGGGAGTATTCCCTAACCCGGAATTTGAAGGTATGAAGAGAGGACGACTGTTTGATCTCCAGAGGAAGCTTGTTCCATAAACGTGCAGCAAGTATTGCAAAAGAGTTAGCGTAGTACTGAGAGGAAACCCAGTTTTAGGCTGTGCAATACTCGAAGGCAATATTATGGAAGGAAAATACGGAAATATGGATGAATGTGTGTTTATTTATTTATTGTTTTTTGAAGGATTAACATACAGTGATACAATATTTGCTTACATCTTAATATTAACAAATACATAAATTCAACTGTACCACCTACAGCGTTAACCACAGATTACAATACTGCATTTAGTTGAAGTGTGACAAAGGTATGACGATAACAGCGAATTATAATCAAATAAAGTGATTTACAACAAAAGTGTTCACTACGATACAAAACCATACAATATTTCAAAGTTAGCTTAGTACAAGGTACACCAAATCAGATTCCCGGATTCTTTTAAAAATTTGTTGAATTACACTACGCACAGCACACTGTTACTGTACGGAGTACAACTCAACCAGTCTATCACGTTTTTAAAAACTGAAGCAAACGTGGCAAAAAATGTCGATATTGTTGAACTTAGTATTGTAAATTTTGACAATTCTATTTAAGGGAGATCTGGAGCCAGCATTAGTACGACTTCTATTAATTAACTGCAAACAGTTCATGTGTTCTGGATTTTCTATTATTAGCACGATAGGGCACACGATAGCAAATTTGATTTATTAATGCAGAACAGTCATATTTGTTATGGATTAGGTAATACAGAAATTTTACATCAAGCAATGAGCGTCTTGATTCAAGGTCCAACAAGTTATATTTACACAGAAATTCAGAATAGGTGCTATTACGAACAAATTTATATTGCACACGGCGTAAAAAAAAATCTGAATCATTTCAATTTTGTCTAAGTATATGCTATAATATGGATTCCAAATCATTACTGCATATTCTAGCTGAGAGCGAATAAGACTCTTAAACAGATACAAATACGTGGAGGGCCGCCTGAATTCTATGGCGCTTCTCATAACGAAGCCATACATCTTATATACCTTATTAACAATCGAATCTATATGCGCATCCAGTACTTGTTTAGTATCAAGCACAACACCTAGTCCCTAACTTCATGTACCCTGTCCAGCACATCACCACGCAATGAGTAAGTATAGATGCAAAAGTTACGCTTCTTAGTAAAAGTACTACACTTACACTTTGCAAGGTTAAGATGTAATTTATTTTTTTATCACAGTATTGCGTAAAGCGATCGAGATCACGTTGAAACACCTGATAATCCTTTGAACTTGTGATAGTATGATAGATCTTAAGGTCGTATAGAGTAAAATTTTACAGAATTTAAAACAGGTACTTACATTATTTATAAACAAAATGAAGAGAAGAGGGCCTAAAATAGATCCCTGAGGGATTTTTGTTAATTACTTTTTATTAAATAAGTTATCTCCTTTATTTGTGTGAAATAAATACATCATAAGTTTATGATGCAATACGACAAAAACAGTTCCGACATAACCAGCACCACTCTCGACAATCATTGAACTTTTTCTGATGGAAACCTTTGTCTTTGTTTCAGACCGTTTGGAGATGAGCAAACATTTATAGGAAATAATCGATAGCACTGAAAAGAAAAGTAACAGGTTAGTTAACTAAATTATAATTCACTAGCTGTTTCCCGCAGCTCCGCCTGCGTCATCCAGGGATAAAAAATAAGCTTATGTTAGCCCGGGTCTTCAACTATATTCATACCAAATTTTATCAGAATCCGTTCAGCGGTTTGGCCGTGAAAGAGTAACAGACAGACAGATAAACAGACTTTCGCACTCATAATTTTAGTTCGGATGGAAGTATGGATTTTCAGTCCTCATCAATTTTTTTAATCGAATGGATGAAAACCATACTGTAAATTGCACGTGCACCTCATCGTTTAAGCCGCAGTCAGTCCACTGCTGGATGTAGGGCTTCCTCAAAGATTTCAAAAATGACTGGTCAAAAGCGGCCTGCATCCAGCGCTTGCCTGCGACTTTCTTCAGATCGTCTGACTATCTGGTCGGTGTATGTCCACAGAATTTTAATAGTCAACTCTCTTATCTGCTAAATTTACTGATGATTAGATGACTCTTAGAAATTGACTGATAATTGGTCTCCGCGGCGCGCGCGCGCGAGACCAATATTAATCTAAGGGATTACTATTTATTTACGATATTCTCACAGATGTGCAGAATTGATTTGCCTGTTTATCGGTCAATACTTACAAAGTAGTAAGCCTATGTCGGTCAAGAGCCACTTCTAGTATTTCCTGCATAACATGACGTACCAACAACGTCATACTTAGTAAATGCTTACCATTCGAGTGTAATGTTTACATTTTGTTGTTACCTTTTTGTGCAATAAAGAATAGTTTTTGTACTGAACTGAATCTAAAATGTATAAAAAATTAAATTAAGTACGCATGATTGACGGCACATTGACGGTTTTTATCATGGAGCAATTGCAAATGTTGCTATAGTTTTTAACATCTTCTAAAATCAAGTTTTCCCTGCTTCCAGGATGCCGCGTCTCGAGCAACAGCCACGAGAAGATTTCCGCAGAGTCCTCCGGGAAAAAGCGCTGAATCACAGCCTATTTTATTTAAAACTCGGCGCAGGAGGCACGCCCGAGCACACCAAACAATCGCAGACCAAATTTAAAACCAGTGTGGCAGCGCACGCGCCGCCGACCGGTCGTGTGACCAGGCACGCGCAGCCTCGCGTCTCAGAACTGCTCAGGCGGTTCGAACCAGGCCCAATGCAGTACCTACGACTTCCTCGAGCTCCGTCCCCTTGCGAAGACATCTCCTCGTCAGATGATGACGATAGAGCGGCAGTTAGAAGAAGAAGTCGTGATCTTAGTGATGATTCGGCTGTCGAATTGGAAACTAGACATAGAAGGCATTCGCATCCTAGAGAAGTCACTCCTCCTCCGGATGCTACGTCTCCTAGAAGGGAGAGGACTCTAGTTGAAGCTCATATAGTGGAGTTGGGTAGAAGGAGTAGTGAGGGTAGCGAGATAAGAGGCCGTTGTGTGAGGACGCCTAGTGTGGTGGTCAGCGACTATTCTGATGGGATTGCTGTGGGTGCTACTGAGGAGGAGGTGGACTGGCTTCGGGCCAGGTCCTTGTCAGCTGACTCCGCCTGCTCGTCGTGCTCAACACTGTCCAGCAGGGATGACGAGGAGTTCGAATCTCCGGCTATGCCGAAAAAGGTCAGTGGGAATTGCAGATTACAATTTGCTTACATTTTACTTGTCATTTTCGTGTTAGTTCTTATGAATTTTTGATCCATTGATTTTCATTACATTCCTTGATATATTTGTAATTATTAAAATTGTAGGTAATTGTGTACCAAATTTAATACGGTCTGATCTAAATTAAAAGTAATATCTAATATTTAACGAAGTGCGTATTATAAAAACCTTTTATATAAATTCCTTCAAAATAAGTATTTTAGAGAAACCACGGCGACTATAAGAAGTTATCTCATTAGAAATGATAAAAATATTATACATAAATTAATAATAACTAATGAGGAAAGTACTATTTTTCCTCGTCGAAAAATTGCATATAGGGAAATCAATTAAACTGAAAAGAAGCGTCATAATCTCTAGTGTGATAATGACATAATTATGAATTGTTAAACAAACTTAAATCTCGCATTTTTATTTATCCACAAAAAATGTTACAAGTTTAAACTTGAGACAATTTGACAAACTGTGAAACAGTTTTTTGGCGAATCAATGACCTCACTTTTTTATATTGATTTAACAATTCACAAATTAATCTACCAATTTCACTGCCTCTCTTATCCAGTGACGTGCATAGCAGATTTTTCATAGGGTAGGCAAAAATAAATTTCAGAACTCTTTACTTACCTACTCTTTATTACTTTCTTTAGGTAGATATTTAGTCTTTTTATACTTAACTATATTATCCATACTTAATATTATAAATGCGAGAGTCTGTCTGTCTTTCTGTCTGTCTGTCTGTTACGCTTTCACGGCCAAACCGCTGAACGGATTTTGATGAAATTTGGTATGAATATAGTTGAAGACCCGCGGTCAAACATAGGCTACTTTTTGACGCAGGCGGAGCTGCGCAAAACAGCTAATTTTATATATGTTTGATAGGATAAAAAAATATACTTTAACAAAAAGTAACTCATATATTGGAATGAAAAAAAGTATAATTACAACTTCATTCATACATATCGAATGGGTTACATGGACCCTGTGTACAACTGTACACCCTTCAAACCGAAACCACTGAATATTGTGCTACCGAATATCGCTGCTGTTTAGCAACAGTAAGTGAGATAGGTACCCTCTGGTGGTTCCTACACACCCAGACCAGAGGTCGTAGTTTCAATTCTCACTGAAATAAATAAATAAAGCACGTTGTTTACAGTTTGCTGGACATCACAGGCTTGAATCACTTGATTGTCTGATAATATGATAATTCCGTGCTTGCTCCCGCCTGCCATTTGATCGTCGTTAAATAACCACGTCAAGGCCGGAAGGCTTCGTAAATCTCTGACCATGTAGTCAAAAGACTTTGTATACCCTGGTGTCAGAGTTGAATCCACCCACTCGTGAATAATGATTATTTTGTGTTTCATATTTTTCGAATTGACCTTTTCGATCTCGTGTTGAGTTCCAGATAATTTATTTAGATCGGCATTGTCCCGAGGCATTAAATAGCTCCAGTTGTAAGTGACGGATGTTAACATCCGCTGGTTTATTATACTCCATGTCAGTTATACAAACAATGATAGCCATTGTTGGTATTTCAATTTTGGATGGTTGATAAATTACGGATTGGTTACGGAGAGCATATTTAGGGTAACTTTACAGGGTGACGTTTTGCTAAATTGTTACAGTGCTGATGCCAATTTACACGGACCCAGTGGAGGCAGTACAGAATTTGACTATGTAGACTAGTTCATGGACATAAATTGTTTCTGTGTGTGTGTAAATTTCATGTCTATGAAAGCTTCTGAATAGCCAGTGCTGGATTCGCCTAAACTGACTTTAATGATTTGAACTCTATTTCAATTAGTTACCACTACCTGCTCCGCAGTTTTATGTTAAAATGTATTCAAATGCTCCATAAGACATTTTTCAAATAGTGTGCCATTTTCATATCCTCATTGGTGTTTGCCATCAGTATATTTTTATCATAAATTTTTAGTATGTTTGACAATCCAACATGAATTTTATTATTGAAAATAGGCAAGCTCTGAAAAAATACCGCACCGAATCCACTATTAATCCCGTCGTCGGTTAAAAACAATTCTAAAATATCTCTGTCTATATGGTTAGCGAAAATATCCATTACAATAACAGAGTTATCATAATCCCGTGGATTACGCCAAGGTCGAAACAATACGCCTGATAACACTATCACATGGAAGTTTACTGCTTCTGTCGTATTTCTAAAGGGTTGACGCCCTTTATGTTCGGGTCATAATGACATTTCATACCGGCCTATATCCTTAAAATAAAAAATAAAATAAAAACGCCGTAGGTGACAAGAGGGCTGGTTCATTCCTAGCGCAAAGAATTGCAATTGCAATTCAACGCGGGAATGCAGCCAGTGTTCTTGGCACCATGCCACACGGATATTGCTTAGATTTTAATTTTTAGCATTTATTTTTTTAATTTTAAGTTTTTACTTCCAATTAGTTTTTTTTAAGATTTTAGGTTATTTTGTTTGTATTAGTATGATTATTTGAATAAAGCATTTTCCTTTTAAAAAAAAAAAACAAAAATTGTTTAATGATTTCTTATGTTTTCGCGATTGTTATTCATTAAATTAAACGCGATAAAACCGTATTAAAATAGTTTAATTTAAAAAATTGTTTATTTAGGACTACTTGATCCATAGTTACGTTAGTAACATTTAACTTAGCCTATGTTAGTAAAACTTAAAATAATATGACAAATTTCTTAAACCAATTCTATAACGCGTCCTTAGAGCAAGTTTTTAAAATTATTTTTTCTGTTTCCCGCTATTGCCGTCTGAGCTCTTTAACTGTTTAGGCCAAAGGTTTTCACCACCTCTTAAACTTATTTCGCTATTCTGTCTTAAAAACTTACCTAAAGAATAAAATGTACCTATCTAATATTGCTTCTCCTTCAGTCGTTTGTTCACTGCTGAGTGTCGTGATGTGCCCAAGTCATCTGTTTGACGATCTCCTTCCATCTTTTGCTCCGTGGATTGCGTTGGAGATCTGGGTGGTAAGCTGCCTGATTTGGTCAGACCATCGTATCGGGCTACGTCCTCTGGCTCCCCTTCTGACCATCCTGCCAGTGACTACGAGGTTTACCAGGTTGTCATCTGATTTTCGGGCTTTGTGACCAAAGTATTATCACACTTTGAAGGCAGATGTTCAAGAGAGTATGAAACACCTCACTGATTTCTATCGAGGGTGGTTTGTTTAATAAGATCCACTAAGCGGTCGAACAAGTGACCGAGTGGATTGACGCGAATAATAATAAATTTCGTCTTACATCTCAATCAATTATTTTAAAGTGTAAAAATATTATGGGCTTCCAAAAGTTACAAGATAAATGATTACATGCGTTATAACGAACTCACAAGCAAACAATTGGTTACTGACAAAAAGTAGGTCAATTTAAACGGTTCAAGAGCCGCTGACAAAAAGTTAACCATTGGTTTTGTATGTATGACGCACGCGCTTAAGTACTGCGCGGGAGGCATCAGAGAGACCTCATCTGGTAGTTAAATTAACTATGTATTTTTAGTTAAATTTGTATTAAATATTCTGCTAAAAATCCTTACTAATATTATAAATGCGAAAGTCTGTCTGTCTGTCTGTCTGTTACGCTTTCACGGCCAAACCGCTGAACGGATTTTGATGAAATTTGTTATGAATATAGTTGAAGACCCGGGGTCAAACAAAGGCTACTTTTTGACGCAGGCGGAGCTGCGGGAAACAGCTAGTTCTTAATAAGATCGTGTTTCCTTTAGATAATCATCGTCGTGGATTTACCCGTATTAATCAGAAATCATTTATTTGCATCAAAATACAGTAACAGGGGTCTTATATTAGGTAAAGTACCTACAATGTATATTGCCTGCAAATAAGCATTGGATATTGTCATGGAGTGACTGCCGTCTGACCTCCATGGCTCTTTTTACAGGGGTCAGCACCAAATTGACAATAGCACTGAGCCATTTAGACATGATCCGAAGCTCCTCATTGAATAGCAATGCTAATTTTTTGTGCGAAATAGATGCCAGCTTTCTTGTTAGGGATGAACTCAAATAATTTAAAGGTGACATTTTTTAGATCAATAGGACTGACCATGGAGCAATTACAAAGAGGAGATGGCGTAAAAAGCGTTTTGTAAGAAAGAGTTTGTGAGGCTATACGGGGCGGAAGGCAGACGTGCGGGGTGCTTGGTTTCGGCCGTGGCTCCAATCATTGAGCAGAGCAATGACAAGCTCCGCCCACTTTTGTGTCGGCGAGGCGCCAATGATCACGTCGCTGCGCCATTTCAAACGGCATCTCCTCTTTGTAATTACTCCATGGGACTGACGGTCTTCTGGACAGCTCAATAATGAAATTTTCGTCAAAATAAGATATGGAACGTAAATTTTAAATTAACTATTGACGACCATACTTCATAATGAAACAAATATTATACTATTTATTTATTTATTAAAACTTTATTGTCCCACAAGACAAATACTTATAACAATTTGCGCACTTAATACTATAGCATTCTCTACCAGTCAACCATTACTAAATTTATTTCAAAAATCCACTCTGACAAAGGCAGAGTCGCAAGGAGCGGATAGTTAAAATAATTCCATACAACTAGTACATTCCAATCTCGCACAAGTATTGTGTCACACAGCACATGGCATCTATCATGGACGCCAATGACGTCACTCTGTGGGTCAACTGTATCAAAATATTTGAAGATTACTGAACAACTATTGGCTTTGTGATCTTTTGACAGGTAGATGTTTGCTGTTTGATTATTTATCTGTGTTTTATATGATAGGTTACTTTACAAATCTCCTTGTAACATAATACGACAGAATTAAGTGCGAATAATACCTATAGCATATACGTTTCAACCGTGTTACAACGGCCGTGGTCACGGGAAGACTGGCTCAGCATTTCTACAGCTCCATATTTTCAGCGGAATCATCTTCCATCGGCATATTTCGATTTCTCCAAGTACCGTCACAAAACACACTAACAGTGTCCTTATTATCCTTGTAGAGGTCGCTGTTACGAATTGTTTCTTTGTTCTGTTCTGGAAAACCTCATTTTGCGGTTAACATTATTCATGTTCTAATAGGCATTGTCTGAAAAATCTTGCAATATTGTAGAAAAATGGGCCCCTGGGTGCTCTCCCTCATCGGTCACACTCACCAGACCACACAAATATACTTACTTTATCTTATACAAAACGGCAATTTTATAGGTAGACCTAGTATTAGCATTAGACCTAAATAATAGACATTCCAATAAGAAGAGACGAAAAAGAAATAATATTTTAAAGTAACCATAAATGTAATTTTTTTTATAGATCACATTTATTGCTGAAATATTTAGGTACAATAAATTAAAACTAACCAACAGGGATCGGCTACACTTAAGATTAGTCGGCTAATCTCAAGTGTGGCCTCACTTCGGTCATTAGCCGTAACACACTAAAATAACAAAAAAAAGTAAAGCAGAATATATATTTATATTTATATAAAATCACTTAAGCAAAATTGTCTTACTTTTCTGCGTATCTTCTTTACTAAAAACCTCGCTAAAATTTACAAAACATAAGTACAGGAGACACGCGTTTCGCCACAACAATTACACATGTCGTATAAGAAAGAAGATATCCTTGAAGTTTCATCAGAGATGATCGAAATTACCTTGCGAACATAATGTTTCCATAACATGTTGACATTTTTATGAACGGTTTAAAATTAATTTGTAATAAAAGTTTTGTTATTAAATTTATATGGTTTGATGGCTTAGGTAATTAGTAATAACGTCTTGGATGAACTAAGCTGTATACAAAGGTATTTGTCGATGAATTAGTAACATTTACACTTTAGGAATAAAGTCGATTCAAATCGAGTGGATAACGTGGTCAATCGTCCCTGTATACCCTGGTGTCCTATTCTATAATAACCATACTATTAATATTATTATGCCAAAGTCTCTCTGTCTGTTACGCTTTCACGGCTAAACCTCTGGACCGACTTTTATGAAACTTGGTATTGATATATTGGAAGTCCCGGTGTCAAACATTTTCAGGCTACTTTTCGACGCAGACGAAGCTGCGGAAAACGGCTAGTTATATTATAAATGCGAAAGTGAGGTTGGTTAAATTTGTTTGTTACCTATTCACTATTTGTCTACTCAACCAATCCTAATGATATTTCCAATACACATAACTAGTTACTAAGAATACTAAGATTACTAAGATTACTAATTACTAATAGAGTACTAAGAATGACATCGAATACCTTTCATCCCGGAATAATGAAATATCTCGCGGGATTTGAATACGCGTATGAATCTGTGCGGGTGTTACCTAGTCCTAGTAGAATTATAAACTGTGACGTTCTCTATAGTCATTTAACCTATGCAATTATGTTAATACGTCACACACACATCCTTTACACATCCAGTTTGGAAACAATGGAACCTAGTTTGTGTCTGCTTTCGATCAAGTTCACACAATCAGTCATTCTAGACTAGTTATCACAAAAAACCGTTACTTAGGTCCGCAAATAAGTTGCTAATTGTCGCTCCGTGGTCTGGAAACAATGGATTGTTGTTCACAGATCAGTTATAGTAAAGAGTCAACGCTTTGTCAAAATGTATTCGGCGTTGCTGATTTAGCATTACCTAAAAATGCTCTTTTGTTATTGTTTCACTGCTGGGGAAAAGTCCCATTTTCTTCCAAATCTCTCTCTGTTTACTTCTGACCACTTGGCCTCGAATCTTCCGCCAATCACCTTAAGGCCGTCACTCAGTGGACATCTGGATCTAACGGTCGGAAATGCCTCTCTCCAATTAAAGAGTTTATTCCCAATTTTTGTTTATTTATTTAACTCTATTACATAATAGTAAATGCCGGACTTAAAGCCTGAGGCTTTATCTACCAGTCAACCAAATGGGCGATGCTGAGAAAGTTAAGCGGTAAGACAATGTAAAATAACAAGCTGTAATGGAAATCCATAAGAAATATTACGCATAAACTACTTAAAAATAATACATAATATTATTGTATACTAATATAAACAATACATAAACTACATATACAATTACTAATTGTCTGACAAACTGTGAAGAAAATGATCACGTACTTTATTCTTAAAAGCCATCCGGGTTTGCGCTTTACGGATTTCAACAGGCAGGGCATTCCAAAGGAGTACCGCTTGTACGTTAAAAGAATGCTTATAAAACCCACTCTGAAAAATCGGCGTACGAAGTCGGAGATTATTAGACGAACGAAGCTCTCTGCCATGAGAATCACTAAGATATAGAAATTTGTTTCGATGAATCAGAGTGAAAATTTGTTTCACTCTGATCTTACTTGTCTTATTCTAACAATGATACTAGAGTCGAAAAAATATAATTTTACAAATTCAAATACACAATAGACTTTCGAATTAATTGTTTAGTGGTTGCATCTCTTAATCGCAGAAAAAGGTGCCACTGCTATGGTTCGGTTCTCGAAAATTTTTCTTCCGTTGCGCTTTCAACTGAGTATTGAGAGATCCTTTAATAACGACGGAAAGAGATGGACTATTCTTACTCTTGCCACAAAATAGACAATGATATCCTCAGCTTTAAATACAGAGGTTAGCCTCTGTAACTATATCTCCTCTGTGGTCACGTCTCGATGCCGCCGTAGTAAACTGATAGTTTTAATTTTTTTATACACTCCCCACTCATTGACGTCAATGGGCCGGTCGTGTGTGTCTGTGTGTGTGTGTTTGTATGATTGCAGGGTCGCGACTCCACAGGACAAGATTGTATCATTAAATCATTATAAATTGTAAGGTAATTTGTAATCTGGAGTGGTTATTTTGAAAAGTGTGACTCTCGCAAAATTCTATGTATGAGTCATATAATTTAAAAACAGGGCTCCCGAACAAGTGACTTCAGGCCTTTAATGCGAAAGTCTGTCTGTTACGCTTTCATGGCCAAACCGCTAAACGGATTTTGATGAAATTTGGTATGAATATAGTTGAAGACCCGGTGTCAAACATAGGCTACTTTTTGACACAGGCGGAGCTGCGGGAAAAACTAGTCGACTATAAATCGGAAAGAGTTTTCTAGCTTTAAACATAGATTTCATTTAACGCATAGAATTCTAAAATACTTTTTGAAGTCTATTTAACGATAATGTGATGTATTCGTCCCATGAATGTCGTAAAAGGCGACATAGGGACGAGTAGAGATAATCGACCGCACATGAACTTAACATTAGGTGGGATCGTAGATTTTTTTTGACCGGACCTACTTAACACATTTTTAGCTCTATGTCCGAGTTATATAGAGATATGGTTCTATATGTTTACAATTTGTAGAACTTTGCAAACGCGATTCAGCTTACAATACTTTTAGGAGTTAGCGCCTTCTGTTAATATAATGTATTCTGTGCCCACGTCGCGTCGTCATCGTCGCCAGTCGCCATACATGCAAGAAAAGAAATTTCATTGCTAAAGTCCGCCTGCCCCACCATATTTTGTTTGTATGTTTCTCTAATGTTTTTATTTTTTGGTGCAATAAAGAGTATTTATATTGTATAGCTATCTGTATAGAAACAAATTAGATTACAGCCTTTTTTCAGGTCCGATTAATAAGATAATACTACATTAAATTTTTCAAACTCAGAGTTTGCTAACCCTACCCAGAATTGAATAAGTGTTATATCGCGCATTAATGTACTTGTGACATTAATGTACTTGTATGTATGTGTGCATTGTGCATGCGTGTGCAGTCAGTCCTGTCTGATGCATTTCTCATAATAAAACCGATACAAGTGTATATGCGTTGAGATTAAATGAATAGTATGTGCCACTTGGTGGTTTTTTGACGGCCACTTGATGGATTCTTCGGAGGTAAATGGTAGAGTTATATGGGAGATTTGGGGGTTGGCTCAGCGCTAATCTGCGCGATATATTACCACGGTGAAGGCGCCAGTGTGGTGGGCTCCCTAGCTCGGCTATCTCGGCAAGAGACTAATATATGGGGGCCCCACGAAGTAGATGAATAAGAGTTTTGTGGTGGTAACTTCAGTGAAAATGCAAAAATCCGAGAATTTACAGAACTATATTTATTTTATTACTGTTTTGCACACATTAATCAATTATTATAACTGAGATTAGGTAATTAAAATAAAAAATACATAAAATAGAAGTGGAGCCGTTGCTCCTTCGAAAGGAATATGGAATGTGATGAGATCACGTCATCTCGGACACTGCGGATAAAATAAAGATGATTCGAAATATGATATGATTCATTAAATTAAACTATTTTAATACGGTTTTATCGCGTTTATTACTTATTTATTTACACCTGACGTTTCAAACACTTTACAGCGTTCATGGTCGCAGGCAGACTAAGTTAACATTTGTCTTTGATGTCATAAGATTACAAAACTACCGCCTGAAATTTTTATTGGGAACTATTCCGATTCACGCAGTATTGGCTCACAGTATCTAAGGGTCTTGCAGTCTGCTTCCGAGTTTGCGATTTTATTAAGTTAATGACTGGGTCCCAAGCTGGCGGTACCTGCCATCCATCCTCTCTATTGAAATTAGGATGTTTTTTAATTTCAATAGCTTCACGTAACATCCTTGGAATGAATCTGTTTTCCTTTGCAAGGACTTGAGGATTATCAAAACGCATATAGTGGTTGGGTTTGTCTAGAGCATGTTCACAGACTGCAGACTTGGTTGAGCGTCTATTTTTCATGTCAGCAATATGTTCTTTTATACGAGTATTAATGCTTCTCTTTGTTTGCCCAATGTATGATAAACCACAGTCACAGTCAATTTTATAAACTCCAGCATCTTGCAATGGGATATTAATTATTTATTATGGGAAAACATTATGATATGATTTTTAAATGAAAATGTGGTAAAGGATGGTCATGAAATGAAAAAGTATGGAGAAATGAGGTACGTTGCAAGCGCATCGTTACAAGTCAAACATATGCCATGTTATAGTTAGGTATTGAATTTTTGATTATTTCTGACAGCCATTGTTTACGTATTTCTTGTACTTTAATAACCGTCTTTTTCAACGAGTGCGTTGCAAGATTTAAAGACTCTATATCACATCTTAGCATGGTTCAACTGTAATGTTTTTAGTAGAGATGGGCCGAGTACTACATTTACCGAGTAACCGAATACCGAGTATTATTCGGTTTTGCCTTCATAAAACCGAGTACTCGGCCAAGTAACCCGGTTCTGTAAAATGTACCGAAAAGACGAAAATGACCCGAATGCGAATGTGGACATCTAAGACAAGACTAGTTATTCGACCGAGTACGAGTACTGAAAAAGGTCCCGATTATGCCGAGTACCGAGTAACAACCGAGTACTCGGCCCATCTCTAGTTTTTAGGGACTCTGAAAAGAGAAAAAATTACGTAATTCAAGTTAGTTTGACAACACTAGAAGTTTCTTTCTATGACTATTTTATCCTTACCTTAGGAGGACTTCCGCCATCGATATTTACTTTTCTCTAACTTGTAATTTAATATTTTATTAATTGTCTTTGACCCATAGGCATTTTTTTTTAAATCAAGTAATTAAAGAGCAAGTTGGAGAAAACTATGTTTACGTAGAGACAGCGACAGAGCTTCTGAACGAAAATGAACCGAAGAGAAAGAAGAATTAGATTGTGAAGCTTCGAAGACATTTGCTACCTATTATTGTTAAAATGTGGGTAGCAGTGAATACGGGGAGTCTAATGCATAAATTCCATATTTGAAAATATATGATATGAAAATTGGGCAAATAAAAATGCCGCTGGGTAGCCTTGTCGGTAGAGCGATCATCTTTTACCAAAGGGTCTAAAGATCAAATCCTACCGATGCCATTTTCTTCTCACAAGTTTTTTTTTACAAAATTTCTTTATCTTCGGTTCTAACAGGTCGCTCAGGGTTATCGCTTCCCTATTTCATGAGACTAAAAGTGAAATTGATTGTTCCAGATGATTAACGCTGATTGAGGGCGGGTTGACTCCTGAGCGACCTTCGACCTTCGGTGAAGTTCGGGAGCCCTGGTACGCGTCTACATCACCGGAGATGAATTAGCCCTCAAAATTTTATGGATAAAATGATTCACATACTTTTGAAATTCTTGCTCTTAAAAAATCATGGAAAAAAGAATTCAAAAGCTTATTAACCACTTTGTATTAAGCCTAATAAAATAATACTATATAGGCAAGCGCTGGATGCAAGCCGCTTCCAACCGGTAATTTTAGATATTTTTTGTCAAGCTGTGGAAATGATAAGACGTGTTAAGGTTCCACAATAAACGCTATTTTTTTTTACATTAAGTACGCTTTTGTATAAAATCATCATAAGGCTTTGATTATAGCCTTTTATAGGATCAATATAAAATAAAACATGCCTTAGTAGACGCGTAACTATTTAGTTAGTGGAATTTGGTTGTGTTTGGCAGTTATCGTTATTGTAATGTAGAATGACAGTAACTATCTTATGACTCAGTTAAATATTATGGTTAAACTAATCTAACTGTATCTCATGTGATTAATTATATGTAACTCTGGATGCAAAAAACATCAAGGGCATCCATATCCATACTTCCATACTATCCATACTAATATTATAAATGCGAAAGTCTGTCTGTCTTTCTGTCTGTTACGCTTTCACGGGCAAACCGCTGAACGGATTTTGATGAAATTTGGTACGAATATAGTTGAAGACCCGGGGTCAAATAAAGGCGGAGCTGCGGGAAACAGCTAGTATCTCATAAATGGATGGATCAAGGACAATTCATCTGTAGCAAAAAGTTTTTTAAATTCATAGCTTAATTCTTTTAGATGTTCAGCAGGATTATCTATGTATGATTATTATACAATTAAGATGTTAAATATACTCGCAAATTATTTTACATTGTTATTTTAGTCAAGGACTAAGTGGTCTTCGGTCTAATTATATCTAAATAATTTATTGAAAGATGATTATTGAAAGATTGACTTATGATAAAACATCATTAGTTATTAACTAGTTCTCGAAACTTATATTGAGATTTTTTTTTCAATAAAGTAGCTATAAATGATAAACTATAAAATTATACAAAAATACTAATTTTTTTTTGCAGGGAGTACCACCCACTTCGTAAATCAATGTAAAATATTAAATTTTCATATCAAATAAAACTGACTTAGACTACAAAAATTAGTTCTGAGGTTGAGGAGTTAGTTAAATTAAAAATTGTTTTGAACTTAGAAAAACTTCATTAAATAACAACAATAACAATTTTTTGTCATTAACATCGGTACTCACAAATAAAGTAATTAACATTTTACTCAATTATTTGTTACTCACAATTACCAAAACAAGTATTATTGATTAGAATAGATTTATCTTATGATTTTAAGTACTATTTCTTAATTTTCAACCAAGAATAATTTAAGAATAAACATATCAATTTGTTTAGTTTATAGAGTGGAAACTATCATTTTTCATATCTTTGTTTTTGTAAATTATAGATATTTTTTTGGATATTTTAAAATGATATTTTGCTAAGCGTATGGATAAGTATTTTAAAATTAATATAAATATTTAAGTATTATCACATATTATAAAAACATTAATATTTTGTTTTATTGATATTGTAATACGAAATTGACAAAGATGTCAATTTCGTCTTCGTCTTCCTAAAAAAGACTTCTTAAAACTTCTAAAAAGAAGTTGATTATATTGCATATAATATATGAATATATATAGCACGTGTCACTTGTATGTTTGTGCGTCTGAGTGCAAACATTCCACGTATATTGCATTATATTTAAATATTTTTAACACGCATCAGATGACGTCAAAGAAATTGGATGCAAATGGAAATATATTATGTTAATTTGAATACTATGAGTATAAATAAATTTTATTGATCGTTTTTAGTTTTTTTTAGATGGTCAGCTATTTTCCTTAATTTAAATGACCTTGGTCAAGGTGATCAGCCATTGATGACACTAGAAAGCTCATATATATATATATGAGTCCTTAAAGACTTTCCCTGCTTCTTCTATACTCATCACTCTCGTCATACCCGCTCGTCGATTACGGGTACTCCTGACATCTCCCTTTTTAATATGTCTGCGATTTGGTCGCAGTATGTTCTCCGAGGCCTGGCCATGCCTTTGGCTATTTCGGCTTCTGTAAGGATCGTAGCAAATGGAAATTCGTAGTTTCTTCCTACCCCTTACGGGAAAAAGGCGTGATGGTATGTATGTATGTACAATACATGGTCAGTCAACAGTCAGTCAAATTTTTGCAACCTGTTTATTGTGTGAAATTAAACAAATTAAAAAGTTTAACCAAAAAAATTTTTTCGTCCTCTAATTGTATGGGCGAATCACCTGCTGACATTCAGCTTAAAAACAGCTGGATTTTGTATGGCAGATATTAAGAAATTTTCTTGGTTTTCACAAATTTTTTTAATATTGATTTACGACCTTTTTTGGACTGAAATGGAACTACTTTAATGTTTACATGGTGGTCGTTAAAGGAACCACGCTAGAGGCCGAGAGGCGGTTGTGAATAACTCTGACACCAGGGTGTACGTGGTCGATTGATTATGTAACCTATGCAAAATGATGATGATGATTGTTTCTAAAATAAATAATTTTCTTTCTTTCCACACAGGCTGATATTAAACCAATGTTGACCAAATTTTTTAGTTGAATTGTCTTGCAGACATCGAATTCTTCAATGATACCCTAAATAATGTTAAATTAACCACTGAAACAATAACAATTTTATTATTTAACTCGAAACACAGGCATCGTATTACATCATACAATTGTAATTTAATGCCATTGACGTCTGTCAGTATAATATATAGATACATATAATATTAATATATGTATTGCTGCGTAATGTAATAATGAAAGAGTGTAATAAATAAAGAGACTACATTTACGTTATTATATTTATAAATAAACAGTATTCAATTAGCTTGCCATTTGTTTTGTTAATATATTTCGCGGACGGATTTATGATGTCACTCATTAAAAGTTCGATTACTGTCGATGATTTTTTTATATTATGGCATCGTAGCCATTGCGACTCGTGAAGGTACGATTTTTCAGCTTAGTATTAAAATAAGTTTGATTCTAGATGATCAAAAATGCATATCTAATTTTACATTAAATAAATTTAATTAGCACTCATAAAGCTTTATTTATTTATTTATTTTAACTTTATTGTACATAATACAGTTGTATAGCACAATAGGCGAACTTAATGCTAAAAGCATTATCTAACAGTCAACCTTTGGGTTAAACAGATCATGTGGGTATTAAAAATATATAAGTAGCAATAAATACAAAAAGTTGGAATGATAATAAATTTACTTATGGTACTTACATAATATACTTACATATATACGATGAAATAATAATAACTGCTGGAGGAGGGATGTGGCAAGTGTCGTTTCTCAGACATGAGGACACGACAGAGAAGAAGAATACAATATTTTGTCAGCTGATCACTAGATTTCTATCGGAGGTCGTATTTTTTTTTTTTTGCTCATCACTTATCCATATTTCCATACTTACCTAATACTATAAGTGCGAAAATCCGTCTGTCTGTTACGCTTTCACGGCCAAACCGTTGAACGGATTTTGATGAAATTAGGATACTTTTTTAATGCAGACGGAGCTGCGAAAAACAGTTAGTTTTGTTATAATTTGGCTGATATCACCCTTTATTTTTAATTATGACATTTTTTCTGAGATCAGGGATCCTCGCTGAATCCTTGATCCGAAGCTGCAACCAAGTGTACGCTGTGATGATTAACTTTATGCGCATGGCAGTGTTAGGAAAAACTTTTCTTAGAGGTTAGACATACTTCTACGGTCTAATGTATTAAATCCCTTGTTTTAATCGCCACATGCATGGAAAAAGAGTGGTCTATTCTTAAATAGGAGACCAAAGGTGGTCGCAGAGTGCCGCATGATTAATGCATAGCAAAAAGTATAAGCTACGTGAAAAAGGCGATGAAATTGGTAGAAACTTTCGTCGTCATGGTAGAAATTTCTTCGTCATTCGGTGTCTTGTTTAACGAAGGTCGGCATTCATCAAGCTCATCTGAAGTGCTTTTGAAATATATGAGTCACTCAAAATCATAGAGTAAAGTTGGGCTTTTCGAGCAATTCCCTGTGCGACTGCGGGGCTCTCCAGTCTATGGCCCACCTATTGGAATGCCCCAATTGCCCAGCCTCCTGCACGGCCGAGGATTTGGGGGAGGTTAATGACAGAGCGGTAAAGGTAGCCAGGTAGCCACATACTGGTCCAAACATATATAAAAGCCATTTCGACTCGCAAAGAAGTAGTGAGTGAGTGATTACCGTTCCGTATGCTCTCAAAGAGACGTAAATCGTTCAAATTGTATTATTTCAGTCGTATTAAAATTGGACTATGAATTACTAATAATGTTTTGAAATTAATTAAAATTATTGAGTCAATGAAATAACATCATTGACAAAATGATACTTGGAAACCATGGAGCAATTAGAAAGAGGAGATGCCGTTTGAAATGGCGCAGTGATGTGATCATTGACGCCTCGCCGACACAAAAGTGGGCGGAGCTTGTCATTGCTCGTGCTCCATGGTTGGAGCCACGGCCGAAACCAAGCACCCCGCACGTCTGCCTTCCGCCCCGTGTAGCCTCACAAATACTTTCTTACAAAACTTATGTTTCGATATTACGGATTTTTTAAAATTGGTCTCTTGGAAAGCATTATTATGAAATTAGTTCGACTCACCGATTATGACGAATCAAAATCGTACGACTGTTCGATTTTGCGCGACTCACACTGTCACAAAAATAGCACTCCTATATTGTACAACTTCCATACTTCGACTATTAGCTTCTGCGAACGCGTAATACGTGTTTTACAAATTTCTAATTCAGACATTTAAGTACGTTTTAGGATCAATATCGATATGCGTGGCATAAAGTTGACTATCGATGTCACACGATATTCAACGTGTCCTGGCTTGATTTATTTGCGAATACTTATTTCGTATACCACTATTCGTTCTATTGTATAACTTGAAATAACTTAATAAATATATTAACTATTTATTTCCCGTTTTAGAATGCATTTTTGTGTTTTTATATCTGTCGAGAATCATTTTTACAGTATACCTAAATCTGGTTCTAAGTTGTACAACATTTTATTTAAAAAATAAAACATTAATTAATTATGGTTTACTGAAACAATGATATACGGTACTATTCTGCATATATTTTCGGTTTTTACAACATTTTGCATTATTTATTTTATTGAATTGTTCTTTATTCTCATCATCATCATTTCGTATAGGTTACATTGTCTATGGACTATGTACACCCTGGTGTCAGAGTTGTTCGGAACTGCCTCTCAGCCTCTGACGTGGTGTCTTTAACGACTACCAAATGGCAGCCGGGGCCAACGGCCTTACGTGCCTTCCGAAGCACGGAATCATCTTTATTATCAGACAATCAGGTGATTCAAGCCTGCAAAGTCCTAACCAAACTGGACACAACAAAGTATGCTTCCGTTGGGAATCGAACCCACCACTGGACCACGGAGGCAGTTCTTTATCTAACTCGTTTTAATAAATTCGACAAAACGAGAGTTACATATCAAGTACGACGATAAATTAGTATCAAACACCGCTGACCGCATACATGACTTATGGTTCAATAAATTATTTATACCATATATTGCTGCTCTACGTGCAATAAATTCTATGTCTGAATTGAAATTCCTGGGAGATTTCAACGTGGAACTTAATTTATTGCCAGAAACAAAAAAGGAAACAAGTCTAAGTTAAAAAAAAAACAAAGTTTTGTTATGACTAAGATTAAGCTCTACAATTTTGTTCCAATGTTGTTCGGAACCAGCTAGCATTCAATAAATTTATAAAGTACAATATTAATTAATTAATTGATAATAAAACCTTAAAATTAATGAAATAAAATTATTGTATGTTCTTGGCACATGGAATGTCCATGTGGCATGGTGCCAAGAACACCAGCTGCATTCCCATGCTGAATTGCAATTCTTTGTGCTAGGAATGAGCCAGCCTAGTCACTAAATACTAATACAATTACTTAAACTTTGCTGTCCGTCCGTCTCTCACTAGCCTCTCATGAACAGTGATAGTAAGGCGAAATAAATGATTGATTGATTGTGCTTAGCACAATAATTTACCTCGATCGGATACCAGGTGTTAAATTTATCCACTTCCCAATTAAAAGATAGTAAAATTAAATAAACATGGAGTGCGGTTATAAAAACTTAATAATTTATATCCCAGAGACATGGACTCTCCATAAAGAGGTCTTTTATGTTTTTATTGGGCCTTTTTGCCGAACCGAATTAATCTTTTCGCGCCAGTGATGTCAATAACAAGAACCGACAATTTACCGGTTACCAGTATGTGGGTATATCTGTTAAAGTTCGTCGATTTATTGTTTACTAGCTTTTTCCGCAGCTCCGCCTGCGTCAAAAAGTAGCCTATGTTTGACCCCGGGTCTTCAACTATATTACATACCAAATTTCATCAAAATCCATTCAGCGGTTTGGCCGTGAAAGAGTAACAGACAGACAGAAAGACTTTCGCATTTATAATATTAGTATGGAAGTATGGATGGATAAGTATGGAATATATACTATCAAACCATCAAATCACTCCTAATCGATATTGATTACGGCGACCTCAGTCAAAAATAAAGTAATTCAGTTATCATTCCTGTCATGAGCCCTGATGTGACTCGCAAGACCAAATTTGGTATTAAATATTCTATTGCACGGCTGGCAGTACAGTTGGCCGGCTGAGTTGTAGGTATATACCTACCTACAACTCAGCCGGCCAATGTTTATAATAGATAGTTGTAACGATATGAAACAGAAGAGTGATAAAAAAGAAAATTTGATGTTTGCTGAAAATAATTTAAAATATTTTGTTTGAAATACAAAAAAAAAATCGTAATCGATTTCTATGGTGTGTCTGGACGCAAATCTCGCTAATTTTAACGTGCCAACCAATAGTTTTAAGATCTAAAAACCTGTAAGTATAAAATCCTTCGACTCACCGATTATGTCGAATAAGAATCGACTTACCGGTTGTTTTAATTGAATAATAATAACATTAAAAATAGTGATAATAGGGATAGGGATGTGACGACCCCATTGCCCACTGGGTTCCCTTTCTAGTGAAGTCAGTCTCCGCAGGGCAGCTTGTAACGAGCTTGTGTCTTTTCACTCATTAGCAATAATTCCTTCTCCTGTCTAGACCTGTTCATGGAAATGTCATCTATTGACATAGCCGAGGACGGGTTTGGGCAGAAGCACCACATGACATCAACCTCTCCAAAGGGCCTCTACGCGTTGGATCAATATCCCCGTGCAAGCCTCTCAAAAGACCGGGTTTAACCCGTGATCTACAAAGGAGATACAATTAGTAATAACAGTAAAATTAATTCGTTTAATCTCCACATAACTCAAATCGCGTGTTACCGCCAGTACAATACTTATTCAGCAATAAATCAGCCTTTGCTCATATTATGTTTAAGTGTTTTTTATTGTGAAACTATTTGTTACTGTATGTGTGCAATAAAAATGTTTTGTACTATGGGCGTCCCGCCAGTTGCGCGGGATTCGCGTCAGTTTGAACGCGCCTTTACAGTTTACCGAAACGCATAACACTTACTTGTCTGCTCCGTGAAAATGCTTCGGAGCTTTTTTTTTAGTTTTTGAATGAATAGAGCCTTAATCAGGTGGCGTTGGACTGGTTTCCATTGTGCGTGTGATACGTACATTACGTTGTGCAAATACATGCAGAGGTACCTTAAATTCCATGTTCTTTTAAGTATGTGTATTAAAGGAAGAGCCAATTAAATTGCGCTCTCTTTGATCAATTTGGAATATCAGATTACTTAATTAACGTTTGGTCAGATGAAAAATAGAAAATTGTATTTTTTGACGCATTCGGTAAAGTATTCTAACAATAATAATATAATTTGAGAAAATAATACATACATTATTATCCTGACAGTGATTACTTAAGAGGAGACAGAAGCGACTACATTTTTTTTTCTAAATTTCATGTTTATCATCCCTTAAACCATATATATCTTCCTATTTTTAAGTCTAGTTAATTTATCCAACCCATCATAGGATGAGTGTAACCTAACTTTCGACATAGAAATGTACAGTCAATATAAAAAATATGATAAATGTAAGAAAAGTATTCAATCGTGGTTGTTGTAAACAACAATAGAAACAACAACAGAGTTTCTGAATTTTTAGAAAATAGTCACTGCTCATCTCTATTGGAGTGCTATTTTTAAAAAGTGTGACTCACGAAAAATCTAATTATTTTTATTCGATATTTGTCCGATATAGAACAATTTTTATTCGACATAAGAGTCACACGTTTCAAAAAATAGAGTTCTTGAACAAAATTTGTTTACTATAATCCATATTATCACGCGATTATGCTCTGATAATGATTATGTAATGTAATACTAAAATCAAAAATAAATAATCAAACTTCTAATCCCACTTAACACTCACCAACCAAACTACAGAAGGCTCTAAAACCATAGAGTAAGTGGTATTTGTTTGACTAGAGTGTGTGAAGTACTGAATTATAAAGGTCCATTCAAACTGACGCGAATCCCGCGCGACTGGCGGGACGCCCATAGAAATAAGAATCGGTAGTAGTGCAGTAGCGTGTGCCAAAATTAACTGGCCTGCTAATAACACTTCTGTTTAATCTTATTTCTGTGGGCGTCCCGCCAGTCGCTCGGGATTCGCGTCAGTTTGAATTGACCTTTAATTGGTACAAGTTAAAAGATTTGAGAAGATCTAGCATAAGTGATACATTTATTAATTTAAACGTATGAAATTTAAGTAAAAATTTGATTTATTAAAAGTTAAGTAGAAATTTTTAAGAGGTCTTTATGTTTGTTTGTTTGTTTGTAATATCTGTATTGTACAAAATAAAACAAATAATTTACATACACAAGCATGAAAAAACAATAAGTACAATGGCGGACTTATCCCACTTAGGGATCTGTTACAGTCAACCAGCGAGTGGCAGGAGAAGATATGCTTACCAGAAGGGTAGAAATGTGTACAATATAATATATGTATGTTGTGGGATTCGGTATTACTTTAATGACCTGTTGCATGATTGACGTCAAAACGTTGACGTCTTTGGAAATCATTCCAAAGAGCTATTGCAAACGAGAGATCACACGGATTATAAGTACTTATTGGAGAATGTCGTTGATCTTTATAAAAAGTATTTAAATTGATTTAGTATTTTTTTGATGATTTACTATTTTTACTCAAGTTTCAAATAATTGGATATTCAATATTTGACACTCACCGCATTTATTTAGAGGCTACAATATCATACTGAGTTAGAAGTTTGGAACTTATTTTGGAGCTAGCTCAAACTAGTCCATTTGTTTCACTACACATTACATTTTATTTATACACGACAGATCGACTAACAAAAAAAAACAAACATTTTTAGACTGCACGCTCTCTCTATAGAAAACATAACCCCAACACTTATCGTGAAATATTAAAATAAAATTATATACCTCTAACTTTTTGATTCATGAATAACAAGTACTCCACAGGCCCAGATTAGATATGATTTAGTTCCGTAATCCAGTGCACGTGGCGTGGAGTGCTATTTTTGAGAAGGATGACTCACCAAAAACCTGTATGTCGAGTGATTTTCTTCGATAACGAACATTGAGAGAGGAACGTTTATTTGTAGAGTTGTAGGATTTCGATGCTCTTTGATAATGGATGATTTTCGTTCGACATTTATTAATAAGCGAGTTGAACGATTTTCATTCGACTCACAGGTTTTCGGTGAGTCTCTTATTTCGAAAATAGCACTCCTGGCTTGAAAAAGGCCTGGAGAGTTATCTTGAATCGTGAATTGATACATCGGTCACAGCTCTGTGCAACAGAACAAAAAATATACAGATATCAAGCTACGTGAAAATTAAAGTACGTAAGGAAATCGGTTTTTATCTCGGTGTGTTATGTTAAACACATGAGATTCAGTTTATAGCCGACGACTTTTGATGATAAACTCTTTTTGGATTATTCAGTATTATTTGTGAAAACTAAGTAAGTACTTGTCAAGTACCAGGCAGAGGTCGAGTTTTCGTATTAAAATAAGAACTGGGGGAATAAGAACAAGGCCTGATGATCACATTGTTTAGTGTAAACTTACTTACTTAATTAAGCATAATGCAATACAAATACGTATAAATTTTCAAAAATTATAAATTCAAATAAAATCTACAAGTGTTGATATGTTCGACTTTTTAACTATTTCACTGCAAACTGGCTGCAGTAGGAGTTTAAAAATTCACTGCACAATCATCTCCTTCGTTTACCGAGTTATACTCGTAAATAAGGCGTTTGTCTTTGTAGAAAAGCGAAACTTTACAGCACAGAAAACGTTTCAAAATTTTACTTTAAATTGAAGTGTTAAGGCAACTAGAAAACATCAAAGGACTACTTAAGCCACAAAACTGTACCTCTGTACCATGATTACACTATTTTACAACCAGTCTCCAAGACTCCCAGCCCCTCAGTGCAGACACGACAACTCACTCGCAAGCACGTTGTCACGGTGATCGATATGGGACTCGATTAAACAATCGATTAATCGGTTATTGAATTTTAGTGATGTGAATGTGGCTTCTGGTTTATAGTGTTGTTGGAAGGATTATGTGCGTGTGACATTTTCGTGGCGTTTTAAGGTACATATGTGTAGTATTAGGTATTAGAACTCGATGTGGAATTAACAGTAATGTTTCATATAGAAGATCAGGAGCAAATAAAAAGATTCTGTTAGGTATAGACCATTCAAAATGTCGCCATGAAATAAAACTCGCATTATCTGCGTATTTATATGTGAAAATAAGGATAAAACTGTGTATCTGAATTAACATAATATATTATACAGGGTCGGCAACGCGCTCGTGACATCTCCCGTGTTGCAGGCGTTCATAGGCTACGGTAACCACTTACCATCAGGTGGGCCGTACGTCTGTTTGCTTACTTAAATGTATAAAAAAAATACAAATACAAAATATCTTTATTGCCCACATACAGTAACTGATAGTTTAACAATAACAAAAACTTAAACATATATGAGCAAAGGCGGACTTATTGTTATGGTAACCACTTTAGAGGTTTTAAAGTCTTTAGACCGGAGGATCTTGGCCTCCGACATAAGAGATCTCCACTGTTTCCTGTTCAGCGCAACCTCCTGTCAGTCCGCTCTTTGGAGGGCTTCCAGAACCTTCACGACTTCGTCTCTCCAGGGTTACCTGGTGGCTTAATACTGGGTTGGGAGAATGTGATGCCATCGATACGCAAAGAAGGAGAACGTGGGACCACCGACTGGTGTGCTCCCATCCCATTCTCTGGACATCCATACTGCCATATCCATACTAATATTATAAATGCGAAAGCCTGTCTGTACGCTTTCACGACTAAACCTTTGGACCGATTTTAATGAAACTTGGTATAGATAGAGTTTAAAACCCAGGGTCAAATATAACTACTTGTACTTCTACTTTACTTTACTTAATACAGACAGAGCTGTGGGAATTAGCTAGTTTTAAAATATAATTAATAATATTATTATCAAATGCATAAAATATCTACATTTTGATTGTAGGAAGAACATGACTCATAGAATTATTATAAAAAAACGGCCTAATACGGACAAACAAATGAATATTAATGTAAAGATAATTTTTATTCGATTTGATGAAGCAATCTATGGATCTACATCACGCCCCAACACTAATTACTGTGTGTGTAATATCGAGATCTTAATCGATTATTTTGAGTTACATTTTGTCTTGAAATTATTTGATTAACGTAGTATTAAAATTATTCCCTCCGTGTAAGTACAATGCTGCTGTTTATAATTGAGGATTTGCCTTCATAAGAAAATTAGTACATACATACATACATACCATCACGCCTTTTTCCCGCAGGAGTAGGCAGAGACTACGGATTTCCATTTGCTACGATCCTTACAGACTTCCCTCGCTTCTTCTACGCTTATCACTCTCGTCATACACGCTCGTCGATTACGGGTACTCCTGACATCTCCCTTTTTTAATATGTGTGCGATTTGGTCGCAGTACGTTCTCCGTATGTTAATATAAGAAAATTAGTTACCGCAATTTTCGTATATTATCAGGGTATTTGAATTAAATAATAACATTAATGATATGACCTTAAGTCAATATTATTTACAATATATTTTTGTTTGACTTGAAGACAAAAATATTGACACTTCATCAACTAGTTAGAAATTTTTATCAAAATAACTGAAAGAGTAGCGAAATCGAATATTTGTCCTAAGAAGTGTTTTGTGTGATAAAAATTTACTGGCTGGCTGCTTCTAAACATCTGATATTTTTCCGTATATTATGGAACCCTATATCTACTCGTACTAACAGAATCATAATCAAGCGTTTTTGAAATTTTTATCTGTTTCCTATTTCCTGAGCCTGTTACTAGTCACTGGCGCGTTGTCGATGCGTGGCTTATAATGTTGTTTTCTCAATTACTGGTTCACTGTTTTCATATCGTCTTCTTCTTAACTGGTCCCTTACGTGACCACATTTGAGTTTCCAAGCTATGCCATCTTCCAAACTATCATAGATTATTGTCGCAGAAAAAAAGGGAAATATTTTTTTTATTTTGATGATAAATATAATTTACATGAATTTCTGATGAGAACAAAGAAATTGACAAACAATATCGGTAACTGCGTCACCTAAAAGATATAACTAGATAATTATTAATTACTATTATAAAACACTGACACCAGGGTGTACAGGGTAGATTGTTCATGTAATCAATATAAATGAATGTATGATCTTATAGTATAAGTAAAGGCACAAAAATAAATTTTACTTTTTGTTATACCTAAAGGACTTCGAGTGAGACGCAATATCGGCCAAAAAAATATTCCATACATTTCCATACACGATAACGTCGGCGATCATTTACGTCATACAACAACATACAAGTCATAAATTAAGCACTACTCAAATATACATATGCTGTATGGTGCACAGATGTCTGATCTATGAGAGCTCTGTACTTAGTGAATAAGTACTTGTACAGTACAGGTGTCCTATTTTCGAAATGTATGACATATATGTCGAAGGTAAATCATTAGATATCGAACATAAATTATTCGTATCGCCGATATTGCACGAGTCACACTATTCAAAAATAGCACTTCAGTATCTTTGAATTGAAACAGTTTTAATCTGCTAATGATACGTTTAAAATGAGATCCATCTTGAATGTTCAATTCATTATTAAACAGAACGCTTAAAATTAAATTAACTATTAAAATTTTTGAATTAATTTCTTCCTTGTTACCTACCCCGCACAATATTAGTGCTATTTTTGAGATCTACATCTCAATCAAAACTATTGAGTCGAATGACTTTCATTCGACATCATTTATTTATGAATCTTTATTGTAACACAAGTAAAAAAAAAATACTTCTACAATTGGCGGACTTAAAGCTAAAAGCATTCTCTCCCAGTCAACCATTAGGAAAAACAGAAAAATTATGTGCGGCGCGAATTATCTTAAAAATACAATTAGAGAAAAAAAAACTGCTAAATAAACATACATAGATTTACATACAGTATTCATAACTATACATATACATATATAAAAGAAGGGATGAAAACGAAAAAGGTGACAATGAATGAGTCGAGCCGATTCTACATAGTTACTCAAAAATAGTCTTTGGTTTTAATAATTACGTTAAAGTTACGTGATTGCCCTTCTTATCCAATAATTTAAAATTTACCTGTTTGATATATTTTGGGGTCTTTCAAAACTTGGCCCAACACCATGAGATATGAAGATTTAATAACCTAGAGAAAACAAGATACGGCCGACCCCAATTAAAATGGGGAAATACTAGAATTTATGGTGATGATATATTTTGAGGTATAAGCTATTAGTAGGATGAAAAAGTACACTGTAACATTTTCACGTAAAAATCTATAGACCTGTCCTCACAACACATCGATAAAAATAAATAAATTTCCATGACAAAACTGATGTAAGGTGTTTTCCTGATGTAACTGAGTAGTGGTCCTTGGATTCAATACATACTACAAATGTATTAAAACATCAGTGCGATATATTTTACATTCTTTATGACGCATTACATAGTACTGGCCTGAGATTTTACTGTGACATACAGAAAATAAGAAATTCTTAAAAACAAATCAACAAAAATAGAGTAGACGATAGTCGTGCGTCGCCCGCGTATCCGTAACGAATGCGCGTGTCAAGCAACCATTATTGGATTGGTCGCCATTTAGTGGAATTTTCTATCTCGGGCTTCGGAAGGCACGTTAAGCCGTTAGTCCCGGTTGTTATCGATGGATAGCAGTCGTTACGCTGTGTCAGAGGCCTTAGAGCAGCATGAAAAACTCTGACAGTGTTGGCTATCACTAACACACCTCGGGTCATGTTCCTGTTGGTCTGGTTTCCCTGTAAAAGGGGTTACGGAGGTCAGACGGAAGTTCGTCCATTAATAACCAGTTCCGCCAAATCTAGGACCATGACATGAGAAATACACCTTCGATTTCTGATTTCTAAAGTATCGTGGACGTTTTTATACGCGGCTTTGACATTCAAACAAAGAGCGTTGAAACCGTACAAGAATAAATATTCCTTTCTCAATGCATTCAAATGACGGTGGATGGATATCTGAATAAATAAATATTTAAAACGACTGAATCAATTCTCTACCGATGACGGTTTTCATTGAAATATTATAATAATATACTCAAATAGGGTTAATGACTCGCCGGTCACATGTTTAGTTAAATTTCTTAATTAGCAAAATAGCTAAAAGCTGTGACTATTTCTCAAAATGACCAATTTTAGATTTTCAAATCTCACTCGTTTATGACTCTTTAAATACTTGGTCCAACTGCTTCGATCATTTTTACATTTTACATACCTACCCACATTTTTTTTCCAATAGCCCGATACGGGATCTGTACGAATCCCATAACGGAGATCATTCGTTGTAGAGAATAAAATAGAAATCAGTGTGCGGTGTTTGACTATACTTAAAAAAACGTATAAATTTTTATGTATTTTGCATGTAAATATTAGGCAAATAATAAATGTTAATAAGTACTAAGCGCGATAAAGAGCATATTAAGAAGTTTAATTTAAGATTAAATAAGTAAAATCAAGAGTATTTTCAATCATTAATTAATCTCTCTCGTGATTACAAGCGGTATTGAGCCTTTAAGTCTCAGGAGACACTTCGCTTCCTTATGCGTGTTCTACCGCTTGTATGCTATGCTCGGAGAAATTGTTTGACATGATGCCAACAGCCACATTTTACCATCGCACTCCTCGCCATCGTCAGGGATTTCATCCCCATACCTTGGATCCCATGTTATCGCGTACAGTACGCTTCAAACGGAATTTCCTCCCCCGTACACTGCGATTATGGAATGAACTCCCGGCCATGTTTTTCTGTAGTGATTATAACACTTCAGGGTCGGTAACGCGTTCGTGACATCTCCGGTATTGCAGGCGTTCATAGGCTACCGTAACCTCTTACCATCAGGTGGGCTGTACGCCTGTTTGCCTGTTGTATAAAAAAAATTCTTGAAATAACTATCCGGTTAAAGAGCCTAGTTAAATTTTCATTACAGGCTTGCATGAGATATGTTTATATTGCATGTAAACTCAGACATAAATCATACGCACAATTAATGGTCTTGCATTGACCTGCGAGTAAACACGCTTACTGATCGCGGATCTTGGGATGTGTATATCTACTTATATCCATACTTCCATACTAATATTATAAATGCGAAAGTCTGTCTGTCTGTCTGTTACGCTTTCACGGCCAAACCGCTGAACGGATTTTGATGAAATTTGGTTTGAATATAGTTGAAGACCCGGTCTCCCGGGGTCAAACATAGGCTATTTTTTAACGCAGGAAAAGCTGCGGGAAACCGCTAGTATTTTATAATTTATGACAAGAATATTAAAGTAACTAAAAAGGCGCCATCTTGTGTCGGAGAAAGGATATCTATCCACTTTGAGTCGCTGCTTTATAAAACTATGCGTTTTTTTCTTTTTGGACACAGAATTAATAATCGGACTAACTAGATTAATTTTAACATTTATCGTTTCTATGATGTAAGTTAGTTTTTTTTTCAACTGTTTTTTTTTTAAATTCTTTGGGATGAATATAATTTTTGTGTTGACCCAACTGTTTTTGTAATTTTATATTATAATTTTTTTTTTTTTGTCTGTGATGCCTCGACAGGTGACGCCTGAAAACTAGTGCTGGGTATTCGTGTATCGCCGATACCTAACGTAACGCTTAATAAACGATATTCTACTATATTCTATATTCTTAAGATTTTAAATAAGTTAAACATACTATTAAACTTGGTGTTAAAATTACAATGTAGAGACACTAATGCGATTTCTTAATTACCATGTACCCAATGTTTTTATCCAATGTCCAGCGGTTGGTCAATGACTTTACACAGCCTTCTCAAGCTATTTCCGAAATCTTTAAAAAAGTTACAGAAATAACTCTGGACTTTAAAATTTGCCATTGATTTCAAATTATAATTTATTTAGTTATTTATTTATTATAAGGAAGACCAACAACTTATATCTATACAATAGGTAAAAAACTTAAGCTATTTAGAAGCCAATTAAAGGTCCTCACAGATAGAACTAGAATAGTACAACTAACAAACCAAACATAGTACAGTACACACACTGCATTTTGAAAAAAAAAACAATTTATTTTATTTTTTTAAATATTGCCATTAATCGAAAGCAACACCGTTTAGTTTAGTAAAGGAAAACAATTTAAAGCCAAAAATCATCAAACCAAAAATCAACGAACTACCCTAAACATTACCCTGCTGGAACAAATGGTCATATAGAAGTAGCTTAGCCCTCGCTATGCTTGTAGTGAACAAGTCAATATCCACCGTTCGAGAAATAATATTGAAATTCTTACCTGCGCGCAAAATAAACGAATTCTGTCGATAATTAGTGGATGTGTTTGGTATAAAAATGGGGGGGTTCAATCTTAATATTCTAGGCGGTGCATTAATCATTAAATTAGATAAAAGTTCAGGCGAGTCAACAACACCAGAAGCTATTTTTATCATGTAAACTAAATCAGCGACGTCACGACGCACCCGCAGTGGAACTAAGTGATGCACCCTACAAAGGTCTAAGTAGTTTTGAGAGCTATAATTTATTTTAAGAATACAATTATTAATACATCAATTATAAGTTTAATGAGTATCTAGGTATATAATCTACGAACGTGTAGTCGCGAACAACATCTGGGGGCCGATTCTCGCAGCTTAGAGGTAAGTAGAATTCGAATTTGTCGAATTTTAAGAGAGGTAGGACATTTTGTAAGGAGTAGTCCGTCTGGGGAAGTACCTCCACCCTACAGAAAACCGCAGCCAAATAACACTGTGATGCAGTGTTGTGTTTCTGCTGGTGAGTAGGGTCGCCAGGCTCCAGAGGGGTCGCTGTATTGAGAGCGGACAGGTCGGCAACGCGCTCGTGACACATCCGGTGTTGCAGGCGTTCATAGGCTACGGTAACCACTTACCATCAGGTGGGCCGTACAACTGTTTGCTTACTTAGTTGTATAAAAAAAAACCGAGTAACTACTGAAACATAGATCTACCTTTTTTTCGACAATTATTCTCGCATTTGACTTAATATCCAAAGGTGTGAATCGGCGTCATAAACTCAACCATAAATACTAGTAAAACTAAATATCATTGCCATCCAAACTGTAATTCACAATTTACAAACAACATTTAGATTTCATCGCCTCTGTATCGTCAACTAAAACAGGTGTGATCGCCATTTAAAGGCTATTTTCATGAGCTTTTTTATAGTTTAGTCTACGGTATTAGGACTTCGACGCAGTACAAAAAGCTGCTTACGACTGATTTACCTTTAACGTAAAGGTTAGGTGTTAATAAACTGCCAAAACTGTTTTAATGTCATGAGAATCTGGTGATCGTTAAAGGAACCACGTCAGAGGCCGAGAGGCGGTTCCGCACAACTCTGACACCAGGGTGTACATGGTCGATTGACAATGTAACCTACATGAAATAATGATTATGATGTCATGAGCACTTCCGCCTTTAGTTCATGCAAATTATTGCCGGCCGGCACCCACCCACTACTGTTAGTCCCAACATGCTCGCTACCACTAGTTTACACATGCAAATGCAATTGCAATAGTTTGCATAAACTAACTGGTGGCAGAAGCTCGCAAAATAATTTGGTAAGTGCTTGTATATCACTTTCAATTATATTTTATGTAAATTTAAAATCTTGTTAATTTTAAAACAAACATTTGCTTGATATAATCCATATTCATATTTAATAATATAAATGCGAAAGGATGCCAGTGTATATGTCTGTCCGTCTGTTTGGCTAAACCTCTAGACGGATTTTGATGAAATTTGGTTTGTCTATAGTTGAAGACCCGGCGCAAACATAGGCTACTCATTTGGTAAAATATAAACAAAAATAACGTGCAATTAAGTTTAAATTAAGTAAATATCTATTTATTCGTTGATTTAGATGCTATACTTGAAGGCACTTTCGATAAAAACATTATTTGCATATGCAAGTATATAAGTATGTACTTACCTACTTAATAATTCAATTATCATATTGACATGTACGATGTTAATAAGATGTTTTTTCGCATCATATTATTAGGTGACAACATAAGGATTTAAAAAAAAAATTATAAGCCGCATTTTAGTTGTCAACATGAGAAAGTATGTAGGCGAATAAGGTTATAATCAGTGATATATACCTAAACTTTTTTCCTTGAAAGAATAATATGGCTATTCCTCCCTGAATTAATAAGTAACCCGCATTCCCGGAATTGAACAATTTCGTAAAAACAACTTTAAGTAACTTAATATTATTCTCTCGTGGGAATAAAAAATAAGTTTAGGTATGTTAGCGCCCGATTATCCGATCACTGGTTATAATATATGTAATAATACTCGTAGATATGATATTTGAAAAGTAAATTTTAAATTTATACATGACCCAATCCTGGCTTCGGTTTAGGGGATTTTAAGAAACTGGTTCTATGATCTGCGTGACTTTAAGCCTATTTTTAACTTTGTTACTATTATATAATACTTTTAGTACTACTATTTATTTTTAAACCAATAAAAAATGCCACCAAAATAATACAAAATTTACATAACATTGAATTTAAAGTATTCTGAGCACGTTGCCACCATGCGGCGCGTTGGAAGACATTAATTCATTTCGAATGGGTTACACGGTCAATCGACCTTGCACACTTTGGTGTCAGTGTTTTTCGGAACCGTTACCCGTGGGAATTGAACCTACAATTCTAAGGCAAATCATTTAACCACTGGACCATGGAGGCAGTATTGTCATGTCATATCACTGATATCAAATGTTTTTTTAAACATATTTTTATGTTGATTTGGCCCGCCTTATTTATGTTCTATAAGACAATAGGAAGGAGTTGATTGACCAAAAACATTTTGTTTAATTTTTTCTTTGTATATGATCATCATAGCCAAGACACCATTTTTTTATTCGGCACTGCCTTAAGGTGATTGACATGTACAGAAGAATATACTTAAACTTTTCATAAGCTTAATTACCGGCATTTTAGGGTTCAGTATACCAAGTTTAAAAACAAAAGTACTTAAATCATAATTTCTTCAGGGTATAACACGACTTCATCATCATTGAGACGTTCAATACAACAGATAACTATAAGTTTTATTTTATAGTCTGTACTAATATTATAAACAGAAAAGACCAATTTGAAGACGTATTTCACAATTGGAAAACAGCGTTATTATTATAAGTGCGAAAGTCTGTCTATCTGTTTGTCTGTAACGCTTCACGTCCTAACCGCTGAACGGATTTTGACGAAATTTTTGAATGAATATAGTTAAAGACCCGGGGTCAAACAAAGGCGCAGGCGGAGCTGCGGGAAACAGCTAGTCTTATCTAAAGCAGGATTTCAAAGTAACAGTGCTTCGTGAGCCCGTAAGTGTGATTACTTTAAAAATACGGCGACTTAATATTTCCGTAATAATTTAGCATAAAAAGCATGCAAAGTGTGGTTTGGGTGTAATGAGTCGAATTAAAATCGTTACTGCCATCATTAAAGTGAAATTTCTCCCGAAAATCGCCGGAGAATAAATCCGTTAAGATAAATATGTAGCGTAACCGTCGTATTAAGAAACATTTTTTTAACCCATGTAAACTAAAATATTTTGTCTTGTTCTTGAGAGAAAGGGGCAGAGTAAATAGTAAATACGGTTTGTTTGTTTGTAATATCTTCATTGTACAGAAAAAACGTACGTTTTCTTTGCTTAAAAAAAGCTATTTTTATCGTTCACATTCTGAATCTGTTCATTCATTCATAGGATTCGTGTAGATTCAGGGTTAAGTGTGCTCTGTAATCTAATTTTAAATATTTTAATAATAGTTGTTGTTTTTTATTACTAGCGTTAATTAATATTCTAATTTTGATATCCTAATACTTTGGCTGATGTATTTAAATAGGAACAGAACATGTTCTTTCGAAAATTAAAATAAATATATATGTACACCTAAAAATATCATAACACTAGTACGTACTTATCCGAAAGTTCCACGTGTGGCATTTACACTGGTACCCAAAATGGCATAGTACAGGTGATCTCCTTAATACTGTGTAGAAAATATAAGTAGACATATTCATATATTCATATTCATTTATTTCATAACAATATAAATTGTGTGGAATTATTACAAAAATGTCATATTTAAAAAAAAATATTTAAAAACACTTAGGTATTTGTCATTCCATTAATATATGTCAAGACAATACAACAAAACAAAATTAAAGCCAAACAAAATATTATTTTAGAAAATCTTCCAAGGAGTAATAACATTGCTGTATACGAAAGTTTTTAATTCTTCACTGAACTCTCTATTATATAGCATTTCTTTCAGATTCATTGGAAGTTTATTATAGAATCGAACTGCCTGATAATGGGAACAATGTTTATAACTACTTCCAGTCGAGCCACATTTGTAATCGGAAAATGCTTTATTCGCGAGCTTTTTCTTACATGTCTTTGATCTGGAGTTTCATATTCGTGCACGTGTTTCGCAAGATGTGACAGCTAAACTAAAATCTAAAGGCTAGAAACAGTCAATATACCCAATTCAATAAAATGCTCCCTACAATAATCTTATTGACGTATTCTAATTATTATTCTGCACGTTTTTGCAATATAAATGCCTTTTGTATTTTATTGTTATAGTTACCTCCCCAGAAAAGTATGCTATACCTTTGCACTCAATTAAAGCAAAGTATGCCAATTTTAGATGTTAGACCCTGTCTCTCGTCTCTCTTGGGCTTTGGGCGGCATTGGCTTTTTTACCCTATAGGTGTTGACCAATGGACAGCCTTCAGTTTATTACCCTCGGTTGTAATTCGTCAAAAATAATATGAGTTCATGCCTGGCCAGTTATTTGGTACAAACTTGATTCATACCAAATCGACATACGAGAAACAAAGGCGACTTGTTTTTACATACATATATACGAATTGAAAGTAGCCGTCTATAAGCAGGTGTTAAACCCGACACGGGCGGTCTGTCTGTCTGTCCGACTGTCGAGGTTATCTCTCGAACGATCTGATATGAAATTTGTGGTAGAGTTTTTACGTAACTAGGGTGTTAGAGGAGCATAGAGCACTTGTGTTTTAACTGTTAAATTTTAATACGGTTAAACTATTTAAATACGGTTCTTATTTTTAGTTTTTGCGTGTATGAAAAGATTTTTTTTTATAACATCACTGACAAATATTAACTTTACCTGCGACCGTGAACATTGTAAAGTGTTTGAAACATTAGGTGTAAATAAATAAGTAATAAACGCGATAAAACGTATTACATACGCAACAATAGTTGCGTTTGTGGTTTAGTTTTGGTCATGGAGTAATTAAAAAGAGGAGATGCCGTAATAAGCGTTTTGTAAGAAAGTGTTTGTGAGGCTACACGGGGCGGAAGGCAGACGTGCTCGGTGCTTGTTGTCGGCCGTGGCTCCAATCATGGAGCACGAGCAATGACAAGCTCCGCCCACTTTTGTGTCGGCGAGGCGCCAATGATCACGTCACTGCGCCATTTCAAACGGCATCTCCTCTTTGTAATTGCTCCGTGGTTTTGGTAAATACGTAAACGTCATTTGCAATAGGCATGACGAATAATTTTCGATTTCATGTTTAAATGAAAGACCTCACTATAATAGGCACAATGGTAAAAAAACATGTCAATAAAACTTAAACTAACTGAGATATGACAAAGTTAAACTCACGTGCATTTTGGACGATACCAAACGCTCCATACTAATGGATACCTAGCGGTGACGTCACGCCTGGGTAATTTACAACGGTGAGACTAAAATTTGTTCCGTAACTACCTTAACTATTGCGTTTATGTAAATAGTTCCTAAATTAAAGTTTTTTTATTTTTATATGTGTTTTATGTGTTATTTACGATTATAATATATTTTTTTAGTAATTTATATTTTCAAAATGGAATTTCCCATCGATTTTTAAATTGTTATATAAAATCGCCTGTGCAAAATTTCAAAGTTCAACAATGAGCTTAATGCCATTGCCATCACATTACTTTTTCAATTGTTGAACTTTGTCGTCTACCCAATTACCGCGATCGGCCTGCAGACTTAAAAGAACTACAGACGTAGTCTCACATACAAAACAAACCTTGCTTTTTTTGCTGTTGTCATATTCTAAAAGCTTTCTGAAACCTCCGACTGTCATCTTGCGATACAAAAACCATCGGCCGCTATCAAAACACATTGATCTACCGCAGCGTACACTCAAGTAAATTAAATCGATTAATTAAATACTTATGCTAACTATCCTACCAATGTTAAGTTAAAACTACCATATAAGAACCAAACCGATTCCCCGAAAGGCAACCTACAAATTGGTGTATTTATCATCAGAAAAACATCAATTAATTTCTTTAGTGGGATGTAATTTGCAATGTATACTTCGGTAGAGCTCGATTTCGTCTTGTAGCTTTCTTTTTTATGAATTGTTAACCTTGCAGTTAAGTCTTTTCATCTGATCTAGCACGGCGAAGATCGAAAAAGTTTCGAAAAAAATTTTTTGTACGGTAGTGCTTATTTAGATCGAACAAATTCAAGGAATAATGCCTTTGTATTAAATATAATAATGAATTGAAATATTTTTGTTTATGTAATTTGCGAATATGCAGCGCATGAGTGTGCATTGAGTACATCGAGTCGCCACAACGTTGAGAAATTATTTGTTTCTTTGCATAACAAATAATAATATATTCAAGTTTCAATTTCCGAAAAAATAGGAAAATACAAGGAGTTACAGGAGGAAATTAAAAGGATGTGGAAAAGCGAACACAGTCTTTATAGTGCCTATAGTTATATCAACCACAGGTGTTGTACCAAAAGATATCTTCAGACGTCTTGTCCAATTAGATTTACCGAAATTTACATAGATAACTTTACAAAAAGCTGCAATAGGTACCAAACATAATGATTTCTTATGTTTTCGCGATTGTTATTCATTAAATTAAACTATTTTAATACGGTTTTATCGCGTTTATTACTTATTTATTTACACCTGACGTATTCAAATAGTTTAATTTAATGAGGTACCAAACACTTGTAGGATAGTCCGGAAATTTCTTCAGTTAGATGCAGATATATTAAATTACATACCGTCTTAGGCGTCTTAATATTTCTTAACAACTGTATTAGCACTTGGCTAGCCGCCCGTGCTATCTATCACAGAAAATGCCAGGCCAGACCTGAGCACAATTTGTGTAAGAAACCAAAATAATAATAATAAAAGACTGCCAAGAGATATATAATAATAATTTTAAATAAACATCACGACTTAAAAGACGGGCAGAAATTTTACAAAATATTTTTAAGATTTCGTGACTGCATGATGTGTTCAGATTAAATGTTGCATGTCTTTATGGATCTGTTTACAGATTAATCTTTAGAAAATACGTGCATTTTGGTAGTTTTATTACATGTTTTCTAGAAGGAAGTTATAAACCTTTTCTCAGAAGCAAAATTATATTTGAAATATAAAATATGTCATTTTCTAGGAGAAATAGGATGACTATAATGTTTCACTTACGAAACGATAAACTCAAATGAAATAATGACTGCTTGTGTTATACAATTATATTTTGTACAATAAAGTTTTAATAAATAAATAAAAAAAAAAGAAAACATTTTTACAATAAGCAAGTCCTTATGAAATCCAGATAGGGATTTTCGGAAACTATCAGGTAAAGTCAATCTTGGCAATCGTATACTACTTGCCAAGAATTGGTACTATTTGCTGTAACTTTCTTGGCACCATGCCACAAGGATGTAACCTGTTTCTGGCACAGTAGTCGATTTCACTTTTTTTTTGTAAGGTATTTTTTATTTATAAATAAGTCATAGGATTTATTTATTTATTTTATATTTATTGGCACACCATACAGTTTTACAACAATACATGACCTAATAAACATAACATGAGTTCGTAGGCTAGTTGGAAAACCAAGAGATGGCGCACAGCATGTTTAATTTTAGCGCTTGACAAAACTATTAATACATATAAATGAGAAAACTACAAATGAGTTCAAATTTATATCAAATGGTAGAAGCACAGGACACCATCTAGTTTCTTTTTATATAGAGAATCTTAATATTAATGTTAGGACAAGATTTGCATTAGGTACTGAATAAGAAATTTGGACGTATGATTTCATTGTTTTAACTCGGGCTTAAAAGAATAAACTTCTTTCCCAGACCTTGTAAGAGGCGACTGACAGAATTACTTAGATTTCAATAAACGTATGTAAAATTTAATACTGACTACACAAGCTACAGAGGACACGTCCCCTTGCACAATAGAGGACCTAAGGCCGGAGGGAAGGAAGGAACTTTACACAAGGGAGAAAAGTTCTGCAAGAAAGGTCTTACAATAAATAAAACAACAGTTTGCAAAGGAAAATACATAGATTACAATTGCAAGTTGCTGTCATGCTGTCTGCACATAGTTTAGTCTGTCAGACAGCAACTTGCAGAAGTTTTTTTGCAGGTGAAAATGAGGGCTAGAGGAAACCTACCGAGCGGTAGAGGTGGAAAAGTATTGGTCAAAATCAATTTAAGAACTTTTGAGCCATTTTAATACGAAAAAAAGAAGAAATGTCACTTTCATTAATAAAAAATACTTTTCTTTCATTATTTATTAAGTTATAGTTATTTCGTATTAAATTTTCTTAAGACCATATTAATTTTAAACTTAAATTTAAATCAGTTTACGTTCTAGATGACATGTACTATTAGATCATACCTTATGAACATACTCTGCTTAAATTCGAATCATTTCCAAACGATTCTAAACCTAAAAACCTAAGCTATAAACACCATTTTCTAATCCATCAAACGTCATCAATATTCATCAGAATGAAGTAATTCGTACGATTTGTCGTGTACCTTTTCAGTTAAATTTATGGCAACACCGTAATAGGCGGGTTTTACATCAATAGCCGGTATTGTTGCCATATGAGAAAATTACTGATAGCTATTTTTTTCTTTGCGTGGAATGTGCTCGTAAATGGTTTGAAATTAATTGGTCTTTATGTATTACCGCAAAATATTTGTTAGATTTTGTTGGCATTTGGTCAGACAGGCGCCCTATTTTTGAAATGTATGATTAATATGTTTAATGAAATTAATTCGACTCGCCGATTTTGCCTACGTCACACTTTCAAAAATAGCACCCCAGGTCTTAAGAAATTTCTTGGGCAACCGTTCGCATTAGGAGTTAATGTCTGATTGGAATAAACACACTTTTTATTGATGTAAAGCTTGATATATTTTCTTTTCTTATTTATACTCACTTTAGTGGTTGTAATTTTTTAACCGTCTTCAAAATTGGAGAAGGTTCTACGTTCGGCTGTATGTATTTTTTTGTTGTGATGTTTTTCTTGGGTTAGAATTTGTTTTTGGGATGGAATAAAATGTTTCTGCACACAAGCTTTCTTTTAGCTTTGGTATTAGACCCGTACGAGTATTTTTATTTTACAATTTTATTTTATATACGAGTGTATACGCACCTATGGATAGATAGTGCTTCCGCAAATGTTTTAAATTATTTCTTGATGGTGCTTTACTGATTAGTTCTACAGGTAGCTCATAACAAAGTGTGGGTGTTAGCCATTTCCTCGTACGCTTACCGTATTTACTGCTGACTTTCTGGAGAATTAGTTTACCCCTCCTTTTAGACGTACTACGACTTTTGTAGTGTTAATTGCAGTTATTATTATTATATGAACTAATACAATTTATGTGACTATTTCCATTTTTTTTTTTCTTTTGTCTTAATTGTAATTTATCTTTTAATTGAGGCATCCGCGTAAGACCAGCGTCGAGACTCAGGCCCCGACTTATGTCGAGCGGAATCCTTTTTGGTACTACCCATTTTTTATATTACTGTACCTTTAATTTTTAAGTATTCATGTTTAGTAGTACCAAATAAACATTTTATCTTTCTTACTTTCTTTCTCTATATTCTTGAGAGTTGACATGAGGCAAGAACCTTTAAGTTAAAGTACCTTAAGTATGTGGCGGGCTCCCCAGCTCGGCTATCTCGGCATGAAACTAATATATGGGGGCCACACGAAGTAGATGGATAGGAGTGTTGTGGTGGTATCTTCAGTGAAAATTCACAAATCCGAGACTTCACAGAACTATTTTTCATTTTAATACTGATTTTCACACATTAATCAATGATTATAACTGAAGTTGTAAGTACTTATTTAATTAAAAATACACAAAATGAATTGGAGCTGTTGTTCCTTCGACAGAAAAATGGCATGTGATGAGATGACGTGAAAACAATGTGGATAAAAAAAGGTTATTCGAAAAATTAAATGATTTTAAAATAAAAATGTGGTGAAGGATGGTTATGAAATGAAAAAGTATGGAGAAGTGAGGAATGATGCAAGCGCATCGTTAAGTTAAGTAAATAATGCGTATAAATGAAATATCTCGCAAAAGCTAATTGCCCGCGGAATGTCTTTTTTAGTTGGCACGCCGCTTGTCCATGTTTGAAATATAACATTCCCTTGATGATTTACTTCAAAATTTAAAAAATGAAACTCGAACCCCCTTATTCATAAAAAATTACGAACTATCGAAAAGTCCACGTTAACTAAAATATGTTTCGTGCCGTTCTTTCACGTCAAATATAAATAAGACAGAAGGGGACAGAACCATACTTTTTATAAACAAGGGGCTGTTTTGCTAGTTTTACTAATAGCGCCACACAAAGTTTTTACGTTTCACAGTTAGGACCATTCGTACAAAAGACATGAACGTGCTCACACACAGAAATTATTAACTAATTTAACTTTCTCGATTAGTCTCTTTCTTTGGGGTTTGATGTAGTCTTTTTTACTTTGATCGTCACTGTTATTTATATACTAAACTTCTTTGCAAAATATGTAAATGTCGGACTAAAGGCCTTTCGACACCATCGGCCAACAGTTCTCCGCGCTATGACCGCGCCTGTTGCCACTTCATAGAGCTCATACTCTGTGCTATTTCGATCACTTCGTTTCTCCAACAGATCTTCTCATTCCAGATTCGTTCTCGTAGGAAAATACCAAGCAAAGCCCATCTCTATAGCGCTTTTGGCGACCTTGAGCTTTTTTTATAAGGCCTGGATCATAAAAAGGGATAAAAGCTTTCCATCATAAAAAAAAGATGACTGCAGTGAGCCGGCAGTCGCTCCATTGTATTACTTGTTCCTAACTAGGACTTGGCTCTGAAACATAAGCTAAGGATGCAACTGGTCTTGGTCTATGCAATTGGCGTACTGTTTGTTGAAAAAAAAAAAATTTGCACCATGGAATTATTTTAATGGCTATTCTGTATTCCACAGCTGGGCAAAAGTCTTCCCTCTTTTCTTCCTTACATCTCTATCCAGGGCTGTTTGTTTTCAATTTTTATCGACCTCCATTAAGTCATCCCGTAATTACACAAAAAAAAAATGTTTCATGCGGAAAACTAATTATGTATTTTCTTTTTCTCTCGAAATGAACAAATCGAGAAATTCCTGCATCGGATCCCCCACGGTGATGTAAAAAGTCCCATTCGGCGTCATGAATAACCACTGTTATCGCAATTAAGAGCTTCTTGCCGAATACTTGGAACTCATGAATAGTGTTAATGAGGTTCGCCTTAATGACTTTTAATTATCCCTTTTACGAAAAAACGTCCTTTAGACTTTAAAAATATTCGCGTCGCGGAGACATTAAAAAGTTTATTTACATTTGTTTTAAAACCTTAAACGGGATTTAATGTGCAATTATAGGATGTGAACATTTGGTTATATGTGTGAGGAATTGCGTATCAAGAAGTCTGCATAAAATGTGGACCCTGGGCTCCGAGGCAAACGCAACCGGGAAGGCGCTGAGATTAGAGAGAAGTCCGCAGAAAATGCTACGTAGCGCTTAAATAATTTATGTTTAAACATTATTGCACAAAATACAATGTGTACATTACATATGGGCATTGTCTAACACACCTTTGGGTTATGCATATAACAGAAAATTTAACATTAACTGCTTATACTATACTAGCTGTTTCCCGCAGCTATGCCTGCGTCAAAAAGTAGCCTATGTTTGACCTCAAGGTCTTCAACTATATTCATACCAAATTTCATCAAAATCCGTTCAGCGGTTTGGCCGTGAAAGTGTAACAGACAGACAGACAGAAAGACAGACAGACTTTCGCATTTATAATATTAGTATGGATATGGATTGAACCTATTTTAACCATTGGTTGATATTTTTCACAAACAACTGAATTTATTCAAAATAAATTATATTGGCTCATTATTTATTTAATCCTTCCTGAAATTATGTTAAGAGAAAACTATTCTCGTATCAATAAAATCAAGAAATTTTCAAAATATATTAGCTTTTCATCTTTCCGTACTTATAAGGTCGAAGCTATACACCGTGAAGTTTTAGTCGTTTTAGACCCATCGTCCAGTGACTCCATTCATGCAACCGAACAAATTTCCCCAAGGAACGTAGCTGGAAACATGAAAAACAAATTTGGACTTCCCATAGTAAGTTTGGTCACGTGATGAGACGTTTTGTATGGGAGGTCCAAAAATTTACTCCATATTTCGACCCATGTATCTTGGGGAAAGTTGTTCAGTTTAATGAATGGAGTCACTGGACGACGAGTCCAAAACGTCTAAAACTTCACGGTGTATATCTGTCTGTCTGTCTGTTACACATTCACGGTCAAATCGTTGTACGGATTTTGACGAAATTTGGTATGAAAATAGTTCAAGACCCGGGTCAAACATAGCTACTTTTTGACGCAGGCGGAGCTGCGGCAAACAGCTATCGAATACATAAGTAATAACATTTCTTTACATCTGTTGATTTACTTAGACCTGCTCCAAAAATTTTATCTCTCTTTGTACATTAGGAAATTAACAAACAATAAATTTAATTATACAAAATGTAGCGCCATAATAATTAAACCACTATTATGATTTACAATATCGATGCTTAATATTTGTCCAACCTTGAAAGGCACGTCGTTTTCTTTGCTTTATGACAGTTAATAATGACCATACTGTTGATATAAAATAACATTTACGTCATATAAATGTTTGTTAATACTCTTAGTTTGTTTATTTTCAAAACAAATTCTGCTCTGAAACAAACTCCATGCTTTCCATACTAATCCATATAATATTACAAGTGCGAAAGTCTGTCTGTCTGTCTGTTACGCTTTCACGGCCAAATTGCTGAACAGATTTTTGTTGAAATTTGGTATCAATATAGTTGAAGACCCGGGGTCAAACATAGGCTACTTTTTAACTCGGGCGAAGCTGCGGGAAACAGCTAATACGTCATATATTTGTTTGTTAAAAGCTAATAATATTTTATAAAAAACAACCTGCCAAGATTGACGGATGTATTGTTTATTAAAATAAATTTGCTACCTTAAACATAGTTTGAGGAAAAAATAAGTTTAAACAACCAACTCTTAAATGTGAATAAAAAATATTCTTAATGACTTTTAATAGGCTTCACTCATGTTTATCTGAGATCTTAACAGAACACAGAGACAATTATATTAATGAATTTATTTACTTAAATCACAAAGCAGAATGAGTACAGAGATTAAGATTTCAAAAGATACCTAATTTTATATTTTACAATTATTTTCCACTTACTAATGTACAAATTACATAAATAATAAATATAATAAATGGAGATTGGGACGTCCGCTGGTGTGGGGTGAAACTTGTGTTGACACGCTTGCTCCGTCCCCTCTCCAGGTTACCATATCAAAGGCCGGTGCTGCTGCAGCCGAAGCAGAGAACCTCAAAAGGCGAAAATATGTATGTATAAGTAGCAACTACATATTTGAGCCTTTTGGGGTAGAGACTCTGGGGCCGTGGGGTCCATCGGCTCATCAGCTTTTTCGACATCTGTCTAAAAAGCTGATTGACATATCTCGTGACCGGAAGGCTGGAAATTACCTCGCACAGAGGATTGGCATTGCCATTCAATGGAACACCTTGCGGAACTGTATAGTTTATAATTATTTTAATTTTTAGTATTAATTTTTTAGTTGGATAGTGTGTATAATAATTTAATTAAAAAATATATATATAATAAACATAAATAACAAATTTTTCAACGTCACATGTTGGTTGACTGGTAGGAAAGGTCTTTGAGTTCACAAATTATGTATTTTGTAATAAAATTAAAAAAAGAGATAAATATATACATTGTAATTCAGTAATAAAACTGATTGATATTGAAAAACGCGTAGACTAAAAAGCTTCTCCTTAGCAAGTCGTGCCTCCAATTAATACATTTTTGTGTGTCTTGTCACAATTCTATGGGTTTTTCCATTTTATATCGTCACGAAAATCGAAATGTGGATCGGACCACACATAAAGGAGCTAGTTATTTTACAATCACTCCCTTATAGCCCCAAGGTCCGCGGAGCACACTTTGAGAATGCCTGTTGAAATCCATAGTTTAATTTATTTCTTTAAACTCTAATAAACAAATATACAATTGTATATCACAATGGGCTGACTTAATGCTGAAAGCATTACGTAACGGCCAATCTTTGGGTCAAGCAAATTAAATGTGCTTTTATCGAAGCTTTGTCTCTGTCCTATGCTAATCTGTGCTCAAAGTAGATCTATTCGTTCTACTGTCAATTTGCGTCCGCCTGTCTGGCATTATTTAAAACGTTTATCTTGAGATCTTTAAAAATAATTGATCGGTATTATGCAAAATGGCTTGCAAATTTCTCAGGACAGTGTGACACGTAACAATGAATTCTAATGAGTGTCTGTTTACTTAACTGCCTCTGTGGTCTAGAGATTATTTGGCTGACATTTTTGATTGTGTCTAGTTTGGTCCTAACCTCCTAATATCCTTACATTGCAGCTCTGAATCGCATAATTGTCTGATAATAAAGATGATTCGGGCTTCGGATGGCGCGTGGCTCCGACTGCCATCTGATGGTGGTCGTTAAAGAAAGATGTAAAAATATTGGTCTTGTTTTCATGTATAAATCATCATCATTTCAGCTGCAGTCAGCCCACTGATGAACATATGCCACTCCTAATGATTTCCAAAATGACTGGTTGAAAGCGGCCTGCGTCCAACGTTTGCCTGCGACCTTTTCAGGTTTTAAAAAGTAATAGAAATAAAAAGTACAAAAACGCTAATAGTAATTATAAAATGTAAGCAATGGTTATTGAAATCTAGTTTTAATATAAAGATCAAAGCTTTTAATAACAGCAATAAATAATAAAACCATTCAACTACACTAATTAACTTCACTAGACACATATATCCGGAACTTTAGTCAAATAAATCCATCCATCAAGATAAATCTAGCTTACAGAATCGATGACCATTGGAGCAGAAAAGTTCTTGAATGACGACAAATTTCTTACGACATTACAAAATGATATTACCGTCAAATTGTTAAAGCAAGGCGACGAAAGCCGGGCCCTTCAAACCGGTTAATTTGTTTTTGTTTTCGAATGAAATTTTATTTATTTAGCTTCTTGGAAGATAGCTGGTTCTACAATTTTAGTTAGTTACATGAAGTCATTTGTGTAATTGTGTAAAAAGACTGAGACTCAGACAACCCGGGACAGACTATCTTGTAGCAAACCTATGAGAAGGGCCAACCTAAAGGCATAAAGCACGGAAGAAGAAGATTCATAAAGTCATTTACAAATTTTCGCTGTTAAAATTTTTCTAATCGACGATGACCAAATAGTAACCAAATGGTAAGAAAAAATTTAAGGATATTTATGTCTAGTATTAGAAATACTATCCTTTTGTCACTTTCTATACTTTAATGCACCTCCAGGGATGATATCCAGTATTTTTATGATACAAAAATTCCTAAATCGTCTGTTAAAAATAGAGGTAAATGATATTTTTGGGTTTGATAAAGGTCGAGCGGACTTAAAAGCTTATGAGCAGAAAAATGAGCAGGTTAATTATTTTAACCGGATTTCTGATGCACCATGAAGGTGATATAAAAAATTAAGCTTGCAATCAAAAATTTAACATTGGTTTGCGATTCATGTAATGACACATTTAAAATGAGCCCACCCAAAAACAATTTCATAAGGTGTCCTTTAATTGATCTAATTCTACTCTAATCTAACCTTTCAAGCGTTATGTAGTAAGTTAAACAACATTTTGAACGTCGGTAAACGTCAAAGGTTGTGTACTGTTTCGTATCTAATTTCTTGTTAAAATGTACTTTAGATAATAGTAATTTGAAAAATTAAAGGTGATTAATCTTATTGTAGAGCTGTGTTTTTATGTATGTGTAATAAAGTGTTCATTCGTTAATTTTTACTCACTAATAGTATAAAATTTGGTTAAGAGTGCCTTCTGACCTCTGTAAATCTATTTACTACTAGCTTTTACCCGCGGCTTCACTCGCATGTAAACCTCCTTTGGGAACATGATGTTTTTCCAGGACCAAAAGAAGCCTATGTTACTCTCCATCCTTTCAACTAACTCTATGCCGAAAATCAAGTCGATTGGTTGCTCCGTTTTAACGTGAAAGAACGACAAACAAACAAACACACTTTCACATTTATAATATTAGTATGATGGCATCGCAGTCTTATTGCACTGCGGTAGTATTTATTCTTGCCCTGTTTAGAAATCTCTCAATAGGTTGCCAACCCAAGTTGGTTGATGTAGAGACAACCTTTGCAAGTGGGGAATTACTGACGGTACACAAAATCAGTGCAAGTGTGATTTCTCCCTTCAAACTATGGCGCATCTGTCGCGCGCTGGATGCTCAAAAACCAGTACCGTGAATGACTTGTGCTTGGTATCTGACCATGGAGCAATTACAAAGAGGAGATGCCGTTTGAAATGGCGCAGTGATGTGATCATTGGCGCCACGCCGTCACAAAAGTGGGCGGAGCTTGTCATTGGTCGTACTCCATGGTTGGAGTCTCGGCCGAAACCAAGCACCCCGCACGTCTGCCTTCCGCCCCGTGTAGCCTCACAAATACTTTCTTACAAAACGCATAACGCTATTCGACCAAAATGCTTGGGATAAAACTGATTTTTAAGGAAGTATTATAATTTTTGATTGCGTTTTGTAATAAAATTGTGTCGAGAACATATCGGTTTAAGTCTTTAAGATTACTTGTTAACAAAACAGCTTTTCTTTCGATCTGCGTCATTCATCAACAAGCAACTTAAAAGGCTCTTATTACCTAATTGTGGTCCAGTTTTATTGACTTCACCTTGATTTATTGGTTTGGTTATTTGTTTTACTTCATAGCACAATTATCGATCGAAGCTTATAATATTATATGTATGAAGTAAATTACTTAATTTGAATTTTATATTTTAAGCTTCATTTCACACTTACGTAAAAGTATAGGTGATAAATACTAAGACATGTTTAACAATATACATACTAATATAATAAATGCGAAAGTCTGTCTGTCTGTGTGTCTGATGAAATTTGGTATGAATATAGTTGGAAGACCAGGGGTCAATCATAAGCTACTTTTTGACGCAGGTGGAGTTGCGGAAAACAGCTAGAATATCATAATTTGTGTATTATTTTATTTAAAGAATATTTACATTACTATGCGCTTAAAAGCTCTTAATAAAAAGCGGTTTCATTTATATAACCTTTTGCCTGTAACCGAAGTCCCCCACCCCCCATGTCTTTTTAACCAATTTCCAAAATCCAAAAAGTAGGAGGTGACTGAGAAAACATACAGCAGCTACAAGCTCTGCTCTGGTGAGACAACAGATCTTATAATCTTGAAATAAGCCTGGGCATCTGGAGGTTTAATATGGTCTCTTATTTCCATGCAAATACAAGTGAGTGAGCGAGATGGAGAAGGGATGTAAGGCGACATCTCGCTTACTCACTCGCATTTGGATAGAATTACGAGATGATTGTAAGCCATCTGGTCATTTTACTGGACATAGATGGAATGAAAATTTTACTTTGTCATAATCGACAAATGAAAATCAATCGATATTGAACGAAAAACGTTCGACTCGCCGTTTATGCGCAAGTCATTCTTTTCAAAAATAGCCAGCCTTGAAATTCCATCCAGGTAGCATACGATGTCGTCGACGACGTCTATTCTCCAATAATCAAAAAATACCAGTGTTTTTTTATCGACCAATCATTACTCGAACTGGAATGAGAGCTTTCATTGCAAGATGTATTACAAGATGTTCCAAAACGATAAGTTTGCGATTGCGCTGCATTTTATTAACCCTTTAAAGTTCATTCCAATCGTAAAATTATATGACAAGTGCGATGACATTTAGGACCAGCTGCTCATAAAAAACGATACGGACAGACAGACAATACGACCGGTGTTTTAAAGCCGACAATTCTATTTTAAAACGCATTTATTTTATCTTTAAAGGTTATGTGTCAGGATTTTCATCATCTTAATGCTCTCCGCAGTACTAAAAATGTATTTTCATATTTAAACTGCACTATTGCATTCTTGTCCTAGTTTACTAAGCCTACACCTTGAGGTTGACTGGAAGAGACTTTGTGCCTCACTGTTTTGGTTGATGTGTTTCTGTATTTTTCTTTTTTTGGTGCGATAAAGGTTATTGTATTGTAAAGAGCAATGAAAGTAAGTAAACTATTCACGCAACTTTACTATCTAAATAATGTAAGAAAATCATTGACTGAACTAGGGAAGACCGTTCATTCTACACTCACCATTATCATCATCATCCTAGCGTGTATTCCTAGTTGCGTCGTCAGCTTACGGTTCGGAGCCAAGGGTACGCTGTCATGGTCCTAGATTTGGCGAAACTGATAATTACAATGGAGCGACTGCCGCCTGACCTCCGTAACCCTTTTTACAGGGAAACCAAACCAACAGGAACATGACCTGAGGCATGTTAGTGGTCCAACACTGTCAGCATTTTTCAGGCTTCCCTAAGGCATCTGACACAGCCTCACGACTGCTATCTATCGATAACAACCGGGACCAACGGCTTAACGTGCCTTCCGAAGCACGGAGGAGCTCAAGATAGAAAATGCCACTAAAATGGCGACCAATACAATAGTGGTCGCGTCATGTCGTCGCTTGACACGCGCATTCGCTACGGATACGCGGGTCGCGCTCGACTAACGAGTTCCTCAAAGCGTTCATTCTACACTAGTGTCGAGAAATGAAATTGAGACTCCTATTAAACCTTCGACCGCCTTGGCACGAATCTGTCCCAATAACAATAAAACATTAATTGTTACAAAATTTCTGTCTAAAGGCCTTTTGGGAGGCTACAATGCCACAGACAAACACACACGGACACAACAAAATTTTAACACCCCTATTTTTTTGTCGGTTGTTATAGTTATAATTCGACAAGACCTATTCAATTAACACGACCTTTTTGAGTCCTTAAGCCACACTGAATTACTAAAATAACACCTACATACATACATACATACATACATACCATCACGCCTTTTTCCCGTAGGGGTAGGAAGAGACTACGGATTTCCCTTTGGTACGATCCTTACAGACTCCCTCAGCTCTTCTCCGCTCATCACTCTCGTCATACGCGCTCGTCGATTACGGGTACTCCTGACATCTCCCTTTTTTAATGTGTCTGGGATTTGGTCGCAGTATGTTCTCCGAGGCCGGCCCGTACCAACTTTTCCTCTCACCCATGATTTGTAAATACCTTTCGTAAGTTTCCTTTTATCCATCGAAATAAATTAACACCTTGGATACTTTAAATAATCAGGTTAGTACTTAATTAGCGTAGATTAACACGAGTTTAAGACACTCTTAAATTCCTGGCTGGTCGTTTAGGCCTTATGAAAAAGTTGTGCAACCAAAGGGCTTCTCATATATATTTTACTTAATTTACTAAAATAATCTTATGCCTACATACCAAACAAAGTAGGTAGAGCATTGGATTAAAAAAATAATAAACTAAGAGGCTGTTCATCAGACGATCGAAATCTGTTCATTTTTGAAAAAAATATTTTTTCACCATTATAACATACTTATGCGATTGCGAGACTTAAACCATAAAGAGAATTGAATAGTTATCAAATTATCGCAGTTGTAAATTGATCAGCGCCTTTAAGCCCACCCTTTAAATTATTGAAATTAAGTATACTTAAATAAATTTAAACGTTAATAGCTTAATTTATGTTTTGTTTTTTAATCTTATATACCTATAGAAGTTCATCATGTAAAAATACCAGTATTAACTGGCTTCACATTCATAACATCAGTTTTTTAAGCCTGGGAACACTCTAGGTACGTCATCTCACAACTACATGCTATAAATCTCAGGTTATTATCGTTAATTAATAGGGAAAACATGACCAATAAACAATCCAGTGTTATTCGAGATAATTTCGCAATCGATAAAACAAAATACCTCTCGAGGACATTTTTAATCGAAAATAATTGATTGATTGCGAAATTGCAGGGTTAAGTGTTTGTCACAATGGGGACATAGCTTAGCTGAAGATTAAGCTATGTGTAAGCTACGTTTTAATTTATATCTGTAATTATCCGACTCCGCTGTTACACAGCCGCAATGAATCCAAAAGATAATTCTTATAAAATTAGCAGCAATAAAAATATATTGTCTCCCTTCTTCTTCATCCTAGCGTCTATCTCCTAGTTGCACCGTCAGCTTACACTACGGAGCCCAGGGTACGCTGTAATCATGGAGTGACTGCCATCTGGCCTCCGTAACGGGAGTCAATTATTAACGTCAAAAGTGTGGCTGTCAATGAATAGCCAGTTCACAGTTAGTTTCACGTAGAACACCTTGCACTTTTTTGTTGGTGGATTTTACTAACAATTGCAATTACCAAGGAGAGTTGACATAAAGCAGGCGGCTAATAATAAGCTTCATCTTAGGTTAGAACTTAAGGTTATCTTAGCTAGGTCTATATTATATGGACTAACCAAGATACCATATTTTACGACTTTGACTTCTTCGAATAACGGTTGAATTAAAAGAAAAACGAGTAAATTTATGAGTTAAGTATTGGTGCTTCTTATGAAACCAGGAAGCATAATAATGTTTTCTCTATTGTTACATATAGAAATAAATAACTTAAATATAAATATATATTATTAGCACGATAAAACCGTATTTAGTTGTACTATGTAAACTAGCAAAAGGCAGTGAAATCTATGAAAATTCTAGATGTAACCGAAAACTGTCAGGATTGGCAATGCGCTCGTGACATCTCCGGTGTTGCAGGCCCTACGGAAACCACTTACCATCAGGTGGGCTGTACGCATGTTTGCCTACTTAGTTGTATAAAAACAAAACTGTTATTTAAATATGAGTCAAACTTTAATAGCTTAGCTTGTAATACGAAAGTTACTTTATCTCCTTTGGAAAAAGGCAAGAATTTTAATCATACATTTCTCGACGGTCAATGAGCGCGCGAAACCGCGGTCATTAAGTAACCTATATTGATTTAATTATAAGATGACAAGTAATTCAAAATTTCGATAATTAAAACATACTTTACTTCGGTACTATTTTATTATTGCTACTTTACATTTCGTTTCAATAATATTTTATATCTAAAAATACCTTTTGTGATTTGCACCTATTGTTTATTTTTTTAAGAGTATAAATTTTTATTTTAGGATTTAATAAAATTAAACTAATACAAACCTAAAACTACCTGATTAAAACAGATTTTTTACAAATTGTACAGTCCCGTTAACGTCACAACTTGCGGTAGTGTACCAAGAAGGCTGGCAGCGTTGCCAAATTAAATGGCAATGCTTATCCTATGAGCAATTACCAGCCCTCTGGTCACGGGATACCACTATCAGCTTTTTCGACAAAAGCCGGAAAAGCTGATGAGCCGATGGACCCCACGGTCCCAAAGTTTCCACCCCAAAAAGCGCAAATATGTAGTTACTGTTAATACCAGCATGTTTGCGCCCTTTGAGGATCTCTGCCTCAGCTGCATCAGCGTCAGCCTTCAATTTGGTGGCCTGAAGATGGTACGGAGCAAGCGTACCGACGCAAGTTGCGTTGCTCATGAAAGCGGCCGACCCAATTTCCGGGGCACCAAAGTCATTCCATCTGGTCTCTTGCCATCATCCCGAGTCAGACCGTTTGGTCCAAAAACTGCAGGAACGTGGATGGTGGCAAGAACCCGATGGATAATATTGTTTAGGGCAGCATGACGCCCTAAACGGCCGGAGTTCCTGGAGTATGAGAGTCCGTGATGTCCAAGGACGTTGAGGGTATCCCCGCAAGGGCGACGGTGCTGGACCCAAGTTTATTTATTTATTAATATTTCATTATTACTCGGAACAAAGGCGTGATAATATGTACGTATGTACTTCATTATTTTACGAATAAAACATACATAAACAATCGGCGGACTTAATATTAAAAGCATTATCTGCCAGTCAACCATACGGAGAAACAGAAAGGAGACAAAGCCAAATTGATGTACCTAACTTTCTAAAACTACACATATTTAAATATATTGTTATTAGTATTTATTTTTTGTATTGAAAAATGGAAACCTAATTTAGTTCTCTTGAAGTGTGACATACAACTGTTAAACTTACGCATACTGTTTTAAATTAACTTAATAAAAACCATACCTACGAGTAAGTCCATAATAAGAACATACACGGCAAATTATAATAAATCATGATTTTATTTTAATTACACGTGTCTATGACGAATACATACTATTTTAATTAAAAACCAGTAAATATGTCAAAATATAATAAAAAACAGTAGCCTCTATGAGTATACTATAATTAAATTACAGGCATTTAAATTATTAGCATTTAAATTATTAGTTTCTTAGTAATTGTAGATGCGAAAGCTATAATTTAATTTTGGTACAACTATATTGGCATTTAAATATATATGGTTGTAAAGTAACGATGTTTTTTTATTAGACTACGTAAACAACGTAGAACTTTTGGATGTAGAATAAAGATAGGGTTAGATAAAAAATTATGAAAATAGTTTAATTTAATAAGATCGATGCGTTAAAAACACAGAAAAGTTCGCAGTAGAAGTAATTTTTCTTATTGCAATTAATTTTACAATGAGTTTTCGTAAATCGTTTTTCAATAATATCTTTACCGGAGCCTTAACTTAATAGAATTCAATTACGCCTAAATAATTATATATAAGTAGATTATGATATGTTAGTTTAGTATTGGAAGCAAACAACTTAATCTCATGAATTACTATTTCCACTTCACTAGAATTTTCAATTAACTCAAAAATTATAAAACAATTAGCCGCAGTTAAGCCATGTAACTGCTAAGCACGCTACCCTAACAAGACTGCGAAACATTAACCGCAATTAGAGTCAGTTAAACCACGCTTAAATACTAATCTGTCAGTTTGTACCTGATTTATTTGAGAACTAGCATTTAGGGGTACGTCACAGAAATAAGATTTGGTAGAAGTGACACGTGTCGGCCAGTTAAGCCTCACGAGTCTTAACTTTATATGGCGAGACTTAAATTTTACTTAATATTATTTATGTGTGGGTACACAGACAAAACTCAGTCGTGGATGACAATAGAGTTTTGCTTTTTGCTGCTTATTTTTTTTTTTAATATTGCCTTAACTTTTTGCTATCTGATTTAGACATATTCGGGGTCAAATCACCTGATCGTCTGATAAGAACAAGTTTATTTTTTGCAACAAATGATCCTACTTCATTTTTCTTTGTGCTAAAATGAAACACAAATATCTCACTCACATTTATTTCTTTGTAATTGTATTAAAAATAAACAAACTTTTCTACCCTGTACCTGTTGTGCTTTAAAAGCTTTTTTAAAGTTTTGCCATAGAGCTTTTAATATCGCTCGGACAAAAAGCATTGAAACCAAACATAGAGTCAAAATTTGATTTCTCAGCGCGCTCGGGCGATTTTCAGAGTTTTAGTTGTAAAAAATTAAACCCAAACCGACCGGATATTTTTTACGCTATAGATATACTAATGTAAATAGATTACTTGTCTGTGAAGCCCTAGCGTTAAGCCTTTTACAGTTTTTTAGGTCAGTTACTGTATTCTTAAGTGACAGCTCAATAAAGTGTTCGATTGATCTCGTGTTGCTGTGAAACGATTAGACCTATCAATATTTATGACTTTATTTTTCCATTATTAGACATTGTCTGAAGTGTTGATACTTAAATACAATTTAGTGTTGGCTTATCAAAGAAGAAAAAGAGAAGCAGAGTAAGAATAGAACAGGTGCCCTATTTTTGAAATGTCTGACTCATATTATGTCGAATAAAAATCATTAGATATCGAACAAATATCATTCGTAATTCCAAAAATAGCACTCCAGAAGCTTAAGACTAGCAGGATGCGCGCTCGTTAAAGTTTAATCAAGCTAATTGGATTGTGGCAATTTTATTTTGAGCTTTTCCTTCCTTCAGATGGCAGGTTAAGCCGTTGGATGATGTTTGGATGCAGAACTATAACCTCATTATAATAACCGCAGTTTCACCAAACCTAGAACTATGAATACTAATGATTTTGAAGCATTACGTGAAGATGTGATTGGAAAGTTACATTAAGATGAAGGAGAAGACTGGTAAGAGAAGAAAGTATATGTTTCCACTTATAATACACGTGTCCAGTGAAACACATTACAAATAAGTAATTAAATCACTTTATTTCACCATAGAAAATTATATAAAAAGATATATTGTCTGTAACAATGATGTACAAAAGGCGGCCTCATCGTTAGTACAATCTTTTTCAGGCTAGCTATAAATACCATGGTACTTAATATCAATTTGGCTAAGAGGTATGCGGAGCAGCCTACAGATCTCTTTATCGCACTAAGCGGATTTATTTAATTTTTTGTAGCTTGAGATGGCATTAGTTTCTTTACTATCTGATTTAGCTATTTGCAGACTTAAATCACCTGATTGGCTGATATGAGCAAGTTAAGTTCAAACCATAAAAGAAATTAATTTATTTTCCAAAACAATATTTGATTTATAAGTTGATTGGATGAGATCCCTATCAGGGATAAGTCTGCCTTTTGTTGTGCCGACGTTATTTCTGTAAAATAAAGTTTTTTCATACATTGTACAAAAATATTCCAAACTGCGGAGTAGTATAGTAATCGCCTTATTTACTTTTTGATATCTCACTCGATATGAGAATATTTGCAACGTACTTTTTAGGTTGTATTTGAAATATAAGTATATGCAGGTATTTACCACCTAACATACATGTTATACTGCCTTTAACAAGTTTTATTTATTAATTTTTATCAGAGGTCGAGTTGCGGCTTTTGTATTACAGAATTCAATAAGACATCAATTCAGTAAACATAAAAATGAAAGCGGAGATGGAGATGTTCGTGAACCCATTAAAAAGGATATAAAAATCGCCAAAATAACGCAGTGAGACGTAACTTCAAAAGAATATTGCACCGACGACTTAATAACTGCTATCAAAGTAACTGTAATGTTCCCAGGCCGTTTTATTGCAAAGATTGGCAAATAAATTTACAGTACGTGACCACACAGTTTATGTGTTTATTGAATTACTTATGAATAATTCTGTTAATCATTTCCTATACTAATCTTTGTAAAACAATTCCTATTGCTTTCGTCATTCATCATTTGTTAAGTTTTTTATAAAAAGATTTTATTTTAAATTGTATTTCGTATTTCATTGTTAGTTTCTGTAGTTTTATTCTTATGGTTTTACAATTCACCGTCTATAATTGTGTCGACTTTAGTACATTATGAGCACAAAACTTCAATAAGTTAACTTTTATCATTATGCCGCACTATTTTTATTGGCGCTTGAAGCTCAAGTCTTAACGACACGACTCATTTATCATTTTGATAACCAGCCACCAAGCTCATGATGCATCGACAGTAACCAATAATTAGTTACATACCGGCCATGATAATGGAAATTGACAAGTAGCCACGCAAGTACAATGGCACTTAACTTGACCTAAGTGTGAGCGAGACAAAGTTATACTATTCCAAATATCGGTATGGGTTCGTCTCGCTCGTACATAGGTCAACTTAAATGCCGTGTAGTGTACAGACTCAAAAAAGTCTAAGTATCACTCCTTAAGTCATTGTAATAAGGTCTTAAATTGAATATATTTGACTTATTTTTGTGATTGTACAACGGCATTGTTTGTAAATAAGATCGTGTTCCTAATTAGGGATTAAATTTTGTTTGAGGTGGATATGTCGGATGGTTATCATCAAATTGAAATGTTGACTAATTTTTGTTTTGATGGTTCTTTGAAGGGTTTTGTTTGATTATTTTTGTAATCTAACTGCTTCGTTGGCTTTGGTTTTACAATCCGGAGGTCGTGGGTTTGTGTCCGATGAGAAGCATACTTTGTGGGAATTGGTTCCGGATTAATAGACTTCTCAGTTAAGCTTGAATCACCTGATTGTCTGAAAAGTCTGACAGTGTTGGCCTCCTACCTCAAGACAGGTTCCTGTTGGTCTGGTTTACTGTTACGTTACAGAGTTCAGTCGGCAGTCGCTCCATTGTACCAATACCGCCCAATTTAAGATCAGGTAAGAGGCCTATTTTTAAAATGTATGTCGTAAAAAATCCAACAAAAATCATTCGATAACGAACTCGCCGATTTTGCGTGAGTCACACTTTTCAAAAATATCACTCCATTTAGCGTGCCTTGATCTTGATCTCTGAAGCATAAGCAGAGGATACAACTAGGTAATACGCTCGAAGAAGAAGAGTAATTTGTATCACATTCACAATAATCATTGTCTCCAAACGCCTTGCCATTTCTAGAGGCTGGTGACATATCAGAAAGACCACCCGCGTTGCGCGTACGCACTAGAATACCAATCAGTTATTTATGATTTATTATTGTATCTGATTTTCTCTACGATCACATGGTGTGATTCATCAATTTCTTTTTATGTCTCAAAAACGTATTGTTTGTTTTTTTTATTTTTTTATGGGTGTGTGTGTGTAGCACCGTCAGCTTTCTCATGTTTATTTTGTTGATTCACTTCTGTAATAGTATTTTTATTGTATTTTTCGTAAATAAGCTTTTTAGTTATGTAATGGGTGGATACAAAAAAAATAGGTCAATCAACCATGCATAATCGCAGTGGACCTTACCGCCGCCCTCTGAGTCGACTGAGCAAACTCTTCAATCTCAAATAATACAAGAAATCTTTAGATAGAAGTGGTTTTACCTCCAGCGAGTTAAAATACTTGTTTGACATATGATTTATGTAAAATTCCTAAGAACTGAAGTAGTGAGTTAATGAGAAACGCCAGCAATGCCCCAAATGCCAAATGCGGAGAGGCAGATAGACATGTAACATTCCCAAGTATTTCTGAGTTTACTAATCTATTTCAAATATTTGGTTGCGCAACATAATTTTACGACCTTGAACAAAATTAGGTTTACAAAAATGATACGACTTGTATAGATTTCTTAAAGTGACATCTGCTATTCATTAACATTATTATAGTAACGATTGTACAGCCAGTTGTAAAAGCGTATGCGTAATTTTTAGAACAAAATGTACTACAGATTTTGCATCGTTTGATTTCATGATATTTTTATAATGAGTATTTAACTAGCTAAAAATAACTAAGTATCCAGCGGCACCAGAAGCACACCCCGGATACTCCATACAACAACGCCGAGATAACAACTAACGCGTTCGCACGCGCGTCAATGTGAGTGATGTGTGTAGCACACTTGTAGGGTTGGTTATTTACCGTATCTGCGTTATACTTATCCGTCGCGGCCGCGAGCCGAAATGTAATCCTTGCATTGTTTTGCTCTCGATTTTTACCCCTAATCTGCACGGTGAGGTGCGGTATATGTTTCAGGTGGGAGGGTGTGAGTGTCCGTTCTGTACGTTAGTACTATTAATAGTTCTATGCCAGAAGTGTAACGGTCTTTAGAATTTTTCAAATTAATTTTATTACAGAATATATGTTATACTTTTATCCAATAAAGAATATTTTTAAATAATCCTAGAAATCAGTGAATCATTATTAGATTGGATAAAAATACGTGAGAAAATGTTTGCCATCATAATATTATATTATTACATTCTTTTGCATAATCGATGGTACATTTAGTTCTAAAAGCTATACATGCACTTTTGCTACTGAGTGTAGCTACTTATTTTTTTAAATTTTTGAATATCGAATAATGTCATGGCTCTAAAGAAATTGACTACCATTTTTTGACGTCGTTAAAGGCAGCTACAGCTTACAAGGCGTGTGAAGGCTACATTTTTGTGTGTGCACAGAATACATAATGCCGCGAAATGTGGGATGTTGTGTAAACAAAACCGATTTGGCACTCCATAGAAACTTTGTAAGGCTGCGTTTTCATTGCTGAATTTACTTAATTTACTTTAGCGCATTAAAAAAGTCCTACCTGTTTGTTGTTTGGAAGAAATTGCTCTAACGATAAAGCCGCATGTGTACCATCAATGATCTTGAGCATCAAGTACTTTTTTTAATTTGTTATTTATTCAATGTTCGCCTATCTTTCTCTAGCTTAAGTGCCCAATAATACATAATTATAAAAAAGCTCCTATAAATAACACTAACGTAAACATCTTTTTATAGCATTATATTAAACCTACCTATGTACCTTGAAAATGTCACACGTTATTTAAGAAGTGTACAACAAAATTATTTACGATCTATTGTGATTTAAACATTGTAAACGACTGACGACGTCATAATCTATTGTGAAGATTATACGACGGAAAATGTTTATGTGAGTGTACAACATCGAGAGAAAAAGAAAAAGCTAGCTAGCGTACTTAAATTTATATGTACGGACGCTGTCACAATACATACACAGTGATTTATATCAAGGGTGCGGGGTATCATTTGACTTTCAATTTCAAAGCAAAGCTATTAAATTTATTAAATCTTACTGTCTCAAAAATGATTCAATTCGAACAATAAAACGTAACTACAAATCTGTTGAAACGTCAAATCATCAAATCCTATCAACAATGCTGACATTGACATTTAAGTAAATCCTAATTAGCACCAAGCTTTGTCTCCATCCAACTTTGTGATGAACATAAAAAATAATGCGGGCTACTAAAATGACGTCGTCTCATTGCCGTAGCGTCACGCCGCCAATGTCGCGGGCTTCCTCCACAGATCTGACGTGTAATCCATCGTCGCCAGACCTCTCGAGACGCCGTGGTCTATCCCCTGACTTATCTTTAAATCTAAGGAGCAGACCTTTAAGCCCTGATGTCTTAGACCGATACAGACCACTATCCCCAGACCTATCAAGACGATCTAGGTCCCCTGGTCGGCAAAGGTCTTTGATGGAGACGCTATTAGTTGCGAAAATGGAGGCGTTGAGTACGGGTAAACTGGTGCGGACGGATTCGATGGACAGTTGCAGCAGCTTTGGATCTATGTCCTCGCTGCCTAGTGATGTGTGTCGGTGTGATGATTGCCTCCTTGGGATTGTGGATTTCTACATGACCAGCCCTGCTGATTCTATGAAGACGCTGAAAAAGGTATGTTTTTTTCTTTTCTATTATAGGCTTATGGCTTACCCCCTATTCATAAAAATTAGGAACGTTCAATAAGACCTGGCGAATTAATTTATGTTTTGTCTCATTCTTGCACGTCTAAAATAGATGAAACAGACAAGGACTTAACATAATTTCGTTAATGTAGGTTTAAAAATGTTCGTATTTTTTATGAATAAGAGGGTTTGTATTTTTTTTTGTTTCCAAAGGTCTATTTTTTAAATTTAGTTTCCAAGGGTTAATGACCATTCATTTATTTATTCATTATTTAAAAAAAAAATGATTGGTTTACTTATGTTTACAAAACAATAGATTCAAAAGAAATACATTTTCGAACTCATATTTATTTTATTTATAAATCTTTATTGTATCACAAGTTTACAATTGGCGGACTTAATGCTAAAAGCATTCTCTCCCAGTCAACTATTAGGAAAAACAGAAAAGTTATGTGCGGCGCGAATTATTTTAAAAATACAATGAGAGAAAAAAAAACCAAAAAAAACACTTAACTGCTAAATAAACATACATAGATTTACATACAGTATTCATAACTATACATATACATACATAAACAAACATAAAAAAAGAGATGAAAACGGAAAAAGATGACGATTTAGGGTGATATGCTATATCATATACACAGTTGGTAGGATTTTCTTTGCGATTTTTTTCTTGGTATACTCTTATTTTGTATAGAAATATGTTTTAATTTCACGTACTAGATGGACTGTAAAAATTTGGCTGGGATTTAAAAAGTAACCCTGTTTATAGCACATGATAATAATATTAAGTAACATTATAAATTCAAAATGTTAGCGTATCTTTAGGCCTTAATAGGTTAATAGTCGAACTATAGCAAAATCCAGCAAAATCCCATTAATAACGAAAAATTGACAAAAATTTGCTGAAAATACAACCGTGAAAACGCTAAAATGAAACAGAGAACAGTGGCTCCATCTAGTCGTCTAAGCATTAATGAATAAACAAGAAATCTTGAAGCAGAAGGATGACTTTCGGTTCGATCTATAGATCAACGACGAGCGCGTAGCTAAGTTTGTTGTAGTTCTGCGTATGTTTAGTAGATGGCGTTGGTGTTCAGTAGAATCAATTTGCTGAAAATATATTTCAGTTCTAGTGGTTTTTGTTATAAAATTAAGATACCTAGAAAATTCTTATTTAAAAATTGAACTGTAAAAATTCAACTGTTTGCTTTTTGATATTTTATTATAAAAATCCTGTTTTTTTTTCTTCAAAAATGGTAAAACGAAGCTAATACTTACATACTTATTTATTCCAAAATGGAATCCTAATCTTCGGATTATATAATTTCCTTTTAAGGATTTTAATGGACTCTCCATTTAATTTATTGACGTCAAATGTCAACTTTACCTGGCAATGCCTGTGGAATCCAATGTCAGTAGCTTTTGAAACTTGTATTCATATAATATGATTTATTTGGATTTTTTGGAAAGGATATAGGTACACACAAAAAATTGTTACACTGATGCTCTGGAGATTTATGTTTGAAAAGTATGAATCACTCAAAAAGAATGATTTTCGTTCGATGTAAACGATTTGTATTCGACATAATTATATGAATCACTTGTTGTTTTTCGCAGCTCTGCTTCCGTCAACAAGTAGTAGTCAAGAAGTAGTAGCCTATGTTTGACCCCGGGTCTTCAACTATATTCATACTATTTCATCAAAATCCGTTTAGCGGCTTAGCGTAAAAGCGTTTCAGACAAATAGACAGACAGATTTTTGCACTTATAATATTAAGTATGGATGGATATGGATACATTTCAAAAATATCACTCTTGGGAAATTTAAGACTAAGTGGCCTGAGGTAGCGGAGCAGAGAGAAGTTTGGAAGGAGAGGGGGCCTGGCACCTTTGCCCAGCAGTGGAACAATACTGGGTTGTTTTGAAACCACTGACCTAATTTTCACAGTGTGTTGAGCACGTGAAACTAAACTACTTTCAATAAAAAAATACTACAAACAACATACTTGTTGTTTACGAGTATATCTCGAGTTACAATTTACATACACATTTTCACATAAAAACAATGTGTCAAATCAATTAAACAACCACGTAAATAATTAGAAAAACATATATATTTTTACTTTTATCCATTATCCTATATTCAATGACTCTTTGCCTTAACGACTCTTAATTAACCGAAATGTATAATTAATAGTAATTTACGCACACAGCTCGACATGCTCTGTTGGAATGACGTAAGCAGTATCAGGAATTCTGTAAAATAAAACGTAACACAATTATAAAAACATCATTTTTGTATATCACTGTCCTCGCATCCATTATGAAGACACTAAGTATATTTGAAATAAGAAAAAGCAACCGTATTACTTACGGAAAAGGGTTGAAAATTGTAAATGAAAATTTAAATATATCCTATGACGTCATGGGTCGTGCTTGCGCGTGCGCGTCATTCGTACGTCATTCCTTTCTCTTTTGACTTTCTACGACCATTTTTGGGATGCTTAGCAGTTCTCTTGACATGATACCTTGTCACTTTGTCCGAGACTGTACCTTATTGGTGAAAGATCGATTTATCGCTTACCGAATTCACCAAATATGGTCATGAAGTGACAAATGCATACTTGATAAGTAGACTAGACGCTTATGTACGTTAAGATAATTAAGTGGTTATTCAATTTATGTTAAAAGTTCAGTGGTTTAACTTTATAGCTACCACCATTAAAATATTATTTTTTTACAATTTGCAGACTTAATGATAAAACGGTGAATACAGGAAATTATTGTAAGTTATTTTTTATTTATCCTTTATCGGACCACATACAATACAATATTTACTCTTTATTGCACTAAAATAAAAACAAATATACCTTAAATGAGGTACAAAGGACTAATCGCTAGACAAACATTTGTAAATTACAATAGGTAGACTCAACTCCGCTCCGTTTGGTCTCTCTTCATGTAAGCCAACTTGAAGTTAATACAAAAAACCTCATCTGTTCATCGGAGTTTGTGTAAAAATGCTGATAATTTCCGTAATTATTATGACATTTCACACACCATAGTAAGTTATTATAAGAATGTTCATTTAATGACACGTCTTCGATTTAATTTCATACAAAACACGCAGTTGTATTCGGTGCTTGTGGCGAAAATTTTGAGTGATTTATGTTGTTTGGTTAAGGACAGAAAGTTCGATACTCAATTTACAATTGCAGTATCGGGAGCCCTATTTTGAAAAGTACGCAAAATCGGCGAGGCGAATGAAAAACGTTTGGCTCACTGATTATGTCGAATGAAAAATAGAAAAAATTACTTTTCAAAAATAGGGCATCTGGTTTATTTATTTTATGCTAGTTGGTTGTACTCTACATAGGATTGTGCTATAACAATGCATTTATAATGGAAATAATTTTAAAATTATAGATAAATCTTCGTCTTAGACTCCTTCTTCCAATACTCAATATTTCTCCAATTAATTCTCAGTTCAGGTTGTGCTCCTTTGGAATACTATGCCAGACTCAATACGAAGTGCTCACTCTTAGTAACTTTAAGGACCAAGTCCAGCCGCACTATGTGACATTATGATTTCTGTGTGTAATTATGTAAGTAATATTCATAGATATTATTATTAAAATCACTATAAGTATGTACGAATATGTAAGTAGGTATAATTATATTTTTATAGAGTGTACGACTGTTTGAATTATATATATTCTTAAATTCTGCGCCGTACCTATTGTATTTTTGTGATCATTATTCTGTTAGACCATTAGGTTGTCTTTAAGAAATTGCTTACTGCGATAAGGCCGCCTTTGTACCTTATTATTATGTACCTCCGCTTGGGATTCACGGGTTGCTCCGGTCCTTTGAGAGGTTTGCACGGGGATATTGATCCAACGCGTAGAGGCCCTTTGGAGAAGTTGATGTCATGTGGTATGTGGTGCTCCTGCCAAAACCCGTTATAAGCTTGCTCAATAGTTGACATTTCCATGAACTGGTCTCGGCAGGAGGAGGAAATATTTCTAATGAATGAGAACAATAAATGGGCAATGGTGTTGAAGTTTAAGTGGTTTAAGTCTGGATTATTGTCATAGAAATTCGGGCACCTGCCATAATCATGATTACTGACTATTAGTATTATGAATCCTGAACTGAACAAAACTTGAAAAAGTCACAGTTTAAAAAAAAGATGACGTCGTTCGTGATCGCGATCCGTCGCTTGTTCATTTTTTTTCTATTTCATTATCATTTCTTAGTAGAGAATTTATCTAAATAATTATTAGAATTCAATTTTTAGTTGTAATGACCGCTAATGATAAAAGCCTATATTTTAGAAATATTGTAAATGGGCTTTTTCAAAGATATATCGAAGGGGCTTATTTATGCTAACGGAGATCCAAGGGCTGGCGTTTTCCTCGGTCAAAGAATTAGTTTTGACATTCAACGAGGAAATGCTGCCAGCAACTTTGACACAATATCGCAAGCACCATTTTTGTATAGATTGTTCTGTTTTATTTTTGTGTACGTAGTTTATTTTAATTTATAAATGTGTTTATTTTAATGGGCAATTAATGATATAAAATTTATTTTCATACATACATACCATCACGTCTTTTTCCCGTAGGGGTAGGCAAAGACTACGGATTTCCATTTGCTACGATCCTTACAGACTTCTCTCGCTTCTTCTACGCTCATCACTCTCGTCATTTATTTAAACATACAATAAGCTAATAATAAAAACTAATTTAATTTAAAGTAAATTAAAAAGCCATAAAAAGTAGCCTATGTTTGACCCCGGGTCTTCAACTAGATTCATACCAAAGTCATCAAAATCCGTTTAGCGGTTTGTCTGTGAAAGCGTAACAGGCAGACAGACTTTTGCACTTATAATATTAGTCAGTGGCGAATTAGCTACGTAGCAAGAGTAGCAAATGCTATGGGCTCCGTGCCCCAAAGCCTGTCTGGCCGCAACAAAAAAATAAAATTTCGATAGGAGCGTAAAATATCTTGCATGCCTTAAACGCGAAGCGCTTAGGCTATGCTACACTTCCACTTCAACATTAAAACATATTTTCCAACACATTTGCTCATAAAGTGACTTTTATTTCATTGTAATTAGGCCATTAATGGGGGTTGTCAATAACACGTTGTTTATATTATAGGCACTTGTAAAGTAATGGTTTCCATGGCTACGGTACATTTTTTCTAAAATGTACGCCGAGGGGATTTTAAGTCTTAGACCAATTCATTGTTTTTGCAAAAAAATATAAACTGTTTTAGCTTCCAAATGATAAACCAACACTAAATTTCATATTTATATTAATTTACTGAACATTAGCCGTATTGGACTAGACATATTAATTTGTGTAGAAAAATTAAGAAGGGTTATAAAGGACTTGTATCCATGGTCGTGAAACCCATTGCTAAAAAAAATTATATCTATACTAATATTATAAAGCTGAAGAGTTTGTTTGTTTGTTTGAACGCGCTAATCTCAGGAACTACTGGTTCGAATTGAAAAAATATTTTTGTGTTGGATAGATCATTTATCGAGGAAGGCTTTAGGCTATATAACATCACGTTGCGACTAATAGGAGCGAAGAAACAGTCGAAAATGTGGACAAAACGGGGAAAATTATTCATCTTTGAGGGCTTCCGTTGCGTGCGCTGCGAAAACCGTTCGAGATACCAAAAAAATAAATATGAAAGAATTATTCCTCTTTAAATTATCTAAAAAAATGTCTGCAATAGTATATGTCTATCTTTTAAGATTAACTTACAATAACAGTTTTTATGATAATCAAATTTGGTAGAAATTAATGCATTATTACAAATTATTTGTCAGAGTTGTATCAACATAATGATATTAATCTTTATCCAAATAAATGTGTTATTGATTCTGCAACAATTGGTCATATACTCGGCTTCTATAGGCATGACCCTTCCTCGTAAATAATGACCAACTTCGCACCCTTGTATCACAATCTACTAAAAAATGAATTAAGGAACACGATGGGCCAAGAACGTCTTAATCATCTCACTTTGTTGAATATAGAGCAGTGATTCCCAAAGTGGTCCAGGTGGACCCCCAGGGGTCCACGGGAGACTTGCTGGGGGTCTACGTAGGCGTGAACAAAAAATGGGGGTCCATAAGATGTTAATGGGGGTCCACGAAAATTTATCTGCTTTTGATAGTAAAGAGCAAAAATGTAAGCATAGTTTTTATAAGGGCCTACCTACATTGTTTTAAGTACCTATCTAAGCAGATAATATTTTAATAAGGCAAGCGACTGTTACTTGTCCAAACTTGTGTATTCGATATTACGTACAATTTCGTGTACAGACTTGCAAAGCGCTATCCGCCCGACAATGCTTAATGCTTGTTCAGGCATGAACTTGATCAACACTATAAATACTTGATGCCAAAGGCAACCAAACGCATTCATTTGTTTCCGGAATTTCGAAAACAAGGCGGAATTTGGAAAAAAGTTGTGAGAAAATTTATATCTGTGTTTGCTAGTGCCGGAGAAAAGTAAGTAACCTACCTTTTTTTGTTATAGTACTTAAGTATTTTGTTTACGTGTACTAGTCGGTTGATCACAACGGCCTGTATAGATAGGTAACTTAGTAACTTACAGATATTTTAATTGTCCTCTTTCGATTTGAAGACAAACACAGCACGTTTTATTCAATTATTTTTTCACGAGAGAAGCACTGCCTCTCTAAAAAGGCCGAATAAGCAATATTGCAGAGCAATTAATTTTGTAATTTTTCTTGCAAATAACTACTAATTTTATAAAACAGTAATTTCATAATCATGTTAAATTGATTTTGAAGTAACTATTTTATCAAAACTATTCCTTTTCGGAAAGAGCGAGCGGTGCGCGGGCGACGGGAAAAGGGCGGGGCTTGAACTTCGATGCCTGTTTGTCACGTTTTAACAATGAAGCCGCAGACAAAAAATACGCAAATACACGGAGCGCGTGAACTCATTGATTTAATAAAATGTTAGTTATCGTTTTTATGGACAATTTTGGGATTTCGACGTTTATTTTTTCCTACACAAATATGATCAGTATTCGATACTGAGTACACTAATTTTTATTTATACTATTAAAAATTAGTGGTAAATTATGTACTTTAAAATTGATACCGTTTTGTGAAAACGTTTGTATTTGTCTCAGCGGTTTATTAGTTGGTCCCTTTACAAGCCGTAATTCTATTTCCGCGTGCTGACAAAGGCTGCGGTGTGATACCTATATTCAGAAAAAAACTTGGTTACTAAAACATTTTTTTTACAGGTAAGGTAACTGACACGAAACATGGCTACAGCAAAGAAAAAATGTCGACAATATAGTGTCGATTATTTGAAATATGGTTTTGTTCCATCAGAGGCAGACAAACAATTGCCCATGTGCCTATTATGCAACAAAGTTTTGAGCAATGACTCTATGAAACCATCAAAGCTCGAAGATCATCTAAAAAGGTGTCATACTGATAAAATAGGTAAAGATTTAAAATATTTTCAAACATTGAAAGAAAAATATGGAAAGAGACCCACCATGCACAGTATGTTCGCTTCAACATCTCAAAGTAACGATGATGGCTTGCGGGCATCTTACAATATCTCATTACTTATAGCAAAATCTGGAAAACCGCACACTATCGGAGAACAATTAATTTTACCCGCTGTTGAAGAGGTTTTAAAAACTGTTTTGCACAAATCTCCATTTGACGTACTAAAAAGAATTCCATTAAGTAACAATACTGTACAAAGACGCATTGATGAAATGAGCTCTGATATCGAAAGCTTTTTGTGCAATCATCTGCAAAAAACTCATTTTTCTATACAACTGGACGAGTCAACGTTACCCAGTAATGAAGCATTACTATTGGCATATGTCCGATTTATTGTTGAGGAAGAAATTCACGAAGAATTGCTATTTGCCAGAACTTTGGAGACTGACACTAAAGGCGAATCAATATTTAATGTCCTGAGTAATTTTTTTACGGAAAAATCGATCCCATTTACAAACATTATTTCAGTGGCAACAGACGGAGCTCCTGCAATGGTCGGGCGATATCGTGGGTTTATAAGTCATCTCAAAAGAATTATACCAGGACTTACAGCTATTCATTGCGTAATCCACCGACAACATCTTGTGGCAAAACATTTAAGTGACAGGTTGAACCAATCTCTTCATTTTGTAATAAAAGCTGTCAACAAAATCAGAAGCAATGCATTGAATACACGTTTATTTGCTCAATTGTGCGACGAAAATGATGAAGACTTCCAACGACTGCTCTTACATACTGAAGTACGCTGGTTGTCGAAAGGTGCATGCTTAACGAGATTTTACTCTGTTTTCGATTCCATATTAGAGTTCTTAGAAAGTAGAGATCCAGATTTAAAAGAAAACTTGATCAAATTCAAAGCAGACATTGCGTATTTGACAGATTTGTTTAAAAAATTTAATGATATTAACTTGCAGTTACAAGGGGACAGCCTGAATTTAATAAAAACAAAGGGGATAATTTCGGCTTTTCTTGGGAAATTGAAATTTATGAAGCAAAACATTAGTCGGCGCGAATTCTCTCAATTTCCAAACTTGTCGCAGGTAGAATGTATTGATGAGGATATCCATACCTACAGTCAACATTTAAGTGCCCTGCATGATGACTTCAAAACCAGGTTTGAAGATATACTGACGATGGATATACCACCATGGATAATAAATCCATTTGATGAAACGGAAGTGGCCAATGTTGTATTACAAGAGGAGCTGCTCGAGCTAAGCACTAATGAGGAGCTGAAGGTGAAATTTAGAAAAGGCTACCCAACATTTTGGCTGCAAGCAGAAATACCCGAAAAATATCCTGGACTGTGGGAAATCGCAAGGAAATTTTTAATAGCTTTTCCCTCGTCATATCTTGTCGAAAGGAGTTTTAGTGCCGTTACAAACCTCTTAACAAAAAAAAGGAGCAAATTAAACATCACAGAGCGGGGGGATTTGCGGTTATTGCTCACAAAAATAAAGCCAAACATTGATCGTTTGCTGACACTCCATCAGATACATCCTTCCCATTAATTAAAATTATGACCTGAACCTATATTACCTTAATATTTTTTTCTTGTAATTCTATTCTTTTAATAAATAAAGTGATATAAAATGTACCATTTTTCGTTTTTATTTTACATATCGAAATATAGGGACAGAACTCAGAAGTGACACAATTTTTATTTTTTGGCGACTTTAAGAATGTGGTAGAAATGTAGCAGCAGGGGGTCCACCGAAACCAGTAAAATTTTGAAAGTGGTCCACGAGAAAAATAAGTTTGGGAACTACTGATATAGAGCATAATTTGTTTAAAGAAGTCAATATTGAAAGTGTTATCTCTAAATTTGCCCATATTAAATCCGGAATAGTTTATTTGTAACAGTTTTGTTTTATTTAATACCCAAAACTTGAGAACCTAAAGCAAGCATTTGCTACAGGCCCCGCGCTAGCTTAATCCGGCACTGATATTAGTATGGAATAAGCTTCTACACTTCAATATTCAGTGTCTAATTCGATGACTGTAATAAGAATGACTACCTTGAAATAGTACGTAATTTGAGGCATTGAGTAGCATTTTTGGCAGCAATTTTATTGGCATTTCATCACCATTTCTTAAATAACGTGCCAATTTGAGTTATTATGACAACCTTCACAATTATCATCATTTTCCGGAGAGAAAAGACGTGCTTTAAATATAAACAACAATTTATATTTACCTATTTAACAGAGGATTATGGTCTACCCCGTGCATGGTTTAAGATTTTCTTTTGCTGGCCGAACGAATATATAACAATCTTCATCCTAGCGTGTATTCGTAGTTGCGTCGTCAGCTTACGCTTCGGTGCCCAGGGTACGCTATAATCATGGTCCTAGATTTGACAGTACTGCTTATAACATTTGAGCGACTGCCGTCTGACCTCCGTAACCCTTTTTAATAGGGAAACCAGACCAATAGAATCATGATGTTCTTTAACGACGACTAAATTGCAATCAGGACCAACAGCTTAACATCATTCAATCATCTTTATTATCAGACAATCAGGCGATTCAAGCCTGCAATGTCCTAACCAAACTGGAAACAACTAAACAAAGTATGCTTCCCGTGGGAATTGAAGCCGCGTCCTCTGGGTTAAAAGCAGACGCCTTAACCACTGGACCACATAGGCATTTTGGAACGGATTCATCCTAAGTTATCCACATATTGGTTTAAACAAATCTGAAGAGACAGCCATTTTGTCTCGACAAGAAGAATAAATATACATATCTTTGTTGGCTACTTTACAATTGTTTGAATTTATGTCAACATGTTAATGATACAAATGCTTGAATATAAAGAGGACATACTTACCCATCTAGCTATGTATATCTATATCTTATACCAAAATGTCTTATTACAAAAAGCTAGTCACATAAAAAATCGTTTCAATCCAGTCGAACAAAAACATCTTAATTCTATTGTTCTTGCTGTGTAATCACGAACATACAAAATACAGCGTGCGTCATTCAAGTTTTGACGTTTAGTGAGGCGTCGCTAAGAGGTAAAGTTACTGACTTGCTCCATTTTACACCTCTCAAGAGTACAGAATAAATAATTTTAGCTATAGAAGATATTTATTTATTTATTTACTTTATTCATGTACACCATAAAAATGTAAAGGATTATACATAAGAGGAAAAGAAAGTACAAGGGAGCTGCTTATTTCTAAAGAAATTTCTTCCAGCAGACCCAAGAGAGGAAAAGACAAGAAAAGGGTAATTAGCGTGTACAAAAAAGAAAGGAAAAGTATACCTAATTACCTAGGTAAAACTTTTATAGAATCCTTATAATGTAAACATACATAAACATACATACACAAATACTATTACAAATAATACATACATAATAAACTTACATATAAAATACATACATAATAAACTTACTTAAAAAATACATACATAAATATCTATTGTGCTAAGGACAGATAATAATCTTTAACTAATTTCTTAAATATTGAGATAGTTTTAGAGTCACGTATATCAGCTGGCAATGAATTCCACAATCTTACTGCTTGGACTGAAAAGGAGTGAGTAGGAATCGGAATGATGGATGGGAATATTGAGGAGGGTTCTAAGGTAGGAACGGCAAGGTGCATCAATCGGACGGGAGAAGGAGAAACGATCCTTTAGATAAGAAGGATAGGAGGGATTGTACAGGACATTGAATAGGAGACAAAGGATTCTCATATTTCTGCGAAGTCGGATAGGGAGCCACTTGAGTTGACTGCGGAAGTCGGAGACATGGTCGAATTTTTTCAAACCATAGATAAATCTGATACATAAGTTTTGCAGGCGTTCAAGTTTGTTCAGCAGCTCCTCTGTAGCGTCCAGATAACAGGCATCGGCGTAATCAAGAAGTGGCAATATAAGGGACTGACATAAGTAAATTTTAGTTTCCAGAGGAAGGAAAGTCTGAAGGCATCTTAGATTGTGAAAGGTAAAGTGAACTCTACGACTAACTGCAGAAACGTGCGCATTCCAGTTTAGACCCGAGTCAATAACAACGCCCAAGTTCTTAGTGGTCTCAGCAAAATTGATAACGGTACCATCCAGGAGAAGTGATGGAATAGCGCTAAGATCAAGTGAATTCCTCTAGTAACTACTACCTATGATCATTGCTTGGGATTTATTTGGATTTACTAGTAAACCGTATGACTCAGCCCATACACTCAATCTCTGTAGATCATCATTCATACGGTTAATGGCTGAATCTATTTCCCCTGGTAAAAACTGGCAATAGAGCTGCAGATCGTCTGCATAGAGATGGAAACTGGAAGATAGAATTTTAGTAACAGTATTAATGAAGATAGAAAAGAGGAGAGGTGAAAGTACGCCACCCTGAGGCACACCAGCCGTGAGCTCACACCAATCAGAGGTCACCTCCCCAAGGCGGACACACTGCGAGCGACCCCGAAGATACGACTCAAACCAAGAAAGAGTTGATGAAGTTACCTTTAGAGATCGGATAATTTCCAACAGAACATCAAAATCGATAGAGTTAAAAGCACTACTGAAATCGAGAAGAACAAGTAAAGTAAGAGATTTATTTTCCATAGCCCAGCGGATGTCATCAGTAACATTAACTAGTGCAGTCACTGTGCTATGGCCTGCACGGAAGCCTGATTGGAATTGACTAATAATGTTATTGCGCAAGAGAAAGGCAGATAATTGACTGTGGACAATTAGCTCAAGAACTTTTGAAAGAAAAGATAAAATAGAAATAGGCCTGAGCTGGGAAAGAGAGGTGGGATTAGAGACTTTAGGCAACGGAATAATATAAGCCGATTTCCAGGCCGAAGGAAATAATCCTGACGAAATGGAGAAGTTAAGAATATGAGTGAGTATTGGAAGAACTACAGGAAGAAGAAGAGTAATCATTTTTGCAGAAATTTGATCATTACCCGCCGCATTAGAGGACACATGGAGAACCCATTTCTTAACTTCATCCTCTGTAACTGAAGATAGTTCAAGTGGAGAATATGGTGGAGTAGGTAGATTGGACAGTTGTGCCAGAGTATCCAATTTAATATTAGGAGATAGTGAGACAGGAGGAAGAGAGAAATATCTATTGATGTCATTTGGGTCTAAATTATTGTGATTAAGTGGAGAGGATTTACCGATACCAACCGACTTAAGGAATTTCCACATTTCCGCGGGGCTTTTACAAGCAAGAGAGTTATGGAAGTACTGTCGCTTGGCATCTCTACACAGACGATTACAGCGATTGCGGAGTGTCTTAAATATGGTGCCATTGTGTTCTGTGGGGCATCGCTTGAATCTATGTTTAGCTCTGTCTCTTCGCCTCATGGCCTCTTTGATCTCAGTTGTAAGCCATGGTGCAGGGTTACGTTTTGCCTTAATGCGTTTCAAGGGAGCATGTTCGTTAAATAATTTCAGGACATTACTATTAAATTGTTCAACCTTAGTGTCCACGTAGTCACTAGTGTATATTGCTGTCCAGTCAATGTGTTTCGCATCAGTATAAAATTTCTCCAAGTCTATGGCATTAAAGTTACGGCGAAAAATATACTCAGGTTCACGCTTCGGGGGAATAATAGAGTAAGAAAGATATAGAAGATCGTGATATGAGAAAGGAGCAGTTAGTTGACCATGCATAGAAACAAAGCCGAGAGAGGACACTATAATCAAATCTAGGAGAGAAGGGGTACGGTTAGGTACATGGTGAGTTGCTGAGAGAGGCAGGACATTAAGATTATAGGAAATTAAAAGATGTAAGAGTTTGTGAGTGCGCCAATCATTTTTGATAAGGCATGTATTGAAGTCACCCATAACAATAATATGTTTATAATTTGGACAGAATTCGTTAAGAAGAAGTTCAAAGGAATGAAAGTAGTCGATGCGAAGGCTGGGGCTATAATACACTGCCAGTAGAACTTTAGTGTGCTTAACAATAATCTCAATAAAGAGGTGTTCCGCAGAAGCAGAATAGTTTGAAGGAGAGGCATTGACCAGTTTATATGGAATATTGTTACGTAAGTAAATTGCGACACCCCCACACTGCTTATCTACTCTATCATTACGAAGCAGAATAAAACCAGGTATTACGAAATGGGAAGAAGGAAGAGAAGGCTTAAGAAAAGATTCCGAAATTAATAATGCATCAAGATGAGCACTGTCAATAGACGCTATCAGATATGTGCGTATAAAGCGACGAGAACGGCGCACTCACAATCACAACTCGTGATTATGCCGGTCTCGGCAATCAAAGGAACTCTCTGAAGGTTGCCGTAAATAATCCCGTCCATTTCCCAATATTGTGAATATTTTTGGAAATTGACCAAAGAAAATTCCCGTAAATTGCGAAATTTCTAGTGGTACATCCAACTAATGTAGCGCGTGTCTTACACTAAAATCTAGTGAAGTGCGCTAAGAATTCACGTACAGAACAAGATCATAGAAAAATTAAAAAGTGGCCCTAATACAATACAATAAAGTCGAATTTAATGCACGCAGATCTCTTTCTGTCTTGTCGAAAGAATGTGATTTTCTTTTTTGAGCGTTCCATTTCACGCTGCTTTTCACACGTTACGCTTGTGTGCGTGCATCTTTCAGCTTGTTGTATGAACCTTATTTTCTGTAGTTAATAATATTCATCCTGTGTCAATAGTATATGGGCTGCAGCGTATATTACAAACAAAATAATTTCATCTCTTTCTGTCTTGCCCAACGAATGTGATTTTCTTTTTTGAGCGTTCCATTTCACGCTGCTTTTCACACGCTATGATTGTATGCGTGCATTTTTCAGCGCGTTGTATGAACCTTATCTTCTGTAGATAATATTCATCCTATGTCAATAGTATATGGGCACTGTGGACAGGTATTTGCTTAAAATGTTTGTGTTTCACTAGTTGCGACGTTTGCACGAACCTTTCAAGGTAAGAAAGTAAAAAGGCAGCAGATACATAAATAAATTATCTTGTACTAGCTTTTTCCCGCAGCTGCGCCTGCGTCAAAAAGTAGCCTATGTTTGACCCCGGGTCTACAACTATATTCATACCAAATTTCATCAAAATCCGTTCAGCGATTTGGCCGTGATAGCGTAACAGACAGACAGACTTTCGCATTTATAATATTAGTATGGATTATCTTATCTTATGGGTAAAGCTACATAACACGTATGGCAGTTCGCACACGGCGCTATGTGATTCGTAAGACGCGACTGCAACGGGACTGCGATGCAACTTGAGTCTGAGGCTGATTTTGTATGAAAGATACTCTCGTGCGACGAAATTTCATACCAATCTTTGTAGTAACGGCAACCCTCAAATGGAGGAAATATCTCCCGCGGTCACCGCAGTCAGTACAAAGTCCTCTTTTTTTGTTTGCAATATTTTTCTAAAAATAGTTTGTATTTGGTAAAATTGCAGAAAATTATGCTAATACGATTTAACCATATAACATTTCTAGACGCTAAAAAGTTAGTCAAATCAAACTACAATTCCCACGGGGACGAGACCTCGACTGAAAGCGTAATAAATAGCAATAAAAACAGTAATAGCATACAGGAAATATCTCAAAAATAATATTATATTTAACATGAACATTAGTAAAACTGTGTCGTTTCTATTAAGATTTATCAAATAAACGATAATGTTCACATTTTGACAGTTATCAAACCAGATTTTAGAATAATTTATTAAGTTTTATCTGTTTTATCTCAACAGCGATATGTTTTATTTGGGTTTTGTTATTGGTTGTCCTTGTTTGATTTTAGTTTACCTCCGATCCTCCGATTTCAGTTTGAAAATATTATTCTAAGATTTTATTCTGCCAAGACAGTAATTAAAATAATAAATTATAGACATTCCCAAAAAAATTTCTTAACAATTTGCTAAAAAATAAATTTAATGACTCTCATAAAAACAAATATGAGGTTCTCAAAAAATCGTTTATCCATGTTTTTAACAAATAACTCCGTCATTTCTCAAATTATTTTTTTTTGTTTGCAATAAACTACTTTTAATACTTGTACTAGTGTTACTTTTAATATAGTATTTTACCAATTTCATTAAAATTTGCACAAGTGGTTAAAAAAAAAAAAATAACTGATAAAAATAAAGGATCCAAGTTGTATAATTTGAAAATAAAGAGATTATTATTTATATATATTTATTTATTATATTAATATATTACATACATATGTAACTGTAACTATGTATAGGTTCAACATGTCCTTTGTCATTCCGTAACATATGAATAATTATTTAAAAACAATCGAAAAATTGACGTCAGCGAAATACTCTTGCTTACGTAAATTTTCAAAAATCAAAGGTAAAATATGACATTTTGACATAAGGATGTCATAATAATATCAATAGTTGGTCGATAGGTATATTTAGAAAAAAAAATTAAGATCAGTTGCGACTTTTACTGGCAGTTGAGAGTTCCGCATAGCCATATTTTTGAAAAGTATAACTTGTCGAAAAATAAAAAGGTTTTAGTTATTAGTATCGTATCAAATAGATAAAAAAAACTCTGATACTATAATGCACAGGGGCGATGGACCATGTATCTCACTCGATATATGAATGAACTAACTGTTTTCCACAGCTCCGTCAAAAAGTAGCCTGTTTGACCCCGGGTCTTCAACTATATTATATTCATACAACATTTCTTCAAAATCCGTTCAGCGGTTTTGCCGTGAAAGCGTAACAGACAGACTTTCGCATTTTTAATATTAGTATGGATGAATAAAGATGATTAAAACTAAAAGAAATACCTACATGCTGCGTTTACTCAAGGTTGTACGAATTTATTATATTCCGTATCATATTATGACAACCCTTTAGTGAACCGATAAGAAAAGAAATATTTTTACTTGTATTGTAAAGTCCCGAAACCCTAAAAGTGGGAAATACTTAAAAAGCTGTAATTTAGACAAGTGTCAATGATGTCACACACATATTTACGTAAAATGTCATCTTTGAATGAGAAGTCTCGTGGTATGTACGAAGGTTCTTTTGGACTTTGTATGTGTTATATGGTTAGCATATAACTGAATTTTTGTGTTTGATTGATTTGATTGTGTAAATTAATTTTTTTTTCGCGTATTTAAAGAATTAGCGAGTGATTTTATACGCTCCGGATTTATTTAATATAAAACATTAAGTAAAGATTACTTTATAAGAGACTTCTTTTCTACTTAACTACGACGAAGCCAAATGGAAGATTAATGAGTTTAGCAGCCTATGTATGTTTGTATTTACTTATGTTCCCCTCTTGCGTCTATATTACTAAGCCGATTTTAATTAATGAGATATCGATCAATTCGTATTTATGGTCCTAGTGACAATAAATACTTAAATGTATTTTTTTTAATTTTTATTTTGTGATTGGCAAATTATTGCCGGCACCCACCCACAACTGTTAGTCCCAACATGCTCGCCACCATTAGTTTGCACATGCAAAAAAACATGAATAATTACAACAAAAATTATACTTTAAATCAGTAATTATGAACACTTTCACTTCCACTCCCAATTTATCGTTATCACATAAGAAATTCTGGAATTTATTGTTCGTAGTCGAATTTAATTTTTTTTGATCTGTAGTTTTCATTCAAAAATCTGTAGTACATAAATCTGTTTAAAATTGACAACTCAGACATATCCGTGATGAGTTTGGAACTCATTGCGATCTCAGAAGCATTATCTTATGCTATTAGCCAGGGTTGGCACAAAATAGTTATATTTTCGGACAGCAAAAGTGCCTTGCAAACATGTGGCTCGGTGTGCCTCTGGCAACAGAGGCTTCTCGATAGCCTATGAAATTCTTAAAAAAAATTACTGTTGGCAAAATGATATTGGTCAGAGATTGCAGTGGGTCCCGGGCCATATAGGATTACATGAAATGAGATGGTTGACAAATTGGCAAAAAATGGAGCAGTAGACGGAATTCAATTTTTAAGTACCCCTCACTATTCGGAAGTTTTATCTAAATTTAAAAATAATGTTTTATATAATAATTGGAAATTATATTTCGATCAGAGGTCTAAGGAAAAAGGCATTTGGTACAGGGTCCTGCAGAGTCAACCTTTCAGAACTTCATGGTTCGTGGATATAAAATTTTAAAAAATTGTTCTTAAACTTGCCTTTAGACTTCGCTCTGGACACATCCCATCAGCAAAGTTTGCATATTTAACTAACTGTAACATGTGCGGAACCGTAGAGGATGTGCATCATTTGTTGGTGGAGTGTGAACGTAATCAACACGAGAGGCAGTTACTGATGAACAGCTTAAATTTAAATTAGTGGGATGTAGGCGGATTACAATGTTTGCTGGCGCAGCCAGCTTCGGACGCAGCGGTTAAAATGTATCATCTGGCAGCAGCTGCGCAACAGTAACTGTTTCCGTGTGCTAACATAGGTTAGGATACGATAAGGATGTTAAAAAACAAAAGCCTTAAAAAAAATAAAAAGATAAAAAATATTCAAGTACGACTCAATTACGATACAATTTTGATAAGCTCAATATTATTATTCTGCTAACATAATTTTTAATCTCAATTTAATCGCAATTGAAACGTAATTGAATGGTGATAGAAAAAAAATGTAACTGTTGGTCTGGTTTCCCTGTAAAAAGGGTTAAGGAGGTCAGACGGCAGTCGCTTCCATTGTAATAATCAGTTCCGCCAAATCTAGGAACATGACTTACAGCGTATCCTAGGCTCCGAAGCGTAAGCTGACGACGCAACTAGGAATACACGCTTGGATGATGATGAGTAGAAAAAATGTAACTGTAATAAATAGCAGAATACCGATTACTGAAATATTGATTTACAACTGTGACACGATTGAAGAGCAGAATAGCATATTTTCCAATTGCAGTTCAATGGCATTCCAACGGAATACGATTGGTCTTAAAATTAGTAACAGAATACCAAAAACGTCAAAAATTGCCAGTAAGATCCAATTACGATTTAATTGTGCACTATGTAAAACAAGAGAATTGACATCCAGACGGTCTGACGAGAAGAAAGTCGCGGGCAAGCGCGCGGTGCAGGCCGCTTTCAACCGGTCATTTTGGAAGTCTTTGGCAAACGTCTATACGTTCGCCAAAAACTTCCAAACGGTCCAGCAGTGGATTGACTGCTGATGACAATGAAACTTAAATAAATTCTTAATATTTATTTTTATTATTGTTGTGAGGAAGACACAGAGATGAGGGTTACGGCAACTTTTGATTCTTGGATGTAGAGTACATACCTATTTTAAAAATTTTGACATAATGAAATTATACATAAAAAAATTATGAAATAACGTGATATATAATATAGGCTCTGTCTGCGCCTTGAAAAATGAGGTACCTCATTTTTCAAGAGTTCTTAACACTGAAGCCTAATATATTTCGAGGTCTTCCCAATCTGACTCTCCTCGTCACCTCTATTTAATTAATTTACTTACTAACTAATTTACTTTTTGAGACCAGAGAGAGAGAGCGAGTCATCGTTATCATCTACGCAAAAGCATTTGACCTCAAAAACGTGTAAAATTACATAAGTTCGTAGACTCTACAATATTTAATAAATAATAATATTTAATGAAGTAATAAATATAAGTTAATAATAAGTTAATAAATAAATAATTACAATACAAACAAGTTAACTGAGTTTTATCACGCGATTCTATAGTAGGTCCATGTGAGCGACGATGCTGTGGGGTTGCCATATCAAAATCGAAATCTCCCAAAGTTGTAGATTTTTAATTTAATTTCTTCTTAGCGAGCAGACTCTCGCTGGTTATTTTGTGAAGACTAATATTCCGTCATTGACTAGCTGTGGTGAACATTGTGGAAACCTCAGATATGAGTGAGGGTGGCGGTATGGTTACAGGTAGAGTCTTCTTCTAGATTATACTAGTACAACATTTTTTGTTATCTAAATCAAAATATGATTGTATGCATGTTTTTTACAAAAGTGTATTCCTACTATTCTCTTTTATTGGCATTGTTCATATTAATATAAGTATGTGTAAAGTACTTGAACTTTCTACGTTATTTTCCTAAATATTTTGCTTAAATTGCTATTCAAATTTGATGTTGCATATTAACATGAAATAAAATTAAAATAATATAATAACGAAAACTATTTATTAAAAAACCATTTCCATTTTATTTATTCCTAATTAACATATTTTCTCATAATTATTATTAAATATTGAAAAATAAATAAGAAGAAGAAATAGAAAAAAACTTTTTTAAGTTGGCCTTATTTAGTACATTATATTTATTAAGCGTTAAATGCAGTTATAGTTAGCATATTATAAAAATAACTTAAAGTCATAGTATCTTGTTTTTTGAGTTATGTTGTGATCAGTATACATTACTTGAAACAAAACTTCAAAGAATAACTTATTAAAATTAGATAGAAATTACCACAAATTACTAACACGCAAATGAAAACGCCCATCCTTTATATACGACCTGCCACTATTGTCCCTGTAAGCGCGATTGCGCCTCTTGCACTGTTTGCCGAGTCGTGACTACTCGTGTCGTGACGTGACGCTTTCGTATATTTGAAGTATTTTGATATAAATATATTTTAAACGACTTTTCCGAACCGAATTACCTTATATGTGTTAGTATTAATAATTCTATTATACTTATTAATTAATAATATACTTATATTGCCAGAGTGTGCATGATTAAAAAAATAATTGAATACTAAATAAACATTACTCAAAACAAAAAAGAAATCAAATCATCTGGGAACCCTATGCGAATGCACTAATTACAAGATTAACTGCTGACGGTACTATCTTTGCTTATCTTGTAGGTGTTGCGTATTATCCAGTAAGCGGCGCGCGTGCACGCCAACCAGTACACTCGGAGACTCCATGACGGCCGCCCGCGCCGCGCCACGTTGTGATTCGATCTGACTTACAATGTCACCCCAGTGCAGTGTTATAGTGTAACCATGCCAGAGTGCACAGACCAATTCACCTTCACCATACCTATCATTCGATACACCATGGACCCAGAAGACAGTACCGAGGAACGACAGCAACCTTTATCCAAAAAGATGTCTTTATTAACTCCAGTCAAAATTGAAACTCCTGACAGCGGGAGACGCATGTCTGAACCAACTAAATACTACATCCCACCACAGTGTAGTAATAGACTTTCTCCAAGAAGTGCTAGGAAAAGGGATTCTAGAAGGAATTCGAAATCGGATTTGAAAGATGATTCTCCTACTAAAGAACTTGGTCCTAAACCTTGTAATTGTGAAGATTGTCGTGCGTCTAGTCCATTGCCGCCCGGGTATGGTCCTCAGACCTTATCCCCGGGATATGATCAGATGAAACGTTCGTTACTGGAAGTGCCGTGGACTGAAGATTATACGGAAGCATCTAGTGATGACTTGAGTTCTGAATGGGATTCGGATGTGCCTGAGCCGCCGCCTCCTACGCAAAAGGTAATTTATCTATAATGTAAATAAATAATGTTTTTACCAAATATTTAATAAAAAAAGGTTTATTATTAAGGTAACGTTTTAAACGGACCTTATCATAATCGGTCCCAAATACGAATTGATTTATTTAAGTGTTGTTTTCTTTCTATTTTGTCTTGTATTATAATGAAATATTATTAAATATCTCTTCCTGTGTATTAACTCAAAAAATAAACACATAAACAAAAACATTGGTTCTTAATTTGAGCCTGTTTTGACTATGTTCGTAATAGGAGCCTTTGCCTTACTAATGAGTTTTATCTTAAGTCTAATTATAACATTGTTTACAATGACAATGACGTTATGATAATGCTACTATTTTGTCTTGAAATACATTCTTTCATTCAAAAGTCATGTGGATGTTTTAAATTGAGTTTAATTATTCGCATTTTAAATAGCAGCTATTTTTGACTGTTAATGTCTTTGTTAGCGTCTTTTGAGAGGTATTAATTATTTCGTATCTAATTTACCACTACAAGGTGATTGTACATATTTAACTTTAATAATTGGTGCTTTTTGTCAAAGTCAAAAAATCTGAAAATTCGTCTAATTGATCCCACTATTCATAAAAAAATACGAATGTTTGTTAAACCTTTATTAACTAAATAATGTTTAGTCCCTTTCTGTCTTATCTATTTTTGTCATGAAAGAACGAGACGAAACATATTAGTTAAATTGGCTTATTGAATGTTTCTTATTTTTTATGGATAAGAAGGATACCGTAAATGAACTTGGTGTAGAGATGTTTATGAACAAACTCTTAACCTCCGGTTTCACCTATCCAATAAACTTCAAATAAAATTTTGATAATCCGGTCATTTTGTTATTTATTTTTGCTACTTTGGACGTTATGATAATGTAGACGTTTTAAATGCGTCATTTTGTATAATTGGATTTTTTTTAGTAGTGATTTTTACGGACATGGATGCAAGTCCTTTATAACCCTTCTTAATTTTTCTTTAGTCCTACAGTGTGTTTTCGTCAAGTCCTAGTCAAGTCTGAAAGTCTAGTCAGAAGAATCAGGCTAAGTGAAGTGGTAGTAAAACTGCATTTAGCGATTACTAGGAGCTTTTGGCAACAGCATGTAAATCACATAAATCAAACACTGTATCACTTCTCAACACTCATACTTGTTATCGAACGCTTTGCGAATAATAATCCAACCCTTATTATGCACAAACACTCAAAAAAACACAAATTTTGGAAAATAAAATATAGTGCCGAAACCGCTCCTTTCAGCTTCCCGCCAAAAGTCCTGTATAATTGGATGTTTTGATACCAAAGACATTTTAATACTCTAGACCAGATGATACCAAACGCAATATTTTTATAAATATGTTCATCAGTCATAGAGATTATCATAGACATCATAGACCACGCATAGACAAACAGTCTCTATATAATAGTAAATATTGCATAGATTGATAGAGCGATATTGTGGAAAAATGTAACCAAGTACTTAACCTTGTTTGATTTCCAATAATTATTAAAGAATGTTATTAATTAACTATTTAGTACTAAGCAATTCTTTTTGTTTAAATAAAAGCAAGTCACATCGAGTTTCTTATTATCTGTAATTATTTTAAAAGTTTTCTATTTGAATGCAAAAACTCTTGAAAATTCTAAGTTGATTTATGATTTTGAAAATCCAATTATTCCCTAAATATGGGCCTCAAAGGAAAGCTCAAGGTTGCCCTAAGAGCTATGGAGAGGGCCATGCTCGGTGTTTCCCTACGGGATCGAATCGAAAATGAGGAGATCCGGTAGGAGTATAAACGTCACCGACATAACCCAATAGCTCGTTTTATGAGTTTCATGATAATTTTTATTTTATTTACGGTATTTAAAATTTCTTATTTTTTTCCCAATTCCGACCAGGACTCTATTTTAACCGACTTCAAAAAAGGAGGAGGTTATCAATTCGATTGTATGTTTTTTTTTGTATGTATGTTACGCGATATCCTTCGTCAACCTTGAACCGATTTTGATGATTTATTTTTTATTTGACAGCCTTTACTACCAAGTTGGTCCCATATTAATTTGGTGAAGACATGATGAAGAACTTTGGAGATATGGAAGAAACTCCTTAATGTCCTATAGCATTTTGCGTAATATCTTCACCTAATGTGAACAAAATTTTATTCTTTACCATCTGTTTGGTGAATTATTACGTTATTTACGATAAAATAAATAACCGGCCAAGTGCAAGTCAGACACGCGCACGAAGGGTTCCGTCCCATTATCTATACATATGTGATGTAACTAAAAATTTAAGTTAAAATCGGTTGCTTTAAAAAAAAAAAAAAAATATTAAATTGTACGTTTCATATGTCGAATGAAAGTTCAATCCACAGATTATGACAAACAAAAATCATTCGATAACGAACGAAAATCATTCTACTCACCGATTTTGATCGATGAAGTATTCTAGCAAAATAAATGATTATGATTCTGAAAAAAATGCACTCTAGCTTATATAGGTTCGAATCCCATTGGAAAATCAGTAAGTCATAAGTAAACGCCAGCAATGCTAATAATTTATAAATACCAAGCTAATCGTTACACTGCAAAGTTTGCGCTCGACAAACATTGGTTTACGAGCCAAAACAGTGGAATATTTTCATTTTCATCTGGTCTTAGGACATCCTCGTTTCAATGAATGAATGTATAACTTACTATTTTGCACAATTTACAAACATTGATGCATATCAAAACAAAATGAGAGTACAGAAGTAATTTCTTTCAACTAAACTTGAGTGGAAAAAATGACACTTGATGCAATAATATACTCGAATTGTTTATAGTGCATTGCCTATTTTAGGTATATCAACTATAAGAAAGCGAAAATCTATATCAATACTTCCATACTATATAAACTTACTTAATATTATAAGTGCGAAAGGCTGTCTTTCTGTCTGTTAAGATTTCACGACCAAACCGCTGAACGGATTTTGATGATATTTGGTATGAATATAGTTGAAGACCCGGGGTCAAACATAGGCCACTTTTATGACTCAGGCGGAGCTGCGGAAAATAGCTAGTGTACTATAAACCTGTTGTCGACACTAACATGGAAGAAATGTTTAATTAACTCTATTTTGTCGAGTTCATATTCATCAAAAACGGCTTCTTGTCGGTACGTGACAAAGCAAAGATTGTTAATTGATTTGTATCATAAGACAAGTTTAGAATACTAGATTTCTATCTGCAGGAAGTTATCAAATAGTTTCAAGTTTTTTCTTAACCTCAAAATGAATTGGGCTAAGGCGATGATGTGTTAGAAGATTCTCATCTCTAACATCAAATATCTTTAACAGATAAATTGTATACCGGTTTTAACTATATATACTATTTGGTGCAAGTTTTAGACTATTCGTAGGCTGTATTGTCTATTAAAAGAATTCCAAGCATCAAACAAGAATAAACAATTTCATATTTGGCTATTTTTGAGAATGAATGAACAGTTTATTACACCATTTATATAGATTAAAACATTTTGTGATTTTAAGTGAATGAATACTTATCGCAAATGCAATCTCTACCAGACAATCTTTTTGTAATGAAAAAATAGAAAGGTTTTAGAGTATTTTCTGGGTTATTCGATCCAAATAGGCAGAAAATTCGAAGAGGTATTGTTATTCAGACTCAGTTATAGACAACGAAAACATTGTAACTTTTTTTGTCCCAACAAAAGAGTACCTAGGTGCTGTCACTACTCAAGAATATTCAATGTGCTCTTACATATTAATGCTGCTAAATCCTATCAGAATGGGAATATTTAATTCTCAAGTAAAAATCTTTGTTCTCAGGTTTAGTTCGTAGGAGTAAAATTCAGTATAAAAACAGAAAACTTTAGCAATTTAATCAACGACAATAATGGAAAAATTTGCTTATTTTGTATGAGAAATTTGTATCTATATATGCTAATTCTATTGACGCAATTCAGAGATACTTTTTTTATTCTATACAAGTATTTATAGCAAGAACTTGATTTACAACTGATAGATTCAGACAAATGTAGAATTTTAATTATTATTTTATATTGCACGTTGTGGGCGCACGTGGTATTTATAAATTTTTATACTGCGTTTTATTTCTGTTCGTCGTTTTAGAATTATTGTGATACTCGATTCATTTGGGTCAAAGTCAAATGCCTGTCTTTTTATTTCTCGAAATATCATAAATAGAGTTTTTGATATCAAGAAATATTTTTGTTGTTTGTACAGATTTGAGCTTTCCACAATTATATTTAGACAACAAATATCTTTAATGAACTCCATCATCATCATCATCCTAGCGTGTATTCCTAGTTGCGTCGTCAGCTTACGCTTCGGAACAAAGGCTAGATTTGGCGGAACTGGTTATTACAATGCAGCCACTGCTGTTTTTACAGGGAAACCAGACCAACAGGAACACGACCCGAGGTGTGTTAGTGGCCAACGCTGTCAGAATTTTTCAGGCTGCCCTAAGGCATCTGACACAGCTTCACAACTGCTATCTATCAATAACAACTGTGACCAACGGCTTAACGTGCCTTCCGAAGCACGGAGGAGCTCAAGATAGAATATGCCATTAAATGGCGACCAATCCCATAGTGGTCACGTCACTTCGTCGCTTGACACGTACATTCGCTACGGATACGCGGGTCGCGCTCGACAAAGAGCTCCTCATGGAGCTCTTTAAGAAACTCTATATTGGTATAAATTAAGTAAACAAACTAATTTCTATTAAGGTGTGTTCTAGTGATTACCTAGTGATAATATTATGAGTTTACCAAATACAATTGACTTAAATTACTGTACGGGTACGACCAATTCCAATTAGTCCGATTATATTTTGACGATATGTCAATGATGCATGATACTGGAACGAGTCTGGCTCTGTGAATGTAAACATTTGAACTTTTCACGTTTGAAACAAATAAATGAGAGACAACACAATAACAATTAATCAAATATAGAATACATGCGGCGGTCAACAGAATCATCTAAAAAAAATCTTATATTTAAATTCTCTCTAATCATTAAAATATTAAAAAAAAAATACAATTTTTTCTTTCAATCAAATGTTGCGAAGCCCTGAGCTTGACATAATTTACGAGATATCCTCTCGTGACGGGGACTTTAGTCTTTTGATATAATTTTAATGTAAAAATCAACCAAAATACAAAGCTTTCTGAATAAAAAATATACATTGGCTCTTTAAATAAATTTATGACAAGAAAGCGGCTGATGTAACCGAAACATTACTCAGAAACGAGCATTCATGTTTATATATCAGTGGCACAGTTGACAGCTGCCGAACAAACTCATCGATATCGCTATCGATCATCGTAATTATATCGATAAGACCGGCTTTCACTGGCTTGAGGTCTTGAGCACCTACGTTACCCGGTTAAGCGTGCGTACTATTAACCTCTTTACTCAAGTCTACGAACTACCATTGTTGATTCATAAAGTGTGGGTTACAATTACAAGACCAATCGAACTTGTACGCCCTGGTGTCATCAGAGTTATTCAAAAACACCTCTCGCCTCAAAGTTAAAAAATCTTTATCTTAGAACACAGGTAAAAAAAGGTAGTTTAGAAGCACTGTGCCTCGCACCAATAGGACGTGCCTCTGATATGGTTCCCTTGGCAACTACCAGAAGGCAGTCGGGACTAACAGCTTTAAGTGCCTTCCGAAGCACGGAGTCATCTTCTTTATCAGACAATCAGGTGATTCAAGCCTGCAAAGATCTAACTAAAATGGAAACAACCAAAAGCACAACCCCGCGAGAATCGAACTGCAATCTCTGAATCTTCAAGAAAATGTTTTAACAACTGAACTACAGGGTCTTTACACTCAAGTATCATTATCATACATCTAAGTACTATTGTTGTGGATCTGATTCATTGGTGTTAGGTAGCACATTCACGTCACCCACTAGATCTTAAAATGGTCCAACCGGTTCGTCTACATCATAATCTGCTGTTATTGTTTCATCATGGTAATTTTTTGTTTCCTTTTTATCAAGAACCGGTTTTTATAGAAATGGTTTTCAATCATATTTTTTGGTACAACATGGTTATGTTTTCTGAGTGAATTGACTCTTATTATATCGGATTGTATATTGTTATATTTAGTACACATGCTTCGTGTACTAAATACGTACATACTAAATTACTAGAAATTAGATTCGTACGTGGTTCAATAGCAAAGCCTCTGTGGTCCAGTGGTTAAGCGTATGCCTTAGATTCGAAGATCGTAGCTTTAATTCTTAAGGGAAGCATACTTATAATTTAGTTGTAGCTTGTTGGTTAGGACATTGCAGGCTTGAATCACCTGATTGTCTGATTATAATGATTATTCTTGACTACGGAAGGCATGTTAAGTTGGTTAGCCCCGGTTGCCATATCGTGGTCTATAAACACACACACTCTATAGAGGCTAAAAGGTATTTCCAAAAAGCTCTTACGCTAGAGTTGATAGAGTCGATATGAAGGTAATGAAATGTTTTTGAAAGTAAACTCTGACGCTAAAACAGTTACTTGTTCATGAAGGGTAAAATGTGACAATGTATGCAATATTACTAGGCTTTTTATTTCTTTTATTTTTCTTTGTTTACTTTGCATTGGCGTACACAATAGATTTTGGGCCAAGGCGTTTGTTATCGTCACTGCAGTAGGCTCTCATTGTATAGTTATGACGTCACTACAATGTGTTATTTTACTAAAGAAGCTGGATTTCCAAAGCAAGAAATATTTGCATACTCGTAATATTGCATAACTGTTGGTTATAAACTATTATTATACAATAAGTTATTCTTAGATGGAATCTCGAAATATTTATTTTAAAATAATGTTAACTTGGAACTTAATAAGATGTCGAGGGTAAAGTCATATTTCTCTAAATGTTTCCTTGAGTCAACGCAAATATATTCCAAAATTTTATACAATTTTAATAGTAGGTAAATATATAATATTAACAACTGGTTTTATCAAAATATTTTCAAGTTTCAAATACCGCTTACGATCAATCAGGCAGCCGCGTGCTTGTTAGCCTACGAAATAGTCCAAAATCCATACTAATATTATAAATGCGAAAGTCTGTCTGTCTGTTACGCTTTCACGGCCAAACCGCTGAACGGATTTTAATGAAATTTGGTATGGATATAGTTGAAGACCCGGGGTCAAACATAGGCTACTTTTTGACGCAGGCGGAGCTGCGGGAAACAGCTAGTAAAGTATAAATGAAAGAAAAAAGGAAACAGGTCGTTCTATTAGCCAGTATGGCGCAAGTAACAAGCAAGCAAGGTAGGAGTTTTTGCCGATTTCTGAACAGCAACACGTTCTAGTCATACTTGAAGTCATAGACGAAATGATTGTAAAACAGATAGTTTTTTTTTGTTTATGAAGACTAACCCCCTTATTCATAATAATTAAGGAACTTTTATTAAGACCAAGTTAACTTATATATAATTCGTCTCGTTCTTTCATGTCAAAAATAGATAAAACAAAAAGGGACTAAACATAATTTAGTTAAAGTTAGTTTAACGAACGTTCGTATTTTCTTATTAAGAAGGGGGTAACACTATAGCATTCTTAAATCTGAACTAACACTAACAGATTAATAAAAAAAAAAAAAAATTAACAATAATGAAATATTTATATTATCGCAAATGATTCTTTTTCTTGTAAATTGACGTTTTGAAGAAATGCTGCAGTAGAGTTTGTAGCGCCGCTTCGTTTGTCTGCCTGTCTGTTATGGTTTTACGCCTGAAAGGATTTTGATAAAATTTGGTATGAATATATTTGAAGAACCGGGGTCAAACATAGGCTATTTTTTAACGCAGGCAGAGCTGCGTGAAACAGATAGTAACATATATGTGTATGATGAGACGATCGCCTACTTATAGTGAAACATGATCAAGCTATCAATGCCGTAGTGGATATTGTTTCAATACTATAAGTGATAAAGTCGATCTACAGGGCTTAAAACAAGTTTAATTATTTCTTACTCAAACTGATCACTAAATTATTAGGTTGTTTAAATAAGCAGAAAACTAGTATATCGGAGTACCAAGTTAGTAATAATGACAGCAACATTGTTGTGCAAGTGGACTGTATTATGGAAACTCAGAATAAATGAAGAATTTATAGGTGAAATGAAAGGTAACAGTAGAATTTGGTCGTATCTCTGAATTGAGCTGATATCGCTTGGATTCAACATGTTTACAAAAAAATAAATGATTATTAATTACAAGAACACTGACAAGAATCAGGTTAGGCAACGCGCTCGTGACATCTCCGGTGTTGCAGGCGTTCATAGGCTACGGTAACCATTTACCATCAGTTGGACGGTACACCTGTTTGCCTACTTAATTGTATATAAATAAAAAAGAAAACTGACCAAATACAATTTGTTTTACAAAAGTCAAATCAGAATAGAAAAATAAATAGGTACTTTAACTAAAGAGTTTGCAACAAACATTTTAAATTATAGGAAAGTTTCCAAATAGATATCGACCCATATACTACTATATAATATATTTTCTGTTTCTCCTTATGGGTGAGTGGTAGAGAATGCCTTTAGCATTAAGTCCGGTCTATACTCTGTTTGACCCAAATGTTTACTATATCCTCTTTACTGTCAACGCCATTTTTTTCAAAATGGCGCGAAAAAAGAAACAATAAGAAAAAAAACAACCTTGCCAGCTGTGATAAAGTCTTTATTTAAATAGATAGTAAAATTGTAGACAAAATAATTTTTCATTAAATTAAACTATTTTAATACGGTTTTATCGCGTTTATTACTTATTTATTTACACCTGACGTTTCAAACACTTTTACAGCGTCCATGGTCGCAGGCAGACTAAATATAATTTTTGTATTAAAATGACTCTTAAATTTTTATGACGACATTGACACTCAAAATAACAAACGTAAACAATAAAATTTTGTTCTAAAATGGTGAAAATATACGTGCTTGCCTAATAAACATCTAAATATATTAACTGAGAACAATATTTTACCTCTAATATGGCTATTTTAAGCATTTTTATAGCTATAACTACTGTCACAGTTCTTGATGACGCAGAGAATAATTTAATGTAATATAATCGTATTTCGGAGCGAGTTAATAAATACTTATTGAAATTTAATAGTTATCAAATGCGTTGCTAATGCATATGAGATGAGACCCAGTGACGCAATCGTAATAATATTGACCAATATAAAGTCATTAGTGCGTCATATGCATTATTACAAGTGTAATTTAAAACATAACAGATGCATTATTTTTTTTAAGTTTGTTTTTGGTAAAAAGAGTAAAAATTGTAAAATACAATTTCCGAGTTTTTAAAATACTAGCTGCTTACCGCAGCTCCGCCTGCGTCAAAAAGTAGCCTATGTTTGACCTTGGGTCTTCAACTATATTCTTACCAAAATTTATCAAAATAGGTTCAGCGGTTTGGCCGTGAAAGCGTAATAGACAGCTAGACTTTCGCACTTAAAATATTTGGCGTCACAGTTATTCGGAACTTGCTTTATCGACTACCAAATGGCAGTTGAGACCAACAACCATTCACGTGCATTCCGAAGCACAAAATCATCATTATTATCAGACAATCATGTGACTCGAACCTGGAAAATCCTAACCAAACTGGAAACAAATACAAAAAGTGTGTTAACTTAATAGCTAACTTAAAATTTATCAATTGAAAATCATCATCCATCATTGTTTGCTAACTATATAGATGTATGTACGGACGGGACTATTTCAGTCACTTGACAGCTCATTTCTCACTGTACTACTTATCCAATCAATGGAGGCGGTACACGCATACATATAGATATAGTAGACTATGTATGATGAAGCGTCAGAATTAGTACATATACATTTTGCGATATATTTTTTATATTCAATATTACTGCAGAAAAAAAAAATAGATTACCATATAGACATATAGATACCTATAGTAAACGATATGTATGATGTAGCGTCAAACTTACGTTTTTGCAATATATTTTTCGAATAAATTTTACTGCAGAAATAATTATAGATTATTATGTTAATTGTAAATCTGTTGATACAACTGGGAATAAATTCAGTTTTGACGAAGATAAGTGTTTATGTAACTTGGTGTTATTCTACATCGATGAGCTTACTGCATATATTTCATCGAATTATCATTTATCTATCAATAATGTCGAATCTTCATGTAGGTAAAACAAACCCTAGGACCCTAGGCTCCAAAGGGCCCACAATGTGGCCAAGACTCCTGTAAAATTAGTGATTGTGGTTAGTTATCACCATCATCATTAATTCATTCGCAGTTAGTCCACTGCTGGACATAGGCCTCTCCTAATAATTTCCAATACGACTATGATACGATATTGTATGATACTATGGTATAATACGATTATGATCACAGTATCAATAATGATACCTTCTGATCAAATAGGTGGTTGTTATCATGGACCAAATACAAAGAGGAGATGGCGTATCGACTGGTGCACCGTTATGGTCATTAGAGTAGTGACGTAGAAAAAACTGTGAACGATGTACGACGTGGAGCGAGCTCTTATGTTTTTCTTATTTACGTTTCGTTTCAGCTTAGAATATTTTGTAAATATTTTAAACCATTTAGTGTTAAATGTTTCATTGCTGTACTGTTATGGGAGCACAAAAAACGTAAGTAAATAATATATTTTCGAATTAATTTGAGTTATTTAGTGTTACACAAAATATACATGTTTTTACATACATACAAACCATCACGCCTTTATCCCGTAGGGGTAGGCAGAGACAGTAGTCTCTAGTTTTTAAAATCTACTGATTTCCATTTGCTACGATCCTTACTGACTTTCCTCGCTTCTTCTACGCTCATCACTCTCGTCATACATGCTCGTCGATTACGGGTACTCCTGACATCTCCCTTTTTACATATGTTTTTTATTCAAAATATCTGTAATATAAAGAAATATAAATACATTGTTTATGTTGAAATCTTCGATTTGCTAGCGACATATATTGATAAGTAGAGGGGATCGGCAATAGGGGCGGAGCCACGACCAAACCGAGCTTCCCGCACGTCTGCCTTCCGCCCCGCATAGCCTCACACAATTTTTGTAAAGAAGTTCATCTCTTTGTTATTGCTCCGTGGTTGCTATGTTTTTTTTTTTTTAATTTTAGGTGATAATCCTCAGGCAATCGCTAGTAGTTAAGACGTAATACATGCTCCGACAACAATACTATAATCAAGTGATGATGTATCATAAAATGGAACTATTAATTAGATGCTAGATATCACGGTGTGTTAGGTATGGTAGGCATGGAGTAGGCTTATTATGGGTAGTTAAGGTTATTCATAGAGAGTGCATTGGGGATTTAAAGATTCAATTAGTATTTTTTTTTAATAATTCAATTATTATCCTAAAAGAAAATCCTAAATTTGAATTGAGTGAATAGTAATAAAATTCCTAGCGCAAACAATTGCAATTGCAATTCAACGCGGGAATGCAGCCAGTGTTCTTGGCACCATGCCACACGGATATTGCTTAGATTTTAATGTTTAGTATGTATTTTTTTATTTTATTTTTTACTTTCAGTTAGTTTTTTTAAGTTTTTAGGTTATAAGTAATAAAAAATATGCTTTTATTTAATACAAATCCGTGAAGTAAATAAGTACTCCTCTCTGTGGTGATAAGAATTACTTCCTATGAAAAATAGTACAAAAAGTGCTACTTTTTTCTAAAGAAATCACCAATTACAAAAATATTTTTACCCTTTCATAGACCTCTCATTTAAGTTCAAGTCCGTTTATTTGCATAAATGTAGGTACTTCATTAATTTCACAAATCTACACAACAGACAGTTTATTTACGCGTAGATACAACTTATCTACGCGTAAATAAACTGTGATAATTTGACCCAAGTCCCAGTTTATAAAATTAAACAAATCCCAAAAGCCGTATTTACATTTATCAAAGGAATATTCCTTTAACGACACTGTTTTATTGGCAGTTTGGAGCACAGTTGTTTGTCTGTATGTTTGTGACATAAATACAGACAGACGGACAGGGCGAGGGGTTATCGTTGTCTGATTGGATGTAGACGCCATTGCATAATTACAGACTAGGTCCAAAGATCAGGATAGAAGGTTGATAGTCCATTGGCGCCAGGGTGCCGTTCCAATCACACTATCTATGTAGATAGTGAGATTGTGAAAAAATGTGCCACATGCGGCTCATAATGTTCTGAGCCCTGTGTGGCACATTTTTTCAGTGAATTTCGCTAAAAACTTGAAATACCTACTCCAAAGCTTAAGATTTTATCTGCTACAAAAAGCAATGAATCTGGCAGTGTTGACCACTAATCATTTTGATTTTCTATTATGGAACTTCGATATACTTAAAAAGTATCGTGCTTTTTAAATTCTCTGATTCTCAAATTTCTCAAAACTTTTTTTTTTTAATTTTCATCCGTCTGTTTCTTTTTTTTACACAGGTATTTTGCTAAAGCATTGATATTAATTTTTAAACTTAAATAAAAAATAGGCTGTATTTTACCAAAATAAAACCAAGATACCAGATTTAAGGTTCCACGCAAACGAAATGGAAAAAAATCTTGATATTTACTTGTATATTGATAGATGCCTATACCCATTCAGCTAAAGACAAGCCCCTGTTTGTATCATTTATTTTTACAATACAGCACCTTTTTAACGCAACAATAGACTCATTCATTGATTTAGCAACATCGCAATTTGCATTGCGTCAATTACAGTTTACAGAATTTGTTTATTTATTCCTTTTGCCTTTGTATTTTCTTATTGCGCATTGAGATTCGTTGAATATGCGCTAATGCAAAGTTATTTATTTCAATATTTACTAAGTTTTCTAATATCCAGTAAAGAGTAGCGTCCGGTCTTGAATTTTTACATTTTGTTAAGACACTGGATAAGAAGAAACGCTGTAAGAAATAACCCTTGGATTGACAGACTTATTTTCTTGCTAAATTTGGTAATTCTATCGATTTACTCTTGTTCTAGGGTCAGTAAAAGACTCTTAAAAAACTCTGACTTTCAGTTTTCAGGAAAATCGATGTACGACATGTGGAAAATGCCAATGTTTCTGTTTTTGTTTTCTGTAAAAAGATGTTCCTTACATGGTACATTGCTAAATTAAGGGTAAGAAAGTGTAAATTGAATTTATGTTTTAAAATCAAATTTAATCCTATAATTATTTATGAATTTCATGCTAAACCGAACAAACAGATATATTGATCCAAAAAATAAACACACAAAAAAAATTCCCAGACATTTGGATCCCGCCAAATAATCCTTTATTAGACACTTTCCAGTTATATGAAAAGGAGAAGAAAATTGTAGGGATAGTCAATAGAAAACCAAAGTTTTTGTTTTTACATAGAATGCGTTATGAGTCTTTGCTTTCCGGAAGATATACAAGGTTTCTAGTGCTTGATATCGACATTTGAGTCACAACATCCTTCTTAACATGCAGAAGCAAAGATTTTTTCACTTGTGACAAATAAACATACACTTAATAGTGAAAAAAATGCAGCGTGTAATTATTTCGTCTGTATAGAAGATAAGTCCAAAAAAAATTAAAGCAGAACCAATAAAACAAGATATGGTAAAATATAAGATGCAGACATTTTAATCATTCTATTCAATTGTAACGTTTAGGTGGCCTATTCCAATTCCAGGTTTGCGCAAGAGTCCCAAGTAAAATATGCTAGGCGGTATCAAAATTGGCGGTGTACCATTTGTGGTACAACAACTTAAGGAGGTTATAAAATTGATAAAAAACAAATAATAGTGGTGAAGTTAAAACATAATGTGGTAAAGTATAGGTTTTTCAGCCTCAATTCAATGCTCTTTGCCTGGAAGTGCTTGAATTTGCGATATGGTCGCATATTAAAGATCTTGTCAAAACATAATATATTTGTTTTGTATTTTCTTTAGTAATAAACAGATTTTACTTAAACAAATTCGGTCTAATTACTCGTTTCTTTCTTTCCTTTTATTTTTTTCTGTATTATTATTAAAGTAAATATTTAGTATATTTAAAAAAAAAACTCCAATCTCAAGGGATGAAGCTATTTTTTTGTACTCCATGTTACTGACCTTTCGAATTTGATTGACTTGACTATTTACAGCAAAAAGTTTAACTGTTGAGTCATAGTTTTTAACTGTTGGAACAATAGTAGTAGTTACACGAGGCAAGGTGAACACCCTGTACTTTAAAAACAAGTTTTTAATTGTTAGATTTTTTGAATCGAATACACTTTTAGAAAAATACTGATTTATCGTATCTACCCTGAGGTTGGCTGGAAGAAATTGCAATAGCGATAAGTCCACTTTCGTACTCAATTAATTGAATGAATGAACGAACACTTTATTGCACCATTTACATACATATAAGAAAAGATACAGCAAAGAAACCAATTAACATTAAGAGAAATGAGTACAAAGGCGGACTTTATCGGCCTACACCGGGGAAGGACTGCCAAAGGGTTAAATGCATTTTTTTTTTTTTACTTTTGTGATTGGTACAATGAAGTGTATATCTGAGAGAGCCTGTATAAAAGCTAGGTGTCATCGTGACGAAATTAATTAAAATCAGTCCAGTAGATTTTAGTTTATTGACGTTCTAATTTACTGAAATTAGGTCTAAATTAAAAAAAATGCTTCTAATTTACATGCAAAATAATTTACCAATAAACTTTCAATTTCTTGTCATATTTTGTTTGTGCATAGATTAGATATGTATTTATATCGTAACAAAATGTAGTATTTCCAATATGCAGATTTAGTTCCAAATCTTTCTATAACTTAGTCTACATTATTCTGAGTTTATCTGTGGTTCTAAGAAATCATTTAATCATCATCATCTGTAGGTTACATTGTCTAGCGACCATGTACACCATGGTGTCAGAGTTGTTCGGAATCGCTTCTCGGCCTCTGACGTGGTTCCTTTAACGACTACCAAATGGCAGCCGGGATAAACGGCTTAAAGTGCCATCCGAAGCACGGAATCATCTTTATTATCAAACAATCAGATGATTCAAGCCTACAAATTCGTAACCAAACTGAAAACAACTAAACAAAGTATGCTTCCAGTGGGAATTGAACCCACCAACAACGGGTCGAAGGCGAACGCCTTAACCACTGGACCACGGAGGCAATCATTTAATGAGAAATATAGATAAATATGGCCATAATGCACCTCTACATCACACGACCATCGTTGAGTTATCATTGAGGTGATTCTAAGCAAAATTACTGCTATATTCATAAAAAGTAATGAACGTCCGTTAAACCTTCTAAGTTATTACTAAAACGGGGCAGTTGCAACAGCATCCTGAGCACGCTAGCGGACAGATACACGTCCCCGCTATGGCGATGTCTGGTTAGAAGGGTGATAATGGAGGCTCACACACCTCTGTGATCACCTTTGTAATCAATATTTTAATTTTAATTTAATATTGCTTTGGTCATTCTTGTGGTCACAAATCTTACTAACATAGATTAAGTATGTACTAACAAATATGGACCCATGTTGTCTGAAAATAAAGATTTTTTTTTTTTAATGTGTTTAGTCCCTTGCTGTCTTGTCTTAATTCGACGTGCAAGAACAAGGTAATACATATTTTAGTTATAATGGTCTAAACGAATGTTCGTTAATTTTTATTAATATGGGTGTTAACTAATGGTTAATTTGTGGTAGCGTTCATAAAAGTAAGGTGAAAATAAACAATGATAAATAAAATTGAACGGAATTTAAAGTTTTTTTATTATTCATGTTAAAATATTTTTATTTAATTTTTAACAAAATATTATAATATACCAAAAGGAAGAGAATTAGGAGAAGAATCTTCTTTTTTTGCTTAAAAAAATAGTTCTTATGGAGTTCTAAATATCCTCGTATCTATTCTAATGTTCGAGTATTTCCCATATGTGATAATTTATTTCTTTATTTAGACTTTAGCTGTTTCCGCAGCTCCGCCTGCGTCCAAAAGTAGCCTATGTTGACCCCGGGTATTCAACTGTATTCAAGCCAAATTTCATCAAAATCCGTTCAGCAGTTTCAGTCGTGAAGGCGTAACAGATAGACAGACTTCCCATTTATAATATTATTGTGATGAATAAGTTAATTGATCGCATGAAAAAATGTTTAAAATGTAAAGGAGAGTATGTTGAAAAGCAATAAACATAATATTTTGGTTAAAACATGTTGTTTCTTTAAGTTACGCAAAACTTTTAGTGTGACCTACGTATAGTGAACATAAAAAAATGTTGTTGTTACTTAAATAAAATACAAAAAAACTATTATGTCTTGACTAAAGGGTAAAAAGCTTTTTATAACACTAGAATAATCAATGTAACTTGTTGTTATTACAACATATACTTATTTATGTAAAGTTATTCTAAAATAGTGAAATTTGCGTAATTATTCAAATTAATACAACGACCTTTGCCTGTGTGAAATGTGAACTCCCTGGAGTTTTTGCATGACTGTACAAAAATGTTTGTATGACGTTTTCTGGGTTACAATGTTTAATCTAACAGAGAAACAATCAACGCACTCAGACAAATGTATACTTAAAAAACAAATAGCGGGTGTGTTTAAAGGCTTCAGTCAAAGAAATGCGCTACGTTTGTGTGAGTGCATCTTTTCCGACTCGTTGTAGATAAGAAACATTTTCTTCCGTGTGTAATCTATTTTGTATCATAGATATGAATTTTTCAAATACGTATTGTTACCCTTATCTGATATAACCTATATCCTTAACGTTGATTCACCTGTCTCTACTCAAATTTTTTATTTTGACAAGACAATATATTTTTGTTAAAATGTGCCTAATGAACGTTCCTCATTTAGGGTTTAGGCTTTAGTTTTTTTACGGCCCACCTGATGGTTTCTGTTACTTTAATAAAGATCCTGTGAGATTTACAAATATTATATCATCAACAGCTTTATATAATTCTGTCATATTTCTTGCACAAATTAATAATACTTATATCTGGTTTTACACACAACTTGACCAGTTTCGCATTGTCATTAATATATGGACTCCCCTGTCTAGGACCTCAGGGATTGACGTCAATGCGATTTGCAAATAATTGCATAGTAATTGCCGTGTCAGTGTCGGTCGATGCTACTAGTGAAGTAGAACTTCTAAAAGACCTGGAGTGCTATTTTTGAAAAGCGTGACTCACGCAAAATAGGCGAGTCGAATAACTTTTGTTCGATATCGAAGGATGTCGAGACACATAACAATAACCGCGACTAAAACTAATCGCGTTTTTCATACAAATAAACAAACGTTTTAAAATTAAAAATAATTTATTCGCATAAAATAGGGTAAACATGAGATCTTAATTAATAAGGAACAAGTACAGCCTATTTCGCTATTTCAGAACAGCATGCAAAAATATACAAGTATTATTATCACACATTTTACAGTTGGTGTTTGTTACTTACATTTACTAAAATATGTTTAGTCCCTTTATGTTTTATCTATATTTAACGTAAAGAACGAGACGAAACATATTTTAGTTAAAAATGGGTAAATTAACGTTCGTTTATTGACTGAGCGAACGCAGCGAGCGAAGCGTCTCAGTTTTGACTGGCCGAAAATTATTTTATCCATCTGTCTGTCTGTTCTTGTCTACAGGTCGCATTATTTAACCCAGTAGTTCCCAAACTTATTTTTCTCGTGGACCACTTTCAAAATTTTACTGGTTTCGGTGGACCCCCTGCTGCTACATTTCTACCACATTCTTAAAGTCGCCAAAAAATAAAAATTGTGTCACTTCTGAGTTCTGTCCCTATATTTCGATATGTAAAATAAAAACGAAAAATGGTACATTTTATATCACTTTATTTATTAAAAGAATAGAATTACAAGAAAAAAATATTAAGGTAATATAGGTTCAGGTCATAATTTTAATTAATGGGAAGGATGTATCTGATGGAGTGTCAGCAAACGATCAATGTTTCTGTTAATGTCGCTCATATCTTGCCAAGTTAAATGCCGCCGAGTATACCATAGCTAATTCTGAAAGTATACCGGGCGTACGCAGAAGTGTGGTTACTATAGCATGACGTGCGCGGAGTGCAGGAGGAGGGATCGAAAACCGCAATCCAGTGATCCAGTATACTGGATCGGCGCGATCCAGCACAGACTTGCGCCGATCCAGCACTGGATTGCGGTGGAGATGCGTGTGTGTGTAAACTGTTTGTATGTGTGGGTAATTTCGTGTCCATGACACCACTGGATTGCCGCTACTGGATCGTGTGTACATCAGCCTTTATATGGCTTGAATGGCTTAACAGTTATATAGGTTTTAAATACTAATTTGGACCTTATGATCTTGATCGTGCTCGTTTTTAGTCATAAATCATTGCATAATCAATTTTTAAGTACTTGTGTAGTATTGTTTATAGGTTGGTACCGTGATACAAAGGAGTAGGCGAGCGGATCTATATACAACTACTAAACCCTCATTCATTCATTTATATCGACATGGTCAATTGACCCTGTAGTCCCTGGTGTTAGAGTCGGAACCGCCTCTAACTCTAACGACCACCAAATGTCAGCCGTACTTTCCGAAGCACGGAATCATTCATTGTTATCAGACAATCAGATGATTCAAGCCTGTAAAGTCCTAAGGAAACTGGAAACAACTAAACAAAGTATGCTTCCCGTGGGAATCGAACCCACGACCTCCTGATCAACACGGCATTAATAATCCCTTTTAATTAACAACCAAATTACAGACTTGGGCAAGTAAAAAAGAATCTAAATTTATGGAATTGAGGAGTGCTATATCAGAAAGTTAGACATATATGAAGAATAAAACTCGTTCGATATCGTACAAAAATTATACGATGCGCCGATTTTGCGTGGGTCACACTTTTCTAAAATAGCATTCCTGTTTTTTTTTCATAATCACAATGCTTAGTTTATCACTGTTCGGCAACACCTGACCTTGGATGAGGTTTAGCCAAGTTCAAGGAACCGGTTTATACCTGAACTGAATTCAATATCTACAATAATATTTTTTTATTTTTTAATAATTTTCGTTTGGCTTTATTTTTGTGAGCAATAACCGCAAATCCCCCCGCTCTGTGATGTTTAATTTGCTCCTTTTTTTTGTTAAGAGGTTTGTAACGGCACTAAAACTCCTTTCGACAAGATATGACGAGGGAAAAGCTATTAAAAATTTCCTTGCGATTTCCCACAGTCCAGGATATTTTTCGGGTATTTCTGCTTGCAGCCAAAATGTTGGGTAGCCTTTTCTAAATTTCACCTTCAGCTCCTCATTAGTGCTTAGCTCGAGCAGCTCCTCTTGTAATACAACATTGGCCACTTCCGTTTCATCAAATGGATTTATTATCCATGGTGGTATATCCATCGTCAGTATATCTTCAAACCTGGTTTTGAAGTCATCATGCAGGGCACTTAAATGTTGACTGTAGGTATGGATATCCTCATCAATACATTCTACCTGCGACAAGTTTGGAAATTGAGAGAATTCGCGCCGACTAATGTTTTGCTTCATAAATTTCAATTTCCCAAGAAAAGCCGAAATTATCCCCTTTGTTTTTATTAAATTCAGGCTGTCCCCTTGTAACTGCAAGTTAATATCATTAAATTTTTTAAACAAATCTGTCAAATACGCAATGTCTGCTTTGAATTTGATCAAGTTTTCTTTTAAATCTGGATCTCTACTTTCTAAGAACTCTAATATGGAATCGAAAACAGAGTAAAATCTCGTTAAGCATGCACCTTTCGACAACCAGCGTACTTCAGTATGTAAGAGCAGTCGTTGGAAGTCTTCATCATTTTCGTCGCACAATTGAGCAAATAAACGTGTATTCAATGCATTGCTTCTGATTTTGTTGACAGCTTTTATTACAAAATGAAGAGATTGGTTCAACCTGTCACTTAAATGTTTTGCCACAAGATGTTGTCGGTGGATTACGCAATGAATAGCTGTAAGTCCTGGTATAATTCTTTTGAGATGACTTATAAACCCACGATATCGCCCGACCATTGCAGGAGCTCCGTCTGTTGCCACTGAAATAATGTTTGTAAATGGGATCGATTTTTCCGTAAAAAAATTACTCAGGACATTAAATATTGATTCGCCTTTAGTGTCAGTCTCCAAAGTTCTGGCAAATAGCAATTCTTCGTGAATTTCTTCCTCAACAATAAATCGGACATATGCCAATAGTAATGCTTCATTACTGGGTAACGTTGACTCGTCCAGTTGTATAGAAAAATGAGTTTTTTGCAGATGATTGCACAAATAGCTTTCGATATCAGAGCTCATTTCATCAATGCGTCTTTGTACAGTATTGTTACTTAATGGAATTCTTTTTAGTACGTCAAATGGAGATTTGTGCAAAACAGTTTTTAAAACCTCTTCAACAGCGGGTAAAATTAATTGTTCTCCGATAGTGTGCGGTTTTCCAGATTTTGCTATAAGTAATGAGATATTGTAAGATGCCCGCAAGCCATCATCGTTACTTTGAGATGTTGAAGCGAACATACTGTGCATGGTGGGTCTCTTTCCATATTTTTCTTTCAATGTTTGAAAATATTTTAAATCTTTACCTATTTTATCAGTATGACACCTTTTTAGATGATCTTCGAGCTTTGATGGTTTCATAGAGTCATTGCTCAAAACTTTGTTGCATAATAGGCACATGGGCAATTGTTTGTCTGCCTCTGATGGAACAAAACCATATTTCAAATAATCGACACTATATTGTCGACATTTTTTCTTTGCTGTAGCCATGTTTCGTGTCAGTTACCTTACCTGTAAAAAAAATGTTTTAGTAACCAAGTTTTTTTCTGAATATAGGTATCACACCGCAGCCTTTGTCAGCACGCGGAAATAGAATTACGGCTTGTAAAGGGACCAACTAATAAACCGCTGAGACAAATACAAACGTTTTCACAAAACGGTATCAATTTTAAAGTACATAATTTACCACTAATTTTTAATAGTATAAATAAAAATTAGTGTACTCAGTATCGAATACTGATCATATTTGTGTAGGAAAAAATAAACGTCGAAATCCCAAAATTGTCCATAAAAACGATAACTAACATTTTATTAAATCAATGAGTTCACGCGCTCCGTGTAGGTATTTGCGTATTTTTTGTCTGCGGCTTCATTGTTAAAACGTGACAAACAGGCATCGAAGTTCAAGCCCCGCCCTTTTCCCGTCGCCCGCGCACCGCTCGCTCTTTCCGAAAAGGAATAGTTTTGATAAAATAGTTACTTCAAAATCAATTTAACATGATTATGAAATTACTGTTTTATAAAATTAGTAGTTATTTGCAAGAAAAATTACAAAATTAATTGCTCTGCAATATTGCTTATTCGGCCTTTTTAGAGAGGCAGTGCTTCTCTCGTGAAAAAATAATTGAATAAAACGTGCTGTGTTTGTCTTCAAATCGAAAGAGGACAATTAAAATATCTGTAAGTTACTAAGTTACCTATCTATACAGGCCGTTGTGATCAACCGACTAGTACACGTAAACAAAATACTTAAGTACTATAACAAAAAAAGGTAGGTTACTTACTTTTCTCCGGCACTAGCAAACACAGATATAAATTTTCTCACAACTTTTTTCCAAATTCCGCCTTGTTTTCGAAATTCCGGAAACAAATGAATGCGTTTGGTTGCCTTTGGCATCAAGTATTTATAGTGTTGATCAAGTTCATGTCTGAACAAGCATTAAGCATTGTCGGGCGGATAGCGCTTTGCAAGTCTGTACACGAAATTGTACGTAATATCGAATACACAAGTTTGGACAAGTAACAGTCGCTTGCCTTATTAAAATATTATCTGCTTAGATAGGTACTTAAAACAATGTAGGTAGGCCCTTATAAAAACTATGCTTACATTTTTGCTCTTTACTATCAAAAGCAGATAAATCTTCGTGGACCCCCATTAACATCTTATGGACCCCCATTTTTTGTTCACGCCTACGTAGACCCCCAGCAAGTCTCCCGTGGACCCCTGGGGGTCCACCTGGACCACTTTGGGAATCACTGATTTAACCGATTCTCATGAAATATTGTGAGCAGGTTCGGTTAACTTTAGTTTTTTCTTAAATGACAGAAATATGTGGTTTCGAAGCTTAAAAAATCTCATAAGGCTATAATAAGATATATTCATTTACGTCAATCCATTATTCTATATAAAAAAAATAATAATATTATGAGTCTATAAATATAATTTAAAGGTTAAATTCTTATTTTTAATCTGCTCTTTATAAAATGCAGAAAAGTAAATACTTGACAATAACATCGATAATTTGCGATTTACGTCACTGAATGGTGTGCAGGAAACTAATCAAAAGTGCATTTAACGTAAATACATTGTTTACATTACGACTTGTGACTGCTAGGCTTTTTGTATTCGAGGGAATTTAGTGAAATGTAATGATTTTTTTATGTTTTCGCGATTGTTACACATTGTATACGTTGTTTGGGAAATGCATTCCTAGCGGACGAATTCAAGAATTTGAATAATTATACTCTTATTTCTTAACATTAAGAATTTGTTTATTCTTTCAATTATTTGAACATGTTTACGATTGACAAGCAAGACAGGTCTAAAAGTATTGTTTTCAGTTAAATCTTAAGTTCAAATATACACGCTCTTAATTCGAAAACGCTCACTGAGTTGTATCTTTCATAAAATAGTTATGTTTTAGATTAAATTAATCATAAAATTGTTAATTATCAATTATTGCCCTTTTATTTATCTACACGTAGCGTAATTAACCTTTCTTATATTAATTATTGAATAGCTCCTTTGGTATATATCAAAAATGCAATTGCCGTGTAAACATACCCTCTAGGTTAATTGTTACCGGATGTATATAATCGTAGTAATTACTGACGATAGTAATTATTTAATTATCGCAAATAGGCACGTTTCTGTGATATAGAACCTCATTAGTTTGGGTAGAACCCAGAGTAATGTATAGGTCAGTTAAGGAGCTTGATAACTTTACTAGGCAAGCGAGTTCGTAACGAAGGACGTAGTCTAGGATTGTTTATCACAAGTTTTCAGTGTGATAATCCATACCAATGTTTTTAGTCTATGGCTCATTTTTTGAAGTGTCTTAATTGTCCAAATTCCTGCACGGTTGAGGATCTCGGAGCGGCCAATGATAGAGCAGTGAATGTTGCCACGTACCTATTGGTCTAGCCATTAACATCATAGCCATTTTCGACGAGGAGAATGGATAGTTTTATTTGATCGATCTTTTGTCATCATCATTTTTTCCCTGCTTCGGAAGACACAAAATATCGTTGGTCCCAACGAGTGCCGGCTGCTATCGCTAGATGACATTCATTTAGCTATGTCAGATGTCTTTAGACACCCTGAAAAATGTGACAGCATTGGCTACTAACACACTTTATTATAATAACCAATACAGTCAAATCTTGGACCATTAATAAAGCGTACCCAGGGCTTTGAACGGCCACCCTATTGGTAGAGCAAGAATGCGGATTATGACCATTTATTTTGTCGAGTATACCTGACTATATCTATTACGTTGCATGTTATGTAATATCCTGAATACAATAGATTCAATAGGGATATATATATAACATATCACGTGCCATGTAATGGTTAGGTCGTGATCCAGAGTTCGTATGAAAGGATTTCGTGGAGCGTAACGACTGTCATGTCAATGCTTCTACCATGAGATTTTACTATCGCAGACGCTAGCTTCTGCTTTAGGATTTCGTTTCTCTCTCTCATCTTAGCGCTTTTTTGGTTACGTCCTCAGTTGCTTCGGTCGGTCCGCTTTTCAACTCGTCCTCCTCCACTTCGCAAAATCGGCATCTTTTGGAATTTCTTTACGTAAATTGTCAACGATGTGACATTAAAGGAATATGCGAGGTGACAGGGGCGCGACACGGCTTCTCTACGATATCATTTTATAAAGGACTAGCTTTTTCCCGCAGCTCCACCTGCTTCAAAAAGTAGCCTATGTTTGACCCCGGGTCTTCAACTATATTCATACCAAATTTCATCAAAATCCGTTCAGAGGTTTGGCCGTGAAGACAGACAGACTTTTGCATTTATAATATTAGTATGGATACCTAAAATCGTGTTGCGCCACAAAAGTAATTCCTATAAATTTGTCATTGTAGACGCCTCTACAATTCCACTTTATCTTTTTCGGATTGCCCAGGCCAATCTTAGATGTTTATATATACGTCCAAAACCCAGGCTAATCAGGTACTACATACATAGATAGATAGATATACTCTTTATTGTACCATTCACAAAATTATTTATCTTGATTAACACATGTATTTGTTATAAAATATGGTATCGTTGAGTTAGTATTCCATAACACAAGTCTGGAACTTACTTTGGGGCTAGCTCAATCTGTGTAATTTGTCCCTATATATTTATTTACGAGTATTTAATACAGTTCCATACCTTGGATTCCATGTTATCGCGTACAGTACGCTTCAAACGGAATTTCCTCCCTCGTACACTGCGATTATGCAATGAACTCCCTGCCAGTTTTGCCTAGTTGCTATAACATTGCCTTTTCAGTAACAGTAACAGTTGCCTTCAAAATGGGCGTGAAAAAATCCCTTCAGGGTCGGCAACGCGCTCGTGGTCCGTACACCTGTTTGCCTATTAGTTGTATAAAAAACAAATTGAAAAACACATCGTGCTAACCATAGATTTAGAATTTTTTTGACATCCATAGTCTAAGGTGCTAACTGAGATATCCCATACAAAATCTAATGCAGTCATAAGCCACTGTGTTTATATTTCATGGTAGAGGTAGTAGCTTCTGATAGCGTAGTAAATGTTAGGACAACAATAGTGAAGTAGGTCACTTTTGACGTCATCACTGTGTACTACTCGCAACTGTGAATTTAAATGTACATAGTTGTGTTGTGTAATTTTAAACATGCAGTAGATTGAATTTTCTCAAGACAGACGACCAAGATTACAATACGCCACTTAGTTAATTGACGACCTCTTTAGCGTAATGGTTAACATGCATGCCCGCTGCTCTGGAGGTCCCGCGTTCGATCCCCGGTTAGTCAAGATAGAAAATTATCTTTTCTGATTGGCCTGGGTCTTGGTTGTTTATCTAAATTTGTTTTAAAATATATATTTTTTCTTACTTTGAGGCAAACACAACCTATGGAAATCCGTAGTCTCTGCCTATCCCTACGGAAAAAAGGCGTGATGGTATGTATGTAAACACAATCTGTGTGATTGGACACTATATATTATTATAAGAAAAAAAAAAGAAAATTTCACGATATTGAGGATTTTTTTCTTACTAATTCCATTGAAGTATGGAGACAATCAATTTAATTATTTACTGTAAAAATAATTATGTAATCTAAGCCGTATCGAAAAACTGGCCTCATCGTCAAAATTTATTTAAAAACTTTAAACACTAAGTTACTCTTCATAACACAAGCTACATAACAAATATTTTAGTAAAAATCCTGTCAAAATTCATGAGACATCATTAGAGGTAGGACATTTTGTAAGGAGTAGTCCGTCTGGGGAAGTACCTCCACCCTACAGAAGACCGGAGCCAATTAACACTGTGTTGTGTTCCTGCTGGTAAGTAGGGTCGCCAGGCTCCAGGAGGCGTCGCTGTGCTGACAGCGGATAGGTCGGCCTGCTTAGTTGTATAAAAAAAGATACGTTGTGTAAGCAATCATTTGAAGTTAATAAAATTAGGCATTTTTGGCATCCAATTACGAATGTCCTTCAACCTGCCTTATTTGCACAAATGCTCTTACAAAATATATCAATTCTACTAATCAAATATTCCAATCACGAATAACTGTTATTAAACAATAAATACACGGCATAGATATTATTTATCTTAGTAATGAAAAATGATTTCATTTCTGACAACTGTCATAAATCGTTTTACCTTAATAGGGCACTGTGTACAGGTGCTGACAGAAGTGTTTGAAGTTTTTATGATCTGAGCTGTAAGACAAGGCCTAGTTGAGTTGAATGGGCTCGTAAAGTGTATACACATACATAAAATCAGTTTTATCTCTCATGGGGCAGGAAGGCTTTAAGGTTATTTTAATTCAGCAAATGTTACTTTGTAATTTATCTGTCAATTTTATTTAACTCTTCGCTAGTTACTCTGTTGGTTTTCCGGAAAATTTCAACATCAAAGACCATCGATTTGCTTATTAATAAATTTTAATGTATGAAGGTGTCTTAGCTGTGTCGCTTTTTGCCTTTTTAATTGTTTTTTATTTTTTTTTTATTGCATTGATTATGAAATTAAGAATAATTATTTCACATTGAGACGCAACACCTTAGTTATATATGATAATATAATATCCAAGTCTAAATGTCTTCCTTACTGTATCTCTTTTCTTTTGTATAATAGATTATGAGAATCAAATTTTTTGTTTAGAACATAGATTTTTATTTTTACAATTCCCAACACTTTTCTACGCATCTGTATTAAAATTAATCAATCGAAATGAAACAAATAAAGGTGGCAATTCGGCATCAATCAATTTGCCTAAGATATAATTATTTATCGTTGTGATCTCAAATATACATTCGAATATAAGGCAATATGCTTCTCCGTTTACGGAGTGACCACGATTATGTAAATTTTGTATAACATACATAATATCCTTACAGGTATTATTATTAGATAGACATAGTAACTGTTAACCTAAAAATCATACCAAGCTTGTTTTTTAGATTGAAAGTTAAATTTAAGTTTTTGGTTTGGTTAGGACATTGCAATACCTAAACACCTGATTCTCTGTGATATTAATGACGATTCCGCGCTTAGGATGGATTTTAAGCTGTCGAGCCCAGCTGCGATTCTTTAAAGAAACCACGTTAGAGGCCGACAGGTTCGATTAATCATGTAACCCACTCGATATGAATGGATTGAAGTGAAAATACAGCGAAATAACAGCTTTGCGTTGATAAAAATGTTAATTTTGTTTTAGCACTTCATGTCTACTCGTGATAGTACTCACATCGTCAATATAAGTAGCTAGCATCGAAAGTTAGTCATGCATACTTATCGAGTGGGTTCCATGGTCGAACGACCTTGTACACCCTGATGCCAACGTAAATTGGGACGGCCTATCAATCGGCCGCTGCAGGAGCAACCATATGGCAGTCATGGTTCCTCCGGATGGCAGCCATGGTTCCTCCGGATGGCAACCGGAACAATTTACGTCCCTTTCAATGCAATCCATACTAATATTATAAATGCGAAAGTCTGTCTGTCTGTTACGCTTTCACGGCCAAACCGCTAAACGGATTGTGCTGAAATTTGGTATGAATATAGTTGAAGACCCGGGGTCAAACATAGGCTACTTTTTGACGCAGGCGGAGCTGCGAAAAAAAAAGCTAGTCATCTATAAAATAAAAACATAATTATATATCTCCATTGTTATTCGCAACTTCTTGTCAGTCAGCTATTTGGAAGGCTTTCTGTTTCTTCATCATAAACCATTCTCTAATCGCAATTGGGCCCAGAGTTTTGTGCTAGATCATCCTTTCGGCTGCCAAAAATATCTGTACTTATGTTTTTTAATTAGTAATTTTTCGCAGCTCACGATTTTTTATTTGCAAAAGATTTTAATGATGTGCGAAGCCAAATATTTTTAACAGACTTTTGAACCAAAAGGACGTTTAAACATATTTTTGTATTAATTCATTTTATTACTAGCTGTTTCCCGCAGCTCCGCCTGCGTATAAAAGTAGCCTATGTTTGACCCCGGGTCTTCAACTATATTCATACCAAATTTCATCAAAATCCATTTAGCGGTTTGGCCGTAAAAACGTAACAGACAGACAGACAGACTTTCGCATTTATAATATTAGTATGGATAGACATATCGTACATATACGATTATGTGCACCAATTTATCCGTTTTTTACCAATTTTTTTTTTCAAATTTGCTTTCGTGGTTGTCCTATAGTACACCAGGACCTGATGATGGTCTTAAAGGTATCAATGACAATCTTCAATTGGCACAAAACAGTTTTTTTACGTTATTAGAAACATTCTCATAGAACTCATATTTTATGAATAAATTAACGTTTTATTGCTGTAAACATATATCTATCCATACTAATATTATAAATGCGAAAGTCTGTCTGTCTGTCTGTTCCGCTTTCACGGCCAAACCGCTGAACGGATTTTGATGAAATTTGGTATGAATATAGTTGAAGACCCGGGGTCAAACATAGGCTACCTACTTTTTAACGCAGGCGGAGCTGCGGGAAACAGCTAGTATCTTATGAAGCTATTAAATATAAAGTAAATATATGTAACACATGCATGTGAGAACATTTAATATCATACTTGTCTAATCGATATTTTTTTTACTAATCTTTTATCTACTCTATCATTTAGCAGCAAATGGTTAAATTTATTTTAACTGAAAAAATAACCTTGAAATGCTGAATTTTATTGCTCCTTGAATTACATGTAATGAGATTTTTTCGATAATAAAACAGTTACCATTTAACAAGGCCTTTTCTAGAGTTCCGTGCACAAAAGGTTGCTAAGAAAGCCTTATAACTAATCCTTCGCTGTTCCTTTGTAGTTACTGTCCGATTTAGACGATATTATGGTCTGAAATAAATTTCATAAATTCTTACACATAGAATAAAACTATATAATAGAATTAAATACTTTATACGGGTTTTTTTGCGTATATTACTTATTTGTTACACCTAACTTAATCCTGTGTTAAATCACGAGTATCTTATGTGTTACAACGACCAAGATAAAGACATCATTATAAATTCTTGACTATAAGTAATTATTTTATTTGTATGTAGAGTCTGTGTGCCCATTTCACGTTTGGAACTTCACTACTAAAAAGTTACCCTATACCTTCATACAAAGACACTTTGTAAGCTGCTAAGGAACTCTTGATGCAAGAAGACGACTCACGCTTGACCGATTTTTTCTTTTGCCCTCATCGCTTCGATGCGCACCGCGTCACGCTCCATGACTAATTTCCGCCTGTATTGACGTCACATGAAAGAAATTACAGAACAACATGGAAAAAATAAAAAAAAGTCTTTTCTGACCTGATAGAGACTTTGGACTTTTATTTACAAGACTTGACGGGGTCCTCCTAGAATTTTTTCTGACTAATGCTAAATTACAATTCTGATAAAAAAAAAGAAAAAGATTTAGACATATTTGGAGAGAAGTACATGCTTGGCGTGTGTGTTTAGCTATGACATCCTTACACTTCAGGGTACGCTTTAATCGTGGTTGACGCAATAGGTAGTATAACAACTAGTTTCTCTCGCAGTAGAAAAATACGAGTAGGAAGGAGGCAGTAACAATATAGGCATCAGTATAAGGCCACTCCACCTAAACTCCACCTACAAGAGCCCAGCTCTTAAATTTAAACATACAGTGTAAGCCAAAGCCTAAGTAGGAGTGGACTGGTCACAAAGCTAGAAAACCTAACTCTTGCCAAGTCATAGAGTAGAGGACATACGGTAAGAAACGTCCCAATTAAGAGGAAGACCGCAAATGAATTCAACTGGATTCACACTGCCCAGGATACAGAGAGATCATCATCATCATCATTTCAACCGCAGTCAGTCCACTGCTGGACATAGGGAGGGGCCAATGATTTCTTAAATGATCGGTTGGCCTGAATGCCAAACAAATCGTCAAAGTTTGGAATGAACCACGGACCGAAACCCTGTCAGCCTCTGACGTGTTAACAGCCAGATGATTATGAGAAATGTTGATGATGAAGTTTATTACGGATGAAACCACATCTTCAGAATTATCCGTTTATGGCAGTCAATCAAGCGTTGCTTAGTCATGTTGCGTGGAACGGGAATTAAAGTTATTAAACGCAAGTTTCTGAGTAATGACGTCATTGGACACCACACAGTGATATATTAATTAAAGCTTTATTATTCTACTAGCTGTTTCCCGCAGCTCCGTCTGCGTCAAAAAGTAGCCTATGTTTGACCCCGGGTCTTTAACTATATCTATACCAAATTTCATCAAAATCCGGTCAGCGGTTTGGTCGTGAAAGCTTAACAGACAGAACCTCCGTCTGCGTCAAAAAGTAGCCTATGTTTGACCCCGGGTCTTCAACTATATCTATACCAAATTTCACCAAAATCCGTTCAGCGGTTTGGTCGTGAAAGCGTAACATACAGACAGACTTTCGCATTTATAATATTAGTGTGGATATGGAAGCCTGGAAGTATGGGTATGGATGGATGATATAAAGTATGATGGCAAAATCAGAATTCACGTCATATGAATGACATATTTATTTTTATACTTAATACTTTTTCTGAACAATAAAATAACAAACATAACCTACATTTTGACATTTACTTTAGTAACCTTTTAAAACAATTTGATCTCGTTTCAAACCAATTTATAAATATATTTATTGTTGACATTTATGTAATGTAACCTTTATACTTTATGACGTTGTTCATATCGCATTTTATTTTCAGGTAATTTAACAGTAAAAGCGAGCAGAAATATATAATTTGGTAAGAAATTGTTGTTTATAATTTTGTGATAATTTTTGCACCGAAATTAACTACCTACTTAAATTCATTATTATCTCTTGAATTTGTAAAAAAGGACGAATTGTAAATTTTCAAAAACTTCTAATAGATCTTTGTAGACAGACATGGTATCCCATTTAGGACCTAGTCAAAATATGGAATAGATGAGTTCCCAAAAATGTTTGAATATTTTTCTGCGTGTACCTATAAGGTCAAAAATAAGAAACAAAATACATCAAGTGCGAGTCGTATTCGCGCACGACGGGCTCCGTACAATTATCTATAAAAACAGCAAAAAATCATGTATATTGTATGGACGCCCCTTAAATATATTTTAGTATTTTTTTAGGGTTACATTGTAAATCGTCTGTCTGTCTGTCCGTCTGTCTCTCTTTCGTTTTTCTCAGAAACTTTTAGACCTAAAAAGTAAAAATTTGGTATGTCTATGTATATCACTTCCGCGGAGCGAACTGTAAAATAAAATTATGAAAAATATTTTTTTATCGGGTACCAAGTGTAAAGTGGGAGTAGAAATATATTTTTTCGACTTTACTATGTGGGATTGGTAGGTATTCGAAAAACATTATCTTTCAATATTTTTCGATTAGTGTTTTCGTTTACTAGATATTGAATTTTTAAATAAAGTTTTTTTCTGGGTCCATATGGTCCGGGAAAAGCGGTAGCATTTGGAAACCTAATAAAATTCACGACAGTAGAAAATATATTGAATTTTAAAGGTAAATTATCACTGTCGTAAAAATAACACATGTTTACGAGTAAATTTTGATCAATAAAAAAAATCCAAAAAAATAAAAACAGATTGTTTGATATTTGCCTATTGATAGATGACATTGCCGGTATCTAGTTAATATTTAAAGGTATTTTACAATCGTTTTTCTCCCAGTTATATAAATAAGTTTAGTTTAGTTAGTTTAGTAGTCCATTTTGACCAAAAAACACTATAGTTTTTCATTGTGAAATTCTTTAACCCTGCGTGTTTTCCAGACTTATCCACAGCTCGCGCTTCAGCCAATACGGTACGCTGTTAATCATGGTCCTAGGTTTGGCGGTGCTGGTTATTACACTGGAGCGACTGCCGTCTGACCTCCATCATCTAACGACTGCCATCAATTATAACAACCGGGACCAACGGTATAACGTGCTTTTCGTGTTCTAGTATTCCGGGTTCGGTTCGGTTTCTGGTTTCCATACATTCGAATTAACCAAAGCGGCGTTCCTGCTGAAGGATTTTCTGGGCTTCTTTATAATTTGGGTTACTACGAAACTCTACATTGCGCGTGACGTGGCCCGACACGCACTTGATCACTTTAATAAGTATTTGTTGTTATAGCAGCAACAGAAATACATCTTCTGTGAAAATTTCAAATTCACTGTATCACAGTTCATGAGAAGCAAGATGACAGACGAATACACAGCGTCCCAGTAATCCCAGTCCCAGTCCCAGTAATGGGGTCGCGTTTTACCCTTTAGGGTACAAAACCCTTAAAATCATGTAAATGAAAGACGTCGTAATTGAAGTGGATTTTGTGTAGATCCATAATAGGAGCATTTTAACACTTATTCATTGTCAGAGCAGATTCAGAGCCCTCAAATGAGCAATATTTGGGAGGATGTCAAATCTTAACGCTGAATTTTCTCAGTTTTCGCAGTGTTTAAATCATGTCACATAAATATAAATTTCGAAATTCATAATACGTAGGTACCTATATGTTCAAAATTTCAGACAGACAGTTTGTCATCGTACACTATGTTAACGACAAGATAGTGATATCATCAACACATGAATTTTCAAAATTTCAGAATATGCATTGTTGTCACTGAATCATTGACAGTTAAGTATAACTCATGTAAAATCCCAACTTTTTCATTGAATCACAAATTTGTGTTAAACCCTGTCTAAAATTTCCTGTATACATAAATAAATATGTAAATTAATACTTTTCCTTCCGAACACGAAGCCGTTGGTGCATGCCATCTGGTGGTCGGTTAAGGAACCACGTCAGAGGTCGAGAGACGGTTTCGAACAATTCAGACACCAGAGATTACCTGGTCGATTGACCATGTCACCCATACGATATGAATGAATGACATTTTTCTTGTAACAATACGAATTTTTAAACAATCGATAGTTAGTAAATAAAATAAGATAAAATTCATTTATTTCAGGCATTGCCCATATAATGTTAGTCATACAATACACTTAAAACTATGTTAGTAACAAACACGATAATTAATTTTGGTGTCTTTGGCAAGCTGAATGCGGGTCCAGTGCAACATAATGTCCACATCCAGTCTCGCCGCCACCGTCTGCAGCAGGCTGTTAGAGCTGCCCCTCGCTCTATTAATCAGCGATGCGATACGCTTTCTGTTAATGGCTGAAATGCTATCGACACACGCCTCAGCTAGCATCCCTGACGCACTGCAGTGACGTCGCAGCCCCAACAGTTCCCTGAAGGCGTTATTGTACTGAGTGCGCATGGCCCTGTACGTCCCCACGGTATAGCGTGCCCATAGGCTGCACGTGTACAAAGAGGTACAAAATGCTTTAAAAAGCGTTATCTTGGCTGGTTTGGTACATCGTGCAAACCTACGGGCAAGCATATTCGATCTAACGCACAGCGACCTGCGCTCCCGTTCAATATCAAGGTCATCCTTAAGCGAGTCAGTGACCCAGTGCCCCAGATATTTAAAGAGACACTGGACACTTGTTTGAGAGGAACACCATTTAGCCTTACAGGTGTGTGTTAGTACTGTATATATATCTATTAAAATTTTAGTGAAAATAAAATTTGTGAGTAAGTAGAAACCAAAAAGTGTACTAACTGTTCTGAATCGTGATATCACAGTTCCTGTGAATTAACCAATTCGTTTAATGATAGTCATTCATTCAAACCAAATGAATTGTCTTAATTAAACTGCCGACTACCATCACTATACTCGTAGCTACACTTTTAATAGTTGATTCTAAGATCTTTCTCTAAAACAGTTCATTAATGTTGCCATCAATTATGGCTAGTGTTACGATGACTATTGTGTAAACTTTTCTTAGAAATTACATGAAAAGTTGTCAATTGAAGAAAACTAGGAAATAAACTAGTTTCTTTGAAAAACATGAAGACATCCCAACACATCAGAAAATTTTAAATGCTAAATTACTGTTTACAGAATCAAGTACTATTTAGTGTATATTGTTTCGTATAAAAATATTATTCATATTAAACACACAGTCAAGAATCCTATAAATCAATTTACGATCCCTGCTAACGACCGTGCCTTCCAAAGAATCATTTTTCATGTCAGGCAGTCAGGTGGTTCAAGTCCTAACCATAAGGAAATAACTTCCACCCTTTTCTGTTCTATAATTCGTCTAGTTGACTGTAGCAACTACTTACGAGTATTCATAAAAAAATAGGAACGTTCGTTAAACCTGCATTAGCTAAATTATGTACAGTCTCTTTCTCTCTTATTTATTTTTGACGTGAAAGAACCATATATTAGTTAACTTTGTCTTATTGAATGTTCCTTAATTTTTATGAATATGGGGGTTAGAAACTACTACTCTTTCTCATTAAAAATATTTTTTTCAAATATAGCCCCGTCCACTTAAATCCATCCCTAGGATATGTCGTGGTCAAATCGTAGAATTGATAATTTCATGATGTGGTCGACCACCTCATAAAATTCGATCATTTCATGATATGGTCAAAACAGAATCGACTATATCGTTAAAATGTCAGCGTTTAATGATATGGTCGTTCACGTTTGACCAAATCATTTCAATAATAATTCGTATTTTTATGCTTAAATATAACTCTTAAATTCTGAGTTTTGTTTTAAGTTAAGTATATATAATAAGCGCTTTGCGATAATAAATTTATCCTATAACTTTTATTTTAACAGTAATATTTTTCAATTTTTAACAGCTGATAATGTGTGCATGAACGCTGTAAAGTGTCTAAAAAGTCAGGTGTAAAATACCTATATTAGGCTATATGTTAATGCCCTAGTTTTTGTTGAGCATTTATTTCTTGAAACAACTACTCATATAAAAAAACAATTATGACTAAAACTTTATAAAAAATAAATACCTACTTAGAAATTCAATTAAAAATAAAACTAAATTAATCTAATACAAAAAATATTATTCAAATAATTACCTTCCGGGAATGTTCTCAAAAGTCTGGCAACATTGCCACGTTGGATGGCAATGCTTATTCTTTGTGCAAAGAAAAGGCCAGCCCTTTGGTCACATGAAACATCAACCAGCTTTTTGCTCAGCATTTCAAAATGTTGATGAGCTCCATGGATTAACTGTTTCAACCCCACACGGCTCAAATATGTATACTTCACCTTCATGTTTGCGCCGCCTGCAGCTATACCAGCCTTTACACTTGTACCATGAAGGTGGGAAGATGCGAGGGTATTGACGCACGTGGCGTGCGTTTTTTTGCTTTCACGCCTCACATGAATTTTCGTTAACTGTTTTCCGGATAGCCTTTGATCGAGATTGTGAAACTGATCTTTAGGGATTCGTTTAACTAAAGGTAAGTTCATAAAGGGTTGAAACAGATGGAGAAGATGATATATTTGATAATGGAGAGTGATATGAAGTTGTGGGAAGATGTATCTTACCCACGTGGATGTTTAAACCTCTTTCACTCTTAAAAAAAAACGAAGCTGGGAGCATTGAGTGCACTGAATGCTATTTTCGGATAAACAGACCAGAAGAAACTACATCGCATAACGACATGAAACTTTTAAAAATAATTAATTAAGTAAAAACCTACCTACTAAATAGCTACTAAACAATTACTTATTTAAAAAAAGAATTTAAACTCATAAATATATTTTAACATATATATCCAAAACCTTTAGATAAAAAAAAACACTGCACAAAACACGAAAAAGTACACTTGGTTCGGGTAAGAACTGGAGAAATCTTGAAATTTTAATTTTAGGGAAAACTTAAGATTCTGCCACTTGAATGTATGAAACTTGGATTATAATTGTATTTATTTAGTTCCCGTAGGGCGGATGATTTAAAGAGCTTTTCGTATTTTCAAGTAAACATCAAAATTATCTAGAAAGTTGGTACCCAAAGCCTTTTCCTTCCCAGGAATTGACTTCAAATTGTTTCGTCGTGTGCTAAGACTCGGGCTGGTGGATCTAGTCCCAAAGTTGGAACACGTCCGAAGATCAATTTCAGATATTATTATGTTCAGCATCCAAAACTTGCATTTGATTTTCGCACTTAAATTTATATAATTCACAACAAACATGTTTTTAAGCCAAAATATTGGGGGAAAAATAATGATTTTCGAGTTGACGTCTTTTAGGCTATAAAAACCGTACTAAATGAGTTTAATTTAAATATTTTTCTCTTAATTTTATTGTTAACCTCAAAGGAGTTAACTTTTTATCTTAAAAGTTTTATCAACCTCAGTTAGCCAATTGACGTCAAACTGGATGAAAACACTAAACAATTACTATCACTGGCCATTTATCTCACATTCCTGGTTAAAAATAACTTTGAAAAAGTTTATCTGCATCTTAACGACCATTAAAATATTATGTGTCCTTAACGTTGTGTCACACATTACTTAAGTTAGTTCCTGTCATTTCAAAATTTTAATTGGCAATTATTTTTTGTATTAGTCATTTATTCATAATTTGTTATTAATACAATATACACTATTCAACTAAAAAATAATACTAAAAATTAAAATAAATATAAACTGTACAATTCCACCAAGGTGTAAACCTGCGGTAGAGTGCCCAGAAGACAAGCAGCATTGCCAAATTGAATGGCAATGCTAATCCTCTGTGCGAGGTCATTTCCAGCCGTTCACGAGATATGTCAATCAGCGAAATAGGTTACTGATTGACATTTCTTGATGACCCGATGGACCCCACGGCTCCAGAGTTTCTACCTCAAAAGGCTCAAATATATAGTAGCTACTTATACATACATATTTTCGCCTTTTGTGGTTCTCTGCTTCGGCTGCAGCAGCGCTGGCCTTTGATCTGGTAACCTGGAGATGGGACGGAGAAAAATTGTTATTTATAATTCAATGTAAAAAGAAAGTTTTGTATTATTTTGTTTGTTTGTAATAACTTTTTCGGGCACAAAAATAAGATTACAATAATACAAAAACTAAAAAATAGTTGCAACGGCGCGGCGGACTTAACCTATAGTCATAGAGAGATCTCTTCTATTCAACAGGGTCGTTACAGGAATATATTTAAAAGAAGGTGGTAGAAGTTGGTTGTTTATTTTTTTATTCAAATTGTATTGTACACAATGTTGGGTTCATTTGCTATAAATACCCCCTTATTTATAAAAAATACAAACAATCAATTAATTCATCAATTAATTGATGAACCATTTCAATTCAAAATCATCATCCAAATAATTTCAATTACTCAATTTGTTTACTAAAACATGTACTCTATTGTTTTTCATAAGGACAGGAAGTACATCTAGATACTAGAAAACAATGCTAGTCGCAGTTTGGGCTTTATTGCCTTGTGATAAGCCCCAAAATAGGTTCTTCCTACGATTGTTTAATATTTTGTCTAAGCGATTAGTAGCATTTGTAAACTATTATGGTATGATGCTGTCTGTTCTTAAAGCACACGTGGTAAGATCAGGGTTATAACTAATATATTATAAAGTACAGATGTTTCATTAGTATGAACTGCCTCCGTGGTCCAGTGGTTGAAACGTATTTCTCGATTTCCATGGGAAGCATTTTTTGTTCCATGGGAAGTACCTTGGTAATAAGTTGATCGAATATGTTTCTCACGCCTTCTTCGTCCAAGCGTGTTTCCCAGTAGCGTCTTCAGCTTTCTTTTTCCTTTTTTCTCTCCTTTTCATCTTAGTGTTCTCCCGGCTACGTCCGTCTATACGTACTGTACATATTGTTAGTCTTATAAAATAGGTTACTAATTTTGGGAAATTTGCATGAAGGAACAGTCTTCATCCCATTTGTTAGAGCTATATAGGAAGGTTGTAAGAAATCTAGTCACTAACAAATACGTAGTAATTTTTGATCATTAAAATAAATTCAATGCCAAGGTTGAGAAAAACATTATAAATCAAGTAAACATTGAAAAATATTACTGTAGGTAGACCTATGCCTTCAAAGACATATTGTGCGTCACTCGTGTTCTTGACATAAAAAAAAACCACGTGTAAAAAGACATGCCGTCTCTTTCACACATATAGATTTCATGTTATGAGGAAAAGAGATAGTAGAACAATAAAAGCGAATTTAGAGTCCATTAAATCGTGTTATCAAGCGTTAGAACAATGCAACGTTATAGCGAAATGGTCTTGTTTTGTTTCTTTTGGAGTGGCCGACGTGTCTGCTGTTTTTAACCGAGTTTTGAAAAAGAAGGTTGTTGGAAGAATACCCATTGGTTTCGTTAACTGCGTCCGTGGAATGATGGTTAAAGCGTATGCTGTTTTAAGGCCCCCTCAATTAACTATCACCGTTCATGAGATTGAGACTAGAGTGTTTTTTTTGAAAAGTGTGAATGACGTAAAATGGGAGAGTCGACAATTTTTTTGTAGAAAACGAATGATTTTTATTCGACATAAATGTCACACATTTTAAAAATAAAGCTCCTGGTGACAGACAGACAGACGGACGAACGGACAGCGGAGTTTTTGTAATAGGGCTCGTTTTAACCTTTGAACACGAAACCCTAAAAATGAAATACTTCTCTTAACCAGACAATTTCCCAGCTGCATAAGAAATTTTAGATCCGGTTCAAAGGTTAACATAATATGTTGCCAGTGTGTTACAAGTGATTTTAAACATATTTTTTTCTTTCAGTCGTTGTTAACAAATTATCGCTAATAATAGCAACTTAGCATGGGTATATGTCAGCCTGTTGATATTTTAATTAAAATTTGTGTAAATCTTGGAATGTGTAATCTATGTGCTTGTATTTATCAAAACTGCTGTTTATTAATTTTCTTTTTTAGTGCTTTATTGTTTATCTACATTTTTCCACGTAATTTTAAAAGACTGAACTCATCATTATCATCACTTCGTGTAGGTTACATTGTCTATCGACTATGTACACCCTGGTGTCAGAGTTGTTCGGAACCGCCTATCGGCCTTTGACGTGGTTCCTTTAACGACTACCAAATGGCAGCCAGCCTTCGGAAGCACGGAATCATCTTTACTATCAGACAATCAGGTGATTCAAGCCTGCAAAGTCCTAACCAAACTGGAAATATCTAAACAAAGTATGCTTCCGGTGGGAATCGAACCCACCAGCCCCCGGGTCAAAGGCGAACGCCTTAACCACTGGACCACGGAGGCAGTTGAACTAATTTTCTAGAGATTTTAATTAGTAGATGTACATGTCGTGGCCAAATCGTAGACTTGTTCATTTCATGATATTGTCGACCACATCATGAAATGCGACCATTTCACAATATGGCCTTAACGGAGTCGACCATATCGTTAAAACGTCAGCATCATTTTAATAATAATTCGTATTTTTATTCTCAAAATATCACTCTTAAATTCTGGAAGTTTAGTTGTAAGTTTAGTATATATTACTAAGTGCTTTACGATAACCAATTTATCTTTAAACTTTTATTATAACATTAATATGGTTCGATTTTTAAACAGCTGATATCCCACCACCATGATAACGCTAAAAAAAGTAGCTACATCAGCGCCTCTACTGGTTAAAAATGTAACTTGGTTTTTGGCCAGATCATGATGTAGTCGTGCATCAGTTGAAATTATCATGAAATATTTATTGGGAGCTCAATGATCTATGGTCGACTATGTTTTGGACTTTTAAATGGTGGCATTTCATGATATGATCGACCACATCATGAAATGATCAATTTGACGACCTGACCACGACATATACACGGATAAAAAATTGAAGGCAATATTGGTGGAATGGGCTTAATTTAGACATTTACTAGGATAGTCGAAGAGAGCGAATCACAGACAAAAATACATACTTTACTAAACGTGACCATAAACAATATACTTCTATGTTTAATTTTGTAGTATTAACAAAATAATATAATAATATTTATTTAATATTTTTTGTACTTTTACAGAATACTAACGAATAGTTCTTTTTTTTAAAGAAATTTAACCTGTCTTAAATATCTACAAAATAATAAAATTAACGCCAATATCTTAGATTCTTTAAAAACATCATTTCTCAACCATTCACAGCATTTTAAACATAACTGAACCTGTTAATTTTGGTAATTAAATACCGTATAGTACTTTAAATTCGCAATCCACAAATAAGTAGCTCCAATGGAGCGACTTACCTTCTTCAGAGCATCCGAATCAGTTCAAATAGCATTAATACCATGTACGGAACACTATTATCGTTTTTCTACGAATTATTCGAATACATTCGAAATGCGTGTTGAAATTTACGACGGATCGACATTTCCTTCCTTTTAAAGATATTGCAAACTGCGTGTGACTGTACGTCATTGATGTTATTTAATCGAGTAATTGGGAAAGAAGGTGTGTAGACCATGGAGGGTATTTGGGAATTGTACTGTACTTGAAATTGATAACTGGCAATTATTTACTAGATAACTAGATTATTTTTAAAACAATTCGGTTGTACCTATATATCTTTTTTTGAATAATAATTTAATTACAAGCTGTTTCCCGCAGCTCCGCCTGCGTCAAAAAGTACGAGTAGCCTATGTTTGACCCCGGATCTTCAACTATATTCATACTAAATTTCATCAAAATCCGTTCAGCGGTTTGGCCGTGAAAGCGTAACAGACAGACAGAAAGACAGACAGACAGACAGACTTTCGCATTTATAATATTAGTATGGATATGGATGGATAGTATGGATTCGCTATAGTATTACGAACATCTATTGATTGTGGTAACCTCTTGCTTTAATTTGGGCTGTATGCCTCTTTGTAAAAAATCCGTAAAAATAGTTGATAACGACAACATTTATATTTGCTTCAACGCCCATATCTCAAAAACTGAATTTGATTCCAAACGAACTTAGATGTTTCTTATGCGTATTTCCTACACACCTGAAAATACGTTTTCCACCAGAAAAACATTATCCTAGTATGTTTTGGAGAATTCATGGAGCAATTACAAAGAGGAGATGCCGTAATAAGCGTTTTGTAAGAAAGTATTTGTGAGGCTACACGGGGCGGCAGGCAGACGTGCGGGATGCTTGGTTTAGGCCGTGGCTCTAACCATGGAGTACGAGCAATGACAAGCTCCGCCCACTTTTGTGTTGGCGAGGCGCCAATGATCACCTCACTGCGTCTTTCAAACGTCCTCTTTGTAATTGCTCCATGGGAGAATTCTAGCAAAAAGTGCATACCTATTATTTATACCAGCCAATACCATAACCCTACTTTTGGCTTCGCCGTAGTCGGGTAATTACTATATTGTATGAATCTAATTCTGTTTTCGAGCGTGATTTAGTAGAAAACAGGCTTTGATGACCAACGCATTTTATTGATAAATCGTGGTTTTGCTGATCGTTCGAAATATCTATTGACGTACGTAAAGGAAAGTCGAAACACGATATTGATGAATATGAAAAAAACGTTTGACGTAAATGGTCTGATGAAAATAATATAAAGGAAAATAACTACATAATTTAGTAGGTATTCTCATTAAGGGATATATGCGTCATTTTGTTTGTTTGTTTTATTTATCTTTATTACACAATACAAATAAAGTACATAGGAAAAAATGCAACGAAAGAGATCACTTCCTCTCTCTCTCTAAAAATCTCTAAAAAAAAAAACAAATCTGGAAAAAGCTTCCTTTCGAGATAAGAGCTGTCTTCTCAATCTTTCAACTCTCAGATAAGAGAATATACGAACGATCGGACTTGAGCTGAGCTTACTGTTTTTATGTGTAATTAAATTTGTATGTTAGATGTAAGTCTATGTATACTTTGCACCTAAGATTTCTTTGCGTGTTGTGCCCTCTTATGTGCCCATATGTCTATGTCCTATGTTTGTTTCGTTGACTGGAAGAGATCCCTATTTGGGATAAGTCCCCCTTTTGTTGTAACCTGTATTCTGATACTATGTTCTTTGCGTACAATAAAGATTTTTACATACATACACTTCCAGTCCACCAAGATTTCTGATAAACTAGCTTCTTCCCTCAGCTCCGACTGCGTCAAAAAGTAGCCTATGTTTGACCCCGGGTCTTCAACCTATATTCATACCAAATTTCATCAAAATCCGTCCAGAGGGAGAGGGGTTACTGTCAGTGAAAGAGTTAATATAGTCGTAATTTTTAAGAAAATATTTAATTTTCCGTAAACATTACAATATATTGTTAATTTTTATAAGATTTTTCTCGAAAGTGAATTAGTAGAATCAGTGAAACATCTTCGAAAATTATAATCAATTGATAGTTCAAAATGAAATTACTTTTTTTTTAACTAAATTTAACTGCTTCTTTTACACGACATTTGAAACAAGAACACATTTAGTCCATGAGACTCTACCATCGTATCATACATACATCATAGTACCTACCAGGGCGTCAATTCTTATATTTTACATAGCGCACAATTGAATTTTAGGTGGATCGCAATGACAACTTTTGACGTTTCTGGTATTCTGTTACAAATTTTAAGACCAATCTTATTCCATTGGCATGCCATTGAACTGCAACTAGAAAGCATCAATTCTTTCAACTTTTCGGTACTCTGTTATTTGTTATTTATTTTATTTACATTTTTTCTACTATTACCATTCAATTACGTTTTAGTTGCAAATAAATAGAGATTCAAAAATATGTTAGCAGAATACCAATATTGAGCATATCAAAAATGCATCGTAATTGAATATCAGTTGCATGGTCTTTAAAAGTTGATTAGCGGATTTGACCCCCAGATTATACAAATGCAGTCAGCAACTGAGTTAGGGGCATGTCTTAGTTACTTTTCTATCCGCTAGAGGCGCTTTAAGAATTTGTCATATAAAATTGCAAACGTTGTTGCTATATGTAGCGAAATGTAGAGACAAAAACATTTGTAATGGTTTAACTGTAGTGCCATAATTAATCACCTACTTTATGGCAATATGATTCATACTACATTCTTGGCAAGAAACATTATTAGATCTCAACAATAGGCTACTTGACTGTATTCATACTTGGTTAATATTGTTATACTAAACAAAATATACACTAAAAAGTAACCGATTCTGAAAACAACAACAAAATTGGTTGTTAATTAAGGCAGTAATTCGATTTTAAAGTTTTCTCTAGAAGAAAAGTGGAAGCGTGGTGTCTTGCTATCCCTTTTGTACGCACGAAACCGAGTGGCAGTGACGTCACAGCTCACACAGTGCATCCTTTTCTTGTTTTTTGACAGTTTCCCCTTCCACCGAATTTCAAAGGCTTATAATTTATTTATTTTTAAAGGGATTACAAAAATTGTTTCATAATTCTGTTTCTGGAAATAAAAATATTGATATGAAAGAAAAAATAAAAATTAGTAGAGTACCCAATTGTCACCAGAGGCTAAAATTACCATAAGTCATTATCTCGATTCCCTTTCGAAACTGACTCGCTCATCGCATACGCCTTCCATAAAACCGAAATTCCACCAATAGTAAAGTTCTATACGATACTCGTATGTAACTCACACGTTTGACGTCACGATTTCGTGGTTGTGGTCTTTCTGACTCACACAAATAGTGGTTTATATTTGCAACATTGTGTTTTACCAGCCAGTGCGCTTCCAACCGTCCTCGGAACGTTTGGAATTTGAATTTTGTTTTTAATTTTTTCGCGCGTTGTGTTGTGTCAGTTGACAGTGTTTTGGTAAAATGCGTTCGAAGAGTTTGAGTTTTAATATGGAAGATTTTATGGATGTTGTCGTTTGGGCTTACATCTTCAGTAACAAAAAGGTATTTTTTATTATATTAAGTAATAAATTTATGTATTATGAGTGATAAATTCCAGCAACACGCTCGTGACATCTCCGGTGTTGCAGGCGTTCATAGGCTACGGTACTACTTGCCATCAGGTGGGCCGTATGCCTGTTTGTCTACTTAATTGTATAAAAAAAATATAAAAAATATATGATTATGGTGTGTGAAATGACGAAAAGATTGGCAGGAATTCAGAAACGGAGTATTGAATTGAAATGGCAGTCTTCAAAAAGGACGTAGAAAAAAGAGTGATAAATTCCTTCAGGGTCGGCAACACGCTCGTGACATCTCCGGTGTTGTAGGAGTTCATAAGCTACGGTAACCACTTACCATCAGATGGGCTGTAAGCCTGTTTGACTAAAGAGTTGCATGTAAGAAATTGGTATTAACTTTAGTATATGTTGTGTTGACTCTACGTACGTACGACCATTTTTGGTTTTGGTATGTAATTTATCTATATAGGAAGTAGTATACTATTACATTATGTAAGCACATCTATCATCCTAGCGTTATTTCGATTACGTAGCTTTTTCTAAATCCACAAGACAATTAACAAGATTACCGCTAAAAATAGAATCGGCCATTTCTCAATTTCAAAGAATCTCACATTTCATTAAAATCGTTTCAGTTAATAAAAAAAGTGAAATTGTAACAAATCATTGGATCAATTTTATGTAAAATCATAGTGTGAAATGTAATGGAATCCAACGTTATTTGCCTCCTACGAGAAAGTTCTTTTTTCTCGTTAGAAGGGCTATTTTTGTAATGTGTGACTCACATGTCGAATGAAAATAGTTCGAATCACCGAATTTGCGTGATTCATACGGACGTACATCGGAGCCTTATTAACAGTATACCGTTTTACCTTTTGAGCACGGAACCCTGAAAATGGATATTTACGAGTTAAGTACCGAATTAATAACAGTATCTAAAGAGGATATTATTATCACAAAAGCAGATATTTATGGCGAAATATTTGAAAACAAATATGATAATATTTAAATTTAACATCCTACGTGACTTTGGTAACATATACAATCATGTTTTTCCTAACATAAAAATACATGCAAATTGTATGTGGCTTATTATTTACAAAACAGGTAAACCATTGTAAGGTTGAGAGTTTTTAGACACGTTAGGGACAAACGACCTCTATGGACAGATTGCAGAAACAGAACCAATTAAAACCAATGAGCCGATACCAGGCGAAAGTCTTTCTTGACGCGCACGTAAAACTATGAATGATCCATACTAATAATATTATAAATGCGAAAGTCTGTCTGTCTGTCTGTTACGCTTTCACGGCCAAACCGCTCAACGGATTTTGATGAAATTTGGTATGAATATAGTGAAGGATAAAAGAAAGCGATAAATCGTATTAAAATAATTTAGTTTCATGGTTAACATTTTAACGATGTGTATTTAATGGGGCATTGTTGGTCGCACGTACCCAAAACGATTGGCCAATTCAACTACTACTTGGATATCTGAAGGTGGACGCTGAAAACGGGGCAGACCCAGAAAGCGTTGGAGCGATGACCTGAAGGATTTTCAAAGTAGGTGGCTGGAGTTGGCTCTAGGTAGAGACCCGTGGAAGGAAATGGGGGTGGCCGTTGACCAGCAGTGGGACGTAAATGGTTAAAGAAAAATGTGTAACAACGCGAAAACGTAAGAAATTGTTATAGATACCTACGTTTTTCTCATTCCCTGACTATTTATATATCTGTCAATTTCCCTGATGTTTTTTCAGTCTCATCATCAGCTTACGATTTTTTTCTTCTATCCTGAAAACAAAGCAATCATTCCTTGTAAATCGAACCCACAAACGACTATATTTTGAGACAATTGCTTTAAAAACTCAAACACAGAAGTGGTCAATGGATTAAAGAAAGACATTGACAAAGGAAAGTCGTTTGTAGGAGTGGAGTACGCATAGCGTATCAACCCTCTCTATCGTCATTAGTATGTGTGGTGGGCATTATAATATCTAAGGATAAAAACTAGTTGGACTCGGATTTACAACAACACGCATTGAGCGTTTGCTACCGCTCGCGAGTTTGCATCGCTCGCTTGATCAAAGGCAAAGCCCATGGCCGAGGTTCGTCCCAACTGGGAGCCCCTTGTGCATTTGCCGAAAAGGCTGAGTGGTCAATAGCCCTCGCCTCAAACTGTCTAGCTGTAAATTTAAAAGCTCACAGGAGCTAAAATTGTAGGTCATGTCAAAAAAAAAAAAGGATTTACAACTAGACTTAGTCCATCTGCCAGCGTGAATACATCTCTGAAAATAATTCCGTTGCTCAGTTATATGTTATAGCAAGAGGTCTGGGACTTCAAACAAAAGACGGAATTACATTTCACATCTAAGTAAATTCAAACAATTTTAATCACGTTAAGACAATATTGTTTTTATTGTAACGTTTTTTGTTGGATTTGTTAACCAATTTACAATCTATTTTTGAGTTCGAATGTCATTTCAGCGTGACAAATCCGACTACTGTCAATAAAAACCATAAATACTACCTAGTGATGTTAACTCTTGATATGTAAAATAAAATTTCTGCGGTGGATGAAACTGTTAAAAGAAGTGTAACTGAGGTACTTATTACTACGTAGGGTATACATATAGATAATAATATTTATTTATGTAATCTCTATTTGTGTATAAAAAAAAGTTTTTCTCTACTGTCTCTACTGACACCTTTGTTCTTTTGTTACGGACCTTACATACAACATAGTAGCTGCGGATGTTAGTAAATAAAAATAAAATAAACCGAAATAAAATATGTACCGTGTTGGTTCAGTTGGAGATGGTGCGCCGCACACCACATCTGGACCAAGTTATGGGAATTTAATGCAAAGCGTGGAAAAACTAGATTGGGCTTTAAATTATGCAACTTGGAAGGTACAGATTGAGTTATAACTCGTAATGGAAGATTTATGGGATTATATACAAGAGATATCGAAGAATCAAAAATAACATTACAATGTTAAAAATCTAAAAAATAAATGCAACTTTATATACTCATTAGAAATATATATATTTTTTTTATTGAATTTCTCACTTTTATTCCTTAAACCTCAAAGTTTCTCCATTCGAAATTTATCGATTACTATTGCTCTATCGATAGTTGAGAGTCAATCACTTTGACGTATTAATGGTATCACATGTGAGATGTAGTAACAGTATGCAAACGAAAAAACTTTATTGAAGTGTGCAAGTTTTAAGTATGTGTTATATTTTTTTGATGTGTTTGTTTCGTCGTTACAATTTTTATTTTTATGTAATGGTGCGAAGTTGCATTAATGTCCACGTCAATAATTCCATGTGTGCAGGTTTCCCTGCCCCCCGACCCCCGCAAAAAAAGGAAGATTATTAAGAAGGCGTCTCCTCTCCTACAAATGACGTTCTTTTCTCAATGAACAAAGATAATAAATAAAAAATTTCAAAACGTTTGATATTTTTTCCTGCTCATAGAAATATGGATCTTTGTTTCGTGACCTAATTAAAAAATTACATTAGTTAAAATATGATATTTTTCAGTTAACAAGGTACGTTTTTCCTACCAGAAGAAAAACAAATCAAGCGTTTTTGGAATTTCGATCTAATCGTATTTTCTCAAAAAAAATTTATCTATGTTAGTATCAGCGTTCATGTGCGCACGAAGTGACAGTAATTAGACACATGACACTAACGACACTGCCAATTAGTGTCACTAGGTGTCATGTCAAACGATCTGAAAAGTTTGATTGGTAGCAATATTGTCATTATTTTTTTGAATTAATTTGATGCCGTATATGCAACATTGAGTCACTGTCACAATAACTAATTTATTTTCAAAAAATCCATTCCGTTTAACGTAAGCATTAAGTGATCTTGCATAGAACATTTTTTGCGGCGCTCATATTTTCTGTTTCTTTATATGATTGATTGGTAGAGAATGCTTTTACTCAATCAGTACATAAAGGTGTTAGTGTTTAGGACTAAGTCCGCCAATTGTATGTTTAAGTTGCGGTACAATAAAGTTTTCAAATTCAAATGCTTATATGTTAAAACCTGTCAAGGCTGGTCCTCAAGTGGTTATGTAGCTTTTATTAAATTTAACTAAATTTTGATGTACTTGGAGGACTTCTTGTACTGAATATCTTCTACTAAAGATTTTTACTAGTTCACTGATTTTGCTTTAATTTCATTACGGTAAATATTTGTTAGTTATTCATTTAATATTACTTTAAAATAGTTAATTAGTAGCGCTGTTTAAATAGGTACCTAGAGTCCTACATAAAGTAATTGGAAATTAATTAATGCACTATTTTTACAGTAACAGGAAACTCACATTCCTGAACGATTTGTATAATATTTTCCTCATTTAGTTACTATTAAGTATAATATAATTTACAATCATTATTCAAATTACATAAATTATTTGAGTTATGACAATATGATATTGACAAAATTTTAAAGACTCTTTCTCTGACTCAAGAGTTGTTTTTGACATTTGATTTCTTACGTTTCGAAGTAGGTTGTAGGGTCGGCAACGCGCTCGTGACATCTCCGGTGTTGCAGGCGTTCATAGGCTACGGTAACTCTTACCATCAGGTGGGCCGTACGCATATTTGCCTACTTAGTTGTATAAAAAAAGATATAATTTAGCTATATAAACGATTTGACCAAAGAAGCTTAATTTTGTTAAAAGCTTAAGCTGCTTTACCAATTCCGAAACAATTAAACTAAGCATGTTTCCAGTGGGAATCAAACCCACGACATTTTAACCACTTTACCACGGCGGCAGTTAAATAACGATATCTTCTTGTTCACAGCAATCCGAAAGATGGCGTAAGCTCCGCAACATCGTCCAGTGGACTCCATTCTTCCAGACCTATAAGAAGCAGAGGTACCCTTGGATCCAGTTAGCTGGCCACCAAGGCAACTTCAAGGCTGGACCAGACCAGGGCACGATTCTGAAGAAGCTTTGTCAGCAGGAGGAAAAGTGTTTTAAGGTGAGGATATGATGATAAATAAATATAGGCATAAAACATATCATCATCAGTTCAGCAATCACCGACAGCCCAGCGGATTAGTTGTTTGAAGTGGCAGTGGGCGGAGCACATATCGCGGAGAACCGATGGCCGATGTGGCAGAACGGTTCTCGAATGGCGACCTCGAACCGGCAAGCGGTGGACAGCTACCGAACAGATGGTCAGACGACCTGAAATAGGTCGCAGGCAAACGGTCATTTTGGAAATCATTAGGATTGACCTATGTCCGGCAGTGGACTGACTCCGTCTGAATTGATAAAGTCCAGAAGTTACAATATTTTTTCAATTACTTCTATGAGCTAGGGCAAATTACATATATAAAATTGAAATAGGTTTTGTTGATAGTTTCATACACTCATTTTTTAAGTAGAGAACTGAAAATAATTTTAAACTGAATTATGGTATGAACCGACCTTTTTTTAAAAAACAGTTAACAAAATACACAGGTGTTGTTGAAATATAATGTATCTATGACAAAATAAACATACTGCATTTAAACAATAGCCGCTTAATCTATGACAATTTCTGAACATACTTACTTACAAAGATGGCGCAGCGACCCAAAGTAGGTCTTGGCCTTCGATAATAAGGATCTCCACTTCGATCTATCCTGCACCATCTCCTGACAGTCATCGGCGTGCAGCTCGCGCAGATCCCTTCGCACCTCGTCAATCCAGCGATATCTGGGACGGCCGACCGGACGCCGTCCCCTCGGCCCTCCCACATATGCTCTCTTCACCGCTCGGTGTTGTTGTAAGTGCCCAAGCCAGCGCACTCGCTGGGCTTTCGTCTCGCCAATTATATTTGGCCCTGCCACCAGATCTTCTAGCTCTTTATTCTTTATTTGCCTCCAAACCCCATTCTCAGTCTTTACCGGCCCCAGAATTTTACGTGAAACTACAGCAACATCTCTACTTTGTCAATTGACCCTGCACACTTTAATGTCAGAGTTTTTCGAAACCACCTCTCGGCCTCTAACGAAAAATTTTAAGAAATATACAAAATAATGTTTTTTTCTGCCATAATTCTTCGTTAACTCGTAGGAACAATCTTTCTCCTTTAAGTCCAACCTTCAGTATAATACCGTTTTATGAAAATCGGTATAGAGGAGAAATAAAAAATATACGATTAAAAAAACAGAAATTGTAAAATTCCTCCGCATCGCTGTCAATTGGGAAAGTGCCCGGAAGGCTGGCAGCATCACCATGCTATATGGCAATGCTGATTCTTTGAGCCAAGCCAACTTCACTAAAAACTAACTTCTATTTTAGTGAAAACCATCTGTACTACCTTACTAGATTTGATGTAAGGTTTATTGATTTATTATTATTATATTAAATGATGTACTTGTTTTTTTTCTACGGAGTACGTACGGAGTACGGAGTGGAGTACGTCTGAGCGATAAAATTAGAAATAGTGAGGAAATAGTGTGGTGTGAATGAGGATGTAGTGACAAAAATAGAAAAAGGCATGTTAAGATGGTTTGGGCATGTAGAAAGGGTGGATGAAAGGAGACTTACAAAAAATATTTATAAATCAAAGGTGACAGGAAAAGTCGGTAAGGGCCGGCCTCGGAGAACATATTGTGACCAAATCGCAGACATATTAAAAAAGGGAGATGTCAGGAGTACCCGTAATCGACGAGAGTGTATGACGAGAGTGATGAGCGTAGAAGAAGCGAGGAAAGTCTGTAAGGATCGTAGCAAATGGAAATCCGTAGTCTCTGCCTACCCCTGCGGGAAAAAGGCGTGATGGTATGTATGTATGTTTTTTTTCTATACAATCGCCGTCAAATTGAAAAATTTCAACAAAATGCCGATTTTTTTAAGATTTTCATTCAATTTTTTCTGTCAAGGCAAAGCGTATAACACTATAAAGCATATCTTCACCTTTACGACAGTAGGAATATCATTCCATGAATTTTAGCGGTTGATACCCAAAAACTGTTTCTAATACACCTCTGTCGCGATATTTTACGCTTCTGGTCTTACCACTTCGTCTTAATAAAATGTGGTTTCTTCAATAAATAGCAACTGAACAACGTCCTTACGTAGTCTACAAAAAGCATAACTGTTTACTTTTCTCATTATTATATCATAGTTAACCTGCAATTTTAGTTAAGTATTGACATATACATACATCTAGTACTCACTATCTAATTAATAGGTATTGCGTCAAAAACGGTCAATGTATTTAATAATGATCGTCTTTATCACATTATGTAAACAATTGAGGACAGAAACGTGTTGTTTCTAAGCTACTTGTATCTTTGACTTAGTGACATTATTTCACAAGAAAATGTATATTATGCAATAAAAATAATGGATATGTTACAATATTTATTTCATGTAGGATAAAGCGTATCCAGGTTAGACATACTTTGGCTGTTTCCCGCAGTTTCGCTTGCGTCAAAAAGTAGCTTATGTCTGACCCCGGGTCTTCAGATATATTCATACCAAATTTCATCAAAATTCGTTCTGCGGTTTGGCCGTGAAAGCGTGAGACAGACAGACAGACTTTCGCACTTTTAATATTAGTATGGATAGTACTAATTTACTTATTATTATGGGCTTCATGAAACGTTTATTGAAAAAAAATCTAGCAACGGAATTTTTCCTCTAAATATTTCAGAAATGCAAAAATTTCTGAAAATATGTAACTTAAGGTTTACATCTCTGGGTGGTGGTGGAGGTGCCTCTAGTGCGGTGACCAATCCAAGTTAAGCCGCCATCGCTGTCCCTTGGCATGCACTATAGCTACAAACACAAGCCAAGAGTGCTAGTCACATGTCTTATGGAAATCATTGCACTCACCGTTAATGTCGAATGGAAATCATTCGAAAACTAGCGATAATCATTCGACTCGCCGATTTATTAGTGAGACACAGATCTCAAAAATATCACTCCAAACTATAGAACTACTGACGAACTAATAAGGATTATTAACAAAGATGGTGACAAACCACTCAATTCAACTTTCGCTTCTCTTATTTAGCAACCAACTCGAAATAAATTAAATTATACTCTTTAGTATTTTAGCTTGACGTCAAACAGTTACACAATGGATGACGTCGGAAGACGCACATTACTTTGACGATCTCATACAAGTATAGCTCTTTTAGTAATATTTCTGCTCATTGATTCAGATCACATAATATCTGATAACATAATGTGTTCGAAGCTTGCATATACCCCTTCGTTCATGTTCGAAAACTATCTAAACTTTTTTTTAATTTAAATGTTACAAGTAAATATTTTGACAACTTTATTGCATGTTACAGACGTTTTCAAGGTAGAGCTAAGTGGAATAGTTCAAAATAACTGTAAAATAATAAAATAAATCATTTATTAACCAGTAAGAATTCACTAAAAATGTTCTTATGTACCAAACTGGCAAATACTGTGTATTTTCAAAGAAACCTTTAATTTTGCGAGTTGAATGTACTGTAATTATTCATGACATGACGACTAAATCGAAAAAAGGCGTGTACTTGCTTCACGAATACGTTATTTTAATTTGTTTGTATTTTTTTTTATACAACTAAGTAGGCAAACAGGCGTACGGCCCACCTGATGGTAAGTGCTTACCGTAGCCTATGAACGCTTGCAATATCGGAGATGTCATGAGCGCGTTGCCTACCCTGAAGAAATTTTTGCACGCCCTTTTTGAAGGCTCCCATGTTACAGTCACTAGGGAAAACCATGGCAGGGAGTTCATTCCATAATCGCAGTGTACGAAAAGTGTAGTGTAAGTGTGTGTATTTACGGATTTATATAATAATATTCATACTGAGACTAAGCTTTATGTAAAGTTGTAACTGTTTGAAGTTTAGTAGGTTAGACATAACATACAGACAGAAAATGGTAAAACCAGACAAGACCTAGAACGTGGAAACCAACAGTGATTCCAATGTATTTCATAAATGTATACTAAGAACTAATGAATATTGCTAACTGAAATATTTAAATAGATAGATATGGTACACCTACGGATAATAATTCTCGAATAATAATAAAGAGTCAGAAAAGAAAATCAGAGTTACGATTTTCTAAATCCGTACTAATATTATAAATGCGAAAGTCTGTCTGTCTGTCCGTCTGTCTGTCTGTCTGTCTGTTACGCTTTCACGGCCAAACAGCTAAACGGATTTTGATGAAATAGTACCCGGGGGGGTCATCAACTATATTCATACCAAATTTCATACAACATCAAACATACAACTTTTGGATGTAGGCGGGGCTGCGGGAAACAGCTAGTAATAAATAAATGAATTAATAAATCTGATAATATTGGACACTAGTTCACTGCTAGAGACCTATTTTTGAATAATATGACCCAAAATCTTTGATGAGCCCAATGAAAATTACTAAACTCACTGGTTTTGTGCGAATCATACTTGAAAAAGTTGCAGTTGCAGATAGCAACCGCTTTTTTGTAATATAATTAGTACCTGCAATCAAAATAAGGACGATGACTATACAGTACCCTATATCTGAAGCGACAAAAATCAACGATAATTCGTCGTAATTTAATATTGATTAACTCGTTATGATTGTAAGCAATGACGCAATCAATTATGATAGTGTAATCGCTCTTCGATTGACTTTTTTATAATGATACATTGACGTCATTAATGATTGGACTTTTGTCATTATTTCCAGTTGCTGATGAAAGATATACTCCGGCCTTTCGTTCCTGAGTACAAAGGACAAGTCACGTGCGAAGATGGAGAAAGTATCCTTTTTACAATAAAAAAATATAAGTTCAACTTCATCATGTATGCAATCCATCCATTTTTCTAGGTCTTATTCTCCACTTACATTAAATCATTCTACGTTTAGAGAATTTTTGACCAAAAACATCGTACAGTACAGCATTTATTTGATCATTCTCTACTTTTTCTTCAATTCATTATATACCGATCACATAAGCTTTTCATACAGTTTAAAATTTGAAATACCAAAAACATATCCTTAACCGAACCCAACACAGTGTACCTACAACTCCAAGATTTGCTGAGTGATTTCGACTGCCCCTGTGTCATGGACTGCAAAATCGGAGTCAGGACGTACCTCGAGGAGGAACTGGCGAAGGCCAAAGAGAAGACTAAATTAAGAAAGGTAATTGACTAGCCCTACTTTGGGCTATTAAATACTGGCAAATTTACAAAGCAATCTATGTCTATGAGACGCGCGTCGTGAGGGTCGCCCCGCTCCCGTCTCCAGCGATGATACGTCATCATCCGATGATTGCTAATTATTAAGAATTTTATTGAGACGCATATCATCATCATTATAATTTTTATCAGGTTCAATCTACAAAAGTAACCATATTACATGATAAAGTTTAAATATATAACTTTCATCTTTAATACTTAATTCCTCTTTGACAAATGCATTGCCATATTTGAAAACACACATATTTTACAATTAAATACTGCCAAAATATGCCATACTACTACCTAAATCGTTAAAAGAAAAACGATTAATAATGTTTAGGTTACCATAGTAGATTGATTTAGACCACTAAGTAACATTACCTTTTCATGATTTCCAGGATATGTACGAAAAGATGATCCAAATCGACCCTAAAGCCCCATCAGAAGAAGAACACAGAAGTAAAGGGGTCACAAAACCTAGATACATGATCTGGAGAGAGACTATCAGCTCAACAGCAACCCTCGGCTTCAGAATAGATGGTGTTAAGAAAGCTGATGGAACCAGTTCTAAAGACTTCAAGACCACTAAAACAAGAGACCAAATTGTTGAAGCATTTAAAGATTTTACGAGCAGTTTTCCAAATGCAGTGGTAAGGATTAATATAATATTACAAACATGAAATCTAGGGATCTGTATGAAATTTACAAAATCTTGCACTTAATGTTGATCATTCTTTAATAAAAAAAAAATGATATTATCATTACGATTAAAACGCAGTACGTTATTTATGATGAACTCCAGTTTTTGTATCACCACTTTGTCTATTTAATCTCCCATAAATTAAAGAAATTAGATGTCATTATCAGATAATTACAGATCTACAGTTTGTAGATGAGAATTTTTTTCTTAAGTTGGAACAATAGGAGTTTGCCATGAGAACATGAAATCATGAGTTGTTTGAGTTGTTCAAAATCAACTCTGATCTAACTATAGTATATAAATTGCAGATATCTTCAAATTCAAATATTTGTACATCTACTTCTAATTTATTCTTTCGAAAGATGTTCCATACAAACTTACTATTCCTATATTATTGCTAGATTATAGGTTTTCGAGACACTAAGTACTTTATCAAACTTTTTGGGTACTGAGATTGACGAAAACAATACTAAGTAGTAATGAACTAGAATCACAACTTCTTACTATATACGTAATTGTTGAAATTGATTAAAGAACTTACTTTATTATTCTTGCCTTTTCAGCCGAGGTACCTTGAGAGATTGAAGAATATACGCGCAACTTTGCAAGAATCGCACTTCTTCAAGACGCACGAGCTCATCGGCAGCTCTCTTCTCTTTGTCCACGACAAGAGAAGAGCATCCATTTGGATGATCGACTTCGCCAAGACTGTTTCCGTACCAGATAACGTCAACATTGACCACAATACCACCTGGAAAGTTGGCAACCACGAAGATGGTTACCTTATAGGCTTAGATAATTTAATCTCCATTTTCGAATCTCTCATTAAGGATGGCAATGGGAATATAGACCAGTGCTATTCCAACCTTAGTTTAGATAAAGAAGTTAGACAGGACAATTTGGTCACTTGATCGTCAATGATTTTGAATCTCATTCGAGTTCTGACTATATACCAGAACACATTTTTGTGTTTCCCAGCAGTGCTAAGATCTGCTTTGTATATGACGCGATGTAGATTGTCTCTACTTTAGAAATTGAATATAAAATTAAATTGAGAGTAGATCAAATAGAAGTTTACGCTGACAATAATTGAAATTAAAACCATGCGGTTTATGACAGAATTGTGAATTTTAGTTAATATAATTAAATTCTAATCACACACTATTTGTTCAATTTAATGCAAAAAATATTATGTATATTTTTGTTATTTTGTAAATAAGTTGTAGTATTTAAAAGTTGTTTAAAATACTCATAATATTATATAAGTTTTGCACCACCAATAATTAATTATTTATTTTTAATTCGCAAGTAATATTATTTTAATTTGAATCAGTACACTAGTGCATTGATAAAATTAATTGAAAAATAATGTGTTGTTGCAATTTACTATTAAATTGAGTTTGTAAGAGTAATATCATGTTTTAACGACATCGTGATTGACGTCTAAGAAAACAATACGTAATTTATTCTGTATGCTTTGTACACTATATTAGTGTAACACCTACATAAATAGTTATCATTGCCAATAAAAATATACGTATACGGTGGTATTAATTAAAATTATCACACATATTTTTGAGTTTTATTTAATTTTGCAATATATTATATGAGTTATAATAAAAACACATCCATTGATAGATGTTTTTACAACACCGCTGTAGACCCTATGCCAAATTTGAGAATACTCATAAACATGAAAATAATATTTATTTCAGTATTCGAAATAATAAGGAATAACTCGCATTGATCTATTTTTTTGATAAATAATTAGTACTATACCTAAATAGTCTTTATCTCTAATATAATAAACACAATTTTGTGACTAGACATTGATTTATTACAAACAAAGGCACATGCTACAATACCTCAATAGTTTCTAGAAGAAATGTAGCCATCTGGGAAACAACAATTTAGGTAGGTAATAAAAATTCAGATCAATTGGACGGTTTTTAATCAATTAATATATTAACTAGGAATTAAATACTTATTAAGTAATTTGTTCTAGTAAGGCACAGGGTTACGTTTTGTCTTTATTATTATCAATAACTACATCTGTTAGGCTGCCTCTTCGTCCACTGTCATCTTCCGTACTTCCGCTTTCTTTTCGACGAGAAAACAGCCTTGGGACTGGCCCAGTTGATTTTCCAGGGTCACCTGGTGCTGGCGAGTATCTTCTAACTCTAGGTTTTTGAAGTCCTTCCTCGTTCACATTAACTGTTTCTGTATAAGGAGGAGGTGGCTGTGCCAACATTGACATTCGATTTTCTCTGGCAGCAGCTGCTGTTATTTGAAGTTCAGCACCTGCGACAACTGTTGCCAATGTTGGAGTAAAATGAGGAGCGGCCGCTCGTGCTGATATTCTTCTGCGTCTAGGTCCAGCTGTATCTTCAGTTTCCTGTACCACTGTAGGAGCCGATTCTTGAGAAGGGCGTGATACAGGTATTGGCGGTAAAGTAAAATCTGGTCTGATAGAGCCTCTTCTTTTTGTTTGAGGAACAGATTGTTCTGATATTAAATTCAGTAAGCTCGCAGGGCTAGCTGAACTTGGACCTTGTGCAGTTTCTAAAACAGCTAAAGCTCGCAGTAAATCAGCTACACTTGTTTGTTCTAAAGCTTCTACTTGCTCTGATTCTGACATCTTTGATATATTTACAGAAGGATCGAATAAACTGCCTCGTCCTCCTTTGGTTTTATTTTTGTAATTTTCTAATTCTTTATCAAATCCACTACCTCTTCCTTCTTGTGTGGACTCTTTATACCTATCTAAATCTCCTGCAAATAAGCTATTACGACCTTTCTTGGTCTGTTTATGATATTCTCTAATGCTAGCCTCTAAATCGCTTGTTCCCGCACCCTCGTCTGGTGAACTGACTTTGCGATCTTTCCCAAAGGAAGGGAAAAGGCTGCCGCGTCCACGACGGGTTTTATTTTTATAGTCAACTAATTCATCAGAACTTTCAGGCATTGCTTCCTCGTCATGTTTTTTAGATTTTCCGAATGTTGGAAACAGACTCATACGGCCTTTTTTAGTTCGGTTTTGATACCTTTGTAATTCTTCTTCGTCTATTGTATCATCATCATCGCTTGCATTATCACTGAAATCGAATGTAGGGAAAATACTATGCCTTCCTTTTTTAGTTTTTTCTTTATATCGCTGTGCTGTATCATCTTCAGGTTCACTAAAATCAAATGTGGGAAATATACTATGTCTACCTGATCTTGTTTTCTCTTTGTATGCCTTCGCAGCTTTTTTATCATCATCTTCACTGAAATCAAATGTAGGAAATATGCTATGGCGTTTCGTTTTTTGTTGATATGCTTTAACTGCAGCTGCATCTTCATCTTCGGAAAAGTCGAATGTTGGAAAAATACTTCGTCGACCTTTCTTTGTCTTCTCTTGGTAAGCCTTAGCCATATCATCTTCTTCTTCGTCAATATTAAAATCGAAGGTTGGAAATATGCTATGTCTTCCTCGTTTTGTCTTTTCTTTATAGGCTTCCGCTTCATTGCTTTCTTGTCCTCCAAGATTAAAACTCGGGAAAATGCTACCACGTCGTGGCTTAGGTGGCTCTTTTACATTTTCATTAGCTGTTTGAGCTATACTACCTCGTCCTTTCATTGTATTCTTTAAATATTCAGCTGGACTTTCTGTAGAACTCGTTCTCCTGAATAGCCTTTGTAATAAATTCTTCGGCTGTGGTTCTTCAATTGCAATTGGAGCAACCACAGGAGTAACGTTTGTAGGTAGAGACATTTTACCACTTCTTTTATTTGCTTCTTGTCTGAATTTTTCTGCCGAATCGCCATTTGTCCATGTGTAATCATTATCGAATTTAGGAACTGATTCTTTCCTATAATTTGGAACTGCAACACTAAGTGCCCTTGTTCTCTTAGGTGAGTTTGTTATAATATCTTGGCCAATGGTGAACAAGGGAGGTTTTTCACTTGCTAAAATATGATCATCATCAAACATGTTTATTCCATTATTCTGTTGAGACTGTGGTTCGAAACCTCCCAGTACGTTTACGACTCTTGCTAGCAGCTCCGCTGGCTTAACAATAGCTGACGCTGTAAAAGTTTTTTCTTTATCTATTCCTAAAAGATCTGTGTCAGATTGTATTCGCAACATATCTCTAGCTGAAAGTTGAATATTTTCAGAGTTGGCTCGTTTTCTTTTGAAGGCCGGACCTCGTGGTTCTACGTCGAATGTGAAATTTGGACAACTTGCACTTCTGTACATATACGGCGCTGCTTCCACGTAGATAGGCTGAAATAATGAAAGCATCAGTCAATAAATGATTTGAATAAAGGCTAGTACATAAGCAAGGTCTATGTACTTAGGTACTAGTTACTAAACTTAGTTTATTTTAATCATGGTAGACAATATTATGTGCTCCCGTTTGGTCAAAGAAATATATGAAATACACATTGCTAAGTTTTAATCACTCCTTTATGTAGGTAACTATGGAACTGTTGTGAATATTCGGTTATTCAATTCTGTTAATTTTGAATTAAATTACGAGATGTACGAGATGTAAAACTAACCTTAAGCTTAATAAGGTTGGCTTCATTAATGATCTTCCGGATTACAGCAATATCTCTAGTGAATCCTTGTAGGATCTTATTTTGGGTAGACTTGAACTGCGTAGCGAATTTCTGTTCGATTCTGTGGACCCTCTCCGATCTCATGCCACTGGTGATGAAGCCAAGCAACATGACTATATAGCCGAGACCAAACGTGATCCAGATGATGAGGAATATCTGGTAGGTGAAGAAATAGCCGTATTTAAAACCATTGTTGACGGTTCCTGGAATTAAATAACAATTTATTTACTGATATTCAATGTAAGAATGCGAATATAAGCTTACAATCAGTTAATATTTTATGTCCATGGCTTTTCGTCTGTCCTAAATGCTTTGCTTGAACTTCACCTATAACAAATTTTAAACACATTCCTGGAAATTTAATTTTGTATGATGGTTTGAGCTATTTTTAAATCATTGTTTATCTCACTCATCATAGCTCACTAGACTAATCTTAGCTATCACTACGTTGATAGTATTTGCTCAAGGTATTCTATAAGGTAACATCCTCTGTACGTAAAATTCAGGATTTGGTACATTTAAGTACTATTATAACTATTTACTAGTATTTCTATTTAATCTTTGAGCAGCTAGGCTATACATTAAATGTAACAGTATGATTGTTTTATTCCGAGCGGCGTATGACAACGCTCTCATAAGACTCTCAAGCTCTCAAAACTGTCGATAATTGAATAAATTTAAAAACTACTTACCTATTAATTGTATTTTTGTTTATTTGATTAGTATCATAACATTGGTAAGCAAGTTTCGATCGTGTTAAATGTGTTCATTTAGTTGTTACAACGACTGTGGACTTTGAAATAAAATAATACGATATTACCTGCAACCAGATCCCCAAATCCTATAGTCGTCAATGTCACAAAGGCGTAATAAATAGCAGCCACGTAGTCCCAGTCTTCGAAGACCACGAAGAAGCAGGCGGGTAAGAAGATGAAGAACAAGAACCCGGGCACCAGATAGAGGAAGATCTGACCCAGCATGCCGAGGTTGTTGAAACAGTAGCTCATGTTGTCGGCCCGACGCATGTTACGTCGCTTGTACTTGCGGTATACGGATATGAGCTGGAAAGTAATTCAAATTTTGTTTTTAAAGTCTTCGTAGGAAATTGATTGTAATGAGATACCGTGTGGTAAACTAAGTCGAATAATTGTTATAAATAGTTTAAAATTGTTAAAAATGATATTAAGTTCCTATAAGTACACGAATACAATAATTATGTTTCAGATAGGAAATCAGGAAAATCAAAGATAGTAGCCTTTCTTTGAAATTTCGTTCGATATCAACAAAAGTCATTTGATATCGAGCGAAACAATTCGATATCGACCTTAAATTTATCCCTAATATAATATTTATTTTTGTACTTAAACTAAAAGAATGTGCCACAACATGCATACTAAACATAATTTAGATTTTCAATTGAGACATAAAGCAGCATTATTGTCCGACAATTCTAATAGCCTCGATAGAAACAAAAAGACATTAAAATGTCGAAATCCTCATTTTAATGTATTTTATTGATGTGGTAACAATAACCGCATTTAACGATGCATTTTCAAGCGACATCTAAAAAAGAGGTACTAAATTACAATGTTTTGTGCTAGTATTTTCAATAAGCACAGGATGTCTACCTGCTTTGATCCATAAAAATCTTACACTCTTATTCGAGAAGATCTGTTATATTGCGCATGGTCTGTCAACATTTCTCGATGTAAATCTTTCATCTTATCGCCTTTCCGGTTGTCTTCAATTGGCCGAGTCGGCCCAGGACCCGCTTTCCTGCTCTAGAGGTCAACACTACTGATTTTTTTTTTATACGTATACTTAATTGAGTACTTTCATACTCTTGATCGTTTTTTATTTTAAAGTTTATTCCCGTTACTAACATTTGAAAAAAACGTATTACCTGTAGACCGAAGTATTCACCAAGGTTGGCGAGCAAGATACCGTTGATGGGAATGCCAAAGAGGCCATAGAATATCATCAGGATTCTTGAGAGATGGGTAGTGGGAGCCAGGTTGCCATAACCTGGAATGTTATTAATAACATGTGAGTATACGAATTTTTCGAGCTTTGTTATTAGGGGTGATAGTAAGGCCCGTTTACTGCAGACAGTCCTATGTTCCAATCTTGATAAGATTAATGAGAAGACTAAAACGAATAGTCCCATTTTTAGGTGGATCCACAAAGTCGTTTTGTTGAAGAGAAACCACGCGCAATGTAGGATTCCGTAGTAGTCCCAATAATAGAGAATTTCAACTTAAAGTACACCTATATAATGTCCTTAGCAGATATAACAAGAAGCTCGAGAACCGAGCGCGTGGCGCGTATCCGAAGTACGAGTATCTAATGCGTGTGTCTAACGACAACACGGCGAGACGCTATTAGGGACCTGGAAACCTATTTTTGAAATGTATGACATATATGCCTAAGGAAAATTTCAAAACCCATTTTTGAAATGTAGGAAATCCCACATTTCAAAAACGGGTTCATGTATTGGATTCTAGTCACCATTATTCTATTTTAACCTCCTCCACGCTTCAGAAGGATGATAATCATTATTCATTAGCTGTATTCATGTTAATTATTCAAAAGCTCTTAGGCAGCCTGAAAAATCTGACAGTTTTGGACACCTCGGGTCATGTTCCTGTTGGTCTGGTTTCTAGTAAAATGCGTTACCAATACCAAAATCAAGTTCCATGATATACGTACCCCTAGGCTCCAAAACGTAAGCGTAAAGGACGCAACTGAAAAACACGCGGGGACCAGGACAAAGAAGAATTTCATAATTAATTTATCTAATAATTATAGAGGAACAGTTCGACAAAAGGTGACCTGTCAGGTCATCTTTTGTACATTCAGGTACCTACCTGGTAAACCTTCAAAAATTCTATATATTTGTGTGATATATATAATTCATATTGCGAATCCTATCTGGTGAGGTGAGAGATTTCATTAAGGGCAGTTCACCACCTTAATGGGATGATCGAGGTCATGAAACCTACTATAAAATATTATTTTCATGTTTAAATAACATTTGAAACGAAATCACTGCACGTTTCAAAAATAGCGCCATCTTGATATCGGAAATGTCAAATGTCAAAAATAATTTTAATATAAAAATGCTTAGATTACAACAATTTTGTAAATAATAATGTAAAAATAATAAAAATTAATCTAAAATCCCACCCCGAACAGTACCCGGCTTAAAGGTACCCATAACGCTTGCTGCATTTCCTCTTTGAATTGCTATGGATAGCCTTTGAACCAGGTACCAACCGGAGCGATTGTCGAATCCACGACTTTTTAAACGTCGCCCTATCTCACTAACAAATTTCTTAGCCTCTGTACACCACGGACCAGCCGTTTCTACGGCAAATGGTACAAACTCGTACTTGCTGGCCACTTTAGCAGCAGCACCGGGAGATCGCATTGTGTTAGAGAGATAGGACGCCGCATACGGGCTGACGCAAGTCGCGTCCCATAAGAGACAACGTCCTCTTTGCCATGGTATTAGAGTTATACCGTCGGGACGCTTTCCATCGGTGCGCGATAGACCAGGAGGCTCTAACTGGCAGGGTATATTGGCCGATATTAAGGCCCTCCGAATTATGTCGTTTATAGAATAATGTCAATATTATATGTCAAACTAACCTCTTGCTTACTCGAGTTGCTCCGTGCTCAAAATACTTACATATTTCAATGGATTGGAATATAGTAAACATAATTTTTAATTACTGAAATATTTCTCGTAAACTATTATAAACTTTACGATGGTGATAATTTTCCTTTGAAATTCATTTATTTATTTACTACTACAAATGCAGCCATTTTCCCAGAAGAGGGGGGCGACACACAACCTCATTAAAATATTCAACTTATATGCTAAACATCTCGTAAACGAAACCGTAAATCGAAAAACACTTTGATAATACTCATAATGTTTTTAAGAGGACTATTCAATGATACCACACACAAACGAAAACCCCACTTTACATGTAGGGGAGGTACCATAAATAAAAATATTTTTTATAATTTTATTTTACAGTTCGCTCCGCGTGAGTAATACAAGTATGCATACCAAATTTTAGCTCTCTAGGTCTAATAGTCTCCGAGAAAAACGTAGGACAGACAGATGGACAGACATGACGAAACTATAATGGTTCCTTGTGTTTACTACGGAACCCTTAAATTTGCCTATGTAAATAATAGTCCCAAATTGTAGTACCACCAGTACCGCTAAATCTAGGGCTATGATTAAAATTTAACTTTTGCTCTGAAGCGGAACCTAAACTTACCAATAGTACTGACGACGGTGTAAGAGAAGAAAAAGGAGTGGTAGAAGTCCCATTTGTAAGGAGGCTCGGCATCTTCAGTCGTGTAGTTAAACATGGATTTACCGCAGTAGTCAGACAGCTTGCGCAGGATGCTGTCTTGTTTGTCAGGATCATTTGGAATGTAGTTCTCGTAGAGGAGATCTGGAATTTTGACATGAAAAAACTGAGAACTTATTTTTTTAAACTGGTAAATACGTGACAGTATTATCAACGACTTTGAGCACTTAAAAAAAATCTTCAAACTCAAATGAAAAAATATCACCTGGAGGAATTTTAAATCTTTGTTAATCTATTCTTATGACTCGTTAATATAATCGTTTGCGTGCCCAGGTTGGCGTGGTCGATGCAAGTCGATCATGCAAAAATGGGAGTACTCAGAATATACACAGGTGTCAGTGCGGAGAGCCGGTGCAAGCGATGTCACATCTGTTGGAGTACTGCTAAGTGCAGCGGGCCTTCAACTATATTCATACTAAATTTCATCGAAATCCGTTCAACGATTTGGCCGTAAAAGCGTTACAGACAGACAGACAGACTTTCATAATTATCATAATAAGTATAATTAAATAACTATGGATTTGTATCAAGAAATCGTGATCACCAACTTAAGTTAATGCATAGTTTAAAAATAAAATACACATAACAGCTTGTTAAAAGATTTAAGACATTACGAGTCACGACAGTAAGTTATGTAGGGCATAAATTAATTATGTGATAGTTAACTTTTTACATCACACAATTTTACGGGCGATTCAACATCGATTACGATGTTTTTGTCAATTATACGGTAGCAGTTAAAGAGATCTGTATACAAACAGACAAAAAAATTTGATTGTTGTTTTTATTAGTGAATTGTGGTTAGTAACAGTGCTGAGAGTTGAATAGACTCAGAATCTAGACTAGAATGAAGACTAAGCAAAAAACTTTTGAATACTAAGTCTGAATGTAAAGTGAAATAGCTTGTTCTTATAGATTTCATCGTTTTTAGCCTAAATAATAGTGTCCTTGGCAAAGTTGATGTTTAGGAAAAAGATTTATATTTATATTAGATAGAGGGCCGATTCACACGCTTTTAGAGATAAACTCGAATAAGTAAGAGATATCTCGAAAAACATGACATTCTCAATCATCTATCAAGTGACATTTCTCTGCTCCCAGCGTGCGAGATCTAACACATTGTCTTTCAGTCAAAGAGAATCGAAACCGCCACAATGAAGTTCCTTTCTTAATGCTTTCAGTCGACAACTCTCATGTTAGAAATGTAACTCTCTACGTTCAGCTTTACTATTTCATTTCACGATCACAATGGTATATAAAATACGTACAATATTTTAAATCAAATATAAGTGGCTTTATAGTCATAATCGAGAATACGGAACGTAACTTCCAATATACATTTGCGGAGTCTACGACATTTTTCTCTGGCAGTATGGAAAAGCTTTTTAAAAAAGCCAAGATTTTAATAAAGATTTCTATCGAGATTTAAGTAGTGTTTCCTTGTTCGGCGGTGGCACAATTAGGTAAAAAGTGTTTGGTTGCATTTATTGCTCAGGGCAGAAGTCTATTGGATTTAGTGTCAGACAAAGAAGGACAAAATAGACATGCAAGCGTTCGATTGCAATTTGTTGTCGATCACGGAAGTCCGTAATAGTTAAAAATAACTTCAATCATTGAATTTTCATCTCCATTCAAAAGAAGGAGCGGTAGCATTATTCGATTAACATCAAAGGAACATAAAATCGATGTACGGTATGGAGTCAAGCATTGTTATGTAGAAGGCCATGTGGTCATAGTCAAGATCAGGGTTTGTCAATAAAATGCGTCATAGTTTGTCGATCATTATAGTCTATGGATCAAGAATAGGTTAATCAGAGGGAATCAAGAGTATTCTATCACTAACTCTCAAAGGTCGGAAGTGAAAGTAATTTATTTTAAAACGTTTGTTGATACTTCTAATATATTTCTGCTGCCAAACAATCAACAGCAGTGCTGGCTCCGTGGTCCAGTGCTTAAGGCAAACACCTGTAGTAGCCTCGATTCTCGGGAGTCATACTTTGTTGAGTTGTTTCCAGTTTGGTTAGGATATTGCAGTCTTAAATCACCTGATTGTGGTCGTTAAAGGAACCACGTCAGAGGCATAAAGGTGGTTCCAAAAGACTCTGACCTCAGGGTGTGCACCCACACTTCTTCAAGTCCATTCGAAATGGCTGACTCTTCAGATTCATCTAGACCAATAAGTGGCCATATCGTTGGCCGCTAAAAGATTCTCATATGTACAGGATTCCGTGCATTTGGGACACACCAGCAGATGTGCCATGAAAACATCAGAGAAATACTCACACTTCTAAATTAACAGGGCTTTAACTAGGAAAACGACGGGACTACTAATGTTGATTTTGTTATCGTAAAAAAATTATATTCTAGCGTCTTTCCTTTACCGGGTGGAGCCATGTTTAACAAGAATTAAAATTAATAAAATTGCGAATCATGGAAAGCACAGAGCAACATGAATATTCGTTGCTCTGTGATGGAAAGCAATAACTTTTTTTTAATAATTATAGCAATCACTGCATTTTACCACTTCGGCAATATTTTTATGATCTATCTTTTTTCATTTTATTAAACGATCTATAACAACCACCATACAGCAGATAAAACGTTTATCTGCTTTCTGCTTTCTTTTTTTCATGCCTTTTATTATTTCAATTAGGGCCGGCTCTCAGTATTATCTTGACGTGATTCAAGCAATGCCCTAAACAATATTTTGGGAACCTAAGGAAACGAAGACGACCGGGAAACGCCTTATTAACCACTGGACAGAGGCAGTTGTAGGGTTGAAGTCGCGACTGGTCAATTAATAAGTGGCCGAAATTTAGAATCTTCTGATTCTGAAAAAAAAAAAAATTGACAAAATTATGCAAGTTGTATATGTTACAAAATTGTTCGTCCAGTGTAGGTTACTCTGTCTGCTAGCAGTCGTGCAAAATTTATTTACATTAAAATTGGAACCATGGAGTAATTACAAAGAGGAGATGTCGTAATAAGCGTTTTGTAAGAAAGTGTTTGTGAGGCTACACGGGGCGGAAGGCAGACGTGCGGGATGCTTGGTTTTGGCTGTCGCTCCAACCATAGAGCACGAGCAATGACAAGCTCCGCCCACTTTTGTGTCGGCGAGGCGCCAATGATCATATCACTGCGCCATTTCAAACGGCATCTTCTCTTTGTAATATCTCCATGATTGGAACCAATTAGAAGATTATGTATGACTAGCTATTTCCCGCAGCTTGCACCTGCAACAAAAAGTAGCCATTGATTGTCCCCGAGTCTTCAACTATATACTAAATGTCATCAAAATCCGTTCAGCGGTTTGACCGTGAAAGCGTAACAGACAAACAGACACTTTACGGAGTATGGATGTACAAAATATTTTTGATTGACTAGGCTCTTACTCGGTTGATCATCAATGTGCTAATGACGGTGATATGTCAACTTTATTGCAGTCAATGACGTTCTCAAAGAGTTTCATTGAGTCATAAAGTGTATGTGATTGGAATTTTCAACGACGACCATTTTTTACTGCCTAACAACTCTTTTAATTAATAAAAAACTTCAAAAGTTTCATAAAAAGCTGCTGTGACAGACGACACAAGTGGTACTATACCTAAGGGTTCGATTTTGTCGTTTTTGTGTACGGAACTCTAAAAAGGAGAAGGCCTATCAACAGCCTAGCAAGTTTTCAACCTAGCAATGTGTTGACGAATGGCGAAAGGTCCTCGATTGGCGACCACGAACCGGCAAGCGCAGCGTTGGTCATCCATGTCAGATGACCTGAAAAAGGTCGCAGACAAACGATGGACGCAGGCCGCTTACAACCGGTCATTATGGAAATCATTAGGAGAGACCTATGCCCTGTGGACTGACTGCAGCTGAAATGACGATGATGATGAACGTGTTGCCGCAAGTCGCTCATATTCTGATGTCATAGTTGACGACAATAGTTGCTCAATATGAGCCACTTTTATCGCCCGCGTAGTAACACCATTTTTCCTTTATTTAAAAGGCTTGTGTACTGATTAAACATGCTTAGTTTGGTCTCTATCTTTTTCAATACTATCTTTTGCTAAATTATATTTAAATGCAAAAGTTGGATGTTTATAAATGAATCATGCTTCAAGAACTTTTGGCGAAATTTGAAAAAATAGTCACGGATCAAGGAAATGAAAAGCGGAAGTAAGTAGTTGATCTTGATTGTATTTATTTATTTAACTTCTTGAAAGATTAACGACTATTTTATTTTGCCTTTTACTCGGAACTTAAAGGAAATATGGAAAATATATTTCGATGTGGTTCAATATCAATGCGGAGTAATAATTGTATCACTGTTTTCACCCGACTGCGACAGAAGGAGGGTTATTTTTTCGATAGTATGTATGTATAATTGTTTGGCATGCTCTACAGTCTGAACGGCTAGATGGAATTTAAGCTTGAGAGGTGTCATTATATTCGTATGTACTGTGTGGGTGATACTGGGCACACCAAAATAAAAAAATAAACAAAATGGCGGATTATTCGGGAATTTTTCATTCCCAAATTGCCCAGAAACGCAGTCGGGTGTTTTAGTTGTTTAAATTACCGTTATCTTGTTACATCTAATCTTCTTATATTTTACTATTTTCCTGACATAGAGGTAAGTAGGCTTCGAGGTAGACTTTCAATAAATTACGGGGCTTGGTCGTAGAATAGAATGCAGGACTTTTTCCGAGGAAAAGACAAACTTTTTCAATACCTACATGAATGTACATCTCAAACCAGATACCAGATACTTAGATGAATAAATAAATGAAATATTTTTTTGACGATCACTGATGCAATTAGCGTATAATCTGACATCACCTAAAATGGATTTCCCTAGAATTCCAGCTCAAAATGTCACTTATCTTAATTTGAAAACATATACAAAATCGTGACGGTCATATAAATTATGTTGATACAAGTTTATATTTCTGTATATCTGTTAATCCGCTAAATAGTACGTTATTAGAGTTAATTGCTCACCAAATATATAAACCAGCTGACGATCTTGAGGACGTGTCAAAAATGTCGTTGACATATGTGACGTGGATTTGACAAAGGCTTGGGTAACGAATGGGCGGCGAAAATTATTTATGATAGATCGTCCCACCATAATGGAATAAGCATTATGCATGAACGTAAAACCAAACGTACAATTATAAAAAAAAAAATCCACCAGGCCCTGGTAGAAGGGGTGCGCCCAAAAAGTGCTGGCTTAACGTCGCAGGGACAGATATGCGTGTTAGTGGTATCACTACTAGGGATGCCGAAGACAGAGCAGAATGAAGGAGAAAGAACAGGAAAGGGGGCCCTGGGCTCCGAAGGGAACAGCCGAGTACGGAAAGACGCTGAGATGAGAGAGAGACGCTTATAAAGAAATAATATATTTAGCATATAAAATTCGAGACACTAGACCGAAGCAGGGCTGCCATACGACAAATTGCGTTTTCTTTCTTGAAATATAAAGCAAAAAACATGTAAGGCTGTTAAAATGTTCCTTAGTATAAGTTATTATAACTTTCTGAATTTGATTTAAGATTTAAGTTGTTTTAAAACTAAAGTAAATATTGTAAATTGTATGGAAAAATAAAAAGTTAAACAAGTTTTCATTTAATTTTATTAACTGAGGAACTAATAATGGGTTTGTTTATTTTTTATTTAATATCTAAGCTAAGAAGGTTAAAAAATAAAGCAAAACTACTCACTTGTCGTCACAAGAACGATTAACCACACTATTTCATACAATGAAAGAGGCTTGAAATTAAAGTTTTACTCTATCAAGTACGGAGTAAAATATATTTTAACTAGCTGTTGCCCGCGGCTTCGCCCGCCTGATCAAGAGGTATTTCCAATGAGATTTTAATCACTTAGATTATTTATGGCAGGTCTCTAAGGATTTTCCTATGTATTTAGAAGATTACGGCCCCATCGGACCCCAATAGGGATTGATATTATATCACTGTTAATTTCGTAGTCAGCAACCCGATTAACCATATAAATAACACCCATGTCCCCCCATTCACGGGCTGAATTGTACAATATAATACTTTTTCATCCTAGTGTGTATTTCTATTTGCGTCGTCAGCTTACGCTTCGGAGCCTAGGGTATGCTGTGAATCATGTTCCCAGATTTGCCTGCACTCCGTAACCCTTTTTACAGAGAATCCAGAACAACAGTAACATGACCCGAAGTGTGTTAGTGACCAACACTGACAGATTTTTTAGATTGCCTAAAGGCATCTGACACAGCCTCACGACTGATATTTATCGATAACAACCGGGACCAACTTAACGTGCCTTCCGAAGCACGTAGGAGCTCGAGAAAAAATGCCAGTAAATGTCGACCAATCCAATAGTGGTTGCGTCTCGCCGTCGCTTGACACGCGCATTCGCTACGGATACGCGAGTCGCGCTCGCCTAAAGAGCTCTACAATGATTTTCTTTCGATATCGAATGATTTTCATTTATCATAATCAGTGAGTTGAACAATTTTCATTCGACATTTGATATTGATGACAATATCAAAAATAGGGCTCCCATTCTTCTTATTCGTGTTGACAACTCTCAAATCTCAAAGTTTCCCTGTAAAAAGGGTTACGGAGATCAGACGGCAGTTGCTTCATTGTAATCCACCAAATCTACTCTAGGCTCCGAAGCGTAAGCTGACGACGCAACTAGGAATACACGCTAGGATAATGATGATCAAACGAAAATCATTCATACTTTCAAAGATAGCATTACTAAGATGAAACTGGAAGCGGCCTTTGCAGAACCTTGTTTTTAGTTAAAAATAAGTATCGAAAACTTTAAAGAATGGAGATGCAAGGTTACTTGCATGATACAAAACAAATGCATGTCTTTTTTATATTCGTGATTAGCACAATTTACTGATATGCGTTGCTGTATTTTTTACATTTATCAGTGGTTTCCAAAATTTATGAGTTATAAGATAATTAAAAAAAATCTGTTTTTTTTCTTCTTAACTTAATCGTATTTTAAGCAAAGTTCTTTCATGATGTAAGAACTAATGAAATCAACTCATTCGAACAAACTGTCAATTTGCGAGAAATTGGATTTTAACAGCCGCACTCATGATCATTAATGACTGATAAAATAAATCTTCAAACTCAATTTTTTTATTGTTTTACTTATGTAAGAGAGTATTTTTAAATTTATAATTCATTAGTATAGATATATTCTTTTATGGGACAATTTTTCATTTGAGTTTCACATCATTTGAGTTTGTAGAAAAGGAAAGAAGAATTGCTCATGAAATGAATCAATAACGAATCTTGAATGCGGCAAAGTTACAATTCCAGTTGGTAACTACAAGCGTACGACAATCTCCGAATGCTTTTCAAAATTAGATCACACAATCCAGCTCTACAATTTCTTATAAATTTCAAACATCGATTTTGTTTTTTTTAGTTACAATGTAGGCGTAGATGGAAGGATTTTCAGGTTTGAAAAGTATGATCATGCATAAATACCAAAGAGCATCGAAACGTTCTTTTCTTTTGAATAATATGTTTAATTTGTATAACTATAATAATATTGACTTAAATTTATTAAATTTGATTGATTGATTTCTCAATGATAAATACTGGCCAGTTTGAGAACACGTGGAAAATCATTGAGACGTATAATTCGTGGTGACATCTCTAATTACTCTAATTCAGAAATCACGAAGTGGCGGAGGCCGACGTTAATTTGTACAAGGTAGCTGTCGAGGAAAACCTCATTTTTAAGACATTTTCTTTTATTAGATACGTTATAAAATCGTATAGATACGTTATAATGAAAAGGGGTGTACCTTTATACATATTCCAAAAGTAGCAAGAGATAATAAGTACTATCTAACCCCCACCACGTACCGTGGCCAAGATATGAATTAAATGATATATAGAAATAAATTAAAAAAACTGTATTTATTTATATTATAAGTTTCTACTTAAGTTATTTTAGTTTAATCTAGGTAGACAGAGGTCGCGGAGCAAAGAGAGGTTTGGAAGAAGATGAAGGAGACCTTTGCTTAACACTGGGATAAAATCTAAATACATATAATAAAATTGTAACAGGTCGATGTCTGTACATTGAAGATAGAAGAAGAAAAAACAATATGAGGGGTCTTTATTGGACCAATCAAAGCCAAAACAATCATTTTTAGAGTTTTTGTCTTTCTGTCTGTATGTTTGTCATCGCATCGCGCGAAAACTGTTTCATAGAATTGAGTACGGTTTACACAGTTAAGTTGCTAGAGGTCCAAACTAGAAATTAGGCTACAACTTATCCCGAATATTTCGCCAGTTCACGTAGAACTTGTTTCTTTAATCTGTGGATAACGTGGTTGGCTACAGAATTGTTACATTTACATATTGTTTATATTATGCACTGTCAACATATATTTTCTATCTGTTTGTTATTCCAAATAAATAAAATAAAAATAAAACTTAATTGACCCCTAAAATGTATAGCGTGCATACTATATGAGAGGTCAAACTACAGTGGCGGTATTCACTTATTGCAAAGTTATAGTACCTAAAGATTTTTTTACGAAAGTATTTCATTTAAGGTATTATATTAATCATTAGTTATTATTGAGTATTTATTAATGTTGCTTTGTAATTTGTTACATATTCAGTAAGGTCACATGTGTAATATATGCTATTTTTAGTTATGTAGGTACGTACCTATTTATGAGTTTTTAAGTCAATGCAAATTAAATAATTAACTTGTGCAACATAGGTATACATAAACATGCAGTTGTTACAGATAATAGGGAACGCTATGTTTTGCCATTAAAGTATTGCGTACAAATATTAAGTCATATAAAATACTAGCTGTTTCCCGCAGCTCCGCCTGCGTCAAAAAGTAGCCTATGTTGGACCCCGGGTCTTCAACTATATTCATACCAAATTTCATCAAAATCCGTTCAGCTGTTTGGCCGTGAAAGCGTAACAGACAGACAGACAGACTTTCGCATTTATAATATTAGTATGGAAGTATGGATTTTCTTTTTTAAGATACAACGGGCTTTATTAAAATATCTTAAACAATCAAATTAACCTAAAAACTTAAAAAAAACTAACTGAAAGTAAAAACTTAAAATTAAAAAAATACATACTAAAAATTAATATCTAAGCAATATCCGTGTGGCATGGTGCCAAGAACACTGGCTGCATTCCCGCGTTGAATTGCAATTGCAATTTTTTGCGCTAGGAATGAGCCAGCCCTCTTGTCACCTACAGCGTCAGCAAGATTAGGAGAAATTTCCTTAAAAAAATTCTTCAAGTTAGGACCCCATGGACCCAATGTTTCGACACCAAGCGGCACAAATATGTACTCACTATTCAGAGAAACATATTTGCGTCGCTTGGCATCTTCTGTAGCCTCCGCCGCGGCTCCAGCCCTATGGACCGTTCCCCCGAGGTTGCGTCCCACACGGAAGCCCTCCCCCGCGCCCAGGGGACCAAGGTCAAACCATCTGGCCGCTTGCCATCATCGCGCGCAATACCTGCTGGTTCTAAAATACTGGGTATGTCAATGGTGGCAAGCGCCCTTTTGATTATGTCGTTGAGGGAGCCGTGACGGGAGTATCTTCCTGCGCTGTGTTGACAATGTAGTCCATGGAGCCCATTTCTGCTAACGCCGTCACCACACGGACATTGATGGTGTTCGACAATGGCAGCACCCAGCCTAACACCGACTGCGATTCGGAAGCTGCCATTGTCGAATAGTGTTCCGAGGTTTGCGGAAGGGAGGGCGTGTAGCCATTGTCCTGATTCGTACTCTGATACAGCGAGAAGCCTCGCACGGTCAATATATATCACTGACAGAATTTTGGATCAAACAGTTATGCTCTCTCTTCACCAATGAAGCATCCCAGAGTGTTTGTAGATTTGGTGCCTTTGGGATACTTTCACCGGGACAGAGAGCCTTCCAAGCCTCTACTGCATCTAATGCATAGTGAATCGCACACGAGGATTATTTCAAGATTTTAGCACACAAGTGCGACACACTATGCACGGATGAAAGAAAGGCCGGAAGGGCTACACTTGAAATTTTCCTCATTCCGATGCCACCAGATTTGATCGGTAAACAGGCTTTAATCCAGGAACGTTCCTCGAGGTTTACATTTAGAATTTTTATTAACGCGTTTTTAAGATTGGCATCTAAGTTTTCTAAAAGTTCTGAGTGTTTCCAGATTGGGCAGAATCGCAGAATATATGTAAATTTATTTTCTAAAACCGGCCTAATGCTATCCTCGAGTAGTGGCGCCCCAAAGAGGAAAAGTGTACTTTTGTCTGAAATTTTAATACTAGGTGCTAAATTTGGAAATGTTGAATAAAAGAGTTTCGATCACTTTCGTTAAATTTATCCGAAACGTAGAGTTCACATTTGCTTAAATTTAGGTCCAAATTGATTTTCCGGAAATTATTTATTATTCTTACAAGATCGTTTTAACCGTGTCCACTTTTCCTCCCAGGCAAGCGTCATCTAGGAACCATGCATTTAATTTAGAATTTAAATTGGCAATAATGGGGTGAATTCCTAAACTAAAGAGTGCTTGCTGGTCCTAGTGGGTCACCCTGCTGAACGCCTACTTCTGAAGAAATTGAATTTTTATTGAAAAATAATTTTGTTTGAGAACTGTATGATTGCCAGACGTAATTATAGATATTTGGTGTATGAATATTGATTTCGTTCAATAGGGTTGCCCTGTCAATACTATTATTTATTTAGCAGTTAAATGTTTTTTCTTTTTGTTTTTATTTTCTCTCATTGTATTCTAAAATAATTCGCGCCGCACATAACTTTTCTGTTTTTCCTAATGGTTGACTTGGAGAGAATGCTTTTAGCATTAAGTCCGCCAATTGTAAGCTTGTGGTACAATAAAGATTTATAAATAAATAAATAAAATGCATTTTTAACGTCAATTTAAAGTAGTACATCCGCTTCGTTGTCGTTAGATAGAAAGGTACGAACCGAATGTACTACAGCTACTATACTATAGTATGGATTAATAACATCATTATAGTTAAGTCAAATTGAAAATATAATTATAATAGGATGTCAGTGTTATAAATAATCAAAATTGTATGTTGTCATCATTCAAAAAGTCATTTATATTGAGTGGGTTACATTGTAAAACGACTCTGCACACACCAGTGTCAGAGTCTGGTACGATCTCTGACGTGGGTCCTTTATTATTACTTTTCAGTCAATCATTTCGAACAGTAGACCCTGCACATCCTGGTGTCAAGAGTTTTTGCGGAAACGCCTTCATACTCTGTCGTGGGTTTTTTTATTGGGACTTTTTCAGTCATTCATATCGCGTGGGTTACATAAGCATGATCAATGGATCCTGCCAGCGCACTTCTTTAAGTTTTAGAATCGCCTCTCGGCTACTGACCAACCAATGGCTGAGCGAACCCACCTTCCGAAGCACGGAATTTATTGTTTATTGTTATTTATAATTGGCAGTTGGCGCACAAATTAAAAAAAAAAGTATTATAAGTTAACGATAAAAGAGATCCAGGAGCAGGAGACCGAGTCTCCTATGCGAGTGAGGATTCCGTTGCTATAAGTATTTTACATAGTAAGATCCTGAACCTTTTAAATATTAGTTGCATTAAACATTTTTGTGAAACTCTGCAAAACGGATAATAAGTACTAATACAGCAGGAGTTAAGTTAAGCCGTTGGTCCCGGTTGTTATCGATAGATAGCAGTCGTGAGACTGTGTCAGATGCCTTAGGGCAGTCTGAAAAATTCTGACAGTGTTGACCACTAACACACCTCGGGTCATGTTCCTGTTGGTCTGGTTTCCCTGTGAAAAGGGTTACGGAGGTCAAACGGCAGCTGCTCCATTGTAATAACCAGTTCCGCCAAATCTAGGACCATGACTTACAGCGTACCCTAGGCTCCGAAGCGTAAGCTGACGACGCAAATAGGAATACACGCTAGGATGATGATATAAAAAGAAAACTATGTAATCGAACATGACGCAGACGAAGTTTTTGATTTCAAGTTATTATAGTTAGATATTTCTCGTTATTGATATTTTGTATGTAAAGTTAAAATACAATTAATTAATAGTCCCTAAAATAACTCCATGTTAGCATGATTGATTGACTCGAAACATTTTATGTTAAGCTCTACATTCTAGTCTATTGCGCATTTGCAATTTTTACAGCCAAAACTAGTCAGGTAGCTAAAAATTTTCCGCGAAATTAGCATTCATTACAGCGTTTCGATGGCACAGGAAAACAGACAAGTGAGGAAGATGGGCCTGACCATGCAGTGTTGAATAATTGATGGATTAAATGTTTTTTTTCCTCTAGGATACTATTTTATGCCATCAAAAGAAAACCTGCTTGCAGAATAAGAACAAAATTTTGCGAATATTAAAAATACTTTTTTTTTTTAACTATTTAGGTCCCACTGCTGGACAAAAGTCTTCCCTATCTCCTTCCAAGTGTCTCTATCCAAAACCAACTCCAACCACCGACTTTGGAAATCCTTTAGAGCAGCACTCCAGCGCTTTCTGGGTTTTCAATGTTTAAAAAAAAACTATCTTCATTTATTAATTCATCCAAGTATTGTTTCCTAATGAGGCTTCAGAGAAAAAGTTACGCCTATGTTTTTAGACTGGGCAGTACTCATTCATTACAAAATTCAAACTGTACTGTACTGTGTATGATCAGTGTTAAATAATTCCCTCGGTCTTCATAGCGCATTTCCGATATCATTCTCCGATTGTATTTTTATAACCGGCTACCTGCCGGGAGATTTTAATACGGTTTACTTTAATAAAAAAAAATTAAAAAAAAATGGTTTTTGATTACTTATATATTTTAACTAATAAAATATAAGAAATTGAGATTTCTGTTTGTCTATTTAAATTATTCTTGCCCGAAATAGAGAAAAAAAAAATTTGAATGGGTCTGAATTCTTATACAACACTGTTCTGTGCCTGGACCATGAGATTTTATTTGTACTGCGTTATGAATTCATTAGAATTTTTTTAGTTGTCTTACTTATCCGCCAGGGGCGCTGTACAAAATTACGTGGTAGAGTCACTGAATCTGCGTCCGGAAAATACTTTCAAACTAAAAAAAACAAATTTAGTTAATTATGTCCGTCTTTAGGCCTAACAAAAAGAAGAAGCATATACCTCACAAGTTCAACGGTTAATTTTCATAATTATTTCAAACCATATGAGAAATTTCCAGTATGGCAACACCATTTTTATTTTCATTTTTAAATGCTAAACACGAAGTGTGCAATAAAACATAATGGGAGATGCTCATTACATTATTATGTTAATTTTCAAGTCTTTGTGTGTTTGTATCACGTTTCCTCCGAAAATGGTTTTATTTCTTAGCTAGATAAGATGTGTTATTAGGCCCTTTTTTATCCAACTGTCCGAAAGATGTTTATGTTAAACCGACTGCGTCAGAAGAAGGGTTATGTTTTTCGAGAGTATGTATGTATAATTATTTGGCACGCTCTGTAGCCAAAACGGCTCGATGGATTTTAGCTTGAGAGGTGTCGTTAGATTCCTATTTACTGTAAGAGTGACACTGAGTATTTAAAAAAAAAAACATTTCCTAATTAAATAGAAAAGCAGTCGGGGGTTTTTTTAGTTTTTTTTTTAAATTACCGTTATCTTGTTTTAGAGTGTATAATCGGCTGGGTATGTTTCCAACTATGAGGTATCATTACTACAGTTAAGTTTGGTCCAAATTATGAGAGTGACACCGTAATTGTTTAAGAATATAATCTCAAGCAGGTATTGGCCGTAAAGAAAAAAAACTGAAAGATAAAAGTAATTTTTTCCCGCCTAATGCATTCGATGGTTTCAAATATAGATTCTCTTTTGATTTTTCATACATAGCTATGTGAAATTTTATAAGAAAGACATAATTTTGTTGTAAATAACTATTCATGTTAATGTTATAGTTCAATAAGTTAAGTCCAAGTTCGAGTTGTTTTAGATGGGAGTTTTAGATCAATTTACCAGTTTAATTTACTAACTAGTTCGAGTATGAGATGGGAGTTAAGCTCAAAAGTTAAATGAGTGTATAGTTCAGTGTAATTACCTACCAATTAATAAAATGTCAGTTCAAGTAAGGCCGTTTCAGTTCATATCAACGAAGAGTTCAAAAACCATATAATCAACCTACAACTGAGATGATGAAAGTTCAATATTAGCCAGTAATAATACAGCTGATTTTGTGAAAATTTCGGAATATGATCTTCTACTCATGTGGTGTTTTTCGAACATGATAAAAAAAAATATCAAACATGGTTCAACTATATTAGTGCAGTGAACTCATCCTTTGATTACATTGACAGAAGTACTCGTATCCACTAATTTATAAATGAGAAAGGTCACTCGTTACTTCATTCATTTAGTAAATACGCAAATTAATATTTTGCATGTTTGTTTTTTTAAGCTTAGAAAATTCAGCTATTAAGTAATTTCGAACAATAAACTTAGAACAAAATCGATAAAAAATTGCTATTTTTGATACTTATGACTCAATTAACTTTTAAAATAACGGACTGCATATTTAAAACAAACAATTTAAACATTTTAATTTAAATTATTTTATCAGATTTTGATGAAATTTGGTATGAATATAATTGAAGACCCGGGATCAAACATAGGCGACTTTTTGACGCACGCGGAGCTGCAGTACTGTACTTGAAGAAATCAAAATATGTCGAAGACGCTTCCGCTGGAAGTATGGAGCTGTAGAAATGCTGAGCCAGTATTTCCGTGACCACGGCCGTTGTAACACGGTTAAAACGTCGGAAGTATAAAGGTAATACGCACTTAATCCTGTATTTTTTGTTTGTTTTATGTATGACTCATTCAAAACGGGCGAATGAAATTATTTTAGTCTATTATCTCTACTTATCTACCCCATTTATTCGGTCACATTACATAAACTCACACATGAGATGTAGTAACAGATAAAATACTTGCTTGTACATAGTACTTATTTGCCTTGGCTGACTTAGAAAGGCAATCCAGCTTGATTTGATTATCTTCAATATTATGTATGGTTTCCACTACATTACAATTTTCTCGACCTACGCGATACTATAAAGCTAAAAACGAGATCAGTGTAGGGCTGAATAGACTGGCTAATAATAAAAACTGTTTAAAATAAAATAGTTACGTAGCTTACGTTTTTAAAAGACTTCAAAACGTTTGTTCGTTCGAATGTTTGTATTTTTTTCTGTTTGGTTAATAAATAAGTACAATTTCTATTTATGTTCTACTTTAAACATAGGTTTCACTGTGAATTAACTAATGTGTCGAAGATTTTTGAAATTGTAACATATAAAGAACATTCGCCTAGCGCAGAATCTATCGCTACGCAAATTCATCGCTTAGCTACTGCTATGTACAACTAGCTTTACGAACTTCAGCGAATTAATGAGAGTCGATTATTTTATTGCAAAGCAATTAATATAATATTAGTATGCAAAGTATCTATCACATACGTGCTTCCACTAAGTTATTAAATCCAAGTATTGTCTTAACCTCTGAAGGGCTGTGCTCTTGTTAGTGGAGGTTCTTTTACCTGTACCCATAGACTTTAAAAGAAATACAGACAAAACAATCAAAAGAGAAGTTGGAAAATAGCCGCCTTAGTGTGAGTGTCGCCGGAACGGTGATTGGTCGTGCTTTGGTTGGTACAGATTTGTTATACCTGTAGAGTAAAACTCGTATGTATGTGACAGACTGTGTGTAGTTCTTTAAAGCCCGTCTACTTAGATCCACCAGTAGGACCCACCAGAGGATCAAGAGCGCTATTTTTGAAAAGTACTCAATCAAAATATATGCGAGTCATTTCAAAAATAAGGCACCAGAGGATTTTTTTTTTGCTGTGTTTTTTGAATTGTTAATAATGTTTTTCATTAGACAATCAAGTGGTTAAATCTTACAGAGTTCTAAGTCTTATGAATTAGAGTATGACGAGTTATTTTTTAAGCTATTGTGTGTTCCACTGCTGGGTAAAAGCCTTCCCTCTTTTCTTCCACACGTCTCTGTCCAGGGCTATTTCTTTCGAACTCCCCTCTTTTGGGACGACCCATCAGCTGGGACGAGATAATAGCATAGTAAAAATAATTTGAACGTTGGATTGGGATATTCATTGGAGAAACCATAGGAAAATTAAATTATACCTATTAATCCGTCATCTTATAAATTGTTTTAAATCCCATATGTACTCGTATGTAAAGGAAAACGTAACATGACTAATGGGCATTGTTGAATGATTTGTTTCGTAATTAAATATAATAAGACGTAATTTTGAACACGTAACCACCCATAGGGTGGGTTTCTGGTGCGGATTTTGATTAAATGTTAGACTAAACGAATAAAATAGGTTTTTCAATTAAGGATAAACCAAGTCAAGTCAGTTTTAAAAGTGCGTGCATGATCTGTAATATTTATTTATTAAAACTTTATTGTTCCACGAGGACAAATACCTACTTAAAACAAATTGGCGGAATTACATTATTGTTTTTAAATTATGCAAGAACTTTTGGAAGTTGCCTGTACATGTATTATTAACACCGAAACCGGTCTCGTATACGTAGGGTTCTTCCCTTAAATATGTATTTTATTCTGTTTTTTAGTATTTGTTGTTATAGCGGCAACAGAAATACATCCATACTAATATTATAAATGCGAAAGTCTGTCTGTCTGTCTGTCTGTTACGCTTTCACGGCCAAACCGCTGAACGGATTTTGGTGAAATTTGGTATGAATATAGTTGAAGACCCGGGGTCAAACATAGGCTACTTTTTGACGCAGGCGGAGCTGCGGGAAACAGCTAGTACAGCATATGTGAAAATTTTAATTGTCTAACTATGAGATAAAGCCTGGTGATAGACGGACAGCGGAGGAGAATAGAATATAAACAATTTATTTCAGAGAGGAGAGTTAGTAATAAGATCCCGTTTTACGATTTGGGTACGAAACCTTAAAAATGATTTCATGTTTTCATCCCAGTTGCCACCTGGTGGTCGTAAAAAAACAATACGAAGCTCAATTGACCTCGTAATCCATAAGATAGGAATTCATTATGGAGTAACAATGAAAATGAAATTTTAATTAAATTCAAATGAACAAGTAAAATTTATCAAACCAAATCACTTTTAAACTACTCCTTAATTCGTAAAAATCACAATAATTAACAAAATATTTGAGTTTATGTACAAAATATCTGTTTGGCTGCCATTAAGATAGTTTACGTATGTGACGGCCATCAATGAAGATGTGGTTTGTTAAGCAAATGTCGATTTTAATTACTGCTGCATTAGTAATAATTACCTATTGAACTGGTGTCTATAGATATCTATAGTCTATGTATGAGGCTGTCGATAAAAACCGTTGTCTGTGAGTTTTGTTCAACTGCAGAAGCGAGAAAAAGAGGTTTATGTGTTTGACTTGTATTTATGTATCTAAATGTAAAACGGCTTCACCGATATTGATAAATGATATGTCCTTCTTCAAGTGTCTCTTCATTATGGAGGTTGGCCGTTAGATCCGCAAACTTCGCCCGATCTTTTACTAAATGAAACAGTTTTTCGACTTTATCAATTCCGGTCCAATCTTTTATATTCCTCGGCCATGATTTTTTCTATCTACCAGCTCGTCTCTTTCCTTGAATTTTCCCCATTAAATCAATTGAAGAAGCAACAGATATGTCCTTAGATTTGTTTTATTGGGTCACTGTAAAGTGCACATCTAATTTTCTTTTCTCTACTGGTGATATCAAAATAAGTAAAAACTCTTTATGACATCAAAAAATTTACAGAGCAAATATCTAATGTTTGAGAATTTTACAAATAGTTAAACTGGTATTTCAACTAAACATTTCAACTATTATTCTTCGAAACAATAACTGAATAGACAGCTTTGCATACAACTTAGAAGATCTATGTCTTAATAGTCGCTCGTAAGAGGCTATTTTTGTGTAATTATATCCATGACAGACTCCCATCATAGACAATGCAGCTGCAATGGAGAGACTGCACCTCGTGACTAGTAGTGATTGATTTCTACTTATTGTGTTCAATAGGTGCTTCTGTAAATTATAATAGGTTAACAAGTATACGACTAAAAAGATTTAGAATGTTTGAAAGTGATTTGATTTTTTTTGTACAAGAGTAGGCAAAACAGGATAAGTGGGCATACGGTCCACCTGATGGTAAGTGGTTACCGTAATCCATGGACGCCCGAACATCAAGAGCAACACGTGCGCATTGACCTTTGAGATATCTTTCCATACCCTTTTAGAAACACCCCATGTTGTAGTCTCTTGGGAAAACCATGTCGGGGAGCACAGTTTCAGCGATTTTGTTAAAATGTCCAGCGATTGACCACGATCCTACCTGATGTTAGGTGCAGATGTGGTCTATTATGGAACTCGCTGGGTCATTAATAGGCTATTCAATCTAGCTTTAAATATACCCATGGTAGACATGACCTACCATGAAATTCTTTAATAATTATTATGGGACCATTAGCTTCTTTTTTCGCAAATAATATTGGTTGCCCTAGCTCATACGAATGAAAAAAAAAAACAAAAAAAATATGAAAGCATAACATGTAGGCTCTACTACGTTCAAAAATAATTATCATTTCTTCATAATATTGTACACAAATATGTTACTAATACTAGTTCTGTATATCTCCGTTTGGGATTCACGGGTTGCCCCGGTCCTTTGAGAGGCTTACGCGATATTGATCCAATGCGTAGAGGCCCTTTGAAGAAGTTGATGCCATGTGGTGCTCCTTCCAAAACCCGTCCTCGGCTATATCAATAGATGACATGTCCATGAACAGGTCTCGGCAGGAGTAGGAACTATTTCTAATGAATGAAAAGGATATATGGGATATGGTGATGAAGTTTGGTTGGAGATGAAACTAGGTTATTGTAATAGAGATTCGGACACCTGCCATAATCATGATTACTGCTAGTTCTGGTATTATTATTTTATTGTTTTTACGTCCTAATTTTTTTCAAGAAATCCTAGCGATATAAAAAAAATATTCCAACCTCAGTACTAAATCTATGGGTCCATAGTAATTTCCTCATAGATTTCCTTTACTACGGAAGTAGCTAAGTATAATTCTAGCACAGATTAAACAGAAATATCTACTTATTCACAATAGGATAATTACGATGGTATGTTTCTACCTGACTTTCGCAATTGACAAGTTCATCGTTATTCTTATAATTGTTAGCTTTTATTTTTATTTTTGAAAATGTATCATAGTCATTTTTAAGCCGCAGTTAGTCCACTGAACATAGACCTCTTCTAATGATGACAGCAGCCTGCATCCAGCTGCCTGCGACCTTTTTCAGGCGTCATCAGGTCGGTGCTGATGGTTTAAAAAGTATGACTCACACAAGGAAAAATAGGTCGAATGAAAATTGTCAGACTGATTGATTATTTCGAATGAAAATCATTCAATATCGAACGAAGATTATTCGATTCATCGGCTTTATTACTCTTCTGGCTTCTGGACAGTTTTCTTTTGCTTACTTACTGCTACGGCTCAGCGACCCCAAGAGGATCTTGGCCTCCGCCACAAGAGATGTCCACTGTTTCCTGATCATTGCAACCTCCTACTAGTCGGCTCTTTGGAGGCCTTCCAGGGCCTTTACTGCTTTAACTAAATTAACTTTTTGAATTGTTTATTACATGTAAATAGGGATGTAACGATACCGATTCCAATACCGATATTTCGGCCGATTATAGTACAACCAATAATAAGCAGTTAGAAAAGCGCGCGCAACGTATAACGCGCGAATAAATCAATCCATATCGTTATCGCAGAATATTTACTTCAAAAATTTGCATAGGTATCGTATCGAAAAAATTATGTATCGTTTCATTCCTACATGTAAATGTTAATAATGTGGTCGAAATGTAACAAGATTCAGAAATATGGCTGCCATGGAAAAATGCAGTAACAAGCAATTATGAGCACTACTTAAAAAAATACCCACGAAAAGTCGGTAAGTCTCTGATACTTCTCAAAAATACGATATTAATACTTTTGATCCGCGGTTATTTCGAATAGGTACCTACACTTTAATAAAGTGGTTTTGTATTGTAAGTATTTATAAAGGTTTGTTTGTTAGAAATGCTATTGACATGCATCAAAATGATTCATTCATTTATTCATTCAATTACCTATAAATTTAAAACATCAGTCGAACGACCAGTTATTACAATTTCTCCCTGGAATTACTTGTTTATATTTAGTAAATGTTTACAATCGCTCTCCGAATATAAAAAGTATAAAACCACACGAGTAATTAAGGGAACAGACAGAAATCTCTTCCTACCTAAACATAGGTTCATAGAAATATAGTAAAAACAGATTTTTAAAAATCATTATTTTTTCAATAATGACCTTTTTTGGGAACATATATTACTTCTATTTTTCTAATGCTTTTTCTTTTATGTTTCTTTTATTCTTTTTGTGTGTTTCTAAATAAATTATTTTCTTTCTTTCTTTCTTTCTTTCATCAACATGATCAAAACGGCCCTGTACATCCTGGTCAGAGTTTTTTTTTATGTTGTAGGTACATAAGTATTGACAATGTGTATTAAGTTTCTGCAAACAAAGGGGTGCACTAACATTATGTGGGCTTATACAATACTAGCTGTTTCCCGCAGCTCCGCCTGCATCAAAAAGTAGCCTATGTTTGACCCCGGGTCTTCAACTATATTCATACTAAATTTCATCAAAATCCATTCAGCGGTTTGGCCGTGAAAGCGTAACAGACCAGACAGACAGACAGATTTTCGTATTTATAATATTAGCATGGCACTGCCTTGGTATGATATGTTTATTACAGAAAAAAAAAGGACAGCGCAAGCATCTATCTCATTCCTGCAGGTGGACGTGGGGTGGACTTATTTCAGCGAGGTTATTTTCAGCTTCCTCTGTTCCGTTACTTACTTATAAGTCTAACCTGAGCGCGTGAACTGTAACTGTAATAATTACGATGTTTTTGTATGTCTGTTTACGTGTCGTTTGTGATTTTGAAATTTCTTGATAAATTGACGGATTGTTTGGGCGCATTTTGTATGAAATCGTACTGAAGAAACGAGCATTGGGTCAGTTTTCTACTCTAGTAGCTTTTCCTGAAGCATCTTAAGCTTGATTTTTTCCCCTCTCAATATGGCTCTTACTTTCGTATTTAGCCAGTAAGAAAGTTTTTTTTTAATAAAGGTATTTAGTCAAACAAGTTTAAAGTCAGGTCGGTAGTTAAGTCAAGTCGAGTCAGAAAAGTCAGGTTAAGTCAGGTGGTAGAAAAACTGCACTTAGCGATTTCGAGGAGCTTTTGGCAACAAGCACGGAAATAACATAAATCGAACACTGTATCACTTCCCAACACTCACGCTTATTCTCGAACATTTTGCGAATATATCCACCCTTATTAAACACAAACACTCAAAATAACACAAATTTTGGAAAATAAAATACAGCGCCGATACTGCTATTTGCAGCTTCCCGCCAAAAGTCCTAAGCTCTATTTCTTAATTCAAAAAGTCCATTGAAACGCATTTTTTAAAGAACGCCTAATAACGAGTCCTCACTGAAAATTTTACAAAATGTAATACTTTCATCGAAATATTTAAAACATTAACTAAAAGTAGTGTCATTTTGTATTTATATATCGTGGAAGTTCTTAGATTTCTTCTTTTTTAGATAAAAATATTGGGTAAGTCCCACTCGTCACCACCCGCGTTGTCCCAACTAGGGACAGATGGGATTTCACTTTTGAAACATCCCATATGTTCCCACTGGTGACTATTTATTTTATTATACTCTTTATTTTTATATTTAAATACACTTTCATTTCAAGTGTAAAAATATATTTTGATTTTATTAGAGTTGATGACTGGAATGTTCCCTAAGTGAAATCGCTTTCGTCACCAGTGGGTACATTTAGGATGTTTCCTAAGTGAGATCCGATTTGTCCCCAGTGGGAACAACGCGGGTGGTGACGAGTGGGACTAACCCAAAATATTTTGTGGGCCTCATTCAAAATGTAACCGGTTTTTAGTACAAATATCATGCATCTCTCTATGACATTCAACTACGGTTTTTATTTAAAACGTAAAATTACAGGAATAAGTGTGTATCATACCTTTACTTTATGTTTTACTAGCTTTTTCCCGCAGCTCCGCCTGCGTCAAAAAGTACCCGTGTCTTCAACTATATTCATACCAAATTTCAACAAAACCCGTTCAACGCTTTGGCCGTGAAAGCAGAAAGACAGAAAGACAGACAGACTTTCGCATTTATAATATTAGTATGGATGTTTTAAATATGCAGTGCGTTAGTTTAAAAGTTAATTACGGCTATTATTATCAAGACCAAGCCTATGTAAAAGGTACTTATGAAGCACGTTGCAGTCACATTGAATCATTCAGCCGATCGATTGTTTCATCATTTTTTGTCGAATGCCGTGGTAATAAACATACAATGAGTCCTTTGGAGTGTGCGAGTGAGATGGAAGATACGAAGAAATTGTGAAAATGGCGTTTATGTTCAAGTGGATTATAAATGATTAATAGTAGCACAGATTACAGAATGAATACTTTGTACTTAGTAGGTAAAATTGTAAGCTTGTGATGGAGAGGGGATTATGTTTTTGTTTTTTAAAGTTACTCCATCTTTTTAAATAAAAATCAATTGCTGTTCGTTAGTCTCGCTGAAACTCTAGAACGGCTGGACCGATTTGGCTATTTTCGGTTTTTAATTAATTGTGGAAGTCCAGGGAAGGTTTAAAAGGTAAAAAAATATATTCGGAGGCGGTATGAAGTTTGCCGGGTCAGCTAGTACCTAATAAAAAGAAAATTTTGGTTTAACTCTCTCTCTCTCTCTCTCTTCTCAGCACCTTTACGGTAGCATCCGCAGCTGTTTGCTTTTGAGCCCAGGGTCCGCTTTCCTACTCTTTCTCCTCCATTTTGCCCGATCTTCGGCATCCCTAGAGTCCATTAGTTTAGTCCTATCATTTTCAAAAGGTAAAAATGATGGGATTTTACTAATGGTCTCCAGGTTATCCATTTGAGATAATTTAAAACTCTAAAGCAGTTCGCACACGGCGCTATTCCAAGAAACTTGAGATACTATCCGTATACTACCAGTCGCAAGAGACTATCTTTCATACAAAATCAGACATGTGAAATAGCTGACTCGTGCGACGCTACATCATCAACTTCGCTAAATCTTCTTACCGTCTTCCGACTCGCTCTAGTTTAAAATTATATTTGAAGTTTTTATAATTAGTTTTATTTTACACCCGTTATGTGGCTTTAACATTGAGAAAGGAACATTTTATATTCTCTGCTTAATCCAAAGGATAAAAACAATACTTTTAGCGTTCACAAATTGAGTTTTAATATTTTGTATTTGTATACAATAAAGATTTAATAAATAAATTAAATACTAGCTAGTCCGCCGTCCGTTTTAACTTTGTGTTTGAATGTGTGTTGAAATGACTCGTAATTTTTTTTACTTTTTATTTTTAAACTTTTTACTTATATTTAGCGAAATTGTTTCATCCATTCACGCATGATGTTATGATTATGACTAAGAGAAATACATATTAATTATTATATTATACAATTTAATGACATAGGCATAGATATTTTGTACGTTTCTTTTTTTTTTTTTAAAAAAAAAACATCTTCCACCACTTAGTTTAAAAATACAAGAATTGTAGTTTAAATTATAGTTTAATTGTTAATTTGATTTCAAAAGATATATATTTATAGTGATTGAAAAAGGACGATTTTTTTTTTAAACTTAATTTTTTATAAGAAATTATTAACGCAGTAAAGTAATTAGTGACAAATATAAAAAATAACCTAATGAAAGTCGGTCGATTATAAACTTAACTTCACTAACAACAAAACAAACACATAAATTTATTATATATGGGTGCTCATAATGCAAGATATTTATAGTTAGTTCGACTTTGTTTACGATGTAATGAAACCACGTGAAAAGTATACTTAATGAGAATAAAAACAAGGATAAATTAAAATATAAAGTTATCCTTGATAAGAATCGATGGATAAATTACAAAAAATAATTCGTCTCTTAAAAAAAAGAAAAATCAGATCAATATTTTTATCTTTCAGGCAAGAAGGCTGGCTGTTAGTTCGCTCAACGGATTAATGTTGCAATCCAGCTAGGGAACGCAGCCAACGTTGGCACAAATGACAAATGGCAATGAGGACGAATATGAAATTTGAGGTTAATTAGTCTATTTCTTACTTTTCAGTTTTTTTTTTTATTAATTTGATTGTAATTTATTGAATTTCTTTCATGCACCTAAATAAATGGGATTGCATGTGTAGCGTGGCATTACGAAAGATGGTTCCTTTCCAAATCTAGATATCGTAAGGTGAAGTGCACCTTGTCTAGTTGGCTATTAGCTATAAACTTAAACCCCTTCACGAATACCTAGATAGAGTGATTGTTTAGAAATAAACTTTATTGTTATCTCACGTGTAAAGTCGCGAATTAAACTATATTTCCATAGATCGATAGATCGCTTGTTAAAGTGCATCAGCAACTGCATTTTGTTCGCTTATCTGATTAGCAAGTTGTGACACTTAAATGTTTACTGCAACACTCAATAGTATAGATTATGTACCACTTGTAACACTTTTAGTTAAGAGCTTGAGTTCATTTATGTTTATTAAGAAAACCAACAGCGTTACATAGGTATATCATTCAATGCTTATTCTTAAATAAATTGATTGCAGAAGAAAACTAAATTATAATTTTGATGTTTTAGGACTAACAGAACTTTGATACTTTGCACATAAGTCAAAATTATCTAAAACCCACTTAAAGACTGGCATTAAAACTAACTTTAAGACGGGTCCGTCTTTACTAGTAGACATCGAACAAAATGCGGGTTTGGTAGTTAAATGAGCCTTTTAGTAAAACACAGAACAGTTTGTTAGTTTTTATGAGTAATGAGTAAGTGACTATAATTTTTTTTTTTAAATGTGCTTAAAATACAAAAAAAGCGCAAGGAAGAAACTAATAGGTAGAGTCAATTTCGTATTATATGGTCAACTGGTAGACATCCGTCATATGAATAAAAATAGTAGTTTTTATAATTCTGTTATGTTCAATGAAGAATGTTAGATAATACTAAATTAATTTCTTACAAGAATGGCCCATAATAATATTTTTTCTACTTCACTTTACTTAGACTTCACTTTTGCTTTTAGTTATCAACCAGGTCTTTTGTATTTAATTGAATTTAATTCATGGAATTTTAGTCAGCATAAGATAATTTACTTTTAAGTATAGAATTTTCCAAAAAAACTTTTTTTTAACTTCAATGGCTCGTTTTGGTCAAAAAATAAAGAAAATTAATGACTTTTTCTGAATTCTAACTAATAAAATTAATTTTAAAGTTCATAACGAACAAATTAAGTACCGACAAAATATTTCAAAATGATGCCAGAGTACACATGAGCACATACGGAAAGAAAAGATTACTTTTTAAAATAGTTTTAAACGTTCTAATTTTAAATTAAAAATACAATAGGAATAAGAATAATAAACGTAACTGGCTGATGTTACAAACGAGGTCGGTCCAATATGGTCATAGACATACTCACTTTGAATTTCAAGTCTTTCCAGTTTTTCTTCGGCTCTTTGCTGCAGCTCCAAAGGACTCTCTATATGGTAGAAAATACTAGCCCCAACCAACAAATACACTATATGCAACGCCAGCATACAAGCCAGCTGCTTTTTGGACATCATTTTGACTAGTTTAACATTAAAATTTTGTTTACAAAAGAAAAAATATCACAGTCTTAATTGAGTCAGCTAAACACAAATCACGAATTCCAAATCCATCTCACTTGTAACATTTTTTTTTCTATAACACCTTTTGTTAACACAAGGTTCTAAGTAAAGGCATTGCGGAAAATTAAAAAAAAAAAACGCGTGCGCTTCCCGTGCGGCCGTTCGGTTTGCTCCGTTCGCCAGATCAAATGATTTTTCCTGCGCGTGCGTCTTCTAATGCGACGTCCTTTTTTTATACGAGCACTAAATATTTGAGTGACAACGCCACGCATTAAATCATCGTAAAGGATAATTTCTAAGGTTATTGCCAACATGGCGTACGTATGACTGACGCAGTGATAGTGATTGTATGGGAAGATTCGCGTTTACAGCCGGGATTAAGAGATTCAACTTTTGATAAAAATCGTGTGTGTGGATAGTTACATCATTGTACGACGGCGAAATTCAGAACGATTGGACGATTACTTTCCTAAGAGAATGAACAAAAAAGAAAGAAAATTGAGTATGCTCGCCAACATGTTCTTCAAGCGCGGCGCTTGAGAAGTAATACTCGACATATTTTTTTTTCAAGGATGCCTGCGTTGCGACGTTGGTCGGCTTTTATAAGTAGCTGTTTTTATGTTTATTTTTATAACAGAAATTATCTGTTTTGATAATATATAAAGGGATTATTCTGAAACCATTGGACAAATGTTTACGGTGTGTTTAGTTCGTGAGACTAAACCACTTTCACTACGAAAACCAAGCTAAAATTTACAACCACAAAATTTTTGTCGGTTTTTACTTTTTTTTTTGAAAGGTTCCTAATTTCACTGCCCTGAATACGTGTAACTGTAAAAATAAAAATGGAATAAAAATATTGTTTTAAATTAACCTTGTATTACATAGGGCGCACTGTAAGTTTCCGGAACTGGCCACTTACATAAACAATATTAAAAAATTTATTGCAACATTTGAAAATAGAACTCTTTGGCTGTAGAATGCAGTTTGTTTCATCTGACTGTCTTTTGTTTTTACCTTGTGGCGCCATTTAAAAAATTGTGTGTCTGCATCAACATGGATTTAACTCGGGAAAATTTTCGTAGTATGATTTTCTACGATTTTAAGTGTAATTTGACAGCTCAACAGATCATCGCTCGGCTTGAAACAGCTTTTGGCAATGAAGCACCATGCAAGACAACTGTTTATAGCTGGTTTGCAGAATTCAAGCGTGGTCGTATCAATCTCAGTGACGAATCTCGCGATGGTCGGCCGTCCACCGCTGTGACCAACAAAAACATCAATGCTGTGCGCCGTATGATTGAAACAGACAGGCATGTGACCTACCATGAAATTCGCGCATCCTTAGAAATAGGCATGAGTCAAATACAATTAATCCTACACAAACATTTGGGTGTGAGAAAGCTGTGCTCGCGGTGGATCCCACACAACTTGACCGAGGCTCAAAAAACGGACCGCGTCACTTGGTGCAGTGCCATGCTTACCAGATTTAACGAAGGTGCGTCAAATTTGGTGTGGGACATAGTAACAGGTGACGAAACATGGATTTATTGCTACGATCCCAAAACAAAGCAGCAATCGAGCGTATGGGTCTTTCAAGATGAGCCGAAACCAACCAAAGTGGCGTGAAAAGTGCATCTAAGCGGATGATTGCTTCTTTTTTTAATAAAACTGGACACGTGGCTACTGTTGCTTTAGAGAATCGTCGTACAGTGAATAGTGACTGGTACACGACCATTTGTTTGCCGGAAGTTATTGACGAACTCCGTAAAAATAACCGTAAACGCCGTATCATCCTGCACCACGACAATGCTAGTTCTCACACGGCCAGACAGACAAACGACTTTTTGAAGGCGAAAAATGTAGAACTCATGAGTCATCCTGCATACAGTCCCGACCTGGCACCTTGTGACTTTTTTCTGTTCCCAAAAATTAAGAACCAATTACGCGGTCAACGATTTTCATCACCAGAAGAGGCTGTCGAGGAGTATGAAAAACACGTTTCAGAGGTCACCACAGAGGAGTGGCACAAAAGTTTTCAAAACTGGTTTCATCGAATGAAAAAGTGCATAGACGCCAAGGGAGATTATTTTGAAAAACAATAAATTAATTTTGGACCTTTAATAGTATTTTTTCATATTCATTCCGGAAACTTATAGTGCGCCCCACGTATTAAGTAGAGATTTAAATAAAATCTCCTGTTTTATTTCAATAAATTATAAGTTTCGCGATAAAAAAAACTCTCTTTCTTATTTATTTTTTATTTGAATATTTCGTTAAGTGTGCGGGCTGATGAACACCATAAGACTTGACATACAGAGAAACACATCATGATCACTTCATTTGTTTAGACACTATACCCACACAAACAAATATCTACTATCAATCTTATAACACCTTATTATGCTCGGGAGTTAATAAAATACTCACATTAAAACTTTCCTATTAGACAGAGTATTTTTATAATCCTATTTTTATACAACTAAGTAGGCAAACAGGCGTACGGCCCCCACCTGATGGTAAACTATATTATTTTATAAGTTTAAAATAAGTAATTTTCCTATAAATTATTGAATAATTTGCTTTAATGGTCATTAAGGACTCTAAGTGCGATGTAATAAGTATTTAGGAAGTGCTTTTTCAGTATGTCTATTTGATGATCACGGAAATTTGATGAACCTTGACATAGGAACAACTTTTGTTCACTTCCAATTCTATAGAATTCGGCGATTATTTAATTGCAATTGTCAATGGTTGACTGGTAGAGAATGCTCTTAGCATTAAGTGCGCCAATTGTTACAGTATTACTTTTACAATAATAAATGGAAAAATACATTGATGATAAATAAAATTAATTGTATTGATAACTTTTAAAAATTGTATGAGTTGAAATTGACATGAAAATAATTAATATAATTTTATCGAAATACGTCCAACAGTTCTTATAAAGAGATCAAAAACTTCTACCTACATACAAACTCTACCATAAAAAATATATTCGTGGAATATATGACAATTATTTAAGTTGTTTCGTTGTCACAGCTCTCTTTCGAAATTCTCGTTAGAATTGGTTAGCAATTAATAATTTGTTTGATATAAACTTACAAAAAAATACATTAAGTACAAAAAAAAAATCACCCAACTCGATGAGACCACAAAAGTTCATTTTATTGCACTCAGATTAATTTCTGAATTACTTTGTAAAGTCAAAAAAGTAAAATGTTTTCGTGTGTATTTATCCACATTCTAATAAGATTCTAATAATGTATTTTAATATTGTTTGAGGGGGTGTACCACAACGGAAAACAGACGTGATGAATGTATGTAAGTACGTGTTTATGTAGCTTTCTCAATAAAGATATCGTTTCAGCCACAATCAGTTCACAGCTGGACTTAGGCCTCTCCCCAATTTAGGGATTGTTGCCATACTCGCCACGCTTGGCAGGCGCATTGGCGAGCGCAGTTTCAACGGCTTATTGTACTTCCGACGCTGCTGCCCATCGGAAGTATTCTTAAGCTAGGGAAGGGTGGGCTGTGGTTGGGGTTGGGGAAAGGATGAGGTACTAGGATGCTACTGACTCGGATGGACATGGGTTGACTTAGTACGAGTAGCAGCTCGGGTAAGTCGGGCTCGCGTACCCGTGTGTTATGTATCCAAGCCATCGGACAGATGCTTGAAAACAACACCCCTGACTTTATTAATAAAGATTTTATTCTATTCTATTTATCACATGCAGGGAGAGAATATACCTTGTGTTTTTAAGGTACTGCAAAGTTTTTAGCTTGCTTACCTTTGGGAAAAACAAATGGCGGATGGGAAGTCTCTTTCTTCATCTCGAGACGAAATGGCCGACTTTTTAGATTAGTGTTAAGCCAGGTTGGTCAGGGCAGAGAACCTCCTCGAGTGCCCGGTCCTTTGAAAGCTTTGCATTCTTACTTGATCCCAAGGATCCGGTGAGAGAGCGGGCTGACAAGGGACTCGGGACGGTGCACCCTGGGCGACAGTTAATAACTTCCTAGTAGGGGTCTTATTGGCTGTCGGCCAATTTCTGCCAACAGCCCACTCCACCGCCGTCTATGATGAGACGGCGAATGGATGTGGGTCTGGGGGACGGGCGTGGTCCATTTATGGGCCACTGCCCAATTTTCTATAAAATTCTATATCCAGCTAAAATCATTAGAATCACCATTTTTGCGAGTCATACGATTCAAAAATAAGACCCCTGACCACGCGTCATGGGATGCAACCGGATCAACTCATAGATGATAGATGCCGAAGTGTTTTTATGATCAGGGGAAAATAAAAACGTACTCGATTACGTGGAAAATCCTTTAATACAGCATCACAATTCGACAATTATATAAATGAGTAATTGACTATGATAATATTAAATAACGTGTCGAGATAACAGCTGTGTAAATAACTTATTATAAAAACTGTAATCCTGTAGTATGTTTTAGTTTTTAAGATAACTGCATTAATTTTCTTTATTTTTTTTTTTTCAAATCAAGTAATTTATTGTAGTGAATGTGTAGCCGGTAACCGGCTTGAGAATAGACTTATTTTCATCTCATAACGACCCATATTTTCGATTAGTTAACGTTAGGCAGACTGAAGGTTATCTAAAAGTAATGATGCTGTTTAATTTTTAAATAGTTAATTACGTAATACAAGAAATTGCTTTGGAGGACCTTATACAGTTATATAGTCGGGGAAAACGCTGAAAGGGAAGAGCTTTTTTTCTTATTTAGTGCAAATAAATAACTGTAATTGCCACCTAATTAACAGATTAAAAACCTTACTTTTTTAGCTGTTTGTTGTTTTTATGGTCACCACTCCTTATATTCATTCAATTTCTCTGGGTTTCCTTGACTTTTGTACAATTAACTATGGTGAACTTTCTCTTCCACTATACCTTAAAAGGTATTTAATCAAGCATTTGGTCTTCAAACTCCTCACCAATGACCTTTAATCATCAGACAGCATTTCCAAGCGTCATTACTATCAAATATTTGCGTGTCATACTAATCGGTATAATCCACAGCCCAGTATTAAGGATTTAGCGTGAAAGCCTGTTGTATACCCTACGTCATGTTTTGGCGATTTGGAGATAAAGACTAATGGGCAAGACAGAGCTATGGAATTAAGAATGTCATAGACATCAAGCCTGCACTTCCTAGATTGGTTATTTCCAAAGAGCATCGAAAAACCTTCCGCTCTTAATGGTTATTTCCTTTTGAAATAGAGGAAAATTTTGAGGCTGGCTAACCACTTTTTTTTTTAAGTTTAATTACCCATAAAAATTGTAAAAGAATTTTTAACAATTTCTCAATTGTTTGATTGTTTAAGCTCTGACGTCGTTTCCTTCGACGGCTACCAGATGACGGAACCAACGACTTCTTATGATCTGTCTTCAGAAAACTCCCAAAGCACTTTTCAGAATAGGTTTCGGAAGAATGGAGATTAGAGAGGCGTGCTTGCACAAGTGACATGACAGTTGCAAGCCGCAGAGATGAAAATGATGTGACGGATGTGGGAAATTCGGTAAAATTTCCGCCTATTATAGTACGTATCACGTTTTACGAAAACCGGCAAGATACGTCGGAAACAGTGTCTGATGGCCCTGGTTGAAGAGGCGCGTCCCAAAATTACTGAAGATCCGGTGATGTGGAGAAAATAGAATAGGAAAGCGGAAAAAACCGGGTAGGTACCTACCTACTTACCAAGGTGAAAGAGTTATAACTTAATTTGCCATAACAAACATTTTTAAAATACAACAGAATTGTGATACTCCTCCTATTTGAAACTCTATTGATGGAAGATTCAATCAACAGTGTTACTTTCTATACATAACCTAAATGTACTACATACATACAGATATAACCTACATGCCACATCTGTCCTATCGGAATTAGCCATTGCAATAAAAATTCGGTTTTCTTTTGTCTCCTAATAACAGCAATTCTGCAATAAAGTTTCATTATCTGTTAAAATGACCGCACATAAAAAGACCATTTTCATTGTTTTCAAAGTCATATTTCTGGGTCATTATGGGCTCTCGATGTTAAGGTACATATAGCCACTGTGGTCCAGTGGTTAATTCGTTTGCCTGAAGATCCGGAGGTCGTGGGCTCCATAATTAATTTAATTGTTACCAGTTTGCTAATTGCAGTACCATAAGGTTTGGATTGACAGATAACATATAAGTAGATAGAAGACGTGTGTCTTCTACACGCACAAGGGCTGTATTATTTGAAAAAATATTCCTAATGACACAACTAGTTGTGCATACCAGTTGGTCCCATGAGTGTCTGGTGGTCCACAAAGAAACCACGTCACAGTCGTCATTCTGCAAAAAACAATGTACCTACAGGGTTCTTTGAAAATATAACCTGACCCTATCAAATATAAATAAATGAATCAACGTGAGGAAATTTATTTATAAACTAGGTATTGTTTCAATTTCAAGGACGATATAATGTTGGAAATGTGCCAAAAATTACCGGTAATTCCTATGGGAACGACGTATCTGAACAATTTTCCGGTAAAAATATCCTATTTTTCTTATGTATCGCCGATTGTCATTCAAATCGAATCATTGAGATAAAGAATAGTCTAGAATTTTAGCTTGTTCCGGTTTTTGAATGTCAATTTATATTCATGGTATTGCGGGTGGAAGGATGCCCAGCATGACAAGGAGCCATAACTATCGGTAATTGAAATAAAAATTATATTTAAATAGTTCTTAGTTCAAAATTGTTAACTTGCTCATTTTCATGTCCGATCCATTTAAAAATTAAAGCGCTCTGCCAGCCATTTCTGAAATTTATTTGTATGTACGTACATGGTCAATCGACTATGGATCAGAGTTCTCCGAAACTCTGACACCCTGGTGTCAGAGTTCTCTGAAATGCTCAACCGGCATTAACAAAAATAAAATGGTCTAAACTAAATCAAGAATCTATAATCATAATATCGACCTCGATTTTCATTTCTCTGGTTCAATAACATACCTATAATATTTCGAGTAAAACATGGTAATTTTTAGACCGTGTGAAGTGTTTACAATACAATAAAATAAAATAAGTGAAGACCGTAATACTTAATAGGTAGATTTCTTGCAGAGGTAGACAGAGACTTCCACTTGCTACGATTTATGATCTTTATGTACCTATACTTTGGTAGCTTAGTTTAGTTTCTAACTGATATGAAAAGTATAATAGCCTAGAATAACCGATATTTCCGGTCTTCGGTCGACTTAACATTCGTAGCATGTCACTGATGACCAGTGAGTGCAAATGTTTATTTGCGAATGCAATAGTGCCTGAATGATAATGAGTTATAGGGACAAAATAACACACAATCAGAAAACTGTACGATAGAGTCGAGAGTAAACTTGGTTTGCGTTCGCGTGGAATTCATTTATTAATATCGAGATGATTACGTGGTCAATTACTATTGACCCTCTCTGATGTTACTGTTTTTCGGAACCACCTTTCGGTCTCTGACGAGGGCCAACGGTTTAACGTGCATTGAGGCACGAAATCATCATTATAATCAGACAAATCAGGTGACTCGAGCCTGCAATGTCTCAACCAAACTGAAAACATACTAAACCCACGACCTCCGGGTCAAATGCAGACCTGGAGCCCTCTTACTGAAATGTATGACTCATGCATGATAGGAGAAATGTAAATACAGTGTAAAATTTTAATAGTCAAAAAGGGGTGAGTAGGGTCGATTTCTGTCTTCGAGTAGTAGTCTGGTAAATTAGTACTTAGTTAATTAAATGAGTGATTAAAAGGGATATTGGATGTATTTGGTATGTGGATGAAAAGTCAAAAGCAGAAAATTTGACTTATGAACTTTGTTTGGACTAGTTAGGAGATAAACATACTAACCCTCATATTCTCAAACGTTTCTTCAAGAAAACTCAACCTCACTCCAACGATTTTTAACTGCTAAAACGGGACCCTATTACTAAGACTCCGCTGTCCGACCATCCGTCTGTCACCCGGCTGTCTACCTATCTCATGAACCGTGATACCTACAAAGAAATTTTCACAGATGATATATTTAGTTGCCGTTTCATCAACAAACACTAAAAATCTGAATAACTCCTCTACCACAAATGTGGTTATTTTTAATCTGATTCTGACTAACTGGATTGCTTGATTATTCTACTGTTACGAAATCAAAAATAAATAAAAATAAAATGCGGTCCGCGGAAGTTTGAGTAGCGCTGTCCGCGGAAAATTCTCGTACAATCGTCGCGTGTTCCATACGGGAATAATATCGCGAACGATCTAGTACATCGATTATCTCGCTCTGACATATTGCTTTGTCTCGCTCTCGCACTTCTAGTATGTACTAAGGGAACGAGACAGAGGGTATCCCTCTCTCTCTATTCCGGAGTAGTTGTGATCTTTCTAGAAACTTATGAAGCGGGTTTCCCGGGCCATATAAATATCGGAAGGTGCCTCAGGAGGGCAGTTCTAATTTAACTGAGCTACAAGTGCGATCAAGAAGCGATATCCGGAGCGAATAACAAAGTGATACAAGCGACCTCGGCAAGTTATAGTGACTGTGATTAGCAAATGTTTGGGACATTGTTAGTGATAAGTGAAGAGAAGTGATGTCGGCGACCATCCTTGTGGGAATAAACGTTTTTAAGAGTCATCAGGTGTTTTTCTCCAAATTGCGAACCCCGAGCTCGTAACAATTGGTGTCATAAGTGGATTTGGAGATGCCATTGACTCCGAGAGAAGACGTCACCAGTGAGGGTGTGAAGACGAGGGCGAAGCGTGCTGCGGAAGCCAGTTCTACTGGATCTGCTGACCAGGCCGCTCCCACCGCGGCCACCGGCCACCAGGTCACGTCCAACGCCAACCAGGCCATGTCCAACACCCACCAGGCCACGTCCAACGCCAACCAGGCTACGTCCAACGCCCACCAGGCCATGTCCAACACCCACCAGGCCACGTCCAACACCAACCAGGCCACGTCCAACGCCTACCAGGACACGTCCAACGCCTGCCAGGACACGTCCAACGCCCACCAGGCCATGCCCAACACTCACCAGGCCACGCCCAACACCAACCAGGCCACGTCCAACGCCCACCAGGACAAGTCCAACGCCCACCAGGCTGCGCCTATCTTTGATTTTGGGGAATTGATGCGAATGCTGGACAACAAATTTACAATGCAGGAGAAGCTTCAACAAAAGGCTCAACAACAACTCCTGTCAGCTATTGGTGAAGTTAGTGGCGTGGTTACCAAATTACGCAAGGATGTTGATTTGGTGGAGGAACGCGTCACGACTCTGGGGAACGACATGGAAAATATGAAGACGGACCTTTCCACATTACAGAAGAAGTTCGTGCGCCTTGAAACAACGGGAGTAGCAGTTGCATGTGGCGGAACAGTCATTACCCACCACGGACCCAGCGTGAAATTGCCGCCATATGACGGAACCTCGTCCTGGACCGCATACCGTCAACAGTTCCAGACCATCGCAGCTGCTAACGGATGGACAGATGAACAGTGCCTGACAGCTCTCACCGTCGCACTCCGAGGACAGGCTCTGACGGTCTTGGAGGTTCTTCCGTCGGGCAGTGGATTCAAGGACCTGCTGGAGGCACTGGAGTCGCGATACGGGGAACGGCATTTGGAGCACGTCTTCCGCGCTCAACTCCGCGACAGAGTCCAGCGCTCAGGAGAGGGTCTGCAGCAATGGGCGCTGGAAATAGAAAAACTCGTCCGCAAGGCGTATCCAGGGGCCGATTTGAAGATGCTTGAGTCCAACACCGTGCAGGCGTTCGTCGACGGCATCAAGGATTCGGAAGTCAGAGCTGCAGTAAGGCTAAACCATCATGCCTCATTGAAAGATGCACTGGCCCACGCTTTGGAGGTGGAAGCCGTTAGACATGACATTCGTCATTCTGCGACTCACAAAGTGCGCGAAGTAGTGGAGGAAGTCAGGGAAATAAAAGCTCCGCTTAGGAAGAGACCTGGATCCATGTGCTATAGGTGCGGCGACCGAGGACACCTACAAATGAACTGCCCAAAGATCAAGAAGCTTGAAGACGACGTGAAGGAACTGAAGATGAAGCAGGAGGCTTCATCATCGGAGAGGAACCAGGGAAACGAGTAAGAGCCAGGACTAGGGGGCGAGTACTGGCTGGCGCAGAGGAAGCCCCGACAACTATTATCTCTCAGGCATGCAACGGAAACAGTCTCGCAATATCTGAAACTGTAAATGGGATCAACTGCAGGATGACGCTGGATACCGGAGCATCAAGAACAATAGTCCGACCTCACTTAGTAAGGACCATAATGAGAAGCATGAGGAAACTGGACTGTCGGCTTCTTTCTGCCTCCGGCCAGCCAATACCCGTCCGGGGAGAAGTGTCTGTAAAAATGTGTATGGGAGAAACCACATATACCCACAACGTCATCGTGGCTGAAATTACGATTGTGTATTGGGATTAGATTTCATGAAAAAGTACAACTGTAGAATAGACGTTGCTAGTGGTGTATTCAAGTGTGGTGAAGAAGAGATCATCATCCTAGGAGGCATTAACGGGAGAGTGACATGTTTAAAGCAAACGGTCATACCTGGGAAAGCAGAAGCCCAAGTACTAGTAAAGTTACCAATAACAAGGAACAAGAAATCTACCGGATGCGTGTTGATTGAGTAGATAGCTAATAAACCTGCGGCTCGAGAACTCATGACCGCGAGGACTCTCGTGAAAGGAAGAAACACCGCAGTAGTAAGAGTACTTAATCTAGGCGACCAAGAGAGAACCTTAAACAAAGGCGACATCATTGGAAAATGTGAGGAAGTTGTCTGGCTGAAAAAGTGCAGTACAACACAAAGCTCAGATACAAGGTGTACCAGTGATTCTACAGTCAAGGAGCTTCTAAGTAACTGCAAAAGCAATCTAACGTACTCGCAGAGCATTAAAGCTAAGAAGTTTCTACTGCGCTACGCCGACATCTTCACCAGCCAAGAAGGAGACTTAGGAAGAACGTCGCTAGTACAACATAGGATTGACACCGGAAATGAGAGACCCATCCGACAGCGAGCGAGAAGAATCCCTATAGCCAAAGAAATAGAAGTCAAAGAGCTGCTGGCGGATATGGAAAGGAATAAAATTATTGAACCATCAGCAAGTCCATGGTGTTCACCAGTCGTGCTAGTAAAGAAGAAGGACGGAAGCACGCGGTTCTGTGTTGACTACAGACGACTTAATGACATCACCAAGAAGGACAGTTACCCGCTGCCTCGGATTGATGACACCTTGGATACCCTTAATGGCATGAAATGGTTTTTCAACATTGGACTTAAAATCTGGGTACTGGCAAGTGGAAATCCATCCGAAGGATAAGGAGAAGACTGCATTCTCGACGGGCAAGGGATTATGGCAGTTCAACGTCATGCCATTCGGATTATGTAACGCGCCAGCTACCTTCGAGCGACTGATGGAATGTGTACTAGCAGGATTGGTAGGAGAAGCCTGTCTAGTACATTTGGATGACGTTATCATCGTTGGCCGAGACTTTGAGGACCACTTGCGGAACTTGGAGCAAGTCTTCGAGAAAATTCATGGAGCCAACCTAAAATTGAATCCGAAAAAGTGCCGCTTATTCAGGAACGAAGTGAGCTATCTAGGCCATGTCATTACCAGTGAAGGAATCCTGACTGACCCGGAGAAAGTGGAAGCCGTTCAGAAGTGGCCTACCCCTAAGGACAAGACAGAAGTACGGGCATTCCTTGGCCTTTGCTCGTACTATAGACGTTTCGTGAAAGGATTCTCGGAGATTGCAAAGCCATTACACCGACTAACTGAAGATAAACGTCAATTTAGTTGGGATGAAGCTTGCGAAATTGCCTTCAAAAAACTGAAGAAACATCTGTACGAAACACCAGTCTTGGGATACCCTCAACCAGAAGGTCAATTTATAGTGGATACGGATGCAAGTAATACCGCAATCGGTGGGGTACTGTCTCAAAAGCAGGAAGACAGGGAAGTTGTTATAGCGTACTTCAGTAAGTCGCTGTCTAAACCGGAAAGGAACTATTGTGTGACAAGAAGGGAGCTCCTGGCAGTAGTGAAGACGCTACAACACTTCAGCCAATACCTCATCGGTAGGCAGTTTTTACTTCGCACGGATCATGCAGCGTTAAAATGGCTGTTGCAATTCAAGAACCCAGAAGGTCAAGTTGCTCGATGGATTGAACAACTTCAGGAATATGACTTCATTATCGAACACCGTCGAGGACAGGCCCATGGAAACGCGGATGCGCTGTCACGCAGACCCTGCCCAGAAGATTGTAAGCACTGTATCAGGCAGGAGTTAAAGGAAATGACAGTAAAGCTAACTCGGACAGAACCATTAGAGACCTGGGAGAACGATGCGATGAGAAAGGAGCAAGAGAATGATGATGACCTACGGCACATCATCAGGTGGAAGGCACAAAGTAATGATAAGCCAAAGTGGAGTGAAGTTGCACCGACAGGCACTGTTTCCAAGGCGTACTGGGCGCAATGGGATAGCCTCGTTGTACAAAACGGAATACTCTACCGGAAATGGGATAAACCTAACGGCAGAGAGTTTCAACTGCAAATTGTGGTTCCAAGAACAAAAATACGTGATGTTCTTCGGGAAGTACACGACGGCGAGTCCGGTGGACATTTGGGAGTCAAGAGGACGCTAACGAAAATCCGCGAAAGGTTCTACTGGCTCCATTGTCGGGAGGATGTGGAGGACTGGTGCCGCAAGTGTACAACTTGTGCTGCCGTAAAAGGGCCACATACCAGGAGCCGAGGGAATCTACGACTGTACAACGTCGGTGCACCTTGGGAACGCATTGCAGTCGACGTAGCTGGACCATTTACTGTCACTGACTCAGGGAACAAGTATTTCATGGTTGTCATGGACTACTTCACTAAGTGGCCGGAAGTGTTCGCCATACCAAATCAAGAAGCTACGACAGTTGCAACCAAGATAGTGGAAGAAGTGATTTGTCGCTTTGGCGTGCCCTTGGAAATCCATTCCGACCAAGGCAGGAATTTTGAGTCACAGGTTTTTCAAGAAGTTTGCAGGATTATGGGAATGAACAAAACCCGAACCACGGCTTACCATCCTCAGTCAGACGGGATGGTCGAACGGTTTAATCAGACGATCGAGAGACATCTGGCAAAAATAGTGGAAAGCCATCAAAGGGACTGGGACAAGTACATTTCACTGTTCCTGCTAGCGTACAGAACAGCAGAACATGAAAGCATAAAGGCAACTCCGGCATATGTCAACTACGGTCGTGAGCTGCGGTTGCCAGTGGACCTCCTAACAGGAGGCTCACCAGATGAACCTCAAAGTGTTCAAAACTACGTTTCTGATCTGCGTGACCGAATGCGAGAAATACACGCCGCAGTTCGAGAAAACGGGTTGCTGTCGAGTGAAAACATGAAGACCAGATTCGACAGAATGTCGAATACAAATGGCTTCGAGGAAGGCGCTCTAGTCTGGCTTCACAACCCGACTCGCCGCAAAGGGAAATCGCCAAAGTTACAAACCAAGTGGGAGGGTCCGTACAAGGTGGTAACGCGACTAAATGATGTGACGTATCGGATACAGCGTCAACCAAGGGGAGCAATGAAGATTGTTCACATCGACCGCTTGGCGAAATATCAGGGAAGTAATGATGATGCTGGGGACGAGCATCTCTAAGAAGGGGGCAGTGTTACGAAATCAAAAATAAATAAAAATAAAATGCGGGCCTCGGAAGTTTGAGTAGCGCTGTCCGCGGAAAATTCTCGTACAATCGTCGCGTGTTTCCATACGGGAATAATATCGCGAACGATCTAGTACATCGATTATCTCGCTCTGATATATTGCTTTGTCTCGCTCTCGCACTTCTAGTATGTACTAAGGGAACGAGACAGAGGGTATCCCTCTCTCTCTATTCCGGAGTAGTTGTGATCTTTCTAGAAACTTATGGAGCGGGTTTCCCGGGCCATATAAATATCGGAAGGTGCCTCAGGAGGGCAGTTCTAATTTAACTGAGCTACAAGTGCGATCAAGAAGCGATATCCGGAGCGAATAACAAAGTGATACAAGCGACCTCGGCAAGTTATAGTGACTGTGATTAGCAAGTGTTTGGGACATTGTTAGTGATAAGTGAAGTGAAGTGACGTCGGCGACCATCCTTGTGGGAATAAACGTTTTTAAGAGTCATCAGGTGTTTTTCTCCAAATTGCGAACCCCGAGCTCGTAACACTACTTTGTTACTAGCTGCTAGATAAAGACGTCTAATAAAAGCCATATTACAGAAGAATAAAAAAAAAATATTTTACATTGACAGTGACAAATCTCTTCACTGCAGACAATGACATTGACATTGAGGACTTTTGGCGGGAAGCTGTAAAGAGCAGTATCGGCGCTGTATTTTATTTTCCAAAATTTATGTTTTTTTTGAGTGTTTGTGCATAATAATGGTAGATTATTATTCGTAATGTGTTCAAGAACAAGCGTGAGTGTTGGGAAGTGATACAGTGTTCGATTTATGTGATTTCCTCGCTTGTTGTCAAAAGCTCCTGGAAATCGCTAGGTGCAGTTTTTCTACCACTTCACTTAGCCTGACTCTTCTGACTCGACTTGACTTGACTCAACTACTGACTCTACTTTATACTTGTTTAATTATACGTGAGGCGCACTATAAGTTTCCGGAATGAATATGAAAAAATACTATTAAAGGTACAAAATTAATTTATTGTTTTTCAAAATAATCTCCCTTGGCGTCTATGCACTTTTTCATTCGATGAAACCAGTTTTGAAAACTTTTGTGCCACTCCTCTGTGGTGACCTCTGAAACGTGTTTTTCATACTCCTCGACAGCCTCTTCTGGTGATGAAAATCGTTGACCGCGTAATTGGTTCTTAATTTTTGGGAACAGAAAAAAGTCACAATGTGCCAGGTCGGGACTGTATGCAGGATGACTCATGAGTTCTACATTTTTCGCCTTCAAAAATTCGTTTGTCTGTCTGGCCGTGTGAGAACTAGCATTGTCGTGGTGCAGGATGATACGGCGTTTACGGTTATTTTTACGGAGTTCGTCAATAACTTCCGGCAAACAAATGGTCGTGTACCAGTCACTATTCACTGTACGACGATTCTCTAAAGCAACAGTAGCCACGTGTCCAGTTTTATTAAAAAAAGAAGCAATCATCTGCTTAGATGCACTTTTCACGCGCGCCACTTTGGTTGGTTTCGGCTCATAGATTAATAATTGGTCTCCGCGGCGCTACGACTAGATACCGCGCTGTGAAGAAAAATCAGTTTCCAGAATGCGGCCACTTAATAGGAAAGTGTGTGTAAAACAATGTGCAAAGACGCACACTAGCGTCGATTATGGTGTTGTCAGCTACTTGACTGGTGCCCGACCAATGGGAAAATTATTAATTGCTGTGGTCTTGTTACGTATTATAAAAAGTAGCTCAGAAAATCCTTCAAAATGAAATTAAAATAAAACTGGCCAAGTGTGAGTCGGCCCGCGTGGAGAGGGTTCTGTACTATTTTTTATTTTTCTCCATTTGGACTTCCTAAACAAATTTAAAATTATCTCATAGGTTTTCCTGTAATTTATGAGTCGAAATTCTGGAATCGATAGTTTCGGAGATAAGGTAAGGGTAATGGTTAATTTTTATCTACTTTATTTAAAATTCTAATATAGAATCCTTAAATTGCAAAAAAACTTTCATTTGATTCATTATTACACAGTACAGTATGTTAAACGTTACTTTAATTTTCTATTTAGCTTGGAGCTAATTGATTACTGATCTCTTTTTAGTTGTAACCCGGGTTTAAATACAGATAAATAAATAGACATACACATCCTACTAATATTATAAACGCGAAAGTTTGTAAGTATGGATGGATGTTTGTTACACCTTCACAACTAAACCGCTGAATGGATTTTCATGAAATTTGGTACGGATATAGTTCAAGACCCGGAGTCAAACATAGGCTACCTTTTGGCGCAGGCGGAGCTGAGGGAAACAGCTAGTACATACATATTATCATGGCCTTTTTCCATACAGTAGTGTTGCCGGAAAATCGATTACACATCGAATAATAATCGATTCTTTGATAGTTGAAAATATAATCTAAGGTATCGATAGTGATCATATATCGATAGTATCGATATTGATACTATCGATAATATATTTCTGTAAGTACAATATTTTTTTCTGTATGAGTTGAATGACGATGATTTGTGTTATGCCCGCTGTACATCCCGCCGTCGAGTTCCGGTATATCTGTATAGTACCGGTGCCTGAAATGCTTGGTATTATTGTTAATCCATTAATCGATTATTTTTCATAAATTCTCAAAAATCAATACTACAGATTAGATTATATCGATACTACAGATACATAATCGATTAATAACTATTGATATAAACGATTACCTATGTTGATTAAATCGATATAATTTATATCAACCCATTTCAATAATCGACTAATTGTTTGATATTGCAGTTAATAATCGGTTATTTTCGATTAATTGTCAAAAATCGATTAAATTTATTATATCAATACTTTCGATATCCTTGATTATTTAAAAATCCCCAAATTCGATTAAATGATTATCCGTCAACAATACCCTACGGGGTACCAACTACCTAAAGGCCATATTTAGAATGTTGGTGGGTGTAAAGTGGAAATGGAATCAAAATAGTGATAGTTTGCTAGTCGCATCGCCTACTGATAGGTAAGGTTCTTCGATTTTCGCGCACTTCCTCGGCCGGCTTATATGGTCTGCGCGGAAAAAGAAGCAGCTAGTACATTCCACGTATTTACTTTTTTCCCAGGCCAGCATTACAGAAATAAGAAGTCAAAATTACAACATCCCTCTTTTGAGGTCGGGAGTTATAAAACAAAATATCTAAATAATAAAAATCGAAACCTCGGGTAATTTGGGATTTTTTAATACACGGCAACATTGAGCACCGAGCGGTACTTCGCGCCATATTTTAGGGTTATATTATTTTCGTGAGTAATTTATGTCCATATTTCGAAATTATACAATGCTTATTGATGGTATGTAATACCAGTATCTTCCTTATTTCTTTTAGTATTATTCTTACACAGTTTGACTACGCAAATTGCACATCTTGCGTCTACTTTTACATTAAATTTTATATTTATCTAGGCATCCAACACACTCATCGGTCGCGGCATGACTGACGCGAGTATGCCGCAACTATGCCGAATTCGGCATGGTTTTAGTTGCGAATTTTTCTAGTATGCCGACGGTATCTAGTCGAGCTCGCGAGACCAATTATTAATCTAAGGTTTCGGCTCATCTTGAAAGACCCATACGCTCGATTGCTGCTTTGTTTTGGGATCGTAGCAATAAATCCATGTTTCGTCACCTGTTACTATGTCCCACACCAAATTTGACGCACCTTCGTTGAATCTGGTAAGCATGGCACTGCACCAAGTGACGCGGTCCGTTTTTTGAGCCTCGGTCAAGTTGTGTGGGATCCACCGCGAGCACAGCTTTCTCACACCCAAATGTTTGTGTAGGATTAATTGTATTTGACTCATGCCTATTTCTAAGGATGCGCGAATTTCATGGTAGGTCACATGCCTGTCTGTTTCAATCATACGGCGCACAGCATTGATGTTTTTGTTGGTCACAGCGGTGGACGGCCGACCATCGCGAGATTCGTCACTGAGATTGATACGACCACGCTTGAATTCTGCAAACCAGCTATAAACAGTTGTCTTGCATGGTGCTTCATTGCCAAAAGCTGTTTCAAGCCGAGCGATCCTCTGTTGAGCTGTCAAATTACACTTAAAATCGTAGAAAATCATACTACGAAAATTTTCCCGAGTTAAATCCATGTTGATGCAGACACACAATTTTTTAAATGGCGCCACAAGGTAAAAACAAAAGACAGTCAGATGAAACAAACTGCATTCTACAGCCAAAGAGTTCTATTTTCAAATGTTGCAATAAATTTTTAAATATTGTTTATGTAAGTGGCCAGTTCCGGAAACTTACAGTGCGCCCTATGTACAACTTTTAAAAAAATATTTTTTTTGTTACTGGCTAAATACGAAAGTAAGAGCCAAAAGGAAAGAAAAAAAAAATGACATTGACATGACGATGACACATACTTGTAATTTGAGATTTGGGCAGTGGTGCTGGCGTGCTGGCTGTGTTGTGAACTTTCGAAATCTTTTCTTAAATTTCTGTAACTTAAACATAACCTATTGTGTGTTTACCATGGATTACCAAAGCCGACAATTAGCTGAAGACTTCTTCTTACGTGAACCAGTAGACGCTCGAATAAGGTACAAACGTAAACAAAATACTTATCCATATTTTACGAACTACTCTTATTTCTCATCTCTCTAAAGGACATTATTTTATTTTAAAACCTATTTATGCGCCAAGGATCATATCTTGAAATCCCCTAAGTAAACGGTTATGATTTAATGATATTAAAAACTATTTTGCAACGATTGTGTAAGGTGGGTACATTGTACAAACTTTGTGATGATTTTAGGAAGCCTAAAGATGATCGCAAGGAAGAGGATGACCCCCATCCTCATCTCAAAGTGGAAATGCAGACAATCCGACTGAACTCGGACTCGCAGAAATTAGTTTTAGACACTTTAAGGTTTATTCATGGTCCAGACTTCAAATTGGGAAGCGCCAGCCTTTATAAAGTTAGTATGTATAAAAAATGTATGGGTTTATTTATTTTTACTACTTGACGAATAATAGTACTTTGTAAATAATAATGCCTTCAAAAACAAAAGTTGTAAAAAAGAAACAACTTTTCATCAACGTCATTGACGTTGATGAAAAGTTGCGAGATCCATGTAATACTTCACAAAAGTCAGTTAATTTATTCAGTCCCTACAGAAGATCCCTTTGTCTCATTTTGTTACATAATTAGCTAACCTAACAACATCTTATTGTGACCATATTCTTATATTTAAATTAATCTTGCCCCAGAAAACAGTCTATCTAACCAATCCTCATTCAACATTGTCCTTTTAAAGCATTTAATAAAACCACAAATAATTTTAATTAAACTATTTTAATACGGTTTTTATCGCTTTTATTACTTATAAGTTTAATTTAATATGTTACAATTGAGAAAACATAATAAATCATAACAAATTATTGATATAACCTTTACACTATAAAATATAAACAATTTTAAAATGTGACATGGCACGTAGGTAATGCTCACATGGCACTCCTACCTAATTTTATTTCTGTAGTTAAATCTATCACCTCTAACTATAATTTGTCTACCTTTGTAAGACCTATTTCTGTCAAACAATTTTTTTTATTTTAGGTGTTGATTTGATTAATTAGTTAAATTATATTCGCTATCTACGTGTTTTGTTACTTGTTTGCTTGATATAACAATAAATTAAACAACCAAATGGAAACAATACAGTACTCTTTATTACACCAAAATAAAAATACAAAAAAATAAACATATGTGGAATTGAGGTACAAATGGAAATGTATGCTAGTTATTCATTAATTATTCTTCAGGATAAAGGTTCGAACCTCAAGAACAAGTATTGGATGGAACGAGGCAACCTGGTGGTACAGGGTGGGACAGACTACTCTCTGACTGTCAAACCAGACATAGAGTCATCTGAAGCCAGATTAAGGGCTTTTGCTTTGGCGAAATTAGAGAAGTAAGTAATACACTTATTCTGTGTTCACAGGCGGACTTCACCAGCGTCGTTACTATCCAAAAGTAACTAATCTAAGCATAAATATTGACGGCACACATTTTTATTCTAGAGATAGTCCTTTTACCAGAATTATATGTTTAGTACAGTATATTCTCAGGTTAACTGTGTGGTGAAATATAAACTTCATTATACGAGGGTCAAACTTAAAGTTCTTAGAAAATCAAAAACTGAGCACACTAGCAAGTTATTCCTTTTATTACATCTTTTCAAAATAGTGTTCTTTCACGTCAATACATCTCTGCATCCGATGGAACCACTAAGAAAAGCACTTTGCCCACTCGTCTTTAGGGGTCTCTTTGACGGCGTTTTGAAACGCAGCCACTGCTTCCTCGGCGTCCATAAAATGTCCTCGAAGTTTTTCTTTTATATTCGGGAATAAATAAAAATCGCAAGGTGCGAGGTCGGGGCTATATGGCGGGTGACCTAGTAATTCCACGTTTGATGTCGCCAAATAGTCGATCGTTCGCCTGGCGGTGTGCGACGAGGTGTTGTTGTGGTGAAGGAGGATCCTACTGCGAGGTCGTTTCTCCCGAACTTTTTCCAAGACAAGTGGCAAACAATTATTAGTATACCACTCTGCAGTAACTGTTTTTCGATCCTCTAAAACAATTGTCGTGTAATGTCCGGTCCTTCCGAAGAACGAGGCCACCATCTTTTTTCCCACGCTTCGACCTCTCTTCACTTTAGTTGGCAACTCCTCAGATGGAAACACCCACTGAGCAGACTGTCTTTTGGTTTCGGGATCATAACAGTAAACCCAGCTTTCGTTACCCGTAAGTATGACAAACACAGCATTTGAGTCACCTCCGTTAAATCTTTGAACCATTTCACGGCACCAATCAACACGACGGATTTTTTGGGCCTCGGTCAAATCGTGAGGTATCCACCGGGCACAAAGCTTCCAGACCGCTAAATGTTCATGCAGAATTTTGTGCACTTGGCTCATACCATGGAGTAATTACAAAGAGGAGATGCGCAGTGGCGTGATCATTGGCGCCTCGCCGACACTGCAGTGGGCGGAGCTTGTCATTGCTCGTGCTCTATGATTGGAGCCACGGCCGAAACCAAGCTCCCCGCACGTCTGCCTTCCGCCCCGTGTAGCCTCACAAACGCTTTCTTACAAAACGCTTATTACGGCATCTCCTCTTCTCATGGCTCGAATCTGCTGATAGGTCACTCTTTTGTCAGTCTCTATCATACGCCGCACAACACTGATGTTATCTTCAGTCGTCGCCGTAGAAGGCCGTCCCTCACGCAGATCATCGGTGAGATTAGTGCGACCACCTTTGAACTCATTAAATCATTGCACGAAAATTTTCTCGCGTTAAATTCATGCTGACGTGACATAGACAATTTTCAATTTGCCGCCAAATCGTAAAACAAATGACAAAATAATAAAATAGATACTCAATAATATGGCAGAGTTCCATTTTCAAAATTTAAACTTATTTTTTTATTATACTGTTTACAAGTGGTCAGTTCTAAAGATTTTCAGTGTCGCCCTCGTATGAGTAAATTGCGTCATTGTCCTTGGAATAAAACTATTTATTTAATTTATTTATTCACATATCCTATCAATACTTATCCGACTTTGTTGAAATCGGCCTTAGAGACATAGATCTGAGCAATACAAAGCATCTTATATATGAATAGTGACTGTTTTGGTGCTTGTAAGAGTACTAGCAGATACCTGCGGCTCTGCCCAGATGAGAAAATTCATGTGAAATTATTTTTTGGCTAACATTTTCTGTATACCTAATTGAAATCATAATATAGCCAGTGCTTACGTATGATGTTTTAATGTATTTAAAGATAAACCTTCTATATTGTTTGCTTGAAAGTTTTTGTAAAATAAAAATTGATTGTGTTTCTTTTCTATTAGGTTCTATCTAATAATATTTGTTGTCAAACTAGTTGAGTAAGCTTTTCTGATAAACTGTAATGAATTTCACACAATTAGATTAAGACAAGACCTTCATTGTAACTTTAATGTGAATGTTATAATTACAGATACAATTTCCACAAACCGCATTGTGCGGAAGCACTAGAAATGGCTGCCGAAAGTGTAGACAAGGCTTTGGAGATATTATTCTACAAATACTTCCAAGTCGATTTACAAGAGAAGCCAGAAAACGTACCAACACCAGCCGAACTACTCGAAATGCGAATGGATGAGAAAGCTGTACTCGAATCAATTTACGAAACAAATTTCAGAGTCAAAGAAAACAATGTTTGGAGCGTTAAATTGAATTTAGATTATTTAACAAAGATGTATGAAAACAAAGAGGTTAAAGTTAAAAAGACAAATATAAATTACAACAGTAATCTTAAACCGAAAAGTAAAGAACTATGTAAGTTATATCTAAGAGGGTCTTGCCGATTTGGTGCTAAATGTAAATTTTTACACGAGAATAAGGTTGAAGAAACTCCTAAGGGCGATGATACTAAAGAGTGTGAGAAAATCACGTACGAATTAGAAGTACGGTTCCCAGATGAAACGGTGTATCCATATCAAACTCCATTAATATTTTTCAAAACTGAAATGCCAACAAAAATTATACCAGAATTGACATGTTTACGGATAACGGGCAAGTTATTAGACGAAGCTAAAGTTTTAGCACAAGACGGCATACCAAGTATATACTCATTAGTCGAATTACTTAATAATGAAGAAGAAATAATTAATTTTATACAATTTGATACGAGAACTTTTCCGGAAACCACGGATGCCTTATTTCCGCAATTAATAGATAATTCTAGTGCTTTAAGTAAAGAAAAGTTACAGTCACATTATAAGAAAGGGGGTAGTAAAAATAATAGGAGTAATGTTAATTTTGATGAGATTGTTAGTGAAAATAGAGAAATAGCAAAAAGATATTTGGAAAAGACAGAAAACAATAGGTATAATAAAATGATATCTGATAGAAGAAAATTACCAGCTTGGAATAAGAAAGGTGATATTTTGAATGCTATTAAGAAATCGCAGGTAAGGAACACTAAAAATGTCAAACGCTTTAACCATAAATCTTTAGTACACCTAGGTTGTGGTTCGATTTCCACTGGAAGCATAGTTGTTTCCAGTTTGGTTAGGACATTGCTTGATAATAATATGATTCCATGGCTTGAAAGGCATGTTAAAATGGTCCCGGCTGCCATCTGGTGGTCTTTTAAAGAACCACGTCTGAGGTCAAGAGATTGGAAACCTTCAGGGTCGGCTGACCAAGTTACCCTCTTGAAAAGAGAAATGGCATAGACTGAAGGAGGCCTATATACCCTAACGGTCGAGATAGGCTAAAGAGAAAGAGATTCATCTGTTTTATTTACAATCTCTGTGGCATTAAGGTAAGACCGCACTAGGCGGAACTGCGCTGCAGCGGAGCGACGCGATATTATTAAATAAAGTTCGATATATCGCAATAGAACAGCAACGGCACGACATTCTATTCGTCACTAAACGCGATGGATGAAATTGATGTGGATGTGGTCATAGTGTCACTCCTTTGCGACGAAGAAGAAAGGCTAAAAAAGCAAACAAGAGAAAAACTGAGACTTCACGTTCAAATTCCAAAATCGCGTTATAAAGAAGGAGAATATCATTCGCTTTTGCCAAGGCTTAAAAGAGACTCAAAAATATTTCATACATTAGAATGTCTCTGTTTAAGTTTGACGAGTTAGTACAAATTATGCAGCCAACTAATAAAATTAACTTTTCTTCATCCATTTTACAAAACAAAATGCACGTCCGACATTCTTTGACTTGTGTGAAAGAGATGTGATGCGTCGCGGTCGCACTGCTTACTATATCGCACGTAGCGGCAACGGAACTGCGCGTCAATTTAGCTTGGTTTGCCAATTTTGGCGCGCAGTGTCGCGGTCGCGAAACGTAGTTCTGTTGCCGCGTAGTGCGGAATTTCTAATACATTTACTTAGAAACTGCAGCGCAGTTCTGCCTAGTGCGGTCTTACCTTTATGGTTATAAATAACATGGCTGCCTGCTACTCTGGATGCCCCGAGTTCGATCCCCAGTCAGCTCAAGATGGAAAATAATCTTTTCCTTATCGACCTGGGTCTTGGATGTTTATCTATATAAACATTTGTTAAAAAATAGTATCGTTGACTTAGTATTTCATAACACTGTAGCTGACACAAACACAATCTGTATGATTTGTCCCTGTATATTAATTAATTTCCTCAAAGGTGGTCGTTATAAGTGGCGAAACAGGTTGCGGGAAAAGCACCCAAGTTCCGCAGTACATCCTGGACAATTGGTTGACCAACTTCAACAACGATGGTCCGGATCATGCAGAGATCATTTGTACGCAACCCAGGAGGATTTCCGCTATAGGAGTCGCTGAAAGAGTGGCCGAAGAGAGAGTTGAGAAGATTGGACAGATCGTCGGTTATCAGGTATGGTTATCTTACAGCTGGATAATTTTAATAAATAGAAATTAGGCATCTACTGTCGTGCCCAGACACCTGCTCTATGAATGACTTGTATTTAGCCTCTGACAGAGCTGTTCAGGTGGCTTCTTACTGGGTTAGGAGAGTGTAATGCCATCGACTCGCAGAGAAGAATTTAAAAATGAAGTATCTAGAAGAAATATTCTAATGTTTTCTTAGGTTTTCGCGATTGTTATTCATTAAATTAAAGGTCTGCCTGCGACCATGAACGCTGTAAAGTGTTTGAAACGTCAGGTGTAAATAAATAAGTAATAAACGCGATAAAACCGTATTAGTATAATAATATATATTATACTAATACAGTTATAATAGTTTAATTTAAGAAATATTCTAGTATAAAAGAGAGAGGCGGAAACTGGTATCCTAAGCTGGTGCAGCTTAATCAAATCATTTATTTGCAAAAAAAAAAAAAATTGAAAAAAAAACATATGGTAATTTCAAAAAAACGCTTCAATATTTTTCTTGTGGTAGAAATAAAGTTCCTTATTATTAAAAAAACAAAAACAATTTTTTAAGATCGGCCAATTGGCTAGTAAACTTTTTCATGAAAATGTCTAATTCGTAAACCATTTCGAGGAATAGGCATATGGAACAGATTACATTAATCAGATCTTTAGATAAGCAAGTATTTTTAAAGAAAATCGCAGAAAACCCAATGACTTTCATTTTTTAGCAAAGTTATCGTATGACGTAGCCGGATAACTTCCGGCTATTCACTTTTAATTTTTTAGGTTGGTAGCACAGGGTAGTGAATAAATATTTTTTGTTTGGTAGCGCTAATTAGGCGCTTTACGTACTTGTCACCCGTGTCAAATGTCATCTCTGTTCAATTAAACATAACCTAACTACATCTTCATTACATTCATTCATACATTTATTGAAGAATCGGTGTCCAATTATTGAAAAATCAGATGTCAACGGATGAAGGGACGGCAGTAAGTCCAATCAACAGGCCAATATGCAATAGATACGAAAAATGGGGTACCTAGATATTTGGCGATTGTAAACAAACAAGAAACCAACTCGCAGTTCGCGGTCCATCCTGACTTTGACATTTGACACTGACATACATATTTTTTAATACCTTAGTAATTTTTGCTTTCTTGCAGTTCGAAATGGCCATTATAGCTGCGTGACGTCATCGCTATAAAATCTTTAAAATTAAATAACAAAATAAATATAATTTTAAGAATTTTTTCGTTTAAATTGTATCTCCGAAATAGTCTATTCTATCAATAAATTATATAAAATACACAATTTATTTTTTAGTTGACTAGCCAATTAATTTAAATATTTTTTAATGTAATGTAATTCCACTAATAGTATAATGCAAAATATGTCTATCACATTCTTATTCATGGACTTTTCATGTGACACTAATCCACCAAGACTTTTGGGTATTAATAATCCTAAGTACTTACTAGCCGTTTCCCGCAGCTCCACCTGCGTCAAAAAGTAACCTATGTTTGTAACCAAATTTCATCAAAATCCGTTCAGCGGTTTGACCGTGAAAGCGTAACAAACAGACAGACTTTCGCATTTATAATATTAGTATGGATTTTTTTAAAGGTCTATAATTACAAAAAACAAAAAACCGAATTAACCCTAGCTGATTTAGCATTTATTTAGTAAGTTATGAATTTTAACGTCAATTTTTCAATTTTCTTATGTTTTCAGATAAGATTAGAAAGTAAAGTGTCATCAAAAACCCGTCTAACTTTCTGCACAACGGGCATTCTATTGCGTAGACTAGAATACGATCCACAATTGAAATCAGTCACTCATATATTAGTAGACGAGGTCCATGAAAGATCTGAAGAGAGTGACTTCCTATTACTCATTCTTAGGGACCTTGTCAAAGTGAGAAAGGATTTGCGTGTCATATTGATGAGCGCTACTTTGAATTCGGATTTGTTCTCGCAGTATTTTGATAAGGTTCCAATTTTGGAGATACCAGGTTAGTCGATTAATAAGTGAAGATTTTTCATTCTTTTGTGTGAAATAATATTGTTAAAAAAAACATAAAGAGTCGAACCCTGTGATTACTCGTACTGGATTTTGTATGCAGGTCGAAATTTTTTTTTCCGATTTCATATCTTTTTTTATCGATAGTGGTTTAGTTTCATAAATGTACTTAATGCCAAAATTTGGGCCAGAGTTTACTGTAGAACATCAAGCTTTCTTAAGTCTGCTAAATTATATCTTTTTGGCAAATTACGACAATTATCCGCCTTTTACGATTTCTCGTAAAGTAGATAGTGGGCTATTCTTCAATCGAAAACCAGGCGTTTTATTTTTTAAATTTCATTTACTTTTCAGGTAGAACGTTCCCAGTGGAACAATTGTTTTTAGAAGATATTATGGAAATAACTGATTATGTCATGGAAGAAAATGGCCCTTACTCCAGAAAGTTAAAAAAAGGTATTTTTAAATTATAGTTTGAGAATAGGACACTCGAAGGAAGCAAGAGAAAGACGGAAAATCAGGTCTGGATGTCTTTCAAGTTGGACGACTAGTTGGCCATATGATATCCACCACCGAAGGTGGACCTGTGTGTGAGATTGAATAGGACACTCAAAGCAAGAGAGAATCAGGAAGTCGTATCTTGTCTTGATGTCTTCCAAGTTGGCAGACTAGTTGCTTGACAAGTCGTGTGACCTTTGTGTAAGATTAAAAAGAGCACTCAAAGGAAACAAAAGAGTGTCATGTCTTCTATGTCGTCCGATTAGTTCGTTGACAAGTCCGGTGGTCTGTGTGTGAGATTAAGTAGGACACTTGAAGGAAGCAAGAGAGAGTCAAGAAGTCGTGTCTTGTCTTGATGTCTTCCAAGTTGGCTGACTAGTTGGTTGACAAGTCTTGTGACCTGTGTGTGAGATTAAAAAGAACACTCGAAGGAAGCAAAAGAGAGTCGGGAAGTAATTCCTCGACGTCTTCTATGTCGTCCGACTAGTTGGTTAACAAGTCGTGTGACCTGTGTGTGAGATTAAAAAGAACACTTGAAGAAAGCAAAAGAGAGCCAGAAAGTCATTTCTCGATGTCTTCTATGTCGTCCTACTAGTTGGTTGACATGTCGGGTGCACTGTGTGTGAGATTGAATAGGACACTCGAAGTAAGCAAGAGAGTCAGTAAGTCGTGTCTTGATATCTTCCAAGTTGGCCGACTTGTTAATTGACTAGTAGGGTGACCAGTCCGTGAGATTGAGGAGAGTTGAAGGAAGCAAGATAGAGTCAGTAAGTCGTGTCTTGATGTTTTCCATGTTGGCCGACTTGTTGTTTGACTAGTGGGTCGACTAGTTGGTTGGCAAGTTGGGTGACCAGTCTGTGAGATTGAGGAGGATACTCGAAGGAAAAAGTTTATTTCTCGAAAATTATTTCAGGAGAGAAAAAACAAGATCTCGAAACGGAATTGGAAACTAGTGATGTGCGTTCTGAAGGTATCGAGCCACCGAAAACATCGATAAGGGACGAAAACTTATCGATAGCACAGATGATAGCTCGATATCCTAATTGCAGCAAAATCACGTGCAAAAACATGTACATGATGGACACTGAGAAGGTTGGTATTTGATTTATATTGTGTTGGTTAACTACGCCTATATAATATAAGTTTTTTTTTTTTGTATTTTAAAAACACGTAAATATTTGAAATTGTGGTAAAGTATAAGTGAAAGACTCAAAAATAATTTCTTACTAAACTAACTTTAGTAATTTTTTGAACTCTTCTGATACTATGTTCTTTGTGTACAATAAAGATTTTTACATACATACATACATACATACTCTTTCTTGCCTGTAGTACATACATTGGTATTAATATTTAAGTATGGACTTAATACCAAGGCCTTTATTTTGAACGCATTGACCAAATTTTTACAATGTGTTTGTGCACGAAACCGCATTTAATAATTAAAAAAAAAAAGCTCTCTGACAGAAAAATGTCGACCTTTTATACAAAACCTCAGTCAGCTAATCACTTTATTTGTATGGGACGTAAAAAAAAAAGATCGGTTTTTAATTTTTTTTTCTAAAAGTATATTCACATTGTTAACACATTAAAAATTTGGCCAATGGTTAAAGTTAAAAAACCCAGTATTATTAAATGTTGTCAACAGATAAACCTCGATTTAGTAGAACATGTCTTACAATACATTGTGAACGGTGAGCACAAATGGCCGCGTGAGGGCGCCATTTTGATTTTCCTGCCGGGAATAGCCGAGATTATGTCGCTACACGATCAGTTGGCTGAAAGTCACACATTTAGTCCCAAGTAAGTTTGATTCTCATACTAGAATTCTAGGATTTTAAGGTTAATTTCTCTTGACAAAAAGTTGAAGTGAATTTTAAGATTTTTTTACAAATGAATGTTGTGTACATCTATAATAGTTATAAGCACTAAATTAAGTTTTAAAATAGGAAAGCTTGTGTTTATATTGTTGATGTGAATTATCCATACTAATCCATACTAATATTATAAATGCGAAAGTCTGTCTGTCTGTTACGCTTTCACGGCCAAACGCTTTCACGGGGAGCTGCGGAAAACAGCTAGTTATAAATAAATTAAATAAATTCATACTAATTTATAAATGCGAAAGTCTGTCTGTATGTCTGTAACCCTTTCACGGCCAAACCGTTGAACTGATTTTGATGAAATTTGGTATGAAGCTGCGGGAAAAACCTAGTTATAAATATATTGGACTTGTTTTTTTACAGAACCGGTAAATATCTACTACTGCCTCTCCATTCAACGTTAACAAGTGAGGAACAAGCCCTTGTGTTCAGGAAACCCAAGCCTGGCGTTAGGAAGATCGTGATCTCAACCAATATAGCCGAAACGTCGGTCACTATTGACGACTGCGTGTTCGTTATTGACTGTGGCCGGATGAAGGAGAAACGGTGAGAACGGAATTAAATACGTATAAATACCATTAGCATTAAGTCCGTCTTTTGTGTTTTAAAGTTTGTAATTTGTACAATAAATCCATACTTAATACTAGTGGCTCTGTGAGCTGTAGACCTCGCGAGCTTATAAAGATTGCAAATCGAAGGAACTTTTCACACCATATGTATTTCATTGAATATAAAAATCTTAATAATGTTCGTTCCGCTAATCTTTTTAGTCTTTTTTCCTCCTCTGTTCTTAACAGAAGAAGTAGTGATAATTACGAAAACTTGGCGTTTATACAAACAACGATGAAGTAAATTATTCAATTATAATAATCAATTCAGTCATTTTTTTTTTCTTTTACCAGCTTTTTATTTAACTTGCAATCTATGTATGTATGTATGTTCGGGTCAAATCGCTTAAAATAAATTTGATCTACTTTCCGGTTTCCAATTAAGTTGAAATTTTGCACACATGTATATATCGCGTGGCTATGCAATATTATGTTATGTTTTCTACGTAATAGGCTAGTTTCTAGGGTCAAAAGACTAACATTAAAATTAGTCCGGCATTTAGGGAATCAAAATATATTAGTGACGTATTTTTTCTTCTGTCAATTGAGCGATAAATTGTAAAGATATAACGCATCAAAGTTTAGAAGTGGGGGCTCGTGACGTCACATGTTGCGAAAAAGTGTAGCACACTGTGACGTCACACGGAACTTTAACGCGCCATATCTTTACCATTCTTTGTTTAATCTTCAAAAGTGAAAATACGTCTCCAATATTTTTTGATTATCTAACTGACGGACTAGTTATATTTTTTTAGGAAACTAGCGTATTATGTTATGTTTTCTATGTAAATATGTTATGTCTTATTATTTTTATTTAATTATTGTCTAATTTTCAGATTCGATTCAAACCGCAACATGGAATCATTAGACCTAGTATGGGTATCGCGCGCAAACGCTAAACAACGTCGCGGTCGCGCCGGCAGAGTAATGCCCGGCGTGTGTGTTCATTTGTATACCTCACATCGCTTTAACTATCATATATTGGAACAACCAGTCCCGGAAATTCACAGAATACCCCTGGAACAGCTACTTTTGAAGATAAAAATACTACCCCTGTTCCAAAATATGAGCGTGCATGAAGTATTAGGTAAGTAATAGGTGAAGTATTTTATTAAAATTGTTATTATCTGTTCTGGAAATTTACAGAGTACTCGTAGAATTGTTCCTTTTAAAGATTAAAATATAAAACAACTGTTCCATTTTTTTTTTTTTTTTTGGGAAAAATTATGGAACAGTTTTTTATTAATGTTAAATAATTCTATTTTAGTAAGTAAGTAAAATCATAATCTATACTAATATTATAAAGCTGAAGAGTTTGTTTGTTTGAACGCGCTAATCTCAGGAACTACTGGTTCGAATTGAAAAATTATTTTTGTGTTGGATAGATCTTTTATCGAGGAAGGCTTTAGGCTATATAACATCACGTTGCGACTAATAGGAGCGAAGAAACACACGAAAATGTGGAAAAAGCGGGGAAAATTATTCACCTTTGAGGGATTCCGTTGCGTGCGCTGCGAAAACCGTTCGAGATACCCAAAAAATATGTATGAAAGAATTATTCCTCTTTAAATTATCTAAAAAAATGTCCGCGACAGTATATGTCTATCTTTTAAGATTAACTCACAATAACCGTTTTTATGATAATCAAATTAGGTCGAAATTTAATGCATTATTACAAATTATTTGTCAGAGTTGTATCAACATAATAATATTATTCTTTATCCAAATAAATATGTTATTGATTAAGATTATTTAACTGTGAACAAAATTGTCTTTGACATCACTTAATTTCAATAAACATCTTATAGGATAATACAATTTTAAAATAACTCTGAAACAAAATTCACACGCGCCGCGTGATGAGCTCGCCCATGATTCCCAAAATAACTATTCCACGCGGACAAAGTCGCGGGCACAGCTAGTGATGTTATAAACGGTTTGAAACGTTAGGTGTAAATAAATAATTCATCAACGCGGTAAAAGCCGTATTAAAATAGTTTAATTTAAAAAGAAGAAACATCAAATTATTTTAATACGGTTTGTATCGCGTTTACTTATTTAAGTACACCTAACGTTTCAAACACTTTGCAGCGTTCATGGTAGCAGGTAGACCATGAAATAAAAGTACTTTTCATAAACATGCGCAGAAATATTGTCATTACTTTTGAATAAAGAACACGCGAAGTAACATATTTACGTAGACTGAAAATCAAATTCACTTCCCGGCGCGTTCTTTGAATTTAGAACGAAGAGCGCGCCGGTAATGTTGTATGAAACGGTGTGCTGTTTGAATTTAGAACTCTTTTATCTATAGTACACATTGCGTTCTCGTGGCTGTATAGCCACAGATGCGTTTACCTTTCGGCACAAACTGTAAAATAAATTAAATTTAGTAAAAGGCCCTTTTTTATTTCCTTGGATTTTTTTAAGAAAAACACTATATTAGCCTCGGCCGAAATGGCAATTGCCTGTCTCGTATCATTGAAGTCCTCGCCATACTCGACCTGCAATTGCCTATTTCGCTGCCTTTGCAATAATGTACTATTAATGCACAATGGAAAATTACAATCTGTAGCTAAGATGTACAAATGCCTGTCAACATTTGCCAATATTTCCAACAGTACAACAACATGGGGTCTTTCGAAGAGGGCGTTAAAGGATTTCTCAATGGTCGTCAATACGCACGTGTTGCCCCTGGTGTTGAGGGCGTCCATGGGCTACGGTGACCACTTACCATGGTGGGCTGTATGCCTTTTAAAAAAACAATAATTTTCTTTTCAGGTAAAACTATAGAACCGCCAACTAAACCGAACATCGACGGAGCACTGTCTCGCCTCCAAGATGTTGGGGCTTTAGACAAATGTTACTCTTTAACTGCGTTGGGCGCTCATCTAGCCGCTTTGCCGGTCGACGTGAGAATCGGAAAATTGATGCTGTTGGGCGCTATATTCTGCTGCGTGGATTCCGCTTTGACAATGGCCGCTTGTCTTAGCCATAAGAGTCCTGTGGTCTCGCCTAGGGATAAAAAGGTAGATATATCTAGAAATAGTAGTTAGTATTTATTATCAGAAATCCATACCTTTAATATTATAAGTGCGAAAGTCTGTCTGGTACGCTTTCACAGCTAAACCGCTGAACGGATTTTGATGAAATTTGGTATGTTGAATACACGGGGTCAAACATACTTTTTGACGCAGGCGGACCTGTGGAAAACAGCTAGTATACTATATTTAAGCGCACTAAGTCTGTGTTCCCAAATTGATAGCTGTTACAGAACTTTAAGTTTCGCGAAAAGACCGAGAGTTACCAACGTTACCCGATGTTGCACGAAGTAATATAGAGCATGGAATAATAACAAAGAGGAGATGGCGTATCGAGAGCTTCCTTACAAACATTTTGTGAGGCTGGGCGGGGCGGAAGGCAGACTTCAGGGGAGCTCGGTTTGGTCGCGCGGAGCCCATATTGACAGTCCCCTCTACTTACCAATAGATGTCGCTAGCAAATCGAAGATTTTAACACATATTATGAACATTAAAAACAGACACATATTTTGTGTAACACTAAATCAATGAAATAAATTCGAAAATATGTTATTTACTTACGTTTATTGTGATCCAATAACAGTACAGCATTGAAACACTTAAAACTAGATGGTTTAATATATTTTACAGAATAGCTGAAACGTAACGTAAATTAGAAAAATTAGATAAACATTGGAGCTCGCTCCACGTCACGCATACGTCACTGCGCCAATGACCGTAACGGTGCACCAGTCGATACACCGTCTCTTTGTATTTGCTCCATGATATAGAGTCTTATAACTACCCCCCTCATTTGTCGTAATTTACATCTAACATTATACTCCAAGACAAACCAATAGAAACTTTCACATCGTACGTGATTTGCCGACGATTGTCGATGTTACCCGAAGAACAGAATTTCATCAAACTTTTGGAATTATTTTTGAGTCTTCTTATTGAGCAATTAAAGTGAATGACATTGTAAATGATTACTAGACTACTAAAATATCTAATATGAATATTTTTTTATCCGGATAAAACAAAATGAATTAAAAAATCCGGATTTTACAAGGAGTTGTTTTTTGGTCGGATATATCCGACGCTCGCGAAATGGGCTCGAAATTGTTTGTCGGATATATCCGACCTTCGCGGTTAAAGGGTTAATGATGTATGGTAGAGGCACATTTGGTCCGTCATTTGGATTTGGCGACAGGTTAACTTTTCACTTTTAAAACAAATAAATAAGAAAAAATCATAGGTACAGCTAATCGATTGTGAAATACACGCGGCTGGTTGCGGCGATCAACATAATCTAAAACTATTCTTAATTTTAAATTCTCTCTAAACAATAAAATATGTCACAAAAATACTATCTTTTCTTTCATTCAAAAGTTGGGAACCCTTGGACATTTGTTTACATAATTTACATATTCTCATGACGGGGTCGTTAGTTACCAAACCAGTTACATATTTTTAGAAGGCTTTCTTGACTATATGCTATTGTTCCAGTCGGAAGCCGACGCAAAGAGAAGAGAATTTGCGTGTTCAAATAGCGATCAACTAACAACATTGAGGGCGTATAGGGTAAGTCTCTAGTTTTATATTTCTTCATAGTGTTTTATTGGTTGCATCACGCTTCACAGGTAAACAATTATCAACCAACATACCACATACTGAAGGACCCGTTGCAAGCAAAAGGGTACTAGTTGGTAGATTTTAGTTTCTGAGATATTTGAGTTTTTGTGAAAAAAGATAACGGTAATTTAAAGTTAGAAACCCGACTGCGTTTCTGTGTAATTTGGAAATGAAAAAAAGTTAAAATCCACTATTTTGTTATACTCAGTGTCACTCTCATAGTAAATACTAATCTAACGACACCTTTCAAGCTAAAATCCACTGTACACAGGCTGTAGAGCGGGCCAAACAATTATACATACCTACATACATACATACTCTCGAAAAACATAACCCTCCTTCTGTCACAGTCGGGTAAAAAGGTGGAAATTTTGCATGTATTTTAATGAAACATGCAAAGTGCTACGTTTTCATACAATAAACATCTTTCAATCATGTACACAATGTGAGAAAATTGCAATTATATGATCAACAACTAGATATATCTAGCTATTTACACTGTGTTGTAAGGGGTTGAAATTTTGTACATGAAAACATATATTTTTTTAATTCAATCCCCCAGAAATGGCAGCAAGCAATGAAAAGCAGTACGCACGCTGGCTTAGTATTCGCCAGTGAAAACTTCCTATCCCACAAGACGCTGCTAATGTTAGCCGATATAAAACATCAGCTATTGGGGTTGCTGGCCGATATCGGATTTGTGCCTGATATGCCAGATTTGAGGAGGAAGATGAGAAAGGATTCTGTGGCGGTTTTGACTGGAGAAGAGGTAAGAAGTTTATTGTAGAAATAAAGTTTAAAAAACTACACTAATTTTCAACACCACGAAGTCTCGAGGTTCAAATTCTAGCGAGGCTCGTCTTTTAATTCATTCTCTGTCATTTTTATAAGTTTGTCTGAGAAAAGACTCACTAATTGCATATTTTCGTGAAATTTATCGAAATACTCACCAAAAGTAGATGCTACTTTTCATCGACTAATAACGCCTACTATCGACATTACAAAAAAATATCACAGATGCTTGAAGTATGCTCGTCACAGTCGTTAAGTTTTAATGTAGTGTATTTTCGAAAGATGGCGTTAGTGTCGCGGGACAATGTTATGGGCCGATTTCACCAACATCTTTCTTATCCGAGAGTAACTAATCTGAGCATAAAAATGGATGGCAGATATTTTTATTCCTGAGATTGACACCCATATTCTTAAAACCTTCACTCAAACTCGACTCAACCTTACTCCACCTCATTGGTATGATTAGTCGTCACAAGCTTCCTTGACTTAAGAAGATTGCTCATTGGAGGTGAGTATCGAACTGTCAAATATAAGGTTGATCGAGAGGTACCTTAAGGCGGCCTCGAAAGTCGTTATAAATCAGCTTTTTGCCACTTTTTGGCTAGTTAACTACTTAATTTCTTTCTTTTTTACTATATTCTTTTGTATTTTTCAATTTTTGTACTTCGGATTGTTATTATAACATGTGTCTTTCCTCATTGGAGTTTGCGCAATCAATCCAAGAATGACATTTTCAAGGAAAATTCGAGGACTTCCATAAGGCGCTCTCCAATGAGTTGAGTGGAGGTCGTCCTTGAGGTTATGAATAATATCTATGAATAAATGATGATGATAAACGTTTTCAGTTGAACGCGAACGGCAACAATGACAGATTGCTGGCGGCCATACTATGTGCGGCGTTATATCCTAATGTTGTAAAGGTACTTATAGTTTTCTACACAAAACTATACTCAATTTTTTTTGGGTAAACAGTTTAAAATACTCAGAGTATATACACAAAATCATTAAAATGAATAGGACAAACCTGCAAATCACAAAATTCTCTCTAAAAATTAGTTTCGATGTCAGTTGATTAGTATGCCTGTTTGCCTACTAAATTGTATATTAAAAATCCTTCAAAATTTTCTGTTTAAAATCTTACATTACGAATTTACGAGTATATTATTTAATTTCAGGTACTAACTCCGGAAAAATCGTTTCACATGCAAGCGGGCGGTGCGATTCCCCGTCAACCAAATCCAGAAGAACTTAAATTCAAGACCAAATCCGACGGATACGTGACACTTCACCCTTCGTCTATAAACTCCACTGTTGGTTACTTCGCTAGTCCGTACTTGGTGTACCAAGAGAAGGTGAAAACTACCAGGGTGTTCATAAGGGAGTGCTCTATGGTGCCTCAGATACCTTTGGTGCTATTTTCTGGTAAGTGGTACAACATTTGATCCCATACAAATCGACTGTATATTGTATGGGAGGTTGAAATTTTTTTGTCAGTATTCACTATTTTTTTGTCAGTATTCACAATTTTTTCCCTTGCCAGTAGTTTAGTCTTACAGTCTAAACGCATTGTAAAAATTTGGCTTGTTGTTTCAAAAGAAGGCTGTACCCATCCATGATCAAAAGCTTGCCGTGCTTTTTAACTAGGGATATGATAGGCACGCTCGCTCGTATTCATTTCATTCACTCATTTGAAGTCCCTTATTTTCATTCGATCATGTATTCATTTTAGTTTTTTCTTTGTTGCGCCCTTAGTCATAGATTCTCTGATTTTAAATACTATATCTTCATTTCTTTTTCTCATTAATTATATAATTATAAAGTAATCTTAGTAATTTAAATGGAAGATTCTCTTTAAGAATGCTTTTTGGTGAATCCGCCACCGTTATACTAACGTGCAATCATACTAATATTATAAATGTGAAAGTGTGTTTGTCCTTCTTTCACGCTCTAACTAAGCAACCAATCGACTTGATTCTCGGCATAGAGTTAGTTGAAAGGATGGAGAGTAACATAGGCTACTTTTGATCCTGGAAAAACATCATGTTCCCAAAGGAGGTTTACACGCGGGCGAAGTCGCGGGCACAGCTAGTATTTTATATTTTAATACGGTTTTTATAGCAAGACAACCTGCGACTATAATCGCTGTAAATTTAAAATGTTAGGTGTAAAATAAATAAGTAATGAACGCTATAAAAACTGATTAAAAATGTTATATTAATATGTACATCATCACCAATGTTTTTGTTACAGGCTGTAACTTATCTGTGGAACTACACAACGGCACTTTTATTGTGTCGCTGGAAGATGGATGGATCATGTTCCAAGTCGAAAAACATGAGGTATGATCATCATAATAATTATATCAGTTTCTCAGTTCACTTTCAGTTTTCCCGGCAAATAAGTGTGAGACCAAGGGGGATGTCAGGAGTACCCGTAATCGACGAGCGTGTATGGCGAGAGTGATAAACGTAGAAGAAGCGAGAGAAGTCTGTAAGGATCGTGGCAAATGGAAATCCGTAGTCTCTGCCTACCACTACGGGAAAAAGGCGTGATGGTATGTATGTGTGTATGTATAAGTGTGAGCGAGATTAACCCGTACCAATAATTGTGTTCATATAAGTTAGTCTCACTTATACTTAGGCACAGAGTTAATAATAGGACTAAAGTACATAACGGACACTTGTAAAAATCGAGAACAAAACAGTGAAAGGATGATGTTTCGGCCGCCCGGCCGCTGCGACGACTATGATGCAGACAAGGTAAATAACCAACCCTAAGTGTAACACACACATTGACGCGCATGCGTACGCGACCGAATCGAAGTAGTAGTAATAGGTATCGAGCTCGCCGCTGTTGTATGGAGTGCACGGCTGATTGACCACGTAGCCTACTCGATATGAATGAATGATTATTTATTTGCAGGTTGCCGAAATGCTAAAAGCTATAAGAGTGGAGCTCGTCAACCTTCTTGAAGAGAAAATAAATGATCCATCACTGAATTTACTTCATTATGAGAAGGGAAATAAGATAATTAAGACTATAGTGCAAATTGTTAGTAAAGATTGAAAGACGCGAATGTCCGCGACTACGTCTGGGAGTTTTGAGGATAGATGTTAAAATAATAGATATAAGCCGTGTCAATAAAGAAACTTAAAGAACGAAACTAGAGAAATTGCTCCCTTTCACTCGCACAATAAACGCAAATATAATGTACGAGTGAGAGGGAACTACTTCCATCGCTACATTAGTAACTGCAGGAGTATAATTATTAATTAGTTATAATTTATTATTAGAAAAATATATTTTTTTAAAATTATTTTTATTGTTATCAAGTTTAACGATATCAAATGGATTAGTTTCTTTGTTGACATGGTTTATGATTTACAAATGATAATTATAAACTCTATGAATAATGATGAAATTATATTAAAAAAATTCTTTATTACCGATAGATGTCGCTGTAATGGTGTATGAATTTTTTAATGACAGAGTCGAAACTAATGAAATGGGTATAAAATGTATGAGATTACGAATATTTTAGTTAAATCCGTTAAAATCTGCAAAATAAATGCTAATAATTCTGATATAAGTAATACAAGATTGTGACTTGGTCATATAATATAATATATCCGTTTTATAATATTAATCGATAATTATTATTGATCTCTCTTTTAGTTTATGTTTTAAAATATTTATTTAGCAATATTATGTAATTAAAATATTTTTTGTTGCAAAATATATTTTTTAAATAGCTTTTATAGATGGAAAAATGAACATACTTGATTTAATGAAGTCAACAATTATATTATTCATGAACTGGTCAAATAAAAAAATGTAGATAACCTGTGCACGTAGCAAATTCTATCATAATTGTACAATATATCACAAATATTAAATATATTTTCTTAAATGTAAAAAACATGTAACAAAAGTAACGTCATTTCATTCATTCATTCAATAATATTTTATTGCATGTATGGAGTCATTTTCTTTAAAATGAATTTTGTTAAACAATACTTTTTAATGCGCAAAAAACAGGTCATTTTGTATTTTCCGTACAAAAATAAAGGATTTTATCAACTTTGCTGCTTTTATTTAGACCTTAGTAATATAATTGTGCAGTTCGACAGTCTAACAAGGCATGCTTGTACGAATGGATCGAATACATAACTTTATTAAAATATATTTAGAGACTTAAATTACTTGTACTGTGGCATTTTGGATTTAAGCTTAAGAATTAAAGGTGTTGCCATCCTTCGCGTAGTACCCCACTTCGTATTGGACGGCCAGGTGCGTGTATAACCTGGTATCTGGCATACGCATCATCAGCATTGGTGATCAACTCCGGAACATCCATCCTCGGGATTTTGAACAGATTTATGAGGATGTACTGGTTGGTGTTCAGCATCCGCTTGTCTGTCCAGTCTACCTCGCGGGGCAGACGGTAGTCTTTCGTCCTTGGTGAATAAAGCGCATTAAAGTTGAAATCTTCGTTTAAGTTTCATAACAAAGAAATATATAGGCCCAATACGAAGCAAATTACATTTCCCATACATTTGACATTTAAAGCCGTATTACTAGGTTTTTCTAATGAAAACTATTTATTTTTATAATTAATTAATCTTTTGATAGAAAATGAAGAAGGCGGGGCGGCACCTTCGGGATCACAATGCAATTATTTTTACATACAAATATTTTTTTCCCTGATGTAAGTATATTCACAGAGATATGGAAGTAAAACTCATTTTTTGATGTCGCATTTCTTATCACGTTTTTAATGGTTATAAGGATTTATTTTAAAACTAGCAATTTCCGCAGTTCCGCCTGCGTCAAAAAGTAACCTATGTTCGACCCCGGGTCTTCAACTATATTCGTACCAAATTTCATCAAAATCCGTTCAGCGGTTTGGCCGTGAAAGCGTACAAGACAGACTTTCGCATTTATAATATTAGTATTGATTTTAAGAAGGCCAGCACCTTGTGTATGGACCTAACAAACCTAAAAAATATGTTTTATAGCTTAGAATCACTTCAGGTCAAACTATACTAGTGAATAGAAAAACATGAAATTTTGGTATTTCTCTTCGTGTTGGGCCTTAAGTCGAACACTGAAATATTGTGGCTAACCCCAAAATAAATCTAACACACCTCACTGTCCTACACAAACAGAATCAAAGGTTAAAGTAGAGGTAGGATATTGTAGAGCGCGAGCAGAGTCTACGATTTATACAGAACGACTTTAAAAGCACCAGCCAATTTTTTTATAATGTTTTTAGTAAGTACGTGAAACTTGATTGACTTTGTATAAAAAATTAAGAGAAAAAGAAAAATAAATTGGTCTTCCAAAGTTATGTCAACTTGTATTTTTTTTAATGTAAATAGTCGAGTTTCATGTACTTAAACACTAAATATTTGGCTGATGTATTAAAAGTTATCCAAGTGCTTGTTATATGTAAGATTAGAGCCAAAATATTTTCGCTGAGATCTACTACGAGAGAGATAAGTTTTAGATAAATAGGAGGAGGACAAAAAGAACTTACCAATAAACTAATATTTTTTTAGCAGCACTCTTGTACAAATGTTTTTTCTATGTTGGTTCAATGACGTATTCTGTTCGACATACTCCGAAAATAAATATGGTAAAAAATAAATATATCTTTGTATTTATCTATTTAACACCATCTTGTAACATGATGATTTACATTATAAGAAAAAAGTGAAGATATAAAAATTACTTTTGGAAATGGAAACCATGTGTAAAATAGTCAATAATCTTCCAACGAGTTAAATAAATATACCTAAATATACAACAGTTAGAGAATCTATAAAATTGTAATAGGTCGATATCTTTACATTGAAGATTTTAAAGTAAAAATAATGTAAGGGTCCAATATAGACCATATTGGACCAACAGAAGCCCAAACAATTTTCTTTTAGAATTTCAGTTATTTGTATCGAGTAGGTTGGAGGACACACTGGTGTCAAAGTTTTTTCGGAACCGCCTTACGGCCTCTGATGTGTCTCACTAAAGTTACTGAAAACGGGACTCAGGCTCCATTTTTTCATTTGGGTTACATAGTCAATCGACCCTGTACATCCTGGTTCTGAAAATATTTTCAGAACCGCCTCTCGGCTACTACCTTAGTAGTCTAAGTACCAACGGAAATCATACTTTGTTTAGTTGTTTCCAGTTTGCTTAGGACATTGCAGGCTGAATCATCCGATTTTTGGTGAGTCATCATGCTTCTTAAAAATAGCCACTCCAAGCAGAGAATGTTCATAGACAAATTACGATTGTTTGACTTATCCTTCCCCGCGAAACAGGATTTCGTCGCAATATTTTACTTAATGAGATCTTGAACCTTTTGATTACGTACCTATATTAATTGCACCAAATATTTTGTGTGAAACTGCGATGAAGGAAAAGGAAAGCTCGGCCGCATTAAAAAGGAAAGTAAGTAGGTACGTTATCGAAAATTACGCGGACGGAGTCGCGGGCACAGCTAGTACTTAAATATAACCTATAAGTACTGGTGTTCATACGTTGTTTTGCGCGCCCTATACTTTTTACATACTCTAATACGCGAACAGATGGCCGATCGGCGAACATATAGCATCATCAATCACAATTTTTTGTATACAACTACCTACATTCGACCGTGTTTCCCATTTACATTCTTAGGAGTGCTATTTTTGAGATGTGTGACTCAAAACTGGTGAGTCGAATGATTTTTATTCGACATATTCGGCGAGTTGTACAATTTTCATTAGTCTCACACCCATATTCTCAAACGTTTCCTCAAACTCGACTCAACCTTACTTCACCTCATTGGTATGATTAGTCGTCACTAGCTTCCTTGACTTATAAGGATATTCCTCATTGGAGGCGAGTATCGAACTGTCAACCATACACCGTGAAATTTTAGTCGTTTTGGATCATTAGAAAATGAAGAAGGCGACCTTCGGGATCACAATGCAATTATTTTTACATACAAATATTTTTTTCCCTCATATAAGTATATTCACAGAGATATGGAAGAAAAACTCATTTCTTGATGTCGCATTTCTTATCACGTCTTTAATGGTTATAGGGACTTATTTTAAAACTAGCAATTTCCGCAGTTCCGCCTGCGTCAAAAAGTAACCTATGTTCGACCCCGGGTCTTGGTCGTCTATATTGGTATCAAATTTCATCAAAATCCGTTCAGCGGTTTGGCCGTGAAAGCGTAACAGACAGACTTTCGCATTTATAATATTAGTATGGATTTTAAGAAGGCCAGCACCTTGTGTATGGACCAAACAAGCCAAAAAAATATGTTTTACAGCTTAGAATCACTTCAGGTCAAAGTACTACTAGTGAATAGAAAAACATGAAATTTTGAATGAATGAATGAACACTTTATTGCACCATTTACATACATTTAAGAAAAGATACATCATTGAAACCAATTAACATTAAGAGAAATGAGTACAAAGGCGGACTTATCGCTAATGCAATCTCTTCCAGCCAACCTTATGGCAGAAAGGAGCAGACAATAAAAAAAAAACTTGAGCGAGCGGTGCAGAAAGCAAGATGTTATCTACAACAAAACAGATAATAAACTTACATAAATATTTTGTATATATAAACCTAAATAAAATTCTTAAATAAATAAAATACATAAAACGAGTAGGACAGTAGTGACATAAAAAAGAAAAAGAGACAAGCTTATTGAACCTTAGAAAGGTAGTGAGACTTAACTAAATCTTTGAAGGAGGCGATGGTTTGTGCTTTACGAATATCTACCGGGAGTGCATTCCAGAGACGAATAGCCTTAACCGTGAAGGACTTTGCATAAAAACGAGAAGCGTGGTCAGGGATTGCCAGATGAAGAGAATTAGCGCTACGCACGTTGCGATTATTGATCTCACTAAGGAATTTAAAACATTCTTTTAGATACATAGGTATAAAAGTATTAAATAGAATTGAGTATAGAAGGGAAAGGATATGTAAATCACGACGTAGTCTGATAGGCAGCCACTTGAGTTTCATGCGAAAAGCGGAGATGTGATCATATTTACGTAAGCCAAATATGAACCTTATATAAAAGTTTTGGTATTTCTCTTCGTGTTGGGCCTTAAGTCGAACACTGAAATATTGTGGCTAACCCCAAAATAAATCTAACACACCTCACTGTCCTACACAAACAGAATCAAAGGTTAAAGTAGAGGTAGGATATTGTAGAGCGCGAGCAGAGTCTACGATTTATACAGAACGACTTTAAAAGCACCAGCCAATTTTTTTATAATGTTTTTAGTAAGTACGTGAAACTTGATTGAATTTGTATAAAAAATTAAGGGAAAAAGAAAAATAAATTGGTCTTCCAAAGTTATGTCAACTTGTATTTTTTTAAATGTAAATAGTCGAGTTTCATGTACTTAAACACTAAATATTTGGCTGATGTATTAAAAGTTATCCAAGTGCTTGTTATATGTAAGATTAGAGCCAAAATATTTTCGCTGAGATCTACTACGAGAGAGATAAGTTTTAGATAACTATAGGAGGAGGACAAAAAGAACTTACCAATAAACTAATATTTTTTTAGCAGCACTCTTGTACTAATGTTTTTTCTATGTTGGTTCAATGACGTATTCTGTTCGACATACTCCGAAAATAAATATGGTAAAAAATAAATATATCTTTGTATTTATCTATTTAACACCATCTTGTAACATGATGATTTACATTATAAGAAAAAAGTGAAGATATAAAAATTACTTTTGGAAATGGAAACCATGTGTAAAATAGTCAATAATCTTCCAACGAGTTAAATAAATATACCTAAATATACAACAGTTAGAGAATCTATAAAATTGTAATAGGTCGATATCTTTACATTGAAGATTTTAAAGTAAAAATAATGTAAGGGGGTCTATATTGGACCAACAGAAGCCCAAACAATTTTCTTTTAGAATTTCAGTTATTTGTATCGAGTAGGTTGGAGGACACACTGGTGTCAAAGTTTTTTCGGAACCGCCTTACGGCCTCTGATGTGTCTCACTAAAGTTACTGAAAACGGGACTCAGGCTCCATTTTTTCATTTGGGTTACATAGTCAATCGACCCTGTACATCCTGGTTCTGAAAATATTTTCAGAACCGCCTCTCGGCTACTACCTTAGTAGTCTAAGTACCAACGGAAATCATACTTTGTTTAGTTGTTTCCAGTTTGCTTAGGACATTGCAGGCTGAATCATCCGATTTTTGGTGAGTCATCATGCTTCTTAAAAATAGCCACTCCAAGCAGAGAATGTTCATAGACAAATTACGATTGTTTGACTTATCCTTCCCCGCGAAACAGGATTTCGTCGCAATATTTTACTTAATGAGATCTTGAACCTTTTGATTACGTACCTATATTAATTGCACCAAATATTTTGTGTGAAACTGCGATGAAGGAAAAGGAAAGCTCGGCCGCATTAAAAAGGAAAGTAAGTAGGTACGTTATCGAAAATTACGCGGACGGAGTCGCGGGCACAGCTAGTACTTAAATGTAACCTATAAGTACTGGTGTTCATACGTTGTTTTGCGCGCCCTATACTTTTTACATACTCTAATACGCGAACAGATGGCCGATCGGCGAACATATAGCATCATCAATCACAATTTTTTGTATACAACTACCTTCATTCGACCGTGTTTCCCATTTACATTCTTAGGAGTGCTATTTTTGAGATGTGTGACTCAAAACTGGTGAGTCGAATGATTTTTATTCGACATATTCGGCGAGTTGTACAATTTTCATTAGTCTCACACCCATATTCTCAAACGTTTCCTCAAACTCGACTCAACCTTACTTCACCTCATTGGTATGATTAGTCGTCACTAGCTTCCTTGACTTATAAGGATATTCCTCATTGGAGGCGAGTATCGAACTGTCAACCATACACCGTGAAATTTTAGTCGTTTTGGATCCATTGTAAAAACATATGTCAAATAAAAAGATTTATTATTATTTTATTGTTGTCCAGCGACTCCATTCATGCAACTGAACAACTTTCCCCAAGATACATGGGTCGAAATATGGAGTAAATTATTGGACCTCCCATACAAAATGTCTCATCACCTAACTAGTAAGTTATGTAATGGGAAGTCCAAATTTGTCTTTCATGTTTCGAGCTAAGTATGTTCCTTGGGGAAATGTTTTCGGTTGCATGAATGGAGTCACTGGACGATGGGTCCAAAACGACTAAAATTTCACGGTATATAAGGTCGGTACCTTGATCCTATAAATGAAATAAAGTCAATATAAATCGGGGTTTTGCCACTTTAGGTATATACTTACTTTATTTTACTTATTTTTTACTCTTATTCTTTTGTAATTTTCAATTTTTGTGTTTAGAATTGTTATAATAACCTGTGATCATCCTGTGACGTTCCTAATTGGAGTTTACTCAAGCAACCAACTAAGAATGTCGTTTTCAAGGAAAATTCGAGGACTTCCATAACGCGTCCCGCAACACTGCAACGTTGCGGGAACACGTAATTCGAGTGTTGCGCGCCATGTTGCGGGACAATTGGTCCCCTAGTGTATCTTGGGCTTATAATTGAAGACCCTGGGTCAAACATAGGCTACTTTTTATAAAGATAATAAAGTAAAACCAACAGCATCGATAGTGAAAAATGAACACAAAATAAGACAAATGTGCCTTAAACACTGCAAATGTAAGGAACTGAAATGGGTGATGTCAATAGTGAGCCGATCGTAAAACGCACGTGTCTTGCCCGCTACATGTGTAAGTAACAGGGGCGAACTTTTGGGTTAACGCCGTCCGAGCACAGACGAAATAAAATTATGGATGTGCTGCTAGGATATTTTCAGTCTACTCACAGACTTAAAGAACTATAGACGTAACCTCATATGCGACACAAAGAAAACAGACAATCTTTAAACATTACGTCTAAGACGTAATGAGCTTCACTTACACAAATACCAATTACCATTACCTATCGCGGCGACAAACACATATTTTCGAGCTTCACAGTTAATTTGATATATCGACGAGCAATCTATATTTTTTTTAAGGTTTGCGAGTCTACTATTTATTATTTATTCCACTTGATTAAATACTAAAGGTGGGCTTGCTTCATGAGTAGTTAAATTTACAGATGCTTTTACTGGGACTGTTATTACTATACAAGACAAGAACTCGTGTTAAAAAAAGTAATTTAAAAGTGCATGCAGTCTTTAGGCACAGAATTATTAATAGCTTAATGTTTATTAAAAAAATGCGCCTTTAATTTGATGTTGAAGGTAGGTATTTTTGTAGAATAACGATTTTATTTTATTAAAAATATTTAGAGAAAAAAAAAACATGCATGTAGTTACATACAAGTTTTTTTTTATATATAATAACTATGACAAATTATAATGTAAACTTTGGAGAACTTGTAACAAACCAAGAAAGAATTAATTTACTCACTCATACAATCATCTTCATTTATCTAATAATAATTTTAAAAAAATGATGGGGTAAAATTTAATAGTGAACGGAAACACTATGGGAATTACTAACGATTGTTATGGCCATCTGTTGACGAGTAGCGAAATCAAATTTATCATTAAACATTTAAAAAAAATGTTCCACAGATGGCGCTGGTGTTCTAGTGACTAGACTAATCAACCAACAAAAAAATTCAAACAAGAACGAATCTAATAAGTAACAAGTCACCAAACAATTTTGGTATGAATTTTATTCTAGTTAGAAAAGAATAGTAGTTTGACGAAAGTTTTATTAAACTTAGTTAATATTTTTGTCAGCAACCAGAAAGGTAGAAAACTTATTTTTATAGTAATAAGTTTGTCTCTTTTTCCTGTGTGTGAAATCGACTACAAAGATAATGAGGCAAGTACATAAAATTAATCCATTATATTATAAAGAGTGTGTATGTTTATAATTTTGTTTGTGGGGAATTTAACTAGATATATTCTTGGAAGCGGGTAATAGCTACAGTAGTAAATAAATGACTAAGCGTGTCCATACTTTCCTAACGTTCCAGCGCACCCTGTCGCCATTTTGAATCGCATCACGTACGGGCCGGTGCCGTAATTGGCGCCATTTACGTCCCTGGCCGTCGCATACTCGTTACATGTTTTTGGACAAATCTTCAACCCTTAGTACAAATGCAATAAAGTCCACGTTCGCGTAAACTTTAAGTGACCGCCTGAAGATCTAATATCTGCGGCCGTAACTTCGTTCAGTTGCGGCACGTGTTGATGGATGTAATAATGATAAAAACGGGTAACATATGCTTTGTTTTGCCTTGAATTTGGGAATTAATGAAACTTTATCATCTTAGCGTATATATATCTTTACTTGGTCGCTCAGAGCTTGCGATGTTTAATTTTTTTTTCGATCGGTCGCCTGCCTAATCGACATATGGGGTTCTTTGGGTAAACATACTTATTGGCAATATTGTACTTAACATTAAGTCCACAATTTGTTAAAAAATTGTATTGTGCAATAAACCTTACATAAATCCATACTAATATTATAAATGCGAAAGTCTGTCTGTCTGTCTGTTACGTTTTCACGGCCAAACCGCTGAATGGATTTTGAGGAAATTTGGTATGAACATAGTTGAAGACCCGGGCTCAAACATATGCTACTTTTTGACGCAGGCGGAGCTGCGGGAAACAGCTAGTAAACTAATAAAATGTCCCTCCAAAGAGCACACTGGCAGGAGGTTGCGCTGAACAGGGAACAGTGGAGATCTCTTGTGTCGGAGGCCAAGATCCTCTTTGGGTCGCTGAGCTATAGCAGTAAGCAAGTAATAAAATGTTTCATCAGCAAAATAAGAAGATAATCGACTTTTGCTGATTCTTTAATTACTCTTTACGACTTTCCAGATATATAAAAGCAAACAAATAAAATGACACCTAAAAATTTAGCACAGATGCTCAATGAGAAGAACCATCCAAGAAGAGAAAGAAGAAGAGATTGCCTAGCAATAAGTCCGGCTTTGCTCATTTTATGTTTAAGTCTTTGTAAATATTTGTATTGTATTATATCCAATATATAAGTACTTACCTAGTAGATAATGTCATACCTAATTTCATCGCCACTCGCCAGTGAAACATTTTTAAAAAGTTTATGGATTTTATTTACTAAAATAAAAATTACAATACTTATTTATTTATTTAATAGGTACTATTGCTAACTCTCATCTAGACAAATATAATGTCCATTTAATCGATAACTACGTTAAATTCGCAAAGCGTTAATTAGAATTAATGTTAAGAAATCATTTAGGCTTTGATTAACTTAGAATAATTTGTCTCCGCGGCGCTACGACGAGACTAATTATTAATCTAAGCATTTAGGTTAAAAAAAAAAAAAAACGCCCATAAGTAGTACATTAAATAAATGATCCCATAAATTTCACCGAATCAACCAACCCGAAAATCAATGATACGTAAACACTATGTGCAAAAACCCGAAATTATCAGTTCCTGATTCGATTCACAGCGTCGAATAAATCAAGGACAAATCCGACGATAAATTTGGTCCCAATCCTGGCCATTGGTCGCCATCGGCCCGGGGTCCTTAGCTAACCCGGGGCGGACCTTTCCGCTGAATAAATCCCTTATCTGCATACGACAAACCTTTCTGGGGTCCAGCTTAATAAATTCAGGTTGGGTCTGCTAAAGTTTCTTGGGGAGTTTCATAGAGATGTTTTCGGTGAATGATTTTTATTTTTGTTGTTTCACTAATTATTTTCCTGTAAGTAGGTAGGTAGGTGTTGTATCTACTGTCAGAAAAAAATACTACAGTAAAATATAACTAGATTTCTTTTTTGTATTATTTCTTCAACAGTGTTAGTATCTCTCTCATCTCCGCGTCTTCTCGGTTGCATAGTCAGCTACTTGATAAATGTAAATAACGTACTTAACTGAAGTTAAAGTTATAAGCACTTACCAAATTCTTTTGCGTCCTTCCGCCATCAGTTACACACAAGTTCCGTCACAAAGTAACGCCTATCAAATTTAATAGACTAGTTGTTCCGCAGCTTCATCTGCGCTCAAAAGTAGCCTAAATATGTTTGACTCTAGATCTTCGCCTATAGGTATCCGTAGTATATTTCATCAAAATCGTTTTTTTTTTTTAATTTTGCTGCAAGAGTATAACAAACATCATTCACCCGCACATACAAACTTTCGCGTTTTTAATATTACGAGTACTATAAATTGTATCATCTCTATATACATCAGAAAGGTCTGCTCATTTGAAAGCCGGCCGAGCGGGTCCGAATCAATAGTAATTCTGTGGGTAATCCCTTGGTCCTGAAAAATATATAACTAACCTTATACAGGCACCAGTTTAATTTAGTTACGTTTAGTACCGTTTTGGTGGTAAATAAGTTATTTATTCTGTGGAGCAAATTTCGCGTTGCTCTATTTTTTATTTTATTTTTTTATGTCACTGAATATATCTATGGTGCTAATAGGTACCTATAGGTATGTCTCAGTATCAGGGACTTTTGGCGGGAAGCTGTAAAGAGCAGTATCGGCGCTGTATTTCATTTTCCAATATTTGTGTTTTTTTAAGTGTTTGTGCATAATTATTAGCAAAGTGTTCGATAACAAGCGTGAGTGTTGGGAAGTGATACAGTGTTTGATTTATGTGATTTTCATGCTTGTTGCCAAAAGCTCCTAGTAATCGCTAAGTGCAGTTTTTCTACCACTTCACTTAGCCTAAATCTTCTGACTAGACTTGACTACCGACTAGATTTTTAGACTTGACTAGGACTTGACGAAACCACACTGTAGGACTGAAGTAGATAGAAAAATTAAGAAGGGCTATAAAAGACTTGTATTCATGGCCGTAAAACCTATTATTTTTTTCATGGAAATTATAAACACCTACAACAAACAAATGTACCTTTACTTAACTGTACAGTCAAATACTTGACAACATTTAAATAAAAATTAGTGAAAACAGAGAAATAAATTATCTTGATATTAGTTTTTTATCTACCTACTTATAAAAGACAACACTGAAAAAACATGGTGTTTTAAAAGTCACCTTATTCCTATTGTCCAGTTCCGGTACCTATCGTAGCATCTAAATGGGTTTTAAGGACATTATATAACGTATATCTAACTACGAATATTGATTTATCCAAATTGGCAATAACTTGCAAACTGATCCACAAACTTGGGGTGACTCCCCTAAATCAGATCATCTTCTATCTCTATCTACACAATACGTTTTTGTATCTTTTATCTCTTTCTGAACTGACCGCTTGACCATTGGTGGAATATGGTCGGCTATTCACGTATAAAATAGGTTGTTTTACATTTTTGGGTACAGTATATCCGTGGTTGGAGAATTGTGAGTTTTTACAAAATTTTTTTATCATTAAGAATTTTTGAAATCCATTTGAAATTTGTTATGTATGAGTATTAAATATTTTTTTGTATTTAAGTTAGATTTTTGTAAGTTTTATGCAATGAGTGAAATTATCTCCTTAGAAACTATTAAGTTAAGTAAGTATATTGTGTGTAAGGTTAAATTTGCAGTACATGAAACAGTGCCGCCAAGTCTAGGACCATGACTTACAGCGTGCTCTAAGCTCCGCAGCGTAAGCTGACGACGCAACTAGGAATACACGCTAGGACGATGTTGATTCTAGCGATTGAGCTGCCAAACTTTTTTGGAAGCGATACTATTAGATTTGAGTCTTTCATTATCTTCAAATATATCTATATACATATAAATAAAATTGGAGTGTCTGTTTGTAATATTGAAATAACCGTTTTTTACTACATGCATATGAATATATATACGGTACATGCACCAAAATAACATTTTTTACAATTTTTGTCTGTCTGTCTTTCTGTTTGTTCCGGCTAATCTCTGAAATGGCTGGACCGATTTTGTCGGGACTTTTTTGGCAGGTAGCTGATGTAATAAGGAGTAACTTAGGCTACGTTTATTTTAGAAAAATTCTTTTATTTTAGTTAAATATAGTTATGTTGCAATGTCCAGTACCGCGCGCAGCTAGATTAAAGAATCGACTGTTAGGCGGAACGAAGTTCGCTGGGTCAGCTAGTAAATAAATAATAAAATCTGTCTCTGTGAGTCTTGAAGGTGTTTGCTTTAGACTCGTAAGTAGTGGGTTCGATTCCCACGGGAAGCATACTTTGTTTAGTTATTGCCAGTTTGGTTGACATTGCAGACTTGAATCACCTGATTGTCTGATAATAAAGATGACTCCTTGCTTTGGAAGGCACGTTAAGCCGTTGGTCCCGCTGTCATTTGGTGGTCGTTAAGAACCACGTAATGGGCCGAAAGTCGGGTTTGAAAAACTCTAACACCAGGGTGATGAATGAATGATAAGCCAAACGCTTTGCCGCGTAACATGGAAAACGTTAAGACTGAAGTCTGAGTGTATAGATAAATCAGTTTTTGAACTTCAAAAGTAAATTCCCAAATCCCAACAAGTAATTAGTCCTAAGTATAAATTGTCTAGTTATAGATAGTGCGGTACAAAATCTGTTATATCACTTTAAACAGCCATCCCTCTTGCCTTAAAGTTTAAGGGACGACCCGAAAACATCCCAAACCTTTAGATATAATATATATACTATGTTATATATACACGGTTCAGTTGTAATTGAATAGATAGGACATTATTAGAATTTCTATTTTTAGGTCACATAAGAGCTGGTTTTTTTTCTTCGTTAAAATGTTTTCATTCATCTTTAGGATGTTTCAGAGTCCAGCGTACGCTTTTATCATGGTCCTAGACTTGCTGGGACTGGTTATAACAACGGAGCGCCTACCGTCTTACGTCCGAAACCCTTTTTTTTTTAACATGACCCGATGTGTGTTAGTTGCCAACACTGTTAGATTTTTTCAGGCTGCCTAAAGGCATCTAACATAGCTAGGCTGTGTCAGATGCAATCTATCGGTAACAACCGGGACTAACGGCTTTAGGTGCCTTCCGAAGCACGGAAGAGCTCGAGATAGAAAATTACACTACTTAAATGGCGATCGATCCAATACGGGTCGCGTCTTGCCGTCGCTTGACACGCGGATTCGCTACGCTGAGCGCTCGGCTATCAAGCTCCACAAATTAACCTATTTGGATAACTGAAAATAATGCTCCTTGGGTCGAATCTTATTATTTGCCGGCGACCCACCTCCCGAGGATCAGTTTGCTAAATGTGCGGACGACACTGTCGATTCGGAGCAGGAAAATATGTAGAGTCGATTTATTTATAAAAACTTTATTATTTCGTAAATAAAATATTTTAAGGACTACACACAAAAAAAATTTGCACCCATGAACGCTACTGGATTGTCAGTACTGTCTTAAAGCTCAGAGCTTACTCTACTAGTCAACCATTGGGAGGAACAGAGAGATTTATAAATCATTTATTTGCATTGTGTACACAGGTATTTTAAATTTAGACAGGTATGTTTAGCGTATTTCGTACAGGACCATGTACATAGTCTGAGTGTTGACAAGTTGAAGTTTCTAAGGATTAGAGCATAAATACAACCTCCGACAGAACATCATCGGAGCCGTGGTTCCCCAGGCATAACACCACGCCTGGCGGGAAGATTATCCCTTTGCGGCGGTCGAGCATAACACCATTGCTCCGGCCGTATCTTCAAAGATTTTAGCATGAAAATACAAAAAAAAATTCTCTACTACTATATTTGTAAAAACTACCTCAAAAAATTAAATTATTAAATCAAACGCAAGTCCACTCCATGGGCTGTGAATCTCACTTCAACCGTCCGGGCCGGGCGGGTGTTTGGTCACTGCCTGAAATATACACATGGTATGTTTAACTGTGTTATATAGGGTTACCAATTACCGTTTAGTTAAATTCACAAAATATTTAATCTAAGGTTAAGTAAAATTCTGCATGTGTCATTTTTAGAGCTATTTTATTAAATAAAATGTTAGATCAACCGACCTTGCCATACTGGTGTCAGAGATCCACAAAACCGTCCATGGGCTTGAGCACAGTTTGTTATATTTATTCTGCGCTTTGAGTAGATAATTGAATTATTTACTTATTTTTTTAGAGTACGTGATTAACGCACCCCAAAAGCCTTGCGTGAAAATGAATAAAAATATTGCTAACACAAAAATATTTTTAATTTAACTTTTCAGCATTATGAAGAATTTTTTACTAAATAATATTACTTACAAATTAAGTATTAGAATAATATGTATAAAAAGTAAAACAACAACAGTAAATTTGAATAATATAAAATGTTATATTCCAAAAAAATAAAATTAGTTAAAAATCAGCATAAATGTTTAAAATAGCACTACATTCAAATGGATTCAAAAGAACTATTATTAAGTTGATCCCCCTGTCCTTTAGTGTACAGTAACTAACCTATTAAAACTACAAACTAAGGTGAAAAGTGTATCAAGGGATGCTGATCCCCAACCATACAAAACTGGACAAAGTCGGATGGAACCGGTTTAAGTTGATCTCGCAGACAAGTGTCTAATTATACATGTAAAATAAGGTAAAAAGTGTATCAAGGGATGCTGATTATCAACCTGTTATTACTGGACAACACTACATAAAAGCAGACAGAACCGGTTTGAGTTGATCTCGCTGTCAAGTGCTGTATTATAACTACAAAATAAGGTGAAAAGTGTATCAAGGGATGCTGATTCTTAACCTGTTATGACCGGACAAATCTGGACAAAGGCGGATTGAACCGGATTTTTACATTCACGCGTGCTTCTGAATAGTTGAGATCAAAACTGTAACAGGGGATGCTGTAATAGACCAATAGGTCAATGGAGCAATTTACATAAAAAAGGGACTTTTAATGGTCAGGTGTTAATAGGGTGTTTTGAATGAATATTTCAAGGGTCGAAAAAATCAAGATTACTTTAGGGTCTAGTGCGCGCGTGGCATTTTAGATGATACCGAGGTCTTATCAAAGAGACTATTTTCATCCAAGCTACTTATTAAAATTGCTATATTTATGTCAAGTAGCTATTTTTTCTCAACTTTTGTTAGCTTAGACATTATTTTACTGATTGGCTGTCTTTCTGAAGACAACCCATATTAAGTACAACTTAGTTTAAGATTATGATTATATATAAAAGTCGGCTTTTTGATACTACCTGGCATTGCCTAAAACGAATAATATTATTAATTTTTGATTATCCCTAAACCTTATGATGTTGGTCATCATCATTTCGTACACCCTGGTATCGGATTCGTGCGGAACCGCATCTCGGCCTCTGACGTGGTTCCTTTAATAAGATGAGTTAAGTACTTTATTTATTGTAAAATCGTCGCAGCTAAGAAAACTGAATGTAGACTTATGAAAGTAATAAAATGAATTCGCCTATCCTATTAACTGATATACGATCAAAAAAATAAATTGTAAATCATAGAAATGAAATTACCAAATAAAATATAAATGATGGTAGTAAAACCTATGGTATTAAGTCCGCCATTTAAATGTTTTATAATGAAGTTTATTAAACAATAATAAATGAATGTTGCCAACCCTAAACCCGTCCGCTGGCAGATAATACACCTCGCCGCTGTCTGATGTTACATTTGTAACACTGATGTAAACAGATACGGCCTTCAGCGGCTATTTCCTACACATTACTTGACTTAGACTAAGAGCCGTACTGCGATTCCTTGTCGTCAAATGAAATTAATTAATGATTTACTAAAAAAATATGAACAAACTTACTTCAAAACAGTAATTTATTTATTGATTTCTTATTGATTTAATTTAAGGATTGGTTGATTATATTGATATTTAAGGATGTATGATATCCTTTACGTTTAGGAGCGTTAAAGTTTTAACATACAAATTTGTTAACGCAGTTGCCAGTGTCTGTTTTAGTTAAAGATTTCCAACTAAGGCCCGGAGAGCGAATCCTAGTCTTCAAATAAAAGTAGGTAATCTAATATCCAGCCACTCGGTATGAATGAATGAAAGAATTTAAAAATGTAAAATTTAATCATACAACATGTTTAAAGTTACGCAGTAATTCAATAATTAAGTATTTATAAGATTAAGAGTTTTAAGAGATTAAGAGTTATTAATTATTTTACATGTGTACTAATATTTGAATAAATTTTATTTGCGAATTGATTATGGTATTGATTATGGTAATAGGTTACTGTGTTGACTATCACAGAAACTATTCTATCTATTGTGTTGAAACTTTCACTGATATAACACATTGAGACTAAATGAAGAATTAGTTTCGAAAATCACAATATTTCCCAAAATTACACAATAATTACGCCTTCTTCACTAAGAAATTCTCATATCGGAAACTAAGTATTTGAAATAATGATAAAACAACTAATAAGTATTTTCTTCAATTTACCATTAATTATAAAAAACCTAAACAGAAAAAAACGATTATAAATTATTCAGAGAATATAATATTTATACTCAAAAGATTTGACTAAACTAAAATAAACCACCCACTGGCTCTCGGTCTATATCCTAGATGTTCGGATATTGCAACCTTTACCCAAATAGCACAATTTAGTGTTGATTATACCCATTTGTGAATGACTTACTTGTTTATAAACTACTTGTATAATATAAGTAGTATCAACTAATGCAAAATCTATATATTTATAAAATTGTGAAAAAATTTTGTCAACACCTTGATCCCTTAGACAGTTCATCACCTGATTCTGGCAAAGTGTTAATAGAAAGCTTAAATGGCCGATTTGAAACTTCACATCAAGTTGGTAAGAATGGAGAGAATAGCTCCGCCTAGGATGTCCACATCGTTCAAAGGGTTAATAAAAATACTCATATACATAAATCCTAGGCTAGCGTTACTTGTTAAAAGAAAGCTTAGAGTTTATTCATTAATTAAAATCACAGCACAGGGTCACAAATTGCCATTGCCGTTAGCAATAAACTAAACATTAAAAAACTCAAAATAATTATTTATTATTTTATTATTGAGCACGAAACTTTGACAGCACAGGACCTATTGACACCCACTCGATACGAATGTTAAATGAATTGTACAAAACATTTTTTTTTTAAATCTGGGAATTAACTGTTAAATCAAATCTGGCGTATAAAATCAAATCCAAGATGTAAATAATATGAAATTGGATGCACATCGCCACAGTAGCATGTTCAATATTTATCGGACTCTCCATAATTCAAAAGGGGCGCGCTACACTTTTTCTTTGCTAGGCTAGTTTATGATTCATGATGTCATGAGCATTGGGGTAGGGTTAAAAAAAAAACAAGATTTTTTTTACAATATTAAATTTTTGCAGTCAGACCGCATTGCAGTCGCAATTGGAATCAACTTCATAGAGACGCATAGAAAGAAGTAGTGTCGCTTGCAGCCTGCAGCTGCAGTGCGTTTTGGAATCACACCTTTAATTGCTATATAGATGATTAAAACAAATATAATTTTCTGTTGAATTTCCATTTAGTTAGGGTTGGCCGAAAGATTTTTAAGTAAGTTACTAATTTCTAAGTTTGTTACTAATTTCAGAAATTGTTTTGTATCTTATGAAACGAGATGTGTAATTAAAAAAATAATAATAATATATTATTGCAATTTTATCCAAGTTGGAAAGTGTTGGTATTTAAAAAGAAAATAGCTCTGAAGACTTTTAGTAATTTAAGTAAATTTTTAATAGAAATAAAAATAGTTTAAAAAATATTACATTTCTTCGTTGCCGCTTCTAAACAATATTAAATCTATACCTACCCAGGAATTGTACCCTCAAAGTCGTTGGACACACACAAGTTGTATTAGCCCTAAACATAATAATCAAATTTGAAATAAAAAATATTTCTCCTTTGCCCAGGAGGAGCCTTTTGCCCAGTAGTGGGAAAACACGCATTGGGAAACTGTAAGTGCTGTCAGTGTTTGTATAAAATAAATAAATAAATAAATAACTACATAAATAAATAAATAAATAACTGACTGGTAATGCTCTTGCGTCTCAGAAGAAAAGTTTCTGTATTTTACTGAAATCACAAAATACATGAATTTTACATGTAATTTTCAACGCTAATTTCAAATGAACTGCTCAATCTATTGGATTTCAATTTGGGAAGTATGTGTATGCACCAAATTTGTCACAATAAACTCTCATTTACGGTTGAGAATTTAGAGCCGGTGAGTTTAAAATCGATCGACTCACCGACCTATATCGATTAAATAGAATGAAAATAATTCGATACTTTCCGTTTTCTATACTTTGGTTTATTTGTTTCCAGTTTGGTTGCATTGCAGGCTTGTGTCACCTGATTGTCCGATGATAATGATGATTCCGTGGTCGGTCCTGGCTTCCATTTGGTGATCGTTAAAGGAGCCAAACCTGTTCCAAAAAACTCTGACAGCAGGGTGCACAAGGTTGACTGACTATGTAACCCGATATGAATGATAGGTATTAAAGTAAAAGGAACACAAGCGCATTTTCGAAATAAATGTAAAGTTTTTTATTGCTTTCGTAATATATTGAAGAAAATATATCTGAAGGGTGTCAGCTCAGAATCAAGAAATAATAAAATAAGTGCCAACGTTCACTGGATTTGCCGTACAGTTACGAGCATTAATATGTATACAATTGTATTAAATTTTAGATCTTGTTACAATTACATAAGAACCAATGTGTATGTTAATGCTCGTGACTGTATGTGCAGCCTTTTATTTTATTAGGTGAGATGTCGACGGCTAAAACTGTATAAGTTGATAATTTAATATCATCCAAAAGTCAAAATTTTGTATGTTTTTTTTTTTAATTTATTTTTGTAAGTATTTCTCCTAAGCTGTAATAAACAGTGAAGATAGGTTAATATGACCTTAATTCATCCAAATGCAAGCGAGAAAGTGAGATTGCGCTTTACTTTACAGCCCGTATTGCATCATCTCGCTTACTCACTCGTATTTGGATGGACTTAAGAGATCATGGTAACCCATGTTTTTTTGTGTTCCAGCTTAAAGGATTAGAGAAGTTTAAACTTGCTGCCTGTTTAAGTTTATTGAGCAAAAGAAGGATGTCACTTCTACTCTCTCTTTCTCTCTCAGTATTATAGATTTCTCAGAATTTGCAGAGTTGGCTATTTAGTCTCATTTCATTGTCGAAGTAAGCGAAATCATATGTGTACTGTAAGACTATGAGAATATTTTTTTTGTCTTTGTTGGATGTTACATTTAATTTGATTTTAAATTGATTAGGTATTTATACAAGTACAAAATTGAATACCTACTTTAAGTACGAGTACATTACCTAATTTGAACCAAAAAAACATATACATGTGAAACTTTGTAAATATACCACTATACGTATTCAAATATGTAGTTTGCGACTCGGTTTCAATAAAAAGAAAATGCTTGAAGGTAACGTCACAGTTTATGATAATTTGAAATTTCATACTTACCTTCGCTGTCGGCTGGATGGAGAGCATTATTACCGATAAGTATATGGGGCGGTGAGCTCCTGAGGATTTTGAATAATATATTATTTTCTTATGTAAAATGCCCGATTACTACCCACCCAGAGATTTTGTGGTAGGAACCAAAGCTCTTTTATGTGCTTTTATAAGTTTTTGTTCTAAGAATTTTTGTCATTTCGCCCTCGTTTTATAAAGGATTTTTTGCGACGTATTTTCAAAGGTAATATCTGTTTCTAGGAATTTATACTTATATCGCATACCTACTTTTGTTGTTTTCAGTCGACATAACAGTTATGTCCAATATAAAGCAAAAAAAAAAATAATCGGACGAAAATTTAACGACTCCCCAATAGCACTCATTTTCAAAAGTAACCTTCGCGCACGGTTTCATTTTGATAGTTAAGTTAACGTGAATTGCAATTAGCGCGATTGCCCTCCTGAAGAGCATCCAAAAGCAGTGAATGGAGGCAGTAACACAACACAACAAAATCGTTTGCCTTAACGATGCCAACCCGTTGGATACGTAAACAATCTTTGACCACATCTTCACTTAACATCTAGTGGGATCGTTACCAATCACTAGTCATAAATATATATATATATATATATATATATATATATATATATATATATATATATATATATATATACAAAAATCAGCCCACTCTTCGTAGTCAGCATTAACAAAAAACAAAGTGTAACAAACACAAATAGAAAATCTCAGACAAATGACAATATTTCCGTCGAGAGTCGCCCAGTCTCCCTTCTGGACAAGCGGAGCCGGGTTCATATCTTTGAAAAATCCCATATCTCCCTACAGGAATCATACGGTCGCCCGCACACGACTATCTACATGTACTTTTATAAAACTACTAAATGTGACATTGTAGTCAAATGCTTTTCATTTCACAAGGTGAGCCGAATGATTGTCAATCCTCTTACCGATTTTCCGGTTACCGTTCTAGCTTTAAACAAATTGGGATACGAGACAGGGTTAATATTGTACCAACATAATTTTATCAGTGACTTTGTATGTAGTTTAAACTGTATTGTACAATTATGAAATGCGATAAATGAAACTTTGTTACGTCAAAATATCTCAACTTATATGAATTGAATACTCTAATATGGCCCACGCGATCGTGTTTTGGGCTGATGGTGCAATGTCAGGAGTAGGATGTCGATCGACGTGATGTTCATAAGAAACTTAAAAGATTTTTATCTGTACTAAATTTCATCAAAGACAACGGTTTGGCAGTGAAATACTAACAGACGGACAGACAGACTTTCGTACTAATAATTTTAATATATGTAGATATGGCAGTATACAAAAAGTGTGAAAGTATGAATAAGGATTTTCTTGACTAAATACTTTGATTAAAAATCTTAAAAGATTAAATGTCTCTAGTACTTCAATCTCTTATCACATCCAGTAACCACTATTTCAACGAAAAAACATATCCACAATAGTGCTTTTTTATACATTTTCTGATACATTTCTTTACCAATGCATCTTCAGGGGAGATATTATTTGTGCGATAGTGCTACTGAGGCGTTATGAATATAGAATGTGCTTTAATAAAGAAGCCTGGATCTGATATTGATCTACAAATATTGGTTTACATATTTTTACACAAAGACTGTAACTGTGTGTGACTGTGTGTAGACTGTGTAAGCTGTTATAATACAAAGAAAAACAAAAATCCTTTTGAATGAATACATGAAATTTTTTATTTGAAATACTTAAACAAATACAGGTTATTACATTTGAATAATAATAAGTGACACCTCTTTCCAACAAAACATGTTGCATGATTTACGACGCACTATAATTAAAAACATAAATAAATTTTATCTTACTTTACAATCAAATAAGTACTAGTAAATCAATTTTGATGAATTTTTTTAAAGAAGGAAATGAGAACTTGAGAAAGGTTAAATAGTAAAAACATGATGTGAAAGTATGCTAACCAACCCTAAAGGTAAAATAAACAAAATTAATGTAGCTCAAAATAATCTTGGAAAAGTTTATTTTAAAACTAATTCATGACAGATTCCCATAAGCTTAATATCTGAAATTGAGTACTACGCATCACCCCAAAATCAAAGAAAACTAGTATCATATATCAAAAAACCGCCCAAATCCACCCACACCTTGTCCCGTCCCTATACCATTTATAACACACAGACATACCAATTTATATATATATATAGACACAGTAGTAATTGAATGAAAAAAAATCGGCCATTTGGTGTTCGAAGCGAGGGGACGATCCGTTTTAATATTAAGTGGTGTGTAGCATATTGTTGTAGTAATTTGATGTATGCATGTGTTGCATAATGCAACGGACGAATTTTTTTTTTTTTAAATTCTATTTTTTACAATAGCAACACCTTGTATACATAAATTTAAAAAAAAAAACAAAATATCTATTTCAAAAACTAAGAAAATAAAACTAAAACTACGTACTATTATAAAACATTGATAAAAACTGAATAGAAAACTCGCCGGACAGCATCAGGCTCAAAGGCGCCGTACTTGCGGCGTTGCTGCGTTGTATAGCTATGGAGACCTGTTGGTCGAGACACTGACCGGAGTGAGGATCAGAGTCTCTCCCAATGAGTCGACTGACCTCACGGAACAGTTCCTTGCCTTGCGATAAATTGGATATGGCTTTCTTGAAGTATTTTAGATTGCCGTTAAAGATTGCTGATTGTTTTCAATTGCTGAACATAATTCGCCAGCAACGGCGCTCCCTGCACCTTTCGGTATGTGTTTTAAAATGTGAATATTGTCTTTGATTGGAAATAGGGAATCCAGGCCGGACAGGTGTGTAACATTACGTCCAGTAGCAGTATTGACAAGGGTAGACACTGGTAGAGCAGCAGCGGAGTTCGAGACATGGGCTCGATTTTATGACGACTTTATGAACGTGGCCAATATGTATGTTGAGGCCTCTCAGAAACAAATACAATTTTGTGAAACCTAGACAATGTGGGCAGAGGATCCTTGTGGAGTTGTTCATTACATTTTATATAATTTGTTAATATTATTTTTCAAAAATTTTGTAAATAAGCAAGTTTGACTTTGTCAGTTCTCTGTTGTTTAAATAAATTAGCCGTGAGAATTTCGTAATGTAAGTTTTTTCACTTTTTTCGTTTCCGGAGAATCTTGTCCCTTTGATCATAATCTCGACTCGTTTTTGGCATTTAATATCATATATACATTTAACCCTTTAGGTGCCAAAAATGTTATAACAATTATATATTATATGAAACTCGTAGGTTGGCATCGAAAGGGTCAAGGCATTATTTGACATTATTTTTATGATGCCCTACTTGGAAATGCTAACATTTTGTAATACATTATCAGGCAACAGTTGGGCTGCAAGAAAATTGAGACCTATATATATATATATATATATATATATATATATATATATATATATATATATATATAGAAGAATTCTATTGTATCGCATTTTTGAACTGTGACGGTGAAGTTATTTTTTATTATTTCCTTTATAAGGATCAGAAATAGGATTAGAAATAGTGAGATAAGGAAAAGGTGTGGAGTGAATGAGGATGTAGTAACAAAGATAGAATAAGGCATGTAGAAAGGATGGATGAACGAGACTTACGAAAGGTATTTACAAATCAAAGGTGATACGAAAAGTCGGTAAGGGTCGGCCTCGGAAATCGTAGACATTAAAAAAGGGAGATGTCAGGAGTACCCGTAATCGACGAGCGTGTATGACGAGACTGATGAGCGTAGAAGAAGCGAGGGAAGTCTGTAAGGATCGTAGCAAATGGAAATCCGTAATCTCTGCCTACCCCTACGGGAAAAAGGCATGATGGTATGTATGTATGTGGAAAACATCGAAAAACATATTTTCTCTCCGTAACCAAAGCCAACTCACATAAAACAAAAAAAAAAGTTTATAACCTGGAAAACTACATTAGTCATTTATGACTGGAATCACCCAGGTCACCGCGAGACAAAGGCGACGTAAAACATAAAACAGTATATTATTTTATTATCTCCATCCTGCATCCAACGGCTGAGCCAATATTGTCGTATATAGATTCGATTTTCTACGTGAATTCGTTTGACGGCCTTCATAATGCCACATATAAAACTGGGGGCCTTATGGACCCCGAAACCAATTTCGGGTTATGACCCGACGACTCTTTGATAATATTCTCGGGTTATTAGGTAAGGATAGGAGTTTTTACTATGGCTATTTTTTCTGCTGACGTTATGTTATTGGCACGGGCTTTACGAGGTTTGGTTCTTTTGTTTTATGACGTCATCAGGTCTAGAAGTTTCTCGCTCTCACGGAATGTACTGGTGAATAATATAACGTTTTATTTGGACGGTATGATGGTCGTTCATTTTTATTTTATGATATTTTCGACGTAAAAGATGATGTCTTTTTGGTAATATGTCGCTAAATTGCTGTATTTGCGCTCGTTTATTATTAATCCTTAAGGTGACTTTCTAACTACTGAAGGTGAGTGAAAGCTGCGCAACTCGGTTTTACCCGCAATTCAATAAATTTCCATACCAATAATTAAAAAAAGTTAGCTCAGTTTAAATGAATCCTGATATTAACATTGAAATTAAAGCACTCAGTGTTAAAATACTAGTCACTGGTGATTTCTTTGAATACAAAGAAAGACGGTATTTAGACATTATTTTGCAAGTTGAAGCCACGGGCAACAACTAATAAATATCCAGCAAACATCAAAAGGATTGTGCAGGGGCAGACGACAATCGCTCTATGGACTTGCCGAAAAATGTAACTAAAAATATCACGTCCCCGAAATTTGCTTATACGAATCACATAACAACGAATACAGAAAAAAATATACTCCATCTAGATAAGATTACTCTATGGTTAAACCTAAACATCGACAATAGTCACGTAACATACAAAGCTCCAAACAAAATGCCATACAAATAATCACCAAAGCTGTCTATAAAGATATACCATTTAGCTATATACGGGATACGTGATCTGACACCAAATTGTCTATGATTGGATCCATACACATTTATCTACCGAATACCGTATCGACGTTTTGATTTTACTACAGAATTTTGATGTTATTTCTTGTTTATGGTGTGTTCAAATGTTTTGTTTCCGTTGTATGGTGAAGGAAATGATACTTTGTATGACATCTCCACCAGTTCATACAAACTAAAACTCACTTAGACTAGTGAGATTCTTATTTTGAAAACATAGATAGATACTTAAGTGTTTACTTATATATATAACTAACAGTCCGTTCCGACTTCGTCCGGGTTATACAAATTATGTAGTGGTAGGTTGAAGCTAACCTCTTCATTTAGCATTTCTTACAAAACCGGCTACATAGATCTCCCTAAACCGAGTCAAGAAGTGTTGATAACCAGAAGAAGATTAGGTACAACATTAACTTAAACATTATTTACAAAAAGACTTAAAGATAAAACAGAGAATCCAGCTCATCTAAGCGAGGCAGAGGTACCCAGAAGACTGGCAGCATCACCCCTTTGCACAGCAATGAAGAAAGGTTAATTTAGTTATACGTAAGTAAGTTACTATAAGAGAACCTAAGGTGATTTTTCAGAATCAGAATCAGAATCATTTATTTTGCTAGAATACATGTGTAAAAAGGTTTATAACATTTTTCCGCCTAGTGTATTCTGTCTGTTTTTCGGTCAAATCGCCTATCTATATATATTTTTTTAAAATATATTATTTGATTCGATTAATGTTTTAATTACCGGTCATCTGTCTGACGTCAACCTTCACGGATTTAATAAACGAATTATAATAAAAATCTATTCACAACGCGGCCTACCAGTCTGATTGTATGCACGGTGAGATGCATACATAGAGTTAGTATTGCCTTCGTTTCGAATAATAGAGCGCGCAAATATAATATGCACCATTAAAACCTAACCCATATATAAGTATGTAGGTTTATTTAATGTATTTCGTTAATAATAATATTATATTGTACACGCTTCTACCCTTCTGGTAAGCATAATATCTTCTCCTGTCACTAACTGGTTGACTGTAAGAGATTCTTAAGTGGGATAAGACCGCCATTGTACTTATTGTTTTTCCATGCTTGTGTATGTAAGTGATTTGTTTTTTTGTGTATAATAAAGATATTAAAAATAAACAAACAAAATCTATTCTAATAATTAAGGCATTATCAGTCTGCTGATATAATATTAATTGGTTGTTGATAGACAATATACAAAATTTGAAGGTTACTTTCTTTGAGCCATGATTCTAGCGGACTAATTGACTAATGATGGTGAAGATAACAAAAATAGTGCAGTTAATTATTTTGTGAACATTTATTCGAATTAAACATTTTTAAAATAACGCTTTTGAAAATATCGTAATATTTATAATTTTTCGTGTAATAAAATGTCATCTTTTTGTGTTAATGGCAAATTTTCAAATATGTAAAATGCCAGTCAGGTTTAACATCGGTAACATCGTACATATTGTAGCAGATTATTAACAGCCTTGTAACTTCGAAGTCCGATAAAAGAAGTCTGAGACGTCAATTTTTTTTATAATTATGTCAAATCTGTAAGAGAATCTCTGACGGATCATAATTCGTAACTAAGCTAGCATAGAAAATCTCATTATAGAAATACAAGCTGTTTCCCGCAGCACCGCTTACGTCAAAAAGTAGCCTATGTTTGACCCCGGGTCTTCAACTATATTCATACCAAAATTTCATCAAAATCCGTTCAGCGATTCGGCCGTGAAAGCATAACAGACAGACAGACAGACAGAAAGACAGACAGACAGAAAGACAGACAGACAGACAGACTTTCGCATTTATAATATTAGCATGGAAGTATGGATTAATAAATATTTTTGAAATTTATGGCTCATGCAAAATCGGTGAGTCGAACGATTTTCACTCGACATACGAGTCATACATTTCAAAAATAGAGGTCCTGATTCTGTTAACAAAGAAGACCGCTCGAGATCTACTACACAGTTACTCTAAATATGCGCCTATAAGCCCGAACATGAAATTTTCGAGTTGCGCGCCCGGAGCCCGGATTACAGGGAAAGCCGGGATTCAATGGGATAGCCATTGTCAGTGGATCTCAGGCGGAAATATTAAATATTCAGTATTGGAGCCGACGGGGATAGAAAAAATATAGTGATACATTTAGGAAATTTTTTTTTTCACGTATGTAAGTAGATCCCGGCTTAGGAAAATATCACTCTACTTATCCTCTTCGTCTCAGAGCTTTCCTGCTTGCTTCGGAGCCCAGGGTTCGCTTTCATACTGGTAGCCCGGTCGTCATCCTAGTGAGCCCATTAAATTATTAGCACGCATATCCTGGCACATACGCAGACCACGCGTGCTATTTTTGAAAACTGTTAGATACTCGCGCAAAATCGGCGAGACGATAATTTATTATTTGAAATCGATTCTCATTCGACATATAATATTTTGTCATACTTTGTCTTTTAGGGTATATGCTAAGCTTCTCCACTCATTAATATGGGGATAAGTCTTAGGACTTGTTTGTTTGTAATATCTTTTTTGTACAAAAAACAAATAATTTACATACACAAGCATGGAAAAATAATAAGTACAATGGCGGACTTATCCCACTTAGGGATCTTTTACAGTCAACCAGGACTTTTTTAAAATGAAGACTTATTTAGTTTTCGTTATATAAAAAAGGCAGTAAGTCTTACCAATATTAAAAAAGGAAGATGTCAGGAGTACCCGTAATCGACGAGCGTGTATGACGAGAGTGATGAGCGTAGAAAAAGCGAGAGAAGTCTGCAAGGATCATAGCAAATGGAAATCCGTAGTCTCTGCCTACCACTACGGAAAACAGGCATCACGATATGTATGTATGTCTTAACATATTAACCCAAATTACGCTAAAAATAACCTGATGCAAAATAAAGAGTTTTTCTATAACAGACCACACACTCATCCCGCATGCCGGCTGGGGGTTTCAATGGCGTTTTTTATTCAAAATAGTACTCAAAAAAAAAAACCACCCTAGAAGCCAAATGGCCCAGAATTTGTTTAAATTGTCACGTACAGACACCGTGGTTACCCAATCCAGGACAGTGGCTCTCAAACTCAATGAGATGATTGTGTGGTGAATATAGGTTTTGTTATTTCTTACGGCTAATTTTTAAGAGGGCTGAATTTTTTAAATATAATTATTGTACCTGAAGTCGAATCATTGAGTTTATGGTTTCAATGCTCTTTGAGTTTAATGAATAAAATGTTATTGCAACACAAATGTTACAGGAGCAAATTTAGGCAGTTAAACATGAGTAAATTTTGAGTTGCTGCTATTATTTCGTTGATATAACTCTTAAAATTAACTGTATTTTGATTATTATTTCATCGTATATATGGAAGTATATTATGTAAGTACCATAAGTAAATTTATTATCATTCCAACTTTTGTATTTATAGCTTTGCATTTTTAATACCCACATGACGATGTCTGTTTAACCCAAAGGTTGACTGTTAGATAATGCTTTTGGCATTAAGTTCGCTATTTTGCTATACAGCTGTATTAATGTACAATAAAGTTTAAATAAATAAATAAAATACGATTTATAAAACTGAAATTTTGCAAGAAGCTAGTTGAGTGTCAGGTAAGAATCATAAACATCATATTTTAGTTAGTTGAGAAGAAGTAATGATTCGCATTAAAAAAATATATTTTCCAATCATCGTCATCAATTTGTGTAGTTCACATTGTCAATTTTCCATGTACATCCTGGAGTCGGAGTTGTGCGGAACCAATAAAAATGCTGATTATAATTAAAGGTATGCACGTATGTTATTTAGCCATTGAGTGGTATTCTAATAAATCTATGAAATGCCACCAAATAACATGACATCATTCAGATTTTCGTCATTTACGAAATAAAATTTGACTTATTTTCGACAACTTGAATCACCACAGTTTACCTTTTGAGCACCACTGCCCCAGAGACATGCGGTGAAGGGTTAAAAATGCATCGTAGTTGCATAAAAAACTGCGTACAGATATCGGATTTTAAATTTTAAAATGTGCATTGTATTGAGCCGTAGGGATCGGAAATCGATTGGTGCCATCGACAAAACGTTAACCATTAATAATAAAAAAATCCATTGATTTTGACACGACAGCTTGCGATAGTTTTAGAGCAAATGGCGTGGATGGGATTATTGGGACACATCGTAATTTGTAGGTTAAAGTATATGCAGATAGAAAAATCTAAAGTTTAAAAATAAAATCTCTTGCTAAAAATTGTTGATTGATGAATGGCAAGACAGGCACGTTAAGCCGTTGGTCCCGGTGGTTATCGTTAGATAGCAGTCGTGAGGTTGTGTCAGATGCCTTAGGGCAGCCTGAAAAATTCTGACAGTGCCGGCCACTAACACACCTCGGGTCATGTTCCTGTTGGTCTGGTTTCCCTGTAAAAAGGGTTAAGCAGGTCAGACGGCAGTCGCTTCATTGTAATAACCAGTGCCATCAAATCTAGGATCATGGCTTACATTACAGCGTACTCTAGGCTCCGAAGCGTACGAATAAGCATACGACGCAACAAGGAATACACGCTAGAATGATGTATGTGTGTATGTAAAATTATTTATTGTACAAAAAAGAAAACAGTTTATTTAACATTAACAGAAAAAAAATCTTATATATTAATGTACAATGGCGGACTTATCCCTATGAGGGATCTCTCCAGTCAACCAATATAACAGAAGAAAGAAATGATGATGATGAATGTCTCCATAAATTGTAGACTAATCAATTTTTTCAGCCAGTTTTAGACAAACGTATGTCTAGTTATGTTTTCTTCAATGTGCACCACCCCGAAGGTTGATCACGAAGTGTAATCTGTGTTTTCATGCTAATAGTTTTTTTTACTCAAGTGTACAGGTTTTAAGTCATCATTTAATAATCTCTTTAGCTTCATCGCGGAGAAAAGACTAAATAAATATGGAATGAATACACACAAGTACCTTAGTTAATAATACTTCCATGAAACACATTAGGTAATTATTACATGGAATCACTGAATTTTACAGCACTAGCTGTTTCCCGCAGCTCCGCCTGCGTCAAAAATTAGCCTATGTTTGACCCCGGGTCTAAACTATATTTATACCAAATTTCATCAAAATTCGTTCAGCGGTTTGGCGGTGAAAGCATAACAGACAGACAGACAGAAAGACAGACTTCGCATTTATAATATTAGTATGTATTTATACCGATCTTCCAAAATCAAAACAGTTCTAAATTCAATTACAATATTTTCGTAGTAAATTTAATGGCGATTTTATTTTTACAATTTCGAATCTTTTGCGGCAGGGTTGCCATATTCTTCAGTTGCATCACCAACACATAATTTGCGGGCCGTTTTGTCCATTAACCCGCGGGCGCCACCTACTGCGCGATAATTTGGCACGACGGGTCGGTGATGGTCTCCAGCCGAGTGTGGAGCTGCTGGGTAAACAATGGTTTCTTTGAATAAATAGTGAAGAAGCAGGATAGCCTGTAAGCAGTGTTGCCAGACGTCCGATTTTCAAATCTAAATTCAATGTCTGGCGTCGGACAGGCATAGTTCCAGTTTTTGAGATTAACTCGACCGTGCGATACTGCATTTAGGCCTCTGACATGGTTCCTTAATATTTAATACTAGCCGTGCCCGCGGCTTCGCCCGCGTACAAACCTCCTTTGGGAACATGATGTTTTTCCAGGACCAAAAGTAGCCTATGTTACTCTCCATCCTTTCAGCTAACTCTATGCCCGAAAATCAAGTCGATTGGTTGCTTAGTTCGGGCGTAAAGGAAGGTCAAACAAACACACTTTCACATTTATAATATTATTTTTAATTAGTATGAAGTATGATTCTGACGTGCCATCTATCGAAATAAATTAGAATTTAGGTATTAAAGTTAAATTTAGATATAAACTCTTCAAAAATATACACAATAAATTATTAAAGATATTGTAAGTAAGTACCTGTACCTACCTGGATTCGTTTCAGCAACAACAATTCCCCCTAAACATTGCCAAACTAAATAATAATTCAGTGTGGGGTGTATTACGTACACCGCCCACAACCTTCTCCATAAAAAAAAAAAAACTACATTAGGTCCATCTTCGTTTTGCCAAAACATTTTTTCTCCTCACACATAACGCAAAATTACAAGTCACCGTATTGGCGACAACCCTATATTCCACCTCTGTATTATTCATCTCCGAAACATTGGAAAACCAAATCGAAATAGTATACATTGATGCTTATTTTCTGATCCTTAGACACATCGCTCGCAACAAACCAGCAAAGGTTTACAAACAGTAGAATAAAATCGAGTTAGGGATGACCCTAAAATGAACGAGATATCGAGTTCTCATTGTATCGAACATTGCGGAACCATTAATCAGTCTGTGCCAGAATCATCAATATAGCATTATAGAGGATACGTCCAAGTATTCGAATCGTATATTCGATGTATCGATTATGTATCGGTAATTCGATTACGCCAACACGCATTGTGCGGAGGCAGTCCATCATTCGGTGAAAAATGGAGCGTTTCTTAACGATGGTTTATGTATTGTGGTCGAGGAAGATTTTTCTGAAACTAATTTAGCAGGATTTTTATAAGTCCTCTCTCTTCGTCCAGGCTTGTTTTGTTTCATAGTTGCGACTAGTTTAAGTACGCTCAGGGCAAGTAAGTCTTATTTGTGGTGGTTATTATACAATGGAGCGACTGCCGTCTAACCTCTGTAACACTAGGAAACTGTCCTTATCCGATAAAAAGTAATTCTCCCAATTCTTCTAGCGTCTAATAATGGGGATCGCTGTTTAAACATAAACATTCTCACATTTAATTATTACACAACCCGAAAGAATTAATATTTCTTAAATCACCGGATTCACATATTTCTGTCACCAAATGGATACAACTTACTAACATAGTTTTTTTTTTAATACTATTTAGTAGGCATACCACGGCCCACCTGATGTAAAGCAGTTACCGTAGCCTAAGGACGCCTGTAAAAAGAGATGAGAGCGAATCAGAAGAAAAAATTCTATGGAATCGGCCGCGAGATCAGAAAGCAAGTAAAAATATATTCTCAAGGTATATATTTAACTATTTATTTCCAAATCTCTTTAATCAAGGGTTGAAACCAGGTATTTAATATTCGCGTTCCACACACGCCTCCAATATCCTGTACGTACAGATTAAAAGCGTATCAGTTACGATCCGTTGCGCTAAGCTTTCAAAGCTCATCCATAAAATATTAAGTTTCATATTTTGTTTACGATATTATGTTGTACACGAGTAGTGAAAATATACGTATTTTATTTTTAAATTTGCATGTATACTGAAATTGGCGCATCTTGTTCTATGTCTAAGCATGTTTTCCTAGTTGCGTCCTCAGCTCACGCTTCGGAGCCTAGGGTACGCTGTAAGTTATGGTCCTACATTTGGCGGCACTGGTTATTACAATGGAGAGATTGCCGTCTGACCTTCATAACCTGGTAAAAAAAGAGATTTTCATATCTGATTTAAATTACATCGTATTACATGTATTAAATAAGTCTCATATTTACGTTAAAATCGGCGTTCAAAGGGTTCATAAGTAATAAAAACAACTTTGATAATAGAAGCCAGTTCTTTGAAGCAGCTCCAAAAAGCAACATGGTCGTCTTGTCTTGAAATGTTCACATTCGCATTCGGTTCATATTCGTCTTTTAGGTACATTTTACAGAACCGAGTTACTTGGCCGAGTACTCGGTTTTGTGAAGGCAAAACCGAATAATACTCTGTATTCGGTTACTCGGTAAATGTATTACTCGGCCCATCTCTAGTTCTTAGGGAGTGGTCCCAGCAAAATTACCGCAAGATGGCAGTCTTCAGGCTGTGTCAAATGCTTTTTATTATTTTTTGATCATTATTCGGTTTTGGTAGGTACATACAAAGCACACTCTAGGATGAAGAAGTTACCACCAAAGCGTCAAAAAATACATTGAAAGAAACTAAAAACTAATGTTAAATAAAATGCAGTTAACCCTGCCACTGCGACACCTCGTCGCGGTCGACCACATTAGTCATCGCTGAAAGGTGTCCGGAGGGAAATTACGTGCGGACACGGCCTCGGCCGCTGACGGATATTTTTATGTAAAAAATGTAATGGGATTCTGTATACAATGTTTATTTATTTTTTAGAACTGTGTTTGTTTTTGCGTTTAGCGTGGAGTTGTGTGAACATTTTAATTAATACAAACAAATTCATTGTTACTGACGAATATTCTTAAGTAGACGATGAGATAAAATATTTTAAGGAAACTAGGTACTGGGAACCATATACATGAACAATCTGATCACAGATGTTTTTATGATAATGCGATGCTTTTGCATGATTAATGAAAAATGTAGAAACTAAACTTGACAAAAACTTGTCTAAGAAACTTACTAAACTGCAAAAGATTTCCACATAGGTAGAGTATAAGTATTGATCATTAATATAAACATATTTACTTAGTAAACGACAATCGAATGATTTTTTTATACAACTAAGTAGGCAAACAGGCGTACCTGATTGTAAGTGGTCACCGTAGCCAATGAACGCCTGCAGCACCGCAGATGTCACGAGCGCGTTGCCGACCTGTCCGCTATCAGCACAGCGACCCCTCTGGAGCCTGGCGACCCTACTCACCAGCAGGAACTCAACACTGCATCATAGTGTTATTTGTCTGCGGTCTTCTGTAGGTTGGAGGTACTTCCCCAGACGGACTACTCTTTATAAAATGTCCTGCCTCTCTTTGAATACCGTCATAAACTAAAATTAAGCAGAGGGTAAGAATTTTTTTTTTTTTAAATAAAAAATCGAAACCGTACATTTTAAACGGTAAAGAAGCATCAGGTGAGACGCGTCGACATAGTCCCGTTACCAACGAATACCTAACACGATATCTGCCAATTTTTCCCACACGCGCACAAAGGGTTAAAAGGCCCGTCTCCATTGTAAAAGGATATCTAATTTCCTTGAAAGCAAAATTGGCGTAACATTGCCAAGGTGTGTTTTTTACTTTTTTGTACCACTAACCCTTTTGCGCCGGTACCTTTGTCGTTTTTTGAGCGTAAAGAAAAGGCGGTTAGTTTATATCCGGTCTCCTTTGACGCAGGGTTAAGTTCTCGAGTGGTATTAATTATTTGAAGTGTATTTGGTTTTTGAGTGGGCTGACGTGTATTGTAGGAGTTTAATATGTGATTCAATAAATCCCGGGTTAATCTTAGAGCGTGGTTATTTTTTTTGAGACTGACATTTGATTAATTATTGTATGATTATGTAGATGTAGATTTCGAATTGAATGTGCTTGCTTAGGCTTAAATATATTATGTCGAGACATTTTTGAAATTCTCAAAATTAATCGTTAGTTACATTGAAATATGGATTACGAGCTGTTTCCCGCGGCTTCGCAAGCATCAAAAAGTAGCCTATGTTTGACCACGGGTCTTCAACTATATTTATACCAAATTTCATCAAAATCCGTTTAGCGGTTTGGCCGTGAAAGCGTAACAGTCAGACAGACAGAAAGACAGACTTTCGCATTTATAATATTAGTATGGATTTATTCTTTTCATTAGATGTGGTCTTTTCATTGCTTCATATAAGTACTTATTTTGAACTTTCAATATAGTATTTCTCCATTATTTTTTTCATCTGATTGTAATATTGAAACAAATTGCTTTAGTCCACCTTTGTAACTATTCTAAGTAATCTTTGTAAAACTTTACGTGACTGTCCCAATATTTATGTATTGTATTTCATTCCATCGTCTCTATAATTGACCATCGAATCTTAACCTTCCAAAGAACAGTTGCATCTTGCATTTTAACCCTTCAAAAAAGGCAAAATCCGCTATCATCTCGTGAGAACGGACCAAACTGCAGGCACTACAGCTGGCCTAATAACCGTACACAAAAGACAAACCCTTTCTAATCCGTTATGGGTCTCATCGACCCGAGGAATTAAAAAGTTGAAAGGTGATAGGGTTGCCATCAGGTGGCGGCAGATGCTTCCTTATTCGCGTGAAATTGTTTTTTTTTTAATTCGATCTCACGACGGCCGATGAAGTGTGAAAATTAATAGCTCTCTTTTCAATTTTGGAATTGTTGGCTATAAATTATCACATCAACCATAGTGTCGGGTTGTTACCGTGATATTAATTTAAAAAAATATTTTTGAAAATGAAAATAATCTTAGTTTCAATTTGAAACTGGGTTGAAATTTTCAAATAAGTTTTTTTATTTCGAAATATACCTTTTTAGTAACAACTTGGGCTCTATTTTTTTCTTTAATTTAAGTTTTGTAAATTTTTATACTTCAGTGTTACTTTTAAGTCAGTTTTAAATTTAGTAATTAGTTTTTGAGTTGAGTCTAGGAATTTTAATAAGAATTTTAAAAAAAGTCGTCTGTATATCTTCCATAATTTAGAAGGACATATTCTATAGCCGCATCAATATTATTGATTGAATGTATGTAATCTATTATGATTTTAATTATTTTATTAATAAAGATTTTTATATTGTACTAGCTGTTTCTCGCCGCTGCGCCTGCGTCAAAAAGTAGCCTATGTTTGACCCCGGGTCTTCAACTATATTCATACCAAATTTCATCAAAATCCGTTCAGCGGTTTGGCCACGAATGCGTAACAGACAGACAGACAGACTTTCGCATTTATACTCGTAATATTAGCATGGATTGTATAATTACTATGCTTTCATATTTATTGTTTAAGGATATTGCAGGCTTGAATCACCTGTATGTTTGATACTAAAGATGATTCCGTGCTTCAAAAGGCACGTTAAGCTGTTGGTCCCGGCTTCCATTCAAAAGCTGAAATGCAGTTCCGAAAGACCTCTGACACCAAAGTGTATAGGATCGATTGAGCATAAAGCACATATTTTTATTTTAAAATTCTCACGGAAGCAGCGTCTCAGAAATCTCAATATATGCAAAAGTTCAGAACAATATTTTTCAACATTAACAGTAATATACTAAAAAATATTTTGGAAAGTTCTACAATAAATAGGCATATCAATTTTGTTTGCTCGATCCAGTTACTGAACCTTCACAAATAAGTTATCATAACTTGTTATAACGTTAGAGAAAAAATATGCCCGTGTTTGTTCGCCCCCGATCTACTGTTACTAAGAATAGGTATGCGACAGAAGAGGCAGAATCAAATTTTAGTAAAAAGTTACTTTAACCAAATTTGTTTACCAAAACACACAAGAGGAGATAAAAAGAACAGAATAGTTAATAAAGTAGGTGCTAAGCGTTTCCCAAGAAAAGGAACTCACTAAATTAAACTATTTTAATACGGTTTTAGTCTACTTACTTACTCTGCCTGCGACCATGAACGCTGTAAAGTGTTTGAAACGTCAGGTGTAAATAAATAAGTAATAAACGCATTAAGTCAGGGGTGTTCATCTTTAGCCATCTTTCCGATGGCTTGAAGTATGGCATACGGGTACGCGAGCCCGACTTACCCGAGCTGCTACTCACTCAACCCAAATCCATCCGGGTCAGTAGCATCCTAATATCTTTTTCCTATCCCCAAACCCAACAAAATCCTATCCTTCCCCTGCTTTAAATACTTTCGATGGGCAGCAGCGTCGAAAGTACTATAAGCCGCAAAAAACTGCGCTCGCCAACCCGCCTGCCAAGCGTGGCGAGTATGGCATCAACCTCCAAATGACGGACAATATAATGATAAGGCCCCCAGTGCCCGGCAGCCCCGCTGTTCCTGGCTCCGGTAGCGGTCACGGTAGCGGCGGGGCGGGGGGTGCGAAGAATCCCCGGAGTCGACCCGGCTACCACCCCCGACGACACTTGGCCCTGGTAACACACAATATCCGGACGATGAGGTTGGACGATAAGGTGGAGGAAGTGGAAGAGGAGATGAGTAGGTTACGATGGGACATAGTGGGTTTGTCTGAAGTCAGAAGAGAGGGAGAGGGCACGACAACCCTAAAGTCTGGTAACCTACTCTATCACTTGAGGAAGTCCCAGCATGGTGTTGGGTTCCTCGTTCACAGGTCCCTCATAAACAACGTCGAAACCATCGAGAGTGTTTCCGGTAGGGTAATATACCTGATACTCAGAGTATCAAAGAGATACTCCTTGAAGGTTATACAGGTATATATGCCGACTGGAAAATACTCAGATGAAGAGGTGGAAGCGGTGTATGAGGACATTAGTAGAGCCATACACGCTTCCAAAACCTACTTTACGGTGGTTATGGGGGATTTTAACGCAAGACTCGGCGGTCGAAGCGGTGGAGAGCTCAAGGTGGGGACGGTTTGGATATGGGCAGCGAAACGAGCGAGGCCATATGCTGGCTGGCTTTTTGGAGAAAGAGGGACTCTTTGCGATGAACTCTTTCTTCAAGAAGCCACCGCAAAGAAAGTGGACCTGGCTAGGGCCCACTAAGAAGAGCCAAGCTCCAATAAAACAGGAGATAGACTTCATCTTGTCGACGAGGAGAGAGATATTCAACGATGTCTCTGTGATCAGCAAGATTAAAATCGGTAGCGATCACCGGATTGTAAGGGGCATCTTGAACATCGATCTCAGACGAGAGAGAACTCGCTTGATGGGTTCTATACTCCGTAGCGTCTTCTCGTCTAAAATACCTCAGTCCCTTAAAACTAAGGTATTCGACCAGTGTGTGTTACCAGTGATGACATACGGGTCCGAAACGTGGTCTTTGACTATGGGCCTCATAAGAAAGCTCAAGGTCGCCTAGAGAGCTATGGAGAGGGCGATGCTCGGTGTTTCCCTAAGAGATCGAATCAGAAATGAAGAGATCCGTAGGAGAACAAAAGTCACCGACATAGCCCAGCGGATTAGTTCTTTGAAGTGGCAGTGGGCGGGGCACATAGCGCGGAGAACCGATGGCCGATGGGGCAGAAAGGTTCTCGAATGGCGACCACGTACCGGCAAGCGCAGCGTTGGACATCCACCGACCAGATGGTCAGATAACCTGAAAAGGGTCGCAGGCAGACGCTGGATGCAGACTGCTGCCAACCGATCATTTTGGAAATCATTGGGAGAGGCCTATGTCCAGCAGTGGACTGACTGCGGCTGAAATGATGACGATGATGAAACGCGATAAAACCGTATTAAAATAGTTTAATTTAATGAAAAACGAAACATGAGAAAAAAGGAACTCACTTCAGTTACCAAAAGGACAAATCTCTACCTCGTTTCCACTTCGCCCGGTCTTTGGAATCCCTGACAGATAGTCAGTTAGCACGCATATCCAACTTTGCGACGTCAAGCCAGCTCTTCTAGGGCGCGCCTCTACACTAGTTCCCAACCACTAGTACCGTCGCATACGATCAATTAATGATAGGATCAATTCTTTTTTACGTTGTTACTGGGTTATAAAGGCCACTCCTAAGAAATGCTCGCTATTCGTAATGATTAGTTAAAGTATTATTTTAAGAACGTAATGTAACATACATCTATTAACTATACCTGGTGGCTGTAAGTCCGGGGTTCCAAACATTTACTTATTTTCATTAAATTTGTAGAGTTGCTATGTTACTTGCTAGTAGACTTTCTTAGGCCTCATTAACACTTGCAGAAGATTTATCGGTGTAAATAAGGCCTTAGGCATTAAACTCTCATATTCTTTGGCTCGTCCGAACAGTCAATCACGGGCCGCGTTACCCGCGCCGTCTCCCGGAATAAAAGCCGTGACCTGAACACGGACGTTTTATGAATGTCTTCGGATCCTGGAGAGTACGCGATTTATGGCCTTTTGTTTACTGATGTAGAGAAAATGTGTGTTTCAGTTTTAGGTATTGGGCTGGGGGAAAAATACATGAAATAATCTGTAAGTGCCAGACAGATTCATTAGATTAAACTATTTTAATACGGTTTTTATCGCGTTTATTACTAATAAACGCGATTGTATTGTATTTGTAATAAACGCGATAAAAACCGTATTAAAATAGTTTAATTTAATGAATAACAATCGCGAAAACATAAGAAATCGTCAGACAGATTAATTTAATATTGCACACATAAATACAACTTCACTAATTCCGTCCAAATGTCCCGTGGTCGACAAGGTGACTAACTAAAAGAAACATTTCTTCGTGAATCCTAAAAAAAAATCTGTTGTAATGGAAAAATGCTGGCCAAACAAATTTAAAATAGGAAAAAAAGAACAACTGGAAAGAAAATGAACATTGCCATAGATGATAGAGGAAATGAATTGCTGATGGATTACTGTCGACAAATACTGGCCACAACAAATTAAATTTAGAACATGTCAAAATAAAAAATTTCGTTTAATGAATTCATAAGTAAAATGCTGCATAATTACCCTTTATTTTTTTTTAACCCTGGATAAGTAGACAATCTGTTCAAAAGCCAGTTCAAAATTTTCAAATTTAATTCTTCCCTCCGCAAGATGAAAATACCGAAATCCAACGTCTGTAACGCGATAGCCGAAGCAAGTTGTTTACTTCACAAATGCTATTTGCCGAATCCAGCGACCAGTGGCGGTGTCACGTTGCTACGTTAGCCAAATAAACTTAAATGTTTGTTTGCGTTAACAAAACCTTTATCTGGTGGCGACGGTTTCAATTGGCAGGGTTATAGTTGCTGTATTTGGCAGTTTTAAGAAGAAAAATTATGTAAACATATTTTTACATAATGATTTCGTATGTTTTCGCGATTGTAACACATTAATTAACTATTTTAATACGGTATTAATCGCATTTATTAGAGTGATATGACAGCAAATGTTAATTTAGTTTAGTTTGTAAAGTGTTTTGAAAAGTTAGATCATCATTTCGTGTAGGTAATATTGTCTGGCAACTATGTACACCCTGGTGTCAGAGTTGTTCGGAACCGCTTCTCGGCCTCTGACGTGGCTACTTTTTGACGGAGCTGCGGGAAACAGCTAGTAAGTAATAAACGCTTATTTTGACGTCTTTACCAATTTAATAAACCTCTGTTTATTAGGTACAGAATATCGCATTCAACCTAAACGAAGAGTAACTGGCCGAATATTGTAATATACAATAGATATTTCCTTTATTTTTAAAAATGTTCATTTTAGCAAATACATGGTAGAGAACATGAAAAACGGTGAAGCGAAAGATAGATATCGAAATTAATTTCATACTGTGTATATTAATTTAAATCTATATGTGTGAGTAAGTCATATGTAATTGAGAGGCTTCACACAATAAAACTAGATATCAGACAGCAATCACGCCCACATATAAATAACAAAAGTACAAATACACAGGAAGCCATATTTTCCAACGATCCACCCCGGTATCTGTCCGAAAAAATAGTAGATAGTAGATAATCTAACTTTTTCTAACGCCCTTTAGCCCTACACAAAAACCAGTATATTTTCATCTCTCAACTGGTCCAAACACATTCTAATCAGAAGTCTAAATAAATTGGTTGGTTTTTGTGGGGGCGGATGGGGAGAAACGGTAGCAAATCATTACTGACAGTTGACCAAAAGGGGGCGCGCGTCCCCTAAAATATGTATGAGGCTGGGAGACGCTTGTTATGGTGTCCGAATGTTGATAAGCCAAGAATTGGGGCCGATAGATTGGGTATTAGGGTGCAGGGTCCCGATTAGGATTTGTCCTGTGACGTTCGATTTTTTTTATGCCGGTTTAAGAATTTTTGATGACGTATTTGAAATATGCTTAGCATGCTGTGCTGCATACAGATCATCTAAATTTTTGAAGGGTGTTATTTTTAAGATGTTATATTGTGTTCGTTAAAAATGACTGGAAAGTAAAATGGCAGTAATATTAGTGTAACTGAAGAACTTAGGTAGTATTATTTTAAAAAAAACCTTATAAGTAGTTTTTATTTTAAAATAATTTCTGATTATTTCCAAAGTAAGAGTAAAGGGTGTCGGCAAACAGAATTAGCTAAAACAGTTTCAGCTATATTTATAAAGTCAAACACGGTTACATTGTATAAATTTGTAAAAAAAATAATTGTAGCTCTCCATACATAACCTATAGTCTGAATCTGTTTCAGGCTATAGGTTAGGAGGCTCTGAAGCACAAGCTGAAGATTTACCTTTAAAACAAGCTAAGACAAATAAATAATCATCATCCTAGCGTGTGTTCCAGCTTACTCTTCGGAGTCTAGGGTACGCTGTAAGTCATGGTCCTAGATTTGGCGGCACTGGTTATTACAATGGAGCGACTGCCGTCTGATCTCCGTAACCCTTTTAACAGGGAAACCAGACCAACAGGAACATGACCCCGAGGTGTGTTAGTGGCCAACACTGTCAGAATTTTTCAGGCTGCCCTAAGGCATTTGACACAGCCTCACGTCTGCTATCTATCGATAACAACCGGGACCAACGGCTTAATGAGCTTTCCGAAGCACGGAGGAGCTCAAGATAGAAAATGCCACTAAATGGCGACCAATCCAATAGTGGTCGCTACACGTAGTCGCTTGACACGCGCATTCGCTACGGATACGCGTGTCGCGTTCGACTAACGAGCTCCTCAAGACAAATAAATAATATGACTTACAAATACTAAGTAACTAGTGGTACCTAATTCATTGATCCAAGTTAAACTATTAAAGAACTTTTTTTAATCTAAGCCGTGAGAATTTATTAAAAAACTCAAACACTAAATCAAAACAAATATCGATCTCCACAAACGTCATTGTTGCCACAACAAAGTCTTAATCCCCTTAAATCCGAAAAATAGGTTTCCGTCACAAAAAAAAAAGAAAAAAATAGCTCGTTGACTCTTGCGAACTGGCTGGCACAATAGTTCGGGTGTGAAAAAAAAATGATTCAATGTCGGTAGCTGTGTAAGCTACCAAAATGCCAATACGATTGTAATTTTTTTTTCTGTCAGTTTTTCGAAAAGGGTTAAGAGTTGCAAGTTGGATTTTGGATTTCTGTATTGTTCCGTTTGTCTTTTTTGTAAGTATTTACACGTTATCCTGTACTGAGTATAACACCGTATTGGCACTTGGAACATGAATGGTTACACTTTTTCCGTAATAATGCCTCTTAAAATATGTTTCAATTTTTATTCGCAAAATTCAGAAAATACATTTTTGATACTTAACTTTATTGTACAACAAGAAACAAACTGTACAATTTTGAACCATTTTAAACTTAATATAAAACACTAGCTGTTTCCCGCAGCTCCGCCTGCGTCAAAAAGTAGCCTATGTTTGACCCCAGGTCTTCAACTATATACATACCAAATTTCATCAAAATCTGTTCAGCGGTTTGGCCGTGAAAGCGTAACAGACAGACAGAATTTCGCATTTATAATATTAGTGTTAGTATGAATTTCAAAACTAAAAAGTTATGACTTAAAGCTTTACAAATAGTAGATATCTCTTTAAAAAAAAGAAAAAAAATTAAAAACACATTTCTTCCAAAATTTTCTCACAGAAAAATGACACAGCAATAAATTTACCATCATTAGTAGAAACGCTTCAAAATGACAAAATACAAAACCCTATCATTTTGCAAAACGGCCGAAAAAGTGCAACAAATGATCCAACAAATGTATAACGCTATACAAATATAATTAGTTTTGTGTCGAACAATACCACATAAACATTTTACCCCAAAACACAACGTTTTAACCCCGTTTCCCTCGATGCTCCTTTTTTTTATAACTTTTTTTTTTGTGTCAATTGACTAAATGCTTTATGGTGTCAAGAGGAGATCACTGTGAAATTTTTGAGTTCTCATGACCCTTTTACTACTTATTTCGTTAATTGTTTTTGTAGAGATGTTTAAAGATTAATTTCTAATTTAAAACAAATATTGTTTTTGCAATGTAATGCCTAAATTTTATTTAGGTATTTAAATTATTATCTTAGTAACAAAACCGAATTTTTGATTTCGTTTTTTGTGGTGGTGAGTGGTGTTTTTTTTATACAATTAAGTAGGCAAAAAGGCATACGGCCCACCTGATGGTAAGTGGTCACCGTAGCCCATGGACGCCCGCCCGCAACACCAGAGGCGTCACGTGCATATTGCCGACCCTTAAGAAAACCTTTGACGTCCTTTTTGAAAGACCCCATATTGTAATCCCTTAAGAAAACCATGTTGTAGCTCATTCGACAGTCAGAAAATCATTTTTTTTTTTTTTTCTTCATTATTCGGAGACAATTTTATCGATATCTTCATTGAAATTTACAATGCGAATATTAGCTGCTCTTTTTTTGACATTTGGTACTCTTATTATTATGTTAAAAGGATATTATTCGAAATCGAACGACAATCATTCGACTCACTGATTTTGAGTTAGTTACACATTTCAAAAATAACACTTTTCGACTATGACATCATGCCACTACTTTAACCGTTAGAAAAAGAATACCTACATAAATCTCCCCTTTCTCCTCCGACAATAGGGAATTAACCCTTGCATAGATCACGATTTTTATTATTTTATTAATTTGAATGTTGCCATTTTTTTTTATACCTGATCTATGACAAAGACTGCGAAATCCGCTATTGAAGTTTTGCATAGGGTCGTATTTAAATGGAATATTAAAAAAGCATGAACAGGCAGATGTTCGGTTGTATGATTGTGTAGAATTAACTAGTTTGGTTAGAATATTGTATGGTTTAGAGAAATTAAATACGTACCTTTTGCATCGAGATAGGTAGAGCGTCAGGTTTTGTAAGTTAGAAATAAAAATCAGCATTCGAGTAAATTAAATAAAGCATATACTCGTAGGTAACCAGAGTCAAACCAATATACATATAAATATTAACTGATATTCGGTAAACCTTTATGAAATTTATATTACATTGAATATTAAAAAAAATATTTTTCAATAATGTTACTTTACAATTATGACTTCACCCCCCTAATCTAAGATTATTCTTGCAAATAAATATCTTTTTTGATTATATATTTAGTTACAAGCTTTTTTCAGGAACTTTGCCTGCGTCAAAAAGTAGCCTATGTTTGACCTCGGGTCTTCAACTATATTCATACCAATTTCATCAAAATCCATTCAGCGGTTTGGCCGTGAAAGCGTAACAGACAAGCAGAAAGACAAACAGACAGACAGACTTTTGCATTTATAATATTAGTATGGATTGTAGACTAGGGTATAAAAATAAAAATTTTCAAAAAACTAACTTTGTTTATGATTTTGCATTTTGAACGATTGCCGTCAAGTTCTTTTAAGATAAAATAACACAAAATAATTCAAGCACCTCTTCTCTTATCAATAATCAGGTACCAATGCACAATGCAATGAAATTAGGCGAATAAATTCAAGTGCAGTGTGCACACGCAAGTACAAATCATTAAGATTGAATCTTATCTAACATCTACTAACAAGTGTAAGGGCCCCTAAGACTTGCTTTGTTAGAAATACTTGTCTAATTATTGAATTAAATGGGGTACATACGTTAAAAATATAACATTTTAAGTGATGACTATTAAGAATAAATTTAATGAATTTTAAAAGAAAATAATTTATTAAAATATTGTAAATAGATAAATAGTAAAAGTGTACTTACATTTAAAAACTTTGATTGTAGACGCAGAAGTAATTTTTTTAGGATCTTTACATTTTTCATATTTGAACTCGGAACGTCAATCGATTACGCTCCAATTCAAACATCGAACGCAATGGCTTGTTATTTTCAAACTGATTTATGGCTATAGACAAAGTTGAAAAACGAACGCTCCATTTTTAAATATTTGTGTTCAGAACGGGTGTTTTTTTTAATATGGCTCTTACTTTCGTATTTAGCCAGTAACAAACGGGTGTTTTAATTGTGTCAAAAATTCGCAAGGGTTCAGACGACGGTGTGGCGTTAAAGGGTTATTCTTATTATTGGAAAATGTTAGTGTTGCCATTGTTCGATAATGAATTATTGGGTCGGGACGATTCAGGTACATTAGGTAGCATGTGAAGGGTTTGCGATATTGTGCAAAATGACAGTTTGAAACTTTCACACGCGAAAGAGGTTGTCAGGTAGACGGGGTTTTAATTTTAAATAACAGAATTTAAGTCATGAAAATTCTGTTACATATTTCATTCACATTTAAAATAATTTAATAATTGTATTTCAACTAAGTACCTACATATTTTTACTATGTAGGTACGTTAGACGTAAAGTAAACTTATAATTAACATCGAATAATAAAAATAATTAATCACTTAATTGCAAAAATTAATTACAAATTAATTCAACAATTGTAGATAATTGAACTACGTACTTTCCTCATGTTTCTCCATATAGTTGACTAGTAGAGAATGCTAAAAGTATGCTCTAGCATTAAGCCCCTATTATATAAGTATGTTTACTTGTTGTCCAATAAAGTTTTAATAAATAATACTTACTAAGAACGCAAACGCAAATTTTAAAAGCTAAACGTAAGAATAAGTGGCATCTAAAACAATAGAGAACACAACAAGTAAATCCAATAACATAATACTCACCATACAAACCATGCATATGATTGACGCGCAACCGAATACTGGCCTCAAAGACCGTCTTGTCTTTTTAACCCCTAACGGAACCCTTAAAATAATAATTACACCTTTGTAAGGTAACCCTTTATACGTCACCGATTCTTAAGCCCCGCTACCTGACCCCGGCCTTACTTCCTGATCCATTCTTTATTTGAACCGTCTCCTGAGTGCGTGTGCGCAATCTCATCGATCGACGTTCGATTTTTGAGTTTGATTTTCGAATGTGGTTTGCGATAGTGATGTGCAAGTTCGTCTTTTGTTCTAGTGGTGTTACTTGAAATTAATAAGGTAAGTTTTGGTGACATTTATTAACTTAATTTTTTAAGCAGATATACTAATATGTTGGTCACAAAGAGCGCAGCTTTAAATTTCAAAATATTGATTAGATCACTTTAATTAACTTTAATTGCAACATTTATATTCATAATAAAATATGAGGGTAGGCTACACAAAAGAAAATAATTTACACTCGTCCATAAAATAAAAGTAGTTTTTGCTATTTTATATTATGACACCTTCAGAAATATTTTAATTTCGTCTTTTGTTATTTGCCTTCAAATTGTGTGGTTTTTTACATCGACCATAAATGTGTTGCAAATTCTAAGAATAACTTAAAGAATATGGGGCTGTAGAATACCGACTCCACCGCACAGACGACGGCGGACATCTCTTAACTATGGCTCGACAAATTATAAGTAATATGGATAAATTTTATTTAAAATTTGGTAACACTGACTAATCTAGAGATTTAATGATGTCTTAAGTTTTCGCTTTATTTACAAAACCCTTTTAAAATAGTTTAATTTAAACAGTGTCCGTCTTACTACAAAAATGTTCAATATGTATTTAAAAAAACTGCTACTATGAAACTACTTTTTTCTATAGTTCAAAGTTAAACAGAGTCGTTATTAATCCGTACTTCCATATCCATCCATACTATCCATGCTTACTAATAGTATAAATACGAAAGTCTGTCTGTCTTTTGAAATTATTAACCACTGTGACTCTGAAACAATAAAACTAAAGTGTTTGTTTGAATACCTTACCACTGAACTATTTGATTAACTAACACTTTTACTATTTATCTATTTGATATTATTATGAGCAATGCAATTTTTTTTAAACCAACTATTGGGCAATTAAAAATATATATATATAAAAAAAAAAAAGTTGTAAAAGTGTACTTAGATTTAAATAAAAATATATACTTTCAATTGCCCAAATGTTAGTTTAAAAATATTTTTTTTCTTTGCTCATTGGTTTAAAAAATAGCAAATTTGACAGCTCAATTGTTATGTATCGTTATATTTAAATTTCGTGTGTGTTACAAATCGAACCTATGAAATCAGGATTCCTATTTTTGAAATGTTTGACATATATGTCGAACAAAAATTATTCAATTCCCCGATTTTACGCGAATCACACTTTTCAAAAAACCTGGTCTTATTTGTAAAGTTTCTATGAAGCTATTTTTAAATTGGTTTCATGGTTGTTGTAAGTCAATTAAGTACGCCTAATTTTCTTAAAATAGATAGAATTTCTGTTTCAGCGCCTAATTTTAATCGTTTCAAATTCTATGATTAAGATGTTTTAATTCTAAACTCTAAAAAAATGGCGCAGGATAAATCGAAGTGGAGATCTATATCATGGGAGGCCAAGACTCACATTGGGTCGCTGCGCCATCTTAGTAAGTAAATAAATAAGACTATCAAAAACCGTACTATAAGCTTGCAAATATCTTAAGTGAATAACTAAAGGATATATCAAACGGATTGTTGCTATGTTGCCAGCCAATAGCCTAATTGTTAGACTAAAGTATCTATAATATCGTTATCAATTAATTATTTTAATATCAGATAGATGATTTATTTATCAACTAGCTGTTTCCCGTAGCTCCGCCTGCGTCAAAAAAGTAGACTATGTTTGACCCCGGCTCTTCAACTATATTCATAACAAATTTCGTTCAACGGTTGTGAAAGCGTAACAGACAGACAGACTTTCGCATTTATAATATTAGTATAATATTTTTATCAATTTATTATTTTAATATCAGATAGATGATTTATTTATCAGTAACAGTATCACGTGAAATCACAATAAAAACGATGCATACAACAGACATCGTTACGTCAGCACTTCGCCAAAAACAATAAAAATGGACTCGTCACTACGTAGCCGTATGATACGCTGTTATTTCCAACATATTCCAATATATTATTTTTTATTGCCTCCTTCTGCCAATGTGGGGGGAAAGGGGGGAGGCGACGCGTCATGCGTGATATTTGATATAAAGTAGGAACTCAACTTCGTTATTCCATATTCTTTTTTCAAAGGACAATGGCAACGTAACATATTTTTGAGGATAGTACGATATTTTTCTCGATACGCTCGGGCGCTCCCAATTATATGTGACATGGATATGTTGGCAATAATAGTTTGTTAGTGACGTTAGTGACGGTAATTCGAATTTGGAATGTTAGGTTGGTAATGGTTGTTTATTTGGCGATGTTGAGCTAATTTCTTTTTTTTTCTTTTTTTTTTCTGTTGTCTTGTTACTGTGCAGGTCTGATGCTATGATTTTCTTTTAAAACTTTGACATTACATGGTTAGTTGAGAATGTAGCCCACACATAATGAATAATGAATTTTAATTTATTATCTTGTTTTATATTCACAAGCTCTAAAGTCTAGACTTTTGACTAGTCAAAAGTCTTATTTCGTACTAAATCTTAGATCAAATATTTTTTTTATCGAAATTACAAGTCGATTGTTTTTTTTCGAAACATATTTATCAACATGTTAACATCTATTACTTAAATAAGATTTATTACAAGAATAATTAACTTTAAGGTTTAATGAATAAATAATTACAATCAGAATGAATCATTATTTATTTTTTGAACATGACAAAGAAGCCAACAATTCGGTTCATAAAGGAAATGCGACATTTTAATAGTACGACAACTGAAACTTAATTGTATTCAACTGAAATTTAAAAAAAAAATGATTACATATTGTACGATATTGTTTTGTATTGACAATATAATATACAATACAATTCATAATACAATAATTGTTGCAATTAAAACAAATAAAATGCCATTGTATGAAATTAATAATAACAACATCTATAATTTACAAAATAACAATTAAAACGTCTCAAAATATACACCGTAAAAATGTAATAAAGATTCTGAAAAAACTTTTAAACAAAATGTCCGACCGTCAGCCATGTCATGTGCAAATAAAATTGCGTAAATAGCCACAGGGGTGGGGGCGGTCAGTGCCGGACCCGCCCCCTGGGGTCCGGTCACAAACAGGACCCCCTGTGGGGTGCAGGGGGTGTAGTTAGGAAAATTGATCAATAGTTCTATTTGAGGGGGTTGTTTTTCTTTGAATTGGGTATTCGATTATTAATTTTTTAATCATGAATGAATTTAAAAATGTACTTGTTACTTTCTTTATTTTTATTAATTTGTAAGTAAATTATACTCGTATGTTGACAATGAAATGAAATTGTTTATTTTCAATATAAGATATAAATTTTACTTATTGACGTCAATTTACTTATATTAAGCTTACCACCACTTCCAAAGCGCAAGAAGAAGAAGCGGCGCCACAAACTCCACTGCAGCATTTTCTTCAAAACGTCAATTTACAAATAATCCAATATCAGTTATTAGTACAGCATGTATAAGATTGAAAATTTTTAATTCAAATCAATGACTACGTTTACAAATAACTTGCAACAGAATTGACTACTAAGACGGACGAATGGTTAATTTCTTTTCTTCTAATCAGCAAATTTTGGTGGGTGTAAGTACGTGTAAGTATGTATAATTTATTAACTATAAAGATATTAGCGCTGCTTTAAAGATTAAAATATTATCTAAAGTTAAGAAAATGAATTATACTATATAGTATTATTTAAAGTTATTAATTTTGTTAAAGAGTGGAGAGTAACATCAACGAATCTGGATAAATGGAAACAAGACATGGAGGGAGGGGCGATTTTTGTTCAACAGTAGGATCTAAATAGCTAATGAAAAACAGAGAAGAAATAAAATATTGACTTAGAACTTCTTAAACAGTAAAGTCTTGAAAAAAATTTGTTTGACAAATGTCATGAGAAGATACTTACATTAAACAATTATTGCAGAACAAATAATCTAGTCTGCTTTACCTCCATTATCCACTATCAGACATCCTTTAGTTTATTGCTTTCAATTTTCTTCCCTATTTCCCTTTAAAAAAACCTCCTCTCTACTACACGTTTTTAAATCTCTTTATTACATATATTTTGTTCTTAAACTGATATCCAGTCCGGAAAAAGCAACACAAATTAAAAACAAACAATTCAAATTTCGAAATAGAACAGCGTACATAGTGACGTTGAGTTAAAACGGGGATTCGCATTAAGACCCCGAGATAGGGTGGACGGCTACAAATGTCGCGGTCAGTAGCCCACCCCCCCTCCCCCCTAACCCCGGCCCTGTACCCCGCACGTAGGTAAGTACAGTGCCCGCCAAAAGTTGACAAACACGCAGGAATCATGGCGGATTGTAGATAGATAGTTATTATACACTTTATTTCAACAAATATTGTTTTTCAATATTTGAAATTGTAACTGGATTATTATTAAAATTTTATTATGTTTCAATGCAAACAGTTATTTTTTCAAAGTTTAACATTGTGTGATTGGATTGTTTTAAGATGAAATTATATTTAAATTTAATTTAATAATCCCAATAGATATCAAAGTTGTCAATTTTTTTTTGCATATTTATGTGTTTATTTAATGGTATTCGAAGAGGAACAATCTTGTCCTGCCACATTTATCTGACCTACTAAATTTGTAGAGTAACATTGTTTAAATTAGTTTACCATGGAAGCGTGGATTTACGATTATTATTAAAATTATTTTTTTGATAATAGTGAACCAATTTAACCACTTTAAGAACCACGTCTGAGGCAAAAAGGCTGTTTCGAAAAACCCTGACACTAGGGTCGATTGACCAGTCAATATGAATGAATAATGTGCCAATGGCATGTATTACTATTTAAATAGAATGAGATTGAGTTGAGACTCCCTTCTACAAATAATAATGTGGAAGGCATTGATTCACTGAATTTCAATATTTAGAAACGTAATTTACTTTCAATTTACAAAATGTTGTATTGTATTTTGCCACTAAGTGTACTCTACATGCTATGAACGCCTACGAGTGCTACGAGGCTACGACCGCTACGTATTTTACATAGATCACTGTTTTCGCCCAGTTTCCTTTTGTTTTCTTATTAAATGTTCGTGTGAAGCATATTTTAATTATTTTTGCTATAATTAAAAAATATGGTCACCTAATGACAGCCAGAATGATGAGTTTTGAGATAATAATATCGGACTGTATGACGACAAATATTGTAACTTTACGTGACAGTACAAAGTTTCGGATTTTGAATAGAAAATAAAAGATAGACAAATTGCTGTGGGACTTACTTGACAATCCGGCGGATGAGGCCTGCGTCTGATGTCGGCTAATTACCTACAGGCTCCGCACAGAGCTGGTACCAGGTGCACTTTACCTAAGGATTTAGCTAGACGCTCAACAATTGGACAGCAATCGGTTTAATTTGATTTAAAATGATATTTAGCAAAATTAATAAATTAACAGGTTTCTTGACAGGTTTTTTCCTTTGTTCTTACGATAGATTCTGATTAGCGAACACTTTCGCACGATAAAGCGTCTACCCAACACAACGACAATTTTTCAGCTCGACACAAGGTTGCCATTATTAGAAATTCTAACAGGACAACCAGTGTTGCATTTTGCATCTAGCATCAAAAGTCCAAAATAGTCAAATCATTAAGATATTTTTAAAATTATATCAATACAATAAAAATATAGTCGTCATCATCATTTCTAGTAAATTACATTGTCAATCGACCATGTACACCCTGGTGTCAGAGTTGTACGGAACCACCTCTGGGCCAATGACGTGTTTCCTTTAACTATCACTATAGTACTACGAGTATTAAAATTATATTATAATGTCTAAAACATATGTTAATTTGTCACTCTTTCTATTAGTTAATTAAGAAAAGTTTTTATCTTATTTGTAAATTGACGTTTTGAAGAAAATGGAGCAGTGGAGTTTGTGGCGCCGCTTCTTCTCCACCTGCGCTTTGGAAGTGGTGGCAAACTTAATATAAGTAAATTGACGTCAATAAGTAATATGTATATCTTAATAGGCCTAATAGCTGTTTCCCGCAGCTCTGCCTGCTTTAAAAAGTAGCCTATGTTTGACCCCGGGTCTTCAACTATATTCATACCAAATTTCATCAAAATCCGTTCAGCGGTTTAGCCGTGAAAGCGTGACAGACAGACAGACAGACTTTCGCATTTATAATATTAGTATGGATATTGAAAATAAACGATTTCATTTCATTTCACTGATTGATTAATTACATTTTTTACTTCATAAAATATCAACCCAATAAAACAGACAAATAAATCAAGTCATAATAAAGTATCCGATAGAAACTTTCCGATACAACTCGCCCTTAAATCCGATAAATCTTGGAACGCAATTTATTTGAATATGGAACGGGGGAAATCAATTAGAGAGAATTCGGATTTCGAATTCCGAACTGGCCATTTAGCCGATAAACGTAAATGGCGCATCTCTACATTCGTATCCAACGGTTGACGACCCCTGGCCAGTCATAACCATGTCACGTTTGACCTGTGGACTCATAGCTTTTGAAGTTAGCTAGAGGTCAACTTAAGTTGGTTGATTGTACGCAACTTTACGATGCCATTAGCATGTTTGTTGCTTGGCATTTTTACTAACACCGTTTTGGCCTCTTCTCTTATTGACTTTGTATGTTATTATGTAATGTTTTGCTTATCTCAGCTTGATTTTAGATTATTATTCATGGTAGTATTATTTCATGGAGGATTCTTTCCCTAAAATTAGGGACATTGAAGTCTGTATTTTGCTTAGAAGTGTTTGTGAGGTAATTTTCAGTAGTTTAAAAACAGTATTATTTTAAGTGCATTGAAATATGTAGCTGTTCGATTTTTTGGCAAAGGACAATCTCAGGTTGAATAAGATGGTGATATGCCTATCAATATATAAAATACTAGCTTTTACTAATATTATAAATGCGAAAGTCTGTCTGTCAGTCTGTAACGCTTTCATGGCCAAACCGCTGAACGGATTTTGATGAAATTTGGTATGAATATAGTTGAAGACCCGGGGTCAAACATAGGCTACTTTTTGACGCAAGCGGAGCTGCGAGAAAAAGCTAGTTAATTATAAGACCAATTGTAATACCATGGAGACAATAAACGAATTGAATTAAATTGATGCCCAATGGTGCAGCGCGCCTGGCGTCTCTTCTAAGAAATATACACAGGCTTTGTATTTTGTGCATATTTGCTAGTCAATTGAGAAGATTTAGCAATATTATATGGTCATAAATAGTGCAATAAATCTATAAAGAATACTCGTAAGTACGAGTAAAAGTGATTTGACTCGTGGCGTTAGCATACGTTAGTTCATAATGTTAGTTGATTGAATACATTGTAAAAATGGCGATGTAGGCATATATTGACCTAATTATAGCATGATGTACGTCATTGACCATGTGGTTGTGATGACAGAATGGTGCACGCATCGAATAGCCGTTAAGCTGTGACTGATAACTCTTTGTTAAGTTTAATGAATTTGCTTTGATTGTCATTAATTACTGTGACCAAATCGCAGACATATTAAAAAAGGGAGATGTCAGGAGTAGGCGTAATCGACGAGCGTGTATGACGAGAGTGATGAGCGTAGAAGAAGCGAGGGAAGTCTGTAAGGATCGTAGCAAATGGAAATCCGTAGTCTCTGCCTACCCCTGCGGGAAAAAGGCGTGATTGTATGTATGTATGTATGTCATTAATGACTCTGAGATTATTAGAAGATCATTAGGAGAGGCCTATGTCCACCAGTGGACTGACTGCGGCTGAAATGATGATGAATGACTCTGAGTGAGGCTTTTAGTTACTGGCAAGCTGATCATTCGTTAAATAAACGAAATTTCTAAATATTTAAATGTATTTTTTTGTTAATTGACGTTTTGTAGAAAATTCTCCAGTGGAGTTTGTGGCGCCGCTGCTTCTCTACTTGCGCTTTGGGAGTAATGGAAAGATAATTTAAGTAAAACGTGACATCATTATGTGATATTAATATGTTGAAAAAAAATATATATAGAAGGAATTATCGCGTAAAAAGAAATGGATTTCATAATAAAAATATCGAACAATATTACTGAGACTCAGTTGAGTACACAAGACTGATCTGTGCGTGAATCGGGACGGTCACCATCGCAACGTCATAGCAACGGGGTATTAAGCTATACCACTATAAGTATAAGGCATGATTTCCCCTGACAAAAGTGTGGAAACATATCTGGCCCGTCGTGGATTTATTGGGACTAGAAGTGACTTTTCTTTATTTTTAATATATTTAATATAGTGCTCGCACAATGAACAATTTTTAAAAAAAATATTATTTTCATTAATTATAATGTACTAGCTGTGCCCGCGGCTTCGCCCGTGTGGAATTCCGTTTGTGTCACGGAAAATGCCTATGTCACTCTCCAGGTCTCCAACTATTTCCACACAAAAAATCACATCAATCCGTTGCTCTGTTTTAACGTAAAAGAAGGACAAACAAACAGACACACTTTCACATTTATAATATTTGTATGGATGTCAAATGTTTGTAAACAATCGTTAGTTAATATTTTCTAACAGCAGTGTGGGAGCACTTTAAAATGGAAAGCGGATCTGGAATCAAAAGGAATCAGTTTATACAACCGACTCAAATGTAGTAGTACGTAGGTATAAAAGACTTGAAAACATTAAACTAATGCATTTGCAATGCCAATTAAATAATTTTCTTTCTTAAATGAGGGCTTTTTTGAAGAGGTAGAAAACTTCAAATTCACTTAAATTTGTGCCACCAAATAAAAATTGTTGTGTTCTGACTCGAAATATTCTAAGATATGAGTTTTCTCTTTCGAGAAAATAGAAAGCGGGTGCTGGCTATGTACTTGAATATAATTTTATTAAAAACTTACTTTTTTTCTTGCTTCTTCTGCAATTACCTCTGACTTGAAAATGAGCTATCAGAATTAGCAAGCAAAGGCAGTGATCATATAGTTCATGCGACATTAGTGTGTAATTGATTAATTAAATGATAGTGTTTGTACGTACATGTTATTTACATTTTTTTTTCATAAAATGTTGTTAAATGAACTCATTTTGACGTATCCCTTTTCCTTTTTCAAAATTATCTGAACTGAAAAAAAAACATTGTTAGAATTAAATTAAACTATTTTAATACGGTTTTATCGCGTTTATTACTTATTTATTTACACCTGACGTTTCAAACACTTTACAGCGTTCATGGTCGCAGGCAGACTAAGTTAACATTTGTCTTTGATGTCATAAGATTACATATATAGATGGTTTATCATACATTGGGCAAACAAAGAGAAGCATTAATACTCGTATAAAAGAACATATTGCTGACATGAAAAATAGACGCTTAACCAAGTCTGCAGTCTGTGAACATGCTCTAGACAAACCCAACCACTATATGCGTTTTGATAATGCTCAAGTCCTTGCAAAGGAAAACAGATTCATTCCAAGGATGTTACGTGAAGCTATTGAAATTAAAAAACATCCTAATTTCTATAGAGAGGATGGATGGCAGGTACCGCCAGCTTGGGACCCAGTCATTAACTTAATAAAATCGCAAACTCGGAAGCAGACTGCAAGACCCTTAGATACTGTGAGCCAATACTGCGTGAATCGGAATAGTTCCCAATAAAAATTTCAGGCGGTAGTTTTGTAATCTTATGACATCAAAGACAAATGTTAACTTAGTCTGCCTGCGACCATGAACGCTGTAAAGTGTTTGAAACGTCAGGTGTAAATAAATAAGTAATAAACGCGATAAAACCGTATTAAAATAGTTTAATTTAATGAATAACAATCGCGAAAACATAAGAAAACATTAACATTGTTAGAAGAAAGAAAACATCTGTCGTTTCCATACTTCCTACATCTACGCTTCGTAGGTAGTGGGACTTGAAGTAAGGTAGAAAAAGGGTTTCTGCGCTACCTTTGTGCGGGGATGCCCTTTAGTGGGATCTAATAAAACCTTGTTACAGCCAAAGGGATACCAATCCCAATATTGAAAGTGTTCTTTTACATGATACGGAATTTGGAGGCTTCCCGTCTAATATTAAATCTGGGAAATCATGTTACCATTACCTTGTATATGATAAGTTATGAGGCTTTCGTGTTTAGGATTATTTTGTTTGATAAAGGTATATTATTTTGATGTTCATAGTTTGCTTTGTCCCAGTTGTTGTTGGTGTTTTATAGTTGCCTCCTATTACGTTTAAGGAGACCTATTTTTGAAATGTATGCCCCATATGTAACTCAGGGTCGGCAACGCGGTCGTGACATCTCCGGTGTTGCAGGCGTTCATAGGCTACGGTAACCACTTACCATCAGGTGGGCCGTACGCCTGTTTGCCTAATGTGTTGTATAAAAAAAAAAAAATATGTAAATGCTAGGAAAACTTTAAAAGAAAACATTAGTTTTTCTCTATCTTGTCCTACTTATGAATCTTCAGCAGATTTTTTGTTATAGAATAGAATAGAATCATTTATTTGCATAGATTACATTAAATTTACACAGATCTTAAGTTTAAATGTAACCAACCTGCATGCAGGCGTGCAAATGTTAATATTTATAGGTACATACACTAAAATTATATTCAAAATTTAATTAAATAACAATAATTATATTTATATTACAAAGAGAAAAATCAAAAATTAATAGTAACCAAACGTCAGAGAGAATAATAGTCATATATCTAGTTGAATTAATGTTTACCGTCCATATACTCTTTAATGCTATAAAACCTTTTATCAAACAACCATTCTGTCAATGCTTTTTTAAACTTTTTTATATCTAACAATTTTATGCTATTCAGCTATTTATGAGTAATACATAGGGCGCACTGTAAGTTTCCGGAACTGGCCACTTACATAAACAATATTTAAAAATTTTTTGCAACATTTGAAAATAGAACTCTTTGGCTGTAGAATGCAGTTTGTTTCATCTGACTGTCTTTTGTTTTTACCTTGTGGCGCCATTTAAAAAATTGTGTGTCTGCATCAACATGGATTTAACTCGGGAAAATTTTCGTAGTATGATTTTCTACGATTTTAAGTGTAATTTGACAGCTCAACAGAGCATCGCTCGGCTTGAAACAGCTTTTGGCAATGAAGCACCATGCAAGACAACTGTTTATAGCTGGTTTGCAGAATTCAAGCGTGGTCGTATCAATCTCAGTGACGAATCTCGCGATGGTCGGCCGTCCACCGCTGTAACCAACAAAAACATCAATGCTGTGCGCCGTATGATTGAAACAGACAGGCATGTGACCTACCATGAAATTCGCGCATCCTTAGAAATAGGCATGAGTCAAATACAATTAATCCTACACAAACATTTGGGTGTGAGAAAGCTGTGCTCGCGGTGGATCCCACACAACTTGACCGAGGCTCAAAAAACAGACCGCGTCACTTGGTGCAGTGCCATGCTTACCAGATTCAACGAAGGTGCGTCAAATTTGGTGTGGGACATAGTAACAGGTGACGAAACATGGATTTATTGCTACGATCCCAAAACAAAGCAGCAATCGAGCGTATGGGTCTTTCAAGATGAGCCGAAACCAACCAAAGTGGCGCGCGTGAAAAGTGCATCTAAGCGGATGATTGCTTCTTTTTTTTAATAAAACTGGACACGTGGCTACTGTTGCTTTAGAGAATCGTCGTACAGTGAATAGTGACTGGTACATGACCATTTGTTTGCCGGAAGTTATTGACGAACTCCGTAAAAATAACCGTAAACGCCGTATCATCCTGCACCACGACAATGCTAGTTCTCACACGGCCAGACAGACAAACGACTTTTTGAAGGCGAAAAATGTAGAACTCATGAGTCATCCTGCATACAGTCCCGACCTGGCACCTTGTGACTTTTTTCTGTTCCCAAAAATTAAGAACCAATTACGCGGTCAACGATTTTCATCACCAGAAGAGGCTGTCGAGGAGTATGAAAAACACGTTTCAGAGGTCACCACAGAGGAGTGGCACAAAAGTTTTCAAAACTGGTTTCATCGAATGAAAAAGTGCATAGACGCCAAGGGAGATTATTTTGAAAAACAATAAATTAATTTTGTACCTTTAATAGTATTTTTTCATATTCATTCCGGAAACTTATAGTGCATAGTTATTAACTGAATATATTCTATTAAAAAAAATTCTAAGGACTTTTTATATATATTTATTTATAATATATTTAGAATTACACTTATTTTAGCGAAATACTTCCTATACAAAGAGGTTTGATGTTAATCACAGTAAGTTGGTTGCAACAACGTCCGACGCACATGTACGAAGGCGGCAGTGGTCTAGACCGAACATTATTCCTTCCAATAAAGAACGGACGAATAGATAAACGTACCTTATACGACCATAATTACTGAGATACAGAAATATTAATAGATACTAACATATACGGTGAATAACCAACCGTTTTACTTTACTACACACACATTGACGCGCGTACGTACGCAACCGAATCATAGTAGTAATCATAGGTATCGGGTTCACCGCTGTTGTATGGAGTATGTATCTTTATTTATTAAAACTTTACAAAACATTTAACATTTCCATGTCCTGCAAAATTGCTTACGCAGTTTGACTGCTGGTAACAAACAGTCTCTAAGTTACATACACAGTGAAATTTTTGTCGTTTTGGACCCATCGTCCAGTGACTCCATTTATGCAACCGAACAAATTTCCCCAAGGAACATAGCTCGAATCATGAAAAACAAATTTGGACTTCCCATAGTAAGTTAGGTCACGTGATGAGACACTTTGTATGGGAGGTCCAAAAATTTACTCCATTTTTCGACCCATGTATCTTGGGGAAAGTTGTTCAGTTGCATAAATGGAGTCACTGGACGATGGGTCCAAAACCACTAAAATTTCACGGTGTGTATTACACTTCTTTTGATCTGATAATATAATAACAATAGCAAACATAATGAAATTATTATGAAAGTGAGTCTAATAAATATTTTTTCAAGTCTGATATTTTCAGGTAAGCTGTTTTTTAATGTTCTGTTCCCAAAGTAATTATTTACTCTAGGGACCTCATATTTGCTTGATAAGGTTGTTAACTGCCAATAGGTACCTAAGTTTAAAACTTACTGGTAAAATTTTGCATATTTTAAATAATTTAGAATAATCTCCTTTACAGTTATTTTTTGTTTTTTGTGAACTAAAAGTTTTAAGAATCTATTATGCAATATTTTTAATTTATCGATATATGTTTTAAATGTTAATCCATAGCAATCAAGAGCGTAACTCAGTACTGAGTCTACTAAGGCAAAATATAAGCATTTTAGTATTTAGTTAGGTACTTTAAAACTTATGTAATAAAATTTAACAAGTGGTATTCTTAATTTATCACAAATATATTCTACTAGCTTTTTCCCGCAGCTCCGCCTGCGTCAAAAAATAACCTATGTTTGACCTCGGGTCTTCAACTATATTCATACCAAATTTCATCAAAATCCGTTCAGCGGTTTGGCCGTGAAAGCGTAACAGACAGACAGAAAGACTTTCGCATTTATAATATTAGTATGGATATGTGATACCCATGAAAACCTGGTGTTCGGGGTGTGATTGAGGGGTACAATAAAATGCAATACAAATCTCTATATTGCATCAAAACAAAAAAAAATTACACGGTAAATATACATAAAAATTAGGTATAAAGGCGGACTTATCGCTAGAGGGATCTCTTACAGTCAAACCTTAGGGTGGGAGAAAAAATGTTTAAGGGTCAGGTTTATCTGTCTTCGACTGTACACTCTTTTTGCGCAGTGGGTAACAAATTGCAACAATGTCCAACGCACAGGTACGCATGCGCCAGTGGCCGAGACTACCTGACCGCGACCGGACACTGATCAATATTAAAGTCCGAGGGAGATGCGGGGGTTGTCTGTTTGTCTGTTACGTGTTTATAGAGATGTTAATACCGCTATTTTTTAATATTTTCGTCCCACTGCTGGGCTATGCGCGGACGGATTGTTGTTGCCTTGCAATTTAGTATTTGCAACGTGTCGAGGAGAAACTCCGTGACTACATGCGCCGAACCAACAACTATTTATTTTAGTTTGTATTAAAGTTATTACAAAAAAAACAATGGTGACAGGGTCGCCATGTGAGGTTGGATGTTGTAGAGAGTAATTGATACAACAAATGCTGATATAATATCAACTCACTGAAAAATTATGAGTCTAATGACATTTATTCGTTTGCGAATGAATTTGAAAATAGCATCCGATAGGTCCGAGTACGTTATGTAAGTTAAATAAAATATTTTTTTAGCCTTTTAGTTACCGAAGGAATTAATAGAATCCGTAAAGTTAGTGACAGCAGATAATACAGAACAATTAATTTATTTGGTTACAAATATATTTGTACTTATATAAAAAATCAACAAGTCCAATCACACTATTTAGGTTAAAATTTTGTAAACATTTTAATAAAATCTGTAATGGTATTATCAATTCAATAAACATCCCTCTTAACTCACCTTTCGCGGACACTACGGGGGAGGGTCCAGGAGAAATGACGACCCTTAACTAAAACACACACATATACACGCACGGCTATCACCCACACGTCCACAACACCTTTCACTTTACTAATATCATTTGTGTGCGTTTGTGTAAATACAGTCGTTTTTGCGTTAGTGTGTGTCCAGTTTCCGCGCTCCTGGGTTTTGTTAATTTAATTAGAGGTACAAAAAGATTATGGAGTTGGGCATTAGGAAAATGCTTTTGTGGGGTTACTTTGATACATATGTAGTGTATGTTTTATGTATATGAATAGAGTTTTAGGTTTTTAGGAGTTTAAATATACCTAGCTGTAGATTCATTGTAAGAAAATGCTGCAGTGGAGTTTGTGGCGCCGCTTCTTCTTGCGCTTTGGAAGTGATGGTAAACTAAATATAAGTAAATTGACGTCAATAAGTGATATTTATATCCCATATTGAAAATAAACGATTTCATTTCATTGTAGTTAACATCTATTGAATAGATGGCTTAAGATAGTGGCTCAGTAGGAATAAATTGTTTTTAATTTTTTCGTATTAAAGTTGTTACTATTATATAATGACACCCAACTAACAGGTCACGTTAATAATATTTTAATGAGACTTCAAGTGCAAGAAAAAAGTAATAAAGTTTTACTGGAAATAAAAACCATTTCAATTTTTTTTTTCAAAATATTCACGAAATTCATACGATCAAATAAAATCAAATCAAAAAATTTATTTGTGAAAACATAGGTATACATGAAACATGCAGTTGTTACAGATAATAGGGAACGCTATGTTTTGCCATTCAAGTATGTTAAGTTACTATCCATACTAATATTATAAATGCGAAAGTCTGTTTGTCTGTCTTTCTGTCTGTTACGCCTACACGGTCAAACCGCTGAACGGATTTTGATAAAAGGTATGAATATAGTTGAAGACCCGGGGTCAAACATAGACTAATTTTTCGACGCAGGCGGAGCTGCGGGAATCAGCTAGTATGAGATAAAAGTCTTTTTCTTTATTTATTTTCCTTAGATATTCGAAATATTTTTTCTACAAAATACTATCTATAACATTTTGCTACCATTATTTACTGCAGAGATTCTAAAATAACACAATTTATCTTCAACATAAGCTTGTTTACCTTCAAAACATTCCGATATAACTCCATCGAATATAAAAAGTAAGTCAATAGCTTACCTTAGAAATTTATACTTTTGATATCCAAAATATGTTGCAAGAACCCACTTAACTTGACCTTCCACTCCTCTTGTATAACTAAGAAATACAGGCGAATGAGGGGAGGATTGAGTAGGTTCAGAGTTCAAGATATAATGGTCGGTGGAATACTGAATATATCGTATAAATTCTGCCCACGGGTGAAAATAACTGAGCTAGTCGGTGTTGTTTTCACATAATAGAGCCATTTCCTTTTGTTTTTGTTACGTGCGCGCATCGGCAATGAAAACAGGGACTTATTTTACCGGTTTTTATATGCTGTGGCAGAGTGGGTTAGTGTTAGTGTAGAAAAATGGCGACTACTGAAAATTACTACTTTTCAACCTTTCTCTACCAAAGAGTTTGTATAGCCCTCTTCAGACTCCTCCATCTCTCTCTATCCTGGGCAGTGAGAAAGCGTTTGCTGCCCGATATATTTTCGACTAGCTGTTTCCCGCAGCTCCGTTTGCGTCAAAAAGTAGCCTATGTTTGACGCCGGGTCTTCAACTATATTTATACCAAATTTCATCAAAATCCGTTCAGCGGTTTGGCCGTGAAAGCGTAACAGACAGACTTTCGCATTTATAATATTAGTATGGATGTCGTGACAGTGAAAAGATGCGCGGCGATCTGCACGATTCGTTTTTCTAGTTTTATTTCTATAAGTTTCATAGCTTCCTATTCTATTCTGTTCTGTTCTATTCTATTCTATCGCTTTTCTGTTCTTATTGTTATATGATTCCATTACATTTAAGTTTCAAGTAATTGCAGTTTTCAGTTATCGTTCGTTTCGTTTAGACACCAAAAAAGCGACCCTTGTCGCGTGAAACCAACTCGCGTTTGGCCAGTTTTATTTGAAACCAACATTAGTAACACAGACTAAGGACATTCCAGTCCAAAGACAGGGCAGTGCATCTATTGGAAACGCTGGAATTCAGTTCCATTCAGTTACCGTTGCCTCCTTGGCCTTTGGCAGCTGGTTGTGAAGGGTGACTAAGTTTGACCAAGAAATAGAGGAAAAATGTATTTATTTATTACTATAGATGTTTCCCGCAGCTCCGCCTGCGTCAATAATCCGTTCAGCGGTTTAGTCGTGGAAGCGTAACATACAGACAGATAGACTTTCGCACTTATAGTATATTATCATAAAGATTATTAATGTCCTTTATGCGCACATATACTAAAATAAGTTTTGTCCCATTTATAGTCAAAAATAGACAAGAGAGAAGGGTGTGAAAAAATTCCTTCAAGGTCGGCAACGCGCTCGTGACATCCCTGGTGTTGCAGACGTTCATAGGCTATGGTAATTACTTACCAACAGGTGGTATGCCGGTTAGCCTACTTAATTGTATAAAAAAGAGGAATGGTCTTAACATTATTTTAGTTCATTTGGGCATATAGAATATTATTATTTTTTATGAATAAGATAGTTATTTTTGGTTCAGGCCTTGGCAAATCATATGAAAGGGCTAAATTAGCACATCTCAAAAACATACATGGTTGTATGCCACACCAGAATATTTAAAAATACTTTGAGCGCAAAGTGGCTTACGACTACACTGTCTTCTGTACATTACTAACTACTGAAACAACAATGATATCAATAATAAATAATTGTTTTGTTTCATACATTTTAGAGCGTGGTTTTGTAGGAGTCGGGTTTTAGTTTTTGAACTTATTTTTATTATTCAAACGTGTTTTTGCATTCTCAGTTTCGAGATCATGATTAAAAGCAAAAAATGCGCTTTAATCATCCTGGATTAGTTAATAAGTACTGGTTACTCAAATCTAGTAACTGTCATCTGTCCCCCGTTTCAGGATGTGCTTTAAGGCTATCAGAAGGCATACGACGGAATTATTGGCTTCAAAAGCCCAGAATGATATTAATTATTCGGGTGATTGAAACCTTAATTGCCCTAACCAAACTGAAAACAACTAGGGCAGGTAAACACCTCATTTTTGATGTTTATTTTTATGTTATTTCTTTATTTTGTGTCAATGATAAATGGTTAAAATTATTTCTTACCCGTGATCCACTCGTCCTGATACAGGCCACCTGGATAAACTACGGAAACTTAAAAAGGCAATTAGCCTAAAGCCAGACTACCTATAAGGCTTTCCAAATGCTGTTCTATGTAGAGCTTGTTGAGGAGGAAATGACGATAATTAATCAAAAATTTAACGAATGATTGAATGAATAAATGTATTATTGACTGACCGAATGAATTGAACGAATGAATTGCTACAATTTATACATTATCCTTGTTTCCATAACAGTGTGGTCACAATGGCGATCGGAACTTGGTGAAATACGGTACAAGTTGGCACAGGGCGGCGGTCGGTTTCGGTGCAATTCGTGTTGCAGTTCTGTTGCCACGGTTACACGGGATGGGGTACATGGTATGAGGTAGTATGAGACTCAAAAATAGGGACCTGTCGGGAAATTAGGAGAATTAGCCTTTTCTTTTTCTCGTTAGAGAATATACCCCCGTAAATTCAGATTCTTTGACACTCAGTATTCAGCAGAAATTACATACAAATTTATGCAAGGATAGTGTATTTAATCTATGTAAATGTTTGGCAAAGAGTAAAGAGAAAAATTAAACGATTGGTGTACTTACTTAGCGAAAAAGTAAAGCCGCCACGATTCCTCTAGAAACGGCTCTAAAAAATTTTACTCTAATTTGAATGAAAATAAATATTGATTCTAAACTATAAAAAAAAAAAAAATTATTACAATTTTGCATTCATAAAGGAGATACTCGATAGTGAGCAAAAATGGGGCTATTATAAGGATTCTTACGTTGGCTTAACATAAAAATATATTTTTATGTAAAGCCTGTGGGAGTGTAAAAGTAAAACTGACGTTAGGTGTAAGAAAGAGCAAAAAAGCTTAAATCATGGTTAAAAAGTAAGCAAATCAATTCTGAAAGAAGATAAATTATCCAATACAAAGGAAAACTAAATATCTGAAATCTTTTTCACAAATTACTGGTTTATAGCTAAATATTGAGAAAAACTATTTCTGAAAAGCGTTTGATGAAAACATGCCTAATAATTAGCTGAATCAACAGAATCTTCGAGCTACGTTACCCAGACACAATATAATCCTTACTCGAGCAATTAACAAAATAACAACAAAAAGATTACAGGTTGCACTCGCAAATCTAACACGCGTTAAAAAAATGCAACGTAAAAACAACAAGAATGGTCGTAGGGTGGATCATCCCAAACGCCCCCATTCCCCCCCTCATATCTCAACTTACCGATGATAATCTCCCAATTTCATAAACGCATTTTGTCCTAATATCCGACAACCGAAAACCGACCCTATTTCCGACATGTATAGAGATCAAAATTGTCAGTGTTAGGAATTGGATGTGTCAGCTTAGAAGTTTTTCAAAACACCAGACAAGGGGGAGTGAGGTCTACCTAAAAACGTGAAACTCTGATGAATGTTGCCCATTAGATGTTATTTATTTAGACTGTGGCCGAGAAAGGGACTGGCGTTTAAGTTTACCTAAAGTTTACTTAGGACCCACTGTATTGGGTTAAGCTGAAGACATTTTCGCTCTCAGAGATAAATGGTAGACAGTTATATGGGTCCAGTTTTTCGAGTTTTGGCTTATGACGCCGTTTATCATGTTTGTAGGGTTGCGTTGATAAATACTTGGAGCTGTGATGTGTGGTTTTGATTTGGATCCTGTCTTGTTTATCTTCGTGAGGCAAATGGCTAGTTTTCGGAAGGCTTTCTGACATTTATTTATTGATCAGAGATTGGTTGTATATAGAAGATACAGTAAGATATAGAACATTACTTAAGTACTTATATTTTAAAGTGGTAGGAAATCTGGATCTTGAATTCAACATGTTTACAAAAGAATAAATGATTATGATTATTATGATTATGACCAGGAGTGCTATTTCAAAAGTGTGATCTACGTCAAATCGGCGAGACAAATGATTTTTGTTCGATTTGAAATAATTTTTATTCGACGTCTTTTTCTGGCTATTAAAACCTTGATTGGTCAACCGCTATTCATGTCAAATATGTCTTTTCTTAATTAAAACAATAGCTGTCCTAGTTTTTAGTACCCTAAAGTCGTATTATATTTTAACTAGGTACCTAGGTATAGACAGTAATATTTGGATCGAATTTTAGAATTGAAAAAAATATATGATCATTCTGTCAACCATTTTTAACAATAGAGAATGGAACGTTTTTTTGTGTTTCAACATATTCTTGTTAATGAAAATTGTTTGGTTACACTTAATATACGGTAAAAATTTGGCCAGTGGGTTCAGAATAATCTTGTTTAGATGAAGCCAAATAATAAAAAATGGTTGAAAAATGTTGAAGCAAAATAAAAAATAAAAAGAAATTGCACTACTATTGTTCTAAGATAATGTTGGAAGACATTCATCTTACGACTGTCGAAGTCGCTACTATGGTCTCCAGATTTAGATCTATTCGTTCATATCAAGTGGATTACACGGTCAATCAACCCTGCACACCTTGGCGTCAAAGTTTTAAGGAAGGTCATTTATGAAATTGGCAATCAAAGCACGTTTTTTTATACTTATCGTAGCGTTTCTTAAATTGTTTTCTTCATGTTGGTTTATGTTTATTTTAACAGAACTTTGACAACCATTTGTCTACTAAAATTTTTAGTACCTATTTCATGACAACCAGTTGTAATTAAATAAATAGTTTACCACAAGTATCACCTTATTTATAAAAGTTAACAAATATTTATTGAGCTCATTTTAACTATGTAACATATGTTTAGTCCTGTTTAAATTATCGATTTTTAATGGGAAAATCAAGACTAAACCGATTTTAGTTAAATGGACTAATGAAAGTTAACCTTTATAAATACGAGGTTAACCTTGGTGTCTAGGTATAAATAATTATGGACAAACCACATAGATAGAGTTATCCCTAAAGTAAGTTCGCGACTGATGTTATGATATATACTTACTCAACGATACTATATTTTATAATAAATAAATATATAGATAAACATCCAAGACAGATTCAATCAGAGAAAGATCATTTTCCATTTGACCTAACCGAAGATCGAACACGAGACCTCTGAATAGTAGGCAGGCTTGTTAACCATTACGTAACAGAGATTTTAGGTAGGTATTTGTAACTATAAATAAAATTTGATACAAAAAAAAAACTAAATGTTTATTTATTTATAGAAATATGTAGGTAGTAGGGGTTTATTAGGATAAGCACGCACCAGACTGTCTCTCAGTGTGTCCGAACCGTCCGAACCACATAATTAATGCTGGTCGTGATCTGACTTAAGGTAAAGACTCCAATTATGGACCTAGTTAACGGCTCCAACAATGGATTTATACATAGGGCGCACTGTAAGTTTCCGGAACTGGCCACTTACATAAACAATATTTAAAAAATTATTGCAACATTTGAAAATAGAACTCTTTGGCTGTAGAATGCAGTTTGTTTCATCTGACTGTCTTTTGTTTTTACCTTGTGGCGCCATTTAAAAAATTGTGTGTCTGCATCAACATGGATTTAACTCGGGAAAATTTTCGTAGTATGATTTTCTACGATTTTAAGTGTAATTTGACAGCTCAACAGAGCATCGCTCGGCTTGAAACAGCTTTTGGCAATGAAGCACCATGCAAGACAACTGTTTATAGCTGGTTTGCAGAATTCAAGCGTGGTCGTATCAATCTCAGTGACGAATCTCGCGATGGTCGGCCGTCCACCGCTGTGACCAACAAAAACATCAATGCTGTGCGCCGTATGATTGAAACAGACAGGCATGTGACCTACCATGAAATTCGCGCATCCTTAGAAATAGGCATGAGTCAAATACAATTAATCCTACACAAACATTTGGGTGTGAGAAAGCTGTGCTCGCGGTGGATCCCACACAACTTGACCGAGGCTCAAAAAACGGACCGCGTCACTTGGTGCAGTGCCATGCTTACCAGATTCAACGAAGGTGCGTCAAATTTGGTGTGGGACATAGTAACAGGTGACGAAACATGGATTTATTGCTACGATCCCAAAACAAAGCAGCAATCGAGCGTATGGGTCTTTCAAGATGAGCCGAAACCAACCAAAGTGGCGCGCGTGAAAAGTGCATCTAAGCGGATGATTGCTTCTTTTTTTAATAAAACTGGACACGTGGCTACTGTTGCTTTAGAGAATCGTCGTACAGTGAATAGTGACTGGTACACGACCATTTGTTTGCCGGAAGTTATTGACGAACTCCGTAAAAATAACCGTAAACGCCGTATCATGCTGCACCACGACAATGCTAGTTCTCACACGGCCAGACAGACAAACGACTTTTTGAAGGCGAAAAATGTAGAACTCATGAGTCATCCTGCATACAGTCCCGACCTTGTGACTTTTTTCTGTTCCCAAAAATTAAGAACCAATTACGCGGTCAACGATTTTCATCACCAGAAGAGGCTGTCGAGGAGTATGAAAAACACGTTTCAGAGGTCACCACAGAGGAGTGGCACAAAAGTTTTCAAAACTGGTTTCATCGAATGAAAAAGTGCATAGATGCCAAGGGAGATTATTTTGAAAAAACAATAAATTATTTTTGTACCTTTAATAGTATTTTTTCATATTCATTCCGGAAACTTATAGTGCGCCCCACGTATATATTATCGTGTTCTTTTTTCTTTTTGTGTAAATATGACACTTGAAAACATTAATTATAAGTAAACATAAACAAAAGATGTTTTTTATACGACTAAGTAGGCAAACAGTCGTACGGCCCACCTGATGGCAAGTGGTTACCGTAGCCTATGAACGCCTGCAACACTGGAGATGTCACGAGCGCGGTGCCGACCTGTCCGCTATCAGCACAGCGACCCCTCTGGAGCCTGGCGACCCTACTACCAGCAGGAACACAACACTGCATCACAGTGTTATTTGGCTGCGGTCTTTTGTAGGTTTACTAATACTTCTTCTTCTTAACCCAAGCGTGTTTTTCCTAGTTGCTACGTCAGCTACGCTTCGGGGCATACGGTACGCTGTAAGTTATGGTCCTAGATTTGGCGGCACTGATTATTACAATGGAGCGACTGCCGTCTGACCTCCGTCAACAAACGATATTACTCAAAAATTAAACACGAAATAACTATGAATATGATGGTATGGTTTGAGATATAACAAACGATGTGGCGATAACCGGGACTAAGAGCTTGACGTGCCTTCTGAAGTACGAGAGGAGAAGCTAGAAATAGAAATTGCCATGGCGACCAATCCAATACGGGGCCGCGTTTCGCAATTGTTACCAATACGCGCGGTGTCTATCATCGTCGTTGACTTTACATGAATATAATATTAAAATCGTTCTTGATTCTGCATTTTTCCTTCCATATTAAATTCAGACAAATTCATATCAGGTAAATTGTACTAAAATATTCGCAAAAATATCATACGTTACGCGATCCGAAATTGGAGTGGTTTATGTCACATGTGAGCAAAACTGGCGCGTAATCCTATGATCTAGTTTGTACCATGTATGTGTCATATTCACGTCTAATGCATACTATTTTTTAATACATCTACCTATCAACTCGCATTATGGACGGGTGAATGTGTAGGGATAGCAAAAGAATCTTTGCTAAAAAACATTTTAGCCAAAAGCTGAACATTAGGCCTGCAGTCGTGTACGCTAAATTATAACATACTAGCTTTTTTCCGCAGCTCTGCCTGCGTCAAAAAGTAGCCTATGTTTGACCGCGGGTCTTCAACTATAATCATACCAAATTTCATCAAAATCCGTTCAGAGGTTTGGCCGTGAAAGCGTAACAGACAGACAAACAGACTTTCGCATTTATAATATTAGTATGGATTCAAAGATTTAGCGAGTTTTTGATATCATCTTGTGTTGACACTATTTGACAGCTTGTAAAATATACTGACCTAATTGTTTCAAATCGATTTTGCACAACTTGGCAAACTTAATAACCTTTTCTTTTCGTTTTCGCTAATTAGGTTGATTGTGCGGCCATATTGTGTATTTAACACCAGACTGTACCACTTTCATTGCAAAAAAAGAAACTGTTTCTTTCTTTCTTCTTTTGGTGTCAATGTTTTTCGGAACCGAAATTCGGCTTTTGTCGTCCTATTTATCGCGTCTTCGGTGAAGTTCTCCCCCGTTTTCCTTAAAATATAAACATTTAAAATTGAATGCTGTGTTCATGTCATTTTTCTTACTGCAAAAATATTGTTGAATTCTGTTCATTTTTCCGATAAAAATATCGTTTATTTTGCTTTTTCTGCTGTCGGTACTCCAGCCCGTACCCAGCAAATGTTGTGGTGAATTTCATATTTTTGTAAGTATCTACTTCGTCTGTTTATTCTCCATGTGTTTCGGTTCACATCAGAATTTTCTTGATTTTTTATGCTTTCATAAGCTTTGTGTGTAAGCGAGCTTTTGAAGAGCTTCGTTACATATGGAATATCATATTAAAGCACTCAGCTGACTCAGTATTATATTACTTTTAAACCTAAAATGTGTGTTGTTTGTGTGTTTTTGTTGATATGTTGTTATTTCTCCTTATGATCTGTACTGAGAATCGTTTTTTGATCTCCTAATGCTAGTAGCGAAAATAAATTAGGAAAAAAAAATACCTGATATATAATAATATGTAAATTGTTTATGTATTCAAGAACTTATATCATTAGGTACACATAAACCTTGCAATAAAAATAACTTGTGTCTCATAAATGTATTTTTTAAATCTAATTAATAGGACTTTTTATGTCCAAAAATCTTTGTTGATTAAAATATATTTAATTTTGGTACACCAACAGGTTACATGTAATAACATACAATAAACATTTCCAGAAATGTGCTAGCATGCAACCCAATTACAGGTGAACACAGCATTTAGAAATATTTTGGCAGCAAGCAAAATTAATCAAATAGTGTAAATTGAATTTGAAAATTTGACTATTAATGCACAAATTAAAAATTTGTATTTCATTATGCTCTATCAGTCCGTGCTTAAAATTTAACTATATTTTTCTTTTTAAGTTTAATATTATTTTTTAAGAAAAGAGCAAAATTCAAGGCTTATAAACAAACCCATTAATATTTAAATTAAAATAAATTCTACTTACGTAAAACGTTTTTATGTATGAAGTAACAATTTTGAATTTGATTTTCAGCGTAATTTGTCTTTATACCTATATAAATGACGACTTAATAGTTTAAAGTCCCTTTCTCATTGGTAATACTAGTACAGATTACCAGGAACGCAAAATAATTAAATCAAATGGTCCATTTTAATCTATTCTATCGTTCCGTATTGAAAAATGACCTTCAAACTCCAGGGATTTACCGTTATCCCAAATGTCATTTCACTTCACCCCTTCTTGTATAAAACCTGGCTCTGAAATGTACGGATTGCTGGGCGCATTGTCTAAACAATCCTTAAGTGATCAATACTTTTCGATAAACATCTTATGAAACATAAATGGTTATGCCAATGTCAAGTTTAACGCTTAAATTTAGAGTTTAAATTCGCAAATCAATCTAATTGTTCGATTTCAAAATTTCATATTTTCGAATATCGAAGCGAAATAGAATAACAAAACAGTTCAAAGCAAAATGTGCATTATGTGTAAATACAAAAAGGACGAAATCCCAACATTATTTTGTTTTAAACAGTCCGAAGACGCAGTTCCTTATTTGAAATAGGAACGTTTTAAAAAACATGGACATTGTAATGCAATATGAACTCTGAGAATTCAGTTTAGAGTTGAAATTCCAACTGATTTAAATAGTAGTGTTTTGCACAGGGTGAGTGAGCCAGTTGTCGGCCCATAACAAAACACATAAATTAAGTGCTCAATAATAAATGGAAATGTCCCTCGCAGAGGACAGCGCATTAGGCGGGATTATGAGTGGCAGAGGTCTTTCGCCCAGTACCTACTCGGCCCGACGCCGACGCCAATGAACAGATTGGACGCCATTGTTTAAATTGAATTGTAGTTCATTTGATGGTAATGGGTACATTTTAGACAGAAGAGGATTGTTCTTTAATAAATTATAAACAATTTCGTAATATTTTGCTTTTTACCTATCTTCGAGTTAATAAAATTCGAGACCTCACTTAATGTATAAAATAATATTTATTCACATTAGTAAATATGCGTAAAAAAGTATTATTTTATACATGATTTTTCTAAATAGACCTTTGAAAGCACCAATTGAAGACTAAACTTCCAAAGAATCATTATACAATGAATTCGTTCAACATAAATGTCAAAAGCGTGTATCATTCAACTTAAACACACATAAATATCTCATAAAAGCCATTCATCCCATTATATCTCACCATCAAAACAGGTACCTGTTTTTACACGTGACCAAAGCTAAAATCAACAATTTAGGGAGACAAATCTCGAAATATCAATTCATCTTGTCAACTTATGGCCACTAAGTGGCCGAATATATGGCCCGTGACTGTAGCAGACAATGGGACGTTTACCTGATTCGAGCAACATCCGTGGTCCATTTATTTATACGCTGTTGAACGGGTTAACGCGTGGCTACTGGTTGGGGAGAATGGGGTGAGTTTGACTGGTCAGCACGCGCCGGTCAAACCAGTTCGGATTGGTAGGGGAGGTTGGGGCATGTTTGACCGGTGCACGATTGGTCGAATTTTGCCAGGTGCTAATTCCAGTCAGTTTTTCGTTTGTATGTTGATTCGATGTAGTATTATTATTGATAAGATTTATGTAGTCTGTTAAAAATAATAAATACTAGATCGTTAAAAAAAATCTATATTTTTTAATAGTTTTATTGTTAAAAGATAAAAAAAAACCCAATTAAGAAAAGTAATCTATGATATAAGTTTATAATTTTTTAACTACTTAATGCAAAGATTTTCTTAAGTCCCATAACATTAATAGAATGATATTTATTTATATAGACAATCTAGTTCATTATTTTATTATTATGAATTTGGTTTTTATGATCTCAAAGTTTTATAAAGACCCTATAAGAAGTGTTGAAATGAAGAATTTAAAGGGTAGAGCACATCGACGTAAAACTAATCCATTTTAAATTTAATATGTTCTGAATTCTCAGTTATGCACGGATGCACGGTTGCACCTTCCTATTTGCATAGACCTCTGTTAAGTTACAGGAATAAACAAAATAAAAAAAATATATGCAAAAATCAAAATGTATATCTTCTTGTGTGTGTCATTTATTTAAATCTCAAAGGAGAGTAACGTTTTGTTAACATTTTCCTTTAACCATTTTTATTTCATAGTTTTAATGTCTCTTTAGTTCTAGCGTCTTTCTGCGGTATCTTCATTTACAGTAACAAGTGGACAATATAGAGGATATATTATTTCATGCCACATCAACAAGATGCCGTTTAGGGCGTCATTCTGCCCTAAACAATATCATCCTTCGGGCTCTTGCCACCATCCACGTTCCTGCAGTTTTGAAATCAAACGATCTGACACGGGATGATGGCAAGAGACCAGATGGAATGACTTTGGTGCTTTGGAGATTGGGTCGGCCGCTTGTGTGGGACGCAACTTGCGTCGATACGCTTGCTCCGTCCCATCTTCAGGCCACCAAATTGAAGGCTGGCGCTACTGCAGCTGAGGCAGAGATCCTCAAAGGGCGCAAATATGCTGGTATCAGCAGTAACTATATATTTGCTCCTTTTGGGGTAGAAACTTTGGGACCGTGGGGCCCATCGGCTCATCGGCTTTTGTCGAAAAACCTGATAGAGGTATCCCACCAGAGGGCTGGTAATTACCTTGCTCAAAGAATAAGCATTGCCTTTGAATATGGCAATGCTGCCAGTCTTTTTGGTACATTATCGCAAGATGCAACGTTAACGGGACTGTACAAATTGTAAAAAAAAACTGTTATAATTGTGTAGTTTTAGGTATTTATTACTTAAATTTTATTCGATTTTCCAATGTATATTATCTAGTATATTTGAATAATTAAAGTAAAGATATTTTTTGGAAAAGTTCGTATTTACATGATCATAAGTCATCTGACTCTACTATTATAAAATTTGTAGATTCGTCGATGACATAGCTGCACATAAAGCATTATAAATTATAAAAAGTGAATATTCGAGTTTAATGGCGCGACCACATACACATGGTCTATTTTTGCAATTTTTTGCCAAAATAGATACAAATACGTGATATTTTGGCAAAGAATTACTCACAACACACATAGGCAAATAGGCTATGTGTCGTCGCGACATAAGATTTTTTCACCATTGTCCCCACTTAATGTCTAGTATTTTTAAGTCCGCACCGGTGTTTCACGTTAACGCCGTAAAATTTCAAGGTGTCCAGATCGCGTAATGTCAAAATCATTAAATGTCTAGATAGTAAAATGTTCAGGTAGTAAAATGTCAACATCTTAAAATGTCCAGGTAGTAAAATGTCAAGATATTTAAATATCCAGGTAGTAAAAGTCTACGTAATGTAGGGAGATATAAGTAGATACTGATCGATCGCGGACGTACAACTTTGCACTGCATTTCACGGACATTGTATCGCGTTGAAACGATGTAATGGAAAATGTACGATGCAGAGTGATTTGCGAAATTTCGTGTTACTTTGCCGGTTATTTTCTAAGCTGTATGTAGTTATACAATACAAATGTAACAATGACTAAGGAACTCAGGTCGCTATTTACAGACACATCCATACTAATAAGTGTGAAAGTCTGTCTGTCCGTCTGTCTCTTACGCTGTCATGGCTTAACATCGAGACCGATTTCGATGTTTAGTATCGAATATATTAGATATAGTTGAATACCCGGGATCAAACATAGGCTACATTTTGACGCAGGCGGAGTTGCGGGAATCAGCTAGTACAATATAAGCGACTAAGGTACTGACTATTCTGAATTTACCGACAAATGTAATTTTTTTTTTATGTTTAGTGAGAGAAAAATCATCTCCAAACATTGTTTCGTTATGCATGCCCGATCAATGAAGGAAAATATTAAAACAAGATGTATTTTTTTCTTAGTATAAAGATATAGAGAGTGTTATTTCTACGCTTAAAATACCTTAAAGCAAGTCTAGGTAGTATAAAAGCTAGGAAATGAAGTAGATGCATTTGGAAACTAAACACAACACAATCATTAAGAATTATGAATAGGTTGTTGAACATAGCTTTTATTTATCGTTTTTTTGTGCATGTAAGTAAGTTCCGATAATATGTACTCCTACTACAGTCACAGACTTTCCTCTGTTATAGTGGTTGACTGGAAGATATCCCTCATAGGGATACGTCCGCCATTGCACATTAATATTTAAGATTTTTTCTGTTGATGTTGTGTAACTGTTTTCTTTTATGTACAATAAAGAATTTTACATGCATACATACACAAGGTTCAGAAAAATGCGTACACGACATTGCTTAACATACATAGACCTTTATACCCAAAATGACCATAAAAAATGTAAAATTGACTGTTCCCCATTCCCACCCCACTATTACAACTTATTTACAGACTTACATACCTACATGTGAAAAAACAAACACATCTAAATTACAATTTGAAGGGTCGTTTTGGGAAAACAAAAAACATTTATATCAATGGCGGGTAGGTTCTAAATTTGGAGTCATTGACAGGCCATAAAGAGAAGGGGCATCTCTTGAGAGCCGTTTGGATATGGATGTTGTAGTTAGATAAGAAAACCGGAGATACTGGCCCGCTGTGTGGCTTGGCCTTTAGGATTTATATAGAGCTGATGAAATTATAAATCTCTGAAAAATCACAACTAAACATATAAAAATGAAAACTATCTCTTATCTTAAAATAACAAATACAAAAAACTAATCTAAAGTAGGCCCCCTGGGCAGAGAGTTCCCATCACGCAGGCAGCATTCCCGCGTTGAATACCGATGGCTATTCGCTGAGCGATGAAAAACCTAGATGATAATTTAAATTTTACCTTTTTGTTTTTCGTGGATGGACCGAGGATGTGTTTTACGGTATATGTGAATTGAGATCTCTATTATTTCATCGTCTCGCATGACTAAGCGTTACGGCTGAAAAAGGAGATTTCTGAAGCGTTTTCATTGTGAGTGAGATTTATGAGTGAAAGTGGAACTGTGTTGGTACTCATTTCTGTAGGAAATGGAAATTTCAAGTTGACAAACTTGCCCTTGCAACCTTGGGAATAGACTTAATTCTTCGCCTCCTTTGGATATTAAAAACAAAATGAACGTAAAACAATAAAAAAACATTGAAATTTTTTACAGGTTAATTAATTAACATTTCCAATTAGATATTTGACACGCCTTGCTTATCGAACTAACCAAAAACCGACGACCAAATAGTATTTTTATACAAATTTGTCCTTCAGATCAATCTTACAATTGTCAATCACGCCTTCAAATATACAGAGAAACAATACCCATTTTACCCAATATAGCTCTATATCTTCAAATTTAGTAATAACTTTATTAAATTAACAGCTCTATATAAATATCTTAGAGGACTTTAAGGGTCAAAGGCAAAGTTTTCGGACGGCGGTCGCGAGGGACCTACCCGGATAAAACTCCCTGTAATTCTCACGTACTACCCCACATTTGTCAGTTCACAATATGTTTGGCAGATATACCCTTCTTACTCATCGTAGCGTTCACTCGTTCATCCTAAGTATTCGTGCCTGATCTGACATGGGTTGGTACCCACTAAAACATTTAAGTATTACTTATTTTATTACATACAGATTTACATCTAGTTGTTTGCCGTGAACATAGACCTCGCGATTACTTCGTTATATAACTGTATTTAAAAGGAAGAATTCTTTTTCATTAATTGGAAAACTTCTTTGACAATTTCTATCTAAATCTCCAGTGTAGGCATGTACTTCGAAAAGCACGTTAGGCATTTGTTAATGCTGGCTATTATCGCTAGATGGCGGGCTGTTTGATTTCTTAAAAATCTGACAGTGTTTGGTCTCGTAAATAGAAATATAGACGGTAGACGCAAAAGTTTAATTACTAGTGCTATCACCATAACCATGACTAAAGCGAAGCCTGGGCTCAAATCATGCTGAGGATATATCAGGGAAATACTGTCAGAAGTGCTATTTTCAAAAAGCATGACTTACGCAAAACCGGTGACTCTAATGATTTTCGTACGACAAAGAATGAGTTTCATTCATTGTAATCGGTTAGTCGACCTATTTTCATTCGACATAATGAGCTCCCGACGATGATAATCTTGAGCTGTAATTTAAACTGGTATCTACCAGGGCCCTGTTTAATAAATATTACAAATTTTAATTATATTTTACAAGTTAGTTTAGCCATAGGTATTTTCATTTCTTCATTTTAATATCAAGGCTGGACTTTTTGCTGAAGTGATAAAATTGTCTTTATTTTCGGAAGTTACGAATACATTTTGTTATTATTCTCCATTATTTTGTTTTGGTGCAAAAAAATATTTAAAAAAACTATCATAAAATCTAACTACCCTATCTCTAAAAAACAGACATTTATTGTAAACTAGCTGTTTCCCGCAACTCTGCCTGCGTCAAAAAGTAGCCTATGTTTGACCCCTGGTATTCAACTATATTCATACCAAATTTCATCAAAATCCGTTCAGCCGTGAAAGCGTAACAGACAGACAGACAGTAAGACAGACTGTAAGACAGACAGACGTTCGCATTTATAATATTAGTATGGATAGGTATTCTACTTATTTATATTTTCTCTTTCATATCAATATTTTTACTACCAGAAACAGAAATAAGAAATAATTTTTGTAATCCGTTCAAAAATAAATAAGTTATAAGCCTTTGAAATTCGGAAGAAGGAGTAACTGTCAAAAAAACAAGAAAAGGATGCACTGTGTGTGCTGTGACGTCACGGCCATGATTTCGTGCGTACAAATGAGATAGCAATACGTCCCCACCACGCTTCCACCTTTTATCATGATAAAATTTTAAATGCTAATTACTACCATAATTAACAACCAATTTTGTTGTTATTTTCAGTATCCGTTACTTGTAGTGTATATTTTGTTAAGTATAACAATGTTAACCAAGTATGAACACAGTCAAGACTAAGTAGCCTATTGTAACATACTCGTAATTGTAACTTACAATTACAAATGTATAGATACAATTTATCATCAAAATCTACAGGTGTTTTCTACATATGTAAATGTTTATTAAACAACAATTGTGATAAAAATAATTGAAACGTTTTTACTTTTAAAGATTTTACATAATTGTAAGGTTTATATAACAGCGCTTGTCAAAAATCTCTACAAATTTGTCACTTTTTTACAAAATTGTTGAATTGTGCCCTGATTCCAAGTGATCTTATTAAATTAAACTATTTTAATACGGTTCTTATTGCGTTTATAACTTACTTATACCTAACTTTTCAAGCACTTTACAGCATTCATGGTCACAGGTAGACTAAGTCAACATTTGTCCACGATACAAAACTACCGCCTATTGCTAGCGAGCTGACCCGGCAAACTTCGTACCGCCTCCGAATATATTCACCTTTTAAACCTTCCCTGGACTTCCACAAATAATTCAAAACCAAAAATAGAGATAACAGAGAATAAGACTAATAGAATCTAACGAACAGCAATTGATTTATATATATATATATATATATAGACTATCCCGATTCACGCACTGCCCCGAAAATATAAAAAATCTAAAATTTTATTGATCTTCTGACCCGGAACAAATGAAATCCGTATATAATTATCAACCACATTCGAACTTAAATGTATTTTATTAGGGGACAATGTTACCTAAACAAAAAAGAGTTTAAAACTAGATTTCGCTACGCAAAACGTACCAAGGAACAGTGTTCCTCAAATATTTATGTTGACTTAGGTTAACCCTTCGCGTGGTCCGTCCATCAGGGGCCTCAGGGACCGCCAGGTAGCTAGGAACGTAGACAAGAAAAATTGTCTAGAAATGTGCGGAAATTATCAGGTTTTCGCGGAGTTTTTATTTTTATTTTATTTTACAAACATCAATGAAAGGATAACTTTAGTTTTATTTTTCCAATTTCTGATTTGAAAACTTTTTTTGTTTGAATTGTTGACAATAGGTTTAATATTTGCGAAAATAGTAAACTGGTTTGAAATTTACAATGTTAATGTTGGTTTAATTATATCCCATTAAAAATCCTCTTAAAAAAATAAAATAAAACTATACCATAACCATGGAAACCTTAACTTACCTAGTGTAATTGTGGATTTATACAAATACACATTATTTAATAATATTATAGGTACCTATCACCAGTACCAGTCAATCACTGCTTAATTTAGAGAAAAGTATTTTAATGTAAGTTAATGCTGAATTTAATAAAGTGACGTATCTTTGTTACAGATAATGTCAGATGATGAATCTACGATGGAGGAGCCAGAACTGAAAATTTCTGCACTAAAATAACTACCGACGTACTTATAGACCCAATATTGTCATGGTACCTAATTGTTATAAAAAATAAGGACAGTGACGTTACAGTGATGTTATAAAGAAGATTGACTTTAAAACAAAATGAGGTCAATCTTATGTTGTATTCTATGAAGAAAAAAGAAGAATATTTAACGGTAAATCATAGATAATCGGACTGTTTCTTAATCTTTCAAAGTTTTCCGCAGGAGGCAGACGCTAAACATTTACTTGCTGCGATCCTTACAGAACTCTCCTTTCTCTTTATAAGTGAGATATTTGTCTTTACATCAAATTCATTTATAACTGCTCAAGAATCAAATAATTCGAAAAAGGGCATTTTTAACTTGTCCTGACTAGGAATTGAACCCATAACCTCAAAACTAGCGACCTATCGTCTTAACTATAACGCCACAGAGGCCGTCTTTGCTATAATGAAAGATATTTCTTACATTTACATGTATATAAAAACGATTTATATATTGAACATTTTGCCATGTCTGTTTTTATAAAGTCTACGTAGTCCAAGGCAAGGGTCATCCAAGGAACCCGCAATAAAATATGCGCAGCGGCCTGCTTGTAAAATGTTGTTTTTAGGGCTCTCCTCAATAATGTATAGCTTTAGGAAAAGTTAAGTGGTCTACGTGAATATCAGTTTTAGCCCTCGACGAAAAAGAGGCGTGCAAATATAAAGATGATAATATTAAAAAATATATAATACACAATAAATTATTGTCTATGGTGCTATAAAATGTTTTTACTTACGTTAATTTATGTAAATATGGTTGTATCGCTTTTATGGCATAACTAATTTACACCTAACGATTTCAAACACTTTACACCGTTGATGGTCGCAGGTAGACTAAGTTTAGGTATTAAATGAAATAACAAATAAAGACACCGATAAGATGCATTCACCAGAGAAATACGTTTATCACCTCACTCTCAACTATTTCTGCTGCCAAACGTTTGATGATGCGAATAGACGTGATATCATAAGATACTGTGGCGAAACAACCTAATAGACGAGTTTATAATGGGCTCGTGTCACCATTAATATATCAAGATCGTAAATAAGATACGCTACATGCGTAACTGCGATATCAATCGTAAACAATAAACAGGTAATTTTAAAAACTATAATACCCGATTGCGTTTCTGGGCAATCTGGGAATTGGATTTATCCAAATAAAGAAAATATAGTGCCAAGAATCTTGTCCCATTTAGCGTAAACTCAGTGAACTGTCTTAGTATGGATAAAGTACGATCCGGTGGGCAAAGGGCACTGGTGATCGATGGAACTTCTAATTTATACTAAAGCCCTAAGGCCGTATCGATTACGCGGTAACTTTGGCCCAGAGACGGGACGCTTTTTGCAAAATTTCAACCGCATCCCGAGGGGTTAAAATGTATGTGGAAATCGAATTGGAGTGTGGGAATTTTTTGGTCATTTCGAAAGGTGAAATTTGAGAATGCTAATGGTTTTTGTTTTAATATTTTAGTAGAGTTCCATAGTTCTACTTATATCGATTTCATTTGCATTTTTCAATGATTTTGTTCTTTTGGTAATGCTTACGGTGGTTTATGTCTCATGGCGTCATGTTACATCATCTTTCATTTATCATCATCATTTCAGCCGTAGTCAGTCCATTCCTCCTAATGATTACCAAAATGACCGGTTAGAATGGACTTCCAGCGACTGCCTGCGACCTTTTTCAGGACCTCTGGCCATCTGGTCTGGGCTGAAACATTAGGTCTAAAACCAAAGTTTAAGTCTCTCTATCCTAATTTGCGTTAAGTCTAACGCAATTAAGTCAGATTGCGTTTTAGACCTATCCGTAATATAGGGTTCTTGAGACAAGTATCGTCTGGTTGGAATGATTAAGCAAACTTGGTTAGAAATTGGTCACGAATACAGATTAAGGTCTAAAAACCTAACAAAGACCATTTTATACTTACTAGTTTCCGCAGCTCCGACAGCGTCAAAACCCTATGTTTCCCCGGGTCTTTCAAAACGGATTTGAAGAAACTATATCCCTAAAAAAATTCATCAATTCCGTTCAGCGGTTATGCAGTGAAAGCGCAACAGATAGACTGACTTTCGCACTTATATTATTTGTTGTTTGGGTTAAAGATGTCTGAAAACATTAGCACCCAATATTTACCCAGTAACTAAGAGAACTGGGCTTAGATCAGAGAAGTATTATATTACCAACATTATCGGTTTACGCGAAAACGTGGGTATTATGAGGGTGAGCAATTAATACCTGGTTGGTAATCTATGGGCGACCCACACATGACCCCTGGGATGACCCTTGCTTAACGAAGTACGTTAATACCTACCAGCAAAAGGTTTAAGCCGTATTGTAACTAAATATTAATAGATACTCTAGGAGATGGTTCACTGGGTTATTTTAACACAGAGTTATTTTGAAACTATTAGCCAAATTTTTACAGTATGTAAGTACGTGAAAGTAATATGAAAATTGAAAAAGAATTTCTACCTTCAATACAAATCTAGTGATTACCTTTTTTTTTCAAGTTTTGATAATTGGAATACATAATATTAAAAATAGCATTAATTAAAAATTGCGAGCCGAATTCGTGCTTAGAACGTACGTGGTTATAAACAACACAGAGAGAGAACAAAAAAACAAATCAAAATAAAAAAGTTCCGTAATTGGGACCATTTTGGACCTTTACTTATATTGTAGTAAAATTTGGTCGTAGTATGTTATGAAGTAATAAGTAAACTTTTTACTGTGTTTTACAATAAAGACATTTTTATTGTAAATAAAGGTTTATTTATTTACTTTATTCATGTACACAATAAAAATGCAAAGGATTATGTACAGTGGGACATGAAAAAGAATACAATTTTAACCTACACTTATTTCTTATGTTTTCGCGATTGTTACGAATTAAATTAATCTATTTTATTGTTTGTATCGAGGGATTCCTCGAAGCGCAGCCATTTTTAAACGCACCTTACAAAGAGCTCCTTTATTATTCTTCGAAAAACTTCTGAAAGGTGCGCTTCAAAAATGGGTAAAAAAATATTATGAATTTATTCCTCGAAGCGCACCTACGTTAAAAATTAGTGCAGCGCATGTAGGTCATGCAATTAATGTTATCGATAGATGTTTCAAAAGTCGTTTGTGCTCACTAAATCAACTATCATCCGAAGTACCAGAATAACAGAAATTATGAGGAGGTTCACAAACCTTTTTATCTCCAAAAATACCACCCTATACAGCATGATAACGGAGTTTTTTTATATCTGTGAACCTCCTAATAATTCCTGTAATCCTAGTACTTCAGCTAATGGTTAATCATACATGAACATACCATATTCTTTTGAAAAATAAATAATATAGACCTCCAAATATGTCACGACACTAGTACATACTAATAATCTGTAGTAAGTGTTTAGGAATAGTTGTTTGAGGAACTTTTTTTAATGACTACTACCTCGTAGTTTATCATTTTGGCTAATACTAAAAACAAAAACTACGAACAAATCACCAATAAAAAAAAAAAATTACATGTAATAAACGGCTTTCTAATCTAGTTCCAAATGGAAGAACTCAAACATTTTTTGTTATCGATATTTTTCGTCAAAACACATCTCTATTATAAATTTTAACGATAGGTGAGCTTCGCTTAATAAAAAAATGTTTGATATTTTTAATTATTGAACCGCACCTTTTAGGAGCGCTTCGTTAGGTGCGCTTGAAAATGGCTGCGCTTCGAGGAATATCTCTTTACATCGGGTTTATTACCTGTTTATTTTTACCTAACTTTTCAAACACTTTGCAGCGATAGCAAGTCGCAGGTAGACTAAGTCAGCATTTGATTCTGCAAAGTTGTGTGCCTATATTAAAATACTTAGTTTAATGTAATGCCTACACTTATAAGACCATCAGTGTGTGTATCACGGTACATTTACAAATATATTTTTTTGTCCTCCTTTGCTCCATAAGTATTGTAAATGGTATACTGTCGGATCGAAAGTAAACATCGTCAAAGCTAAGCTAGTTACGTCGGGTCATCCTGTTGGAACTCGTGAGCGAACGATACTGGATTAATTAGGGAATTGGGGATAACTGGTCTGCTGGGTACAGGCGGGAACAAAAGTGTTTATGATTTTTTGACCTAAGCCATAACGCTACTCGGGACGACCTGAAGGCGGCTACCGATGAGGCCGTGAAAGTGGCAGAACTGTGTCGTTGGAAGGATATCAACAAGCCAAGAAGACGAAGATGACTAAACTTAAGCAGCTACTAGGGTTCTATAGGTTCTATGTCAAAGTATTTGATATCCTCTGGTGGATTGAAAAACCACAGCCATTGTAACACCTTTGAAACGTCGGATATATAAAGCTGTTATACATACTCAATCCTGTAATTTTATGTTTTAAACATGCAGTTATATATAAAGTTAATGAAAGATTATTGCAAAAATTCCGTGAAAAAAAAAACAATCGTGGGTTGCTCATGGTTTGGATCACACTTTTTTACTAAGTAAATAATATCACATTGATCAGGAATCTTTCAAAACGGAAATAGTGCTAATAGTTATGTTTATTTCTATATTTATAAATACTGTGTTTTTGTAGTTTAGAACTTTGGATCTAACGGGTTAGTTAGTGGTAGATACAAGTTTTAATTTATCTGAAATTACCTATATTTTCAACAGATTTAAATACCTTGTTCAAATGATTAGTATTACCTGCTGCCAACCTTCTAGGTACACTACTACTATTTGTCAAGGTGCCATGTTAACGGGACTTTTAATTTGTACAAGTCTGTTGAATTTAAATTTGAAGTTGAGTTTTATTTAATCATAATACATTGTTATAAATTTAATTTGTTATATTTTCTTCAATAAAATTAGTATATGAATAAACTACAATCTTTTCGAGTTAAAATTTTTATGATAAAAAAAAATATTCAAGATATGTAGCTAACTTTTGCAATCACTTGTACAGGAGCAAGGTATTCGTCCAGTGGTTGTCTAACTGAATTACCTATCATTTTGATTGAGCGTTTGAGAGCCTCTCGGGGGTCTATTAGATCGAACCTCTATTTACTCGGCTTTAGGGGTCTGCTAACTTTTAGTGAACTAGCTTTAAGCTTTACATTAAATAAACAATTACCCAAAATTTAAAATAACTTTAGTCATGTCTCTCTTCAGAAAATATAAAGAGAGAAGTTACATTCATTGTTAATTATCATTTGTGTCTTCCTTGCTTATATACATGGGGTCAAAAATATTATTTTTGACCCCATGTATATAAGCAAGGAAGATGTCCGGAGTACCCGTAATCGAAGAGCGTGTAAGACTAGAGTGATGAGCGTAGAAGAAGCGAGGGAAGTCTGTAAGGATCGTAGCAAATGGAAATCCGTAGTCTCTGCCTATCCCTACGGGACAAAGGCGTGATGGTATGTATGTATGTATAAAGGCACAATTAATGAGAAAAAAATAAAAAGTCCTTTATTATTTTCTAGTAATTAACTTGTAGCATAATACTTTCGACAGTAAAGTTTAGTTATTCGACATAAGTTAACGTAGTTTAAACGCCACGCCAATTAAATAATACAATTTACAATTTTATTGACAGTTCTATATAAAAAATTTACAGTAAAAACTGGCAAACACGCTTTGGTCAGCTATATATCATGCCTTGGAGATTAGTTATTTTTTAATGTACATTTATTTTAACGTCTATACAAAAGTAAATGTTTTATTTAAAAGCCGAATGTAAACTATTTCAAGTGGTCGAACACCGTAAAAGGCAAAAATCACCTACTCAAGTGTTAGGTAAGTAAAGAAACCAATTTCAAAATATCTTACCACTAAACAGTAGCAGGTAAACATAGGGAGAGTAGGGTTAGGGTCACAATACACGTCTTAAACAAATATAAGAAGACTGTGACCGGTGACCTTTGTCCCTTCTGTGTTTGTGTGCGTAAGGGACGGCCGTAACTACGCACTAACACTTTGAGAACGTTTGTATTTGCAAATGTGGTCCTGTAGTGCTAATTATTGGTAGAAATGACATATTTTTTTAAAAATTTTTTTGAGCATGCTTATTAAAAGTGCAAAAGTCTATCTATCTGTTTGTTACGCTTTCACGACCAAACCGCTCAACGGATTTTAATGAAATTTGTTATGAATATAGTTGAAGATCCGATGTCAAACAAAGGCTACTTTTTGACGCAGGCGAAGTTGCGCAAAACAGCTAGTACCTAATAAATCGTCAGCTAAAATTTCTGACTTTTTGAATATTTTCATGAAATTATGTAAGTAGTTTTCATTTCATTTATCGTCAAGGCCGAATAGGAAAAGACAGAAATTGTATTTATTTCTTTTCACTAGAACTTTTGACCCGAAGTAATTCTAAGCATTAAACCACCTTGTTGGCTCATCTATTCAAAAACTTGTTTTAAAAAAACATACAAGAATATAAATGACCGTGTCTATCACTCATTAGTGCAACATTTTAAGCCCGTTAAGGCCACCTTCCGATACAATAACAGCAGTATCCCAACCCTTTCTTCTGGGACCCGTGCCGGGTATAAATTGCGGTGTCCATTGGACCCGGGCGGACGGCTGTGTTTAATATTGTAGATATTGTTTAAAGGAATATTTTTATCTTATTTGTTAGTGTATGCCACTTTGGTAATGTAGGTTTCCAAGTAGTTATAATATATTTTAACTCCGCCTGCGTCAAAAAGTAGTCTATGCTTGACCCCGGTTCTTCAACTATATTCATACCAAATTTCATCAAAATCCATTCAGAGGTTTGGTAATGAAAGCGTAACAGACAGATTTTCGCAATTACTATATTAAAATGGCGTATGGATATGGAAAGAACTACCTGACCCGACAGACGTTGCTCTGTCTTAGTTATCAATATTTTCGTTAAGTTTTCTTGAATTTCCTCCTGCTCCTCAACTTCCTTTTTTTTGTTATAATAACCTTCCACCAATAATAAACACAACAAAAATAATTATCGGAATTACTAAAGGAAATAGCGATTAATTTTTATTCAAACGATGAATTTAGGAAAAAGGTAAATATCGAAATTGATTTTTCTGCTTGATGTTAATAATTAGTTTGTTCTAATAAACTAATTATTTTTAAACTCTCAGTATTATGAATCAAATCGGCCATAACTGATCTCTATCAATCTACTTATTTCTAGTACGCAATCGAATTTAAGTACTTACATAGAAAAAAAATACAATCAATTTTTAAATACGTTTTTAGCCAAAAGACAAATTAAGAAAAAAATATTTTACCAATGAAGTTAAACAAACGATACACTTGTTATGTAACTTTTCCCAAAACGAACGGTTTCCCTTTTAATATAATATTTATTGTGTCTCGTCATAATATTACCTTTGAGATCGCTCCAGGTCCGTCACAGAAACAAATATTGGTTTATTATGCGACCCCTGCCCCTCAAATTGTAATAAAAAGTTAGAATGTCTTGCTACCTCCTACACTTGTGTTATTTACTCTAGGAGTCAGTTGAAACCGGTTATAACTGGATCGGTCGCAAAATGTTTAATAGGCAAAGAAAGTAGAAAAAATTGCAATAAGAAATTTAGAGTCAGAAATTTTAACATGTATTATGAGTTATTTTAATTTATTATGTGGAGTAGAATGAATAATAAGCTGAATATACTTGTTTATTTTAATTAGATGAAATAATTATAAGTAAAATTTATTGAAAAATCAATGAAATTTACAACAAATGGAAATGTTTTATTTTAGACTTATTATCTTTGAAATAAAAATATTTTTGACGATATTGTTATACTTTTTACTCTACCTCATAGAACATACTATTTTGCTCATGTAAAGTAAATAGTTTGCGACTTGTGCCTTTTTCCCCGTGTAAAATACGCATTTTGCGACTTGTGCGTTTTTGCGACAAAGTAATGTTCGGAGCGGTCTGCACCGGTCCGTGTAAGGGACTTTTTCATTTCCTCAGAAAACGTGTCGTTTTTATTAAAACATCTGGTGGGCTCCGGGTGGGTCAGTCCCTTGTCTTACACAACGAAATAATAAAGTAATGTTTTATGTTATGTGGCAACTTTTTGTCATTTCTACGAATGGGCCAATACGGAAAACGTGATTTGTAAACATTGCATATTTTCCTCATTGCAGACTTGTGAAATAGGGAAAGAAACATTTTTAATTATTGCTATATAAACCTTTTTGTTTAGGTATAGTTTTCATAAATTAGATTGCAAAGCGAAAAGGTTGCATTATGTTGTTGTTTATAAAATGTTGTTTTATTTAAAATTTGTAATTTAGGCATAAGTACTTAGATGTTTCATAAGAACCAAAAAAAAGTGGGATAAGTTCGCCATTGGACTTATTGTTATTCCATGCTTGTGTATGTAATATTTTTTTTTGTACAATAAAGATATTACAAAGAAACAAACAAACAAACTCTATGAGAGAATGAATATTTTTCTTACCCAATTTGCAATATACAGATCTAATCTTACGATACTGGATCCCATTTTTAAAAAGCAAGTCGAACCTCAGGGTCCCTTTCAACCGACTTCCAAAACCCATAAAAGAGGGGGTTCTCAATTTTAGCGAAAGTGTTTTTATGTTTGTTTCTGCATAACTCCGTCAGTTTGGAAAGTTGGTTAAGTAATCAAATTGTAAAATCAGTATAACTGGAAAAATCGATAGATAGTTAGGTTAGTCGTTAGGCTTAGTTAGCCTTAGCTCCTACTAGCCAATGTCCATAAGTAAACATCATTCGCTTCAATTTCCAAAGTTTCCGAAACCTAATAATATTACCGGTCCAATGAGTTAACTAATTTAATACCAAAAAGCTTTGCGATATCTGTGCTTAATGTATTCACAACGGATGCTCCTTTCGAGGTTCGTTTGTTTGCATGCGATTTTGTTGCCAAATATTGCACAAGTTTTTCTTCATTCATTCATATCGAGTGGGCTTTATGGTCAATAGAAAATTTACACTCTGGTGTAAAAGATTTTCGAAAATTTTATCGGCGTCAGACGTGGACGACCACCAAATGGCAGTCGGGTTAAACGGCTTAATGTGCCTTCCGAATCACGGAATCATCACTATTACAACAATAAGGTGATTCAAAGCTGCAATGTCCTTACCAAACTGGAAATAACTAAACAAAGTATTCTTCCCGTGAAAATCGAACCCACAACTTCCAGGGCTCAGTCGAACGCCTTAACTACTGGACCACGGAAGCAGTTTCTCATTTAACAAGTTATTTAGTTCATTAGTTTAAAATACTTGCGATTATTTATAAGTTTAAGTAGTCAATAACTTTTTAAGATCTATCTAGGCATGTTAAAGTCTATTTTAATAATCTATTTTTAATTTATTTTTGAACAAAATTGTGTCGAGATCAGTTCGACAATTTAGATAAACATTGTGTAGAAATAAAAAAGAAATGTAGGACTTTTAATAATAATTAGGACAAGGAGCTAAATGCAAAGCTTTTACTTACCAGGTATTTACGTAGAAGCGTTAGTAGCAAATACTGGAAAATCTCCTAAATCTGCTAAAATTATCAACTTACCCAATCGCCAAGCAAGTAATCCAAACGAGGCACAGTCCAGCCGACCCTTAGCGGGCAGTTTCCCCCTGTGGGCATCGCCCCCTAACACAACCTACTAAAAACATAACTCTAAAAATTACACGACAAATCATACCTTATGTCTTTACAAGAGGGTTTATTTTTGCTAAAAATTAGTAGTTTTGGACATTGTGTTAGATGTTAGGGGGACGGTCCGAGGTCGACCCATGGTTAGCTTGTAGTTTTGATTTTTGTATCGTTTATTTGGATGTGTTTTTTGCATACTTTGCTTTGGGTTGTTTCAAGATGAATGATAAACTTAGATTTTTTAGGTTGTGTATAGCATTTATTTTGCCTTATGTATCTCCGCTTAGAATTCACGGGTTGCCCCGGTCCTTTGAGAGGCTTGCGCGGGGATATGAATCCAACGCGTAGAGGCCCTTTAGAGACGTTGATGTCATATGGTGCTCCTGCTCAAACCCGTCATCGGCTATATCAATAGATGGCATTTCTATGAACAGGTCTGGGCAGGAGTAGGAACTATTGCTAATGAGTGAAAAGAATATGATGGCTTGGTTATGAAGTTTGGATGGGTTTAAACTGGGCTATTGCAATAGAAATCGGACACCTGCCATAATCATGATTCCTGATTATTTGTGGCAGGCGTTGACTCGCCACTTACATAATATTATTATCTTTGTTCATCATCATTTCGTGTAGGTTACATTGTCTATCGACCATGTACACCCTGTTGTTGTTCGGAACTGCCTCTCGGCCTCTGACGTGGTTCCTTTAACGACTACCAAATGGCAGCCGGGACCAACGGCTTAACGTGTCTTCGGAAGCACGGAATCATCTTTATTATCAGACAATCAGGCGATTCAAGCCTGCAAAGTCTTAACCAAACTGGAAACAACTAAACAAAGTAGGTATGCTTCCGGTGGGAATCGAACCCACCAACCCCCCGGGTCGAAGGCGAACGCCTTAACCACTGGACCACGGAGGAAGTTTTTTGTTTACTGCCTTCATGGACCAGAAGCTTTTTTTCAAGTTATATATGGTTTTTATTAAGTTTTTTTAGGCTTTTTTAACTAGTCTTACTAGACTAGTTAAAAAAGCCTAAAAAAACTTAATAAAAACCATATATAACTTTAAGGCCTTTTTGATTTGTAAATATACACTTTCTGTCTTTATGAGACCAGGGTCTGCATGATCTGTTGACCATGTAACTTACTCGATATGAATAAATTGGTTAAGTTTATGTCGTTTATACAATTGAACTTCCATACTTCCATGCTTAATATTATAAGTACGAATGTCTGTCTGTCTGTTACGCTTTCAATGGATGAACGGATTTGATAAAATATGGTATAAATATAGGTGGAGACCCGGGGTCAACAGGATACTTTTTAACATGTAGCATAAGTTTATGAGACCTTTGCTGTACGTACGTGATAGCATTCTCAATAACTGCAGGAAATAGCTAGTAATAAAATAAAACTTTAAAAAATCGAATAGTTCTTAACAAACGAAACAAAAAAAATACAGTCATATTGAAATCATCCTTTTCCAAACGTGGTTGAAAAAGGGCTATTATTGTTGGCATGTTTCCAAATTACACAACATGAGTTTCAACAGTCCCGGTCCCTTTTTTCACGAGCCCGAGCGGCGTGACACTATGTACAGAAGTTGAAGAAATGTCCGCGCGTATACATTTAACTTTTCCACATTTTGTGGTGGTGTAGGTCATAAAATATCTCAGATAAGTCATTGATCTCGATTTAAAAAAAATAAATCATGATGCTAGGCACACATTTGTAACTGTACAACTGTACGTGTCGTTGCCGGGTGAGAAACATATAAATGAAATTAGTTTTTTTTTTTTTTATATATAAGAAAGTAATAAATGTTTTCCGCTAAGTTTTTTCTAAGGGGCTACGAAATTTTAGTTGATATAAAATAGTTTTCTTATTGGAAAATATCACTTTAGTAGATTTCTAATAGGCAATTGATAGAAACAGATTTTTTTTATCATAAAAATATAATCATGATGTGTGATTGTGTGTCAATGTGGTGATATATGATTGGAAATACCTATGAGCGATAAAAATGATTTGGAGAAAAACAAAACTATTTAGTTTAATTGAAATTGTAGCTATTTTTTTTGTCTTAGTCTGATTCTCTGTTATATATTTAGAGCCCAGAGGTCGCTTTAATCGGGACCTTAAAATTGCCGGTACTAATTATTATTACCGCTAGCTTTATAATTTTCATCTAGAATCGTAAAAAATTGAGATTCATACTATAGAGAAAATAAAAAAAAGAGATGGCATGTCGACTGGTGCACCGTTACAGTCATTGGCACAGTGACATTAAAAGTAGACAGAGCTTACGTCATTTTTCGTTCAATTGTAAACGATGCGTGAAGTGGAGCGAGCTCTTATATTTTTCCTATTTACGTTTCGTTTCAGCTTTGAATATTTTGTAAAATATTTGAAACAATTTAGTTTTAGGGGTTTCAGTACTTTACTGGAATGGGATCACAATAAACGTCAGTAAATAAAATATTTCCGAATTTGTTTGATTGATTTACACAAAATATGTGTCTGTTTTTAATGTTCAAAATATCTGTAATATAAACAAATACAAATACATTTTGTATGTTGAAATCTTCGCTTTGCTAGTGATATCTATTGGTAAGTAGAAGGGATCGACAATATGGGCTGAGCCACTGCCAAACCGAGTTCCCCTCACGCCTACCTTCCGCCCCGCGTAGCCTCACACAATATTTGTAAGGAAGCTCTCGATATGCCATCTCCCCTTTGTTATTACTCCGTGATTCATACGTTCTACTCACTGAGTATTTTGTATCTGCTCCTAGTTCTACTTTAGTTCCTTTTAAGTTTTTCAATTGAAATGCTAATATAACTCATATTTTCAATACCACCTCGAACTAAATTCGGCACCTATAATTACATTTAAAAACTATTTAAAATAGAATTTTTTTGCACCATTCACATTAACTGATTGATTGAAATTTTGACAATTTCAAAAATCGCTGCCGTTTATGCCCCAGACCACACATCCACTGTGACAGCGTGACGCGGGTCCAGTGCGGGTCCGAAATAGATATTTTCGCCACATGTCACGTTATTTGTGGCGTTTCCAAACGAGTTACAACACACCGCCTCCGTGATGTGGGTTCCTGGTTTTTGTGAAATGATTTTTTTTCACAAATGTTCTTTTTGTAACGAATTACTATTTTATGTTGAATGTTTGCTTAGTTGTCCACGTTAATGATGTAAGATTTATTTCTACATCCATACTAATATTATAAATGCGAAAGTCTGTCTGTCTGTCTGCCTGTTACGCTTTTACTGCCAAACCGCTGAACGCATTTTGATGAAATTTGGTATGGATATAGTCGAAGACTCGGGGTCAAACATAAGCCACCGGAAACAGCTAGTATTTAATAAATTGAATTCATAAAATAATTAAGTGTACTTACATACAAGTTGTAAGTGTAGTAGGAAAATAATAATTCTTATCAGAAATACTTTCTCGATTCTAAATAGAACGACAATGCTCACTAAACCAAAATCTTATTAGATTTCAATGTTTGCTACGATGCTCGTAGAAGTTCGTAGCGGAGCTACGCCAATTTTGAGCGCCATCTATGGTCGGATAGCATTATGCGGTTTCATGCCTAGTTGCCTACGTTTGCCACAGATGGCGCTATTGTGCTGCTTTGAAAATAATTGTAATTCAAGTATTTAGGAAATATCCTTCGATTCGAGATATATACAAAGAAATTTGATTATCTTTCGGTCACTTTAAACCTAATATTTTACAGGTATGTTGATGCCTGTTTTATTTTATTATTTATTTTATTTTTCACTTTTGGAAGACTATAGTCTCCACTGACAGAGTTATCTTAATCGAATTTTGAACCGACAATTTGGCCAAATGATAACCTCAAATTAAGCACCACATTCTTGTAGCTACGTACATGTTACAGTATAAGTGTTACGATGCGATGTGTATTGCTGAGAGAAGAGTGCACAAATTCATGTTGGAAAAGAATAAATTGTTTAAACTTTTCTTTAGAGAGCTAACCTTGCCACCAAGGATGTCAACGTCTAGCCGAGGAGATAGCTTATTGTATCCTTCACAGGCTCGACCGAGAAAAGCGTTCTGGCGATAATTGGTAATGATAATTTTGATTACTTTATTATTGACTAGCTTTTTCCCGCAGCTCCGCCTGCGTCCAAAAGTAGCCTATGTTTAACCCCGGGTCTTCAACTATATTCATACCAAATTTCATCAAAATCCGTTCAGCGGTTTGGCCGTGAAAGCGTAACAGACAGACAGACAGACAGAAAGACAGACAGACTGTAGCAATTATAATATTAGTATGGATTTCTATAAATTGTATTTTCTGTTATAGAAGCTAACTTTTAAATACCTGTAAAATTTTAATGTGTAAAACGTAACCGCATCAAATAAAAAAATATTATATTTTTCGACCTAAATTTTTTACATGGTCAATTTATTGTGTACTAGATGTTTCCCGCAGCTCCGCCTGCGTGAAAAAGTAGCCTATATATTTGACCTTGGTCTTCAACTATAATCATACCAAATGACATCAAAATCCGTTCAGCGGTTTGGCCGTGAAAGCGTAACAGACAGACAGACATTCGCACTTATAATATTAGTATGGATTTTATATTTTACAATAGGTGATATTAACTCTGAAGGACATCGAGAAATTATCAGAGCTTTTAAAAAGCTTGATCCAAAGTTGGCGCAGTGAAAGTTGAGAGGCGGCTGAGTGAAAAATGCAGTGAACTTTTAAGAAAGTGAAAGTTGGACTTCAGGACTTCACTTGTAAGTGTTTTAAACTCCGCTAGAACTTTTAACCGACTTTCAAAGATTTGCTATTTCACTGGAAATAATAATTTAATATTGTTAGTGTTGAAGGATGTAAAGATGTATTTAGTAAATTGGCTAGTAAACTTTTTCATGAAAATGTCTAATTCGTAAACCATTTCGAGGAATAGGCTTAGGGAACAGATTACATTAATCAGATCTTTAGATAAGCAAGTATTTTTTTAAGAAAATCGCAGAACACCCAAGTACCTTATTTTTTTAGAAAGGTTAACGTGTGACGTAGCCTGACAACTTCTGACAATTTATTTTTTTAGGGTTAGCACAGGGTAGTGCATAAATATTTTTTGTTTGGTAGCGCTAATTAGGCGCTTCACGTACTTGTCACCCATGTCAAATGTCACTCTGTCTCTTCTAGTAAACATAACCATATAGCCTGACTACATCTTCATTACATTCATTCATACATTATTATGAAGAATCCAATTGATAAAAAATTAGATGTCAACGGGTGAAGAGACGGCAGTAAAGTCTAATAAACAGGCCAATATGCAATAGAATAATAGATACGAGAAATGAGCTAGGTACCTAGATATTTTGCGATTGTAAACCAACAAGAGACCAATTCGTGGCTCGCGGTCCATCCTGAATTTGACATTTGACAATGACATTAAATTTTTTACTCTATACCTTGCAGTTTGAGATGACCATTATAGTTACGTGACATTATCACTATGAAATCTTTAAAATTAAATAAAAACATATATATAATTTTTAGAATTTTTTCGTTCAAATTGTATCTCCGAAATGCTCTATTCTATCAATAAAATACACAATTTATTTTTTAGTTGACTAGCCAATCAAACTCTTTTATAGCGTTTATTATTTATTTATTTACATCTAACGTTTTAAATACTTTTCAACGGTCATGGTCGCAGGTGGACTAAAACAATTGTCTGTAATGTCATAAGAACTAAACTAAACTAAATTTAAGACTTAGAAATTTGTTATTGGGCGGTAGTTTGCCAGCTTATGCTTCACAGCTCAGGGTATGCTCTAAATCTTGACCTTAGATTTGGCTGTACTGGTTAATTTAATGGCAGTAATTAGCATTTACAATTTTGTAATGAAGAAAAGTAGGAGCGTGGTGGGGACGTCTTTGCTCTATCTATCTTTTGTACGCATGAAACCAATGCAGTGACGTCAGTGCGCAGCTATGTGCGTTCTTTTGACAGTTTCTTGATGTTTGACAGTTTCTTTGTATATTATAACGAATTTCAAAGGCTTTTAACTTATTTTTGTATGGATTAAAAACCTTTTTATTTTCTTTTTTGGGGCTGAAATTTTTGATATGAATGATAAAAAATAAATTGAGTAGAATAGTCTATTGTTCATATTTGTTACTGACAATCTTTGCAGGTAAATTTCTATGGTACAAGTGTCTTTTACTGACCCTAAAATAACAAAATTATCCACACTACACTTCCCACCTTTCACCCTAGACATTTTCCAATTTCCTCTAAAAACCAGTTTAGCGGCAGTTAAAATGGGCGGCAACACTTCGCGGCCATATCCGTCGACCAATTGAGTTGGTTGATCAACGTCAACCGACGATTGCCGGCCGTTGATTGCATTCATTAGTGTTGGAAACCATGTCTGTAATTGTATTGGTTAATATTGTAGACTTAGGTAAAATACGGAGACTTACAGTATAAAAGATATTGAGAGCGGATTATACAAAGGTTTAGTAGGTAAAGCATTATCGAAGATTAAGTAATGATTTTATTAACGACACAGATTAAAAAAAAAAAAAAACTATTTTTATTATATTAGAGAAAGAGAATCATCGAACACTTTTATATGCGTTACATTGTGTCCTAAAAATTAATTCTATTTTTAATAGTTTAATATGAGTATGAATTAAAATTTCAAATTCTGTTTAAATTTATTGATTGTTTATTTCCAATAGTTGAAAGATTATTAACCTATAATGGCATTCCACAAATATTTTATTTTATTATCATTAAAAAAGAACGTGTTATACAGACATATCGTTAGTCAGTTAGGTTACTTCGATCAACCTGGGTGTCAATTGCGCTAATAAACTTTATAAGACCATGCAACTGATATTCAATTACGGCTTATTAACGATTCATATTTGATATGCTCAATATTGGTATTCTGCTAACACAATTTTGAATCTCAATTTATTTGCTATTAGTAGAAAAAATGTTAATATAATAAATAACAGAGTACCGATTATTGAAAAAATTGATGATTGATTTTTTGATTAGCAAAATTTTCCAATTGGTCTTAAAATTATTAACAAAATGCCAGAAACGCCACACATCCATACTACTAGTAAAATCATAAATGCGAAAGTGTGTCTGTCTTTCTGTCTGTCTGTCTGTTACGTTGTCACGCCCAAACCGCTGAACGGATTTTGACGAAATTTGGTATGAATATAGTTGAAGACCCGGGGTCAAACATAGGCTACATTTTGACGCAGGCGGAGCTGCGGGAAACAGCTAGTGTAAAATAAGAGAATTGGCACCTTGTATCATTTTGTGTCATCATCATCATTTCAGCCGCAGTCAGTCCACTGCTGGATATAGGCCTCTCCTAATGATTTCCAAAATGATCGGTTGGCAGCAGTCTGCATCCAGCGTCTGCCTGCGACTTTTAAGGTAAATAAATGATTCTGATTCTGATTCTGACCATCTGGTCGGTGGATGTTCAACAATGTATTTTGTGTCATCATCATCATCCTCCTCCTGTTCCCACTTTTATGTGGCCGCGGCACAGCATGTTAGTATGTATTTTGCGTATTTGTGAATAAATAAATACTTAGTTACTTAACTAATAGTTTAGAAAATCTTTAAATCTAGTATTTCTTTTCTAAAAACTTCTTAATGCGGTTCACACTTAAAATGTTACGGTAAAAGTGAATCTTTCAACAAACTGATCGAATTCAAAAGCTTTGTATGGAAATTCGTTCATTCATTCGTTCATAGAAGCGAATGCCTATATCTGAGATTTAAATTACTTTTCACAACTTGTAAATTGCGTACGCCTCTTTTAATCAGATTCTTACAAGTCGGTTATTGGGGGGTGTCTTTGAAAAATTGCATTGAATTGGTTTTGATTATAATTTAATCTTATTTGTTTTTATAATCTTGTTAGATTGTTTATGAGATTCGTATAAGATTATGTCGAGTCTTGTCAAGTAGTTATGATATGTTCGCCCTTGAAAATATCCATTCCCTACTAACCTTTTTATTTATAAAAATGCCACCGTCTGTTAAGCCTTTTTTTTACTAAAATCGATGATAAAGAGACTAAATATATTTTAGTTATTATACTAGGCAAAGACAATTGACGTCTTAGATTGAACCATAGATAATAAACTCTCGTTCGTTCGTGCACACTTTCATAAAATAAATGGCTATTAAATGCAAAAAGATTTTCAAAAGGGGCCTCTAGATCCGAAACAAAGGCGTGAGATTTTATTGGGAGAACGCAAAGACGAAATTTTTCAAATTCGCTAGATAACCATATAGTACCGAAATATCTTCTTCATACTTGCAGTTCTCAAAAACATTCAATTTCGTTTTTCTCTAAAAATATAGCGATTATTTATTCTCGAGCAAAAATAGTTTACGACCAATACAATTTTATTTTTTTTATTTGCGTATGAAATAATAACTATTTGAAAGTGTTCACAGATAAAATGAATTACATATAAATAGTCCGTATACGCGTATCCGTAGCGAATGCGCGTGTCAAGCGACGACGTGACGCGACCACTACTTGGATTGGTCGCTATTTTAGTAGCATTTTCTATCTAGAGCTCCTCCGTGCTTCGGAAGGCACGTTAAGCTCATGGTCCCGGTTGTTATCGATAGATAGCAGTCGTGAGGCTGTGTCAGATGCCTTAGGGCAGCTTGAAAAATTCTAACAGTGTTGGCCACTAACGTATCTTATCAGGTCAGGTTATGTTCCTGTTGGTCTGGTTCCCTGTAAAAAGGGTTACGGAGGTGAGACGGCAGTCGCTCCATTGTGTTTACCAGTTGCACCAAATCTAGGACCATGACTTACAGCGTACCCTAGCCTCCGATGCATAAGCTGACGACTAAACTAGGAATACACGCTGGGATGATGAGTCCGTATACGCATGAGAGAGCTAAAATAATGAGCAACCATTCGTATACAAAAGAATCTTATAAATAACCATAGAAGTAAAACGGAGCAGCCAAAGAGGTAGTCCCTTATTCTATTAAAATAAGTGTGAAGCATTCTAAAATTCTACGCCATTCTTATATATTATTTATCCTAATTTTAATTGTACATTATATAGGTTTATAAGTAATTTTTATTTGTCTCTATTTGTGTCATGTTTTAAGCATGACATGGCATGTTATCATGAGCTCCATTTTCATATTTAATCCCAGGCGCTATCATTAGATGCAGCAAACTCCATATTGACACTGAATAAAAGAAAAAGAAAAAATTTAGCCATTAACCCTTTGCCAGACAAAATGACTCCAGGGTTGAAAAAAAAACTCATAATCACACCAGCAAAAATCATCTAAAATATCTAATCTGAAAGTTGAACCGACCGATATGTAAAAAGTTATGTCCAAATTACAGAAAGCTATCCGGGGGTGCCGTGGGAGGGACATGTGAGGGGTGATACACCCTCAGACGAGAGGGAAAGGGATGGAAGATAATAATTAACGGCCATTAGAATGACGTCACATCCCTACGAGAAAATAAGGTAATGCTCGGAAGGGGTGAGATTATTTTAAGGTTTTAAATTTAGTAAAGAGTACTTACTTACTATACGTTTAAAATTATGAAGTATTTCGAAATCTAAATTAAAATAACTTTTAAAATCAATAGTCGGCCTTATTTGTTTATTTATTTCAAACTTTATTACCTAGAATAGTCTTATTTTTTATATCTTTCATCCTACTTTTGGTTAATGAAGAGATCATGGATAAGTAACGATTGCAATTTTTAACAAAGAAAGAAAATGAAAAACGAAAAGGTGTTTTTTCTCCCACTGCTGGGCAAAGGTCTCCGTCCAATAGTCTATATTCAAAGCCACAACACAACCAATGCTTTTAAAATTTTTAGGTTATCACTTTTTACATATTTCCATATTAATATTTAAGTGCGAAAGTCTGTCTGTCAGTTACGCTTTCACCGTCAAACCGCTGTACGGATTTTGATGAAATTCGGTATGAATGTTGAAGACCCAGATCCAAACGTAAGCTATTTTTTGTCGCAGGTGGAGCTGCCGGAAAAAGCTAGTATCAGCTACTACTACTTTTTTTCTGTAATTATACAGAAAGGTTTTAAACAAATATCAACACAACCAATGCTTTTAAAATTTTTAGGTTGATACTCCAACTATGCGTGGGTCTAACAGCCGCCCTCAGACTTGTTGATGACCATTAAAGAAAAGACTTTGTTCTATCAATTTCGTAAAAGCAACGAATACACAATTTTATTAAAACCTAGCTTATTTAGAATAGAAAACAAAATTCCTAGTAAAAGGAATAATTTTAAATATATACTCATTACTATAGACCTACTTATGCTACTCAAGTATTAATTTAAACATTCTCATCAACTCAAGTACAGAGTTTGAAGAATTTTCTTGAGTGGTCTTTAAGGTCTTAAGGAGTGCAGCGATAAGCAAATTAATTTCAAAAATACAAAATAAATCAAAGTTAATAACAATTCCATTACACATAACCCAGTAGGTATATAAGTGGGGATTAATTAACAAAAAGCTCGTTCTGATTCCTCAATGATTAACGAGCTTTCCCGTGATTAATACGCAGGGGCGTGTGTGGGGACGCCCGGGTGGGATTCGGGAATGGATGGGTGACCCTCAATGATTTCCGGGATTTTCCACTTTTACTTATATTATTTGGAAGAAACTTATAATATTTTGTAAACTAAATAAAAATAAGGAGCAAATTTTTTATGAAGTATTTATTTGAACGATTTATTTATCTGTCTGTCTAACCCTATTTGAGAATGCATATTGATGTCAACAAAATGTCATCATTCAATAGTTTTGAACAAGACCTAGTGGTCTTCAATAAGTTCTGACTTTCAATCAGAACAACTGGAAAAAGCATGTAATTTGAACTACATTTTCATAATTTTTCATATTCTACAATCGAATCACGGCGGTAAGACGGCAGTTGCTCCATTGTAATAACCAGTACCGCCAAATTTAGGACCATGAGTTACAGCGTACCCTTGGCTCCGAAGCGTAAGCTGAGGACGTAGCTAGGAGACGCTTAGACGAAGAGAGACAACGCAATACGGGTGGCCCAGTTCTGAGCATCGCAGGGGATATAAAGACGAACGTCGACACGGCGGGTCTACAATATATTTCAACTTAACTTATACCAGAAAAAATTTATGTTACGACAAAAATGCTGCAGCATACCTGTATGATTGCAATTCTAATTTCTGCATACCACGGCAGGTGCCGGCGTGGGGTCACCCGCCCCCGGGTCTTGACATTCCGCCCGATCATGCGACTCACTCTTGTCATTTCCTATGTGTGACGTAGTATATTATACCTATTATATTTTAAGTATATTTATTTTTAGTCTGTGTTAGAATATTTGATTTAGTAGATCATTGTCAATTCTTTCTTTTACCTCAACATATAAAAAAATATATTTAAAAAGATGGCAGTGGGCACGGAAGATTTATTTAATTCTATCTTAATTGCAATAGTAAAGTATTTTAGATAGATAGATAATTTTAGGTTATTAAGTTATTACAATAATTTCTTTGAAAAAACATTTTAAGAGTCTGGTGTTTAGTGAAAAAGTCTTCATCCTATTTACAAGCCAGACTAAACGGAACTTCAGATGTTTTTTATATATTTAAGATACTTATAAAAATATATCATATCTAGAACCATGATTAAAACGGCCGGTTGTTGACGATATTTGCTTTAAACTCATCTCAAATAAATTCAATGTAAAACATACTTTTTCAACCATTAAAAATATACTACACCCTATATATGCTAATAGTACGGCGCTCATGGAATTTTGATGCTTACTATTCCGCATGGTCATTGCCATTTTCACAATTTCAGCCTGACTCCGGGCTCGCAAGTGTGGAGATGGCTCCTTTAGTAACAGAATTAATATTTATTAGCAAAATTAATATTTAAGTATCTGTATTATACATATAATAACTTAGTAATTAGTAAAGTAAATATATCATTTTAATTGGATTTCAGAGCTTAAGGCTAAGTTCCAAAGCGTAGACTGACGACGTAATTAGGAAAACACGCTTGGGTAGAATGTTTTTAATTAGATTTCAGTATTTACTAGAATTTCCTTTTTTTCTTTTGATTAACAGTCGAACAATTAGGAAACCTCTGTAATAGTTGGCCGTCTAAGGTCATCAAGTTTAGGAGCTTGCAGCCTTTCTCTTAGTAGCTTTGAAATGGTTACTAAGAAACTAATATACCAATTTAAATTGCCATGAAAAAATCAAATGTAATTAGTTGATGTTTACAGTACATCTATTATTACTTATAATATAAGTTTGTACTTTCTTTTTGTCTTTGTAAATTGGTGTGTATAGTAATTCAAATCAACTTTTTACATATTTCCATATTAATATTTTAAGTGCGAAATTCTGTCTGTCAGTTACGCTTTCACGGACAAACCGCTGTACGGATTTTGATGAAATTCGGTATGAATGTTGAAGACCCGGGTCCAAACGTAAGCTATTTTTTGTAGCAGGTGGAGCTGCCGGAAAAAGCTAGTATCAGTCTTACAGCCTAATTAAAGAAAGGTTTTAAACAAATATCTATATTTTATACGACTGTTTTACAGGTACTTTAACAAAGAAAATCTGTTTCCATACCATTACCTGAAGTTATTCGCGGAATGCGGGTCTACACTTGATATTTTACGCGACTCGTTTTAAGAGCAGTAACACATTAAACGAATTATTATGCTCAGTAATTATGTAAGTTGGTACGACTATTATGCACACAATCCTATGTTATGTGTCTGCATTTAAATTATTGCAAATATTTTGTCTTTAGAGTACTGGAAATAAAAGGATAGCCAAGTAGACTATTTTAATTCGGTTTTTATCGCGTGTATCATCAAAATAAGACTATCCAATGGTGAAAGAATTTTTGAAATCGGCACAGTAGTTTTTGAGTATATTCATTACAAACATACATACAAAAATACAAATCTTTCCTCTTTATAATATTATACATATATGTATAGTACGTTAATAGTTATGGAGCGTCAATGATCGCGTTTACTATTCTGTATACGCAAGTCAAGTCATTTATGGCGGCTTGCTAAAGAATATATTTATATAATTATGTACTGTTTTAGTCATAGCATTGAGAAAGGAACTTATTGTGTGCAATGTAGATACTCTTTAACAGAGCTGGAATGGCTAAATATAAATGTAAAATGTTTTTAAAATAAAATACTTGTTATTTCCGCCCTCGTACACTGCGATTATGGAATGAACTCACTGCCATGGTTTTCCCTAGTGACTATAACATGGGAGCCTTCAAAAAGGGCGTGAAAAAATTCCTTCAGGGGTCGGCAACGCGCTTATGACATCTCCGGTGTTGCTGGCGTTCATAGGCTACGGTTACAACTTACCATCAGGTGGGCCGTACGCCTGTTGTACGCCTACTTAGTTATATATATATATATATATATATATATATATATATATATATATATAAACTTGTTATTTAAAAAAAAAATCTTTTTACCACCAGCTCCACAACAATACCTAAACCAAAACAAGATACCACGTGTTTCCGAAATATTTGCATACCGACTAGAACCCTCTCCAGACAGGCAAAACAAACCTTTCATATTTTTGACAAACGACCGTAATATAAGGAAGAGCGGTCGAATTTAGACCAGACTAATTTCGCGAAATCCACGCTACCGTACTAAATCATTGTACCTATTATATACTTACTACCTCATCCGCATCGGTCCTAGCAAAGCTCTCCAGACAAATGTATAAATATTCTAAATATACGGAAATTTCACAACCCTAGTATTTTCGTCGCAACTTCTCATTTCAATTCACAGAAAACTCTTCTTTATTTCTATGCGTGTAAAGGGTAAATTTCTATGAATAGTAGTGATACTTATGGTATAATAGGGCTGTGAGAAACAGTCCTTAGAATCCTTTCTGTTAAACTATTCTCTTTGAATAATTGCTGCATGGACGTGAAGGGTAAGGAACGCATATTCACGCGTATACCCTGTGGTTTGGGTTTAGGGGTCTAGGGTAGGCTAGGCTGGACATTGAGGGGTCTGGGTTTCGTTTTAATTGTATATAAGGATTGTTGTTGTTTTAGAATAGCACATTTTGCCTGTTACTAATTGGGACATTTTTCAAAACATTTTTCAAATATACAGTCCATACTTTCATGTAATACTAGCTATTTCCCGCTGCTCCGCCTGCGTCAAAAAGTAGCCTATGTTTGACCCCGGGTCTTCAACTATATTCATACCAAATTTCATCAAAATCCGTTCAGCGGTTTGGCCGTGAAAGCGTAACAGACAGACAGACTTTCGCATTTATAATATTAGTATGGATTATTAAAGCAAAATACTGTCTGCCTATCTGTTATGCTTCACGGCCAAACCTCTGAACCGATTTTGATGAACTTTGGTAATATAGTTGAAGACTCGGGGTCAAACATAGGCTTCTTTATGACCCAGACGGAGCTGCCGGAAACAGCTAGTATTATAAAGTATTAATTTTTATGTAGTATTACTTAGAATGCTATAATTTTGTTATTGGCAAGTACGCTAACATTTATATTGCTATAAGTTGTACAATATTGTGTTAATACAAACAAATAAATACTTAAATCAGCATTCAGTACGAATCGAAATTTTCAATCACAAATCAAAATGATCAACTCTTCAATAACACAAAAAGTTTCTACATTAAGAATTAAAAAAATGCAAATAAGTGATTTAGACATAAATTATAGTTCAATTTATTTATTAGCATTTTTTTTTATCATAGCAAATACTTAGTAATCCAGAAAAAAAACTGTTACTTAGATGATCGACAGAAATGTATTTAATTTGGATAGAGCTTATCAAAATTGTAGTCAAATTACCCCGCATATGAAATTCACTAACAAAAAGTTAGTATAATATGAATTGGTCATTTTTACTAACCCTTTCACACAATTCACAAAATAATTTGGTTGACCCTACGGCACAAAATATACTTAACCTGACCTAATCATTTATTGGGGATGCTGTGTATCATTGACCCTTTGAATAGTTTCATCCCCTAACCCAGCATCCTTTGATCTCAGTTGAGGTTATGATCTCTTGTCCAGGTCAATTTGACCAATCAAAAGCAGCTAACCGGTTCTCTCTTCATTGTAAAGATTATATATATCATATGGTTTAACCAGTTTAAAAAGACTTGTGTTATGTATCTATGTTTGAGTATAAATAAATAAATAAAAATATCAAATATATATATTTACCAATAAGACCAGCAGCGAAAAGTTTTATAATGTCTGTGTTTTAGTCTTAATAATCAATCTAAGATGTTTAATAAGAATTAAGAATTGTCATCCAACGTGGCAATGCTGCCAGCCTTTTGGGCACATTCATTTTTTTAGTCATTATTGTTTTTGTCTGGATTCTTTTTCATCCGAGCGTGTTACCCAGACGCATTCTGGTCCAAATGTGTTTGAAGCTAATGCTCAAATTTGAAGGCTACTCATAAGGTACCTTCCGATCCACAGAGGACTTCAAAATAAGGTAGACAATACGAAAACATAAGAAATCATTACAAATTCATTTTGTCATCTTCAGGGATTTCATCCCCATACCTTGGATCCCATGTTATCGCGTACAGGACGCTTCAAACGGAATTTCCTCTCTCGTACACTGCGATTATGGAATTAACTCCCTGCCATGGTTTTTCCCTAGTGACTATATCATGGGAGCCTTCAAAAAGGGCGTAAAAAACTTCTTTCAGGGTCGGCAACGCGCTCGTGACATCTCCGGTGTTGCAGGCGTTCATAGGCTACGGTAACCACTTACCATCAGGTGGGCCGTAGGCCCGTTTTCCTACTTAGTTATATAAAAAAATTGTGCTTGTGACGCATGCCCCGCTTGGCTATCGTCAACCTAAATTCTTGACTATAGCCTGTGGTATAGAACTATTAATCAATCTATATGCATAACTAAAGACAATACCCAAGTTGCCCCAGGCATCGCCACAAAACTTAGACGGACACATTTTCGGTTTGGTCCGCGACGTGACTGTTTGTTTGTTTGTTTCCTTTGTTCTCAGTAAGTTTATAATCCTTGTTGTGCGACATAAAATAATACAACGTCATTTGTTCTTCGATAAATTTTGTTAGTACATCATAAGTTTTATTTACAACATATTTGGAAACAACGGCTATTGATTTGTGTTTCTAAAATTTAAATATATATCGCGAGATATGCCCATAATGTACGAACTAATACTATCTAATTCTCAGAATATTATACAGCACAATATTTAGCAATGACCCTTGGTAAACAGAGCAGTAATGATTAGGTGCAGCTCAGGCAAACGTCATTGTAAGAATTCCTTTATTTATTACACGGTCCCGTGACTGACAACAAATTATTGTAAAGAAATATTGTAAAAACAATTTGTAGGATTGAGATACCTGATTATCAGTTGAAAAGATTACTCTGTGCTTCTGAAGCCTGGGATGCAAAGGCGAAAACATATAGCATGACATATAATACTATATGCCATATGAAGCTACAGAAATGAAAGGACAAACTATCCCGGCCGACTCGCCAGTCGCAATGAGCCCACATGCAATTAGGAAGTTCTTAGACATGTCCAACTTTGTGTGTGTGTATGACGCCGGCTGCAGATATTAAACTTTTTTGTTGCATGGGACGCAGTCTGCGAGCGACTTATAGCCGAAAATTGGCTAAACACTTCTAGTATTAGCCGGCAAAAACTAAAAGCTAGCTAAAAAAGGTTAACAATAAGCAAGAATTTCCGAGCATTGCTAATTAGTCTGTATAAAAAAGTTGGATGAATTTGGCCTTTAAAAAACAACAGAAACGCAATTTGGTTTTCAAAAGCTTTAAAAGAATTTTAATAGTTTTCGCAGTTGTGGTCAGTCCAGTGTGCAGATTATCTGTCCTATCTATAGACTACAGTCAAGTAAATTCAGACCTTACCTTCTGTAAAATTGCATAAAATAAGGTTATTATTATCACTTGATATACATTAATGCACATGAAATAATTACATACCAATGTATTTCATAAATGAAATTGCAAAAGCCAAAAATAGAACACATATTCCAGAATTCCATTTAAAATTTAAACATAGTAATATTTCATTAGTTAAATGTGTACCTACGAACAAATTCATTCCAAACTCATTGAACTCCAAAAACTAACGGTCCAAACTTCGATCCTAAGTTCGTCCCTGCGTATTGGCCGAAACCCTTTCGCGCCCGCCTCCCCTGAATTAATTGCAATCACGGTAGGACACGAGTGTGGTCCGGAGTCCCGAGTCCACCCCTGGCAGGCCATGTTGGATGTTTGGCGTGCTTGTGTGTGTGCAATGTTTTCTGTTCGATTGTTCGGATTTTAAATAAGTTTTTTTTTATTTGGAATTTAAATTTTGTAGTATGATTGTAATGTTTTTGTTTCATATTTTTTATTCACGGGCATGAACACCCTATTTGTTTTTTTTATTCCATGTACACACTGTAATATATTGGAAACTAGAAAAACTTGGTACAAGGGTTCTACTTATTTCTTAAGAAATTTCTTTCAGCAGTCCCGCCCTAGTGTCAGAGTTATTGAGGAACTATCGTTAATAAAGCTTGTCGCCTTGCTGTACCTCTACCATGAGATTTTTAACTAGTATGTGATGTGATGATAGCTGTAAAGCATCTCTGCTGGATAGCAAGCTACCTTATCTGCAAAGTTTTATACATACAAAATCCCTAGCGATTACCAAGAAATGGCATAAAATATCTACCTAGCAACTGTGGTCATCCTATCCCCCACAAAAATTTAGATATCTAGTATTTGCTATTATCAATGATAAAACTACATTTTATCTATGCATGGTTTTGAGCGTTGTTGAACGCACACCCCGGACACTCCATACAACAGCGCCGAGATTACAACTACTACGATTCGGTCGCGTTCGCACGCGCGTCAATGTGAGTGATGTGTGTGTGTCACTCGCACCGTACGGTTACCGTATCTGCGTCATAGTTATCCGTCGCGGTCGCGCGCCGTAGTGTCATCCTTGCATTGTTTTGCACTCGATTTTTACCCTTAATCTGCGCGGTGAGGTGCGGTATATGTTTCGGGTGGGAGGGTGTGAGTGTCTGTTCTGTACGTTAGTACTATTAGTAATTCTGTGACAGTAGTCTATCAAAAAAATTGGACAACTGTACAATACGTGCTTAAAAACAGCTACCATTAAACTACGTTTTTCTATAGTAAAGTTAAACAGAGCATAGACATGGTTTTAAGCTTTGTCAAACAGTAGTCTAAGAGTACTTTGGGTTATAGATAAACGTAATTTTACGATATCATTTTTTTAGACACGCGTTGAATAAATGTCTAAATTTTTTAGTAAGACGGTAAGAGTTTAGACTGTGTTTAGGTAAACACTTGTTTAACTAAATAACTTTGGTTTAGTAGTAAGACTAGAAATATTTTACCTTAAACCTGAAGCTATCAAATATTTACCATCGGTCCAGAAACGCCAGTCTGACCCCCCTATTAGCAAATACCCAGAAAGCACCTCTCATACACGATTCTGTGAAACTACATTAATATTTCAACTGAAGTTGGGTCCTTTCTAAACAGCCCTTGGTATTCTAAAGTTATTCCAACTTTGGACAACTTGGGGGGGTTGGAGAGTGGATATTTTGTATGGGACCTTATCTTTCAGTGTAGTTAGTTGGTACTTTTGGTATAAGTTATTTTTGTATGTATAATTGTTGAAAAAAATTTGCGTTATCAATACAACAATTTTTTGTTTAAGTTCGTGATTGTCACTAATCCCTTATCCATATCCATACTAATATTATAAATATGAAAGTCTGTCTGTCTGTTACGCTTTCACTGCCAAACCGCTAAACGGATTTTAATGAAATTTGGTATGAATATAGTTGAAGACCCGGGGTCAAACATAGGCTACTTTTTGACGCAGGCGGAGCTGCGGGAAACAGCTAGCCTGTAATATTTATTTAATTAAAAAGGAATTCGATTTATTAAAAAGATAATATTCGTTGTTAAATAGATTATATAGAAAGAAAGACAGACAGACTTTCGCATTTATAATATTAGTATGGATTACTTACAAGCCGCTTATAATTTTTTCCGGCTGATAATAAATATTTAAAGTTGCACAAAAACTAGATAATCAATGTTCAAAGATGCAACGCTTGACCAAAATGCTGGCCTGTATTTTGTACAAAAAAATAATATTACAATACAGCGAGGGAATGCGGCCAGCATTTTGGGCACGTTGTCTCGATAGTTTTTAGGCTAGTTTTTAGTTTTAGACATATTTAGTTTATTTAAATTATGTTTTTTATTTTTTTATTTATCCGATGCAAGGAAAGAAAGTGAAAGAAATGATGTGTACATAATTGAGATTTGAAATAATTTCACTGTGATTGAGCTAATTAAGTCTAATAAGCAATCAAGTAGTTTTTTCATTTCAATTCCGTCTGCTATAGTTTCCAGAATTTAATAGTTCAATCTTATAACTATGTCAACAAATATACGTTCAAATCAAATCAAATCATTCATTTGCCAAAATACAGTACAGGAAGTTCTTTAAAACAGTTATGTCGGTCAATGTATTTGATCCATGGAGTAATTACAAAGAGGAGATGCCGTTTGAAATGGCGCAGTGATGTGATCATTGGCGCCTCGCCGACACTGCAGTGGGCGGAGCTTGTCATTGCTCGTGCTCCATGATTGGAGCCACGGCCGAAACCAAGCACCCCGCACGTCTGCCTTCCGCCCCGTGTAGCCTCACAAACGCTTTCTTACAAAACGCTTATTACGGCATCTCCTCTTTGTAATTACTCCATGATTTGATCTCATATTAAGGCATGCGAATGTCAACTACGAGTAAATACCTAACCAACAATTCACAAAAATTAAGTCCAACAATTATCAAATATACTCTAAGTCCAATTACAATATTATTATTATTTTATTTTTATACTATATAGTTATCTATTATGCAAATACAATTTCAAACACGGTCAATACAAGTAAATCATATTAATGGTTCTACAGTCAAAACTGATAATCACCCCTACATGTCAAAGTTAATTTTATGTACTCGTGCAATAATGGCATATTGTAGGCAACCCGTTCGATGTTATCTTTCTGCTGGTTGAACATAAGCACACTGGTGATAAAGCCAGCTACACTAGGGTGTGCATGCTTCGAAGAAGTAGTGGAATTTCTTGTTTTTTATATTCATTTTAAATAAGAATTAATAATGGCAATGGGCGGGAATCACAGCGCGCAGAACCGATAGCCGATAGGACAGAAAGATTCTCGAATGGCGGCCACGAACCGGCAAGCACAGCGTTGGACATCCGTCCAAAGTTCGCACACAAACGATGGACGCAGGCCGCTTACAACCGGTCATTTTGGAAATCATTAGGAGAGGCATATGTTCAGCAGTGGACTGACTGCGGCTGAAATGATGATAATGAATAATTAAATATTTATTTCGTCTCTTTAACTATACTTTTACCTTTTGTTTTTCTATTCGAATTATTTTCTTTTTTTTTTTTGAAGTCAAAACATGTGCGTGGATTGTTTGTAAGCAAGATCTTCAACTAAAACTTTTGAAGTTACAAGTATTAGTAATTAGGCTCTACGATTTGAATATAAAATTAGTTGCGGTATGTTTGTTATGTAATAAAAAAATATGACCAGTATTTGTTGCCGATAGGCAATAATACTTTTTATAAGTTAGGCACATAATTAGCTTGCTAAAACATAAGTGAGAGCCTAGCTCAAAATTAATTTGTTGTTTTTATTTGACTTAAGTTATTATTTATCTGACTTAATTTTATTTTTGTTTCAGAATGACGCACGCCTTAAAGAGAATCATTTCGCCGCGTGTCAATGGTACACACTCGGACACGTGGTTCACATACAGTTGATAAAAAATAAATGAAAGAGAAATTCTGTCTGTATTCATTACTTTATTTTAATAAATAAATAGTACCTATGTTTTTACTAAAAAATGATTTACTTGTGTTATTACTAGAAAATGCATCTGAAAAAATGACCCAATTCTAACGCATGTGATCGAATAAAAATGAAATTGTTAAACAATTTAACATTTTTATACTATTTAGTAGACAAACAGGCGTACAACCCACCAGTTGGAAGCAGTTACCAAAACCTATGGACGCCTGCAATACCAGGAATGTTACGTGCGCATTGCCGACCATATAGAAATTCTTTCACGCCCTTATTGAATAATCCGATGTTGCAGAGTTTAGGTACAATTAAAAAATCCCAGCAAACAGCAAATTTGTGGTCACCCTACCACAACACACGTAGATGGTGGCAAAGTCGTCGGAGCCGCGGAGATTTTGACCAATTTACAGCGTGCCAAGTGGAAAGATAGGCTAATGTGGGCTCGGATTGGAAAACTAATTCGGTTGAGTTGGGGAGGCAGTGTTAGTGCTACCTACTGTTTTGGTGTCCATATATGGGCGTGCTTTCTAACTGTATGCAGAATTAGATGATATTTCGTTCGTAAAACCAGGATTGTTTTGATATTAATAGAAATACTGCGATCATGGAACTCCCTGCCATGGTTTTCCCTAGTGACTATAACATGGGAGCCTTCAAAAGGACGTGAAAAAATGCCTTCAGGGTCGGCAACGTGCTCGTAACATCTCTGGTGTTGCAGGCGTTCATAGGCTACGGTAACCACTTGTAAATCCCTAATAATATCTGTAGAAATAAGAATCTGTAGTAAAAAGTGCCGAAGCGTGTGCTAAAATTAAATGGCCTGCTAATGACACTTCCATACATTCTTATTTCTGTGGTCGTCCCGCCAGTCGCGCGAGATTCGCGTTAGTTTAAATGGACCTTAAAGCAGGGGAGAAAAGAGTGTTAGACGATTTGACGTCAAAACAATGCATAATACTGTTTATTTATTTATTTATTTATTTATTATTGAAGTACACCAACAGTGCTTATATACAACATTAACAACTACACTACAGACTTAGTTCTAATATAAACACCAATAATAGGTATACATAACATTGGTCATTACGTGAAATTATATTCTAAATTAAAAATAACGATAACATTACAAATCCAAAACATCTAGCAGAAAATGGCAGTTTATTTATTATTTATTTTACCTACTTACTCATTTACAAATTTCAGCACCTTATCCTTAAAGACATTCAGGCTGTCACCAAATATGTCCAAGTCTTTTATATCGCGGTTTAGTAAATTATAAGTATTACACATTCGATTCACCGGAGCATGACACCCAAGGTTGGTTCTAAATGGATGTCCACAGAGTACCTTAGTCACTGGATAACGCGGGGGTCTGCGGGGAACTCTGATATTAAAGCTCGATAAAATCTCGCCAGAGTCAACGCGACCATTCAATATTTTATGTAGGAACAAAAGATCATGTATTCTCCTTCGATCAAACAATGAGAGAATCCCGAAATGTTTTAGCCTTTGATTATAAGGACAACGATGTGAGATGTTAGGTGCACCATAGGCGAGATGTCTGGTGAAGACTTTTTGTATACGTTCTATCCGTTGAGAGTGTACTGTATAGGTGGGATTCCAAATAGAGCTAGCATACTCCAAGTTACTTCTTACAAGAGAATTAAAAATAAGTATTTTAGTATCAACAGATCGAAACTCTTTTGTATTTCTTTTTACGAAGCCTAACATTTGTGCTGATTTTTTGACAATATTGTTAATATGCTCAACAAAATTTATCTCAGAATCCAGACAAACGCCAAGATCCTTGACGACGCTTACCTTTTTCAATTCCACCGTTTCTATTTTGTAGCATGTCGCAATAGGTTTCTTTTTCTTTGTAAAAGTAATATGCTGGCATTTTTCAATATTAATTTCCATATCATTTGAATGACACCAAGCCACCAAACGATCAATGTCATTCTGCAGAAGAACTGCGTCGGCCGGTGAAGCAATCACTCTATAAATCTTAGTGTCGTCGGCAAACAAAGAGCAATTCGAATCCAAAATTACATCGGGTAAATCGCTAATAAATAAGGAGAACAAGACGGGTCCAAGGTGCGACCCCTGCGGGACCCCGGAATCCGAATAATAAGTCTGGATATGTATATACTGTTGTATGAATCACCCATATAAAAGCAAAGTGACTAGATCTTCTTCATCCAAGCGTGCTTTTCTAGTTGCGTCTTCAGATTACACATCGGAGCCTAGGGTACGCTGTATGGTCCTAGATTTGGCGGCACTGGTTATAACAATGGAGCGATGACCGTAACCAAAGGGTTACGGCATTTTTCTGTTGGTCTGATCTTATGTCGCCGGGCTCCAGAGGGGTCACTGTGCTGATAGCGGACAGGTCGGCAACGCGCTCGTGACATCTCCGGCGTTGCAGGCGTTCATAGGCTACGGTAACCACTTACCATCAGGTGGGCCGTAAGCCTGTTCGCCTACTTAGTTACAGGGAAAAAAGACCAACAGGATCATGACCCGAGACATGTTCGCGGCCAACACTGATGTTTTTCAGACTGCCTAAGAGCATTTAACACAGCCTAACGACTGCAACCTTAGGTAAAAGTGACTAGACCCATAGTTAAGTATTTTAGAGTAATGGTGAGTACAACTAAGAAAGCGCTATGAAGATATTTTCACAGTACAGAAACAGTTTCCAGGATAATTACCCCAAACACATTAGCAACACAAAAACCCCAGTCGACAATAAACAACCAACAACTTTACATATTAATTAGGCGAAATACAAACAATATCTCCCATACATTTCGCTAGATATCCCAACATTCTTATCCAAACCCGTTTTAAACCTTCGAAGGGCAATGGGTCCTTAGAGTGTCATTCATCAAGCAACTTTGCATGTACCTAAACCTCTTAATATTGCTTCCCCTAATCATAAAATTGGACCGAACGTACGAGCAACTGTCACAGCATTTGCGACTGTAATGTTAAGACTATAAGATTGAAATTGATGTTATTTTTCGGGCAGAATTTCAGTTGTATTCTTGCATTCATTATTGCTTTTTGTAGTGGGTTTAGGGTAACCCTTTCCGAGTTTTCGGCCCTCACTGGTCACCCCTTAGTCCAGGACATGGCAGGAGTCATTAGAATGTGCTATATAAACTTTTGTTGGGTTTCGTTTAATTTCGGATGTCTTGCTATATAGGTTTTGAGCTAAAAGGGGTATTGCTTGCATAATTAATTTTTGTATCTAAATTTTCTTAGCTATATTGTTGAAAATCAATGTGTGATATTTCATGAAACTATTATTATAACAGATGAACCTGTTACAATTTTAGTATGATTTAACTACGAAAGAAAAAAATACAACAAAGCCATCTTTATCAAACTTTTATGTACTAAACGGCTCCTTTTTCCACTACCTAATGGTTAACTGGGACTACTACTACTATACCTAGGTAAAGTACTGTTATGCTTGTCTTTTTTAGTGCAATAACGAGCATTAAACTAATAAGTCATAGACAATCCCAAAAAATTTCTTAATAATAACCTAAAAAATAAATTTAACGACATTCTTAAAATTATTGGACAACCTTTGACATCGATTTAATAGGCTAGTTTCCAGGGTCAAAAGACTAACATTAAAATTAGTCCATCATTTAGGGAATCAAAATATATTAGTGACGTATTTTTTCTTTTGTCAATTGAGCGATAAATTATAAAGATATAACGCATCAAAGTTTAGGTGTGAGGGCTCGTGACGTCACATGTTGCGAAAAAGTGTAGCACACTGCGACGTCAACTTTAACGCGCCATATCTTTACCATTATAAGTTTAATTTTCAAAAGAAAAAATACGTCTCCAATGTTTTTTGATTATCTAACTGACTTTTTAGGAAACTAGCCTATTATTTGACTATCTACAAAAATATTTTTAATATCGTTTATTTTATTTTTTAATTTTTTATATTTTATTTTAATTTTCTTTACACTTAAATTATTAACATCCATTAACCGCTTGCCGTTCCATTTCTTAAATTGCAATACCCGACAGGGTTCATATTGTACTTATTTTATAAAAACAGTGTGTGTACCTAGTTATGAACTGTTAATGTACTATATTAAAACGCAATAAATGATTTGAATTGAATTGAATTTTATTGTATTTTGTTATCTAGAAAGATTGCATAACAATAAATCCACTTTGCTGTATATACTTATCATATCAATCCTAGCTAAAAAAGAAGAAAAATATTTATTTCCATGAATTTAGGCTATTATGGTGATGACAATTATTCTTTTGAGTTTTCACTAAATTCTACCTGGCTAATATAATTTTGTTTGTTTGCTCTTCACAATTCATCTAATAGACCAATCTTCCAAAAATTTCGCACACATATAGTTAGGAGTACTAAGAAAATAATAGGAAACATCATTCTGGAAAAAAGTCCAATTCCCACGAATTTTTATTTAGTGAGTTTAAAAGCAAGGGTTTAATATTTTTAATTTTTATATCATTTTCTCATGGGCAATGAAGACACTTTCAATATTTTATCCTAATGTTTTATATAACCATATTAATAACACAAAATATTGAGTGCCCCCATCTCAGTAGTGACTTGCACGACGAACCCCACCATATGTCGGGGGCGGATTCGATACGATAATTACAGCGGCTATGTCAACGTGACGTCATACTTTTGAATTTTGAGTAACGAGTCATTAGTAGTTATTGGTTCCGCACAATTCTGACACCAGGGTGTACATGGTCGATTGACAATGTAACCTACACGAAATGACGATGATGATGATGAGTAGTTATTGGAAAAATAATCTTACAAATCAGTTTTTTAGTCTAGTACTTAGTCTATACATGAGGAGCTCGATAGCCGAGCGCGGCACGCGTAACTCAAACGATTGCCTGCGTGGAGCGACGGCGAAGCTCCTCCGTTTCAGGCGGCACGTTAAGCGGTTGGTCCACAATTATTATGCACAAATACAAAAAAAAAATTTTTTGGTAAATAAGATACAGCGTCGATACTGCCCTTTCATCAAGTGACAGTGTTTCCTAATGTTTTCTCATAAAATTACAATTTTTAAAACGTTGTATTTGGTAAATTAATTTTTTTTACAATGTTAGTTAATCATTTGGAATGATGGCAAAATAAAAAAAAAATTGTAAAACCTTGTGTTTTTTAAAATTATTATTTTTAAAGTAATATGTTTGTTAAATGTGAGATTTGTTAAATAATTGGTTATTCAATAGTAACTTTAAAAATTCTCATTTTCTATCATATTTGTCAAGCATTAAGATACCGTGAAAATTTACTAAGATGAATAGAAGTATGGCGCTGTATACCGTGTTTATTAATTTAACAAACAAGATCTTGATCAATGATATCCATTTCAAAGATAGCACATATTCTCACTCCTTAAGATAAGTGTATAGTAAAATTACTATTTATCAATATAAACCTGTTATGTTGTCAGTGCCCCATGCGACTACGTAAATAATATTGTATGGCAAATTTGCACAGCGCCCCTGGCGGATAATAACATAATTTTTGGAAAAAATTAATGGATCTTAGCGCCTTCCCGGTTGCATCTCCGGCTGATTGCCTCGGAGTCCAGGTTCCGCTTTTCTACTTTTCCTCCTCATTTCCCCCGGTCTGCAGCATCCTTGGTTGTAAGTCCATTAGCACGCATATCTTCCGTTGCTACGTCCAGCTAGCATTTTTGGGTGCGCCTCTTCTACTCCGGCCCGGCGGAGGCGGCATAGCTATACACTTGTTCCCCACATAATTAGCTGGTTTTCGTAAGACGTGACCGTACCATCTTAGGCGGCTCTCCTGAAGTTTGTCCGCTGTATCACGAGCATGAAGGCTGCGGCAAAAAAATAAAGTGGAATATTTATAAAATCTTTTAGTAGAGGCACTCGGGGGCCGATTCTTACGCCTTTAGAGAAAAAGTCGAAAGCGAAATTTGTCGAAAAAAGAAATAATGGCGGACGTATAGAGTCTTCTGTAGTTGGCCGTAATGGTTTTGTACACTCGTATCATGGTTCTATTGGTTTACTACTAGTGAGTCTTCACGAAAACATGACAGGGTAAAAATAGGGTGTTTTGGCGTACTGTGATGACGCTTAAATGATGATGAATGAATGAACGAATTCGAAACATGAATGGACAATTAAATTTTCAATTATGCTTGCATCATATTCATATAACAATTCCTCTTTCGTATGTTATACATACTATCCGCACGCTGTCTCAAATGACGGAAGAATGCCCCCACTTACTATAGAGTATACCAAAGCGAGACCAAAACTTAGTAAACAGACTCTACGATCCCATTTATCACCGACATTATCCTTCAATCATTAAATACACAAAGCCACCATCAACAGCAGCCTGATTCTAACGCCTTTATGAAACTATGAAAAGGTAATGACCATGCGTCATGCCGTAAAATACCTAACAAAACAATAGAAGCTACTGAAATTAATATATCATTATGTCAGACCCATGTAATGGCTACCCTCACACTCAACTATTTTCCATCCCTCTCTACCATTACACAAATCTTAACAGAAAAGTATATCTGTCTCGCTCTTGGGCGGAAAACTCACTGTGATTGGGATTTGTAATCTTGACGAAAATGTTCATGTTATAATGACTGGTAGTTTGGATTTACATGTAAAGTTTTAATAGAAATGTATTTCTGTTTATTCCCATGAGAAAAATGTGGAAAAACTTTAAATTAAGTGGTGTAGTTTCGAAATTACGTATGATTTAGTGTGTTGTGCTAATTTATGAGAATAAAAGGGGATTGTGTTTTAAACACAATATAGAATATTTTAGCTTTTGCATTTTAAATCCTTTCTTCCGAAACAATACTTTCTTCCCCGTGTAAGGATAAGATAAGAGAGAAGAAGAAGAAGAAAAAGAAGAAACAATAAGTACCTATGTTACTTATTGAAAAATAAATTACCATTTGTATATTTTGTAAGGCAGGAAGACTAAACTATGTACTTAGTAACCAACTTCCTATGTACCTAGTAACCAACCAACGTTTTCTACGAGTCAACTAACAGATTTCCAAATTTAAATTAAAAAAATTCCAGCTTCCAGCCAGTCACATGCCTAATTGCCCCATAAAATATGCTCATTACTGGCAACCAGCATAACAAAAACAGAAAAAAAAACAAGCAGTAATCTGCTAATGCATGCGCACAGACAAAAAGCCGTCTATAAAAACGAGGCCAATGATAGCACGCGTTGTCTCTGCCTCAGAGAGTACTTCACATCACAGGCTAATTTACAGGGATGCCGCCACAAAGAAAAATACGCTAATTAAAAAGTGAGTCGTCACAAAGTGTCATGGCAAACGGAAAAGTCTGGGTTTTGTTTATAGTCGATGTGTGTGGTTTATCTTGGATGATGATTAAAATGGTCTTGAGGTAAGCTGTAATAATGACGTTAAAGTTTTATAAATTGTTTTTAGAATGTTCTGGCAATGTTAATGGAGAAGAGGAAGAACAAGTAGGATTTAAGTAGAAAAATAAGTTGTCGTATCAGTATTTTAATAGGCTCGAAATAGATGACTTGATAGTAGTGAGCCCCACAATGGACATCAATTAATAATATTTGGGACTAAAATGTTCCTTTATATTTAAATACTTTATATGCCACTAATGGCGACCAATCCAAGTCATATTACGCTCTACGTCGTTACAAAATGCGTACTCCACTAGGCCATCAAGCCTCTACAAAAATTTGTATAAAAAAATAAAACAAAATTTTATTGTGTATGTTTATAAAAGTGCAGTTTAACTGAAATGCAATCGAAAGCGCAGTTCAGAACTGAATGCAGTAACGATGTATACCAGTCGCATTTCGAGAAGCTTATTAAATTTTGTTGACATAACAAGATCACCATTGAGTTACATTTACATGAAAACGACAAAAAATCAGAAAGAAATCGCCCCTACATTCACTTTAAAAATGGAGAATTTTACGCCACCAGTGTTGTAATCCGGATATAAGTACCTAGTTTATAAGTGACTTAAAGCAATCCTGTTTCCAGAATCGAAAATTGACCTTGGAATAATGATGTCTCAAAGTAATATGACTTTCTACATAGAACAGAGAATAAAATCATTGAATAAAAACATGTTTGTTTTTCTTCTTCAAACTGTTTACTGGTTGCATCCTCAAGAGTTGCGTCGGAGCGTAGGGTCCGCTGTCTTACTATTATATTACGTGATTTTGCATATCCAGCTTTGGGACGTCAAGCTCTTTACCATGTTTTTTTTATTCTGGCAAAAAATATTGATTCCATATGTTTGAAGTGTTTCTATGTTTGAATATTTGAACGTTTACAGCTTACGAAAAGACTTCTTCTGCAGCCGTACCGTGACACGCAGCCAAGCTGAGATAACACTATAAACAATTTTATTTAAAATAAAGGTACTTAGTTACTTAAGTATATTTTATAGCTATGTCTTACTGTTGGGCAAAAGCCTCCTGGACGCGTGAAGGTATAAGTGACGAGAAAAGTATGTATTTATAAAGTTAAAAAAAAAGCAACGCGGTCGTGACATTTCCGGTGTTGTAGGGCAGGTCTAAGGTGGACCGTACGCCTGTTTCCCTACTTAGTAGTATATATTTAAAAAAAAAACCTCTATATCCAGGCTTTTAATTCAATAAACATAGGTCTTTATCATTGTTGTCATTTATTTCAATTCCTGTAGTTCTCAGAATGGAAAGAAGACATGGGGAAAATGATGCATGAAAATAATTTAATGAGTTGACGTATCTCTTCAGGACAAAAGACTTCGTATATTTACAAAGTACACTGTTTGTGCTACTGTTGTTAACTTGGTTTGTTAAGCTATTACTATTATGAGCTATTGTAGCTACATGAGGCATACATTTAGCTATGTTTAGGCTTAAGAATTAAAAAATAAGATTTTTTAAAAATTATAACTGTATTGTATCATAAGTAAACATACTTAAACAACTGGCGGACTTAATGCTAAAAGCATTCTCTGTCAGTCAACCATATGTTGTCATCATCATCATCCTAGCGTTATCCCGGTTACATCCTCTGCTGTTTGCTTCAGAGCTCAGGGTCCGCTTTTCTAGTTTTACATCTCATGTTTTAAAAAAATTGCTTCCATAAAACTACTAAAGTTAAACAGTATAGAGGTTTTAAGCTTTATTAAACAGTACTCTAAGAGTACTTTAGGTTATAAATAAATGGAATTTTAAGATTTTTTGAGACACGTGTGTTGTAGTCATAATCATCAGACACAAGACGTCCACTGCTGAACATGGCCTATGTTCACAGCGTTTTCCTGCGACCTTGACTATGACGTCGGACCACCTGGTCGGTGGACGTCCAGCGCTGGGCTTGCCGGTGTGTGGTCGCCATTCGAGAATCTGTCGGCCCCTGGTCTATGAAAAATATAGTTCAGTTACCTTAACTCTTACAGGGCGTAAACGGTTTTATGCATCATGCCAGGTCCGTGTATCGGGGATGTGAATGGGGACGCATCAAGAATTAAAAGCCTTTTAATGACAGCCCGCTCGAGCCTTTCGCCCTGGATGGCGTCATTCAAGATAGAAGTAGTCTACATTTTTAAAAATATTGTTTTTTTTTTATCACAATTTCAAAACTGACGACATCATGCAGATGAAAGCAGTATAAATACTTAAATTGTACAATTTTTATTTCGTTTATATTTATTTTCTCACTACTTCGAACCCAAAATATACAAAATTATTAAAACTCGAACAACTTGCATTTTAAAAGCGTTTACCAAGTTATTTTCGGCCGGCGGTGCCCACGCAAAACTGTTTTTTGCTTGTCTTTCACTTGCACAAAGTAACGCCAGAATCCTTACATTTTCACTCCCAACTACAATAATAAATCTTAATAATTTCTAACCACTTTGTCTTTTATTGATAACATCGTCACCATTTGCTGAGAGCTCGATAGCCTAACGAAACATGCGTGTTTGTTATGAACATGTGTGTCAAACATCAGCCACGGGGTTTTTGATCGGTTGCTTCAATTGCTTAAATTGTATTTTATTACCCTACTTCGTGGAAGAGTGTTTTAAATTACATAATTATGCTTTGTATGGATATTTTTATCGCTCTTTATAGCCGTATACCCGTTACACGGTTTTTACCCTAAAATCTTTGGTTTCGTCTTAAAAATGAAAGTGTCTCTGAGTCTAATAAAAATGCAGGGTGTACATGGTCGATTGACAATGTAACCTACACGAAATTACGGTATTGATAAAATGCAGACATGTTTTTTTTTCAGATTTTTCCCCTTTTGACTATTTCCTGCATAGCATCGTCCACCTTAAGTGCTGTTCGCTTCTTAAAACCACGTATGGTTTTATCGGAAGTACTGCCGTTCCCACCTTTAGAATTGTTTTCCGCACAATCGCTTAACCTGTGAACAAAGTAGGTATTAAGCTTTCTAAGAATAGGGAAAAGTTTTTAATAAAAATTCAAGATCAAAGTTCTTTGATCGTCTTGACAATAGTAAAAATAAAAATGGTAAGGTAGTGTTGTACATTAAAAACAATATGTGATTTCGTAGCCTCGTAGACCATATTCGTAGCACAACCGCTACGTAGTGCTACGATTTGAATGATAATTCGCTTCGCTGGATCAGCAGAGTAAGTGAAGACTGGGTTATACGGATCCATCGCTGACTTTCACGAACACGAAATTTACTCACACACAAACAATCTATACTAATATTATACAGGTGAAGAGTTTGTTTGTTTGAACGCGATAATCTTAGAAACTACTGGTCCGATTAAAAAAAATATTTCAGTGTTGGACAGCCTATTTATCGAATAAGGCTATAGGCCTGCCAGTTATTTAAATATGTGAAGCGCTGGATGCATAAACCAGCATTACTTACTTCGCTGGCTCAGCGACCCGAAGTGGATCTTGGCTTCCGAAATGAGATAGCGCCAAAGTAGATATTATATTCTGCGCGATGGCTTTTCAGATCATTTGTAGAAAGATAAAAAAATAAATAATGATAAATATACTGCCACAAATAGTCAGTAATCATGATTATGGCAGGTGCTTGAATTTCTATAACAACAACCCAGATTCAAATCACCCAAACTTCAACACGATCCATATATTATTTTCACTCATTAGAAATAGTTACTCCTCCTGTCGAAACCCGTTTATGGAAATGTCATCTATTTATATAGCCGATGACAGGTTTTGGCAGGAGCACCACATGACATAAATAAATGACAACAACTTCTCTAAAGGGCCTCTACGCGTTGTATCATTTCTACATTAGGATCAATATTCCCGCGCAAGCCTCTCAAAGGACCGGGAAACTCGTGAAACTCAAGCGAATGTACTGCAATGTACTATAAATCAAAGCTTAAATAAAAAATAAAACTGGATTGCAAGCACTTGATCGGCATCGAAGCTCAACACCCCCACAATAGGGTAAAGTGGCAACACACCCGACAATCGGGCGAAAGTGGCAATTCCAGACCTCTCGGTGTTGCCACTAATTAAGTGCCACAATAATGGAAATTCTTTTTTTAGGGTTCCCTTGCTATTAGTTGTAAATCTTTCATTTTTAATGTGTTACTTAAAATTAGTAACGGTGACCACTATACACCAGGGTTTTTTTTAACTGCTTAATAGCAAATTTATTCCAAAAATTCTTATTGCGTTTTCCGGTTGCACCCTTAGGGTAAATAAGTTGTCAAGTGCGTGTAGAGTAACATCACGCGCAAGGTAGGGTTCCGTAGTAACCCAAATAATAAAAAATTCCAAAAAACCTTTACCATAAACATCGCTTTGGTTAACACGAATGTTCGGAAACCCGAAACCGAACCGAATCCGGGATACTAGAATCCAGAAAGCACGTTATGTTTAGGCAGCCTTAAAAATCAGACAGTGTTGGCCACTAACACACTTCGGGTCATATCATATTTGTAGGTCTATTTTTCCTGTAAATAGGTTGCGAAGATCAGACGGCAGTCGCTCCAGTGTAATAACCAGTGCCGTCAAACCTATGACCATGATAAACAGATACCGCAGTCGCGCAAGCTATGGACGAGTTTAGAAAACACGCAGGGTCAAAGAAGAATTTCACAATTAAAAACTACAGTATTTTTTGGCCAGGATGGACTACTAAGTTACTAAACGAAACACGAAACAGTTACAAAATGTTAATCCTCATCTCCGTTCGGTCATTCGGTGAGCAGAGAGGAAGAGAAAGAAAGAAGCGGTTCGCCATCGTTATATAATCACGGAGAGAAAAACGTTAGTAAAATTACCTTTACATATTAAAACAAGTCTAAAACGAAACGATAGCGCGCATAAAATTTAAATAGCGACATCTAGGTACCGGCCATGTCATCTATCAATAGGCAAATGTCAAACAATTTGCTTTGACGCGTGACGTTAGCCGCTTATTCAATGGATTTTAATATAACATGATTTTTTCAATTAATCAAAAAGTGTTAAAACGACAGTGATAACTTTTCTTTAAAATTCATTATATTTCCTACTGTCATTAATTTTTTCAGGTTTCCAAATGCTACCGTTCTTCCAGGACCACCTGGAGACACTTGGACCCAGAAAATAAAATCATTTAAAAATTAAATATCTCGTAAACGAAACCTCTAATAAAAAAAACATTTTAAGAGTACTAAGAATGTTTTTTGAATACCTATCGAATGATATCCCACACAATATCAAAGTCGAAAAATTTTTTTTTCATCCCCTACTTTACACTAAGAGGAGTACCCGAAAAAAAAAAATTTTTCATAATTTAATGTTACAGTTCGCTCCGCGTAAGTGATATAAGGGGTGTTTTTTTTAGAGGTATAGAACTTTAAGTTGGCATTACTGTTCAAGATGGCGACAGATTTAACAGCTGTCAAGCGATTTATTCTCAGTTTGGTTTGGCAATTCATCATGAATAGACTCACGCCTGAACAACGCTTGCAAATAGTGCAATTTTATTTCGAAAATAATGGTTCTGTGCGGAATACGTATCGCGCACTACGTCCATTTTATCGTCGACAAAATCGTCCATCAGAGCAGTTAATTCGACTAACCATGGAACGTTTTCGCACCACGTTTACTCTTATTGATAACTCGCATCCCCAGAGACACCGTACGGTGCGTACAGCAGAAGCTATTGCTACTGTAGAGCGTAGCATTGAGGAAGACCCGAATGAGTCCATCAGACATCGAGCACAGGAATTGGATCTGTGTCCATCCACTTTATGGAAGATTTTGCGGAAGGATCTTGGTTTGCGTGCTTACAAAATCCAACTCGTGCAAGAATTGAAGCCAAACGATCATCAAGCAAGGCGTAGATTCGTCGAATGGGCCCAAAACGAGATTGCCGTTGTTCCCGATTTTCATAAGCGAATTTTGTTTTGTGATGATGCGCACTTCTGGTTGAATGGCTACGTCAACAAACAAAACTGCCGCATTTGGAGTGAAGCTAATCCTCAAGTGTATGTCGAAACACCGTTACATCCAGAAAAACTGACTGTTTGGTGAACTTTATGGGCTAGTGGAATCATTGGTCCGTACTTCTTCAAAAACGATGATGGCCAGAACGTTACAGTCAATGGTGATCGGTATAGAGCCATGATTACTAACTTTTTCATTCCTGAATTGAACAACCATGATGTCCAGGAGCTGTGGTTCCAACAAGACGGCGCAACATGTCACACAGCTCGTGCCACAATCGATTTATTGAAAGACACGTTTGGTGACCGCCTAATTTCACGTTTTGGACCTGTGAATTGGCCTCCAAGATCTTGTGATTTAACACCGCTAGACTACTTTCTGTGGGGATATGTAAAGTCATTGGTCTATGCGAATAAACCACAAACGCTTGACCATTTGGAAGACAACATTCGCCGTGTTATTGCCGATATACGGCCACAAATGTTGGAAAAAGTCATCGAAAATTGGACGTCCAGATTGGACTACATCCGAGCCAGCCGTGGCGGTCATATGCCAGAAATCATATTTAAAATGTAATGCCACAAGATTATCTTTCGGATAAATAAAATTCATGTCAATCGAATAATCTATTGTTGTTATAATGCAATTTAAAGTTCTATACCTCTAAAAAAAACACCCTTTACATAGGCTTAACAAATTTTAGCTTTCTAGGTCTAATATTCTCTGAGAAAAACGTAGGACAGACAGACGGACAGACATGACGAAACTTTAAGCTTTCCTTGTGTTTACAACGGAACCCTAAAAAGCAATATCAAAGCTAAAATTAAAGTGTACGTACTTTAATTTTAGCTTGGCATTGCTTTTTTTTCAAAGAGATATAGGTAGAGTCATCGAACAATTTTGTATGCGTCAATTTGTACCCTAAAAAAAGTTTACGCGTCTAATTTAAAGTCTAACAAACAAACATACAAAATAGAAGATGTAAATTAAAAGAAATTATATTGTAAATTATTTTATGAGACATTCAAATACAACCAGGCATACAAAATACTCTATAGTAAAGAATAGTATGGTATATATACCCTTTTTAAAATTTAATGATTAATTTTTTAATTTGAAATGATTCGGTTATTTTTTAAAAGTAAAACTAAGTACTCACCCACTAAAAAGAAATAAACAAGACATATTGGATTTTTTTACAGCAAGTGACAACAAATAAATAGGTACTCCATTTTGCCAATGCCAATGCATAATTACTAATACTAACAAAACTTTAAATAATAAATAATATACACGGAACCCCATGCTAAATTAAAATTTTGTTTTATCATTTTACCCCAGAGCCAGTGTGAAAATTCTTGCTAATTGGTAATTTGCACTATTCACTGGTACTCCGTGTAGGTAATTTAGTACTTTTACGGTATTTTGATTCGCTATGCATCTTTGTTTACTTAGACGATGTTATCCTAATGAATTTTTTTGACGTAGGTATATAGTAAGTAGGTACTTACTCTTAAAAATTTATAGATTTATATAGTGTATAAGTTTTGAATTGGATTCCATTTTCCATATACAATTTAAAATAAAGGATTATGCATTTCAGCACAAAATGGAATGTGTAATTCGAAAATCAGCTCACTACTTACTTGCAACACGTTTTATGCGGATCTGGATGTAAGCGGAATAACACTAGGATGAAGAAGACGACAATTTAGATTTTTTGCCACCGCATTTCTTTCTGTCTTTGCCAATATTTGTCTGGCTGAAAATGCTCTTAGCACTAAGTCCGCTAACTGTTACAAGTAATTTTTACTTCTCAAACAATAAAGACTAGATTATCAGACAAATTGGGAAAATACATACTGAAGATTTATGTAAAAGGATAAATAGTTATGCTTATGCCCTGAAAAATCTCCTTGCCTGGCCTCAAAATTAAGATACGGTTAATTTTCTGGGGCAACTCTGTTAATAAATATATTGTATTTAATGATTTCTTATGTTTTCGCGATTGTTAAATTAAACTATTTTAATACGGTTTTCATCGCGTTTATTACTTATTTATTTACACCTGACGTTTCAAACACTTTACAGCGTTCATGGTCGCAGGCAGACTAAGTTAACATTTGTCTTTTGATGTCACAACATTATAACAGATTCATTCCAAGGATGTTACGTGAAGCTATTGAAATTAAAAAACATCCTAATTTCAATAGAAAGGATGGATGGCAGGTTCACCAGCTTGGGACCCAGTCATTAACTTAATAAAATCGCAAACTCGGAAGCAGACTGCAAGACCCTTAGATACTGTGAGCGAATACTGCGTGAATCGGAATAGTTCCCAATAAAAATTTCAGGCGATAGTTTGTAATCTTATGACATCAAAAGACAAATGTTAACTTAGTCTGCCTGTGACCATGAACGCTGTAAAGTGTTTGAAACGTCAGGTGTAAATAAATAAGTAATAAACGCGATAAAAACCGTATTAAAATAGTTTAATTTAATATTGTATTTAAATTAGTTAATTAGTGTATGAGAGCAATTATAATCTTTAAAATTATACAAAGCTGCAAAAAATCATTTTTAAAACTTAGATTTTACACTGCCTTCTATATATATATATATTGGAAGTTGCAAGTTTCGTCAAATCGAATGAAAATATATTTCCAACGTTCGCTTCACGAAATGTTACAAATATAAGCAAAAGATTAGGTTATCGATTATGTGCACCTCCATGTAGAACGATGTTAGAAAATAAAAGCATTCTTTTGTATGGCTCCGAAAATATATAACAAACTGTCAAAGGAATTTAAAAAAGAAAATACCGTAATTTTTAGAAAGCGCTCATCTTCCTTTTTAATGGGAAAAGCTTATTATACCATAAACGATTTTCTAAAAGATACAATTAAAATTGAAATGTTCAAAACCAGTACTACCAATTCTGCTATTAGTTAAGTATCTGACAATGATTAGACGTCTGCTGCCTATGAAAATTATTAAATGACGTTTTTAAAATTTTAATTAATTGATAATAATATTTGTAAGTCTAAAAAGACAGAGCATAGCGATTTGTTTCTTTTACTTTGTTCGATCTGCATTATTATGTACTTATACCTATGTCTCACAAATAAAGTTTCTGTTCTATTCTATAAAGTTTTACCCCGTATTTAAAAACGTTCGTAAGCCCATGTTAACTAAATTATATTTTGTCTATTTCTCTCATTAGATACTATTTATTATTGGTATTTATATTTAAAAAAAAAAATGAATTTTAGAATTATAGGTCCACATTCAGGGCCCTGAACCACGAGACAGCATCAAGCGTTATTGCACAGCTCATCTGGGTAAGTACGAGTGAAGAGGGCAACGCCGTATGATGTGCTCCGTAGTTTGGATTTCCATATATACTTAATGTAAAAGAATCGTTATGTTCTTCATCTTAATAAATTGTTTCATATATACTCTGTATTTTACAACTGTTTTAAAATAAATAAATAAAAGAATAAGACTTTTGGCGGGAAGTTTTTAAGAGCGCTGAATTTTATCTTACAAAATTTGTTTTTTTTTTTGTGTGTTTGTGCATAATAATGGTAGATTATTATTCGCAAAGTGTTCAAAAATAAGCTTGAGTGTTGGGGAGTGATACAATGTTCGATTTAAGTGATTTTCTTGCTTGCCAAAAGCTCCTGGAAATCGCTAAGTGCAGTTTTTCTACCACTTCACTTAGCATAACTTCTGACTCGACTTGACTTGACTAAACGACTTTATTGTATAATTTTTAATTGTTACTGGCTAAATACGTAAAAGCCACATAAAAAAAAGAATGAGACAAAACACTTTTTAGGTAACATAGGATAAACAAGCGTTTCCTAGTAGCCCTTCTATTAAGAAATAAATGAATTTGCTTGTTTCTCATTTTTCTTCAGTAATAAAATCTTAAATATAGCATCAGTATATTGTATGTCTGGTTGTGTGTGCATATCTCATAAATCGTTAGTTGTAGGTCCGGCCGTCGGTACTTTGTATGCTAATACTAATTCCTGCTACCGCATGCAGCCTCCGCTGTACCTTAACTATATATATATATATATATATATATAATAATATATGTTACCCGCAGCTCCACCCGTGCCAACAATGTGTTACGTGTCTTTCATTATTTTTTTTTGTAAGAATATGGATGGCATGTCCAAAAAAGAACTATTTCTCTTTGGGGTTGTTTTATGCAAAAAACGTAGCAAATGTCTGATCCCGGGTCTTCAAATCAATTGTCATCAAAATCGGTTCGGCGGCTTATCGGTTTATAACAGACAAACTATTTGTATGGATATGGATGAATATAATAAAAAATAGTATTTATTTTTTAGGTTTGTAGAGTACGAATCTTTATTTATCTATTTGAGATTAGCTTTGCACTAATTTTCTATTTTTTGTTTGTTGTACAAAAATATTTATATGTCGAATAATAAACTTTAAAAAAATAATTAATCTTTATATTCAGACAACTATACAGTCCATAGATATTCGTAACAATGTTATTAATAAACATAAACAACAAAAATGTTAACCCGTTGAAACTAACACATCTCATTTCTTACCCCAATGGCTGCTTCACTCGATTGATCTATTTTAAAATGGCACTCGTTATCGGTAACAAGTGTACCGCTTTGAACATTAACCATGCTTGGACGGCATTCAGCTGGGTCCGGGGAAATCTGCATGTATATGGAGGAAATAACCCCAGGATTGGAAACGTGGAAAGGGTTAATAAGGACTGAGTGTGGTTCACTTTGTACCAGAAGTGTGTTGAGAAGGGGCGATTAATGAGTGAAAATGTTTACTAAAAGTGACTGAAGTACTGTAATTTTTCAACGGTAACCTATTCTGATTTAGTTTTTTTTATATGCAAAAATAGATGTCTCAATTAACCTGTAGATTCTGGGCATTCCAATAAACCCTTTTGATATGTAACAACTTCAGAAAGTACAGCTTAATTATTAAAATAATAATGCTTACATTTTGCATTACTAAAGGGAATTATAAGCAAGCGATCAATAGAAATAATACCAAATCTTATAAATGTTTTACAACACATTAATTGCTGAAATTCAAAATCAAGTGTTGAAAATTTTTAAAACTTAATTTTAAAACATACATTTGTTAAATTAAACTATTTTAATATGGTTTTTATCGCGTTTATTACTTATTTATTTACACCTGACGTTTCAAACACTTTACAGCGTTCATGGTCGCAGGCAGACATAATAAATCATTACATACATTTGTATTTCACATTTTAATTAAATATAGCTAAGAAGAAGCGTAATATATATTAACTGAAATATAAGTACAAATAACAAAAACACAATAAACAATTTTGTAAAAAAAATCTACCTATTCAATCATTTTTTATATAAAATAGCAACAAAAATCACTGGTCACTAAACTACCACAAAAATGATGGATGATATCCAAAATCTAAACATCAACACTTATTATTTTTGACTGGTAATAATTTGTCAAATTTAACCCTACAGCGCGCGCCTACTGTTGACAAAACTTTATTACCGAAAATTGGACAATATTGGACCAAATCGGGGTATGTCTTTTTTTTTGTAAACACACCGGTGGTATTGAAACGTGATCTAGTTTTGTGACCTCGGGTGTCCACAATACAAACTTGAAATTCGGGTTTTGTAATGCGTTTACGAATTATTATTTCATTACAATTAAATCGATACTTATTTTTGAATTTAAATTGAAAAAAAAAACAACATTTTGTTACATTTTGTTTATTCGTTCGACAATCTGCTTATGATGACAATATCTCCTCTCACATGTCTACTGGTAGAGATTATTTTTAAAATGTGTAACACCTTTGTACTAAATTTATTGTAATTTTTCTTTTTTTTTATATTTATTAATTTTAATTATTTAAAAGTAAAATGTTCAAAGGAATAAAAGTAATTTGTGTTATAAATGTATATTCTACGTTCTGTTCAGCTGGATGCAAGCATCAAGCTGCTTATACACTATAATAGTTTTAAACTGAATTGGTTAACACACGAAAAAAAAAATCTTTGAAGTTCCTTTCTATTACAGAAGTACAGTAAGTATGTAAGTAAATATTCAAATTATGAAAATGCCACAAAATACAACTTATACCATTGAGCTGACAGAGTTACACACCAATCCTTACATCAGAAAATTACCCAGACCGGCCACGTCGCAACGAACCGTGTTAAAAATTCAAAATTAGAAAATGGTGAAACAATGGCACATTCGTTTACTGCAGCTTCGTCCGTAGCACCGAACAATGTGACCCATTGTTACAGCGTCCATGCCGTCCATTTTAAATGAACAAAATGGCGACCGTTCCAAATTCGAAACTCGGAGATTTGAAACAATGCGCCTCTAATCCTCGCAAAGGGTTAAATGGATGCTATTGGTCAACAGGAGCCCCGGCTAACTTTTGTTCCTAATTTGCGAGTGTGTGTGTCGGGAAGTTTCTGCGCGAGTGTGGGTTATTTACGTGTATGTGTGTAGAGTGGTGTTGAGTCTGTAGAGTGTGAAAATGTCGCTTAAATTTTATATGAACTCGATGAAACGTGGATCTGTATTATTTATACCTCACGTGTTTCCGATGGGTGTTATAAATAGTATCATGTCTTTTGTCTCCCGAAATATCTGGAATTGTTGTTTAATGATTTAAACGTAGTGTTCACCACATTTTAACTAGCAAAGCAATCTTTTGATTGTAAGATTTTTTCACTCATTTCGGCCTGACTGAGATGTTTACACTCAATAGAAATACCGCGGTTGTTGAAATTGGTCGTCGTACTAAAACAAAAAATACACTTGCATCTTTATTCAATCCCTTATAACGAAACCTTTAGAGGAGAAGTGATCAGCGTGCGTCTTTTGTGAAAAAAAAAGACAACTCCACTTTACATTAAGAAAATTATCTCAAAGAACATTTATAACGAAAAACAAAAACTCGTGTCACCACAAATCGGGACATTTTGGGACAATTCATCGAACCGTCAAGTGCGACGGGCGAATCGCAATCAAAACTTCGTGCTGGCAACACCGTGTTTGCCATAGTGTAATTAAATCAGTAGGTACACTGTAGTAGTGATAATGACGTCTTCAATGCAGACGTGATTAGTGTACTATTCCCAAGGACTAGAAAGTTAGTTGGTTATTACAATTTTAACATACCGTAAATTTGTCATAGACTGAGAAAACATAACTTTGGTGCTTTTGTTTGTTTGTTAAGTTTTCAGCTTTTCCAGTAATTAAATAATTTAATATGATTGTGAAATTGTTTTGTGTAGGGAGATACGGTGAAAGGCACGCAGAATAATAAATCTTTGTTGTAATTTTTATGAGTATCTGTTAATACAGGGTTATTTTGAAACTACTGGTCAAATTTTGTTAGACGATTCGTAATCTATATTATACCGATTGGGTAAAATAAAGTGAACCAAAAAAGACGGTATTTTTTATTGAAATCCCACCAAAAAATTATAAAGTGTAGTAACCTAACTCGCACGACGATAAAAAATAACACGTCTGTTCATGTTCGAGCGTATATTTCCGTATAAAAGTAAAAGCTTTTAAAATTCTAACGTTTCGTAAATCATGTAAATAAATGGCAAATTTTGATTATTGTCGTCTTAAATATCATATTAAAATTTAGTCGGTAGTTTCAAAATAACCCTGTACATACGTAGGGCGCACTATAAGTTTCCGGAATGAATATGAAAAAATACTATTAAAGGTACAAAATTAATTTATTGTTTTTCAAAATAATCTCCCTTGGCGTCTATGCACTTTTTCATTCGATGAAACCAGTTTTGAAAACTTTTGTGCCACTCCTCTGTGGTGACCTCTGAAACGTGTTTTTCATACTCCTCGACAGCCTCTTCTGGTGATGAAAATCGTTGACCGCGTAATTGGTTCTTAATTTTTGGGAACAGAAAAAAGTCACAAGGTGTCAGGTCGGGACTGTATGCAGGATGACTCATGAGTTCTACATTTTTCGCCTTCAAAAAGTCGTTTGTCTGTCTGGCCGTGTGAGAACTAGCATTGTCGTGGTGCAGGATGATACGGCGTTTACGGTTATTTTTACGGAGTTCGTCAATAACTTCCGGCAAACAAATGGTCGTGTACCAGTCACTATTCACTGTACGACGATTCTCTAAAGCAACAGTAGCCACGTGTCCAGTTTTATTAAAAAAAGAAGCAATCATCCGCTTAGATGCACTTTTCACGCGCGCCACTTTGGTTGGTTTCGGCTCATCTTGAAAGACCCATACGCTCGATTGCTGCTTTGTTTTGGGATCGTAGCAATAAATCCATGTTTCGTCACCTGTTACTATGTCCCACACCAAATTTGACGCACCTTCGTTGAATCTGGTAAGCATGGCACTGCACCAAGTGACGCGGTCCGTTTTTTGAGCCTCGGTCAAGTTGTGTGGGATCCACCGCGAGCACAGCTTTCTCACACCCAAATGTTTGTGTAGGATTAATTGTATTTGACTCATGCCTATTTCTAAGGATGCGCGAATTTCATGGTAGGTCACATGCCTGTCTGTTTCAATCATACGGCGCACAGCATTGATGTTTTTGTTGGTCACAGCGGTGGACGGCCGACCATCGCGAGATTCGTCACTGAGATTGATACGACCACGCTTGAATTCTGCAAACCAGCTATAAACAGTTGTCTTGCATGGTGCTTCATTGCCAAAAGCTGTTTCAAGCCGAGCGATGCTCTGTTGAGCTGTCAAATTACACTTAAAATCGTAGAAAATCATACTACGAAAATTTTCCCGAGTTAAATCCATGTTGATGCAGACACACAATTTTTTAAATGGCGCCACAAGGTAAAAACAAAAGACAGTCAGATGAAACAAACTGCATTCTACAGCCAAAGAGTTATATTTTCAAATGTTGCAATACATTTTTAAATATTGTTTATGTAAGTGGCCAGTTCCGGAAACTTACAGTGCGCCCTATGTACGAGTTACAATTGCGAAAGAATGAGCAAAATGTGAAGTCAGATTTTAAAGAAATCGTTTCTTTTCATCTGCTGTGAATTCTATATTTTTCTTTTATTTTTTATTTATTTTATTCACAAAGGAAGCTTCCTAGTGGTAACTGTACCAACAGACCTCCTAATTTTCTAGAAAATTCCTTGAACTGTAGAGGCAGTGTAATAGTAGAGTTGTCTGTAATACAGTCACGCGTTTTTCTCAAAGTTGTAGTACTGCAAATTTACTATGACACAACCCACTTTTCTCCGGACTATTATTTGAATGTCTTTCAACCCGTGAGTAGGGTCTGAAGGACCCCACACACCCCTTGAGTGTGCCAGCCTGATAATGTAATTAAAACAACACCTTCATTCGTGGCTGTCGCCTTTTGTAACCAGTTTTAGTTAGATGTATTTTAAGAAAAAGTGAGATTTTTCTTTCTTGATTTTTTCTTAATTGTTGTACTTCAAAGTTTTACCCGCTCATGAACGTATTTGAACCTAAGCATTATTTTTCTTAAGAATAGGGTTAACACAACAAAAATAAATTGTTTTACTTATCAATGTTAATTTATGAGTGAAGGCGATCAAATAAACAAACTTTTGAGGATTAAATTCAATTAGTTACGTAGTATATACATACTATACGTTTGTAATTAATTTTATATTTATTACTTTAGGTATTGATATTTAAAGACTATTATAGTACTAATGTTATACAAATTTTTCATCATTTATTTGACACAGTATACTATACGCCTGGAATGGCAGAATTTGGAGATTTTTATTGACATTTTACTTGTACCTAAATTCAAACAATAAAGGCTTTTTATCTTTATCTTATCTTAAATGCTAAATATTACATTGTTCTTTTCGACTCTCGAGTGGGTAACAGTAGCATTATATTTCGATCAGTAATCGGAAAGAAGTCACGGTAGGATAGGTAGGTAAAAAAATATCAGGTTGAAAATAAACCATTGATATGAAAAATACGAGTAATGGACTTGTGTTGTTCGACTAGTGGCTAATTCCAAAACCGTGACTACTTATTGTATGAAAACAAATGGTATTAACTTTTAAACAAACGCACTGCATGTTTAAAGTATAAAATTACAGGATAGTAGTAGTAGAATTCAGTTCAGAGAGAAGTCAGAATAACCAGTGGTGCCAATACTAGAGAACCAAGACTTACAGCGTACCCTAAGGCTCCGAATCGTAAGCTGAGGACACAACTAGGAAAACATGCTAGGACAAAGAAGAAACTGATAGTGGGTTCAACCGAGAAAGCCGTAAGACCAGAGCGATAGTAAATAACAAGAAAAATTAACTCTGTGCATGGCTCCCAAGATCACTCAAAAACAAAGGACAAGCGGATCCTGCGAAATTCGGGTAACATTATACCCGTACATTAGAGCTAAGTGATAGCGTCACATTTGTTGGATTAATTCATCATCTGAATTGCCGTGGCCAGACTGATGGCCCGGAACGCCCCCTTTGCCCCCCCTTTTAGGGAGAAACTCGCCTAACTTCGGGTACATGGTGTTTTAATTGTGAGAGGGTTTTTGTTTGGTGTGTGTGGAAATAGAGACGGTGTGGTGGGATTTTTGTTTTCAAATTTAGATTCTTTTTGGAGTTCAATGGATCAAACACGGTAAAAAGTAACGTACCTAAAGTCGACTCGAAGATTAAGTAGCGTATGATTCATAATGAATTCAAAAACATTGTTTTAGGAACCTATATGATTCACTCATATGATTGTTGATGTAAAGGAATTGCCAAGAATAAAATGTAATTTTACAACAAGTGAACTTAATTTAGTACTTTATATATTTCGACTCGCAAAGAAGAATATACACTTGCATTTTACTTGGTCACCAAAATACCATTTTTTTTTAAATAAATTTAACTAGGTAAAAGCGCACACATTCAAAGCAAACACACAAGAAGCAGATTCCATTAAAACAAGATTATATTTCAAATTCAAAAAGTAACCCAATCATTCCGAGGACATAATAAAAATACCCAAATCAGCACTCGCTAGATCCTGCATCGCCATTGCCCTTTGCCACCCCGAATTAGTCTTGGGGGGGTTCCCCCCTCAGGACACTGCGAGTGTAGGATAAATGGGAGGGCTGGCTCTTCTGGTTAAGTGTAGATTTTCCGAATGCGGTGTTGATGACGGCGGCGTAGGGTTTGAAAGGTTTTTATCGATATTTTTTTTGTTTTTTTTTTTTTTTTATGTGTTAAATTTCTTCTTTTTCTATAATGAAGTCCTATACCTATGGTGTGGTGTTCGTTGCCTGAATTTCCTGTGAAATCATATCATGGTCTGTAGTATGGTTCCCCATCTCTGAACAGATTCTTCATTAATCATATCAATGGCTTAGAACTTTTAACTGTTGAGTTAGAATCAGAGTATAAGTCAAAAGTCGTGTGGATTATTTCGTGCAATAGCAATGATTACTTCTTCTAGTCGAGTCGAAATGGCCTGCCTCTGTAATAATTACTATTATTGCTCTACGAATTTATTTTTCCATTGATTAGTAGAACAAAAACATAAAAATCAAGAAGCAAATATGAGTTCAATCATCATCCTAGCGTGTATTCCCAGTTGCGTCGTCAGCTTACGCCTCTGAGCCTAGGGTACGCTGTAAGTCATGCTCCTAGATTTGGCGAAACTGGTTATTACAATGAAGCGACTGCCGTCTGACCTCCGTAACCCTTTTTGCAGGGAAACCAGACCAACAGGAACATGACCCGAGGTGTGTTAGTGGCCAACAGTGTCAGAATTTTTCAGGCTGCCCAAGGCATCTGACACAGCTTAACGACTGTTATCTATCGACAACTACCGGGACTAATGGCTTAACGTGTCTTCCGAATCACGGAGGAGTTCACAGAAACATTATACTAAATGGCGACCAATCCAATAGTGGTCGTATCACGCCGTCGCTTGATACGCGCATTCGCTATGGATACGCGGGTCGACTAACGGCTCCTCAAGATGAGTCCAATCATTGGATTTTTTTTTTCTAAAATAGTTACTAAACTAAAACTAAAACAGTATAATATAAGGACAACATCAAGGAATAAATAGTAATTTATATCATTGATGATGTTATTGTGTTTCTAAAATAAATCATTTTCTTTCCTATATTGAAAAAGACTGGTGCTGATTGTTCGCCAAAATATAAGATTAACATTAGAATAGTGACAGAGTTAGGTTTTGTAAACATCGAGACATTTTGTAAACATCGATAACTTTATCGACACCCGCGTACATCCCTACTCCATTCCCCGAGACCGTTGGACAGCGGTAGTAAATACTCGTGTAAAATTGTCCACATTCCCTCCTGCAGGCATTGTCTTGTATTCTTTGTGTGGAGGGTTCTCCATAACTTTGTACGTAGAGGTGTGTTATGTGTTATCATCACTTTGCTTAATAGGGAACCCTGGAGAACGTGACGCAAAAAAAAACAGGTATTCTGGTTCTTTACCTGAAAGTCTCTTACTTTTTGTATTCATTTTGGAGCTATTTTAATGGGTTATTGAAATAGTCAAGTGTAACCATGACTATGTACGTAGATTTTTGTTTACCTACTAATAAAACCACGAAGTGAATTAAAATATTCGTGACTTACGTGGCTGAATAGGTGATGTAGATAGCTCCCACAGAATATAGATAGAATACCACATTAATTGAAAATTAATGTAGAATAACAATTTGAATTTTGAGAAAATATCCAGACTTTCGGGTTTTACATACGGGCCCTTAGACAAGTAACAATTTGAAAAACGATAACGACATTCCAAAACAAAAATGTATGGGATTGACATTAGCCGCGCTAAATCACGTGGTCGATTTTCATACTAATTCCGAAAGATCGCGAACATGAATGTCGATATCGTGTACTGTAACTTATCTACGGGCCCTGGGCCGTCATATATATGACCATGATGATTTATTAAGCACTAGCTATTTCCCGCAGCTCCGCTTGCGTCAAAAAGCAGCTTATCTTTGACTAAGGGCTTTAAATTTCATCAATATCTGTTCAGCGGTTTGGTCGCGAAAGCGATATAGACAGATAGACTTTCACACTTATAATATTAGTATGGATATAATGATTTCTTATGTAATCGCGATTGTTATTCATTAAATTAAACTATTTTAATACGGTTTTTATCGCGTTTATTACTTATTTATTTACACTTGACGTTTCGAACACTTCACAGCGTTCATGGTCGCAGGCAGACTAAGTTCACATTTGTCTTTGATGCCATAAGATTACAAACTACCGCCTGAAATTTTTATTGGGAACTATTCCGATTCACGCAGTATTGGCTCACAGTATCTAAGGGTCTTGCAGTCTGCTCCGAGTTTACGATTTTATTCACTTAATGACTGGGTCCCAAGCTGGTGGTACCTGCCATCCATCCTCTCTATTGAAATTAGGATGTTTTTTTAATTTCAATAGCTTCACGTAACATCCTTGGAATGCATCTGTTTTCCTTTGCAAGGACTTGAGGATTATCAAAACGCATATAGTGGTTGGGTTTGTCTAGAGCGTGTTTACAGACTACAGACTTGGTTGAGCGTCTATTTTTCATGTCAGCAATATGTTCTTTTATACGGGTATTAATGCTTCTCTTTGTTTGCCCAATGCTTCAATCAAGACCTATTACAAGCCGCATAAGAAAATAAACCAATTTTTAAGACCTGTAAAATCCAATATCCCATTGCAAGATGCTGGAGTTTATAAAATTGACTGTGACTGTGGTTTATCATACATTGGGCAAACAAAGAGAAGCATTAATACCCGTATAAAAGAACATATTGCTGACATGAAAAATAGACGCTCAACTAAGTCTGTAGTCTGTGAACACGCTCTAGACAAACTCAACCACTATATGCGTTTTGATAATCCTCAAGGCCTTGCAAAGGAAAACAGATTCATTCTCCTTGGAATACGTTACGTAAAGCTATTGAAATTAAAAAGACATCCTAATTTCAATAGAGAAGATGGATGGCAGGTACCGCCAGCTTGGGACCCAGTCATTAACTTAATAAAATCGCAAACTCGGAAGCAGATTGCAAGACCCTTAGATACTGTGAGCCAATACTGCGTGAATCGGAATAGTTCCCAATAAAAATTTCAGGCGGTAGTTTGTAATCTTATGATTTCAAAGACGAATGTTAACTTAGCCTGCCTGCGACCATGAACGCTGTAAAGTGTTTGAAACGTCAGGTGTAAATAAATAAGTAATAAACGCGATAAAAACCGTATTAAAATAGTTTAATTTAGTATGGATATTCTGAGCTCTGGAACGTAGTTGAGCAGAAGGAGTTTTTGAAAAGCATGACTCACTCAAAACCAGCTAGTGAAATGATTTTATTTCGAAATCGAATAATTTTCATTTTAAATGTTAGTCTATTTAGGTGTACTCATATTTATTCTCTCGACAGCCATTTATATAGCTGTAAGAATTAATTGTAGATTAAGAATAGAAGGGTTAAAGAATGTAACATTTTGTAAACGTTAGATGTGCGTGTCACGCAAAGAGAGGGTTAATTGCTAAGCACAAATGAGATGCGCAGTGGTTATGGCCAACCGACCGACACCTGCCGTAGGGGCCGGCGTGCACTGAAATCGAGAAATAAAATTAGACCGCCATTTTTACCCCTTCAAACTTGAAAAAAAAAATACTAGGTTTCTAATATCAATAAGTGTTTTCCCACCAGTTTCCGAGGAAATACCGAAAAATTCGGCTTTGGCTTACGTCACAGTTAGATAAAATAATCAGTTGAGAAATTTCAGCTTGCCGGTTGTTTGTGCGCTTACGCTTTTGCTTTTATATATAGAAAGTATAGTGCAAAAGTAATAAAATTCAGATATTGTACCACCTCTGGCGGTCTGGTGCTTGAATGGATCACCAACTTAAACTATTTTAAAACCTGTTTACAAAAAAAAAAAACACGGATAGAGTCCAGTTCTTATATTATTAGTAAAATACCGACCTTCTATAGAAACAAAATCCTGACCACTAATTAGTAGATTTGTATGGAAGGTCGATTGTTTCTTTTCTCTTTTTTCACATGTATTTTTTTTTATTGAAAGTGTTTTTTATTTTTATTTTATGACTCACCTTGGGTCGGTACGCCATCTTAGTAGTAGTAGTAGAAAGTGATTTAATCTCATTTTCTTGAAAAACTGTAAAAATATACTGGGTGTTTAAAAAATTTACTTTAATACAATGTGCAATAGGCTAGTTTCCAGAGTCAAAAGACTATCATTAAAATTAGTCTGTCATTTAGGGAATCAAAATATATTGGTGACGTATTTTTTCTTTTGTCAATTGAGCGAGAAATTATAAAGATATAACGCATCAAAGTTTAGGAGTGGCTCGTGACGTCACATATTGCGAAAAAGTGTAGCACACTGTGACGTCACGTGTGACGTGTGTGTGGTAAAGATATGGTTCCGTGGAACTTTAACGCACCATATCTTTATCATTCTTTGTTTAATTTTCAAAAGAAAAAATAAGTCTCCAATATTTTTTGATTATTTAACTAACGGACTTATTATATTTTTTTAGGAAACTAGCCTATTTGCAACATTTTCAGTAACCGTCGGCCTTACCAACAAAATGTCTCCCTTTCACCTTCTACTTTCGCTTGCGTAATCTTATTTTTGTCCTCGCCAAGGGTTTATGACCTTAACCCCAAACACAATAAGACCTAAATTCCTACCTCCTACAACTGGACTTAAAATGTATTACCTTTTATTGTGATCCTCAACACGGATTAAGAGAGAGCGCGGTTTTGAATTTTGATTTGGATTGTAGCGCCAAACGTAACCATTTTAAATAGACCTATGGAGGATCACTCTAAGCCCGATTTTAATCCTATCTTCAAACTTTTCAAGGAGGTGTGGAAGGTTAGCTTAGAGTGGTCGGTACTATGCACACCTATTTTGACTATGGCCCTGATTACATTCTCTAGAACGGCTCTTAATGAAGATTTTGAATGTTGGTAGTGGGTCTCTTTAAGTAGTTGGTGTTAATGCTGCTTGAGGCTGTAATAGTCCTTTCTTGAAACTTTGTCTTGTGCCAATAGGTATTTAGTTAGACTGTTTTTGCGACTACTTCCGCTCATAAATACAAAATTCTCACTCCACTTTATCTTTCATCCAAGCGTATTTCCGAATTGCATCAACAGCTTATGTTTTAGAGACAAAATTATGCTTTGATGATCTAAATATAGCGGCATTGGTTATTACTATGGAGCTACTGCCGTCTGACAGTGCGCATGATATATGCGCACCGTCAGACGGCAGCTACAAGGAGACTACACAAAAAGGGCTAAAAGCTACAAGGAGACTACACAAAAAGGGCTAAAAGCTACAAGGAGACTACACAAAATTTTATTCAGATGGAACTGGGTAAGTTTCATAAAAATATATTAGTTTCATCTATTAAGAAAAGAACTTCATATGTAGTGATGTTCCTTTCTCAATGTTTTCATCATACAGTTAGATGTGTAAATAAAAAATGAATTGGCTAGTAAACTTTTTCATAAAAATGTCTAATTCGTAAACCATTTCGAGGAATAGGCTTAGGGAACAGATTACATTAATCAGATCTTTAGTTAAGCAAGTATTTTTGAAAAAAATCGCAGAAAACCCAATGACTTTCATTTTATAGCAAGGTTAACGTATGACGTAGCCGGATAACTTCAGGCTATTCACATTAAATTTTCTAGGTTGGCAGCACAGGGTAGTGAATAAATATTTTTTGTTTGGTAGCGCGTAATTAGGCGCTTCACGTACTTGTCACCCATGTCAAATGTCATCTCTGTTCAAGTAAACATAACCCTTAATTAACCTAAGTACATCTTCATTACATTCATTCATACATTATAATGAAGAATCGGTGTCCAATTAATGAAAAACAGATGTCAACGGATTAAGAGACGGCAGTAAGTCCAATAAACAGGCCAATATGCAATAGATATGAGAAATAGGGTAGGTACCTAGTTAATTGGCGATTGTAAACAAACAAGAAACCAACTCTCGGCTCGGTCCATCCTGACTTTGACATTTGACACTGACATACATATTTTTTAATACCTTAGTAATTTTTGCTTTCTTGCAATTCGAAATGGCCATTATAGCTGCGTGACGTCATCACTCTAAAATCTTTAAAATTAAATAACAAAATAAATATAATTTTAAGATTTTTTCCCTTCAAATTGTATCTCGGAAATAGTCTATTCTATCAATAAAATATATAAAATACACAATTTATTTTTTAGTTGACTAGCCCATTGTTGACTCTAAATGATTGTTAGAAAGGAAAAAGTTTAAATAAATTTCGGAAGTTATTTTTAAATTTAATGTATTATTCATAATTACATTTTATTGTAATCATAATTATCAGTTTCATGTAGGTAAGTAAAAAATCTTCATTGCATTAAAGGAAATACATCTATACTATATTAATAATCTACATCTACACTTCTACATCTACATCTACACTAATATTATAAAGAGGAAAGATTTCTATTTTTGTGTGTATGTTTGTAATGAATAAACTCAAAAACTGGAATTCACCATTGGAAAGCTACATTCACCCTGAGTAACATAGGTACATACCGCAGTTGGAGCTGCGGGAAACAGCTAGTAATATTATAAAGCTGAAGAGTTGGTTTGTTTGTTTCAACGAGCTAATCTCAAAAACTACTAGTCCTATTTAAAAATTCTTTCTGTGTTGGGTAGCCTATTTATCGAGGAAGGCTATAGGCCTGGACGAATGTCCATTGGATCGTGACGGGCTTCTATTAAAAAAATAATGTTATTTGCTCTACAAACATTAATTTCTATATGACATTTTGTATTTGTATAAAAAAATCGGAATGTAATCTATTCACATGTTTTTTTATTTTAAATACAACGGAATCTTTATTCACATTTTACGCTATTTTGGTAACTTAATTGCAATAAATAAATTTCCTTCAACTTACCGAAAATAAGAAAGAACATAAAAAAAATGAACTAATCAAAATAAAATTTCATGATCGGTGGTGCCAAGATCGCTGGCTGCGTTCCCTCGCTGGATTGCAACGCTAATAATTTGAGCAAAGTAACAGCCAGCTTACTTGTCACCGGCTGAGATAACACAGGGAGAAATATATATTGTACGTATATTTATAACTAAATTTATAGACCGATGGTCTCTTTGTACCCCTTTCGTCCGTACGACCAGTCATTAGGGCGTTTTAACCCTTCAGCGCAGCCCCAAAAACGGGATGACCTCTCAGACCCGGTTTTCCCCGTTTTTATCAAAATTATTAGCCAACACTGTCGCGTGGCTATTGTGGGTTAAAAATGTTATTTTCACATAATAATACTTTATTATTTATTGTTAAACACATGTCGGTTTGACCATTATTTTTATTGGCGTTGATGTGATGTAAGTTATAAATTTTTTACTAGAGTTTTGTGGTAGAAAATAACATTTTAACATAGGTTTTTTTTTTTAGTTTAAAAACTGTATCCCAATTTCTTATGGGCGTAAGTTGAGAATGCAAATACGAAAATACGCTCGGTTGATTACAAAGTGTGGGTACTAAAAGTGTATTGTCCAGTAAATATTACAAACGAACATGCTAAAAGCATTTTCTATCAAGAAAAACGTTCGGCGCAGTTCAACAATCGAAACCAAACAAAAGTGTATCATATTTAACGCAAGATCACATAAAAAAATAATAGTACTTACTACACCAACTGCGTTAGCAAAAATGTTATGTTATCAGAAATACGTGAAATATATTATTTATTGATTTACAAAATGTATGTTAGATACACTGTAATAACTGGCATCCACATTTATTTTGTAATATAATTTTAACTATAACAAGAGCGGCTGTTTTTCAATATAACGAAAGGTTACCGTCTCTAGCCTCTTGAATACTAAAATCTCAGAAATCAAAACTTCTACAAGATTTCTCATATATTCATTAATCAAAATTATATTTTAAGTAAACGAGAGGATTTTTTTTATACAACTAAGTAGGCAAACAGGCGTACGGCCCACTGGATTGTAAGTGGTTACCGTAGCCTATGAACGCCTGTAACACCGGAGATGTCACGAGCGCGTTGCCGATCTGCCCGCTATCAGCACAGCGACCCCACTGGAGCCTGGCGACCCTACTCACCAGCAGGAACACGATACTGCATCACAGTATTATTTGGCTGCGGTCTTCCGTAAGGTGGAGGTAGTTCCCCAGGCGGACAACTCCTTACAAAATGTCCTACCTCTCTTAAAAATTGAGGATTTTCTTATTAAGTCAAAATGGCTAATGACTGCACTACATTAAATTTGCCAAATACTTTGCCACCTCTATTGCCCGGTGATTCGCCATATTTAGGTAAGTCTTCTATAGTGCAACTTACCTATTTATCTATGATCGATAGTATCGATTCGATACTACATTTTTATGCAAGCGAAGCCATTGACCGAATTTGCGATTTTACAACCCTCAAAAATCCGTTAGGAAATATTAAAATTTATGTAACTAAAATAACACGGTTGCATTGTAAGGGTTAACACAATATGTCCCTTGCACTTTTCAAAATGCAAGTTATGAATGCAAACCAAAAACCAGTTTGTCTAGAATTTGAACCCGTTTGCGAAATATATTTTGCAAAAAAATTTCTTTGTTATTATAATAGCAGATGGTCAAATTTAAATGGCCGAGTGTAATAATAAAATATTGAAATAACTCGTTAATATTTTTTCAATGTCGATATAGGAATAATTTTTTTTTTTCGCATTTCGGTTAATTGCAAAATTTGAGTTAAGAAAAAATCGTTTTATCTCAGTTAAGATTTAATTGTTACAACAATACATCAAACAATATGTTTTTAATAAATGATTCATATTAATAATTGGTGAAGTTAAAAAATTTAGTCCTTGTATTAACTTTATCCTAAAAAAAACTACGCTAGGTTTTTTTATTGGACGAAACACTGTCAAATTTAATGAGCAAAGACATTTGACACAGCCTAACGATTGCCGTCTATCGATAACAACCGGGACCTACGGCTTAACGTGCCTTTCGAAGCATGGAGGAACCCGAGATAGACAATATACTATAATGGCGATCAAACCAATACGGGTCGCGTCTCGCCGTTGCTTGACACGCGCATTCGGATACGGAGACGCGTGTAATGACACTTGGCTGTCGAGCTCCTCAACCTTTACTCGTAGAATAAAAAGTTTAAAAAAACTGTTTGCAAATTCTAAAATATACAAAAACAATCATTATAGAGCTGTAAAAATAGAAGCTCGCCACTCACGACCCCCTTTACACCGTAAGTTTTATAAACTACCCTTAATAAAATCCCCTTGGACAATGTCCACCCTGGGGGCGGGGTTATATTCTCTGCCCATTGGTCAGTCTCACATGACCACCCCATATTTATTCTTATTGGATTACCGTAGGGGTAGAATTGGAATATTATTCGTATTAGAATTACAGAACTTTTATATTTTTAAGTTTTATGTTTCAAAACTTGGTGTATACCGACGGGTTTGAAAAAAAATCCGACAGTTTGTCCTGTTTGTGCAATTTTGCTTTTAGTTAATGATTCGGTAATTAAATTAAATTAAAGGTTTTTGTAAATTTTTGGCTTTGGCTAATTAATAGGCATGACGTATAAGTTTCGTTTTCATGTTTAAATGAAAGACCTCACTATAATAGGCACAATGGTAAAAAACATGCCAATAAAACTTAAACTAACTGAGATATGACGAAGTTAAACTCACGTGCATTTTGGACGATACCAAACGCTCCATACTGATGGATACCTAGCGGTGACGTCACGCCTAGGTTATTTACAAGGGTGAGACTAAAATTAGTTCGACAACTACCTTAAATATTGCGTTTATGTAAATTTTCCGTATGAAATGTAAAGTTCCTAAATTAAAGTTTCTTTATTTTTTATGTGTTCATCGGTTATAATATATTTTTTTAGTAATTTTATATTTTCAAAATGGACTTTCCCAACAATTTATAGTGTTATATAAAATCGTCTGTGCAAAATTTTAAAGTGAAAATTCCAACAATGAGCTTAAATACATGTATGCTATCATGCCATCATATTACTTTTTCTATTTTTGAACCTTGTCGTCTACCAAATTTAAGTATAGTGTTTGTAATAGAGTACTTATAGTATTAAGAGTTTCTAGAGTAGAGTAAGATTATTCAAACGCAGGATTTTGTTTAGAATTTTTTAGTTACTTATGCGCCAGGAGCGATTTACAGATTTTCCATACAAAAATTTAAATGCAATCGTTAGAGTCATGGTAAATTGTTTTGTAACTATTATTTATCTATTGACTTAAATACAATACATAAGATAAGTTTTAAGGATTATGTTCATTGTCTTTTTTATCTTTTTGAATGTGTCAAAGTCTCTTTTTAATCAATCAATCAAATATTTATTTGCATAAAATGTAGGTTATACAATGATGTTACAATATAAACAGGTACCCAAATACATTTTACCTTTGCAAAAGGTGTGCAAAATAATACAAAAATATATAATAAATAATAAATTTCAAATCTATTATCTACTATTATTTATCTATTTTTTATGATAGTATTTGTGTCTTTTATCATCATCCTAGCGTGTATTCCCAGTTGAGTCGTCAGCATACGCTTCGGATCCTAGGGTACACTGTAAGTCATGGTCCTAGATGTAGCAGAACTGGTTATTACAATGGAACGGCTGGCCTCTGACCTCCGTAACCCTTTTTACAGGGAAACCAGGCCAACAGGAACATGACCCGAGGTGGCCAATACTGTCAGAATTTTTCAGGCTGCTCCAAGGCATCTGACACAGCCTAACGACTGCTATCTATCGACAACAACCGGGCCCAACGGCTAAACGTGCCTTCCGAAGCTGGAGGAGCTTAAGATAGAAAATGCCACTAAATGGCGACCAATCCAATAGTGGTCGCGTCACGCCGTCGCTTAACACGCGCATTCGCTAGGGATACGCGGGTCGCGCCTATCCGTTTGCTTTATTTGATTAAATGCATATATATATATATATATATATGCCATCACAATCTCTTTTTAAATTTAACGTGCATCAGATGTCACCAGTTATTTTGAGCAATATTACTTTATACTTTCATCGAATTTCACAAAACAACTCTGCATTGCGACAACACAATAACAACGCAGTTCGCTGTTGGTCAACCCCCGAGACCGGATAAAAGTTTGTAAGTTACATTAAACTGACAATTTCTGAGTTTTCCTTGTAACGAAATATCTTGTGACCAAATTTTTTGAAACAAGTACAATATCTATGTAAATACACATGTAAACTTGAACTAGAGAGAGAGTTGTAAAAGTGAGAAAATCTAGTAATTTTTGAGTATATTCCTCATCTTAGCGTTTTTCCAGTTGCACTCTGATCTGTTTGTTTCAGAGCTTAGGGTAAATGTTAATTTCAATTGAAATACACGTCAGAGGCGCAGAGGCGGTTCCGCACAACTCTGACACTAGGGTGTACATGGTTGATTGACAATGTAACCTACACGAAATGATGATGAATTGAAATACACTTTGCCTGATGGGGTAGATTGCCTGATGGGGTAGATAGGTTCTTGAATGGCGATCACGAACCGGCAAGCACAGCGTTGGACATCCACCGATCAGATGGACTACAGATGACCAGAAAAAGTTCGCAGGCAAACGCTGGATGTAAGCCGCTTCCAGCCGGCCATTTTGGAAATTATTAGGAGAGGCCGACGTCCAAAACTGGAATGCTGTTTTTGAAAAATGTGACTCAGGCAGAATCGGCGAGTCGACTAATTTTCGTTTATTATCGAAGGTTTTTTGTACAACATATAAGACATTTCAAAAATGGGCGCCTGTGAATAAGAAATTTCATACAAAAGCCGAACAGCGACAGGCTAGTGATAGCGTTGATGAAATCTCATGTTAGAGGCATATTTTTAAAAAGTATGATTCACGCAAAACTACTGGGTCGAAAGAAAATCGACTTTGAATTTGTTCGATTCACCGATTATGTCGAATGAAAGTTATTCGATATCAAATATAATCAATTTAATCATTCGACTAACTGATTTTTCATGTTACATACTTCTCAAAATAGTCCTTTTGTCAATTATACAATAATATGTGAATTAGCAAATTAGTTATAAACCATTAGCGACATCTCATCAATGAAATTCGAACAATTTATTATTGTGGTGCCATCTAGTAGAGACCTTTCGAACTAAATCATAATAATCGATGCCGATGTCCTTGAGATCTTATTGGAAAAATGTGACGCAAAATCACTGTTCAATCTAACTAGACTTATAATAATACAAATACAATGAGGCACAGAGGCGGACTTATCGCCAAGGCAATCTCTATCTATCTTTTTATCTATTTTATAAATCTTATATAATAATGTCCATTATGAACCTTTCTCCTATGACAAGTTCTATTTAAATCCGCTTGGGGCAGCACTTATTTTTCTATCTAAGTAATTTTCTTGTAAGAATTTGGATGTCTTGTTCAATTATTTTTGTTTTATAAAAGAGACTTCTTGAGACCTGAACGATAGCAAAATATTTTTTTTATGTTTTTCACATAAAATCATTTATTTGCATGACACATGATGATTACATTTATTTTATTTTTAACCTATTCTGATAGAAAAGTAGTGAAAAATTAAATGCGTAAAATGACGTAGATTAGGAGGTATTCAGAAATGTATAATTTCAGTCATCTTTCGTATCAAAATTTAAAAAAGATTTTTTTTTCCAACTAGCTTAACTTTTTAACTACTTATTACATATTGAAGGCCTTTTTTAAGCAAAGCCTACGTAATATTTTTAATAACAATATTTTATGATTAGTACCATTTTAATGAAATTATTACATTTTATTATTTTTTAAACGATTTAGCGGCATGGCTGATGGAAAGCGGTTACCGTAACCGAAAGAAGCCTGCATCACAGGCGCGCTACTGATCTTGAAGATATTTTGCTACTCCCTTGTTATTAAATTATTTATTTTTTAAAAACCTAATTTTTCTTTTTCGTATTACTTAAAAATTACTTCACAATTAATATCAACATTAAACTTTAAAGAAAATCGTTTGAATTTAATTTAGGATTTTAAAGTTCTTTTGTAACTTGGACCACACAACCAAACAACCCCTTTGTATTTTTGCTTACTTTAGTTTTGGCTACTCGATAACAGATGGCGCTAGGTGTACAATGAAATTTTGCAGTATTACTTGGCGGGAAGCTGGAGAATACCGTTTTGTTTGTTTCACAATTTCTTAAATGTTACGTTGTAAATTTACAAAGTTCTTTTAAATTTGATGTATGACTGAAATTAATATTAAATGAAAATAAATTTGACCTCCGCGGTGTAATGGTTAACAGCCGGATTCAGGATGTCCCTGGTTCGATCTCCGGTCAGGACAAGATGGGAAATTATCTTTTTCTTATTGGCCTGGGTTTTGAATGTTTATTTATAAATGTATTTGATGGTAAGTTGTTACCGTAGCCTATAAACGCCTGCAACACCGGAGATGTCACGAGCTCGTTGCCTACCCTGTCTGTGTGATTATTGCCTAAATATTTAACCTTTAATTCACTTTATAAAATTACTTAAATAATTTAATAAGTGGATAATATTTCGCTCTTGACGGTAACTCGTAACTCTATACGATTTTTTTTTTCAATTTTGTTAAATGGCGGATAGTAAGGTAATTAAGGAATTCCACACAGAATATGAATACAGTCACTGGTGTTAGACGTTAGTAAAATGTCGTGGTAGATGTCCAGAAAAAAATGCAATACACATTTTAATACAGTTTTAATATTACTTTACATTTAATATTTACATGTAACGTTTCAAATAATTTACAATATTCTTTGTCGAGTTAGAAATAGACTACAGTCGACTACTAATTTAATGTGTAACAATCGCGAAAATATGAGAAATGAAAATTCAATACATTTTAACCGGGTGTTATCCATTAGCCATATTTTTGATATGTATGTCTTTTTGTAAAATTCTTTATTATACATTAAATTAAACTATTTTAATACGGTTTTATCTCGTTTATTTCTTATTTATTTACACCTGACGTTTCAAACACTTTACAGTTTCACTTTACTTTTTTTTTTTTTCTTTATTATACATAAAAGAAAACAGTTATACAACATCGAAAGAAAAAAAAATCTTAATTATTAATGCACAATGGCGGACTTATCAACTTAAAAACAGTAAATAAAAGCTACATTCAACTACCCATTACCACCCATATATGTCGAAAGAAAATCGATTCAAACAAAAATTGTTCGTTATCGTACAAAAATTATTCCACTGTCGAGTATTGGAAAGCCGATACACGGCCTCGATTTATAGATTATACTTTACTTTATCCTAGCGTTATTTCTAGTTGCGTCGTCAGCTTACGCTTTGAAGCCTAGGGTACGGTGTAAGTCATGGTCCTAGATACTAGTTATGACACTTGGCCGTCCTATGTACGCTCTCATAGCAGCTCGTTCTTCTCCTATCCTCTACAGGGGTCCCAGCTATCGCAGCCTCGCCGCCTTGGTCTCCCCAAATTATATTTGGTATTTATTTATTTATTTAAACTTTATTGTACATAATACAATTGTATAGCACAACAGGCGAACTTAATGCTAAAAGCATTATCTAACAATCAACCTTTGGGTTAAACGGATATCGTCATGTGGGTATTAAAAATATATAGCTGAAAGCCCTCCAAAGAGCCGATTGGTAAGTTATTACAATGAAGCTTCTGCCATCTGACCTCCGTAGCCCCTTTTATAAAGAAACTAGACCAATAGGAACATGACCTGAGTTGTGTTAGTGGCCAAGACTGTCAGAATTTTTCAGCCTGCCTAGCTTGATGATCGATAACAACTGGGACCAACAACCAACAGCTTAACGTGCCTTCCGAAGCACGGAGGAGCTCGAGATTATACTTACTACCAACCATGAAACACATCAGAGTAGACCTAAACATGAGAACACACCATTTCTTGCGGTCTTGCACCAGTTTCCCAGTCATCAACTCTAAGGTTCTTTCAGAACTCGTTATTTATGTGCGGCAAAACATATTTCCGGACAATTTTAACCTGTGTCTCTACTATGAGTTTCTCTGGACGCAAACACTAGCGATTGCGTAAACAATTTTGTACACATCTGTACAGCACCGCTGGATAGTAAGATAATTAAAAAACTCCATATAAACTCTAGCTTTTGCGTTAGTAAAATCGAATAGTAGAGGCTATGGGTCTTTAAAAGGCCGGTGTGAGTAGGTTATTAATAAACCAGCGAACTCTTAAGGTCATCATACACCGTAGCAACCCCGCACTCGACCAGCACCACCTCGTCACTCGTTGTCTACGGGCGGTCCCCGGGTGGATACCTCGATTCAAGCGGTGAACGTTAGGCGGACCGTAGGTGGACGCCTCGTGGATATCGCGGTGTCCTTCATTTCATTGTTTCATTGACATATTTTATATTGCATCAACAACCGTTGCTAGGAGAATGTTACTATGGGCTACAGCGCGCGATCCACTCGGGACCCGCGCATGGGCAACGCGAAGCAAGTTTGCGAGCCACGGGCGGTCAACGAGTGATCCACTCACCGTCCAAGCGTGGTAAACCCGCGAGGCGAGGCGGTACGTGGGGCGCACTATAAGTTTCCGGAATGAATATGAAAAAATACTATTAAAGGTACAAAATTAATTTATTGTTTTTCAAAATAATCTCCCTTGGCGTCTATGCACTTTTTCATTCGATGAAACCAGTTTTGAAAACTTTTGTGCCACTCCTCTGTGGTGACCTCTGAAACGTGTTTTTCATACTCCTCGACAGCCTCTTCTGGTGATGAAAATCGTTGACCGCGTAATTGGTTCTTAATTTTTGGGAACAGAAAAAAGTCACAAGGTGCCAGGTCGGGACTGTATGCAGGATGACTCATGAGTTCTACATTTTTCGCCTTCAAAAAGTCGTTTGTCTGTCTGGCCGTGTGAGAACTAGCATTGTCGTGGTGCAGGATGATACGGCGTTTACGGTTATTTTTACGGAGTTCGTCAATAACTTCCGGCAAACAAATGGTCGTGTACCAGTCACTATTCACTGTACGACGATTCTCTAAAGCAACAGTAGCCACGTGTCCAGTGTTATTAAAAAAAGAAGCAATCATCCGCTTAGATGCACTTTTCACGCGCGCCACTTTGGTTGGTTTCGGCTCATCTTGAAAGACCCATACGCTCGATTGCTGCTTTGTTTTGGGATCGTAGCAATAAATCCATGTTTCGTCACCTGTTACTATGTCCCACACCAAATTTGACGCACCTTCGTTGAATCTGGTAAGCATGGCACTGCACCAAGTGACGCGGTCCGTTTTTTGAGCCTCGGTCAAGTTGTGTGGGATCCACCGCGAGCACAGCTTTCTCACACCCAAATGTTTGTGTAGGATTAATTGTATTTGACTCATGCCTATTTCTAAGGATGCGCGAATTTCATGGTAGGTCACATGCCTGTCTGTCTAAACAGTTGTCTTGCATGGTGCTTCATTGCCAAAAGCTGTTTCAAGCCGAGCGATGCTCTGTTGAGCTGTCAAATTACACTTAAAATCGTAGAAAATCATACTACGAAAATTTTCCCGAGTTAAATCCATGTTGATGCAGACACACAATTTTTTAAATGGCGCCACAAGGTAAAAACAAAAGACAGTCAGATGAAACAAACTGCATTCTACAGCCAAAGAGTTCTATTTTCAAATGTTGCAATAAATTTTTAAATATTGTTTATGTAAGTGGCCAGTTCCGGAAACTTACAGTGCGCCCTATGTATTAGTCGGGTGCGGGGTTACTACGGTGAGTATACGGGTGAGGTGACCTTTATAGACCACATCTACACTTAACATCAGTACCTCTACCATAAGATTTTACTAACGCAGACGCTAGCGATCGTAAGATTGAAATGGAATTTCTTAGTAATAATTAAAAGAATGTGGAAAATTAATGTTGTGACGATAGTTCCGATTGTTATTTCTACCACTGGGGTTATACCCTCAGATATTTTCAAAAGATTAGAACAGTTAGGCCTACCAAAATGCACATATATGATTTTACAAAAAGCTTCCATACTAAATACCTGCCGAATAGTACGAAAATTTTTAACAGTTAAATCCTGAAAACTTATTAACTACACCATAAAAAATGTGAGTTAGCATTTGGTCAAGAGCCCGTGCCGTAGCCTTACAAATTTACCAAGCTTGGCCTGAGAATTCCTGATGGAAAAACAAATAATAATATATAATTTATTCACGAAAAACATGGTATGTATATTGGTGTTACAATTCTCATATATTAGATCACATGTTTTGTCACAGTTAATGACATGCGAATAATTAGGTTATTCATAATTAAATTAAATCAAGCACAATTGAATTAATTAAACATAAAAACATAAACACAAAATGTAAGGGCCCTTGACATAAATGCAATGCCGAAAAAAAATTACTTATCATGGGCAAAAAATTCATTAATGTCATAAAATGTGTTTTTACATAGCTATTCGATCAGTTTCTCTTTGAATTCATATGTATTCAAATGTATCATATTATCCGGTAAAGAATATTAAGTCTATGTGGATTTCGTTGTAGCCTAACTTACATCACCAGCCTTTTTAAATAATTTTATGTTCTTTAGTGTAGTAGTTACCTTACTATCCACCAGGGGTGCTGTACAGATGTGCCATACAAAAATTGTTGACGCGTTCGCTAACGTCTGCGTCAAGAGAATCTCATGGTAGAGGCATAGAGGTATGATTGTTGCGCCTTTACAGATAAATATGAATTCGAGTTTTGTCGAAAAAAATAAAATGACGGCCAAATTTAGTTTCGAAAAATCTCGAATACGACTTCTATCTGATTTAGAGTGTGAACGAAATAAGTATTACCCGGCGATTCGCCATATTTAAGTCTTCGATAGTACAATCACAGAAATAAGATTAAATAGAAGTGCCATAACGTGTGTCAAAGTTAAGCCTCGCCATACTAAGTTAAGACTCGAGAGGCTTAACTGATCTACCTAAGGCACTTCTACGTAGTCTTATTATTTCAGAGAGTACAATATTTGACGGGACTACTAAGGCACCTACGGATGGTGATCAATTAACACCAAGTAGATATTTATGGTATTTTAATTTTCTATATCTGGGTATAATAACATTAAAATCAAACGACACACTGATTAACAAATCGTGGATATTTATTGAAATAAAAATAATAAAAATGAAAAATAATAAAAACAGTTCCATCTTTCACGTTACACAATAAAATTTGTCTTATTAATTTTTGTTTTACTATTTTGTCTCCACTTGTCGTCCTTGTTACGTATATAAGATGTCACAGAAGCTCAGACAATATTAAAAACATACATAAAATGTTAAAAACCAATGATTTCGTTTCGAAAAACATCAAAAAAGTAATTAAAAATTATTAAACGTTAACATTTTTCTTCACAACTGTACAATTTTAATAAAATTTAATGAGTTTACGATTTTTTTAATATTACATTAAATTGAAAAAGTGAAAACATTTATCTAACTTTAAAGCCCTTTCAGATAATAAATTATTGAAAAGCCTTTCAAGTCAGATTTTAAGGACATAACACATTTTTTTTTAAATGCCCGACTAACAATTCTAGGTCTTGTCAACACGACGTAAAGTTAAAAATTGCTTGGTTATCATACCACCATGTTGCAATACATTACGTTGTCTTGAGGAGTCCTAAATTATTCAAAACAAAACAGAATTGATGAGGACTCGATGGACGACAAAATGTTTCTATTATAATTTACTTATAATTATCTAATATAAATTCTATTCATTATAATTTACATTAAGTACGTATACTGAAAGATTTTGAAAAAGGTATGAGTATCTTCCACGAAACAGGATCACGAGAAACAATTTATTAAAAAAAAAACAAAACTGGAATTCTTTTCAGTCTTAAAATAACTAGCTCCCTTCGAAAATAAAGGATCAAGATCGACTTTTTGAATGATTTTATTAATTTATTATTACACTAATTAAATATAGACATTACAATAACACCTACCCTTACCGATTCCAATTTTTTTCTTTCTAAATTAAATTATTGATTACAGGAAACTCACCGTTTTTTTCTCATTTTTTTTTTAATTTAAATTTGCGTAACACTGCGTTTTTTTTAATAAATATGAACATCAATAGGTAGGTACTCAATTTACACAATACGCTTAGAATAATTATTTACAATTTATCTAAAATAGGAAACATTTTCACTTAGTAATGTACAGATATACTAACGGAACAATTTATTCCGGAACACTTACTACACCAATTAATAGATCCTATAGATACTGGAAAATCTAATTTTAATTGACACTATACAGATTAAAACTAAGTCGTGTTTAAATCAACGTAGCTAACTTTGGCATTGGTTTCCATTTTTTTATAAATTAAAACTTTTTAAAACAATGGAATAACGTTATCAGACTGAAGCGGCAGTGAGCCTGAACAAATATACATTTTAGTTTAGAACTTAGTAGCTTAACTTAGAGGAAAAAAATTGGTTGTCTGTAAAGTCGGTTTACGGACGGTAGTTTGACGTGACAACGTCAAACATTACAGTAGTATAATACACATGATCATGCCTCTTTCTCGTTCGTGCCGCGCTCTCGCTTGCGGAACGCGACAATGAGCGTAACGGGACAATGACGTCATCTTTTTTGTGCATGCAGCCCATAGTATCGAGTTATTAGACTTTGTCACGTCAAAAAATTAAATTATCAGGTATATTGTGGGAGAAATGGGACCGGTTAGAGATAAGTCACATTCGAGATCTATCGAAAAACATGGCGGCTAATTACAGAAAACTCTATACAATCGCCATTTTTTTCGATAAATATCGCATTCCACATAATCTTAAAAGGCGCGAGAATCGACGTCCAAGTTACGATTTACAAAAACTTCATAAGGTTTTGATCGATTAACCAAAAAGTAAAATACTTCTGAGAATTTGAGAGATTCCCTACAGAAGTAATTTACACTTCTACTTCGAATAGCTACTAAGTCCTTGTAAACTAGACAATAAGCAAAATATAACAATGGGAACAAACACTGGTTTAGAATACGAAAGATATGTCGATCGTAATATTTAAAATAATGCCCTTCGGTTCGCGACCCATTGGGCTCATATTGCAATAGCCGACGTAGTTATAAGCCAACTTTTCCATTCTTACGACTAGAAGTTGAACAAAAGTCGAATAGTCTTAGGAAATCATGCTTATACTGAATTGCTAAATTGAGCAGCTTTGTTTTTGTAGCTAACAATATCCATCTTTTTGAAGCAGTTTCTCTACTAGGAAATAGTAAATGAAATAAAAAGTAACTTTATGACGGTGGAGCTTATACAGCAATTATATATTGAATTGTAATAATTTCCAGTAGCGTTCCAATATTGCACGTTTTTCTAAGATCGACAATTCGACGCAAGACGCAACGTCTCGAAAAACGAATAAACAATTTAGGCCTTAGAAAATCTGGCTAGGCGGCGCGGGCGGTGGCAAACGCAGCCCGCCCCACGGGGAGAGTCACGACGCTTCGTCTCGACACGCATTCGAGTCATCAGAAAATGCCAAAGGAGCACCATTACTTTGATTCACAACACACTTCCGCATGTGCTTCTCGAGTGTAGACGGCACCGAGAACGGCATTTCACAAAACCGACAACGGTACACGTCCTTCCCAAGCCTCCCGTGAGTCTTCATGTGTCTCGTCAACTTTGAACTCTGAGCACACGCGTATGAACACAGTTCACACTTGTAAGGCTTTTCTCCGGTGTGAGATCGTCGATGGACAGTCAAGTTTGAGCAGTTCTTGAAAACTTTCCCGCAGAACTCACAAGTATCATTCCGACGGCCCTCTTTTGATTTTAACAACGGATTTTGTAATAACCCATTGCTACTGTTTTTTAAACCATCGAAAATGTTTTCTGGCGGCCTTTGCGCATGTAACGTCGGAAGCCACCAACCTTCACCTCTTTCCATTTCTAGTTTCATTCGCTTTGATGCTTCAAACGGGTTCTCAAAAGGATTGAAAAGTGGGTGTGGCTGAGGAGGCATTTTGGCAAATTCCTCTTTCAACCGTAAGGCGGCAGTCGGAGGCATGCCGTTTGGTTTATCACTGGAAGGTCCATTATTATTGTCCCTATCTTTAGCTAATTGCCACTTTAAAGAATTACCAGATTCTTGTAAAGCTTGTTTGAATGCTTCACTATATTGCGCAATATTGGATAATCCAAATTTGTCCATAAGTTCACCAACAACAGATGCACTGGGCGGATGAGCAGGAATAGCAGGCGTTTGTTTTCTGTGCGGAGCAGACGGGGCACTGCTATTGGATACAGTTAGGTCTTCAGCTTCTTCAACATCTTCCCCGTCTTCATTCTCCTCTTCTTCTTCGCCATCTAATTCCTCATCTTCCAGTTCATCATCTGAGTCATCCTCTCCCGAATCGCCACCTGATTCACCATCGTCTGTCGCATCAGGAGCTCGATGGATCTTCATATGCTTTTTTAATTTTGATGCTTTCTCGAAACATTCATCGCACTCTGTACATTTGTATGGTTTCTCGCCAGTATGGGTTCGGCGATGTACGAGAAGGTTGTTTTCGAAGCGGAATTTCTTTCCGCAAAACTCACAGGAATGAACGGCTTCATCGTTACGCTTGGCGTTCGGCGTCGACGATCTTTGTTCTGGTGGAGGTGCATCGGCCGCTATTGGTTCGATGCGTCGCTCAGGTGATGTCGAACTGTGAGGCCTCGTCGCTTCACGAGGTGTGTCCACCGTTCCGGGTCCGGCGCCCGCCGGTGGAGTCTGGCCGACTCGGGAGGGCGACGGGGAAGCGAACGGAGGAGAATGCTTCCTGGGGCTAGGAGAGCTGGAATTGCCTGTGGCCGCCCCTGGACTGGTCGTACCGGCCAGTTGCCGCAAGCGCTGCGAGTAAAAATCCAGCTGGGGTTCTAATGAAAGGGGTTGAGATACTGGTGGTCTTTCTCGCCCTGAGAGAGAAGTCGGGACCACTGGTGGGCGGTCCGCAGGTGAAGGAAATGTTTGATGAGGTGGGAGTGAGTTGGCTGCGACAGCGGCTGCTGCGGCGGCCAAGTTGAGACCATGGTGGCGAAATTGCTCAGAAACTAGTTGTTCCATCCTGAATCGATGATCATGATGATTTGGCCGTGCAAAAAGTGGCGCTGGAGGAACTGAAGGGTGTGCAAGTGGTGGCAAGCTGCCTGGCAACGGCATTCTTAGTAGGCTACCGACTCCGAATGGCGAGTGCATATCTGGTGGGGGTAATAAAGGATGGTGACGTAACGTCGGTGGTGGTAGGGGAGCGCCGGTTGATGAGCAACCGGAGCTGGATGAAGAAGTGCTTGAAGACGAGTGGTTTTGTTTGTTGGGATGCTGTGGTAATGCTTCTACGTAGATCTTAACACCATGAACGTGTTGGACGTGCTGAAGTAGCCTCCATGCTGAATGCACGCGCGCCTTGCATGTTGAGCACACGTAGTTACTTGGCTCTGTGGACAATGAAAACGGAGTTTCAAAATTGTGTACATACAAAAAAGAACATGTACATAAATGATACAATAAAGACGTCCTATTTTCGACAACGACCTATTAATACGATTTTCTAACGTCATCTCATCCGATTTTTTTCAGTAGAAAACCTTGCTCAAATATATGTAACCTATCAAATGAGGGAACACTTCGAAGGGAGATTTACAGCAATATTAACACTGGCAAAGTGTCTAGTAATAGCTTTCACATATCGTAGTGGGCCTAGAGAGCGTTCGCGGGTAGAATCCTAAGCAGAAGGGCCAAGGGTACCGTACATCGGTGACTGATCGCCCCTGCGTGTCGTGGGTGATTCATGCACCTCTAAAATCTTATGAAATATACGCAGGGTCGAATCACGTACGCTCGCTCCGGTTAAGACTGTTGATATTGAATTCTGTATCTATGTAACGTTATACGGCGTATAAGAAAATGAATTATGTTATTTCTACATTTTTTTCGTTCAGGTATTTTTCTGTTGTTAGGTAAGAAAGATACACTCCAAAATAAGAAATCTGAATGGATATGTATTTTGTGGTTTGAAAAGAAATTATAATAGATGATTGTTGTGTTTCAACATGTTTACAAAAGAATGATTATGATTATGATTGTGCATGTGTTTATAAGGAAAGGATAAATCACAATGGAGATAAAACAGACACATACACCTAATACTAAAAACTTTAACATCTAACACTTTAACTTTATAAACTAAAACTACTACACAAATTCCGAAGTTTATCTTACGACGTAACCAAAGCAACCTGTAATATGATGAGAGATTTATAGACAAAATTATCACCCAACTCTCAATAACCAATTCACAATTTCGCTGGCTGTTAGTCGTTGGTTTATGTATAATTAAATGAGCCTTTGACCAACGCTGGACTGAGCGAATCTAGTTTACTCGTAAACTAATTGTCGGTGCCAATCGCTTGGAAAGCTCGAGTTAAGCTCGTCTAAGATATAAGCTCGTAGAACCAGTTAAATACAAACGTAATGTAAAGTGGGAATAATGGAAATCACATTGTAACATAGAAGTTAAGATCGAATAGCTTACGTGGTGAATTTGACAGACATAAATTAAAAATTTACTTGATAAACATAATGCCTAAGCCTAGGATTAAATCTAGGAAGGAAGATTATTATTAACTATTTAATAGTTATTTGCACACAGTACATTTACATATAATGGAACCTTTAACAGATTTTTAGGAGTTCCCAAAAAAGCTTATTTTCTATAGGTTACGACAGGACTTCATCGTCGTCATCAGCTTTCATGTCAGAGTTTTTTGAAACTGCATTTCAAACTCTGACGTGACGAAATGACAGATGAGCCTTCAGAAACGCGGAATCAACATTATTATCAGACAATCAGGTGAATCAAGCCTGCAATGTCCTAACCAAACTGGAAACAACTAAACAAACTACACATACGAATTCCTATGATTTTTTTACCCAACTAGGCCAGAAAGAGGGTTATGTTTTTCGAGAGAATGTATTTATATATTTATACTTTATACGCATAAGGTTAGTTGGTCACCGAGCATCAAACCCGCGCCCGCAGTTTTGACAGTAATTTGATTGCTCATTGTGAACCGAGACATTTTATTATCGAGACAAGCGAGTGCCTCAGAGCTTAAAATAGTGATGGGATGAGTCATCATAGTAGCCGCCTATCGACATCGATAAGTGTCGAGATTCAAGATTTCAAATTGGAACTTCGGAATCGGGTTTTCTGTTTAGACTAACGTAGCGTGCATTACAGCAAAATTTTACGAAAACGCAGAAAGATTGGACTTCATAAACCTCCATTTAATTAAATCATCTATTATAAATTTGTCTTTAATTATAGATACCTGTATTTTAAGATCGATATAAAACTTCATCGGAGAGTCAGCGTGTAAATGACTGTATGTAAGGACTAATGCACTTAAAATACTTGATTTGCTTTCAAATAAAAATATGATATATCTTCATTCAGTTTTATCTAACTTTGAGTATGTCATAGGATTGAATGCTAAATTTGGACAACTCCAAAAATATAATTTTATCAAAAAGATAATACAAAAGAATGTTGGCGTAAGGATAATCGCAGATATGTTACGCAATTCGTCTTAAGAGTGTCTAGATAAAAAATTCAAGAATATGTTGAATGCTAAGAATTTTTATTTGCATAGAAAACTGAGGCACAGAAACATATATTACAAAAATAGAACAATCGAGTAAATTTGTTCTTTTTTTTATGTTTTAGTTAATTTATCGATGGTGTCATTAAATTTGTTATCAATTCTTTTGGTCAAATTATCACAGGATTATCAAATATCGCAGATAAACGATTTTGCTTACGTAATACTTATCGTTGCTTTATCGATTTTGTAAATTTATCGATTGTACTCCACTACAGATAGTAGGCGCGGCTCGATAAGCGATCTGACTCGACTGTTAAGACGATTATTGAATTGTAACGGTCAGATTGTGACCGACCGGAAAGATGATATTTACAGGCTGATTACGTTTTATATTGTTCCTTTTTTAAAATTTTCTCTGTTATAGATTATGTTTTATTTCCAACAGGTCATTGTGGATATCATTATAGTGGCATTTTCTATCTTGAGCTCCTCCGTGCTTCAGAAGGCACGTTAAGCCGTTGGTTCCGGTTGTTATCGACAGATAGCAGTCGTAAGGCTGTGTCAGATGCCTTAGGGCAGCCTGAAAAATTCTGACAGTTTTGGCCATTAACACACCTCAGGTCATGTTCCTGTTGGTCTGGTTTCCCTGTAAAATGGATTACGGAGGTTAGACGGCAGTCGCTCCATTGTAATTACCAGTTCTGCAAAATCTAGGACCATGACTTACAGCGTACCCTAGGCTCCGAAGCGTAAGCTGACGACGCAACTAGGAATACACGCTAGGATGATGATGATTGTGGATATCATTAGGAAAGGTCTATGTCCAGCGGTGGACTGATTGCGGCTGAAATGATGATAATGATGTTTTATTTTCTTTTTTAAATATATTTTTTTCACATTTGCTAAAGTGTTTCACGAAATTAAAAGTTTGATTTCTTTAGTTTTGATTAGACATGTAATTTATGATTTTCAATGAAATTATAAATTGCGATAAAAATATGTCCGGATATTACCTACAAGCCTAAACCGATCATATTTTAATATCTTTTCAGAAAAGTGTGAACAATGACAAAGGCTTTAATTAATTAAAATATGTGTTAGTCTTAGTTCGATAGTTCGCTTCAACCTCAAGAACTCATACCATCCTTCGCGCATTAAGATTACTGAGTGCGAAATAATCTGTTGATATTTATTTATAAAACATTACTCCATCATAAGGCTGCATCAAAATGCATCGATGTAAATTCTAATCGATGGTAAAAGGTAAAAAAACAAATGTTAATTCCATCATCTGTTCAATTGTCAGAAAACACATGTTAAAATTGAAACATCCTGTATTCATCACGATATCAATATTGTGACCTTTTTGTCCAGACTATTGTTCATTGTGTTGCGTTTTGGTCATCGTTTCGTACTAACACATAAAAATACTTAAATTTCCATGGTATAAAATAACTCTTATTTCTATGCTTAAAGAGATAATAATAAAAACGATTGCACCAAGAACCATACTAACTTAATTATAGTTCAAAGATTGTCATCGACAGATTTCAGAAGTAATTCATATCGAGTGGGTTACACGGTCAATCGACCCTGTCACCCACACAGGTATCAAAGATTTTGCGGAACCGCCATTCAGCCTCCGACGTGTTCCTTTAACGATCTCCTAATGGGAACTGGGATCAACGGCTTAACGTGCCTTCCGAAGCACGGAATCATCATTATTATCACACAATTAGGTGATTCAATCTTACAATGTCCTCACCAAACAACTGAACAAAGTATCCTGTGGGAATCGAACCTATGACCTCAGGGTTGGCAAACGCCTTAAACACTATACCACTGAGTCAGCGTCACATTTAAACAAATATTTATTGCTTTTCTTCTGACCGTACTTTACGTAGATACGGTCACTAATCGGTAGCGTCGTCATAGTGATGGGATTACGATTAAATCACTGGCCACATGACTATCGATAACATCGAGCTTCGGTGATTATCGATAATTGTTAGTGGGTGTTGGTGGTCCAGATTATACGGTGTATTAGGTATGCCATTGTTAATTTATGTTACATGATATTTAGCCTAGTTCAGGGTTTGCTTAAATCTCTTCGGTAGTACAGTCTACGACAGATAAAACTAACCTCTTCGCCATTATGGCGTTTTAGCTAGGTTTATTTGTCTTTGACTGTAGTTCCAAAAATTAGATACAAAAGTACACATAGATCCAGTTGTTTTTCTTCCCCGGCTGAAATTTAATCAATTATTTCTATCATGAATAGTTACATACTCAAATTTAAAGGTCGCACAGATATCACCAACAACAAAATTCCCAAGGAGATTAAACGTCAGACAGACGTCCAGTCATAAAAATAATGAACTTAATAAAAAATAAACAACCTACTGAATAAGGCAAACAGGCCTCACCTGATGGAAGCGATCGATTTATTTAACCCCTTAAAGCTAATTTACTTTCGTTGTATGATAGTTTTAGGCAAAGGTACAGGGAGGGAAGACATACAAATATTATCCGAACGACATACACATATATTAATCTATGTACATGTAGAAAACTAGACAAAGTCCAGGGGAACAAAAAGTGTAAATACCGTTTCGATTTCAAACGGCAATACTTGATTACCAGGCATTGTGAGGGTGAACTGGGGGGTGAAATTTTTAAACACCACCCGTCTGGACCTCCCCCCTTGCGGTTAGGGCCGCTTAAGGGGGGCATCCGGTGTTTTGCTCTGGATAACTGCAAGGATGGTTTGGTCCAGTTTTAAGATTATTTTTATTTTAGGTTTTATTAAAAGTTAAGAGAGGTAGGACATTTTGTAAGGAGTAGTCCTTCTGGGGAAGTACCTCCACCCTACAGAAGACTGCAGCCAAATAACACTGTGATGCAGTGTTGTGTTCCTGCTGGTGAGTAGGGTCGCCAGGCTCGAGAGGAGTCGCTGTGCTGACGGACTGATCGGCAACGCGCTCGTGACATCTCCAGTGTTGCAGGCGTTCATAGCGGTAACCACTTACTGTCATGTGGGCCCTACGCCTGTTTGCCTACTTAGTTGTATAAAAAAAAAGTTTCAAGTCCTGGAAGTGTAGTAATTGAATTAGTAAGTTTTCTTGTGTTCTTATGTTTTTTTTTTATGACTTGCAAATGTAGCGCGCTTACTATCGAAGACCAAGACTCACTTTCAGAGGCGAGACGAAAAGTCGGTTATTTTATTAAAATCACATACCTATGATATTTTTTATTATTATTTCCTTTATTTATTCTGTCCATTTTGTACATTTTTGAATATTACATTTTTTTTTTTTAAATACAACATTTAAAAATATACAAAAATGTCGGTGGTCAGGGCTCCAGAGATTATTATATCCAGTTCGCAGTGTAGAAACTGTTACCAACTAATATTACTAAACTGGTAACAGTTTCTACACTGCAAGCAGAATGGTTGTATGGGTAACAAAGAACAAAAATGAATACGCTGAAAAAGCATAACCCTTCCCCCGTTAAAAAAGTATATCAGGATGACACAATTAATCTAAAATTTTCACTATACTAAATACTCTTAGCTCATTATCACAGAGGATTACGCATGATTATGTAATTAAAAAAACAGCAGTATTTTTAACCTCTTTAAAATAAAACTAAACCACAAATAGCCCTGAATAGTGAAAACAGTCCACAGAATCCCTTTCCGGAAGTCGACGGCGCTGCTTCCGGTACAGCAGTTAGCACCCAGCGCCTCTAGCGGACAACGCAAGAACTAAACCGCCACTCCACTTTAAGATGACATTTTACGCAATAGAATTTTTATGCATTTTATATAATTAAAATGAAACACGTGTAGTATGTTAAAGTTACTAAATATTTCTTTACCTACTTCCAAAATCTCTTACTTTTAAAATAACTTTTAGCCAAATACGAATAGGCATTCGTAAACCAAATTTATCATTTCAAATTGTGAGCCAATCAGAAAATGACACATATCCATTACCGAGAAAAACAAAACGGTTCTATTTTTAAATCTATGCGAAATTTGAAATAAGAATGACGGGGTGGCGCGTTCCAGAGACTCGCCATCGACTTGTTATGCGGCGGATGTCCGTCGCGCCGCTGCGCTGAATGACCGCCTTCCCCTTCCGCCCCCCACCCCCACCCTGGCGTGAAGTAATAACCCGAATGGTGCAAATTGTGACCCATAACTGGAGACATGTTACTGGCATGCAAGAAATATAAAATAAAAACTAAATTACGAAAATGGAACGCGGCTATTAAAACCATTTCGATTAAATTGAAAGTGGAATAAAGCTGAAATTTGCTTTATGTTTAAGCGTCCTTTTCTCAAATGTTGAATTTAGAAGTAATAAGTTGGTCAAGTTTAAAAGACACAAAATATTATTTAAAAACTGAACGCGGTTCTGTCAAGGTGAGATGACGCACTCACAATGATGTCTGGGTTAAAAGGACGCAACTGAAATAATAATTTACTTGTTTCGAGTATTTTAAGTAGGTACATTAAGTGTATACAAGTAGAGATGACCGATTCGACCGTGTATCCACTCGAGTATTCCATAAGTAAAAATCAATGTCGAAATAGTAAGTGACCTGTAAATAATTAAAATGCTGAACCCCATACAACCTTCAGATTTTTCCATCTAACGCGCTGTCAATTTTTTGTTATATTATTACATGAAGCGAGTTTACATTACATTATTTACTATTAAAGTGTCAGTTTGTAATGAATAAGTTTTTTTTCTGTTATTTAATGCGATTGTTTTAAAGGTCAACAAAGGACACGCTATTCAAGAAAACGGACATGACGCCACATCGTTTACTACTCTTTCTCTCTGCATTGTCATAAAAACAACTTTACAATAAGCATAAGCTTTACGTCCCTGTATGTGACAGATATATCAATAAAGTAATTCTATTCGTAATGTAAAAAAAAGCATCGTACTTCTGTCTTTTACGGATTTCAAAACTAACAAGAGCATTTGTAAGAAGGGTTGACATTGCGTTGCGTCAAGCATTAAAAAAAATCTTTTATTTTTTTAGTGTCTTATAGAAGCTATAAGTAACTTAGAATGCACATAGGAAAATGTTAAGACAATTATGACTAAAAAAATATTGAACAATATCTTCTATTAAATTTCCCGCCTTTAACAGCAATTAACGCCTATTAAAGATGGCGACGACGCGCCCAACTAAACGCGATTTGGGTAAACTATCGTATTACTCAAATGCGGTGAGCTCCCACAAAAATCAGTTATTATGGCGTTGTACTATTAAATACCGTTATTGATACTGTTTAATAACGTGCCATATTCATATATCCATTAGATACATAATTTTGATAACTAAATAGAGGCAGTAAGTTGCACTGGCAATATCTTTAAGAATATTGTTGTCTAAACTAATATTATAAAGAGAAAAGATTTGTATTTTTGTGTGTATGTTTGTAATGAATAAACATAAAAATTACTGTGCCGATTTCAAAAATTCTTTCACCATTGGAAAGCTACATTCACCCTGAGTAACATAGGCTATATACCGCAGGTGGAGCTGCGGGAAACAGCTAGTATTAAATAAAAATAGGAGTCCGAATTTAATAGCATGTCTGAAGAAAACTTAGCTCACATTTTGATAATAAAAATGTGTTTTATGAATGGAAAAAATGGCTGAATTACAATAAAAAAAAAAAAAAAACAGCTGTTTTATATTTAAAGGGATTACAATGGGAAAACAGAATTCGAAATTTCAAATTCGACACAAAGATTCCATTTAATGTTAGGGTTGTGAAAAATCGACGTCAAAATTACTTGTCCAAAATCCTGTAGATATTGTTGTCAGATCGACGACGGCCATCCTAGCCCAACTGTGGGCTATTTTAAACTCGTAACAACGTTGACGACACATGTGTTACAGCCATTACCACATATTACAAAAAATGTTGGAAAAACAATAAAATGAGAAGGGGAGACCGCCGTAAGTGTCGTTTTAAAATCTGTATCGATACAGCCCTAAATTGATTTTTATGCTTGTAAATTGTTACTTAGTTTTGATGTTTTGTTCGATAATTGCCATTTTGATAATACCACGATTCGGTATTATCCGTCATTTATTAATAAAATTTTGTTCATAATCTTCCAAAAAATTAGTGGATTTGCTTCTCCAATGCATCATTTGAGAATTGTTAATGACAAAATATCGTTTAAAGAATGAAAATATAATCAAGATGCCAAAGTATTTTTTCCAAAATATTCACTGGTAGTGCTAAAGTAGCAAATATTGATACAACTGCAGAAACGGTATGAAAACAAAAATTATATCATATTCTACATGAACCGACGTCTTGGTGATCTATCAGTATAACTATGATATATTTACAGGCTCCCAATGCATTATCGCCATTCTTAAATCAGCTATCAACAGACTCTTTTCACTAAAAGGGTGAACTTCACTATAGAAAAGGTTGACCCCTCATAAAGACTTATCACCTCATATACAAAATAAGGTTGTACTAATCCTCACTGAGAACGCGAAATGAAATTTTATCTCACCTGATATAGAGATCAATTTCGAACTCCCAAGTCTCGCGAAGATGGGATCTCGTCAAGTTAGCGGTACGTTTTTTTCACAACAATCTCCTCGGACTTAACTTATGTTATCTCACCCACGGACGTCACAAGGAATAGAAGCCCGCACGTACATAATAAGGACGATATTTCTAAAGAAATTTAAATTCGCCCGCAAAGGTCCCGAGATAGGATTAAAGATTGGGCGGCGAGATGGCCCCTTTTGTGGCGACCCTTAAGAAAACATGTCTTGATATGGAAATCTCGGACTTAATCGAGAAATCATTTGCGGGGGCGATCATTTATCAAGAAAACGGTTTATGAATGCGTAATTAGCTAGCAAAGGGTATGGATTTTGGAAGCGTCCAACGGTCGGATCTTTTTTGTTTGTCTGCTCGAGTGGGCAAGGAAAAAGTGTGTCGTGGTGCGGACATATCGGCGTTTTGCGGTGCGGTAGACCATACGCGTTCAAGTTTGAGAGGATAATACTATCAACGGACACGCTCAATGCGCGAGGGGACCTCAAATCGACACAGCTGACCGAAACCACATAATTGATGTTAAATTATCGAAGAAACTTCACTTTGATTCTTCACTCAACCACAGCTCATGTTTACACATAATGGGGTTTTGTATCTCCCGACAAATATTGAACGTAGCGATCCAGTGGTTTTAAAACGAAACATCTCGCCCGACAATTCATTAATTTGTTACTCAAACATGAGACCATGCTGGACCCAGTTCACACTTGATCCAATATTTGTTTTGATACAAATAAGTGTCGGCCATTGGTATCCATCGTTTTGTGATGATAATGACTGTGCCACCGTGCTGTGGACTCAGCCCCGTGTTTTGAATGAGCTCATTGTCGAAATGTTAACGACACTCATTCTAAACAAACATGGAATTTTCTGCTTTTGAATTTCAGTTACTATGAACGGCATTACTAAGAATATTAGTACCGACGACGAAATAACTATTTATGGTGCAGCAAAGGGACACGCGATCAGCACGAGACAAACCTCCCCTCACCTATCACACGAAACGACGTCACATCTAAAATTAAATCCCACTTATTTAAAACCCGCCACTTAGCCGTCCCGTCTGTACAAAAACTAAAAATATCCAGCATTGTGTCACACTCAAAGAAGTTCCATAGGTCACGGTGAACCCAGTACCATGTACCACGTGTCACAAACACGCCAAACATTTTTTATCTTTGAAAAAATTATAAAAGGCCGCCTCTAACAATGGGACCTCGGTAGCATCTTTGACAATTATAATATCACATTGTGTTGTTCGTGAAAAACCATTACCGCCAGTCAGATGTCCTTCAAAAGTGAACTTTAAACGGACGACACATAAGTCGAATATTCAATAGGTGATCTCGGAGACCTTAGCTCTTTTGTCAGTTTCAGAGTCATGGTTAACACAGGGGTCATCACAAAGGCACATGATAACAATGCGCGCACGTCAATCGTGTGCTCATGCAAATAAATTTTTTCTTCAAAAACATCCCCTTTATCTGTTCAGATAGTGATGGGGTTAATTAATATGTACGAAATAATACAATTAAAATTAAGATCCCTTTTCAAGCTGCCACGAGGTCGCGACTTACTGTCACCATTAAAATTATAGTCTTGTTGTGACAATACGCTTATATTTGAATGCGGTTAAAAAGTTCAGACAATTTATAACCCCGCTTCTTTTGTTTCTGTTTATCAATTTGATATTTTATTACCGGGGCCCTCATGGTTTATTGAATGTAGTTTGTATGACAGCTCACTTGAAGGGGTTAATATGAACGTTTAGGATAAACTCAATAAGCCGAAACAACTGGTGTGGAGCCAAACCTGCAATTGACATTTCTATGATATCGCTGCGATATAGAAAATACGGGTTTGATTATAGCTTGCGTCATATTTTAATGACATTGTTTGTTCACGGCTATTTTCACTAATACTTTATTCACCAGTAATGTACACATTTTATCAGGTTTGGTTTTCTCTTTTTATGATTATATTCAGAAGAGCAGGATATAATGTAATGTTCATTTTGGCAGTAATCTTGTCACAACAATTAAAGAAAATTCCTCTACAATTAAAAAAACATGTTTACGAAGCTCTTAGAGGCGATTGTAAAAAAATATATGTGTATACAGAAAAACTGCACACAAAATATAGAATTATATCATGATCATCATCGCATAGTCAATCCACTGCTGGACGTAGGCCTCTCCTAATGATTAACAGTAAGATCGGTTGGAAGCGGCCTGCATCAAGCGTTCACCTGCGATCTTATTTAGGTCATTTGATGAAATAGAATATATAGAATGATATACTCGAGTCTATTAAAACCGGTGCCAAGGAGGTGTATGAATTTAAGTAACAGTAAAATATCGTCACTAGAAAGTTCACAGTTCCAAGTGATCATATTTTCTGTGCACAAAACAGTCCATAAACTGCGGGTTGGAATTTTCGAACGACAATTTTCGGGTTTAAGAAGGCTTTTGTTGTGCAACGGTTTAATACAAAAGTGTCAAATGACGGCACATCTGCCGGTACAAAAGGGTTAGGCAGATAGATTATTTTTCGAAGCCCCCGCAAGATTTCGCTTATACAGATGTTCAGAATTCTTTTATGCTTAATTTTGAACGGGTAAAAGATTACCGATATCGTCTTTGCTGGATTTTTTTTTAAAGTTTTTTGTATGAAAAGAAGATAGGAAGAAGTATGTTTCCCGCCATTTTAATTAATTTTTCTCACTCACACACGTAATTTTGATTTTTGGATTATAATCATGGCTCTTATTTTTTAAATTAAGTTTTTAAAGCAATTGTAAAATATCTACACAACATCAAAATTTTTATCATTAATTGACTCTACAATTTAGAATATACTTTGGCCTCAATAAAATTTGGAACATCCTGTTTTCGTCAGCTGTTCCGAACTGTGACGAGATTATATCCAAAATCCAAAATGTATGGTCTAAACATGACTTGCAATTACCAAGTCCAGCATTGTTGTTGTGCAACTTGCAACAAGGACAAAGGAACGTAAACGTGAAGATAAAATTGTCACCAAAATTCCTTTTGACGCTGTCCAAATCGTAGGAGTCATTAATAAAATACTAAAGACAACATGAAAAGACGATGACGCGGTGTTCAAAATAAAATGGAATTTTTCAAACGCACGTGTCTTTTCCGTTGTCTGTTTAGGGAATTAGGAGGCGTGACGTAAGAAATTATATTCGAAACTGACCTAATCGTATTTGAAATTTAACAAGGCTTTTCTTTGTTAGAATACCTTGGTCCTTACTAATATTTGAACAGACAGCTTTTAAGATTATGTGCATGAAAGTGTAAAAAGCATAGAAAGTTTAATTTGTAGGGTCTATATAAAACTTTACGTTTTTCGGTATTGTCTGTTATTTCTTTTCTTGTTATTCTATTGTTCCAATTAAATATGTAAAAGTTTATTTTTTCAAACTTACCGCTATGCATTGTATTAGATTCGGCATCAGCAACTTCGGTCCTAGATTTCTTCTGGTCTTCAGGAGATCCGGAGGTATCCATGTGTTCTTGTTTGATTTTAGGTTTGATGTCTTCATCAGGGGAACTGGATGGTATGGGTGATGTGGACGCTCTTCTTTTAGGAGTTGACGCTTCCACGTCTGGGTCTGTTGGATAATGAATAGCTTATATTAATTTTCAACTTCTTAAATGGAGTATTTTTTTTATTAAGCTACATAAAAATGGATGCTCATACTACTATTCATAATGTATGTCGCTTTGGGACACTTGACATTTTTATTTCATAAAGAGAAGAAAAATCGAGCTTGCTTTTAGCTAATTTCGAACTAGCTAAAGTTATGATGCTTCGTACACATTTAGGATACATTCGCAATGTTTAAGCAACTAAAAAGAAAAACTTTGATTCTTTGACTCCCTTTTGCATAAAAAAAATTAAAATATTAATTCCAAAAATTTTATGAAATAAACAAAACTTGCGAATGCTAATATATGTACGAAGCATTACTGATCTTACCATCTAGTAGTCTTTTGGGTGTACTAGATGCTCCTCCATCTTCCAAAAGATCCGGAGGGGCCATTGAAGGGCTTGCAAGGGGAGGGGTGTGGACTCTGCTATTTGGAGGCCTCCGAGCAGTAAGAAGTGATGGTCTTCGACTCGCGTTGGTAGAGACTTGTCCAGGTCTTGACCCATCTTCTTGGTCAGAGTTCGGTCCTGTGAAATTTGTTGTTTGAAATACTATGCTTCATATGATTTTGGTGGAAATAGATATTTATTGATATCATTCAAAAGCTAAACTATCATCTAATTATGATTTCTTTGACTTCGGGCCTCGGGATCCGATAAATGGCGAATTTTTCTTTAGAATCAGACTTTTTAAATTTGCCTTATCTTGGAACAAATACTGTTCCCGTAGGATTCACGCAGATGAAGAATCTTGAGACACAAGATTAATTTATTATATCTTAAGACTTATGCAGTTGGCATATCTCTGGCTTTAAGAAGGCTGTTATTAGCAAAGTCGGTCATGTGATGCAATTAGAAAAACGCTAAAATTATGATGATAAAGATTATAGACAACAATTTATACAGGTTTTTGACTTCGTCAACATTTACCTTTTCATAAATGGTTATGCTCCCTCTTACTTCTTTTTTAAGTCTGTTTTTGCTTTTTTTTTTAATAATATATACAGTCCCACTGCTGGACCTTTGCCCTTAGTCTCCCCCATGCTCCTCCACTCATCTCGTTCTATAGCGACTATCTTCCATCCATTTTATATAATCGCACCAACGCAGCCTTGGTCTTGCTCTTTTTCTCCATCGTATTGCGAAAAAATCTACAAATGTTGTCACCGTTTTCAAATAATGATGAGAAGCAAAATAAGATAACTCACCAGCACTGTAGCAATGGTAGGAAGTGAGATCTTTATCACAGGAAGAGACTTTGTGTTGGATGAACCTGACGATGTCGGCCAGGGCGAAGGCTCTCCGGCACGCGCCGCACGTGAGGGTGTCTCCCGGCATGCCTGGTGTTGGTGATCCACCGCCTTCTGCCGCGCTGTCCGCATCCGCTGGGGGAGAAGAGTTAATTTTAGTATTAAAAATAGGTAGAAAAATAGCAACATTGTGTCTGTTGTCTACAAAATGTGGACTTACTAATAAATTTAAGAAATTGAATATATTTTAATTCTACCCGATAATAGGTACTACACAAAATTCGTCCGAAAAGGTTTAAAAGTCCGAATTAGGTTCTATGAAGCCGAGAAGTCACTAAATCGACGTCGGGCAATGGAATCTACTAAAAAAAAAAAAAATTGGAACAACCAGTGTTCGTGGCAAAATTGGGAATAACAAAAACGCGACTTCCGTACGTATTATGAAAAATTTTGTATGAGGCGCTAGAACAGATTAGCAATAAAGCATTGTAATAAAGTATAATATACTCCTGTAGATATGACACCAAGACTCAAACAACTTTAGCAGTTGAATATGAACAATTAATTCAAAAGTTATACGTACTTAATATTTATGTTAAGAACAAATTTTGCGGATATTTTGTCAATATCGAAGAATAATATAAGATTTCATATTCTATACGAAACATTCCCCACTGGATCATGCGACATATGGGATATGATTTATGCTCTGTTGTGTCAAGTTAATTATAACTTTAAGCAGTCACGGCTTTTAAAAGCAAGGTGTCAGTTGGATGACCACTTATCTTCCTATGGTCAAAATTGACACCCTTATATCCAATAAAATAAGATCGAAAATGCTTCAATTTTACATTCTTTAATGCAATTACTTTCTGCGGTCGAAAGATATGAAAGGGTTATTTTGAACTTTTGTTGGAATAACTTTTTTTTATCTTTTTTTGGCTCAAAACAGATGTTTCGTGTAATTATACGTGCAGTTTTTGAAATAATTATTTACAATGTCTTATTTGTGCCAGGTTTTATTGAATTTGGGACTTTTTTGTGGCCATTTTGTGTGCATACGGTGGGTTTAGTGGTACGGTAAAACAGTCTTTTTTTCGTGTCTTTTGAGGATAATGACGTCACAAGTACGAAAAAAATGTGTATTTTGATGCTGAAATAATAAAATAAATATGGATCATTGGAAAGCGACTATTCTTCTCATTATAATACAAAGAATCTCAAATTGTCCATATTAAGAAGCACAATGAATATTACATGATCAAAAGAAAATTATATTAAACAATTTCAGAAAATTGACAATTATGTTATATAATGAGACATGCTATCAAAAATCATACGACAAACGGACATAACACGAAAAACTGTAAAATTCGCAAAATTTTCGAAATAGTTTATTATTATTAATGAAAGTGTTACATTTTATATTGCAAAAAAATTCAATCATATTTATTTTCAGTAGCATTCGTCGCGTTTCGTGAATTAAAATAAAAAAAAAATTCACGCATCTACCATTGAAATTAAATTCACCAATAGCGTTCACAGCTCAAATTATAAAGGCTCTTACACACTAAACGCACAATTGCCCATTCGGCACATCAAAGAAGTAGGGCTAATTTCACATAAGTACCGTAGACGCCCTTGCGTTTCTTATTATAATTTCGCCTTTAATTTCTTTGTGAGTAACAGGAGAACTACATTAATATAAGAAAGTACATTGGTGTTTACACAACCTGGTTCGTCGGAGGGTTTATTATGTAAATGTGTAATTTTGTACAGATTTTAAGGGTGGCTCGTGGCAAATGGCTGGTTTTTGTTGCTTCCGATAGGATGTTTTATTAGCGACAGCGAGCCTCACTTCCTGATATACGAGGAAGGTAAAAAATTATAGCACGCTTTGTTTAAATAAACCTTAATTGCTTTGAAAGACACGTGCTCAGAAAGGATCTTTTTTTATTTAAAACGAGAGTGTTGCCAACTGTAAGCATAGTTTCCAAGATAATTATTAAAAAAATCTCATACGTCGTGGTTTTCATACAAATTCCTAGATTAGAAAAAATCTTACGTATTCAAATAGCAGTGAAAAAGGATTTTAATATTTCTCTATTAACCATCAATTGTACACTCTAACACGAATATTATTTTGTTTTATAATTGCTTTGGTGCAATAAAGAGATTTTACTTACTCACAAATTTAAGTAAAAAAAATAAATAATTGACGATGACCTACAATTTTAACTCCAGAGAGCTTAACAATTTAAAGTGTGGCAGTTTGAAAATAATAAAAAATACATTTTCACCCAAATTTGTCACCTATTCAATTCACGATTCAAATCCTGTTCATATCCCGATTCACACCGACACTATTCAAACACATACCCCATTTCACCCCAATCAATCACCAATCGAGTCGTTTACGTAAACTGAGATTTCACAGTGGGTACACTTTGACCACACCCACTACTTCGTGAGTGGACAGTGGTCAACGGGCATGCGCTGTGGACAAAGACCTTTACAATTTTACACCCACTCAAAAAAAAATAAATATTGGTGTTATTGACAGTGAAAATGGAACAAAAAATACATTTTTTTGTTTGTTTTTTTGTGGGATAAAGTACGGCAATTTACAAATACTTATGTCTATTTTGTGTTAGATTTGCTGTTCAAGATGATAACATTGTCAGGACTTTTTTTGCTAAAAGGGGTAATTTACAAATAGATTACGGTTAGTTTTATCTTTCTTGTTCCAAATGAATGTCCAGAGTTAATAGGTAGCCCAAAAATATACGCGTGGTTATAATTGAAATAATATTAAAAGATGAATGTTATTGCTCTTTCTTTCGTTAAATTCGCACAAATCCAAAGACACTAAATACAACAGATAGCTCAAAAACTGGTGTAAACTATTAAATATATATATTAAATATTTTACACGACAAAATTTTTTATTCAGTAATATAAGCCCATAAACACACGATAAAAATAATGTATACAAGTATGAGTGCTACTACAAAAGGTGAGAGAAATCAGACTTATTGAAAAACGTCTAGCCTCGTTCTGTCTAACGCCTCAGGTGACGAAAGGGGCCGCCTCCCCAAAGGACCCGAAAAGTTTAAATTAGCTCGTTACTACGACATACGGAACTCTAGTTATACGAGTTTGTTTTTTCGTCACAGAAAAGGTCGGGACAGGGTAACTTGTGTGTTGAAGTTTTACCCGCAAAATTAATTATTAATTTCATTTCGAAATTTGGTCCACGTTTTTTACATTCATTATTACTTGTGCACAGTGTTTCCGAATGTAACTGCCATTCTGGAATAAATAACTATTGTATGGAAATTATGATTTTAACAAGTGTAGACATTATGATTGTGAGTCTGACGTAAAAATAATATTTTACATGTCAAAGTTTATGCTCAAAAGATTCAAAGACCTAAGTCTAAATGAAATAATCATTTTCTTCCATCATCTTTGCTTTGTGCTATTGTAAGTTTTGTGGTTTTAACTATTAACTAGATGTGCCAAATTTAATTCACTTGAGCTAGCTAAGGACATGATTTTACTATATTTATTACTACTTAACTAGCTGTTTCCCGCAGCCCTGCCTGCGTCAAAAGGTAGCCTATGTTTGACCCCGGGTCTTCAACTATATTCATACCAAATTTCATCAAATCCATTCAGCGGTTTGGCCGCGAAAGCGTAACAGACAGACAGACTTTCGCATTTATGATATTAGTATGGATATGGAAGTATGGAAATATGGACAAATACAATCTAAGTCGGATCACATATCCGGGTGCGACATATTAAAACGAAAGCAATGAACTATTTGAGGATACTGATGGTAGCATGCTAAGAAGAGAAGATATATTGCTGTGAGTTGTATTATTTAAATACAACATAACATTATGTTATTAAAGGTTAGAGAAAAATAAAAGAATTAGTGGCTCGGCTTTACGCACAAAATTCTGGGAGCGTTCACAATTAGAAATTATAAAAGGTTGTCGATCAATAATATGACGTGTTGGACAAAAAAAAGTGTCCACATTGACACAATCGTGACCACCGTGTCCAACATTAATTGGCAGGGGTCTCAGAGCCCTTTGTCGTTTGTTGAAAAAGAGCGTTTCACCGCATGACCGAATTATAAGGACACAGAAGAGGAACTTGACTCCAGAGTTCTGAGACAAACAGATGAGGATGCAACCGGGAAAGCGCTAGTATAAAGAAGAAGAACTTGAACTTTTGCAGCAACGGTCTGAAGGTACATTTAAAAAATCTTTTTTGTACTGTGTCGTAGACTAAAATCGCTAATAATTCTAGTAATCTCTGTTTTAATGACATATTTTTCTGACCTAACATAATTGACCAACGTATGTTCAGTAACAGAATAAAATATTCTTCATGATGATCTTTAAAAACCAAATACCGAGACCGTCGAATTGTAATGAATTGTATCTAAATCAATAAATGAAAGAGGCGTAATATTTTTTTTCTCCTTTCAAAAGTGTTCCTTACAAAATAGATAGAGAAGGCAGATTAAATAAGTAAGATTAAAATATTTTATATTATATTTATAAGGTGTTAATACCTTTTTTGACTTTGGAACTACGGGTATCAAAACCTTATTTTGGCGAAGTGACTACTCTGATCTCTCCCTAATTTGCGACCGCAGTAACTCTAAATAAAATAATAAGAATTGCTATCGATGCGGGGGTGTATTGTAACAATATATTGCAATTTAGATTGCGAGTCGGTTTGTATATTAAGGCAATATTAGCCGTCTGGCTTCTTTCAATCGTTTCGACGCTTTGACGTTTTGACGCTAATATAACCGAATTTACAACCTTCGTTCTAAATCAAGCATTTCAGAAGTTTTAATATAATTTACTAGCTGTTTCTAGAAAACAAAAAGTTGCCTATGTTTGACCCCGCGTCTTCAACTATATTCATACAAGCGTAACAGACAGACAGACTTTCGCATTTATAATATTAGTATGGATTTTGGAATTTTATAAAAAAGATTAGAGATGCAGTAGAGAAAAGTTTTATAACGAACTAGTGTTAAACACTTTCCCAAGTAGATGTTTATTATTTATATATTTGTATTAAAAAAAAAATCATGATGACCTGGTTTATAGGTTGTAATAGGAATTTCTAATACATACATATCATCCCGTAGAAGTAGGCAGAGAAGGCGGATTTCCATTTGCTACGATCCTTACAGACTTCCCTCGCCTCTTCTACGCTCATCACTCTCGTCATCTCGTCATACATGCTCTTCGATTACGGGTACTCCTGACATCTCCCTTTTTTAATATGTCTGCGATTTGGTCGCAGTATGTTCTCCTAACTAATAATTAATTAGTAATTTCTAATGTAACATTAATAAGAGGATTTTTTAGTCAATCAATTTCCACTAAAAAATCCACGAAAGTTGCGTTTATGAAATATACTTGACGAGTAGAGATCCTAATTATTTTTTATTTTTATTATTAAGGTTTATTTGTAAAGCTTCAGACATAAATTTTAAAATCGGTTCCTTTGACAACTACATACAAAGACTAAAGTTGTCGGAAATGGGCTTTTTATACAAAAGCCTATTCAGAACATACGGCTTCTGTCGGCAAATGAATTTAATAAAGATTCGCATGCGAATGTAGATTTGGTGATACGTTTTTATAAGTGAAGCAATTAATGTGAACGATGACAAAAATAAATTTTAAAGGTTTGTACACCTGTAAAATTATTACAATATTCTAAAATTTATATTGTAATAATAGCTTATTTTATTAAGCCGGCTTTTGGGCGTGATTTTTTAATACTTTTATTTTATTATTATTTTCGTGGAAAAAGTGGTAATGTTAAACACACAATATTTTATTACAAGTTCCGAAACTCTTAAAATCAGATTTCAGGCTCATGTAGGTATATGTTTATTGTTCATTATTCAACTTCCTTGAAGTGGGAATGAGCAAAGACAAAGAAGATTAACTTTACAGCCCTAGTGCGAAATGTTCTTTCTTCAAGTGCATTTATCTATACCAACACATACATACAACCGAGTGTTTATTACATACTAAAGTACATAAATGGCTTCATTTCAAGTATAATTATAAAGAAAATGCAGGGGTTGCAGAGTGGCCATGTTGAGAGAAGTGACGTCATTAGTACAATGTTGACATAACCCGCCTTTCTATGTGAATAGCGAGGTTAAAGTATGGGCGTGACTTGCTGCCAGGCGGTTTGGTTACAAGTTTGTTATAAAATGTACTTTAAAATATAATACAGAGGTATTATGACCTTATTTATGTATTCATTGAAAATTATTTTGCTTTTAAATGTATTGATTTAAAAAAAAATCTCGTTTTGTAAGTGATATTTTTATTTAAAAAAAATACATTCTCTTAAATTTCCTTAAGACTTAACAATCATATAAGCCTTGTGTAATTATGTTTGTTGGATTCATACTAATATTATAAATGCGAAAGGCTGTCTGTCTGTCTGACTTTTTGTCTGTCTGTTACGCTTTTACGGCCCTGAACGGATTTTGATGATATTTGGTATGAATATAGTTGAAGACCCAGGGTCAAACACAGGCTACTTTTTGACGCAAGAATTTGAATTCAAGAAAGAAAAAAAATGCAAGTGTTGGAAATGGGAAAAATAATTAATTCCCATTTATTCCCGGGAATATTTAGAAATTCCAGGAGTAAATTGTAAAGTTTCCGGGAAGGCACCCATCTCTATTTGCGAGTTATCCTGTCAAATCATTACACGTCCTTTTGCCAACCACAACACCATAATTTATCACCTAAATACAATACATTCAATAATAAATTCCTCTGGGAGTCAAAAAATGGCGTCCGTTAGCTGATTGAATTAAGGTCAAGCCAGTAATCAAGTTACTGATATCCAATACAGGCCAAATAACCAAGACAACAGCGCGAAAACCCTCTGGGCTTAGAATTACAATCATGCTAGAGAGCGCACATAATATTTAACATTATACAGAAATAGATAGAAACAAATCAGGTAAAATACATTTCATAAATATATAAACTTAGAGCGAGTTGGTACTTGCTTTCTTGTATTCTAATTAATAGAAAATTTTATGTCTGAACATTTCTAAAATAATAATAAAAAAATGCTGTATAACAATCAATAATAATTTTCGAATTTGATTATAATTTCTAGTAATTTAGAAACTAAACACGCTTGTTGTTAAATAACAAAATACATTGATTTAAATATTATATAGCCTTTTGCCAAACATTGCCGCTTACTATAGATGTGATGTTTGACTCGACAGCGAATATCAAAGTAGCCTAAATATTTTGCAAAATTATATATATACCTAATCTTAATTGATTCTAATGAGCATTAGCTCATTAAATGTTAATTTTAAATGACAAGTTAATATAATTATCCAGACAGGCATTTCAAACATTTCAAAGATTAAGTATTTCAATTTAATGTAAGGAAGTACAGATTGTATTTAGATAGGTTTATGTTGCGCACGCTCTATGCTACATAAAAAAGCTCCACTAATTCTAAGTCTCTAGTGGATTCAGCTTTGTTAGGGGCTGTTTTACTTCATTTTTCTTTTTTTTTCGCTCTAGGTGCGTAACCTGATGCGTTTAGGGACTTGTGCTTGTGACCGGTATTTTTGGTAAAATTCGTAATGAAAATTTAGAATATCAATTTCGAAGGGTGAAAAAAATTATTGGAAAAGCTAATTCGATCGGGGTTTGGATAGCGGATAATGTTGCGTTTTAAATTATTTCTGATGAAATTTGTTAATCCGATTTTAAAAAAATTTACTGAGTAGTCATTAGTAACTACGCATCTTTTGTTTTTATTAAGCCGTTGTTGAATTAAAAAAACAAAATATTATTTTAATTCTTAAAGCAATAATATAATCTCCAACTTAAATATGGTATCGTATAATTTTGAGTAATTAGGTGTTTGTGTATTGTTTTAGTTAGTTTATTAATAATAATAATCAATATGTTTATTCACGAAAAACATGGTATGTATATTATTTTTAGTCTCTTTTCAAAAATCGATCTCAAAGACTTATTTATTTATTTCTCGCTTACATGTACATTATATAAATAGATGGAGTTAGGACAATTTTTGTAAGTACATGTACCCAGACTGGGTGTTGCGAAGTCTCTTAGAGAATGAGTGTTAAAATTATAACATTGACTAATTTGGTACAATTAAATTAAATTTTTACACGAAAGCAAAATATAAAATTGAATGTCAAATTTAAATTGTCACAAGAATTAATTAAATGGATATGAAAAAAGATGGACATAAAAAAAGAAAATAATAATAATAATGTAAACACAGGTAAGTTTATAAAATGTCAAAAGAATCCAATGAAAAAATTTAAATAAATAATATTCTAATTCATCAGCAACGAGAAACATATTCTGTACTTTTCTCGAAATAAATGAGATCACGTAAAATACGTATAGTTTTAGCATTAGCAATGGTAATCTCCGTTCTTCAACCTCTATATTATGACACTAGTACGTATTGTTTACCCTGCCTTTTCCCTGGATATTTGTCACGACACGAGTGTCAATAAAAATGTCACGCCGGACTGTCTGACAATACACTGAGATGTGTTAGTGAGGGGAGACTGTCGGTTAACTGTTTAATCGATATATCGATATGGTGGCAAAACCATAAAACCGTATACGGCCAACATATTTTCGATATTTTTCTTTACAGATCATTCGTCACTTGTTGGCTGAACGTTTTTACTTAATGTATAAAACTGAAAATTGAAATTTTTAACTTTAGGTGTTCTTAGAGGTAAACACTACACCAATATCCTCTAATGGATAGCAGTTATAAAACTTAACTTTTGATAAAACATTAAATGAGCAATCGACAAAATTATTAAATTGATATCGACAAAATAATCATCGGTATTACTTTTTATTCGCCATATTTTCCCAAAATAAATATTTCATTTCATTTCGAATTATTATTTCTGTTAAGGCAAAATACAAAACCTTCTAATAGTAGTCACAAAGTAAGTAGGTACTATTTTTAAAAAATTAACTTTTTCAATAACAAATGTTTTCAAGAACATCAGACACACATAGCAATTTCAGCATAAACATTGTAAAAATAAATATATCGACATCAGCACACAGCACTATCGATACTACCCGTTAAAGCGAACACTTAACCCCTAATCCTGGGAGTTTTATCTCTCGCCGGGCATTTATAGCAAAAATCTTAATCCGGCTCTGCCGTTAACTGCCCAACAGTAATTATTGCCAGGGATGTATCTATTAGCGCAATGTATAAAATGCTATATGCTTCGTAGATTGAACTCGAGACAGAGATGTACTAGGATTCAGTCTTTTTCAGCTGACTTTTGTGTGTATTTCTCTTCTTTTGGTCGGCTTGCGTTACATGTCTCAAGATTAACTTTAAATTATAGAATGACATTAGGAATTCGCCATTTCTTTGGATACTAGTAAGATTTTATTGAGAAACAACAATTTATGCCTAGTGCCTACATTCTAAATTCTTATACCGTATGTTGTTTTGTTATGTTATATTAAAATACGAGTAGTTTTTTTTAATAATTATTGTAAACTAGCTTGTTCCCGCAGCTCCGCCTGCGTCAAAAAGTAGCCTATGTTTGACTCCGGGTCTTCAACTATATTCATACCAAATTTCATCAAATCATTTCAGAGTTTTGGTCGTGAAAGCGTAACAGCAGCATATTTTTCATAACGCTTATTCTAATTATCATCATCATTTCGTGTAGGTTACATTGTCTATCGACCATGTACACCCTTATTCTATTAATAATGTAGTAGATTCGTAAATAAAACAAAAATTTAATGTGCTTGGGGTCGCGTATCTGTAAGTGTAGAACTAAAGATATAGTTTTTCCTGAAGCAATAAAAGAGGGGTCATAAAGAGCCGTCCGGCCGGGAGTGTTGCCAGCTACCAATGCAAATTTCCTACGAAACTAAACAACAATGCAAAACTTCTGAGTTATTGGACTGACATATAAAATGCCAAATATTGCCGATGGCTTTCGCTATTATTTAAATTTCCAGATTATACTTTTATAATTTATTCCAAATTAATCAAATAATTTTATTGATTAAGTGCCCGATCGTGCCTATTAACAAATAAATCAATTGAAATCTTATGCTTTTTACCCAATTAATTGTGTTTTAAAATGTATCTTTTTTTATTTGTACGAGGTATAATATAATTGTGAATCATAGTTATTAAAATAATAGAAATGCAACATTTATATAACCCACGCTATAAATCCCAGTTTAAGAAAAAAAAAACAATTAAATAGAAGCTCCCTTAATAACACTTCGCTTAAAATTTCCTTCCGCGAGTAGGCACGCAATAAATCGCACGAGAAATTTCAGAAAATTTCAAACGTACAAATTTCTCGCACCGCACTATATGGTTCACATGTCTGGCTATTACTACGCGGTCATTATTTTGACATACAACCACTGCGGCTAGAAAATTTGCGGTCAATGTAGCCGGGAATGCAGTTTTATCACAAATATACTTTTAAATATCGCTCTATGTTGATATAGCGCTGAGGTTTCTTGGCAAATGTGAAATTTCGTCATACTCGCATGAAAATATCAAGAATAAGCATTCTCGATGTTTTTATTTAAATTTAATGAAGTATTTAAAGCGTGTTTGATAGGAAAATCTCAATAGTTAATATTTTTGATGAATTTTCAAACATTACATTAATTATTTATATAATGAATAAAGTTTAAACTAATCGAAATTTAAAATACCTATATGTAATTATAAAACCATGAATATTGAGCGTAGAAGAAGCGAGGGAAGTCTGTAAGGATCGTAGCAAATGAAAATCCGTAGTCTCTGCCTACCTCTACGGGAAAAAGGCGTGATGGTTTGTATGTATGTATGAATATTTAATCTTAATTTAAACAAGAAGTTAACAGCAACTTAAAATTGAGCACTTAATTAATGGATTATAAAATAGAGCATAGAAATTTCGAAATATTAATAAAATATACGTAACTATTTCGCAAAAATGTGCCAGTATTCTGCAGCAATCAGCCCAAGAATATAGTTAGTTATTGATTAATCTATCAAAGCAAACAGAAAACCATCTCCTAAACAATCTTATCATTTTATAGCCCATACATTACGGACCCGATCTATACGCAGACATAAATATATACATCGTCCATTTACGTACTCATTTATATGTTAATGTCCATGATATTTCCAGGACTCATACATTTCGAGGCCAGATATCATTTTGACTCTATTACTTTCCAATTTGTCTCTCATATTGGTTATTACTCCCAATGTTTCCATACCCCTTGATTACATCAATTGGGAAAATAAGGAAGGAAATTGTACTTAAGAATAAATAAATACCTTTACGTCTTAAGTCAATTCCAGAGTCGAAAAATCTTGACTTACTACGCGTTGATAGATCCATGTCGTTGCAACACTCACAGTCTTCACTAAATTAACACCAAAATGTCTAAAATCAAGTTCATAAATGACTTATATAAATTCTAAGATAGAGTCAAAGAAATATCTAAGTCCAAAAGACCACTGGCTAGTTCGCAAAGTATTTAACCATGTGATCATCTTGGCAGATGAACACAGACTGACTGGCTACCTCTAAAAACTTGAGGCCCTAAAGATTTCAATAAAAAAAGACCCCACAGGTAAAAAAATCCCGTATCAAAACCGTTTTCTACTGACCCCGATCGCTCTCCCATCCCTTTGTTAGTCTCATATTTATAATAGTACATTTTTTTCACACGCAGCACCCCTAATAGCGTATGAGCAAAAATATGCGTAATCGACTACGTAGGGACTGCATTCGAGTCTGTAGAAAAAAATACAGTGTCCCCCATATTTGAATGGCAAAAACTGCATGTCACGAATGTGGCATTAACGAATGAATATGATTTCGCATAGTTCTGAATGGATGGATGACTTATAATTGTACACAGTCGTATTTAGCATGAATTATTGGTAAGGCGACGCTTTTGTGTCCACAAATTTGATCGGTCGTTTTGGTTCAAAGTGTATTTGGTCTCAAGCACATATTGGTTTCTAAAACTTATTAGATTTATTAATCTGAATACTTACATTTAAAATGTAGAACGTTTTTCTTAGATTTACAACATTGAATAAGGATAGAATAACACTTCAGCAGGCTGAGTTTGAGTGTTAAATAGTTACTTTAATACTTCCTCATCCCAGCTTTTATTCCTAGTTGTGTCGTCATCTTACGCTTCGGAGCCTAGGGCACGCTGTAAGTCATGGTCCTTGATTTGGTGGAACTGGTTATTATAATGGAACGACTGCCGTCTGACCTCCGTAACCCTTTTTACCAGACCAACAGGAGGTGTGTTAGTGGCCAACACTGTCAAAATTTTCAGGCATCTGACACAGCCTCACGACTGCTATTTATCGATAACAACCGAGAACAATGGCTTAAAGTGAATTCCGAAGCACGGAGGAGCTCAAGATAGAAAATGCCACTATATGGCGACCGAACCAATAGTGGTCGCGTCGCTTGACACGCGCATTCGCTACAGATACTTAATTCATAAGAACGAAAAGAAGATTTAGTTGTAATGAAGTACAATAAAAACGATTGATTTTATTATTTAAAGAAAACACAACTGTCAAAATTATTAGTGTAAATATTTTTTTATAAAAAAAAAGTATGATGTGACGTTAGTAGTACAATTAATTAAAAAATATGCATGTTTTGTTATTTTTTTCTTGGTATTTTTCATACAGATTATAAATAAATGTTTAATTTTTATTTCAATAATTAATTAAGTATCTTGTACTAGTTATTGAGGTCCCACCAGTGGACCCTCTTTTATTTCCATATCTATTAATTCGTTTACGTTACTATCCACTCTTTGTAAAACTTTTCATTTATTTATAAACAAAATAAATAAATTAACATCACGTAAGAACTAAATACTTCAAAAACACAAACGCCTAAAAACTCTTAAAAATTCTGTGACTGTAACAAAAACAGATTAACAAAATTTTTGCCTTTTCACTCACTTGAATGACGAATTCTAATTTCTCAATATTGCAATCAAAGTAGCATCTTTATTGGCATTACAGAATCACATATTCTGACAAGAATTCCGAAATATAATAAAATTATGGCAATCAAATTTTGGGCCGAATTGTGAGTGACCCTTATAAAGAACATTCGCTGTTACGTAAACAAACATTCGAGATTGACAGTATACACTGCACAGCTGGCGTAGTGACGCAAATAATAGGGCAAATATAGTAATTTGATTTTTATAAGTCCCGAGCGCAAATTGTGCGTGATGATGGACATAAATGTCGACCAAATTTGGTAAAATGTCCGACAATTTTGGTAGAAATAAGCGTTCGAAAAGATCCGGAGATTATATTGATTGATATTGTGATAGGGCTGTTTTAGTGTCATCAACCTAGCGTGTATTCCTAGTTGCGTCGTCAGCTTACGCTTCGGAGCCTAAGGTACGCTGTAAGTCATGGTCCTAGATTTGACGGAACTGAATATTACAATGGAGCGACTGCCGTCTGACCTCTTACAGGGAAACCAGACCAACAGGAACATGACCCGAGGTTGTTAGTGGCCAACATTTTCAGAATTTTTCAGGCTGCCCTAAGGCATCTGACACAGCCTCACGACTGCTGTCTATCGTTAACAACCGGGACCAACAGCTTAACGTACCTTCTGAAGCACGGAGGAGCTCAAGACAGAAAATGCCACTAAATAGCGACTAATCCAATAGTGGTCGCGTCATGCCGTCGCTTGACACGCGCATTCGCTACGGATACGCGGGTCCTCTACTAACGAGCTCCTCAAGTTTTAGTGTGATAGGTAATATAGATCTTAAGTTACAAAGCGGTGGAAAATTTACTGAATAAAGAAATTAATCGTAATTTCGAATTAGTAATTTAGGATATTGGTAAGTTTTTTATGCAGTTAGTTTACACTACTTGCTTAGCAAAGCCATAAAGATATTTTATTGAATGTAGATTTATAAAATACTAGCTGTCTTTCGCAGCTCCGCCTGCTTTAAAAATAAGTCTATGTTTGACCACGGGTCTTCAACTATAATCATATCAAATTGCATCAAAATCCGTTCAGCGGTTTGGCCGTGAAAGCGTAGTATGGAAGTAATGATTTTAAATTACTCTAGAAATTACTTTATAAAGTCATTAACAAAAAATTATAGAGTAAGTCGGAAATATGAGCATAACAATTATCTCTTTAATTAAGGTGACATGTTATCTCTACTCATAATAGCTATAAAATATAGACTTAAAATCAAACAGACACGACAAACGAATAAATCTCAAAAATGCAAATATCGAACGCCCACTCCTTATCGTGTTTCGAAACAAAAAAAAATCGACGGAAGAACAAAAAAGGATACTGTTACGTCCGAAATTTCGTCCTACCTGTTCCCGGGTCGTGTGAAAACGGCACAGGTGTTGCGGTCGATGCTGTATGTAATTATAGATGGACAAAGCCGGGCGCGTGATGCGAGTTCGCGTTTCGGAGTCTTATATTCGGCTTTTGTGCCTCGCGATTTTCGTATCCGTTTTTGTACTTTTGTATGTGTCGGTGGCGTATGGTGAAATGGTATTGAACTTAAAATATAGGCTGTTGCTAACGTTTGGCTTTGTTCATTGCAAATGAAGAACAAACTGATACAAAGTTATAAAAAAAAGTTTCGATATATTTGAAAATAAATAACATAAAGAAAAGATGTGTAAAAAAATAGTTTAAAAAAAAAATGTCTGTTTAATAAAATTAAATAAAACTGCTTATTTCCTTAATATTTTATATAGTTTTGATTCGTAAAGCTTTATAAGATTTATTAACAGTACAAGTTAATGTTTGTGTTAAAATTATTAACGTGAAAATAAAATTAAAATTTGTCATACATAATACCTAATATGACTTAATTTGATATCAGTATCCCAAATTAATTCAATATGATCACAATATAAAGCGGAAGAACTCCAATCGATTTACAAATGCAAAAAATTTTCACACACATGTTCTGATTCTGGTCAAGGAACCCTTTGTGGTCACCATTGTGAGAAAGTCGGAGATCTAAAAGGGTTGCCACCTTTAAAAATAAAAAAAGATGACAGCGTGGGACGACGACGGACTTGGCAAATAAATGATAAGAGTTTTCGAGATTTGCGGAATTTTTGGTCGGTGTTAATTTTTTTCGGCTGGACAGTATGTGTGACATTTCTCAGGACTTTTCGTTTACACTATCGAAAGTAAGTTATTTGGTTTTGGAGTAATGCATCAATCGGATTCTAACCTGGTTTTACACCGACTTCATATAAACATAAATCTTTACATTGTGATGAAAATTATGGAATATTATCAAGAAAATACATAAATTAATGTTATTAAGATGAATAAAGTCATGTTATAATATAGTCCATATAATTACATGTAATTTGTAGCACGAAGGCTTCTTTCTCACACGTATGTTTATGTGTGTTTATCATCTATTGTAACATTTTACTATACACATATACAAAACCTGGTCAGGTATAAGACACAATGATCTTATTCCCATAATTTCTTTCCGCAGCTTCTCAGAAACCAACTTAAGAAGACCTCTAAAGAGCTTACTATATTTCTCAATATAGATACTAACTTCGGTAAAAGCAAGTATGAGGGGTCAGTTTATGCTGGAACTGAGTGTCAGTCTTTATGTACTTTACGTTGATGAAAACCAATTAAGTGTGGTGTGAATTAAATTGTAGCGTAATGATTTACACCGTTTATACCGTAGAGTTAATAGCGTATAGACACGGAGATAAAATTAATGTATTTCTGAAATAATATGAGTTATCATGTACTAAGGATAAAAAGATAATACCGTAGGTCTTGCGGAATATTTTTGTTACAAAATAAAAATATTTTTTGTTTTAAATATGTTTCTTTAAAAAAATGTAAAATGATTAGAAATTTAGAATTTTAATTTATATAAATGGAGATTTATATATTTTTTTAGCCTTGTATGTCCCACTGCTGGGCAAAAGCCTCCCCGCTCGCCTTCCATAAGTCCCTGGACAAAGCATAGAGATTTTATAAGACTTAAAAATTAAAGGGTAGACTTCCGCACACACATACAGTTCTTCCGCAATTACGACTAGTTTTACTTTATAAATTCCATTTAAGTATACTTTACTTAGTAGTAGACCTAAAAAAGTAAGTAAAGCCTTTCCAATCAGAATCATGTTGCCTTCATAACTTCACATGTTTAGTTCCACATAGGATAATTATAATATAATCGTAAAGTGACTAATATAAGCAAGCGCTACAGCTGATTTTAATACCAGTGTACAACAGAAGCCACAATTACCATGAAGTTCAATTATTATCGTCCATACAGACATCAGCAAAATCCGAAATCATTGCAAATTAGCTCATAATAGTCGAAAATAGAGTTGTATTTAGAAAAACTTGATATGCTGTACCGTCTTCTTAGACAATAGGCCGTGTAACTCGCACGCGGGTCAGTCCGCGGTTATCTTCCGATCTGAAGAAAGCCGATCTCCCGTGGAACGTCAAATTTATTATATGTTCGCCTCTGTTTACAGTTAGTTGTTGGGTCTGTGGCCGATTTGCATACGTGGGTGATATTCTTGATCTAGATTAATTTTGGTCGATACATTTTTAAATGTCACATTTAAATTTGGCATTTTAAGGGAAATATTTATTGTTAATAAGTAATTCAATTATATAAAAACAACATGTTAAACATAAGCTTCTTTTTTAAAATATTTAATGTTCTGTTACGTATAAACGTAAAAAAACATTATATATAAAAAAAATCTTCCAAAGAACCCCATCGAGGCAACGTACCCAGTATACTGGCAGCATTTTAAGTAAGTTTGATTATTTTAAAATTATTTAATTATTTTAAATGTTGATAGGTCATATTTCCATACTTTCATATACTAATAACATAAGTGCGAATGTCTCTCTGTCTGTTACGCTTTCACGACCAAACCGCTGAACAGATTTTGATGAAATTTTGTATGAATATAGTTGACCCGGGGTCAAATATAGCCTACTTTTAGACGCAGGCGGAGCTGCGAGACACAGCTAGTATTTTATAAGTATAAAAGACAAGACAAATAACAACCTGAAGCGTACAGATTTTGATCAGAATAATTAAAAATAAGTTATGAATTTATTATAGAGAAAGAGCTTAAACTTGAAACTCAGTCTATACCAAAATTGAAATCAAATGTATCGCTGTCTATTATTTTCTTCCCTTTACATTGCAATAAAGGCATCTATTCATCAAACAAAGTAATTGCAGACGTCTTCACTTCATATCTCAGTGAAGTTAACAGTTACCCATTCCCAGCTCAGTCGTGACCGTCGGTAACCATGGTTGCCGATGACCCCCGGCTTGAAACGCCGTGCTAATTGTGGTCATGTGAAATTAGCAACAAAGAGTAATTCCGCGGATATGACCTGTTGTGATATGATGGTGAAGTGTGGGAGAGTGCATCGGCCATTAAAACTAGAATAAGTAGGATAGATGGTAATTGATTAGATGCACTGATCTTGATTGTCTGTGGAAATGTCCTGTGAAAGGTTCCGGGTTCGATTCTAATGGGAAATGATTTCTAATGTGTTTATATGATGACTACCTGTATTCATATTAAATATTATAAGTGCCAAAGTCTGTCTGTCTATTTATCTGTCTGTTAAGCTTTCACGGCTAAACCGTTGAACATTTTAACGAAATTTGGTATGAATATAGTTGAAGACCCGAAGTCATACATTAAACTACTTTTTGACGCAGGCGGAGCTGCGGAAAACAGCTACTATTACATATTTTTGAGTTTATTTTTTGACCTTTGGTCAATTTCGTGTTATGTTTAACATTCCTTTTAATGTTAAAATACTACATCTAAAAATAAAAATAATTTAATTTTTGAACAGAACTCACGTTTTGGAATAACTCAGCAGGTCATAGGTAAGGTGAGACACAAATGAATGCGACACAGAAATGATACAGCTCCAATAAAGCATAAACAGCTCTAACAATAATGTATTATGTATATCAACTACATAACTGTATGTTTCCCAAATGTAAATAAATAAATAAAATAACGTTTCACGCAATCAAAGATAAAAAGAGTTTTTTTATTAGGGACACCTCTTATAATCCTTAGTTCAAAAGATTTATAGGTTCCCAAATATTTTAAAAAAACACTGACACGATTTTTACAAACATTAACAATAACGTTTCCCTATGTCATATTTATTTCATGATAAAATGTAATAATTTGACGCTAACAGTATATTTTTCGATCTCGTTTTTCTAGTAACTAAGTTACGTTGTTGATGAGCTTGTTAGTCGAGCGCGACCCGTTTCCGTAGCGAATGCGCGTGTCAAGCGACGACGTGACGCGACCACTATTGGATTGGTCGCCATTTAGTGGCATTTTCTATCTTGAGCTCCTCCGTGCCTCGGAAAACACGTTAAGCCGTTGGTCACGGTTGTTGTCGATAGATAGGAGTCGTTAGGCTGTGTCAGATGCCCCACATACCTCGGGTCATGTTCCTGTTGGTCTGGTTTCGTTGTAAAATAGGGTTACGGAGGTCAGACGGCAGTCGCTCCATTGTAATAACCAGTACTGCCAAATCTAGGATCATGACTTACAGCGTACCCTAGGCTCCGAAGCGTAAGCTGACGACGCAACTAGGAATACGCGCTAGGATGATGATGAAGTTACGTTTTTGTAACTACTACGTGGGGCGCACTATAAGTTTCCGGAATGAATATGAAAAAATACTATTAAAGGTACAAAATTAATTTATTGTTTTTCAAAATAATCTCCCTTGGCGTCTATGCACTTTTTCATTCGATGAAACCAGTTTTGAAAACTTTTGTGCCACTCCTCTGTGGTGACCTCTGAAACGTGTTTTTCATACTCCTCGACAGCCTCTTCTGGTGATGAAAATCGTTGACCGCGTAATTGGTTCTTAATTTTTGGGAACAGAAAAAAGTCACAAGGTGCCAGGTCGGGACTGTATGCAGGATGACTCATGAGTTCTACATTTTTCGCCTTCAAAAAGTCGTTTGTCTGTCTGGCCGTGTGAGAACTAGCATTGTCGTGGTGCAGGATGATACGGCGTTTACGGTTATTTTTACGGAGTTCGTCAATAACTTCCGGCAAACAAATGGTCGTGTACCAGTCACTATTCACTGTACGACGATTCTCTAAAGCAACAGTAGCCACGTGTCGAGTTTTATTAAAAAAAGAAGCAATCATCCGCTTAGATGCACTTTTCACGCGCGCCACTTTGGTTGGTTTCGGCTCATCTTGAAAGACCCATACGCTCGATTGCTGCTTTGTTTTGGGATCGTAGCAATAAATCCATGTTTCGTCACCTGTTACTATGTCCCACACCAAATTTGACGCACCTTCGTTAAATCTGGTAAGCATGGCACTGCACCAAGTGACGCGGTCCGTTTTTTGAGCCTCGGTCAAGTTGTGTGGGATCCACCGCGAGCACAGCTTTCTCACACCCAAATGTTTGTGTAATTGTATTTGACTCATGCCTATTTCTAAGGATGCGCGAATTTCATGGTAGGTCACATGCCTGTCTGTTTCAATCATACGGCGCACAGCATTGATGTTTTTGTTGGTCACAGCGGTGGACGGCCGACCATCGCGAGATTCGTCACTGAGATTGATACGACCACGCTTGAATTCTGCAAACCAGCTATAAACAGTTGTCTTGCATGGTGCTTCATTGCCAAAAGCTGTTTCAAGCCGAGCAATGCTCTGTTGAGCTGTCAAATTACACTTAAAATCGTAGAAAATCATACTACGAAAATTTTCCCGAGTTAAATCCATGTTGATGCAGACACACAATTTTTTAAATGGCGCCACAAGGTAAAAACAAAAGACAGTCAGATGAAACAAACTGCATTCTACAGCCAAAGAGTTCTATTTTCAAATGTTGCAATAAATTTTTAAATATTGTTTATGTAAGTGGCCAGTTCCGGAAACTTACAGTGCGCCCTATGTATAACCCAAATTATTTGGCAATCAGTTTTTTTTTCTGCGTTTGGCCTCTTGGATATCATTTTATATTCGTATTAGTTGTTTTGTGTTTTTTTTTTATTTGGGTGCAATAAAGAGTATTTGTATTGTAAGAGTCAGTTTAGTCTATGCGTCATACATTTCTGTTTCATTTTTAGTTTGTGTCAGCGGTCACGAAAGCCCGCTCTGGGAAAGCTCCCAGCTTAAATGTTTTGACCTTACGGAGGCTGCGAGATGCAAGGCACTACTAGTTCTGAATGCAATGCAAGTTAGATGACGTGGGGTGTTAATAAGTGCATCATAATAGTTACTTAAATAATTGATTTTTATGGATCTACTTGTGAAGTTTTAAAGTAGGGTTTTAAAAAACAGACAGATTTTATAAATAAAGAATAGATAAAAAAAAATCACCAGTTTTAATATTATAGCTTCACGTCGTTTACGAGTAACTATCCTATTGACTCATCTTATCAAAAGATTAAACATTAAAAAAAAAAAAGGTTTTTTAATCAATCTACTCGTCCTGTATCTACATCTATTATAAAAAAACCACGTATTTTAAAATAACATCTGAATTTTTCTGTGATTTTTGTTTCCATCACTAAGAATAAAGCACAATTTATTCCATATCACTTTTTATATGAAAAGCAAAAACCGTCAAATTAACAATAAAAAAAAATAGCAACAGTTTAATAACGTGTATTTAGCTAAATCGCAGAGCACTATAAATCTACCAGAGCCTCCCACTCAATAAAGGCGACAGATGAACAATGCTCTAACATACACTACAACACAACATAAATCAAAAACGAACATCTAGCTATCATCTTTCACTCCTTTGGTTATGTGTCTTATGATTTTTAACACCCACTTAATCTCTTTAGCGAAACAATAAGCCTTTCAGATGTTGCAACACGTTTAAATGTAGCCACGCTTTGCCGTCGGCGAGATAAAGATTTTTTTATTAGGTAGCGCCGTGTCTATTCATTAGTAAATCTTTAGTATTTGTTTGTAGTATGAATAGTAATAGAAAGTGTTATATTTTCGCATATTAGCTTAGCCTACTTTGGCATATGTGTAACTATTGAAATGATTACAATTTTAAATATTAATCTAAGTTTTCTTATCCTTGTTACTGTTTTTGTATCGGTCGGTAAAATTATACACGGACAGGATAAATAATAGACTGGTATTATTAGTAAGACATGATCGTGTTTTGCTGTAAATGAGAACCGACTTTAACCGTTGGTTAAACGAACAATGTCAGAGGCCGAAAGGCGTTTCCGAAAAAATCTGGTCACTAGGTTGTACGGGATCGATTGAAACGAAATGGAATCTGTTATTTTAATTATAGGATATAAATATCACTTATTGACGTCAATTTACTTATATTAAGTTTACTACCACTCCCAAAGCGCAAGAGGAGAAGAAGCGGCGCCATAAACTCCACTGCAGCATTTTCTTCAAAACGTCAATTAACAAAAATGAGAAAAAAAACTTTCCTTAATTAACTAGTTAAATGATTGACCATGTAACCTACTCGAAATAATAATAATTACCTACTTTAACGCTCTTCCATCATTGCCGGCTACTAAATGGTACTAATATTTGGAGGAAATTATATTCATAAAGTAACTAGTTACTCGGTATGAGGTTTTGAGTCTTAAGATTTTCGATGATTGAAGTAATCATCGATACAAAAATACTTTCACAATACAAAATTTGACAGACTTTTTTTTTCAATATAGGATATAAATATCACATAATGACGTTAATTTACAATTAAGTTTACCACCACTTCCAAAGCGCAAGTGGAGAAGAAGCGGCGCCACAAACTCCACTGCAGCATTTTCGTCAAAACGTCAATTTACAAATAAGGAATCAGATCAATTTACAAATAAAAACTAGTAAGTAATCATTGTAGACTCAGCTGTTACTGGACAATTTGCGTAGGACAACAAAAAATTAAAACGCATTCAATCAAACCAAACTTGGAATACCAGTACAATACCACCGCTCTCTGGCAAAATACCGCCGTTGTCTAACATGACATGTGAGGCTGTAGTGATTTTAAAAACTGGTCAAGTGCAAGTCGGCCTCGCGAATGTAGAGTTCCGTACCATCCATATTCATACTTCCATACTAATATTTACGCTTTCACGGTCGAACCGTTGAACGGATTTTGATGAAATTTGGTACAAATATGGTTGAAGATCCGAGGTCAAACATAGACTACTTTATGACGCAGGTGGAGCTGCGGGAAAAAACCGTATAGAATGTCCTAAAATATTTGTTTTATTTTATTTTAATTATTTATTTGTAAAGTGAATATTTGAATAAATATGCTGTGAATATTTCAAGCGTCTATCCGTGCTATGTCGTTATCAATATCGAGCAAAAAAACATGTTTGCTTTTTTCAGTTTATTCCGTTTTTTTAGTATTTGTAGTTACGGACAGCGAAGTCTTAGTAATAGGGTCCAGTTTGGTTACGGAACCCTAAAAATAAAGAAAAAATAATCGGAGTTATAGAAATCGTGAATCAAAAGCATTTGGACAATGGTCACGGATCATTCATGTGGGTAAAGATGAAGAATGCTCAATATAAAGGCAGGTAGTTCTCTCTGACACATACCAATTTTCTCTTCAATCAAACCGATTCAGGTATTATAATTCTTTAAATTTTGCGTGAGCTAGATATATTAAATTTTGTACGTCTAGAAATCGAAGGACTGTGATTTTGGTTGAAGAAGCTCATAGAAACTTTTTCTTCAAATTTAAAAACGAGTTTAATTATCAGAATTTTGGATCTGTAAAAGATTTTTTTTTCAGAGTCAGTAAGTTCCGGATAACCAAAGTGAAACAAAGATATGTTACACTTCAAGAAATTTAAAAAAAGGCGTGTAGAATTCTTTACAAAAATATTGAAATCTTTAAAATCACTTTTCTCATCATATATCATCCAAAAACAGCTGATTTATTTGGTTTCTGATTGTTTCGCAGGCCATTAATCAAGTATATGTTAATTAACGAACACATGATTAAAAATATACTATTTTATTGTATTTCCTAAATACGCCTTCATATTCAAAAAAGTTATACAAAATTCGAGTAGCGGTAGCGTCAGACTATTCAACCCAAAAGACAACAAAAAAAAAGTTGGTAAGTGACACTTGTAAACCCCTTTTCTCCAAAAATTGATGAAAGGGTATCAAATAATCGCACAATACGTATTTTGCCTACGGCATTTTGCTTTGTTGGAACATTATCACCCAAATGTGGGTGCATGTCTGTTTTGGCAAAAAAAGTTCTTTGACCAATTGTTTGTCAAAAGCTGGTTTTTGCAAAGGTGTTTATCGAATGACCATGGGACCATGGGAAAATATTGGAGGTTCAGGTGCCTCCATCAGAGATATCCTATTGTCAACCTGTTTGATTCTTTGTTGATTTTTGATAGAAATCTATGAATTTAACTCCGCTATTTCTTTGGGATTATCAGATTTTTTGCTCTTATTATTTGCTGCTTTTATGATGACGTTTTAGTTCTTGGTTGATTACTAATATTTCTTGAGTATTCTTGTGTATGAAATCAAATTATTTTATTTCGCTATAAGTATTATTATGTGTGATGAGTCTCAATATTGAGGTTGGCTGAGGAATAATCTCAATTTCTAAATGCTTAAATTTTGATTTTTCATCTAAATAGGTATAGCTCATTGTTACTAAAATTAATAAGAATTAAACCCACTCCTACCCACCAATAGAAATATCCCGAAATAGTCTAAAACATAATCGTCTCAATCTAATCCAACAAATGAGAACAAAACATCTTCTTTCAAATTCAAACAATTAAGACTTTTTATACTAAACCCTTTGACCAATGCCCATTAGAAAAGAGGCCTAGAAATAACCCTACGGACAATGGGATAAAAAATGTTAATAACGAGAATTAATTTTCTGTGGACCACGATCAATAGACGGCAGTGGGTGGACATTTGGAAGAGTCCATCTTTGTCAGACTCTAGTACCAATTTGTTATTGTCGGCCTTTCAACGAAAGACGATTTAAACTTTGGTGTATTAAGGTCTGCGACTGATCTTAAATAAGAACAAAGGACGCCTTTTTTTTTGCCGCTTGTTTGATTCCGAACAAATAACAACATAGTCGAGGTATACCAAATTCCTTGCATAGTAGATAGAGGGTATTATTGGATTATAAGCAGAGTAATGAGATACATTTATATTTTTGATCCCAAAATTCGGCTCCCGCAGGAATTTTGGGATCAAAAATATAAAAATCTGAGAAAATATAAATATGAGAATCTTTAAAAATAATCGTTATGTTTTTAGTATGTCTTTTGTATAGAACATATGATTGATCAAATCACCAATACGTAGAAGCATTAACAATACAGATTACTTATTTAAGATAAAGCAACAAATGTCTTTTTATCTGTCAGCCTCATCTTAGCGCTTGAGATTGTAAACTTAAGAAAAAAGTGTTAGCTACTGTTTGTAATTCGATTTGGATTGTTATTGTTGTTAATCCTTTTGTTAGGGAAAGGATTAGTTGGACACACATTTTCCAAAAGGTAGGTTTTGGAAGATACTATCTTTTTGAGCTTTCTTTAAAGATAAATGTCTCTTCAACTTTACTTTTGGTTTTATTAAACTGCAGGCAAACTGGTTCAATTTTACTTAATTTTATTCCATTGCAGATTCAACCTCTTAACCCTACCTCCTACATCGCTTTAATATGGCCGGACTAATAAATCCAATTTAAATGTATCCCTAGTAACTGATATAACATATGTTAATTCATACGTCTTTATCTTAAGAATCACAAATGCAGAATGCCGATCAATGCGATCGGTTAAAAAAGAAAGAAACATCCAGTCCAGTTCGAAATTCAAACGGGTGGCCGTCGTCCGCAGAATCATTATTCTAAATACGAAAATTAACTTCATTCCCATAATTTAAATATCAACTGCCGGTTCTCTGTAATAAATTATCCGAAGCATCTCTCTCTTTCTTTGTGGTTGTCCTGCTCTAATGGACGAAGGATGTCAATTGCTAAGTTATTCGTTCAGTTGACGAATTCAATTTATTGGTTTCTTTGCTCTCTCGTAGAGATGAAGCTGATTTCTTGTTTCCCACGATTGTTGTTTCGTTTCACTGAGTAATTATGCTGTTTGCTATAAATTATATGAATGGTTGTTAGAATAACTGATTGTAATTTTAACTCATTGACCTAAAGTTCCAGATACCTTGGGTGTTGCTTAACATTTAGGACCATCTGTAATTATCGTTCTTCAAGGGCAGCCTTTTTGGATAATCTTTAGGTCTTTTTCCTATCAATTAAATTGGTGGCTTTATCTGGAATGATATTTATTTATTTAATATTTACTGCACTTTAACACACAATAAAATGAAAAAGGTGGACTTAATGCCTTAAGGCATTCTCTGCCAGTCAAACCGAAGAAGAGAAGAAATTAAAGGGTGGTGCTATAAAAAAACAAATAGATTATTAAATATGGCATTATCCTTCAAAAATAATTCATTTAAGTGTATTTGACAAATACCCCTCTGGCCCTCCTCCTCAAACCAACCTCCAATATCCTCAGAATTCATCTCCGTGACACTAGGTGTAGCCTATAAAGACACATTAACATGCTCGTACTCAGGACCGACGTTGAAGCAATAATTCCAGGCCAGGATCAAGATGGAAGGTTCCGTTTGTAAATGCGATGCTTCGATGTTCGCTTAATGAAGACATATTGAATCGCTAAGCGGCAACGGACAAGATATAGGCAATGTTTAAATTGACATGCGGTTCTTTTATGCAGCATCCGCTCGTTTCGGAAAAGTCAATAGGGAATAAATCGGGAACGTCTGGAGAGATCATTTCTCCGATTCTTGTTGTACAAACACGAGCCTTTGTGTTATCTTTAACGTTTTCTGGAGGTCTATCTTTATGTATATCAGTCTCTAGAATATTATTGATTACTAATATTTATTAATTAAATTGCAATTGTTTATACGTATCAGAATAGTGTGAGAAATGGCCTATAGATTTAATATAAACGAACCATGAAAGATGATTCATTAAATAAATTGAACGTCTTCGTTTACAATATATTGTTGTATGACGATAACAAAAGTTAAGTAAAATAATGTTTTATATGTGTAAAACAATTTTAATACTCTACTAAGTTCGAACTACCTCAAACTTAGAGAGCTGCTTATATAACATTAAAGTTTAAATATTAAAATAACTTTTAATCAAAATAAATTTGAATTTTAGAGAAACACTAACAATCCTATCTAAACGTTCTTTTATCTCTGAATATTCAATGAACATACAAGACAATTGCAAATACCACCAATAAAATATTAACTCGAACAAAATAACAGAAACAATTTCAATTAAAAAACTGACAAAGGACACGTGAACCCACATCAATTAGTGAAAGCTGTTGGAAACAACGGGACTTTTAATGTTTTATTTCACTCAGGCAGGAAAAAGTTAACTTAGATTTTTAAAAGTTTGTTCTGAAGTTACGCCCGCGGTGTCCCGTCTACCCTGATAAAGTAATTTTACGATTCCCTAATTCACACTTTTGAGGACGGTTTTTAAAAAGTCGAAAGGTTTTCTACCTTTAGACGTAATTGGGATCGCGTTAGCAACTTCGTCCGGACCATTTTAATTTTTAATGTTATCAGTATCCCGTTTGCTGCCTAACTTTTTACTGTTTGTTTTTTCATTATGTTTTGCTTAGTGTAAATGTATTTTAGTCGAAACGTGAGTTATTATTATCGTCGCTTTGAGCAACTACATTTATATTTGAGACCACATAAAAGACTCCAGTTTCATGTAAGGAGGGTTCTATTGTACGGTGCGACAAAAAGCGTGTACTTACCTCGAAACTTCTTGCTTTCAAATAAGAACAAACATGTCATCGACGAAATGACGCGTGTCGACCAATCGGGCGCGACGGCCGCCGTCGTTGGTGACGTCACATGTTCGGCGACCAATCCGAGTGGCCCATCGCCTCCGGTCAACTTGGACTAATTGCCCATGTGTGCCGCAACGCTAGTTTTTGAAAAGAAATCGTGCGCGTGAGTCGCGACACACACACGTGCAATACCAATTAAGATGTGTATACATCTCGAAATATAAGCGATTCGTGTTTCCGTTACGGCTTTCAGTGAGCTGTAAGGGTTAATATTTTAATGCTCCTTTTTCATGACCTCGTTAAAACAATTTAATTTTACATTAGTACTAGCATTAAATGATTGTAATAATAAAATGTAGGTGCTACTTATTAGATGTCTCGATGAGAATAAATACTATAAAAATATGTTTTTTTTTTATGGAAATGGGAATGAAATGATTAATTTAATTTCATGTCATTATACATTGTAAACCGTACATGTCTCAGTGAAGACTACTACTCGTTTTAGTCTAACCACTTTTATTTGCTCAAGTGAAATAAAATTGACCTAAATTGATATAAACTTAACATTGAAATTGTAGACATGTTGACCAAAAAAGAATACATAAAGATATGAACACCGATAGAATATTTAGGCTGAAAGTGTAAAACAAAAGTACTTTCTCATACGAGTTCACAGCTGCAAACCAACCTGACCATTCCATTAAAATTATAGTAAAGCTTGAGAATGCCACACTTTTTCTCATAATGGATAATTAAATCAACACTGACTCGTGGGCAGTGAGAAAAAAAGATAAGGATAGAATAGTGGAGGTATTAACATGAGACTAACAGTTTTTTAATTGTTGTCATAGTAATTTCTAAGTTGATGAGCTAAATGAAAGAAGATAATTTTGCTCTCGGAATATTTTTTTTGGAGAAAATTCTTTGAGGTGTAAATTGTCTAGGCATAAGATAAAAACTACTTGATTCAATATGCTTATAATGTGAAAATATATGATTTTAATTTAGATTTAAGTATGTCTTAAGTAAAATTCGCTATTTAATGTCCGGAGTTTAACATAAGTTCTCTAAAATATAACTTTTATTGGGTCTTCTGTTATGACTTAAAAATAAATTTATTATTAATATCATCATCATGTTGAAAATAACTCACACATTCTATTTAATTAAAGTATACCATTTTTGACTAAATTTTCATGTTGGTGATTGCTTTGAGTCAAATAACCAATTTTAGCAATCTAAATTCAATATTTTTTCCAAAACACATTTATTTTCGTATTTAAGTTACAGTTACAGGATGTACCATATTAATAATTAATTATTATATTCAGTATTAACAACAATACAAAAATTAAGATTATTTTTATTATTTCATACTGTTTGTATATGGGACATAATTCATAATTATTATCTATATAGATTCATATCTATTGTCTTTCAAAGTAATCTGTGATAAAATTTAGTTTATCATGGCGTCAAAAATTTTGATTTTAACTATTGTATTTAGTTGACAATTATTTATATTTTTCAAGTGGAGCCAAAACATATCTTTTACTTTAATAGTATAATTTAGAATCTGTTTTAATAGGCGCTAAGTCCATATATTCGTAGGAAAATTAAAGGCTTCCTCTTGTAATAATTTTCATAGCTATACTTAGTTGCGTTAATATTGTCACATAATACGTATACACCTCCAGTGATCTCTTAGTTAATAAATTAATTATACTTAGCAATTTTATACATTGTAACTTTATTATTACTGACCTTAGATTTAACCTAGACTTGGGTGTCTAATTGCTAACCATGGGTCAGTAATTATCCGTAGTTGTCAAAAGGACCTCAATAATAAATTTTGCTACAATATCTGACAATTCTTTTTCTTACTTTGTTTGTTTAATGGTCATTTCAATAACCATTTAAATTTTATCGTTTAGTCGATCGTGATTAGTCTATAAATCTTTATCAGTTTTCTTTACTTTGTCAGTGATTTTATAAAAAATATGTTCTTTGTAACTTGAATGGCATCCATCTCTCTTTTTATTTTGGCATAATAAGTTTCTAATACATTTGTTTTTAGTCTTTCAAGTGGTAGAGTTTTAAAGGCACCATTCGCTTTTTTAAACGTCTATTTTCGTTACTTTTATAGTTTGATAATTAACCAGACTGAATTTGTATTATTGTCAAAGATAATAAAATCATACCTATTATAATCATACATACTCTTTAATGGCTAAACTTCTGGACCGATTTTAATGAAACTTGGCATGGATATAGTTGAAGATCCGGAGTCAAACATAGGATACTTTTTGGCGCGGTAACAGATAGATAGAAATATTTTTATAATCTATTTAATCGAAAAAAAGGAATCGTTTTTTTAGGATTGAGATTCATAACACGATGAATATTTAAAACTATGCCTCGGTCATCTTTTCACGTCCCCTTTTGGACAAGATGACCACGTCTTGTGTCAACATTGACACACTGGCTGGGCATTAAGTAGCTCGTTCCCGCATGAATAGCGCACAGATGGGACATTGCGTCTGTTTGTTTAGTTTTTTTAGACGATATTCTTACTGAAGGAGATTTTTTTTTCTTTCTGTTGTTCTGTAATCTGTTTATTCTTTTTTTTATTGTTGGAAAGGTTGCAATAGCAAACATATTCGTGTTCAATATTTTTTTGCGAAATTAATCCGCAAGAATTTTTTTTTCAATTTTGCAGTTAATTGAGTTAAGTATTGTTTAAATTAAAATTATATTTTATCATGATTTTTGAGCTTAATATTTTTTATAAAGCACTCCTTTGATAATTTGTTAGTAATTAAAATTTTTGCAGTAATTGTGTACACACATTTTGTTTAAACTTACCTTGCGCGATGCGTACAGCTGGCATCTTAATTCTCATCTTGATTTGGTCACCTATTTTTAGATCTTCAACAACTTTTATCGCCAGAATTATTTATCTTTATATCTTGTTGATGACAGTTCTAACTCACTTCACACGAGCCGCCGGTCAAGCGGCTGTTATCAGTTCTTAACACTTGATAAAGGATCGCGCATCACAGAACCGCCAAAAGTCCGACGGAAAACGGTCATAGCATTTTTAGTCATCTTCTCAATTTCTTCATCTTCACTTAAATTAAATCACTCAGTTTATTTTTCTACTTTTTCTTTTTCATAATTTCTTACAAAATAACACTCTGCAGATTTTCACTTGCCAAATTTCAGTGGTCATACACGGTCTTATCAAATCTCAGTGCCGTATCTAATCAATCCACACCTAGTGGTCTTGCGTTTGACAAACTCAGCTGGTCACTAAAAATTATTTCAAAAAACTTCTGCACTTTTCAGTTCTTATTAAAAAACACTGTCCGTTCTGTTTAAAATGTTCTATATTTAAATTTGCGAAATTTTGTAATGAGAATAAATTTCTAGTTTGAAATTCGAAAATGTTGTGTTTATGGTACGCGATCGAGCTCGTCGCGTGCGATTGCGAGGCAGGTGCGCGGCCGGTCGCCCGCTCTCGCCCGATGTCCGAGAGCGTCTGTCCTGTCATGTGTCCCTTTGCGCGAGGGCTCGTCGGCCTCCGCATGTCCACGACTCGCTCTGTCTCGCTCGGCCGGCCGACTACGGCGCGTGCGAGTCCATACGAAGTGGCCAGAGGTTACTCGCGGTCGCCGTCGTCTCGGCAGATTGAGGGAGATGAACCACGCACGGTGGGACTACGCCCGCGCAAGCGCGAAAGAGACAGGCATACATCATAAGTGCCGTGCGTCGGTGTGCGTGCGGGTGGGGCGAAGATGCAGCTTACAAAAGAAAAGGGATAATATTTGCTTGCATATTTCATGACTCGATTAGAAGATGGAATTTTTAATTGGACGGACAGTCTTTGACCACAGTCAAATGAAACAGTATCTTGCAAAAAAATAAACACTTTTAGGCTTTGCTTTCTATTAAGGAGTGTCATTTATTCGGTTTAATGTTTAAAATTGTAATTAATTTACATTTACTATTTATAAATAATTTTAATATTCTATGCCAAAAATCATAATAAACATTATTGTACATCAATACGTTTTTCGTAGCAATAAAAATGAGTACGTTTGTCGTAGACAACAACGTAACTCTGCTACGAGTTTCGTAGCGCTTGAACCGTAGACGCTGTAGATCTAAATAATCTTTTTAATCGTAGCCAATTAGTCAATCATACTTTTTAAATTTTCACACGTTCGAATTTTATACAAAGAAAAATAGTATATAAATTATTTAATTCACTATTCGTAAATTAATATTGTGAAACTGAGTAGTGACGCAACACGTAGTCGAAAAGATCTTTTACTCTCACTTCCAAGTTTCCGCGCACATTTTTTCCCGACGTTATTTTACTTAAGATGCCACGAGGAACTTATCTTGGTCGGTCCTTGACTTTAATAAGTTTTATGAGTGTCAGTCGAGACTTAACTGGCGCGAGAACGCCGACGAAAAAGAACTTTTTCATAATTGTTTCTGAACTGTCTCTGCTTGAACTTGGAATGGCGCGTTCGATTATTGAAATTTCGAAATGTTTTTGCGATAGACTTTTTTATTTGAGGCCAGCACTTTTGTGGGTTGTTGAAGAAGGAATTTAAGCTGTTTGTTTTTTTAAATTTGTTGTGTATTTTTCTGTCAGCTTAACGGCTACATTAAAATATAGGTGCGTGGCAATCTTCTGAGTGTTCTGTGTTATGATATTAAGTTTTATAATTAATGACACAAAAAATATTCAAGTTGCTAGCAAAAACGTGTTTCAAAGAAAAAACATTCGCTTTTCACCCGTGTTTTTGTTGTGTTTTAGGGCTGTAAAGACAAAAAGTACAAAACGCATCGCAAACATACCCCGATAGGTCAGCTGCTAGAAAAACCGTGGTCATCGTCTGTCCATCTAAAAATGCAACCTTGAAAATTGTCCCGTCCCTTTCTAATCGCCTGATTTTATGGACAAAACCTGAGATAGATGAAGGGTTGTCCGTTTTCTCTTGTGGAAAATCTCCGCTGGCGATATATGGCTATCTCGTTCATGTGTAGGGATGTGTGGGCGAGTGGAAAGGGATAGTGGGAGTTGAAGGGGGTTGGAGGGAATTTTCACGACGCTACTCGACGCTAGGCGGCGGTTGAATCGAAATGGGTTCTTTACTAAGTCAAGGTACTTAAGCTGGATTCTAATACTGGGAACTTGATTTTCCTTAAATTGCAACAATAGTTAAACTTTAATTGATTTTTGATAAGTATCTCACAGGACTGTAACGTTGTTTATTTATTTATTTACATTTGGGAAACATACAGTTATATAGTTGATATACATAATAAATTTACAATACACTCAAACCAAATTTGGTAAACATAGAATAACTGGACTTTAATGACTTTTACAGTGAAGCATTACGTGATTTAATATTACTTTTGAAAGAAGCGATAGTCAAATGGAAAATATCTAAGTCATTATATTTAGAGTTGTAATTTTGGCAAGTGCGATATAAATAAGTATTTTTAACATAGTTAGTTTTGCAAAGGGGAATATGGAACAATGTCACAACTCTATATAGACAGCCTACGGATATCCACGATCCTTACAGACTTCCCTCGGTTTAATCATTTACCTTTTTCTATTAATTTTAATCCACCATTAAAACTATTCCTCAGTAATCCACAAAACGTGTAATTAGAATGTTTTATTAATTTTGTAATCAGAGCTTCGCTTCTTTTACTATTAGTCATTACCGAAAAGTTTTACTAGTTGGGCTAATGGGAACTACTCTAAGCTGACTAAAGACGATTTTACACAACCAACGACTACCATCCAGCGAAGAGCGAAGTGGATTTGAGTCACAAAAGCAGGCATGCAAACCCTGGACTCCGAAGCGTACCGCTGAGGAAGCCGGGAAAGCGCTAGGATGAAGAAGAACGACTACCATCTAGCCTAAAAGACCATTTGTCTCCATCAATATGAAAGAGCATGAAAGGATATTTCAAAGGTAGGCAATGCGCACGTGGTGCTCCTGGTGTAGCAGGAATCCATGGGCTGCGGTGACCGCTTACTATCAGGTAAGCTGCACGCCTTCTAAAAATATGCAACATATTTTGACGTTACGTTTTAAATAAATTGACATTTCACGTTGACAAATCCCATAAAAAAACGTCAGGAATCGAACCCGATACATCGGTATAGCGTTACATTGAGCGATATTCAACTCTGTATCCTGTCACACATCTGGGAGGAAGGTTGAAAAAAAGTATCCGTTGAAACATGCAATTACTGTGTTTGACAAAAACTTGAAGGCTATTTTAGATTCAGACAGTGATGATTTTCTCAATAAGGATTAATTACAGGCAGTAAAGTCTGCTTTACGAGTACTTACAATACAATACAATACAAAAACTCTTTATTGCACAACAAGGATACATTGTTAAATACAAGCATTTACAAGAAAAATTAACTTGCGCAAAGCCTACCTACCTACATATAAGAATCAGTGTAATATTTATGTAATAAATAGATATCACATTGTAACTTACTAACGTAGAGACCCAAAGCCTCCGATATTAATGATCTCTACTTCGATCTGTCCTGCACCACCTTCTATCATGCTAAATTTAAAATATCACCAGTTGTTCTAAATTTGAATACTCCATCTTAATTATATACCTATAGGTATGTAAAAACCATCGAGGAGCTAGATAGCCGAGAACGGAACATATCCATAGCGAATGCGCGTGTCAAGCAACGGCGAGGCGCGACCATTATGGTCGCGCCTCGCCGTTGCTTGACACAAGTTTCAGGAATAATTTATTCACTAGATAAATCGTGCCAAACAAGTTTACAAATTTACTTTCTCTTTCGTAATATCAGATAATAATAAGATTATTATATTAGCAATGGAGTACAGAAGACTTCTGAAACATAACCAAAAAATTGTTTATAATTTTCTTATTAAAATAGCCGTGGCCCTTTGTAAGGGTTCTGGTTTTAAATAGACCAAGCTCGCCCATTTCAAGGACACTGTATGGCACACACGTGGGCCAGACAGACGGACAGGAATTAATGTAGATGTCGGTTAAGCGACGACGTGTGACAAACTTATGTATTCCCCAAATATAGATGACAATGAATTTTTTTGGCTTAAACACAAGAATGGTTTTCGTATAACTTTATTTTGGAAGTGAAAAATAAAAGTTGGTATTTAAAGGGTTTCCTTATTTTCAAAAATAGACTACATCCCCAATCTTTGGTTTCAGTTTGGTTTTGTAACATAGATACGTTTGATTTTTGTGTCTGTTTGAAATTTACTTTGGTTTCATAATAACCAATCGGATGCCATTTGGTAGCCGTTAAAGGATCCAAGCCATAAAACTACACCAGGATGTACAAGATCGATTGACCATGCATCGCTCAATAAATAACTACAATTTTTTTTTTTTACTCTTTTAGATTTAACTTTTTTAGGCAAACAGGCGTACGGCCCACCTGATGGTAAGTGGATGTCACGAGCGCGTTGCCGACCTATCTGCTGTCAGCACAGCGACCCCTCTGGAGCCTGGCGACCCTACTCACCAGCAGGAACACAACACTGCATCACAGTGTTATTTGTCTGCGGTATTCTGTAGGACAACTAAACTCCATTTAGTAGGCAAACAGTCCTGCGGAGTCCGATTTTCATGTTTTCAGAGATAAGTCGAAAATAGTGCGGATGTCTTTTCAGAACATTGTGTTCGTATTCTCAGTCATCTCTCAAGTGACATTTCCCTAATAACTAATTCTAACGTGCGAGATGCAACGCATGGTGTTTTTGTCGACATGATAATATTTTTTTTATTACTTGTTACAATATAGTTAAAAATGTCAGTCAGTGTATAAAATACTAGCTGTGCCCGCGGCTTCGCCCGCGTGTAAACCTCCTTGGGGAACATGATATTTTTCCAGGACCAAAAGTAGCCTATGTTACTCTCCATCCTTTTAACTAACTCCATGCCGAAAATCAAGTCGATTGGTTGCTTAGTTAGGGCGTGAATAAGGACAAACACACTTTCACATTTATAATATTAGTATGATAGAGTACTCTCTCTGCAGTCTTATGTTCCATGTCACGATCACAATGTAATTTAAATGTCAAACTTTTCACACTATTTGTCTTCTTCATCTTAGCAGTTTCCCGGTTGCGACCTCAGCTTTTTGCTTTGGAGCCCAGGGACCCTTTTTCACAATAAACGAGAGGAAGGAATGTAATTTTAATAGACAATTGCTTTGTCTGCGACATTATACACTGGCAGTATCGAGAATAAACTTTTTTTAATTGGATATTTTTTTTTTTTTTTGATGCAACTAAGTAGGCAAACAGGCGTACGGCCTCTCTTTTAGAAGGCTGGGAGCCTTCAAAAAGAGTTTGTTATAGTCACTAGGGAAAACCATGGCAGGGAGTTCATTCCATAATCGCAGTGTACGAGGGAGGATATTTAATGATTTTTTTTTTACGATTTTATTTATTTGATTTTTGGTAGCAAACAATCGCGCAGAATAGGGAGGAGTGACCAAGATCCGTTTCTGGTCGCTGGGCCCATGCAGTAAGTAAGTAAGTAGATATTTACCAAATATTTTGATAGAGATAGAGATTTCTCGAAACACGACATTTAAGTCATGTCTGAGAGTTTGCATTAAGGCCACCTGATGATAAGTAATTACCGTAGCATGGATCTGTATAGGTGTCACTTAATCGTATCCATTGCCACCATAAAAAAAAAACCCAAGTTCTAGTCCTTTTTGACACAGTTTAGGTTCTTGGCTCTAAATAAAGATTACACAACATTATAAACACCCAAAACAATGTCGCATACATCAGGCCTACAATCGCGTAGAGCTTCATGTAGAAATGCTAGACTGAATTTGTCTTACAATTTTTTTTTTTCTTACTGAATGAGAATAAATATTTAGCATCTTGGCATCAGTCATAATTAACTATTTTAATATGATTTTTATAAAAACTGCATTTAATATATAGTAAAAAAGTTTAATTTAATGTGTAACAATTGCCAGATGGAACCGCGACTGCTGAAGACTCCAAGCGGCGCAAATATGAGTCACTAAGTAGTGAATATATATTTGTTTCGCTAGGTGTTGAAACTTTTGGCCCGCGGGGACCGGCTATGAAAAAGTTTTTCAAAATTTTGACCCCAAAACTTGTCTATGCAGCTGCTGACAAGAGGGCCGACTCACATCTCGCGCAAAGAATAGAGGTCGCTATCCAGCGCGGGAATTCTGCCGAAGTTTTTGCCACCATGCCGCAAGGATAAATTTTAGATTTTAATTAGTTTTTATTATTAGGTTAATTTTTATTATTAGGTTTTAGTTTAGATTTATTTCGTTTTTGTTTTTTAATCGCGAAAACATAAGATATCATCAGACATCATCTTTGAAATGCTATTGTGAATGCAGTCAAATACAGGTACAAGGATATCTCATCCTTTTGACGCGTCTTACGACCGTGATGTGAAGAGAGGGGGTTCATAGCGAATAATATTTTTTTTAAACGGGTTATACTTGGCTTTGACTTTCTTCATGTGTCTGAATTTCGAATCAGAAATGATCGCAGGCAAACGCTGAAAGCAAACTGTTTCCTACCGGTCATTTCGGAAATCATTAGGAGAGGCTAGATGCCCAGCAGTGGACTGTCTGTGCCTGAAATGATAAACATATGACTAAACTTAAGACAAAGCATGATAATAGCAATTGAAAATAGTGAATGACTTTATTTATTTCGAACTCTACAAAGGTGTCATCTCAACATTTAGTCTAGTACACTAACATTCAATTGAGGTCACCGTCCAGCATCCAAGATTTATATAGTGTTGTTTCCACAGAAATCTAAGCACATTATTTCTGAGGCTACAGCTAATTAGGATGAACGATACAGTCGCCTACGCTAATCAGATGCCTAATACAGAAACGTGATATTTACTTACTTCTAATGACCTTTTATCGTGTGAAGTTGTCAGTTTTAGCCACTGTACTTAGTTTCGTCATGATTAATGCATGCAATAACTATACTATAATTACTGGTGCTTAATTTACACATTCCTGTCATTAAGTAACTCACTAGATAGATTTCTTTGCGTGTTATGCCCTTTTCTGTGCCCATATGTCTATGTCCTATGTTAGTTTGGTTGTCTGGAAGAGATCCCTATTTGGGATAAGTCCGCCTTTTATTGTAACCTGTATTCTGATACTATGTTCTTTGTGTACAATAAAGAATTTTACATACATACATACACTAGTACCAAAAAAAATCCTTTTTACAAAGTAATCTTTTACACGGGCTTTGAATTCCTCGTAAGGCAAATTAATGATTGATTCAGGAAGCTTATTGTAGTAGTACGCTACAGTACAGTTTCCCACAAATGAGTTTCTACATAGTCTAAATGATGACAGGAATAGGTAATTTGTTTTTATTGCGTATAACGGTCTATACGTTATATCAGGTTTTTTTTTAAAAAAGAAGACTTAAAAACTCTATTCAACTGTTACTGCTCAAAAAAAAAAGAATAATATTCAAGGCCACCACAATTATTTCACCTTTAATTACTCTTTTATTAATTTATTCTAAATTTCAGTTTATTTTCATCATTCTGTGTTTAAAAGAGTGTTATGGGTAATGGCACCCAAGATATATAATAAGCTACCAAATGCGATAAAAATGCAATGTCTTATGAAATTCAAAGAGCTATTTTTCTCATTTTTAGTTGACAAAAGTTTCTATTCTGCAAATGACTTCTTGCATGATAATTCTAATAATTTGTCATTTTTATAATGGTATATTTGTAAGCTGTGTCTATCAGCAAAATCATAGTGATTCTGAATTGCTGCTCTAACACTAACACCTTTAGGTACTGCCTATGTTTTCACAAATAAATGATTTAATTGATTGATTGATGATTAAGGCCTACTGAGACGAAGTAACACAGCATCATAGCCCTAACGCTAAAAATAAGTTTTTGTTACCAAGTTATGTTTTTTAATTGAAGAAATATTCATGTTGCTAATATCTCCTTAGCGATATTAATTTACATAATCCTTTGTATCAAATTAAGATATTCATGATTAATAATCGAAAATCAAATAGATTGACGGACAGACAGACTATCAAGCAGTTTTGCAAGAGGTGAATCATCATCAGCTAGGCGTGGGCGGAGGTTGCAAGACCAAAGATGCAAAGGTTTGCGTAACTAATAATAATTATATAGATAATTAGGGTTGCTTAAAGTCACAGTTAATCGACCTTGCTTACCTTGGTGTAATAATTCCAACAACGAGAGAATAAAACTTTTGTCCTTCGAATCCGAAGCACAAAATTGTAATTCAAATCTAAGATACTTTTGGTGGACACTGGGATGATTCGAGATGTCCTAGCGAAGTTTTTTTATGCACTTATATTGCTTGAATCTATGGAAAATATTTGTTCATTCATTTATATTATTTTTTTATTTCTCAATTTTGGTCCAATATTTTGAAGTAAATAAGTTTTATTTTATTAAACAAGTCAGTCAGGTGCTGAAATATTTTTAAGCTGTTTTTATTTTCAAATTTTAGTTCATGTTTTAATTCGTTCAGTTTTAGGCTTTTATTTTCTTTTAATAGTAATGTAATACTTTAATAAATTTTGTGATTAATAAATACAGAAACATATTTTAAACAGTGAATCCAAAGAAAGTCACTAGTCTAGTTCGACCTGCCATATTAAATTGTAAACGTTTCAAATTTATGTGGGCTTACAATCAGCATTGTTAATACATTATGAATAGAAGGCTTGGTATTTTCACACGATAAACAAACAACCTTTCGATCTGAATTCTGTATTCATGGCTAGACAAAAAGGCAGGTAAGTACTCGTATAATAGTAATATTTGAATTATTCTTTTATATCGGTCCGTTTGTGGTCGTCCGAAAGGCGGTACGGAAACAACTCTCGACTCTAAGGTACTTAATAAAGTAAGTACTTTCTTACTAGTGTGAGTAAAAACACTTTATTGCACCATAGATAATTACAAACAAAGATAATGTTGTCTGTTACAGAGATACAATAAGAGGCCTTACCGATAGTGCAATCTTTTCCAGGCTACCTTTAGATATTGAAGGTCGATTGACCATATGACCTAAGTCGTAAATGGGTTACGACTATAGGTTAATTAGACCAACTCTGTTTCTAAACAAATCTATTCCTTTTTTTTAGAGTTTATCAACAAGGGTTAAGCTTGGGCAAAGGGTTAACACAAAAGTGCGAGGTACAAAAGTGCGCGTGCCGCAATTGTGCGGTATCGCTTTGCTATCGCAAATCTTCGATCGCGTACAGCGATTTTGTTTTTTTTTTTCATATATACAGTATGTTGTGTACCGTGACGCAATGATACATAAAAAATATTATTAATAAGATAATATGTTTTTTTCTGTTACTATAAACGCTTAAATAAATTAAATATAATACTAATCACACAAACTGAGTTAGCCCCGATGTAAGTTAGATACTTGTGTTATGGGAAACTAAGTCATCCATACTATATTTTATTATAACCGGGTCTTGGACGTTTATCTATATACATATATAGATAAACGTCTAAGACCCAGGTCAATCAGAAAAAGTGCATTTTTTATCTTGACCCGACCGGGGATCTAACCCGGGGCCTCTGAGTAGCAGGCTTTGAACTACACATCTTTATATGTTAAAGTAACTTTAATAGACTAAGTTGAACTTAGTCTAATTAAAGTTAGTAGAGGAGAAGATAATCTTGGTACCTCCAAGATAAGATGTTGATGTAAAATGGTTATCGATCCGCGTGTTAACCTCATAAATCCAAAGAAAACCATGGTGCCAAATGCCAAAACCAAAAAAAAGCCCAAAACTTTTATTTCCTAGATAGGAAACCGCTTAGCTGATCGTGGTTTTGACTACGGCTCAGGATGGTATCTGGTTCAAAGGATTTCCATTGCTATTCAAAGAGGCCATGCTACTGGCAAAATGGGTACCTTGATGATGATGTCGATGGGCACCTTTGAACCGCAGGTCCTATCAGGAGCGGCATTTTCGAATAAATAAATTATATGAAAACTTAAAATTTACTAATCAGTTTCATAAAGCAACATAACTCCATTTTTCCTAGTCGGAATATATAATCACCCTTGCTTTATCGATGTAATCGCGAGCCACTTGGCGCGTGGTACTGCCCCGTACCAGCTATTGACCGTTTGAAAGAACCGCATTATGAAGGGTCAAGTCGTTGATTTCATATCAGCGAACAACAAATTCGATAATTGGGGAAGTAGTTTTGTTGTTGTCCTTGCTAATATTTAAATGTGAACGTGGGTTTTACTAATATTATTAGTCAGGAGAGAATGAATTCTGAAGAATTTGTGTCTATGTTGCTGATAAATTCTTTTTTTATTTTGCTAATTATATATTATTTTTTCTTTGAGGGAAATCTATAACTAACGCCTGTAATTCATTGTTATCACCCCGACGTACTTAAATGCCATCCTACTAATATTATAAACGCGAAAGTTTGTAAGTATGGATGGATGTTTGGTATTCTTTCACAACTAAACCGCTGAATTGATTTTCATGAAATTTGGTACGGATATAGTTCAAGATCCGGAGTCAAACATAGGCTACTTTTTGATGCAGGCGGAGCTGCGGGAAATAGCTAGTATGTAATAATAATGATGGCATCGACCAACGTTACGATGGGATTTCACAGGTCGCCCCGGTGCTTTGAGAAGCTTGCGCGGTGATATTGATCTAATGGATAACGATTTCAATACGTAAAGTCATGTGGTGCTCTATTGTTACGTTTTGCAATCCTGGACCCTTTCCATCATCAGGAGATAACTTTCCTCTTTAAGCTTTCTCTTTCCACTCACAATAAATTGATCTAGTAAAGAAACGAATAAAAAGTTTTAGTGTGTATCAATTGACCAATTTTTTACAGAATTAAACATTTTTCTGATGTTTTTTCATGTTTTTTCACTGGAAAAACTTAGTAAAATGTTTCAAAACAATACTTTACAGAAATCGAAGTCACACAAGCGTCTTTCTATCATTCTAACGTGTATTCCTAGTTGCATCTTCAGCTTTGCTTCGGAGCCTTGGGTACGCTGTAAGTCATGGTCCTAGATTTGGCGGAACTTGTTATTACAATGGATTGGTTATACACAACCGTCTTTTTAGCTTAACTGCAATCGGGTAAGAATCAAACCAAAAGTCTCACACAAAATTAGGGTTATGGTAATGAAAAAATGGGGGTGCACCACCCAGAGATGGGGTATATCACGGCCTGGTACTACGTATTGACCGCGGGTATGGCCTCGCAGTAAGAGGTGAAATGAGGTTGGTCGATGTTTGATTCGACCCCCGACGAAAAAAGAGGGTTATAAACTTGAAGTATATTGTCTCAACTTAGGTTCCAGTTTTTATGTTTAAAATTAGATTTGTTCGAATTTATGGAAATCAATTCAGCCATTTGATACTTGTCCAAAGGAGATCACCAACTTGTTTTAAAAGTACAATTACTTTACTTCTTTTTTTTTAATACAGCATATCATTCAGTCTGACTGATGCTGCAGCATGAGTTTTTTATCGTAAATATTAAATATACTAAAGCACTACTGGCTCGCTCGCTCCTTATACCTGTTCTGGATTATGCTGATGTCGCGTTCCTGGACCTTACAGACGAACTCACTGCTAAACTAGAGCGACTACAGAACTCGTGCATTCGTTACGTATTTGGGCTAAGGAAATATGACCATATCTCCGAGTTTCGCAAGCGTCTGAACTGGTTGCCAATACGGATACGTCGTAAACTACATATTGTCTCTTTTCTTTATAATGTCTTGTTTAATCCTTCTTCCCCTGAATATCTCAGATCAAATTTCTCCTTCCGGGATCTTGATCCCCGTCTGCGAGCATCTCACCACCTAAAGTTGAACATACCTGTATACTCCTCACAGTGTTACGCCAACTCCTTCTCAATTCTCGCTGCAAATCTCTGGAACAAGCTTCTTTTGGAGATAAAAGAGCTGTCTTCTCACTCTTTCAAATCTCGGGTTAGGGAATACTACGAACGTTCGGACTTGAGCTGAGCTTACTGTTTTTATGTGTAATTGAATTTGTATGTTAGATGTAAGTCTATGCACCTAAGATTTCTTTGCGTGTTGTGCCCTCTTCTGTGCCCATATGACTATGACCTATGTTAGTTTGGTTGACTGGAAGAGATCCCTATTTGGGATAAGTCCGCCTTTTGTTGTAACCTGTATTCTGATACTATGTTCTTTGTGTACAATAAAGATTTTTACATACATACATACATAATATTTTCTATCAGATGATTCCGAGTGACCCTGTATTTCAAACTTAACTGACTTGACTAGCCAGTTAAGTTCTACACTCAGAAAATGCAATAAAGATTAAATAAATAAAATTGTAACTTAGAGGGCGAATTCAAGTCTAGCATGTATCAGGCAACGTGGAAAATACAAATACTATTTATTGCACCAAAATAAAAATAATAATATAACAAACATACATAAATATAAACAAAGGCGGCCTTAAGCTGTAACATGTAACATCCCTGTAACCATATTTTATGCAAAAAAAAATTAATAGAAGAGCAACTATGCTTCGCAACCAACCTTGCATTTTACAAGCCTAATCTCGGGAGAGTGCTGTACTTGACGCTCTTTCCAGTCGCACTTGCTTGATCTCCCTACTGTGACCTATATCTTTGTGATGCTTCTCCCCTTTCTTAGAGGCTCGAAGGACAATGACGCCTGGCCTTCTGCTAGCGAGGCGTCATTGTAGCTTCTATGAGCACTATTTTTAAAATGTATGACTAACATGATAAATCAGTAATTTTAAAATTAAGTCAGGGTTGTTATAAGTCAGGGGTTTTATTTCCAAGCATCTGCCCGATGGCTTGGATACATAGCACACGGGTACGCGAGCCCGACTTACCCGAGCTGCTACTGAGTCAACCCATGTCCATCCGAGTCAGTAGCATCCTAGTACCTCATCCTTTCCCCAAACTTAAACACTTCCCACCCTTCCTTAGCTTAAGGATACTTCCGATGGGCAGCAGCGTCGGAAGTACGATAAGCCGCTGAAACTGCGCTCGCCAACCCGCCTGCCAAGCGTGGCGAGTGCGGTAACAACCCTCAATTAATGGGGAGGTCCAAGTCCAGCAGTGGACTGACTGCGGCTGAAACGACGACGAACGACATGATAAATCAAACCGTTTGCTTCATCGATTATCTCGAATGAAAATCATTGAACTCATCGGTTTTTTGTACTTTTCAAAAATATTAGCTCTAGGTCGTTAATCTCAGTTGGTCCGAGCTGTGACCATTTTTTATGTAGCCCACTGTACTCTAGATTGTAGTCCACGTATGGGAAAGTCTGTCAAGGCTGAAGTGAGACATGACGTCTCCATGGTGACAAGTATGAAAAACATGGAGGCATCGTATAGCCGTGGAAAACAGAACCACGAAATGTATGAACTTCAGTCATTTTACGTGTATTGACAAGCACACTCCTTCGATAACTCATCACCATCTCGAGCAGAGAATGAACGATTTCTTTGCATTTAGTCCGCATATTATGATTATACAAAAGTGTATTTCAAAGTTTCAATAAATAAAATAAAGACCAGTCAAGTACCATTTAGACTTGTGCACGAAGAATCCGTACCATTTTCTATAAAAACCGCAAAAAATCATATATGTTGTATGGAAGCCATCTTAAATATTTATTTATTTTTTTGCATTTTATTATATTTCTGTATTTACTGTAATGCTATTTTCTGTGCAATTAATAAAAGTCGCTAAGACAAATGGATGCAAACAATTAAAGTAACATTGGTGTAGAAATGGACTTGAAGTGAAAGACTTTTTGTGAAATTACTAGACACCGCTTGATATAGATGCATCAGCTGTAACAACTGCCTAAATAAATAATGTTATTACAAACAAACAAACAAACACTATCATGGTTCATGAGGTACAGCCTGATGACAGACAAACGGACGGACAGCGGAGTCTTAGTAATACCTTTGGATTTTAAAACATGTAATGATAAACTGGATACGATATAAGTAAGTAAGTAAGTAAAAACACTTATCGCTAATGCAAATATTAATGACTCATCGGTTGTCAGATCAGCACACGTATCATCTTTAGATCAATCAAATAATTTTCATCAAATCAGCTTCCAAAAGCCAATAATGAGCCACCTCTTAAAAACTTTTTTTTAAAGAAGGACAGACATCTTGCTAAGAAATCTTTGAAAATGGATCTTTGATGTCTGAATAAAAATAATTTGAATCAGAAAAATAGAACACAAAATCTATTTAGGCGCTACAATGCAACAGTTGACATAGACTTCAAACTATAGCTCTCTTTTTGTATCATAGGTTGAAATTAAACATCGATCTTGCTGCCTCGTTTCACCTTTAGGCCATAGCCGTGGTCAATACATGGTGCCAAGCCGTGATATACCCCCCATCTGAGAGTGGTGCACCCCCATTTTTTTTTATTATCATACATTTTGTTTGAAACTCTTTTTTTTTGTGTTTCTTGTCCGATTGCAGTTAACCCTAAAAAGATGGTTATGTGACTTTGATACGGGGTTATTTTGAAACTGTCCAAGTCTAATGTTTGTCGTAGTACTCGTAATTATTAAACCTAATCCTCTCCGCTGATTTTTTCATTCTTCGAAGGCATTTTTGAACTGAATAAGACTAATAGGCCCCATAGTTTTTTTTTTTTTTTTTTAAGAAAAACAGCCAAGACCACAGTCCCAGTGCCCGCATGTTCCACAAAAGAGTTCACCTTTGCGCACTAGTATCGGCTTTCTTTGGAAAATTACATTTATTAACATGTAGCCTTTGTAAGGGGACAGCACAATAGGCTTTGAAGCATTATCCATATTAATTTGAATTATTGTGAGAATATGTTGCGGTTCTAGACTTATGATTTTAGTCTAAAAGGCGATTAAAGGATCCTAAAGTTTTTGTTTCCTAGATTTTGAAAAAATCGGTGTTGCAATCGCCATAATGTTTTAAACAACTGTGTCTATGGTGCATTACGTTTGAAGATCTGTTTGGTAGTGGATTTGATTACTTAAAGAACTTTAAAGAAGCTTACTTTGTTTAGTTGTTTCAATATTTGTTAGGACTACGGATGTTACGGATGTAGTTTACATTGTAGATTAACTCACTTTTCTGATGATATAAATCATTCAGCCTAGGTTACTTAAAATCACATTAAGGCAAAGGCGGTTTTAGAGAAACCAGTTTGTACAGGATCCATTGATGATGATAATTGGCCGAAAGAACTTTACAATACAATCAACGAATTTTATCAGGAATTTAAAAAAGAGCTCACCTCATAACCCCGCCTCTTTATCCCTTACGAGAAAGACAGAGAATAACATCAATTTTTCTTCTAAATATGGATATCCATACTAATCCATACTAATATTATAAATGCGAAAGTCTGTCTGTCTTTCTGTCTGTCTGTTACGCTTTCACGGCCAAACCGCTGAACGGATTTTAATGAAATTTGGTATAGATATAGTAGAACACCCGGGGTCAAACATAGGCTACTTTTTGACGCAGGCGGAGTTGCGGGAAGCAGCTAGTAATATTATAAATGCGAAAGTCTCTCTGTCTTTCTGTCTGTCTGTCTGTTACGCTTTCACGGCCAAACCGCTAAACGGATTTTGATGAAATTTGGTACGAATGTAGTTGAAGACCCGAGGTCAAACATAGGCTACTTTTTGACGCAAGCGGAGCTGCGGGAAAAAGCTAGTTCTGAATAAATAGTATAGTGTCAACCATCCTCATTAACCAGTTAGTTATAAGCAATTTATGAATATCATTACAGAAATATCACAAAAAGTGGTTGTCATTATGGAATGACCTCGTATGGTCAAGTTCAACCTAATTCATTCCTGACTTGGGCCAGGGTCGAGGAGAAGATGACGTACAAATTAACATACAAACAGAATATGTATAATGACCATACGGTCAACTAAGGTCATGGTTTTGTAGGATTTTACCCATTATCCATATTTTCTTTTTGCATGGGATTTTAAACCCTATGTGAGAACTATAGAGTAGAAACTAGTTTGCACTTTTCTTAAATTTTTTGAGGCTTGTTCATTAAACGGAGAGGTAAGAGTGACAGACAATAGATTTTTTTAGGTAGTTCACATTTTTGAAAGGAAATTTATGGAGTTATTTGTTAATATATTAGGTAGGCTCTTGGAGTGATTTGAAACAAATACTTCTAATATAAGAAATAAGAAGAGATTAAGTACGAATTGTATGTATTTTAAATAACTTTAATGTTCCGCAGTTTTACTCGAGCATTGGTGCGTATGGCTTTAATTACTTCTAGAAAAGGCTATAAAAACGCTGAAATATTTTTCTAGTCCAATCCTACTGTCTAGCCACATAGCTAGCTCAAAAGGAAAATTTTTTTTGAAGTTTTGAAGTTTTGATGGCAATTTATAGGGGATAGATGAAAATACCGAACAAAAATTATGATATCCTTCGAATATGGTATAAGCATAAACTTCTGTGTTTGTGTCATAAATAAGAATTACATTTTTTTTAATTTAGTGGGTGATTCTATTTTTGCCATTTCAACTACCTCGGCGACCGTCCGGCATCCGAAAGGTTGCTAATTTTGACCACCTTCCAGTAAAGTAAACCAAGTAGGTATATAGATAAATATATAAACATAAAAGAGTTTTATACTACCCTTATAAATTCTTAAATGTTCTTACACTTATCTCAGACGTTTTTCTCAAGCAGCTGTTAAACTGTATCGAAATAAAATCGATAATTGCAACTCGATACATCGTTATCTCAAGACGAATCTCGATTGTGTCGAGTAAATGTCGAATATCCGCATAATAGTGCGAACAGATGAATTAGAATGACAATCGCAGCCTTTTGAATTTTGAATGGGCTTATGCATTATTAGTTCTGGCTATTGTGCAAAATTACCGGCTAAAGTAAATATTTTGACAATCCGTAGTGTTGTATTAAGTTACGTTGAAATTGTCCGCTGAAAAAACAGTGACATTTTAGACTATTCAATTTATTGAGACGAAACGATTTTTTTGGTGAAATTTTTCTTACCCGAAGTAGATCTTGGCCTCCGAAACGAGAGAGCGCCAGAGTGTTCTGTTCTGCCCGATGGCTCGCCAGTTGCTTGCACTGCCTGTTAAACAAAAAATAAACCTGATAATAAAATTCGCTTGATAACAGTCACAAATTTCCTATTTATTCTTGAAACTTTATTACGCAAAATATATTTTTTTTACGCCAAAGCCGTCAAAGGATTTATGTAAACATGATATCTTACATCAAATTACGTGTATTACATACGTAAGTAACATCATCACAACTTGAGACTTTTCTCGGAAAGTAAACGTCATCAAGGATATAAAATGTAAAGAAAGTCATGACACAGTCCGCCACATAAACATACTTGATCATGAGCCAAAGCTAACCGCCGAACACGTTAATATGTTTTGCAAATGGAGAAAGTTAAAACGACTGACCAATATTACCAAGAACCATCATACCTTGACACATAAAAACACTTAAGACTACAAAGACGTTAAGTTTTTTTAAATTGTTGCTGGCATAAACGACTGGCGCTTCAACTGTCGAAACATCAGATTCCAAATTCAAAATAAAAGTAAAACAATGGACGCGCGGCCCGAATCGCAAATGACTGGCTGGTGTGGGCCGCCATGTGGGCTGGAGGTCGGCTCGTCACACTCGTACGTTCTAAATTTGAATTTGTATTTAGAAGCTGTTGACTCGTAAAATTAGCCTGTCTATTTAACCTATGGTAATTAGGTGTAGGTTTGTTTATGGTCCTGATTTCTAAAGAGAAAATTATTTTTGTTTGTCTTTGTTTAACTATTTAAAATAATGTTCAATGAGGGTACCTATTAAAAGCTTTACGAACATCGACAGGTGTATCAGTCACGCACGATATGAATACAAAACCGAAAATCATCAAAGCCCATGATGCCAACATAAAATATAATAATAGGAGTAATTTATTGACAAAACGTCTTTATTTTCCGAAGTATTGTGATGGCCAGTATAGGATAATGAGATAATGTTGGATATTCGTATTATCCGTGTATATCCGTGTCAAACAATGATTCGTGGTCGGGCCAAATGTTGCTTCACTGTTGCGGTCAGATTGAAAACTGTAGAGTCGCATTTAAAAAAAATACATTAAACTATTTTAATACGGTTTTTATCGTGTTTATTACTTAAATATTTATTTAAAAAGTAACTTTTTAAACGCAAACAGGGCTTAGCATTTAGTTTTATACTGTAATTTAGTGTGTAACAATTGCGAAAATATAAGATATCATTAAATTTATTTAGTCGGCCCAATTCTGCCTTCTTTAGGTAGTATAACAGTTTATCTCAGTATTGGTAGTAATATATGTTCTAGGATCATAACTATCGCATATATGAGCTCTGAAGCTTAATTTTTTTCTCTAGCAAACGGGTCTATGGCCCACCTAATGGTAAGTGGTTACTTAAGTCTATAGACGCCTGCACATAACAAAAACTGAAGATTTAACTTGAATTTCGCTTAGATGACTGCGGTATATCTGATATTTAAATTCACCAATGAAAACAAATTCAAAATAAATTGTTTATGTCTTAAAACATGCTATGACTTGTAGAGAATGCCTTGTCCTCCGCACTTTATTGAAATGAAATCTTTTATTTTCAATATAGGATATAATATCACTCATTGACGTCAATTTACTTAAATTAAGTTTACTACCACTTCCAAAGCGCAAATGGAGAAGAAGGGGCGCCACAAACTCCACTATTCTACTTTAGATATAAAGATTAATAAAAAAAAAATAAGTCTACTCTATGGAATTTTGTGCACAACACGCAAATTACCGTCGTCCAGGACGGTATGTTTTGCATTGTCAATAGAGTGATTGCCACACACGTTATCCTTCGAAAAACGGGTTTTGATATGCAAAATACCGTGGGCTACAGAGAAAACTATACCATCATTCACATATATTTACACCTAAAGAGGTATTCTGTATTAGTGGTCCATTATAATGCAGAGGTTACATGCTAATTCTGGAGTTATTCTAGACTGAATGTCTGGTTTTGCTCAGAATTACACCAGAATGATGAACTGGATTACTCATTCAAGGACTGATGAAACTCGGGGGTGAAAAACGTAAGAGGGCTGCAGCATTGTAACCCTTACGCTCAGCCCTCACCCGCTTGAATGATGGCAGAATTAATCCCAATTGCGTTTTTCTTCAGCTTGTAAAATAACATATGTTCTTTTTCATCTAATTTTATTCGTATTCAATAAATTAAAAAAATATGTATATAGCAGAATATTTTTTTCTAATTGGCAAATTACTGTTTTACAAGTCTGAGCCTGAGCGGGCGGGGTACACGTGTTCTTCATCGCCCGTCCTCTCCCTCGGCTATCAACCCCGTGAATTATTGGAGACTGAAACGCACTTTGTGTTGTTATGTTGTATATTCTGGCATCATTCTGGCGTGATTCACAACGAATATTTGATTTTTGTAATTCTGGACCATAATTTCGTCATTTAAGTGGATTACATGCTTATTCTCCCGTCAGTCTGAGCAAAATGTCAGTCCAGAATTACGCCTGAATTAGCATGTAACCTCAGCCTAACAGTATTAATGCATTGTTCTGTTAATGTAAGATATGTTTATGTAAAGCTGGTTCAATTATACGTTATTGTTGGCTATTATTTACATTTCATGTATTACAGTCATGAAAAAATGCGAATACGAACAAGTATAGTTGAGTAAAATAACTATATAATAAAAAAAAAGTTGAGTAACCCGGCTTTTGATGGTTAGAACCAAGTCAGAGTCAAAAGGCAGTTCGAAAAACTCTGATATCAAGTTATTCAAAGTCTATTGATCATGTAATCCACTCGATTAAAATGAATGAAATCTAGCCTCAGCAGCCTTTTCACCTCAAAGCCGGACTATGTCACTAAAAACATACGGATAATCATTCTTTTCTAAACAGTTTATTGTGTTTGCACTTACAGTTCACATACAATCGTACATTGACCATATGTCCGTGTGGTTTTCATATATGTTTATCCGCATTACGGTAATAAAGTTCAGACGTAGCGCTATAGCATGTTTTAAAATATTGCTGTCATTGCAAGGTAAGAGAGGCTGTGAACTAATTGGTGATTATGGACAGATGCCAACTGTGTGATGTAATTATACTTAAAAATGATTATCAAGGTTAGGTCCTTCACCTAGAAATTATCTGGAGAACCTACTTCTTACGCAAGAAAAACTGTAGGTAAATAAGGTTTTAATTGTTTTGCACCTAACCAGCTACTGAAACTTGGGAAAGAGCCAATTTTAATATTCTAGGGAGGCTGATTTCAAGAACACATGACTTAAATGTCTTGTTTCGACTATCTATCGTATATATTATATATCGTATATATATTTTTAAATGAAGCTTATTCTCTATACCACCAGAGAAAAATGTCGTAAGTATCTATTGAGCATAACTGACATTTCTGCGGGCATTTCAGCAAGTATTGTCACATGAGCAGACATTAGAATAGAAAAGAATAATTTTATTTGCATAAAATATGGTTACAGGGATGTCACATATTACAGTTTAATTTGGATCTACATATTTCACTATACATGGCATGCAAAATATTATAATTATTGAAGTCAAACTTTTTTTAATTATTGATAAATTAAATTAAAAATTATAATGTCAATAAAAGAATCAATTACTTATGTTATTTGTTATTCGACAATTAAATAGGCATTCGACATATCTTTCGAGATATTATATATTCAACTTATCTCGAATATCTCTGTAGCATTATTTTGAGATCTATATACCTCACTCAAAACACACTAGAAACAGACACAATAGTCGAATGACGTGTTTCGTAAATACCTATTCCGGAGGCTATTAGATATAGGCTGCGACCGGCCAACTTTACTTTTTTATTCTGAACATTTGTGAGCTTTTCACCCTGCAGATTAAGTACTTACGAAGCTTTCACTCTGCGGTTTTGTTTCTGGCATCACGACAACTGTTCGACCTGGGGGTCCTTTTAAATTACTTATTTATACAATGACCAAGACCAGACTGCATGATTATTTAATAAGCGTCATTGAATATTTCTTAAAACGATTGTATTGTAATATGACCATGAGTGCTTTGGTCTGCGAGTGTTTTTCATAATGTTAAAAGTTTTGGCGTGTCAGACTTATTTATAAAGTCTTGGGATAATAAACAAATTAAAATAATTGCTAACTGTCCTTCCATTTAATTAAGGAAAGCTTTGTTCTTATTTGTAAGTTGACGTTTTGAAGAAAACGCTGCAGTGGAGTTTGTGGCGCCGCTACTTCTTCTTGCGCTTTGGAAGTGGTGGTTAGCTTAATATAAGTAAATTGACGTCAATAAGTGATATTTATATCCTATATTGAAAATAAACGATTTCATTTCATTTCATTTTATATTTCGGGACGTGCACACTAGAAAACCTACTGCTTGTTGTTAAATCTATTTGAACTACTTAAAAATTGTTAACTATCTTTCTATTAAAACCGATATTATTTATTTCGAAAATGACGTGCTCAGTATTTCAAAAATACTAGTTGTTTATATTATATTTATAGCAAACTTTTGTATGCTAAAATTGCTAATACATATTCAATAAGTTAATGTAATTCTAAATTCTAATTAATTCTAATTTCAATAGAGAGGATGGATGGCAGGTACCGCCAGCTTGGAACCCAGTCATTAACTTAATAAAATCGCAAACGCAACCAAGACCCTTAGATACTGTGAGCCAATACTGCGTGAATCGGAATAGTTCCCAATAAAAATTTCAGGCGGTAGTTTGTAATCTTATGACATCAAAGACAAATGTTAACTTAGTCTGCCTGCGACCATGAACGCTGTAAAGTGTTTGAAACGTCAGGTGTAAATAAATAAGTAATAAACGCGATAAAACCGTATTAAAATAGTTTAATTTAATGAATAACAATCGCGAAAACATAAGAAATCATAATGTAAGTAAACTGGTCTATCATGGACTTAGTACCTTAAGGTCTACCGTACCGAGCTATCATTTATTTTATATAGATTTTCTTACCATATCTTTAAGGCCTAAATAAGCTATATTCCTAAACCAAATAGAACAAAAGAAAAAATAAAAACAAAATTTGAGAAATCAGTTACAAAAGAAAAGCAACACATCTTTTGTCTCGAAAATTTTTCGTAACCCAAAAGTACAGTCACAATAAAAATTGAAATAAATATGAACATCAATCATTGACGATTGTGAAATAGATAATCGGTTTTGTCTGTTCGTAATGAAACTAACTGGCGTGTAATTAATGGGAGCTGATGAGATGTTGGCAAACGGACGTCTGCCCACAGTACTTCACTTGCGTAGGATAGTAGACTAGGGATCTACTCAATCTATGGTGAGATGCGATAGAGTACAGTTACTAAGAAAACTTGAAGAAAAAGTATTACAACAAATTTAAAAGCAATAATTTTGTGGTCAGTATTATGTTTTTTTCTATGCAAGATTCCTGTTTTCCATTTTCGAAAATAACGTTTGAAATTGTTTTTGCCGATATAAGCAAAAGCTGTAAATAATATGTATGTAGGTGGTTATTTTTTCATTATTTTATTTGACATTTTTAACTCTATATCCTGAAGCCCATCGGCTTAATTTAATAAATTATATAATTAAACTTAATTGTTTTACAAGTAGTAGTTACATAATTAATTATGCGAACTTAATCTAGTCAAACATATGGAGAAACAGAAAATCTTATATCGGTCCTAATGTTTTAAAGTTTTTAATAATATAATTTATTTTAAATGAAATTTAAACACATATTTTTATCAATTTAACTATATTAATAATAAAATTATTTAAAAAACGAAAAGTAGATATTACTTTCTCCATGAATGTACCATAATCCTCCGCCTACGTCCACGTTTCATTGCAAGAATATAAACAATCAACACTATTTTGGCATAAACATTTACAAATCCAAATTAATATTAGCAATAACTCGAAACGATTGCTACTGTATAATTGATGCTTATCGTTATAGTATTGGTACATATTAATATTGGAGGTCCAATGCAAAGGGAAGATGGATCTTGGAGAGATCAACTTTTTGCTTTAATCGCATCAGTTGTTCGCAGTAGAGTTCAGAATCGATGGTCCTGCCTGGTGGTAACAGCTCATAATGAATAATGCCCTTCCAATCCCACCACACACACAGCATCACCTTGTTGCGAGGTAACCCGGGTTTCGCCACGGTCTGTGAAGCCTGACCGGCCTTTGACCTGAAATCTGTATTTCTGAAATCTGTTACGTTCACTCGAGCCACTGATTAATTCACTTAAAAATCGTTCGACATGTTAATTTTTAGGAAAGTCGTCGATCTTAACTAACAAAAGGAAGTTCGGATCAAATATTTGTTGTTCTTTCCACGAAAATGATATTTGGAAATCCATTTCTACCCAGTGCGGTGCTTAGTAGTGTAGTGACCACAGAAAGTTGAAGAATGGCCACTAAACTCGGGTCAATCTATTTATTTCACACTCGGTCATTCCAACAAACTCCTCAAAGAATAATATAAAATCGATTGTTATGTTATGAATGAATACTATGAATGACCTCATGACGAAGCAAGTAAAGGTTTATTCATAGGTATCTATCTATGAATTTGACGTGACATGACAGGAAGTGTCGATAGTTTGATTATTGGCTAGAGTACAAATTATGGGCCGATTTTTTTAACCTTTACTGTCTCACTGCTGGACACAGTTAGTGGTCGAAGGTTGCAGATCAAAGAGAGGTTTTGGAAGGAGATGGGGAGACCTTTGTCCGACTATAGAAATAAAATAATTATGTAGTAACTTGCCACGCGAACACGGAAGAAGAAGAATATCATACTTGAATCTATACTAATATAATAAATCTGAAGAGTTTGTTTGTTTGAACGCGCTAATCTCAGGAACTACTGGTCGGATTCGAAAAAATCTTTCACTGTTGGATAGCCTAATTATCGAGGAAGGCTATAGGCCTAAAGTCCGAGCTGCTAGTTTTTCATAAATAGCAAATACTATATCATCATTATTTCGTTTAGGTTACATTGTCTGTCGACCATGTACACTCTAGTGTCAGAGTTGTTCGGAATCGCCTCTCGGGTCTCTGACGTGGTTCCTTTAATGACTACCAAACGACAGCCGGTGGGAATCGAAACCACCACCCCCCCGGGTACTAGTACAAAATACTTTATCTTATTTCTATGAAACAGAAAATATAATATTAAAATTAAACTATTTCAATAAGTCTTTGTACATTTTGTGGTTTTGTATGTTATTAAATTGTGTTTTGTACAATAAAGATATTAAAAACACACACAGGCTTTTAAACGGTTGGGTGTGTGTTAGGTATAGATAAGTAATAAATGCGATAAAAACCGTATTAAAATGCGAAAAACCTAAGAAAACATTGGAAAAGATAATGATTATCTTTATAATAGAAATAAATTGCTGTTATTATTTTTTTATAAATACTTAAACTATCAGGAAAAAAATTGTAAATAAAGAACCAAGATCTTTTTAAAAATTCAAAATTTTTTTTTTTAATCTTGTCACGCGTAATCTGTGACCGGACCCTAAAAGGCGTGTCCACAAATATGTACAGTCACCGTCACAAGTCATAACAAACGCGTAGTTTGACATTTTATGTCCACATTAGCATACTGGCCAGTACACACTGCGTTAGCATGAAAACGGACGGACGGACAACCTTTCACTGTCCGTTTATTATTATAATATGTAAATGTTGAGATTTGCTTTTTCATCTTTGAATACATTTTGAACACAATGTTATGTGGGTATATTATTATAAATCTATTCTTCATAATCTGTTACACTGACATAATCAGAATTAATATTAGGAAAAAAAATATCAAGGATCTTTTGTTAAATCAATTGACAATGCGAGATAATTCTAAACTTTTCATCAGATTACTACATTGAAGACCATGCACTTATTTACAGAAATAATAAATAAACAATAGTAAAAAATTATATATGCTTACCAGTAAATTATTTATAAAATAGTAATCGCTGGAAATAAGTTATGCAAGAAAAGACACAAAGTATATGAAAAATGAAAGTATATGAAATAGTGAAGGAAAAACAACGAAATAACTTCCAAAGAATAAACGAAACATAGAGCAAACACCTAGTTTATATAATGACAGTGTTAACGATTTATAGAACAATCTTTTAAAATAAATTATTGACACTTGACCGATCCATTAAATTCTGCCCAATAAATAAATCTACATTAAACAACAGAACATTAAACATTTAAATTAAAACAATTAATCGTCAAACGCCCACGCAGCAATACAAACAAAAAAGCAATCCAAATATGCATGAATGGGCCAGCGGTATCGCGATTGTTCTCTATTGTTCCAAGTTATTGAATCCTACTCATATATTTTACAAACTGGAAATATTTTTAAGTTTTACGTGATTTTGATAATTTAAGGACACCAAGATAAATGAATCCATTGATTAATTTGTGGAAAATTATCCCATTTAACATTTTCAACGTCATTGAAAAATGAATGCCTTTATAATCGTGGATGGAAAAGAAAAAAATATTTAAATCCATACTAATATTATAAAATAAAATACTAATATAAAATACTTAAAATACTAATATTATAAATGCGAAAGTCTGTCTGTCTTTCTGTCTGTCTGTCTGTCTGTCTGTTACGCTTTCACGGCCAAACCGCTGAATGGATTTTGATGAAATTTGGTATGAATATATTTGAAGACCCGGGGTCAAACATAGGCTAATTTTTGACGCAGGCGGAGCTGCTGGAAAAAGCTAGTAGGTAAATAAAGCTTACCGTAAAAACACACAGTAAATTTAAGAATTTTTTTTCAGAAAGAGTTATTTAATCGAGTCCGGCCGTTACGCGCTCGATCCGGACGGCCCACCGGACCGCTCACTAATTTCAAAATTTGCTTATCCAAACCGCTAACGGCCAAACCGCGCTCGTTTTTTCTTTTTTTGGCAAATATAATAAGCAGGGTCAGTCTTAGTCTCAAATATTAAGTTATCTAACATCTAGTTGCCGGAAACCACACATACTAACTAGTCGTTTTTAGTTAATTTTCAAATTCATTTAAATGACATTATTTTTTATGAATGATTTAACGAGCAGAAGTTACTGATTTTCATTTCACTTCATACAAAAGGCAAAAAGGTTCTCGAATGGCGACCACGTACCGGCAAGCGCAGCGTTAGACATCCTCCGACCAGATGTCCAGATGAGCTGGAAAAGATTCCAGGCAGTCGCTGCATGCTGCCGCTTCCAACCGATCATTTTGGAAATCATAGCAGAGGCCTATGTCCAGTAGTGGACTAACTGAAATGACGAGATAATTTTTAACTTAAGCTAGACAAGGAGTGAACCGATAGTGCAAAGTGGAGTTTAGTTGTACCGTACCGTCTCGAGATAGGTGTGATTAGCGCGTGGGCTGGCCTGTCATCGGGCGGTCATTGTGTAGCGTATGGTATGAGCCACGATCTGCGGACAGAGACTAGAGTGCCAGTGTATGACTTAAATATATTAATTTGTATTGAACATAGTAATGATCGCTATCACAGTTCACAGTTATGTTGACAATTGTTTTGTGACGAGGTTTGGTTGTGTTTGTTTGCGAAAATGCTGCTTGAATTTTGTTTTCTTAGCACTGAATGAAATATTAAGATATTGAAATGCGTATTTTTTTATGTACACCTCTATTCTCGCCTCTCTGCAGATTTTAAGATATTCGCTTATTCTCCAAAAAGCTACGGCAACTGCTTTTCATTAAGCGGGCGTGACCTGTTTGCCAGCTTAACAGACAAAGAAAATAATGGTCAAGTAAAAGATTTTGAACTACCTCAAGATAGCAATTTCGAGATTTAGCATAACGATTGTCACATTTCAGAAATAAGTTACACAACCTTCCCATCCATGGCGATGTCTAACCAACCATCAGATTTGCATTGAATGCGCCGGACACACGCGTCTGTCATTACTGGACGCGCGGTGCCGCCCGCAAATTATTGTGTTTGTCATTTGCGCCGCGCCGAGGCGGTGTCGCTGCGATCGCACGTGCAATATGAAATTATCGCAAGCATTTTTGTGCGCCATTGTATTTGCGATTGTGAATACATATGCGAGAATTGTTTGTAATTGATTTAGTATTTTTGTGGTTCAACTCATATTTACTTAATCGTCATCTGATCGAGATCAAATCCAAAAAAAACTCCTGCATACATACAGCCACTAGTAAAGGAAAATACTTATTTACAAGTTGCTTTTGTACAGTCTGTCAGACAACGTAAATGAGGCCTTAGGCATTATTTACCAATGATTCAAAGTACCTACTTAAGAATGGGTTCCTAGAAATGTACTTACCTATATACCTTGCAAAGCATTACAAAGCAGCCTGGTAGAGTCGATCTGATCACATACATTGACTAATCCCCAGACCTCTTGAAAGATAGCCTTGTTTCAGTTTCCCGCAAGATTGTAGTTTTCATAAATTCGCAATGAATGAATGAATGAATAAATGAACACTATTGCACCATTTACAAACAAAAGAAACACATAACGCAATGGTGTAGTAACTGCAAATTACATACATTAAGATTTTTAATTTTATCTGAACTTTTTATTTCGTCTTACAGTTTAAAAAAGAAAACAATCTGATATCGATATTAAAACAAGAAATAGCCTCAGCACAATGCAATACGGTACGCATAGATTGAAAACCTATACGGTATATAAAAAAAAACTCGTATTAAAACGCTCTTTGTAAGCCGTCCTTTGTCCATACATTTTTTCGAATTCCCACCCTCATTTATACTTTTTTTGCAACAAAAAACGGTTTTATAAGAAATGAAAGGAAACGATGCGAATAATTCCTCGTGTTACGTTTTTTAGGCCATTCTGTTGCGCCCACGCACGCCCTTATCGCTGTATAATCTCCTTTTGATAGACCCAGCGATGGACCCGATCTATTGTCCACTATTTTTAAAATGGCAGATTCTATCTTATAAAGAAATGATGATGATGAATAGTTTAGTTCGGGTTAAATTTAATTTTTGATTGTATTCATCGATTGAATGATGATGTTATTGTCCTCTGGCCATTGAATTTTGATTTTAGGAAAATAGGTTTTGTTTTAAGTTTAGTATACACTCGCTGTTTCCCGCAGCTCAACCTGCGGTATATAGCCTATGTTACTCAGGGTGAATGTAGCTTTCCAATGGTAAAAGAATTTTTGAAATCCGCACACTAGTTTTTGAGTTTATTCATTACAAACATACACACAAAAATACAAATCTTTCCTCTTTATAATATTAGTGTAGATAGTGTAGATGTATATGTAGATTACAAAGTGCTTTACGATAATCAATTTAACCTATAACTTTTATTTTCGCAATAATATTCTTCGATTTTTAAACAGCTGACATCCCGCCGCCACGATAACGCTAAAAAAGTAGCAACATCAGCGCCTCTACTGGTTAAAAATGTAACAATTTTACGATATGATCACTTGATTCTTGGTCAGATTAGTTGATATTATCATAAAATGTTGGAAGCTCAATGATCTGGTCGACTCTGTTTTGGCCATATCATGAAATGGTCGCATTTCATGCTATGATCGACCACATCATGAAATTATCAATTCAACTACCTGGCCACGACATTGACACTGTTAGCAGTGTAGTTATAATAAGAGGTGACAGTTTAGCTACACTGTGACGAGAATGGTTGTATGGATAGCTAGGACATTATCTTGAATCTACTAAACTAAAACAGAAGGACACAGGTAGCCGTTTCATCGATTTACGATACAGCGCACACTGCAATTTGCCGCGCTTTTTGTGACAAAACCACAGATTACAGAATATATACTATAGACAAAACCATCTAAACCCACGTAAACATTGGTTTTAATCACCGACCCCGCGATACGATCAGACACATGTTGTGAACGCTAATGAATTTGAGGACAAAATGGTGGAAAAAAACATGGCGGCTTTGGGTGTAGTTTCGTGAAAAAAGTTAAAAGATTACACAATCTGCGATGGTTAGCGAAAGTTGTACTGTTTTGACGATTTGGCTATTTTATTGATTTCAAAATGATTTCTTATTAAATTGAATAACTAAGTTTTAAGTATTTGTAACTTATTTGAACTAAGCGAACACATTCTTTTTTTTTAATTACCGTATGATGTTTTTGCAAAATCTAAGCACCTAATTTTTTAAATTAAATTAATTTACCTATTTATTTAAACTTTTATTGTCAATTTTCGCAATAATTGAGTAGAAAATTATTTTTCCGCTCGTACGCGCGAATTATTCTTAATTATGTATTGTGTGCTTACAGATGGCAATTCACTTAAAAAATATAATTTATATAATTCCGCCAGTAGGGTAAAAATTATTATAAAAATAATAATTTTTATAAAAATTATTATAAAAATAATAATTTTTAGACACATTTATTATTATTGACTAATTTATTATTGTCTTTTTTTATTTTAACATCGTAATATTATATAATTAAATTTAATGTTAAAATAATTTTGCAAGTCTGTTAGCAGACATAATACACTGGACGGAAAAAGTTTGTAAACCTTTTTACACGTGTATTCTAGCAAAATAAATGATTCTGATTCAGAGAACGTAAGCATAAATGAGTATAAATAAATTGATTATCTCTATACATTTCCTAGCTGCTGAAATGTAATCACTTTAAAGGATTACTTACTTAATAAAATCTATAACTTTTCATACTTCAACAATTCATAAAGTTGTATAAAGACTAACAATAATCATTAAACTGGTATATTTATACACAATTTTCAACTAAAATACTTATTTAATGAACTAACTTAGTCCAAGAAATTCATTGATAAGATTTTTTTTTAAAGGGATAACTTAACACTTTGTTTTTCTATTGCTTCTAATGAACCAACAGTCCACTTCAAAAATCCATTTCTACTATGTTTGAACAAAAATTTGAACCCCATGTCCTCGAGAATGATTTATGCAAGACGTGTTTGGTGTCCATAACGGTACTTTTTTTGTTATAAACAAAAACCTTTTTCATCTGAGACGGTCGAGGAGTAACAAATGATTTTCGAGATGATAGTGTTGACGAAATTAATAAGACAACTACTCATCATCATCCAAGCGTGTATTCCTAGTTGCGTCGTCAGCTTACGGAGCCTAGGGTACGCTGTAAGCCATGGATCTAGATTTGTCGGTTAATTACACTGTTAATTACAATGGAGCGACTGCCGTTTGACCTCCGTAACCCTTTTTACAGGGAAACCAGACGATGACGAAGTTAATAAGAAAACTACTATTAGTAGGAGTTTTTGGTAGTTCAGTTTAAAAAGTAAAGTTTAACTTAAAGAACAATAAAATACATATACCTACATTTTGCATGCAAAAATTTGTGCAAATTAACACGAAGTTAATATATATTTTATAAATCGCGTACGTATTCCATAGGCATAAAAAACATAGAATAATTTAATTATTAAATCCCGCCAAGCACTTTTTTCTTTTTCTACACAAGAAAATGTCAATTCGAAGTGGGTTCAATTTGTGTGCCAGGTCTAAAATTTAAAATTATTTCTAAAAATTCAAATTAAGAATTCTGCACCCAACCCCGATGAATATCGTAGTACGTCGCGGTTGTACGCAATTTTTTGTTGCGTTTCTTTTGAACCTCATATTTCGGGTTCGTCATGATCACGACTTTGGTCATTTTTAGTTTTTTTTTCTTTTCATATCTATGAGACTGGCTGAAATTTATGGTAACTGTGCAGGTTGCGTTTTATGTTTGATATATTTTATTGATGCTTGTTTGAGACTTTTGGAACTTTATGATGGTACTCATACATTCTGTTTTTACATTTGACATTTTTTTATTATTATTTTTATTCAGTTTTTATATAATTTAAATAATCTGAAATCACAATAAAATATTGTGCAAAATATTGACAAACATGCGAATTCGTTCATATAACTAGTTAATTATGAAAAGTTATTTATAAATTGACGTTTTGAAGAAAATTCTGCAGTGGAGTGTGTGACGCCGCTTCTTCTCCACTTGCGCTTTGGAAGTGGTAGAAACTTAATATAAGTAAATTGACGTCAATAAGTGATATTTATATCCTATAGTGAAAATAAACGATTTCATTTTATAAAAATACTAATCTAGTTTCCCTATGTAAATAAGGATATGTTGCAAAACAAATACAAATGATGTTATAAGAAAAACTTTCATAGTTTGTGATGTCTTAAAATTCCTTTTTTTTATATTGTTTAAGTTTTATTAGTATAATTACAAGAATTTTTATTGACAATTTATATTAATAATGTTTAGACACATTTATTATTATTGACTAATTTATTATTGTTTTTTTTTTCTCATTTTAACATCGTAATATTATATAATTAAATTTAATGTTATAAATAATTTGGCACGTCTGCTAGCAGACAGAATACACTGGACGGGGAAAAAAAATTGTAACCTTTTTACACATGTATTCTAGCATAATAAATGATTCTGATTCTGATTCTTCTCTTGCGTTTCGTTAGTGGTAATATTGTTACTGGATGACACCAATAAGCAATGATGTACCAACTTATTTTATTTACCACTTCTTAATATAATATGCTGAAGAGTTTTTGACGCTTGTAACTTTGTTATATCATTATATCCTAAACAGATTAAAAAACATATTTCGTTTGATTTTTCATTTTTATTATGGGTGAAACCTCGAGATAGAATGAAATCAAAAAAATCATACGACACACATTCATTTCACAGCAGCTCTAATATTTTCTTAAACGGAGCATAGTCTTATCATGTGACCAGGAGGCCCAGGGAGGGCTCACATGGTCACACGTGGTCGCCAGACGTCGTCCGCTGGTCACATGTGCTGGACATAGTCTGGGAAACGTTTGTTTAACGTAGGTATCCATAACAAACTGTTCGCTTTTAATAAAACTTTAAATTTTCAATTAATTTTTTACCAGACTTATTACACAAATTTACACACACAAATTTACACCAATCGTTGGCCGCTAAGGTCCTCATATACCGGGCACTTGGGACACAAATGGCTAACATATATTGAATAGACAGTTAATTTGGTCTGATGGAAGAGATTTCTTTAGAAATAAGCATTATTCTGTTCTATGACGTATTCTGTTCGACTTACTGTGTACATGAATTTGGAAAATAAATATTTTCCAACAACTGGCAACTGGCAGCCATCGCGTAGAATAGAACACTCTGGCGCGCTCTCGTTTCAGAGACCGAGATTCACTTCGGGTCGCTGAGCTGGGGAAATAGACGTAAAATATGTAAAAGTTATCCAGTGATGAATGAATGAACGAATAAAACTGATGCTACCTATATCTTGAATCTGCTCACGAGGACACTAAACGGTTAAATAACAGAGTTAAAAAATATAATAGACATTCGAACGTTTCTTAAAATTGTATTTTAATTATTATTTCATTGTATATAAGTAAGTATATTATGTAAGTACCATAATAAGTTTATTATCATTCCAACTTTTTGTATTTATAGCTATATGTTTTTATTACCCACATAACGATATCTGTTTAACCCAAAGGTTGACTGTTAGATAATGCTTTTAGCATTAAGTTCGCATATTGTGCTATACAATTGTATTACGTACAATAAAGTTTAAATAAATAAATAAAATAGAACCTCCTTCTTTTTTAGTCGGTTAAAAAAAATCACAAATTTATTTTAATTATTTACACTTCACAAACGTACTTAAATGGAATCAGTGTATTTTTCCATTAAGAAAAGACCTTAAGACTTAAATCAACTATGAGTAGGTGAAATTTCAGAAAGATTGGTAAAGTAGGTAAGTCATGCAAAAGTAACAAACAAATACGTCATTTTACTATAATAATATTAGTAAAATTTGAATATAGTTATGAAGATCTACGTATGATAGCAATAAATTTAATACTAACTGAAAATATAATACTTTCAAAAATCTACACAAGTGAACAGAACACCGCACAGTGTGCTAGGGTACCACTGAAGTGGACAAAAAATTAGGTGAAATACCGCTATTCGACGCATCTGGAAGACGTTGCGTGGCGCACCGTTACGGTCTGACCCGAGGAGGCAAAAAATATCCTACAGGACGCTCTCACTTTTACTTGTCATCTTTTATTAATTAAAATCCACGAAAATTTGATGTATAAATGGTGAGAAAAATGTGGTATTGTGTTGTCTTCGACGGTATTAGACCTTTCGTAGGCATTTTATAAATGCAGTTACGTGTATTCTGTGCATAAACATAACTAAAATTCCAATTTTCAGGTAAAATTTTTGTACAGTTGGACAATATGCGAGTTAGCTACTTAGTAAATCTTTTATCCGCCATTTTTGCATGAAAGAAGTAAAATACAATCCAGTCATGAACAATCGGCCTCTAACATTATCCAGAGGATAATTTGGAGACCTTTATTTGTTTTTATTTATCAAACTTCATTACAAAACATGAATGGTGGACTTAAAGCCATGGGTTTTAATATGAGACATTCCCAAATACTTGGAAGGAGCTCGTTAGTCCGACCCGCGTATCCGTAGCGAATACGTGTGTCAAGCGACGGCGTGACGCAACCACTATTGGATTGGTCGCCATTTAGTGGAATTTTCTATCTTGAGCTTTTCCGTGCTTCGGAAGGCACGTTAAGGACTAACGAGTCCCGGTGGTTATCGATAGATAGCGGTCGTGAGGCTGTGTCAAATGCCTCAGTACAGCCTGATAAATCTGACAGTGTTGGCCACTAACACACCGCGGGGCATGTAAAAAGGGTTACGGAGATCAGACGGCAGTCGCTCCATTTTAAAATCCAGTTCCGCCAAATCTAGGACCATGACTTACAGCATACGCTAGGCTCCGAAGCGTAAGCTGACGACGCAACTAGGAACACACGCTAGGATGATGATGATTCACAAATAGGGTGGAACAGTAAGTTATATTCTCGATGTAATTTTTAAACCTCAAGTTATATATTATCACCGTCTGTAGTAAAATGAAACATCCCATAAAGCGTCCCACGGGATAAGCCGGCGATAAAACAAATATCCGTTGGTTATAGGTCAAAAACCATATTGCGCAAAGTTGGCCCACATGAGTGCCCGTTTTTTGCCCAGTCGCGACTATATTTAGCCACTGTCTAGTGTACCCACGCAAGTTAGTCGGATGACAGATTAGATGTTAAATAAAATCCTGACTAATTTTAAAATTCTTTCGAATATGAGGAAGTATAAACCCAAGTGGTTTATGGAATGTCTAACATAGACTTTTATGTTTTTTTTTATACAACTAAGTAGGCAAACAGGCGTACGGCCCACATAATGGAAAGTGGTTACCGTACCCTATGAACGCCTGCTACACCGGAGATGTCACGAGCGCGTTGCCGACCTATCTGCTATTAGCACAGCGACCCCTCTGGAGCCTGGCGACCCTACTCACCAGCAGGAACACAACACTGCATCACGGTGTTATTTGGCTGCGGTCTTCTGTAAGGTGGAGGTACTTCCCCAGACGGACTACTCCTTACCAAATGTCCTACCACTCTTAAAATTTTAATTGTTATTGGTATCAAAGAGCTCAATAGTCAAGCTGGGCAATGATTATGTTACATGAGCAAATTTTATCAAAAGCTTAAGATCATGCACTACGTAAACATACATAAAAAATACACAAATACTGTTTAATTAAATATATTGTAATTTATTATATATATAAATATACCTAATGTTTTCTTATGTTTTCGCGATTGTTATTCATTAAATTAAACTATTTTAATACGGTTTTATCGCGTTTATTACTTATTTATTTACACCTGACGTTTCAAACACTTTACAGCGTTCATGGTCGCAGGCAGACTAAGTTAACATTTGTCTTTGATGTCATAAGATTACAAAACTACCGCCTGAAATTTTTATTGGGAACTATTCCGATTCACGCAGTATTGGCTCACAGTATCTAAGGGTCTTGCAGTCTGCTTCCGAGTTTGCAATTTTATTAAGTTAATGACTGGGTCCCAAGCTGGCGGTACCTGCCATCCATCCTCTCTATTGAAATTAGGATGTTTTTTAATTTCAATAGCTTCACGTAACATCCTTGGAATGAATCTGTTTTCCTTTGCAAGGACTTGAGGATTATCAAAACGCATATAGTGGTTGGGTTTGTCTAGAGCATGTTCACAGACTGCAGACTTGGTTGAGCGTCTATTTTTCATGTCAGCAATATGTTCTTTTATACGAGTATTAATGCTTCTCTTTGTTTGCCCAATGTATGATAAACCACAGTCACAGTCAATTTTATAAACTCCAGCATCTTGCAATGGGATATTGGATTGGATTTTACAGGTTTACCTGTAAAATCCAATATTAGATACTGTGAGCCAATACTGCGTGAATCGGAATAGTTCCCAATAAAAATTTCAGGCGGTAGTTTTGTAATCTTATGACATCAAAGACAAATGTTAACTTAGTCTGCCTGCGACCATGAACGCTGTAAAGTGTTTGAAACGTCAGGTGTAAATAAATAAGTAATAAACGCGATAAAACCGTATTAAAATAGTTTAATTTAATAAATATACCTATATATTAAATTACAATTTAATATATATTTATTATGGCAGTATGAAAAATCTAACAGCCTATCCTTGGTAACGGAGGTGAGGCAACAGTGGCTTCATTGTAATAAGCTTTTAAGCTGCTTTGCGAGTTCGAATGTTTGTATATATAAAGTTAGCATAGCCCTAATTATCCATACTTCCATACTAAGTAATATTATAAATATGAAAGTGTGTTTGTTTCTTTGTCCTTCTTTCATGTTAAAACGGATTGATGTGATTTTTTGTGTGGAGATAGTTGGAGACCTGGAGAGTGACATAGGTAGGCATTTTTCCGTAACACAAACGGAATTCCACGCGGGCGGAGCCGCGGGCACAGCTAGTATGACTATATTTTAACTTGAACACTTTCATAGAAAAATAGTTACTCGCTGGCTAGATATCTCTGAAAATAACACTGAACGAATTTCAGTTGTGTCACCAGTGATATGCACCATGCCCTAGTTATATAGATCTATACCACCGAAAGACCTATATCAAAAGACCATGTATTCCCGCTGAGTATGGACACACTTTGTTGGCGATTCAAAAAAACTTTGACACCACTCTGTTTTTTATCTCGTCTTCGAATTAATCTAGTTAAGTTATCTTATAAAATATATTTAACCTGTTGTTATTTATTTATGAACCTCAACTTGAACTTAAGCTTGGTGCAGAGTCCTCAAGTTTTTATTTAATTTAAATAATCTGAAACCACAATAAAATATTGTGTAAAATGTTGACAAACATGTGAATTCGTTCATTTAACTGGTTAATTACGAAAAGTTTTTTTCTTATTTGTAAATTGACGTTTTGAAGAAAATGCTGCAGTGGAGTTTGTGGCGCCGCTTCTTCTCCACTTGCGCTTTGGAAGTGGTGGAAACTTTATATGTTAATTGACGTCAATAAGTGATATTTAAATCCTATATTGAAAATAAATGATTTCATTTCATTTTATTGTAACTAAGGACTGGCCAGTCGTATAAATAACTGATATCATATATTTCTCATAACTTTATTGACACTGGCCACTCAAAACCAATCTAACGGCCCCACACCAATTTTCTCACCGTTAAAAAAATCAAATACAGCTTTGCTTCAGAAAACAAAAGCTTCCTTCCCACAAAGCTGATATGTAGCGTTTGTTTTGCCGCCAAAAGTTCCGTTAGTGCACCTTGCAACGGCAAATAACCTGCGACCTTCAAATCCGGCCCCGTAAAAAAAAAATACTAATACCAACTTAAATCTACCCTCATGAAGTAGATTGCCACGCGATTTTCTCACTTATTTCAATGGCGTTAAGGTTAGAAATTGTAGACATAATTAAAGTTTTATTTGATTTTAAAACCACATGTGCCACAGATATCGGTAATTTTTTGTGTGCGATTTCTTCGACGGATGTTTGCGTTCGGTTAGTAATAATGAAGTTGTATATTTTCTTATTAGTGTCTGGTATAATTAATAAGTGGAATTTGACCGCTAACCTAGAAGTGATTGATTTATGGTTTTGCAAATCGTAACGATATTTATATTATCTCGATTTGAAGAATCTAAGTTAAAAGTAAGTAGATAAACATAATATTTATTTATCAAATTTAAATTGAAAGTTACATCGAACGATTGTATTTAGATTTAGGTACTATGGACAGTCTATCTTAGCGTTACCCTTAGCTAAATATATTTTTTAAGAAAGTGCAATTCCTGTAATTTTTTTTTTTATTTTTCCGAACTTCCCAATTCCTGAAAGCCATCAGCCATATCTTTATTATTACGCTCCGTAAGCAAAACCTAATTTAAAATTCAATTAATAATTTATGGTAAACGTTTATTTGTTCGATTTCTGTGCTCTTTGTAACTAACGCAAATCTATTTTAGAAATATATTTATACATGCTCGGCCAAGAGTCATGGTAGAACCTGTGAATTTTACCAAATAAATTGCAAGCGATAACAATATCAGGTAAGTACAACTACAGACATAAATTTTGTTGAAAAACGAAACGCTAAAATGCAATGACACAACACTACAACGTAAAACAAAACGCATTCTTATCTCTATGTATTTTTACGACACGTAACCAGGTCCAGTGAAATAAAGGTGTGTTTACATAGGCAGCACGATGTACATAAAGGTACGTTTACATAGATGGTGCGATCAATCTCCATCAGGCTCGGAGACGCATTATCAGAGTATCCGCCTCTGCGTAATGAAGATTCAGGAATGTTTAGAATCGGCAATTTTGGTAAATTATTTATTTCATACTAGCTGTTTCCCGCAGCTCCGCCTGCGTCAAAAAGTAGCCTGTGTTTGACCCCGGGTCTCAACTATATTCATACCAAATTTCATGAAAATCGATGTGTCATAACTTATTACGTACTTTGTTATGTTAATCAGACAGTCAATATGTTTTGTTAAAATCTATCGATTTACTTGATTTAATTTGATTAGAGTATTTGTATTATATTATCGACCTAAAGTAATAAATTTTTTTTTTTTATAAATTGTCATGTCTAAACGTTTTCAATACGTTACCGTGAGAACAAAGTTTAACGCGATCGTCCATCAACCGGTTATCACGTGCCTTATCTTACGAAAGTGAGGAAAATGTACACCGCGAATTATTGTTTTTGGTAGCGGGACGTGATGAACATATTCTTTTTGAATTCGGAACCGAGTGGGTTGGCAGCTGGCAGCCTATGATTTTGATGGTCGAAGAAGTTCTAGAACGTTTTTTAAAATTAAGTTATGTGAAAAACAGTATAGACTTTATATGTGGCCAGTGAAGTTATCGGTATTAAAAAAAAAAAAGACATAATTGCTAGCCAGTTTTAAAATTCGAACTTAGTTCATATTGCGCGTTCAGGAAAATGTTTTCTACAATGAAACTGGCTTAGTAGAAATCCTAAATTCTCGAAGGAGGTTAATAAATTAAAAATGTTGAGTCTGTAAAACTATTTCAATTTCAATTTTATTTAATAAACTACTTTCTTGAAACAATAGACAAACATGTTTTTTATAGTATAAAGTACACTATACTTCTTCTTTTCTCCTTTACCTTATCCCATGTAAAAACAAAAACATTTTATTCAAATAAACTGGGTTGGCATACTCCTAAATTCTGCACTGTCTAAACTTTTTTCTTGGAATACACACAAACTTGTTTTTTTTTTCAATTTATAGTAAAATAAAGTGCATAATACTTCTTCTCTTTTTTTAAGTAGGCAAACAGACGTACGGCCCACCTGATGGTAAGTTGTTACCGTAGCCTATGAACGCCTGCAACACCGGAGATATCACGACCGCGTTGCCGACCTCTGGAGCTTGGCGACCCTACTCACCAGCAGGAACACAACACTTACCTTATCCCACTTTGCTATATGACGTCGCACAAATCAGTTTCATTAATTTTTTTTTTCTATTTTAGTTATAAAGTACATTTTACAATCAACCATATTTATTTTGATTGCTTAACTTTGATGTCACGTGTTTAAAAGTAAAATTTAGAGCAACAGTAATGACCGTTCTCACAGCTTAGATCTAGGTACGGTGTCAAAATGTTATAACTCTGAAAATGACATTTTTCATCTTTACTTTGGCCGTCTATATTTGTAAATAGCATTTCGTTTACGGTAAAACTTTGCATATTTTCACCATTAACAAACTCAACTACAGTGGCAGCAGGCTGTCATGCACGGTCATTGATGTAACTGAAGACTTAATAATGATAATACGTTTAGTTAATGTAATTTACATGCTAACTGTCCAAACGTGTCTAATTTTGCTCGAAAATTTTAAGGCACTGATGTCAGAGAAATCCTAAAAAAATAATTCCGTTTTTGTGAATCATATTTTTAAATAACAATTAGCTCTATTGTTCATAAAAAGATGTTCGTATAGTACGATGCGTACGATAGCTTAAAAATGGAATTGCGTACTTACACGCTTTTCCAATACGCCAAGTTTTATTATCCTCGGTATTGCTATTCATACGTTGACATCTATATACAGCAATAATTCTTTTTAATGCACCATTTGATTACGAGCAGTTTGTCAAAACAACACAAAAGGCAACTGGCAATGCTAGACTACAGAAGGTTGTTTCTCTATGATTAATTAGGCTAATCACAATTCGTGGCTAAGTACTAGGCTTATATTTCTAAACGGCGAATGTAGGACAATATTTATGTCTTTATTAAAAAACTAGTGGTTTCCCGCAGCTCCGCCTGCGTTAAAAAGTAGCCTGCCTATGTTTGACCCCGGGTCTTCAACTATATTCATAACCAGTTTCATCAAAATCCGTTCAACGGTTTGGCCGTAAAAGTGTAACAGACAGACAGACAGACTTTCGCATTTATGATGTGTTATAAGTTTCAAAATTTATTTTCGTCTCTCCTTTTTTAGTTAAAATTGTGCCATGAAAATTTTATTTACGTTTTAAAAAGTTCAAATATGAATTACTTGCAATGTTTTTATGGCATGAGAATTATGTTTTTCTTCCATTTATATGAGTTACACACTAGTATAATGCGATATGATAGTAAATTTTTAACTTGAAGACTATTTAGCAGTTGACAAACATGATAATCCAGAATATTTCTTTTAAAAAAGAAATATTTTCACCAATACCTATGTCTTTTTTTTCTTTTTTGAACATTAAAACAACAAAACCATTGCTAATATCAAATACCATAAACAATATGAAAAAAAAAGTTCCCAGAACCGCAGCAAAGATTCAAAGATAACTTTGACATTTTGCTACTAAAACATAAATCCAGCTTTTACTGTGAACTCTGTCTTTAACCATAAACAACAGCCTGCGTGATGTGGCATGCTGACCACCTGTTACGGGTCCGTGAATCCTGTTATATCAAAATATCGTATTTTTGGGTCATTAATTATAAAGAAATTTATATGGAGGGACAAATCGTCTTGGTAGTTTGTGGAAAAGCGAGAGGTAGCGTCAACAAAAAAAAAATTGTTTTGAAAAGTCATTTTTTTTTTTTATGAGGATAGAAACAGTTAATTAGGTAGGTAAAAGTTAACCTAACTCACGGATGATATGGGTACTTAATATGTTCAATCAATTTAGCTCAAAACAACAATCTTAGGGTCAATTCCGCTAATAAACTTTAAAAGACCATGCAACTGATATTCAATTACGACTCAATTACGATGCATTTTTGATGTGCTCAATATTTGAATGGTAATAGTATGAAAAAATTAAATAAAGAAATAGCAAAGTACCGAAAAGTTGAGAGAATTGATGATTTTTGATAAGCAAAATTTTCCAGTTGCAGTTCAATGGTATGCTAATGGAATACGATTGGTCTTTTTAACCCGTTGTTGTTACGTTGTAGCCGAAATGAAATTCTTCATATTTTCTCTTTATTAATTTTACCTTTATTACACTTACCTCTTAGGTAAACCTTCCTATTTTTATTATATATATTTATCATAAATATGTTAAAATTATATATTAAATATATTTTTATTATAATTCAGAATGAATTAAACTTTATTTTCTATAAACATATAAGTTACAAATCAGATCTTAGATTTATACGGCAGTGCCAATGCCAACCAAAAACATAAGGAACCATGAATGTGTTCAATTGTTTTGCTGGCTGTACTAGCACAAAATTTAGGCACGCACCCGTTTTTTGTCGCTAAACGCACGGCCATCTGGTAAGGATTTTTTCATTCGAAAAAAAACTCCTGACCCGTTCTTACCTTTGTTACTGGCCCTCTTTTTTTAAGATCTCAGACCCCTCACAATATGCTGAATTAGCGTATTAGTAGATTTCTAAAGGGCTGATGAAATTTTTGATTGGTACCAATCCAACGGATTGATGTATGTAACGGTTTCTTAAAAATTGCATTTTTTGTCTTACCTTATTCTTGCTTTTGTCTAATGGACCATTTGGTGTTATTGAATTGGGTATTTTTTAAAAATTAATTGATGAATGTTAAACGCAATATAAAAAGAAAATATATTTCTAAGATATTGTCTTTATTTTATAATAGCTTCTTCCCGCAGCTCCGCCTGCGTCAAAAAGTAGTCTACGTTCTACACCGGGTCTTCAACTATATTTATACTAAATTTCATCAAATTCCGTTCAGCGGTTTAACCGCGAAAGCGTAACAGACAGACAGACTTTCGCATTTTACTCCAAAGCGGTAGCCCAGGGCCCAATTTTGTGATTATTCTTATCTACTTTATTCTGTCTCTTAACAATCGTACCAATAAAATCAGTCATCGCGAATTGAATGAAAAATTAGAGATGTTTGCCAATAGTAAGAGGTCTAATCTGTCTTTATAATCAAAAAAAGCTGTAGACTCAAAGTTCAAAAGCTTGCCGGCTGTAGTGCCAATCGAACTACTCAAAGCTTTGAATGAATGTATGAATGGATATCGGGCCGCGGATCTCTGTGTTATTGTGTTAAATATTCCACAATTGAAAATCACAATGCTTTTTGAAGGAAGTTGCTTGATTTTGAGTTTTAATTCCTTACTCGCCCCCTCGGATGTATTTATTTTTAAATGAAGTATGATGATGAGTTGTATTTATTTTTAAGAGAGGTAGGTAGTGGAGGTTTGGTAAGGAGTAGTCCGTCTGGGGAAGTACCTCCACCCATCAGAAGACCGCAGCCAAATAACACTGCGATGCAGTGTTGTGTTCCTGCTGGTGAGTAGGGTCGCCAGGCTCCAGAGGGGTCGCTGTGCTGATAGCGGACAGGTCGGCAACGCGCTCGTGATATCTCCGGTGTAATATTTACATATAAATATTGAATATAGAAAATAAACTCATAATTTTATTGTGAGTTTTTTTTAACTAATTTGTTCATAATAATTTAATTATTTGTATTACAGCTTTAAAGTTAAAAGTCACTTAATTTGAGTTGACTAATGAAGTAGTTTTAGTTTTCATAAATTTCCCATAAAACCAACTGAATAATTTAACCGTCTTGGGGTGCTATTTTTAAAAAGTGTGACTCACGCAAAATCGGCGAGCCGAATTATTGTTGAACGATTTTCATTCGACATGTCACATATTTCAAAAATAGGGTCTTGGCTATACATTCCATAACTTAAATACCGTTGCAGTTGCATGAAATACTTTTTTCAATTCAGATCAATAAAAAGTCTAGTAACAGGCTAAATACTTCTTTGTATTACAGTTAGGTAAAAACTTTATTTTACACCCACATAAAGCTCTCTGCTTGACCCAAAGGTTGACTGTTAGATAATGCTTTTAGCATTAAGTCCACCTATTGTGCTTTACAATTGTATTTGTACAATAAAGTTTAAATAAATAAATAAATAAAGCTAAATAATGGGCTCAGCAAGTTAATAAATAAGTTTACTAAAACAGTTTGGTTGCATGTCGGCCGACCGCGGCCTTCGTGACTCAATGAGCCTTTTGCCGACTATTTATCGGGACGTTTCGTGCGACACGCCGTAAGCCCACTGTAGGACGTGCGGCAAACTGTAGTGTAACGTTTTTACTATTTATTTAATTTTTTACTGAAATATGGATGAAATAAAAAAAACGGAATGAAAAACTTATAATAGTAAGTTTTTCATTCCGTTTGTTTGATTTTTCCGTAAGCCTGACCGTGTGTTCGGAATATATCTAACGTAAATAATACAGAATTTTTGTGGAAAGAAATAGAAGTAGAAAGGATAAAAGGTATTTTTAAACTTACGACTATGTGACAGTTCGGATATTTTACCAATGCAAAGCCATATTAATATCATTATTTATATTTTACGAAGGAAATTATTTACTGCCATTTAAATGGCTAGATGCAGTGAAAAGAAAGTTATATTGATATAGATGTATTCTGATCTCATCATAGCCGATCCGTTTTACCCTCAGTTAGACGCTTCAGACCCTAGAATACACACTAAAGAAGTACTATCGAGTATCATACTACCACCATGCATGTCAACATCCGTCTTAGGTTCAAAAATAAAAGATCGCACACAATATCATCGTATCGGTTTTGAGGTGGGCTTTGGCCAGGGGTCACACGTGATGGCACGGGCATCACCGCCCCGCCCTTGGACGTGGCCAAATCGATACGCTACTGGGTATTAAGAGAACTACCCAACGTTTTCTGGTGTCTGGGTATATCATACTCCATTGGTTTTTGATATCATTTAAGCTGTTTTCAGCTTATTATGCCGTTCTATCAATTTCCGTAAACTGTGGCAACTTCTTGAACAAAAGTCATCGACATAGCCCAGCGGATTAGTTCTTTGAAGTGGCAGTGGACGGGGCACATAGCGCGATGAACCGATGGTCGATGGAGCAGAAAGTTTCTCGAATGTCGGCCACGAACCAACAAGGGCAGTGTTGGACGTCCACCGACCAGATGGGCAGATGACTTGAAAAAGGTCGCAGGTAACCGCTGGACATAGGCCGCTTCCAACCGGTCATTTTGGAAATTTAGGCCTATGTCCAGCAGTGGGCTGACTGCGGCTGAAATGATGATATGGAAACTTCATCTAGTCATTTATTTTTTTCGAACTTAACATTAGGAAATCTTGGTAATAAATTGACATGTCCAAACGGCTATACGAGTAGACATGCACTATATTAAATTTACCCCGTACTTTTCCGAAAACAGGTCAAAATTGTTTTATACCTATACCCTGCCTAATAGCACTAATAGCGACCAATCAAACAGGGGTCGGGTTTCACTGCCGCTTGACGCACGAAATCGTTGCGGATACGTTTGCCCAAGACCGAAATCGATGGCGAAGTATGGTAGCAGGAATGATCCCCAACAGTAGACACGGCCCTCAGTCATGAGGAAACAATATAAAATAAGAAGACCCTAGCTATACTTATCCTTAGTATAATCGTTAAAAATCATCAAAATGGTCTTTGGAACGTTACCATTTTTCTTGCCACCCGGTTGGGCGGGGCGGAGATGGCGAGTGGCTAGTGCCGCCCACCCCCCGTGGTCACGCAGGGCGGATGTAGGGTACTATAGTTGTAGGTAGGTAAAGTGGCTTTTTTGGCTTACCTACCGACTCTCATGTAAAATAAATATTTGATGATTTGTGTAACGAATTCTGAGCATTGAATAACATGGTTTTAGAGTGATTGGATAAAAACATCTTATGATTTTATGCCCGAAATTATACAAGCTGGTCGCTTAACAGGTATTCAACCCAAAAATCAAAAATAATTGTCTCAAACAGGAATTTAGTATTCGATATCAACTTTTTCTACCAATTAATTTTCGTTTCTTAAAAATACTATTTCTATCCATGATTTACATAGTTAAATATTTGGACGTTTCATCGTCATCATTTCAACCAATCGTAATCAGCTAGTGGAAAAAGGTTTCCTTCAAGGATTTCTGATTGATCATTGAAAGCGACGGGTTCAGCGCTTGCATACAACATTCACTAAAGACATTTTAGACCACCAAAAATCTACTTTCGATGATATACATTTCAGAATGGTTGGGTAAAGATCACTAATCCATTTGCCCGCGGCTTCGCAAGCGTCTCATAATTCCATGAAAATAGTAATTTTTCGGGATAAAAAGTAAGTCCTTCTCAATTTTCCTATCTATGTGTATGCAAAATTTGAAGAACATTGATTCAGTAGATAAAGGATCAAATGGTAAATATACACTAACTTTCACTTTTTAGTTATACACTATGTGTGATGCTTACTACGCGTCGTAAATGAAATGTTCGTTAGACGTAAGAAAACGACTTGCAATAGAAAAACAAAAAGAAAAAAAAGCAACAACAAACGTCACCAGTTAGTTCGGGACTCCTCAGAAGGTGGTGGCTGAAAATCAGTGCTAGGCATACCTGCATGTCTAGCGTATCACTGAGCCGCCACCTATTGAGACGTCTGTCACGTACATTATAAACATGTAGCTTATGCTTAAGTCCTTTGCTGTACTTACGTGATAGCTTTCTCAATAAAGATATATTCTATTCTATTCTATTCATGCAAACTATTGCCGGCCGGCACCCACCCACTACTTTACTACATTAGTCCCAACATGCCCACCATTAGTTTGCACATGCGACACGTGTTTCGCCTCTACGCGAGGCATCTTCACTCTTCAGGCACTAGACCAACTAGACCGGTGGCGGAAGCACGCAAAATAATTTGGTAAGTGCTTGTAACTTTAACTTCCGCAAAGTAAAGGTGAATCAATGAAATATCTTAATAACAAAGTTAACCGGTCTTCGCAAAAACAACTTTTTTTTTCACCAAAACTTCATTGTAAATTACACGGTAACTAAATCCGAATGGAAAAAAAAAATTGCAACGGTGCATTTTTCTAACTGTTTTTCGTCTCTGATACCGAGATAAAAGAAAGGTCGTTATATGCTAATTTACAGCATTTTTTTCTAATTCAAGTTAGGGTGCTCTCAGAAAGGGTAAAAATCTATTTCTTATTCTACTACATTGATATCTGAATGCGTAATAAACTAATAATATTCACCGAGTAGAGAAAGTAACCGATTATCGAAGCGCATGAAAGATAAATTTTCTGTAAGTGACACAATTCAAAAATATAGAGCTCTTGCTTGGTAGAGTAAAAATTAAATTTCTATAACTAATGTCGATTGAAAAACTGTAACTCATACATAGTTGACTGGAAGATAACATGTATAGGTACAATTTAATTTTTACAATACAACTTTACTTAGCAAGTCGACTCTAGCAAAGTTAAATTTGGGAAGACCAAAATTCCGCCACTGACAAGGCATTGTCAGTGGTCTCGTAAAGGTTCCAGAGAGTGCAGGTGACTGGGCACTCAGGGCAAGATAAAAGATGCACCATAGTCTGGGGAGAGGCACCACAACGGCAGGAGTCCTCTTGTTATTTACGTTTATTTCATATTTTTTTCTGTTATTTGTTACTTATGTAAATATTTATTTTTATATACATTAAATATACATTAAATTAAACTATTTTAATACGGTTTTATCTATATTTACGGTTTTATTTTAATATAGTTTAATTTAATGAATAACAATCGCGAAAACATAAGAAAACATTACATTAAATATATTAGAAAAAACAAAGAGCTTTTTGCTTATATCTAAAAAAAACTTTTCTATGCATAAACTATCCATACTTCCATATTATAATATTATAAATGCGAAAGTCTGTCTGTCGGTTACGCTTTCACGGCCAAACCGCTAAATGGATTTTGATGAAATTTGGTATGAATATAGTTGAAGACCCGGGGTCAAACATAAGCTACTTTTTGACGCAGGCGGAGCTGCGGGAAACAGCTTGTAGGCTATAAATAAAACGAATCAAACTTTTCGTCCTGAAAAAATGTTTACATGTGGTTTAAAATATTAACAAAACCATAGCACTGCCATTCCATAAACTTACAGTACGAGGGTATAAACTTCTAAAAAAGAACAAGTTAAAAGAATGACTATTAAGTTAAAATAACCATTAAGCAATTTGTACACTTTTTATATTCAAAACATTCCATATGGTAGGTAACCCTTTAACCCATTGACCAACTTTTTTTTTAAATTAACAGGAAACGCTTACAAAAAGTTTACCACGTGCCCAATATTGTTTTTTTTTCTTCACACCTGACTTGGAAACAACTGTTTTTGTTAAAATATATTCTTACAAGGCTTTCGTTCAAAGTGAAAATACTGTTCATCCGTTTATTAGCGGGTTGTATCACATGAAAAGAAAAAAATAGACACTGAATTTTCTGACTATTTATACAGGTATAACTATAAATAGGGTTGCCAGGTCGGCAAACCTAATAGCCGGACAAACCAGCCAGTTTGGCCGGACATTCATTTCATTTTCATTCATTCATTCAGACGGCTGAGACGGCCGGACACCCTACATTATTGAGGATTTTGTGTCTCAGTATTTAAAGCTTTTCTGATTATTACCATAAATCGTGTTGAATAAAATAAAATGTAAAAAGCCTAACAAAAGCCGGACAAGGTGGACACCGTTTATTTTGGCCGGACACGCAATCAAAAAGCCTAACTATTTCCGGCTTTATCCGGACGCCTGGCAACGCTAACTATAATATATGCCGATATAATAATGTGTTTGGTTGTATATTTTTGAAAGTAGTACTAGTAACGGGGTCCTGGTAATACCTTTTAGATACGGAACCCTTAAATCTACACTGACAAACTAATTTTTGAGAATGTTTGTTATTTAATTTGTATCTAAATTCATACAAAACAAGCTTTTTATCTTTATCTTTAGACTAACAAACTGTTTTTCTCACAAAAATCAATGAAATAAGCGACAAAGTACTACTTATCCAAAAAAAAATATTCTATGTACAAATTCGGCCCAGATACAGTTTTATTATAAGTATAGATAGATCAAAGCTAATTATAGGTCGCTGTGCCAATTAGGTTTGAGCCTAAAGTTGGTTTAAAAAGATATGATAAAACTATTTAAGTCCCATAAAGATTGCTCCAAAGCACAAACCGTGAAACATGGTTGCTTCCGCTTACTGACGACGGTGACCCATAAGAAGCATGATACTTTAATGGGTTCTGAACAACGGACGGTAACGGGAGGTGAGACAATAGCGTACAGTACCGAAATCATTGGTGTGACGACATGGGACCGGCACGCGACTCGGAGACTCATTCATTCATAGAGGTCCTCTTCTGCCTCTATGGTCGAGTGGTTAAGGCGTTTGTCTTGGACCCGGAGGTCATATTAAAAAATGAAACGAAATTGGATTCATACGTTGGTTTAGTTGTTTCAGGTTTTTTTTTATAATTTAGTAGGCAAACAGGCACGCGGCCCATCTGATGGTAAGTGGGTACCGCAGCCTATGGACGCCTGCAATACCAGAAGTATCACGGGCGCGTTGCCGATCTAGAATAAATTTATTTACACCCCTTTTGAAAGAACTCAGTTGTAGTCAGTGGGAAAAACCGAGGCAGGAAGTTCATTCCATATTTTGAGCGTACGCGGTAGAAAATTTATTTTAAAGCGTACTGTCCGCGACACTTTAGGGTCTAGAGTATGAGGATGAAGTCCCTGTCGATGGCGAGAGGTGTGGTGATAGAAGGTGGCCATGCCAATCATCATGTTGAACAATTCCTCTGAGCACTGGCTTTAACTGGCATTCAGGCGCTCCCGCCCAGTAGACTGCAGTACTTCATATGCAGCTGAACTTGCGCTTTAAAGAGCAGCAATCTTTGTTGCGGTGTGAAGTATCGCATTGCACTATTAGGCACTCCGAGCAAGGATCCCAATATTATCGGTGATGGGCAGAGGTATGCAAAAGAATTGCTGACTACTAATAAAAAGGGGCTTTTTTGGTTTCTTAAAACACAAATTTTTGTTCTACCTAAAAGTATCTGATTCAATACAGCTGTAATAATCGGGATTCATCATGAGTAGGATTGTAACGAATTGGCATACCCTGATAGGCTTTCAAGTTTCCAAAACAAGGGCACATCCATACTTCATACTAATATTATAAATGCGAAAGTCTGTCTGTCTGTTACGCTTTCACGGCCAAACTGCTGAAACTGATTTTGATGAAATTTGGTATGAATATAGTTGACGACCCGGGGTCAAACATAGGCTACTTTGGAAACAGCTAGTACTTAATATAACTTTGTCATCTACAAAAAGAAACCCTTCACTTAGTAATGGATAAATTTTGTTGTTATGAACCAGCTTAGAAGTTGCCGATTTTACAAGTGATAAGGCCAACCCGTCATCATAAAGCAACCATTTATGCGAACTACGACTCGGAACAAGTTGGACTAGGTACCTACAAAATTTGGAAGATCAGAACTGTAGCGGTGCCACCGATTAGCTGGTCTAATGTGTGTCTGTAGCCAAATAGACCCGCATTCATATGTCACTCGTCTGTCTGTGCATTGTTTTTGATTTATATGCTTTCTTGGTACAAATTTGCATAATTATTTTTGGACTTATAATGTATAGACGGTCAGGCCGCCCCAGATATCATTAGAGTGATGTGGTGGAGGCTGCAGGCTGATCTGCGTAAGCAGGGAGCTGTCAGTTAGTGAGACATCACGCTAAATAAAACACTAGTGCTCTCTAGTTTCGGAACGTCTCTTGATGAAAAATTATGATTAGTAAAACCTTAAAAACTAATTTTAAGCCAAAATATTTTTATATTATTTTTTTCAATTTATTGCATTTATTATTATCTAGTTGGTGTACATGGTCTAATAATCATGTCACCTGGTGTTAAAGCTTTCTGAAACCGCATTTCTGCTCTGACGAATAAATGAGTATGATGAAATCTTAATTGTCACAGAATTTTACTAATTATTGTTTTTTATACATTATGTTAATACATAATAATAATTTGACTAGCATACAGATGATTTGATGATATATTTACTGTAAATATGCATGTAATATAATAAATAAATAAATGAGCGTTGAAACATATAAAACTTTTAAAAATAAAAACAATTACTAAGAAGTATGTACTAGATCTTTTCTATTAAAAAAAAATCTAGTACATATTCAAAAAATACATGCAATCCAGTTACAAACACTAACAGTGCCATTCTACCTTATCATCCCATCACAAGTCATGCCCAAGCTAATGCTCCACACTTCACCGTGGACAATTTGCCAGAGAAAATAGAAAAAAATATCGTTATCTGCACACGGAAGTGTTGGACAGAGCACCGTAAGTTGTCATATGTGAGAGAGCACAGGGGCATTGGTCTTGGGACAATTTGAGAAGCACCAAAGCGTTAAGATTGCTGTCATTTGGACTGCGATGAGCTTGTGGTTAATAGCACGAGACTGACCGCCAATTAGTCTTAAACTGCCGTTGTGGTACAGTAGCTAAGGCGTCTGCCTTTGACCCAGAGGACGCGGGTTCGATTCCCACGAGAAGCATACTTTGCTTAGTTGTTTACAGTTTGATTAGGACAATGCAGTCTTTAATCACCTGATTGTCTGATAATAAAGATGATTCCGTACTTCGGAAGGCGCGTTTAGCTTCTCCAATTGGTAATTTAACGTCCTACCGGTTGCAGATCTGAAACTGATACGACTCAATACTTTGGGTTGTGATACCAATATTATGTATACAGGTGATATTACTATTTCCTGGTCAACTAATTTGAACAATTTCAAAGTTTCTACACTTTCTACAGTATAAAAATTTTAAGCCCGTTTGCCTGAACGTGACAGGAAAAACTCGTCAACAAGCACAACACGGAATGATCATTATTATCATACAATCATATGATTTAAGCCTGCTAAACAAAGACAAGACAAAAGCCCAGCTCTTAAATTTATACATACATACAAGCCTGCAAGGTCCTAACCATGCTGGATACAACTAAATTAAAAGTATGCTTTTTGTGGAAACCGCCTACTAGGTCTTAAATGCCTTCTAAAACTGGATCATAGAGGCCAAATCTAGGACCATGACTTACAGCTTACCCTAGGCTCCTTTACGCTGAGGACGTAGGACTGAAGAGGAGAACTAGGAAAAACACACGTTTGAACGAAGACTGCATTATAGAGGCAGCCAAATCAAAACCTAAAAATATTATTGTCCAACCAATCGTGAGAGATGTGTATTATTATAAACTATATTAACATTAACATCACTGATGATTTCTTATGTTTTCGCGATTGTTATTCATTAAATTAAACTATTTTAATACGGTGTGTATTCCTAGTTGCGTAGTCAGCTTACGCTTCGGAGCCTAGGATACGCTGTAAGTATTAGTCCTAGATTTGGCGGAACTGGTTATTACAACAGAGGGACTGTCATCTGATCTCCGTAACCCTTTTTACAGGTAAACTAGACCAACAGTGGTCGCGTCACGCCGTCTCTAGACACGCGCATTCGCTACGGATACGCGCTCGACTCAGCTCCTCAATCTTAGGATCATTTACATCAGATAACAGGAACAATCGAGGCTTGTTTAACTGATAAAGGACTATGAAGGACGATAAAGACACCATTAACGTGGTCAAAGGAAACGCCATGTTTGACTTTCTGTCTGTTTGTTACCTGTTTCCTGCATTCGTTTAAACAATTAATTAGTTTAAGGGTGGCTTTATGACATTATTGTGTGATTTTGTTTTTTTCCTTGTTATTGAGTGTTTGGTGGCTAACATTGGTGTCAGGTTTTTATAGATAGCAGCCGCAACCGTGCTTTTCAAAGCACATCACTGTATTAAATCCACCTGCTCCTACTCTATAATGTAAAATTTGTATGCTGTACAGTTAAAGACAGATAAACCTGGCATTAGGTTCAGACATCATTAAAAACCACAAGCTATATAATTGATTGAGGTACAAAATAGTCAGCTTATCGTCATCAACAAGGGTAGGCAACACTCGCACGCTGTCAGTTTCTCACATAGGATTTTTCGCAACAATCACATTATCCGACTTTTCGGCTATATTTTCTTTGTCACACCTCAGATGATTGCTGATATCTAAATGCCAGTGAGTAAGTGAGATGGCACAAAAGAGGATGTAAAGAGACATTTCGCTTACTCGCATTTGGATGGATTGAAAAGACCACGGCTACAACCCTGTAATTTCACTGACTCTCTTAAAAAATCCCTTCAGAAATGTGACGAAGGTATGACCAAGATAGCAACATCACAAAACAAAAATAACGTCGTAAAAGTGACAATTCTTGGGATTAAATCACGTACCTTGATAAGGTTTTATTTGTACAACGAGATTGTAGTGAAGTTAAGACATGCTGTAAAGTTCTGGGTGTATTGCGTTGTAAATGTATAAATTACAGGGTCAGTTAAAAAGGACTTGAGGGCTAACAACAATTTTTCAAGAACGTTATGTTGGGAATAAACGGAAGCGTAAGTTTGATCTGAATTCGGGTGTCTACCAGCAGTTTGTGAATATTCTTCACGTGTCGGTTCCTTGACATTCGTCACCCATGATGGGGTCGACAGAGTCAACCCCATCATGGGTGACAAATATTGATAGAGGCTGTGCAAACGAAAAGCTCTTTCTATCAGGTGAGTGTAATGTGTCTTGCCAACTTAATAAAGTTTAGTTACAACAAAGTATGAAGTGCTAAACTATGCTAGTTAAGTGAAGTGATTACAATCTTGTGAAGTATTATGGAAAACTAGAAACAACTTGTAGGTAGTAGGTACAAAGTATGCTTCCTTCCTTCCTTTACTACCCCACTCAGGGACGTCATGCATGATTAAGTAAATTAAAAAAATAAGTTTGAAGAATTTGCGTAATCTTATGTCTCTATGCAGTTGTTAATACGTGGGGCGCACTATAAGTTTCCGGAATGAATATGAAAAAATACTATTAAAGGTACAAAATTAATTTATTGTTTTTCAAAATAATCTCCCTTGGCGTCTATGCACTTTTTCATTCGATGAAACCAGTTTTGAAAACTTTTGTGCCACTCCTCTGTGGTGACCTCTGAAACGTGTTTTTCATACTCCTCGACAGCCTCTTCTGGTGATGAAAATCGTTGACCGCGTAATTGGTTCTTAATTTTTGGGAACAGAAAAAAGTCACAAGGTGCCAGGTCGGGACTGTATGCAGGATGACTCATGAGTTCTACATTTTTCACCTTCAAAAAATCGTTTGTCTGTCTGGCCGTGTGAGAACTAGCATTGTCGTGGTGCAGGATGATACGGCGTTTACGGTTATTTTTACGGAGTTCGTCAATAACTTCCGGCAAACAAATGGTCGTGTACCAGTCACTATTCACTGTACGACGATTCTCTAATCTAAAGCAACAGTAGCCACGTGTCCAGTTTTATTAAAAAAAGAAGCAATCATCCGCTTAGATGCACTTTTCACGCGCGCCACTTTGGTTGGTTTCGGCTCATCTTGAAAGACCCATACGCTCGATTGCTGCTTTGTTTTGGGATCGTAGCAATAAATCCATGTTTCGTCACCTGTTACTATGTCCCACACCAAATTTGACGTACCTTCGTTGAATCTGGTAAGCATGGCACTGCACCAAGTGACGCGGTCCGTTTTTTGAGCCTCGGTCAAGTTGTGTGGGATCCACCGCGAGCACAGCTTTCTCACACCCAAATGTTTGTGTAGGATTAATTGTATTTGACTCATGCCTATTTCTAAGGATGCGCGAATTTCATGGTAGGTCACATGCCTGTCTGTTTCAATCATACGGCGCACAGCATTGATGTTTTTGTTGGTCACAGCGGTGGACGGCCGACCATCGCGAGATTCGTCACTGAGATTGATACGACCACGCTTGAATTCTGCAAACCAGCTATAAACAGTTGTCTTGCATGGTGCTTCATTGCCAAAAGCTGTTTCAAGCCGAGCGATGCTCTGTTGAGCTGTCAAATTACACTTAAAATCGTAGAAAATCATACTACGAAAATTTTCCCGAGTTAAATCCATGTTGATGCAGACACACAATTTTTTAAATGGCGCCACAAGGTAAAAACAAAAGACAGTCAGATGAAACAAACTGCATTCTACAGCCAAAGAGTTCTATTTTCAAATGTTGCAATAAATTTTTAAATATTGTTTATGTAAGTGGCCAGTTCCGGAAACTTACAGTGCGCCCTATGTATTGATGTAAAAATAGTCCACCTTGTTTTTCTCAAAACCAACTCCAAATACATAACCTACCTCAGTGCGGTCGGGTAAATCGTCACAAACGTATAGCATCTATATGTTCATATAAAACCATGTCCGTGTCCACCTGATAACGTGTTATTTAATTTAGTTGTTCACGTGTTTGTCTGATAAGGCAGTAATTTATAGAGGCTAACTAGTTATTATTAAATTCTTGATATTTGTGCAGTGAGTTGGTTGACGCAATATTTAGAAGCACAACTGCTTCGTCTATTTGTTTCCTAGCTGCATCTTTAGACACACTTAGACATTCATTCATGGGCTGCGCAAAAGCAAAATTAACCAGTCTCGTCCGTTTTTGATGAAGGACAAAAAAAAATTCCTTTCTCTTCCTAATTTGTCTATATCCTACCAATAGTCTCTTATATTGTAAGGACGTATTCCTCCACGAATTCCTATCCCTAGCCAGTTCCTACCATTTTTCTCGAACAGTTTTATACCATCAGACCATCTTGATCTTGGCCTTCCTCTCTTTCGATATCCATTAGTGGGGACCCAGCTAGTCAACATTTCAGACTATTTTTCTGGATGCATTCAGCAGATCGGCCACGTGTGTGCCCAATGAAATATATTATATTTAATGAACATATTAAAAATTCGTCCTCTATTTTTTCTCGTCTTCTTATCACCTACCTTACAAACTTCGATAACTACAGGTCATAATACCTTAGAAAAGAAAAGAAATAAGGAAAATAATGAATTTTAGAAACACACAAAAAGAAAAATGATCCATTAAAGAAAAAAGCATTAGAAAAAAGGCTGTATATTCCCAAAAAAGGTCCTAACTCAGCATATTGCCATCCGATGAAATTGACAGATCTGATCTTTCATATTTCTTTTTGATTGATTTTTTTGAGGAACCGACATTATTGGTGGATTGGCAGTAGAACAGGGCAGTAGTAGTAAAAAGTATTATACGGAAATATTCTGCTCGAGTATCACAAGCGACGCAGCGGGAAATCACTAGTCGTTAAATAGTTTTCGCCTTTTCACAAGCGTGTCACCTCACGGTGTCCTTTACAAGACTTCATATAAAATCCCTATACAAATATTGCAAGTATATAATATTTGTTTTACAATAATAAACATCTATGTTTGTTTTTGCATAATTGTGGTAATTTAGTCGGTATCTATAAACTATCTGCACATAAATTTTCTCGTCTTAGCCATATTATTTATTTATTTTGACATATACCGCGCACAATTTTTAATATCCTTATTCAATTTTTCGAAAGCTTGCCTTAAAGAAATTGCTATTGCGATAAGGCCGCCTTTGCGCAAGGTTATTTTTCTTGTAATTGCTTGTTAACAATGTATCCTTGTTGTGCAATAAAGAGTTTTGTATTATATTGTATTGTATATTTCTGAGTTTGAGCTCTGCTGCTTTTTTTAAAATTACCTATAGACGTCCTATTCTGCTTATCAAAACTACTTTTTTAAAATTAACTTATATTGTTCCACTGCTGGGCAATGGTTTTCCCCATCTCCTACCGAACATCTCTCTGCTCCGCCACCTCTGACTATCTTCCCAAGTCGTAGCTCCAGCGCATCCTCGGATTGCCTCTCCTTCTAATCTCCACCGCTGAAAGTTGAAGTTTGATATTTAAAAAATGGGCTTTATTTTCATGACCGGCCCAACTCCTTAAAAATATAGGTGGAAACTACCATCAGTCGAATAGAGTAGTATTTAAATTGAAATCTTTTTTCCTTTCCACGGAAAAAGAGAACGGACACAACGTTGGAAGTATGAATCAATTTACGGAAATTTCAAGATATACTTACGTTTCGTAATATTTTTTTTTTATATTTTGATACTAGCTGGTATCAAGTATATTCATATAAAATTTAATCAAAATTAGTTCAGCGGTTTGGTCGTGAAAGCGTAACATTTCGCATTAAAATTATTAGAATGGATGGAAGCATAGAGTTAGCCAGTAGTATGATTAATTTTGTAAAATAATATACCTATAATAAAAATTTTCGAAATACCAACGTCACTCTCAAAAAGTCTATGTGATGGTCACAATGCAAAAATCAATAAGTGCTTTAGAAAAAAAGCTGGACCATACATCGATTTAGCAATATGCATGGCAAAAGCAGTGAATTGTTTGTCCAATATAATTTATGCGGCTCATTGTACTTCGGAAATCGTAGGCCAGTTACATTAATGTAATAAAAAAATATTGGTCAAGTTCTAGTCGGACTTCCTATTGAGGGTTCCACAAAACGTCAAAAAGTAGCCTATGTTTGACCCCGGGTCTTCAACTATATTCATACCAAATTTCATCAAAATCCGTTCAGCGGTTTGGTTGAAAGCGTAACAGACAGACCGACAGACTTTCGCATTTATAATATTAGTATGGATATGGATTGTTTAGAATATTTAGTATAATAGTATTCAAGAAAATATCTGAATTTAAATGATTTTAAAAACTTCAATGGTACTGAAAATTTGAAAGAAAAAAGAATTGTAGCAAAATATTATAAGTTACTAGCCGAGTGCTTCGTCTTTAACATTGGTTAGGACATCGCTGGCTTGAATCATCTGATTGTCCAATACCATATTGTCGATAGTTTTAGCTTATTGCTTTAAGAACGGTTTTATCAGTAAGTATATTTAGTTACGGAACCCCAAAATAGTAATAAACGGTCCAACCATTAGTAGTGGACCGTGCATTTGGCAATAAAACGAATAATTATTCATGCTTCCTTATTTTTTCGCCGGCAATAGATTGGTGTTACCATTTATCAATCGGATAATCTGTGGTAGTTATTCATATCGACTCGATTTGTTCGGGTTCGAAATCTATAGAGCTGCTAAGGTTATTAAGTTTTTATCTGTCTTTATACCATTTTTCTTTTACATTCTTATTTGTCTTTATACCGTTTTCTTTAGGTAGTAGGTATTAGGAGTCTATATTATTTTTCTTACATTATATTGCTTATTAATTTTTTATTTTTATAATATAATACTAGTAATAATCATAGTATAATATAACAAATATGAGTCATTGTTACTTAAATAAATAAATTATTCATTCATTAATTAATGTATTTTTATTATTAATTGTGGTTCACACTATTAGCTTTAAGCTGATGCGTGTGCGTCGCGTCTTCTTCAAAGTATGCATAAAATTTTTGTATGATAGTCGAGTGAAAGGCCAATAACCAGATATTCGACAAGGATTATATACAACTAGCGAAGGATAGAGATTCGTAGAAGAAAAGAGGGGCGGATTTTGCTCAGCAGTGGAACACATACGGCAAATTAAGATAATGGTAAAATTTGAATCAATCTTCTTAAGAAGAAAAAGCTAATATAAAAATCATAGTTAGGCTAGGCTAGTTTCCTAAAATAAATATAATTAGTCCATCAGTAAGATAATCAAAAAATATTTTTCTTTTGAAAATTAAACAAAGAATAGTAAAGATATGCCGCGTTAAAGTTCCGTGTGAGTCCACAGTGTGCTACACTTTTTCGCAATATGTGACATCACGAGCCCCCACTACTAAACTTTGATGCGTTAAATATTTATAATTTATCGGTCAATTGACAAAGGAAAAAATACGTCACTAATATATTTTAATTCCCTAAATGACGGACAAATTTTAATGATAGTCTTTTGACCCTGGAAACTAGCCTATTGTCTGTCCCATGTGATTTTTTGCATACTTTACTTTTGTACTTTACAGTGTCATGGTGTTACTTTGCCAAAACTTGAGAACAAAACGATGTTTAATATCTCTTGAAAGTAATTAAATAAGGTTATGTTAGCTGGATATGTGTATTTAGAGAATAATAATTATACGAAATATAATACAACTCTACAATTTTACTGTTCAGTCCCCTAAGGTGAAAGGTCGTGCAGGGCGCGCGGCGGTCAGTGGCGAATGGTACCGCTTGGGACCCCATCGACCTCCACACGAAACCAATCGTTCACATCGATTACTGTCACATCCAATGACGCTCCGTTACAGTAATCCATAATTCAACTTACAATATCACCCGCAATGAACTTTAAACTAAAATGGTAATGTTAACATTGAAAATAATAAATACGAATTATTTTTTCGAATTAATGTCAAGCGAATTTAGTGTTTTGTGTCAGGTATTACAGTTTATTGTGCTTTGTGATTACGAGGTGCACTAAATAGACAATGCAATTAGATTTCCGTGGTTATTCTTAAAGATAGTATCTTTGATTTTGTGGTATTTGTTAGGGCAGAAATATTGCTTATTCCTTGAATAATAGAATATTTTGGTATTACTAAACAGCAATAATATTAGTATCGTATCTACTATCGGTATAATAAAACGTTCTGTTTTCTATAAAATGCCTGGGTAAGTTTCTTTCGTCATAAAATCAAATTAAATTAATCTTTTCGTTACTAGCTCTAGGCAATCCTTTCACATCTTAGATCTTCCTTTTCACTCGTATCTCTCTTTTTATTTATTTATATTATATCTTAACCCTAGTTTATAGGTATTAGGAAAGCGAAAGTGTTTTTTTGTATTTTTGTTTATTACCTCTTCATGGTTTATCTACTGAACCAATCTTGCACGTAAAATGTATTATTTATTTCAATTCTGAAAGATAATTTTTAACATTTTTTTAAAATTGCATTTAGTTGTTCATGTTAAAACAAACAAAAAAAACGATTTTTCCTAAAACTTCCGGACTCAGGTTGGCAAAATACACGGAACTAAGGGGTATCCCGTGGATCCCCTCTACCAGTGCCACTACAGGCCAAATCGTACCTGTTAGAATGCCCACTGTATCCTGCTGCATGTAGTAGAAATGACCTTATGGGGGCAATAACTGGTGCGGCCCTGTGGCAGCGTATTGGCACACCCCGGGCACTCCATACAACAGCGGCGAACTCGATACCGATTACGATATTACTGAGCTTCAGTCGCGTACGTACACGCGTCAATGTGTGAGTAACTACATGTTTGTTATTATCTACATTTTTGAGTATTAGCTTCATAGTCATCAGTTATGTAAGCGGCCGAAGCGTCATCCTTGCATTTTTTTTATACAACTAAGTAGGCAAACAGGCGTACGGCCCACCTGATAGTAAGTGGTGACCGTAGCCTATGAACGCCTGCAACACCGGAGATGTCACGAGCGCGTTGCCGACCTCTCTGCAGCTTGGCGACCCTACCCACCAGCAGGAACACAACACTGCATCACAGTGTTATTTGGCTGCGGTCTTCTGTAGGGTGGAGGTACTTCCCCAGACGGACTACTCCTTACAAAATATCCTGCATTTATTATTTAATAACACATTATTTTGCTCTGGATTTTTATTTTACCCAACCTGCTCTGTGAGATGCAGTATCTATTTTTGGTGGGCGGATGCGATTGTATGTTCTGTACGTTAGTATTACCAATAAAATAATTATGTGCTATTGGTCTAAAAAAAATTTATGAGAGCCGTCGACACAACGAAAAAGACTGAAATCTAAAAAAAGAACCGTTGATAATTTACCGGAACGCTCAACCGGTTATTTTATCGAATTAATTGCCGACCGCTATCGGCATTATTAGGTGTTTGGTGTCGTTTCGTTTCACGTTCCTTTATCTAATCTAAAGAGGACGTGCGGGCTGTATATAGGCAATACTATTGCCTTCTATTTAAAACGAAACGTAAACCAATTTCAACTTTATCACCTACCTTTTAAAGTTTAAATTTGGACGTTACGCTTCAAAAATTTTCTTTAATTTTTCTCACCAATTTCGTCAAAGGAATTTCGATCATATTGTTCTTGCGTTAAAGTTAATTTTTGATTGTGTTGATAAAGTTTCCGGTAGCTTTACTACGTGGTGTCAAACGGGCTACTTGTAAAGCGATAGGTATGTAAATAGGTAGATGGATGAGTGGTCACTGAAGGAAAATTGTTGGCTTCTTGGCACTTTAGTCATTCATGTTTGTTTGTTTGTGTGATCAATCTTTTGGACACGGCCGACGACCACTTTAGTAACTTTGATGACTCTTTTAGGTATTTCACATTCATTAAGATAAAGTCAGGTAATAAAAATATAGATGTGACATGGTCAGCATGGTCATGGTCATGGCTTTGCCCAGTGGTCGGTTAATGAATTCTCTTTATAAGTAAGATGTTAAAATACAGCTGAAGTCCAAATTGTGCCCTTAGTAGGTTACCATACCAATTTTTACAATGTGTTTAATGCATTCCGTGAAATCAAGAATAGAAATCTTTCTTAAAAAAATCACAGTAGACAACTGATTATCTAATTTGAATAAGTGATCGAAATATAATTTTTCTATTTCGATTTAAATATAATCAGGATCAATCTTTTATTCATTATTAGACTCATCATCGGGCAGGGATCGGGCTAGGCTGTTAGCTACTTTCCTTCACTGTGGACCGGTTCGGTCATCATGGCCTTTCTTGCTTCTCGGGCGCCGGTCGCCAATCCCGTCATGCTGCGCTCAATGACATCCTACGAAGGGCGCTCATTAGTGCTGGCGTACCTGCGGCTCTCGAGCCACAAATAGTGCGGGATGACGGCAAGCGCCCTGATGGGATGTCCTTGATACCCTGGAGGATAGGTCGCTCGCTTGTTTGGGACGCTACCTGTTCCGACACGCTCGCGACTTCATACCTTCAGAGTACTAGCAGACATGCTGGTGCGGCAGCGGACGCCCGGGAACGTTTCAAAATAAATAAATACCTACAGTTGTCTCGGCACATACTACGAATTTGTAGCTTTTGGTGTCGAGACACTGGGTTCGTGGGGCAAAGGCGCACAGGGGCTTCATAAGGAGCTCAGCAATCGCCTAAAAGAGATAACAGGCGACCCTCGCGCAGCTTTCTCACTCGACGAATAGCCATCGCTATTCAGCGCGGGAATGCTGCCTGCGTGATGGAAACCCTGCCAGGGGGCCCACTTTAGATTATATTTAGTTTTTAAGTTTTCTTTTTGTTTAAGATATAGTTTAGTTTTGTTAAGTTAGATTATTTTTATATATATTAATTACTATTGTCTGTTATAATTAAAAAAATGTTTCAAATTTAATTGTTTTTTTAGATAGTAGTCTAGTCGAATCGTGTTTTTTTTGTTTAGTACACACAGTAAAATTTTTAAAGTAAATAACCAAGATCTCTTACATACATCCATACGCGAGAGAGTAAAGGAAAGTTCAAACTGACGCGAATACCGCGCGACTGGCGGGACGCCCATAGAAATAAGAATCGGTAGAAGTGCCGTAGCGTATGAAAAAGTTAACTGGCCCGCTAATGACTTCTATATATTATTATTTCTGTGGGCGTCCAGCCAGGCGTCAGTGTGAACGGTCCTTAAAGGAGATGTCGCCTTACATCTTGTATTACGCCATCTCGCTTACTCACTTGCATTTAGATGTATTTATAAGTCCATTGTAACCGGTATGAAAATCAGCATGCCAATGAAAAAGCGTTATGATCAGATAAAAATATCTTTCATGCTATTAAGTCTAATTAGATTAAAATAATGCAAAGAGTACCAAAATTTATCGAATCTTGGTAAAATGCTAGAAATAGAGTAGAAACGAGGCAAATAGCCGAGGACGCCGGGAAGGCGCTGATATGAGAGAGAGAGTAGAAACGTCGGAACGATGATAGACAAGCAATTCCGAAAAGAAATTGTGGCTGCGATCAAAAGAGATTATTCCTAGAAAAAAATCCGACCTATTGCAACGATAGCCTTGAAATGCAATAACTATGCAAAATCGATAACTTCAAATTGCATGTAGTGATATCATATCTCCAAAACTTTATTAGAACCTGATACAAGCTCAAGAACCGTGACCAGTGGACATCAGTGGGGCCGATGATATTGACACCTTTGAAATACCGACTTACCCAAATATAGGCAAAATAATTGCCTCTTTGAGTGTTTTTTTTTTTATACAATTAAGTAGGCAAAGTGGCATACGGCCCACCTGATGGTAAGTGGTCACCGTAGCCTATGAACGCCCGCAATACCAGGGGCATCACGTGCGTATTGCCGACCCTTGAGAAATCCTTTAACGCCCTTTTTGAAAGACCCCATGTTGTAATCTCTTGGGAAAACCATGTTGGGGAGTTCATTCCACAGTCTCAGCGTACGTGGGAGAAAATTTCTATTAAAGCGCACCGTACGCGATCCTTTGAATTCTAATGAATGAATTCGTCATCATCAGTCGGCGCAACATGTCTTCCAGAGTTCTCCTTTCCCTGACTTATCAACTCCTACCATCCTCATGTCCTCTGGCAATCCATCCATCGCTTCTTAGGTCTTCCTCTCCTTTTGTTTCCATTCCTGTTCAATGCTTTTTTTGAGCGGATGTAAGCCGCTTTCAACCAGTCGTCTAATCTTAGCAGAAGGATATTGTCTAGCAGTGGAATACCACAAGCTAAAATGAAGAAGATGAGGGCACTTAACGCCGATGGGGCCTAAAATATCGAAATTAAATTGTACCTACCTATTTTCTAAAATTTTCGTGATATAACCAAACCATATGGCATTAAAAAGGGGAGTTTATAAATATTTTGTTGATTATTTAATCGCCGTTTAAAGCCTACAGCTACAAATTTTCTGTAGAACCGTTGATTGTATTTAGAATTATAATTCGATTACCCGATTAGGATTTGATTGAATTTCCTCTAAATTTGGTCCAAACTTTCAAAGTTACGATTGACGGCAATGACGGACGCAACTTGTTTATTTATTATTCAGAAATATTTCGTGTCAAAAAGTTATCAATTTTCATTAGCATTTTTACATAAATTACGTCGTTAATGATAATTAAAGCGATTCTTTAACTTAAACTTCTGCAGGTTTCTCACTATTTTACTTCTATGCTACTCGTAACTTAAAATTATAGTTGAAAAAAATATAGTTTTAATATTTTTTTTTATATTTAAAAAAAATATATTATTAAAATATAGTTTGTTTGTTTGTTTGTAATAACTTTATTGTACAAAAAGAAAACAAATAATTTGCATACACAAGCATGGAAAAACATTAAGTACAATGGCGGACTTATCCCACTTATAGTTTTTGTTTATTTCTTTTTTTTAACGAGTGAGCGAGCGTTTTCTTTGTCAAGATCCAGCAAACTCTATACAGGTGGATCAAGTAGAAGGAACCACGTTATAGGTTCATATATGATTAAACATTGGGCCTTTAAGAATATTTAAACAGTCCATCTATTCCGTTAAGCGGAATTGAGGGTATCAATATAATAAACTTTAAAACACCATGCAACCGATATTCAATTACGATGCATTTTTGATATGCTCAATATGGGTATTCTGCTAACACAATTTTGAATCTCAATTTAATTGTAACTTTAACATAATTAAATGATAAAAGTAGAAAAAATGTAAATATAATAAATAGCAGAGTAGCGATTATTGAAAAAAAGTATGATTTTGATGATTTTTTGATTAGCAAAATTTTCCAGTTGCAGTTCAATGGCATGCCAATGGAATAAGATTGGTCTTAAAATTAGTAACAGAATACCAGAAACGTCAAAAGTTGTCATTGCGATCCAATTACAATTCAATTGTGCCCTATGTAAAACAAGAGAATTGACACCCAGATGTCACCTTTCGGTTGATACCCAGTGTTTGCACCAGTTCTCCACAATATTACTGATCGTTTGTCAAGGTATTATTTCTTCGTTCTTATTTTGTTAAATTAGAATTATGCAAGTTATGTAGAGAAAAAAATAAATAAATAAAAAAATAAAGATGATTTTTGATTCAAGAAGACCGCTGAACAAAACGATCAAAGTATCTTCTCAAACTTTACAGCCCTTGAGCCCAGTCTCAGCGCATTTACTTTGAGCTATAATGTGCAAATGCGTTGTATGCATTTGAAATTTTCTGGATGGCCAATTTCCCACAGTATTCCCGGAATTCCAGGACCGGGACCGGGATGTAATGATCGCCATTTTGTAAACACGCTCGAGTCTAAAGGACTATCGTGTAGGGAACTAGTGATGGGAAAATAAAATTCGTTTGTTTTCTGAAATATAACTCAATTCTTGCGCCAATATGTAAGCCTATCATATAACAAATTATGTTCTACTGAAGTAGTTTATAAAACTCGAGATTTTTTACTTATAAGTAAAAAAACTGGGGAATTAAATAAAAACTATTTAAATAAAAAGAAAAACAAATATACTTTTTGTGTTATAGATATAGTCGCTACAAAATAGAACCAGCTTTTAGGCCCTAAAACGTTAGTATTTGGGCAAAAGTGACTCAATGGCCTACAGACCATGGAATTCCTCCACTGAGCACTTTCCTTGTTACATTCTCAGCTGACAGTTTCTACCCAGGATCCGCTTTCCTACTTTTACTTCTACTTATAAGGTCTTCGGTCATCGTCCAGCTAAGATGACGAAGCATAGACAAGCTAGGAAAGAGAAAATAATAGACAAATGGTCGCCACGGAAAAGCTGGTAAAATTTTCACATTGATATAATTTAAATAGATCCCTCTTATATGCAAACATCCACATTAAATAATGAAAAGGACAATACTCGAGTAGACTATTTGCAAATAATTTACAAAACAAACTAACTGTTTCTTTAGACTGTTATCTTTTATGATGGGAAAAACCATGTATTTGTATTGATATAAAACTTGACAATTATCTTGAGCAAGGTATTTCATTATGGGTATTATTTTTGTGCAATACCTAAGCAGGTAATGAATGAATGAACAGTTTATTGTACCTTTTACATTCATAGAAAAAAATAGGGCACTGAATTCAATTAACATTAAAGGAAATAAGTACAAAGGCGGACTATATACTCCTACTAGAACTATATACTCCTACTTCAATAAATAATAATAAATAATACTGCTTTTTGGCTAATAAAAATAATACTGGGATTTTTTTTTAAAATACAGCACAGTGCTGTTCATGATATCTTGTAGAATAGCCTATTGACTTATACAATATTAGACACTTATTGTAGTATGTGTGAAAAACCTGATGAAATCTTTAATTAGCTATCTATATCCATAAGCTGTTTCCCGCAGCTCTACCTGCGTTAAAAAGTAGTATATGTTTGACCCCGGGCCTTCAACTATATTGTTAACAACTTTCATCAAAATCCGTTTAGCGATTTGGCCATGAAAGCGCAACAGACAGACAGATAGACAGACTTTCGCACTTATATTAATAATATATGGATAAGAAAGTATGGATTAGTATGGATATGCCATTATAGATTAGTATGGATATGAAAGTATTAATGAAAGTATGGATTTCCTGTTATTCGATATAAAGTATCGATTATATCAACATTCAACATAGTAATACCATCCCTAGTGTCCGAGCTGCGCACGCCCGCGTTATTTCCATAACTAATTGCAAATTGCGACTCGCTGACAATAGATCTTCCAGTATGTGTTATAACCTCAAATTTTGTCTAAGATCACTTAAATATTTTACTCAAAACATAAAATTTTACCCTTTTTTGTTTGGCAACGTTGTAAATATAACTTAATAATTTATTTTTTTTTCAAAAATAAAACGACAATCCTTCTTATACCGAGACGGAAACTTTCCTTACCATATTTTTTTTTCTTCATTAAGCAAAGATTTTTGAGATTCGTCTGTAACTTACAAAATGCTTCTTCTCTACTTCTTGCGAATTTAAGGGAAAAGTGAGATCCCCTTTTAAAGCAAAGAAATAAACTTCCAATCAATTATCTTTATTTTTTCAAAACAATAACAATAACGTCGTGTTAAAGGTTTGATAAAATATAACAGTGTTAAAAGTGACTGACTTTCTCTTATAGCGGTTGACTGGAAAGGATACCTCATTAAGATAAGTCTGTCATTGTACATTTGTGATTAATTATTTTTGTTATTTAATTTTACATATATACGGTATACTTCCTCATCTCCAGGATGCACCAGGTTGATTGTCCATGTAACCCACTCGATATAAATGAATTTCCATAACTCATAAAAATGAACTTACATTATTGAATCTGCAATAATTCAGCAATATGTCGGCATTTTCAAAGAAGCGGTCACCACAACGGATGAAATTTAACAAAATATGAAATAGTTTTGGTAATCATCCTAAACACACACAGTTCAAACGTGAGGTATTTGGTGTAACCTAGTAGTAATTTGAATTAACCGCAAAAAAAAGTACAAAGGTTCCGTCGATCTACCATGAGATGATGGATCCACGAAATTTAACACTATTATTCAGATTTTATAAAAAAAATGCCATTATTCGGCCAAGATTCGGCAAGAATTCTATTTTCAAACGGCGTCCGCTAAGCAAACAGGCTAGATCATTTTTTTTTTAATTTTTCGCGGTTCGCCGCATTTTTTGAAAAGGACCCGTCGTTGATGTGCCATGATATTCATCCAGTGATAAATGATCTAACGTAACAATTTCAACTTTATTTATTTAGATTTAAAGAGTATTATTATGCTTGTTGAGTGAAATATTAATTTGATAAGATGCGCAAATCGCGTTAGCTCAACGGTAGCCACATTATTTGTGGGCGGTTGGTCTTAATTCCTTATATTGAAATGTGTCAAAATTTAATTTTTTAACAGCTTATTTATTTTACGGTAGAAATTTGTAAATAACGCACACATAGATATAATGAAGCAAGTTACGTAGTGATGACAAAAATTAACGGCTATTTAGATAAATAAGGATTAAATGTAAGTAAAACGAAAGTAATGGTGTTTGAAAAAGATGAAAGTAGAACAGTTTGCAATGTAAGTATAAATGGAAAGAGTGTTGAACAAGTGAATGAATTTGTGTATTTGGGTTATATGTTTATGAGAAATGGAAAGCATGAAGGTGATTGAAGAAAGAGTGGCTGCGGGTGTGTAAATGAAGCATTGCATTCCTTTATAAGCAGTAGAGTTGTATCTAAAAATGCACGTCTGGCTGTTCATAGAGCAGTGTTAATACCAGCTCTTATGTATGGTAGTAAAAGTTGGGAAAGCAGAAAAATAATGAATGCAGATTGAATTCAGTTGAAATGAGAGCTTTACGAGGTATTTGTGGCGTTTGTGGCGTATGTCTGAGTGATAAAATTAGAAATAGTGAGATAAGGAAAATGTGTGGTGTGAATGAGGATGTAGTGACAAAGATAGAAAAAGGGATGTTAAGATGGTTTGGGTATGTTGTAAGGATGGATGAAGGGAGACTTACAAAAGGTATTTACAAATCAAAGGTGACAGGAAAAGTCGGTAAGGCCTCGGAGAACACACTGCGACCAAGTCGCAGACATATTAAAAAAGGGAGATGTCAGGAGTACCCGTAATCGACGAGCGTATACGACGAGAGCGATGAGCATAGAGGAAGCGAGGGAAGTCTGTAAGAATCGTAGCAAATGAAAATCCGTAGTCTCTGCCGATCCCTACGGGAAAAAGGCGTGATGATATGTATGTATGTAAGTATGATTCTGTACTTTGGGCTGGCGCGTTAAGTCGTTGTCTTCGGCTGCCATTTGATGTGCTTTAACCACATCAGAGGCCGACAGGCGGTTCTGTAAAGCTCTGGCAATGGGATAAACAGGTCGATTACCCATGTAATCCATCTCGATATGAATGAACGACGACTAAATGTTGTAAAACATTTTTTTTTTTTATGTATTAGGTTGCTTGCTTGTTTTTTTCAAGGTTTCTGTACAGAAGAGTATTTACGGGAAATTATTCGATTGGAAGTTGGAGGATTAAACGTTTAATATAAACAACCATGATATTGTACAATTGTTGCTCACTACACAGCTGTAACAATAAATCTATGAAAAGGACCCCTGACTCGTCTAAGCGTTTTCTCAGTTGCATTCTAAGACGTATTGATTGCTCAAATGTTGTGCATACCACGTAGTGACGATAGTATAGTACCAAACTATAAGTGTGTATAATAAATAAAACTATTTTAATATGTTTTAAATAAATAAATAATTTGTAATTTAATTAAAACTAAGACCTAATATGAAAAAAACCCTAAATAAAAACTAATTAAAATCTAATGTTTGTCCTTTCATTTCACAATTTTTATTTTTATTTTATTTCGTCGGCATGTGTATGAAGACTGACATTCAAGTTCAATTTTTAATTTTTTAATATTTTCATTTTAGTATTAAATAAAATAAATAAACACCTTGAAAAACCATATTAAAATAGTTTAATTTATGTATTACAATCGCAAAAACATAGATGAAACATCATTAATTATAAGTGTACATTTCATGGTCAATATGTCAAAAGCTTTGGAGCGATGACTTGAAAAATTTCCAAATTCTGTGGTTGGAGTTGACTTTGGACCTTTGTCCAGTAAAATAATGTAATAACCACTGCCGGCAAATTTAAGGCCACTAGACTCTGAAACATCAGGGGTGTTATATCCCCAAGCATCTGTCCGATGGCTTGGATACATAGCACACGGGTACGCGAGCCCGATTAACCCGAGCTGCTACTGAGTCACCCCATGCCCATCCGAATCAGTAGCTTCCTAGTACCTCATCCTTTTTCCAAAACCGGGCCAACCACATCCCACCCTTCCCTATCTTAAGAATATTTCCGATGGGCAACAGCGTCGGAAGTACAATAAGTCGTTGAAACTGCGCTCGCCAATCCGCCTACCATGCGTGGCGAGTACGGCAACAGCCCCTCAATTTGGGGGAGGCCTAAGTCCAGCAGTGGACTGACTTCGGTTGAAACGACAACTCTGAAGCGTAAGTTGTGGATGCAACTAGAAAACACGTTAGGATAAAGAAAAAGAGATAATTTTAGAAAAAAATTATAACTGCCTTAGTACGGCAATATAAGAAATTTCAAGTCCTAATAAAATATAATGCACTCACCTTATCACAAGAGTACAAGGATCGCCTTAAGCCACTCAAACACACGTGTCGAAGCGACCTAATCCTCGTCTTTACGCCATAATCCGACCACCCAAGCATTGCCCATTACGCTGCCCACAGAAATCGTACCCCCATTATTACATAGAATAGAACACATAGGTGCCCTTATTATTTTGCATCATAAAACCGGGACCACCAACGTTTTTCCCTTTTTGCAAATCGTGCGTGATTTTTGGCGCGTTTTGAATTTAGATTTCAATTGCTGGATTTAGCCTTTTGTGGTGAACGCTAAATGATGTTAAGCTGGCATTGTATAGAAAAAATGATGATTTGTGGGTAAGGAGTTATGCAACTTGAAAACTGAAAAAAAAATACTTGAGTAGATATTTGATAGCCAAGTGGTGTATGGGTTTGGTGCGCCCGTGTTTAAGGATGTCAGCTACTGCTGACACTGTAGTCGATTAACTTAACCTTTGTAGTAAAAAAATATAGATTAATATCGTAGAAATTATCAACGTAGCAACTGACCAAAAGGTCAGGCGACTTGATGAAAGTCACAGGTAAGCACTAGATGCAGGCCACTTTCAATCGATCATTTTCTACCTGTACAAACTTGTACAGAAACAACCATTGTTGATAATATTAGCTGTATTTTTTTTTTTAATTGACTAAATAAATAAATATGTGGGGTAGACCTATCAGCGGCTGAAATGATGATAATGAATGATCAAGATATAAATTGATACTTGATTTTTATAAGTCTAGTCACTACTAATGAAGTAATGACATACATTTATAACGTTAATACGTCGTCTTAATCATGAACTTAAAGGCTCGTAATCTAAGCTCTAAGGCTAAGGTAGTCTATGTAAGTTTTTTTTAAAATATTAATTCTTTCAAAACAGCTTACTGAATAAATAATAGCAGTAAAATCACAGAACTATGACAAACTATCAAAAATGTATCCCCAGTGAAAGAAACAAAATCATAACATAATAATCATATCTTGTGACATCGCATTATCAATAACTAATGATGGTCCGAACAAACGTACAGTACACCCAAAAAACTTGCCAACATCGCCAATTCTTTCCCTGCCATTATCAACTTTAATACCTTTGGCATTAGCTCTATTTTAGCTTACGTCAATATTATTTTCTATATTGATATGTGTAGTATTGTGTACCTTATGTTATTGCTTATTCGGACGTATGCAATCTTTATTAATGATGGGAAACACATCTATGATTTGTATCCATCTGTTAGGTTTCTTATTTCTCTGAGGAACAATATCAATTAGTTTTACACGGTCATTATCAGCTATGTTACTTGCCAACAGGCTAATAAGAGACATAAAGCTGCATTAAATAGAATTTACACCTCTGTTTACATCAGTATTCTAAGCTGGAAGATCTATAAACAATATTAGATCTCATTGTTAGCTCATACTCGTAGTAGACTCTAAATTCGTAAGGGAACAAAATATTTTTAATATGACAAGTAATCCCCTTATATTTCCGTAGTCGCCACTTACAATACCCTGAATAATAAACTTTATTATTTCACTGATCAAAGGATTAATGGTAAAAATTGGTTATTAAGTCCGCCTTTGCTCTATAGGTTTAAATTATTGTAATGGTGTATTTAGTACTATTTAAATGTATCGCTGGCAACACAGTTGTGAGCCTTAACTTAAGGTCAAACTTTAAGAAATTATTTATTTATTAATTCATGTACACATAATATAATTGTCTTATCTGTCTTATATATATGTCTTGTGTCTGTACACATTATACAATAAATTTAGTACAAGGGTGCTACTTGTTTTAAAAGAAATCTCTACAGGTAGACCAGTGAGAGGAGACGTAATCAATATAGACAGATTGGCGTACGAATAAACAAAATTTACCAATAAAATACATACAAATATTTACTTAAATACTTAGATAAATATATACACATATATAAAATAAATATAAATAAATTAAGATAATAGAGATAGGTAGGTAATGATCTTTCACGAGTCTTCAAAAATAGCAATGGACTGAGCTCACGGATTTTGGATTTTGAAATTAATTTATAAATTCAGAGTGTTTCCCAAAATTGGACCATAAAGAAATATAGTATTGTATGAAAAGAGATGTGGTCTATTTTTAAGGCAAAGACCACACGGAAACTTAAGATATCTTTAGAAAATATAGTAATATCCTGACCACATTCACGTATGACGTAACTGCCTGCTCACGACCGAACCCATTGCATACATTACTGCATGTCCTTTTTAAAGGTCTGAAATTTATGGAAGTGGCACGATCGATAATGTTACCAATACGTTTTGTATGAGCAGGTTATTTTCATTTAACCGATGTAATAGGTACTGCTATCGTGTCCCAGCTGCCTTTAACATGTACGCGGGCTGATTTGTCTGTGCCCTCTGTCTGACTCGGCCGTGGATGTTGCGTCTTACTAGGCCAAATTAATGTTTTTTTTTTTAATAATGGGCTTTACGGCCATGGATACAAGTCCTTTATAGCCCTTCTTAATTTTTTTATCTTCTTCAGTCCTACAGTGTGGTTTCGTCAAGTCCTAGTCAAGTCTAAAAGTCTAGTCGGTAGTCAAGTCTAGTCAGAAGAATTAGGCTAAGCGAAGTGGTAGAAAAACTGCACTTAACGATTACTAGCAGCTTTTGGCAACAAGGCTGAACATCACATAAATCAAACACTGTATCACTTCCCAATACTCACGCTTATTTTCGAACACTTTGCGAATAATAATCCACCATTATTATGCACAAACACTTACAAAAATACAAATTTTGGAAAATAAAATACAGCGCCGATACTGCTCTTCACAGCTTCCCGCCAAAAGTCCCCTAATTAGTGTAGTTTTTGTACCATTGACACGAAAGAAGAAGATTGTACCTTAGAGAATAGTTTTAACTATCCAAAGTATATTTAGCATTGTTGTTCTAAATTTAATCGTTGTCACCTAAGCTTTCAGCTTGGATTATTGAATGTTTAAGATAAATAATTACTTTTGTGGTAATTATACCTGCTGTAATTGAAGTCGACTTGAGAACTCGGGTATCAAATTTTTTTTATGTAATAAATAAGAGATTTAAAATTCTGTATTATTTATAACCTCATGTCAATAGTGGAAACGCTGTTTGATGGATCCATCAATCCTTCATCATTGCGACATCAAGCAAGCTCTTGTTGGGCGCGCCCCTTCTACCAGGCTCTGGCGGAGGTGGCATGACCAGACACTTGTTCCCAATGTAAGTTGCCGGTTTTCGTAAGACATGACCGTACCATCGCATGCGATTTTCTTGAAGCTTATCCGCTATGTCACGGACATGAAAGCTACCCCGAATGCGGGAGTTTCTAATCCATCCATCAATCCTTACATATTTCTATTTAATAGTTTATACTCTGTATATCCATAGAAAAATTAGTTTTAGTTTTTGTTTAGCTCGAGACCAGGACCCATTTACTATTAATTATTAAATAAAATTCCATTTAAAACTTAAAGCATGTTAGAATAATATTTTTGTTTAACTTAACAGAAATCTAACTTTCTTATTTCATACAATTAACAAAAGAACAGTTGCATTGTAACGCAGATAATGTAGTTGCAGTATAATTCAAGTGACGAAAGGGCAACCGCAGCCTAATTGCGTCCATCCTAACTTGTGATGTCAAAGTTAGGGCTTGTACACATTGAAACTATAAACTTTTTAAAAATTGCTCTATAAAATACATTTTTCCTCATATTTTTTTTGCGCTAAACTATCTTTCTGTTTCTCCCAATGGTTGATTTCTCAGTTGTTATAAGTATTTCGACTTGTGGAACAATAAAGTTTTATAAAAATAAGCTAGTAGTAGGATTGAAAAGGACACTACTGGTGGTGTGGCTGGTAGTGCTGTTTCCTAAAAATCTACTAACGAATCATCGAGGCACGCTCTGGCCATACCTGGGCGCAGAGCCGAAGTCATAATTTGAAAAACGATAAAAAGTTCAAACTAAAAAAATGTATGGGTTTGACATCATATCAACCACACGGTGGATGTCCAACGCTGTGCTTGCGGTCCTATCGGCCATCGGTTCTCCGCACTCTAAATCACTTGGTCCATTTTTTTTATATCGAAAAATCTTTTGAACAAAATTAGTTCTGATTCATACCCAAATACCTCGAATTTAAAGTACATTATTATCTATATCTATATATATAAAAATCAATTGCTGCGGCTGGACCGATTTGGCTATTTTTGGTTTTGAATTATTTGTGGAAGTCCAGGGAAGGTCTAACTAAAAGGTGAATATATTCGGAGGCGGTACGAAGTTTGCCGGGTCAGCTAGTATATATAAAAAATAAATTGCTGTTCGTTAGTCTCGCTAAAACTTGAGAACGGCTAGACCGATTTGACTATTTTTGGTTTTGAATTATTTGTGGAAGTCCAGGGAAGGTCTAAAAGGTAAATATATCCGGAGGCGGTACGAAGTTCGCCGGGTCAGCTAGTTTAAAATAAAAATAACCAAAAAGGTTTGGTTATTATTGTAGTATTGATTATAAAACTATTTCTCAGTATGTGTACTCATTATTTAAGAGTTTCTACACCAAAAATGTCCATACTAATTTCAACGAATTATTAAAAGCAATTATAGCACTATTTCACTACTTCGCATGGTTATTCTGACTCTTCAATCATTCTCTATGAATGATTGAACACTTTATTGCATCATTTACAAACAAGACATTATAGAAGAATCAAGTTGTGTATAGCACCTTACATTATGTCGTGCCTGGCCGGCACAAATTGAAATTAAAACTAAACTGAGTGAGACACGGAGCAATTATAGCGAAGTTGCCGCTTGCAAAACTGTGCATAGACTCCCTTATCGTAACTATACCACTTTTAAGATTTTTTAGTCGTCCAAAAATAAGTTAAGAGCGAGATGGATTCAAGCACCAAAAGTTCTGTACATACCTAGCTAGAACCTGTGCTGGGGTGCGATTTTTGTGCATTTAGAGAAAAAGATAAATTCGAGATTTGTCGATATAAAATGGAATAAAAATTTGGTTAATGCAAATAGAGTACCTATATTATACGTAAAACAAATGTTAGATGAATATTATTTTTATTTACTAATTAAAATATACTCTAAGGATTGATATTTTATTATTATTACAAAAGGATATTGTATTAGATTTTCTGCGCAAAAATGTTCGAAATAGGCTTTAAATAATTTTTATTGTCGTGCAATTTTGGCGGCAAAAACTTATATAAAAAAATTAAGTATGTATGTATAAAGGACGATATGTCGCTAATGTAAGTAATGTAAGTGCGCAAAATAATCAATCGCTTCCGCCCTTAGATTTTTGCTTTAGAATTTATTACTCAGAAGAGATTTTCTCTTAAATGAATACGTGACATCTGCAACATGGTTTCATAGGCCAGGAATGAAACAATCATCATGATGTGTGTGGTCTGTGACGATCTCAGCTAATATTTGTACAAGTTTTACATGCCCCGGAAAATATCTGCGGTTCACGCTGATAAGCGAAGCGGGGAGCGGCAAGCCATTCTTTGCAATATCATTATGGATTAGAGCAAGATCACCAAAAGTACATTGTACGCCTGGAATGGCAGAATTTCGAGATTATTGTTGTTATTTTTTATTTGAATTTTCAAACAATAAATACTTTTGTATCGTTATCTTATCTTTTTTACATTAACGTATTTTCCATTTAATATTATTGCGATATACTTTTTGATTGAAAGACGAGCCCGCGTAAAACCGGCAAATTGCATAAGGTAAAGTGTCTAACCAGATTTCAAACATCATCAACGTAATTAAAATTGGTTTTCTACTAATATAGATGACATTTTTTTTAATTAACTGCAAGTCGGTATCAATAAACACATCATTCATTTATACTACCAACAGAAGGACAAAGTGATTAAAGCCTGCAATTACTAAAAACAACAACCATACCGCATTCTAGGGCCTTCAAACCAAGTAGTTTCTTTAATTATGCAAATGTCTACTTCAAAAGCCAGTTAAACAATTGTTAATTAGTATATGTTTTTTAAGTACCTATAATTTTTTCCCGCTATCCTCATCACTATACCCTGCATCTAACATCTCCGAGATAAATTTACGACCAGGCTTTCCACAGCGATGCCCTCGCGGTCATCATATCCCTAACTAAATAGATGTTATCATCTTTAATTACATAGTCCGACGTAGACTGATGTCACTTCATGTATTTGTTCAACAAATCTGTTTTTCTGGTTGTCACGCGTAGTGCGAGTGGAATTGTTATCAAATTTCAATGTATATTTTTCAAGTTTTTCGTCGAATAAAATAATTTGCTATCGAAATCACTAACGTCGGGCATTTCTATCGGTCAAAGCTGGAAACAATGATTCAGAGCGTCTTTTGCAGGTTTAAAACAAATTAAATTAAAAATGAACTTTATTTCTAGAGCTCGATTGTTTAAAATTTATAATTTGAAAAATTGACAAAGTTGACTAAAAGAAAAATAATATAATATTTCAATCCTTTTTTTTTAATGGGCACTTAATACCTTTCTTATACTCTGCGATGGCCTCTAACACGAAAATTGTCCACTCCTCCTACCAACTTAATAAATCTACATAATAGAAACATAACCACAATACTTATTAGTAATAACAATGAAATACATAGAAAACAAACACAAGCCATTTCAACAACACGCCTTCAATTTAGTGTTTAACCGACAGTTATCATCGAATCATTGACATATAGGTACATTAATAGCACAAGGATGTGTCCTAGCGCGATAGAGATGTCACCAATTTGGTCCTGAAATATTCGTATTAGGGCCAAAGCGTCATCTTCTAACGGCAAAACATATCGGTTGTTTTGCCATGATCCAAAATATCTTGTTGAAAGGCAGCAATAATCATGACACCAAAGCATATTGGAAATCGAATGCCTAAGCTGTTCCCCTTCTACTCTCGTTCTTGTAGGAGTTTCGGGAAATCTGTTCTTAACTGATATCTTCTATTTATAAGCAACCAAAATCAGTAAAATCGGCGAGTCGAATGATTTTCATTCGAATTCATCCATTTCAAAAATATGGTTTAAGTATTTTTTTACATTTAGTCCCTTTCTGCCTTATCTATTTTTGACGTGAAAGAACGAGACGAAACGTAAATTAGTTAATTTGGTCTTATTGAACGTTTGTTTATTTTTATGATTAAGGGGGTTTATGTTTAATATTAGTGACTGACTTTTCGCTCTTATACGCACAGACTTTTATATGCCAAATGTCTGTCAAGCCATCCAGTCCATCTTTATTTGAAATCGTTGTCATAGAATCATTCCCATCAAGCCGCAAATCAGCTGGTTGACATCAATCACGGAAACCATAGAGCACGATGTATTCTCACGACGAGAGAGAAATCCGCGAGCAGTGGCCATAGATAAGTAACGGTGATGGTTGGATGGTCCATTTTAAGAAAAAGTGTCACTAATTAAATGAGAAACTTTAGATAAATAGATAGATAGATATACTCTTTATTGTATCATTCATAAAAAATTACATCTAGATACTAATTGAAACAATGTGTACAAAGGCGGACTTATCGCTATTGCAATAGAAACAAAAAGTGTCTTCAATTTTTTTTATATGGATGGGTCATGTCTGTCCAATGCACCACGAATGTAGCTTCTCTATCTAGGAGGAGAAGGAAAAGTAGACCAAGGCTGCAAAGGAGCGACGACATAAGGAAATTCGACAGTGGATGGGAGACAGTAGTTGTAGAGCGGGATGGGTAGAAGAGAATGGGGGAGACCTTTGCCCAGCAGTGGGACAGTATCGTTTAAGGAAAAATATGCAATAAGAGAATATATAAGTAGAAGATATAAGTTACCACATTTCACCTGATTTTGATATTTCGTGTCATAAGTTTAAAATACATGTAAATTAGAATATAATGTGACGCCGTTCTTAGATATCTTGTATTTAGGTTCCAAAATTTGCCCATGTTTATAAGCTTCGCAATTTATTATTGTAGAATCTTTAGCTTTTATATCGAAAAATAAAACTTAATAATAAACTATCTAGTTTACGACGAGGTACCAACTTAAGTTACCAAAATTGACGTTTTTTGATTAAAATTGGTTTTATTACGCAAACTTTTTTTTAATTATTTTACTGACTTAAATAAAAATAGATCTCTATAGTTTGAGAGCTAAAACTTGCGTTATATTTTTCAAAATTAATAAGTTAAATAAATGTTTTTTTTTAAAGAATAAAGCTCCCATAGTTAAAGTCTATGATTGTCCACAAAGCTCGTGACTACTATGTCATGCAATTGTGGTCAACCGCCACTAATCGTCCACATTTCCTATTTCAGTATTATGATAACCTAACTGTACCTGTATTCGTCTGTTTTATCAACTACGCCTCGAAGACAGACATCTTGACAGACTTGTGACTGAATATAACATCTGTTATCTCTAGATAATATTTCAATTATTTATCTATTGTCAATTCGATTACAGAAGCTAGATTCTTTGATCACCTTTTACGACTCAACTTTTCAAGTGCAGTGGATCTAAGATCTCATTACACTGTCGACAAAAGATTGTTATTTTTTTTTCACTCAAAAAAGTAAAAGCCATCAAAGTAAAAAAAAAAAAAAAAACAGATCAAATTGTTCAAAAAAAGGTACGCAATGACATCTTCAGAGTACAACTTCAAACTAAGCATCTAACAAAACAACATTATCTGTTTAACAATAACAAACACTTTTACTTGTCTGTCAATACGTTCACAAATCACCCAAACAGCCCACTACTGTTTCATTGTCGGAACAGTCAAAACATAACGATCAACTTATCTTTTTGTCCAAAAACAATTACACAAGAATTTACGACGGTCAAAACAACAAAAAAAAAAAGGTTCGATGTCCGAACTGTCCCTTTTCAGCCAGTATTTGTTGAATTCCATAGAGTTAAAAATTCGAGCATTGCTCAAATTTTAAAATCGGAACATTTTGTTCAGTTTTTTCTTCGGGCGTAATTTACCTGTGGCGCTAATAGGGTAAAGATACATTTGTAGTTGTTAGACCGCAAATTTGTCAGACCACCTTGCTGCGCAGAGAAATTTATGAGTAAAGCCAGGAACAGGACATAAGCCGTGCCGTTGCATAATCTCCGCAATTTATGGCCTCTTTTGTTGACTTTATTGCGCTTTGTCGTTTTTATTCTGCGGCATTAGATGGGTAATTATTTGATACGGTTACCAGATTTAATGATTATTTTGACATTATTTTAATTGATGATTGTATCTTTGCTATTTCATATTTATTGAATAGATATCTTTTAGACTCTATTGTTTTTAAAAAGATTTGAAAAAGGAGATGAAATCTTCACAATTTCATAAGGTGTTTTTCAAATAGAAACGTAAGTAGATATATTGACATGATAATTATAGGTAAAGTCCATCTGAGCACTTCAAATAAAATTCAAATTGGGCGGAACAAACAAGTATCGGAAATCAGATATGAAAAAGCGTATCACAAATCTATCTCAAAATCGATCACGCCCTGAGAATATTTTTGATTGCACGTGATGCAGAGATCGCTGGCAGCATTACAAAAAGGAAATCCGGGGCTATTGTGCCCAACAAAGTACCTTACCTGACCCATAGATAAAAGACCCCGGAAGAATGCCCTGCGGTAGTGCTACCCTCGTTTTTTTTAATTATACGATGCCACCTTTTTTTAATAAAAAATATATGCAAATTTGATGCAACGGTCGCGAATTTAAAACAGAAAAACTATGTTTAATTTTCTCACGTTAGTGTTTTTTTTCTCTTCGAGATTCTAATGACGTTTTAATTTGCAAAACCCTTTGGGGTTTGATCTTTGCGTGATTTTTTGTTTTCCTTTCTTTTCTTTTTTTTCTCATCATATTGTTTATGAAAACAAGTCTCGTAACACGGCTGTCACAAAAAAATTAATTGCGTTGTTGATTTATGCAGTTTTCGTTGCATACATTTTACGTTTTTTTAACGCTTTCTATTTTTGTAATAAAACTTATGCAATTTATTTGTATGAAGCATGCGTAATTTTATGCAATAATTTTTATTAGTTTTCTCTTTTGATTTATCATCGCATTTCTTGTAGACGTACTTTTTTACCTAACAATGTACTTACTTACCGAATAAATTTTGCACGAAATGAAAATAACGACAGCAAAATATTCTCAAACTAATACAAGGCAATTCCGTCAGGAATTTCTAAATTATTTAATTTTGATAAAAAAAATGCATTAATATTAAGTTTATAAACAAAAAAAAATAACAATTTACTTATTAAAAATCGGCGAATCCAATAACAAAAATCACTTTTCCCGCCATTGTATAACCATAGATAAGACAGAAATCTCAAATCGATTCACACATAAGATTCTATGGCTCTAATTGAAACTTGCAATTAAAAAAAAATACGCGTCTTCCCGTGACATCCACAGACAAAGAACAACCGCACGAAAGAAATAAATTAAATCATCCTTAGGGGAGATTTTTACCGTTACTTCTAATCTACATGAAAAAAAAATGATAAAAAACATACAACTCCTGTGGGAACGCATCTCAGAAACTTAGGACAGGAAGCGCAGGGTAAATATGAGAGGTGACATACAATTTTTATGAACGGATACTTTTGAAAGATTTACAGTTCCGTTTTTTGTATGAAGTTTGAGTTTTGCTGTCTGGAACTAGATCAGAATTAAAGAAATTTTGTTTAATTTGAATCTAAAACCTATTTACAGATTTTGTGCCGACACTATGTTAGAAAAAAATATTTCAAAGTTCATCATCATCATCATCGTTTCGAGTAGGTTACGTTGTCAATCGACCATGTACATATTGTACATCCTGGTGTCAGTTGTGAGGAACTGCCTCTTCTTTCCTTTAACGACCACCAGATGGCTGCCAGTTTGACCCTGGCTGCGGCTTAACTGCAATATCCTAGCCATTTTAGAGATTTGTCCATGCAACAGCCTTTATTTTTTTTTTAGAATAGAATAGAATAGAATAGAATAAATATTTATTGATTGGTCCATCACAACACTTGAAAGGTCTTACAAGTATATAAAAATGCGTGACAGACGTCTCAATAGGTGGCGGCTCAGTGTTTCGCTAGACATGCAAGCAGGACTAGCACTGATTTTCAGCCACCACCTTCTGAGGAGTCACGGTACACATGATGATTATTTTTTTGAAACTATAAGCACACAACTTAAATTTAAGTTAGCATTAATTTGACAAAATTTTTAATTACCTATTAACTTTTTCAATTTCCTATTTCCACTTTTCACGTTAGCATTAAAAAAAAATCTCTTGTCATCTCTCTTTTCTTTTTTTTGCGATGACCTTAAGTAGCTTTATCCTTTCTTCTATGTTATGTTCGAATTATTCGGCTCATTTTTGCTATTCTTCTAGTTTTATACTTTCTTCATTCTCCTTAATATCATGTTCTAATCAATTAGATACCCACTTTTTTTTAAAATTTCAAGTCATAAATTCTGGAGTTTACCACGAGTTTATTGTAACGTAACAAAGCCTATTTATAACTAACGAACGGTTAAAATGTTTAGCGATGTATCAATTATCAAAATACGTTAATAATATTTTTTTAAATATACATTTTTTTATGCCATTACTCATTCATACTACTTTGACATTACGTTTTCAGACTACACATATTTACCGACTAAAATCATAACTCTCTTTTTAGTTTCGCTGTAGTCGGATAAAAAATATGGTCTAATTTAATTACGATAACGGGCCTTTTTACATCACAAAAAGTTGCCGGATGTCGACCAGTATTTGCTTCCGCCTAAAAAAGCTCTCCCGAAGCTCGCGGAGAAATTTTAATCAAAAAACAGCCTCATATAGTGCACGGAATCTATTTGTTTGGACCAGTGATTGTCAAACTTCTGGGTTGATTTTTAATTTTATATTTTTTCATTATTTTTATGACTTAGGCGAGTCTGCAATCGCTAAATTTGATTTCATTAGTTAACTGTAAACTTTATTGCACAATAGGCAACTTAATAAATAAACAATATCTTTAAGTAAACTTGATCTTCTCGGCATTTTAGCTTTAATTTTTTTAAAGTGTTCTAACGAAACAATAACACAAAACAATGATATCTCATGTTTTCACGATTGTTACACATAAAATGATATCTGGCTAAAATATACTGTAACAAACTACAAATTTGCCCATTGTAAACAAAAAACAATCATTACTTTTTGATAAAAAAAAATATTTTTTAGATCTCTTTGACCATAACACTTGATCATTTGCACCCCTCGTAAACTTTTAGAGCCGCTATCCACGCGCAAGATCGACCCCTCGATTTTTTAACATCTCGACGGTCCCGTATGTTTATAAAAACATTATGCACATTTTTTTAAAAACGCATCTTCACTGATCAAGGTGTATGCGATAGTATTGTGCATTGGAGGGTATTAATAATTGTGTAAGACCAGTTTTTATGTGCGAGTGAGTTTTTTAAGTTTTCTCACGCAGAGTTCTATTATGTAGAGATCTGTGGGTAGATACATCTGTGATCATCTTTGTAGGGCTCGCTGTCGAGATTTTGAGTAGTTGAAAAAATTGCAATTTTTTAAATTTCAAGTGTACTCTGTAATGACTTTGTGAATTTTTATTATGTTCAGAATTTCGGAACCTGAAAACTATTTTTTTATATTGTTTTTTCCCTAGTTGTAGGGAGAATCAAATATATTTTGATTAACTAGGTAAAAACAACGTGCTTAAATAAACTATATTACTTTAAATTAGGTACTATTACTACTAACATGATAACTATAAACTATCAATACTGGTGTTTGTAGTAATTCACTCGATATGCACGAGTGAACAGATGTTTCTATAAAAAAAAATCTTCCATGTTCACGAAAGTAGAAAAATCAATCGTAAAATTACCATCCTCTTTACTATTTATAAAAAAAAACTAAAAAGTTCATGTAACTTTATCCTCCTATTTTAATAATACAAACAATATAAATTACACACAATCAAAGTCAACATAAAAAGTGAATGTAACCGTCTCGCCATTAAAATAAAAAAAAATATAATATTCACTCATTCTCAGTACACTATGCTAATAACCCCGCATATTCATTACAAAAAGTGTAATTTAATATAAACTAGATGACAAAACCCTGGCAATGTAGGCTCGTCAAAAAAAATAAAAATACAAACTGTATGCAGCGAGAAAAAAATTAAAAAGGGGTTGAAAAACAATAACAAAAAATTGGCCCCATTAACGCTAACTGGGCTTTGAGACAAGCGGCTAATTTTAAAAAGTGGATTTATCGTCTTTTACTGTTTATTTTTAATATATTTAGCAGCAATATATTTCGCGTTTGAAATTTCATTGAAAATTAGGGTTATTGCGTTATTTCAAAAATCATTCCGCCGATCTCAGCATTAAAAAAATATTAACGTTTTTAGTTACATTAGCGTTAAAAAAATACTTTAGCCAAGATTTTTTACTTAAAATTTTTCCGAAGTAATAATCAAATAATTAATGTCTCCTTATTCACATCAAGTGGGTTATTCGACCGACCCTGTGAACCTTGGTGTCAGAGTTTTTTGGAATCGCCTTTCGGCCTCAAATAACGTCTCTCAAGGCGTCTGTTTGAAAACCAATTTTGAAATATAAGGCTAGCATTTCAAAAGTCGTTTTAACAAATATATAGGTATGGCTACTTTGAACGGTATTCTGCCTGGTAGACACTTTTCTAAGAATTACAATTTAGCAAACTCCCAGATCAGATTTGTTCAAGGTAAGAAACAATTCGTTCACCTGTCAGTGACAGGCTAAAAATCTGATCTATTTCGCCACTCAGTGAGAACGACACGAACTTTAATTGACACAAATCCATCCCTTTCACTTTCTTCTTGCAACAATGAAAACATTCTTGACCATGAAATTATAAGCAACCAAGTAAAATATTTACTATTTTACAATAAATATTAAATGAAGTAGAGTCTTAAGTAGGTACCTTATAAAATTTTGGTCTAACTTTGTTTTTTTGTAATATTCAAGTAGAGACATAATTCATTTACATCGATTGGGTTACATGGCTAATCGAGCCTGCACACCCTGGCTTCTTCTAATAATAAAAAAATAACACCGTGTCGTTAAAGTTAGTTCCCAAAGCCGTTATTTCAAACATAAGAATACGTTTGATTTCAAAAGATCTATTACTATAAAAGATTTATAATCATCGTGCGAATATTTGAATATTCAATTCAATACATTTACTGCCCGGACACATTGACCCCACGGCGTAAAAAATCACACCCCACATTTTTTTAACCCTTCTCTGCATATCCTGTGTCAACTCGGTACTATTACTAGTCAAATTTAAATAATTTATGACTTTGATAGTTCGTTAATGTTTTTGCATCTGTCCCGATGCGTGCGCGCGCTTTTTGTTGATGATTTAGTATAGGGGTTTCTGGGGGTGTATTGTCTTAAATTACAATCTTGAGTGATTTTAAATACCAAAGTCCGTAAGTATCAAATTTGTTTGTCAAAATAATTTAAGCATTTTTTACATATTATTAACACTCCTATGTAAAATAAAACAAACAACATTTATTTGAAAAATGTTGTGCATTTTAAATTATAATACAATACGACGGTTGAAATTGCGTGGTTAAAAAGTAGACAGGTATAAAATAATTGCACACTATTCACTCAAAATATGTTTTCTCCGAGCTTTAAGACCATTCTATTATTTAATAACAGACAGAAAAACCTTATCACAAACTTAACAAATCATACCCAATCTAAATTTGGACCTATCATAGCAAAAACTGAATTGAAAACGCACCCTCGTCCAAGCCGTTCGATGCTACCATTTTTTATCTGTTGACTTTTAAAAATAAGACCAGATGGTTGCAAAAAAAAACTGAATTTCTATTGTCCAATCACAAAGAATTGATAATCCTTTAGCTATCCAGCAGACATGTGTAATCGGCCATTATTTTGAAAAGGAAGATAGTTTTTTTAAGCGAATGGTTTGTTTGCGAAAATGTCGTTGCTTACGGGTTAAGATGGTAGGGTTTGCACAAAAAGTGGTGACCAGGTATGTACAGATGTTTTTTGTGCAATAAGTACTTCTTCTATTCCTTCCTTTAGGGTATATATTGTATTTTTATCTCAGGTACACTGGTTCGATTTCCCGGGGTCAATTTATAAAAGTCTTTAAAGAAAAATATTAAAAAAAAGTACTTTTATACTCCTATACTTTAATTATATACCTCGCGAATTTTACTCAATAAAGTTTAGCCTCAAAAATAAAAATAAAACTTCCCATCATTTACTGGGGCATCATATTATTTTAATCATATTTATAAAACAATCTATTTTATCATTTTAGGCTATTTCCCTCAGTCCTGGACATAATCCTCCTCTAAATGCAGTACTTTATTCAGTTTTATGGCACTTTTAATGTAAAATTTAATATGGCACAATCTATACAAATTATAAAAATGAAACCGGCCAAGTGCGAGTCGGACTCGCGCACCGAGGGTTCCGCACAAATCAGTTAGTTTGGCGAAGTATCCCTGTCAAGGATTGATATCTGGAAAGAGAGATACCCGACGGCATCGCACATTCCGCAGAAAATCTACCGCCTGGACATGATTTGCTCTGGCTGACGTGGAAGTCTCTGAACAGACTCCGAACTCAGGTCGGCCGGTGCAGGGAAAACATGTTCAGGTGGGGCTACAGTTCACAGGATTCCTGCCATTGTGGTGCCTCTCCCCAGACTATGGCGCACCTCTTATCTTGCCCTGAGTGCCCAGTCACCTGCACTCTCGGGGACCTTTACGAGGCCACTGACAGTGCCTTGTCAGTGGCGGAATTTTGGTCTTCCCAAATTTGACTTTGCCAGAGTCGACTCGCTAAGAAGAAGTTTAAAAATAATTTTATTATATGATGTAACTAAAATAAGACGTTGCTTCGTACCAATTTTCACGATTCTGCATTTTCGGGAAGTACCCTGTAGGTTTTAATTCTCTTGTTTAATTCTCTTCTCTTGTGTCGTAAACGGCTGTATCTTGATTGCGTTGGCTTAGAAGTTTAATTTTTTCACAGCTCCAAGAGACAGTAGACCTGTCTATCAGAGTATTAAATATAAATTCCAGCTTGATACCTCTACGCGTTCCTGAGAAACACCACTGTCTTAACAGACAGACAAACGAACGGACGGACGGACAGACAACAAAGTGATCCTATAAGGGTTCCGTTTTATCCTTTCGAGGCACGAAACCCTAAAAATGCAATTCGCAAATCACAATAGAAAACTAAGACTTATCTGATTCCCACGCGAAAAAGCTGCATCCAGACACTATCCAACAGATATCGTCCAGATGTCTTCACACAAAGAAAATTTAAAAAACTTATGGGAACCAGTAATCTTCACCTATGACCCCAGGCCATAGACCGGACCGTTAAAAAAAATAATAAATTACTTCGCGAAAGAAAGACTTTATTGTTTGGCAAAAAACTTGGGGAGTGAAGTTGCAATTTGAATAAAAAAGTGTATGAATGTTTGGGGTACAAAAAAATTGCCCCACTGTGTCCGGATTTTTTAAGCTTAGTATGCATAGTTATGTTATTTTGTTTTGGTCAATTCTCTCACGGTTTTGCATCTGGATTGGATATTATTATTAATTATAGTTACATTCAAACTGATTTCTTACTAAGGGCCTTATAATAAGAAGACCAAGAAAAATGTGTTTTTAATTTATTTTTAACGTTATTGCACGACTTATAACGTAAACAAAGGGTTGATTTACTGCAATTTATATTACATAATTCTTATATTTCTCGTTTCTTCACGGTAAATATCAAATAGGACAAAAAGGGACGAAAAATGTTTTAGCTAACAAGTGGTAAACAAATTATTTTTATTACGAAGGTTGGAGCATAATCAAAAATATCTAAATAGTAATATCAGTCAAGATATCTCGGTAACAATTAAAATATTCAGGTTGGGAATGGGTCAATTATAAAAAGTGCTTATTTATGAGGGTAAATTTACAAGTAACGAATAATATGCAACATATGTCATTCATTTTTAGAATCAGAATCAGAATCATTTATTTTTCTAGAATACACGTGTAAAAAGGTTACAATTTTTTTTCCGTCCTGTGTGTTCTGTGTGCTAGCAGATGTTTATCACTTTATACAAATTACAATTAAATTATACCGAATTATTAGATTTAATTTAACGACATTCCTCAAAAATAGGCCCTTTAAAATAAATATATAGGCATGATTCCAAATAATACTGTTGATTGAGAGCATACTATTTCATATTTCTTATTTGTAAATTGACATTTTGAAGAAAATGCTGCAGTGGAGTTTGTGGCGCCGCTTCTTCACCACTGTGCTTTGGAAGTAAAGTTGGTCGTAAACTTAATGTAAGTAAATTGACGTCAATAAGTGATATTTATATCCTACTAGCTTTTTCCCGCAGCTCCGCCTGCGTCAAAAAGTAGCCTATGTTTGACCCCGGGTCTTTAACTATATTATATTCATACCAAATTTCATCAAAATTCGTTCAGCGGTTTGGCCGTGAAAGCGTAACAGACAGTGACAGTGTTGTATGAGAGCCCACTTATATTTGTTAAATATTGTTTTTTTTAGTAATTGTAGTTAGTGGCATGGGAAACAACCTGGTGACAGACGGACAGACGGACGGACAGCGGAGTCTTAGTAATAAGGTCCCGTTTTATCTTTGTAAACATGAGTGTTATTTTTGAATAATTTTTGTTCGGTATCGAACGATTTTCATTCGATACATATGTCATAAATTTCAAAAATAGGGCCCTAAAAATATATTCTAATCCAATTTTTCCCCCACTCACACCGATAGCCGACCACCATCGGCCGAAACAAAAACGCATCGCGGCGTGACGTCATAACAGCGTATCTCATTTACGCCCGCATCACAGAAAGAGGACACGTGATCGATAAACGCTAAAACCACGTGTTACCTCGGACCATTGTGCAGTGTATTGAAAGGAATTCTTGTCTTAGGTTCTATACGGGTATGGTTCTTTTTTTTTTATATCAAGAATGAAGCTTGGCGCAAGCCCTTTTAGATATTAAGATCGGACGCTAGAATTATGATGGTAATCGTTTGTTTATCTTCGTAGTGTCTGTAAGAATTTATGTCGATGAAACTTTCATAAGAGAAACGTCTTATTGGTGAATAGTGCAAAGGAGAAACGTTTGTTGGCAAAATGACACGACTATGGTCACTATTAGAAGTTTTGTAAGCTCTGTTGTATAAAGCTGAAATTAAATAAAAACTTGTTTGTGTCGATGCCGCCGACACTAAAATGGTGGCACTTGATAAAAAGTGGTCAAGTAGTGAGAGTAAAGACCAAACAAATGGCCCCAGTGGATTCTCACTGTCAAGGATAGAGAGAAATTACCGAGTCAGAAGAAAACTCGGTAGTAAAAGGCTGAAAATAAGAGAAGAACAACTTTGACCTATGGACCAGAGACGGTCTACATTATGGCGGACAAATCAACCAAAGTAAGTTGATCTTAGTTAACAAGAGAAGAACAACTATGACCAATGGATCAAAGACGGTCTACATTATGGCGGACAAATCAACCAAAGTAAGTTGATCTAAGTTAACAAGAGAAGAACAACTATGACCTATGGATCAAAGACGGTCTACATTATGGCGGACAAATCAACCAAAGTAAGTTGATCTAAGTTAACTAGAGAAGAACAACTTTAATCTATGGACCAAAGACGGTCTACATTATGGCGGACAAATCAACCAAAGTAAGTTGATCTAAGTTAACAAGAGAAGAACAACTTTAATCAATGGACCAAAGACGGTCTACATTACGGCGGACAAATCAACCAAAGTAAGTTGATCTAAGTTAACAAGAGAAGAACAACTTTAATCTATGGACCAAAGACGGTCTACATTACGGCGGACAAATCAACCAAAGTAAGTGGATCTAAGTTAACAAGAGAAGAACAACTTTAATCTATGGACCAAAGACGGTCTACATTACGGCGGACAAATCAACCAAAGTAAGTTGATCTAAGTTAACAAGAGAAGAACAATTTGACCTATGGACCAAAGACGGTCTACATAATGGCGGACAAATCAACCAAAGTAAGTGGATCTAAGTTAACAAGAGAAAAACAACTTTAATCTATGGACCAAAGACGGTCTACATTACGGCGGACAAATCAACCAAAGTAAGTTGATCTAAGTTAACAAGAGAAGAACAACTTTAATCTATGGACCAAAGACGGTCTACATAATGGCGGACAAATCAACCAAATTAAGTTGATCTAAGTTAACAAGAGAAGAACAACTTTGACCTATGGGCCAAAGACGGTCTACATTATGGCGGACAAATCAACCAAAGTACGTTGATATAAGTTATCAACTTGTTATTGCTACTAACACAACGACATTATATTGTAAGTAACCCTTTTCAAAAGTAACCCTAAAAGGAAATGTAGCGCTGAAGATAAAACCGTTAAAAATTATCGAAAAACAATGGTTAAACAATTCGCAGTAAACAATGGACTGTAAAATTAGAAATGCTACCGCTACAGCTTATCAGCGAGGTGGCCGATGCGGGCCGTCTGTTTGTTTGTCTGTATGTATGCCACGGTAACGGACAACGTGGACAAATTGTTTAATGTTTACCGGGTTGGTCCCTTTAATATACGTATAATTAGGTGCGACATCGCTAAAGTAAAAAAAAACTTGAGGAAATGTTTTCTATAAACCGTAGTGTTGCAAACTTTTTAGTATAGTTATTAAGTGGTGTTGTTTTTTTTCAAAATTATTTACAACTTTATTGACTCCTTACAGCTTACATCCTACACGCTTACCTCTGCGCTCCTCACGAAAAAAGCAACTTTTTTCTCCCCCACGCCTAAATAGAAATTATACTCTTAACTCATTTATACACCGCTCCACTAGCATTTACAATAAAGAATTCACGAATTCAGATATTATCAATGTATCACTCACTGATTTAAAAAATCAAATTACAACTAAACTGTCCAATAAAAATAATTCATAATTTCTAGCACCTAATTGTTATCAGATTTCACAGAATGTGACTCCTGCCATAAATAGAATCTATAATTTGAAATATGTTGTATATTACGTTACGGCACTATTTGGTCTGTTACTATTGTATTATAATTTGATATTGTAACTACTTTTAAGTCTAAATGACTGTTTGTTGCGTGAATAAAATAAATAAAATAAAAAAAATAATTCATTTCTCTAGACATGTGTTTTTTGACTTTTATCCCCTAACCTGCTTACGGGCTCGATCGAGCCCAACTTTTTCTGCGCTACTGTGCTTCTGGGCTCGATCAGCCCCAACTGTTTTCGCTTGCATCATTTTTTAGTTACACAACACTGAGTAACTCTATGTGTCTATGGCTTTTTCTCGGCTAACTACGATCCTGCCACTATCGATTAAAAATAATTCCATTGCCATCCAGGGCCGAAAAAATTTTTAAACACGAATTTGAAGTTGAGCTTGACGGGTCTCATTTTTTTCTAGGATCACGGTACGGGAAAATGCCTGGCTAGGGAGGTTATTTTTTAATATAACTAATGAAATTTTTTGAGAAAATGCTTAAATAAGTCTATTTTAATATAAAATACAAACATAATTGATCACTTTATGTTTTCATGTGTTATTTCCACTTTTTATCGAAAAAGTTGGGAACAAAATGGCTGACCACGCAAAAAACATTTTTTCATAAATTATAAAATTCATTATTTTCTGTGCAACTTTTTCTATTTATATTACTAATTTAATAATAAGCAACAAAAAATAACAAGAAACCACGCTAACTCAAGCGATCTTTCATGATTTCAAAAAAAGAACGCGCGAGTGGAGGATCGCGTCCTTGTCTAACGTAGCATCTTAGTATGGGACAGCGGGCGCGCAAAAAATGCGCCACAAACGGATTTTATGGGAGCAGTCCACATTTATTATACTTTTGGTTTGTATTTTTTTTCGACAGTACGTTCCTTTCCAAGCAATACTGAATTTTTTTTTTTTGGTTTCGTGTAGTAGTTTTTATACTGACCTTGGGTAAAGATCGGTCGAGCCGACCATAAAAAACGACGGAGGTTCATTGTTTGTCAGTTTTTTCACAATTTGAACATTCTGAGAACTTATTAATGCTTGTTATCTATTCTAAGATAGCTAGGCTTCAATAAAATATGTGTATTCATTGCTTTTAACGAAATTTGTAAAACAAAGTCTTGATGCAAAATATATCATTTTTTCGTACAAAAACCCGCGAATTTCGAAATTGTAATTTATTTTTCATTCAAAAGTTTACTGTAGCAGGATAGTATTCTTTGTTTTAATTACAGAACTAGATAGATACTGTTAGATTATAAAAAAATAAGGCATATATATGGTACAACTTTTATTTAAAAAATCATTATAGTACAAAATTACGGGGACAAAAAAGAAATATTTTCCTTCCACCCGTTACTACAAAAGAACCACTTATGATATCGTTATCCAAACAGTTTTGTCGATAAAGTCGATTATCTGTGAACAAAATAAATTTTACGTGTTATTGTAACCCTACACTCGAGTTGTAAACAACGCTTTATCTAAAACACTTGTAACGCGCGCGCGCGCGGGAGCGTTTCGAAGCACAGTAGCGTAGCGGTAGCGGGGGGCCCAAACCATGCGAAGGGAACAACAATTAATGTTTTGTCAGTCTTTTTACACTGAGAAATTTAGATTCTAATTCGACTCAATCTTTTCATTTCACCTTGTAATTCCTCGTAGGTATGTATTTTCTCTATTTATACTCATTTTTGCACATTCGTTTACAGCAAAACGTTTAATTTAGTTTGACAAAATATTCTGTGTTTACTAGTTTCATCCCTTTTACGTAGATTAGGCAAAGTAAAAACAAGCTTATGTTTTCTGTCAATTCTTATATTTATTTCAAAATAAATTTACGTTACGAACTGTAATATCATGTATTTATTTTTATTCTAAGACTTTTTTTATTTATTTTTATACAATTAAGTAGGCAAACAGGCGTACGGCCCACCTGATGGTAAGTGGTTACCGTAGCCTATGAACGCCTGCAACACCGGAGATGTCACGAGCGCGTTACCGACCTGTCCGCTATCAGCACAGCGACCCCTCTGAAGCCTGGCGACCCTACTCACCAGCAGGAACACAACACTGCATCGCAATGTTATTTGGCTGCGGTCTTCTGTAGGGTGGAGGTACTTCCCCAGACGGACTACTCCTTAAAAAATGTCCTACCTCTCTTAAACTATTCTTATTAGATCTCTGATAAAAATTAAGTCTTTACCTGAAAGCTTCACGACATAGAGCTTGCGGATAAACGAACGACTTGGTTCTCTTACGCATTTAATAACTGTGAAATTCTAAAAAACGAAACGTAATATTTTTAAACTTGAATATTTATTTATTCATAAATCAAGATGAATACCAAATCAGTCATTGGACTCTGTCATTCGATCTGTCAATGCTCAAGTTACCTTTGTTAGTAAGTTGTTTAGAAATGCGCGCACGCAGATGTTTTTTCACATTTTTACGCGGTTCGCATAGCACCGTTAGATTTTTTAGAGTGTATTTTGTGTTTGATTGCTAACAGCCGCACTCAGAGACAAATACAATACAAATACTCCTTATTGCATCAAAAAAAAGACAAACATTAGGTACAGAAACACATCAACAAAAGCAACTTCAATGATTAAGAAAATTAAATCATGTGGTGCATTCTTTATTAAAAAAACATAATGAATGTTACTAACAACGTTCCTAAAATCTATGTTAGTAACTTTGTCACAAACAAATAATCCACCTCCTCGTTTCCAGAATAATTAACAACATTACAAAAAACAAATAAATAACAAAATAAAAAAATAGAATAATGAAGTAGGCAAAAAGGCATATGACCCAACATCAATAAGTGACCTTAGCCCGCGAACGTCCGCAATATCGGGAGCATCACGTGCGCATTGCCGACCCTTGAGAAATCCTTTCACGCCCTGTGGGTTTAAATATACAATTAATCTAGATTGACATAAGCAACACTTACATTAGTATAAATTTTATAAATTCTCCCTCAGAGATTATTTTTTAGTTATAAAAACTAGCTTAAGCACTGTCTAAGTCTTTTTTTCCTATCCTAAAGGTAGCCTGGAAGAGATTGCACTAGCGATAAGCCCGCCTATTGTACATCTTTGTCACAGACAACATATCTTTGTGATAGGCTAGTTTCCAGGGTCAAAAGACTAACTTTAAAATTAGTCCTTCATTTAGGGAAACAAAATATATTAGTGACGTATTTTTTCTTTTGTCAATTTAGCGATAAATTATAAAGATAACGCATCAAAGTTTAGGAGTGTGGGCTCGTGACGTCACATATTGCGAAAAAGTGTAGCACACTGTGACGTGACACAGAACTTTAACGCGCCATATCTTTACCATTCTTTGTTTAATTTTCAAAAGAAAAAATACGTCTCCAATATTTTTGATTATCTAACTGACGGACTAATTATATTTTTTTAGGAAACTTGCCTTATTATCTAAGGTGCAATAAAGTGTTTTTACTTACTTAAGTAACTATTAACGTATTTGAGTGCGGTTTATGGTTTCTGACCGATATTTTTTTATTATAATAAGCTGGTTAGGAAATATAGTGTGCAGTCAAAGGTCAGAAGGCTTGGCAAATAAATAATTTTGTTTCGCAAATTAAGATTTCATATTATCCTTTGCTGAACTTATACATTTAAAAGTATAAGCTAGTTACATGGGTGTATGGATGTTTATTTATATGTATGTATGATTATTCTATAAGTATGTAGGTTTATTTAATGTATTTCCTTCTTAATAATATTATATTGTACACGCTTCTACCCTTCTGGTAAGCATATCTTCTCCTGTCACTCGCTGGTTGACTGTAAGAGATCCCTAAGTAGGATAAGTCCGCCATTGTACTTATTGTTTTTTCTTGCTTGTGTATGTAAATGATTTATTTTTTTTGGACAATAAAGATATTACAAACATAAAAACGAGATACTAAATAATAGAGAAAACGTAGTTTGAATTCACGTCTTACTGACAATCAATTTAGTATGATCTTTGTTACATGCAGTAGGAGGCAATTACAATAATAAACCAATAATGATAGGATGACTCATTGAAGCGCTGCTAGACCGAAATCAATGAATTTTGTGAGAAGGCGTGTGATTTCAACAAGCCATAGCGCATCGGTGACTCAAAATTTATGTTACTACTAGGTACTATGTCTAACAATAATGATTACCGACTAAGCTACCCATCCCGGCTAACTAACAAACGAGTGTCGAGCCGTTCAGACCATGAAAGTAATTTGACAAACTATATAATGGTATTTTTTATTTTTGCGAGTTAAAATAGTAGACGTGTAGGGTTTTTAGTAGACAGTAGTTTTTTCGACCAACCTTTTTTCTAAAAATGCGAGATTGCTCCCCAGGAGGCTTAGTTTAAACATTTTTTTTTAAATCTAACAAGACATTGAAACAAATCCTCACGACTAGATTATCTTATAAGAAAGCTCCGTGCTTAGAAAGGCACGTAAAGCCGTCTGAACAGGTCATAAACCGAGATGCTGATTTGGAAAATCCGACTAGAACGTGTAATGATAGACACATACAAACAACCCACTTAATATATACTAATCTTCATTCATTCATTCATATCGAGTAGGTTACGTGTTCAATCGACCTTTTAAACCTTTTTAACCATTTTTCGAAACCACATTTCGGTTTGTGACATGGTTCTCGACTACCAAATGGCAGCTGAGACCAACAGCTTAATGTGACTTCTGATTAAAATCTGCAATATCCTAACCAAACTGGAAACAACAGAACAAAGTATGCTCTCCGTGGAAATCCAACCCAAGACCTCCACGGCTAAGGCAAACTCCATAATAATTAAACCATGGCGGCTATTAAACGAATTTTTACAACATATAACATACTTTGATAATTACGTCTTTAGACTTAAAAGTATTTGAGACTTTCGTCCACGTATCAGAAATCGATGAGTCACGTTCTATCACAGTCTAAGATGCACTACGAACGGAAGAGGTGGGCGGCATTGAATTTATTAGGACCATCAATGGCATAGCTATCTTAGCATCATAATAATAGTGACTTATCGAAGTTTTGAAATGCGCAAACTGATTTGATAGTATATAGTTCATATTGAAAAATCATTAAAAATAAGAGAAATCTAATTACGGATATTTTATGTTTTTGTTAGTAGATTTATAGAAAAAAGTCAGTTTATATTACACATAAACTATTTATAATAACATACTAGCTGTTCCCCGTGGTTTACCTTAAAATAAAGTGTATGGAGAGCCCATGACCTTCTAAAAAGTAATACACTTAGAATTCAAATTCAATAAGAAATTTAAAAATGTCGACCCCTATTTTTGAAATGTTCAATAAATGACTCGTACAACAAATGATAAACGAATGGTTCCAAAGTTATATGTAGATGTTCAAGCGAATACGAGTGTACTTCACATCTTTATAAAGATCAGGGTAGATACTCAATTACAAAAATTATAAAAGAAATATAAAAGTGTACTTGTCGTCTAAGATTAGCTATAAGGTGCATTATAAATACCCTTTTCACTCATAGTACATATCTAAAATATATTAATCCGAATTTTATCAGACAGTGTTTTCAGTAAGTTACTATAGTCATGCCTGCATGTCTAGCGTATTACTGAGCCACCACCTATTGAGACGTCTGTCACGTACATTATTAACATGTAGCATAAGTTTATAAGACCTTTGCTGTACCTACGTCATAGTTTTCTCAATAAAGATATATTCTATTCTTTTCTTTTCTACAGTTAAATAGATTTTGCTAATTTAATAACCACTAATAAATCTCATCTATCGAACTATTCCCCTCGACTTTCTTAGCCCATGCAAATTATTTCAACTGACAATGAGGCCATTTGTATAATCTGTACCAACTTTATTTACAACCCAAAAAAGTATTGTCAACTCTATTGCTAAGCGAATAGGGTTTAATTTAAATGTTATTTAAGGTACAGTTTCATTGCTCATGTTCGTATTATAAGGTAGATATGAAGACAGACGGACGTACCGATCGAAACAATATAAGGTGTGGGTTGGATTAACTCATTACATTTACATGGCCTGGACGCAGTGCCTTGACCGATTTCCATGTTCAATGTAATGTAAGTACAAGTTAAGTTGGGATATTTTATTGTTTGCCGGCAAGTATGGGGAAATAATGTTTGCTAAATGTTGACATAAAGTGGCATTTAAGAACACAACTTACACGTGGAGTACGTGTACGATTATAAAGCAAGCGTGTAAGATTTTGTGATTTCCCAGACATGGGCAATAAAAATATTGTATTGTAGATTGTAGAGCGAACAACACCGAACATTGTAGGACTTTATTCAACCACTAGTTTTTACCCGCGGCTTCGCTCGCGTGTAAACCTCCTTTGGGAACATGATGTTTTTCCAGGACCAAAAGTAGCCTATGTTACTCTCCATCCTTTCAACTAACTCTATGCCGAAAATCAAGTCGACTGGTTGCTTAGTTAGGGCGTGAAGGAAGGACAAAGAAACAAACACACTTTCGTATTTGTAATATTATTAGTTAGGATTAAAAAAAGCAAATAAGTATCATGCAAAAATGTTCATTATTACAATTAGATACATATGACTAGCCTTGTCTTATCAGAAAATCACCTAAAGTTCAAATTTTTTCAATAAGGTTTTATTCTTGATTGGATGCCAGCCAAGGATGCAACCGGAAAAGTGATATGATTACATGACTTTGATTAGTAGTGTAAGTTTGTTTAGTAATCAAAACCAAAACAGTTCTTTTCCTTCCCTCTCAAGCACTTCTTACATATCATTCGATATCGTACGAAAATCGTTCGACTCACTTTTCAAAAATATAACTTCAAAACCCTCAACATAATCTTTGTGGTGTGTAATGAGGTCCATTATGAACTTTTTTAACACTGGACAGTTATAACATTACATATCTGTAACAGGTAGCACGATAATACAATATTACAAGTAAACATACTAACACCAATACAGGTTAGTAAATATATCTATATGCCTAGTATATCTATACTTTACGGTTCCGGCGGCAGCGGGACATCCTGATAACACTGACACCGCAAGTCCGTCCACGCTACACTGCTGAGCAAAAATAGGAGCATACATAATTGTATTGTATTCATATACAATTACATAATTATTTTTTTTTCTTTTAAGTTTTTGACGTGACAACGTCTAATAACTCGATACTATGGGCTGCATGCACGAAAAAGATGATGTCATTGTCCCGTTACGCTCATTGTCGCGTTCCGCAAGCGAGAGCGCGGCACGAACGAGCCAGAGGCAGGATCATGTGTATTATACTACTGTAATGTTTGACGTTGTCACGTCAAACTACCGTCCGTAAACCGACTTTACAGACAACCAATTTTTTTTTCTATTTTGGTAAATGAATAAATGTTTATGACGTCTTATACGGAACTGTATTCTTCAAACTTTATCATCATTTAGGTCCAAATAGTGAAAAGTGCCGAACAGAATAAAAAATATGTTGTTAACTAATCATTTCTTGTTAAGTATTGTATTTGAGTTCATAAATTATGTTTTCCTATGCATTTTCGGTAATTTTTCATATTCGATTCGATCGAAATTATCAGAATACCGACAATTTGGGTCGCTTAGAAACTCTACATAGCCTTAAAATCCTTATTTTTATGTAGTGAGACTTAGTTAAAAATAAACTGAATAAGATTTCGTTTGCGTCCGAACGACATTTAATATTTATTTAAACTGAATAGTTAATTAATTTGCTCACATCATTTTGCTCAGTCTTCAAACAAAAATGATTTTAAAATGTTCAAGTAACTTTGCTCGGTGGCGTGCATGATAATGGTGCGACCATCGGCGCGTCGGCCGACAATTGGCCTATTGCGACAATTGTTGTGCGACGCTGTCCGCCCGCCGCCGCCATTCATTACATCCACTTACACTGATACAATGCAAATAGTCATAATATTGTGCGGAAAAATAATAAAAGTTAGAATTTTCAAGTGAGACTTAGAAAATTAACCCCGGAGATTTCCTCTGGATCCGAACGATATTTAGTCATAATATCAAAAAATATGTATTTACTTAAACTTAATAGTACAAAATACGATTTTATAGCACAATAGGCGAACTTATTGCTGATGTATTCAATAGATTATTTGGAAATTTTGTTCGAGGTCATGAGTGTATTTATTTTATTTATATATTTAAACTTTATTACAAAGAATGTAAATGGCGGACTATCAAAAATAATATGTTTGTTTTGATTGAATTTTAAAAATTTTTTGCATATTATTTACCTGGGTACATTAAATTATTTCATTAGTAAAATCTAAACATACCTATTAGACCTACACTAGTTATGAAATTAGACTGATTCGATACAAATCTCACTCTACCAATAAGCACCTTACATTAACATAAAGGTCTAAAACGGATTTCATCCAATTCCCTTTGAAACCTAAGGCAATTTATTCTCACCTTATTACCCAAATGCAATCATTAATTTCCCGCTCAAATTAACGTGTTACGGACGTGCATAAAACCGTTTCCACCAGCTTATTACTTCAACCCTTAGCTTAGATTGTTTTGTCCAATATCGTAAATTGGCCATACCTCATGCTATATTGTGTCCAATAATAAATCGTTCGAAGATACAAACAGAGGTCTTATTGGAAACTATTCTTATGTGATAATAACGTTGGATTTTTAGACTAATAAGTTAATTTATTTGGCTGCCTGTCTAACGTCAACCATTAGGAACAATCATGTTGATCGCAGACTTGAATTTCCAATATTTTCGATAATAATGATGCTTAATATTCCGTGCTGCAGAAAGCACGTTAAGAAGAAGAACTATCAACGTGATAAATCCGAAATTGTTTAATTCCATAAAAGAAATAATTATTTGAGGTTATGCAACTTTTTATATCGTAATGTGAACAGTGCGTTTTTTTACCAAAAAATGCAATAAGCATCTGCGTCGAACCGGCAAGTCCACTAATCCCGTAATCGCCCTGTCCGGCAATCGGTCTCAATTAGAAACCAATTCGGTGACAGTGTGTGCGTACCTTTATCTCATTAAGCTTTTATTTATATGGATGATTTTTTACTCAAATGTGGCGGGTTCGGTGGGTTATATGTTGACCTGTATGTATGTAAGTCTCTTTGTTCCATCGTAACTAAAAAACACGGTTTAACTGCTTTTGATAAAGATGTAGAGTTAGGTAGGTAATGATTAAAAAATATATATTTAAAAGCGTTTTGGACTCTCTCATATTACAAATTTAATTTCGTATTTCAAATTTGGTTTGTTTTTTGGATAAAATAGCTTTTCATTGTATTACGAGATTTGACGAGAATGGGCTGGACAAACCCAAAAAAACATTTAAAATCTATATTCTAAAATAATGACTAAAACCTTGTTTGACCAAGCATGGAGCTGGAAATTTACGGGAATTTTCCCACCGTAAATTTACGGGAATATTCTCAATGTTTCAGTAATTTTCTAAAGTTCCCGGGGAATATTCCCAATGTTTGCGAAAATTTCCAGGAACGGCACATCACAAGTTATGTTCATACATCCATAAAACTCTTCCTATAATCTTGATTCCCCATCGCACTTTATTTCGCGCTACGACTAGAAAATCTCAAACACAATAAAAGCTAAATAACCGATTTACCTAAAGAGTCTACATACGCAATTGCGCGGCCAAACAACGAGCGATAAACGAGCGTTTTACGAGCGTTTTCCCTTTCGCACCATTTGCAATAAATCAGAGACGCCACTGAGTGGGCGACGGTTGCGCCCGGCGTCACATCATATCAGACTTAGTCGGGCTGAACAGACGAACTGTTTAGTTTGTTTACATAATTCATGTTACAATAGTCGAAACTAAAGAAAAGCTTAATTGGTATAGACCAACTATTAACCAACCAACTTATAAGATTTTTTAACCATTATAATAGCGCTGCTGAATTCAATTATCCCCCATAGATAAAAAAATTAAAAACACAACGATCCAATAAATTATACATTTTGTATAGGAATCTCCTTGAGTATTTATTTTATAAGTTTTTTTAAGTTTTTTTGCATGCTTTGGCATGGGCCAAGTGGCGTGAGGTGACTGGTGTCACTTGTGACCCCAGAATGCCGATCAGGCTTAAGGAGCAGGTCTATAAATCTATCATTAAAACTGGGCAGTTCTCCAGGAGGGCTCCTGCATGGCAGTGAGACGTGGCCCGTCCTTGAGCGGCACAAGCAAGAACTGCGTGTTACAGAGATGAAGATGCTGCGCTGGATGTGTGGAGTGTCGCGGGAGGATCACATAAGAAACTCCCGCATTCGGGGTAGCCTTCATGTCCGTGACATAGCGGATAAGCTTCAGGGAAATCGCCTGCGATGGTACGGTCGGTTCTTACGAAAACCGGCAACATACATTGGCAACAAGTGTCTGGCCATGCCGCCTCCGCCAGGACCTGGTAGAAGGGGCGCGCCCAAGAAGAACTGGCTTGACGTCGCAAAGCTCGATATTTGTGCTAACGGACTAACTGTCAGGGATGCCGAAGACCGGGCGAAGTGGAGACACAAAAGTAGGAAAGCGGACCCTTGGCTCCGAAGCAGACAGCTGAAGATGCAACCGGGAAGGCGCTAAGATGATGATGATGAATTTATTTTATAAGTTTTTTAGTATATGTTTAACCTTTATTGCACTTTATATAACAAAATACTGTGGTGTGGTGGACTTGTAAACGACATCATTTAAAACTGAAAAGCAATTTCGGCTATAGAGCATGCCAACTCACAACAAACATACACCCGAAAAACACAAACCCTTCTTCGTAACTTAACGCTCAAGCGTCTAAACCGCCGCGCCACAACGTCTAGTCTGCTCAGCACTAACGGGACAAATTTCACTCCGGCGCCGACGGTCGATTCGCATTTTACTGTCAATACAAGTAAATGTCTCAATTGGGTGCGGAGCGGACAACATGTCATGACTTCAGAAGTACATCTTTCTTGATGACGTCTTTGTTTAAAAAAAATATACCGTTTTGTTTGTTTATTTTTATTATGCTCTATTTGTCTTTTCCGTAAGTTGAAATTGAATCTAATCACCCTATCTCTTGTATTCTTTCTGGTCATAATTCAAGATGTCAACAAATCAAATCTTTAATTCGAATTTAACGTCTTCTTCGTCCAAGCTGAAATGTTTATTACCTGGGTTTGCTATCCAATTCCTGTCCTCTATGAAATTTGAAGGGAAATAAGCTAAATTAAAATAAAATAACAAAAAAAAACTTTTACAATATTTATTTGAAGAAGAAGAAGCTGAAAGTTACACAAAGTTAAAAACTCGAATTAAAAAAAAATGAATTTATATTGGAAGTTACTTATTTAATGTTGAGTAAAGAAGTAATTGCGATTAAAACGAGAAAAGAAAATTAGGGGCGCAGGAGATCGAATGGCCAATATTTAGATCCCTTCTTTAAAGTTTTAAATTAAAAAAAATAAAATAAAGGGTTAATAAAATAAAAAAATGTAGAAAGCGCAGGCACTGGCTGACCGATAATGCTGGCTTCGGCTGTGTGGTTACCTCAGTTAAAGCAAAAATGTCTATCGCAGATTAAAACGGTAGTAAAAGCAATGTCCTCTTGTTTCAATAAAAGAAATGTGGTATGCACTCCTGACACCTCGGGAAGCTGGTAGAACTCCCAGTGTTCAGCGGAGTGAGTGCTTCAGGTGTTCTTTTTAACCCTTTTCAGGGTTCTTTATGTATATCCAACATAACACTTTTGTCTTATAGCGCCGTACGACAACCACGTCGGCGAAAATATTTGTTACGACGGTTGCACTATTAAACTCCAAAATAACAGTATTAAATGGCTATTGAAACCTTTAAATTATAAAAATAGCGAGCAACTATCGACCCGCTCCGAAAATCATCTGATTTCGTCTGCCGGTGTCGGCAAGTGTCTAGCTGTCAGTTCAGTCGTAGTGATGGGGACATCGGGAGTCGACATTTGCTCGAATCGACTCGATGAACTATCTATCGACTTCGTGCCGAACCGTGTGAAAACAACAGGCATGTAGTATCGATTTTTGAGATACGCCGGCGACAATTAAACCAACTCGCACGGATTCAATGAGTGATTAAATAAATCCGGAACAAGTAAGGAATGATTCGATTATCGTTTACCGGCTCGTGGAGTTATTCGCACGGCCAGACCACACCAGTCGAAATCAAAAATTACCACCCGCGTACATTTCAAAAATACAGAATGTTGCTTCCACGATCGCAATCGATACATCTCACGGAGGAGTCAATTCTCTTTTTTTAAATAGGTACCTAGTGCACAATTGAATCGCAATTGGATCGTAATGACTTGACTTTGACGCTTCTGATATTCCGTTACTCATTTTATTTACATTTCCCTACTAATATCATTGAAATACGCTCCAGTCGCAAATGAATACAGATTCAAAACTGTTTAAGCAGAATACCACTATTGAGTGTATCTAAAAAAATGCAACACAATTAAGTCGCGATTGAATATCAGTTGCGTGGCCTTTAAAAGTTCATTAGCGGAATCGATCCCCCTACTCAACAATCGAGCAATTAGGCAGTTAATCGACTTAATATTTATGGCATAGCAAAAATGGCATTACAAAGCGTACTAGATAAAATGATGTAAAATGAAGACCATTGCGCTGGAGAGACGAAAGTTTAAGATCACTAATCAATCCTAAAAGGTGGCAGAGCAGAGAGAGGTCTGGAAGTAGAAGGAAAAACTCCGCCACCACATACAAATCGGCGTATCCGTTTAAACGCTACGAAGATACAGACAGGCACATCAAACTTATAGCACCCCACTTTTATCGTTGATGGTTACCTAATAATGAAGTATTTCATTCAACCATATAACTGTTCCATTCTGTTTAAAAATTAATTGTAAATGTTAGATACGATAAAACTCAAGAACAGCTGAAACGATTTGGTTTATTTACGTATTGATTTATAGGTAGAAGTCAATAGAAGGTATTTTCACATACAAATTTTTCGTACCGAGATGAGAGAGATTGAGTCAGATTCCATACCTAATATCATATATGCGAAATTCTGTCCATCTTAGATTTTGATAAAATTTGGTATAGATATAGTTGAAGTATTAATGGAAATCAGTAGTCTCTGCATACCCCTACGGGAAAAATGCGTATGTATGTATAGTTGAAGTCAAACATAAGCTACTTTTGACGCGGGCAGAGTCGCGGGAAACAGCTAACATGAGATAAAATAGTTCTCCCTACACGCCGGTAAAACAACAATGGTCTGAACAATACGCAGCTATCTTCGCAAATAAAACATATTGGACAGTAGTTTAGGTTTAGTGTTGGGCCATGCAATTTGCGGACACGGGTTACTCCACTTTGCTCTGTTGATTTGTTCCTATCGTTCAAAAATTCGCAAGAATGCATACTTTCCTTGCCCATGATGATGACATCATCATCGAGTAAGTAATCTGGTTAATGGATCAGGCATTAAATTTTATGGCTACCTGTTGCTCACAAAAAATATGTCTAGTTTTTTTTTTCGCCTAGCTGAGAAAGCTTTGTTGTTTTAAGCTGTTGTTTTCCTTTATTATAAAATAAATCCATACTAGTATTGTAAGTGCGAATGTCGGTCTGTCTGTCTGTAACGCTTTCACGGCCAAACCACTGAAAAGATTTTGATGAAATTTGGAGCAGAGCTTAGGGAAACAGCTAGTAATAAATGAAAACAGAAAAATTTGCAGCTGGTGCAAAAACTTTGGTAATTGGGTTTACCTCTAGACGCGCGGTGGGGGCTAGTGAGTGAGCGGGATGGCGCAATTCAAGGTGTAAAGCGACATCTCGCTTGCTCGCTCGTCTCTGCCCTGCTATTGGAGATGATGGTAGGGCCACCTGTGATGCCCCGGCCACACTGTCGCGTAAATGAGAATGTTCGCGTTGTCGCGGCGCTTGGCAGGGATGTTCGTAATGTCGCGAATCATTCGTTAATTAATTCAATAAATTGTAAGTTAATAGGTAATTGTGTGCTTATAGTTTAAAAATTATCATCATGTGTACCGTGATTCCTCAGAAGGTGGTGGCTGAAAATCAGTGCTAGTCCTGCTTGCATGTCTAGCGTAATACTGAGCCGCCACCTATTGAGACGTCTGTCACGCATTTTATGTATGTACTTGTAAGACCTTTCAAGTGTTGTGATGGACTAATCAATAAAGATTTATTCTATTCTATTCTATTCTATTCTAGTGGACGGACTACAAACGGTTCCTGGGTCTTTACTGGGTTATCAACAAGTCGTATTTTTTTTATACAACTAAGTAGGCAAACAATTGTACGGCCCACCTGATGGTAAGTGATTACCGTAGCCTATGAACGCCTGCAACGCCGGAGAAGTCACGAGCGCGTTACCGACCTGTTCGCTATTAGCACAGCGACCCCTCGGGAACCTGGCGACCCTACTCACCAGCAGGAACACAACACTGCATCACAGTGTTATTTGGCTGCTGTCTTCTGTAGGGTGGAGGTACTTCCCCAGACGGACTACTCCTTACAAAATGTCCTACCTCTCTTACGTATGTTATAAGAACCTCGATAGCCGAGCGCGACCCGCATAGCCGTAGCGAATGCGCGTGTCAAGCGACGGCGAGACGCGACCACTATTGAATTGGTCGCCATTAGTGGCATTTTCTATCTCGAGCTCCTCCGTGCTTCGGGAGGCACGTTCGACGTTCACGACCAATAGTCGTTGGTCCCGGTCGTTATCGATAGATAGCATTCGTTAGGCTGTGTCAGATGCCTTTAGCCAGCCTGAAAAATTCTGACTGTGTTGGTCACTAAGGGTTACGGAGGTCAGACGGCAAATTTAGAACCGTGACTAACAGCGTACCCTAGGTTCCCAAATGTAAGCTGACGACGGAACTAGGAATATATGTTTTCATTGCATTTAAAAATTTGCAGCTTGTGCAAAATAGTTGGTCCCAACGGGAAGACTGTAGTGGACGGACTACAAAGGGTTCTTAAGTCCATACTGGGTTATCAACAAGTCGTATGTTTTCATTACGCGCCCGCGTACACTTTGTATGTAATTTTAGGAGATATTTCGTTACTTATGGTGACATAGTTGACGTTGAAAGAGGGTGGGTTTTTATGTATGTGTCTTATTATTATTTTTATTTACGCGATTATTACTCATTATATTATTAATTGCGCACTCAGTACAATAACGCCTTCAGGGAACTGTTGGGGCTGCGACGTCACTGCAGTGCGTCAGGGATGCTAGCTGAGGCGTGTGTCGATAGCTTTTCAGCCATTATCAGAAAGCGTATCGCATCTCTGATTAATAGAGCGAGGAGCAGCTCTAACAGCCTGCTGCAGACGGTGGCGGCGAGACTGGACGTGGACAGTGGCATTATGTTGCACTGGACCCGCATTCAGCTTGCCAAAGACACCAAAATTAATTATCGTGTTTGTTACCAACATAGTTTTAAGTGTATTGTATGACTAACATTATAATATGGGGAATGCCTGAAATAAATGAATTTTATTTTATTTTTTTATATGTTTAATTTTTTTATTTTAAAACCTTATTGAAATAGTATAATACGTATCTTATTGTTAGACTTAGGCCAGTTTGATTTGTTTTTCTAGCTGAAAATGTTGTGTTCTGCTACTTGGAAAAAGTCTACTATCGTCTTTAGAGTTTTCTGCATCCAATCCTAAAATTGTCCAAATCGTCGCACTTCGCCTTCCTTGGCCAGTTTTTCAGTTCGAATATTAAGTTTTTTTTCTATTTTATTATGATTCGAATTCCACGAAACACATACCTACTTTGTAAATATTGTTCCAGTCCTTGAAACTTGATTCTCCGTTATGTAATATATTTTTTTATAAGTAAGAATATTACAAATCAAATCAAATCAAATCATTTATTGCTTCCTTAATGTATATATACAGATGTTGTCATAGAAATTAAGAACAATTAAGGGCCCTGACGGGCGCTGCAATGGGAGAGGGGCCATTTTGTACACTAATAAAGGCAAGTAGTATATTTAATTTCGTCATATTTGTTAAATTAATTATTGCATTAGTCATATTTTTATTATTTAATTATCGAAATATAAGTATTATTACTGATTGGAATCTATGTAATGTCATTTATTTATAATTTGTTTATGTAGGTAAATATTTTGGTAAATTAATTAACTTCTAGATTATATATTTCTCTTTGTCATCCAAGTATTCATTTACAGAGTAGTAACATCTGCTAATCAGAAATTCCTTGATGTGTTTTAAAAATGTTTTATAATTTTCTATGTCTTTTATTGCTTCCGGTAGTTTATTATATAATTTAATGGACATGACTAGAGGACCAGACGAGTGTAATCGAAGGCGCGATGTGGGGAGTTGTAATCTATTTTGATGTCGAGATTTATATTTGGTTTCTATGTCTTTCCTTCTTGTGAAAAATTCCGGATATTTACGCACAAATTTACATGCTTCTAAAATATAAATGCATGGTAGGGGCAGTATTTTATATTTCTTAAAAAATGGTTTGCAACTGTCTATCTGTTTTATGTTAGTCATTATTCGAATCAGTCTTTTTTGCAATGTAAATGCACTGTTCCAGTCAGTTCCACTTCCCCAGAGTACCGTGCCATAACTCAGCCACGAGTATGCGTAGGCATAGTAGGTAATTAGTGCCGTTTCAATGTCCGTATTTTTTTTTACTTCTCTAAGTGCATATGCAAATTTAGATAGTTTAGCGCATAGTTTTTGCATATGGGGCTTCCAATTGATGTGACTGTCTATTTCTACGCCCAGCAAGGTGAAAATGCTTACTACCTCCAACTCTATCCCATTAAAATTCACCTTTAGATTTAATGGTGGTTTCTGATGTGGGTGGAAGACCATTAGTTTGGTTTTAGAAAAATTAACTTCCAGATTATGATCATTCAGCCAGTCTGCAGTTTTTGCGAGAATTTCTGTGACTTGTTTATTGAGGTTCACGGTATTTTTATTGGCTGATGTTAGGATAGAGACATCGTCAGCAAATAGGACACAGTGTTCTTTTATTATTGTTGGGAGATCGTTAATATATAGTAGGAACAGAAGACATCCAAGCACGCTTCCCTGTGGAATAGAAGAGGTCATAGGTAAACAGTCAGATCGAATATTTTGTATAGTGCTAGTGTTATAATTATAATATTCCATTTCCACATACTGTTTTCTATCCGTGAGGTATGAGGCGAACCATTTGTGCGTCACTCCTCTGATCCCGACCCCATACAACTTATCCAATAGAATATTATATCTGACCCGATCGTAGGCTTTAGTCATGTCTAGTAGTATGCCAATGCCATAGTCACCGTTCTCCAATGTTTTTAATATTTCCTGAATGTATTTATATACGGCAAGTATGGTCGAACGATTTTTTCGGAAGCCATTTTGGCATAATTAGATAATTGTATACGCGGTTGGCCATTGCTCTTTCGAAAATTTTTGAGGCTGTTGGCAGTAGCGCAATTGGACGGTAATTGTTAAGATCAGTTTTATCGTTTTTTTTATGAATGGGTTTTATCACAGAAATTTTTAACAATTCAGGAAATACTCCCTCGTTAAATGATTGGTTTATTAATAAGGTAAAAGGTGCAGTGAATTCATCTGCACATTCTCTAAATAAGTTTGGTGGCAGTTCGTCAATGCCATGGCTCCTTTTATTTTTTAAGTTTCTAATAATTTTATTTATTTCTTTTTCATTAGTGGGTCGCAGAAAGAAGCTATTTTCAGAGGTGCAGTTTACTGGTCTTGTTGCTTTTTTTGGTTTGTCTTTTCCTGCTATGGAAGCAAAGAAGTTGTTAAAACTGTCAGCTATCTGTTTGGGATCAGATACTATCGATTTGTTAACACGTAATTCTATGTTATTCTTTTCCTTTCTACATTTTTTATTTGTGCATTCGTTTACTACGCTCCACATCGTTTTAACTTTATTGGATGATTTTTTAATACGGTTTTTATAGTGTAGTTTTTTTGCGGTGATAATAGATTTTTTTAATATACTTTCATATTTTTTGTAATATTTGTGAAGTACTTCATTGCTATTTGTTCCTAAAGTAAGAAGTTTTAACAATCGTTTATTATTACAGGATTTTTTAATTCCAACTGTCAGCCAGGTTATTTTACTGTTTTATATAACTTTATTTTTTGTTTTGGAATACATATTTCTAAAATTTGTAGTATTGTGTTGTGGAATATTTCATAATTTTTAGTTACGTTTTTATTTTCTAATAGGATTTCGTGCCAATTTACGTCTCTAAGCTTTACTTACTTACGCGTTTCGGAAGGCACGTCGACTGCGCTTTCGTGCTATTAAAAGATGGTCATAAATTCGGGTTTTAAGCTGTTTGTGTGGAATTTTTAGCATGCCAACTAGTATTTTTAAATAAATTAAAAAAAAAATTGTAGTCCTTTTTCAATACGTAATGGTAAAGTCTTAAAACAAAGGCATAAACATAAAAAAACATATTTTCACTTCGCTACCACAGAGCTAGCAACGTGTGGTATAATATAGAGCCACTTTCTATACCAATACAACAATGTAACGAAGCCGTCAGCTGTCAATTGTTTTTCCAACTTTTCCTGCCAATCATGGATATTTCTTCTCTCACGTAATTATGGCATGTATGTAGGTTAGGCTAGTTGCACACGAGATCGTGTGGTCGTGACGTCCGTCAGTGGTAAGCTCCCACGGACCGGGTGTGCAGAATAAGGCCAGTATAGAAGGGTAACTTGAATATCCGAAAACTCCGAAGCGTACGCTGACGACGCAACTAGGAATACACGGTAAGATGAAGAAGTAGTAAGTAGTGGTAACTTGAACTTAGGTGGTAGATTGTACCAAAGTGGTCAGTAAATCGAAATCGAAAGCGAAATCTCCCGTTTTTGTGGCTGATGATTCCGTGCTTGGGAAGGCATGTTAAGCCTTGGTCCTGGGTGCCATCCGGTGGTCGTTAAAGAAATCACGTCAGAGGCTGATTCTGTAACTAGAACCCTATACACCATGCGACCCACTCGATACGATGAAAATGCGGCTGAAATAAAAAAAAAATCTAGTATAAAACCGGTCAAGTACGAGTGGGATTCGTGAACGAGACCACACGAGGGTTCCGTATTATCTATAAAAACTGCAAAAAAAAAAAAAAAAACATGTCTGTTGTATGGGAGCTATCTTAAATATGTTCTTTTCTGATTTTTGAAAAAGCATAAAATTGTCATAATTATTGATATCAGAGACACATTTTTATCTCAAAATTCCAAATTATTAATTCTATCATTTATTGCATCCAAACGGTACGACTCATGGAGGGTCCGGAATCCTTATTAAAAGTAATATAAAGCATTATGAGATTGAGCCATTCAAAACACCCGAGATACAAGCCACAAGTGTTGTACTTGAGGATTGGAGGGGGCAAATAACTGTAACTGCATTGTATTCTCCCTCTAGACATAAAATAAATAAAGAAGACTATGCCAACTTCTTTAGTACATTGGGTCCAAGGTTCATAGCCGATGGAGATTATAATTCTAAAAATACCCGATGGGGCTTCCGTTTGACTAAAGGGAGACAACTGCAGGCTGCTATAAACGATCTACACCTGGATATCAAATGGTGAACCAACTTACTGGCCGACTGAACCAAATAAGATACCAGACTTAGTTGATTTTTGTGTAGTAAAAGGGTATATCGACTGATTGCTTCAAATGTACATCTTTGCAGGATCTCTCTTCAGACCATAGTATAGTGTTAATGGAGGTTTCTCAGGAATTCGTACATGTTGAACCAGTAATAAGATTACACAGTCGCAGGACCAACTGGGATGGACCTTGGCTCTTAAAACAGAAGATGACATAGAGGCAGCAGTCTAATATTTTAACAACTATATACAAAATGCTGCTTGGGATAACACTCCACCTACCAAGAAAACGTTGACCAAGACCGTTCGAAATCCATACGCGAACTCATAGTCGAAAAAGAGAAGCACGTAAACTGTGGCAAATCACGAGATTTCCCGGCGACAAAACACGGCTAAACTACCTAACAGCCAAACTTAAGAAACATCTGCGCAATGAAAAAAACCAAACCGTGCAGAATTATCTGCGCAGACTGGACGCTATAGCTGCTAATGAATATTCTCTCTGGAAAGCAACATCCGGGCTCAAAGGGCCCACCATCAAAGAGCACACAGTAAGTAGTTCACCCATCTGCCGAAAAGGTGAGTCGTGGGCAAGGTGTGATCAGGAGAAAGGAGAAGCCTTTGCATCTCATCTGGATGATATCTTTGTACCAAACACAATTCGAGGTGCGTAGTAATCAGAAAAAAAATAGTAACACCCTTAATGAACTCAACTTGATTTACCGATTAAAAGGATTAAGCAGTCTGAGGTAACAGGAATAATAAAAAAATTGAATCAAAAGAAAGAAACACATGATTTAAATACAGCAAAGATCCTGCGGATACTTCCTGAGGTAGCATTACGATTCTTGACACATCTATTCAACTGTATACTAACCAGTGGCATATTTTCACCTCAATTGAAGGTGGCTCATATTCAAATGATACTAAAACCAGGCAAAGCTCCTGAAGACGTATCCTTTTATAGACCTATCAGCTTATTACCCATTGTGTCAAAGTTATAGCAGAGAACAGAATCTTACCCGATCACCAATTTGGTTTCAGAGAGGGTTATGGCACAATAGTGCAGGTACATAGACTGGTACATAAGACCTACGAAAATAAGGAATAGTGCTGCGCGGCATTTCTGAATATTTCCCATGACGGCTTATTGTACAAAATAAACAAAAAAATTCTACATATTACTATACTATTCTATGTTAAATAGGGAGAGGAAGTTACTGAATTACATAGAATCTTGTAGGAGTGCCGCAAGGAAGTTTTTGGTCCCGTCCTTTATCTGATATTCACCTCAGACCTTCTCATGACAGATGGAGTCTTGCCGGTGACACTGCCGCCTGGCTGCATTACTGACGCACCCGGGTTCATCACGAACCATAAATTACACCACGATCTTGAAATCAGGACAGTGCGAGAGGAAATTGAACAGTCAATGAAATTGTACAGGAAGAGATTAAACAATCACCCAAACGTACTAGTTCCACAGTTAATGAAAAGTCACACAACATTTAAAAGACTCAAGACAAAGGCCCCTATTGATTTATAAATAATGAGTGTAGTGCAGAAAGAGTACATGTCTCTGGACTTGTTACTCTCCAAGACAATTCTATTCTTACTCTGTTGCTAAATGTTCTTATGAAACAGATTGCAAAAATACGCGAAAAAAAAACTGTTTTTTTAAATTGGTTTGATATAGCGGTAACAGAAATACACGATTAATTATCACGGTTCATGAGATAGACAGACAGACTGACGGACGGACAGCGGAGTCTTAGTTATAGTACCCTATTTTACCAGGTACAAAACCCTACAAAAGACGCCAAACACAATAAATTTGAACAGCTTTCATTAGCATTACCAATGCTTTTTATATTGGTTAAACAATTATTAAACTGATTATTATGTTTCACCTTTATATGTTCAACATTTTGTTTGCACGGACTGAGTGTTTTGCATTGGCTAGAATTGGCAATACTTGATAAGGTTGAAATAATGTTCGACTTGACACATTTAAATTATTTCCATTGCCTTACACGCGGCGCATCGTAGGTTTTCTATGACATATCAATTTATCAAGTGAACTGATTATCTTTCGAGACTCTTTTCGATATGTATCATTTTCATATCAACACTTTTTTTGTTGAATATAAACCTCGGGAAGGATTTTGCCTAGCAGTGGGACATAAATAGCTAATTAAAAAAATAAGCCTCGGAATGTTGGATAAAGGTATCTTTACATTTGTAACTAGATCATCAGAATATATAGTATTTTTGAGTACATATGTAAAATAGTTCGATTCACCTATTATGTCGAATTAATGTCATTGTATTGTTTGTTCTTATGTGGGTGACTCGTAGGATTGTATTGTGAAAATTCAGACACGATTGTATGATTCTAATGAATGGAATTAAAGTAAAGCAGACAAATCCGCGGACAACAGCTAGCATTCGATATGATCGCCGCGGCGCTAACGAGATTGCGCAAACGCAGATCGTCCACCCCATCACTGACGCGCACCATCCGACCCTCCCTGCGCATTGACAATACGAGGACGCGTTGACGTATTATGCTAGAATTTGGAATCATTGCCATTTGAACCCCTTAATAAAAAGAGCAAAAAAATCAAAATTAAACAAGTAAATCCGCAGACAACAGCTAGCATTCGATATGACCGCCGCGCTAACGAGATTGCGCAAACGCAGATCGTCCATCCCATCGCTCACGCGCACCATCCGACCCTCCCTGCGCATTGACAATGCGAGGACGCGCTGACGCATTATGCGAGAACTAACCAGCAAAGGTATATTAAATTCCAAATTTAAAAGTTTAACGAAAGAAGATCAGCCGGCCATACCAGATACCGATGGAGCGATACACTGCGGGCTGATCTGCAAAAGATGGGAGCGCTCTAGAGCTCTCTCGTTTAAAATGAAAATTCTTATTTCAGATATCTGATCCATGTTTATTATTTTACATAATAGAAAAATAAAACCTTAATGACTGTTTAGTAGAACTTACTAACAAGGTCGGTCATCTCCGGTGTTGCAGGCGTTCATAGGCTACGATAACCATTTACCATTAGGTGGGCCGTGCGCCTTTTTGCCTACTTAGTTGTATAAAAAAAAAACACCATGCAGAGCTACAGGCATGGTCCCCCTAATCAAGTGCCTCATTATATGTGAGTGCGGTCTATCCGCCACAGTTTTTATAATGCTGTTGTTATTACCACGGATTCTCCCCAGAAGTGACGCCATTTTTTTACGGAGCACGGCATGTTATCCGTCAGTCCTCGCTTGCAAAAACATTTCTGAGGCACTACAGAATCGTGGGAGTCTCAGTAACATTCTAAATGTATTATTATATTGGACTCGGATGACTTCCAGCGAGCTTTTTGAACAACGGATCCGCAGGCCACCCGCATAGAAACCCTGGCAAAAAGCTTTAAAAAGCATTATCTTGACCTGATTGCAACTGCCGCTAGTGCCCTCCGCTCCCGTTCCACATCCGCATTGTCTTTAAGGTCGTCGATAAGAATATGACCCAAATATTTGAAAGATATTACTCCATCCAAGTTAATGCCGTTCAGGATAATGGGTGGGACATTTACCTGCGGCCTTAAATACAATGTACACACATTTGTTCACATTGTATGTGAGCCCGTGTATGTTGTCGCGTAATTTTGATGCATTTAATTGCTTGACCATGCCGTCGGGCCCAGCAGCGCCATATCGTCAGCATAGCTAACTACCATCTCGCATACTGCTGAGCTCGTTTCGGAAGCCAATATACACTTCGGGTCGCTGAGCCAGCGGAGTAAGTAACCGTTTAAAGTTCAACATTTCTACTAATTGTACCTATTTAAAAAAATGACATGCAAAAAACCTGAAATACAGTTACCTTATTCAACAATAATTTCATTTATAATTTGCTGCAAAAGTGCATGCATATTTTTTAGAAAAAAATGTACTGCAGATTATGTATGCACTTTTGCAGCTGACCATTAATTAGATTGATTAATTTATTTTTCTAAATTAAAAATATGAGTAATTTAAAAATTGTGTTATTAAAAACAAGTGAACATGATCTGTAGGTATTTCTTCTAAGGTGTTTTCCTTATAGCTGAGTTTCGAGACCATCAATCACATTTTGGCACTTTTCTATTTTTGAAGAGGCAAGTAGCTAGCTGCATTGTTACTTAACAAAGCTGATTTTCATGTACTTTAGCCATAGCACTGCAATGCTTGACTCCTACTTCGAACTAACTTTTAAAATAACTAATAACTAACGAACTGTCCTACTGCCGGGCAAAGGTATTTTCTCATTCTACATGAGTTAGCTATTAGTACACTAGCTAGAGATGACTCTACCGCTGTCTCCCATTCACTGACAAATCTCTTCCTATCATCGCTCCAATGCAGCGAATAACCCAAAAAAAAAATCATCTTGCATAAAGCCGTTCCAACCAAAGTAGATCATTCGAAAGCGAAATGATTGACAGCTAGCACAATAAGCGGTAAACAATAATCTCTGAATTATTGCCATATTCACCACGACATTGCAATAGTATTTAAATCGAGCCAAAGGCCATCAAAGGTTATACTTTTGACTTTGTTTTGATGCTATTGAGAGATAGACAACGCGTTGCATCATAGTATGGGCGGATATCCTCCATCTTTCATTCCTTCTCATGCACATGGGACGATTTGGCTGTGGCTTCTGACTCTGCTTTGGGTGTTGCGTCCTAATGGGCCGAATATATTTAGGTTTATCCATTGGCACGAAAGATGAAGATTCCTTCAATAGGCAAAAGACTGTAAAACTAGTATGATGATTCTGTCACGTCCTATCCAAAAAGTGGTCGCAAAGGAATCCTCCACTCAGTGTGTGGTGATGATCAGCATCTATTTAATTAGACACCGGATGATTATATGGGTAGCAAGTGTTCTACCCTGCTTCCTCCGCCGAGGCGAGGAAAAACCCTAAAATAGGAATGTATACTCATATTTTGAGGCCGAGATTTTCGACACTTCTTTGGTATATACTCGTACACGTATGAATATACGTATATAGGTACTAAAGAATGGTCGGGTCACAGAGTAGTTAGTTCGCCTTTGCTCTATATTGTGAACAATGTTGTAATTTCAATTTTGTGATTTCCCAGAGGTTGGCAATATAGATATTTTATTGTAATGTGTCAATGGGGCTAAGTCTCCACACATCATAACTCCGAACCGAAGTTCCTACAAGCGATTTGTCGAGATAAATATAAACTACAATTCCATAGCCAAGGAAAGTGTTAGCTAAAATCTTTGGTAAAGTGTTAAGCTAAATGCTATATGATGCAGCTTTGGGTAATTTACGAGACAACAGATCGCCACATACTACTTCTGCGTTGGCTCTAACTGTAACTGTAAATCAAATATTTTGTACTATCTACATTTTGTGCAAGTAATTTATTTGATTATATCCGACAAAAGAGTTCTTCACTCCTTATTTCACGTTACTGCTTACCCATCACTCTTTTGAAGTGTTCCCTCTTACCTCTGCCACAGAACTATTATTAGTATAAACTTACATCTACAACTGACTGGTTGGTTACCACTCACTACACTATGTATACTCTTCTCTCCCATCCTATCAGGGTAGCATAACCAAGGAATCTTTCGTGTTTCAGATAATATCATACTCAAAATTGTACTCTCCATTTGGCTACGAAGTAGACCAATTCTTTCATATCGAATGTTTTACATGGTCGACTTTGTACATCCAGGTTTCAGAGATTTTCGGACCAAAGTCGTACATATTACTTTTGGCTTAGTCATGGTCGGATTAATAGATTCACACCTTAACACCGTGGTCTTTTGCGACACAACCAAATGTCAAAATAAGGTCAAAGGTAGTGGTTGGATGCGGCATTCCCTGCTCGATTGATTTATGCAGGAATGATTGCCCAATCGGGATGTATCGATTGTTTGATTCACAGTTCGAAATGGCAAATTGATTGTTATAATCGATCGTGCGATTTGGTTTATGATTTGTTGGCGGAATTTCAATGGTTAAAAATTTTGAGTGATTCTATAAAAGTTTAATTATTTTATTGATCAACTTATCCACAAGTCTGAATCAAACACCAATGATTCTGTACCCTGATAGATTTGGTTATCCTGATTCTGATCCGTGAAATTTGAAACAACTGAAAGAATGAAAGAGGTTTCAATAAACCGTATGTTGCCGGATTCTTCTGAAATGTATTCCCAAATAAAGTCGACGTCAAGCAGGTGGTCAATCATGTGGAAGTAAAACATAACTTAACATAACTAAGTCTTGTGTTTTTCGGGACCTATGATTGGGATGTTAACTCGACAAAAAATTAAAAACAATGACTGCTAAACTGAAAAAAATAATATTTTCTGTACTAAGTACTTAACTTTTCATCTGACTGTCTTTTGCAAAAAAGACAAATCCGAAATAAATATACATGGAATAAAGTGAATAAAGTTGAAAGCTCATCTTATAGATTATCACAGTAGGTAATTATGAGAAGCAAGTATTTAGCATTTAGTCACATCCGTCAGGCACAACCTTGGAAGGCGTCTCGCGGATAACCAAATGTCAGAGGTTACACAATCCATTGTTGTTATGCCCACATTACAAGATTACAATTGAAAATGATTTACCATTTAAAATGGACATGAATTTATTTATCCATCTTTTCCTGTTTTCACCATTTGAGAACGAAATCCCTAAAATAAAGTTAGACTGTTTTTTTTAATTGAGGCTATATGGTTCGAGGTGGAGTTATAGACAGAGTTTTTGAAGGAAATGGAGGGAAGTCTTTGCCCAGCAGATGAACCATATACAGGTTATTAAAAAATACTTTTTAATACAAGATTTAATGTACCTCGAAAAATGATAAAGCCGAAAAGGCTGTTCGACATTTGTTTTTATAATTTAAACCAGCAACCGCAAAAACCTCGAGGTCAGTACATTATTAAACAGAGGAATACTTTAAAAACACCACCTTAATTTTTCAGGTACGTGACGTACAAAGTCTACATAAAAAATTTTTTTCGGGTTCCACTTACTTTTTTATTGAAAGTTTTTTAGTTTCACATACTTATCACACTGTTTAAAATTTAGCTGATGTTTGTAAATCACCTATTTAAAATACCCTGCATTTAGGTACTAGTCTAGATGAATATAGATTTAGTATTAATGGGTAAACTATAACTTTGGGTCCAACTAAGAAGGTTCATGAACTAAGCGTGAGACCAGACCTCATAAAAATGAATCATAACAAGACAAAGGTAATGGAAGGCAGACTGGAGCAAAAACATCAATATTATTGTCCTCTCTAAATCAAACGGAAACAAAGGGTTTAACTAAATGCAACTCAATTAGGCGAGTTCACACTGTTCTAGTTGGCTGGGACGGTGTCATTCAAGACCGGTGGTCTAAAATTTAACGTGGCGAAGACAGAGTACATGGCCTGCAACACCACAAATATATATGTGTAATAATAGTTGGCTGGAAGAGATTGCTTAGCAATAAGTCCGCCTTTGCACCATATTGTTAACAATGTTATAATTTCAGCTTTGTGATTTCCCAGATGTGTTGTATTGTATCGTATTGTACGCATAGGCGTAGATTTGGTCGACCGTAGGGACCAATACAAATACCCGGGGTACTCGTACTCGTCGCGTCCGGGGACATTGATAGCGACGTTAAGTTTCGTATTACGGCGGCATGGGCAAAGTGGCGTGAGGTGACTGGTGTCACTTGTAACCCCAGAATGCCGGTCTTGCTTGAGAGGCATAAGCAAGAGCTGCGTGTCACGGAGTGACGCTCAAGGACCGCATAAGAAACTCCCGCATTCGGCGTAGCCTTCATGTCATGACATAGCAGATAAGCTCGTGACGCCTGCGATGGTATGGTCACGTCGTGAGGAAACCGGCAACATACGTTGGGAACAAGTGTCTGGCCGCCGGGGCCTGGTAGAAGGGGCGCGCCTTAGAAGAGTTGGCTTAACGTCGTAAAGCAGTGCGTGCTAATGGACTCTCTATAAAGGATGCCGAAGACCGCTGACCCTGGGCTCCGAAGCAAACCGCTGAGGACGCAACAGGGAAAGCGCTAGGATGATGATGACACTGGTCTAATTGACTAGCTTAGTTTTTAGAAGAACATTATTTTAGCAGTCTGCAATGGTCAAAATATTTTTTTTTCTTGTATTACAATCTCCGTGGTTACAATAAAGATTTTAAAATAATGAAAATTAAGTCATTAAAAGCAGAAAAGCGGACCCTGGGCTCTGAAGCAAACCGATAAGGACGCAACCCGGAAAATGCTAGGATGAAAGAAGGAAATTGGATATAGTTGACCGGATTATCTGCATGATTATTAGTTTTTACGTTTCATTATTTAAACGTAATAATCCTGATTTTACTCCGATTATTTTTGTTACAACTCAGCGGAGCCCAGACAAATCCTGCAAGGTTTTCATAATGTGGATGTTTTATTTGTAAATTTTATATTTGTGTATTATGAAGAAATGATTATTGTTACGCTTAAAACAGCAAACAAATATTTTCTACCAATGCGACGAATTGATTTTAAATTCTTGAGCGCTATATTTGAAATGGATGGCATATATGTAGAACAAAAATCCTTCGTTAACGAATGAAAATCATTCGATATCGTACAAAAATTATTCTACTCGCCGATTTTGTGCGAGTCACACTTTAAAAATAGCACGCCTGATCTAATTTGGTACTATACCAATGTGAACTCAATTAGCCTGTTGGAACGAGGAAGGTACTTTAGTAATGGTGTGATCAACAGACAATAACTGTCCAGTCGGTAATGAGTAGTCGGCTTTCTCAGTTTCTTGTGTGCTTGTATTGTGTGCGCTTTTCCTAGTGAAAAACTTATGAGTGCGGTCGGTGACAGCGCGGAGTTAAAGTCTTGTTTAATTTTAAACACGCGTGTTAACTGGTTTAAGTGCCTGCGATTGTTTAATAGTTAAATTAAACGGTTTAATTTTTTTAATTGAAAGTGATTTATAATGTCACCTTTAATGTAATTAATGAATGTGTTTTCTCTTGTGAAACAATCTGTTTCATTTTGGAGCTAGACGGAATATATGCCGTAATGTTCTTCCTTCAATGATATTTGAAGAAGATTTAGCATATTTTTTTATAATGTGTCAAATGTCGGAGACTATGGGTGATAGGGGGCAAATTCTTTTATTTTAAGCGGTAAATAGGTATAAGCCTTTCAAAAAGTTTTTATTTTTATTCTGGCAATCGTTATTGAGTCGTGATCATCAATAATTAGCTAGTATCCATTGCTGGAGTACGCTAGGCTCAGTCAGAGACATTAACGCCCCACACCTAGAGGACTTCTTATTCCGCGAAAGGAAAGGTATGAAAATAAGTACTTAGTAGTGCGTACTTAAAATTGTATATTAATTTATAACCCTTATTACAACTACTAACACTTAATAAAAAGACTAAATTACCACTTATCTTGATTTAACTCCGTGCAGTGTAAGCGAGCTCTCTCATATCATGGCATATGCGCCGCTCGCATAATTACAATCGACGAGCGCTCTTTCGACCGAAAAAACGCCATCTCTCCCATTGTTCATACCTTCCCACATTTCGCCTTTTACAGTTACACTTCCTAGTTTATTGCAAAAAGTATTAATTGGATTCCTTGTCTGAGACGCGATGGTTTTTGCTTTTAGAAAAGTCTAGTCTTAGGTAACTAACTTCGCATGATTGTCAGGAAATGCCTCCGTCACGAATATGGGTAACGTGTAGTGTAGAGATGTTATTGTAATAGTGGAGCTGCAAATTCTATGTTGTTTATTAAAGGGATACAATTCTGAACTATTATTTTCTCAATATTTACAATGTTTTATGCAGATTTGGTAAAGGCTATGTAGTTTTGCTATACTTTGTACTTTCCAGAAGTTTCCAATTTGCCTGTTTTGTCGTAAAAAAAATATTCTTTGTAAAATAGTGCTCTATCACTAAACACCTACTTTTTGTCTCTATCTATGTCGATCAAATATGAAAGGCGCCCTTCAGTAAGATAAAAATTTCGAAAGTGTAGATCAACAATATTTGAGACTATGAAAATCCTCGCCTATCTCTCTCCATTACCAATATTATACTACTTAATAATAAAGAAAGAAATTCACACATGCAAAGCCGCACCTAGTTTTAGTACAATTCTAACAAACAGTAGTTTCAATGCTCAAAGGGACAAAACTGCCAAATGATAACGTCTACTAGGATCCGTGCTCGCCAAATACGGTGAAACTTTCCAACTAATTTCGAGCGAATCGTGCAAGGAAGATTCACATGAGAACGACCAAGCATACATGCGAAACTATCAGTCAAACCTCTACTTAAACATCTGCATAAGTCACGACTCAGTAACAGTTTAATATGTCCGCGAAACTGACCCCCTGAACTCAGCCGGTGAAATACTGTTGAGCGGACGCCTATATTTCCCCATGCTTGGACGAAGTCGTGTCTTCCCCAATGGAAATAAAACCAGAGGTCCATCTTTAGGGCCATCGGTGCCACAGATGCGCTATTTTCAAACCCATTTCTTAACATCCTATTCCAGAATTATTTCCATTCGAAATTCAACCTAATCGCGTAACTTACAGAGTTGAGTTTTGAATGTTCTAAATGATTTTAAGGACATATAGGAATTGTATATGTGAATAATGTCATGGGAAGAGCTCAATGAACGAGCGGACAGCTTGTGGACTGCCGGCCAGTAAGTTAACCAACTTAATAACATAACTAAACATTGAAATTTCATCTCTAATGATATCGCCATAGAGTCTTCACTGTATGAATTAAGTATGGCTTAAAACAGGTCATAGGTGATTCCTTTCGTGATCTTAATAAGCGTAAATCTGTTGGTATGTCTACGCTGCTTTAACATAAACTTTTCAACTATTAATAAGGTAAGGGAAGGTCACTTTGTTTATATTTAATGAAAATTAAATATATAAAATATGTTTTTGATATTACGTGACGGTCAAAGGGGACAAGTTATCACTTGGTTGGTTGGAGTTTAACTTTCAAACGAAATTTAGGCTAAGAAATTTATCAGGTTAAACATTTTCTGACCGTTTTCAAAAACTCAATCGATTCTCTCAAGTACCAGTCTTGAACCTGGTGGACTAGTTATGACCAAGCTTTTAAAAGCATAAAGTAACCAACAACCCAAGATGAATAGATTATGCTATCGAAAAGTAACTAATAAGAAAGCCGATCCAATGAAATTCGACTTCTATCTAAAAAAATACTTAAAAAAAATTAAAAGTACTATACAAATCCATCGATTAAGATTTTGCATGAGAGGTAGTCATATTTTTATCGGTATTCACTGGATTTTATAGAAAGTAGTCAAATACCAATCTGCAAAACAAAATAAATAGGTATTCATTAAGTCATTCTGTAATGAATCTAAGTGGCAGCACACGCTAAATGCAGGCCGCTTGTAACCGGTCAATTTGGAAATCATTACGAGAGACCTACGTCCAGAAGTGGACTGACTACGGCTGAAATGATGATGATGGAATGAACATGCGTTTTATTTTGCATTCTACCTTACGATGATTCAGACGTGAATTTCATACTAGTTTCGGGCACAAAATATAGACAAAGTCAAAGGACGCTACTCTCCATATGCCATAGGTCAAAGACCAGCCTGCCCTTTGCCGTGGAGCGGCGCGCCTCACTGACCCAGTGCGCGTGCGCAGCTTGCTTTATTTTCACCTTATTTTCATATCCTTTTAGCTATTCATTTCCAATGGGTTACATAGTCAATCGACCCTGTAGGCCCTGGTGCCAGAGTTATTTGTAACCGCCTCTTAGCCTTTAAAGTGGTTCCTTTCCTTTAACGACAATCAAATGGAGACCGGAACTTTTTTACCATATATTAATTTTTTTAATAGTTCTTTATATTCTCTGCTGGCCTCGTCTCTCTTTTTCTACGCCTTCTACCTGGGATATTTCAATAAAATTTTAATCAATAAACCCTTTTATTGAACCTTATATTCTATAACTTTCTCCTTTGTGTACAATAAAGATTTTTAAATACATACATAAGACCTTATCGGTGGGTTCCCTTATTTTTTTCTCATTCTGATTCTTCTCAACTCCTACATTGTTCTCCATTACATACAGTCTTATTCATCAGCCTTCTATAACCCACTGATGTGTCAACTATATCAAAAAATAGCTGGCAACAACTGGACTGTGATGGCCCAGGACAGAGATAGTATACAATCTACATTATTATTATTTGCTAGTGCTGTATTGTTGCAAAGTAAAATGCAAAAAGGGAGGCTGTCAAACCACTTTACAACTTCGTCGACGGCTTCGTGGATCTTTTGAATGCCGTCATCTATAGAATACAGTGGGCAGCGATCAATGAGGTGCAGCATGACCGCCTTGGATTTAAAGGTGTAAACAATAGTCATGATATAATGCGAAATTAATTTAATATTCCATAGAGAAGAGGTACCGATGCGTTGAGTTGAGTTCCGTTTGACCGATTCCTCGATCAGTAAACAGTCGTTTGTTATCATTTGTCGGCCATTTGTAAGTGGTTCATAGACTACTATTTCAGTATATAGACTAGTCATTTCAAAAACCAGAATCATTTAGTTTTACGAAGTCATTAATCGCAGCATGCAGAGTCGTTGGTTTACATGAGCAAATTCTTCAAACCAAAATAATAATTCTCCCTACAAGAATGATTTTTTCAATATCAGTGCTAAGGAGTTGCCTAAGTGAATCTATACTAATGAGTATTTAAAAATTCTTTCTCTTACGGAGTTTGTTATTTGAGTTTGAAGAATTTGGTTAATTGTCATTAACGACTGTGAATGCGTCGTTAGACGTTCCTGCGTCAAGAAGTATGATAATTTTATTTAATTGCGTGTTTCGGCTTTGACCAGCTTTTAATGAATTTTTATTTTCAGGCTCATCATAACTAAAAGATCTAATGCCACCGATCTACCACAAGCATAAGACTGTTGAACAGACCATTTCATTCTAGTGGGGATATGTGATTTGAGAAATGTGATAATTATCAAATGACGCGTAAAAGGAGAAGCTTGAAATTTTGGCTTTAAATAATGAAATTTTCAAGTATTTTACATTATTATCGTGACATCCGTAGTGTTGCAGGCGTTCATAGGCTACGGTAATCACTTACCATCAGATGAGCCGTACGCATGTTTGCCTACTTAATTGTATAAAAAATATATATTATTTTAGTTCATGTTTTGTTATGAAGTTTTATAAATAATTAAAAAAAATCACGTTATCATTATAATTCTAAAGAGGCTCCAGCAACAAGTTATATATCTTCATAATTTCGTTGTCCTCTCTAAGATATTATTACCCTTGGTCCGCTAATCCAACTTGCGCTTCACCGATTGTGTTCTCCCTACGTCTATTCTTTGTAGTCAATGTCATCGATACATATAATTTAAGCCGAATGGCCATCATATCTTACAAGCGGATACATGACTATGGCTAATCTGATGCGGGTTTGAATAATCATCTATTCTTGGCTACTTTTATCTGATGCAATGCAACCTACTTGTTTACATGTTTTGTTTTTTTGTAGCCTGAGCTGGTGAAACATCTTTAGATAGATGATGTTCAGTTTGGCTTCCGTGCCGGACTTTCCACGGATTCTACTATTCTTAACTTGAAGTATATTGCGAACATTATGTTGATAGGCATACTTCAGTATACGGGTGTTTATTTTCGACCTGACTCGGACCTTCGATTTGGTAAACTATGAAATGCTCTGGAGTAAGCTAGAGAAGACGGACACATCGACCGAAATGGTGAATCTGTTGAAGTTCTAGTACGGAAGTCAAACTAACTCTGTGAGATGGGGCGGTGAACATTCTAGCGAATATTTGCTAGACTGTGGCGTTTGCCAAGGAGGATTGACGTCTCCGGACCTGTTTACCTTATATGTTAATGAATTGATCGAGGAGCTGAGAAGGGTCAATACCAGATGCCACATTGGTAACCTGTGTTAACAATCTAAGCTATGCGGATGATATGGTACTTCTCAGCGCCTCGATTAATTGTTTGCGGAAATTACTGGCTACATGTAAAAGATATTCAAAACAACACTGTTTAAAATACAATATTTTGAATACAGAGCTATTAGTGTTCCAAGCAGGTAAAGGTCCAGTGACGGTTCCGCCTGTATACTTTGATAGTGAGGCGGTTCAGGTTGTAACTAAATTCAAACTTGAGGCACATACTAAATGAGAGTTTGGGAGATGACGCGGATCTAGAGAGGGAGCGCAGGTCTCTTGCTGTAAGATGCAATTGTAATTGTAATCTTGTTCAGAGTATTTTTTCAATGCTTTTATGCTAATTTTAGTTGCTTCCTCTGCTTACGCTTCGGTGCAGAGGATACGCTTTTTATTTATAGGCTCTAGATTTGTCGCCATGAATTTTAATAACCTCTAATACCCGTTTAATAGCGAAAACCATTTTAATAGTATCATGACTCGGAAGTATTTTAACGACAAAAATTAAATAAAAGTTAAATCAATAAAAATATACCATGTTTTCAATTCGCAACAAAATTTATATCTTGAGAGCTCCTCAAGGCAGTAAACTTTCTCCACTATTAAATTGAAATTGCATATAATTGCGATATATTATTTTACGAAGATGTTTTCTATGATTTACGTGGTATGTTATCACATAAGGAAGCACATGGTATTTTAGTCCAACACTGATTTTTAAAATCTACGTTTAATACTGGTTATCATCTTTTTGTAATGTTATGCTAATAAATATTTGATTGATTGATTGTAACTTATCTGATCTTCATTTATAAAATGATAATTTAAGTATAAACTAATTATATGATAGGTTCTTTTTGCATTCGTAGTTCAGTGGTTAAGTATTGCAACGGGAAGCATTCTTTGTTTAGTTGTTTCCAGTTTTTTAGGGCATTGCACGCTTGAATCACATGTTTGTCTGAAAATAACGATGATTCCGTGCTTTGGAAGACACGTTAAGCTGTTGGTCCCGGCTGCCATTAAGTGGTCGTTAAAAGGAATCACGACAGAAGCCGAAAAGCGGTTTCGAAAAAAACTCTGAAACCAGAGTGTACAGGGTCGATTGATCATGTAACCTACTCGATATGATTGAATGAATGAGTCTTAATTTGTCTTAAACACAATTTGCTTACAAAACGCCACTATCAAATTACCTAGCCACAGCAATAAATGTTAGTTCCTGTCAATTTATTCAGATCGATCTGCACGCACCCAATTATCAGATTTTTAGTCTAGAATGGACGGTATTCGATGATTTCAATTCAAGATGAGCTCCAACCATTGAGATAGGCTCGTTTTTTTGTGTGCGGTTTCGATGCTTTTTGCCCCCCACGATGTATACTGAACCAATCTTCCTGAAATTTTCCCATACTAATAGTTAGAAAAAACTAAATTGAATGGAGAAAAACAACTAGATTATTCCGCAGATAATAAACGACTGTTTGGTACATTTGAACTTATCTCTTTCCATATTCACCCAATGAGGTGTATAATTTAGAAATTATTGAATGAGATTAAGGCCCTAAACTGGTGTCACTTCGCCTCGATATTTACCTCGTCCTTAAAAGATATATCAATGAAGTTTCTGGATTCTCATGGACTCCTTTTACTTTCGGAGACCCGGGCCAGTTATGGAGTAATTGGCAAACAGATTTATCGTGCTCCTGACCAAACGAAATAAGACATTTCAATTTAGCCACCGAACTAGCATTTACATCAGTGATTTACATTAACGTCATCATTCAATTATAAATCCCATTGAATTGAATTATTATTGTGTTCAGAATCATTATTATTGTCTGCAAATGGTAGAGTAGTAGAAAACATAAATATTATTGAGGAGCTCATTAGTCGAGCGCCCGCGTATCGGTAGCGAATGCGCGTGTCAAGCGACGGCGTGACGCGACCATTATTCGATTGGTCGCCATTTAGTGGCCTTTTCTATCTTGAGCTCCTCCGTGTTTCGGAAGGCACGTTAAGTCGTTGGTCCCGGTTGTTGTCGGTAGATAGCAGTCGTTAGACTGTGTCAGATGCCTTAGGGCAGCCTGAAAAATTCTGACAGTGTTGGCCACTAACACACCTCAGGTCATGTTCCTGTTGGTCTGGTTTCCCTGTAAAAAGGGTTAAGGAGGTCAGACGGCAGTCGCTCCATTGTAATAATCAGTTCCGCCAAATCTACGACCATAACTTACAGCGTACCCTAGGCTCCGAAGCGTAAGCTGACGACGCAACTAGGATAGGAATACACTAGGATGATGATGAGAAAACATAATTATTATTAAAATGTGTTTTTCTGTTGCACCTTCAAATCCCTCTTATTTTAACGGAACCGGTTTTGTATTAAGCGAGTGAAGAGTTTCGTAGGAGAGCAAAAGTCATCGACATAACCCAGAGGATAAGCTCTTTGAAATAGCAGTAGTCGGATCACATAGCGCGCAGAACTATCGGCCGATGGAGCAGAAAGGTATTCAAGTGGCGACCATGAACCGGCAAGCTCAGCGTTGGATACCTTCCGATGGTCAGATGACATGTCATCATGATAATGGTCGCAGGTAAGCGCTGAATGTAAGTAGGCCGTTTGGTTAGGAAATTTTATTTATTTAAGTACACTTTCTTGCACATAATGCAGACTTGAATCACCTGATTGTCTGAAAATAAAGAAGATTTTGTGCCGTAACATCTGCCAAATCAGAGCTCAAGGGCGGTCTTGAAAAATTATGACTCCATTCCATTGACTATATAACCCAGCCGATATTAATTTTATTGCCGATGTGGTGCAATATTTACCGCCGGGTAGTGTAAACCCAACAGAACATAAACAATAAGCGAGGTGCTGTAGTCATTTGTTCAGTCATTAGGTCAGGTGATGCGCTAAGTTGCACGGCTGATATTTCGACTTGCTGTTGCTTCATCGAGGATGACACGACGCTGCACGATGTTAGGGACTTGTCTGATGGGAGGGTATTAAACAATTTGTGTTCATTTCGTTATTTGTTGGTGGCGCGGGTTCACCCAATTTTCTTCTTAGACCGAGACTAGTCACGTCCTCAGCTTACCCTTCAGAGCTTAGGGTACACTTGAATTAGGGTCCTAAACAGCAGTATTATTTTCTTTTGGTCGCCTAACCTAAGAGTTACCTTTTTTACAGGAAAACCAAAACTCAGATTTGCCCGGTTGTAAGTATACTATACTTACCACTGCACTGCTCTTCGACCATCACATATAAAATCACGTTAATTCACGAAGAAGAAGAAGAAGTATAAAGGCCTTTCATACCCCTAACACCACCCAGTTCACTACTGTTTACACTACTGTTCATTTGACAATTGTAACATTTTCAAGCTGCTTGGCAAAATCCAACATGAGTAGTGGACTCGACAAGAAAAAAAACATGCTATCGTGTGAATTACCCTTAATTTCAAGGTGTCACTACTTATGGTCGTGCGGCACTCCGAAAGGATTGCACCTCAACATTTCGTCGCCATGGCAACCAATCCACGATTTACAGAAAATTATTTGCCATTCACATCATTCTTAAATCAAAGGCATAAAACTGAAAATTTATAAGTATAGTCACATGGGATGCTGGTAGTTTTAATTTTTAAAAATGGCAATGAATGCACGGTTCTTTGACTAGAAAATAACTAGATTCGCACACCCTGGTATTATAATCCATACTAATATTATAAATGCGAAAGTCTGTCTGTCTGTTACAATTTGACGGCCAAACCGCTGAACGGATTTTGATGAAATTTGGTTTAAATATAGTTGAAGACCCGGGGTCAAACATAGGCTATTTTTGACGCAGGCGGAGCTGCGGGAAAAAGCTAGTATTTACTAAAAACTAAAACCAAAATTACAGAAACAAGTAGTAGTGTAGTGTGTAGGCAAATCCAAACAATTTGAATATGATTTGAATTTTGAATGATATGAATGATTTATTTCCTTTTCACATTAAATTATCAACAATTACTGTATTAACGTACGTACGCTTACACCTTCGACTCTTTATTAATATCTGCAACTGCTACTTACGTTCAAGTTATAACTAACTACAATTTATTCCGTTATGTGGCCAGTGGGGTCCAGGGGACCATACTTTATGTCTTATTAAGATTATATTACAAGGAAGCGTTGAGAATATTAAACTCACAGGAATTTCTATTAAGTGTTGAACTCGGTATTAAAACAGTTTTTGTTTGATTTGAAATACTTAAGTTAATATACACCGTGAAATTTTTGTCGTTTTGGACCCATCGTCCAGTGACTCCATTCATGCAACTGAACAACTTTCCCCAAGATACATGGGTCTAAATATGGAGTAAATTTTTGGACCCCCCATGCAAACTGTCTCATCACGTGACCTAACTTACTATGGGAAGTCCAAATTTGTTTTTCATGTTTCGAGCTATGTTCCTTGGGGAAATTTGTTCGGTTGCATGAATGGAGTCACTGGACAATGGGTCCAAAATGACAAAAATTTCACGGTGTATTTCGATAGTAATTATTTCTTATGTTTTCGCGTTTGTCACACATTACATTAAACAATTTAATATGGTTTCATGTGTAAATAAATTAGTAATAAACGCGATAGAAATCGTATTAAAATTATTAAATTTAATATTTCATCTTAATAATGAACTATACAGTACTGTTAGTCTTTTATGCTTTTCAGATAACCAAGCGAGCAAAATTGAAACTTCTCAGCTTCTGTTTTCTTATTCATAGCCCTTTCCCGGTTGCTTCGGAGATCAGGGTCCGCTTTCCTACTTTTACTCTACCTACGTCGTCTGCTTCCGTGGTCCAGTGGTTATGGCGTTCGCCTTCGGCCTAGGGGTCGTAGGTTCGATTCCCACAGGAAGCATACTTTGTTTAGTTGTTTCCAGTTTAGTTAGGACATTGCAGGCTTGAATCACCTGATTGTCTGATAATAAAGATGATTTCGTGCTTCGCAAGGCACGTTAAGCCGTTGGTCCCGGTTGTTAACGATAGATAACAGTCGTGAGGCTGTGTTTCATGCCTTAGGGTCTAAAAAATTCTGACAGTGTTGGCCACTAACACACTTGTTGGTCTGGTGTCCCTGTAAAAAGGGTTACGAAGTCAGACAGCAGTTACTCCATTGCAATTACCGCCAAATCTACGACCATGACTTACAACAGCGTACCCTAGGCTTCGAAGCGTAAGCTGACGACGCAACTAGGAATACACGCTTGGATGATGATGAACCTAAAAATGCGGTAGCAAAAGTATACAATCGGGAGCTCTCAAGGCGCATACGAGTAATCGGTTTTTTTTTAATTTTCACAGCTATCTTAATTAAAGGGGAGCGTAGTCCCGTGTGAAAGCTACAGGCTGTTCTATTGGGATAATGACCGCGGTCGTGTAGGTTCCCAGTTGGTTCCGTAGCAATGAATTAATACTGCCAATGCTATCTTCATTGCGCGGTACCTTTGCTAGCTACACACATTAGTCGGATTTAGTCACGAATGGAGCTTGCTGTATTGGAGAGAGTTAAATGAGTGTGATTTTTGATGGAAGCAGTGTGACGAAGACCTTTTCTTTTGTGTTCGACATCGGTAACATCTTTGTTTCAATATTTGAGAGTGAAATAATTTGATTTGATTTGAAATAGTGATTGAGATTGCGAAACTCTTTCGTAAGCATAATGTTTGAAAGGAAATTTTCAGATTATACCAGCGATTGTTACCATCGCGACAGGAGGTCGGGGAATAGGAATTTTATAACATAGTCACGAAAAATAGCAAAGTAAGTTACCACATTGCTCGGGTCGACCATTTGAACGGCGCAACGGGATTTATTAATAATGTCCTCATCCTCAGACAAAAGAATCAAAACTGCAATGGTATATTATAACAATCTCGTCCCTTTCCGTACTTTTTATTTTTCAATAATGTCCTCATCCCCAGACAAGAGATACAAAACTCTAATCATTTATAACAACAATCTCGTATCTTTCCGTACGTTTTCTTTTTAATAAGCTCAATTTTCTTGTATGAATGGTATCATCAGCTCCATATCCATCTCCAATAGCTGAACAACATACCATCGCAGGCCTCTATGCTGGTCTGTCGATGAAAGGCGGCGCAATTTTAGAGCTCTAAATAAAATAGCTATTACAGGCGCTAAAGTGCTGAATGCATTCATAGATTACAGTCTAAACGGCATTAACTACCACACAGCGATGACCTTAGAATTTATTATGGAGCACTCGTGGAGCCTAAAAGACGCGGTAGCGTTTGGATTTTGAAATTATGTAGAGATAGTGATACAGAATGAATGAATAGTTGGTGCGGAAGAAGTTTGTAAGTACTATGAGCTGCACAAAATAAAATTTTAGGACATAGTAGTCTACGAAGAAAATGCCGATGTTTCTGGAATGAAAAGATTAAAGCATTTTGCCAAATAAAGGAAATTTTAATACCTTTTTCCGAGAATGTCCCAGATGTGTCCTAAGCTTACTCTTGTCTAGGGTACCCTTTTAATCGTGGTCCTAGCTTAGGCGGTACTGAACATTATAATGGATCGACTTCCGTTTGAGTACCGTCCATAACCAGTGCCGTCAAATACAGCGTACCCTAGGCTTCGAAGCGTAAGCTGAGGAAAAGACACGTTTGGACGAAGAAGATCAAGTCTAAGATTTTTCAGGTTACCTTAAGGCATCTGACACAGCCTGAATCCAAATCGTTACGAGGCAGCCGGCTTTCAATAAGGTAAATTTCATCTGCCATAGACTTACACACGATGACACGCGAGGTGTAAAGTCTACCTGAATTAATATTTTCCATTAGGACTTCCACAGTCGTGAGTCGAGTGCGAACGCTGATAGCCCTACTGATAACGCTGGACTGAGAACAACTATGAGCAAGTACTAGATCAGGCTTCGTGTGTTAATCTATGCGGAGTAGCGTGACGAAGTGTCGTGACTAGTCCAGTTATGTTTTAATGGAGTTAGATGAAGTTTTATCATTGATCAAGACTAGAAAATGCCCTCTTTAGTGATTTTTAAAGGTGCAGAGAACATAAAATTTAAAATACCAAAAATTCAAGAAAAAGACTGGCTTTGTCAGTCGGTTTGACTAGATATTATAACTGATTCAAGCAATTTCGCGACAGCGACTTGGTCAATTCTTGCAACCAGGGAAGATCAGGCTAGTTAATTTTCCCTTCTTCGACAAGGGAAAAAAAGAAAACAACTAATAAAGCACTTTATAGTTAACTAGCTATTTCCTGCAGCTCCGCCTGTGCTATGTAGCCTATGTTACTCAGAGTGAATGTAGCTTTCCAATGGTGAAAGAATTTTTGAAATCGGCACAGTAGTTTTTGAGTTTATTCATTACAAACATACACACAAAAATACAAATCTTTCCTCTTTATAATATTAGTGTAGACTAGCAGCCCGTGTCGACTTCGTCCAGGCCTATAGCCTTCCTCGATAAATAGGCTATCCAACACTGAAAGAATTTTTCAAATCGGACCAGTTGTTACTGAGATTAGCGCGTTCAAACAAACTCTTCAGCTTTAAAATATTAATCAATTAATTTATTAATTGGAAGACCAATTATTTTCGTAAAAAGTATTCTTACATTATGTAATGCTATAAGTATACGTACATTAGGTATACTTAAGTATTAGTTCTACAAATATACTAATTATAGTTCTACGAACAGCAGTAACACCTATGCTATAGCTCAAAATAATCTAAATCAATTATAAAATTAATTATCTAAGGACTTTATATCAAGACAGATTTAGAACCAAAGGTTATATTGAAAACTATTTTAGTATATATTCATTCAAGTATCCATACTAATATTATAAATGCGAAAGTCTGTCTGTCTGTCTGTCTCTTACGCTTTTACGGCCAAACCGCTGAACGGATTTTGATGAAATTTGGTATGAATATAGTTGAAGACCTTACTTTGACTACTTACTGACGCAGGCGGAACTGTGGGAAAAAGCTAGTAATTTATAATTCCCTAATAAAAACCACCGAACAAACAAGATTCAATTACAAATCAAATCAAATCCAATCCACGTAAAGTAAACACAATAAAAACATAATTGGTATGCGAAAGATCTGCTATAATGACCGCAAAAGATCCATCAATTTGAACACATAGACAAATTGCAGAATAAACCGTAGTTTAATTAAATATAGCTAGTAATGTGCGCGTGAGTGAGATGAATGCGGTGCATTGGTGTAACTGGCCAGTGGGTTCCGCTTTGGGCAAAGGATTCGGTCCCAATTTCCCGTTGTGTTATTTGCAGCTTAAGATTCAATCCCTGTGTGCCGTTGTCTTATTTGCCTGCACATTTGGGCCATTTATGGACAAAACTTATGATGATGATAATGACGTTTAACTTCAGCAATAATAGTTCAGGTGCCTTACCATCACCTCTAATAGCAGGGCAGAAACGAGTGAGCAAGCGAGATGTCGCCTTACAGCTTGTATTGCGCCATCTCGTTCACTCACTCGTTTCTGCCCTGCGTTAGAGTTGATGGTAAGGGCACAGGACTCTATTGTAAGCTTGCTATGTGATTTTGTACCTTGTTAATATGTTACATAAATAAGTTATAGCCCGACCAGAAAAATAGCAGCCTTGGTCATATTGCGAAAAAAATATTTAAACTAATTTCTTTTACTGGCAATTAGGTATTCAAATAGCTTTCCGTCATCTCAATTTCATCTGTCAAAATGAGACAGGTGTGGACGTTGTGTTGTGATTATCAAATAAAATTATTTATCAAAATGTTAAAAATAATACACATTATTTTACTATATAATAATGAGAGAAGAGTGATAAAAATATGTTAACATATTTGATGCGCATGAAAACGAAGGATTGATTTCTATTTCATTAAATGACAATGTCAATTTTGTTTTTGACATAAGACATACAATTTATTTATTTATTGTAAAGCTAAAAACATCGGTTTTCACCTCTTACAGTATCTAGACAACATGTTTCCATCTAAAGGCGATCAGTAGCGACGCCAATGCAGGGTTTTTATTTTCCTGGTCGGGCTATACCAATAAAATAGTTTCAATGATTTTCCGCAATATGAAGCCACTGTTAAGGCATTGTCAGGGAAGTTTTGGTCATTACAAGTATAGACTGCCAAAGTCGATACGCTAAGAAGAAGAATACGGCGAAGTCAACTTTTTTTAAAATTTTACTAGTCAGCCTTAATAATCGCGAAAACATTGGCAGCTGTTCAAACAATTATACCTTATAGGTACAATGAGAAATTTCTTCCAGATAGCTTTTCTATTTTACCATACAGAATTGGCTAGTCAACTAAAAAATAAATTGTGTATTTTATATATTTTATTGATAGAATAGACTATTTTGGAGATACAATTTAAACGAAAAAATTCTTAAAATTATATTTATTTTATTATTTAATTTTAAAGATTTTATAGTGATGACGTCACGCAGCTCTAATGGCCATTTCGAACTGCAAGATAGCAAAAATTATTAAGGTATTAAAAAAGATATATGTCAGTGTCAAATATCAAAGTCAGGGTGGACCGCGGCCGCGAGTTGGTTTCTTGTTTGTTTACAATCGCCAAATATTTAGGTACCTACCCCATTTCTCGTATCTATTGCATATTGGCCTGTTTATTGGACTTTACTGCCGTATCTTCATCCGTTGACATCTGATTTTTCAATAATTTGACACCGATTCTTCATTATAATGTATGAATGAATGTAATGAAGATGTAATTAGGGTATTTATGGGTTATGTTTACTTGAACAGAGATGACATTTGACATGGGTGACAAGTACGTGAAGCGCTTAATTAGCGCTACCAAACAAAAAATATTTATTCACTACGCTGTGCTGCCAACCTAAAAAATTAAATGTGAATAGCCGGAAGTTATCCGGCTACGTCAACCTTGCTAAAAAATGAAAGTCATTGGGTTTTCTGCGATTTTCTTAAAAAATACTTGCTTATCTAAAGATCTGATTAATGTAATCTGTTCCCTAAGCTTATTCCTCGAAATGGTTTACGAATTAGACATTTTCATGAAAAAGTTTACTAGACAATTACTTAATTTAGAGCAAACAGGAGTAAACTGTCATACATTGCGCTGGAGCAATCGTATACTACACTCGGGCACTCAGGCAAATAAAATAAAATCAAGCATGTAAATTTTTGGATAGCCATTTAGGACTCGACAAAATCGAAAAAGTATGGTATGTACGTAATACGCATATTTGAAATGTAGGTATTTATTTATTTTGATAACAATACTTGATAGGAAAAGGAGAAAAACCTAAAGATGTATTTTTCATTTATTTAAATACCACACCATTTACACGATCAATACAGCAGAAAATAAAATCTAAGGATATACTTTTTGGCATTAAACAGCCATTTAGATTTTTTAAATTTAAATTTTTAATCTGACCTGAATTTTTCTTTTTAAATCTGAGGAATATACTTATCTGATATTGGTTTGAACTATTTTTGTGTTGTACAATAGAGATTTTGATTTTTGGCTTATCTTCAGTCGGATGAAAAATATAATATATGGCTCGTTTAAAATCAAGCGTCCCAGTGTAACATCAGGCCCCGTGATGCGCGTGCGCGACCCTACAACCTGCGCGACGCGCATCCAATTTGTTACCCGCTTTCTCGGGATTTGGCAAGCAGATGGCAATACCTGATAGGCTCAAATTCTAAATTATCTGTGCTACGTCCAGTTCTCTATATAGTTTATGGACGCAAGGTGAAATTTAGAGGCTGAACCATGGCTAAACAAAACCATTATGATGTTTCAGATGTCTTGTTTGAGGAAGAAGGTCGTGTTGCTCTATCAATGTTTTTCCGGTTGGGTCTATGATCACAAAGTCTATGGTTTAGGAGTCTTCATTCGATCAAAAGACTACTATAAACTTGGAATGGGGAAATATATTCATAAAATCTAAATAAATATGATTTTTAACGCGGTTAATGATAACGGAGGTTTGAAGGAACTATATACATATCTGGTAAATACCATCATATTTGGGTAAACACCGGTCGGGCAGTACTTAGGAAGGTCGCTGTAAAAGTGTATGGGTATCAAAATGAACATTATTTTTATTTAAATAAGGTTTCCGATACAGGTAGGTAGACAGATTTAAATTAACAAAGATAGATTAAAATGAGTTTTAAAGATCGGGACAAGTGGCGAGAACTTGTTCATCATAAAGATGAAATATAAAAACCCAGAAAGAAAGATGAGAAGCTGTTCGTTGGGAACATGATCCTCACACATTACAGAGACAGAGAGAGAGAGAGATAGGTTACCTGGTTACCAAAAATTGAAGCTGTAGTAGTCCCAAGATCTAGATGCACGCGGGGAATAAAATGTGCGAGTGCAGCGAAGCATATTGCTCGTCCACTCACACTTATGGGTCTTATGGCTACACGTAGTGAAGCATAACGCGCGTATCGATTTGTTATCGACAAATGTTTTTAAAATCAAACTATAAGTCTTATTTTTTGTTATGTCTTATTTATATGCGTTTAATATAAATAAAAAATATTGTTTTTAAATAAAATAACGATAAATAATAATAATTAACTACATTGCTAATTATAAAATTACATCAACGAGAGTAAATTTGCAATATACCAACGGTTTCAAAATTACCCTCATTAACAAATGAATAATAAAAGTGATCGTAATTGTCTGTAAAAGTCTTCTAATTATTTTGATGTGCCTCAAAACAATTAGAAGATTTTTACAGACTTAACCCACTATTTTTTTTTCTATCAATAGCACGTGCTCAACGCAAGCGCAAAGCATATTTTATGATTCCGCATGCAGCGAGATCTTGCGACTACTATAGTCTCTATTATTGCAACAAATGTTCGTTCCACAGTACAGTGAGCCAATAAAAGTATTCACCCTTTGGTGATAGCCATCAGGTTGGACTATAGGTGGTGGTAGACTTTAATATGTGGCCCACTGTACACGCGAAACAAAGGAGAATGTCAACCTACACTTACAAGTTAATCACTGCTAATGGATTCAGTCGTGTGGGTGGAATGCTATTGGTGGATGTTGTGATCGGCATTATGCTGTACTTGTACAAAAACAAAAAACATTGCAAAATAGTCATTTCTTTTTCATGGTGATACATTTCTTATATATAAGAAGAAATATTTTTTTTCAGTAGCTCGTTCAGCTCAGTAATCGAGCGTGACCCGCGTATCCTTAGCGAATGCGCGTGTCAAGAGACGACGTGACGCGACCACTATTGGATTAATCGCCATTTTTGTGGCATTTTCTATCTTGAGCTCCTCCGTGCATCGGAAGTCCCGTTAAGCCGTTGGTCCCGGTTGTTGTCGATAGAAAGGAATCGTGAGGCTGTGTCAGATGCCTTAGGGCAGCCTGAAAATTTTTACAGTGTTGGCCACTAACACACCTCAGGTCATGTTCCTGTAGATCTGGTTTCACTGTAAAAAGGGTTACAGAGGACAAACGGCAGTCGCTCCATTGTAATTACCAGTACCGCCAAATCTACGACCATGACTTACAACAGCGTACCCTAGGCTCCGAAGCGTAAGCTGACGACGCAACTAGGAATACACGCTAGGATAATAAAAAAGAATTTTTTTTCAATAGTTTTATTTACTTTATAAATCCATTGAACTCTGTGTAGATCACTAGTTTCACTCTTTTAATATTATTTTTTTATGAACAATACGAAAACTAAAATAAAGATAAGATGGAGACACCGACCGTGGTGTCTCCAAACGGGAAACCCACCCGTAAATAGCACAAAATATGGTGTATGAACTTGGAGTATGATGAATGAAAGTACGAGAGGCGGCGAATGTGAGAACTGGCATGAATCCAGACGCAAGTAGCCACAGGCACCAATTCTATTGGTGGTAGCAGTATAATTATTAAAAAAAAATAAGAAGAGATAACCTGAACGTAATTTGCAATTGCACTTGCCAAGGACGCATTGAGTATTTAAATTAAAAAAAAACAACTCCAATAAAGTATTTTAACTCTTTGTCGAAATGATAGAGTCCAATTGAAAAAAAAACGCTTCGATCTTTGGATCACGATAAATTGGTTGCTTCACTCTCGCGTAACACCATCAGCCGGGTAAAGCCCGCCGTTGTAGACACTGTGTCTCTCTGTGTCTCAGTCATTTGTCCACCATAATTACTGCCCCCAAACGATCTTCGGATAATATAGTGAAAGGACTCTATTGTACCTTTGAAAATTATACGGAGTGGGTAGAGAAAGGTTGATGTGTTGTGGTCTGCTGGTAGTGTGGTGTCTACTGGTAGACATTTGTGGGTATCGTATAAGGTGACATATTACTGTCCGATCTTAAAAGTTTCTAAATCAATCTAATAATAATAATTCTTTCTTGAGAATGCTTCTGTTGGCAGCAACAGAAGTATGATAAGTATCAAGAAATTGATTTATTGATGGACGGCAGGCATTTATTTCTATTTCCCTATCTCTACTCAAATCGAACTACTGTCTTTGGAAGTCCTTAAGGTCATCGCTCCAACGCTTTCTGGGTCTGCTCTGTTTACGGCGTCCACCTTTAGGTATCTAAGCACTAGTAGAGGGTCGGGGGATACCTTCGTCCAGCAATGGGACGTAAATAATTTAATCATCATAATCTGAACGTCTTCGGTTTGCATCCTCAGCTGTTTCCTTTGGAGCCCAGGGTCTGCTTTCTTACTTTTACGTCTCCACTTCGCCTGGTCTTCAGCAAATAAAAATAAAGTAAAAAGGTTATATTCAAATATAACTACCAGTAAATTTTGTTACGTAGACTTGTCTCCCTGTTGGCGACGGTTGTCGAAGGAGACAAGGCACCATTGCCTAAAGTGGCTATACAAACCATAGAAATTGTCGTTCCGTTTCATACTAAATCTACTTACTACCCATCTACTATGATTTATGCAGATTTCTCAAATCTAGCACATTGCCCGCCTCACGTAATCGGGTCACCAGCATCCATTTGTCTGTTGCAAAACAATAAAGTCAGAAGTCCATTATATTTCTAATCATATAGTTTTGGACTCCGCACCTTTGTAAGTGCGATTTTTTATTACCAAGTTGCGCCTACGCATGTATTGTTTCTTTCTACAATACCGTCATAAATGGGCGTTGTTTCACTTTCATTTTTTCTACAGTTAATTTACTATTATAATTTATTTTCATGCTATTTGTGTTACGTGGTTTTATCTACCCATAGACAATCCATACATTGTAGATCTTGAAGAAAGTTTATCTAAAAAAACTATATTTTGTTATAATATGTTTTCGTACTTTTTTGTTCACATTCATTTTCGACAATATCTTTAATGTTCAGATATGGGCCTGTTACGATATTATAATTACTAGTAGCATCGCCAGTTAGTTTAGCCTTAGTGCGTCTAGACTCGTGCCTTTTCCCAGAATGAAAAGTACCCAATATACATCACTGTACTGCCAACTATGTGCATGAGAAATTTCAAAAAGATTGGAGTGCTTGTTTGATGATTTGCATGTCAAAAATCGTTCGACTCGCCGATTATGTCGAATGAAAATCATTTTATATAATCGGTGATACATTCCAGTAGATTAAGCGAAAAGAGGTAACAAATAAACGAACATACTTCTGCCTTTATAAAATAATAAAAAATTTAGGATAAGTAAACCTTCAGTGCTTCAATACAAATGATGATGATAATCAATAATGGATTGGACTTAGTTATATTGTCATGAAATCATATAATCTTTATCGTACCCTTATTCCATAATAAAGAATTAGAATTTTGAAATTTCGAATTTCATTTTAGATCACATTATACAAAGATGAATGAATGAATGAAGCTAATTAGAGTCCAGAATGAGCCGTAACATCGCAATAGTGGTAATGCTGGGGACGTGCGATGCACTATCAGCCAGTTCCCATGCTCGAGTTTATAAATGACCGGCGGGTCACCGTTGGCGATGGTCATCGCTGTCTCAGCCCTGGACACTCGGTGACAATGGTGTTTTGATAGAAAGAAATTTAGACGTGAAAGTCTTGTTATAAAAACTAAATAAGCCGTTTAGTTGACACCCTGACAGCATAGGCTTTCTTAATATCTTAATCGAAAATATCTACCACAGATTATTATAAAGATTTTAAAAATGTGCTCCAGAAGGTACTCAACAGATTTTATTAAACCTTTACATAGTCAATGACTGGAGGTGGAATATCAATTGTGATGGAAGGCCAATAGTTTATTAGGTTAAAGACGCTTCTAAGGATATATCACTTGCCAAAATATGTAAAATAATTTAGAAATTACAGCGAAACAGATAGACATAAACACGTAACCTTATTCTAGGCTTCGCGGCTTCGCCTTATTCGAATTTAAAATAAATATCATAAAAGTAAATCTTGAAACTATAACAATATTAAAAAAATTGAAATTTTTTATGCTAGTAAATACCAATAGATTTAACTTTCAATCTTAAAAATTTCCGGTTCAATTAAACCTTTTACATAAATCATTTACTAAAACACTTTTGCTCCCACCAGTACGTAATAAAAGCCCGTAACTGACATTGTAACTTTTTAGCGACGTCTGAGGAAGTTTGCGAGATAAGCTTGTTTTGTATGTTAACTGGTCGATTTCGCACTATCTCTATCTTATTTCTAGGTTCATCACGATTTTTCCTTGTGTTTTTTTTTCAAGTGCATGGTGTTGTTACCAGCTTCGCTTGCATTTTAGGCGAATGAAACGCTCACTGAGTCGTATCATATTCTAGTTTCCAGAGTCAAAAGACAAACATTAAAATTAGTCCGTCATTTAGGGAATCAAAATATATTAGTGACGTATTTTTTCTTTTGTCAATTGAGCGATAAATTATAAAGATATAACACATCAAAGTTTAGGAGTGGGGGCTCGTGACGTCACATATTGCGAAAAAGTGTAGCACACTGTGACGTCACGCGGAACTTTAATGCGCCATATCTTTACCATTCTTTGTTTAATTTTCAAAAGAAAAAATACGTCTACAATAGTTTTTGATTATCTAACTGACGGACTAATTACATTTTTTTAGGAAACTAGCCTATTGACGGATAAGTGACGCATTATTATGAACCTTTGATTAAAATTTAATAGTAGTTATAAACTAATTAATATTTTTTTTGTATGTAAGCCTCTCGCAAATTAAATATTTTTGATAGTTTACATAATCAGGGTTTTAGAGCCCGGAATCCACTAATATGTACGCTATGTCTCAGTTCCTTTAGGTTTTTACTGCCAATAATTTATCTTCATACGTGGGGCGCACTATAAGTTTCCGGAATGAATATGAAAAAATACTATTAAATGTACAAAATTAATTTATTGTTTTTCAAAATAATCTCCCTTGGCGTCTATGCACTTTTTCATTCGATGAAACCAGTTTTAATAACTTTTGTGCCACTCCTCTGTGGTGACCTCTGAAACGTGTTTTTCATACTCCTCGACAGCCTCTTCTGGTGATGAAAATCGTTGACCGCGTAATTGGTTCTTAATTTTTGGGAACAGAAAAAAGTCACAAGGTGCCAGGTCGGGACTGTATGCAGGATGACTCATGAGTTCTACATTTTTCGCCTTCAAAAAGTCGTTTGTCTGTCTGGCCGTGTGAGAACTAGCATTGTCGTGGTGCAGGATGATACGGCGTTTACGGTTATTTTTACGGAGTTCGTCAATAACTTCCGGCAAACAAATGGTCGTGTACCAGTCACTATTCACTGTACGACGATTCTCTAAAGCAACAGTAGCCACGTGTCCAGTTTTATTAAAAAAAGAAGCAATCATCCGCTTAGATGCACTTTTCACGCGCGCCACTTTGGTTGGTTTCGGCTCATCTTGAAAGACCCATACGCTCGATTGCTGCTTTGTTTTGGGATCGTAGCAATAAATCCATGTTTCGTCACCTGTTACTATGTCCCACACCAAATTTGACGCACCTTCGTTGAATCTGGTAAGCATGGCACTGCACCAAGTGACGCGGTCCGTTTTTTGAGCCTCGGTCAAGTTGTGTGGGATCCACCGCGAGCACAGCTTTCTCACACCCAAATGTTTGTGTAGGATTAATTGTATTTGACTCATGCCTATTTCTAAGGATGCGCGAATTTCATGGTAGGTCACATGCCTGTCTGTTTCAATCATACGGCGCACAGCATTGATGTTTTTGTTGGTCACAGCGGTGGACGGCCAACCATCGCGAGATTCGTCACTGAGATTGATACGACCACGCTTGAATTCTGCAAACCAGCTATAAACAGTTGTCTTGCATGGTGCTTCATTGCCAAAAGCTTTTTCAAGCCGAGCGATGCTCTGTTGAGCTGTCAAATTACACTTAAAATCGTAGAAAATCATACTACGAAAATTTTCCCGAGTTAAATCCATGTTGATGCAGACACACAATTTTTTAAATGGCGCCACAAGGTAAAAACAAAAGACAGTCAGATGAAACAAACTGCATTCTACAGCCAAAGAGTTCTATTTTCAAATGTTGCAATAAATTTTTAAATATTGTTTATGTAAGTGGCCAGTTCCGGAAACTTACAGTGCGCCCTATGTAGTTCTTCGTACTTGAGATATTATCAAAAATATAAATTTTAACGTACGAAATCCTGTCAGCTGACCACTTGATTTGTTTGAGAGGTCAAAAATATTCTCAGTTTTCACTTATTTTTTACTAGCTTTTTCCTGCAGCTCGGCTTGCGTCAAGATGTAGGCGCCATATTTGACCCCGGGTGTTCACTTCAACTATATGTAGTTCCGTTCAGCGGAAACTTTCGCACTTAAAATATTAGTATGGAAGTATGACTGGAAAGTCTGTCTTTCTGTCAGTTTGTCTATCTGTTACGCTTTCACGGCCAAACCGCTGAACAGATTTTGATGAAATTTGATATGAATATACAATACAATACAAATACTCTTTATTGCACCAAAATACAAATTTCACAAAACAATTTATGTACATAAAAATTAAGGTACAAAGGCGGACTTATCGCTACAGCGATCTCTTCCAGTCAAACCTTAAGGTGGATGGAAAAAACGTTGAACAAGGCGAATATAGTTGAAGACCCGAGGTCAAACATAGGCTACTTTTTGACGCAGGGGGAGCAGCGGGAAAAAGCTAGTACTCTATAAAGCTCTAAGGCCATAAACCATCCTCCCGCACAAACGTGGCTAAACACTCAATGCTCTTTCAATTACACCATATCGTCATAACTCCTAGATTATAGTAACACTAACTAACTACCTACGACCATGAGTCATGGTGAGATCGCGGTGATGAAACTTTTACTCACAATTTAGTTGAATGCAAATGTGCATTTAGAAAGACATTGCCTATTTTTCTACCGATATTAAATCCTCGCTTTAAAATATTGCAATGACAAATTCTATAAATAAAAGAAGTACAAAATTTAAGTAAAATGAACAAAAATTTAATACATTTTTAACCTCCAAATTACCAGTCGCGCTCAGAGTCGTTATTGACAATTAAAGTAAATCTTCATACTCAAATGGAAAATTATCCGTTAATAGAGGAAGATTTTTTTTAAAATTTATACTCATTAGTCAATTCGATCTGAAAATTTTATTTGAGTTTTATTAATTTGCTTCTAGTCATGACACTGTGTGCGGCGGTAAGTATATAAATGATCAATAATTACTGAAATTTAGACAAATTATACATAGATCTTGACATAAATGTAATTAAAGTTTTTATGACATTTACTTTCATAGACTATCCCCTAATATTGCAATTAAAATAATATCGCTTAAATCCAAGTGAAATTATTATCCTTTTAAATCATAGTAAAAATATTCAAAACTGTCATTATCATCGCCACACTCATGTCATATAACCACTCACGTAGCCCCAATCTGACATCTGACAGATACCATCAGTTCCCATGGCTCGGAAACCAGGCTAAACTTGAATCTATGGAGGGCTTGTTTTCGACTATTTTGTAGCTATTGACCCACTGCTGGGCAAAAGCCTATCATCCTTTCCTTCATAAATCTCTCTGTCTTCACAGAGACATTTTCCTCTTAGATTCTTCGAAATTTAAAAAAATTGTCATAAATAGGTTATTAAGCGAAGATTAAAGAACGGAGGAAGAATTTCAAACTATTGTATTAGGATAAAATGTACAGTTTTATCTAATCTATATTACATAGGTATAGATTTATTTAAATGGAATAAGCATAAACAAATAAAACTTAAATAAACTTTTTAATTAAATATAAAATTAGTATTACCTATTTTGTAATCTGTAGTAACTAATACTTAGCTTTTGTACCCGACTATTGAAGAGCCTAAGAAGGGCTAAACGTTAAGATGTGGTCGTCATATTTTATGAACAAAAATACACTATTACCTTGATAGTTTTAAATTTAACTAACAAGTACTAATAACCGTGCCAGCTAACATTGGTCACAAAAAAATTATAAAAAATACACAAAAAAAAATATTTAGAGGAAAAAAAGATTCTCTCCGGCGGGGAATCGAACCCCGGTCTCCCGCGTGACAGGCGGGGATACTGACCACTATACTACCGAAGACTTGTTAGTCTTAATGAAATTTGACTATATAAGCCGTTGCAGTGAATACAACGGCACTACGCATGCGCGTCGTATCGTAGTCGAGCAGCTACGTCACTCGATGACGCAACATTTTATTTTTAGCTCGAGTCTGCTTGTATTCAAACTATTAAGTATGTGTAGTATTTTGCCCGCGGCTTCACTCGCGTTTGTAGTATAAATCAGTACTATTTTTGAATGTATGACACATTATGTCAATTCAAAATCATTCGAGTCACCGAATTTGCGTGCGTCATACTTTTCAAAAATAAGCACTCCAGTGGATATAAAATGGCCACTTTGCACGAATTACAATATGATCACATTATGAATCATTGCAAATCTTAAAATAACCACATTTTAGCAGTTCATGAAATGAATCATTTCACGGCAATTCTGCTGTTTGACGGAAAGTCTTACTTTTCGTGAATTGTTTGTGAATTGCTTTACCTTATTGCCAGGCATAAAAATAATCTTTGTTTTTAGATAGCGTGTGTACTTTTACGCTTTTTTTAGTTATATAAGTTTTTCTAACCTATAATGTTATACTATCATTAATTTACTGTAGAATTATAAATATCAATAAAAATATTAAATTTACTATCATTAATTTACTGTAGAATTATAAATATCAATAAAAATATTAAAATCTATTTTTATTTTATTTCTATAGCAATACTCACACTAGAAATGATTCAAGAAATGAATTGAATTATAAATTTGAAACGTCAATGTCAAAATTTGCAGAATTGCTAAGCTTCGCAATTCACGAAATGATTCGTTTTGATGAATTGCTCAAAGTGGCCATTTTAGACCTAGGGTACTTTTTTCCGTGATAAAAGGTACCCTATATTCGTTGTTTGCAAAATAATGATGCGTAATAAAGTACCTACGCGAAATTTCAGGAAGATTAGTTCAATAGATGAAGCGTGAGCTCATTACAGTACTTACAGTCTTATAAACACGAGGCAAATTTTAACAGGTTGTTGGCAAGATTAAAAAAAAATAAGAAAACAAATATGGATTCTGGAGTGCTATTTTTGAAAAGTATGATTCACGCAATATCAGCGAGTCGAATAATTTTTGTACGATACCTAACGATTTCATTTCAAAAATAGGCCTCCGGAATCATTTTGTATAAAAGGGTTCAAAATTCGTAATTTTTTTGTTAGTTATTATAGATTTTGTTTATGAGGTAAGTATAATGTGTACGTTTCGATTTCTTTCCACACCAACCTGACCTCAACACTTCTTAGAAAAGTCTAGAAAGAATATTCGGCTTTTATTATTGTATTTACAACATCCACTGTGATGCAGTGTTGTGTTCCTGCTGGTGAGTAGGGTCGCCAGGCTCCAGAGGGGTCGCTGTGGTGATAGCGGACAGGTCGGCAACGCGCTCGTGACATCTCCGGTGTAGCAGGCGTTCATAGGCTACGGTAACCACTTCAGTTGGGTCATACGCCTGTTTGCCTATTTAATTGTATAAAAATATACCACATGCCTAAGATCAAAGATTTATTTAAATTGAATTTTCTACAAGTAGGTAGGTACTTATTTTAACTTACCATAACTGCCTCCGTGGTCCAGTGGTCAAAGTTAACCTGGAGCCCGTAGCCGTGGGTTCGATTCCCAAGGGAAGCATACTTTGTTAAATTGTTCCCAATTGGGTTAGGATGGCTTCAATTAGGTACCTGATTGTTTGATATAATGATGATTCATACTTTGGAAGGTTTTTTGTACAACTTAGTAGGCAAACAGGCGTACGGCCCACCTGATGGTAAGTGGATAGCGTAGCCTATGAACGCCTGCAACACCGGAGATGTCACGAGCGCGTTGCCGACCATGAAGGAACTTTTTCACGCCCTTTTTGAAGGCTCCCATGTTATAGTCTCTAGGGCTAGGGAAAACTATGGCAGGGAGTTCATTCCATAATCACAGTGTACGAGAGAGGAAATTCCGTTTGAAGCGTCCTGTACGCGATAACATTGGATCCAAGGTATGGGGATATATTCCCTGACGATGGCGAGAGGTGCGATGGTAAAAAGTGGCTGTTGGCATCATGTCAAAAAATTCCTGCGAGTATAGCCCATTATACAAGCGGTAAAACACGCATAAGGAAGCGAAGTCTCTCCTGACACTCAAAGGCTCAATACCGCTTGTAATCACGGTAAGGTAAGTTAAGCCGTAGGTCCCGGCTGTCAACGTCAGAGACCGAAAGGTGTTTCCGAAAAAACTCTGATACCAGTGTGTACAGGAGCGACTGACCATGTAACCCACTTGATATGAATGAATAAATAGCTTACCATTAGCTATAGATCTAAAATATTCATATGCAAAACGAATTCATCCGTGCGGTTAAACTTCCTCATATCTCCAAAAGTCACGCCAGAAATCTCATTAACATATTCTGGTAAAACCATTGTAGACTTTAAAACTTCATCAGTCAGTCATCATACATACATTTTCATACAATACACATGGACAAAAACACAAAATCTACATGACAATGTAAAATGTGACCTACCAGTTTGACCTTTGACCTTGACCTCTGCGACCTATCGAGTTTGTTTGGGACGTGTGCTGGCGCAGGTGACCTCAAGATGTTCCATCCCATTTAAATATCGAATACTTCGTTGGTGTGCTGTTAAAATCATTTGAATTTTGTATGAGTGTTACTTAGACTGTGATTTAGTTTAGACTATTGTTTAAGTACTTACATGAATTGTGGATCTCGCTTGCCCCTTGCCCCCTGATTTGCGTCAGTCCACAGAATAATTAAGCCCCATGTTACTGTTACAGACTCTTGTTATGGCAATGGAGCTGGAAACTCAATGTCATGGATTCATTTTGGAAATAACATTAAATCCGTGTCCATACTATTTATATAGTACTAGCTGATCCGGCGAACTTTGTTCCTTAGAGTCAATAAATGAGCAGACTTTTGATTTTATCAAGGTCAATTTTTTTATTTCGATAATTAATGTAAATTAAAAAAGCAAGTATTTTAATGATTATTTATTTTCCATGTATTTTAGTGTATGGGTTCCACTCTTTAGTGAAGCACCTTGAGATAGACTACATTCTTCGTTTTATTATCAAGCGCAAGAACAAATAACGCCATGGGAAAAACATAGATTTTCTAGATTCAGACCACAAACTTTTAAGGATTGGCCTTGTGATTTGTTTATGGTCATGGCGAATGCAAGACAGATCAGAAATTGAAGTCGTTTAAACTCAAACGGCATGTCGGTTGGGATCATCGGGATACTTGGAATGAGAACTTTGAATTTTCCTTTGACTATCGTCGCGTAAATCACATTCCCACGGGATAAAAAAGTATCCTATGTCCTTCTCCTGGTTCTAATCTACCTCCTACTATAATTAACCATAGACTACATTACGTTTAGCTGTCTGTTGCGTTTTGTTATACCATGTTTAACAAATGAACGGCTAGACTGTTTTTTTATTGATAAATTGCTTTCAGTTGCGTTTTGTTATACCACGTTTTATGTCACGTCCCACGAAATAAAAAGTATCCTATGTCTTTCTCCTGGTTCTAATCTACCTCCCCACCAATTTTCAGCCAAATCAGTTCGGCCGTTCTTGAGTTATAAATAGTGTAACTAACACGACTTTCTTTTATATGTATAGATTTACCTATTTAGTATAGTAATCGTATTGTAACTTTATTTGTACTTTACAATACAACACCTATTATTAACTGCCTCCGAATTACGTAGAATTTATGAACTTGTCTTCAAGATATCTAAAATTCCCATTTATGAAATTTATTTGATTGCTACTTGGGGGTCACCGTGGTCCAGTGGTAAAGGCGTTTGCCATAGACCCACAGTTCGTGGGTTCGATTACCACGAGAAGAATACATTATTTAGTCGTTTCTAGTTACGTTAGGCAGTATAATAATTAATTAATGAACGCTTTATAGCACCATTTACTTATATAAAAAATACAGCACTGAATCCAATCAACAATAAAAAGAAATGAGTCCGTCTTTGCAATTATTAAGTAGTTAAAACGAAATAATATGATATTTCCATTTTTAAGTAAGTATACTTAGATAAAAGCCGAACATATCTGACATCAGGGTTCACAGGGTCGATTGACCATGTTAACCCACTCGATATGAATGAATGAATGAATAGCCGATGCAACCATCTTGACTCATCTACAGAAAGGCTGTCGAAAGTGTATTTTCTGTGAAAGCCGGAATAACCCGTAACTCGTACTTTACGGCACTTGTCTTGATAAAACAATCAATAAATATGTTATTACTAGAAAACCTTTTGGAAAACAAACATTTATATAAGTTATGACTCTTTGTTTATCCTTGTCTAAGTTCAAAAGGTTTTGAAATATTTTCCTCTCTCATTTTATCGTTAAACCGTGATTCAAAGCTCAAGGTTCGATTTCCTACTTTTTGTACTCCAATTTGTACAGTCTTCAGCAACCTTGATTGTGAAATCATTTAAACGCATATGGCCGATGAGACAGAAAGATTGTTTTCGAATGGTCACCACGCAAGCGAAGCGGACAAGGTCCGAAGCAAATGCAGCAGGCCGCTTCTAAACGATCTTATTGGACATAACTGCGGCTGATATGATGACGTTGAATTCCAGTCAAACCGTACAACAGACGAACACGCATACCCCGCTAAGCTAGGAGAAGCTTGATATCTCAATAGAATAAGATAGTTGGGAGACAGTCAAAGAAATGACCTTTGTACTCTGTAAAGTTTCAAGTATAACTTAGCAAACCACATCCCAACAACCACTCCAAATGTTTATGTATGAAGCCGTCAAAACCTAGCACAAATTGCCCAGTACCCATATTCGTAAACGAGACCCCTATTGTACGGAACCATTTTCTGGATCAGATCGCTCCTACCCAGATAGCCCTCTTAGACGATTTATTGCAGCTAGTAAGTATTGAATTTTAATGGTTATTATTCAAAATATTCTATTGTGGTCGAAAATTTTCCGTTTGCGAGCTGAATATTTAGTGTAGCGGTATGTACGATTGTCAATTGTAAGTAAATAATCTTGTATGTTGCTGGGAAATTATTTTAGGAAGATTGTTTTGCGTTATAATATAATGCGTTTTGTGGAATTGTGTTTGAACAAGGATAGGCAAAGGTCGTTTTTAAAAATATTTCTATATGTCACCCCTTTTGTAGTACCTGATATAGCACTGCGTTTTAGTGAACCCTGGGTAAAAACTTAGCTTAGGAATCTATGGGAATATAACTAATAGTCCAAAACGACGATGACTAATGCTATGTTTTTATGATCGATTTTAATGTTTGATTGTTCTTATTATATTTTACTAATAATAATAAAAAACCCGCTCACAAGGCAACTCACAATGGCGAAACGGGAGCCGCACGTCTCGGCACCCTTAGCCTATCATTCCAATGTTGCCCCTCTGTTGCCAAACGCGGGGACTATTTGGGGGGCCCATTTACTGAGTGGCGAGTCACCGCCTGCAACTAATAGTCAGTAATCATGCATGATTATAGCATGTGTCCGAATTTCTATTAGAATAGCCCAGTTTCATCTCCACCCAAACTTCATCACTATCCATACTAATATTATAAATGCGAAAGTCTGTCTGTCTGTTACGCTTTCACGGCCAAACCGCTGAACGGATTTTGATGAAATTTGGTATGAATATAGTTGAAGACCTGGGGTCAAACATAGGCTACTTTTGGACGCAAGCGAAATAGTTCCTACTCCTGCCAAGACCTGTTCATGGACATGTCATCTATAATTGATATAGCCGTGGACGGGTTTGGGCAGGAGCACTACATGACATCAACTTCTCTAAACTTCTCTACGCGTTGGATCCATATCCCCTCGCAAGCCTCTCAAAGGACCGGGGCAACCCGTGAATCCCAAGAGGAGATACATAATAATAAAAAAAAATTATTGCACCAAGAACTAAAATAATATAATAATATATAATAAATACCTATCTATGTACAAAGGCGGCGTAGGTATTACAAAAGTAATTTCTTCCAGGCAACCTGGTAAGCAAAGGAAATGTGTACAAAAATAACACAGGTAAGGTGCAGCGACACATACCAACAACTCAAAGATACGAGATGCAGAACTACAAAAAGTATTTATAATAAACGTACACTCTATATCAATAAAAATAAACATACTTATATACATACATACATACTTAGTATATATATATAAATAAACGAATGACGCAACACACACACACACACACACAAACTGCCCCTTCTTAACTGTCCGTTGATTGTGCCCAAATGATTAATTAAGACGTTATTGGTAAAACGTTTTGCGGTTGAAGAGAATAGAACACTTCTTTTCTTTCCGTGGATATTGCAAGAGGCGACAAAAGGATCAATTGAGTCCACATTATATACGAGTAACTTACTTTTAAGCAGGCATGAAAATAATACCAAACGTCATTACATTCCAGAATTACATTTGACATTACAAAGAAATGCAAATTGGATAATGATGAGTAAGTACACAAACCAGAGTATAAGCTTCAAGCTTTTTCCCTGTTCTTCACGTCACAATATCAACTCATGCGCCGTGTCCCGCAATGGAACAGTGACATTTAACGCCGCCGTGTCGTGCCTCACCTCACCTTACCTCACCTCACGCCACCGGCACCCTTCTTGCTGACCGCTCGACCTCAGGTTTTAACGACCCAGGTGTCTATAGAGCATAGCCGTGATGAGAATGACCCATTTAAAAAATACAGTATTATTTTTAATGCACACACTGAAAAACAAATCTAATTTTCTTATATCTATCTAACATATCTATTTGTTTAAAACAGGCTTTTAAAACACTCACCAAAAAAGATTTTTGGCCTTCCATAGAAACTCATAGAGAGGATTTAAGAGAAGATATTTTTTTCTTATTTCTATACTAATATTATAAAGCTGAAAAGTTTATTTGTCCGTTTGAAAAATTCTTTCAGTGTTGGATAGCCTATTTATCGAGGAAGGCTGTATGCCTGAGCGAAGTCTAGCCTACGGTGACCACTTACCATCAGGTGGGCCGTAAGCCTGTTGGTCTACTTAATTGTATAAATAATTACCAGATTACTCCAACTTAGTTAATTGTGTACAAATGCATACTAAATATTGTGCTTAGTGTTATCGTACTAAAAAGGGTCTTGAGGAATGTAGATTTAAATTTCCGTTTTCCTCTGGTAAACCCACCTACGTAAGAGCAGCGGGGATTGGGAAATAGTGACTACAGATCGAACTTTGGTGATTATGGTGCAATTTGACACTTACACTGGGCCAAAAATTAACAATTCAGCGCGTATAGCGGCCGATATAAACATACACTCGAACTTGGCGTTTTAGTGAGATCACTTGCTCCAGAACACAGTTTCCTCTTATATTAGCATGGGCGGTGACCATCCACAAATCGCAGGGTTTGACACTGCCAAGGGTGGTTGTAGAATTAGGAACTCGTGAGTTAGCAGCGGGAAATTCCTCACCCCTTTCTCGCTCTCGCCGGCTAGCGGACATAGCCCTGGAGCCTTTTAAATTAGAGACCGCCTCCCCAGATTATGTACAATGAAACTTCTTCTTTTAAGAAAATAGGAGGAAAACCGATTAAAAAGCTTGCAAATTTAAGGGGTGGGTAAAGGGTTTAAGTAAGGAAGGGTAAAGGACTACGGCATGTTTATGGGTAAATGATGGGTCTTTTTAATATTTTTATGGCATTGGTAGATTGGTTTCAAAACTCTTAAAAGGCTCTGTTAAGCGGGAAACAGTAAAATAATTTTAAATTTTGTTAAATAAGAGCTCGCGACATCTACTGTTCTCCCAGAACCACTAGTTTTAAAATTAGACGTAGTTCGAAATTCAATGCTAAATTCATCATAAGTCTAGAACAAAGCATACGGCCTGCGCCCACGCAGCTGTCCTCACAATAGCCCCATATTAAAACATTATTCAAGCGGCCATTATCATAATAAATGTAAATAAAGTCAGGCTACATACACATTGCTTGCTGTTAATAATATATTCGATATTGATTTAGGTTTTATTATGATGAAAATATTCTATGGAAAAAGATTTGCCTTTGCCCAGCATTGGAGCAATATAGGTTAATAAAAAAGATGAATTAGTTCCAAGCCTTTGGAATCCGGTGGAAGAAGAAACTGTCCAGATCAAGTTAAGGACGCATTTAGTGTGAAGTGACGTCACTGCTACTTGTTTTCGTGCATACAAAGAAGGACGTCCCCACCACGCTCCTACCCACTTTTCTTAATTTTAATTCAATATACGATTCATGGAAGAAAATTTTCAAAATGATCAAGACGAGTACACCAGTCCTTTGGTTGCGTATTTTGAATACATAATCCATCTTACTTGCGAAATGGAGATTCCGCAAACTTGTAAAAACCTCCTCAATACATGAGGTCAGATTAGGGCTGTCAGATCCGAGCTTTTCCGGACTGGTCTGGTAATCATTTTTAGCCCAAATTATTGTTTTTCTAGTTATAGTTGTATTGTGTTTTTTTTTTGCCTAAAAATGGTGTTGCGCCGTTCAAAGAGGTATATTCTGCTGGTTAAGAAAGAGAGATGACAACCCTAATCACGCTTCAAATTATTATGTAAAAAACAGGAAAAGTTAAAATTTGATTTGCTATGTAAAATAAGATCTAAAGAGCAATATATACTTCAAGCTCATAATTAATTGTTACTATTTTTGCCCGGTGGGAGCGAAGTCGTGTAAGTGGGCTTTATCTACCGAGTACAGTAAGTTTTTGCTTATCCCTTGGGATTCTATGACTTTATCTGGATGGAATATATTTTAAACGCTTTCCCATACATTGTTTCCACGCATTTCAAATATCATAGTTATCTGCCAAGTAGATACATTTTTGCTTATCCCTCGGGATTCCTTTATTTTCCCGATATGATTTGTACTTAACATGTTGACTTGGTACGTAAGATAGGTTCATACCAAATTTTAAGTCAATCGGTGCAGTGGTTTTTAAATTAACCGCCTCATAGAACTGCTTTGCTTATCCCTCGGAATCCTTTTATTTTTCCGGGATTAATTGTACTTCAGTCGTTGACCCGGTGTATAAGATAGGTTCATATTAAATTTCAAGTTAATCAGTTCACTAGTTTTCCTAAGATACGCGCACAGAAAGACAAAAATTCCAAACAAATTCGGCCCGGCTACAGTTTATTCTATGTATAGATTATGAGTGTAAAATGATGTTAACATAGCAATTACAAGATCTTATACCACAAACAGCCTAAGGCAGGCAACATTTACTTCAACACACAACAACAACAAAACACAACTACTGTACAACTTATTAGAATAAAATAGAATAGAATATATCTTTATTGAGAAAGCTATCACAACACATAAGCTACATGTTTATAATGTACGTAACAGACGTCTCAATAGGTGGTGGCTCAGTGATACGCTAGACATGCAGGCATGCCTAGCACTGATTTTCAGCCACCACCTTCTGAGGAGTCCCGGGACAAAGATTTAAACCCAAATAACATAATCCTTGAGTGGTGTCTTACTACCATCACACACCCCCATCCAAGTCTGAGATTCAAACAAATCATTGAACAACTTCAAAAAAATAATTATACCAAAAAATAGTATGAAATTTGTATGTTTATAAATCGGCAGCCGGGATTCAAACATCGACCCGACGAAGAAGAACTCCAGGTTGGTAGATCCTCGGAGATGGTAACCCTAGCTCAGGTTGCGGTGGAATGCGCTTCTCACAGTAAAACGAAGCCTGTAGAGCGTCTTCAAAGGTCGAGAGCTGACCGATAACGACTGTGGCCTTCCCGAAACAGTTGTCCGTTGCACCATGCGCGTTATAGTATAAGAGCTTAGTACTGAGAATTTGAGGAAAAATTAGAAATGTGTTTATTGTAAAGATGACTGGCAAAGCATGTTTAAAGCTTTTAAGCTTGCTTGAATATAGTTGAAGACCCGGGGTCAAACATAGGCTACTTTTGGACGCAGGCGGAGCTGGAGGAAACAGCTAGTACATAATATATTATTAAATTAAAAATAAACCTTGGCAAATATTACATGTATCGAAACTTATATTTCAGACCTCAAAAACAATGAAATTAATTCTTTAAATTATCTGCTTGTGGAAACGGGCTCGCAAGTATGTATGATATATTTTGATAGTAAGCTCTTAGCCTATGTCTTTGAGAACGTGCGCGAGCCGCCAATAACACTACTAATTCTCTTATAGTACTTATATTAACTATTATCTTCTTCTTAGCGAGTCGACTCTGGCAAAGTTAAATTTGGGAAGACCAAAATTCCGCCACCCTCGTAAAGGTCCCCGAGAGTGCAGGTGACTGGGCACTCAGGGCAAGATAAAAGATGCGCCATAGTCTGGGGAGAGGCACCACAGCGGCAGGAGTCCTCCGAACTATAACCCCAGCTGAACATGTTTTCCCTGCACCGGCCGACCCGAGTTCTGATTATTATAATCTTCATATAACCGACGTATGGAATATAGTAAGCTAAAATAAATTGTGTATAAAAGGTACATTTTCTCACAAGTGACATTTTTATTTTAAAACTACTACGTAAAACTAAATCCTTCCCAATTAAAAAAAAAAAAAATTATTTGAAAGCTGTTAAAAATTTGACTTGGCATACAAATCTAGTGATCAGCTGGTAGGATTTTATATGGGAGGTCGGAAAATTCTAGACTTACCAATTTGCTTTGGGCTTAGAGGTAATATTTTTAAACGGATCCACACACAACTTGATACACGTGTTCCTCCAAAATTCTGTATATTTTTGTTTTGTCTTATCTCCAATAAGTATTAGTGTACTTTAGCTCCAATTTTTCGTCACGAGCTTTTACTAGTGTATTTTCGTGGAGAAAAGTGAACCCTACTCCCAATTCGTCCAATCTCGTAAAAACATAACTGTCCTAGCGCAGTCAGCTAAAAATTACCCCACACGAACTCATGCACTGGCGAGCGCTTCCTGAATATTCATAGGCTCTGTAGTGTACACTGTACGGTGACGAGCATTAACATTTACACACATTTGTTCCTAAGTAATAATAAAACAAGGTCTAAAATTGAATACAATTGTATATTTGTTAATGCTCGTGACTGTACACTGTAGGCCAAGTCCTGGGCTGGGACCATGCGCGTGGGCATATCTGATTGCCGAGTATGTACGCCCGCTAAATTGTCTTGGTATCCTATGGAGGTCAATCAAAATTTTCCAATGGAGATCGGATTTTAACATTCACCCCATCTATTAAAACGTTGCATAGTTTTAAAGATTTAAGCATACATAGGGACAGACAGCGGAAAGCGACTTTGTTTTATACTATGTGATGATGATGTCTATATTGTCTATGTCTCTAGTATTGTCTAACCAGTAATTAGCCAAGCTTGTCCTGTGTTGTTATGCGCATGTTAATTGTGTTTACCGTTGTTTATTGGCCGTAGATTTGTAGCCTGCTTTGTATATGCATGTTTTGTTTATTGTCTTAATTCTAACAGGCCGCCTGCATTGTTTACTAGGTCTTGATTACTTTGACTTATACATACATATTAACCCTAAAGCCGGGTCTCCTGCGACCGTATTTTGAGTTTGCAAACACCAAACACGGAACATTTAACAAAATGTGGGCGTGGACTAGCAATTTTTTCCTACATAATGTGATGCGCGGCTGACAGAAAACATGTTTGAGGATGTTTTGTTATTTTTTGGAGCAGGAGGGGCTACTAGCAACCTTTTGTAAAATCTGATAAATTTTATTAATATTTTTATAAGAATCTGTAAATAATCTTAACGATGATTGTGCCATTTTTTGGGCAACACTAATAAATAAAAAAGTAGGACTTGACAGTTGACAGATGTCAGTGATGAGTCGGTTGGATTGATTTAGAAAATTCGAAAAGAGAATAATAAAAGTTGAAAAGTGAATAAGTTAAGAGAAAATGATGAGTAAACAGAAATACAAGTTTTCAAGAGATTATTAGCAGTTTTATTCAACTATCCTTACACTTATAACTATAAAAATTCCATGTTTTTATGTGTTATCGACCAAATCTGCACATGCTTTTTGCACACATGAAGGGTTAGGTCCCTGGTCCAGTGTTTAAGGAATATGCCTTAGACCGGGAATCATACTTTGTTTAGCTGAGTTCATTTTGGTTAGTTCATTTCAGGCCTAAATCACCTGGTTGTCTCATAATAATGACGATTCCCGTGCTTATGAAGGCACGTTAGTTGGTCCCAGAGCTGCCATTTGGTGGTCTTCAAAGGAACCACGTCAGAGGTTGAAACGCAAAGGTAGTTCCGTAAATTTTTGAGAATGAATAATTACAATCTTATTATTTAAGCATACATAGATTTTAGCTACATCGCCTTCTTGCAAAAAATCAATCAATTTTGTTAACTACACCGTTACGTTTACATGGAAAAAGTTGATAATAATTTTGAAAAGTAAATTAAATTTACATATAATTTATTGCTACTAAAATGCAACCGATACAAAAATAAATACGACAAGAGTGATTGCATATTTAAGCACCCGCCGAATTCCAGCTATTTGCGGTAGGGTAAAATAAGAAGGGTACAGAATGGGTAGGGAAAAGAATTCATCAATGAAAAATTTGTCACGAACAACACGTTTGGACTAAGTTGTAAATATTTTTTTTTTGGTATAAAAAAATTGTAAGGTAAATTCAGACAGAGAGATAAATAATTTATTCACTCCAATGTTTAAAGATGACTGAAATAGTGTGTGTTTAATCATAAATATACTATATCAAAATACTGTAGTAGTTTCTTCGACCTGGCACAATGGTGCCGTAAGAAAGTAATGTAATAGTATTATCCTAATTTTTATTTAATAAAAATACTTGTTTCTCTTCTAGAATAACTTTATTTTATGATGTCGGCCAGCCGCCGCCGTCCGGCGAAAATAAAGTTTTCCAAAGAGTTGATGCACTTTATGGCTAATAGTTAAAATACAGGCTGTTCAAATAAAAAACTTAAAATTGTTGTTGTTTTTTTTTTTAATTATTATTTGTGCACACAATCTGTAACGCGGTCAATAATTAAGCTTTAAACTATATAATCAGACTTTTGGCGGGAAGCTGTGAAAAGCAGTATCGGCGCTGTATTTTATTTTCCAAAATTTGTGTTTTTTTGAGTGTTTGTGCATAATAATGGTGGATTATTATTCGCAAAGTGTTCAAGAACAAGCGTGAGTGTTGGGAAGTGATACAGTGTTCGATTTATGTGATTTCCTTGCTTGTTGCCAAAAGCTCCTAGAAATCGCTAAGTGCAGTTTTTCTACCACTTCACTTAGCCCGACTCTTCTGACTCGACTTGATTATGACTTGACTTGACTTAACTACTGACTTGACTTTATATTTGTATAATTAAACATCTTTATTAAAAAACTGTTACTTGTTACTGGCTAAATACGAAAGTAAGAGCCAAATTCAAAAGAAAAAAAAACTTTATAATCAAAATATTCCTTTTATGGGGCCCAACAACCTAATCAATACACCTTGACAGACGATGGACTGAAAACCAGAACAGAGAGAGCGTGGTCGTCATAAACAAAGCTGGCAAGTCCCTAGACTTGCTTCTGTCCCCGTTTGCGTAAAGAAAAATTAAAGGAATATTGTATCCACCCTGCGGTTGAATATAAGAAATTGTTTAAGTGTGTTTTTGAACATTTTGTTTTTGTTATTTTTTGTGTAATAAGTATTTGTATTGTATCCCCTTATGCTAAGTGGTCCGACCGGAGTATAGAAGAGGCGCACCCAAAAGCTGGTCGACGTCGCAACAGAGGATATGCGTGCTGACGGACTTGCAATCAAGGATGTCGAAGACCGAACCAAATGGAGGAGAAAAAGTAGGAAAGCGGACCCTGGGATCCGAAGATGCAACCGGGAAGGCGCCAAGATGCGTAGTAGTATACCAAGTGGTCCGACCAGCTTGAACGATCGTAAGTTTAACAAATTCATTAAATTAAACTATTTTAATACGGTTTTATCGCGTTTATTACTTATTTATTTACACCTGACGTTTCAAACACTTTACAGCGTTCATGGTCCCGGGCAGACTAAGTTAACATTTGTCTTTGATGTCATAAGATTACAAACTACCGCCTGAAATTTTTATTGGGAACTATTCCGATTCACGCAGTATTGGCTCACAGTATCTAAGGGTCTTGCAGTCTGCTTCCGAGTTTGCGATTTTATTAAGTTAATGACTGGGTCCCAAGCTGGCGGTACCTGCCATCCATCCTCTCTATTGAAATTAGGATGTTTGAAAGTGTTTGAAACGTCAGGTGTAAATAAATAAGTAATAAACGCGATAAAACCTTATTAAAATAGTTTAATTTAATGAATAACAATCGCGAAAACATAAGAAATCATTAACAAATGCAGTTCAGAATCAACCTGTGTATAGTAACGCACGCGCAGCTCGCGGTCAGTTGGCGTTGGTCCAACAAAAATGGCGACTGTCCGTTCACGGCCGCCGGTCACCACCGGGCATCAAACCCGCACTCTTTGTGTACTGAACCGGCAGGAATTCTGTTTATTTTGATCCCGTTTCGTATCACTTAATGCCAATGACTGCTTTTAAAAGTGAAATCGAAAATTTACGAAATTCTTGAAAGCCTAATACCTAATACATTTAAAAAAATTGGGCTCCAGGGGGCCAATGCTCTCGCCTTTAGAGATAAGTCGAATGCGAGATTTGTCGAAAAAAATAGCGGACCTACTTATATGGTATTCTGTTATCATTCACTCACAATAAATATCATTTGACTCGCCGATTCGGCATAAGTAACACATTTCAAAAATAGGGTGAGCAGACAGCCTAGAATACTGCTCATCTACCAAAAGGACTTTCTTATTCATATATCTAATATACGATCTGAATCATGCTGTCTAAGCATGGATCCATTAAAAAGAGGAGATGATGCAAGAGGACGTGCAGTGATGTGATCATTGGCGCCTCGCCGACACAAAAGTGGGCGGAGCTTGTCATTGCTCGTGCTCCATGATTGGAGCCACGGCCGAAACCAAGCACCCCGCACATCTGCTTTCCGCCCCGTGTAGCCTCACAAATACTTTCTTACAAAACGCTTATTACGGCATCTCCTCTTTGTAATTGCTCTATGTGTATAAGCAAGTAAATGTACCTGCACTTTAGTCACCGAATATTAATAGTAGGTAGGAACTAACGTGGCTTAGTAGCCTGTGCGGGCCACAAGAAGCGAGAAGCGATGTTTTATAGCGTGTGGCGGCCACCAGAGTCAACCGTACGTGGCGAGTCCATATAAAATTTATATGTAATTATGTTGTTTGTATATATAGTTCATGTAAGTTTGTCACATTTTAATATTACACCATGAAATTTTAGTCGTTTTGGACCCATCGTTCAGTGACTCCATTCATGCAACTGAACAACTTTCCCCAAGATACATGGGTCGAAAAATGTAGTAAATTTTTGGACCTCCCATACAAAATGTCTCATCACCCGACCTAACTTACTATGGGAAGTCCAAATTTGTTTTTCATGTTTCGAGCTATGTTCCTTGGGGAAATTTATTCGGTTGCATGAATGAAGTCACTGGACGATGGGTCCAAAACGACTAAAATTTCACGGTGTATATACATTTAATTGTTATTGTTTACCTACAGATCTCTGCTTGACCCAAAGGTTGGGTGTTAGATAATGCTTTTAGCATCGAGTCCGCCTATTGTGATATACAATTGTATATTTTGTAAAACTTAAAGTTCAGAAAAAATGCCGGTGGCGTCGTTTTTAAATACCAAATCCTCAAAAATAACCTATGGTAAGAGAATTAGAAACTTTGAAATCCCGATCCAAAATGGGAAACCGTACTAAAAACTTTTGCCCAACAACATAAAATAGAGGTTAAGTTCTGAGTGGATGCGGGCACCCCAAAACTACCGGATAGTGGTAGAATGATACCATAAATTCACTTATCTCGGTGGCGAGTTTGAAAGACAAAGTTTTTCGACCAAAGGGGACCTTAAGGGGAAAAGTTAAGATTTCAAAGAAGTCTTCTTAATTCGAGCGTGCTTCCCTGGTTTTCCGTCGAGCATGGTGCTAAATATGAAGCACGGGCAACAAATATGTACATATTGTTTTGTCATAAGTGTATTTATTTGAACTTTTAAAGATAAAGATAAAAGATAAGATAAAAAGATATTTATTTTTCTCCAACAATCATAATAATGCAAGGTGTGTAATACAATACATGTAATGGTTCCATCTCAGATTGGAGGAAACTGGAGCCTGTAAAAGGCAGAGCCTGTAAAATACAAAGCCTGTGCCACAGATCTCCAGTGCTCTCACTTCTGGATACAAGTATGGATCAAGTATCTTTGAGAAAATCTTTTTGTGACCCAGATATAATCTTTATTTCATGAAAGTTAGTACAGCCTACTCAATCTTTAATTGTAATAACCAGTTCCACTATGTCTATGACTAAAGCGTACCCTGACCAACAGGACCATAGCCTCTTGTGGCCACAGACTTTAAAAGAAATACAGACGTATCGACGTCGAGACCGTTAACAGTGAAGCTGCAAAATAGTCGAATATTCGTGTGTGTCGACGCAATGCGGGATTGGTCGTGATGTCACAGAGTTTAGTATTATGTGTGTAAGTGAATTCATCATGACCATGTAAGACAACGACTTCTTCGTCTTAGCGTGTCTTCCTAGTTGCGTCTTCAGCTTCCGCGAGACCTATATGAGACTACGTCTATAGCTTTTTTTAGGTCTGCGATATGATAAACGATAACTAAAACCACGTTTAACTTGTTTAAGAGAGGTAGGACATTAGTAAGGAGTAGTCCGTCTGGGGCGTCAAATAACACTGTGATGCAGTGTTGTGTTCCTGTTGGTGAGTAGGGTCGCCAGGCTCCAGAGGGGGCGCTGTGCTGATAGCGGACAGACAGGTCGGCAACGCGCTCGTGACATCTCCGGTGTTGCAGGCATTCATAGGCTACAGTAACCAGTTACCGTCAGGTGGGCTGTACGTCTTTTTGCCTACTTAGTTGTATAAAAAGAAAACAATATATACAAAAATAACCGTTATTATAGCAAAATAGTGGATCGAATTGGCAAATGTGCCTTAACAATAAACACTGTGATTTGCCAAAAAAATGTAAGTAAAACGGTCAATATTAGGCATAACAATGTCACGATGATTTTGCATAATTTTATTGATCCAAATACCCGTGGATCATTGATCATCGGGTCAATAATACGTATTAAAGTTGTCACTATTGAGTAGTGATGTGTATTAGTCATAAATCTATCGAATCATATTCAAATTATTAATTATAATTGCTATCACACTTTAGCATCTGCTAACTACTAAGAAATAAACTGAGTATTTTAATGTAAAAAAAATATTTGTTATTTTCCGCCCTACCTGACGGTCGAACCTCAAGCCATTAGAGATAAACTCGTTTTAGAGATTTCTTAAAAATGGTGCCATTTTTGTCAAATTTCGTATTCAAATACTCATCTAAAGGAGCGGAGAATCGATCCCCTTTAAAACATCCTTGAGTATGCCTTTAGAACAAGACAAAAGTATCTACAAGGAGTGGCCTGTGGCGTAAAACGTTCTTTTCCCAATGCCTGTGGCCTCCTGTGGTCTACATCCCAGGAAATAAATGGAGTGCCTTATTCATAATCATCATCATCATTTCAGCCGCAGCCAGTTCATTTCATGAGACCAGATGGTCAGGTCAGATGACCTAAAAAAACTGTCAAATTCAAATAATTCATAATTTCTAGCGCCTTACTGTTATCATAGATTTCACAGAATGTAACTCCTGCCAAATGGAATCTTTAGTTTTAAATATGTTGTTTATTACATTACGGCACTATTTGGTCTGTTAATTTTGTATTATAATTTCATATTGTAACTACTTTTTAGTATAAATTACTGTTTGTTGCCTGAATTAAAAAAAGGTTGCAAGGACGCAGCCGCTTCGGAAATCATTACAAGAGGTCTATATCCAGAAGTGGACTGACTGCGGCCTTATTCTCCAGCAGGATTTGAATACAGCCAGTTCAGTACTAATGACAGGGCCAATTAAAACCGATAATAAATATAAAACAAATATGTAGATGGTAAAATTAAGAAACCTTTCGATTAGAAACACATGTTCTATCGATATCGACACACATCCAAGTGACAACACTACAGGGTAGTGTTGTGCAAATCTCAGTTGACCGATCGTGCGTGCCAAATGACACGATCCATCATTTCGTTCATAGCTCATTGTAGTATTGTCCCAGGTGTGCCAAGCTGTACTTTAGTTCTCTGTGAGAAAAAAACACAACGAATTATAATATTTCTAAAGTTTCGCGAATTTGGCTTAGCTTTGAAATATGTGCGATTTTTGTGTGCAAATTATTTTTCTTATTGCCATGACACAAGTTTCTGCTCTTTTTTATTTAATACAAATAATTAGTATTACGAATTTAAAATTTTTAAGAAGATTCGCAGGCATATCGTCAATAAAAGTTTAGTACAAAGCTTACCTATCTCAGAACATCATCTATAAAACAAAGAATTATAGTTAATAAAATTTGCGTAACAAAAAGCCTAATAAAACAAAACAGATCACTCAAGTTCAATAAAAATCACTTTACGGAACTTGTCAACACATCAAAACAATCGCGTCCCTTCACGTGTGGCCAAATATTCCGACATGACCTTAATCTGTTAACAACCCTTGTCCAATAAAAATAGCCAGGTCCGGTTCGGATATCGAGAATTTTCCCCACCCTAAAAAATTTACATCGTACCATCACTAAAAGAAACCGATCAAACTAAAACCGCTCTTAACCCTTCGACTTATAGTCTTGGGTAACTGTATGAGAATTTTGTTCATACTGAATTTTCTATCGGTGATTTGGTCCGTATGTCGAAAACAAGTGAATGGACTTCTTAACACCGGACACCCTAAATTGGGGTAGTTTGAGGGTGATCCCGGGTTTATTGGAATTTCCTAAGGTTTATTTTCACACATGCCGTGCGGTTAGGGTTGAATCGCGTGGAAAATGTGAAAATTTTTGATGTAAGCAACCTGAAGGGTGAAAATGAATTTATTTTTGTCATAATATGTTTGATAAGTAGAAAACTTTGAGTGACCTATGAAGCGATACAGTAAAAAAACTATTTATTGCTTAAGAAAAATAATATTCATGCGATATTCTCACACTTAACCTTTTGCTTAACTGTTTAACGTAAAATTTTCCTAAAAGACTACAAGACAGGAACCGTCAGGGTTATTCAAAAAGGGTGTGAAAAGATTTCTCTATACCCACTACTAGTCCATATAGGTCACGGTAACCATTTCCCATTAAGCGAGACATAAACGCATTGTCTACTAACTGATATATTAAAAACTAACTTTTTCCCGCAGCTCCGCCTGCGTCAAACAGTAGCCTACGTTTGACCTCGAGTCTATTATTATATTCATACCAAATTTTATCAAAACCCGTTCAGAGGTTTGGCCATGCAAGCGTAACAGACAGACATACAGACAGACTTTCGCATTTATAATATTAGTATGGATATGGATATTAAAAATAGTTACGAAGGCCAGTTATAGTTCCCTCTAATAAACAGCGACGCCCAATCTAAGAGCACGGTCAGAGCGACTTTAATTTATAAAAGGCTTAGCTGAAAACTACGAGTCTTTACTAAATTAAAAAAATAAATACTATAAAACTCTTCCTCTTTTAACCCTTTTTTCATAAAAGCTCCTTATAAAGCACAGCCAATAATTTATAACCATAATACGACCCCTTGAATTATTCATCTTGTGGTCACACACTGGAAACTGGAAATCACTCAATTGGGCGGAAAGGCTTGACCGAGGGTCGAGTGAGCTTCTCGTCCGCCCTTCAAACCTCTTTCTTCTCGTCCGCGGCTTTTTACTGTAAGGATTTTAGGGAAATTTTAAAGCTTGATTTTCTTTAAGATATTTATTTTAAGGTGAATTAGCTTCTTATTTTCATTGGCCCCTCCCTCACTACTTATATCTATTTATAGTCAAAAAATTCCTAAATCTATAGTTTCCAGAGTGGGCAATTGGCAGTACTATGGATTTACTACAGTATGTTTATATTACCTAGGTAATAAGGTATATAGGTCTTCACTTTTCCTCTCTTTTTTGTAGACGCTAATTACCCTTTTCTTGTCATTTCCTCTCTTGGGTCTGCTGGAAGAAATTTCTTTAGAAAACAGCAGCTCCCTTGTACTGTCTTTTCTACTTATGTCTAATCATTTGCATTTTTATTGTGTACATGAATAAAGTAAATAAATAAAATAAAACACGAAGTAAAAAACATTCTAAAGTTAAACATTTTAATGCACCAAAGACCAAGTGAGAATGGTTCAAAGAATTAACTCGTAGTACCACTAATCTTACGAAATGTAGGAATTGTTGGTCATACACTTTTGACTATGGTCCAGTGGTTAAGGCCTGCCTTTGACCCAGAGGTCGCGGATTCGATTCCCACGGTAAGCATATTTTATTTAGTTGTTTCTAGTTTGGTTAGGACATTGCAGGCTTGAATCACCTGATTGTCTGTTAATAAAGATGATTTCGTGCATCGGAAGGCACGTTAAACCGTTGGTCCCGACTGACATTTAGTGGTCGTTAGAGAACATCATGATTCTATTAATTTTGGTTTTCCTATTAAAAAGGGTTACGGAGGTCAAACGGCAGTCGTGTATTAACCAGTATTGCCATATAGGACCATGATTAAAGCGTACCCTGGACGCTAAAATGAAGAGAAGATACCACTTTTAAGAGTTCTCTAACACATGGGCATATCTAAACCAAACACTTCATTGCGATTAATGAACCCCGTACTCACTGGTGTCAGAAGGTTTGCGAAACAGACTACGGAGACATTACATTAGGGACCGCGGTATTATTACAGGCAGAGAAAATTCCACTGCTGCTTCTTATGTTTCCGATTGTTGTTGCTTTCACAATAAAGGCTTATTCTCTTCTCTTTATTTTATAATCTAGCACTACTATATCTTTATACTTCACATGACCTGAGGAAATGCGGTTTGTCGGGGTCATCTTCAAAGGCCAACGTGTGACCGATAACGAATGCGGCCTTCTGCGAATGTGCTAATAGGTTTGCTGTATGTCACCTGTGTGGATTTTGATTTTTCATCTGCACAAAGGTTTGGACTACTAGGTGTCAGTCACGATTTACTTGACGTGGTCAAAAAGTTACTAAATCTATGCAATTTACGAGTACTATACCCATACTACATTTAGGAACTTTTGAGAACTATATCAGTGTGCCATCGAAATATTTAGCATGGCATCTGGCTAGACATGGCAGATTTGTTAAGGACGATTTTTGAATCATGGGGTCCACCCATTTTGTCCCACTGCGTAGTCCCACTAATCTTACACACTAGGCTTCATAGTCCTACTACTTTGTGGGTAGTCCTACTACTACTACCAGTTACAGATGTAACGTAGGGCTTGTAGTTTCTTTTCTTGATGGCGAAACCTAAGTCCATTAGAATTCATTATGATGATAGATGAAACATTGAGACCACGTGGTAATTGACTGTTGACACGAGGACCATGGGAAAATCCCCTTATTCCCACTAGTTATGTTGAGTAGTACTGTGCACAGAACTAGTGGGAATTTTTCATTCCCAATAGTTCTGTTGGCAAAAACAACATCCTGCTTACCGAACTAGTGAGACTTAGTGATTCCCACTAGTTCTGTTCTGTTGACTTTCAGTACTAGGGGTAAAAAAATCCACTGTTGAACATTTGCAAAAGCAAATCAATATAATAATTACGTAGGTACTAAAAGACTAACTATGATCAAAAATTTTAATACAAACAAAACACAAACTTTATCAAAATAAATTTTACAAAACACGGCACCACTACTTTCACTTTTTCATAATATTACAGCAATCTACAAATACGATCAGGCACAAATTTTGAAATAATAAAAATACCAAACCGTACAAGTCTTCATGGAGTACAGTTGAATCGATTTGCGATTTCTCAAAATTCTTGATTTGCACTTGATTATTGCCATCAACATGTGTGATACGCCTGAGATGACGTGGTATAAACAAATTTAAAAAAAGTTATTAGGTAAATTCCTACTGCACTAGACCGTACTAAAGGAACATCCTCAGTCGTGTAGCCACATAGAAAAGGATACTCTCTAAATAGTTTTCTGTTGGCCCTCGAAATAATCTCGAAGGAAAAGGGAATAACCAATAATATTGTCCATAAAATTCCTTTCCCCGCTTCACCCACGTCACCCCAAGCGTGTCACAAGTTTATCAGCATTTTACTAGGAACATCACATCTTTGTTGGGAAACATTGCCAACTATACGATTACAACCCGTACCACTGTTTGGAGAACCAAAAGAATGGTAACGAAGAATAAGACGTTTGGTTGTAAAAATTTCTCTGAACTAGACTGGGAGGGGACGACGCTGACCAGAGCGTGGGGTGCAGGCGTCGGCATCGCCAGAGCTTGGTTGTTGCACCGATTTATCTGAAAAAAAATGACATCAGGATGTGCAAGGTCGATTGAGCATGTAAACCATATATCATGAATGAACTGGAAGGAGGTAAAGCTGTATGACGTGCATCAAATTGAGTCGACTCCTGATGAAAATTTGACTTTATGTTACTCTTTATGTAGCATATCTTTTCATATTCGTTTTCATAAATACCGTAGGTGTCAAGCTGGAATGAACTAAGATTGGTCGGTATTAATGGAATTTTATTTGTCTTAAACTTCTCAGTGTTTCTGAAGGTACGTCAAGCACGCTGTCTGTGAGGTCTGCGACTACAATGTCGTCTGTGGCACCACTGGTGTCGCGACCGCAGAGATTTCACAAGTGTAACATTTTCAAAAGAGGATGTAGATAAATTAATTGTATGCATTGTGCAGTCGCGTCATGTTTGGAAATGCAAGTGACCACGCAGCCACCACACCACTGGTGCTGCAGACCATGTAGTAGTCCAGTTTGGAATCAATTAAATAGAGATGCAGTGTCGCTTGCAGCCAGCAGTCTGCGGCCTGCGTACGTTTTTGGAATTATACCTTTAAGCATAAGTCGAGAAAGTAACTGGGAAAATGATCTAATGATGATGAATGCCATCACTGACCTCACAACATGTGGTGTCAGGGGTTCCAACACAGTTGGACCGGCAACCGCGGACCACCGCCTCGTAGGAGCTGTGCTTGGAGATTATGGAGGTGAAGCACTTGTCTTCGACACTGTGACATGTCAGTGTGTGAACTCTGTAAACAATATACGGAACCAATCAATCATAAAAATACCCTTAGACACCCCGTTTACAGAAACCGGTAAATAAGGTAGGCAACCACTGTGCCTAGGTTTACCTTCACCGGGGCGTGATAGAAGTGCTGAATCGACTTCGTAGTGGAATATATGCATGCTAATGGTCTTAGGACGTGAATACCAAGCAAAGAAACTGAAAAAAGGCGAACTCTGGACTACACCAGCTGAGAAAGTAAACCAAAAAGTGTGAGGATTAAAGATAAAGACTTGGTTTGGCTTAGAAGAGATCTCTGTTTTAATTTAGGCGTTACAAAATACTTCGTTTTTATTTAATATTTATTTGTTGTATAGTGCTAAAAAATCTACGGAACTTAAAAAATGGTAACCGGTTACAACTGGTTCTTGCATCTAGCACATGGAATGGAATATCTTGTATCGAAGGCAACTTGAAGTCACTGTGTGTACCTTTTTTTCAGTAGTAGTACCTGTATTTTGTAGGATCCAGACAAGACCTCATCGGCGTCTCTGACTGATAGGCGCACTCCAGTGGTCGTTTCTTCTCTGTCCTTGTGACGGTTGACGTTAACATGTACTTTGAGTCTCTGCGCTACGTCTAGTAATCTTTTTCTCTAATTAGCTACGAGTCCCACTGCTGGGACTACCCCCTTTGTTTTCATACATCCTTATTTGTTTATGTTACTCTCCACTCTTTAACAAAATCTCTAATATCGTCTGTCCATCTTTTTCTAGGTCTGCCACTTTTACTTCTCCCACAAGTAATCTATCTATCTAAAATTTATGACCTGCGCTTTTTCACATTCTGATACTACAAGACTCTTACCTTTTTTTAGTAGTAGTACCTGTATTTTGTAGGATCTAGACAAGACCTCATCGGCGTCTCTGACTTATATGCGCATACGTAGCACTCCAGAGGTCGTTTCTTCTCTGTCCTTGTGACGGTTGACGTTAACATCGTGGTGGAGTAGGCTATCGACGGCGCCCGCCTCCCGCTGGTTGTTGGTTCACTCTTCTCAGCTTGTTCATCATCATCATCGTCGTCGTCATCGTCTCCGTCTTCTTCGGATTCATCTGGCCTGGAAGAGTTTTGAGGTTAAACATGTGGTATCTATGCAAAAATTGTGTTAAAATAAAAAAAAAACTAAGATCCAAGATTTATGCAAGATCTTATCCTCATTTCATAAACAAAAAAAAATTAGGATGAGGTTGTTATAAAAGCGATGTGGTTTATGCAAGAAGCTAAAAACCGTACGCAAATGTAAAATGATATGGATTTACCAAGCGATTTTGAGGTTAAAGGTTCTAACGTTCTAACCCCTTATATAATAAACATTTTGTTTCCTATATGTCGAATTTTTAACCACCTAATGGAAACACCCTTTTTTTTATCTACCTCCTTGGCCAGTGGGTATGGCTTTTGCCACCAGGAGGTGTGGGTTCGAATCCCACGGGAAGCATATTTTGTTGTTTCCAGTTTGTTTAGGACATTGCAGGCTTGAATCACCTGATTGTCTTTAATAATGATTCCTTGCATAGAATGCACGTTAAGATGTTTGTCTCGGCTGCCATTAGGTGCTCGTTAAAGGACCATATCAGAGGCCGAAAGCCGGTATCGACTGAACGAAACTGACACCAGGATGAATAGGGTCGATTGACCATGTAACCCACTTAATATGAATGAATACAGTTCGCCTTTAGTCTATGTACTATAGCAAAGTACCTCTAAAATTATAAGCGTTCAAATAAACTGTTCTACATTTTAGTAGAATAGAATTACAATATATTAAGTATGCTACTATTAGTTTAATTGAAACCTCACGGACGTAGCAAATGATTGCAGTAACTTACTTATCACCATCAGCACCAGGGTCCTGATTAACTGCGTTTATGTTCCTGAAAGTCAGAAAAAATCGATTATTAGGTTTTGCTATCATTCGGTCATATGGTGCTGCTCATTTTACCCATAATCAAAAATGTTTTCGGTAAAAAATTAATCAAAGAAAAAAATGCCAACTTTCGAGCCATCCACAAATCTAACCACGTATCCATGGATAGCCCGAAATAACGAAAACGAAAAAGTTGTATGCTGGCATAGACAATTCTACGGTAATCTACCATGGTATTTATATAGAACTATAATAAATGTTTACCAGAGTTTAACAAAAATCTCATCTTACATTCTAGATATACTCATAACTAACGTTATAGTAACATTTTTAAGAAGAAATATAAATTTGCTAGAATATTTGTAGGGGAAAATCTTCGAAACTACTAAACACATTTTAAAAATCCTTCCTGTTTATATTAGAGTGATTCATCATGAAGGCTATTCACTATAGTACAAACACACCAAGAATTGGTAACACTAAGGAAAACTGGTAGTGACATACGCAGAATTTACACGAATTTAGCATGTTCAAAATGCTAAAGTCCAGAACCACTATCCTCATACGAAAAATAAGCGTCTGACGCTTCAAGAAACGTCAAAGAAAGAGGTACATACTCGTCTTCATCATCTTCATCAGGTATAGCACCAGTCTTCTCCGGCAGGAGCAGCAGTAATGCCACCACGAGGAAATACCGCCACCGTACCATCTCAACTCCTCAGTTAATCCTCCACAAAAGGTCCTACATATGCCTACACCTTAAATTTTTCATTTTCATCGGAAATTTCGAAAAATGCCTTGATAATAAATATTATAACGACACGTGCCTGACAGATACTTGATAGTTTTTTGTGTTTGGAATTGTTTCTTCGTTTTTCTCCCGTTTGGAATGAAACTCTTTGTGTCAGAAACTACGTTTTGCAATCGACTATTGCAGAGAAGGCTCTTAAATTATGTTTTTTTTTTTCAATATCCATACTTAATATTATAAATGCGTAAGTCTGTCTGTCTGTTACGCTTTCACGGCCAAACCGCTGAACGGATTTTGATAAAATTTGGTATGATGATAGTTGAAGACCCGGGGTCTAATATAGGCTACTTTTTGACGCAGACGCAGCAGCGGGCAACAGCTAGTAGGATATAAATACCACTTATTGACGTCTTTTACTTATATTAAGTTTACCACCACTTCCAAAGCGCAAGTAGAGAAGAGTCAACTGCAACATTTTCTTCAAAACGTCAATTTGCAAATAAGAAAAAACTTTCCTTAATTAACTAGTTAAATGAACGAATTCACATCTTTGTCAACATTTTGCACAATATTTTATTGCGATTTTAGATTATTTATTATTATTTATATTTATAGATTATATTACATATATTTATAACTGAACTTAAGGTACACACAAATTATACTTACACATTTATTTGTTTATGATCCTTTTGTTTATGGTTTAGTATCGCTACAAAAAATAGAGAAGAATACCATTTAATTTTGGACTTTATACGACTGAGAACATGAAGGTATTGTAAAAATTTACCACCACCTATCTTTTGTTGTCTTAAGATTTCACTGCCGAGGATATTAATGCATTAAGTCCAAATAATGAATATTTTAAGTGCAATAAAAATCATTAACCATTACAAAACTGTAAGGCTAAAAGTTTCGGCTTTTACTTTTATAAATTAGCCTTGTATTTCCCACTGCTGGGCAAAAGCCTCCCCGCTCGCCTTCCATAAGTCCCTGGGCATAGCACTTTCTAGCAAGTTTTTATCAAATTCGTGTACCTATCGCCTTCCTCGCTTTCTGTCTGTACCGGTCAGTTAGGACCCAAAAGGTCAAAATGTGGCCTATCTTTGGGGATGCATGGTAAGCTTAAAAAAATTAAATGAATAGTTTCTTACATTAATTTTACACTCAATAATGATACAATATATATTTTTTTATGAAATTTATCCCCATCGCAGTAAGATTTTCCACGCTACTGCCATCTAGTAGCGAGTAATTAAACTTGCTACTCGAAACTAGAGGGCGTTGTACCTATTTCTAGTTGCGAAGCAGAAAAATAATTTTAATTTTAATTGATGGTGGAAAAATATACTTAATGAAAATTTGTCATAGATCGATCATGTACCATGGTTTATTAACAAATTATGATCAAATTAAGATAAATATTTCTCTTCTAAACAATAATAATAAATCAATTATTAACTCATATTGGAGCATAATTTCTTATTAGAATTTTCCAATCATTCCTAATCATGAACATCTTTGCCTGAGATTACTGTAAAAAAAATTGATTTACGAAACCGAAAAGTCTGTGTGTTTTATACTTAATAATTTTGCCATAGTTTAATACATAAGCAGACACTATAATTTTAATATTAATATCTAAGTATTACATAGAAGAGATTCCTCATAGGGATAAATTCGATTAAATTTATAATTATGTATTATATATAGGTATATTCTCATGTATAATTTTTTGTACAAATAAATTCTATAATAGCTATATAAACATGCGCTGTTTAACTTAAAATTTAAACTAGAAAGCAATAGAATAAAATTGTAAATGGCTCAATAAAGTGTTCATTCATTCATTCATTCATATTTTTACAACACCATATTTATATTTTTTCTTTAAAGTGCAATATAGTTTAAATGAATACAAATACCAGCTGGTTTTTTTTAAATCGAGTACTTCGGATCTGTTCGTGGATCTCGTGTAAACGAGAGTTGCTTAAGTCGGGTTCTAGTTGCTCCATTATAACCAGCGCCCGTAGACAAAGTCACAATATCGACATTCATGTTCGCGATCTTTCGGAATTAGTATGAAAATCGACCACGTGATTTAGCGCGGCTAATGTCAATCCCATACATTTTTTGTTTTCGAATGTCATCGTTTTAAATTGTGACTTTGTCTGCAGGCCCAGTACAGCCACAGGTTAGACCATGATTACAGTGTACCCTGATGTTGGAAGGCCAAATATGTTAACCAAGAAAAATAAAATGAATATTTTAGTTTCCTGGGTCTATCCGGAAAATTAAAATGAGTATTTATCTGATAGAAAAGATGATTCAGCGCTTCGAATGACACGTAAAGTGTTGATCATCATCATCATTTCAGCCGCAGTCAGTCCACTGCTGGACATAGGCCTCTCCTAATGATTTCCAAATGATCGGTTTCTCGAATGGCGACCGCGTGCCGGTAAGCGCAGCGTTGGACATCCACCGACCAGATGGTCGGATGACATGAAAAAGGTCGCAGGCTAACCCTGGATGCAGACTGCTGCCAACCAATCATTTCGGAAAGTTTTGATACTAACTGGCATTTGGTGATCGTAAAAGGAAATACGTTGAGTACCTATTTCGTATATATCGTCTTAATAATAGGCAACGCTATGTTTTGCCATTAAAGTATGGCCTTCGTATTGACTTTTATACGGCGGCGTAACACTTTGTTTTCTACAAAATTTGGCTGTAACCATATTTTTAAGCCTTCGAGAGTTTCACCATAATCTTCCATCAGCGACCTCTACAGGGCTATGAATAAATGATCAGTAACCTTCTTTCATGCACGCACACACCTCAGATAACATCGATGTAGTAGTCAAATGGAGTTTTATATTTCATTATTTTAATTCCTGACTAACTGCCTCCGTGGACCAGTAGTCAAGGCATTTGCTTTAGTCGTGGATTTGATTCCCACGGAGAGAATACTTTGATAAGTGGTTTCTAGCTTAACCCCTTGCCGCATGAATTATGAAAGCGATGGAATAAAAATCTCTTTTTTGTGAAAATGTGCTTACTTAATAAGATCAAATTGAGAAAAAAAGTTATTATACAAAGCAATATATGGCTTCGTATGAATTTATGGAAAAACTAATTAAGTGCTTTGTGAAATCCCTTTTAAAGTTGCGTTTGTCATTGTAACACAAAAATACATTACATTTTTTACATAATGTGAAAAAATGAAATACGAATTTATTGCATAATTTATTTAGCGTTGTCCTTCCAAATTGGAAAATGACGATACTAGATAGAGATGGTATGATGTATGTATAGATGGCCAAATTACTTTAGGACCTTTATAGTCATTATGACTCGAAAGAAGAATTGGATAATGGCCAATGCTAGATAGAGGTGGGTGGCCAAATATTTGTAAAAATTAATTTAAGACCTTGACAGCCATTTTAATTCGAAAAAAAGAAGGATTTGATAATGGCCAATGCTAGATAGAGGTAAGTGGCCAAGTACTGGTCAAAATTTGGAACCATAATAACCATTATGCCCCGATAGTATAAGAATTAATTAACTACTAATGCTAAATAGAAGAGGGTGGCCAAGTACAGGTCAATATTAATTTAGGGCCTTTATTCATGGCCATTATGACTTGAAAGAAGGAGAACAATTGGTTAATGGTCAAACCCATCGGTGTTTCGTGAATACTTCGCCAGCGAAATAGTCACAGAAACCGGTACTAGAGTAGGGCTCCAGCGCATTGGCTCAGCGACCTAAAATGGATCTTGTCCTCCGACACAAGACTTCTCCACTTCTCCCTATTCTGCGTGATTGAAAAATAACATACTTCTTCTTCCATTGACTGCTCTTACCATTTCTAAGCTGACGATTTACAAATATACGCACAGTTTACAGTAGATAACATTGACTCAGCAATCGCCGAGGTAAACTCAGCTCTGTCGGCTATCTCTTCGGTCTGCTGGCTTTGGAATAAGAGTCAACACAGATAAATGTCAGGCAATCGTTATTGGTAGCAGTAGACAAATTAACCAGCTCGAACTTAGCTCTGTTTCACGTATAACCTACAATAATAACGTTATCCTTTTTCGTAATTCTGTAAAAAACTTAGTAATATAATATTGATATCACACTCAGTTGGACTACTCATGTGGCTGAAATCAGCCGCTCTATTAATATTGTTCTTCAACAGCTGAATCGTCTCGGAAATTTTCTACCTATTAAAACTAAGATTCTTTTGGTTCAAACCTTAGTTTTTCCAATTTTGGACTATGCAGATGTATACTATCCGGACCTTAATCAAGATCTTCTAAATAAGCTAGATCGTCTAGTAAATAACTGCATCCGCTTCATCTTTTGCCTCCGTAAGTATGATCAGATATCGCCTTACCGCTCCGAGCTTAGATGGCTACAAATTCGTCAACGCAGAGAGCTTAGGCTTCTTTGTACACTCTTTTCGATTCTAATGAATCCTCAATTTCCTGAATATTTAAAATGTAATTTCAAATATCTATCCGATTCTCATGACCGTCAACTTCGTTCTTCTAATTCTCTCTTACTAAGTACTCTTCTATTTCTCACCAGTTTTATGACTAATTCCTTCACGTTACAATCTACTCGACTTTGGAATGCTTTGCCTGCTGATATTAAGGAAAGACCTTATAATTTTTTTATTTAAAAAGCTGAGAGAGATGAAAATTTCTCAATGTGACTTGACTTCATCATTGGTATTTATGTAGATATATGTATGTGTATATATAAATAGGTATATATTTAAAATGAAATAGTATTTGTGTATATTTATGTATGTTTACCCTAGTGTATGAACTTAAGCTTTTGATAAAATTTGCACTTTAAGTAATAAATTTTTCCCCCTTAACTTTTTGCGTCAAACTATCTTTCAGTTTCTCCCAATGGTTGACTGGTAGAGAATGCTCTTAGCATTAAGTCCGCCAATTGTTATAAGTACTTATATGTGTACTTTGTGGAACAATAAAGATTTATTAAATAATAGTTAGTACATTCGGAGCCTAGGATACGCTGTAAGTCATGATCCTAGATTTGGCGGAACTGTTAATTACAATGGAGCGACTGCCTCTGACCTCCTTAACCCATTTTACAGGGAAACCAGACCAACAGGAACATGACCCGAGGTGTGTTAGTAGCCAACAATGTCAGAATTTTTCAGGCTGCCCTAAGGCATCTGACACAGCTTCACGACTGCTATCTATCGATAACAACCGGGACCAACGGCTTAACGTGCCTTCCGAAACACGGAGGAGCTCAAGATAGAAAATGGCGACCAATCCAATAGTGGTCGCGTCACGTCGCCGCTTGGCACGCGCATTCCCTACGGATACTAACGAGCACCTCATCAACATACTTAGTACATTAAAGTTTTTTTATACGATTACGAGACCTCTATTTACTTCTCAGCTCACCGGCACACACGCCCAACGGCTTAGCCACAAAGCCTAGGCTACCGAATACCCGACCTCATTAAAAAATGAAACTGAAGCTATGAGCCACAAAAACGTCAAAGTGAAAAGCGCCAGCTAGTGGTGAGTAGCGGAACTACGCCACTCACGAAGCCAACCTCTGTACTTTTTTAATTAGCCTCATACATTGAATGCGTGTAATATGTTTTTTTAACCGTGGTTAGTTTCACTGTGGAGTATGTTAATTCAGTAGTAGGTTGCTTTGAGCGGCTATAAATAGGGCTTGGGGAGTAAAAGCCTTATTTGAACGTAGGTAATTAGCAAAATTAGTTTTTCAGTTATTATAGGGGCTGTGTTCTTTAGTAACTGATAAAATATGTATTTTTTCATGTTAAATATAAATATATAAAATTTCGTGATTGTAAACATATATAATTACTAGCTGTTTCCCGCAGCTCCGCCTGCGTCAAAAAGTAGCCTATGTTTGACCCCGGGCCTTCAACTATATCCATACCAAATTTCATTAAATTTTGAAACATGTTTTAAAAGCTGATTAGGATCCAAATGGGGACTTTAAACAATAAATTACCGTATTTGATTATAATATAAACTATTATTATACTATACTATTACTAATTATACTAATATTATAAATGCGAAAGTCTGTCTGTCTTTCTGTCTGTCTGTTATGCTTTCACGGCCAAACCGCTTAACGGATTTTGATCGTCTTCTTTGCAAGTCGACTCTGACAAAAACCCGGGGTCAAACATATGCTACTTTTTGACGCAGGCGGAGCTACGGGAAAAAGCTAGTTATATGTTAAACTCGATAAAACAGTATTAAAATAGTTTACACAATTCATTCTACTAACCTATCTCAGCCCAAAACAAAACCTTAAAAGCTATCGTTTCAAAAGCTTAATAAATCTCCAAGTTGCAGGTTGTTTAAAAAGCTCGAAGCTCAAAGTTCTTTTATCTCAAAAAGTGCAGACAAAGTTCACTTTCTCGTTTGAACTAATTTTTCGCTTCGTGTCAAGTTCATGGTTGCGCAGGGGTGTGGAGGGGTTGGGGGTTGAACGCGGGGGGGGGGGGCTATGATAAAATAAAATATTCATTATGATTGCGAGTCGCGGCGGGGCGCGGTTGTAAGGAAATTTCCATTGGCACTGGATAGAAATTACTTCTGTGTTACATCAATTTCATGAGAGCCATGAATTTATGTAACACCATTTCTATGTGCCAGGTTTTTTGTACGTTTATTACTTATTTATTTACACCTGACGTTTCAAACACTTTACAGCGTTCATGGTCGCAGGCAGACTAAGTTAACATTTGTCTTTGATGTCATAAGATTACAAACTACCGCCTGAAATTTTTATTGGGAACTATTCCGATTCACGCAGTATTGGCTCACAGTATCTAAGGATCTTGCAGTCTGCTTCCCAGCTTGCGATTTTATTAAGTTAATGACTGGGTCCCAAGCTGGCGGTACCTGCCATCCATCCTCTCTATTGAAATTAGGATGTTTTTTAATTTCAATAGCTTCACGTAACATCCTTGGAATGAATCTGTTTTCCAAGTTGTTGAATAACAATCGCGAAAACATAAGAAATCATTATGTTTTTTGTGTATTATTATAAATATGATTACAGTACAACAGTTTTACAACAGCCTTTAGTAGAAGAGGTACCATGAGATCTAATTAACAACTTTGCATGACAATTCTGTGAGGCGGAAAGACAACGAAGATATTCTATTCAAAATCTTGAGGTAGTCGACAGCATTTGCGTTATAAAATCTCGTGGTAGAGACGCTAGAAATGGGCAATTTACGGCCAAGTAATGTTGGGAAGTGAACGATTTAAAAAACAAACAGAAATATAATAATGTGAACTAGGGTTGCATCAAATTTCTCATTTAGAATGGGATGCCTGGCTAGTAGGAAAGGGTAAGGTTAGGAGTTGGTTAGCTAGTTGGCCGATGATATTTAAAAATAAATAGAGTAGGTTGGTACAGACACAAAAATATATTCTCTAAGATAATCCTAAAAGAAGATTTTCCTTTATCATCCTAGTAAAAGAGTAACTACTTTTTTCTGAAGCCTGATATCACAAGACCTACTGACTAATATAGAGATACCTTAAAACTGGTTCGTTATCATAGCTCGATGCCAATTCGCACCATCCCGACAATTCCAAAGAAATCTGACGTAAAAATGTTCCCGGACCTACCTCAACGCGGCTTCTTTCGCTTTCCCCTAATTAGTCGATTAATCGAGTTCCCCTCGATTCTGTTTTCATTATCGTTTGGAATTCGATTATATTTCGATTCGCTTCTCACTTGTTGAGTCTATCTTTAACTTTATTGAGTTGTCATTTTAGTATTACCACAGATTACAGAATATACGCTATACAGATATTCAATCGCCATACATTGAAACGCGCCAACTTTCCTGGTTACTCCCAATACAAAGTCATTGTTACGCCATCTATCGAAATATAAGGAGTTACAAATTAAGATTTATAACTTTTGAAATACAGCACTTAATCAACTTGTTATAGCATTTAAGTACATAAAATAATTGTATTTAAAAAAGTCAGTTATGTTTTCGCCAAACATTAGCGAGATCAGTTCATAATTAAATATTTTTAATTTCGAATCGCCATCTAACATCAAATAGCGGAACTAATTCTTTTTATTAGGCAATGGGACCCCATGATATTAGTATAGTTTTTATTTGCTTCATGTAACCGTGACTTGGTCTACCTGGATTCCTTTTAGGTATTTGTTCTTCTATAATGTTTTTTATAAAGTCATCGTGTCGTAATTTTTTTTTAAATATCCCAAGATGGAACAGCCTACGTGGTCCAGTGGTTAAGACGTTTGTCTTAAACCCGGAGGTCGTGGGTTCTATTCAAGCATACATTGTTCAGTTGTTTCCAGTTTCGTTACAACATTCCAGTCTTCAATCACCTGATTGTCTGATAATAATGATGATTCCATGCTTCGACCCTGCTGTCAAATGTCAGAGGCTGAAAGGCGGTTCCCAAAACTCTGACTCCAGGGTATGCAAGGTCGATTGATCATGGAACCTACTTGATATGGATGAATGAACCGAAATCAAGGCTGATGGAGGTTTCAACTGCGATTTAGTCGTACCCATGGAGTTAATTACAAAGAGGAGATGCCGTAATAAGCGTTTTGTATGAAAGTGTTTGTGAGGCTACACGGGGCGGAAGGCAGACGTGCGGGGTGCATGGTTTCGGCCGTGGCTCGAATCATGAAATACGAGCAATGACAAGCTCCGCCCACTTTTGTGTCGGCGAGGCGCCAATGATCACATCACTGCACCATTTCAAACGGCATCTCCTCTTGGTAATTATTCCATGGTTGTACCAGATAACTTAGCATCATGGAGACGTCGAGCGGCGTCCAAAAGATATTAACTGACATTACCGACTACTGATTACTATATTATAATCGACAGAGGAACTCGCTAACCGAGTGCGGCGCATTCGTAGCGAATGCGCGTGTCAAGTGACGGCGAGACTCGACCCGTATTGGATTGGTCGCCATTTAGTTGCAATGTCTATCTCGAGCTCCTCCGTGCTTCCGAAGGCACGTTAAGCCGTTGGTCATGTGCGAGTCGGACTTGCGCGCCAAAAAATGAGCAAAAAATCATGACGTTGTTATTGAAGCAAATTTAGTATTTGTTGTAATAGCGGCAACAGAAATACATCACCTGTAAACATTTCAACCTAAAGTTGGCTGGAAGAAATTGCAATAGCGATAAGTCCGCCTTCGTACTCAATTTTCTAAATGTATTACTTTTCATTTTAATTTTGTGATTGGTACAATAAAGTGTATATCTATCTATCAACCGTCTAACTATCACGGTTCGTGAGATACAGCCTGGTGACTGACGGATGGACTGACAGCGGAGTCTGTAATAGAGCGAGACTTAATTACGTTTATCCTTTGGGTGTGGAAATTACTGGCATAAAAAACACAATGTGGAAATTTTTTACATATTATTTATTAGTATTTCCACTACTTTATCATACACTAAAGTTCTAACATCATTTGCGAACAAAAAGTCAAAATGTGTGAACTTACTAAATGGAACCCTGTAACTCTCTATAACGTTAGGTAATTCTTTAGTAAGACGTTCTCTATCTGGAGAAGTAAACAGAAGATCATTGTCAGCATGAAATAAAGCTATCTTACTTGTTACTTTATTTATAGGATAATCTGGAGGAGTAGCCTGCCCATACTTCTTAATATTTCCAAAGACACCGTAATCAAATTGGCAAAATTTCCCAGAATTAACCTCTTGACCATAATGCACAAGTTGTTTTGTGGCACATCCCGCGGGATAGTTACTATAAACTACAGGTAAATATGTGGCGTTCACTTGAGCATAATCGAAACCATAGATAATAAAGAGGAGGTTATTACAAAATACTTTAGCAGTTGTTGGATTTCCACAAGCGATTGTTGTAATGGCATCCGTAATTTGATTCCTTGGCAAGAATTCATACAAGCCTATTACTTTAGACACCAATCCTATAACATTACTGAATGGAGCCAACAAAATAAATGCAGGGACAGTTGTATGTTTTAAGTAACTCACAGCAGACAAGGCAACCATAACAGATATTTTATCGTTATATTCTGGGAGTTCTGACGTCATCACTAAATAAGCGGTACAACCTTGAGAATGTCCTATGTAAGCTAGTTTTTCCTGGTTAGTAGTTTTCAAAACGTAGTCGATCATAGCTGGTAGATCGTATCTTCCAATTTCATCCCAGCTGAAATCCCAGAATTCTTTGCATTCTGCAGTTAGGTTCACATGTTTTCTGCCATGGAGGTTCCCTCGGGAATTGCCGAGCCAGACGTCGAACCCAAGATCTGCTAATAGATAAGGCAATGACCGATCCGGCCCACTAGAAATGAAATCATTTGAGCTACACAACAAGCCATGCATCAAAAAAACAGCTGGACCATCGCTTGGTATACGGAACATATCTAAGAGATATCCATCACTAGTCTGCACTTGATGTGTTTCAGCACCATAACCATATTTAGTTAATATTTGCGTTATATTCAGAAATATATCTTCATTGTTTGATGCAGCATCAAATTTTTCAATGAAAGAATCAAAATCAGGTAACGTAGTTGAGTTGAAAACTGGTATAACACTTTTGATTGGTTGAATTATGGCATCTAATGTATCATCTGCTAATGATACCACGTTAATAGGAGAAAATGGCTTACACTCATCTCCATGGCAATAGTTTATAATAATTGTTAAAAGAAGAAATTTTAGATAACACCGAAACATCTTGAACATTTAATGGTGACAAATAATGAAAAATGCATGTATTATATACCTGTTATCTTATTTACATTAAAATATTTTATTTGAGCCAATAAATGTCACATTATAACGGTAATATCATATTAGTAGGAAAAAGAAACTGTCTGTCGGCTTATTCAGAAGTTGAATTTATTAACACTTTATTACATCATTATAATATACCATAATATTACTTTGTTCTTTACTAGAATATTTAAGTTTTTGGTATAGATATATAATTTTCATAGTGACAAGTCCGCGTTTCAACATATTTTTAGACCTCCAATACAAATCTATTTCAATACTGAAGGTGGTTAAAACTCATGTACCTAATTCAAAAAATTGTATGATGCTTAAATTTCCTTGTATATTTATGATTTTCTTTACTTAGGCAAAGCCGCAGGCATTAACTGGTATTATCAAAATTTTAAACAATCCTCTCAAAACAGCTGTGAAAATGTAAAAAACCTTGAATTCTTTCAAATTTAAGTTTAATTTACATGCAAAATAAATGTCTATTTATTTTTCGACACAGACAATACTTTTCTTTATGACTTTTTGCATATAAATTTTTGACGGCACTCTAAGCATTGATCCCGACTGCCATTTGGTGGTCGTTAAAAGAACCACGTCAGAGGCCGAAAGGCGGTTCCGAAACACTCTGACTCCAGGGTTTGCAGGGTCGATTGATGAAGTACACTACTCGATATGATGATGATGAATTTTTGAGAGTGGGGTTTTTTTTATATATTTTTTTTATACAATTAAGTAGGCAAAATGGCATAAGGCCCACCTGATGGTAAGTGGTCACCGTAGCCCATGAACGCCCGCAACACCAGGGGCATCACGTGCGTATTGCCGACCCTTGATAAATCCTTTAACGCCCTTTTTGAAAGACCCCATGTTGTTGGGGTTATTCTACGGAAGAAAAAATTATAAAATATGGACCGCGTCAAAAGACTCCGAGGGTCTTTTGGGCCTAAGGTACAACTACGGAATACTTATATTATACTCATCAACTTAGGGTTACGATCAGTGACTGCCATGCCATCTGACCTCCATAACACATTTTAAACACACGTAACACTTTTCACAGAGAAATCAGATCTGTGGATTATGATTCGGGCATGTTACAGCCTGGCCACGGGGGAACTCGCCACGGCGAATTTCGCCGCGTTGCCACCGGCGATTAAAAGAAACACATAACAAATGCACTAAAAAGCCACGGGAAATGAGGAGTAGTAACGATTAGTGCACTGAAACAAATGCATTTGTATTATGGTATATTATAATTATGTAATAAAGTTTCTGAACAAGCCGACAGAATGTTTGCATTTTTCATTATTTGTCACCATTTCATTGTGCTGACGACGTTATTGGCTCAAGAACGTTCGGTGTTATCTAAAATTTCTTCTTGTATCAATTATTATAAACTATTGCCATGGAAGTGAATGTACACCATTTTTTCCGTAAAACGTGGTGTCATTAGCAGATGATACATTAGATGCCATAATTCAACCATTCAAAAGTGTTATACCAGTTTTCAACTCAACTACGGTACCTGATTTTGATTCTTTCATTGAAAAATTTGATGCTGCATCAAACAATGAAGATATATTTCTTAACTAAATATGGTTATGGTGCTGAAACACATCAAGTGCAGACTAGTGATGGATATCTCTTAGATGTGTTCCGTATACCAAGCGAAGGTCCAGCTGTTTTTATAATGCATGGCTTGTTGTGTAGCTCAAATGATTTCATTTCTAGTGGACCGGATCGTGCATTGCCTTATCTATTAGCAGATTTTCGGTTCGACGTCTGGCTCGGCAATTCCCGAGGAACCCTCCATGGCAGAAAACATGTGAACCTGACTGCAGAATGTAAAGAATTCTGGGATTTCAGCTGGGATGAAATTGGAAGATACGATCTACCAGCTACGTTTTGAAAACTACTAATCAGGAAAAACTAGCTTACATAGAACATTCTCAAAGTTGTACCGCTTATTTAGTGATGACGTCAAAACTCCCGGAATATAACGATAAAATATCTGTTATGGTTGCCTTATCTGCTGTGAGTTACTTAAAACATACAACTAACCCTACATTAATTGTGTTAGCTTAATTCAGTAATGTTATAGGATTGGTGTCTAAAGTAATAGGCTTGTATGAATTGTTGCCAAGGAATCAAATTATGGATGCCATTTCAACAATCGCTTGTGGAAATCCAACAACTGCTAAAGTATTTTGTAATAACCTCCTCTTTATTCTCTATGGTTTCGATTATGTTTATAGTAACTATCCCGCGGGATGTGCCACTAAATAACTTGTGCATTATGTTCAAGAGGTTAATTCTGGGAAATTTTGCCAATTTGATCACGGTGTCGTAGGAAATATTAAGAAGTATGGGCAGGCTACTCCTCCAGATTATTCTATAAATAAAGTCACAAGTAAGACAGCTTTATTTCATACTGACAATGATCTTCTGTGTACTTTTCCAGATAGAGAACGTCTAACTGAAGAATTACCTAACGTTATAGAGAGTTGCAGATTGTAGCTTGACAGAGACGTCAACCTTCATTGGGATAATTTTGTTCCAGCTCGTAAACGGCATTATTTTATTTATCTCCTTCTATCATAAAAAAAAAAATTAGGTAGAAATGCCGTAATGGCATTACCTGCGTGCCACAGTGCATCGCCATATAAAGTTAAGCCTCAAGAGGTTTAACTGGCCGTCACATGGCCCTACTGCCTTCCATTTATAACCGTAAGAAGAGTGGAGGATTATCTATTATGAAGTCTTTAACGTATATAGGTCGGATTATACAATGTTAGTTCTTGAGTCTCAATAACATAATAATAGTGATAATACCTGGATTATTACCAGTATATTCCAAATTGATTGGATTATTTTGGAATGGATGTCATTGCAAATATGGCTTGCTTGTTTATAACACAATACAAATCCTTTTATTACACAGAAATAATATGGTACATGTAAAAGTAGATGGCACATTTTTATAGGTTGGTTGGTATATACCTACCAAACTACTACTCGATATATATCGAGTACCTAACAGAGACAGCACTAAGTGGAATTCGATATCTAATATAGTCGAACTAGCAGAAACTTTTTGAGTTCCCCTCGATTCTGTTTTCATTATCATTTGTAATTCGATTATATTTCGATTCGCTTCTCACTTGTTGAGTCTATCTTTAACTTTATTAAGTTGTCATTTTAGTATTAACACAGATTACAGAATATATGCTATACAGATATTCAACCGTCATACATTAAAATGCGCCTACTTTCCTGGTTACTCCTGGTTACTCTCAATACAAAGTCATTGTTACGCCATCTATCTAAAATATAAAAAGTTACAAATTAATATTTATAACTTTTGAAATACAGCCCTTAATCAACTTGTTATAGAATTTAAGTACATAAAAAATAGTGTTTTAAAAAGTCAGTTATTTTTTCGTCAAAATTTTGCGACATCAGTACTTAATTAAATATTTTCCGTTTTTAATAGCCATCTTACATCAAATAGCGGAACTAATTCTTTTTATTATGTAATGGGACCCCATGATATTAGTATAGTTTTTAATTAAATTAATGATATAAATGAACGAACACTTTATTGCAACATTTACAAACAAAAGAAACACATACTTAAATCCAATACAACTAAATGGGTACAAAGGCGGACTTATCACTAATGCAATTTTTCCCAGCCAACCTTAGGGTAAAAATGAGCTGCGGTAAAAAAACACTTGCGTGAGCGGTGAAGAGTGCTTACATGTTTATGCCTACATTAAGACACATATAATATACTTACATAAATATATAATAAGAATAAACTTACAATTTAAAAATGAAAGTTATTATTTTATTAAAATATTTTGAATACAATTTAAAAATGAAAGTTATTATTTTATTAAAATATTTTGAATGTGATGAAGTACATACTGTGACTTGGTCTACCTGGATTCCTTTTATCTGTTCTTCTATGATGTTTTTCATAAAGTATCGTATCGTATTTTTTTAAATGTCCCATAATGGAACAGCCTACATAGTCCAGTAGTAAAGACGTTTGTCTTAAACCCGGAGGTCGTAAGTTCTGTTCAAGCATACATTGTTCAGTTGTTTCCAATTTTAATACGGTTTTATCGCGTTTATAGTATAGTAATAAACGCGATAAACCCGTATTAAAATAGTTTAATTTAATGAATAACAATCGCGAAAACATAAGAAATCATTATGTTTCCAATTTTGTTAGAACATTCCAGTTTTGAATCACCAAATGATCTGATAATAATGATGATTCCATGCTTCGTCCCTGCTGTCAAATGTCAGAGGCTGAAAGGCGGTTACCAAAACTCTGACTCCAGTGTATGCAAGGTCGATTGATCATGGAACCCACTTGATATGGATCAACTGCGATTACAAGCTAACTTCACCTCATGGAGACGTCGCGCTTCGTCCAAAAGATATTAACTGACATAACAAAACAATACAATATAATATAACTTTATTGCCCACATCTGGAAAATCACAAAACTGAAATTATAACATTGTTAACAATTATGGAGCAAAGACATCCGTCTTTCTCATTGCTGAGCAATCTCTTCCAGCCAACCATATAAATAACCAAATATTACGATCGACAGAGGAGCTCGATAGCCAAGTGCGGCGCGTGTCAAGTGACGCCGAGACTCGACTCGTATTGGATTGGTCGCCATTTAGTGGCAATGTCTATCTCGAGTTCCTCCGTGCTTCCGAAGGCACGTTAAGCCGTTGGTCGTGTGCGAGTGGGACTCGCGCACACAAATTATAGGGGGAAAAATATGAGCGCCCATTTTTATAGGAGCCCATTTAGTATTTGTTGTAATAGCGACATCAGAAATACATCATCTGTAAACATTTCAACCGTCTAACTATTACAGTTCATGAGATACATCCTGGTGACTGACGAATGGACTGACAGCGAAGTCTGTAATAGAGCGAGACCTAATTACTTGTATCCTTTGGGTGTGGAAATTACTGGCATAAAAAACACAATGTGGAAATATTTTACATATTATTTATTAGTATTTCCACTACTTTATCATACACTAAAGTTCTAACATCATTTGCGAACAAAAAGTCAAAATGTGTGAACTTACTAAATGGAACCCTGTAACTCTCTATAACGTTAGGTAATTCTTCAGTAAGACGTTCTCTATCTGGAGAAGTAAACAGAAGATCATTGTCAGCATGAAATAAAGCTATCTTACTTGTTACTTTATTTATAGGATAATCTGGAGGAGTAGCCTGCCCATACTTCTTAATATTTCCAAAGACACCGTAATCAAATTGGCATTATTTCCCAGAATTAACCTCTTGAACATAATGCACAAGTTGTTTTGTGGCACATCCCGCGGGATAGTTACTATAAACTACAGGTAAATATGCGGCGTTCACGACGTCATCACTAAATAAGCGGTACAACCTTGAGAATGTCCTATGTAAGTTAGTTTTTCCTGGTTAGTAGTTTTCAAAACGTAGTCGATCATAGCTGGTAGATCGTATCTTCCAATTTCATCCCAGCTGAAATCCCAGAATTCTTTGCATTCTGCAGTTAGGTTTACATGTCTTCTGCCATGGAGGTTCCCTCGGGAATTGCCGAGCCAAACGTCGAACCCAAGATCTGCTAATAGATAAGGCAATGCACGATCCGGCCCACTAGAAATGAAATCATTTGAGCTACACAACAAGCCATGCATCATAAAAACAGCTGGACCATCGCTTGGTATACGGAACATATCTAAGAGATATCCATCACTAGTCTGCACTTGATGTGTTTCAGCGCCATAACCATATTTAGTTAATATTTGCGTTATATTCAGAAATATATCTTCATTGTTTGATGCAGCATCAAATTGTTCAATGAAATAATCAAAATCAGGTACCGTAGTTGAGTTGAAGACTGGTATAACACATTTGATTGGTTGAATTATGGCATCTAATGTATCATCTGCTAATGATACCACGTTAATAGGAGAAAATGGCTTACACTCATCTCCATGGCAATAGTTTATAATAATTGATAAAAGAAGAAATTTAGATAACACCGAAACATCTTGAACCAATAATGGTGACAAATAATGAAAAATGCATGTATTATATACCTGTTATCTTATTTACATTAAAATATTTTATTTGAGCCAATAAATGTCACATTATAACGGTAATATCATATTAGTAGGAAAAAGAAACTGTCTGTCGGCTTATTCAGAAGTTTAATTTATTAACACTTTATTACATCATTATAATATACCATAATATTACTTTGTTCTTTACTAGAATATTTACGTTTTTGGTATAGATATATAATTTTCATAGTGACAAGTCCGCGTTTCAACATATTTTTAGACCTCCAATACAAATCTATTTCAATACTGAAGGTGGTTAAAACTCATGTACCTAATTCAAAAAATTGTATGATGCTTAAATTTCCTTGTATATTTATGATTTTCTTTACTTAGGCAAAGCCGCAGGCATTAACTGGTATTATCAAAATTTAAACAATCCTCTCAAAACAGCTGTGAAAATGTAAAAATCCTTGAATTCTTTTAAATTTAAGTTTAATTTACATGCAAAATAAATGTCTATTTACTTTTCGACACAGACAATACTTTTCTTTATGACTTTTTGCATATAAATTTTTGACGGCACTCTAAGCATTGATCCCGGCTGCCATTTGGTGGTCGTTAAAAGAACCACGTCAGAGGCCGAAAGGCGGTTCCGAAAAACTCTGACTCCAGGGTTTGCAGGGTCGATTGATGAAGTACACTACTCGATATGATGATGATGAATTTTTGAGAGTGGAGTTTTTTTTATATATTTTTTTTTATACAATTAAGTAGGCAAAATGGCATAAGGCCCACCTGATGGTAAGTGGTCACCGTAGCCCATGAACGCCCGCAACACCAGGGGCATCACGTGCGTATTGCCGACCCTTGATAAATCCTTTAACGCCCTTTTTGAAAGACCCCATGTTGTTGGGGTTATTCTACGGAAGAAAAAATTATAAAATATGGACCGCGTCAAAAGACTCCGAGGGTCTTTTGGACCTAAGGTACAACTACGGAATACTTATATTATACTCATCAACTTAGGGTTACGATCAGTGACTGCCATGCCATCTGACCTCCATAACACATTTTAAACACACGTAACACTTTTCACAGAGAAATCAGATCTGTGGATTATGATTCGGGCATGTTACAGCCTGGCCACGGGGGAACTCGCCACGGCGAATTTCGCCGCGTTGCCACCGGCGATTAAAAGAAACACATAACAAATACACTAAAAAGCCACGGGAAATGAGGAGTAGTAACGATTAGTGCACTGAAACAAATGCATTTGTATTATGGTATATTATAATTATGTAATAAAGTTTCTGAACAAGCCGACAGAATGTTTGCATTTTTCATTATTTGTCACCATTTCATTGTGCTGACGACGTTATTGGCTCAAGAACGTTCGGTGTTATCTAAAATTTCTTCTTGTATCAATTATTATAAACTATTGCCATGGAAGTGAATGTACACCATTTTTTCCGTAAAACGTGGTGTCATTAGCAGATGATACATTAGATGCCATAATTCAACCATTCAAAAGTGTTATACCAGTTTTCAACTCAACTACGGTACCTGATTTTGATTCTTTCATTGAAAAATTTGATGCTGCATCAAACAATGAAGATATATTTCTTAACTAAATATGGTTATGGTGCTGAAACACATCAAGTGCAGACTAGTGATGGATATCTCTTAGATGTGTTCCGTATACCAAGCGAAGGTCCAGCTGTTTTTATAATGCATGGCTTGTTGTGTAGCTCAAATGATTTCATTTCTAGTGGACCGGATCGTGCATTGCCTTATCTATTAGCAGATTTTCGGTTCGACGTCTGGCTCGGCAATTCCCGAGGAACCCTCCATGGCAGAAAACATGTGAACCTGACTGCAGAATGTAAAGAATTCTGGGATTTCAGCTGGGATGAAATTGGAAGATACGATCTACCAGCTACGTTTTGAAAACTACTAATCAGGAAAAACTAGCTTACATAGAACATTCTCAAAGTTGTACCGCTTATTTAGTGATGACGTCAAAACTCCCGGAATATAACGATAAAATATCTGTTATGGTTGCCTTATCTGCTGTGAGTTACTTAAAACATACAACTAACCCTACATTAATTGTGTTAGCTTAATTCAGTAATGTTATAGGATTGGTGTCTAAAGTAATAGGCTTGTATGAATTGTTGCCAAGGAATCAAATTATGGATGCCATTTCAACAATCGCTTGTGGAAATCCAACAACTGCTAAAGTATTTTGTAATAACCTCCTCTTTATTCTCTATGGTTTCGATTATGTTTATAGTAACTATCCCGCGGGATGTGCCACTAAATAACTTGTGCATTATGTTCAAGAGGTTAATTCTGGGAAATTTTGCCAATTTGATCACGGTGTCGTAGGAAATATTAAGAAGTATGAGCAGGCTACTCCTCCAGATTATTCTATAAATAAAGTCACAAGTAAGACAGCTTTATTTCATACTGACAATGATCTTCTGTGTACTTTTCCAGATAGAGAACGTCTAACTGAAGAATTACCTAACGTTATAGAGAGTTGCAGATTGTAGCTTGACAGAGACGTCAACCTTCATTGGGATAATTTTGTTCCAGCTCGTAAACGGCATTATTTTATTTATCTCCTTCTATCATAAAAAAAAAAATTAGGTAGAAATGCCGTAATGGCATTACCTGCGTGCCACAGTGCATCGCCATATAAAGTTAAGCCTCAAGAGGTTTAACTGGCCGTCACATGGCCCTACTGCCTTCCATTTATAACCGTAAGAAGAGTGGAGGATTATCTATTATGAAGTCTTTAACGTATATAGGTCGGATTATACAATGTTAGTTCTTGAGTCTCAATAACATAATAATAGTGATAATACCTGGATTATTACCAGTATATTCCAAATTGATTGGATTATTTTGGAATGGATGTCATTGCAAATATGGCTTGCTTGTTTATAACACAATACAAATCCTTTTATTACACAGAAATAATATGGTACATGTAAAAGTAGATGGCACATTTTTATAGGTTGGTTGGTATATACCTACCAAACTACTACTCGATATATATCGAGTACCTAACAGAGACAGCACTAAGTGGAATTCGATATCTAATATAGTCGAACTAGCAGAAACTTTTTGAGTTCCCCTCGATTCTGTTTTCATTATCGTTTGTAATTCGATTATATTTCGATTCGCTTCTCACTTGTTGAGTCTATCTTTAACTTTATTAAGTTGTCATTTTAGTATTAACACAGATTACAGAATATATGCTATACAGATATTCAACCGTCATACATTAAAATGCGCCTACTTTCCTGGTTACTCCTGGTTACTCTCAATACAAAGTCATTGTTACGCCATCTATCTAAAATATAAGAAGTTACAAATTAATATTTATAACTTTTGAAATACAGCCCTTAATCAACTTGTTATAGAATTTAAGTACATAAAAAATAGTGTTTTAAAAAGTCAGTTATTTTTTTTGTCAAAATTTTGCGACATCAGTACTTAATTAAATATTTTCCGTTTTGAATAGCCATCTTACATCAAATAGCGGAACTAATTCTTTTTATTATGTAATGGGACCCCATGATATTAGTATAGTTTTTAATTAAATTAATGAATTAATTAAAATAAAAGAAAAAAAAAGTTAAATCTAATACAACTAAATGGGTACAAAGGCGGACTTATCACTAATGCAATTTTTTCCAGCCAACCTTAGGGTAAAAATGAGCTGCGGCAAAAAAACACTTGCGTGAGCAGTGCAAAATGCTTTAATGTACATGCCTACATTAAGACACATATAATATACTTACATAAATATATAATAAGAATAAACATAAAAAATTTAAAAATGAAAGTTATTGTTTTATTAAAATATTTTGAATACATTTTTATTTGCTTCATGTAACTGTGACTTGGTCTACCTGGATTCCTTTTATCTGTTCTTCTATGATGTTTTTCATAAAGTATCGTATCGTATTTTTTTAAATGTCCCATAATGGAAGAGCCTACATGGTCCAGTAGTTAAGACGTTTGTCTTAAACCCGGAGGTCGTAAGTTCTGTTCAAGCATACATTGTTCAGTTGTTTCCAATTTTGTTAGAACATTTCAGTCTTGAATCACCAAATTATCTGATAATAATGATGATTCCATGCTTCATCCCTGCTGTCAAATGTCAGAGGCTGAAAGGCGGTTCCCAAAACTCTGACTCCAGTGTATGCAAGGTCGATTGATCATGGAACCCACTTGATATGGATCAACTGCGATTACAAGCTAACTTAACCTCATGGAGACGTCGCGCTTCGTCCAAAAGATATTAACTGACATTACAAAACAATACAATACAATATAACTTTATTGCCCACATCTGGAAAATCACAAAACTGAAATTATAACATTGTGATTTCATATGTTTTCGCGATTGTAATTCATTAAATTAAACTATTTTAATACGGTTTTATCGCGTTTATTACTTATTTATTTACACCTGACGTTTCAAACACTTTACAGCGTTCATGGTCGCAGGCAGACTAAGTTAAAATTTGTCTTTGATGTCATAAGATTACAAACTACCGCCTGAAATTTTATTGGGAACTATTCCGATTCACGCAGTATTGGCTCACAGTATCTAAGGTCAGGTCAAGTGTAAATAAATAAGTAATAAACGCGATAAAACCGTATTAAAATAGTTTAATTTAATTATAACATTGTTAACAATATGGAGAAAAGACGTCCGTCTTTCTTATTGCCGAGCAATCTCTTCCAGCCAACCATATAAATAACCAAATATTACGATCCACAGAGGAGCTAGATAGCCAAGTGCGGCGCGTGTCAAGTGACGCCGAGACTCGACTCGTATTGGATTGGTCGCCATTTAGTGGCAATGTCTATCTCGAGTTCCTCCGTGCTTCCGAAGGCACGTTAAGCCGTTGGTCGTGTGCGAGTCGGACTCGCGCACACAAATTATAGGGGGAAAAAATGAGCGCCCATTTTTATGGGAGCCCATTTAGTATTTGTTGTAATAGCGACATCAGAAATACATCATCTGTAAACATTTCAACCGTCTAACTATTACAGTTCATGAGATACATCCTGGTGACTGACGAATGGACTGACAGCGAAGTCTGTAATAGAGCGAGACCTAATTACTTGTATCCTTTGGGTGTGGAAATTACTGGCATAAAAAACACAATGTGGAAATATTTTACATATTATTTATTAGTATTTCCACTACTTTATCATACACTAAAGTTCTAACATCATTTGCGAACAAAAAGTCAAAATGTGTGAACTTACTAAATGGAACCCTGTAACTCTCTATAACGTTAGGTAATTCTTCAGTAAGACGTTCTCTATCTGGAAAAGTAAACAGAAGATCATTGTCAGCATGAAATAATGCTATCTTACTTGTTACTTTATTTATAGGATAATCTGGAGGAGTAGCCTGCCCATACTTCTTAATATTTCCAAAGACACCGTAATCAAATTGGCAATATTTCCCAGAATTAACCTCTTGACCATAATGCACAAGTTGTTTTGTGGCACATCCCGCGGGATAGTTACTATAAACTACAGGTAAATATGCGGCGTTCACGACGTCATCACTAAATAAGTGGTACAACCTTGAGAATGTCCTATGTAAGTTAGTTTTTCCTGGTTAGTAGTTTTCAAAACGTAGTCGATCATAGCTGGTAGATCGTATCTTCCAATTTCATCCCAGCTGAAATCCCAGAATTCTTTGCATTCTGCAGTTAGGTTTACATGTCTTCTGCCATGGAGGTTCCCTCGGGAATTGCCGAGCCAGACGTCGAACCCAAGATCTGCTAATAGATAAGGCAATGCACGATCCGGCCCACTAGAAATGAAATCATTTGAGCTACACAACAAGCCATGCATCATAAAAACAGCTGGACCATCGCTTGGTATACGGAACATATCTAAGAGATATCCATCACTAGTCTGCACTTGATGTGTTTCAGCGCCATAACCATATTTAGTTAATATTTGCGTTATATTCAGAAATATATCTTCATTGTTTGATGCAGCATCAAATTGTTCAATGAAATAATCAAAATCAGGTACCGTAGTTGAGTTGAAGACTGGTATAACACATTTGATTGGTTGAATTATGGCATCTAATGTATCATCTGCTAATGATACCACGTTAATAGGAGAAAATGGCTTACACTCATCTCCATGGCAATAGTTTATAATAATTGATAAAAGAAGAAATTTAGATAACACCGAAACATCTTGAACCAATAATGGTGACAAATAATGAAAAATGCATGTATTATATACCTGTTATCTTATTTACATTAAAATATTTTATTTGAGCCAATAAATGTCACATTATAACGGTAATATCATATTAGTAGGAAAAAGAAACTGTCTGTCGGCTTATTCAGAAGTTTAATTTATTAACACTTTATTACATCATTATAATATACCATAATATTACTTTGTTCTTTACTAGAATATTTACGTTTTTGGTATAGATATATAATTTTCATAGTGACAAGTCCGCGTTTCAACATATTTTTAGACCTCCAATACAAATCTATTTCAATACTGAAGGTGGTTAAAACTCATGTACCTAATTCAAAAAATTGTATGATGCTTAAATTTCCTTGTATATTTATGATTTTCTTTACTTAGGCAAAGCCGCAGGCATTAACTGGTATTATCAAAATTTTAAACAATCCTCTCAAAACAGCTGTGAAAATGTAAAAATCCTTGAATTCTTTCAAATTTAAGTTTAATTTACATGCAAAATAAATGTCTATTTACTTTTCGACACAGACAATACTTTTCTTTATGACTTTTTGCATATAAATTTTTGACGGCACTCTAAGCATTGATCCCGGCTGCCATTTGGTGGTCGTTAAAAGAACCACGTCAGAGGCCGAAAGGCGGTTCCGAAAAACTCTGACTCCAGGGTTTGCAGGGTCGATTGATGAAGTACACTACTCGATATGATGATGATGAATTTTTGAGAGTGGAGTTTTTTTATATATATTTTTTTTATACAATTAAGTAGGCAAAATGGCATAAGGCCCACCTGATGGTAAGTGGTCACCGTAGCCCATGAACGCCCGCAACACCAGGGGCATCACGTGCGTATTGCCGACCCTTGATAAATCCTTTAACGCCCTTTTTGAAAGACCCCATGTTGTTGGGGTTATTCTACGGAAGAAAAAATTATAAAATATGGACCGCGTCAAAAGACTCCGAGGGTCTTTTGGACCTAAGGTACAACTACGGAATACTTATATTATACTCATCAACTTAGGGTTACGATCAGTGACTGCCATGCCATCTGACCTCCATAACACATTTTAAACACACGTAACACTTTTCACAGAGAAATCAGATCTGTGGATTATGATTCGGGCATGTTACAGCCTGGCCACGGGGGAACTCGCCACGGCGAATTTCGCCGCGTTGCCACCGGCGATTAAAAGAAACACATAACAAATGCACTAAAAAGCCACGGGAAATGAGGAGTAGAAACGATTAGTGCACTGAAACAAATGCATTTGTATTATGGTATATTATAATTATGTAATAAAGTTTCTGAACAAGCAGACAGAATGTTTGCATTTTTCATTATTTGTCACCATTTCATTGTGCTGACGACGTTATTGGCTCAAGAACGTTCGGTGTTATCTAAAATTTCTTCTTGTATCAATTATTATAAACTATTGCCATGGAAGTGAATGTACACCATTTTTTCCGTAAAACGTGGTGTCATTAGCAGATGATACATTAGATGCCATAATTCAACCATTCAAAAGTGTTATACCAGTTTTCAACTCAACTACGGTACCTGATTTTGATTCTTTCATTGAAAAATTTGATGCTGCATCAAACAATGAAGATATATTTCTTAACTAAATATGGTTATGGTGCTGAAACACATCAAGTGCAGACTAGTGATGGATATCTCTTAGATGTGTTCCGTATACCAAGCGAAGGTCCAGCTGTTTTTATAATGCATGGCTTGTTGTGTAGCTCAAATGATTTCATTTCTAGTGGACCGGATCGTGCATTGCCTTATCTATTAGCAGATTTTCGGTTCGACGTCTGGCTCGGCAATTCCCGAGGAACCCTCCATGGCAGAAAACATGTGAACCTGACTGCAGAATGTAAAGAATTCTGGAATTTCAGCTGGGATGAAATTGGAAGATACGATCTACCAGCTACGTTTTGAAAACTACTAATCAGGAAAAACTAGCTTACATAGAACATTTTCAAAGTTGTACCGCTTATTTAGTGATGACGTCAAAACTCCCGGAATATAACGATAAAATATCTGTTATGGTTGCCTTATCTGCTGTGAGTTACTTAAAACATACAACTAACCCTACATTAATTGTGTTAGCTTAATTCAGTAATGTTATAGGATTGGTGTCTAAAGTAATAGGCTTGTATGAATTGTTGCCAAGGAATCAAATTATGGATGCCATTTCAACAATCGCTTGTGGAAATCCAACAACTGCTAAAGTATTTTGTAATAACCTCCTCTTTATTCTCTATGGTTTCGATTATGTTTATAGTAACTATCCCGCGGGATGTGCCACTAAATAACTTGTGCATTATGTTCAAGAGGTTAATTCTGGGAAATTTTGCCAATTTGATCACGGTGTCGTAGGAAATATTAAGAAGTATGGGCAGGCTACTCCTCCAGATTATTCTATAAATAAAGTCACAAGTAAGACAGCTTTATTTCATACTGACAATGATCTTCTGTGTACTTTTCCAGATAGAGAACGTCTAACTGAAGAATTACCTAACGTTATAGAGAGTTGCAGATTGTAGCTTGACAGAGACGTCAACCTTCATTGGGATAATTTTGTTCCAGCTCGTAAACGGCATTATTTTATTTATCTCCTTCTATCATAAAAAAAAAAATTAGGTAGAAATGCCGTAATGGCATTACCTGCGTGCCACAGTGCATCGCCATATAAAGTTAAGCCTCAAGAGGTTTAACTGGCCGTCACATGGCCCTACTGCCTTCCATTTATAACCGTAAGAAGAGTGGAGGATTATCTATTATGAAGTCTTTAACGTATATAGGTCGGATTATACAATGTTAGTTCTTGAGTCTCAATAACATAATAATAGTGATAATACCTGGATTATTACCAGTATATTCCAAATTGATTGGATTATTTTGGAATGGATGTCATTGCAAATATGGCTTGCTTGTTTATAACACAATACAAATCCTTTTATTACACAGAAATAATATGGTACATGTAAGAGTAGATGGCACATTTTTATAGGTTGGTTGGTATATACCTACCAAACTACTACTCGATATATATCGAGTACCTAACAGAGACAGCACTAAGTGGAATTCGATATCTAATATAGTCGAACTAGCAGAAACTTTTTGAGTTCCCCTCGATTCTGTTTTCATTATCGTTTGTAATTCGATTATATTTCGATTCGCTTCTCACTTGTTGAGTCTATCTTTAACTTTATTAAGTTGTCATTTTAGTATTAACACAGATTACAGAATATATGCTATACAGATATTCAACCGTCATACATTAAAATGCGCCTACTTTCCTGGTTACTCCTGGTTACTCTCAATACAAAGTCATTGTTACGCCATCTATCTAAAATATAAGAAGTTACAAATTAATATTTATAACTTTTGAAATACAGCCCTTAATCAACTTGTTATAGAATTTAAGTACATAAAAAATACTGTTTTAAAAAGTCAGTTATTTTTTTTGTCAAAATTTTGCGACATCAGTACTTAATTAAATATTTTCCGTTTTGAATAGCCATCTTACATCAAATAGCGGAACTAATTCTTTTTATTATGTAATGGGACCCCATGATATTAGTATAGTTTTTAATTAAATTAATGAATTAATTAAAATAAAAGAAAAAAAAAGTTAAATCTAATACAACTAAATGGGTACAAAGGCGGACTTATCACTAATGCAATTTTTTCCAGCCAACCTTAGGGTAAAAATGAGCTGCGGCAAAAAAACACTTGCGTGAGCAGTGCAAAATGCTTAAATGTACATGCCTACATTAAGACACATATAATATACTTACATAAATATATAATAAGAATAAACATAAAAAATTTAAAAATGAAAGTTATTGTTTTATTAAAATATTTTGAATACATTTTTATTTGCTTCATGTAACTGTGACTTGGTCTACCTGGATTCCTTTTATCTGTTCTTCTATGATGTTTTTCATAAAGTATCGTATCGTATTTTTTTAAATGTCCCATAATGGAAGAGCCTACATGGTCCAGTAGTTAAGACGTTTGTCTTAAACCCGGAGGTCGTAAGTTCTGTTCAAGCATACATTGTTCAGTTGTTTCCAATTTTGTTAGAACATTTCAGTCTTGAATCATCAAATTATCTGATAATAATGATGATTCCATGCTTCATCCCTGCTGTCAAATGTCAGAGGCTGAAAGGCGGTTCCCAAAACTCTGACTCCAGTGTATGCAAGGTCGATTGATCATGGAACCCACTTGATATGGATCAACTGCGATTACAAGCTAACTTAACCTCATGGAGACGTCGCGCTTCGTCCAAAAGATATTAACTGACATTACAAAACAATACAATACAATATAACTTTATTGCCCACATCTGGAAAATCACAAAACTGAAATTATAACATTGTGATTTCATAAGTTTTCGCGATTGTTATTCATTAAATTAAACTATTTTAATACGGTTTTATCGCGTTTATTACTTATTTATTTACACCTGACGTTTCAAACACTTTACAGCGTTCATGGTCGCAGGCAGACTAAGTTAAAATTTGTCTTTGATGTCATAAGATTACAAACTACCGCCTGAAATTTTATTGGGAACTATTCCGATTCACGCAGTATTGGCTCACAGTATCTAAGGTCAGGTCAAGTGTAAATAAATAAGTAATAAACGCGATAAAACCGTATTAAAATAGTTTAATTTAATTATAACATTGTTAACAATATGGAGAAAAGACGTCCGTCTTTCTTATTGCCGAGCAATCTCTTCCAGCCAACCATATAAATAACCAAATATTACGATCCACAGAGGAGCTAGATAGCCAAGTGCGGCGCGTGTCAAGTGACGGCGAGACTCGACTCGTATTGGATTGGTCGCCATTTAGTGGCAATGTCTATCTCGAGCTCCTCCGTGCTTCCGAAGGCACGTTAAGCCGTTGGTCGTGTGCGAGTCGGACTCGCGCACACAAATTATAGGGGGAAAAAATGAGCGCCCATTTTTATGGGAGCCCATTTAGTATTTGTTGTAATAGCGACATCAGAAATACATCATCTGTAAACATTTCAACCGTCTAACTATTACAGTTCATGAGATACATCCTGGTGACTGACGAATGGACTGACAGCGTCAGTCAATAGTCTGTAATAGAGCGAGACCTAATTACTTGTATCCTTTGGGTGTGGAAATTACTGGCATAAAAAACACAATGTGGAAATATTTTACATATTATTTATTAGTATTTCCACTACTTTATCATACACTAAAGTTCTAACATCATTTGCGAACAAAAAGTCAAAATGTGTGAACTTACTAAATGGAACCCTGTAACTCTCTATAACGTTAGGTAATTCTTCAGTAAGACGTTCTCTATCTGGAGAAGTAAACAGAAGATCATTGTCAGCATGAAATAAAGCTATCTTACTTGTTACTTTATTCATAGGATAATCTGGAGGAGTAGCCTGCCCATACCTATTAATATTTTCTACGACACCGTGATCAAATTGGCAATATTTCCCAGAATTAAACTCTTGACCATAATGCACAAGTTGTTTTGAGGCACATCCCGCGGGATAGTTACTATAAACTACAGGTAAATATGTGGCGTTCACTTGAGCATAATCGAAACCAACGAAGATAAAGAGGATGTTATTACAAAATACTTTAGCAGTTGTTGGATTTCCACAAGCGATTGTTGAAATGGCATCCATAATTTGATTCCTTGGCAAGAATTCATACAAGCCTATTACTTCAGACACCAATCCTAAAACATTACTGAATGGAGCTAACAAAATAATTGCAGGGACAGTTGTATGTTTTAAGTAACTCACAGCAGACAAGGCAACCATAACAGATATTTTATCATTATATTCCGGGAGTTCTGACGTCATCACTAAATAAGCGGTACAACCTTGAGAATGTCCTATGTAAGCTAGTTTTTCCTGATTAGTAGTTTTCAAAACGTAGTCGATCATAGCTGGTAGATCGTATCTTCCAATTTCATCCCAGCTGAAGTCCCAGAATTCTTTACATTCTGCAGTCAGGTTCACATGTTTTCTGCCATGGAGGTTCCCCCGGGAATTGCCGAGCCAGACGTCGAACCCAAGATCTGCTAATAGATAAGGCAATGCACGATCCGGTCCACTAGAAATGAAATCATTTGAGCTACACAACAAGCCATGCATGATAAAAACAGCTGGACCTTCGCTTGGTATACGGAACACATCTAAGAGATATCCATCACTAGTCTGCACTTGATGTGTTTCAGCGCCATAACCATATTTAGTTAATATTTGCGTTATATTCAGAAATATATCTTCATTGTTTGATGCAGCATCAAATTGTTCAATGAAAGAATCAAAATCAGGTACCGTAGTTGAGTTGAAGACTGGTATAACACTTTTGATTGGTTGAATTATGGCATCTAATGTGTAATCTGCTAATGATACCACGGTTTTTGGAGAAAATGGCGTACACTTATCTCCATGGCAATAGTTTATAATAATTGATAAAAGAAGAAATTTTAAATGACACCGAACCATCTTGAACGAATAATGTCGTCAGCACAATGAAATGGGGATAAATAATGAAAATGTAAGTATTATATAAGTACCTATTATCTTATTTATTTTAAAATATTTTATTTGAGCAAATAAATTTTATTTCACTTTATGGTAATATCATATTAGTAGGAAAAAAGACTGTCTGTAGGCTTGTTCATAAGTTGAATTTATTAACGTTTTATTTTTTCATTTTATTATACCATACAATACAATACAGATACTCTTTATTGCACCAGAATACAAATACAGATTTCACAAAACAATTTACGTACATAAAAATTTTGGTACAAAGGCGGACTTATCGCTAGAGCGATCTCTTCCAGTCAAAACTTAGGGTGGATGGAAAAAACGTTGAACAAGGCGATGGCGCAGTATAAATATATATATAAACCACATACATATGACATGTACATACAAGTCTACGTTAAATAAAAGTCCAGCTTTGTTAATGGGTTTATTATTTATAATAAGTGAGACGTAATGGCGACATGACAAAAACGAGTGTGTGCACGCGGCGTCGCGGAACCGGAAGTGACACAATAGTGTTGTTATCTAATATCTTCCTTTTTAACAAAAGAAGACAGACACCAGAAACATTATGAATAGGTAAGAAACATTTTAAATTGGCTTAATATCTATGTGTCACAAAACGTAACCTTAATTTAAAAAAAATAAAACATGAAGTGTAACGAAGAGAATTGACAGTGACACATGACGGATGACAACTGTTTGACATTTTTAATAACAATAGATTTTCCTTTCAACAAATATTAATTTTAAGAATATCAATAATTCTTATCTTACATTAAATATTTAAGCGATCTGGGACCTTCACAACGCGACCTGAGCGTGTTATATATGGCAAACAGTTTTTATCAGTGTTTACATTGCAGCTTTTATCAGCGTTTACAATTTCTAGTTCTGTATTACTATTATTACTAACATATGTTTTGTTTCCAGGCACAACATCATTATTGGCAGACGAGGGTTTTAAGATATGTTCGCGATTTCGACGGAATTCACCAACAGGAGAATCGATTATAAAACTACGCGGCTCCTTGCCAGCTCCCGAGATTGTACCAGGAACCCAGACACTGTGTGGCTTATGTTTAAAGTAAATTTTATCACCTTGTTTTACATCTGGTAATTGTTTACAATTTTTATTATAATAAAGTTCAGAATATTTCTTTTGTTTTTCAATATTAGTCTTAAGTAAGTCCATGTCTATAATACAAGGTGACAATTGGGAATCTGAAGTAGGGATCTTAGATCTTAAATTTCTTGACATACACAGTTGTGAAGGTGAGTATCCAATAGATTTTGGAGTACTTCTATATAAAAGTAGTGCTAAATAAGGATCAGTATTATCTGATTTACATTTTTTTAACATGAGTTTAATCGTACCGATGGCTCTCTCAACCATACCATTTGAGCGACTATGATATGGGCTGGAAGTAACAAATTCAATTTGCCAATCTTTTGTAAATGATGTGAACTCTTTACTGTTGAATGGTGGACCATTGTCAGAGATTATAATTTCAGGGATGCCATGTCTGGCAAATATAGATTTTAAATGAGTAATAATGCAATTTGCATTAGATCCACTACTCAGCAGTGCTAATTCTACATATTTAGAGAAATAATCAACAACAATTAAATATTTTTTACCATCCAATTCAAAAAGATCAATACCAACTTTGTTCCAAGGCAAAAGTTTGTACTCGTGATAATTTATTGGTTCTTTACTATTATTTCTACGATAAGTGAGACATACATGACAGTTACTTATGAATTTCTCAATATCATTATTCATATTGGGCCAATACACAGTAGTTTTAGCTAATCGAATAGAACTATTGATACCTTGGTGACCTTCATGTATTAATTTTAAAACATATTCTCTCATTGAATCTGGAATAACAATCTTATCAGACAGAAAAATTATATCACTTATGACATGTAAATTATCTTTTAAAGAGAAGTAGGGCTTTATTAATTGACCAACACAACTTTTGTGTTCCGGCCAGCCATTCTGACAGAATTGTTGTATTTTACTTAAAGTAGGATCATTATTTGTCGACTTTTGTATTTCTTTCAGTTTTTCCTCACTGACTGACAAGTTAGACATTATAAAATTGACATGTAAATCTATATCATTTTCAAGATCCACTAATGTATTTTCCTGTAAGGCTGCACGTGATAACGTGTCGGCTATATATAAATATGAACCCGGTTTGTAGACGACCTTAAGATCATATGGTTTTATGCGCAGCATAATTCTTTGCAGTCTAGCAGGAATATCATACAAGGCTCTTTTAAATAATGGGATCAATGGCTTGTGGTCTGTTTCTACAGTGACTGTCCTACCATATATGTATTGGTGAAATTTAGTACAACCAAATAATATTGACATTAATTCTTTTTCTATTTGAGAGTAGTTTTGTTGACATTTTGTTAATGATGCAGAAGCATATGCAATTGGCTGTTTATCATGCAGGATTACCGAACCCAAAGCATTCTTAGAGGCGTCCACTGACATTGTGATCTCTTTATTTGGGTCATAGTATGTAAGAACAGGGGCAGCGCTTATTATTTTTTTAATTTTATTAAATTCTGCCTCATGCTGTTCTGACCATATCCATTCATTTTGTTTTGACAAAAGTGTTCTAAGTAGACTATTTTCTTTTGACAGGTTTGGTATAAATGGACTAAGATAATTAACCATACCCATGAACCTTTGAAGATCGTTTACACAACAAGGGCTAGACATTTCACAAATTGCCTTGACTTTATTTTGATCGACTTTTACACCGTTCTGATTGAAGATATGTCCTAAATATCTTACCTCAGGGGCACATATGACTGATTTATCCTTATTAAATTTTATGTTTATTTCACGAGCCCTGTCTAAGACTTTCTTCGAAGTGTCATTGTGTTCTTTAAGAGTTTTACCATACACTAGGATATCATCCATCATTATTTTGACATTATTAATATCACTGAACCTTTTTGCAATTTCTCTATGAAATATTTCTGGGGCGGCATTAATACCAAAGGGTAGACGGGTGAATCTATAGCGCCCAAAGGGTGTTATGAATGTGCACAGCTTAGAAGCACTCTCAGAAAGTTTTAGCATCCAAAAACCTTTGTTTGCATCAAGTGTAGTAAAATACTTTGCTCCCGCAAGGTCAGATTTTATTTCATCCAAGGTAGGAAATTGGTAATGAGACCTCATGATTGCTTGATTAAGTTTGCGGGGATCAATACATAATCTAAGCTTACCATTTTTTTTTGTAGTTATTACAATAGAGCTTACCCATTCCGTTGGCTCTTCGACTCGACAAATAACTCCAGTTTTTTCCAGTTCATCTAGCTCCGACTGCAAGGCTTTCCTTAACTGGAATGGGACTCTGCGACAAGCATCTATTGATGGTGTTGAATCCGGTTTAAGTTTCAGGTCACATTCAAAATTATTTAGACATCCTAGTCCTTGAAAAAGATCAGAATTATCAGATATTGCATTTTCTGAAAAACTTTCTGTCATACTGATTTTATTAAGTCTTTTAATTAAATTTAGTGTTTTGCATGTATCTCTGCCTATGATATTTTGACTATTTAGATCAACAACATGAAAAATGACATTGTTAAATTTATTATTAAGCCTGACTGACAAATGACATTGGCCTATTGTTGGTATTGTCTCACCACTGTAAGTCGACAATTTGTGTGTACTTTTTGATAAGGTATCATGACTTAAATTCAATTTATTGAAAGTATTCAATGAAATTATGTTTGTGTCTGCACCTGTGTCCAATAGGAAAGGAATATTCACATTATTTATCATTAAATCAGTTTTCCATGGGTGTGACTGTATATTGTTTACATAAATTGAGCCTAAAAATAGTGAACTATCAGAACTAGGATCTAGATCTCTATCAGAACCAGTATCAATATTATTTACCTGTTTATTACGACATACTTTGGCGAAATGGTTATAAACTCCACATTTTTTACACTTAACTCCGAAGGCTGGACACTTGTATCTGTGCACCTGTCCACATCGACCGCATGTATTCTGGTTTGACTGATTTCCAGAAATACTTGGCTGTCTTGATGAATATTGTCCGGAACTATTTGACCGTGTTGCATATCCCTGTGTTGTTTGTCTGCTTGTGTGTCCTTGTCTTTTGGATTCTACTCGACCAACGAATGAAGAGTCTTCTAGGGTTCTGGCTTGAAGTTTTGTCATTTCCATTTGCTTTGCAAGTTGCACGGCTTCCTGCAGAGTGGGTGGCTTCCTATCGAGTATCCTCTCCTTAATATATTGGTTATTTGTATTCAAATTCCAACTGAAAATATCCCTTACTAGGTTGTCTTCCAAATTGGAGAAGTTACATTGCCTGCTGATATTTCGTAAGTCTGTGACGTAATCATCTATTGATTCATCGAGCCCTTGTCGTCTATTAAACAATTTGTGGCGTTCCATCGTTATGTTGATTTGTGGCGTGAAATGGTTGGTGAACCTTTCTGTGAGTTCTTTGTATGAAATCGTGTCTATGTCAACGTTAAATGAATTAAAAATTATTAACGCGTCAGGTCCAATAAAGTGTAGCAAAATGGCTACCTTTCTGTGGTCATCTTCTTTTTCTAAATTGTTGGCTCGCAAGTAAATTTTTAGCTGCGTTACCCAGTTCTTCCAGGCTAATGGCATATTATTATTTTGTAAGATAAGTGGCTTTAGAGTACCTGGGCCTACTGTTGAAACTGATGACGACGATGGCATTGTCGGCTTCTTGTTTTCCGCTTCGTCTTCTGACACCATGTTAAATAAAAGTCCAGCTTTGTTAATGGGTTTATTATTTATAATAAGTGAGACGTAATGGCGACATGACAAAAACGAGTGTGTGCACGCGGCGTCGCGGAACCGGAAGTGACACAATAGTGTTGTTATCTAATAAATACCACGTACTATCAAATATAACAAAATATATTCCAAATGATGCCAAAGAAGAAAACGTTTTCCTACTAATTACCATAATATTCTTTCCTAGAATGTCTAGAATATTTAAGTCTTTGTTATAGATATATAATTTTCATAGAGCCTCAAATAAAAATCTATTTTAATACCGAAGGTGGTTGAAATTCATGTACCTAATTCAAAAAATTGGCTGATGCTTAAATTACCTTGTATATTTATAATTTTCATTACTTAAGCAAAGCCGCAGGCATTAACTGATATTATCCAAATTTTAAACAATACTATCCAAACAGCTATTAAAATTTAGTAACCTTGTATTTGTTTAAAACAGTTATTTAATGTACATGCAAAGTAAACGTGTATTTATTTACTTTTCGCCATATTTTTCTTTATGAGTTTATTCATAAAAAATGTTGATGGCACGCTAAGCATTGATCTCGGCTTGTTACAGCCTGGCCACGGGGGAATTCGCCACGGCGAATTTCGCCGCGATGCCACCGGCGATTAAAAGAAACACATAAAAAATGCACTAAAAAGCCACGGGTACTGGTGACTGGTGAGGCGAAATGAGGAGTAGTAACGATTACGACACTAATATATATTTATATAAACTTTATCACAAAGAATGTAAATGGCGGACTTTGTATTATTTTGCACACCTTTTGCAAAGGTAAAATGTATTTGGTTACCTATTTATATTGTAACATCATTGTATAACCTACATTTTATGCAAATAAATATTTGATTGATTGATTGATTTGTATGTATTTCTTTTATTTGCCGGTGGCATCGCGGCGATCACTGTTGAGAACCGCTATCCTTACAGCGCGTGTATCAATTTGGTATGGATATAGCAAACATAGGCTACTTTTTGACACGGGCGGAGCCCAGTGTTATTTAAATACCTTTAAAAAAACCGACTGAAGACAATTCAAATTAATCTATTTTTTCTTACATCAATTATATTTTAAACATTATAAGCCATATGCATTTTTGAAATCGACTTTAAAATCCCTTTATTTTGATACGCCACTCTAACCAATTTTATTTCGATTTGCTGTTTATTACGTGTATAATCCGCCATTTTATTTTTATAATCACATAGATAAAAGAATGCAAAGAATCGAAATACGTATAACTGGTATATGGAGGTATTATGAATATACAAATATTCATACATGAATGCTGAAAACATAACACTCCTTATTCTCCAAATGGTGTATGAATGACAAAATAAATACTGGCCAAATTCTTACAGTGTAAAAAATAAGTGAAACTGACATCAGGTGATCACTCAATTTGTATGGTATTTTTAATTGAAAATGGATCAGTTTGACGATCTTAACTAAATTTTTCTAGTAGTTTTAAAATCAACCTGTAATTATTTGCTTAATACCTCGTTTTATCGAATATCGAATAGATCAAAACTTGACCCCTATACAGTGCAAATAACTGTATCTTCTCTTAATTTAAGCTAAACGTAAACTGTCTTAAGCAAGTGGGATTACATTTACATAACGCACCCTCCACATTCCCCGAAGATTTATATGCTAGATACAACTTACACAAAAAAACCTCCCTAACTAAACATTTCTCAATTTAGAACCTCCAACTACGAAGTTACTGGCTCAGCAAATGAGACACACACATGAAACAAAAACCAGTTTCACAAGACCTCTCAATTTGTACGTAATTCCTTCAGAAGCTGTGCAAATAGAGCACGTAGAAAGAGAGGAGAAGGATCTAGTTGTTTTGGTGCTGTCAGGTACATATAGGGTGCTGTCAGTGTTAACATCCAACTTATTAGACGTTTCGGAAATTCGGTTTCGTCCCGCAAGCACCACGGGCTATGCTGACATTATAGGGATGGGGTTAGGTTTTATCGATATGATCAATTTCATGGTCAGATGATTCCGTGCTTAGGAAGGCACGTTAAGCTGTTGGTCTCGGTTGCCATCTGGTGGTCGTTAAAGGAACCACGTTAGAGGCCGAGAGGCGGTTCCGAACAACTCTGACACCACAAAATCGAACATGTACACCACCCGTACATGGTCGATTGACAATATAACCTACACGAAAAAATGATGATAGTCAGTAAAGTAGTAAGTAGGTCCAACTAAAACATAAAGCATCTGAGCAATTAAGCAATTTAAAACATAAAATTAAAGGATTAAGTGCGTATAATGCCTTCATACTTTGCACTCCGGAGTTGATAAAGTCGTAAAATGTCCATCCACGAAATTACGTACAGATAGTACCTATTAAATATGCAATGCGTCATTTTGAAAGTTAATTCCTTTAATTAACTTCGGAGCATTCGAGATGTTCTGAAAAAATTTGCAGGCAAACGCTGGAAGCAGGCCGCTTTCAATTGGTTTGTTTGTAATATCTTTATTATACTGAAAAAGAAAACAAATAATTTACATACACAAGCATTATGACAAACACTATTATTATTATGGACTTATTGGAAATCATTAGAAGAGTATGAGAGGAGCTCGAAACGGAAAATGCCACTAATTGCGACCAGTCCAATACGGGCCGCATTTTGACGTCACACGCAATGGTTACACGCGCCGTACTCTGTTATCAAACTCCTCTTAACGACAAAATATCATCTTTATCTTAATTTCAGCTACAAGATAACCAACTGCTAGACAAACATACTGTATCAAATTTTATGGCCTAAGTTATGTTCAGAATCTCAGTTTCTTTCTTTCCATTTCTATCAATACTCAATGTTGTTTAAACAGTGCCAATCCCTGTCATTTCCCGATATTTCATTAAAAGTCCGATTAAATTTAAGATAGTTCACGAACGCAGAGTTCCTTTCAGATTGAAGGTTCATTTTATAGGTATTTTTTTAATTATTTTGTCCGAAAGGTTGCCTGAAAGAAATTGCTATTGCGTTATGGCCGCCATTTGCGCAAGGATTTTTTCTTCTAATAGGCTACTTGACTCAATTTTTTTTTATATTTCATATCACAAATTTGAGTCCGTGAATTCGAAAACAGAAATAATTTTTTGTACCCGTTAATATTAATTAAGTCATAAGCTTAAGGGGAAACTGACAAGAAACAAGAAAAGGACGCACTTAATGGTGAGTGACGTCACTGCCACTTGATTTCGTACTTACAAAAGAGATAGCAAGACGTCCCCACCACGCTCCCACTTTTCTTCATTAGAAAACTTTAAATGATAATTACTGCTTTAATTAATTACCAATTTTGTTTTTGTTTTCGGATTCGGTTACTTTTTAGTGTATGTATTGTTCCGTATAAAAATTTTGTCTAAATGTAAACACAGTCAAGTAGCCTATTGCTTGTATTTGACAATGTTTCCTTGTTGTGCAATAAAGAGTTTTGTATTGTATTGTATTTTGCAGAAACTCACTGCACAAGATTTTTGCCGAAATTTGTGGAAACCGAACCTTTAGTGGATCACAAGGCCTAATAGGAAGCAGTTGACATTTTCCCATACAATTTGCAATATTACTAGGCGTTTCTTATCAAAACATTTATTTTTATAATTATTTCTTTCTATCGAAAGAAAAGAATATATTATCACAATACAAATATTTAAAAGAAAAATTTTTTTTTTCAAAATTTACATTCACAGAAATTCAGAAGAACAATAATTTTTAGATATCATTTCTCAATTGTTAGTTTTTTTTTTATAAAAAAAAAGGAGCCTCGTGAATGAACCGACCAAACAAACATGTTATAATGCTTAGAATTACTCCAGATCAAAGTTCTAGTAACACGTGAAATTTCGCCAGTTCTCTTTCTATCGAGATTTTTAATTCGATTTATCGACTACACCCCAACCCTAGCTGATATCCAGTTGGTAACGCAAACGTTTGTAACCCACGGACCGCCCGGGCAAACAGGAGGGTAAATATATATGTACCCAAACCGAGTACGTTACATACATGAACCTAAGCCTCTCGTGAACATGAAGTAACTATTGCCTTCAGGCGTATTTCATGTTTGAGTAAGGATGCTGATAATGTATGTTACATTTTGAGATAAATAAGTTACTTCGATTTCCGGTCACGGCCAAATGAAAAATGATTCAGTCATAATATGGTGGCTTATGCCCAGCAGTGGGTTATGGAAAGCTGATGTTGTAGTTGTCGTCGCTGACAAAGTCCAATGCGAGATTTGTCAAAAAAAAACGGCGAACATATATGGTTTTCTGTAGTTGGCAGGCTTGTTTTTTTGAGAAATCTAAAATTAGACTTTTCTTTAAAAACAGGATCAGACAATCAGGTGATCCAAGCCTGTTTGTTATCTCTTAAGCAAATTGGAAAAGACTAAACAAAGAATGCTTCTCATGGGAATCGAACCCACGACCACCGGGTCTTCAGGCAACCAGTTTTCAGTTGAAGGCAACTTTTTTTTTGTCAGGATCGATCTCGAATACTAAATGCTAGTTAAAACCAAAAGCACTATATCTTTCCACTGCTAACCGATAACAGAGCGTGCAATAAACTGAGCTAATGTACTGTCGTAGACAGATAAACCTGACCCTCAGCCATTCCTGTAAGTTCGGTAAAGGGGTCACGTGTATTTATTTTCAACTGTACATTGCCAAGAGGGATCTGGCATGTCGTGTGTAGTGAGCCTTCGGTCCCGGGCCCACTCGCCCTGTTGTTTGTGGGTGGTTGGATTTTGCGAAATTCTCCTTTGTTGCTTACCCGCCCCGATGGGTTGAAACACAAGCGGTAAGCGACTAACGAGCCTTAAAATATTTTACTTTTCTTTTTTGAGAGTCGAATTTGAAGTACTGTGAGAATTACAACTCCGCCACTCTGCAGGCATACAAAGCAATTAAGTAAACGTCAAGGAAATTTGATGGATCTACGCTCACTTGGTAAACGAATCCCTCCTTCGTCGTTTTCACAGGTGTATGAAGGAATTGCATAATCTCACACCTGCTGCCGCAAGCTGACTCTGTATCATTGATGTAGAGATATTTGACCCACTTAGGATGCATGCCATAAACAGTGATGATATTAACAATTGATCTAAAGACTAATGCCGTGTGTTCTACTGGCAATGTGATATTTTTATTTACACGCAAATTATTTAAACAAAAGTTGTTCATTGTTGACTAGCTGACTTGGAAAACTTTGCACCAGCCCGTCAATTTTCTAATGATCTGTGCAACTTCCTTATTTTTTTTCTTTGTTAAGATCCTACTCTTGACAACTATGAACACAGAAAAAATGAATTTGCGTAATTGTTACATCCATTCACTCGTGATGGGAAGATCATTTTAGATATATTAGTTAAGATAGATTTTAGGTACTTTTATCGCTACTGAATGCTTTCGTCAAGACCGAGAGCAAGGGTTAAAATCTTTGGAAATATTTGCACAATCAGGTAAATGTCATTTGTATTTTTTATTCGATATAAAAAAAAATAAAGACTTTTTAAAGTTTATTTTCCAAAGAAAATAAAATAAACTCGCTAGCTCTTGTAACTTGTACCATGAAAGACTTAGAATTTGGTGGGCATTAGGTACGGGCTTTGTTTCTCTTACATTATGTATTCTGTGGACTCGGCTATGTATTGCATGAGGTTGAGCTTACATTTCTAAATAGCTCACAATACTGTATTGTAGTTGAAACTGACGGAATTCAACATTCTTAGTTTGAGATTTCTTGTTTATTGAAATGGTGTTGTTTTGTTTTAAAATGTTACTAAATCTAGTTGAAAAATGTATATCGGTAGTTTAAGTCTTTTTCTGTCTACATTATCATCTATCTTTGTAATTCTTGGTAGTATAATTTGCTTAAATTAATGTGTATTTATGCCTCAAAACTCTGACAGTATAGGACACCCCGGGTCATTTTTCTATTAAAAAACAAATACTGTATGATATTCTGTAATATGTGGTTTTACATTCGGTTGTATGCTTTGCTTTTGAGCCCAAAAATGCAACATCTGTTTTTTAGTTTCTTTTTTTTCTTAAGATTAGTTGCCTTACGGACACATAAAATACCACGGATTTCACATGTACATTGCCGACCTTTGATTGAAGTATACAGACTAATAAGATCAGCATAATAATGACTTGTAGCTTGACAGAGACGTCAACCTTCATTGGGATAATTTTGTTCCAGTTCGTAAACCGCATTATTTTATTTATTCACAGAAATAAAATTAGGTAGAAATGACGTAATGGCATTACCTGCGTGCATCGCCATATAAAGTTAAGCCTCAAGAGGTTTAACTGGCCGTCACATGGCCCTACTGCCTTCCATTTATAACCGTAAGAAGAGCGGAGGATTATCTATTATGAAGTCTTTAACGTATATAGGTCGGATTATACAACGTTAATTCTTGAGTCTCAAAGCTACGAATTCTGGTAATTCCTGGATTATTGCCAGAATATTCCAAATTAATTGGTTTATTTTGGAATGGATGTCATCGCAAATATGGCTTGCTTGTTTAAAATACAATACAAATCCTTGAAATATTATGGTGCATGTAAGAGTAGATGGCACATTTTTTTAGGATACCTACCAAACTACTAGGTACTCAATATATGTCGAGTACCTAACAGAGACTGCAATAAGTGGCATTCGTTATTTAATATAGTCGAACTTGCAGAAACGAAATATATCCAGAGTGGTTCTACGAAATCACAATTTTAGACATTGTTCTTGATCACTGAATAATTCGATTTGTGCACTTATTATAAAAGTTTTATCTTTCTCTTATCTACCTCATCTGTGTCACCTCAGCGTCTTCATCCAGTTGGATATAATAAAATACATTCTTTGTAATTTGGCAAATGTTTTACGACCGACTGCCTACCTGACGTCAACCGTCAACAAATGCTATCGTGGCTAGTTTCTCATTAGGCATGTTTGAGATATGCCCATTGCCTGCCTGCTGGATGACCCACTAAAAAGCTAGCAACATCGTCCTAGCGTATTTCCCAGTCAAATCTTTCTATTACGATCTCAAAGCATGTTTTTTTATATAAGTTCATAGATTTGATGGAACTGGTTATTATAATGGAGCAACAGCCGTCTGAGCTCCGTAACCCTTTTCACAGCGAAATCACAGTAATAAAATCATGCTCTGGGTATCTTAGTGGCCACACAACATTTTTCAGGCATTCAAGATATCAGCTGGACTTTCATATAGCCATATAGTATACTAGCTATTTCCCGCAGCTCCGCCTGCATCAAAAAGTAGCCTATGTTTGACCCCGGGTCTTCAACTATATTCATACCAAATTTCATCAAAAACCGTTCAGCGAAACAGACGGACAGGCTTTCGCATTTATAATATTAGTATGGATTATTTCGTCAATGGTATAATAAAAATGGCACAGTACATCTATAGTAATAATAGCCGGAATCAACGGCTTGACATGCATTCCGAAGCACGGAGGAAAAGCACTATGATGACCAATCCAAATAAGGCTACACTCGCCATCGCTTGACTCGAGATATTTCAAGTTTATTAACAATTTGAAAAAAAAACTAGAACCTATTTAAGCCTCTCCAGATGTCTAAGTCCCCAGAATATTTGGTTTCTTATCCAATATACCCAGAATATTTGATTCTTTATCCAATAAACCCAGAATATTTGGTTCCTTAACCAGCTAGGATATTTGCGTCAAGGCAGCCTATCTGGGGAAGATAGCAGACAGAAGACCGGACGGCTGTCCCAGATAGCGCTAGAGCTATGCAGTGCTGATCTACGAGAGATGGGAGCTAATACTGGCAGCCATTACGCAGAATAGAACACTCTGGCGCTCTCTCATGAGGAGGCCAAGATCCATGAGGGTTGCTGAGCATTTAAGCCAAGACTTTGATGACGTATTCAATAAGTAATGAGTAACAAACCATTTAGCCATTAGCCCATTTGTGACGTACTCAATACCATTAGGAAACTCTCTCGTATATAGGTTGCTAGCAAATTGAGCATATAGGGAGAAACGTAGAGTTAGTATGGCTTTTCTTGGCAGTTATAGAGCGCGGGAACTTAGTAACTAGTAGAAACGATAATCTAGTTGGTCCCGGCCGACATTTGGAGTTTGTATACAGAGTCCGCAAAGCGATTAGGAAAAAATCTGGCACTTATTAATCAAGTTATTAATTATTAATTCACAATATTTCAAAGGATTTGATACACTCATTATAGATTCAGCATAAACCGAATTCTTCTGAACTCGATCACCTAAAAGTAATATCTTATATTATTCCCTATTAAACCTATATATTTTTTTGTGTTATCTGTTACATGAACGTCTACTAGCAGTCGTTCAGGCAAATACAATAATATTTAGAACTTTGTTTAAAACAAAGCGCAAATTGTAATAACTATAGCATATCGTGCAATATAACATTACATATCATATTTTATTTCAGATTATATTTTTTCAAGCCATAAGAATTTAATTATAAAGACAGATTACAGAATACAATGCTTTACAGATATTCAACTGCCATACATCAAAACTTTCCTGATTACTCCTTGGGCACTCTCATAAACAAAATCAAAAAATTACGCCGTCTATCGGAAACTCGAAACGTTGTCTTTATTATTTACAACTTTTCAATACAACACTAAATCGACTTATTATTTATAGAATGTCGGTAAAGTAAAAAATATTTGTTTAATTTTTTAAAACTTTTCGAGATTTGTACTTAATTATTTTCTTCTCGAAGAGCCATCTTTTGTCAGATAGGTGAATTAATCCTTTGTCTAAGGCAGTGATTCCCAAAGTGGTCCAGGTGGACCCCCAGGGGTCCACGGGAGACTTGCTGGGGGTCTACGTAGGCGTGAACAAAAAATGGGGGTCCATAAGATGTTAATGGGGGTCCACGAAAATTTATCTGCTTTTGATAGTAAAGAGCAAAAATGTAAGCATAGTTTTTATAAGGGCCTACCTACATTGTTTTAAGTACCTATCTAAGCAGATAATATTTTAATAAGGCAAGCGACTGTTACTTGTCCAAACTTGTGTATTCGATATTACGTACAATTTCGTGTACAGACTTGCAAAGCGCTATCCGCCCGACAATGCTTAATGCTTGTTCAGACATGAACTTGATCAACACTATAAATACTTGATGCCAAAGGCAACCAAACGCATTCATTTGTTTCCGGAATTTCGAAAACAAGGCGGAATTTGGAAAAAAGTTGTGAGAAAATTTATATCTGTGTTTGCTAGTGCCGGAGAAAAGTAAGTAACCTACCTTTTTTTGTTATAGTACTTAAGTATTTTGTTTACGTGTACTAGTCGGTTGATCACAACGGCCTGTATAGATAGGTAACTTAGTAACTTACAGATATTTTAATTGTCCTCTTTCGATTTGAAGACAAACACAGCACGTTTTATTCAATTGTTTTTTCACGAGAGAAGCACTGCCTCTCTAAAAAGGCCGAATAAGCAATATTGCAGAGCAATTAATTTTGTAATTTTTCTTGCAAATAACTACTAATTTTATAAAACAGTAATTTCATAATCATGTTAAATTGATTTTGAAGTAACTATTTTATCAAAACTATTCCTTTTCGGAAAGAGCGAGCGGTGCGCGGGCGACGGGAAAAGGGCGGGGCTTGAACTTCGATGCCTGTTTGTCACGTTTTAACAATGAAGCCGCAGACAAAAAATACGCAAATACACGGAGCGCGTGAACTCATTGATTTAATAAAATGTTAGTTATCGTTTTTATGGACAATTTTGGGATTTCGACGTTTATTTTTTCCTACACAAATATGATCAGTATTCGATACTGAGTACACTAATTTTTATTTATACTATTAAAAATTAGTGGTAAATTATGTACTTTAAAATTGATACCGTTTTGTGAAAACGTTTGTATTTGTCTCAGCGGTTTATTAGTTGGTCCCTTTACAAGCCGTAATTCTATTTCCGCGTGCTGACAAAGGCTGCCGTGTGATACCTATATTCAGAAAAAAACTTGGTTACTAAAACATTTTTTTTACAGGTAAGGTAACTGACACGAAACATGGCTACAGCAAAGAAAAAATGTCGACAATATAGTGTCGATTATTTGAAATATGGTTTTGTTCCATCAGAGGCAGACAAACAATTGCCCATGTGCCTATTATGCAACAAAGTTTTGAGCAATGACTCTATGAAACCATCAAAGCTCGAAGATCATCTAAAAAGGTGTCATACTGATAAAATAGGTAAAGATTTAAAATATTTTCAAACATTGAAAGAAAAATATGGAAAGAGACCCACCATGCACAGTATGTTCGCTTCAACATCTCAAAGTAACGATGATGGCTTGCGGGCATCTTACAATATCTCATTACTTATAGCAAAATCTGGAAAACCGCACACTATCGGAGAACAATTAATTTTACCCGCTGTTGAAGAGGTTTTAAAAACTGTTTTGCACAAATCTCCATTTGACGTACTAAAAAGAATTCCATTAAGTAACAATACTGTACAAAGACGCATTGATGAAATGAGCTCTAATATCGAAAGCTTTTTGTGCAATCATCTGCAAAAAACTCATTTTTCTATACAACTGGACGAGTCAACGTTACCCAGTAATGAAGCATTACTATTGGCATATGTCCGATTTATTGTTGAGGAAGAAATTCACGAAGAATTGCTATTTGCCAGAACTTTGGAGACTGACACTAAAGGCGAATCAATATTTAATGTCCTGAGTAATTTTTTTACGGAAAAATCGATCCCATTTACAAACATTATTTCAGTGGCAACAGACGGAGCTCCTGCAATGGTCGGGCGATATCGTGGGTTTATAAGTCATCTCAAAAGAATTATACCAGGACTTACAGCTATTCATTGCGTAATCCACCGACAACATCTTGTGGCAAAACATTTAAGTGACAGGTTGAACCAATCTCTTCATTTTGTAATAAAAGCTGTCAACAAAATCAGAAGCAATGCATTGAATACACGTTTATTTGCTCAATTGTGCGACGAAAATGATGAAGACTTCCAACGACTGCTCTTACATACTGAAGTACGCTGGTTGTCGAAAGGTGCATGCTTAACGAGATTTTACTCTGTTTTCGATTCCATATTAGAGTTCTTAGAAAGTAGAGATCCAGATTTAAAAGAAAACTTGATCAAATTCAAAGCAGACATTGCGTATTTGACAGATTTGTTTAAAAAAATTAATGATATTAACTTGCAGTTACAAGGGGACAGCCTGAATTTAATAAAAACAAAGGGGATAATTTCGGCTTTTCTTGGGAAATTGAAATTTATGAAGCAAAACATTAGTCGGCGCGAATTCTCTCAATTTCCAAACTTGTCGCAGGTAGAATGTATTGATGAGGATATCCATACCTACAGTCAACATTTAAGTGCCCTGCATGATGACTTCAAAACCAGGTTTGAAGATATACTGACGATGGATATACCACCATGGATAATAAATCCATTTGATGAAACGGAAGTGGCCAATGTTGTATTACAAGAGGAGCTGCTCGAGCTAAGCACTAATGAGGAGCTGAAGGTGAAATTTAGAAAAGGCTACCCAACATTTTGGCTGCAAGCAGAAATACCCGAAAAATATCCTGGACTGTGGGAAATCGCAAGGAAATTTTTAATAGCTTTTCCCTCGTCATATCTTGTCGAAAGGAGTTTTAGTGCCGTTACAAACCTCTTAACAAAAAAAAGGAGCAAATTAAACATCACAGAGCGGGGGGATTTGCGGTTATTGCTCACAAAAATAAAGCCAAACATTGATCGTTTGCTGACACTCCATCAGATACATCCTTCCCATTAATTAAAATTATGACCTGAACCTATATTACCTTAATATTTTTTTCTTGTAATTCTATTCTTTTAATAAATAAAGTGATATAAAATGTACCATTTTTCGTTTTTATTTTACATATCGAAATATAGGGACAGAACTCAGAAGTGACACAATTTTTATTTTTTGGCGACTTTAAGAATGTGGTAGAAATGTAGCAGCAGGGGGTCCACCGAAACCAGTAAAATTTTGAAAGTGGTCCACGAGAAAAATAAGTTTGGGAACTACTGGTCTAAGGCAATGGGACCACGTGGTCTAAGAGATGTTGGCACATAAGCGCGTTCTACATCCAATAGTTACTCTAATTGTGGGGGTAAAGGGGGTATCAGGCTTAGATAATGTGCATACATTAAACTAAAACCGAACTAGTGGAACCTTGATGAAGGAAGTTCTCGCTAATTATAGGGGGCAAAAATAAGGCTTTGATGTGTCGTGTTTGATGTTTGGGTAATTTGCGGGAAAGTGGTGTTTGGTGGTTGGAATTTGATGGTTTAGAGTCAAAATTATATTCATATTTATATGTTAAACTTGACAGTTTATATTTTATTTAATGCTTAATGCTACAGAATAGAATTCATTATTTAATATTAATTATTTAATATATAATTAATCTAACAGTCAAACTTTGGGTTGAGTATAGAACTTTTGTATGTTTATTTTAATGCGGTAAAATTTTTTTATATCCTTAATTAGCCTAATTGACATCACTAAAAATATTTAATGTAAAGAATGTCCCGGGTTTAAGTCTGCTATTTGTACATATTGAAATAATTAAAGAAATGTAATCGTTTCTTTTCAATTTAGCATGTATTTCAAGTTTAGACATTCATTAGGAGAGGCCTCTAGCAGTGGACTGACAGAACTGAAATGATAGCGATGACGTCAAGTTTCACTAAAAAGAAGTTTACCACCACTTCGAAAGCTTATTGCTGCGATTGACAAACAATGCTTTTTTCATTCAAACAAACAAAAAATTGTGTTTACTTACAATTTTATTTTTTGATGACTGTTGACAACCAGTACCTCAACTACGACATTTTTTTTTATTATTTATTCATAAACAAAATACATTGCATTCGAATATTACACAAATAAATCGTAATTCTATATTATAGCTAGGTACATGGTCATATCAATACTTAAAAGAAAAATAAAATACAATTTCAAAAGTCATTAACGCTATAGCAACACTTCTTCAGTAACAATGTTCGTAGGAGACTTCTGAACTTGGACAATTTCTTCTCTGTCTTTAGTTCTAAAGGCAATTTATTAAATAAAAGTACAGTCTGCACACGGGGGCAATGCTTCACTACCTGCAGTGATGGAGTCATTTTTAATGTCAAATTTTTTAGTCTAGTGCTTTCGCAATGTAGCATTTCTTCTTCGGTTTCATATAGATCTCTTTGTTTAATAAAGTCTGTCAAAATAATAAATATATATAATGATGGGACAGTCAAAATTTCAAGTTTCTTAAAGTGATCCACGCATGATTCCCATGGCGGTAATCGGACGTACTATGGTACTTATTGCCCTTTTTTGCGCTACAAAAGCCTTATTTATGTTATAGTCATAGCTTCTGCCCCAAAATTTAAGTAAATAATATTAAAGCTCACATATTAACAGTTTTATTTATATAATTAGTTTAGCGCCCCTGGCGGATAGTAAGGTAACTATGAAACCTAAACTAGTATTTTGTGGTGAAATTCGTCATGAATACCTGTGGTTATAAGCCCCAGGTAGTGCCGAACTCCTACCGGCAAAAATACCACCTGATATTTTCGACTCTTTCCTCAGCATGGGCTAAGATATTTTTTTACTTAATGTAATCAATTTTATCCTTTACAATGTCTTTTCTTTTATTTAATTTTACTTATCTAATCACTTTAGTTTTACCTTAATTATCAATTATCTTACTATCCGCCAGGGGCGCTTTACAAATTTAACATACAGTCCCTAGCTGCGTTTGAATTATCACATAGCGCCACAAGATTACCACTAGAAACGCACAAGGAATAACTAATTAACCCAATCCAAACTCTAGCGAAACATAAACAAACAAGATCGCACATGTCACCCAAGACAAATAGGCCCCCTAGCCGCCCCCTCGCCGCCCCCTACCGACCCCCTTACCCCTTGACAGTCACCTGCCCGGGACACCGCTGCAAATGCCTTTGAAATACTATGTGTATTTTAATCTTTGGCGAATATTTTGTAGTAGCTATTTTCCGCAGCTCCGTCTGCGTTAAAAAGTAGCTTATGTTTGACCCTGGGAATTCAAATAAATTCATACCATATTTCATTAAAATCTGTTTTGCGGTTTAGCCGTGAAATCGTATTAGACAGACTTTCGCACTTGTTATAGTATAGTATGGATAAACAATTCATCGAAATAACACGCAACTTCGCATTAATTGAAAAACATTTAAAAAGAATCTAATACGATATCAATTAATCTAATAATTATTGGAATTAAAGTAAATTCTAAGAAGATTTATTGTAAAATCCAATACGCGCATGGCGCCATCTGTGAGCGAATAGCTGAAATAATCAATATTTGAATGACATTTTTAGGTTCGATGTGATAGGTGGCACTACTGGCTGGTTTGCTATTGCTACGAAGTGCTACGCCGTAGCACTTCTCCCTAGCGCGTTCATGAACAAAAAAGGTTTTTTCTCTGTTCTATCATTATTATTTATATAATTAACCTTTATTCCACTTTATAAAACAAAATACAAAAGATGGTCTTAATACCTGTAGGCATTCTCGGCCAGTCAAACCTTAGGACCAAAATGAGATGGAAATATTATTTGACACACTTAAAGCATTCTTTGGAACTTAGTTGGGGGTTCTACTCAGAGTAAATCTATGGCTTCAAGGCATTTTACTCTACCCTGTGTATACCCTGGCATAATAAATAAATGTGTGTGTGTGTGTATTTCACTTGACACATTTATTTATTTATTATTAATGATCATAGTCCATCATAGCATTGTTTTGTTTACATTCAAAGCTATTTAGGTGGATTATTGATCTACAAAACATCTCACTTTTAAAATTGTAATGCTTTCTTTTTCTGACAAAAATGGATTTAGCTAAAAAGTTTTTATCCTTTTTTCTTAGTAGAATAAATCCTGTCCAGTGGGCGACGGTCTATACTAATACTGTCGTGGATGTAATCCTTCATGACCCTTCTTAATTGACTTAGATATTAAGCGGTAGGTACATTTTACTACCATCATATTAAGTTAATTATAGCCCGATCAGGAAAATAGAAACCCTGCATTGGCGCCGCGACTGATCGCCTTTAGGTGGCAACACGTTGTATGTGTCATGTCAACAACAAAATTGACAATGTCATTGTTTCATTAAATGACATTGACAATTAATTTACATTCGCATCAAATATGATAAAATCTTTTATATCACTATTCTCCCATTACTATATATTACTTTAACCATTTGATTAAATTTTTTTTTTTGATAATCACAAAATACACAACGTCCACTCCTGTCTCTTGCTTGAATACCTAGTTGCCAGTAAAAAAAATTAATTCTTATATTTTTCCGCACTATGGCCAAGTCTACTTTTGTCCTGGTCGGGCTATACCAAACAAACCCAATACAAAATAATTTGAATTTGGAATGCGAGTATTGTAAAAATCCTTGTTGTCTTTGCTGGCTTTCCATCAGGCGTGATTGATCAGCGGCGCCTCGGGATTGTGACGTCACCCCGTCACCCGGCCGGATGAGCGCGGATTTCGAGAGCAAACCAAACGCAAAGCCGATTTGAAATTAGAACGTGTTATTTTTGTTTTTTATCCATTTGATTTAAGTAAGTATTTTTGATACTGGCCAATTATAAAAAAAAAAATGATGTGATGACTTAGCCTAGTCGTTGTAAAGAATTTAAATTATTTCTTATATTTTCCAACAATTTTAATAAGGATTTAACACGAAAACTGTTGGAAAAAAAATTTTAATGAAATTTTGACGTGTATTGTAATTTAATTGAATTAACTTCTCTAGTTGAAAATAATCAGCTCATTTCCTCTTTGACTATTTGATTATATCAACTTACATAGATATTTATAACATGAAACATAGAATGCATTTGTTTTAGTGAAATTTCTACTATATCGCAAATTGGTACCGCAGCGTGGGAAATTCTGTTAAGATGCTTGCTTCACTTAAACTCATCCTAATGCAATACTGCGTGAATCGGAAAATTGTTCAATGAAATCATAAGCGGTAGATTTGCATTCTTATAACATCACATATAAATGTTAACTTAATTTACCTGCGAACAGCGCTGTAAAGTGTTTTTTAAACATTTTAAATTATTAAGTAATAAACGCGATAATAAAATTTAATTGTTCTACATTTTTCCTTTTATTTTTATTTTATTTTATTTATTTGGAATAACAAACAGATACAAAATATATGTTGACAGTGCATAATATAAACAATGTGTAAATGTAACAATTCTGTAACCAACCACGTTATCCACAGATTAAAGAAACAAGATTGAAGAACAACTTTTACCCTAAGGTTTTACTGGAAGAGGTCGCTCTAGCGATAACTCCGCCTTTGTGCCTCATTTTCTTGTATATTTGTTGTGTAACATTTTAGTTTTGGTGCAATAAAGAGTATTTGTATTGTATTAAATAAAATAGTTTGATTCTTCTGCAACGTTTCGCAAATATACAGATTTGGACCCACCATTAAAAGTAATTTATTATTAATGAGTTCTATATACCATTTTCTTCAGAACTTTTAGTATTTATTGTGCTATCAACAATCACTAAGGACACAGCTTTCCAAAGTAAATTAAGAACCTCCAAATCTACATATCCAAACTTTCTAGACCCGAAACGTTTATTCCTTCTTAGATAATCCGAGCATGCCAACGTAAAGTAACATAACGGATACCGTCTAAGGCTTACCTAACATTATTGATGGCTAAAGTAACCCCCGCCCGGCCAAAATTCGAAGAGGGGTCAAACTTAACCTTCCAACGCAGCATCTAACTCCAATAACTCAAAAAACACAAGTTATTTTCAATCTTAAGACCGAATCTTTAAAGATAATTTTCCAATGGCAAAATGTGACTTTAAAGACTAATGGTCCCAAAGGACACTTTTGGGGGGTAAAGAGGGTTAGCACCCCCAGGTGGTTGAGCCATTTTACCACGTTAGGCTGTGACGGTCGTCTGTAATTTTGGTTCTAATGCGACTATTCCTATTTCACCCCTCGAATGAAGGAGATAAGGTATGTGGGCGATTGAATATAAGTTTTGACGGACATAAAAATAACTAGTTGTTCGCCACGAACATAGATAGACCTCGCGAATATTACTCAATGAAGTTCAGCCACAAAAATATTTAAAAAAACTTCCAATTGTTTACTGGGGCCATATTTTAAGACATTCTGAACCCAAAAGTTTCATACACCAGGGAGAAATTCATCGTTATCCTGTGTCAGATGTCCTTAGACATACTGAATCTGACCTGACAGTCATCATCATCATTTCAGCCGCAGTCAGTCCACTGCTGGACATAGGCCTCTCCCAATGATTTCGAAAATGATCGGTTGGCAGCAGTCTGCATCCAGCGTTTGCCTGCGACCTTTTTCAGGTCATTTGACCATCTGATCGGTGGATGTCCAACGCTGCGCTTACCGGTACGTGGTCGCCGTTCGAGAACCTTTCTGCCCCATCGGCCATCGGTTCTCCGCGCTATGTCCTATATATATGTATACCTGACAGTGTCAGCCACTAAAACACCTCTGACCATGTTTCTGTTCACCCCGAAGGTCAGAAGGCAGTACTCCATTGGAATAACCAGTACTGCCAAATCCAGGAACACGATTAACAGCATACCTTACGTTTTGAAACGTAATCTCAGGACGCGATTGTGAAATACGCTTGGACGAAGAAGATACCAAGGCAAACAGAGTCAATTAACCCCTCTAACATTAACTGTAGTATCAAAAAAGTAAACTATCGATTAACCACTGGAGTTCAGAACGGAGTTATTAAGTAACAAATACGAAAAAATCATTAGATTACCCCTTTTTTTAATTGGTTAAATATCACCAAATCTATTTTGTCACCATATATATTATAACGTTTTATACATACATTCTGATTATTAGTGAAAACGGACTTACAGCTTTGGAGTTATCAATAAATATTTATTTTTACATAAATGCCAATATCTCAAAAACTACTTATCCAATTTTGATGCCAAACGAACTCAAAATTTCTATACGCGTCTTCTATATACACTTTAAATTTTATCGAAATCAGGCTAACAGCTCGAGAGTTATCGCGGAACATATAGAAATATACAAACACACATACAAACAATGTTTTTTCATCCCAACTTGAATTGTAGCCCTCGCTCGCTTCGCACGCTCTGTCAAATATCAACAGTGCATTAATAAATAAAAAAGAAAAATATAAATAAAATCGTCATTATTTGTACAGACTGGCCATGGGGGAAATTTTGCGCAAAGATACCGACGTCTAACAAATGCACTAACCAAGCCAACCGCACGACTGGTCAGGCGAATGGAAAGAAAGAATAAAAAAAGAAAATAATTTATTTTACAAACACACAAAAAGAAAAATTAAACATAAAAGAAAAAAGCATTAGAAAAAGGGATATATGTTCCCAAAAAAGGTCCTAACACAGCATATTGCCATCCGATGAAATTGACAGCGCTGATCTTCCGTTAGGACCTCGGTTGACGACACGGCAACCCGCGCACAGGTCATACTTTGGACACAAATATAAGGCAAGATAAGGCAATGGCGAGTGGTAACGGTTACAACACTAAAACAAATGCATTTGTATGTGTTTGGTTTAGTCGTCACTAATTCGCCGTGGCTAATTCCCCGTTTGGCTGGTTTGCCGGTTACATCTTAGGTTTATTATTAAACTGAGCTTTTTCCCGCAGCTCCGCCTGCGTCAAAAAGTAGTCTATGTTTGATCCCGGGTCTTCAACTATATTCACACCAAATTTCATCAAAATCCGTTCAGCGGTTTGGCCGTGAAAGCGTAACAGACAGACAGACATACAGAAAGACAGACAGATTTTCGCATTTATAATATTAGTATGGAATAGTATGGATCTTAGGTTACGACTTAAGAGCCCAGGGTCCGCATATAGGCGCCTTTTTGTTATTTTATTTCCTATTAGCTGTTTCCCGCAGCTTCGCCTGCGTCAAAAATTAATCTATGTAACCCCGGGTCTTCAACTATATTCACACCAAATTTCATCAAAATCCGTTCAGCGGTTTGACCGTGAAAGCGTAACAGACAGACAGACTTTCGCATTTATAATATTATAGTATACTAGCTGTTTCCCGCAGCTCCGCCTGCGTCAAAAAGTAACCTATGTTTGACCCCGAGTCTTCAACTATATTCATAGCAAATTTCATCAAAATCTGTTCAGCGGTTTGGCCGTGAAAGCGTAACAGACAGACAGACAGAAAGACAGACAGACAGACTTTCGCATTTATAATATTAGTATGGATTATAGTATGGATTGATGATAAATAACTTCAATATTTAAAAAAAAAACAAAGTAACGATTAACTGATTGCACGCCAACAATTTATTCACTCACACATTTTCATACATTGCAGGCTTGAATCACCTAATTGTCTGATAGAAATGATGATTGCGGTGCTTCGAAAGACACGTTAATAGTTTCTATCCGGCTGCCATTAGGTGGTAGTTAAAGAAACCAAGTCAGAAGCCGAAAGGCGGTTTCGAGAAACAATGACACCAGCCCACTCACCATACCCATGTAACCACATTATATAACATTGAGCAGCTTATCATCATCATCCTAGCGTGAGTTCCAATTTGTCCTAGGGTACGCTGCGAGTCATGGTCTTAAGTTTGGCAGCACTGGTTATTACAATGGAGCAACTGCCGTTTAACCTCCGTAAACCTTTTTACAGGAAAACCCATGACCCGAGGTGTGTTTAGTGGCCAACAGTGTCAGAATTTCTATCTATCGATAACAAACGGGACCAACTGCTTAACGTGTCTTCCGAAGCACGGAGGAGCTCAAGATAGAAAATGTCACCAAATGGCGACCAATCCAATAGTGGTCGCGTCTCACCGTCGCTTGGCACACGCATTCGCTACGGATACACGGGTCACGCTCGACTATGAAGCTCCTCAATTTTCTCATATTGAGCAGCGTATCAAAAACAAACATTACCAACAAGTATGCAATATGAGGTGAACTATATTTTAATGGTTATATTTGACTTACCGTTTTTACATTTTTTTTATACAACTATGTAGGCAAACAGGCGTACGGCCCACCTGATGATAAGTGGTTACCGTAGCCTATGAACGCCTGCAACACTGGAGATGTCACGAGCGCGTTGCCGACCTGTTCGCTATCAGTACAGCGACCCCTCTGGAGCCTGGCGATCCTACTCATTAGCAGGAACACAACACTGCATCACAGTGTTATTTGGCTGCGGTCTTCTGTAGGGTACTTGCCCAGACGGACTACTCCTTACAAAATGTCCTAACTCTCTTACATACTCAAAAACATGGAAAAGAGCAAGCCCTCGCGTTTTGTAAACACGTTAACGTTTGCAGCTACCGCGATCGGCCCCTAGGTAAAAGACGTACAATCACAAAACTCGATCGATGCAAAGCCTCGGGCGCGAGATCCATCACGGCGGACCCTCTGACTGCACAGATTAATAATATCCAAGTGACAGTTCTAAACTGCTTTGTTTATTTACCTCTTTGGTAAATGACGTCAGTAGATTTCATTTTCCTTGATTAGACTTTTGGCGGGAAGCTGTGAAGAGCAGTATCGGCACTGTATTTTATTTTCCAAAATTTGTGCTTTTTTGAGTGTTGGGAAGTGATACAGTGTTTCATTTATGTGATTTTCATGCCTGTTTCCAAAAGCTCCTAGTAATCGCTAAGTGCAGTTTTTTTACCACTTCACTTAGCCTGATTCTTCTGATCAGACTTGACTACCGACTAGACTTCCAGACTTGACTAGGACTTGACGAAACCACACTGTAGGACTGAAGAAGATTGAAAAATTAAGAAGGGCTGTAAAGGACTTGTATCCATAGCCGTAAAAGCCATTACTAAAAAAAAATTTACTCAAGTCATGGAAAAAGACTGGACGAGATTATGAAAAAAGTGAAAAATTCAAAATCTGAAATTCTGTAGTCATCATCATCATACATTCAATATCCTTTACTTTCTCCTTTACTTCTGTAGTCAGCCGCCATTTTTTTTACCACTCCCGAATACGAAAAGTATCTCTATAGACACGAGGATCACACCCCTAATGTGCTAAATACAGTAAGTCAAAGTTGCGTAAATTCCGTTATCCCAGTCATGTTGCTATTACTCGTACAATATAAATGCTCCCGGGAGTCCCGTGGTGCACACAGAGGTGTCACAGGAATATAAATCGCGGTAGAAGTTTGTTCGCTTAATTAATTGCCTTCGGATTACCGCGACTGTACGTACCTCTACTATGAAATTTAGGGCTGGTTTATAGGGATCCAGTGCTGGGAAACCAGTAGCGAATTTGTATGTGTAGACGCGCTCATAAACACGAAAATGTTTGTGTGCGTAGTAGGTAAATGTCCACGCATGCTACTGAATTGCCAGCACTGGATCCGTGTAAACGAGCCCTTAGCTATGGCATCGCTAACGTTTGCGTTAAAAATCTAGTAGAGACCTCAGAAATAAAATTAGGTATAAATCGATTAGAAGCCACAGATACACTCGTAAGATTAGTTAGAAATCGGCATTACCTGCGTACATACCAAGTTAAGACTAGAGAGGCTTAACAGGCCCACATAAGGCATTTCTACCTAATCTAATTTCCGTGGTAGGGCACTGTTCTTAGCTTGGTTGAATCGTTGACTGCGCCCTTTTTATATTCTTAGATCTGTAGAGTGACAGTGTTGTCTTCTTATACTTTTATTAAAATCTGTTCAGTCACTCGTTTATAGGATTCCGTAGCTCATAAAATAAAAAGAAGCCTTCGACCTAATGGCTCTGCCGTTCTATGGTGGATTTTGAAACAGATAAAATTTATCAAAAATATTTTCTGCGTATGCTTTGAGACGGCGGCTGGTGGACAAACTCAAAAACCATTTACAATTTTAACATTTTCCAATAAGACAAAATAATTCTCATTACACCCACCTACAACTACTAACTTCGTGCCAATCGCCACACCTATTGTCACAACAAAATGTCAAAAACCAAAAATTAAACAACGTCCTTTGTTGGTGAAAACGCTAAATTGAGGAAATTTCCATCCATTCTCCAAACCAGGCGTCATCCGCGCCTAAACCCGCTTCAATTTCAATAGAGCCCCCTACACACTCCCTACACCCTTTTAGGACGCCCCCACCTATAACTCTCTCTTTCTTACATGCACAGAATCTCTATATGAAAGACAGAGATAGCGCTACCTACAAGATCGGTCCGAAACTTAGACATATATTATTGTATTATACGATCGTAGGTGGAGGGGGTGAAGATTGATGCCACGGGCGGCGGGGTAGTTTCGGAAACCCTATGGATACCAAGGTAACGAAATTGTGCGTGTGTGTGCATATTTACACACGCACATCGCTCCAGCTCATATTTCACGTGAGGGAAATTACGTAGGAATTAATTTTCAAGTTTTCAATATAGAGGAAAAATTGGCCGTGTGGGTATTATGTGAGGTTTCGTGGGATTGGTTGAATATATGGCTTCGGTTAGGATTTTAGATTTTTTTTTATTTTTAGCTAGGATTTGTATTTACTTTATGTGAAAAAATTGCTACGTAATATTCCAATAGCGGTAAGTTATGCTACAAATACTGGCAACTGTTTCTAAATTTAAAAAATATATAGTTGTTCTATAATTAATGATTATTCGCTTAAACTCCTAACATTATAAAATGATACTGGTACGCATAAAAAAGTAAATCAGACTCTTAGAAGCACCCATCGATAAAAAAAAAACATTTAAAAATCAGCCAGCAACATTCGAATAAAAATTCAAACCCCATTGGCCTATCATAATCTGTAGAACAAAAAGATCAAGAGTTCAAAGTCGGGAAACTCCATTGTGCTAATTACGCGGTAGACGGCGTGCTTTCGCTTTCGTCGCCCGTTTTAATTATTTTTTTTAGCGTCTCGGCGTCTGGCGGGCGCCGGGAAAAACTGACGATGGAATAAAGTTGATACGCCATATTCGAGTTTGAAATTTTAGCCGCTAGGAGCTCTAGTCGTCTGATTTCTATGATCTTAACACATTATCTGAAAATAAAATATATAACAATGCAGTTTCAATTGTTCCCGACAGTAATTGTGTTAATTTCTTTTGTTCTAAATTCTGAGGCTAGAAAACTTTTTAGAAATATAAAATTTAAAAAAATTTTAACATACAAGTATACCTAGGTGCCTACTTAGATACAAAAAATAAGCATTACTTTAGCTTCAAATTAATTGACATTTAAGTAACACCTTTTCACGTTACTTTTTATAACTAAACTTAAAATACCTATGAAGTTATTCATTATAGGGTTAATTAAGTTAGTGTTTTAGGTCCACTTGGTTACTAGCTATTAGAAACGTGATTAGAAACTCTATAATTTTATCTACCACTACCAATGCTTAAAAAAATGCGCAAAATAATATCTTTATTTTTTAGGGTTGCTAATTCAATTAAACTTTTCCGACTGACGTCTATCTACTGCGGTAACCGCTTTCCATCAGCCCGTTTGCCTAGTTGCCTACTCAATGAAAATAAAATATTTGTATCCAAAACTGAGTAACTGCCTCCATGGTCCTAAAGCGTTTGCCTTAGACCCGGAGGTCGTGGGTGCCATTCCCACGGGAAAACTCTGACACCAGGATGTACATAGTCGATTAAGCGAGCATGTAACCCACTCCAAATGATGATGTAGTGATTATTTATATCTTTACTAATCATCATTATTTCCGAATCTTCTGCTTCTCCATACGGTTGAGGTTGCCTAATGCGTTTAGCATTAATCTGCCTCATCATCCTAGCGTGTATTCCTAGTTGCTTCGTCAGCTTACGCAGTCTAGGGTACGCTGTAAGTCATGGTCCTAGATTTGACGGAACTGGTTATTACAATAGAGCGACTGCCGTCTGACCTCTGTAACCGTTTTTACAGGGAAACCAGACCAACAGGAACTTGACCCGAGGTGTGTTAGTGGCCCACTGTCAGAATTTTTCAGGCTGCCCCAAGGCATCTGGCACAGCCTAGCGACTGCTATCTATTGACAACAACCGCGACCAATGGCTTAACGTGCCTTCCGAAGCATGGAGGAGCTCAAGATAGAAAATGCCACTAAATGGCGACCAAACCAATAGTGGTCGCGTCACGCCGTCGCTTGACACGCGCATTCGCTACGGATAAGTCGCGCTCGACTAACGAGCTCCTCAGCAATAATCCGCCTATAGTATAAGTATGTTTACTTGTCGTACAATTAAGTTTAAATTAATGTTTAATAAATAAATATTTACGAATGAAATTCCGAAAATATTCACAGAACAGCCATACAATTCTTTCGTCGGCTGCTGGCGAAGTTCGCGCTCCGCTCAATCTTTGATACTTCTTGCATTTTTTTAGCTCTCCTTATTAATGAAAAGTAGGTTACTAACTTGAATGAAAGTTACGACCACGTTGCCGTAGGTCGATGAACTCGCCAGCTGTCTTTTGTTTTTGTTGGCGAATTTCCGCGCCATTTTTTTAAATGTGGAATCAAAGAGTTGGCATTGTAACCATAGTGTGTTGATTATTTAATATAGGCATAGAGTTTTGGAGCGACTTTATTTTTCGTCGTGTTTGAAATACTTACATACATTTAAGTATTTGTGGTAGACCCTATATTAATAGAGCTACTGCTTGATAGAACTAATTATTTTTTTCCATCACATAATTTAACTATGATCCTGATAAAATAGGTAGTATCCCCAAATGACATTCGTCATGTCAATAATTTTGTTACAAATTAAATATTTACCTACCACTTAGATTCCACTTCCTCGTGAACCATATTTTCTACATTTTTTAAAACAAAAAATGGCGTGAATCAATTATACTCCACTATTTCACACAAACCAAAATATTAGAAAAAACTTTAGCATGACAGTCGGCAACATCATTAATTATCTATTAAAAAATAATCCTTTTATACGTCAAAACCCATTGAGAGGCTACTGGATTACCTGGCCTAAGACCCATAAAAAATAAGCCAAACAAACAGTGGTATATAATAGGAACCCTCAAAATGGCAAGGTGGGTGATGGATTTTTTGTCTATGGTCGGTGGGAAACGACATACTGGCTGGTACTTAAATTTTATTTTGTTAGTCATTTATTTTGAATAAACATATCCAGTTCTACTTCTATATTTAAATAATAATTGACCGTTTTTATTTTACTTTTTTTAAATAGAGAAAACTATGCACGTGCCTAAATTATGACCTAGGTAATGTCACTGTAAATTTTTAACATTATTTTTCATTTACCTAGGTTGTAGTAAGTTTATATTTTTCCCAAAGGGAGAATGCTGCTGGGGTTATGGGTACTTTTGGGCCAGGTACGACACGGGGTGGTTTTATGTATTAATTTTTTCTTTATTTTTTTTCCTTTTATCTTATATTTTATTGTAATGTAAATATATTAATTTTACGAATAAATTCATAATTGTAAGTAGATTATAAATTGAAAACTGATTCAGTTATAAAATTTATAAGGATAAATAATTCTAGAGTTGAAAATTTATTTGAGAAATGCTAAAATAATTCATGAAGATTAGATGCACTATATTTAAAAAAAAACCACAAATTTACTCTTTGACATCGTAATTTTGCGTTTCTTTTTCTCAACGTCCATAGCTAACGGCTATTTCGTTAACCCTCAAACTGTGCAAAAGAAAGGAAGTACTTGCCACTAGCCTCGGGGTAAAATCTTCCTGAGAACATATGCATAGTAATCATCTCAAAAAATTCTCAACGAACGCGCTCGAATTACCCTTACCCTCAAAAAACCCTTTGGGTCACCCTTCGTTACCTGAGGGTGACATTTTTTATTCACACTTCCGTCAAAAACGCATATGCAAAAGGGATATTTTCTTTATCGGAAATAATAATTATATGCATAATAGAACGGATTAAAGGTTACTAGTATGCTTGTGACGTTTTTCTGTTCCTGTCACCTTGACGGTGTCAGATGTTTTTTTTTATTGTATTTTTTTAATAATATGCATTGGAATTGCAAGCTGTACAGCCGATATTTTATTAATTGATAATCTGGATTTTTACTCATTGTGGCAATACTTCCGATAGGGTTAAGTATCGAATAATTGTTATGGGTCCTTTGTGATATGCAAATTATGGTATTCGATTATGCAATGGAATGAGTGATGAAAAGATACACAGATCCTGGTATATTGTTAGTGTGTATTTTATGCAAAATAATACGCAGCTGCAAATAATTTGTGCTCGCAAATGTAGAACTATTTAAATAGCGTAGCATTTACAAAAAATATATTATGCTAAAATGTATGATATCGCTTCGCTGATAAAAACTAATTTAAACATTGTAGACGCAATCGCATGAAAATATATTATAAATGTAGACCAAATATTAGTCCACCTTTTGTATTTTTTAAAGTGCAATATAATGAAGTATTTTTTTCTGTTGCTCAGGAAAACCAAGTGAACAAAAACAGGAATTAAAACAATTACAACAAATATAATAGTGAAACTTATGCTGGTCGTAAAAAAGAGAACTGTTAACAAAAAGCGAAAATACTTATTGTTACAAACCACTTAAAATTTAGACTGGAAATTTGCGTTAATTGGCTAGTCAACTAAAAAATAAATTGTGTATTTTATATATTTTATTGATAGAATAGACTATTTCGGAGATACAATTCAAACGAAAAAATTCTTAAAATTATATTTATTTTTAAAGATTTTATAGTGACGACGTCACGCAGCTTTAATGGCCATCTCGAACTGCAAGAAAGCAAAAATTAATAAGGTATTAAAAAATATGTATGTCAGTATCAAATGTCAAAGTCAGGATGGACCGCGAGCCGAGAGTTGGTTTCTTGTTTGTTTACAATCGCCAAATATCTAGGTACCTACCCCATTTCTCGTATCTATTGCATATTGGCCTGTTTATTGGACTTTACTGACGTCTCTTCATCCGTTGACATCTGATTTTTCAATAATTGGACACCGATTCTTCATTATAATGTATGAATGAATGTAATGAAGATGTAGTTAGGTTATTTAAGGGTTATGTTTACTTGAACAGAGATGACATTTGACATGGGTGGTAAGTACGTGAAGCGCCTAATTAGCGCTACCAAACAAAAATATTTATTCACTACCCTGTGCTGCCAACCTAAAAAAATAAATGTGAATAGCAGAAGGTTATCCGGCTACGTCATACGTTAACCTTGCTAAAAAATGTAAGTCATTGGGTTTTCTGCGATTTTTTTAAAAAAAACTTGCTTATCTAAAGATCTGATTAATGTAATCTGTTCCCTAAGCCTATTCCTCGAAATGGTTTACGAATAAGACATTTTCATAAACAAGTTTATTAGCCAATTCTACATGAACTTAGTACTTTTTTCAAGATTAACCCGGTGTCTTTTATACTACACCAAGTACTCCTGATTACGTATTTCAAGAAGATTGGTTCAGTAGGTAATAAATGAACAAATAAAATTTTAAACAAAAATTTATACACAATTTCTATTTCAAATTCATAAACTGGTGATATTAATAAATTCCTAACACATTCAATTCAAAATATTCAAACATCTGACGGTTAACCCTCAAACGCTGTAGGTGTGATTCTGGCGCGTTCTCATAAAATACTCCAGCGACCTCTCGAGGCCTCGAAGGCGCACTAACAATGCAACCCTGCCGCTGCACGGCGTGGTTCCTCTTGACTCCAATCAAATAATTACTGCCCCACGGTCGAATACACCCTCAGCCCTAGATATTCAAAATGGCCGGCGTGCACTTCTCCTAATTTATGCACGTGATAAAATCTCCCGGCGATTCTGAATGGCATAGGAAGTAAATTCTGTTATTTACCGAATTTAGCTCCACCTAGAATTTATCACTTTATTTTATTGTTTTTGTCTGCTGTTAATAAACCATTTTCAAAATATTTATCAATGGAGTTTTTAGTATGAGTGAGAGTAATTAGTATGCCAGTACCGATATTTAATATGAATTTAAAAGTTTAATAACCAATATTATCAATTTTACCTGTTTTTAAAATTATTTATTTCAACTATAATATTTGCAAAACAAACAGTTTCCGCAAGAAAGTATTTCAGTGAAATTATATGTGGTTTTGTATTGTTCAGTTTAAAATTTAGCCAAACTTGTCTAATGTTTGCATGCCACTAGTTTTATAACGGCCATAACCGATTCACAAGCTTTAAAGTATTATTAGTTGTAATGCCATCAGTTTCTAAAAAACATTACACCCTTGACACACCGCATATCCCGAATAACAATAGGATGCAGATTTTAAATCTCCAAAGATAAATAATACATTTTGATTTATAATGGACGTAAAAAAAAACTCTTCTATCGAGAATGCATAAATAGACTCTATTCAGGAAGTGCAAAATATGGGTGTAACTTTTTTATCTGTTCAATACGCATCGAACGGGTTAACTTGCTAGGGACGGATTTTTTATACTGTTCCACATTCAAAATAGTTCGAAAATATTTTACGGGTGCATTCAATAGTGATTTGATTTATTCCAATGACATGCAGATGTGTTGCTCGTTATACTAGTGTTTTCCCATTGATCGTTCCGCGTGATTGGTCATGTCGATTGGCAGTTAGCCATTGACGTTTGTATTGAGGGTGAATCGATTCGATTTTTGAATTTGTGACCCGCATAGTTTCTTTATTGTTTAATTTGAATGTCGAAGTGTCACTTTCATTCATACATGATTTGTTAGAAATGAAACAAAAAGTGTATATCATCTTTCTTTCTTTTTACCAATATAATGTTTATTTAATTTTGTATGTAGAGTAGCCTTAGTAACAATGTAGAATTAATTTGCATTAATGATCAAAGATAAAAAAAAAATACTGACTGAAATATTGTAGTTAATAAATTGAATTCTAAAAAATAAACCTAAAATGCTGTGATTACTGACAGAAAATATTAATAATATAATCAAATTTTATTCTGACAGGATAATTTAATCGAATGTTAACCCCAGGTAGACAGACAAAGCCCGAATCACCTACCATGCGGAAGCTTAGAAATGAATTGTGAAGCGGTCGGAAAGACCATCTGCATAATAAAAAGAAGCGGAGAGATAATGCCGCAACGAAAGGGTTACTATTATGCTCTTACGGACGACTCTTAATGAGCGGTGTGCAAAAAATGTTGCGTATCGTGACATTTGATCAGTGTTTAGTGGCTCTCAACCTTTAATTAGGTTGGTTTGATAGTATAATAACGCTAAAAACAAAAGATTCGTTGGTAGTTTTATATATCCGTTGTACAACGTTAACGCATGATGAATTGTAACAGCAATCATTTGAGACATATGGTCTAACTCTACATTTTATTGTTCAATTCGAGTTATATAATACTAGCTTTTTCCCGCAGCTCCGCCTGCGTCATAAAGTAGCCTATGTTTGACCCCGGGTCTTCAACTATATTCATACCGAATTACATCAAAATCCGTTCAGCGGTTTGGCCGTGAAAGCGTAACAGACAGACAGACAGATAGATTTTCGCATTTATAATATTATAGTATATAGTATGGATATCCAAAATTAGTAAAGTTCATTTTCTAACATCTGTAAGTTAAAAAGAATAGTTTGATTCCAAATATAGGAGAAATAAATAGATAATTTCATGCAATAATTATTCCTTATTTGCATAATTAGTATATTTTTTGCTCGGCACAAATTTTATATTTCTCCCTATGGCTGTCTAGTGGAGTATGATTTAGCATTAAGTCCGTCTATTGTACGGTAAATGGTACAACAAAGTTTTAATAAACAAAGTAAAAAAACTTAAACTAATATCATATGAATCCCATAGCAAAAACATTTGTGCAATAGAACTAAAAGATAATTATAAAAAATATCGACAACTCAGTTTGAGAACCACCGCTCTCGTAGCTTCCTACTGATCTAATTTCCATGCGTAAGCGCGAGGTACGGAAGGGTTAACTTTTATTCACAGTTACAATGGTGCATTTATTATCGCGTAAACTAAGATTAGTATGTTTTTGATGTTTGATACGAATAGTTCAGTTCTGTGACTGTGATGTTAACCAGTGATTAAAGATTTTAAGTGTGTAATAAGTACCTACCTACTTTTTAAAATGATACGACTAAAGTCTTTCGTCTTACGATTTCTTATCAGTATGGAGCAATTGATGATTGGTGATAAGAAAAAATGTATCCGTACTTCGGAAGGCACGTGAGCCCTGGAACAGTGGCTACCTGGTGACGGTCTTCGAAAAAACCTTTCTATCCACTTACTACGCCAAAGGTCGAGGATTCAAAACATCATTTATATGAAGGGTTGGTCTTGTTGCCAATTCAATGTGGAAGAATATTATGAGAAGTTAAAAGCAGCTTTAATTTATATATCTGATAACGTGTCTCAGGACGACTTTTCAAGATCTATGGCTGATGTTAAATATAATTATTTGATGATGTATCGAAAGATTCAGAAGTAAATCACCATAACTAGACTCTTCAGCATTTTGGATTGTTCAAAGAACTTACTAACAACGGCAGCAGAATACCAAAAACTAGAGACTTGTCAAAATCTATGCTCATGCGCATGGGTACAAAATTGACAGAAATGGAATCAAAAATGTTCAGCTATAAGGTCACGTGAAAGGGGTCAAGCCTTTTGATAATATTACTAAGGAATACAGAAGACCTACAGAAGACCGCAGCCAAATAACACTGTGATGCAGTGTTGTGTTCCTGAGTAGGGTCGCCAGGCTCCAGAGGGGTCGCTGTGTTGCAGGCGTTCATAGGCTACGGTAACACTTACCATCAGATGGGCCGTACGCCTGTTTGCCTGCTTAGTTGTAAATGACATGACATATTACACACAAGTTCACGTCTAAGTAGAATTAACACAATCTAGAATACATACATAATATTATATGAATATCACAGAAGGAATACAACTAACAAATTTACTCACAGTTAAGATCACAGGTCAATCAATCATTTATTTCATTGTGGATCATATGTTGTACAAGTTGTAAAGAGTAAATATATAAGACCAAAGAAAATTTGAAACATGCCCCGAGAAGACCAAGCCCTCTAGATTGACTAGCGTGTTAATCAAAACACCACGGAGCTTACCAAATAAAGAACGAGGGAAGAATTGTCTCCAAATATAGTGATTTTATTAAATTTAGTAGCCATTTATCAAAATGGAGCGCCCAAAAAAGAGATGGCTTGACGTCGCAAAGCAGGATGGACTCTCTGTCAGGGATGCTGAAACCGGGAGAAGTGGAATCGAAAGAGCAGGAAAGCGGACCCTGAGCTTCGAAACAAGCAGCTGAGGATACTACCGGAACACACCAGAATGAAGGACAAGAAGAGCTGTTTACCATAATAATGATTGGAATATCAAGTGGTGTTGTGGACTAAAGCGTGGATTTTGATTTACAAAAGATTTTGGATAAGGTGAGTCTTCATCCTAAAAAATATTACATGAGCCTCTCTCTCATCGTAGCGTTTCTCAGTTACATCTTTCGCTATGCTGTTGGTTCAATATTTGCTCTATACCAAACTTAGCACACTAAATTTAAAGATGAAATATTAATTTAATTGCTTCAAACTTTGATTTTATTTTATAGAAAAAAATACATGACATGTAATGAAGTAAATCCCTTAGAGGATTTTGGCCACTTACTTATTTATATTTTATCCACTTACAACCTTTTTTAGTCGGCTATAGACAATGTTGAATTCTTTAAAAAAATGTAGAGAAGAGTAAAATTTCGAGGCATGATCGAACGGTTCTATAAGCCTATTCTAATCTTGTTAATATATATTCCACAAATATATCACAGTGAAATCACATCATAATGTGACAGATTATATTTTTTTTCTACTTTCTTTGGTTTACCAGTGGTTGCTACATTAATACATGTCAAAATATTTAGAAATTATCAAGTTAAATGTAGATAGATATACACTTTATTGTACCAATCACAAAATCAAAATTAAAAGAAATACATTTAGAAAATTGAGTACAAAGGCGGACTTATCGTTATTGCAATTTCTCCCAGCCAACCTTAGGGTAGATAGGATAAAAAGTGAAAACAAACAAAAGGCGGTACAGTAATAACCTATAAATGTAAATAACCTTTAAAATATTAGGTTGAAGGTAGATGGACCTTTCATCTCAGACTGTAAATGAACAACATAACACCTACTCAAACCCATTTTCTGTGAGTAGTTTGATAAAAGCTACCTCACCTCAACTCTGCCGTATCGCCAGATTTCCCGTCGTAAACCCGTATAGCCTTCGGCATAACATTTAATATGCCCTAACATGCCTTTGACGTGAAAATAGCCGTGAAACTCATAAAAGTCGTGTGTGGGAGTATAAAAATACTAAATATTTAGAACCCTTAGGGTTAGGTGCGAAATGGATAAACGATATGGACTTATGTCAAAAACTATCATAGAAAACAAACTTGCAGTATTTCCTCTATTCTACATCTATGGTGAATTTGTCTTTTTCAAAAGTTGCTTGTACCCACAGATTAAAGAAATTACTATAGATAGAGTCATCGAACACTTTGAATGCATCACGTTGCCTTTTAAAAAATTGACGCGCCTTTTAGTTTTAAATATTTCAATAAAATTAATTATTAAATTAAAAAGACTTGGTAATGTTTTTGTAATGTATGAAAAGTGGTCCCAACATGTCTCTGCTAGTAAAACATTTCCATGTAATAAATACTCACGAAGACATATTAGATATTTTAACAGCAAGTCACAATCACAATAAATGAATACTATCGCGTGACGATGAAGACTGGCCATAGCTAACAGTAACTCCGGATTAGGATACTAGTTTTTTTTTTGGCTCACTTATACAATACTAGAGTAGGTACTTCATTTTCTATGTTTAAGTATACCGAACCTTGATAAATTGACGCAAGCAATTAAACATAAAAACATCTTATTTCAAAATTGTTCCAAATTCAAATAAAACCCAAAAGAGTCTACCACGCCTTCTAAATTCAAAATACACCTACAATTTTCTCGAAACGCGCCCGAAATATCCAATAAGCAAACCATAGACGTAGTTTGGTCCCTCCTGAATCGATCTCGCCTGATGGATTATGCCGTCATCCTGTCTGATGGAATAAAAAAGTAAAAGGAAACATTACTTCCCGGGGGACGCCGGAAGATGTTTATTTAAGGCCCGTCACGAATCACTGATGGACTGCGTTTTATGTGTGGATTATGTGGGATTTGCCTTTTTACAGTTTCGATCGTGTGTTCTTTATGATAGCTTTGATTTACGAACGGGATAAAGCGATTTAGAGAAGACACGTAGGTATATATTGTACGTATCTTTGTAATTGCAAATTGCCTATTTAATGTAATATTAAAGCAGCTATTTAGAATAAGGTTAAGAATATATGGTACTAAATTTCACTAGATTTCTTTTAACTTTTTATTTCTTTTGCTTTTACGTGGCCTGCTAACTAACTGATAGATAAAGCGGTTTTTATTTGACCAATTGTTGTTCTATTAACAAATATATTACTTACTAGTTGTTTCCTGCGGCTCTGCCCGTGTAAAAGTAGCCTATGTTTGATCCCGGGGCTTTTACTATATTCATACAAAATTTCATAAAAATCAATCCAGAATTTTCATTGTAATTTTAAACAATATTGGTACTACCATTTTATTCAGTAACTTCTAAATAAAATGGACATGTTGCAAGTATATCACCCAAAATCAACCCGAAAATGTACTATCCAAAAACAACCCCGAGACACTAAATCGCCAACCCCTCTTATCCAATGTCCACCTACCTATATACCACTCCCAGAGTAACCCCCAGTACATAACGCGGGGGTGTCACCCCTCAAGATACGGGGTGATTTACGGAGGGTCTCTGAGACCCTTATCGGAGTCGTTATGACCATGTGAGGGTGATATTGTACCCTTGTAGGGGGTTCCCTCCCGCTTTGATGGGACATAATATGTTATTATTTTAAGAGTGGTGTGTGATGCTTTCTTTGGATTTTCTTGTGTTAAATGCTTGTTTTTGGAAAGATATGTTAAGTATTTTTGGCGAGAAAATGTCTATGACGAATTGAATTTCGGAAAAAGATGCGAGATTGCGAGGTTAAAAAAGTTAAATATACATCGATTTAAACATAAACTATCTTTCTGTTTCTCGGTAGGAAAAGCGAAATCCGCCAATTGTTATAATAAAAGCATTAAAGTTTAATAAATAAAGGAAACTGCTGTTCGCGATTCGGTTTTACATATTGCTTAAAAATGCATATGAATTAATTTGATTGCGATTTACGTACGACTGTCAATTCGAATATCGTAGTCTAAATTTTTAGATACACAAGGGATAATACAATACAAATGCACTATATTGCATCAAAATTTAAATAGAACTCAACAAATACTAGTAGATAGATAGAAATAAATAAACTTACATGAAAATGAGGTACAAAGTCGGACTCATCGCATCTTAAGGTACCAGTATTTAGAGCAGTAAGAACAGAAATCATAAGAATCTTATAATATGTTTATTTACTGAGTTTATGCAAGTTGACACTTGACACTAGTCAAATGAATTACTTTTTTTAAGTAAATATACCTGAAAAGTATAGTACATCGTGAATTAGTTGGAAAAAAAAACAAAAATAAGATATGTACAACTTATTATGTTAAATTCAAGCTAAGTAATAAAATCACATAATAGTGATCAGTTTTGTAATCAAAATCACTATTACAAAAACACTATAAAATAACAACACAAAGTTCAAGCAAAATATTTAATAAATCACAAAATAAGAAATGCCCGACATGTTTCGCAAACCATTGGTCCTGCAATAAAATTATATACGCCTACCAAATAAAACGGGTCCCCTCCGGCGACGACATTCTGCATGCAAAATTTAATTTTAGAATCCCGTTTCAATATAGGTAATATTCGAAATTTATGTTCCATGTTTGAATTTGAATGTCCCTCGCGCCATAAATTGTTTGCCCACCTCTGACGTCAATGCAGTTTTATATTTCGAATGTTTTTGGAAGCTAAAATTTAATTTTAATAGTTTGTTTCATGTTTGGATATCGAATGAGAATCCTTTTGTTTTTGTTTTTAATGGTTTAATTGATGAATGTCTTAACTCAAAGTTTATTACACTAATTTCTTAAACATGACTGTGCATAATTCTAAAACATATTTTAGAAAGTAAAAAAATGTATTCGTATTAACAAACCAATATAGTTTATAAGTCTAAACTGTTAATATACTCATTTAAACTAATTTATTTATTTAATCTTTATTGCACTTTAAATAACATACATACATATCATAACGCCTTTTCCCCGTAGGGGTAGAGGCAGAGACTACGGATTTCCATTTGCTACGATCCTTACAGACTTCCCTCGCTTCTTCTACGCTCATCACTCTCATCATACACGCTAGTCGTCGCCTTAAACAACAAAATACAAAAAGTGGCTAATCACAAGAAATAAGAAAGGGTATGAATATATTCATAAAAAAATCATCATCACAACCACAAGAAAACCAATTACGTGCATATTTACCCTCAAACAGTTTGTACCGAATTAAAAACGCATAACGCCACAATTAATACAATTATGACGGGGGAGGAAAAGCTACCATCGTAAAAGGCAGTAATATCATAGAGTAGATTTAGTCAGAGACCAATATCTGCACAATTTTATATGAAGATTTATTATTTAATTGCAGTAAAACAGAAAAAAATATATAAAAATAGAAAGAAAATACTAAAAACTAGAAATAACTTAATTCTGCTCGTGTGTCATGTTGACGAGAAAGTTGGCTGCATTTCCACGTTTTATATTTAATTATACACAAAACAGTGAGTTAGGTAGGTACAAATTGATACCGAAAGTAACCTAAGTACAATAATGATGTTTTCGCGATTGTTACACATAGAATTAAACAATTACATTTTTATGTGTATTTAACATACGTTTAAAAAAGTGTTGTCACAAGATTTCCAATATATATCAAAAATAATTTCATTCTATTTATTATGCCTATGCATCACTCAATTGGTTAACTAGTAGAAACTCACCATTAGTCATAAAAACCATAAATTCAAATGTAATGTATTTAGCGTGTTCTTATACATTTTATTAAAAATGCTAATTATTAAATTTATTTCGATTGACCATGACCATGTAACTCATTCGATATGAATATATGAATGAAGGAATTTGTAAATTCTATATTATGATCAAAATATATGGTATTTGTTTAAATATTAATAAAGCCGTTTACCAAACTGTAAAAAAGTTAAGTACAGAGCTTTGTCTTTATATATTCATCTACTTGAAGATGAAAAGTAACAGTAACACAATTTTGGTAGATTTTTCTCCCCCAGTTAATTACAAGACGCTTTATTAATAATCGTTACAAGGGCGTTAATGAATTAATTTGAGGTAAATGATATCTTTTTAAATGAATCAAGTCAAATTTAAGCTAATGTAAGTATACGTACATGCAACGTAGATATACCATATTTAAATAAAGTATTTTATGTTTTACGATAACATTAGTTGTACGGGTTGTTGTGTACATCTGAGAGAAGAGTATAATTGGTAGAAGTGTAGAGGAGGTTTTAAGAGAAATAGTTAGGTTATAATTTATTAATTTGTGATCATAAATTTTACATATTTTCCCGTCACTATGCAGAGTCTGAATTATAAAACACGTCTAACGACTTCGAAAACCATTTCATCACAATTAAAAACAATTCCAATATTTAAATTCAAATAAACATTCCATTTACTACCAACTCGCCGGCCATAAATAACGGTGTTGCCCACCGAAAATATTTGACCGGCAATGGTCGCGTGGGCTTACGGGTCATGCATTCACAAAATATTTGAATAACGTATGATATACGATTTGTTTATTGGCGGGCCTTTTCGTCCCTAACGTTCATTATTGTACTATTCAGCGCGCGTTGGGTCAACGTTGGTCAGGGCTATACTGACCCCTTCATGTTCTTTACATTATGTACAATTTTGGAATATTTTCGCAGCTTGGGATACCGGTTTTAGTAAATTTTACGTGTGATTTATGAATCGACGTGCGCACGCGTTCTGTTAGGGTTAACTCGGGGTTAAGAGTTCTTGGGGAGGAATTGTAAGACGTTAGTGTTAAATTGATAAGATAATGTATTGAATTATGTTGTAGAACTGGTTGGTTATAAATTCGGTGAATAATTATTCGAAAATTAAAAATATACATTGACTCTCAATGTTGCCATTTCTAAATTGGTTATTTATGTTACAATATTGAAATAGCGAGTATTCAATATGTTTCTTTTATTAAATTAGATTTAAGGAATTTTTAAATAAGATAAATTTTAACCACTTGACTAGATTAGAAAGTATCCCAAACTCTGTACGTTTTTTTATAGAAAATCCGTGCAACTATTTTTCTTGGGTTTTAAAATTTATAAATACATATTTTAGCTTTAGTTCAATAGTAAAGTTTTGATTATAAATGATAAACTTACCAATCCGTTTTCAACTCACAAAATTTTAATTAAATAGGGTTTTTAACTATTTTATTTTTGTATCAATTGAAGGTTTTACGAAATACTCAATGATTTCATCTCTTTATCGATACCAACAGTTATATCAATCCACTCTACATTGGTGAACTAAATCCAAGGTCTTAATTAAGTAAGCATAGATAGAAGCATAGATTATAAAATAGCCCACGTTCGCGCCTTTCTTCTTTAATCTATGAATGTAAGTATATCCGACTCATACGCAAGCGATATGGAAGTTCGAAAATTAAATTCAAACGCTTGCGTTCCAAATTTGAGCTACGACCCTCCGCGTCCCGGGAGATGAAAAACGAGGAAACTTTCCCTCTTGCCACTTTTGTTTACATTTACACTAGTTATGTAAGGGCTGGGGTGAGCGACTGGGCGCTTAGGGATTATTTTCATATTCTTCATGAAAAATCGAATACACTGGCAGACTTTTGAGGAACACGTTTGTTTTGACCGTAAAGAAAATGTTTTATTTTTTTGTTATTTTGTAAACAATAATCCTTCGCTGCACTTAAGATAAGACCTCATTTTCGCCCAAGTTTCCTTAATGCTTCTTTGGTTTTCGCTTCGAAGCCCATAGTACGTTTTATTAGTGGTCCTGTAATGAACAGATGGAACAATGTCGAGTGGGATAAGTCCGCCATTGTACTTATTGTTTTTCCATGCTTGTGTATGTAATTTTTTTTTTGTACAATAAAGATATTACAAACAAACAAACACAAGTTCAAAATTATACTTACTCCTCTGTCTTCTCAAGGAGGCACACTTAGTATGCGGCACTGCTATTGTCATTACTCACACCCTGACTCGACAACTTTGGATATTACTGCTCTACGTTACCCTACAAGCCTGTCAGATAAACCTTACATTATTCAATTAAAGTTATCATCATCATCATCCTAGCGTGTATTCCTAGTTGCGTCGTCAGCTTACGCTTCGGAGCCTAGGGTACGCTGTAAGTCATGGTCCTAGATTTGGCGGAACTGGTTATTACAATGGAGCAAACGTCTGACCTCCGTAACCGTTTTTACAGGGAAACCAGACCAACAGGAACATGACCCGAGGTGTGTTAGTAATAATATAAAAAAAATAAAAATGAAGCAGACGCTAGCTACTGCGTTAAGATTTTGTATGAAGTTTCTTTGTTAATTTTCTTTCCTACACGGACGCTTTACATATTTGACAGATAAAATTATAAATACAGTCCTAGCATTCGCGTTAGTAAAATCTTAAATTAATTAAATAAACTAGTACTTCTGTGGATTTTGAAAACTACCTCCAAATATGAGATTTTCATGAAACACTGCTATGAACTTCGTCTATTTTAAGTCTTATAGTCCTTCTTCTTTCTCTACCTTACCTTTTTTGAGTTTTCACCACACTTGTAAAAAATCCGGCTGATATATTTATTTATTTATCACGAAGACCAACAGCTTCTTTTGTATAAAAGTAGTAAGATAACAATTATATAAATTAAACTATTTTAATACGGTTTTTATCGCGTTTATCACTTATTTATTTACACCTGACGTTTCAAACACTTTACAGCGTTCATGGTCGCAGGCAGACTAACAGAGTTCATATATGATGCTGTTCACGTAATTAAGTAGAGGTATTAATATTACTTACACCAAACTTTCCCCTTTTTGCTCTCATTTTCCCCCAAAAAAGCTCTTGACAAAAGACTAAGTTGCGAAGCAAACAACTGAGAAAGCAACCGAGAAAACGCTAGGATGAAGAAGAACTCAGTAGCAAAACTTTATTAATGAAGCTACTTACTAACGAACCTCAGATGCAAACTATGACAGCTCTCTCTATTGGATTCGAAGCGAAAACTAGTGGGATGCTAATTCAGTCTGACTTGAGAACTTTATACGCTAGCTTCCTAAAAAAAATATAATTAGTCCGTCAGTTAGAGAATCAAAAAATATTGGAGACGTATTTTTTCTTTTCAAAATTAAACAAAGAATGGTAAAGATATGGCGCGTTAAAGTTCCGTGTGACGTCACAGTGTACTACACTTTTTCATGTGAAGTCAAGAGCCGACTCCTAAACTTTGATTCGTTATATCTTTATAATTTAGCGCTCAATTGACAAAAGAAAAAATACGACACTAATATATTTTGATTCCCTAAATGACGGACTAATTTTAATGTTAGTCTTTTGACCCTGGAAACTATTGTGTTATTAAACTCACATTTATTTATTTAAACTTTATTTTTCCACAAGTACACAAAATGTTTTACAATCAGAAGACTTAATTCTAAAGGCGTTCTCTACCAGTCAACCACTGGCAGAAACAGAAAGATAGTTTGGCGCAAAAAAGTTACGGAAAAAAATAACAGACGAAAATTTTGTGAAAAGCTTAAATTCATACACAACACTACATACATAAATGTTCCACAAATACATCATTTAAAATATATACATATCTATAAATTATGAAGTCGCAATTAGAAAAAAAACCTTTTTTGAAGTCGATTAAAATACATCTAAATTAATAAGTATGAATTTGAAAACAACGTATGCTTGTTCTATCTTAAAATGCTAGTAAGGTTTTAACACATTTTCATTTCTGCGTAATATGCGGTGCTTAACTTAGATTTGGAATTAGGTAAGTATTCAGTTTTTAATCCTTTGATCGCCTTTTCAAATCTTGACTTGGTTAAGGCGGGTAAAGGAATGAGTAAAGGTTCAACGGGACCAAGACACTTGGAAAAACATCTTTAGATTACAAAAATGTCCAATGCTTACTTTTCTAGCTTCAATATTTCAACTAAGTTTTTCAAATTTTTTTTTTTTTAAGAAAAAATATATTACACTATCCTATCTAAAAATAATAAACTAAATGAAATCTAAATTAGGTCCCCTGGGCAGAGTTCCCATCACACAGGCAGCATTCCCGCGTTGAATAGCTATGGCTATTCGCTGAGCGAGAAAGCTGCCCGCGCGAGGGTCACCCGTTGCCTCTTTTAGGCGTCTACCGATCTCAGTTTTTCAAATGTTACCCTATAATCCATACTAATATTATAAATGCGAAAGTCTGTCTGTCTTTCTGTCTGTCTGTCTGTTACGCTTTTACGGCCAAACTGCTGAACGGATTTTAATGAAATTTAGTATGAATATAGTTGAAGACCCGGGGTCAAACATAGGCTACTTTTTAATGCAGGCGGAGCTGCGGGAAACCGCTAGTCAGTTATAAACGTAAAAAAAACTATTATGGCTTTCATGAGTATTTAAAAGTATACCTAACTCTTTAACCGCCTTTAGCGCATTAATTTTAAGATCGTATGTAACTACCACATTATTTTTCATAAACAGTAAAGGGTTTTATATTGTACTCCTTCAGGTCTATGTGTTTGTATGTAACCCTGTACATAATACATATGTATTTTACGCAATTCTTACTAAGTATGTTTCCCAAGAAAAGCGATATAAACTTGACGAGCCACAAACCTCTGTATTACAGGAAAATGGAAGCGAAAATGTTGCGTACATAATTCGGACCCCAACGCACACATTCACAACTCATATAACCTCTACATACGATCATATGTGCACGTGTGCGGGAGGACATGTGCGTGAGAGAGACGGCGGTAGTGTAGAGTTGTGGGGGTGGGAAAGAGATAGCAGTTGCAGGACGAGCGATACAACAAATCAATACGAGAGGTGACCGGTAGCCTGTGTCACTACCCCTCCTACCTCTCCCCCTTCAGACCGCACTCCACCTACATTGTCAAATGCCATAGAGTATGAATATTCCGAAATACCTTTTAGATTATATTTATTTTGAGAGTATTTCACGTCGTTAATACATACGGAGTAAATAGGTATTTATTAAAAGATAATGATTAGCCTTTATTCCTATAGTTTGACGAAGATATTCGACAATAGATACTGACAGATGGTTCATAAAAAAATTGCCAAAGGAAAATTAGTAGTTTATCTTTTTCTGGCCGTCCGGGAATAGTACTTAATTGTTCTGATCTTAACATAATTACTTAAATATATTCTGCAGATTTAAATCACGTTAATCATTTAAACAAAATCATCGGAGGGTATGATCAATTGAGATATTGACACCCAAAATAGTGAAAGAAGACATTTTGATAAATTTCAGTTAACTAGTTAATTATGGAAAGTTTTTTTCTTATTTGTAAATTGACGTTATGAAGAAAAAGTTGAGTGTTCTCTACTTGCGCTTTGGAAGTGGTGGTAAACTTAATGTAAGTAAATTGACGTCAATAAGTGGTATTTATATCCTATATTGAAAATAAACGATTTCATTTCATTTCATATAACAAGTCGTAAAAATCTAATGTGAAACAATTTTTCTATAAACTAACAATGTAGGTATCACACGCAGAAAAAAAGCACGAGTAAAGGTCGTCTGTACATTTTTTAAATATTCTTTGAAACAAAATCCGCTTGACCGCGCGTATGGAAGGAAGGCAGGGAAACTCCAACCAAACAAACTTGATACTTTGTGAACTTTCTGTGGAAACGACTGAAAAATGTCGGGTATGAATATATTATATCTTTCAGTTGCTTTACGACTTTAGTGGTTTTATATAACTCTTTACGAAGCTTTGGGAGATTCTTTAGATGTTGTTTCTGGCCTGGGAGATTCCGTTTTTGATCCTAAAATTTTTTAGACGTGTCTGATTTATGTCAAAAGATACTTTAAAATTATTTTAACTTTATATTGAAAATGCCGTTCGTTTCTAAATATATGAATTTATCTATATTCCTTTTTTCTCTTCGGACATAATTATTAAGTTCTTACTTTTATGTAAACCAATTTCCATGCAATTTTAGAATTTAATTACGGATCTAGGAAACATAATGCAGACACGCTTAAAATTAATAAACCTAAATATATAGAAAAAAATGCAAATTTAATTTTTCTTATAAAACTTGTAAAATATTTTTAATAAAAGAATTTTATGAAATTTAAATCATGGTTAATCATGGAACTAACCAATCTTGATACTTACAGAAAGTAGAAAAACAGCGATTTATACAAAAAAAAATACAAAACACTCCACCATTTTCCCCACATATTCTGAGGGCGCAAACCTAAGGGCACATTCCGCTGAGTAACTCCCGATTTACCCTCCGGGGGTGATTCCACGGCAAACTGTTAAACCACGGGCCACCCCCGATAAACTGACTGTAATTTATGACACCTAAAACCCTTCTGGACGGGCCACTAAGGGACGGTCGTATCATTTACCATTCTACGTATTTTGTTTTAATTTAAATTGTTTGGTATATCTACCTATAAAAAAAATTGTAAAAAAAAATTATATTTCTATTCTAAAAAAATCAACAGAAATCAATGCACAAATACAAATATAAAACATTTATTTTTTCAATATACCACAGACAATAGATAGGTAATCGCAACAAATTGAAGCTGCGATTTTTAAGTAAGTTGTTGTAATGTTTTTGTTTTAATTTCTAAATTTAAAACGATACAATTCTCAAATCAAACGAGTAAGAGTCATTCCAAATTCAAAACACTTAAAATAATAAAATCCGTATTTGTGACACTAACTAATAAGAAGAAAAGATTATGAAAGTCATAAAAAGTGTATGAGAGTTGTATCGCGGGCGCGAAAAACTTTTCTCTCTTTAACGCTTACTTTTATAGACATTTTATTTACCCTCAAATGGCTAACTGTGGTATATTTTTATTACTTACTGTGTAGAAAATATATGGGATGCCTATTCCACGAGTATACAGTAATTTTTACATATAAACATATGTTATGATTTGGTTTTAGTTTATGCTAGAATTTATCCCTTTTTATAATGAAAATTGAAAAAGGATATATGGATCCATTTAACGATCTTTATCGTCTAAAATTTGGCATATTAGGGGTGATAAACCTAGACAATTTTTTGTACTAATTTTTCTCAAAAATGAAGAGCTCTACATTTTCATTAAAACCACTATTTATGTACGTACTCCCTATCAATGCTTCAAATTAACCGTTGAGTCTTGTTCAATACTTCAAACCAACAGTAGTGTTCAAACCCTATCAGCAAAATAAAACGTACCTAAATAAGTAATTTGCATTCTATTCAGCTGAAGAAGGCTAAAACGCTGAGAAAGAAAAAAAAATCCAATCTCCAATCAAACACAACTTACAAAATGTAAAATCGATAAACGTCTGACCAATATACAAACTAACATATAAATATAAGCCTGTTACCCGTATGGCCGGCAGCGGCCATCTTGAATCCACCCCCGCCTCCCTTTTACCCCAAACAACCCTCAATCCAAGGGGTCTTTAAGGCCGAATCTACTAATACTAATGTTCGTACGTGTGGGTTGGCAGTTGGCAGCCTCCCTTTTGGTTTCCAAGTTTGTTATGTTGGCATTGCTTTGTCTCTTGTTTTGTGAATATTCACAGGTGTTTGGGTCATGTTATCGTTTAGAAAAATACTTCTAGGAATACTAGAATTTAAAAGTTCTCCTTTACAGATTTAAGTAAAAAAGTTGGATGAAAATAAATTACAAGATTTGGTATTAGCAAGCAACATCGTTCTTATTGTCTTTTTTTAAGTAAATTTTGCGATCTAACCATCTTTCTAAATATGAAAATCAATATATATTTCACTTGATCATCGTATCACGCGTGAACGGATGGAATAATTTCGCTAATTCGTTTTTTGTTGCGTTTACTGCCAAGAAGAAGAAGAACGCTTTGTGTGCGATTTCAATGCTCTTTGCTAGAAAATTTCAAAAGAAAAAATCATGGAACATGAGAACGTCTGTCCGGTCAGCTAGTTAATAAAAAAAAAAAAAAAAAAATCTACCATGCATTCATAAATAGACAACAAAATTAAAACCTCCCATGCATTTTAATGTCCTTCGGATTCTGTAACACAGTTTCTCTGTACACCGTAGATTAAATATTCATAATTTGATTATCGCGTTTTTATGACGTCACTTTATGACACCCTTTATGAGACGAATCGTACCTACATAAAAGTGGGGATTTTCCCGCCAAAATTTCGGCTGTGAATAAATTAGTACTCGTGCTGTAAGTCCTATTTTAATATGTGTTCTTCACCCTAGCCTTTTTCGTAGTCTTAACTTTCGTTTCTGTTATATGAAGATTAGAGGCACTGGTTGTTATAATGCATCTCCGGTGTTGCAGACGTTCATAGGCTACGGTAACCACTTACCATCAGGGGGCCGTACGCCTGTTTGCCTACTTAGTTGTATAAAAAAATAATGTAATTGGCAAACGTCCCAATTTTTTTAGTCCAATGAGTTGACATGAGTCAGGGGGTCGAAAAAAACTGTTTAGCCGAATCTTTTAATATTTCATAAATACTTTTAAACCCAATCATAAACTTGTATTTTTAAGTAAAAAAAAACACGTTTAGCTTCGTAATTAAAATTGCGATATTGCTTATAATGTACGGTTAACATGCAATTAAAATAAACCATTTAATTAACCAATCATTATTTCAGCTCATTAGAAAAAAATCTTAAGTCTAATGAATTAAGGAGTTGAGAACTACTACAAAATAATTGGAATACATGAAAATTCAGAAAACGCTGGATTTCTTTTCTGCTGTTAGGATCAAGGTTCTTGTTACTCTAACTTGTCGCTCCATTGTTATAATCAGAGCCGTCAAATTTGCGTATATACCCTTCCGGAATTCAGAGCCCCGGTAGTTCTGAGATACGGGAGGTTTCACTAACATAATTTCTCAGGAAACTACCGTAAACCATTCCGCTATTCACAAATACGAACATTTTGGATTCGGGTATTGTTTCTTGTTCAGTATTCGATACCACATAATAAAAACGGTTCCTTTACTCAGATGTATGAGTATGTAAGTGCGAACTGACACGCGAAAGGGATTCCCGCTCTAGTACTCTCCGATCTCAGATCTACCGGCAAATGCTGAGTTTAGCTACCGTTTCCAATACTTAAATAACACAAAGCTATAGTTAATGATTTCAGTTATTCAGTAGAACTGTTTTGTAAGTTTCACAATATTTTGTGCAAAAATGAAAATGTGATTTAAGTTTCGGTTAAACTGCAGAACCTGCTTATGAGCAAAAATAAAGGTGCTATCTACTTCGGTGAGCAAGAGCACAGATAATTAATATCTAAAACCATAGGCAAGATAATTTTAATTTGAAAATGAAATTTTAAAATCGTAAAAATAAAATATCTTGAATCAAATTAATATTATTGCTTTATACCTATCCTGTCTTATGACATTCATATTTTCTTTAATCTTTGCTCGTTTACATAAACCATATACTATAAAACTTACAGGTACCTAAGCTAATTTTTAGAGTAGTGGTAGGATATTATAAACTTAACACTAAGCAGTATTGCTTTTGTCATTCCCTCCCGCAGAACCAAAGAAACACAGAGTAAGTGTATGGCTAATCTGAGTAGTGGTATCAATTAAATAAACATTACGCTAATATTGGGTTTGTAAATCCTCCCGCATTACAGAACCAAAAACAGGGTAGCCTTTCAATCTATGAAACTGCAAATTTAGTTGCTTTCGCAGCTCAGAACTATTGAGGTTCTGAACACTGGTAGGGTTTCCATATACGCGTCAAATCTAGGACCATGACTTACAGCGTACCCTAGGCTCCGAAGCGTAAGCTGCAGAATGCAACTAAGAAAAACACAATAGACGAAGAAGTAAATGTATGTTCAATCATATGAAAATGCTATCAGTCACTTCAATAGATTAGCCATAATTTTCGATGAACGTAAAGAAGGGTGCCATGCATTACTGAAATAAAAAATTCAACGAATATTTGATGCATTTTAGTTATAGACTTACGAGTGTGTAGAAAGAACATATCTTATATTTTTATTATTTTTTTTAAACAAGTGGAAGTAACACTTCATCTTAAAAATCATTTCTTTATAAAAAAAATCGATGTTAATTGATTATTATTATTAGCGAATGGTGTATTGCAGCAAAGTCAGATACAGAATTGGGAGGCTGTCGGTCCATTTGAAAACTAATAATCGGCTTCATAGATCTTTATCTTCAGAATGCCACCATCTATGGCATACAGTTATAATGGTCCCTATCAGATTAATTTTTACTTTTGATTATGAATTTTATTGCCACAATTTATAGAATACTTTAATACTCTCGTAATATCATTAAATAGTTAGCGGGAACCCATTTTATTAATAGACAGAAATGAAAGAAATCATTCATTTTGAACTGTGTTGCGGTGGATCTGTTATAATTTTTCGGTCCCAAATTCGATCCCCGGAACAGCAAATGCCGAGAGAATCTCCTTAATGTCAACTCTACATTCATTCACATCGAATGGGTTACAAGATCAATCGACCCTGTACGTACACCGTGGTGTCGAAGTTGTTTGAAATCGCCGTTTGGTTTCTGATATTCCTTTAACGACCACAAGATAGCAGCTGGACGTGTCTTGGCTCAAAGTGTCTTCCAAGGGATAAACATTATTACCAGACAAATACGTGATTCAAGTCAGCAATGTCATAACCAAACTGAAAACAAGTATCCCGTGGGAATCAAACTCACGATCGAAGGCGAACGCCTTAACCACTGGACGATCATCATCATCATCATCATTTCAGTCGCAGTCAGTCCACTGCTGGATATAGGCCTCTCCCAATGATTTCCAAAATGATCGGTTGGCAGCAGTCTGCATCCAGCGTTTGCCTGCGACCTTTTTCAGGTCATCTGACCATCTGGTCGGTGGATGTCCAACGCTGCTCTTACCGGTACGTGGTCGCCATTCGAGAACCTTTCTGCCCCATCGACAACTGGACGATAGAGGCAGTTAATTTCTTTAGATTATTCATTAGATGTAAGTCTGTAATGTCCTGACCAAACTGGAATAAATCCCAACAACAGCTCTAAAAATTGTTTTATCTATGGTTTCAAGGCAACAAAATCCAAAACCTAGTACACTATACATCATTCATTCGTCCGCGGAGAGCGTTTCGACACCAATCTTCCATTTGGGATGAAAATCAATACACGCCCTGGCCATATAAGCATTCTAGGGGGGGGGGCAGACGGGGTGTCTTAAGGGGAGTTAAGGTTTAGTCCCGAATATTGAATTTCCCTTGGGACAAACCCGTTTCGCTTTGTCCCTTCGCCCGAGGTCGTGTGGGCCGAGTGCCCGGGCGAAGCCTACCTATATCCAATGTGAATGTGTGCGTGAGATAATAATATTGCCAGGACAGGCTTACGTGACTTTGCAACGTTTGACGGTTATGTGCTCTACGTATGTGTGTGTCGCCCTCGCGTTGAGGCAAATTAGGTCTGTTTAAGTAAACGCGTGGACTTTTTTGGTTGTTGAAATTCGTAATAAAATCTAGCAATTTTATAGAAATGAGGCATTTACAGCTTTTTTCTAGAAAAAGTCGTTAAGTCTCCGGATGGCGGAATGTCAAGATCGTTAAATAACCAGATAGTAAAATAACAATCTCAGTCAATACAAAACAATACGAAATACATAGTTGTTTGTCCCGTTCCTCTTAAGATGCTGTTCTTCTTTTATGTATGACGAAATAGTATGTATTATATAGTTTAATTTACATGTCGATTTTTTCAACTAATTATTTACCGAAATACAGAAAAAAAATCCAAAACAAGCATCCATACTAATATCCATACTAATATTATAAATGCGAAAGTCTGTCTGTCTGTCTGTTACGCTTTCATGACCAAACCGCTAAACGGATTTTGATGAAATTTGGTATGAATATAGTTGAAGACCCGGGGTCAAACATAGGCTACTTTTTGACGCAGGCGGAGCTGCGGGAAACAGCTAGTACAAAAAAAATCAATTAGTCTGCCCACTACTTCCCTTAATTCTAGTTAAGCGATCCCTTGGTCTTACAATTAATGCAGCTACAGGGTGTACCAAAAATTTAACGTCATATATTTAAATAGAATATACGAGATTTTTAGAATCTACCAACATTTAAAATTGGGAATCATTCATTAATTGGTTTAATTATTCAAAAATAATGATACATTGCATTTGAATATTATAAAATATCTCTTTAGACAGTTATATTTTGAAAAGTTTTAATTCTTAATTCAATTTTTTTTCTTACTATTATAAAAAGGCAGTTCGAATGTCATATTTGCATGTACCTGAGTAAAAAGTAATGCCACAACTAACTGAATTTAAATAGTTACCACTGCGTTTTAAAATATGAAACAATATTTTAAACACACAAAAAATACAATTTTAATTAATAAATACTTTTGATTCAATTTGATTTGATTAAGAATACGTGACAGAACACGCAAAACAGATAATATCCGACTAATAAGTAACTTAACACGGCTCTGGAATGCCTACCCGATGTCAAGGAGACCATAACTAAATTCGCTTTCAAAAGAAAGTTAAAATTCACCTCAGTAGCTTATTTTTACCCTAAACCATCGTCAGCTTTTTCCGTTTTCATCTCTTCTTTTATGTATGTATATAGTTATGAATATTGTATGTAAATCTATGTATGTTTATTACTACTATGGGATTTTTTCTCACATTGTATTTTTAAAATAATTCGCGCCGCACATAACTTTTTTGTTTTTCCTAATGGTTGACTGGGAGAGAATGCTTTTAGAATTAGTAACTAATGTATAATAAAGATTTATAAATAACATGGCTTTTGGCATCCTGTATAAGAAGCGGCCATAGTAACATCTGGGTGTTAGAGCCCCATACACGTCCCATGCCGTCAGTTTGTCGGTCCATTTCCTCTTACGCAAATTCATGTGCGGAAAATTACGATTGCCTTAGTCTTATGTAATTTACTTAGGTAATAATACCAGTATTTAATAGCAGCATTTTAGGTATTAAACTAACAGACAGGGTAAGAAACACGACACTGCGTTCCATAACTCAAGTTTCAGAAAGCAGCTATGCTTTTCCCCTACATCTGCCTATGCCTAGCAGCTGAAATGGGATTGGGCGGGCCACGTGTGCCGAATGCATTCAGAAAGATGGGCTGAAATTTTAACTAACTGAATCCCTACTGATGAGTATCGAAAGTGAGGACGGCCAAGTACAAGATAGTCAGATGACTTAAAATGTTCGTGAAAAATTGAAAAGATCTAGCGAGGAATAGGGATTCGTGGAAGAAGAGAGGGGAGGCTTTTGCCCAGCAGTGGGACATATATAGCTAAATTTAATAAAATACCTACAATAGTGTTTTTATTAAAGTTTATAATGAACGTACTTGTTCGTACGTTGTTTGGTATATTCAGTTGATGTAATGTAAGACTTATCTATGTAATCAACTTTTTTGATTTATTAACAATATGTAGTCAACTGAATACACGACTTTTCGACTTAATATATAAATTCGAATAATAGACAAGAGAGATTGAAAAACCAAATTTTCTTTTTAACACACACAATTTTTTTCTTTAATTAGGTACAGGTGACACGAGAGAAAAGAAGAAAAGAAGTGAGTAAGAGTGTGGCATATGTGTGTGAATGTGGCTTGACGGGAAAAAATCATTTATTTCGATGAAAGGACATCGACACGCAAAGAAGAAGAGTACGAGTGTAGAAAACGAAAAAACTATAAGAATAAAAATCAGAAGAGAGGGAAAAGTCAAGAGACGAAGAATTTTTGTTTTTATGAAATCATATCATACCGAAAGAAAAAAACATGTGGAAATTATTCATGGCGACGTTTCAACGTTCACGTTTTCAATACTTTTAAATTTGGTGTCCTGGGAGAAATTTGTATCATTTGTAATTTGATAATAATGAGAATTCCTTGCTTTGGAAGGCAAACTGAGTGGTCCTGGCTAGAGAGGGCGAAATGCGGTTATGAAAAACTTTGCTACAAGGATGTACAGAAGCGAATGTTCTCATCAATATCACCTATTTGAAATGAATGAATGGCAATTTTTAAAAAAAATATGTTTCTACGAGTATCTCTATTTTAATTATATTATCTTTTTGCCCAATAAACGGTATTGTATTGTTGATAATAATTATTTGAGTACTAACCATATTTCAACCCTTTTTACGCTAAACTATGTGACTCTCCTAGCTTAAAAGTTGCATCGTAGCTTGTATGTCAGTAAAATATATGTATGTGTTGTGTAATATATGTACAGTTTCCAATCAACCCCACACCTTTGTATCGGCAGCAACAGACACATGGCGTCTCCCGGTTTAATCTCGGGATACCTAGCTTCCAAGACAGGATATTTAGTGGTGGTTTAGGGAATGCGGCTGTAGAAATTATATTTATAGTATGCCATAGATTGTGTAATACTATACTAGTGTAGATATAAATGTTGCGATACTTAAGAAGGCCTGTAAAGGAATGGACATGGAAGAAATTTTTTAGTAAAAAATACTTTTCCGTTAATCCGATCTACTGTTTTATATAGGTTTCTAGATCCGTCAAAACTAGTGGAACTAATTTTTCGAAAACACTTATAAAATCTCTCCATTCACAGATGGCAAAGCTTTTGATCGTCAGGTCCAGAAACGCGATATTTTATTTTTTGTCAAGGAATCTTGAAATTTTTGACAAAGGTGAAACGGATCAGATAAAAGTGAGAGTGGTCATACTCACCGTTAGGATTATCGATACTAAAGAATACAAGTGTAAAATAAATAAATAAAAAGCCGGTCAAGTGCGAGTCGCACTCGCACACGTTGGGTTCCGTATGTATATAAACATCACAAAAATATCACGTTTGTTGTTAGCTCCATAAATTTTAGTTGTAGCGGCAACAGAAATACTTCTTCTGTGAACATTTCAACAATATAACTGTCCCGTTTTTGTACGAAACCCTAAAAAGTTTACTACAGAATATTGCTAAATTACAATAAAAGTATCAAGACTCATTCCGTCTGCGGACTTGTTAGAGCATCGGTCGAGGATCGCGTTCTCTTTGAAAAACGTCCTTTGATGCGTCCTCCCTTGACTAATAACTAAATAGACTACCGAAATATAGGTACGATTCGCATGCATTATTCCTCGTTTCATCCACACTTGTCATTTCACAACCATCCTTAACCACATTTTCATTTAAAAATAATTTAATTTTTTAATCATCTTTTTTTATCAAAATAGTTTTCACGTCATCTCATCGCTCTTGATGTTCATCTCATAAAAGCCAGAGCTCTCTGTTGTTTTATATTTTAATATAACTTCAATTTTATTCATATTTTATTTTTATTTTTGGTTTTATTCTGTTGTAAAAAAATATATATAAAACTTGACTTACACTTCAAGACTTCACAAACAACTTTTATTTATATAACACTTCACAATACACTTACTTCGTATTGCAGGGCCCCTAGTACAGTCTCATGCTGAGACACCGAGCTGGTAAGCCGCAAAAGTGATGCATAATCTGTTCTAAAAATTACACTTACACTGTTGGCGCTGACTGTACCTACACTGGGGGATCAAAAATGCTTAAACGTTTCACCATACGGTTACACCATCCATATAAAAATATTTTTTTTTCTTTTTAAATGAAAAAAATGAACTGTTCCGTACTGAACGGTTCATTTAACCTAATTCAAATTCAAATTATTTATTGCATTTCATAAGTACTTACAATATAGCTCTGAACTACATACAGTCACTGATTAAATTGCCTTCTTAAAAACCGTAAAAATTGTGTCTGTGATTATGGTGGCAACAAAAATCATAATTTAAAAGTAGTCGCGTGGTGCCGTTAAAAAAAAACAAATTTTGAAAAAGTGACTCTGTGACATACTACTCGTATGTGTTTTAGTAGGCCCACTACGAAAACTCGTAGGCCATCTAGAAGTAAACTATAGAAAATTTATTCCTAAAGAGATTTCATGGCAACTATTATTCATTCTGTGTTCATGGTGTTTTTCAAAACCAAAAAAAATTATCAATGGAATTCGCCACTATTTGGATCGGATCAAGATGTCGCTCAAGGCTTAATACTACAGAAAAAAAAGTGATATATTATTTCCTCTCTTACTATCTTGTGTCTATTAATACTTTTATCTATGACATCCTCCTTGTCACAACCTCCCCAACTAGCGTACTCCACGTTACGTGTATTAAGCCTTTAACTCTTTGTTAACTAACCACAACAAAACCAACCTTATCACATAAACTATAAAGCTGAAATTTCAAAAGCTAATTTTTATACAGAAAATAATTTTGACTGGGCTCCGTGCCTGGGAATTGAAAGTTTTTTCTTGATATATAATGTTTTATATGGGCTTCATCGTTTTGATGTTATTCGAGTGACGCAAGATATATGTGTTTAAAGGCACAAGGGTATTAAGAGAAACATTATTTTCGTATATTTTCATCGTAGCTTTTAGCAAGAACAAAGTGTAAGAGACGCGGTAGTTTTTAGGCTTTCGTACCCAAAGGATATACGGGACCATTCGTGCGCGAGACCGACTCGCACTTGACATGTTTTATTATAAAGGTGGCAAATAAATATTACTTATTGACACTAATCAATTCATTTATTAATAACTAATCCCTTAAAGTAAATACTCCGTTATTTCTAAATCAGTACTATATAATCAGTTCATGAAAAGAGAGATGTCTGTATAAGATCAGTTTTAACACCACTTTTTAGATTAAAATAGTAGCTAAAATCTAATTATTTCGTTTTAAGAACACACCGTAAAATAATACCAATTCAATTCAATTTATTCATTAAACAATCGATTAATCAATCAAATATTTATTTGCATAAACTAACATAACAATTTACAATAACAATTTACATTGTATGCGATTTGGATGAATCAATTAATTACAATTTAAAACAAATAAAAAATTTAAACAGTACAGTACAATTACATTGCATATATATAAATGTCCAATTCTCTATTAAATAAAATGTCAATATTACGAGTACCTATGTCATGTAAACTTAAAATCGTCAACTTCATGACAGCACTTCTTCAACAATAACTGCCATAATCTTTATTTAAAAATCGAGAAATTAAAAGTAAGTCTCAAACTCTTTGAAGCTAACTCAATCGGTGTGATTTAAAAAATATATATCGATATTTTTTATTTATTTATAAAAGCCAACCAAAAAGTTCCTAGGCCTAACCAGAGAGAGGACCCTAATTTTTTAGCAAAAATCTACCCGACACAGAATACAAAATTATATTTGAGTTTTACATAACAAAATACTTCTAAAAATATAAGCTTTTAAAACTCCTTTATTTAGATACTAGCTATTTCCCGCAGCTCCGCCTGCGGTATATAGCCTACGTTACTCAGGGTGAATGTAGCTTACCAATGGTAAAATAATTTTTGAAATCGGCACAGTAGTTTTTGAGTTTATTCATTACAAACATACACACAAAAATACAAATCTTTCCTCTTTAAAATATTGGTGTAGATAACACTCTTTGGGTTTAGGAGAAAAAAAATACTTCTTGGCGCTATTTTGATTTTTTAACAATTTTGACCTATCCAGTTAACTTCACACAAATAAGACGAATCGAACTACGTATCATTTAACAAAATCTGTTCAAATGACATACAGATCAAACACATAACCCTTTTGTTTCATCCCAGTCGGAAAAAAAAGACCAATATTTAACGAAGCCAACTTCAATCAAATACTTGTGTAGTATTTTTTCATCAGCGAATAAAAACGCGAAACGAACGCTTGTGATATCTGAACCATAATGTATAATGCCTCCCTCTGATTACCATTTGGCGAACTGAATATTCCGCTCTGATAGACTTTTTGAAGTCCCACAACATTCTACGATTCAGATGCTATGAAAAAATAATTGCGCATTTTTTTACTGGAGCTATTTATTTAGTCTATGCTACAAGTTTTTTTTTTGGCTGAAATTGGCCAGTCTGCTTGAGCTAAAGGATGAAAATTAACGTGAGTCCAAGAGCATCGAAAAACGTTCCTTTTATTATGATTAGAAGTCACGTTTTGTATTATTAACAAAAAGTATTATATTGTTATTCCTGGTCATAAAAAAATTCAACCTATTTCGTTCAGTCATTCTTGAGTTATAAAAAGCGAAAGATTAGAAAATTTAAGTCGTTATCCTATCTTAATTTTTTTAATATTCCGCTCAATTTTCTTACTTCTTTCTTTCAAAAAAAAAACCTCCGCCTGACAGTAACAAATACAACAAAAAAAGAATTAGCGAAAATGTACCATCCTCTCACGCGTTATGCGATGACCAAGGGTAATAAACATTAATTTGTATATGTCGTGGCCAGATCGTTGAATTGATCATTTCATTATGTGTTCGAATATATCATGAAATGCGACCATTTCATGATATGGTTAAAACAAAATCGAAACAGAGCTTCCAACATCACTTAAGTACGACTACATGATGATCTGACCAAGAACCAAATGATCATATAAAATTGTGATATTTTTAACCAGTAGAGGCGCTGATGTCGCAAATTTTTCGAGTATTTTAATGGCGGCTGGCAATCAGGTGTTAAAAAATCTAAGAATATTATTGCGAAAATGAAAGTGATTGGACATATTGATTATGGTAAAGCACTTAATAGTATTTAATGAACTTAAAATAACGTTTTGAGCATAAATACGAATTATTATTGAAATGATCTGGCTAAACGTGAACGACCATATGATTAAGCGCTGACGTTTTAATGATATGGCCCTTAGATTAATAATTGGTCTCCGCGGCGCTACCGAGACCAATTACTAATCTAAGGATATGGCCTATTCTGTTTTGGCCATATTATGAAATGATCAATTCTATAATTTGGCCACGACATACATAAATAGGTATATATTTATTATTTAAACATTATTGAACAAAGCAATGACGCGGACTTAATCATTTTAAGGACTTTTTATCGGGCTTCAGACGAATACCAAGCCTTTTTCGGACATTTGAATCACTCCTTCACAGGAGTTCCAAACCGTAGCCGTTAAAATCATTAAAAAAAAATAATGTCAACAAAGAGGCCAAAGGACAATTCGAATATGGAACAATAAAACTAAAACGGCATTGCATCGAATTAACGCCATTGTTTTAGCTGCTAAAACAAAGGGTTTGAAGTCACATGCAGAGCAATAGACTAAGTTTAGTCCACGGCTTTGTCACAGCCCTTTATACCAAACCTTCATTGTTTTCACAGTACGAAAATTAATCTCAGTTTATTTCTTTGATCGTGATGTTTAGAATAAAGAGCCCATACTGACAGCTACCGCTGATGGATATGTAAATGGCTTTAAAAGTTTTTGAATTAAGAACAATTATGCGCGTTCTGTTTTTGGTTAAATAGACATTTTTTGGCATTGTTTTGTTTTACAATGCTCTGGCTGGTTGTAATGATGAATGCTTGTTGAATGACTTATTTTTTTAAAGACTTTAAATATAGGCCAGTATTAGTGTGTGGTTTGTCCGTGCGTTTTTTTTTCGTGAAAATAAAATTCTACATTACTATCCGTTTCATTTTTACGTTGAGTAGAGAATATCGACATGAGAAATTAAAATCTAATACATGGGATTATTTAAAAAGTACCTACTGATTCGTCTTCCGTGATCGAAAATCGCAATTTGACAAAGTCAAGTTTTCACCAACAAAATAAATAATTTATAACTCTTTAAAAATAACTTTTCCATCTATTCCTCTCAATATGTTTAAGACGTAACAAAGGAGAATTTTCTTTGTGTAAAACGCTCGTGTTTGCTGTATATGTAGGTTAGGCCCAAGCAATATCCGGCTCGTATCGTTCCGGCCTGTCAGTACGGGGATATGTGGAGATTTAGGGGGAGGGGGGGGGGAGATAAGGGATCACTGTTCCCGTATATTGATACTTGGATTAATAAAGAGGACGGTTTAATGGAAATTAGGTTCAAATATGTTCTAAATTGAAGAACGTGTTCGGCAAAGATTCCTTTGTTCTATTTTTGAATCTTGAAATGTTTTTTTTTTTTGACAATAGACAAGTTTTTGTTTAATATATAAGCAAGCAGTATTTAAATTATAAATGTAATAGTAAGTACTTACAATAAATTAATTAAATGTATTAATAACTGGCTTTAACTTTGTAGAAGCGTTAATTGACTAGTAAAGAAAGAAATAAATTAATTAAATTGAGCTACTATGTGTAGGCTTGTAGATTTGTACAAAATATTTCAAATAGTATCTACCTTCAGTGGATATGGTATTTCCATGCGATAATTAAAAAAAAAAATAATATAAATAGTCTGAACACTGGCCGAATAGAAACTCAAATAAAATAATACCGAAAACTGGCGGAATAGAAATTCGAAACAGTTCTAACAAACTGTTTCGAATTTAGGTGGTTAATTAATTATATACCAACACAAAGGGCATACTCACACATACCCAAAGGCCCCTACAGTCTAACCACCAAACCAATATACATGAAACATTCATTTGAACGTCTAATTTATACCGTCTAATTCAGCCCTTAACAAGACGCTGTCCGTAAACTTAACACATATATATGTACGTATATATGCACACCCTCACAGAGTATGTATTGGGTTAAGCCTTCCGAAAGTAGCACTAACACATGTGGAGATGTAGGGAGACTACACACGAGATTCTTACTTTCAATTGTAATTTCAAAATTTTCTATAGATATGCTGAAAGACCTGAGGTACTTGTGTCTGCGAATGGTGGACGATCGGATAAATGGCGTCATCTCGTGCCGTCGTCGTAGTAAGTAATAACGTAGGAATTAAGGTTTAGTTAAAGAACAAATCTTTGTTTGAAACTGATTTCGTAGATAGTTTATATATTTTTTTCTAAACTGGTTGTACACTATCGACTTCGATGGCGAAGGATGCATTTCAGAAAAATAAATATCTTGTTAAAAGTAACTCTGGTGTTTTACTTATTTTGGAGTACTCTCTACTACATACATATTTTTCTTTTATGACATTATGTCATTGGTCAAAGGAGGAAAACGAAACCAAATAACCTAGCTGAAGATGCAACAAAAAAGTCCTCTACAAAACCATGGCTGAGAGACAATCATCATTTCATTCACAAGAAAGTCATTGCCGAAAATTTGCTTATACAGGTCATGGGTGCACTCATTCATATTGAGTGGGTTACATGGTAAATCGACCCTATACACCCTAATGTCAAGAGTTTTCTGTAACCGCCTTTAGACCTCTGATAACCACCAAATTACAGCCGAGACCAACGAGTTAACATACCTTCCAAAGCACAGAACCATTATTAACAGACAATCAGGTGATTTAAGCCTGCAATATCCGAACCAAACTAAAAACAACTACATAAAATATGCTTCCTGTGGGAATCGAACCCACCCAAACTCTCGGACCAAATATTCAGAGGGGATCTCACAACCAAAACTGACTAAAGTTCAGTTCAGTTCAGGTATAAAAATTAACTGCAACTAAAAATCGCCGACCAAAGTTGCTATTTCTTCAACTTTACTTACCCAGTCTGTAAACGGCCTTACACCCACACATGTAACCCAAAGCCGCAAGGCACGTAACATAAGGAGCTTTGAAATTAATTTAGCTCGGAACTAGCTGGCAAATGGATAGACGTGAGCCCGGCAAGGGGGGTTTAGGCCGCCTCCCCCCCACCCCAAGAAGGGGGGGATACGAGGCATGTGTCGGCGAAATTCGGCGTTTAGGAGCCTTTGTGGCAACGCTTCGGTAATGCTACCTTTCGTGTTGTAATTAAAATTAATTATGTTTTTCAGATCAATTAGCGTGTATTAGAACGTTATTGGGATTTTAGAATATTTATTTTTATGTATTATTAATGGGTTCTGTAGAAACATATAGGTTCTGAATCGACAGACTAAGAGCATTCTCTACCAATCAACCTTTGGGAGAATCAGAAATAAAGTTCGCAAAAAAGTTATAGTGTCAATTGAATTTATAGCCTACACTTAGCCTAAATTTTAGATTTATCTTGGAAAATTTTAAAATATTATTATTATTAGATATGTTATTGCTGGGTTCTGTAGCAACATATTCAACTCAACAACAGCCGTTTATTCAGATTATTTTAGTAGAAAAAAAATATATAAAAATATATTGTATTTTAAGTATGTTTTTTAAAAGTGTTATTTTATGTTTAGTCCATACTTATTATTTCTGTCCTGTTTCTTAAAAATGAATCAGTAAAAATATGAAAGATTGTATTTTGTACAAAAAACTAAAATAAATAAATATCAAAACACGAGTTACAAAATTACTTCAGCGCCATATTTGCCTGCTTTTATATATATTTATTTAGTGAAGCGTGGAAATGTGAGCGAACGGTGACTAAAAGCTGATCTGTCATTTATTTTTATAGGTTATAGAAAATGGCGCGAAAGGATTTCCATGCACGACCGGATATTACTTACGATGGGCATCCGGTGATGGTCTAGGGTTCTCCGTTTACATATAATATTTAGGTAAAACTAAAGTTATAGCACAAATTACAGAATATATGCTATATTGCGGTTAAATATCTAACTGTCATACATTGAAACGCGCCAAATTTCCTGGTTTCCATCTTATCGAAAACAAAAGAGGTTGTAAAGATTTATAACTTTTTAAATAGTGAAAAAGAAATACTTAAACAATTTGTGACATAATTTGGATTCGTAAAAAAGATGTGTTTAAAAAATTCAGTTCTTTATTTCGCCAAAATCAAACGAGGTTTTTTTTTGAAGCGCCCTCTTATATCAAATAAAGGAACTAATTCGTACACGTAACCCTAAAAATGGTAGACATTGTAAGTTATTCCTATCTCAGTAAACCAGCACTGGGATATATGTCCGTCCATCACTCTAAAAGTTTACGACTGAAAGCCTCGCATTGTATGGCTTGCATGGTCAAATAAATTGTTCATCTCATTCAAATTTCAACTTTACTCCAACGGAAACAAAGTTCAAAATAGATCGTGATTTTTTTACTTTTATGGTGAATACGATTTCCTTTTAATACAATTTTACTATCTCTTTAAGAGAAGTCATATCTCTTACTGGCCATAGTGATAATAAAACTTAAAAATAAAACTGATGAGAGGACCCGCAAGCTAATTGACTCTACCATGAGTTAGCGTGATATGTGAAGACAGTCGCTAGCGTTTTTGAACAAAAATATTTATTCGCGCTGTATTTTATTTTCCAAAATTTGTGTTTTTTTTGAGTGTTTGTGTTTAATAATGGCGGATTATTATTCGCAAAGTTTTTGAAAATAAGCGTGTGTGTGTGGAAGTGATACAATGATACCACTTCACTTAACCTGATTCTTCTGACTCGACTTGACTTAACTATAACCGACCTGGACATCTGTCAGTTGCATTTTTATATATTCAATCAATCGTTTTCTGTATTCATTTGATGGTTTTCAATAATTTTCTCAATATTTACACTAGTAATTTATTTTTTCAAAAGGTATTGATGAATAATTTTTCTATACAGTATTCAAATTCGATTCATTTTGTATAACAATTTCAACAATTCACAACAAAATTTCGCGTATTAGTCACAATCAGGTGTATCTGTCAACTGTAGAAGACAGAAAAACCTGACCCCTCGACCACTAAGATATAAGGCGGTCACTTTTATCTGTCGTTGACTTTACAAATAACACTCAAATTGCCATAGTTATATTTAGAAATTTCTTTGCACTTTGCATACGTAACTCCAAAAACGGCTCCCGTGCAGAAAAAATGTTTTTGATCGCTTAGCCTGAATCCTGTTTAAGATGGAGTACTAAGTACTTAGAAGAGCTCTTGCTATACACTTATCTAAGGAACTCTTATTAAATCCCCCTTAACTAATCCTTCAGGCTGGTACGGACAGCAAACGCTTTGTAGTTTATTCCAGCTAATATTTAATGTTTCTCAAAGTGTTTGTGAAATAACTGGCCAATCGCGCTGATTTTACCGTTATTGCTGACATCCAGACTCTAAAATTCTCCTATGGAGAGTGATTTTAAAATTTACCTAAGCTGACAATTCATGTGTGTTCAAGTTTCTGCGCCATCGTAGTAAATAACTGTTAAATGCCCTATATTGTAGTGGGCAATAAAGATTTAAAATATTATTTATAAATACGTGAATTTTTGGTAAATAAAATATGTAAAAAAATGCATTTCTTTGCTGTCTCTACTCCTGAACGAAAGTTTGCGCGCGCTACACATAATTTCTGTACGCCGCTCATACTCACAACTTTAATCTAAAATATTAGACCTATTTAGCCAGTACATGCTCATAATAGTTATTCATGAAGTTTAGATGAACAACTTGCTGTTGAAGGTATTCTGTGTAAAGTTCAATAATCTTGCATACATTAAAGTTATTTTAAAATAATTTGAATAGATACAAGGCCAAAAAATAAGTCATAACTTTGATTTTCTGTGAAAAGGAATAAGGTTAACAGACTAAAGTCTTATTTTAGTTTATTTATTTATTTAAAAAATCATACATTTAAGTATTATGATGTATGTATTTTGATTTCGCGATTACACTTAACCAAACTACTTTACTTACTAAACCATATTGAAATGAAATGAAATATTTATTTTGCCAAAACATGGTAACAGTAATTTTATGTTAGATGTAATAAGTAGTGAAGGAACTACATGTTTCACCATTAATGGCATGCAAAAATTGTTTTAAAATGTTACGATTATAAATGACTTTACAATTTTACATAACATAAAATTACCTACAATATACATAAATTTCACATGTTTCCCCGTGCTTCTACTAAAACGTCATATTAATACGGAGTGAAGTTAATTAGAACCATTATTTAAACGTACTCGAGGCTTCGTGTAAAATGTGGATCAAACTGAAAAAAATTGTTTAAAAGTTTTATCAACTTATTTTCTATTTATATTTATATATATATATGTGTGTAGCCAAATCTGATTTTCACATGCTATCTCTACCAGTAATTAGTAAGACTGTACATAACTTACATAATATAATTATGCACGTACATACACCGCTCTAAAATACTCGAGAACAATTTGGAACTTGGAACTAGAGGTAAAGTTGGGAACCGCAGACGTCGGCCATCTTGTCGTCGTCATGGCAACGGCCGCGAATTGTCTTCACTACTTGAAATGTAAATAGATTAGGTTTGTTTAGACCGGCTATTCATATTTTAACATACCCTCAGTAGGCCCGGGGGGAAAGAGTAGTAATGACACTAGATCAGCCGCAGTCAATCCACTGCTGGACATAGGCTTCTCCTAATGATTTCCAAAATGACTATTACACAGGAAATATTTTATGTAGTGTCTGTCTATACAGTAGACATTATTTTAATTTTTAATTCTACTGGGCCCAACCTTACATCATGTTCTCTTATTGTACAAAGGTTGGCTGGAAGAGATTGCTTATCAAAAAGTCCGCCTTTACTCCATATTGTTAACAATGTTATAATTTCAATTTTGTGATTTACCAGATGTGGGCAATAAAGTAATGTTGTATTGTATTGTAATATCTTAAGACGTCCTTTTGCTATAAAATGGAACATCTTTCGTCCAAACGTTTTAAAGTATATTACGAGTATAACTTAACTAACAATCCTACTGGCCTTGTCTCTTGAACTATGAAAGACTAAAATTATGGGAAATCGACGGGCATGTGTCTAGTAAGCAAAGTGTTGAGCAATATTCATGTAATGCAGTTAATAACTATTTACACTCGACAAAATCCTAATTAAAACTATTTTAATAAACAAGCGCGCTCTAACCTCAAATAAAATCTAAACACGCACTATCACATAGACTTCCAATATATTAATACACCCAGACACAAGATTGAAAAGTAGCCTGACAATATTAGAGCCACCAAAGTCGTAGTCTCGTAGTGCATCGCTGGCATTCCACTGTGGCTACACAACAATTCGATGCATTTCAATAAACGTCGCTTGCCATTATCGTGTGAGGAACGCGAGGAAAGCCGCACTCACTCGCAGAAGGGTAGGGGAGCGGTGAAGCGGACTCACTGTGAGTACAAATATTTTTTTTATGACCTGAAGGATTTTCAAAGTCGGTGCTTGGAGTTGGCTTTGAATAGAGACACGTGGAGGGAGATGGGGGAGACTTTTGCCTAGTAGAATGACGTAAATGGATAATAAAAATATAAATATATCAATATTTGCTATTATTTTACTTTACTTACAGTAATTAACATTATAATTATACTACACATTTTTCTAGTATTATTTTTACACTGATAAGTTGATAAGATTGTAAATTGTCGTTCCCTTGTGATTTTCATTACTGTCTATCAAGACCTGAAATAATAGTGCATTATTGTAGAAGTCGGAAATTAAGAAATTACAGACGAGCAATATTGGCGGGAGGCCGAAGCGCAGCTGAGAACTTAAAAAGTGATTAGAAAAAGGACGAGACGAAGCCGAGGTCTTTTAAAGTAACGAGGACGTTAATAGTTTCTTTTGTCAATTGAGAGATAAATTATTAAGATATAAGATAACGCATCAAAGTTTAGGAGTGGGCGCTCGTGACGTCACATATTGCGAAAAAGTGTAGCACACTGTGACGTCACACGGAACTTTAACGCGCCATATGTTTACCATGCTTTGTTTAATTTTCAAAAAAAAATATGCCCCCTAATATTTTTTGATTATCTAACTGACAGACTAATTATATTTTTTAGGAAACTATTGCCTATTGCTATTTCGGCCGAGATTTTTACCATAATTTTCTTTTTAACTTGCGAGGAAAAATCGTACCTTCCAAATTTTTCAATGTCGCCAGCCGCCAAACATAACAGCAATCGCAATAATCGCATGGTCGAATTTCAAATTTTAAAAATGCCGTTGTAACTCTCTGCCGCCATCTTATCTTAACTTTAGCACACTATAGTGCGCACTCTTCATTTGTAATGGTGTCAATGCGTCTCGCTCATGTGTCTTCTATCGAGAGACGAGAGGCAAGTCACAGAGCTATGAACGAAGGAATGTGTCATCTCAATATAAGTGAAACGCAGACGTCATTTCATTGGCATCTATCCAGTCATGTAATTTTCCGGAAGTAACGCCCGTATTCTTAAACATAACCTTAAAGACGTCCTTCACTTAAACTCATTGGAGGGCGCCTTAAGGAAGTCCTCGAACTTTCCATAATAATGACATTTTTAATCGGTTGCTTGAGCAAACTTCAATGAGGAAAGACACAGGTTATAATAACAATCCGAAGTACAAAAATTAAAAAATACAAAAGAATAGAGTAAAAATAAACAAATTAAGTAGTTAACTAGGCAAAAAGTGGCAAAACAACTGGTTTATAACCAGTTTCGAGGCCGCCTCAAGGTACCTCTCGACCAACCTTCTATTTGACAGTTCGATACTCACCTCCAATGAGGATTTATGTCAAGGAAGCTAGTGACAACTAATTATACCAATGAGTTGGAGTAAGGTTGAGTCGAGTTTGAGGAAACGTTTGCGAATATGGGGGTAACTGTCACACTACGTCACTTGCAGAAAATTATTGTCAATGCACGGTCGATTCACGAAGATGGGCCTAGTTCATTTGTCGGCGATTACCGTAGATTTCATAATATAAGTGTGTATAATACCTTCTTACTTCAGACGTTTCAACCGTGTTACAACGGTGACGGAACGACTGGCTCAGTATTTCTACAACTCCACCACATTTTTTTTATTTCTCGAAGTGCTACTGTCACGGTAATACTATCTAACAGTATTGTAACTCGGCCGTATCTTAGAATTAAATACCTACAGCCGCACGGTACGTAAACATGCCATAGGGCTGGCACCTACAGCATTTTAATTACATCTGCCTTCTTTAAGTTTTTATCAAGGTTTGTGATTGTAAATACTATTTTTTTTTTATTTAAACAAATAAAATACTTTGTGAATGGAATAGGAAGTATTCAACAAAAATGCATGTTGTGTTTTGATTGATAGATTTAATTAAAAAACTATGTTTATGTTTGATTTAAGACTTAATAACAAATCGGTCTTATACATTTGCGACCGGAAAATATTTGTGCCTAGACTGAGACTTACAGTTCGATCTTGAAATATACCTATTTTTGAGAAGTATTTGTTTGACTCAACTCACTTGCCTTCGACTTCCATATATGGTGAGTCATACTTCTCAAAGATATTTCAAGGCGTTTCCGAAAAAAGACATTTCTGAGAGCAGGGTGTGCAGGGTTGATGTACCATGTAACCCACTCGATACGAATGACTGAAGAGTCATAATAAAGAACCAACGTCAGAGGCCGAAAGGAGTTTCCGAAAAAATCTCGACACCAGGTTGTGCAGGGTCAATTGACCACGTAACTGATTCGATAATAATGACTGAAAAGTAATAATGAAGAACCCACCTCAGATGCCGAAAGACGTCTCCAAAAAAAACTCTTTTCTTTGGAGACCGTCATCATCATTTCGTGTAGGTTACATTGTCAATCGACCATGTACACCCTGGTGTCAGAGTTGTGCGGAACCGCCTCTCGGCCTCTGACTTGGTTCCTTTAACGACCGCCTAATGGCAGCCGGGACCAACGGCTTAACGTGCCTTCCGAAGCACTGGAGGAATTCACTTGATCTAAGCGCTATTCCATCACTTCTCCTGGATGGTACCGTTATCAATTTTGCTGAGACCACTAAGAACTTGGGCGTTGTTATTGACTCTGTACGTACTCTGACGTAGGGTTTACTTTACCTTTCACAATCTAAGATGCCTTCAGACTTTCCTTCCTCTGGAAACTAAAATTAACTTATGTCAGTCCCTTATATTGCCACTTCTTGATTACGCTTATGCCTGTTATCTGGACGCTACAGAGGAGCTGCTGAACAAACTTGAACGCCTGCAAAACTTATGTATCAGATTTATCTATGGTTTGAAAAAATTCGACCATGTCTCCGACTTCCGCAGTCAACTCAAGTGGCTCCCTATCCGACTTCGCAGAAATATGAGAATCCTTTGTCTCCTATTCAATGTCCTGTACAATCCCTCCTATCCTTCTTATCTAAAGGATCGTTTCTCCTTCTCCCGTCCGATTGATGCACCTTGCCGTTCCCACCTTAGAACCCTCCTCAATATTCCCATCCATCATTCCGATTCCTACACTCACTCCTTTTCAGTCCAAGCGGTAAGATTGTGGAATTCATTGCCAGCTGATATACGAGACTCTAAAACTATCTCAATATTTAAGAAACTAGTTAAAGAGTATTATCTGTCCTTAGCACAGTAGATATTTATGTATGTATTTTATATGTAAGTTTATTATGTATGTATTATTTGTAATAGTATTTGTGTATGTATGTTTATGTATGTTTACATTATAAGGATTTTATAAAAGTTTTACCTAGGTAATTAGGTATACTTTTCCTTTCTTTTTTGTACACGCTAATTACCCTTTTCTTGTCTTTTCCTCTCTTGGGTCTGCTGGAAGAAATTTTTTTAGAAATAAGCAGCTCCCTTGTACTTTCTTTTCCTCTTATGTATAATCCTTTACATTTTTATTGTGTACATGAATAAAGTAAATAAATAAATAAACAAAGTATACTTCCCGTGGGAATCGAACCCACGACCCCCGGGTCGAAGGCGATCGCCTTAACTACTGGACCACGGAGGCAGTCCAGACCAGGGTGTGCAGGGTCGATTGACCAAGTAACTTATTCGATAAGAAACACTGAAAAGTAATAATGAAAAACCCACGTCAGAGGCCGAAAGGCGTCTTCGAAAAAACTCTGACATCTGGGTGTGCAGGGTTGATTGACCATGTAACCCACTCGATAAAAATGACTGAAAAGTCATAATAAAGAACCCACATCAGAGACAGAACAGTTTCTTTGTTTCCAAAAATTTAAATGTCCAATTTGTTTGACCTCTCATATGGTATGCGCACCATACATTTTAAAATTAAATTTAAGTTAGTAGTTGTCCTTCGAAAACTGGTAAAATTAATGCGTATCTACCTATATGTTGCCGAGGACTATTAACTATTTAATAAAAAAGTTTCTGTCCAGTAGTTTATGCGTGAAAAATGAACAACAGACAGACAAAAATTCCAAAAATCATATTTTTGGCTTCTGTTACTTTATTAAGATTCCACGGACCAATTACAAAGAGGAGATGGCGTTTCAAATGGCGCAGTGTTCCGATGTGAAAGGGCCCTAGTTATATGTTTTTCATTTTATATTCAATTAGTAAGGTTTTAATACATTTATAGATAGATGTACAGAATTAACCTTACAGTACAGTTTTATTATATGTAGATGTAGATTTTAGAATATTGACAGTGAGGCAAAGCTGAAACAGTGATACCAAGGTATACAGGGTCGATTGACCGAGACAACTTCTTCATGATCTAGCAAACAACTCCAAGGAAAATGCTGAAATTATGTGATTTTTACGACTTACCTCTTACTCCTATGAAAATTTTATCAGGGGACTTTGAAAAAATCTTTAAATGATGATAACTTTCTTGCCTAAAGTTCGATTTTGATAAAATAAAGATTAGATGTTGCGCTTCACTAAAGCCAATCAGTTTGTGAAAACTAAATTCAAATCTGTCCAGTAGTTCCTGTTTAACAGGAGAAATTGAAAAAATCTTTAATTGATGATAACTTTCTTTTCTGATGTCCGATTTTGATGAAACAAAGATTAGATGCTGCCCTGAGCTAAGACCGATCAGTTTGTGAAAACTAAATTCAAATCTGTTCAGTAGTTCCTGAGATTAGCGTCATCAGACAGACAGACAGACAAGATTGATATAAAAAAGTTTTCTGTAACCTATTATTCATCTTTAGTCGTTCCCTCTCATTTTCTAGCCAAAGTAATAAATGTACAGACAGGTCGATTCTACTCTTTTATTATAGTATATAAATAGGTACTTGTACTTATTTTCAGTATAAAAATCGCGCTGTTAAAAATCTACACACCGTCCGTTCGTCACTGCGGCATATTCACGACTGCTGCATGCCGAGCGCATGCCGAGATCCGAGCGCGTAGGTACTATGCGCGTTTCGTCTGTTTGTATGAAGTTACAATACTGTATTGCTACTGTAGTGCATCGGGGATGTTTGCAGAGGCATTTTCTTTTTATTTTAATGGCCAACAATTTTAGCTCCTTTGCGATTTAAAATTTACAGCGGGACAGTTTAAGGCTAGGGCTATTAACCACTCAGCCTATTGCAGAGGCGCGGCTCGACTTCTTTTATGCCACAATGCGCAAAAAGTGGCATCCTACAAGTGATCGCGAGTCATGTAGACTGTTTATACATGAGCCATTGTTGTACTATCTCTGGCGGGATGGTGCAGGAATCACCAACTCAAACTATTTTAATTTAGGCACTTACTAACATAGAATATAAAGATTACTAACAAAAATTATGAGACCAAGTTTCTTGAAATGAAATTATTAATTCATTCATAGATTTGTCTTATCAGGACAAATAACATTTATTGATTTTTATTGTCTACTGTGACCATCGATAAGTCACTTTCGATTGATTCAATCATGATTGGCCGTGTACCTGGTCCATTATAAGTGAATTTGTTTATTACTAATAATCAACTTAGTCTTCCATTTATTACCAAACTTTTTCCACAAGATATGTAAATTTACCGCATCCACTCAGTCTTTCGCATTCCGACACGCGTGCATGCCCTTCCTCCCAAGTGATGAAAGGACGTGATGCGTGCCCTCCGCTGTGGTTTCTGAACTCGGAGAGCCCGAGGGGAACGACTACGTACCTACAATGTATGAAGGTAACATTACGTTGTTGGATGTAAAAATTGTGAAACAACGGCTTTCTGTGTATGTGTGTAGTAGAGTAACAGAAAGACTAAAGTAAAACCAGAAAGACAGACCCTGAATACCAGAGGCTGGGAGGATGCAGTCATGAAAAGCATATGCATACTCAAATTATATCGGACTTATTTATTTGCTGAATTACATAGAAATTAATTCATGTATCATACGTTTCTAACCTGTAAAAAGAAATCACGTGTAGAGGTGAAAAATGCAAGTTAAAAACGAATTATTAAAGCGAGCAGATTAGACTTTATAATAGTACTTTTGTATGTAAAAATAATAATTTGACGTAGTACATTTATGGGTAAGTAAATCTTAGATTTGTTATGCAGATCTGAAACAGCACTCTAACATTAGAATAGGCTAGAATTAGGCAACATTAAAAAAACCCCGTCGAAATACTCGAAAAGCCTTCGATTCTTCATAAGGAAATATTAAAGTAACTGAATCGTAACGTAACGTTTTTGATTGATTGATATAGAATTGATAGAGAATGTTACTACACGAAACTTTACAAATCCTAATTTTACTTCGAACACTCATTATATAAACGTCGCAATCACGAGATCGACTATTCGAGATTGAATTGCGGGGCTGCAATATATCAAAGGTAATCCGTTTAAGGGGCACTATATATCATGGTACATACTCCCACTCCACCTCCGTTCACCCACTGTTTGGTCTCAACTGGGTGGCTCTCCAACGCATGTTTAGATGTGTGGTCGTAGTTAAGAGATGAAGCTGTTAAGGACTTTGCTCTGACGTAATCGAGACCGAAAAATATAAATTGTAAATATTAACTGTGAAATCTTAGGTAATATAAGGTTAGCTTCACAAAATTTAAATTAAGTTATTGTATAATAAGAATCTGACTTCTATTAAACAGAGAAATCCTATAGCTATAATCTAATGTTACGTACGCTATAAACTTACTACCTATCTGAATAACAGATTTTTCTTTTTACTCATTCAATTCACTTTTCATAGGTAATTTTATTTTATGGACGATTGTGGATTGCTGTTACATTGTGTTTTAGTTATTTACTTCATTGTATTTTTTCCACAGAACTTTTACTGAAGGATATACAAACTTAGTAAGTTGTCCGTCGACTTCGTAAGACACAGATTGAGTTGATTCTTTTGCAATACAATATACAAAATGGATCAGCGACCCAAAGAGGATCTTGGCCACGGACACATGAGATCTCCACTGTTTCCTGTTCACTAAATGAATGAATGAACGAAACTTTATTTGCAATAAACATGGTAAATAGACACAAATAAGATCTTAGATACAAAAGGTACAATGTAGGTATCACATGTTAATCGTCACTGACATGCAAGAACGACACCAGAGTGCCGTGAATATAAATGTTACAATTTTATTTTTTTTACAACTATTACAAAATTTAAATTTCATTAAACATTCACCTTAATTTTTTATTTGATATACAAACAGACTACAATCATGTCTTCTTAAAATATAAGCATCCGATTGTATTCCAAAAAATGATTGACTTCACTCCGTTTCTCGCTTAACACCTATCACTTGCACTACACAATTTGTTCGTCAACTAAGCAAGGGGGAGGGTGTTTTAGCGGGTAGAACGGGGTAACATTTTCCTGTTTGAAGGCACACGTCGAGGAAATCCTGTACAGGACAGAACTCTAAAATTGCCCATTCGTGATAGAAGCACGCAGGCACCTTAGTACCGTCGGCAAATATGGAATAAATGTAATTATTTAAAACTAGCTTTTTCCCGCAGCTCCGCCTGCGTCATAAAGTAGCCTATGTTTAACCCCGGGTCTTCAACTATATTCATACCAAATTTCATCAAAATCCGTTCAGCGGTTTGGCCGTAAAAGCGTAACAGACAGACAGACAGACAGAAAGACAAACAGACTTTCGCGTTTATAATATTAGTATGGAAGTATGGATATAATAATTATTTCACAGAAAATTTTAATCTAGTCTGATAATAAACTTTTTTTTAATAAATATATACACCGTGAAATTTTTGCCGTTTTGGACCCATCGTCCAGTGACTCCATTCATGCAACTGAACAACTTTGGGATGTCTAAATTTGTTTGATGTTTCGAGCTATGCTCCTTGGGAAAATTTGTTCGGTTGCATGAATGGAGTCACTGGACGATGGGTCCAAAACGACTTAAATTTCACGGTGTATCCATCCATACCATGATATTTATAGTTGCTCTGAACGAAAGGTAGGATTTTGACAATTTTCGACCCATCGGCCAAAGTTCTTTCCAGGAATTTCTTCATAGGTAAAAATGATTTTGCATTATTTTTAAGATACTAGCTGACTTTTGAAATGTGTAACTCATATGTCGGATATTAAATGTTCGGCTCACCGATTATGTCGAATGAGGAGCTCGTTAGTCGAGTGCGATCCGCGTATCCGTATAGCGAATGCGCGTGTCAAGCGACGGCGTTACACGACCACTATTGGATTGGTCGCCATTTAGTGGCATTTTCTATCTTAAGCTCCCCCGTGCTTAAGAAAGCACGTTAAGCCGTTGGTCCCGGTTGTTGTCGATAGATAGCAGTCGTTAGGCTGTGTCAGATGCCTTGGGGTAGCCTGAAATTCTGACAGTGTTGGCCACTAACACTCCTCGGGTCATATTCCTGTTGGTCTGTTTTCCCTGTAAAAAGGGTTAAGAAGGACAGACAGCAGTCGCTCCATTGTCATAATCAGTTCTGCTAAATCTAGAACCATGGTTTACAGCGTACCCTAGGTTCCGAAGCGTAAGCTGACGACGCAACTAGGAATACACGCTAGGATGATGATGATGAACGATTATGTCGAATGACGAAAATCATTCAACGAACGGATTTTGCGTGATTCATACTTTTTAAAAGATAGCTTTCATGTTAGCTTCCATAAATATTTCAATAACAAAATTAGCAAAATCGTTCAGATGTTCTGAAATTTTAGCGAAACTAACATTTACAATTTATTTTCCCTCCATGACAGACAATGCCGTGAAAGTAAATGGAAACTCCGACTTCTGTGAATATACTATGATATTTTTTTTGGAATTATCTATAATGCAATGAAGTGTTACTTATGGTTGTATGTGGGATGTCTTAGTTACGTCAGAACAGCGCCCCTGTCGGAAAATAAGGTAACTAAGAATTTGAAAAGCCATAAAAAAAATTACGGATGTGATTATAAAATCATGCAGTAAAGACATACCTACAAACACATCATTTGGCACTAAAACAATGAGATATGATCTATAATCATGCCCCTCTTGCCCGGTGAGCTGCACAAAACAAGACCCAATGTTAGCCACGGTAACCGGCATAGAGGCGGCGTGGTTGTTTCTAGAAAAACAATGTCTGCGTTTGAGAAGAAAATGGAAAAGAATGAGGCAGTAACTCTACTTCTTTTTCTACTGCCTCATTTTTTTTTCTTTTGATTAACTGTATTTTATTTGTAGTATTTAGTAATTAATTGATTGAACTACGTTTTTTTCTGACCGTACATATAACTGCCTTCTAAGACCGTCACCATGACGACCGTTACTTAGGTTGATCTACTAATTTTTATTAAATGTACTTGTGTATAGTTTGTATTTCTACATTAAGTTATAAAGCTCTAAATAATTATCTTATATTAAATCTTGCAGTTTTCATAAATACAAAATACAAATATTATATTATATTTATTTATTATTTTATTTTGCTAAAAATGTGGTACACATATAGATATCAAAAATGTCAGGTTTCTCACATTTCGCCAGACACTGGCATGCAAAACAGTTAATATAATTTATTAATCAATTAAAAGTAATATGTTCAAATTCAAGTAAAAGTCAGAAAAATGTCAACAATTTAGCGGCTTACCAACAACAAAATATCATTCAGTTCTAAAAGAGTCACAATATTCACTAACTGTATTGAAAGCTTTATCAATTAGCCATTTCTTTAATTTTTATCTTATTTATTTAATAGAAATTTCTTATTGCGGAGGTTTTACTTCGTGCGATATAATATAATTATCCCTATTAAAGAAGTCAGTAAAATCTATGGCGTGCCATAAAATTAGTTTACACCATCAAAATACGTTTTGTAATCTCGTGTGAACCTGCACGAAATAGCTTCCTTTTCTAAACACTTTCCATAGATGATCCTGCAACAAAGAGATCCTCATGAGAAAGCAAAGGTCAATAACCATTACTGATCGACACGTCACTGTCAAACAGCACTAACATCCTTTGTCAAAAAAAAAAAGTATAAAAACCGACAGAACCCCATTTTTTATCTATGGAACTCATTTAAATCCGACCCCTATTTGCCTGTGATGCACCTTGTTGCAAATTAAGAAAAAAAAAACGTGACCCCCAAAGCGTCGTGGGTAAAAAAGTTTTATCTTTTATTTTATTACACTTTATTGAAATGAGACACCGGGTACGCATACAAAATTGGTATTTTTATGCAGCGAAAGGGTTACACGTTGTATTGAATTTTTTTTTTGATATGCACCATTCAGTTAACCCTTCGCGGTCCGTGGTGCTTCGTTATTTGAGTGTTAATGTCGAATTTCGGTTAGTTCCTAACTTAATATGTTAGATTTGCATTATGAATTGAATTGCGAAATTTTAAAGTATGCATTCAAATTTACTCGCCGGCCCACCTGTACCATTAATAGTACAAAAAGTGGCTTATCTCACAAAATTACATATTAATATTTATATATATATATATATATAATTGGTCATAATTCGTATGCAAATTTTTTCCAATAAACAAACTCAAAACTATTATGGTACAGTTACATACCTAAGTAAGAGTCAGGTGAGAGTCGCAAATTTAAGTTAATGAATATTTGATTTGTTAATCTAAATGTGTGCCAATCCAAGCAGTCTATGAATTTTTATGAACATACTAAAAACTAATTACTTAAACATGCATAATCATGCTAAATAATAAAAAAAACATAATATATTATTTAAATTTAAACAAATTTGCATCATGATATAATGACACATAAGTCCAAAACTCTATCATTTACATGAATCTGGGATCATAAGTTTATCCTACCTTAAATACACTTAATAGGTTTTATTGCACAAAACATATTCTTTTAATTCAAATTAAAAAGTAGTCATTAACGACTCTGACTGCAGACTTCTTTAAACATTCAGCACTATCGTTATCAATTATTTTTGTTTAAATCAAAGCAAAAATAAAAATATCGTCCTCAACAAAAGTGTCTCCGAATCCATTGTGCCCCATAAAGCCCTACAACTGATAGCATCAGTAATTTCACACTTGGCACCTATTCTTTTTTTTGTTGTTCCAATTCGATGAGTGTGATGACATTATGGAGAACACTCGACTTTGCTCCGATTTTGTCATTCGATTGTCGAATGCTCTTACATGATAATAGAAAGAATTAGGAGTAAGAAGTGTCTATTATTTAGTTTTTTTGCTATGTAAAATTATTAATTTAAAGCTAAGCTAGCTTAAAATTATAAATAGGTACATTTTTCTTGAGTTTGAATTCATTAAGAAAAGGAACGGTTTCGATGTTATTTGTTTATTACATGTATTAAAATTGTTTTTATTAAACTGTTTAATATCACGGAAACAGCGCGGAGAAATGGCCGATGGAGCAGAAAGGTTCTCGAATAGCGACCACGAACCCGCAAGGGCAGCATTGGACATACTCAGACCAAAAAATATGCATACAGTTAGATTATTAATTACTTGACTAAGTATCCGCCAAGGGCAGTGCCGGATTAGCCACGTAGCAAGAGTAGCAAATGCTACGGGCCCCGCGAATTTGGGGGCCCCGCGCTCCTACGCCTGTCTGACCGTAACAAAAAAATATTAATTTAGATAGGAGCGTAATATTGCATGCATTAAACGCGAAGCGCTTAGGCTGGCTTCACTTCCACTTGAAAATCTAAAACCGATTTTGTCACGTTACATCGTAAAAAATATTAAATAATTCCTTAGAATCGTGTTTCCCAAACTTAGAAATTACCTTGCGCATTTACTTGTCTTTCGTGATGACAACCTTCAGTGGCGAACGTTCTTTTTCAACATATTAAAATGAATTAAGGAACACGATGGGCCAAGAACGTCATAATTATCTCATTTTGTTCAATATAGAGCATGATTTACTTAAAAAAGTCGATATTGAATGTGTTATCTCCAAATTTGTCCATATTAAATCCAGTGAAGTTTATTTGTAACAGTTTTATTTCATTTAATACACTAAACTTGAAAACCTAAAGCAAACCAATGATTTGCCAGAATTTGCTACAGGCCCCGCGTTGGCTTAATCCGGCACTGTCCAAGGGCGCCTTACTTGCTAGGGAATTTCACAAAATTACTAACTTTTAGAATAGCTTATACTAGAGAGGGTCGTGCATCGCATATATGGTATTCACCTGCATTTAGTTTAAGTAGTTTGCAATAAGGTAAATCATAAAAATATTAGTAAGTAAATCCACCCGCGTTGGTTGTCATAAATCAAACCCCAATAATGTGTTAACAAAAAAAACATTCCATTTACAATTCAAAAAGAAATTAACATTCCAAATTCAAACCGAAATTCGAATTGTGAAAAATCCATAAATTTCGCTTAACCCTCTCTCTGCCGACATGTTGTCCGACTCTCTCGCCGCGTCACTCCCCTGCCCATTGGCCGCTCGTATTTACCAATAACCCCGGGTGACCCTTAACCCATCTACCTAAATATGACCTCTCGGGCCTAGCCCCTGGTCATTGTGTAAGGGAATTAATCGGCTAGTAGACCTTTTGTGCCAGACACTGCCCACCCGTTACGTGCGCCGCTCTTTGTGTTCATATTAAAACTTTTTAAGTGTCCCTTCGACAATTTAGGGTTGCAAACTGGTTTGCGAATTTTAATTTTAAACTGGTTTTATAGAGTTTATTTCCTTATCAAGGGCTCATCTATTTTTGCGCTTAGAATTTTACTTTGTTACTGTTATTATTACTTTTAGGATAGTAGCCATTTTTGAAATATAAAACAGTTGGTACATTGTAGATTTTTTTTTTCTAATTAGTAATTTTTATTGTATGTTTCAGGAGAATAATATGATAAATTTAAATAATAGCCTACAGTGATAGTTGGTTTATCGCAGTTTCTCATTATCGCAGTTATTCTTGTTTATTATCAAATGTTTGATAATGTTGTACAAAAATTATAATTTTAATCAAATTTCCACTTATTATTTACTTCTTTTTAGCCAGCTTCTGAATACTCATGTCTGTAAACGCATATAAGCTCATGCGCATATCCTAAGCTGCTATTTTGCATATTGCACACGCACCCCTTCTAATATGCAATAATTTATTATTATTTATATTTATACACCGGAAGTGGATCCCTACAACCGTTGTTAATTACAAATGTGTTGTGTACTAGTAAGATTTATTTTATTTGATCTTAGCGTTATTCTAGATTGTGCTATATAATTGCGTCAGCTTTTTCATTAGTCCAGGGTAATTTCCTGCTCTTTACCAACTTTTTTTGAACCGATATCTTTTTGTTTCTCCCAATGGTTGACTGGTGGAGATTGCTCTTAAAATTTAGTTCCGCCAATTGTTATATGTACTTGTGAAACAATATCGTTTTAATATATAAATAATAAATAATTCGTAACTGATAATATCTCAAGGTACAAAATCATAAAGTTTACTAAATAATACTTTATAATAAATAAATAAAAATATTATTATTTATATCATGCTTAGTCTACCTTTCAACTTGTGTCAAACGTATGATAAATGAAATAGTAAATGATCTTTTCGTAGAATTTATACTACTTCTTAATCTACCTAAATGGGTACCTATTTCGTTATGTTTCGCTGACATCCCGGTAAAGAAGTAAGTTAGATGTCACTAAAACAGTTTATGTGGTGTATTTACATAAACAACACACACTTGAATAACTTTCTTAATAAATCTGCTACAGTATAGTAAATAAGAACACATATTAGTTTTAAAAATCCGCCATTCAACACGAGCTGTCAGTCAAAATGCACAGAAAGGATCACCGTAAAGGTGTGCGGTGTCGCCTATGCAAATTTTTGCATTTCTAATCCCAAACCGTTCCCTTTGAAAATAAACCCTATTGGTAGCACTCAAAGGGTTGACATTTTCACTAAATTGTTATCAATAAAAATAATATTTGCATCAGAATGAAATGCAGTCGATATTGATATATATGCACGTCGAATTTAAGTTTAAATTTGATTGACAATTGTGTTGGTATTTTTTAAATAAATTCGCATCTAATTTGCATGGCGCATTGTATAGGCAACTTCTATTTTTAAAATGGCCACAAAAGATTATTTTTTTTAAATAACATTGCAAAATTGAAAGTAGAACATCTGCTCTTTAGATCCTAGGGGTCGGAACTTAAAATATATTCAAAAATTTTAATAATTTACAACTTTATTACAATTTGTTCCTTCTCTACTTATTTCTGTAGAGATTCAGTTCTTTTATTTTAAACACTAGCATGATCTGTTTCTCTCGAACATTGAACTTATCTCTTTGAAATATATTGCGTGGAATTCAGTGAAGAAATAATGCTGCAACCTGCAAAGCATAAAATATTTATTGAGATTGTCAAAAATTAGGTAACCAATTATGTGCCTACCTATTTTTGTTAAACAAAAATCAAAGATAATGTCCGTATTCGAAATGGTGGTATTTTACATGCAATTCATATTCTACATTATACAACGTAGAATATGAATTGCATGTAGTCATTGTCTGCCGAAAGAATCCTAGTTTTCTTCCAACTTATAAGAAAGACCAAGGTACTTATCAATGAGTATTTGTATTTAATTCTCAAATTTTAACATTCCTAATCCTCCACTATCAAATAATTCATAACAAAATTGTATTTCTCTATAATAATAAGAAACACGCGCGTTTATAACATTGAAAAAGGATCCAAAATTCTATTTACATTCAAACAGCGTTGGTGAAAACTAGTCCAAACAATGCTCGCATACAAAATCATTATGTTTGGCAAATCGCGAAAATAATGCCGCAAACCAGACATTCCCGTTCGCCCGCCAAAAACTGGTTTGATCACGCGCCTCTGTAATTTGCAACATTTGGGTTCCGCGCCAAAATGGCGAATTGCGAGTCATATTAACAATTTCTATATTTTTAATTAATTGTGTTGAAAAAACGATTATCTATTTAGCTTAACATTATTGCTTAAATACGATTAGTTTTAATAGTAACAAATTGTGAAAGTCAAATAGTAAAACGGAAGCGAAAAATAATTAGTATTAAATGTCTATGGCTACGTATAATATGAAGGAAGTTGCGTCAATGGTTTTAAAATCACCAGAAGATCTAAACACATATTATGAACTGGAGATTCCTAAAAAGTATATATAGCTGTTTTGTAATGTACTTAGGAAATTAGCGCTACAAGTAACGGTTTTAATTCCACCAGTAACATATTTTTCATAAAATTTAATAACAGGTACGGAACTCTTATAAATCTGACTTAGCTTGACATGATCTTTTTTAAATAACGGGGTAAAACTTGAAAGTCCATGGCACGGACAACGTCAGTCCCCTGGCATCACGTGTTCTTTGTACACATCATATTGTGCGGAATGACCCGCTAGTGAAATATTGAATTATTTCCTAATTATCTTATTTGTTGCGAATGACCATAATTCATATTCGTGGGCTATTCGGACAGTTATATTAGAATTACCTATTATAATTGTCAGCTATTTCTATGTACTATAAATCTTGATGGTTTCAGTCCATAGAAATAAGATTAGGTAGATGGGCCAGTTAAGCCTCTCGAGTCTTACTTTAATATGCAAGGATTAATTATTGTGACACGCAGGTGACGCTCACATTATTATTACCTATCTTGTGCTTTTATCTTATCTTATTTCTGTGGTCCATAGTGTCCTTAAATTGTTGTCAACTACAAGTACCTACCTATACTTATAGACTAAGTAAACAGTGAAATATTAAAAATAAAATTTTTGGAAGCGAACGGGTTAAAAACTTAACAGATGGTAGCGAAGCGTTTTGTTATACCTAATTACTAATTATTTTTCAAAATATTTTTTTACCTACTGCATATGAGAGTCTCTCTTAGGATAGAGTTTACATCTCTTATTGTTTTCTCTTACTTTGCTTTAATATGTCGATATATTCAAGTAAGTACTTGTTTAAGTATCTGTTAACCTCTAACTATCTTTCTTTGATCTATGCATAAGTATAATAAAATTGGAACAGGTCGATGTCTGTAGGTTTTGAAGAAAAAACAATGTGAGGGGTCTACTATTGGACCAACAGAAGACAATACAATCATATTTAGAATTTTTGTAAGTAATGCTATTTCCCTTGGCCATCGCATCACGCGTAAACGGATGGAACGATTTCGATAATTCTTTTTTTCTTGTGTTTATTAATTGTCAGAAGTTTCTTATGAAAAAAATTTTCAACTTCCTTAAATTACATTGAAGGTAGAGTAAGAGGTATTTATTTTTTTAACTTTATTACAAGACATGTAAATGGCGGACTTAAAGCCGTAAGTCTGTAGGCTTTTGATTAAGTGCTGTATTTCGAAAGTTATAAATCTTAATTTATAACTTCTTATATTTTCGATAGATGGCATAACATTTGCTTTGTATGGAGAGTAACCAGGAGTAACCAGGAAAGTTGGCGCGTTTCAATGTATGGCGGTTGAATATCTGTATAGCATATATTCTATAATCTGTTATACTTACTTATATGTTGCTATGGTAACATATAGTATCTGCTCTCTTCTCTAAGTTATTTTTCTGTTTTTACCTACGTCTAAAAATAGTATTTATGACTCGAATTCAACCTGTATGTAGGTACTATGCTAGATATGCGATGGCGGCCAAAAGGGATACTTGAGTAGATATAATTGGAAAGGTAAGTACCTATGCTTCATTCCTTGAACTAAGTATACTAATGTACGGATAGGTAGTCCAACTTAGGGAATTTTAAGTACCTAGGTATACTTATAAGCTTCAACAGTGAAGATGGAGAGTTGAATCTGTCTTCATTAGTTGAAAACGTTTTGACACTACATTAATTATATTACAGGTTAAATTTAAAATATACTTTGAAGGCTATTATTTTTGAAAATTCTTGTATTCTTTCGATGCGGTCGTTGAGCTTTCACAATACAATAAGGCACCATAAATGATGTAGAGCAACCTCTTATTCTCTTTTAGATGATTCGAAAAAAAAAAATCACACAGCCACATTTACAGCGAAAGAATGCAAATCATTCGAAATTAAAAAATACAAATGACTATGACCGTGCATTATTCGAAAATGGAATGCCCAATTTGGCGCCAAAATCCGGCGTGCTGTGTAGCGCGCGCCGCCTCACACATACGCCACGCCCCACATACGCCGGCCAATCGCACGTCTCTGTACACCCTCGCGCAACACGCATATTGATCTGCAGACCGCTCGAACCGTTTACATTTCGACATATCACATGCTAAACACCGACAAACAATAACATATGCAAATATCGCAAATTAATTTGAACTGTATGCTGTAGAACATAAGATCGAATTTCGTGTTTAGGTTGGTCTGTCTCTTATAACGTTTAGATATTCCACTGTGGTATAATTTATAATGGTTTTAGTGCACGAAGCAATTGCAACCCTAACCTTAAGCTATAAAGTTGAAAATGAATTGTGATAGCCAAGGGTTATAGGACATTTTGTCTATAAATTGAAGATCAAAACGTGTGTAGTTGTGTCCTCTGTCCCTCACAAAATGGAAAGGTTTGAGGTGGCTCAAGGTGACCACCACCTTAGACAGATTAAATTCTAGCTATTAATAAAATGAGATGAAAGAGGAGGGTGCTGTAGGTAACCTTTTAAGCCTGTCTGTACCTACTTAGTAATTAAAAATCTAATCTTATAATCTAATCTTATCATTTCTCCTAGAAAAAGACATTGAATTGTAAGAAAAGCAGAAATGTGAACCTTGAGCTCCGAAACAACTAATTGAGGACGGACGTAACCGGAAAACGCTAAAATGAGAAGGAACAAAAAATAAATAAAACTTAAAACTAAGTATAAGTATACATGATAAAGCTTAATCGTTTGCTATATTGACCTCTGTGCAGACGCACTTACTAAATAATGTTTTTGCTTAGAGAGATTAATGACCAGAGGCTATACACACTGCGGACGGATGGAGTCGTAAGACCCGATAGTAATTTTTAAAACTATTAAAATGATCTACAAATAACTGTATTTCAATCGAAGCGACCGAATTAAAAACATTTACCTGATTTCACCTATGATGAAATCAGGTAAATGCAACCGCTAAGATGAGAAATTAAAATGCAATTGGAACAGCTAACGCCATCCATCGAGAAAATTTTGTACTTTAAAAACAGGTAAAACGCCATCTAGTAGCACACACAATTAAACCAATGCATAGCTTCACTGTATCGTAATACTTCAACCACTGGACACTAGATGGCAGTAAACAAGTTTTTAATCAAGCGCTTCACAATACATTAGTTCCCCTTTATGCTAATAGACGGCGCTACAAGAAACGAATACTTTTTATATTTTTTTCACATTTAGAATTTAGATAAAACGACAGCCTGACTCCTGACCACAGTTCCATGAGAGGAATACGTGGATATGAATATGTACCTAAGCTTCACTTTGCTAGGAATAGTATTATTCCCATCGAAACAATCCATACGAATATTATAAATGCAAGTCTGTCTGTCTGTACTCTTTCACGGCCAAACCGCTACACCGATTTTGATGAAATTTAGTATGAATATAGTTGAAGACCCGGGCTCAAACATAGGCTACTTTTTGACGTAGGCGGAGCTACGGGAAACAGCTAGTAGTAAATATTTTTGAAACACGAAGAATGGCTCATAGGTAAAACGATGGGTCCTTTAAACCAAAATGTACGGTTATCATCACTTGTTGAGTTGAATAGGAATGCTTGGGAAGTAGGACTCGCTTAAAACCGGCAAGTCGAAAGATATTCATCCGAAATCGAACAATTTTCATTCGACATTATGATATATAAATTTATCTTCACGTCCAACTCACTTTACGGTTGCGGCGTGACTGACGCGGGTATGCCGCTAGTACGCTGAATTCGCGTAGTTTTGGTTGCCTCATTTGTCTAGTACGCCGACGGTATCTAGTCGAGCGCGCGCGAGACCAATTATTAATCTAAGGGGGACATAGATTTAAAAATAAGTTCTAAAATATTTATTATTAGTACCATGTACTTGACAAATGTTACAATAATACTTGAATTATACCATTTACATAAAGTGTGATCATTATACAACATAATGCTTTATAATAAACATTAATCTTTCAATATTAGTCTTGTATCAGTCAATATATTAGTAATTCCTAATACATGTTATTTCATCAGAATTAACATCAGATAATAACATTATCATTACGCCTCTTCACTATATACAATCTGTTAGAATAAAATTAAATTTATAATGTGCTAAAATAAATATTATGCAACTCATTTAAAAAATACAACATTAGTATTTAAGTAAGAGAAGTCATAAAATCTCTGATGAAAAATTTCTATTACAATAGAAATAAAATCTTGTTAAATCAAATCTAATCTGAATCTCACAAGTAACAATTTTGATTTTCAGTAGGTAGATCTAAAGGTCTATTCAAACTGATGAGAATCCCGAGCGACTAGCGGGATGTCCATAGAAATAAGAATATTTAGAAGGTGTCATTACCAGGCCAGTTAACTTTGGCATTCGCTACGGCACTTCTACAGATTTTTATTTCTGTGGGTGTCCCGCTAGTTGCGCAGGATTTGCGTCAGTTTGAATGGACCTTAAAGTAGTATATTTAATAATCTTAGGTGGGCTTGGCAAAATTTTGAGGCAGAAAAGTGAAAAATAAAACAACTATTTCTCAGTATTTGCAAACTAGAAAACATAATAAAACAGTTCGCCACACCTTTTAAAAAGAATACTACCAGCTGTTCACACTGACTTGTTTTTAAATTTTAAACATGATTCTCCGTATCAACAACTTTCTGAGGCTCATTCATAACTAAAGGTATGTCCCCACCACCATTCCTCGGAACCCAACCAGTGGATTCCTCTTCCATTCGCCTCTTCTCTTCTTGCATCCTCTCATATTCATCAATTTCGATCTGGTATTTTGGTGTTGTGATGCCGAAGAAACTGGCCAGTGATTCTCCTGCTGCGTCAACTGCGTTCAGGACCTTGGTGCCAGAAGTCCAAGCGTAGTGGGACATCCATGGTAACCAATCCAATTTTGACTGAAAATTAAGAGTTAGTAAAGAATTGTAATCACACCCTGGACACTCCATACAACAGCGGCGAGCCTGATACCTTTTACTACTACACCTATTTTTGTAGCAATTTTAGACATTTATAGGAATGCAATGAAAAAATAAATATCTAAAATGCATAAGCTATAAGAACTAAACTACGGGAAAAATTGCCAGGTATTTCGATAGAATATGTACAAACACAAAAATTGGTGAAGAAACAAAAACAAATCAAGAGTTTTTTGAGCATACAATTCAGTTATCAGGGTAAAGCTGGAAATTCCTCATTCTGCCAACTTTAGCTATTCACTGCGCATATTTTAAAGCAAACGTAATAAAATAATCAAATGCCGTCATCACCCGCCACGGGCATACGATAGAAACTCGACCTTGAATTATATTAGGCAAGGACTAAATTTATTGAAAGTTTTAAATTATAGTCGTGGATCTCAAAAATATTGCGAGTATAAAGTGAGAACTTACAGGATCTACAGGCTCTTCATTGCTACTGCTTTTCAATTCAGTTGCTTCTTCTGCTTCAATTTCTTCGTCGATGCCGTCAGAAAAATGAAGAACCCTTGTTGGCTTAACAGTTACTCGTACATGCTCGTCAGATACAGCGTTCGAATCCATCTTTGCTATAAAATGTATCTCTCAAACAACCTATTAATTTCTTTCGCTAGTTGACTTGATTGTTGTTTGTTCTCAACTCAAGTTTTCATTGAAATTTCACAATGTTGTTGTTTTTGTTTTGCTTTGTTCGCATTTGCGTTTTGTTCCGACATTGACAAAAAGTGACATGACAGTTGTGTTTTGTTTTTTAATATGGCTTTTACTAGACGTATTTAGCCAGTGACAAGGCTCAAAATTGTTTAGTCAAACCACAGACATATAAGACGTAAACAGACGGAAGGTATGCTATTACTTAGCGTAGCACAAACACACACATGCAAAACTATGCAGCCTGGGCTGTATCTAGTCTAGGGTAAGTTGTTTACGATAATGCTTCCCATGATTTCAAAGAATGTATGAATGTTGTGTGGAGTGCATGATCTGAGATCATTTATACGGTATTCTACTTTATTATTTTTAGTGTTCACCGATCCAACAACGCAGATTACAAAATGGCGGCACGGCCAAAAATTGCCACGCGTAGCTTAATATCTATGTGTGAGTGAATGTTGCTACAGGTGTAAAAAAGAGATATCGCCATATAGATCCGAATACGTGAGAAAAGGATAACAACAATTACTTGCTACATAAGTATAACTATTAACTTATGTTCCGTCTGTGTACGTCTTATATGTCTGTGAGTCAAACAAGTTTATGTAATGTAAAGTCAGTAACGGTATTTAGTCAAGTCGAGTTAGAAGAATCAGTAGAAAAACCGCACTTAGCCATTTCTAGGAGCTTTTGGCACAAGCAAGTAAAATGGATCACTCATCCTTTTTATTAGCCAAACGTGAGCGTTAGGAAGTGTTCTAACGCTCACGTTTGGCTAATAAAGATCCAATATTTTTTATTGCACAAAACAAAAAATACATTGAAAAGACAAGTACTTAAGTTGTTAGCTGTGGTTGTTAGCGAAAGGCGCGCGCTACGCTTGTGTTGTGTTATAACCAATGTGCATTGTTCAAGCCACAGGTGCCTTACTATCATCTCCAATAGCAAGCCACAAACAAGTGAGCAAGAGAGATGTCGCCTTACACCTTGTATTGCGCCCTCTCTTTCACTCACTTGTTTTTGCCGTGCGTTTAGAGGTGATAGTAAGTTTTGTGTTTCGATATCGAACGATTTTATATCATCACGCCTTTTTCCCGTAGGGGAAGGTCAAAGACTACGCATTTCCATTTGCTATAATTAAGTTATATAGTTCAAAAATATGGCTTGAGATAAAAGTTTAGTGACAAAGCAAGGCTAACGCCAAACTCACACATTGTCTCTTTACTGTCTGTCGAATAATTAAGTAGAGCGGTCCTAAATTCTTGCTATCACAAGGCTACAGCTACGAATAACAAAATACCAACTATAATCATTTAGTAAGACAGTTCACTATATTGCAATAACACATTGTGATTGTGACAGCAAGCCGAAAAATGTGGCACACAAGAAACACCCACAATCCAAATGGCACTTTTAACTAATCTTATTTCCTATTTAAAATATAAAACTCTTTGCTTATTTCTGTTTATGCTTGACTTAACTGACTTTAGACTTGCTTGACTAAACAACTTTTTGCAATAAGTTTTACTTGTTATATACTGGCTAAATATGAAATTGAAAGCCATTTTGAAAAAAGTAATTCTGTTTTCTGTTCTGTCATGCAACTGTCAACTGTGATGTGCCGTACCGGCTTTCCGTCTGTCTTCTTCAGGCCCAGTCGACTTGACTCGAGCATAGTGCGACAAAGATGGCGGCTCAAGATGGCGATACCAAGATGGCGCCTGTGCTGTGATTGGCTAGGGAATGTTATAGTTTTTTTGGTCTTTGGGAAGACCCAAAACATTTTATTTTTGGGTCTGCAATTAAACTCGGCAAAATGACAGGTATTAAGGCCAATGTTACCATACGCACAGATGCAGAATCTGAGGTAGTTTTATTACTTTCGAAAAGGACATCAAGGAATTTTTCATAGATCGATGAAAATGTACCTAATAAATGCATATTATAAATGCGAAAGTCTGTCTGTTACGCTTTCACGGCCAAACCGCTGAACGGATTTTGATGAAATTGGGTATGAATATATTTGAAGACCCGGGGTCAAACATAGGGTACTTTTTGACGCAGGCGAAGCTGCGGGAAAAAGCTAGTTTTTAATATGTGACACGATTTTTAGGGTAGGAGTTAGTGATAATGTTTTATGTATTTGAGATTGTTACACATTAAATTAAACTAGTTGTTCTGTGAACAGTAGACCTCGTGAACAGTGCTAATAAATACCATGAGATTGTAATAACGTAGACGCTATCGACTGCGTCAACAAGTTCGTATATACAGTAAACTGGTCATGTGCGAGTCGGGCTCGCACCCGTATATACAGTAATAATCTTTGGGTAAGAAACGAATAACCTGTAAAGCTCTACTTGCGTATGCTAAAGTAATTAAGAACTTCTAATAAACAAGATTAATATTCGTCAAATTAAACCTTTTGATTACGGTTTTTATTATTCCATGGCGTCAATCAATTATACGTATAGCTTTAAGAGCTATAATTGATAGTTTAAAACAAAAACTATAATCATTGGAAGTTATAAAAGTAATGCTATTGCAATGAAATTTCCTTCGTACTTTTTACAGGCGTACTTAAAAGTTCATCGTATTTTACATTGAACTATGTACATCGTTTCTATTTACATATATACAATATTTACAAGTCTGGATCTTAAGTCATAAAGCACTGATCGATCTGTGTCATTTAAATATCGTTTCGTTTCAATCAAACACCTATTTCTTTCTCTATCTGATAAACGCAAATGTGAATATGTTTTTATTCACTCACACGCAACGCTCTGTGGCATAGGTAATAATAATAGTCGCAAGTCGTGCGCAAATTGTGCGAACGACTTACGCCATGCGCTATGCTATGTACAACAGAGACAGCGAACGTTGTGAAAAATAGATAGTTTTGCTTTGTTTAAAAAACTAGCTATCGTTGTCGGAGCAAATAGACAGTTTTTTAACTATCTGTGATATATAGCGCACATCTCTATTATTAGTAGTTATTTTTTGTGCAATACGGTAACACTGGCTGGAAAACAGATTGAAACTTTTCCATACAAAAAATGGCTGTTGCGTTTTTTTCACTCGCGGTTTTGCTTTAAAGTTTTGTTTAAAACTTAATCATTACAATTGTGATTGAAAAATTGCCACAGTCACTTGTTTTATTCGATTATACGTTGAGTTGAGACTTCCTTTGTTCCTGCGTAAAGTTATGTGGTTATCCGCTACATTGCATCAGTGATTTGGAACCTTAGTAAAATCTTTTGAGTGCTTTGTGGTTTTAACTGTGTTGAACATGGTAGATAATTTCAAACGAAGATGCCATAAATGTGGGCGCTCGCCTAGTATAGACATCGAAACCAAGTTATACAGATTTCCGAATCCTGGACCAACGAACGCCGAGAGGTAAGATCTCATGATTTTGACTCTTTTTGCAACGAAAATTATAGTAGCAATGCACCCATATATTGTCGAATCTATAAAATATTCGAATATTGTTACATTTGCCTTTTCCACGTATATGTATTATGTCTAACTACTAGCTATACCCACCCTTGATTTGTGTCTAATTTTTGCTCCCTTTTTGTCATATGGCGCCGCCGTATGTATAAAAAGGGCTTATGTATGAAACCAAATGCAGCAGAAATTCTGCAACTCATTTTCTGCGATTCAGGACTAACAAAATTACGCTCGTCTGGCTTCACCCTCAATCACAAACTCAATGTTTATTGTGATTTTAGTAAATTTTGTAAATCTTTCTAGGTGTGAATTGTGGGCAAAATACTGCTACCCCAATGGACCATGGTCAAAAACAGACTTTCAGAGAAGTTTGTATGCTGAACATAAAATGTTATGTGACAAACATTTTGCAATTTCATCATTTACAAATTACATAGAGAAAAAATTGAATAGACATGCTGTCCCTGATGTTGAAAACAAGGTAATTCAATCCATTTATAAGCTTTAGGCTATTTGCTGTGAAACTATTCCATCACACACCAAAAATGTCTGTCCTTCACTTGTAACACAGGAAATTTCTTAGGCTGCCAAAATTCATGTAGTTTTCACTACACAATTTCCAAGTAGTTATTATCACTGCGATCAATGGCTTATTTATTAACACACTAAATAGATTACAATTATTGTCATCCCTTATCCAAATTTAGTTAAATTTTTAAAAGAGAATTGTAATGTAAAAAAAAAGCTACAGAAAAGGGTGCAATTATACAAAAAATATTTATATTTTTATTAAAAATTTGCAGCAGCTGCCCCTCAAAGACTCTCAAATGATAGATGATTCTTCTACACAGCAAGTAGCTTCTCAGTGTAATATTAGAGGAGCAGTAGCAGGACCATCACACATATTTATGGACATAACAAATGTACAAAAGGTAAATTAATTGTAACAGATATGCATAGATTTATTATGAAATTATCGTAGAGACTTGTGAAAATCAAAATGTGGCTGTTTATATTAACTATAACTACTAGCTGTATCAAAAAGTAGCCTATGTTTGACCCCGGATCTTCAACTATATTCGTACCAAATTTCATCAAAATCCGTTAAGCGGTTTGGCCGTGAAAGCGTAACAGACAGACTTTTGCATTTATAATATTAGTATAGATTTTTTATTGTGTATTAGATTTTTTTTTCTGTATTAGATTTTTTTTCTTTAAATATTGACATGGCTATTGAAGAACTCAAATAATGGTCCATTCAGACAAGAAAGAAAATATTTATATTTTGGAGACAGAAAAAAAATTCTTAACGTTACTGATAATAAAATATTTTTGATGTTTTAATTTGATTAATGATATTTTATTCAGCTGAAAAAAAATATAAAATAGTGTCTGAATTTTCATGTACCTATTCCATATTGTGTATATTTTTTATTTATTTTTCAGGACCAATATGGTCGTCAAAAAGTATATCCCAAACAACATATCTACAGAGAGCTTGTTTCTGCTCCATCACAATCATTAATGGAAATTGATGATGTTGAAATGGTAAATAATTTGATTGATTTTATTTACGGTTACCAACGTAAATGGGCTATGGTAATATCTGTGCTAATATCTGGTATCTTATATTAAGGATGTGTTATAAATTGCAGCAACAATCTGCCCCACAAATGGTACGAAAAGATGATTCTACAGAACAAAAGCCTAGAAAAGAACCTACAACTGGGCCGAAAGAACTCATACATATGGATATATCACTTATTCAAGAGGTAAGGAAATAAACCTGTAGAAATAATTTCATGTCAAATGTGTTATGGAAAGGTACCTAGTTAATAGATAAGTGAATTATTATTAACAGACTACCTCACAACTGCATAATCACATAAAAAAGTCATCATATTTTTTAATTAATTTTAATAACGGCTAAATAAAACATGATTACTGCCCTACATTGCATACTGCATTTTAATTGCAGGAACATTCTTACTGTGCTCTTAAACCACGGACTTCACAACATACCTTTATAGAAGATGTACCTGGACCACCACATAATTTTGTGGATGAAAAATATGTTCAAAAGGTAATTAATTTTTAAACTGTAAGTATGTCTGGCTGATAAAATTATATATTTATTAATTATATATTTATACTAGCAGCCCGTCCCGACTTCGCCTAGGCCTCTATTCTTCCTCGGTAAATAGGCAATCAAACATTGAAAGAATTTATAAAATCAGACCTTCCTGAGATTAGCGCGTTCAAACAAACAAACTCTTTAGCTTTTGATATTATAAGTAATAAGTATAAATTTATTTATATTTATTATATACTTGGTTTTTCCCGCAGCTTCACCTGCGTCAAAAAGTAGCCTATGTTTGACCCCAGGCTTCAACTATATTCATACCAAATCTCATCAAAATCCGTTCAGCGGTTTGGCCGTGAAAACGTAACAGACAGACAGACTTTCGCATTTATAATATTAGTATGGATTAGCTGTTTCCCGCATCTTCGCCTGGGGCAAAAGTCTATGCCTATGTTTGACCTCGGGTCTTAACTATATTCATATCAAATTTCATCAAAATCCGTTTAGCAGTTTGGCCATGAAAGCGTAACAAACAGACAGATAGACAAACAGACTTTCGCACTTATAAGATAAGTAAGGAAGTATGGATATGGATAAAGTAATTTTATTCATTCCAAGTGGGTTAAGTACATGGTGAACACTGTCTTTTGGCCTTTAACAACCACCAAAACAAATTTCAGAGCAGACAAAATTGAAAATATTAAAGTTTTTATAAGAATATTAATAGCTTTATCAACATATTTTTATTGCAGGAACATTCATACTGCTCTCTTGAACCAGCTGCAGCTTCACTTCAACCTGATGGATCTTCACACCAGGTCAGCTTAATACACTTTCAAATCACTATCTACTTTTGTTAGACACAATATGCATAGTTATTCCTTAATTATATTTAAATAATCTCAAACCAACAATAATGTTAATTCTGGAGTGGTACTAAGTTGTAATTTATTGTCTAAATCCGAGATGCAACCCTATTTGTATCTTTTAGCTATATTAATACCGAAAGATCAATAATGATTTGATAATATGCTATGAATATGATGATATGAATTAAGAAATCTCAACTCCTTAATCGAAATTAAATAATGTATTGTGATAGTTTCTAAAATGTATCTCTTTATTACAGACTTTTTCAGCGACAAAAGCAAAACCATTAAGAGTTCAAGACAACCCTCTTTACAAGAAATGTAGAAAGTACTTAAAAAGAATTTGTCAACTGAAAAATAGTATTAAGAACTTAAAAGCAAAAGCGACTTTAGACGTTCTTACAGAAAATAAAGATGTTGAAAAGTTGATGGATAAATTAACTCCAACTTTTGCAATTATTTTGCAAGGACAAATCCGAAATTCCAAAAGAAAAATAAAAGGCAGACGTTGGACAACAGAGGAAAAAATTATAGCTTTGAGACTTTACAAAAGGTCAGCAGCATGCTATAGGCTGTTGCGAAGGATGTGGTGTCTCCCTGCTCCGAGTACACTTAAAAATTTATTAGGTCATTTTAATTTAAATGTAGGCATAAATAACAAAATTTTCAAAAGCCTGAAAAAAATTGTGAAAAATCAAGATCCAAAGGACTCGGAATATATACTTATGTTCGATGAAATGTCAATTAAAAAACATTTTAATTATAATAACAAAACCGACGTTATTGAGGGGTACCAAGACCATGGCCCACATGGTAGATCTCCACAAGAAGCAACACACGCACTGGTGTTTATGATATCAGGAATTCGGAAGAAGGTTAAACAACCAGTTGCATTCTATTTATCCAGCTCATTTATGACTGCTGATAGATTGTCAGTACTAATAAAAGAGGTAAGACAGTTTTAGACAGGATAGCTAGCTGCCTAGGCACACATATATTTTTATAATTCACTAATCATTCAGAGAAGAATAAAAGAGATTTTTTGTTACATACTTAAATGGTTGGATGTAAGATGTGTCACCCTGAGACACCCAGGGGAAAAATTACCCATGTGCCACAGTATTACAGATTGTTTATTTTTGTTGATTATTTTTAACAAGGAGTTGATTGTGATTTTTTTAAATTGGTTAAACAACTTCAAATAAATTTTCAGAAATTTATTACATCGAAAATAGTACTTTTTCAATATTTTTAAAAAGCTCTATTTAATTTTCGATACTCAACGGGAATACAGAGTGTCGATATGTAACAGTGTGACACATCGATATTTTTTTTTACCTATGTGTCTCAGGGTGACACTTGGTATGACAAATCGGGAACAAATCTCAATAACAAATGCTGAAGTTAGTTAGAATTTTGAGAGAGACATATCTTAAATTCTTGTTCTTGTTTTCAGGTGTTACAAAAGTGCTTTGAACACAAAATAAATATAGCTGCAACTGTATGCGATATGGGCGGAGTAAATCGAAGAGCCTTAACTCTTTTAGGGGCTACCAAGGAGGAACCATATTTTAAATTTGAAAATAATGAGGTGGTTACAATTTTCGATCCCCCACATTTACTTAAGTGTTTTAGAAACATGTTGCAAAAGTATAATTTGAAATGTAGTTCCAGTATAACTTCAAATAATGTTACGGGTCACGGTAAGCAGCACATTAATTTATAGGAATACAATAATTGTTTATTTAAAACATTTAAAAGTAAATTAGCAATTTCATTTGTTTTACAGGTATTGCTAAATGGAAATACATTGAAGATTTTTATAATGTAGATCAAAATAGTGGAAATTTTGTATTTGCTCCCAAACTAAGAAGGGATCACATCTCCCCAAATAATAAGCAGAAAATGAGAGTTAATCTTGCTGCTCAAGTGTTGAGTCACTCTGTCGCTGCTGGTATGTTTGCAAGAATCTCGCAAGGTAATTTTCACCTACCTACCTATTATAAAATATATTACCAATTTATGCGCAGTATGTTATACTTCTATATTTAATTTATTTCAAATGTGCAAGGACTGATATTCAAGTTCTGTTTCTAATCTTTATATTTTGCTAAGAGTGTAGATAATGTAGTGTATAAAACTGTACATAATTTGTCTTTATAATACAATACTCGTGTAAAAAACTAGCCTACGGCTCGTTAATTAACTTGCACTCGATTCGTTAGAACCCTTATTAAGAAACTAGTCCACATACTGCTATTCAAGGTGTGCAAAAACTTCAAAGTTTTAACAAAAGACAGTGTTGGATATCTTAAAGCTATTATTATACGTCACTAATAATGACGACTACTACAAAACTTATCCATGGTTTGAAACGGAAACCATTTGCTAAAAGATCAATATATTAAATTTATTTACTTTTTTAATTTAGAAATTATATTTACTTATTAATTATACAACACTACTTTTATAATATATCAAGATAAAATGAAATATTATATGATCTTTTATATTTTTTATATTATCATATTATAAAGACCCCTTTTGAGTATTGAACAGGTGTACTGTATAAATATTTCTTCATGTAACACAGATATATTGTTGACTTCCAGGATTGCTGCCAGCAGAAGCAACAATAACTGCAGATGTGATATCAAATATGGATAAATTATTTGATTGCTTTAATGGTGATACAGCAGATCTTGCAAGAGGAAAACCATTTTTAACCAATATGACAGATACGTCACCTCACAAGGAGCATTTTTATAAAATGAAAACTTTTTTTGAAACCTCAGAATTTATTGGATGCTCATCGTCACCACCGTCTATGCAAGGCTGGATATGGACAATTAACGCAGTTCTAAAATTACATAGTAATTTAAAGAAAAAAAATCAATCACAGCTATTTGTACTCGCCGTCTGCAACAAGACCCATTGGAAAATTTATTTGGCACAATACGGGGCAATTGTGGTGCAAATTACAACCCTACATGTGGTCAATTCATTGCAGGATTGAAAACTGCTGTTTTATCCAACCTTGCTCACATGGGAGCTGGCAATTGTGAAAAGGACGACTATAACATCATGTGTAGTTTTAAGGATATATTCTCAAAATCATATTCTCATGGAGATATCGATCTAGGCAAAATAATTACAGATAAACAAGAAACAGTTCTTGAAGAAAAGATGTCTCATGAAGACGAGTTTGAAATTGCCTGTAACGAATCTCAAGTTTCAGAAATGCTTTCTTCGATTGAGCACTCATTCGAAGAAAGCATGTCTGACGCTGATGGACTACAGGCTTGTGCATATGTTTCAGGTTTCTTGTTAAAAAATCTGAATACAAATTGTGAATGTTGTAAAAAAACATTAATATCTCCAAATTCAGATAGTAATTTGTACGATTTCGTCAACTTTAAGGAATATAATGATGTGAAAAAGAGTCTAAATTATGCATCTATTGACTTAATTCAATGTGTAGAAAACTGTGCCACTGTGTGCAATAATTTTTTTTCGTTATCACCACATTCGTCGAATTTAAAAATTAATGTTTTGTCAAGACTTTCACAGGATATTATCTTTACATTTTTATCAAAATGTGAAGAACATAAAAAGTCAAATCTAGATTTCATCTTAAATAGCGTATTTCTCATTACAGTAAAAAGATTTTGTATCGTTAAAAACCGCCAAATGTCCGATTTAAGTAAAGGTCTGAAACGAAAAATTGATATTTTGCAGAATAGATAATTAAACAGACACAAAACAAAATAGATAAAAATGTATTCCACTCTTATGTATTATTCATTATCTTTATTTTTTTTAAAACAGTAACACCTATCATATTTGAGAAACTATTTTTAAGTAATTTGTCTTACATCGATTTCTGTAGTTAATTTGCAAAGTAATTTTAAATTGTATTTTGGTAGTAAGAGTAAACACATCCTAAGGCAAAGGTGTCCTTTTTATGTGGTTTGATTAACTCTGTTTACTAAGGTTTTTCAATCTGTTTTGAATGGATTGAAAAAAAAAATCAACGCTAATGGCGCCTTTAAGACACTATTTAATCATCTATAATTAAAGGTGTCATAGACATGTCAATATTAGGTTGTATTCACACTATCACATTTACAAAGAATAGCTTTGTTTTCGTTTAGTTATTTTTAAAGGCATACAACTAGGCTAAACTTTTGTATAAATTGATGACATAATTTCTATGCAAGTTTTATAGAAAGCTAGGAATGTATGAAATAAACGCCTAATTTTATCATTAAAAGTATATAGTCCATATCCATACTAATATTATAAATGCGAAAGTCCGTGTGCCTGTTATACTTTTATGGCTAAACCGCTAAACTGATTTTGATGAAATTTGGTATGAATATAGTTGAAGACTCAGGGTCACACATAGGCTACTTTTTGACTTATGCTGTGGGAAACATTTAGTACTTAATATGACAGTGTTGTGTTAAAATACAATTTCACTAACAAATAGTGAATGCAAAACTTATTTTACTTAGTTTCATATACTAAATTTATTATTTTTTATTTATTGGTTTAAATAATACAAACAAACATCTTATAATAATAAAGTTAATAATAATATAGTTATTATTGAATGCAAAATTATTATACAGACTTATTTGATACCAAAATTGTGTGTTCTAAATTGTGTATCCATATAATGTGTATGTACTTACTACTTTTCAAACAAACCACATTAATAAAAATGATGTAGAAAACTCAATATGACAATGTTGTGATAAAATACAATTTCACTAACAAATTGTAACAGTGAATGCAATTTTTTTTATCTAATCTCATACTGAAATACCAAGATTAAAAATTTATAACAGAACTTAAATGACAGTCATTATAAAGATACCATCGAAATAAAATTATGTTATGATACAGCACTTCCATGGAGAAGTGTATATCATCATAATATAACTTATTTTTCCATTAGGATTTACGATACAGCTTGAGTCAGACCAAGGAATGGTCCTTTATAATCTGTTGACGCGGCTAATACTCGTGTAAAATGTTCACAATTGTTTCTGTTTGTTAAAAATATGTCTGAAAACGTAGGGATGCTGAAGTTTTTATACCATTTTGTATTTTTAACTAATTTTATGAGATTACATAAAGTAGTGTATGAAACTGCACAATAAATAGGTCTTACAATATTCGTATAATGCCATAAAAACTTGTAAACGGCTCTTTTTTTAACTTACACTCTTATTGTAAGAACCCTTATTTTTTATTTATTTATTAAAACATTATTGTACCACAAGTAAACATACTTACGCAATAGGCTGACATAATGCTATTGTTCAACAGTTACATAAACTATTGTATTATTACTACAAAATTGTATGTTCTTTTATTCTTAAGTTGTTGTATCAAAATAGAAAAAAATACAATGTACAAATGTTGGTCTTAGTATTGAGATTCGTTTCCTTATGTGGAATGATATAAATAATTGTTGAAATCCACAAGTTTTATTTGTCTCTTCTTCCCTTGACTGGGGGGCTAGAAACAAATCTAGCATTTTCAAATTACTTCAGTAACGTTACGTCATTTTAGCACGTGTACAAGCGTTGCTGGAGTAATTTTGTAGTGCTAGATTTGTTTCTAGCACCCGTTATCCTAAAATTATTTCGAAATCATTTAAATTTTCCTGCCACCCGAACGGTGTCACGGTGTACTTAGTTCGTGGGTATTTCGAGAGATGGCAGGATTTTGTTCCCCTTTTTTTAGTATGAAGTTGTCATTCTTCTCCGCTAGGAGTAATATTGTTCTTTGGTCTTCTTGTAGTTATCTACCTTTGCCTTGTCGATTTGAATTTTAAACTTGAACATCAGTTTGTGAACATTTGTTTGAGTTTGATTTGTTTTAGATTGATAATGCGGTTTTGCAATTTCAATTTAGTGTTGATTTTACGGCAATAATTCAATTTCAAACAAAATGAACTTCTTATTTACGTTCAATGAGGTGTGTTGGTCTCAACTCGATATAAATTTGTTGAGAGACTAAATTTAAGATAGATACTATCTCCTACTAAGATCGTAAAATTAACAACAATAGAACAAAATACAATGGAAGGCTTTTGCAGAGCATGTTTAGTAAAATATGACCCGGAAGATCTAATAAAATATACCGAGAAAAACAGGAGATTGTTTATTTACGCTACAGCATTACAGGTTAGTTTGCGAGTTGTTGGTATTATACTGTACACAATTACTCACAGATTATACTCTCCCAACCCTCCCAACCCATAAACAAGCCACCTGAACAGATGCCCAAGTATAAGTAATTTACATTTGATTCGTTGCTTTTGTCCAAAGATTTAGTCATTCTCTTTAGAAAGAGCTAGATTTTATGTAGATAAGTTTGTTGTTACGTTAAGTTTCTTATTGATACAATGATACTGAGTAATCCAAGTTCAAGTTACAATATTTGCACTAACAGCAAAGTTTATTAACTATTTATTTATTTAATTTTGGTACACCAACAGGTTACATATAATAACATACAATAAACATTCCCAGGAATGTGCTAGCATGTAACCCAATTACAGGTGAACACAGCATTCAGAAACATTTACTTTGAAAATGATATAATTTAGATATAAATTTAATTTGAATTAAAATAAATAATGAAATTAAATTCAACTTGATTTTGAATTATAGGATCAAACTAAGTCCATACTAAATTAAATTAACATGCATTTTGATCAACTAATATAATAATTCAAATTTTATTGTTGTCGACCGTCAGCAAAAGTGAGATCCTTTTTTGCACTAATAATTATAATAAAATATAACAAGTTAACCATCAATCAACACCAGTTCATAGCCAGGAAAGCTGATTATAAGACACAGCTAAATAGAAGAAAATACACCTGCCAGTGCAGTGTCTCTCCCCAAACCATGACGCATCTCCTGTCCTGTCCTGCGTGCCCAGCCACCTGCACTTTTTGGGACCTTTACGAAGCCACCAACAATGCCTTGTCGGTGGCGGAGTTTTGGTCCTTTGAAGTTTGATAACAGCCAGAGTCGACTCGCAAAGAAGAAGAAAATACACTAATAAAAATAAGTAATATGTGTGTATTACAAAGTGATGTTTTGCTGATTCAGATAATAGTTTCTCTACACATAAGGCCCCAGGACAAGGAACAACCCCAGGTTTATATCAAGTACATGTTAAATTGTTAACACATTTAGCTTAAGGATTTGGTGAAGCTTTTAAAATGTATTGATGTAGCAACCACTGGTAGGTAAACCAAATAAAACAAATAAAAAATGTTAATTACTAATTGTCATGTTACCAGTTAACTTATAACTTTTTACGCAAACACAGTATGTCGAAAATAACCTAAGATTTTATTTCAGGTGAAGCGCAATGACACATTCACCTTCCAACTATGTAATGCCTGTCATTCGAACATGATACAATCATGTAAGTTTAAAAAGCTTTGCCGAACCTCCGACAAGAAACTTAAAACATACTTGTCTTTGAAAGATACGGACGAACATCTAGACTTGTGTACTTATCTCAAAAATAACGATGAAGACTTTATATTTAGGTAAGTTTACACAATTTTTCATTAACATTTTAAGAGCTTAATGTCAATATTTTGCCATGATAGCAAATAATTAGCTGTTTTATCATAGAAATATTATGTGAAAATTATTGTCAAAAAAAAATTACGTAAGCACCCATCCAATTAAATGGTAACTGAGTAAATGGTACGATAGCTATTTCACATATGGCATCTATCAATATATTTAGCATGCAGATCATTGGCCACAACAATTAAATTTTGTAAACTCTTATTATATAATAAAGAAAAAAAAAGCCTTTATTGTACGAATCAATTAAGATTTAGGTACGTATAATTAGGATGAAAATGAATAATTACAATAATGGGTTGAAAGGCCAATCATTGTATCAAGATCCTAGTGCTACAGTGCTTCGGAGGGCATTTTAAGGCATTGGTCTTGGCTGCCATTTAGTGGTTGTTAAAGGATCCAAGTCAGAGGTCCGAAAGTCGGTTCCAAACAATAGGATGTACAGGGTCGATTGACTATGTAACCTACTCGAACTGAATGAATGAGTGTTATAGTTTCCTTTTAGCTGATGATTGACATTAAAATTATATTTTTTTATTGTTTCCAGGTTTCCCAACTGGGTTGGACGCAGTACTCCATCACACCAAAAGAAAGATGATGATAATGGTATAAAAATGTTGTTACTCTTATCCATATTCATTTGTAAAGACCAACCGACGTGCATCTTTGACATCAAAATTTTCGGATTGAAAACGCTTAAACCAAATTTATGCTACTCTCACAGACACTGCTGCACTGCGGTCCATAAATATCGCAAATTTTTTCGCGGCTTGCGTTGCATTTTTATTGTCTTTCTTGCAGTAAAATTTTAGAATATATCCAAATTCTTCATTAGATTCACTCATCTTGACAGTAAGAAAAACAAGTGAAAATCAGACATTTTCCTCATTTAAATTTGGAATTATCATCTTTAAAATTTAAACTTATAATGATACCAAAACCAGCCAGATACAAATAGTATAGCCAAAGAGATTTTATTACAAGTTCATACATACTATATGCGAAAAGACTTTTTGCTCAATCTAATATTTACAGATTCAACATGCACAAGTATCCGTAACTTCATGCAAGATATGATGCAAGACGCGGGCGTGCCTGATGCTGAACCAGGCATCATTCGGCAGGTTTTGGAGGAGGATGTGTTGGATTTGTCGCTCGACTCGCAGTTGCTGCAGGATGATGTGTCTATTGCTTCTGATTTTAGGCTGGACTTCAGGTATATCAAATTCCACACTATAATACTAATGATAAGCTTCATTTATTCCGTAATGTTACATAATAATTAACATCTAAAAGTTATGTTTATATTGGATCTCTATTGGATAGAAGCCTCCTCTTCCATCATTTTCCATTTTTCCCAATCCCGAGCGGTGTTTATCCAGTTAGTCCCTGCAATCTTTTTAATATCATCGATCCATCATTGTTTTGGTCTGCCTTTTGGTCTTTTGCTTACTAATATATCTTATTCATACTAATATAACTAATAATATACTATACTTACTAATTACTAATATTATAAATGCGAAAGTGTGTGTCTGTTACACTTCAAACTAACGCTAAACTTCTAGACTGATTCTGAACAATTTTTTAATGGATATAGTTGAAGAATTATGTTGTTTGGGTTTAAATCTTTGTTCCGGGACTCCTCAGAAGGTGGTGGCTGAAAATCAGTGCTAGGCATGCCTGCATGTCTAGCGTATCACTGAGCCACCTATTGAGACGTCTGTCACGTACATTATAAACATGTAGCTTATGCTTAAGTCCTTTGCTGTACTTACGTGATAGCTTTCTCAATAAAGATATATTCTATTCTATTCAAAAAAAAAAGTTATGGACTCGATGTCACAATAACTTTGACACTAGGGTTTACAGGGTGGATTGACCATGTAACTCACACTATATGAAAGAAGGAAATGTTTATGCAGCTTAATAGGCAGTGTTGCCAAATGTGAGCGTTGAATACTTGTAATGCACACTAAAAAAAGAAAATAATAAATAAAAAAGACTTGCATTTTTTTTACAGTTTCAGTCCATTCTCCACTCCTCGACCGATGATTGATGATCACTGTTACACGCCAAAAAGGGAGCCGGATCAAACAGACTACCAGTTTGGTATAGAAAATCAAGTTATAGAAAATCCTATCGTTACAAAGGATATACAAGACGAACCAGTTGAAATTGACGATATTGTTGATGTAATTCCGGACAATTTTATGGATAATTTCAATAATTATGTTAAACATGAAGTTGATCCAATTGATTTTAATACTGGAGTGCAAAATGTAAGTAGAAACACATAGCACTTAGAGACGTTAATGAATTTTTAAGCAAATATTTCTTTTTCATGTTAAAAACAAATCTAGGTATTTTTTTAAATCGAATTTGTAAGTAGCAACATATAGAGCACTCACAGACGTTATAGATTTCTCAAGCAGCTTTTCTGACATAAAAAATAAATTGGTAAATTTCTTTCTAAGTAGTTGCTTATGTTAACTGTTACCCCCTTATTCATAAAAATTAACAAACGTTCTAAAAGACCACATTCAATAAAATGTGTTTTCATTTTACATTACTTAAACTAATAATTAAATACATGTACCGACATCTATTGGCACACTGAAGAACTAATTCTTTTCTTAGATAATGGGAGCCCAAAAATGTATATATCTGTTGGCCGTTAAAAATTTAAATATGTTTTAATTATACTTATACTCGTTATTTAATACATGTACCGCCATCTACTAGCTTGCTCGAGAACTAATTCTTTTAGGCAATGGGAGCCCACAAAGAAAATCATGTATATCCGTTGGCGGTCAAAAATTTCTATGTCAACGCATATGAGGATGCAACCAATTTTAATGGGGTTTCAAATGTATGTGACGTTGATAGAAGATTAGAGGAAGCTCTGCAAGATACAAGCAATAAGGTATTTTCTTTGCAAGATGTCTTGGGTTCGCCTACAAGTAAGTTTTTTAATATTTTAATAAATGCCTTTGTAGTTTAGTGATTAAGGCGTCTGTCTATAGACTTACAGGTTCTATTCCCATGGTAAGCATTAAGCAAGAAACAGTTTATTTGCAATTAACTATTTGAAAATGAATCAATGATTTACTGTGTATACATGAATTTTGTAAATAAAATAAATTAAAGTGGCACAGTCTCAGTCATATTGTGTTTAGTTAACTTTTAAACTAACTCACTGCATATTTAAAACAAGTAAAATACCTTCATACTTCAGTTGTTCCGTGATCACGGCCGTTGTAACACAGTTGAAACGTCGGAAGTATGAAGGTATTTTACGCGTTTAATCCTGTAATTTTATGTTTTGAATATGCAATGCGTTAGTTTAAAAGGTTAGTTAATTAAATGATTATATTCGGTATCAGTGATTTTTCAATGAAAACATTTTTCAATTTGATTGTTTTTTATAACCTGTGGATAGCAAACCAATTAATTAAATAATATATGTCGAAATGACGAAAAGGGTAGGCTGTCATCAAGTGACAGGACAGGATGGCGGTAATGAAAGCTTTAAATGCTTCTTTTTAATGAGAGAGATATGATAGATTAACAATCAGTTATCATTGAGATCTTATTAAAATGGACAGAGGGCCTGTTCGTCCCAATAAAGGGACGGTATCCCAAATCATGGTTAAAGTAGACGCACACGAATCCCCGCGTCATACGACGATCTACAACCAATAGTCTACCTGTAATCTCTCCCATGCTAACATATTACGAAACAACTCATTAAAACGTCAAGAGTCAGAGTGCACCACACCGAGTCAGAGCCGTGACTGGCCAAGATTGACGATTCAGTTTTTTTTTGACATGACCTACTATTTTAGCTCCTGTGAGCTTTAAAATTTACAGCGGGAGTTTGAGGCGACGGCTATTAACCCTCAGCCTTTTCGGCAAATGCGCAAAGGGCTCCCAGTTGGGACGAACCTCGGCCATGGGCTTTGCCTCTGATCAAGCGAGCAATGCAAACTCGCGAGCGGTAGCAAACGCTCAATGCCATAAGGGCCGACACTATTGTGCCTGAAGGGCCTACTAAGAACCTATCGGTGCCGTGAAGCGCCCTGGTACATTTCGGTACCTGGAAAACGAGCTACTGTTCCTACTACGTCGTACTCGCCGGCGAGTACGGTTGTATGTACCTATAGGGGTGTCATCAAGTGACAGGACAGGATGGCAGTAATGAAAGCTCTCTTTAATGAGAGAGATATGATAGGTTAACAATCAGTTACAGTACGTGGACAGAGGGCCTGTTCGTCCCGATAGAGGGACGGTATCCCAAATCATGGTTAAAGTAGACGCACACGAATCCCCGCGTCATACGATGATCAACAACCAATAGTCTACCTGGATCCCTCCCATGCTATCATATTAGGAAACAACTCATAAAACGTCAAGAGTCAGAGTGCACCACACCGAGTCAGAGCCATGACTGGCCAAGATTGACGATTCAGTCATTGTGCGTTCGAAAGTGCTACAAAGTGAGGGGACGCGTGTCCCGCGCGACTTGCGGGACGTCCACAGAAATAAGAATGTAAATGTAAAGTGCCATTAGCAGGCCAGTTAACTATGGCACACGCTATGGGCACTTCTACCGATTCTTATTTCTGTGGGCATCCCGCAAGTCCTTTTGAATGAACCTTTACGTTGACTTTTGGCGGGAAGCTGAGAAGAGCAGTTTCGGCGCTGTATTTTATTTACCAAAATAGTAGGGACAACAACAACGCGCCATACTCTTCCTTTTACTTTTGATATTAAACTAGCTGACCCGGCGAACTTTGTTCCGCCTAACAGTCGATTCTTTAATTTTTTAGTTTTTTTTTTATGTGGTGGCATGCGCGTGAGCTGCGCGCGGTACTGGACAGTACTTGGACATTGCAAGATTACTTTATTTTTGTAAAATAAAAGAAGTTTTCTAAAATAAACGTAGCCTAAGTTACTCCTTATTACATCAGCTACCTGCCAATAAAAGTCCCGTCAAAATCGGTCCAGCCATTTCAGAGATTAGCCGGAACAAACAGACAGATAGACAAAAATTGTAAAAAATGTTATTTTGGTGCATGTACCGTATATATATTCATATGCATGTAGTAAAAAACGGTTATTTCAATATTACAAACAGACACTCCAATTTTATTTATATGTATAGATATATAGATTATAGGTTAATCATATGCCGACATACTTTCCAGTGTATCCAAACGCGGCTGCCCCGTCAACACCGTTAATAAACAATATATTATTTGGCGAAAAACTAGACGACACGAATAGCAACCACATGAACGATGATATACCATTGCTCAAACTTAAAGAATTTTCTAACGAAAATATTAAAAGTCATTCAGAAATTAAAAATGAAAAAGAATCTAAAGAAAAAGAGAAATTGTCATGTCCCTTCTGTGAACTAAAATTAAAAAGTAAAATATCTTTGAGGGCTCATCTATGGAGAATTCATAAATATAGATTGCCAAGAGTCAAGCCTGTAAGAAAACCTGAAGAAAAGATTTTGAGGATCTGTGAATATTGTGGAAAGGAGGATTATGACAAGAGGAATTTTATTGCCCATGTGAAAAGGCATTTACAGGTAAATTCGAAATTTACTTGTAAACTTATTTAATACTAGTTGTTTCTTGCAGCTTCTCCTGCTTCAAAAAGTAGCCTAAGCCCCCCGGGTCTTCAACTATATTCATACTTTGGCGAGAGAGATACTTGAATAATACTCCAATTGTTCAGAAGGAATGGAATGCTTTATTTACAAAATTGACACGTATTTATACAAAATTATTTACATTCAAACATTACAAGTGTGAATTTTTGTTGCGATATGATAACCAATCATAAGTTAGTATTCTAGTTTACATCCATATTTGGTGGCGCATTTTGACGATGGTCCGCGCGGGGAGCGCGGGACGAACTGGATACCGCGTGACGTGCTTGGCCGTTCCAATAAAACTAGCTCGCGCAATCTCGCAGTCCTTTTCGACGGCGGCGCTCGGAACGGTGCGGACGTGCGCACAGCTTGCGGCGTGCGGCGAGCGGCGAGTTTCCATGTGTTGTGATGTGAAGTGTTCATCCACGAACTGATGAAGAGTGAAGAACGGTGTGATGTGCTGCTTGAAGTGAAGAGTCGTGTGCTGTGCTATTCTTGTTTCTTGACAACGACGTGTGATAAGCTCCATACAGCACGTGCATGTTCAACCAAATCTTGTTTCTATGACAACTCGCCGTTTCTTTGACAATGCGTCGCCATAAATAAAATGCTTGCATGATGTGTGTGTTGTGTTTTCTTTCTTGGTGTCCTTAAAAGAGTTCTTCTTAGAGCTGGTACTTGCTATCCTTAAAAGAGTTCTTCTTAGAGCTGGTACTTGTAACTGTTTCTAAAGGTTGTTCTATCAAGGTAATTTGGTAAGTACAGAGGTAATGGTGTAGCCACAATACCATCAAAATCCGTTCAACGGTTTGCCCGTAAAAGTGTAACAGATAGATGGATATGGAAGTAGTGCATAAAGTGTAAGATGTGGCTATACCATCGTAAGCAATCTTATCGATTAAAAGTCTATCGATATTTGTTGCAAAATTGTTGGGCGATTACTGAAATATGTCTTAGTGACTGTTTGTGTGTCTTTAAGATATTATCTTGCTGTACAAAAAGGAAAAACAACAAGAATTTTTTGCATCAACAACAGCGGCGAGCCCAATACCTATTACTACTACACCGATCCGGTCGCGTACGCACGCGCGTCAATGCGGGTGTTAGTTGTAGGGTTGGTAATTTATCGAATCTGCGTCATAGTCGTCGCAGCGGCCGGGCAGCTAAAGTGTCATCCTTGCATTATTTTTTTTCTCGATTTTTACCTTAAATCTGCTTGGCTCGGCGCGGTATCTGTTTCAGGTGAGAGGGTATGAGTGTCCGTACTGTACGTTAGTACTATTAATAATTAAGTGGTAATAGGGTCCCGATTAAAAACTAATTGTCTATGGAATGCCATAAAAATAATCCAAGAGCTAGATTTTGTATATTTTTTCATATTTCAGCCGCCAAACACGTGCAAACACTGCAAGAAATCGTTTGAAACTCAAGCTCTGTACATATTGCATTGCTCGTCGTGTACCGCGAGGCGAGCTAATGGGCAGAAAGTAGAGGTTAGTACTACATAGGGCGCACTGTAAGTTTCCGGAACTGGCCATTTACATAAACAATATTTAAAAATTTATTGCAACATTTGAAAATAGAACTCTTTGGCTGTAGAATGCAGTTTGTTTCATCTGACTGTCTTTTGTTTTTACCTTGTGGCGCCATTTAAAAAATTGTGTGTCTGCATCAACATTTGCATTTTTTTGATTTAACTCGGGAAAATTTTCGTAGTATGATTTTCTACGATTTTAAGTGTAATTTGACAGCTCAACAGAGCATCGCTCGGCTTGAAACAGCTTTTGGCAATGAAGCACCATGCAAGACAACTGTTTATAGCTGGTTTGCAGAATTCAAGCGTGGTCGTATCAATCTCAGTGACGAATCTCGCGATGGTCGGCCGTATGATTGAAACAGACAGGCATGTGACCTACCATGAAATTCGCGCATCCTTAGAAATAGGCATGAGTCAAATACAATTAATCCTACACAAACATTTGGGTGTGAGAAAGCTGTGCTCGCGGTGGATCCCACACAACTTGACCGAGGCTCAAAAAACGGACCGCGTCACTTGGTGCAGTGCCATGCTTACCAGATTCAACGAAGGTGCGTCAAATTTGGTGTGGGACATAGTAACAGGTGACGAAACATGGATTTATTGCTACGATCCCAAAACAAAGCAGCAATCGAGCGTATGGGTCTTTCAAGATGAGCCGAAACCAACCAAAGTGGCGCGCGTGAAAAGTGCATCTAAGCGGATGATTGCTTCTTTTTTTAAAAAAACTGGACACGTGGCTACTGTTGCTTTAGAGAATCGTCGTACAGTGAATAGTGACTGGTACACGACCATTTGTTTGCCGGAAGTTATTGACGAACTCCGTAAAAATAACCGTAAACGCCGTATCATCCTGCACCACGACAATGCTAGTTCTCACACGGCCAGACAGACAAACGACTTTTTGAAGGCGAAAAATGTAGAACTCATGAGTCATCCTGCATACAGTCCCGACCTGGCACCTTGTGACTTTTTTCTGTCCCCAAAAATTAAGAACCAATTACGCGGTCAACGATTTTCATCACCAGAAGAGGCTGTCGAGGAGTATGAAAAACACGTTTCAGAGGTCACCACAGAGGAGTGGCACAAAAGTTTTCAAAACTGGTTTCATCGAATGAAAAAGTGCATAAACGCCAAGGGAGATTATTTTGAAAAACAATAAATTAATTTTGTACCTTTAATAGTATTTTTTCATATTCATTCCGGAAACTTATAGTGCGCCCCACGTATCACAGATTACTGAATATATGCTATACAGACATTCAACCGTCATACATTGAAACGCGCCAATTTTCCTGATTACACTCATTGTAATGCAATCAAAAACATGAGAAGTTATAAATTAAGATTTATAACTTTTAAATACAGAGCTTAATCAACTTTAGATAAGTACGTAAAAATTAGTATTTAATTAGAATATTATTTTTTTTGGAACGCCTCCTTGCATCAATTAACCTAACTAATTCTTTTCCTTAGGCCATGTTTACTAAACTTGTGGAACAATGAAGTTTTCATAAATAAATAAATATAAAATGGGACCCCATGGTACTATCTTAGGCTCCCATTTCCGAAGAAAAATAAATTAGTTTTACTTTTCTGATGAAACGAATGAATGAATTTTATTTGCAAGTGAGTAAGGTACAAAAGATCGCGATTCAAAAAGAATCTCGCTTATTTTTGACGAAATAAGAAACTTAATTTGATAAATACCACTTTTTTTACCTACCCCAATTCTATCACAAGTTGGTTTAGTGCAATATTTAACAATATAACGGTAATTAAAAAAAAAAAACTAAAACCAAAACCCGACTGCCTTTCTGTCAAATCCGCCATTTTGTTTTTTTATTAGTGTGTCACTCTCACAGTAAATACGAATCTAAAGACACTTCTCATGCTCAAATATATCGAGCCGTTCAGGCTGTAGAGCGTGCTAAAAAACCAAAGGATATTACAATAGAGAAGAATGGAAGTAGCTCCACCAACAAGAGCCCAGATATTAATGATGATGATGATACTAATGACTCGACCGATTTCGATGTGTTTACAGAAAGCATGCTGTACAGTTTGTGGCAAGATGATACTGAAGACATCTATGAGAAAACACTTGAACGTACACTCACGAACTTATATGGGACATTGTGAATTTTGTGGAAAGGGCTATTATACACCTTCAGAGCACAGGGATCATTTATTGTGAGTAATGAAATGAAATTACAAGCGCTTACAAATTGTTTATTTTCATACCATGTGAAAGTCTGTCTATCAGTCTGTTACGCTTCCACGGCGAAACCGCTGAACGGATTTTGATGTAATTTGGTATGAATATAGTTGAAAACCCGCGGTCAAACATAGGCTACTTTTTGACGCCGGCGGTGCTGCGGAAAACAGCTAGTATAGAATATAAATATCAGTATTCATAACGTATTGGTTACAAACTAGAATTACCAATCGAGTCACTTGGCGTCACCGCCCATACATTTTAATAGAGGTTCGCAGACGATGCGACTGTTCGCTAACCGGTTAGTACCTCATTTTTTTTTATGCTTACTGAAACCTATAGAATTAAACAATGTAAAACAGGGCCAATTGAATTAATGAACACTTTATTGCACTTTACATTTTCAATTTTGTAATTCATACGGACGTGATATGAGAAATTTGGTATTTTGCAAGTAATTTTACATCTTAATAATACAGGGTGAATTCAAAAACATTGGCATAATTTCCACTGATGAAAGTACTCATGAATACTTTTTGTATGAGTACTTTTCGTATTCATGAGTACTTTTTGTATGGAAAATTGGATATTATGCTAATGTTTTTTTAAATCCACAATTCTAATGTAATTTTCATTTTATACACATAATTTAATTCTGTATTTCTACCCACAGGGAGCATACCGGCGAGAGGCCTCATCAATGCGAAATTTGTTTGAAAAGATTCATTCGGAAAAATGCTCTTGTTAGACATCTTATGGTTCATACAGGTAATATACAATCCGCGTTAAACAACTTTAAGCTCTATTCAAACTGAAATCCCGCGCGACTTGCGGGACGCCTACAAAAAAAAGAATCGGTAGAAGTGCCCATAGCGTGTGCCATAGTTAACTGGGCTGCTAATGGCACTTCTATACATTCTTATTTCAGTGGGCATCCCGCAAGTCGCGCGGGATTCGCGTCAGTTTGAATGGACCTTTACGTTGACTTTTGGCGGGAAGCTGAGAAGAGCAGTTTCGACTCTGTATTTTATTTACCAAAATTTGTGTTTATTGAGCAGTGCATAATAATGGTGGATTATTATTCGCAGTGTTCAAGAATAAGCGTGAGTGTTGGGAAGTGATACAGTGTTCAATTTGTGATTTTCTTGTTTGTTGCCAAAAGCTCCTGGAAATCGCTAAGTGCAGTTTTTCTACTAATTCACTTAGCCTGATTCTTCTTTTTCGATTTGACTTAACTACTGACTGGACTTAAGACTGGCATGATTAAACAACATCGTTCAATATTTTTTTCTCGTTACTCTGGCAATAAAGCTCACAATTAATTGTTTTCCTAATTGATGTTGTTATTAATCATACAACAATGTCAATAATAACAATATAACTAATGTTGCTGGCTAAATACGAAAGTAAAAGCCACATTAAAGAAAAAAAAACTGCGTTATCGACCATTTTTTATGATTTTGATAGATGGCGCAACAATGATTTTGTATGAAAGTTACCAGGAGTAATCAAGAAAGTTGGTTTCTATGTATGGCAGTTGAATATCTGTATAACATTATATTCTGTAATCTATGCTAAGAATATACTTTTTTTTTAGGCGAAAAGCGGTACATATGCGACAATTGTGGCATAAGATATGCCAACAAGCAGAGTGTAATAAGACACATAGCGGAGCAACGTTGTAAAAAACCAAAAATAAGATCAAAATTGAAAGTTGAACGAAAACAGCCTGTGAAAACTAAACCGAACGAGCTGACCATAATTAAAATACTACAAAATGATCCGGCAAAACCGTATAGATGTTTGTTCTGTAACAGTCGACATAAAACTAAGAATATACTATTGAGACATCAATTGAAAAATAAGCTTTGCAAAGAACTGCAAGCTAAGGAAACACCTCCGACGGTTGTTGAAATTATACGGGATTCGTCTTCGAATCTGCGTTTGTCCGAACACATTGCAAGAGTTTTGAATCCTTCGTCCACAGTAGTCTCGTCGTAGCTGGTGATCGTCGACAATCATATAGGCTAGTTGGGTTAGACCCACTCGTCTACTTATATGGGAGGTTTTTTTAGAAAAAAAAAATCAATTTGTCCTCAGTGGGGCCCACGCGGGTGGTGACGAGTGGGATTAACCCGGATAGTTGTCAAAATTTTAAAATGTGATTATAATATGTCATTGTGCAGTATATTAAAAAAAGTGGTAATTTTTGCCATCGATTACAACATGGGAGCCTTCAAAAAGGGCGTGTAAAACTTCCTTCAGGATAAAAATCGTACATTATGTATTTCTTATTTAAAAAAACATATTTTAAATATCGTCGTAAACACTCTGCACTGTCATAAAAATAACAATCAATGTTGATTTTTTTTGCAATCAATATCCAATTTCATAATTATAAAGTCTCATGTCTCTGATTAGTTCATAATGGAAATTAGTCTAGTCTAGTTTCTTCCATGCATTATATAGATATACACTTTATTGGACCAATCACAAAATTAAAAGAAATACATCTATCCAGATCTATTCTGGCTTATTGAATGTTGCAATTCATAGCTGCAAAAAGAGGGTTAGTCCATTGGGTCCCTACTAAACTGAGCGGTTGTCACACTGAACCCGTTTGTGTGACCAAGGATAAATCTATAGTCGGTCACCATCATAGATTTAGAATTTTTTTGGTCACCATAGACACATTATATTTAGTAGTAGCAAAGGTAAAGCTGTGTGACTACGGATCGGTTAGATATTCAAAGAAATTTAGACCCTGACTGACCCATTAGTCGCCTTTTACGACTTCCCATATAGAAGAACTTCATAGCGCCGATTCTCGTCTATGCGAGATTTCTAGAAAAGACATGGCGGTTAACTACTGAAAACTATACGTCAGCCATATTTTTCGACAAATCTGCATTCGACTTCATCTCGTGCGCCATAATCGGCGTCTAGATTTAGACAGTTTTCTTTTCAATCATTACCTGTTATGTTTTCAATATTCTATTTTCTTTTTTTTTTACCAAAAATCCTTTTTGTTTAGGTTTGCCAAAAGTATCGAAAAATAAATGAGATAGTAGTTAAGGCTCGTGATATACTTGTTATTTTCTCAATAAATATTTAAAAATTATATTATTTTGATTTTATTTATGTTTTCACCTCAACTTTGGTAAAGGAGTTTGTTTATAAACAGTTTTCATGTCTACTGAAGGGGGACTTTACAAACAATCACAAAAATGGAGTAAAATTTTCCAGCATGGTCATTGGTCAATTCAGTCTTCAGATTGTGAATTGACCATTCGCAACATCAGACGAAGGTAAACAATATTACGGGAAAAAAATGAAACAAAAACTCTTCATCAACAAAAACCTGATTGTATTTTGGACTTCTGGAGTGTGGGCTAGATAAAAAAATAAAAAAGTTAAGACTTAGGCGATTTATCTGCCGCAAAACTCTGAAAACAACATTTTAACTTTCTGGCCTATAAATATGATTTCGTTAAAATGTCAAGCTTAAAACAGCTGATAATTAAACTGAATTGTATATTATTTGCCGTTGTCCATTTTTAAATATGGGCCCAGAAAATGTAAAACCAGACAGGTATGTATATTAAATGCAATATACAGATTGTATATTTAAAACAACTCAACTAACACTACCTACTTACAGTACTTATAATTATTGTAGTAAAAACTTTAGAACAAAAAAAAATAGTCCTATGAACATAAATTGATGTTTCAATTTAATACACACTAATGCACAGTACATTTACAAATCAAGGCGCTGTACATGCGCTTATTTCTCATTGGTTCAAAAATTTATTCGAGCCAATCACAGCGCTCTAGCGAATACCAGTCAAATGAACAGCCAATAGCGTACAAAAAATGAGTTTTCAGTTCATTTCAATCCAACCAGCTCATTTTCCCATACATTTCGACTCCGTTCCACGGGTATTCAACAAAGATATATCGATCTATGAAAACTAATTAATGAATTAACCAGGTATTTTAGAGCTTTAAAAATACAAATTTACTCTTTTCACATGGTACAGTTACATTGTTCAACCGGACTAAGAAAAAAAGTATTTCTTTTATGTATTTCTCTATTCATATTTACTATAGTGATACTACAAAAAATTGATATACTAGTGTGACCTCTAAAAAATGTTATATTACGGTCACGGTTAATTGTAAATCTGCTGTAATCCGGTCAACTGCACCACGGAATTTTTTCCCTTAGACCAAGTTGGCCGGACAAACCATACACAAAAAAAGTCCTCTTTGTCCGATAAAGGCATTCCATTCTTACTACACAAAGACCACTGTAAGCCTGACCCTCTGTTTTACGATTATACACGGGGGTCAGTATATTATTATTATTCATAAAAAATAACAAACAAGTAAAAGCTAACTAAGAAAAAAGTGGTTCCCAAAAAGTCTGACACTAGGGTGCACAGAGTCGATTGACCAACCCACTCGATATGAATGAGCTAATTAGAATATGTTTTGTCTCGTTCCTTCAATTCAAATATAGATAAGACAGAAAGGGATTAAACATATTTTAGTTAACATAGGTTTTTAACCTCACTTTTGATTGCTGCACCATCTTAGTAGGTTTAACGAATATTGATTTTTTTTATGAATAAGGCGATGAATATTAGTTACCATTATACAAAAAAGAGACTAGTAAGGAATTTCGACTTGTTCATGAAACAGATGAATTAGAGATTTCAAAAATATCTTGATAATATTTTCATACAAGTTCATAAAGAAAAAAGGAAAAATTAAGAAGATTACGACTTATATTTTAAGGGGGCATGCTTATAGTGGTATCCGTTACGATTATAACTATAGTAACTTCTTTTAGGCTTTACATTAACATTAGTGCCACGTTCCAAATGTATGTCACCGGAAAATAACAAGAATCGTATGTTGATCAATTTACGAGTCAGTTGATCAACTTTCTGATAATATTAAACTGCAATTTTATTTACCGCAATAATTTGATTACTATATATAATGTGTATGATTTTACTTGCGGCAAAATCGTTATTTAGTATATTCCTGCTAGGCACCGTAAGTTGATCAATTTACTGAAATACATGCGTTAAATAATACATTTCAACTGTAGTTTATAATTTTCCGAAAGTTGATCAACTTACTCGTAAATTAATCAACATACGATGCTTGTTATTTTCCGGTGACATATACGAAATCTAAAATCCTAATTACACATAAAAATAACTTTTTACCATAATTTAGTAGATAGCAAACAAATCTTTCACAATCGTTTGTGTTTCATTTTGTTACATTTATTTCTATCAGATTTGAAATGAAAGTAAAGTACAATGTTATACAAAAAATCAAATTTTCGAAATTTTTATTTAGCGGTTCCAGCGCCAAATTGTCGTTCACATGTGAACTTTTCACACTGTATTTCTGAACCGTTCGAACTACAGCACAGAATCAATAATGAGTTTTTCTCATGGAGTAATTACAAAGAGAAGATGCCGTAATAAGCGTTTTGTAAGAAAGCGGTTGTTTAGCTACACGGGGCGGAAGGCAGACGTGCGACATGCTTGGTTTCGGCCGTGGCTGCAATCATGGAGCACGAGCAATGACACCACCGCAGTGTCGGCGAGGCGCCAATGATCACATCACTGCGCCATTTTAAACGGCATCTCCTCTTTGTAATTACTCCATGGTTTTTCTGTATGAAAAGGAACAAGTAATCTCAACAACACGTTTATTCAGCCATTATTTTCCATTCGTGTCCATGTGGGTTTGACCACTTGAATATGAGACCACTTATGTGCAGTTAAAAAATACAGAGATTTTGTTTTCACATACAGATAATTGTTTTTTTTAAAAGTAAATAATAAAGTATGAGTCACGCAAAACCGATAAGTCGAGTGATTTTTATTGCATATAAAATTATTTTCGTTCGACATAATCAGTGAGTCGAACGCTTTTCATTCGATTTACCGGTTTTCGATGAGTCACATATTTCAAAAATAGCTCTGCCTGTTCGAGAAGTCATCATCAGGTTACAAATGGTAAAAGCAGCTATTGTTTTAATCAAGTTGCTATCAAACAAGCTAATTTGATCTATCTACATGAAATGTACCTTCGTTTATATTGAACAATATATACATTTTAAAAGTACATTACATAGAACATGGTTTACATAAATTTAGTATATAATGCGCCGATCATGCGTCTGATTGTGATCTTATACAATCGTAACATTTCAGCAGGGTTGCCATACAATACAACTAATTAACACTGGCAATAAAAAAACTTATGGCAACCCCGCGGCTTTTAAATAAGGTAACACTGTTAACACAGTCTGAGCACCTTTTTGTATTAACAAACAGGCATACGGCCCACTAGAAGGCTGATTCTCGCGCCTTTACGAGATTTGTCGAAATTAGTCGAAAAACAAGTTCCGCCAAATCTGGGACCATGACTTACAGCGTACCCTAGGCTCCGAAACGTAAGCTGACGACGCAACTAGGAATACACACTAGGATGATGATGATAGTCGAAAAACAAGATGGCGGACTTATACGTTTTCTGTAGTTAGCCGCTATTTTTTTCGACAATCGAAATCCACTTACCCCTAAAGGAACGAGAATCGGCCCCCTAGATTACCTGTCCTATTAATTATTATTTCACGGCCACATTGCACCTCTATTTACAAGTTTGAAGTTAAAACTAAGATTTCTGACCTTTAGGCCGGGTCATTACTATGCAGTTGTCTGCGAGCTGGTTTCTCATCGAGGAGTTCTCTTTGCGTACTTCAGCTAATTCCTGATTGAGTCTCAATATTTCTAATACAAGTTTTTCGTTCTCTACTTCGAGTTTGTCTAATCTGTGAATGGAAATAATTGTTTTAATAGTGAATAGTTAAAGACACAAAAACAATCAAATTGAGACATGTTTAAGATTACGAGGTGTGCTTCTACTTAATCACTCATGATAGCTTATTTAGCTGAAATTTTGCATAATGATTTATTTATTTATAAATCTTTACTGTACCACAAGTTTACAATTGGCGGACTTAATGCTAAAAGCATTCTCTCCCAGTCAACCATTAGAAAAAACAGAAAAGTTATGTGCGGCGCGAATTATTTTAAAAATACAATGAGACAAAAAAAAAAAAACACACTTAACTGCTAAATAAACATACATAGATTTACATACAGTATTCATAACTATACATAAACATACATAAAAAAAAAGAGATGAAAACGGAAATAGATGACGATTTAGGATGATATGCTAGTGAGGTGAATTTTGAACTTTTCTTTTGAAAGCGAATGAAATAATAATAATGATGGAGATTTTAAAGGATTATTTTAGGGTCAAAAACTATTTTATTACTCTCGGTGTCGCTGGTGTCCATGGTGATAAAATATGTATAGTATATAGATATATAGTAACCACTTACCATCAGGTGGGCCGTTGCTGTAGCCTGTTTCTCGGTGTAGTAATGTTTGAACAAATTACCTTTTCTGTCTCTCAGTGAGTTCCGTGATGTGATCGCACGCTTTGGCCAGAATCCCCCCTTTGCTGACCGTGTCAGAAAGTCCAGAGTTCGGTACAAGTGCAGCTAGTTTTGTGATCCATTGGTTTATTTTATCACGACGACGCCTCTCCACTTCGTTGTGTGTTGCGCGTCTTTTGTCGTCACGCTGTAATCATAAAATTATTAATGGTACTAAAGCCTGGCGTCCTTCAACGGCGAAATATTTCTTTCCGGTCCGTCATGGGTGCGTCCATTTGAGCGGATTACTATCGAAATTCCATTATCATCGCAATTTGTCGTCAAGACACATTATCCGGAGCATAAGTGCGAGCGGGACGACGCCATACCAATGTCAGTTTGTCTCGCTTACGATTCCGCCCCCCCTCGGCCACTGTGCCGCGACGAACAAGCCGGCCGAAGAAAGTCGCCTCACGACCGACTCGCCAATCTGATTCTACTCTGCTCGTTTTCACTCCGGGTTAATCGACGCGGTTTCATACACGAGAGAGTCGGCGCGGCTCAACTCTGCTCCGTAATGGACGCGGGCCTTAAGGTACACTCACACCCTGCCACCCGAAACAGATACCGCACCTCACCGCACACATTTAGGGTTAAAAACCGAGAGTACAAAAAGCAATGTTGCCTGTAGCGGTACCTGAGCGCATGTGGTATGAGTGCCGAGCATTGGGAGAAGCTAACGTAACTTGACATAAAACGGCAACATATATTTACGTAAAAACAGACATATACAAGTCAGGCGGCAACTGTACTGCCAGCTGTTCAACAGAATATTTAGGTCTAGCAAGTCAAATCAGGGCTCATGACTAGTGTTGCCAGGTCAGATTTGTTTTAAATCGGTACATGAGGTCAAAAAATCGGGATTTAGGGTTGCAGATCGGGACAAACAAAAAAAACAAGGTGTTTTTAAATCAAAGTTTAATTTATTGAGCTTTAAACTACTAGTGCAAGTATAGTATTATATTACCTAAACTAAATATGTATTTAATCTTACATAACAAGTAATCAGTCTTGCTGGACTAGTAGAAATTGTAAAATAAAATCGTACTAACGTAAGTATTTATGTAAATTATTAATTTTTTATTAAAATTTATTTTTAATAAGACTTTGCCGCCTTTAGAATCGCCTTTTTTATTTATAACATAGTTATAAAATTCATTAGTAATATACATTTTTTTACGATTTTTAATTTTTGAATTTTTGGTTTATGATTTATCGGGACATTTAGCGTCCCGATCAGGTACGAATCGGGACGCGTCCCCAGACCCCTAAAAATCGGGACATCCCGCGCAAATCGGGACACCTGGCAACACTACTCATGACAGGCATGATGACTAAATAATTTCATTTTTTGACTTTGGTCGCCGTCATCGAAATCAATGAGAACCTTTATGAGTTAATCCTATCTAAGGATAGTTGGGAGATCTTAATTAGGATTTACTATTTTTATAAATGCATAGGTGAGCTTGTATTTTTGTTCGTCTTCCACACTTTATCTATGGAACCAATCAATTTGCTTGAATTTTTACATGAATCATCGAAGAAAAAATACTATTATTGTATATGATAATGGATGGATTGCATGTAGTCTTAAGTTTATGTGTAAAATTTTGCTAATAGAACAACTAACCTTTTTTGCTGTAACGACTTTCGCTTGTAGTGCTTCTCTTTTTACCGCTTTTTTGGGTGAATTTTGAGTTCCAAACACCTCCACCGGATTGCTTATTACGAAGTATTCTGTTTCTGGTAACACTGTAATTTATAATAATACATTTAAAAAAATCTATAACATTTAAAAATATTAATACACATAGAAAAATATATTTGACATTTTATATTATATCTCTCTTTTTCAATGGATCATTATTTCATTCCTTTTATTTTATTGCTTTTACAGTCTTTATGTCAAATCTAAGCAACTCTTTTCTTTTTATATAACATGGATTTATGATGACTGTTTCTCATCATCAGCCTGTTTATAATTGCCTTACCTATACATTTCTTAATAAATAGCTGAAGAATTCATAACTGAAGAAAATCATGGCAGATATCACTCATGTTTGAAAATTAATATGAAAATATTTTTACCATGGTTAGGAGAGTGTGAAATATTGCTAGTCTCATCGCCAGTCATGTGTGCTATCTTGTAGGTTACAGATCCCGCTGAAAAAACAATTTACAGTCAATATTCAATCTATTTACATAAATATAAACATGAATGGATGGAAGGATTTTGCTTATTCTTTTTTTTTGTATTTATTATTGTCAGGAGAATGTTCTTATGGAAGAAAAGTGAAGATACTTGCGTGGAATATTAAAAGACCAAAGAAAACTTAGGACATTGTCCGGGTCAGCTAGTACTCAATAAAGAATATTTTCCAGATTCTTACGCCCATATTCCTAAACCTTTACTCAAACTCGACTCAACCTTATTCCACCTCATGGAGATTCTTAATTGGAGGTGAGTATTGAACTGTCAAATATAAGGTTGGTTGACAGGTACCTTGAGGTGTTCTCGAAATGAAATAAAGTTGTTGTAAATCAGTTTTTACCACTTTTCACCTAGGTATTTACTTTTTCATTTTCTACTCTATTCTTTTGTATTCTCCAATTTTTGAGCTTTGGATTGTTATAACCTGTGACGTTTCTTCATTGGAGTCTGTTTAGTAACTAGTAGTCATGCACCAGGTTTGGGTAAAGTAAATTTAACACAAAATGTTTAATTTGACATACACCACTTAAGTGTGTTAATGAGTAAAACAAAGTATTTAAGAGTATGGATTAACAAGATATTGAATACCTAAACTTTAATACTATCACTTCACTCTTACTTGTGCTTAGCGCATCAACTGGTAAAACATTCCACTCAACCATCATTATTTAACTGTTTTCTATAATGGTTCTGCTTTATTTTAATATTTTTTTACAATAACTGATAAATGCACACCACAAGTAGGTCAAAACCTCTCTCAGATTAATAATAATAAACAAACAATTTAAAAGAAAATTTCAAAACCAATACATACAAATATCTTTGAAGATGTAAGCTGTAGGACTGTTATCGTTTGTGTCCAAGAAAGGCTGCGAAGTTAATTGGGATCGTTCTTCTGCACCTGAAATCCAATCATAATTAAATTTAACGATAATTCAATAAACAACTCTAATTAAATTCAGGACAAAGTTGGTAAACAAATGATAGTCCTTGTTGATAAGTGTTTCAATGCTTACCAAAGGAGCCTTCATCTACCATGCCAAGATATTCTCCATCCGCGCTACAAAAAAAAACACCGAAAAATTAGAAAAACACTGCACATGTAGAGGTAAATAACATTAAACAGAAGATAAGGTGAGCTTGCCAAGTTGCAAAAATTTGAGCCGATGACCTTCGGATAGGTTTATTTATAACGTTACTGCACACTTTATTTTATTTTACCTGTTATCAAGAGAGCTTTCGTGTATGTCAGTGTCAGGCTCAACTTTAGCCATTGCGCGTAATTATTTTTGAATTTTTCACAAAATGATCACGGGGACAAATAAAACAGGTCATGTGATAATGGAATAGACAATAAAGACGACAACTAATCAGTGTCATAAGTAAAGTAGAGGGAGGACATGTGTGACCATTACAAAAAATGTTTCCGTCTGTCGGGTTGAGGGTTTACTATCATCTCGTAATTCTATCCAAATGCGACTGTGACTTTGACGGGAAGTTATGAAGAGCAATATCGGCGCTGTATTTTATTTTCCAAAATTTGTGTTTTTTTTTGAGTGTCAACAAACAAAACAAAAATATCATTATTCGATATCGTAAGTTGTATTAATTTCTTGATTAACGTCGATGTTACTAATTGATTTGAGTGAATTTATAACTTGGAAAGATAATTAATTGAAAATATAACCTAAAAACCCCACATCACGGAACAATATTGTGAAATTCTATGCAGATAAGCAGAATCGGAGTTAAAAAGCTAGTACAATAGGAGCTTTCTAAAAATCGCTTTGATAACATTTGCGACGTTTCAGCAAAACTGCATCGCTGTCAAAATGGTACGTCATGGTACGAATTCCCATACAAAATGAATAGGTGGATCGTAAAGTTGGCTCGCTGGCAAGTAGCTGGAAGTTGGATAGAAATTGCCCTGCTTTAAGATGATGGTAGTACAAAATAAGCCAGCGAGGCAGATTAGGTCCTGCTATAAGAGTTGATGGTAAGGCCCCTGTGCATATTAATGCTGGATTATTAATCGCAAAGTGTTCAAGAATAAGCGTGAGTGTTGGGAAGTGAAACAATGTTCGATTTTCTTGCTTCTTGCCAAAAGCTCCTAGTTATCGCTAAGTGCAGTTTTTATACCACTTCACTTGATTTTTAGATTTGACTAGGGCTTGACGAAACCACACTGTAGGACTGAAGTAGATAGAAAAATTAAGAAGGGCTATTAAGGACTTGTATCCATGGCCGTAAAATCCATTACTAAAAAAATACAATTGATAGACTATCGATAACGCCACAACACTATAAGTTGTTGCCGGCGCCGAAGACGACACATTATAGGCTGGTTTGTTGTACACACGATCCAGTGCGGCGATTCAGTGCTTTCACGGACAAACACATACAAACAATTATTCAAATGTGTGAGTTAATTGTTTGCGTGTGTCCACCAAATCCACCCCGGATTTGGTGTCCGTGAAAGCACTGGATCGCCGCACTGGATCGTGTGTAAACCAGCCATAAAATCTACAGAAATAATTTACAAAGTCTCTTCACAGATGGCGCTATGGTTTCGTTTATTTGTTTTCCTTCCAGTTGCTATTTTAGAAAGTGAGACTGAAGCAAAATCGGCGAGTCGAATAATTTTTGTTCGATAACGATAGTTTTTTTTTTGTTCGAAAACGAAGGATTTTTGTTCAACTTAAATGTCATACCAAAATAGGGCTCGGACTTTTGGCGGGAAGCTGAAAAGAGTAGGTTCGGCGCTGTATTTTATTTTCAAAAATTTGTGTTTATTTAGTGTTTGTGCATAATATTGGTGGATTACCTATTATTCGAATAAGCTGTTGCAAGCATGTTGGGAAGTGATACAGTGTTTGAAATGTATGAGATTTTCATGCTTGTTGCCAAAAGCTCCCCGTACTTAATCGCTGAGTGCAGTTTTTCTACCACTTCACTTAGCCTAATTCTTCTGACTAGACTTGACTACCGACTAGACTATAGACTTAACTAAGGCTTGACAAAACCACAAAAAGGGCTTTAGAGTACTTGTATCCTTGGCCGTAAAACCCATTACCAAATAAATAATAGATAATTTGTATTCCAGCCAGAGTTAAATACTTTATTAGCCCACTAACTTATATAGTGCCAGGAATGCTATTTTTGAAAAGAAAATTGGCGAGTTTCCAAGTCTAGAGCCCTATTTTTATTTTTAGATCATAAAGCAAATAAATAGACTTACTTTGACTTTTTACGCCGGTGAAGCCGTGCACAAAAGCTAGTTATTTATAATTATACATTGACTGGGATAATTATTATTTGACCCCAACCTTTGGAAAACATGCATCAACGTGTTATCAACTGATAACACGTGCTAAATATAACTCGTAAAATTTATATCGATAGGAAGAAAGCAGAATAAGTAAGTAGTTCTACATTCTCGGTTGCTGCAAGTTTGTACATTAGCCGAATCACACAAAATGTTTTTAAATAAATTTATTTTTGTGTTCATGTTCATCAGTATTGTGATTAGTTCTCCATTGGAAAGAATGTTAGAGGGGGCCAGACTCGACGGAATGATAATGTACAGACCACACGTATGCCCTGAAGGATACTTCAACATAGGAGGAAACTGTGTTTTGGATTTCGACAGTTACGACGAGATACCATTGAAAAACAATAAACTGTAAGTGGATTATTGCTCATTGTTCATGATCAATAAAGTGATTTTAAACGTTCTGTAAATTTGTTTTTGTTCAGTTCATTTACTTTGTGAAGTAACTTTTTTTCATATCTATACTAATATTATAAAGCTGAAGAGTTTGTTTGTTTGTTTGAACGCGCTAATCTCAGGAACTACTGGTTCGAATTGAAAAATTCTTTTTGTGTTGGATAGATCATTTATCGCGGAAGGCTTTAGGCTATATAACATCACGTTGCGACTAAAAAAAGCGAAAAAACAGTCGAAAATGTGGAAAAAACGGGGAAAATTATTGATCTTTGAGGGCTTCCGTTGCGTGCGCTGCGAAAACCGTTCGAGATACCCAGAAAATATATATGAAAGAATTATTCCTCTTTAAATTATCTAAAAAAATGTCCGCGACGGTATATGTCTATCTTTTAAGATTAACTCACAATAACCGTTTTTATGATAATCAGATTTGGTCGAAATTAATGCATTATTACTTATGTATACTTATTATTATGATTCCCAAAATAACTATTCCACGCGGACGAAGTCGCGGGCACAGCTAGTTGATCATATTTTTCTTGACAAGGATCTACCATTATTATAAGGTAAGTGATACAAATAAGGCCTACCTAATTTCAAACACTCGTATCTTGATAAATTATTCTAAAAAGGCGATAAATGAAAGCATGACATTGTTCTTCCATACTTCCAACCTAATATTATAAATGCGAAAGTCTGTTAGACTTTCACGGCCAAACCGCTGATGAAATTTGGTATGAATATAGTTGAAGACCCGGGGTCAAACATAGGCTACTTTTTGACGCAGGCGTGCAGGAAACAGCTAGTTGAATAAATTTTAATATTATAATCTAATATCAAAAATCACATAAAAAGAGTTGTTTTTAAAATATAGTAACTTAGGTACATACATACCATCACGCCTTTTTCCCGTAGGGGTAGGCAGAGACTACGGATTTCCATTTGCTATAATCCTTACAGACTTCCCTCGCTTCTTCTACGCTCATCACTATCGTCGATTATACGGGTACTCCTGACATCGCCTTTTTTAATATGTCTTCTTCATTCGCTTCTTCTCCACTTGCGCTTTGGAAATAAATTTTTGGTGGTAAATTAAACTTAATTTTAGTCATTAATGATGTCGAAAAGTAAATTAAAAATATCGAAAAATAAACATTTTTTCAACAATATTCGTCTACTTGAATAAATAAATGTGTCAACCTCCTTTCAATTCTTAAGTAATTATTCAATGTCGCAAACAACGGCAAATTGTTTTAGACCCCTCGGCTTGTTTTGGAGACAATATTGAAATTGTCGAAATTGCCATTTGTTTGATTGATGGTGCGTTCCAGTTTAATGGTAGCACCATAAATAAGCAAGAACAGCCGGGGAATACGACCGACAGCAAGTTTGTTTGACAAAAAATGACGATTAGGTTTTTATTTAATTTTTATTGTTCCAAAAGCATACAAAAATCTTAATGTTAAAAGACCATTCTCTACTGGAGTGCTATTTTTAAAAAGTGTAACTCACGCAAAATCGGCGAGTCGAACGATCTTTATTCGGCATATGAGTAAAATAGGCTCCTTATACTTTTACACTCAGCCCCTGCCGCTACTCATGCCGCAACTCAAGCCGCTGTCGGGAATACTTTTATATGAGAAATTATGGCAGAAAAAATGTAGCAAATAAACATTAAAGCCTTATTATCATTCGACTCATCGGGTGTATCGTAGATCTCAAAAATCGCCCTCCAGGAGCTTTATTTTCGAAAAGACTCATGCCAAACTGATCATCCCATATCGAACGAAATATTAAAACAAAAATCATTCTACTCAGCGGTTTTGCGTCAATTATGTTTTTCAAAAATCGTCCTTTAAGAGCTCTATTTTTAAAGTATGACTGTATCTACTTGAAAGTTATTCCTGAAAATACCCTCTCTCATATCGTAGTCATACCAAAAACTTGCCCTTTCTATTTCTGATACAGAGAAGTAAAACTTTTGCCTTGAAATCGGCAATAATATCGGATTGTAGCGTGCCACTTGGACAGGCCGTAGGGCTGTCATTCGCGAGTTTTACATTTTACATGACTAAAAAAAGGGAGTGTCATGTTTTCAGCATTCATTAATGATGTTTGCATGTATGTGAAATTTTTTTATTAAACCATAAGTCTTAAACTATCATTAGATTCCTTGCATTCTTCCGAGTAACTTATGCTATGTTACGTCATCATAAAAACAAAATGACGGATTTTATACGCTATAAAAGGCAGACTAAAATAAATCATAACATTTAATAATTATTATGGATATGCACAAATTTTTAGTATACTCTTTGACACTAAAAAAAACAAAAAAAATGTTTTACTTTATATTTAAGCTTTTAAGTATCTAAGTGGTGCATATTTTTATATAATTTGAAAGATATTGCAGCGATAAGTCCGCCTTTGTGCCTCACTGTTTGTGTTGATGTGTTAATTGTTTTTCTTTTTTTTTTCAAGAGTATTGTATTGTAATTTTTCTGTCCATCTTTAAGCGTGGCAGCCCTGCTTGAAGGTAATGGGCGTACCACGTCCGTATCAGTGACGTACGAGAGAACTACCTGCCATAAATTTGCCGCGAATCGTCAGAGTTCGACCTTAGATATTTGGTATTCTTGAACACCTATTATTAGGCCATTTTGTTACTTCCGCAGTCTAAAAATTCTTATTTTGTACTATTTATTCCTTTATTTAAGAAAAATAATTTGTATTTACAAAATGTTTATGTACACGTAAACCACATAGACACGTAAACACACATTCGCGTCTTCCTATTCTACCAAGATCATTTTTAATATAGAAGGAAGAATATTTAGAAGTGTGAGCGTTACCTGCGTGCCATAATTAGGCCCCCTCTTATTAAATTAAGACTCAAGAGTCTTAATTAGCTCACACATGGCACTTCTACCTAATTTTATTTCTGTGGTTTTGAACATTATTCATAATCTAAAGACTTTAAATTGACATAAGACAATAAATTGTACATACTCGTAAGTAAAACATTTAAATTAGCATCCTCTAGTTTATCGTTCGAAATTCGTCGCACGATCACTATACATAATTTTCATTGCACAACGAAAAGTCATCGAATTAGGACGACTCCAAAAGAGATTTTTGAAATGTATGACATAATGTCGAATGAAAATCGTTCGATAACGTACGAAAGTCATTCGACATTGACCAAGAATGATTCGCCGATTTTGCGTGACTCACACTTAAAAAAAATGGCACACATTACACTAATAACACCCCTGTTTTTCTTTGGGGTTAAATAAAATCTAAATTAAAAGTCCACAAATGCTCCACCTCACAAGGGGCGGCTACGTTTATTTACCCAAATGTAATTTCCCTTGACAGTAAACCGAAATAATGTGCACATAGTGTATTATCGAATATCGTTACATTTTGGTTGTTATGTTACTAGCTGCCCATGGCTTCGGTCCGGTTCCAGTGGGAATTTCGGGAAATTCATTCTTGATTGCTTGTTTTAATGTTTATTTGTTAGTAGTTGGTCTCTTTAAAAAGCAGTCGCCGTTTTAGTGGCATTTTCTATTTTGAGCTCCTCCGTGCTTCGGAAGACACGTTAAACCGTTGGTCCCGGTTGTTATCGATAGATAGCAGTCGTGAGGCTGTGTCAGATGCCTTAGAACAGCCTGAAAAATTCTGCCAGTGTTGGCCACTAACACACCTCAGGTCATGTTCCTGTTGGTCTAGTTTCCCTGTAAAAATGGTTACGGAGGTCAGACGGCAGTCGCTCCTTTGTAATTACCAGTTCCACCAAATCTAGGACCATGACTTACAACGTACCCTAGGCTCCAAAGCGTAAGCTGACGATGCAACTAAGAATACACGCTAGGATGATGATGAGTTGGTCTCTTTTAATGGTATAGCATGTTAATTAATTTAGGATAATATAATATAATTTTGACATAGCTTGAAAAGTTACTATAATATTTTGAGCAATACTTTAGTACTAGAAAATCTAATGATAGCTGTAAAGGAAAAATTACGAAATTTCATCGCTAATTAAAACTACGCTACGCCATTGCTACGACGCTTTTTTCGTAGCATCGTAGCTCGTACGCTCGTAGCGCTGTCCTAATAATAACTGTGCTAATTCTATTGTTTTGTACCTCATTTTCTTGTTCATTATCGACGGGTATCGGTTAAGTTTTTCTCGAATTGTAAGGAAAATAATATACCTATTTTCCTTTTTATATGTAACTAGTTGTTTCCCGCAGCTCCGCCTGCGTCGAAAAGTAGCCTTTGTTTGACCCCGGGTCTTCAACTATATTCATACCAAATTTCATCAAAATCCGTTCAGCGGTTTGGCCGTGAAAGCTAGCAGACAGACAGACATACACATAGACAGACAGACAGATAGACAGACAGACAGAAAGACAGACAGACTTTCGCATTTATAATATTAGTATGGATATGGAAGTATAGATTCGGAACAGAATGACTTTTTATACATCAGCCAATTTTCCAGTGTGTTAAATATTATGTCGAACAAGTTAATTATTGACTCAGAGTAAACCGAAATAAAACGAAAATGATGATTGTCAACCGCATGAATAACAATTCTCCTAAAACAACCCAAATTGCTAATTGTGATGGGGTTAAAACATAGGTTCATCTGTGGGCCATGATTATGAACTATGGTGGATGTATCGACGAAGTGAAGAAGCTCATGGAATCTCTAAGTCTACAATAGACAGGTTAAGAAAAATATTGAGGAATCGCAACATATATAGAGCCACTAAGATGCGGCCGTTTATCGTCTATGGTACAGTCTCGCATCCTCACCTTTGGTCACGTATGCCGCCGCGGGGAGGTGGCTATTGAGCGACTTGTGGTCCAGGGAAAGGTTGAGGGTACCAGGCCACGAGGAAGTGGACTGACCAGGTAAGAGCGGGAACTAACTATCACCACTACACGGATGTACGAGGAAGGCAGTAATGGCCGCCGAGAGGAGTGGCGACGTGTTGTGAAGCTTGCCTCCAACACCTAAAGTGATGACCACGACCACTCTGCCAAGAGTGATATCGACAAGGTAGAAAGAAATGTGGTCTAGTTACACGTAAAATACGCTGTAAATACTGGCTAATGATAAATCTGCTGTTTTTATATTATCTTTTTATATATGTAAATAAAGCTACATTGAACTACAAAACTTTTGTATAAGCAGATCAAGGTTTTGGCTTTGAATACCAACGCGACCTAGATCTCATTGCTAAATGAGGCTATCTAGCCGATAGCAGGCTAGACATGACAACCCAGGGTGTCAATTCCGCTAATAAACTATAAAAGACCATGCAACTGATATTCAATTACGACTCAATTACGCTGCATTTTTGATATGCTCAATATTGGTATTCTGCTAACACAATTTTGAATCTCAATTTAATTGCAACTAAAACGTAATTGAATGGTAATAGTAGAAATAATGTAAATATAATAAATATATAAATAGCGTCAAAAAGTAGCCTATGTTTGACTTAGGGTCTTGAACAATATCCGTACCAAATTTCATGAAAATCAAATCAGAGGTTTAGTCGTGAAAGAGTAACAAACATCCATCCATATTTACAAACTTTCGCGTTTATAATATTAGTAGGATAGCAGAGTATTGAAAAAATTTAAGATTTTAATGATTTTTTTTTTGATTAGTAAAATTTTCCAGTTGCAGTTCAATGACATGCCAATGGAATACGATTGGTCTTAACATTAGTAATAGAATACCAGAAACATCAAAAGATTCCATTGCTATCCAATTACTATTCAATTGTGCACTATGTAAAATAAGAGAATTGATACCCAGTATTCATTTTCTCAATTGTATTAAACACAACCAAGTTACTTGACACGCGATCTAGTACGTTTTATTTCTCACCTAAGTTCAACTTATGAAGGTGATTTACTTTATGACTTGGCAAGATTGGATGTTAAGAAGACGTAATATCAGCAATATGAGACCATGGTGATATTATCTATTGAAAAAGGGCTTAATGTTTATAATCAGTAAATACGTGCATACCATGGTGGTATAAAAAAATATGCATACCAAATTTTAGTTTTCTAGGTCTGAGAAAAATATAGGACAGATAGACATGACAAAGTTCCTTTTGTCAACTACGGAACCCTAAAAAGAGATTCTTCTTTGCGTGTCGATGGTATTATACTCCCTCGATCCAAAAACAAGCCACATGAACAGCTCTGTCAGAGGCCAATTGGCGCAAGTGTTTAGGCACTTAGCACACTACAACAGTACATTAAACTTCATTATGTCGACTCTAAAACATTGAGAAAACACTAAAACTGTAGAAAACACTAGACATTAAAACACTAAACAAATGAAATGTTTAGAATTTAGAATATTTGCGATCTTTGTTTTTCTATCAACTATGCCAAAGTCTGGGCTACTTAATTGGAGACGTGAAAGCAAGAAAGCAAACCCTGGGCTCCGAGGCAAACTGCTGAGGATACAACCAGAAAAGCGCTTGGATGATGAATTAAATTAAATTGCGATCAGTTACAGTAAATTCAGCTTTATTCTGAACCATAGATTAAAGATTTTTTTGATTCCTGAACAAAGTTACGTCGTGTCAAAAGGGCTCCACTGCTCCAGGCGCAACTGCCTCCGCGGTCCAGTGGTTAAGGCGTTCGCCTTCGACCCGGGGGTAGTGGGTTCGATTCCCACCGGAAGCATACTTTGTTTTGTTGTTTCCAGTTTGGTTAGGATTTTGCAGGTCTGATAATAAAGATGATTCCGTGCTTCGAAAGGCACGTTAAGACGTTGGTCCCGGCTGCCATTTGGTAGTCGTTAAAGGAACCACGTCAGAGGCCGTGAGGCGGTTCCGAACAACTCTGACACCAAGGTGTACATAGTCGATACACAATGTAACCTACACGAAATGATGATGATGAAAAGGGCTCCCAGATAAAATTATAGCGGTATACTTATTATTTTTTTGGTTCGAGTTGGCGGTACTCCAAGATACCAGCCATGCCTCATAGTTGTTTAAATTTAATAAAAATCAGCTTTGTAACTATATCACTAAAGTCCAAAATAAGTTTCGTTGGTGTATATTTGGCAAATGTTTACAGACAAGTAGGCGCCGGAGAGGCGTCTATGTGTCGTGGAGATCAAGTCATTCTGTGCGACAAGGACAGTGTATTTAGTTAGGTAATAGGGATTAGAAAAAGAAGGCAACATGACATTTTTTTATATTAATCGATTACAAAGTGGTAGGCGTGATGTATCCAGTTGACAATGATAAATGTGATACGTGACATGTCAATATTGAATTTCTGAATTGTTTAACATACTTATAATGAAAGCTCGTTTTTGCTACACATCAAAATCCATTGTATAAATGAACAATGTGAAATTAATTTGTTTGTTTCCATTCTTGATTAAGTCTATTAAATTGAAAGTACTGCTGAATCGATTTAGTTATCAATTAACAAGGAATTGAACTACATTCATTCGTAACCAAAAATCCCTGCTATGTTTTACCCAATTCCTTACCTACAAAAGCATTTTTTTTGAAAATGGCACTACCAGCCGCTTTCCCAGTAAACGTTTCTTCTCTTTGCAAATCGATGGGCCACTTAAATGTTCTTTCTTGAGGTCTTTTTTTTTTTTTTTTCTATTTTTTTTTTTTGATTTCGCAGGGGAATGCGTTTACGCACAGAGTGTGGGACTCCTGGGCCGCTAGTCGGAGCACAAGACGCCTCTGCGACTGGCCGGTTTCTCTGCCAGAAACCGGACTCACCACTCTCAGAGGCCCTCCGACACCTGGAGGACCTCTGCCACCGGGTGGGACTATCCTAGTCCCACCGTTTATGAGGGCTCTTCCAGGCGCGCTAAGTAGCGCCTGCGTCGCACCCCCCCTCTCCGCCGCCGGATCGGGTCCGCGAGGGGGTCGTCCTCGCGGTCCCTTTCGTCGGCCTCCCTCTGCGACATAACAATCTCGCAGAAGGAGGCCATTGCCGCCCAAGCTCTGTCGCTCTCGAGCAACCAACATGGTGCCTACTGTAGCTTTAAGGAATAGTGTCGTTGCCAAGCTTAAAATAATAAAAAACTAATTTAACAAATGAATAAATATTTTAATGAAAATCTAAATAACTCTTAGTATATAATTTCAGTGTAACGAGTTATTTCTTCACAAAAGCCTCTAAATAAAGACCAAATAAAACCTTATGTAAACTGAACCTCTCATTCATTGATTTAATGAGAGTAAATGTACAAATTAATTCGTAATTGCTCGCCTTTCATATGTGGATTCGAATCAAAATGAATGGCGATTTACTGTAAGCATAATTAAGGTACTATTAGGTACAGTCGACGGCAGAGTTTTTGTAACAAGTACTTATATCAGTAAAGTCTTACCCACTTATTCATAAAAAATCCAAACATCTCATAAGCTCACTTTAACTAAAATGTGCAAGTATTTCCGTTGTCCCCATCGTCCGTGTCCCCATCGTTAATTAATAAAATAATTAAAATTATATCCCGTGGTCCCCATACGCATTTCAGTTAAAGGGGACAATGGGAATTGAATAAAATAATTAAAATTACTTCCCGTTGTCCCCATTGCGTTAAAATTTTAAGCGAGACTGACTTTCAGGAAGATTATATGTATTAAAATAATTATGGCTTTACGTAAGTATATTGGTAACTTAAAAAACTTTATGTAGAAGTGGGAATTTAAATTTATACTAAGTATTTTATATCATATGTGAAGTAAGAAAAAAGTTAGGTACTTTTATTAAATAGTTCAAAAGAACAGGGAGGAGAGGGAAATGTTATACCCATACAAATACTCATAAAATTAAAACTAACATAATATTGAAATATTACCCCTGTGTAAGAATAAAATTAAAGTGGACAACAACTGACCGTTATCCCCATTGTTTTAAGTACAGTGGGGACGACGGAAGAAATTTTAAGACGTATAAGTTGTTCCCATATTGGGTAAAAATTATGGGGACAACGGTGATCTGTCGCGTTCTTTCATTTTGATAAGAGGGAAAAAATCTACACATATTTTCAGGTTAAACTAGGCTTAACGAACGTTCGTTTGTTTTTTATGAAAAAAGGCTACTGGCTACTATAGCCCTAAATTTGCAAAACCAATAATATAGGTCTATGAATGAGGACCACAACTTACAGCGTACCTACACGTAGCGTACCAAACTAGGAAACACGCTTGGACGATGTAAAAGAATATCGGACTGAAATGCTTAAATATTTTGCGAAAAAATACATTGAATTATCCACTTGTTTTATGTACAATAAAGAATTACTACTAACTAACCACTACAAGTGCAATTGTACACATGGATAATGACATTATTCGATAATCGGGATACGTATGCCTAGTTTGTATCTGCTCGTATGTCAGTGTCGCATGTAATATTCATAGAGTTGTTGTCTGTCCCTTTGTGGCGCTATCTCACCTAAATTGATGAATTATACATGCTCCTGCCACATTCAGCAGTCACCGTGTGGGCTGAGAATATATATGCATACAACATTTCATAAAACATCGTTTGCCTGCCGGTTTGACGTAAAGATCATCCGGTTTGACGTAAAGATCATCCTGTTTGTAATATGTATACCGATTTTTTTTTTCGGAAACGATGTATGAACTTCAACCGAGCGTGTTACCAGGTGCATCGCTCACACAAGTGGTTATTTTACCGCAGATCATTTCTACCCTAAGGTTGGCTGGAACAAATTGCATTAGCGATAAGTCCGCCTTTGTACCCATTTAGTTGTATTGGATTTAACTATGTGTTTATTTTGTTTGTAAATGGTGCAATAAAGTGTTCATTCATTCATTCAGTCATTCATCCTTAGCTTAAGCTTAAGAGCTACCTGACTTCATTCACTTGAATTTTTGTTTGTTTGTAATCACTTAATTGCACAGAAAATATCATTGCAGTAAATGCAAAACTAAAAAATAAATGCAACATTGACTAGCGGTTGCGTTTTTATAAATATTGTTTATTTTTATTTACAATAAATATATTTTTAATAATCAAAAGACTACAAAGAACCTGATATAGGGCAGGCGGACAGATTGACGAATGAAGAAATGGTCAGCAGTTTTTTTACTATTTCCCATTCCTATTTCTCTATTTAAATACTCAATAAATGAAATCAGTTACCCTATCCCATAATTTGCAAAATTTATTTAATCGTCGTCAAAGAGAATTGATTTGAGGCTGCTGCATCGCCGACTCGGCTAAAGGTGCGGGAAGACTTGAACATTCTCTTGTTATGAGCATTCTGATTAATGTTACATTACAGAAAAATAAAACGCGGATATACTTAGATTGTACTATTGGCAATCTAAAATTAGATTGTATAATTGTATATCACATGTTTAGTCATCACTGACATGCAAGAACGACACCAGAGTGCCGTGAATATAATTGTTATAATTCATTTATTTATTACTATTCTTTTTTTAAGAATAACATTACAAGACAACTGAGTGGTCAAATGTAAAATAAGTATGTATTACAAAGATTAGAATTACGAGCATTCAAGCAAAAGGACAGTAAATGACGAGCCGAGATATTTTGTTATGTTGTAGCAATGTACCAGTATCGTCTTTTTTTTTGTGAGCATCAACGAGAACGTTCGACAGGATCGTCTCAAAAATTTATACTGGTGTTTGGCTCTATGCTGTGATTCAGGGGGTTTACTTATCTCTGTCTTACGAGCCCAATGGCCCAATATTAGTTAAAAGACGATGTATCCACTGCCGCCAAATCCATGACCGTATCCTAGACTCCAAAGCGTAAGCTGATGACCGTAACTAGGAAAAACACGCTTGGACGAACAAGAAGTTGAAAGGCGCCGTCTCGCTTACTCTTTTCTATGCAATTGGCCCTGTCCTATTCGACAATTAAAAAAAATGGCGAATGCTCGTTGTTCCGTTACAAGTGAATGTTCAAGTTTATCAGCACCTTCTTAAGATTCCTTCTGAGCGCCGCTTGCGAGTTCGTCTATAACTATTACATTTCGAGCTGAGGAATTCCATCTATCCAGCTTTGAGCGAGATTTGGATCACAATTCTAGATATTGGACAGATAGCCCGGATAATTTGCAATCTTGGAATGGAAAGAACGGTAAAACTTCTAAAACCGATAATGTTTTTTTTTGTCTCGGATTAAATATAGGGTGTGATAAGATCGCAGGCAAGCGCTAGATGCAGTCCGCTTTCAACCGGTAATTCTGGATAAATCCTTGGGGGAGATCTATGTCCAGCAGTGAAGCATAGAGTGTAAGTACTTACTCTCACGAAGTACTTACTTACGAAAAAGTGGGTTCTTGTTATACAAATGTAGTTAGTAGTTATATATAAAAGTTATGTTTGTTCTGATTCAATTTAGACCCAAAAACTACAGAAATAACATAGACGCGCCACATGGACGTTACTTACGTGCCACCAGTATAAGCTATGACTCCCGGGGCCCTATTTTTGAAATGTATGACATATATGTCGAACATAAATGCTTCGTTATCGAACGAAAATCATTCGTTCAACGAAAAATTATTCGACTCGCCGATTTTGCTTTAGTCACACTTTTCAAAAATAGGGCACACATCCACACTATATAATAATAAATAATAATAAGAAATAATTTATCCCGTGAATTCATCTTGTTTCACAACCAAAGTATTTTTTCCTGGTAAACAATTTACACTATGAAGGCTAACCCATGCCCCTTCGCCCTTAAAGACTGGAAATGTACCATGAAAGCTAACTCCATAGAGAAAGCTTCGGCATTCGGCTTATTAACAAAAGGTTATTTCTCTTAACAACCGACCTTATTACTTAAGGCTAAGGTGGAAAATCCTCTAACCCAACTCTTTAAGGTACATCGGTTGCTAATGAATTAGTTTAGTAACTTGTAACTAACAGATGGGTTGAGGGTTACCAGGCTTTACGGTTTTAAGTCGAACCATACTTCCATACTAATACATAGGGCGCACTGTAAGTTTCCGGAACTGGCCACTTACATAAACAATATTTAAAAATTTATTGCACCATTTGAAAATAGAACTCTTTGGCTGTAGAATGCAGTTTGTTTCATCTGACTGTCTTTTGTTTTTACCTTGTGGCGCCTTTTAAAAAATTGTGTGTCTGCATCAACATGGATTTAACTCGGGAAAATTTTCGTAGTATGATTTTCTACGATTTTAAGTGTAATTTGACAGCTCAACAGAGCATCGCTCGGCTTGAAACAGCTTTTGGCAATGAAGCACCATGCAAGAGAACTGTTTATAGCTGGTTTGCAGAATTCAAGCGTGGTCGTATCAATCTCAGTGACGAATCTCGCGATGGTCGGCCGTCCACCGCTGTGACCAACAAAAACATCAATGCTGTGCGCCGTATTATTGAAACAGACAGGCATGTGACCTACCATGAAATTCGCGCATCCTTAGAAATAGGCATGAGTCAAATACAATTAATCCTACACAAACATTTGGGTGTGAAAAAGCTGTGCTCGCGGTGGATCCCACACAACTTGACCGAGGCTCAAAAAACGGACCGCGTCACTTGGTGCAGTGCCATGCTTACCAGATTCAACGAAGGTGCGTCAAATTTGGTGTGGGACATAGTAACAGGTGACGAAACATGGATTTATTGCTACGATCTTTCAAGATGAGCCGAAACCAACCAAAGTGGCGCGCGTGAAAAGTGCATCTAAGCGGATGATTGCTTCTTTTTTTAATAAAACTGGACACGTGGCTACTGTTGCTTTAGAGAATCGTCGTACAGTGAATAGTGACTGGTACACGACCATTAGTTTGCCGGAAGTTATTGACGAACTCCGTAAAAATAACCGTAAACGCCGTATCATCCTGCACCACGACAATGCTAGTTCTCACACGGCCAGACAGACAAACGACTTTTTAAAGGCGAAAAATGTAGAACTCATGAGTCATCCTGCATACAGTCCCGACCTGGCACCTTGTGACTTTTTTCTGTTCCCAAAAATTAAGAACCAATTACGCGGTCAACGATTTTCATCACCAGAAGAGGCTGTCGAGGAGTATGAAAAACACGTTTCAGAGGTCACCACAGAGGAGTGGCACAAAAGTTTTCAAAACTGGTTTCATCGAATGAAAAAGTGCATAGACGCCAAGGGAGATTATTTTGAAAAACAATAAATTAATTTTGTACCTTTAATAGTATTTTTTCATATTCATTCCGGAAACTTATAGTGCGCCCCACGTATTATATGTGGGAAAGTCTGCCTGTCTATCTATCTGTCTGTCTGTTACGCTTTCACGACCAAACCGCTGAACGGAATTTTATTGAAATTTAGAATGAATATAGTTGAAGACCCGGAGGCAAACATAGACTACTTTTAGACGCGGGCGGAGCTGCGGGAAAGCTAGTTAGCTATAAGTAAGATAGTTGATTCCGAAAATAAGTAGATCAACTATGATATATGGTGATCGTTAAAAACACGACATCGGAGAGTAGAGGCGATTTCGAAAAATTCACACCAGGTTATGCTTGGGTGTGTTTTTAATTATCAACTATCACAAAGTGTCAATTTACTTTGTAACCAGCATAAATAAATAATCAAGGTAGCTAAACTTATAAGGGGTTGTAAGCCTGTTTACTTACAACTTCTTCTTTGCGAGTCGAAATGGCTATTATATGTTTTTGGTCCAGTATGTGGCTACCTTCACCGCTCTGTAGTTTGCCTCCTCCAAATCCTCAGCCGTGCAGGAGACTGGGCAATTGGGACATTCCAATAGGTGGGCCATAGAATGGAGAGTCCGCAAAACCTCAGTCTATTTAACACATTTCTCTGAAAAGTATCTTTCTTCAGGACCTCATGGCAACCCAACTTAGGTCAGTACTTCTTAAGATATTATAGGAGTGTGTGTACAAAGTTTTGTGGGTAGCCGACCGATATAAATGGATCTTATGTGGAGTTAATTGGGGATTGCCGTGCTTTGGAAATGTCAACCTGCGGTGTTGGTTATTAACCGACTTAGGAAATATAGGTTTTATTTGATTTTATTTGTTTATCAGCAAGACAAAATGGCCCAACTGTTATCCTAATGACTTAACTTGCTTTAAGTATTATATTCAGTCGAAAATATGTAAGTTCTAGTACATCACCCGTACAAAGAAAGGTTATGCAGCTAGTTCCTAGACAAATCACAAAGTGTTTAGAATTTCTTTCAATTAGTAGGAGATAGTTCAAAATAATATTAAGTCTTCTTTTTCTTTATCCTAGCGCTTTCTCGGTTGCGTACTCAGCTGCTTGCTTCGAAGCCCGGGGTCCGCTTTCCTGCTTTTACGTCTCCACTTCGCCCGGTCTTCGGCATCCTTTACAGAGAGACCATTAGCACGCATATCCTGCTTTAAGACGCGAAGCCAACTCTTTTCATGCGCGCTCCTTCTACCAGGCCCCGACGAAGGCGGCATGGCAGGACCAAGTGTCCTGCCATGCCGCCGTCGTCGTTCCTCAATGTATGTTGCTGGTTGTTTCAACGTCGTGACCACCATCGCAGGCGATTTTCCTGATGCTTATCTGCTACGTCACAACTCTGCTGTAAAAGTAATAAGTACTTACCTACTTGTTTAAATAATAATATCTAATATATAAGTAGGCAGTAATCTTTTGTGTTCTTTCGAAAAGACATTGGCAATTTTGAGTGGAGTGAAGAGGTGAAGAATCATCTCCCACACACCATCTTACACTCTCATCACAAAGCAAAATAGAGGCTATATTGTGGATAATTACAGCTAAATGTACTCAATTGTAGAGCCAGGTCGAGTAGCTAGTTACAATACCTATTACGAGTACTAACACCTTATAGCCATGTTTGCATTTAATTTAACTTCAGTTCTTGTATGGAAACTGCTTCAGAAACAAACACTCAGCTGTTAGTTTATATAAGTTTCTTGTTTATATAGATTTACGGACGTTATTGAGTCCTTTTGTGATTGAGCATGTTTGTTCTTATCTCTTTTATCTATGTTTTGAGAGAAAACATGACATATATCTAACAAAAACATAATTCTTTTATTCCCTTTTTTTACTCCTAGAGTACATCAAAGTATCAACTATTAAAAGGTAGCGATGATTACTTTGTCTCTTTGTCAGCTCTAAAAAAAATAAGTCTGTGACAATCTGGTGACTGTACCTTAATCCAAATAAACCCTGAGCAATTTACAACTCCTTAAAACAATTCCTTTGAGAAACCATAGATATTAGAAACAAACGGAAGATTAGTTCGAACGCTTAAGTCGACACTAAGATATATTTTATACCTAGGGTCTTTGTTGCATCGTGTGGTTTCGATTTATTAATTAACGTCAATGATTTATGTGCCAACATTCTAGAAAAAATCGCGTTAGCCTTTTTCTCATCAGCTATACGAAACTAAATAAAAATTATCCTCCACTAGGAAGAGATATTACGGTATGGGTTGCTATTGGCATATGTTTAATCTTTAAAGGCTTTTATTGTTATCGCCAAATTCTTCGCAGGGTTTGGCGAAACATTGAAAATGAAAAGGACGCTTCCATTGACTTTGGCACTCAATTATCCACTATCTGAAATAAGATGTCAGCAGTTTCCCTTGCCCACTCTATAACTTTCCATTACATCTATGTATCAACTCGTGGTCGTTAACTTAACATGCCTTTCCTAATTTACGGGAACTGAGCGTCTTTAATTTTAGCCTTATCTTTCTAGACAAACTCCCTTTTATTGAGGTCGTATACCCCGTTAATGTCCCACTTCTGCATTTAATGACGTAACAATGAACGTTTTTACGCATTTCGGGACATTTACTCTGGCAAAGATTTGTATGTGTTTGTAGTGATTAGTAGACGATAAATTTCAGAAAAAAAGTGTTGCAAGTATGTTTTAATATGTTTTTAGGGATCCGTGTGCAACGTAAAAACGAGACCCTATTCCTTTTGAGTCGGTCAAGCACTCTGTTGGTGACGGGCATCTTATGAATCATAATACTTAGAATTTTTAGATTTTTCAACTTTAATGTACTTTTTATTTTACCTTTATGTTGACTGGAAGAAATTACATAAGCGACAAGTATTCAATGGTGTATTTATAATGTTTATAAATATGATTGTAAGAACATTTAAATGAATGACTTTAAGCTGCTGTAACGGAGTCCCTGATGTACAAACCAGACTCACTCTTGGCCTGATTTATTTTGCACGTTCTCTACCTATATAGCGTCAATCATCATCATCATAGCGTGTATTCCTAGTTGCGTGGTCAGCTTACGCTTCGGAGCCTAGGGTACGCTGTAAGTCATGGTCCTAGATTTGACGGAACTGATTATTACAATGGAGCGGCTGCCGTCTTACCTCCGCAACCCTTTTTACAGGGAAACCAGACCAACAGGAACATGACCCGAGGTGTGTTAGTGGCCAACAGTGTCAGAATTTTTCAGACTGTCCTAAGGCTTCTGACACAGCTTTACGACTGCTATCTATCGACAACAACCGGGACCAACGGCTTAACGTGCCTGCTAATACAATAGTGGTCGCGTCACGCCGTTGCTTGACACGCGCATTCGCTTCGGATAAGAAGAACATTTAAATGAATGGTTTTAAGCTGCTGTAACGGAGTCCCTGATGTACAAACCAGACTCACTCTTGGCCTGATTTATTTTGCATGTTCTCTACCTATACCTACTTAAGTACAGTGCTAGAATATTTAATGTCACATATCTATCGTATGTTGGTCGTAAAAGCGAGGCAGGATGAGTCGCGTAGTCTCGGAGATAACGCTCGTACTTCAGCATCTACATATTTTGACTCGCAAACTGAATACTAATGGGTATCGACGGAACAATTACTGAAAATACAGAATTTGCTGAATAAGGACGAATGTCGACAATCGGTATCAATATTATCCCATAAGCCACGTGGCCCGATCAATGCGAAATATTGTTGAAGGATTCACGATTCATCTTCATCATCATAGATTCTATTCCTAGTTGCGTCGTCAGCTTACGCCTCGGAGCCTAGGATACGCTGTAAGTCATGGTCCGAGATTTGGCGGAACTGATTATTACAATGGAGCGACTGCCGTCTGACCTTAACCATTTTTACAGGGAAACCAGACCAACAGGAACATGACCCGAGGTGTGTTAGTGGCCAACACTATCAGAATTTTTCAGGCTGCCCCAAGGCTTCTGACACAGCCTCACGACTGCTATCTATCGACAACAACCGTGACTAACGACCTAACGTGCCTTCCGAAGCACGGAGGTGCTCAAGATAGAACATGACACTAAATGGCGACCAATCTAATAGTGGTCGCGTCACTCCGTCGCTTGACACGCGAAAATCGATTATTCTACAAATTATCTCGAATTAGTCCCAACCACGTCCTAACTTAACGAAATCACCCCGACCACAGAAAAAAAGACACGTCCTCAGAATGCCAAGCGTGATTGGCTCCACTTAAAAAACTCCGAGTTTTCCCATTTCCTTGGCCGGGAAATTGTCTTCGAATTTCCGCTAAATGTTTACCAATTCCGATTGGAACGGGGAATATTGAATTTCTATTCAGATTCTATTACATTATGATGTTCCTGTTGTTTAAGAATTCGTGGGTAAGAAATTTTCGCATATTTTGTAAGGTTAAGGAACCGCTTTTCGGCCTCTGACGTGGCTCCTTTAACGACCACCTAATGGCAGCCGGGACCTACGGAAATTCCGGAAATCTCTGACACCAGGGTGCAAAGGGTTCACAACCTACTGGAAATGAATGAATGAATGAGGGTAAGGGATTGAAAAGGTATGTTCGCCGCTTCGTTAGTTGTCCCTCCTGTAGATGTCATAAACCGAAAACCATTTGTTCATTAGTCCAAAATTCCAAAAAAAAAAAAAATTGTTCAATAATATGCTTTAATACCTCCTATAAACGTATCGATCAATATTTCACTGAAAATGATTGAAATATTCACAGAAACATTGATACGCAGGAATGAAAAACAAATGAACATCAAACAATTTGTTTACTGGTGACAAACAAAAAATCGATGAATTATTTGCTTTGTACGTCACTCGAATCGAGGGTATTTGAGGGCGATCACTGTGAAACAAAAAGATACCAATATTGTCAGTGTCACTTTATTTCTGTTTTTTTTTTTTAAATTTTAGCTCTTCTCTGTGAAGGATCGTCATCATTTCAGCCGCAGTTAGTCCTTCAATGTACAAATGCCTCTAGGATTTCTAGAACGACCAATTGGACCATGATTGGAAGCAGCTTGCATATAGCGCTTGCCTGCGACCTTCGTCAGCTCACCTGAAGAAGGAATATATTTACTAGGATATTATACTTTGAAGATCTTATCTTATATGAATTTTCGTATCTTTACAATACCGATTTCCAAGAGAACACATAGCCTAGGTTTATCTATTGACTCGTGTGGACTGGGTGAGACAAGGCGTCTACGCGTCGCGACGATGCGGCGTCGGCTGATGTCTGGCATTTTCAATCTATAATCCGTTATGTACTTACATTTTGACGCAAAAGATAGTGATATGAAGGACTAACACTTACTTTCTCTTTAAGATAGATGTATCGAGTTAATTCCTTGTACTATTTGGGAGTTTTTGTTTTTTTCTGGAGTAACATATTTAGCTACAGAGAGCTTTGGAAATTACATCGGGATAGTTTGTAGCGAGGTATTTACGCCACTCAGCCTCTACGGCAAAAGCTCAAGGGGCTACAAGTTGGGACTAACTTGGCCATGGGCTTTGCCTATAAGCAATGCGAGCAATATAAACACGCGAGCGGATCCCCGTTTCGGAGACCTCTCCCATACATACATATCTCAAAACTCTTTATACATACACTACACACGTCTGGGATAAAAAATTTTCTTTTCAATCTCTGGCATGGGTAGGTAACTAATCTAGGTATATGACATTCAAATTCTTTGGTACGTAAGTTAATAAAAAATTACTGCAAAACGATACAGACTATCGAAAAGACAAATACATATATATCATACATACATATATACAATATCGATTGATGACTCTCTTTGACCTGTATTTGTCTTTTACGTTTACTAAATCAGGAAATAAGTTTTGAAAACATAGCAGTGGTATTAAGATATAAAACAAAGTTATACATAGTTGAAAAGTAATGTCAACTTTTTTAATTTAACGTTGTCTGTTCGGGGCTCAAAGAGTTATGAATGGTACTTTCAGTACATTTTTTTTAATATATGGTAAAGGTTAAACTAAATGAAAATACCATATTTATTGCAAATGTAAGAGAAAATTACATCGAAAATTGCATACATACATATCATCCCTTGCTTTCTCTACGCTCATCACTCTCGTCATACACGGTCGTAGATTATGAACACTCCTAACATCTCCCATTTTAATGTGTCTGCGATTTGGCCGCAGTATGTTCTCCGAGGCCGAAAATAAGTTAAAACAAAATCTAAGTGAAAATGAAATATCAAGTTTTAATTATTGGCTGCAATGCACTGAGTAAGTACCATCCGGCCCGGTGAGCCTGCCCCGGTGTCGGGACGGCTGGGAAGAATTGATTCATCGACCCCGGTATTTCGGTCCCGGCGAAGAACGGGGTTGATGTTCTCAACCGTCCCGGTGGTCTGCCCCGGTGACGGGAATGTTGGGAAAAAATTGTTTTATCGACCCCGGTAGATCGAACTATCCCGGTGTGTTTTTTGAACGGGGCGGATAGCACAGAGTGAGTAGCATACGCCCCGGTAATGTGAAGTAGGAAGAGTTAAATAAAAAAGTGTTTGTAAGGTACAATAATTTTTTATTTTGATACAAAAACATTATATTATATACAAAAATCAAGAAAACATTATTTTTGTTTTATACTAACTATACATTTAAAATAACAGATATACATGTGCATCAGTACTAGCACCCAAAATACCAAGTAGGTATGTCTTGTAATGTAAAAACAAATAAAAAAACAATATTCTTAGTAAATTAAAACATAAACTAAAACACTAACCTTAACACTTTTTTCCACCACATTTCTGTTTTTTTTTTTTCTGTTAATACATTCCCATGCTTTGGTTCCATTTTAATATGTTTCCTTTAATATATATTGGTGTCATCCACTTAAAAAAACAGTGCCACCGTTTCTTTTTACATGCGTAATAGTTGATTGGCCGGTAGAGCAACTTGGGATTTCTTTTTCCATATTTTTCATAGGAAATCTAAAATAATTCATTTCATTATTGTTGAGAATCATTCACATTTAATAATAATAGAAACACATAGTCAAATAGCATATTAAGTCACTTCACTTACCTAGTTATGTACCTCACAATATAAGACCACACCGACACCTCACACAACTGTGACCGCTTCAGAGCGACTGACGTCACAGGACAATGCGTTTGTGATGTGCTTCCTATTGGTTGTACTATACTCGTAGATAAGGATAGTATAATGTTTTGTTCTTTCGTTCGATGCTGTTTCCAAGAATTTTTGAGCCCTATTCTTCTTTGCTATGTTACTCATAAAGAGTAGTCGATGTAAGGAGACAATGTAACAAATACTAAATTCTTAGGAGTCATAATTAATCATGACTTAAATTGGAAGGACCAAATTGATGCCATCTGTAAGCGAACTAATCAGTTTGTATATGCGCTCAGGCAGGTCAAAAAGGCAACAGATACTAAAACGGCTATTAAATGTTACCATGCATATGTAGGGTCGGTTCTGCGCTACGGTATAATGATGTGGGGCTATAGTACAGACTGGCATAAGATATTCGTAGCTCAGAAAAAATGCATAAGGGCTATATGTGAAGTACCTCCACGCACCACATGTAGACCGTTATTTGAAAAATTGGGTATTTTGACATTACCATCACTCTATATTTATGAAATATGCTTGTTCGTACATAAGAACATAAAATTATTTAAAAAGGCTGGTGATGTAAGTAATAGACTACAACGAAACCCACATAGACTAATATTAGAGAATGTATCAACATCTAAAAAATGTTCTCACAGCCCACTTAATATGTGTATTCGTATCTACAATTCTTTACCGGATAATATGATACATTTGAATACATATGAATTTAAAGAGAAACTGAGCGAATGGCTATGTAAAAACACATTTTATGACATTAATGAATTTTTTGACCATGATAAGTAATTTATTTCTTTGACATTGCATGTATTTCAAGGATTCAAGGACATTTTGTGTTATAAGTTTAATGAATTCAATTCAATTATGCTTGATTTAATTTAATTATGAATAGCCTAATTATTCGCATGTCATTAAATGTGACAAAACATGTGATCCAATATGTGAAAATTGTAACACCAATATACATACCACGTTTTTCGTGAATAAAGATATTTATTATTATTATTATTATTATTAATGTGAGTAAATGTCGTTTGCTAAAACATATCTAGCTGTGAGCTATCTACCCTAGCTGGTAGCGTTGTGAGGATGTGAGGAGATAACTTTTTGTAAACTTAGATAATAATACTCAATGTTTCCGCTATTTACACTACCGGGCCGTATGCTACTCACTCTGTGCTATCCGCCCCGTTCAAAACACACACCGGGATAGTTGAAACTTAATCTGTGCCATCTAACGGGGTCGATGAAACAATTTTTTCCCAACCGTCCCGTCACCGGGGCAGACCACCGGGACGGTTGAAACCATCAACCCCGTTCTTCGCCGGGACCGAAATACCGGGGTCGATGAATCAATTCTTCCCAACCTTCCCGTCACCGGGGCAGGCTCACCGGGCCGGATGGTACTTACTCAATGCACTGAAAAAGTTGTATTTTGACTAATTTCTGGAACTTTCCAAATGGTGCAATTTATCGTCAATTTTCCAACGCTTCTGGAAACTTCGGGCAACATTGGAAAATTGTGAATATTCCCTTAAAACAATTAAAAAATTCCCGAAAATTGGACACATTTCCAGCGCACCGGTAAACCAATACTTAAAATCATTGCCAATATCGATGAGAGGACAGACAATTATTTCATGCTTCAAGTCATTAGCGCTGGTTCTTGAAAATGTAAAACGCACCATTTCATCGTCTTCCAGACCAGCTTTTTTTTCGAGTTAACAAGCCAGCTCGTCTTTCAAAGAGAATAATAATGAGTATCTGGCTTCGGTCCGGCGCGGCGTCTTAGTTAGATGAACACACATTTATAACTTATTTAATAGACTTTTCGAACCTGCGACAAACCTACCAAAATCACACGGCTTGGGGCGTCCCCCATTATTAATTTTGATTATGATTTACTTTAATAGTGCCTTATCCTCTCGCGATTGTGACACCATTAACTACTTATCATAACAATACCAACGATTATAATATCTACGATTTTTATCGCGTTATTTACTTATACCTACCTACACTTAACGTCATTCGTAATTCATATATGCACTATTTGAAATCAAACAAAGCACCAATATAGAAACAGCGCTATCAACTTACTACGCATATGCCTATTCTTGGTTCAAGTACGGAATAATGTTGTGGGGAAATAGCGTAAATATACAAAAAGTCTTTATTGTACAAAAAAAATGTGTTCGAATCATAGCCCAAATAGACAATACCCAAAGCTGTAACCCATACTTTAAAAAATATAAACTACTTACACTACCATCAATATCTATTCATGACATTTGTTCTTTTGTCCAAAAAAACCTCAATATGTTCAAAAAATACATGAAACACACAATATCATTACAAGACACAAAAATAAATTACACTTACCTCACTCAAGAATAAAAATGTTGAATTGTAGCCCACAATTTATGGCCATAAAATTATACAATAAATTACCTAACTATATAAAGAATGAAAAAAAGTACAACTCGTTTAATAAAAAATTAAAAGAGTTCCTAATAAATAAGACTTTCTATTCAGTAGATCAATATTTAAAAGATAAAAATTCATGAACAAATTCATGTTTAGCTCTAGTTTTGTTAAACCAATTTATTTTTAAAACTTATAGTAAAATTTTAAGTAATAAAATAAGTGTGATTATGTACACTTATTAATAATAGAGGTACAAACATTTTGCATTGTATAATTTGCATTTCTACGTGGGGCACACTATAAGTTTCCGGAATGAATATGAAAAAATACTATTAAAGGTACAAAATTAATTTATTGTTTTTCAAAATAATCTCCCTTGGCGTCTATGCACTTTTTCATTCGATGAAACCAGTTTTGAAAACTTTTGTGCCACTCCTCTGTGGTGACCTCTGAAACGTGTTTTTCATACTCCTCGACAGCCTCTTCTGGTGATGAAAATCGTTGACCGCGTAATTGGTTCTTAATTTTTGGGAACAGAAAAAAGTCACAAGGTGCCAGGCCGGGACTGTATGCAGGATGACTCATGAGTTCTACATTTTTCGCCTTCAAAAAGTCGTTTGTCTGTCTGGCCGTGTGAGAACTAGCATTGTCGTGGTGCAGGATGATACGGCGTTTACGGTTATTTTTACGGAGTTCGTCAATAACTTCCGGCAAACAAATGGTCGTGTACCAGTCACTATTCACTGTACGACGATTCTCTAAAGCAACAGTAGCCACGTGTCCAGTTTTATTAAAAAAAGAAGCAATCATCCGCTTAGATGCACTTTTCACGCGCGCCACTTTGGTTGGTTTCGGCTCATCTTGAAAGACCCATACGCTCGATTGCTGCTTTGTTTTGGGATCGTAGCAATAAATCCATGTTTCGTCACCTGTTACTATGTCCCACAACAAATATGACGCACCTTCGTTGAATCTGGTAAGCATGGCACTGCACCAAGTGACGCGGTCCGTTTTTTGAGCCTCGGTCAAGTTGTGTGGGATCCACCGCGAGCACAGCTTTCTCACACCCAAATGTTTGTGTAGGATTAATTGTATTTGACTCATGCCTATTTCTAAGGATGCGCGAATTTCATGGTAGGTCACTTTGGTTGGTTTCGGCTCATCTTGAAAGACCCATACGCTCGATTGCTGCTTTGTTTTGGGATCGTAGCAATAAATCCATGTTTCGTCACCTGTTACTATGTCCCACAACAAATATGACGCACCTTCGTTGAATCTGGTAAGCATGGCACTGCACCAAGTGACGCGGTCCGTTTTTTGAGCCTCGGTCAAGTTGTGTGGGATCCACCGCGAGCACAGCTTTCTCACACCCAAATGTTTGTGTAGGATTAATTGTATTTGACTCATGCCTATTTCTAAGGATGCGCGAATTTCATGGTAGGTCACATGCCTGTCTGTTTCAATCATACGGCGCACAGCATTGATGTTTTTGTTGGTCACAGCGGTGGACGGCCGACCATCGCGAGATTCGTCACTGAGATTGATACGACCACGCTTGAATTCTGCAAACCAGCTATAAACAGTTGTCTTGCATGGTGCTTCATTGCCAAAAGCTGTTTCAAGCCGAGCGATGCTCTGTTGAGCTGTCAAATTACACTTAAAATCGTAGAAAATCATACTACGAAAATTTTCCCGAGTTAAATCCATGTTGATGCAGACACACAATTTTTTAAATGGCGCCACAAGTTAAAAACAAAAGACAGTCAGATGAAACAAACTGCATTCTACAGCCAAAGAGTTCTATTTTCAAATGTTGCAATAAATTTTTAAATATTGTTTATGTAAGTGGCCAGTTCCGGAAACTTACAGTGCGCCCTATGTATTGTATAATATATAATTTGCATTTCTATTTGCAATATATTGTATATTTTGCATTCCTATTTGCAATACCTGTAAAAGGTTACTAAGTTGTAAGCACTTATAATTACTTAAGATCACTCTGTAACACTTAGTATGCCAATAAATAAAATTGAAAATTGAAAACGTTTCAAACACAGTGTTAATTTTGTAAGTTTTGCTAGTTTCATCAGACATGATGATTCGAATCCGCTAACATCAAATTTTTGTGTGTTTTTTATGGAAAAATAATAAAAAAAATGTTCGAAAAAACCCTTTTCAACGTTAAAGAAAACGTGAAGCGTTTAAAGAAACTCGTCTGTTAAGTTAGTTGTCTATGGCAAATAGTAGAGCACGATTATGAATTTGATTGGCACCCTCAGACCCTTGTCGGGTTACATTTCTTTGATAACCAAAGTAAATTGAAGGCTTTTGTTACAAAATACTGTATTTTAGGAATAAAAAATGTAGAGACTATAATTACAAAGTTATTTTGGGGAAAAATGCTGTTTCGTGTAAAAATGCAGTTCCTACAGTTACGTTTACTTAGTAATTTGCGTTATTTTTTTCAATTTGTAAATAAACTAAGCATTAATTTAAGTTCTCCGTCCTAATAAAATTTCATGAGCCAAAGAAAAATATTAAATCATATATTTACAAATGTTTGAAACTAGTTAGGCGCTAATTTGTTTTAAAAACAAAAACTAAAGGTACATAAATGGAAAAAGATGATTGCTATTATGTTTTTTTGATGCTTGCCATGTGTTATCAACGACTGTTTTGCAAATCATTTTTAAACATACAAATTGAACATTACCGAATTTCAGAGATGATTTATATTACACATATTTCTATTTCTTTTCTAAGTGTGTAATTTTTCATATTCTTTTATTAAATGGTTTACAATTAGTAAAGTTTTTTTTTTCGTAACCTAGGCTATCTTAAGACATTAAATTAATCCGTACTGAAATAATTCAATTTTATGTGTTAAATTAAAAGAAAACGCAAGATAACATTACTTTAAGTTTAAGAAAGTCTGATACGAAGAGAAAATAGAAGCAAGTAGTAAGATAAATTCCACTCTGTTAGCTAACTCAGTCACGTGGAATGCACGATGGAAGCTAACTCCTAAGAAGCATCTATCAGCCACTTCAGTTACAAATTAGCGGATTTATCGGGGAACCCGTGAAAGCACTTTAGGTGATTCGGTTTAGCCGCATTTGGCGCAATTCGCAAAATGGCTGAAGAAAATAAGTCAACTATCAAAATGTTTAAGAACCGTTCAAATGATATGCCACTGGATCGGACAGTCCGGCTTATCAGCAATTACTCTAAGAATACTGTTAGGGCTCCCCCGCAACCTGCGCATCAGAGATAAGAACATAACGAAGTGGCATTAGCGGGCCAGTTAACTTTGGCATACGCTACGGCACTTTTACCGATTCTTATTTCTGTGGCCGGGCGAGCGGGATTCGCGTCAGTGTGAACGGTCCTTTAACCCTCCGAGTGGCCAATTTTAAGTTTTGCGAAAGTAACGTTTACTCTTTTTACTTTTACTTTATTCGATTCTCTTTGGTTTTAAGCCGCAATGAAAAAAGAAGTTTGCTCAATTTGAATTTTATGATTTGAATAGTCTATATACAGGTAAATATGTTTTTTGTTTAGAAAGTTTTCTTAGCTTTGATTTATAGAGATTTGTTCAGCCATTTGAAGATAATTAGCTAATTTCTTACCTGACTCCAACTCCAGATTATCATCATCTTTCACGATCTTATTGATATGGGAAGTCTTAAAATCTAAAATTCCTCTTTTTTCCGTTATATTTAGTTTTCCATATTAAGATAGATGATGATGATTAACTGTGATGTAAATATATGTTATGTGTATATTAGTGCATGTCGTAGTGTCGTTGCCGAAAAATAGGCCTCAGTTTCATGCGTAATGCCCAAGTCCAGATGTGGACTTGATAAAATTGAAACCACAGCTTAACCACTGTTGTAAACTAACGAGCTAATCCAAGTATCTAATACATAAACTTTGTAGAGCAATCAAATCAAACCCATTATGTAGTGTGGCTGGCCGATGAAACATCAAATAGCTTTGATGTGCCGGTATAGAGCAAACGATATAAATAAATATATAGTTTCATGCTTTTACATGCTATTTCTTTGAAGTGGCAGTGGGCGGGGCAATAGCGCGGAGGACCGATAGCCCATCGGCTATCGGTTTGTCTTTCTACCCCATCGGGTACAAAGGTTCTCGAATGGCAACCTTGAACCGGCAAGCGTAGCGTTAGACATCCACCGACCATGGTCAGATGACCTGAAAAAGGTCGCAGGGAAACGCTGGATGCAGGCCGCTTCCAACCGGTCATTTTGGAAATCACTAGGCCTATGTCCAGCAGATGACTGAGTGCGTCTGAAATGATGATGATGACATATTAATGAGTGCAAATGTATGGTCAATTTTAAATATCAGTAGATATGCAACTTCAAGCTATTTTCTTGAGCCATATTTTGTAAAATATATTTTTATATGATACCTGGCATCATCATCATTTCGCGTAGGTATATTTTACCAGGTTACACTGTAAATCGATCGTGTAAGTACACCCTGGTGTCAGAGTTGTGCGGAACCGCCTCTCAGCCTCTGACGTGGTTCCTATAACGACAACTATATTACTTATTATATTTAACCATTATTTTGTTTCCACTGCTGGGACAATATAGGTTAAATAAACAAAAATAATCAGAAATTTCCAATTCAACTTTGATACTAGCCACTCGCCGCGGCTTCTCACGGCTAGTGTACCCCGAATTTTCTATCAAATGCGCAAAGTTTATAAAGAAGTTGATAATGCATGGAAAAAATTGGTTGTCTGTAAAGTCGGTTTACGGACGGTAGTTTGACGTGACAACGTCAAACATTACAGTAGTATAATACGTGGGGCGCACTATAAGTTTCCGGAATGAATATGAAAAAATACTATTAAAGGTACAAAATTAATTTATTGTTTTTCAAAATAATCTCCCTTGGCGTCTATGCACTTTTTCATTCGATGAAACCAGTTTTGAAAACTTTTGTGCCACTCCTCTGTGGTGACCTCTGAAACGTGTTTTTCATACTCCTCGACAGCCTCTTCTGGTGATGAAAATCGTTGACCGCGTAATTGGTTCTTAATTTTTGGGAACAGAAAAAAGTCACAAGGTGCCAGGTCGGGACTATATGCAGGATGACTCATGAGTTCTACATTTTTCGCCTTCAAAAAGTCGTCAATAACTTCCGGCAAACAAATGGTCGTGTACCAGTCACTATTCACTGTACGACGATTCTCTAAAGCAACAGTAGCCACGTGTCCAGTTTTATTAAAAAAAGAAGCAATCATCCGCTTAGATGCACTTTTCACGCGCGCCACTTTGGTTGGTTTCGGCTCATCTTGAAAGACCCATACGCTCGATTGCTGCTTTGTTTTGGGATCGTAGCAATAAATCCATGTTTCGTCACCTTCGTTGAATCTGGTAAGCATGGCACTGCACCAAGTGACGCGGTCCGTTTTTTGAGCCTCGGTCAAGTTGTGTGGGATCCACCGCGAGCACAGCTTTCTCACACCCAAATATTTGTGTAGGATTAATTGTATTTGACTCATGCCTATTTCTAAGGATGCGCGAATTTCATGGTGGGTCACATGCCTGTCTGTTTCAATCATACGGCGCACAGCATTGATGTTTTTGTTGGTCACAGCGGTGGACGGCCGACCATCGCGAGATTCGTCACTGAGATTGATACGACCACGCTTGAATTCTGCAAACCAGCTATAAACAGTTGTCTTGCATGGTGCTTCATTGCCAAAAGCTGTTTCAAGCCGAGCGATGCTCTGTTGAGCTGTCAAATTACACTTAAAATCGTAGAAAATCATACTACAAAAATTTTCCCGAGTTAAATCCATGTTGATGCAGACACACAATTTTTTAAATGGCGCCACAAGGTAAAAACAAAAGACAGTCAGATGAAACAAACTGCATTCTACAGCCAAAGAGTTCTATTTTCAAATGTTGCAATAAATTTTTAAATATTGTTTATGTAAGTGGCCAGTTCCGGAAACTTACAGTGCGCCCTATGTACACATGATCATGCCTCTCTCTCCTTCGTGCCGCGCTCTCGCTTGCGGAATGCGACAATGAGCGTAACGGGACAATGACGTCATCTTTTTCGTGCATGCAGCCCATAGTATCGAGTTATTAGACGTTGTCACGTCAAAAGAAAAACCGTTCAAAAAAGAAAAAGAAAAAGAAACCGATAAAATAATTTAAATTAAAAAAAAACCAGCTGTTCTTTATCCAAAAGCTATCCAGCATTCCTCTGATCATACTTAGCAAAGATAAGCTCAGTCTCTGACAGGGAAGTACAATGATAAAGACATTGTGTTCATTATGTACGTCTGACGTACGTTATTTTGAGGTATACTAGATTTGATTTTTATATGGTGTCTCTGCGGCAGAGCACGATATTAATATCCCTTCTAAGTATTTTACGAACAAGTCTACGGTCGTATCAATGTCGAATAGCAACGTGTGATTCATAGGCCACTAATTCGTGTTACTCGTGCGTCTCCCAGAGCGGATTTAATTAAATTAATTAACTTGTTTCTTTATGTAATCGTTCCTGGAATATTTAATTAGAGTTGATTTATGCGCAAATTCTTACGTAATTATTACAAAGTGGATATTTGATTAGTACGGTTGGTATGGTGATAATTTCAGAAGTTGTACCCTATAGATGATTGTTACTCAGAATGTCATCCATAACAAAACATTATCCCTTTTGCATCAAATACTGTATGGTTGTTTGTCTTTTTCACCATGTTTCACACGCCCTGAAGTGTTATTTATGAATGTGTGACTTATGCAAAATTGGTGATTCGAATGATTTTCATTCGTCATAATCGGTGAGTCGAACGATTTGACAAATGAGTTGTACATTTCAAACATAGTAGTTGTATGAGGAGCTTGTTAGTCGAGCGCGACCCGCGTATCCGTAGCGAATGCGCGTGTGACGCGACCACTATTGGATTGGTCGCCATTTAGTGGCATTTTCTATGATGAGCTCCTCCGTGTTTCGAAATGCACGTTAAGCTTCGTCCTGGTTGTCATCGATAGATAGCAGTCGTTAGGCTGTGTCAGATGCCTTAGGGCAGCCTGAAAAATTCTGACAGTGTTGGCCTGTTCTGTGGTGTTGGCCACTAAAACACCTCGGGTCATGTTCTTGTTGGTCTGGCTTCCCTGTAAAAAGGGTTACGGAGGTCAGACGGCAGTCGCTGCTATATAATAACCAGATCCGCCAAATCTAGGACCATGACTTACAGCGTACCCTAGGCTCCGTAGCGTGCGCTGACGACGCAACTAGGAATACGCGCTAGGATGTTGACGACTTCATAATTGTATTTTGTACTAGCTATTACCCGCGACTTCGCTCACGTACTACGATGGCTCAGAAACCCAAAGTGGATCGTGGCCCCGACATGAGAAGGCGCACTTTCTTGCGATCTTCCGCCAACTGCCGCCAGTCGGTCACTCCCTGGCTCCGTAGACTTTTCAGCACCTTATCGTTCAGCGATACCTGGGGCGACCAACCGGTCGACGTCCACTTGGCCTGCCTGAGTATGCTGAATTGTAAGGATATTTTGTACAATAAAGTTTAAAATAATTAGGTTTAAAGATTCTTTAATTCTCAAAACAAGACCTGTGAGTCACTTACATGAGAAAACTAATATAATTTAATTTAAAAAATATATACAGTAGTTATTCACTTCCGTCATATAACGGTAATACAATGGAGAAAATAAGAATATTAACAAAATATACTGGTATGTAACTTCAGAATCAAGTCATGTCGGTCCTTCAGAATCAAGTCATCCAAACTAGGTTTATCAAAATTATTAAATATTAGGTACAATCGGTATTATGCTTCCATACCTAATAGTTTTTTCCTAGTGTTTATGAGGATACGCGGCACTATACAATACAATACAATATACGATAATTAAATAGGACATAGCTACGTCTTCGGGAAGGAAGAACTATGGAATGATTTATTCAATGGCCAACAGTTTTCAATTTTCCATTGAAGGTAAACCTTTTATTTGTTTTCAAAGCCGTTACTCAATGATTAAATTACTGTGAATGAATGAATGAACACTTTATTGCACCATTTACAAACAGAAGAAATACATAATTAAATCCAATATAACTAAATGGGTACAAAGGCGGACTTATCACTAATGCAATATAATGTGTATGTATGATATTCCTCCATATTGTATTCACCAATGAAATATCTATTGTTTTCGACAACTGTACCGGAATGTGTTAACTTTTATCAATCGATAGGCAGTGAAACTCGAAGCTATAGGTACACACACCTTTGTTTATCTATTTAAGGATTAGCTGCAAAGCTACATCATCAGCTTGGTAAAAATATAGAGAATATGTCTGTCTATCTTCTTCGTCCCAGCGTGTATAACAGTTGCGTCTTCAGCTTACGGTTCAGAGCCTAGGGTACGCAGTTAATTGCCCTAGATTTGGCGGTACTGGTTATAACAATGCAGCGTCTGCCGTCTCACCTCTGTAACCCTTTTAACAGAGAAACCAGTCTAACACTTAACTGCCTTAAGGCATCTAACACCACCGCCTAACGACCATTTATTGATAACAACCGGTACCAACAGCTAACGTGCCTTCCAAAGCACGGTGGTGTACGAGGTATTAAATTCCACTAAATGGCGACCAAACTAAAATAGACTTCGCTACAGCTCATGCTGTATGTTTATTTTGGTTGGTGTCAATGATGACACTTCGTCACGCTCGGCTATCGAGCTCCTCAATTTATTATTATTATTATTTTTCTTTAGGGTGCTATTAAGTGCTTTTACTTACTTATTTACTTAAAACTAGGATCAAAGTCTGGCCCCATGAATACCTAATATTGTACGTTACTTATCCACAAATAGACTATCACATAAATGCAGAATATACATGTCCCTGCCGCCGCTCCATCCACTGAAAACATTATGTTTGCTCCAATAGGCTGAAAAAGTACCCTGTCTGGATCAAATTATGATTTAGCCCAGTTTAGCCTATTGAGAAAGTAGAAAAATTGTATTTTTTTAATCCACGTTTTAATTGGTAACTTGGATTACCTACTTACTTTGCTCCGTAACGTGTGGATCTTCTTCCCACAAATGACTATCGTTTCTATAAGAATATAAACTCCTTTTTGAGCTATGCAATACGTGAATATTTGGAAATACCTAGTTACTTCTGTATATTCTAGAATCAAGTCAGTGGAGCTTCAAGCAAAAGTAAGAAATTGTAAATGGTTGTGCAATAGAAAACAACAAATAATTTAAAAAGAAGTTCATAAAGTGTTGGCAATCTATCTCGTGTATTACTTGACTCATCATATATTTTTATAATAATCCACACTCCATGTCAGAAAAAATTGATGACTATTTGCATTGATTCATCCAAAAAAATTGCCGATGTAATTTTCAAATGTGATTTATTAAAAACCTTATATGCCATGCCGAAAATGCTAGTTGGTGGGACATGCCACATAGGGAAGAGCATTGAGAAAGGTACTTTTACTCCGTGTTCAACTGCCTCTGTGGTCCAGTGGTAAAGGCTGTCTGCCTTTGACCCGGAGGTCGCGGGTTCGATTCCCACATGGTCGATTGACTATACACGCGAACTACACGAAATGATTGTGATGGTGGGACATGCCACATATGGAAGAGCCCTCTTCAGTTTCGATGCTCTTTGGGGATGAGTTTTATTAAATTAGAATGTTATCTGTGTAGCATTACAGTATATTATTCCGTTCTGAAATTCGGTTTCAATTTCATACAAAATTAGATGAACTCATTGCATTGATATTTCAGATCGAATGAGGGTTTTAAAATTAAGCCCAGTTGAATGAACTGGGGCAAAGGAATCGTTGATTGAATGCCAAAATTCAGTATCGATTGGGACCGAATTGGTATTCGGTAAATGTTTATTTGTAGCAAATAAAGATCCTTTGTTGAGATGCCGCCAATGAATGTGCATGGCTGTAGATGGTTTCAGTTTCGACAAATTTAATTAAGTACTATTTAAGTAGAAATATATAATACTAGCTGTTTCCCGCAGCTCCAACTGCGTCAAAAAGTAGCCTATGCTTGACACCGGGTCTTCAACTATATTCCAACCTAATTTCATCAAAATCCGTTCAGCGGTTCGGCCGTCAAAGCGTAATAGATAGACAGACAGACTTTCGCACTTATAACAGTATATATGGATGTAGCAGGCAGAAGACCTGGTAGCTTACTATCTCTATCAGCAGGATAGAAACGAGTGAGCAAGCGAGATGTCATCTTCATTCATCATCTTGTATTGCGTTATCTCGTTTACTCTCTCGTTTCTGCCCTGCTTTTAGAGATGATGGTGGGTAAGGCCCCAGTCGACCATCCCAGATACCGCTGGAGCGATGTAGTGCTGATCTGCTAGAGATGGGAGCTGACAACAGGCAGCCATAGCGCGGAATAGAACACTCTGGCGCTCTCTCGTGAGGATGCCAAGATCCACTTCGGTTCGCTGAGCTAGCGGAGTAGCTAGTAAGTATATAAGTACATTTTTCTTATACATGTATAAAGTGGTTAGTTTGCACAGTCACCCTGTGTCTCCGTGATTTAGAGTTTTGCACAGTCGTAAGCGCATAAAGCACTCACTTGCAAGTTTTTATCGAAATCTTGAAGTTCGTCTGCCCATCGCGTTCCTCTTCCTTGCTCTCTGTCTGTACCCATTAGTGGGGACCCAAGAGGTTAAAATGTAGGCCCACCTTTCGGGATGCATTCGGTAGACGTGACCAGCCCAGTTCCATTTCACTCTAGCCGATCTTTCCTCTACAACCACTACGTTAGTGATGGAGCGTAGAGTAGTATTCCTATTTATTTATGAAAACTTATTTGTTCCACAAGTAAAAAATACTTATTACAATTGACTAACTTAATACCAACAGCATTATCTACCATTGGGAGAAACAGAAGCATACGTACGCTCGGAAAACCTTGCATAAGGGTCACTACACACATGACTTGTGGTCCAGGATGTCTTGCCACATTGCCCACATTTACTATATACCTCTATATTCTATCAATATTCGACTCAAAACTTCAAATATATTGGGGTAATATTGCTATTCGTATTACTATTTATTTCACTGCAGAATCACGACGGACTTCTGTTTTCTGAAGTCTGTCTTCGCATAGATAAACATTCAAACAACATGATTGTTATCAAAATGACTTAATTAACAAAACAAAGATGCTCAAAAACTTTTCCGCCTAACCAAGAAATCAATAAGCTCGTTACACAAATTCGGGGCACTCGACCCGCGATGATTCAATTATCGAGAGCAACTCCAAAAGATTTCATTACCCCCCACAGATATCTATGTTTAGGGGCATCACACACGAGTAATTTTTGATAGACGCAAATTCCAATGGTCAAATTACTCGGCACTATCGGTAATATCATAAACACAATTGAATAGCCTTCAAGAGCCTTCTTGCCGTAGTATTGTCTACATCTACACTAATATTATAAAGAGGAAAGATTTGTATTTTTCTGTGTATGTTTGTAATGAATAAACTCAAAAACTACTGTGCCGATTTCAAAAATTCTTTCACCATTGGAAAGCTACATTCACCCTGAGTAACATAGGCTATATACCGCAGGTGGAGCTGCGGGAAACAGCTAGTATTATATAAATTTAAGAGCTGGGCTCTTGTCGGTGGAGCTTTTTCCATTCTGTCCTATCCCCTTGTCAGTTCTTTAATTTTTTAAAACGAAACTACGTTTACTTTTTCGTTAATTTGCTTTATGTAACTGTGCCTTGCTCTACCTGGACCCCTTTTTCCTTTTATCTTTCCTTCTATTATGTTCCTTATTAACTTATCGTGTCGTATCAAATGCCCCAACATGTTTCCTCTTCTGTTTTCGATAGATCTCAAAATGCATTTGTCTTCTCTTACTCTAATTAATACTTCTTCGTTTGTAAAACGTTCTGTCCAGCTTATTTTTATCATTCTACACCAGCACCACATTTTGAATTTGAATTAGGCAATTTGACAGCTAGTGAAACAAAAACCAGTCAAGAGCGTTTTTTTTAAATTTCATCACAGATCAAGAGATACAGACTTGAGACACACGAATAGACAGACGGATAGTGGAGTCTTAGTAATAGGGTCCCGTTTTACCCTTTGAGTCATCATCATAAATTTAAATGCTTGGTCTTGTTGGTGGCGTTTCTTCCATTCACCACTACACTATTTTCTCTAAGTAAGGTAGGTACTCTTTGGTACGGAACCAAAATTACATGCCGTTTAGCAGGTGTGAGGCAACCCTGATTCTCCGAAAAGATCTGCGGCCAGTAATGAAATCTTTGTAGTCTGTATAATAAGGGCACTGGAATAATAAGCTTCTCAGACAATGGGAGACCTCGTGACAAAATGGCGACCCGCCGACAACCGCGAGATAAGACTAACAAGATTACAATACAAATGATTTAGTACCTAAGAAAGCTCTTTGTTGTTGTCTTCTTTGTAGCGATATTTGTTTTTTTTTTTATATTTGTTATTTAAGAGAAGTTTGGTTTTCTCTTACAAGGCCTCCGCATGGGTATGTCGGAAGGTTAATTTGTCTTTGTCTGAGGAGATCACAGAAATAAAATTACGTAAAAGTGCCATATGCGTGCCACAGTTAAGCCTCGCAATATTAAGTCGAGTCTTAACTTGAGAGGCTTACCTGGCCTACACGTGGCACTTGTATATTAATTACTAGCTGTTTCCCGCAGCTCCGCCTGCGTAAAAAAGTAGCCTATGTTTGAGCCCGCGTCTTCAACTATATTCATACCAAATTTCATTAAAATGCGTTTAGCGATTTGGCCGTGAAAGCGTAATTCAGACAGACAGACTTTCGCATTTATAATATTAGTATGGATGACTGTGCAGGAGATTCACCAGGCCTGCAATATCCTAAACAAACTGGTAACAACTAAACAACAATACCGCTAAAACTGCTTCCCATGGGAATCGAACCCACGACCTCAGGGTCTAAGGTAAACGCCTTCACCACTGGACCATGGAGTCAGTCCATTGTTGTTGATGTAAGGTAATATCTATATCTCTCCAAAATAAATGATTCTGATTCTTAGTCGCCTTTTACGTCATCTTCACTGAGGCACAGAATAACAGTACCTACTAACTTAGAGGAGTGTGCCTATTTTTCGCAAATCACCATGACCTTACCGATCCATTAAACGTTCAGCCTTAATGACCCTAATGGACTTATTAATGAATTTTACAAATGGAAATGAAAAATACTTGTAACACACACCTCTGATTTATATCCCTCTAATCTCTAGGGGTTTCGGTTAATTTCCATTTGTTTCCTGTTTGAATCTCCGAAACTCGAAGTAATGAGGGGAATTAGACTTGAATGCGTACATGGGCTTAAACATATTATTTGAATTTTTTTAGATTTAGAATGAATGAATGAATAAATGAACACTTTATTGCGCCATTAACAAACAAAAGAAACACATAGTTAAATCCAATACAACTAAATGTCTTCCAGCCAAACTTAGGGTAGAAATGAGCTGCGGTAAAAAAAAACACTTGCGTCAGCGGCTCAGCAGCGGTGCCGAAAGCTTAAATGTACATGCCTACATTTTAACGCATATAATATACTTACATAAATAAATAATAAGAATAAACTTACAATTAACATACATAAATAAATACTGTCAATAAGTGTACGAAGTTAGTGACAGCCTTATCACAATATAAGAGAGGATTGTTCTACTTCGGAAAGGTAGTGAGACATAACCTGATCTTTAAACACAGTACGTGATACACACAGTATGTAATAGTTTGTGCCTTACGAATGTCTACCGGTAATGCATTCCAAAGTAGGGTAGCCTGAACTGTGAAGGACTTTATATCACAAGGACGAGGACAAGGAATAGAAACGAGAAGAGTGGTCAGAAATCACCAAACGAAGGGAATTAGCGCTACGCACATCGCGGTTTTTGATCTCACTGAGAAATTTAAATCGTTCATTTAGATACAAAGGTGTAAAAGGATTAAACAGAATTGAGTAAAGAAGGAAAAGGATGTGTAAATTACGACGAAGTCTGATGGGGAGCCACTTCAGTTGCCTGCGAAAAGCTGAAATGTGATCATATTTGCGTAAGCCAAATGTGAACCTAATACAAAAATTTTGAAGAAGCTCAAGTTTGGTCAGTTGTTCTTGAGTGAGATCAGGATCTCAGGAGTCATAGGGATAAGATGGAGTAGAGATTGTGCTAGCATGATTTAGATTACTAGTTACATAGTAAAGGTTTGTTGTTTCTGTATTTAATTATAAGCTACAATGTGAAGATAACTAAGAAACTAGGAACTGAGTAAAACTAGTCGTAGTACTTAGTAGGAACTAGAAGAACTAAGTAACAGTTTCATGATAACTAGGATGTAATCTCGTTACTGGTAAGCCTCTTCGTCTATGTATGTTTTTCCTAGTTGCACCCTTAGCTTAAGCTAAAGCCTAGAGTACGCTATAAGTAATGGTCCTAGATTTGGCGCCACTAGTTATTGCAATAGAGCGACTAACGTCTGATCTCCGTAACACTTCTTTACTTCCAAAAAAAACATGACTCTAGGTGTGTTAGTGGCCAACACCGTCAGATTTTTTCAGGCTGTCTACAAACTACCTAACGGCTGCCTTCTATAGATAACAACAGTGACCACGTGTCTTCGGAAACACGGAGAAGCTCGAGATAGAAAATGCCACTAAATGGCGACCACCGAGTAATAGCAAAGGGGAGATGGCATATCGAGAGCTTCGTTTGTGTGAAGCTACGCGGGGCGGAAGGCAGACGTGAAGGGAGCTCGGTTTGGCCGTGGCTCCGCCACTATTGACTACCCTGTACTTACCAATAGATGTCGCTAGCAAATCGAAGATTTCAACATAAAAAAATACATTTGTATTTCTTTATATTACAGATATTTAAATATTAAAAATAGACATATATTTTGTGTAGTATTAAATCAATCAAATAAATTCGAAAATATTTTATTTACTTACGTTTATTGTGATTCCATTACAGTATAGCATTGAAACACCTACAACTGAATGGTTTAAATATTTTGCGAAATATTTTAAGCTAAAACGAAACGTAAATAAGAAAAACATAAGAGCTCGCTCCACGTCACACATCGTTCACAGTTGAACGAAAAATGATGTAAGCTCCGCCCACTTTCGACGTCACTGCGCCAATGACCGTAACGGTCTACCAGTCGATACGCCGTCTCCTCATTATATTTGCTCCATGATGGTGACCAATCCAATACGGGTCGGGTCCCACGCGCATTCGCTACGGAACCGCGCGTCGCGCTCGGCTATCAATCAATCAGTCTTTCAATCTCTTATCTTAGTAAGTATAACATGGAAAAACGAGGAAAATAATGTAAAGTAAATTATGTTCTCACAAAAATAAACGAAGCATTTTATTGGTCAAATAGAGGAAATACGAGAGACGGAAACCAATTGGGTACAACGAAAATAAATAGAAATTGAATTTGCCTTGGTTGAGTAACGCGACGGGGGCACGCTGAACGTATGTGGGCGACATGTGGGCGTGGGCACATATTGATTTATATTAATAATTATATGCGTGAATGTAATAAAACCAATGTAATTTAAATTAAACACGCTATATAAATTTAAAATTTATCGCATTTCATAATTGTTTAATCCTACACCGGGTTGTTTCCAACGAGATCGAATCAGAAATGAGGAGATCCGCAGGAGAACAAAGGTCACCGATATAAACCAGCGAATTAGTTCTTTGATGGGGCACATAGCATGGAGAACCGATGATCGATGGGGCAGAGAGTCAGAAAGTAGACCGTGTGCTGAGCTTTATAGGAAAAATAATTAGAAGCACCTCCTACGAAAGGAGGAGTAATTTTGGGGGATAAAGTAATAAATTTTTTTTGGGGTTCTTGTTGCAGTCTCAAATTTATTTATTTTTTAGTTTTATAATAAATGTTTATTAATTACTAAGGGAAAATAAAACAAAAATCATTGCCGCCTCATATGAATATTAATTTCGCCAAATTGGCTAAGATAGAATTGTCGTGGCCGTAAGAAGCTCGGTCTTCAAAGAAAGGTTCTGGGTTCAAATTCTGGTCTATGTAGTTTTTTTGTTATACTTAGTTTTTATTTGTTTAATATTATTTTTAGGGTAAAACGGGATCCTATCACCATGGGCTCCCATTGTCTTTAAAAAAGAATAAGTTCCCCTATTTGATGTAAGCGGTTATGCGCTTTAAATAGAAAAATCTTTATATTAAGAAAGTACTCATCATCATTTCAGCCGCAGTCATTCTACTGCTGGACATAGGCCTCTCCCAATGATTTCCAAAATGATCGGTTGGCAGCAGTCTGCATCCAGCGTTGGCCTGCTAACTTGGTCATCTGACCATCTGGTCGGTGTCAAGTAAGTACTGATCTCGCTTATTTTTAACGAAATAAAGAACTGATCTTTAAAATACTATTTTATTACGTACCTACCCAAATTCTATCACAAGTAGATTATGTGCTGTATTTAGAATGTTGTTTAAATCTTAAATTATAACTTCAGATGACAGATGGCGTCACAATGTCTTTGTGCGCCCAGGAAAGTTGCCGCGTTTGAATGATGATATTAAATATTTGTATAGCATATTTTTTGTAATCTTTGCTATAACTAAGACTTCGCTGTCCGTCCGTCTATCTGTCACCGGGCTGTATCTCATACATAGGGCGCACTGTAAGTTTCCGGAACTGGCCACTTACATAAACAATATTTAAAAATTTATTGCAACATTTGAAAATAGAACTCTTTGGCTGTAGAATGCAGTTTGTTTCATCTGACTGTCTTTTGTTTTTACCTTGTGGCGCCATTTAAAAAATTGTGTGTCTGCATCAACATGGATTTAACTCGGGAAAATTTTCGTAGTATGATTTTCTACGATTTTAAGTGTAATTTGACAGCTCAACAGAGCATCGCTCGGCTTGAAACAGCTTTTGGCAATGAAGCACCATGCAAGACAACTGTTTATAGCTGGTTTGCAGAATTCAAGCGTGGTCGTATCAATCTCAGTGACGAATCTCGCGATGGTCGGCCGTCCACCGCTGTGACCAACAAAAACATCAATGCTGTGCGCCGCATGATTGAAACAGACAGGCATGTGACCTACCATTAAATTCGCGCATCCTTAGAAATAGACATGAGTCAAATACAATTAATCCTACACAAACATTTGGGTGTGAGAAAGCTGTGCTCGCGGTGGATCCCACACAACTTGACCGAGGCTCAAAAAACGGACCGCGTCACTTGGTGCAGTGCCATGCTTACCAGATTCAACGAAGGTGCATCAAATTTGGTGTGGGGCATAGTAACAGGTGACGAAACATGGATTTATTGCTACGATCCCAAAACAAAGCAGCAATCGAGCGTATGGGTCTTTCAAGATGAGCCGAAACCAACCAAAGTGGCGCGCGTGAAAAGTGCATCTAAGCGGATGATTGCTTCTTTTTTTAATAAAACTGGACAGGTGGCTACTGTTGCTTTAGAGAATCGTCGTACAGTGAATAGTGACTGGTACACGACCATTTGTTTGCCGGAAGTTATTGACGAACTCCGTAAAAATAACCGTAAACGCCGGATCATCCTGCACCACGACAATGCTAGTTCTCACACGGCCAGACAGACAGACTTTTTGAAGGCGAAAAATGTAGAACTCATGAGTCATCCTGCATACAGTCCCGACCTGGCACCTTGTGACTTTTTTCTGTTCCCAAAAATTAAGAACCAATTACGCGGTCAACGATTTTCATCACCAGAAGAGGCTGTCGAGGAGTATGAAAAACACGTTTCAGAGGTCACCACAGAGGAGTGGCACAAAAGTTTTCAAAACTGGTTTCATCGAATGAAAAAGTCCATAGACGCCAAGGGAGATTATTTTGAAAAACAATAAATTAATTTTGTACCTTTAATAGTATTTTTTCATATTCATTCCGGAAACTTATAGTGCGCCCCACGTATGAACCGTAATAGTTGGACAGTTGAAACTATCAAAAATGATGTATTTCTGTTACAGCTGCAACAAAAAATAAGTACTAGAAAACAGAATAAAATAAATATTTAAGTAGGCTGAGCCTACTAGGCTCCCATATCAAACCAAACATTAGATTTTTTTTGCGGTTTTATGGATAATTGCACGGAACCCTTCGTTCGCGAGCCCGACTGACTGAGCGAATGGCTAGTAAATTTATTGCCTGTAACCAAAACAAAAATTCATGAAATTGTTTGAATTTGTGAATCGGTCGTTCAGTCAAAATATTGCGAAATTCAATACCTCCGGCGCCCTTGGGAGCGAGTTAGCCAAATTCGGCGAATCCACATGTAATATTCAGTGAAATATATTCCACTTTGGAAGATAGATCTATGTCAATGTTAGTAATGGTTTTGGTGTTTTAAATAATGTATCCATGAAATGGGTTATGTATTTATTATTCATGTCAATTTGTTTAATGAAAGCAGAAATTACATAGCATTGAGGGAGGAAAGGATCGTTTCTGAATATTTACATTACATTCGTATTTCAAAGCTATTATTTGACTAAGTGAATTAATTGAGAATACTTGTTTTTGATGTAGGGAAAAATAAAAAGAACATATTTGTGTAAAAGAGATAGACCCTCTGTCACGGCTACTTAAACCGCTAAACCGTTTTTGCTGAAATGTGGTATGCATGTCGAGGACCTGGAGTCAAACATAGGCTACTTTTGAACGAAAACAGCTAGTTCCAACACAGAAAAGATATAATAATACTGAAGTAGTTCCACTTATATAAGTATGTACGATAGATACATTTTCATCCAAAAACATGAAATTTTTCTACAGGTAAACGCCAATATAAATCACAAAATCCAATAAAAAAAATATGCCGTTGACAGCGCAGGGTCGCAAACGCTAAACTAATCCTATAGAGCCGCATAAAATTGCGAAGAAAATACAATCGTAAATATTGCATCTACCTTAGGAAAATGCTGTGGAACTTTTTGTGGAATTTGTTTATCCTCCACATAAATAAAGGTTAGGACTGTAATCATTTTGGTTAAACAAATACCCACGTTTAAATGTGAACACGTGTTTTCACTTGTTTTTCCCATTTACCACTTGCTAATAGGGGCTGTTGCCAATAGACACATAGGTATATATGTTGTGAAAAAAAGTAATGTTAGATTTTATGGATGGGCCATTTCCAATTATGTTTATTGAGAAAATGTAAATATTTTTATGTAAATTTCCGTGCTTCGGAAAAACGGCTATTGTTGGTATAAGGCTGTGTCGGATGTCTAACAATACAATTTAATACCCGAATCATGATCCTATTGGCCTGGTTTTCGAAATAGAGTTACAGAGATCAGACGGCACTGAAATGAAAAGCTTTCAGATTTGTAACATACTTTATTGAAAATAATAAACTTCTCTCACGCTTTATGACCGAAAATATTAATATTTAGCGTTACTACTTACATTCATATATTACAGTTAAATATGACTGCAACATTAAAAGCGGTACTTATCAAATAAAATATTTCTACACTTAAGATATCATTAAGTTTAATGGTAAAATACTCAAATGTTTTTCAAGTAATTTAAGGATTGTGCTTAGCTCTTCCTGTCTAGTTAATTTTCAACATACTAGGACCACTTGTATTTTCATGGGATGTTTATATCGTTCAACTTTATCCTACTTAACTTTGGTTGCGTTATATTCCTACCTATATTAATTTGTGTCATTTGGTCTTTATAACTATCGCAATAAAAAAACAAGAACATTAAAATTTTGGAAAAACACAAGATTGCGCGATCTTTTGCTGACGTAATCGCTGGTGTCGTAAGTAAAAACTGCTTGTAAAAGTACGGATAACGTTACCGTGATTACTGAAGACAACCCATTTTCTTACATAACAGCTTACAATTATTGGCACTTCAAATTTACTTAACATTTTGAATCTTATTACAATATTTACATTACAAGCATTTCTAATATTAAGTATGACTCATTGGAACGTTTATAGATTAGGGATTATAATATTGCTCCTAAAATACAATAAAAAAGCTATGGGACTAATACCCATAGGAAACCATAAGATAATTAAACTCAATTTACATTTTTATGTGCGTAGGTACATAAAATAATGTCTAGTCAATACTTTAATCAAATCTTTGTGAAATATCACAGAATCATAACGCATAATCTTCTTATACATAAATCCCTAATTTTTAGGGCTTTCTGCAGTCACGCGGATTTGTGCCCGAATTAAAAATCATGTCATTTAGCAACGGTAACGTTAATTTTACCGTTTGTTTTCTACGTAAGTAACGTTAGGAATACCGTTACAAACTAATTTGGTAAAAATTTGGTAACGTCGACCAAATTTTCAACGGTGAAACCAACCCTGTTTTGGAATCCGTAGGTATTTTAAGTCTGTTGCGGCCCATGATTGCGGCTAACTATATTAAAGTATTTCACATGGGTACCTTCCTATAATACGTATAGCTTGGCAAAGAAGTTAAGTATTATTAAATTAAACTATTTTAATACGGTTTTATCGCGTTTATTACTTATTTATTTACACCTGACGTTTCAAACACTTTACAGCGTTCATGGTCGCAGGCAGACTAAGTTAAAATTTGTCTTTGATGTCATAAGATTACAAACTACCGCCTGAAATTTTATTGGGAACTATTCTGATTCACGCAGTATTTGAAATTTGATAATTTTGATAATCCTCAAGTCCTTGCAAAGGAAAACAGATTCATTCCAAAGATGTTACGTGAAGCTATTGAAATTAAAAAACATCCTAATTTCAATAGAGAGGATGGATGGCAGGTACCGCCAGCTTGGGACCCAGTCATTAACTTAATAAAATCGCAGACTGCAAGACTCTTAGATACTGTAAGCCAATACTGCGTGAATCAGAATAGTTCCCAATAAAATTTCAGGCGGTAGTTTGTAATCTTATGACATCAAAGACAAATTTTAACTTAGTCTGCCTGCGACCATGAACGCTGTAAAGTGTTTGAAACGTCAGGTGTAAATAAATAAGTAATAAACGCGATAAAACCGTATTAAAATAGTTTAATTTAATGAATAAAAATCGCGAAAACTTAAGAAATCATTAAGTTCAGTATTAGTTCGGTCCTTATACCTAATCAATAATAAGTACATAATTTTAATTTGCCTCAAGTAAAATATGAATCAAAACTTCTATTTATATAAATTGTTCACATTTTGCCAAGCTTACCGATAAATTTGTAAGTTATACCTAAATGTCTAAACAACGACGCAAGGCACTGCCTTAAGATTATCTAATTACTTATTAACATCGTTAACAACAAATATTAATATTGTTAAGTACCAAATGCAAATAAAAATTGAAAATAAAGCAAACCGACAATCGTCGTCTAAATAGGTAGGTGTGACAGAGACAACGCTCTACAAAACCGAAAAGGCGATGTGCAATATTTATCACAGAGCAAATGCTAGTAACCCACCATATAATTAAAATGGTGGGTTACCATCATTTCTTAATAAAGCGTGATGTCATTACATCTCGTATTGCGCCATCTAGCTTACTCACTCGATGCAATTAAGAGTCGATAGTAAGCCCTTTGATTACAATACTTTTTGAGTGCACAATTTGTGTGAAGTAAAGTTTAGAAACTAGCAACTGTTATACATAGATCTATTGTATTTTATTTTCAAGGACCTACCTACACATTTTTTATTTAATAAAAAACATTGCAACATAATTATTTTTTGTTGTCAGTTATTAAAATAAAAAAAAAATTCAAACCGGAGGTTAATAAAAAAATTACAATTAAAATCGAAGTTTTTATTATACAGGAATCCGACGTGCAACTGAGTATTTATATTTTGCATATAAACATACGTACATTACTTATAATTGTAGACTTTTGTTGTTCAAAAATGACACAATAATAATAAATCATTTCTCATTTTAATTATACTATTCTGTTTTGCTATTGCTATTGTAAAACTGAAGATTTATGGAGTGAGCAATAAAAAACCAAATAATTTTATTTACATTTTATCGTTATTGATTATACTCATTTCAGTTATCAAGCTGAGTATTCTATACTTTTACATAAAGTTAAAATCAGACGTTATTAAAAAAATATTGCTGAATACATTATTTTTGAGTTCCTTAATTTGCATGATATATTCACAAAATATAATCCATCGTATTAAAGCGTAGTTCATTTAAAACTAACCATAAAGTTACACACTAAACTTTATGGTCACTATAGTTAGTTATTCAGTCAAAGAATTGCGTGTTAAAAGAACGTGTTCTATTTTTTAATAGTGTTATAATTAATATTATGTCTTCATAGCTTAATAAAATAGTGGTACTTTGTATGCTTTTAGTTTTGAAAAATCCGTAACGCGAACAACAAAGTAGCTTTTACTAAAAGTCAAGAGCGATCATAAAGTTTAATGATTATTTGTACAGTCATACCTATCTATCATGTTTTGCGTTACAATTTCATATTTTCCGAATACTAGTAATTGCGCAAGCTCGTCCTCGGAACAATTTAAACAATTCCAAAGCATGTAAATATTATATTTAAAACAATTTTACTTACTTCGTCACTCATTAAGTCCGCGTCACTACTCGAGCACTAAATTACAATATTGCACCAAAAATTACCGTCGAAAGAGCGCTATAGTGGCGTTTCATCACCAGATTCACTATAAGGCAGTCTGACTACCTTAGCTCCAGATAAAACGCCTACTCCTTCCAAACACGATCTTCTATTTGCCAGAACATCTCTTAAAAACGCTCTTCTTGGCCCTGCTAAGTCAGTACCTGTAATAGATCTAGTCAATTTTCTTAGTGCAGGCAGTCTTAATGCTTCTTCGTACGAAGGCGGTTCATCAGTTGGGGTAGTCTGCGCACGACCACCAAAAGGATCTCGAGAGCAAGTTGGTGAAAGTTCACTAGAATAATATAGAGTGCTTTCACCTTCTCTTCTACTCCCATCAGGCATCGGTTGGTAATTGACTGGATTTGGAGTTCTAAACTCCTCTAAAATTTGTCTGGCACTTCTGGTTGTAGTTAACACTCCTGCCCATGATCTTCTATTCTGCTGTTTGGCTTCATTTGTTCTAGCGCTAGAGGAAATGCTGTTACTAGAATGTGTTGCGGCTATAGTGACTCTCTGTCTACTTGTAGGTTCATCGAAAGATGCTGCTTTTATTGTTGCTCTAGGTCTTTGTACTTCTACGTCTACTTGAACTCCAGTGGTGGCAGTTTCAGTTGGTTCTTCTCTTAAGGCGGCGTCGATCCGCATTGCTTCTGAATAAGACGGAACTAAGGCACAATTGCCTCTAATGGCGGCGAATAATTCTAGGCTATCCACAGTAGATGCGTGGGAGAGAGGAAGGGTTCTGGGTGGACGGGGAACTGAACAAAGGACGGCACTTTGCTCATCAGCGAGAGCCCAGGCGTAGTTGGTGGCTGTCACTGGCGGGAGGCTATCTGAGAGATGGGTGTCCAGATCCAGTTGCCTACTAGGATCTAGCTCATAATTTGTTCCAAATATTTTGGTTATCTGAAACAAAGATGACTTTTTTCACAATGTTACTGACGAAATAAATTTAAAGATTTAGTATTCATCAAATCCTTAACTCTATATGTGGGAATCGAGACTTTATTTCAGTAAAATTACGATAAAACTTCAATAAGTAGTCGATAATAGTGTTAAGAATTATATAAACTTTAATGGTTATTTAGACGCATTACGACATTTGTGCCATAACAATACTCACCGTATAGTGTACATAAGCTGTATTACATTCTATAAGGATACGAAGGGGCCAGGATAGAAGAAGGCAGGATAGCGTCCAGAAAAGCAGCTGTGACGAATACCACGGACATCGATCAGCCTCTCTGAAACAAACAAAGGAAGTGGACATTGTACAAAATAGTTATACGTACTAGCTTATTACATCGTCTAGAAAGCCCAGAAACGACATATATATTCGCATATTTTTTACCCACAATAATATTATTACAAGTTATTTACATAATGGCCTGTATGATTATATATAAATCACCTGTAAGCCACCATATACTCCTTAAACGAGCTGACTCCTATGAGGTCGAGGCCTTCCCGCATTTCCATGAAGTCATCAAAACGCTCGTGCTCAGCAAAGAACCTGGATCTTTGATCTTCGAACTCTGAAACAAGTTTTAATATTAATCCTGTTCCAAGTAATTTCAATGCGATCTTGTTTCGTTGGTCGTGAAATCGATTAATTGGTCTATTTTAACGTAGCTCGAGGCAGATTGTGTTGAATCAAGAGGCCTTCTGACTCCGTTTGATGAACTTATGGATTACCCTGTGATGTGAATAAATGATATATATTTAACATCTGCTGTAGGGCATTGGCATTATAAAATTGCAGGTCTAATGACTCATTTATTCTTCTAAACGTACCTAAAGCCTGAAGATGAGAACTCAATGTTGTAGATAAAAACATGGCTTAAGAACCTCTGCACGATGTTTGTCCGTGAAACAAAAAGTTAATAATGCCGAAAAAAAAAAATTACGAGATTCTAGAAATGTGTTTCATCATCGAAATAATAAATAATAATATATTCAATGAACTTACCACTAGCAGCCTCAATGTTGGCAAACGCGAAACCCTTGCTGAAGCGGACTTTGGTGATAGGAGTCTTCGTATCCAGCACCAGGTTTCTGGAAGCGTCACGTTGTCCACAACAAGCGTGGGCAAAGGAAGTGCTCGCACTGTGGGTGTTTACCCTCTCGTAGTATACCTAAACATACATACAATTAATTACGCCTGTTTCACACATGGGTGGGATTTAAAATAAATCTAAAGACTTTACACAAAACATGTTCTAGTATTATTTTGGCCTATACCAATGGGGCAGTAAGGTTCTCAAATAGCGACAGACTGGCAAGCGAAGCGCAATCATGAGTGTTTATCTGAAGCAGGTCGCAGGCAATCGCTGGATGTAGGCCGTTTCTGAACTGTCATTTGGGAAACCCTTGGCTTATTTCTAACAGGTGAAGTAATAAAGATCAGTGGACTGATATCGGCTGAAATTATGATAAATAAGAACCTCTTCGATTATACTTGTATCTCCGTTTTTCAACTATGATGCCCAAATAGCATCGAATGAATGAATGAAACTTATTATTACTACTACTTTACTTATATTTTAATTATTATTTCTTTATTTTTTATTAAACTATTGAGTATTATCATTGGATAATGCCAGAGCTACCCAGACTCAGATACGTCAGAGTTATAACGCCTTATTGCTTTGAGGGTTAACACTGCAACAGAATTATGACTTCAAAATGAACTCCTCGTATAACTCTCACCACAAAATCTACAAATATAAGCACAACATTCAATTTCCGTATGAATAGTAAATTGAGACGAGCGAATCGAGCCTGCAGCAATCAAATTAGCCCACGGCTCCAGGATACACAACTCGTTCGTGATAGTAACCGAATGAACTATGTAGTGCAAATGTTTTTCTAACCTACCTAACGAGATGTGGTTATTAAGACTGTTATCTTTAGGAATTAAATCATATTCCGTAATTAAGTTTTTGGAAACCAATAATAGGACTAACGTAATATATATATTTAAACTTTAATGCAGTTAACAGTAATGGTTGTTTTGTTATGTTCTTTCATTTCTCACCTATCTAATGTTTATTTGGGTTGCGTGTTAATCTGGCCTCGGCTATTCTGTTTTTCCTTTAGTATTGATGTTAGTATTACTACTAATATTTGATAAAAGCTCGGTATTTTGTTTCATTAATAATTTCAAGCTAAATAAATAAAAAAAAACAGTATAAATACACATTTATAAGTAACCAACAAACCGGCACTTGTTTTGTGTATGTAAAAATTAAATAAAACTATTAATTCAACCACTGAAAACGGTGAATAAATTGCTCTTATAAAAGCTCCAGTATTTTTGGTGCGCCACAATTTTGTCAGCGTTGTACAGCGGCACCATAGAGTTAGAATAACTTTGTTATTCTGGATAGAGCACTTTTTGTCTAGTAAAACATGAAGACTCTTTGTTCTGGAATAATCTGTAAAAGTGCATTTAAATAGACTGCTGCCAACCGATCATTTCGGAAATCATTGGGAGAGGCCTATGTCCAGCAGTGGATTGACTGCGGCTAAAATGATGATGATGATGATGATATTTAAGAAATTCCTGTATTTCAAACTATATATTTTAAGAAAATTCCAGCTAATTAGATACACGGCTTTAAGCAACCATTACTAGGCAACTGATCTAAATTGCCTTAAATTAAAACAAGATAACGGTAGTTTTAGAAACTAAAACTGATTGCATTTCGGGGCAATTTGAAATTGAAAAAACCCGAAAAATCCGCCATTTTATTATTTTTATTATAATGTACCCAGTGTCACTCGCACAGTAAATACGAATCTAAAGACCTCTCAAGCTAAAATCCATCGAGCCGTTCAGGTGCTAAACAATTATACATACAAACATACATACATACAAACTCTCGAAAAACAAACCCTACTTAGAATGATCTTAATTTATTTATACCGAATGAGTTATATAGTCAATTCACTCCCTGTTGTCAGAGTTTTTCGGAACCTCCTATCGGCCTCTGATGATTCAAGGATCTTGAATCTGTACATATAATATAATAAAGTTGAAGAGTTTGTTCGTTTGAACGAGCTAATTTCAGGAATCATTGAATCTATTTAAAAAAATATTTCAGTGTTGGATTTATCGAGGAAAGCTATAGGCTAGGACGAAGTCGAGACGGGCTGCTAGTAATAATATTATAAGGCTGAAGAGTTTGTTTGTTTGAAGGCGCAAATTTCATGGTCCGATTTGAAAGCTTATCTACGCTACTACCGATTCTTATTTCTGTCGTCCCACCAGTCGCGCGGGTTTCGCGGACCTGTGTTTAAGACCTGTGTAATGGTGTATGCGAGAGACAAACATACATACTAAATTAGTAAGAATTGGGACATTTTCTTCTTGCTTATAAAAGAGGAGTCGTGCCTCGCCGTTGCTTGACACGCGCGTTTACGGATACGCAGGCCGCACTCGGCTATCGATCTCCTAAATTCTTCATTCAATCAACTAATCTTGTTAATGTCCTATACTTTAAAGGCATGGATAACTTTCACAGCATATACCTGAGTAGTGGTGTATGCGTCGCCGTTCCGATACCTCGTGACCTGCCTCTTCCTTCGCACGTAGTGATAACATATCGCCTTCCACCTGCGAAGGAAACATTAAAATTTATTACATAACCCTTATTTAATATTATATCTCTGTGGTTCAGTGGTTAAGTCGTCGGGGACCCAGAAGTCGTGTGTTATACTCATCATCTTAGCTCCTTCCCGGTTTCATCCTCAGCTGTTTGTTTCGGAGCCCAGGCTCCGCTTTCTAACTCTTATACACTAGTAGGTAAGTATATTATATTTGAGAAATTAAAATTGTGCATATAATACCTTTATACTTTCGACGTTCCGTGACCACGGCTGTTGTAACACGGTTGAAACGTCGGAAACATAAAGGTATTATACTCAATTAATTTAATTAATCCTGTAACTTTATATTTAAGTATGCAGTGTGTTAGTTTCTAAGTTTTATATATTTAAACATTTTCTATAAACATGTTTATCGTGTCTATGGCACAGTCACAAACTTCTATAATGATCTTCAGAATCTATTCAGTATTTCAACATAACCCGAATTACGTAAGCGGCAAATCATGCCCCTATTTCAAAAAGCAATTTGGTAACTTCATTACATTGCCTTTAGAAATTCATGATATGAGTTAAGACACAGTCAAACATATTCTTTACGTCGTTAAGTGACATTTTGAATGTTTCTTGTAAAAATTATATGAACATCAATCGTAGCTGCTTAAATTACGACTGCTACTAAAGCAGCTTACTAAACCATAGTTTGGTCTGATTGCAATTTTAATAGCTTAACTTTCTTAACCTCTTCCACGCTTTGGAAGATACGTTAAGCAGTTAGAATTCGCTAGATAGCAGTCTATGGGCCTGAATTAATTAATTGGAATTAATTTAGAAAAATAATAATAGCCATTTCGACTCGAAAGAAGAAAAAGATGGAAAGCCTGAAAACTGACAGTGTTGACCACTAACACACACCAAACTTTGGCTACGGGCCCACGGCATCGTATCTGCTTAAGAATAAACTAAGTAAGTTTGCCATGTAATTACTTAAACTTTTAGTAACTGAGCACTGCACGCAACTTGCAAGTTGATTTCCTAACAGAAACGTTAGCTGCAATGAGCGATAATATACAAGTAACCTACATTAATTGAGGTCGAAGTTTGTCGAAACATTATCAATTAAACTATAAGGATTTCCTGTTTTCACTGGATATGAAATAAAAAGGTTTTCAATTTTTTTCGCTTTCAAAATTTATAACTGAGTCGAGAGTTGATAAAGGCACATTTATTTTCATTCATTCATTCATTCATACATATTTATAACTAGCTGTTTCCCGCAGCTCCACCTGCGGTATATAGCCTATGTTACTCAGGGTGAATGTAGCTTTCCAATGGAAAGCTTTTCTTTTGAAATCGGCACAGTAGTTTTTGAGTTTATTTATTACAAACATACACACCAAAATACAAATCTTTCCTCTTTATAATATTAGTATAGATGTGCTTTGCTATGGCTAATAAAATGTTATTTTTAAATTGCTACTACAAAAAAATTATTCAGCTTTTCCCATTCCTATTGTGTCCATTAGTATCTGTGTATTTCAAACTGGCAAATGCCAGTTAAGGCAGTTTAATGATAGCGACTTACCGCGGTGCCTTCTGAAGTACGGATGATGTCAAAATAGAACACTCACGATCGTTACTAACACACATGCCCCGCTAGTTTATGAGACTCCTCTGTCGCTAGTGGCGACATATCACAATTTCCTTTTTGTACAGAATTAATAGAGCTAGTCTATTCCTATTCAAACATAGCACCGTAATTGAATTAAAATAGTTAAATTTTTATGCTACTCCACGAATTGTAGGATACTCATTTTTATTCAGAGCTTAAAATTCATCTGCAAACGGCTATAAAACGAGAGTTGCCACATTTTACGACGGATTTCACTTTATTCTTTTGATGTGAATAAAACAATCTGATGATTTTGGGTAGAAATGCTGACTATGTTAGTTTTACGTTTTGTTTGTGCTCATATTATAACATAATATACATCTCGTACATACGCAAACCACAAAAAATGTGTGGGGTTAACGTCTTCAGTAAAGAGTAAATGAGGCGAATGACTAATTGCGATGACCATACGAAGTATTATCCCAAGGGAAATTGAGGAGAGAGGAGATGAGGGTGCAAAATTTAAATTACAACATCGTTTACAATATGTAAAGGCTTATTTCTAAGTAATCCTTTCCAGCCAACCTTTGGGTAGTGACATACAGTGATGTTCATTTAAGTACCTAGAACTTGATTTCATGCAGTGCTTTTGACAAGATTAATAGTGCAAATGCTATTAGGTATTTTGCCATGCGGCTCCCACGGCCATCTTGTATACAATACAATACAATATAACTTTATTGCCCACATCTGGGAAATCACAAAACTGAAATATAACATTGTTAACAATATGGAGTAAAGGCGGACTTATTGCTAAGCAATCTCTTCCAGCCAACCTTTGTACAGTAAGAGAACATTATGTAAGGGTGGGCCCAGTAGAATTAAAAATAATGTCTACTGTATAGATAAATCAACACAGACACAGATATAATTTGAAGAGGGAGAAGTAAAGATTGTGCTAGCGAAATTTTGGTTTCTATAGGTAAAAAGTTTTTTAACCTAGTAAGTGATCCCGCCGAAGCAAAAATCTACCAGACGGATCCTAACTATGCTGTGGCAACATTTTATCAGATACATTAGGTACAGAAGCATAACGAAGGCAATGGGCATTTAGTTATACCTTACGTCCCATGAAGGAATTGAAAGAAATTCTTACGAGACCCTTGGCTTAGCAGTCCTCATGACATGGACCCTGGCATTGACAGCAGCTACATCGACTCTCCATGCCAACTGAATCCTGGCCGTGCTGTGATAACATTCTACCAGATAAACCAGGCACAGCAGCATGACGAAAGCAATGGGTATTTAGCCATACCTCACGCATGAAGGAATTGAAAGATGTTCTTACCAGACCCTTGGCGTGGCCGTCCTCATCGCATGAACCCTGGCATTGACAGCAGCCACATCCACTCTCCGTGCCAGCTGAATCCTGGCCGTGCTGTGGTAACATTCCACCAGATAAACCAGGTACAGCAGCATGACGAAGGCAATAGGGATGTAAGCGTAGCCAACGTCGCATGGCGACTGTCTGACTGTCCTCTTGATAGGCGTTCTGAGGAAGACGAAACTGTTTTAGATGTTAGTACATATCGAGACACTCTCATCATTTAGTTTTTTCCGGTGGCATCTTAATTCTTATTTATCTTAGTCCAGGAATATTTGCAAACTGTCATAAGAAAACGACCGCTTTTTCAGTTTTTAGGTCACAACAGACATATTAATTTGGAAAGGGATCGTCTGCGTATCGCTTTTCGCACGTAACCAAAGCGTATTAGCAGCTCCTTTACGTCAACTCCGCTACGGCTAGGCGACACCGCGCTTACGGCCCGCCGACCGCTGGCTGGCCTGGGTGTCAATTCCGCTAATAAACTTTAAAATACCATTGCACTGATATTCAATTACGATAAGTACATTTTTGATATGCTTACCTAATATAGGTATTCTGGTTACCCCATTTTGAATCTCAATTTAATTGCAACTAAAACGTAATTGAATGGTAATAGTAGAAAAAAAAAAAATATAATAAATAACGGAGTACGGATTATTGAAAGAATTGATGATTTTTTGATTAGCATAATTTTCCAGTTGCAGTTCAATGACATATGCAATGGAATACGATTAGTTTTAAAATTAATAACAGAATACCAGAAACGTCAAAAGTTGTCACTACGATCCACTACATAAAATAAGAGAATTGACACCCTTGTTGGCACCAGATCAGTTTGAATAGTCAATCAGTGGACGAAGACGTGAGTTCGGGTACGAAGAGACGTAAGCGCGGGGACGACGAGCCGTAAGCGCGGGAACTGCAAGTTGACCACGAGCCGCATCACGGTTCGGAGCCTGTTCCGAGGCGTGACTATTACGTTACGATTCCGATTAGTGTGCCTTGCAGTAGGGGTTGATACGGTGACGATACCCTTCTGAGTTGATATGTGTGCTGTGACCATTAACCAGCAGCCCATCAAGGAGGCAAAAAAGAAGGCAAGAAGCATATAGGAGGAAGTAAAGAATAATGGCTGAGTTATATCAGACAGCAAAAGCAATACAGGAATCGCCAGCGTAGAACAATTGTTTCGATTGGTAGGGAATAGACACGAAAAGAGAAATTTGGGATATCTCTTTGTTAGGCAATTGGGCGTCCTTCTCTTCCACTGCGAATAAAACAGCCACCTATCAAAAAGAACCAAACAAATAACCTAACGTTTCATTTATTTTACGTCTCACACAGACAATATTACGCGACAATTACGTAATATTAGGATTTTATTGTTCCCTCCGGTAGCTTTGGACTAATAATTTCCTCGCAACAATTCAAGCAAATTAGATACCTTTAGGTACTCCCTCTATGATGTAATCACAGAAAGTTACAAGTTACTAGGTATATTGCGGCGAGTCGGCGAACGCGATCCGAGTGGCAATAATAATTGGATGCCGGAATAATAGTGTTTCCGTAAACCACAATCCATATTGGCAAATTACTTGAATTGTTCACATTAAATTTTTATTGGATTTTCTCTTGACTATAATTGGGGAAGCTATGTATATTTTGTAGTTAAAAACTCCGCTAAACAAATAAAAATTTTAAATCGTAGACATTGCCTTTTATAATGACTTTTTAAATTTGTCGTCCACTGTAAGTGCCAGATAGCTAGACCATCGCTTGTTTTTATACTAACTCATGCATTGATTAATTTAAGATTTACATAAAAAAACCCAGGTATTTAGTACCCTAAAATATAGTGCTTCGGGGTGGCAGTGCTGGGCAAAAGCCACTCTGGTTTTCTTCCACACACCTCTTTCCAATGTGTGGTTGATCCACTTTTAAATTAACAGACAAGGTTTATGTCTAGAAGGACATCCTGGAACTAAAATGATGATGTTCTGATACACGGAGCCCAGGCAGCCGGTGATTATGAGGGTTAGCAGGAAGCACTTCCAGTCCAGTTGCCCTCGCGACGAAGCACCCCAACTGAAATGATGATGATCTGATACTCACGAGTCCAAATCGATGACGTCACGATCTATCTCCGCCGTGTTGCACCAAACCACGGAACCTAGGCAGCCGGTGATCATCAGGGTCAGCAGGAAGCACTTCCAGTTGCCCTCGCGACGAAGCACTCCACCCAGGCTCTGTTGGCGTGGACGCTGGAACAAGGGAAAAATAAATAAATACATATGAAAAATTAAAAAGGATTGAGATCGATTTTTATCCCTGGTGCTTAGTATTACATCCTAGGACGCGAACATTTTTTTTTTTGGAATGGACCCTCACCCATAAAGCACAATTAAGTACGCCGCTCTTGAATGTAGACCTAGGAAACCTTTATTTTAGACTTTTCTACAAAGGTTGGCTAGGAGAAGGAAGAAATGAATAAATGATTTATTTCTGCCGCCGATCGCGCTAAACCAAACACAAACACACTACCAAAACCAAAACACAACCGCGATTTTTGAGTATGTAAAACCAGCGAGTCGATTTCACTATTATGTCGAATGAAATCATTGGAAATTAAATTAATATCACGGATTTGCATTTTTAAAAATATCATGTCATTGTTCGGTTTTGGAAATACGTTAATGTGTTCAACAGTTTGCACAGTTGGCCCCTTGGCATTGAGAAATGAACGCCATTTGTAAGAATGCCGTTCCTTTCTCAATGCCCCCTGGTGATTATATCATAACAGTCTAGGCTTTGAGTTGACACAGGATGTTGTGCACTTAAGATATGATGAGCGTTAAAATGCTAAAATACCACTAGCCCATGTCGAATAACTGTCATGGTAAAAAACATTGAAAAAACCTTTTCAGAATACATTGCTTTTCGTCCATCTGATTATGTTCTCAAGAACACTCATTGAGATGGTTTATCCTTGAACTTTTATAGCGTCATTTGTAATCGTAAATTGTGGGATAGACATTATGTTCAGTCACGAAGATAGACCGAGAGTAAGAGGCTGTTTGCTTTTTAAATATTATTTTTGTAATGAAAATTCAGCGGTCTGGCTTTCTTTTGGCCAAGGCTCGTGAGCAGTTAACTGAACAGAGAGATAGAGATAATACTTAAGTAAATTCTTTATGTAATCTGAATTGTGAATGTCTCGATGTTTCCCCTGCTCCCTGCATCATGGATCTCACAACAGTCCTTCTCAGAACTCCTCAAAATCAAACAGTACTTCTTAGGGCTACTCTATGAATATGTATTTGTTTAGAAAATTGTTACATAGTTGTTTAATAGATGGCGCTAGTGTCAACATACTATGCGCTATGGTTTTGTTTATGAGAAGATGCAAGACTAACATAATAATTTAATAAACACTTTCATTGCAAATAAACTATTTCTTTCTTTCTTTCTTTCTTTCTTGTTACGGGCCGTATAGTTTTTAATATCACCTACCGTTCGTTATACATTGGTCCTACGGAGTCGTATGTAGTTAGTTTTAGTGTGAGTGAGTGTTTAGTGTACAGTGGATCTAAAATGGCCACTTTGCACGAATTACAATATGATCATATTATGAATCATTGCAAATCTTAAAATAGCCACATTTTGGCAGTTCATGAAATGATTCATTTCATGGCAATTCTGCTGTTTGACGGAAAGTCGCAAAATGGCTTACTTTTCGTGAATTGCTTGTGAATTGCTTTACCTTATTGCCAGGCGTAAAAATAATTTTTATTTTTGCATAGCGTGCGTACTTTTACCATTTTTTTAGTTAAATAAGTTTTTCTAACCAATAATGTTGATTTACCATCATTAATTTACTGTAGAATTATAAATATCAATAAAAATATTAAAATTTTAAAATCTATTTTTATTTTATTAATATAGCAATACTCAAACGAGAAGTGATTCAAGAAATGAATCACGAAATGAATTGAATTAGAGTTGAAACGTCAATGTCAAAATTTGCAGAATTGCTAAGCTTCGCAATTCACGAAATGATTCGTTTTGATGAATTGCTCAAAGTGGCCATTTTAGACCTGCTGGTAGCAATGTATGGATCGTACATGATAATGTTACCTCAGTGAAATCGTGATAAGGATTGCAGTGTTGTGTTGTTGGACGTTGTACGGGTACCGTGAGTATTAGATATAAGCAAATTGAACATTAAAAAATAAAAAGTTGACTTTATGGTGTGAACATTAAAAATAATAAAATAAAAAAAAATAAAAAACATATTTGACAGTTCGACTCTTAAGTGAATTTGGTTGAGGTTATCTGGACTTGTGATAATTTTAGAACTTTAACTTTGAACAATTTAGTGTAACAATAGTGATAAAATTCAAGCTATTTAGTTTAAAAAGTTAAAAACATGGAAGGCGTTCAGCAAACTCAGTTAGAAACATATGAACAAATCAAAAAATTATCAGTAAATTTCAAAAAGAGTCCCAAAGATAGATTGACGCGTGCATACTTAGATGGCAAAGTAAACATGATTTGTTAGTAGCAGCTTCTAAGGAAGAGAAAGCGGATCTTATTTATTTCAAACACGAATTGTATGACAACTGTTTAGACTTATACTTAGAGTTGAAGACTACGATTAAAGAAATATTGAATGCATTAAATGTTAAAACCACAGTAATTTCCATGGAGTCCTCAGACATAGTACAATCTACACAACCTATAGCCAAGCTACCACCTATTCAGTTACCCAAGTTTTCAGGAGATTATAGGGATTGGTTGTCATTTCAAGATTTGTTTATGTCACTAGTTCACTCAAATCCTACACTTAGCAAAGTACCTAAATAAATGCCAATATTTAAAGTCAAGTTTGCAAGGGGAAGCAGAGAATTTAGTAAAGCAGATTTCAATAACAGAAACGAATTATGATATTATGTGGGACATTCTTCAGAAACGATACAACAACCGTCGAAACATTGTCAATGCTTTCATAGGTAAACTTTTAAATCAAAAGAGGATAACTAACGAGTCACCTAAAGCAATTAAGGATTTACTGGACATCACATCTGAATGTTTAATATCTCTGAAAGCAATAGATATTCCTACCGACCATTGGGATGACATAGTAGTATATATAATTATTCAAAAGCTGGATAGTGAATCACACAAATTATTTGAACAGCGTATAGAAAATATAGATAAACTTCCCACATGGAAAGACCTGTCAGATTTCTTAAACTTTAGATTTAGAACATTAGAAGCAGTTAAATATAAAGACACACAATCACACCCTAGAGCAACGACAACAACTGTTAAGACATTCACTGCATGCGTAACATCCAACACAAAGTGCCTTTACTGTGACGAAGAACATAGAATTTATTCATGCAAACAATTTTGTGAACTTGATGTAAATGAACGTCAAAACTACGTACAGAAAAATAACATTTGCTTCAATTGTCTTAGAAAAGGGCACTCCGTGAAAAATTGCACACAATCAACTTGCCGAAAATGTGGTCGCAAACATCATAGTTTATTACATGGATATAGTGTGCCATCAACTAATACAACCTCAAACCACTCACAAACCTCACAAGAACCAAAGAGCACGTCAACATGGCGACGGTAGAAGGAACAAATAGTATCACCCTAACAACCTCCAATAGTAATTCTGCAGTCATCCTAGCCACAGCACTCATCACAATCAAGTCAAAGAAGAACAATAGCATTCACACTCTTCGGGCACTAGTTGATCAAGGCTCACAAGCCTCCTTAATCACCGAAGGGACGTGTAGAGGGCTGGGACTCAAAGGGACACCTATTCAAGGAAACATAGTGGGAATTAGTTCAGAAAAGACACTCACCAAGGCAATAGTAGAGTTTGAGATCATGTCGAGACACAACCCAAATGTCAAAGTCAAAGTTACCGCATATGTATTGAAGTCCTTAACGTCATACATACCACAACAAGCTCAAGCAGTCGATTGGCCACAACTCAATAGGTTACCACTAGCAGACCACACATTCACTCAGCCAGGTCGCGTTGATATTCTCTTAGGTGCAGATATATTCGCTGACATTATTCAACAAGGTGTGATGGTTTATAGAAATGATAATAGTTCACTTGTGGCTCAAGAGACTTCACTAGGTTGGTTGGTTTCCGGAAGTAATAATAAACACAACAACCAGCAGACAAAAGTATTCACTCATCATGTAAAACTAGAAATAGACACGACGCTTCGTAGATTCTGGGAACTCGAAGAACCGGTACCTGGAAAAAAGATAATGTTAAATGATGAGATTAAATGTGAAGAACATTATAGAAAAACACACAAAAGAACAATAGATGGAAGATATGAAGTACAATTACCTTTTGCAGTTTATCCTCCTAATATTGGTGAGTCAGCATCTATAGCACTCAAAAGACTAACCACTGTTGAACAAAAGATCAAAAAGAATCCAGACTTGCAACATAGATATAATGATTTCATGAAAGACTATCTAGATCAACATCACATGGAACCTGTATCATCCAATAGTAAATCGAATAACAATGTCTGTTACTTACCCCATCATGCTGTGATTAATGAGCAGCATGATGGGGTAAGTAACAGACATGAGTGTTGGATCACTACCAAACTGCGAGTTGTTTATGATGCTTCAGCAAAAACCAGCAATGGAAAGAGTCTAAATGATAACCTATTAACAGGACCACCCCTGCTACGGGATCTAAGAGATATAACTTTGAGATGGAGAAGACACGCTATAGTTTTAGTTGGAGATATACGACAGATGTATAGACAAATTAATGTTGAGGAGAACCATAGAGACTATCAACGTATTTTATGGAGATTTAATTTAGATGAACCTATAAAACACTTTAGATTGACCACTGTTACATATGGTACATCTTGTGCGCCATATTTAGCCATCAAAACTTTAAAACAGATAGCTGAGGATGAAAGTAATAATTTCTCTGATAATGTCATAGACTGCCTCTCACAAGACTTCTATATGGATGACCTACTCACAGGAACACCCACCATCGATAAAACTATAAAATTACAAAGAGAAATAAAAGAACTTTTAGGTAAAGGTGGATTCTTACTTCATAAGTGGGCTTCAAATAGTACGTTAATAGAAAACTCAGAAGATACAAATCGAAAGATATTGGGAATAGAATGGAATAATCAGTCTGACAAATTTGACCTTACCTTTGATATTAGAAATAGTAACGAAAAACCAACAAAACAAACTTGAGAGACATTGCACGTCTTTACGATCCATCAGGATGGTTAGCACCCATAGTAGTTAGAGCCAAGGTCTTCTTGCAAAAACTATGGACAGAAGGTCTTGATTGGGATGATCAACTTCCACAGACTTTAGAAATAGAGTGGCTAACCTTTAGACAAAACTTATGTAACATGCCAACTATAGAACTAGACAGATGGATAGGAATGACAGACAATCTGATTAAAATAGAAATCCACGGATTTTCAGATGCTTCTGATGTCGCCTACTCAGCTGTGGTGTATTGTCGTACTATACTACCTAACCACATCAAGGTTACTATGATCGAAGCTAAAACCAAAGTAGCCCCTGTAAAAAAGATATCAACACCCAGATTAGAACTTTGTGGAGCGGTGTTACTAGCAAAATTACTAGATAGAATCAAGACTGTACTGAATATACATATAGAAAATGTTTACGCGTGGACAGATGCAACAATCGTATTAGCATGGTTAGAACGCCCTTCTAGTTACTGGAACACGTTTGTCGCAAATAGAGTAACGGAGATCACTAATACAATAGACACAAGTAGATGGCATCACGTCGCGTCTTCGGAGAACCCAGCAGATGTAGCTTCCCGAGGCATCTCTCCGCTTGAACTGCAGTCACATGATTTGTGGTGGAACGGCCCATCATGGCTTCGAGAAAATAGTGCTATACCTGTAAAAGATAAAAGTGATATAATTAATCCTACTGAATTAGAAAAAAGGCAAGTGTCAGTGCAGTGCAGTTTAGTCATAGACCCGGAACCTGAAAAAGAAAATAGAGACATTATACATAAATATTCAAATCTAAATAAACTAGTAAGAGTGATAAGCTATTGTTTAAGATTCTATTACAAATGTAAAAGCAAAGCAAAAAAGGAAAACTTACCTGTATTTATTAATAGTACTTACCTGAATTTCATAGAGCTGAAAACCTCGATGAATGTAGTAATAAAATTATCTCAAACATCTGAAAGCGTAAATAAAAAACATATTGTAAAACTTTATCCTTTTGTTGATGATGACGGAATATTAAGAGTAGGAGGACGTATTCAAAATGCATGTGTTAGTAAAGAAATGAAACATCCTGTAATTTTAGCAAAAAATAGTAGATTAGCTTACCTGATCGCCAGAGATTCTCATGTTAAAACTTTACATGGTGGTATTCAATTAATGTTAAATTCAATTCGAAACAAATATCACATAATTGGTGTAAAATACTTGTTGAAGAGAATACTTAGAGAATGTGTAACATGTTGTAGACATAGTAATAAACTTTCAAATCAATTAATGGGTAATTTACCTAAAGAAAGAGTATCACCGCAACGTTCATTTCTTGTTAGTGGTGTAGATTTTGCGGGACCAGTGATACTTAAGTCCTTTAGTGGTCGCGGATCGAATAGAACTCAAAAGGCGTATATTGCTTTATTTATATGTACTGCTACTAAAACTGTACATCTCGAATTAGTAACCAGTCTTAGTACCGAGTGTTTCTTAGCAGCTTTTCGCCGCTTTACTGCACGTAGAGGTCATTGTAGGAAACTTATTAGTGATTGTGGTACAAACTTTATAGGCGCCACTAAAGAACTTGATTGAGATCATGGCTGGTAAGAGTTTGAAAAATTTACCTAATGAAATTGCAGAATTGTTAGCACTAGATGGAACCGATTGGAAATTCAATCCGGCAGGAGCGCCACATATGGGCGGCCTGTACGAATCGGCCATAAAATCAATGAAAAAACATATATATCGTGTATTAGGAGATAGTAAACTCACCTACGAGGAATATTCTACTTTATTGTGTCAAATAGAAAGCTGTCTGAATTCTCATCCATTGACTTCAATAGATAATGACGATGGTACTACCGTTGCTTTAACACCGGGTCATTTCTTAATAGGTGAAAATCCTATAGTGGTTCCCGACGAAAACTTGGAGACCTCTGTCATACCTTACACTAAGAGATGGATTTATTTACAGCAGAAATTACAATCATTTTGGAGAAAATGGAGCCAAGAGTATTTAGTAACCTTACAACAGCGTACTAAATGGACTAGAATTCATGACAACATTAAGATAGATGATGTAGTACTTATCAAGGACGAACGATTACCACCCACTAAATGGTTGATGGGCAAAATAGTAGATACCCATCCTGGGACTGATGGTCTAACCCGGGTAGTTAGTATTAAGACTAAAAATTCAATAATCAAAAGGCCTATTCATAAACTTTGTTTACTTCCTACTCAAACTGATGTTGTTTAATTTAGAACATGTTTTTAGATAGTATTTACAGTCCACACCCCTTTGTCACGAGCTATCAAAGTATAATAGAAACTATTAAGTTATTAGTTATAGTATTTAGTTTAAGAATTTGTCATTTGTTGTGATTTCCCCTCTTTTAGATTATTTTATAAGTACAAATATAATTGTATTTTGTTTGTTTAAAGTACTAACGTACTTTGAGAGGCGGAATGTTTAGAAAATTGTTACATAGTTGTTTAATAGATGGCGCTAGTGTCAACATACTATGCGCTATGGTTTTGTTTATGAGAAGATGCAAGACTAACATAATAATTTAATAAAGAGTTTTGTTACGGGCCGTATAGTTTTTAATATCGCCTACCGTTCGTTATACAGTATTACTACCTAGACTACCTAGTAATTGTATGAAAAGGCGCCAATTATCAGAGCGCATTTCGGCCTTAAGTACTTACGAAAATAAATCAATCTGAACGCATTTGTATTAAAATTTATCTCTTTTTCGTTATCAACTCATGTTTGCAAGTATGAAAATTGTATCCGCGCTTTTTATACCATCCACATAAACAGAATAAGTTTATTTTAGAGAAACACAAAGAAATACGAACCTACTTACCCATCCTTGTCATAAATTAGAATTCCCCTTTCCAACTACAAATCCGCAACACGTGAAAAGGATCCGTAGACTTAGTATATCCCGTGAGGGATAAATACGTGATAAATTGAAAGCCTCGGGCCTTCATTTACGGGTTATAGGAACAATATTCTTGCAGTTTTCCAACATGGCAGCTGTATCACAAAGGGCCCTTGCAAGCGAATAATCGATTATTTCGGGAAATAGCGTTCCATAATGTTCCAGACTACGGATATGTGAAAAAATGTTCATCTAAAACTGTGTGTTGAGGGTCATAATAGTTTTTTCTTGTACGTAAATAGGCCTAGAATCCATTTAAAGAAAAGTGATTACTGTAGTCTATGTACGCCTGCAACAATAGGAATTTTACCAATGGAACTCAGGTAATTTACATGTCATGATACTCATAATATTGAGAGAATAGTTGTTTTCTAATTGGATAGGGAATCAGCTGCAATATCCACATAGCAAAAAAGGGGAAACAAATTTATTAATGGATTTATTTAATTGGTTAGATCTAGAGTGGAATAAAGTTAATTTAACTTGAACAAAAGAAAGCGACCCCTGGGATTTCTAATCCACGACTACAATTGACCTTTTTAAAGGACAAACAAGCAGAACCGCTGACAACCGCTAAAATAACACATAATTCTTATAATGAGGCTAGTGATTTTCCAGTACAAAACATAAATGTTTCGTACAAGAAAATATAAAAATAAATTATTCATACAAACGAAATGAAAACCTATGCAGCGTGCCGTTGAGGCTTTGAAAGAGAAATGGCCCATAAAAAGTACTCACAATAACGACGCTCATTTCATTGTATGTGAACGACCTACTAAGTAAACCCTCTACACGGTTATTGGTATTCTGTTTCTTGCTGCGTGATATATTGAATGAATGAACACTTTATTGCACCATTTACAAACAAGAGAAACACATAGTCATCATCATTTCGTGTAGGTTACATTGTCAATCGACCATGTACAACCGAGTGTCAGAGTTGTGCGGAACCGCCTCTCGGCATTTGACGTGTTTCCTTTAACGACCACCAGATGCCGGAACCAACGGCTTAACGTGCTTAACACATAGTTACATTGAATGAAACTAAATGCGTATAAATGCGCACTTATCGCTAATGCAATTTGTTCCAGTCTAGCCTACCTTATATACATTTACATTTTTCAGGTTTTGCCTTAGAATATACGAGCAAACAGACCCCTCTAAACACTTGTTCCAATAAATCCGAAATTCCGGCTTGACGAAAGATTACGTTTGACAAAATTATGTTCACTTGACACTTATCGATATTTTTTATATTAACTCTTTCACTGCCAAATGATTATACTCGTAGTAACCTATTTTAAAACAATTTTTTGGTAGTGAAAGGGTTATATTCATAGCAATGCACAGTACCCCGTTTGAAATGGCGCAGGGATGTGATCATTGGCGCCTCGCCGACACAAAAGTGGGCAGAGCTTGTCATTGGTCGTGCTCCATGGTTGGAGCCACGGCCGAAACCAAGCACCCCGCACGTCTGCCTTCCGCCCCGTGTAGCTCATTTCTTACAAAACGCTTATTACGGCATCTCCTCTTTGTAATTGCTCCATGGTACCTACTTAAAGTATTTCATAGGAAAACTTTCGTTAATACAGGGAAATATTGGTGGCACCAATTGTTATCGGAATTTACAAAGGTCAAGAATACTTGTTTACCTCAAAATTAGTCGAGTTATATAAGTGTAAAAGTACTAAAAGAATGACAAATTAACGTGTATATTTTATCAGTTTAGTATTGGCGTGGCAAACGAAAATATATCGAGCCAAATACAACATTCCTTTATCAGAGGTCCCTAATAAATATTTTACCAGTCCGGCCCTATAGGATTAGCCGTAATAACTTCGCGCTTCGCCGAATCCAAAAAGGTGTGTTTGCCAAACCTCGAAGGCAAGGGGTGAAAACCAAAGGCTTCCACAGATACTACGCTTTCAAGGGTTCTGTATATAAATAATGGAACCCTAGTTAGTAAAGCCGATTAAGGTCAAATTTTGTATGTAGATAGTTTATAGTACTTTTATTTCCTTCTCTTTTTGGTCCAAAGATTTGAATGGCAAAGAATGCCTTAAGATATTAAGTCCTCCTTTTATATTTTGTTTCATAAAGTGCAATAAAATAACACAAAATAATTGAAAGTCTTAAAATATCTGACAAAGTTTAACACTGCCATCTATCGCCCATACAGCCCATTCCGGTCCAAGATTGATAATAAAATTATAATCCCACCAAAAACATTCTGTAAAAAACTAGCCAAGTCTCGATGGAGCTGCTTGTTTATCTCTAAAAAGTAATGAAATCAAGACATAGTCGTGCCAAGTCTAAGGTTCCTTACTGCGATTTCTTTATTATTATAGTTAATGTTATGTGACTTGGCCGTTAAACATTTTTTATACGTTAGTGGGTACAAGTCAATTTTTTTTACACGTAATGTTATACTCGTATCTGTTGTAGCTACCTATGTTAAGCGAGATAATAGCCCATACTGGTATTGGTAGTTGGACGCTAGTGTCTCATTTTAGGCTGTTGTTGATTGTGAAACGCATTCAGCATTGACAATGCTCTCTTCTTTTTGGAGCGTCAAATCGACCACCGATCTAACATAAAATAGACGTACAGACGGACTTCTATCAATGATTAGAAGTCCGTCTGTACTGGAAAGAATTTTTTATACTGTTTGTTTCAGGCTCGCCTATACATGAGATGAGTATTATTGAAATACGCAGCTTTATCAAGCCTACAATTGACTGGTTATTGAATCAACGTTTTCCAAGTGGCAATTTTCCATCGTCAATGGGTAGCGGTTCTGGCGACAGATTGGTGCAATGGTGTCATGGAGCACCTGGTTTTGTACCCTTGTGTACCCTTCAACGGCCAAGTCACACAACATTAACTATAATAATAAAGAAATCGCAGTAAGGAACCTTAAGACTTGGCACGACTTTGTCTAGATTTCATTACTTTTTAGAGATAAACAAACAGCTCCATCGAGACTTGGCTAGTTTTTTTACAGAATGTTTTTGGTGGGATTTCACTTCTTTTTATAGAAACGTGGGCATATTGATTTATTTTATTAGATTTTCTTATTTCACACAGTTTTTTTCTTTTTAGGAGTAGTTGTTTTATTATTACAAATCTTTCTTTTCTTTTTTTCCGGTTCTGATTCTTGTACAGTAGCATCAGTTTTTCGTATTGCCCATTCACATTCATTATTTATTTTTTTAGACGGTTTAGACGGCTTAATTTCTGAAAGATCGGGGCGGTATTTACGCCTAAGCCGGTTGAATTTAGAACATTTTTTTTATGTACCAATAGTAGAAGGGGGCATTACCATATCTCTAATACAGCTGAGACCAGCTGAGGGTTCTTCATCAGATACTTCAGACCTTCGATTTTTGACATCAAATGAAGCGGCCCACCAAGTTCAATGTTTTTGTAAAGGCGGTATGTCGATCTCTAATAGTTTGGTTGGGCTCTTGTGTTTTCTAATCAGGGTCACCAGGTACTCCAGATCTTCGATTACCCTAGTTTTTATAGTTTTCCCTTTATGTGGCCATTAAACCCTAACTCTGTACCAAATTTCAGCTCTCTGAGTTTATGGGAAGTACTAGTTATATTCTGATGATCATGAGTGATTGAGTGTCATAAATGCGAAACTTTGCTTTCGCTTAACTTCGGAACTAAATGACCTACAGACTGGAAATTTTGGATTTTAAATATGTGATTATAGCTTACTGGATGACAAAAATTTCTGCAATCTGGTCTTATCCAGAGGTTCTCAAATAGGGGTCTGAAAATGTGGCGAAATGGTTCCAGTAAAGGATGGTACAGCAGTGTTTGCTTCCCGCTCGACTTGGCGGAGGCACTGCCGTGCCCCCCGATTACTTGTAATAGCTGACATTGACATTTAAAGTAACAATGACAGCTGTATTCGTTTTAACTTCGTTCGTCATCCATCAACGTTCAATCATTCGTTCATCGTTCATCCACAAACCTGGAACAAACTGGTAACAATGTTACGATACATAGTTTCTGAAATAAAATCACTTTTCTGTTTCGTAAATTCCCCACTTTAGTCGCGGAGTCGAAACAAGGAAGACACAGCTACTATATTTGTTACTTGTTTCGTGTCTTAAATTAGTAACACTGCGACCAGAATAGCTGTATGGGATAACAACCGGGACCGACGCGACGGCTTAACGTGCTTTCCAAAACATGGAGGAGCTCGACATAGAAAATGTCACTAAATGGCGACCAATCCAATACGGGTCGGGTCTGACTGTCACTTGACACGCCCTTTCGTTACGGATACGCGCGTCGCGATCGGCTATCGAGCAACTTTCTATATCCTCATTGTTTTATACAAAATGAATAACCCTTGGAACGGCGACTGAAGAATTGGATCTTTGTTTACTCTGACCTAATACTGGAGGCTCATCGGAATGTGTGCGAATATATTTTTAGGTTATTTGATGACGTCAGTCGTAAAAGAATTATGAAGGGAACTCATCTTGTTAAAACAAAATCAAAAGCTCGTTCGTTTTCGGTAAGTCCCTTGATTTCTGGCTGTTTTTCCCGTTGAAGCCTCTAAAAATTTAGTAGGATGTCGACAAGAAATTCGGTTTGTGCTACAACCGGCTACGAAAAGCTACACTCGATACAACATTGCTTGAAGTCCGATTAACTACGACTACTATGTACGAGGCTACGACAAACTAATTTAGTTACGATTTTTGTGATAAGCTACGAATGCGTAGTAGTCTTTGAGCTACAAACGCTACGAAGGGTGACGCTTATTAATTCTTGGCGTAACATTTGCTTCGTAGATATTTTTGATCTACGATCAGCTACGAAACCCAAACTTTATATTTTGAGCTACAACCATCAGAATTAGAATCAGAATTTATTGCAAATCACTGTATTGATTGAGTACATCTACAGTATTGAGTAGTCCTTTAAGTCGTATAAAGTCCTAATGTTTATTTAACTGAAGTAATGAATGCCCATAAACTTACGTTGATTTGTTTACTAAGCTTTATTTAAAATCATGTAAACTGAAAAATTCATAACCTAAATTTTGCGCTCACATAAAACCGTCATTTTCATTTCTTCATCTAATTTATATCCAAATATATTTAAATAAACGAACCTTGAAATATGGCCGCGAAATATCTGTATACTCACTCATAAAGTATGCCGGCAAGCCATAAAGTCATCGTTATATTAAGATGCAAATGTAATTCTGCTGAAGCGCGCGGGAGCGGAATTGTGGCGGCGTCCGTACATAACTTAGAAACGAAATTCCTACTAGAGACAGCTCAGATGTTCTGTAATGCAAACATTATGGTTTGAAATGGAACATTGCAAGTGCAGTGTTGGTATATCGAAGTGTAGTTGGGCGGGGCTCATATCTAGCAGAACTAATGAGAAAGGTTCTGCAATGAGGATGTCGTTCAGGTTGTGAAATGTACTGGAGACCGATCGCGCAGACTTAAAAAAAGTTAATGTAAATAAGTTATATCGATACCTAAATAGGTACCAAAACCAAATCACAACCGCGAGGGCTATTTTTGAGAATGCAAATCCGGTGAGTCAAATAATTTAATTTAAATTTTCAATGATTTTCATTTGTCACAATAGGTGAGGTAACTATTTTCCATCGACTTACCGATTTTACGTACTCAAAAACAGGCCTCGGATTGTGGTTTGGTTTTAGTAAATACATTAACATCATTTACATTAGGCGCTATCCGATAATATCCTTTGTAATAATCCTAGCATAATACCTCATTTCTAACATATATGTGTATATATTTGGGCCTGATTCAATATGCTATGTCAGTTATTTGTCCTTATATATTTTGTTCTTTGTGATGATATGTTTAACAAAGTGAGTGGTACCCTTTTTGGTGCACAGTACAATTTAATAATTTAATTACCATGACTTTTAAATAAATATAAGCATTTAATTGATTCAGGCGTTACATTGCGGAAGTTAAAGTTACAAGTACTTACCAATTTTTTTTTATTGCCGGCCGTCAATAATTTGCATGAACTAACTGGTGGCGGAGACGCGCAAAAAAATTTGGTAAGTGCTTGTAAATATAAGTATAGCACCAAAATCAATCACCTTATACGAATATATGAATACCAATGACTGTCAACTACAAAAACTGTTAATGACTTCGATCGAAGGCTGCACAAAAACTCTAGTTCGTTAGGTGATAAATGGGACCACCTGAATTATTGAGTGTCGAACTGAGAAAAGTCAGAAATGTCTGATGGAATTCCGTGAATGCAAAATAGCAAATCTAGAGATCACTGTAAAGTCAAAAAAAATCTAAATCTATGGTAAGAACATGTCATCTTTCTCTGTTGCATTCTATCCGTATAGCTTTATTGAAACCTAAGGCAAAACTGTCTTTCTCATTATTAAAACATTTGCATGGTATGATGATTTGAAAAAAATAATTTCTATTTGATTGGTCGTTTAGTGTCAGCGAAAGTAGTAAACTATTGGTTAATCAAAGTATATTTCTATGCATATTACTTGTTATTTGTAAGAGCCGTTTAAACAAAGTGCTTTTGATATAAAAAATAACAGTAGTGAAACGAAGAAAAAAAAATAAAAAAGAAAACAAATTAGATTACCCTCCTGGGAAGCGGAGGCACAGTAGATTACTATTACTTTGCATTTTTGGGGTCTTTTCCTTACCTATTTCAACAAAGGTCTATTTAAGTACCGATTTGATTGTTCAATAAAAAAACTAAATAATCTTTACATTTATTGTATTTGTAGATAGAAAAATAAATTCTCTAATTGAAAGGTATTTTTCATCCGAACGAGCTCCTATAAATTTAACCTGGTTCAATTTATTCGCAGAATCTTGTATCCTACACACCCTGGTGACAGAAGTTTTAAGCCTACATATTCTATTCAAATAATATTATTTCTGTTTCTATACATATGTTACTGGTAGGTATAGAGGTCTCGAAATTCTCGAAAATCTAATTGGGGCAGAAAGGTTCTCGAATGGCGACGGCGTACCGGTAAGCGCAGCGTTGGACATCCACCGACCAGATTGTCAGATGACCTGAAAAAAGTCACAGGCAAACGCTGGATGCAGACTGCTGCCAACCGATCATTTTGGAAATCATTAGGAGAGGCCTATGTCCAGCAGTGGACTGACTGCAACTGACAGACCATCACGCATCATTATGTGTATCCTGTTATAGTGTAGTGTCTCAATAAACACTATTTAAGGTAATCTTGAGGCCTCTGGCTCCATCCAATTAATGGCCAATTAAACAGTTAACTTTTAACGAGGTTTACATAACTTTGACTTTAGATTTCTGATAGGAAAGTTAACTTTTTTTTTGTACGAAAGAAAAATATTTATTTGATACATAGGTACCAAAACTCTTAAATAATTGCTATTTTTAGTAGTGCTCTTCACTGAGCAGTTTGGAAGTCCTGTAACAGCCTTAGGCTGGTGTTGAGAGATGCCAAGATAACAAATTTAGGTGAGGGGTTCTCGGCTGACAGCCTTTATGAGTGCCCCCATGTTCAGTCCATGGCGCATCTGTTGGTGTGTCCTAAATGCCCGGACTCCTGCACGTATGAGGATCTGTTAGCGGCCAATGATAGGGCAGTGACCGTGGCTACTTCTTGGTCTAAACGAATCTGAAAAGTCAGCCATTTCGACAAGAAAAAGTATTTTATAAGTTGAACAAAAGAAAATAAAAAGTTTTTTTTTTAAAGTACTTACTTCTTTTTACTTTTCTAAATAGAAACTGCAGTAGAGACTTTTATTGGTCTCTTTTGAGCAAGAGAAGTCTAGGTCTGTTATGGTAGAAAGGGAATAGTGAATGTGATCTTCTTTTAACTAAATTAATGATATGAAAAATAAATAATGATAAAAAATTAATGATTTTCATCCACTGTCGCATAATTCTAAATGTTTATAGAGGTTTCCATCAACAATAGCATTCCTATGTAGTGCTCTTATCAGACAGGAGGAATAAATTTACAGCCTTACTAGATTTTGGAATGGGGCCGCTAAAATGGAGGACGGTGAACGGAAAACATTACACAATCTCTCTTATAATCTCTGTACCTGCCCCTTCCGTTTTTATGCCCCGGCCGGGTTTTATGAGGCTTTTCGACGATTGTTTTCTGTGTTTATTCCTCTTCAACATATAAAAGTGTAGATTGAACTAAAAACTAAATAGAAATTAAAATAAATTTTCCGCGTATTAAAAATAGTTTGTTTAGAACGTGGTACGTCCCTTTCACTCCTATTCCATATTTAGTCTGAAAAAACGAGACAAAACGCACTTTAACATTAGCTTATTTTTTTTCTACGAGGGATAGTGTTAAGTTGTTGCATGTCGCCTCAAGTATACACTGTAATACTTATAAAACACCTTACTTACGGCAAATAAATTATTTTTTAATTTGAACGCGTTATTATTACCGAATTTATTTTCCCGCCTCCAAATTTATTTATTTATTTATTTATTAAAACTTTATTGTTCCACAAAGTACACATATACTTATAACAATTGGCGGACTTAATGCTAAGAGCATTCTCTGCCAGTCAACCATTGGGAGAAACGGAAAGATAGTTTGGCGCAAAGAAGTTAAGGGGGAAAAATGTATTACTTATAGAGCAAATTTTATCAAAAGCTTAAGTTTATACACTACGTAAACATACATAAAACATACACAAATACTATTTCATTTTAAATATATACCTATATATATATACATATACCTACACAAATATCAATGATGAAGTCAAGTCACATTGAGAAGTTTTCATTAACTGAGCGAGTCCAAAATGTGCACACGTGCCCGCTTTTTAAATAAAAATTTGTTAGGACTTTCCTTAATATTAGCAGGCAAAGCATTCCAAAGTCGTTGTACTTATATTAAACCCCCAAATAAATACAGACGTAAATAATTGTATGTTTATTAAAATATATTTCAAATACGTTAATTAAAATATATTATAATATGATACATTTAAATACATATGAATTTAAAGAGAAACTGAGCGAATGGCTATGTAAAAACACATTTTATGACATTAATGAATTTTTTGACCATGATAAGTAATTATTTTTAATTTTTTAATTTATTTCTTTGACATTGCATGTATTTCAAGGATTCAAGGACATTTTGTGTTATAAGTTTAATTAATTCAATTCAATTATGCTTGATTTAATTTAATTATGAATAGCCTAATTATTCGCATGTCATTAAATGTGACAAAACATGTGATCCAATATGTGAAAATTGTAACACCAATATACATACCATGTTTTTCGTGAATAAAGATATTATTTATTTATTTAAAAGCCGTGTAATGTACCCGAAATGCATGTCACGAGCTAAAATTTCACGTGTTTTTGAACAAGTATCACAAATTATAGTATGGGCATAAATTAACTCAGTCTTGTAGTCTAAAACGGACAAACCAAAAATCTTAGTTACATTTATTCATATCGAGTGGGCTTCATGGCCAATCGACCCTGTACAACCAGGTGTCAGAGTTTTTCAGAAACCCCTTTCGTCCTCTGACATGGTTTCTTTAACGACCACCAGATGGCAGCCTGGACCAAGGACTTAAAGTGCAGTTACATAAGTAGAGATCAAGTGTCAAGCAATACTGCAATCCCTGGGGCACGGTTCAAAGAACAAATATTCAACATTAACGGAAAGATATGTCACTAGACGTTTTTTGATGAATTTCTAAAACTTTATTCTACTCAAAAATACACATAATTAATGATACCTTATCCTCTGCCAGTCAAACTGTGAGACCATACCATGGAGCAATTACAAAGAGGAGATGCCGTTTGAAATGGCGCAATGATGTGATCATTGGCGCCTCGCCGAGTGGGCGGAGCTTGTCATTGCTTGTGCTCCATGGTTGGAGCCAGGGCTGAAACCAAGCACCCCGCACGTTTGCTTTCCGACCCGTGTAGCCTCACAAATACTTTCTTACAAAACGCTTATTAAGGCATCTCCTCTTTGTAATTGCTCCATGGACCATACTGAGGGTATTTCTGCGTCTTCTTTATTTTATTAAGTCACTTAAATACATGTGTTATTTGCGTAACGCTCTCATAATTACTTTTACAATGGGGCATAAATTAATTTCCAATGGAAGACATGATGTGATTTATTTGTACAACATTCCGCTTAAATGGTTTACGAGTATGTACGTGTATATATCTATCTTTCTGACGGCCATGATCGGCAGCTCAGGTCTTCCAACACACGTCGCCTTGCTACTCCTTCCTTTCGGACCGGTTTCGTTGAATATTCTTTCACTGTACAAGCCATTCGGCTGTGGAATGTTTTGCCCAATGACATAAAAGAGACCTCAACAAAATTTGCCTTCAAGAAAAAGGTTCAAGCTCATCTAATGAATTCTCTCTAATTTATAAACCAGAATCACAATTTCTCTGCATTAAAATCTTTAAATATATATGTATGTATATTATACTCCCTATTTGTCTAAATATATGTATCTTTATTTAGCTGTAGGGTTCTTTTTTTTCTGTAATATCACACAAAGCTTTTTTGCGCCGCTTTGTATTTTCTGTTTTTCCTAATGGTTGACTGGGAGAGAATGCTTTTAGCATTAAGTCCGCCAATTGTATTTTTACTTGTGGTACAATAAAGTTTTAATAAATAAATAAATGTATGAACAATGTTCACGTCGGATATTTTATCCATACTAATATTATAAGTGCGTAAGTCCGTCTGTCTATGACAGCTTAATCGCTGAACGTATTTTGATGAAATTTGGTATGAATAAAGTTGAAAACACGAGGTCAAATATAGACTACTATTTAACGCAGGCGGAGCGGGAAATAGCTAGTATTTTATATGTATAGGCAAAACATCCACTGTTTCAGTCCTAAATGGCTCCTTAAATGTTTTTTTAGGGTAATAGAGACATAGTCTACTATAAGAAATAGGTTTGTTGTTTAATTTTCAATTTAATGTTATTTTAATCCAGTACTTAATTCGAAATTAGATATGTTTAGTCTACCTTCATGAAAGAAAAGAGTCTCATATTTATTTCTGTAGACGGTGTATATTGTGACACATAGGCTTAGACCTCTAATTTTGCAGGTAACTCAGGAATTATATACAAAAACTTGATGCTTCATCGCTTGCGACTCTGCAAAACACCAGATACTGTATTTCAAGGGAACGAAAAACAAGTTAAACAGTCAATCTTATTATTTGCAAAATATTTATGTGTATTCATTCACATCTAGTGGGTTACATGGACAATGGACTTTACTCACTCCGGTGTCAGTTTTTCGAAACAGTCTTTCGGCCTCTAGCGTGGTAGCCAGGACGTCAGTTACAGCATGTATTTGTAAAAAAAAATAAATATTTTGCTAAAAAAGTCACCTAAGCAGCTCTGTCAGAGGCCAAGCACAAGTCATTCATGGTGCAGGAATTCGAGTACCCGAAAAAAAATATATATGTAAAATAGCCAAAGATGCAATATTCATGTTAAAAGCACGTGCAATGTAATTGCAAAGTGCTAGTACACTGTAATCGGAAGCATACTACATCACCGTCACGCTGGGCCGAATAATTTATGTTCACATTTGCATACAACGCTCGTTTTGAAAGGAACATGGATTTGACTTGAAAATACAAAGTGACCGAAGTAAAACATGTAAAAAATTGTTTAAGTGGATTTAATTATTAAATAAGTCCAGGGTGTTGTTAAGTCAGGGGTGTTGTTTCCAAGCATCTGTCCGATGGCTTGGATACATAGCACACGGGTACGCGAGCCCGACTTACCCGAGCTGCTACAGAGTCAACCCATGTCCATCCGAGTCAGTAGCATCCTAGTACCTCATCCTTTCCCCAAACCCAACCACAACCCACCCTTCCCTAGCTTAAGAATACTTCTGATGGGCAGCAGCGTCGGAAGTACAATAAGCCGTTGAAACTGCGCTCGCCAACCCGCCTGCCAAGCGTGGCGAGTATGGCAACAACCCCTCAATTCGGGGAAGGCCTAAGTCCAGCAGTGGACTGATTGCGGCTGAAACGACGAATTATTAAATGTTAAAATCTTTAAGTCCGCCTAAGGTCTCAAAGATTTTAGACACATGTGTTAACATAAGCATTTGTGTATAGTGATAACACATAAGAAACGGAGCGATAATTTTCTTGGAAAGTTATGTACGACGCATGTTTACGCGTACCTATAATAATTTCAATTCATTATTTTCTCGTTGACATTAATATTTCACTCAGAATTTCGTGAATCTATCAAATAATTTTCAGAAACAAAAAGGAAAAAATACAAAATCTCTCACGCAATTTCTTTGCTCGTTTATCATTTTAGTTTGACAGTTATTAGAGAAAATTTAATGAACAATATTGTTTTTAATTAAATTTACCCTAGAATTTTTAGATAAGACCAGCTTTTCGCTCGCGGCTTCGCCCGCTTGGATGTAGCCGCGACCATAATAGCCTTGGATGTAGCCGGCATGGTTCAAATTCATGCCAAATTTCTGTTCAGTTGTTTGTAAAGGTGACAGATAGGCAGACAGAGTAACTATCAAATTCACAATACCTATAAAAAATACGTTTCTACCATTAGTAGTTACACCTGTGCGTGCGTCTTTATGTCAGTACATCTTTATGTCGGAACATCTCCTTTTATATAATATAGATTACAAATTTTTAACCCCTATTTTATACCATAAACACCATTAACACTAATTCAATGAAATGTTTTTAAGAACATAATAAATCTCAATAATTATCAAAATCGTGGCTAATTTAAAGATTTTTCATACAAACTTTCTACCACTATTTCATCCCTTTAGGGTCAAGATTTTCCAAAATCCCTTCTTAGTTGTGCGTTCGCATTATATTAAGAAGCTCATAAAGTAAATTTCAAACATACAAATTTTCAACTCCTTTATGGCACCCTTAGGGGGTAAATTTCAATATACCACGAAACACGTGTTTAATGAAATGCATGAATCTTAATTTTGATCAAAATCGTAGCAGATTTAAATATTTTTTCATACAAAATTTCAACCCCTAAAGGGGTAATCTTTAGGGTTTTCAAAATCCCTTCTTAGTCAGCGTCCGCATTTTGAAATAAACCAACTGAGCAAATTTCATGTTTCTACCATTAGTGGTTACGGCTGTGCGTGCGTCTATATGTCAGTGGGAACATTTCCTTTTATTTATTTATAATAATATATAGATAGATATATAGGTAGATAGATATAGATTTAATTTTCCAGAAGTAGACCTTTGTACAAAACTACAAAATTGGTTGCTTGAGTTTACGCACTCATTCAAAACTCTTCTTATCGCCAACCAGACATTGTGCAGTGAAGTTACTGGGTACTGCACCCCGGACACTCCATACAAAAGTGGCGAGCGCGATACCTATAACTACTACTACTACGAATCGGTTGCGTAAGCACGCAAGTCAATGTGTTTGATTTCATTCTACAGAAGTAAATCCTACCTATATAATAAAGATCAATTCTGTATGTATTCAGTCGCAAAATAAAACTGATACTGTACACACGTATTTCCTTGCGTCCACCCTGCTAAGCCAAATACGACCTTATTTCAACGCACATAAAGTGGTCACAACCGAGCCGGACTACCTGAGGCGGCCGTCGTTGGTGAACAAAAGAACTGCATTCCATCACTGATAAGGCCTATTGAGACTCATCTTTTGTGCAATATTATAGACAATTTAACTCAGTGAATATTTTATTCAAGTGCATTGCAAACTTTGTTTATCGGTGTTTATTAGTGTTATTCGGAAGTTTGAATATTTTTTTGAAAAATCATGTCGTCATCGGAACAAATTATGGGATTGCTACAAGATAATGCAAATTTATTAAAAAAAACTCAAATAAATCTCAAAAAATGCCCTAAACAAAGATTAACCAAAGGTTATATCGATGCGAGATTGCGATGTATCGATGAATATTGGAAAGCTTTTAAGAAATCGCATGAAGATTTAATCACGGTTACTACAAGGGAACAGCGAAGCTCTTTATCATATTTCGTGAATGAAGAATTTTACATTTATGAGGAACTGTATTTGTGTATGCAAGCGGACCTCAAAGATATGCAAGAATTGCCCACGGGATCATGTTCCACTGCAAGTTACGTACACGATACATCGAGAAATCAACAAGTTAAGCTCCCGAAAATAGAACTTCCTTCATTTGCTGGATATTACGAAGAATGGCCTGCATTTCAAGACCTTTTTATTTCATTAGTGCATAACAATACATCCCTTAGTAACGTACAAAAATTACATTATTTAAAAACAAGCATTAGTGGCGAAGCAGCAAACCTATTGAGACATGTCCAAGTCACAGACAGCAATTATACCCAGGCGTGGGATACCTTGAAACATCGTTATGGAAACAAGCGATTAATAGTCAACTCTTTGCTCAAACGATTAACTTCACAGAAGAAAGTCAATATCAGATCTGCCAGTCAAATTAAATTGTTATTGGATACTACTTCCGAATGTTTACATAGTTTACAAAATCTGGAAATAGACACAGATTCCTGGGATCCTATTATTATTTTTCTGATCGTGCAGAAGATGGACCCGGAGTCACATAAAGATTGGGAGGAGCTTGCCTACAAGGAAAACTCGGAAGAATTACCTGTGTGGGCAGACCTTAAGAAGTTTTTGGAAAATACTTTCCGTACGTTGGAGATGATTTCACCGCCATCTAACAACAAAGAGCGACCCATTAAAGAAAGATCCTTTCATATTGCTAATGAAGAAAAGACTTGTGTCATGTGCAAGGAAAACCATTATTTGTGTCACTGTAAAGAATTCTCCAAGATGCAACCTACAGAGCGATCCGATTATGCAAAAAACAACAAGTTGTGCTACAATTGTCTAGTACCAGGGCACTCAGTACACAAGTGTCGCGTCCGAATGTCCTGTCGTGTGTGTCACAAGCGTCACCACACCCTTCTACATACTCAGAGCAATACAAATACTTCGGCTTCTTCGAGCAATATCCAACCGACAGTATCAGCAGTATCCAGTGTAGAAGAGAATGAGCTGCATGTTAATACAATGGTGACGTCACCATTCTGCAATGCTAGACAAGCACTATTAGCGACTGCATTGGTGAGCGTGCGAAGTGAAACAGGCCACACAATTATATTGAGAGCGCTAATAGACCCAGGTTCGGAAGCATCTTTCATCAGTAACAAAGCGACTCAGCTACTGAAACTTACACGAAAGCCAGCAAAAAGAAGTGTGGTTGGTGTGGGATCTACGAGAACAAATATCAATCACGTGGTTCAGTTGAATATTACTTCTAGATTCGAATCAGAATACAATTTACCTATTGATGCCTTCGTTATGTCCAAAAATCTGACCACTAAGATACCCACTAAGGCTATTATATTTACAAACTGGCCACACATAGAGAAACTGCAACTGGCTGATCCAAATTTCTGTACACCTGACTCCATTGATTTACTTATCGGTGTCAAAGAATATGCTGAAATAATACTGCCCGATTTGATCAAGGGCCCACCGGGCACACCATGTGCTCAAAATACCAAGCTCGGTTGGATTTTATTTGGAGACATCAATTCATTCGTTAACACACGAGAACCTTCTTTCGTAGTCATGCATCACCAATTGGATGTAGATGAGGTTCTAAAAAGCATATGGGAGATAGATGTAGACAACAAAAGAAAGCATACTAACGAAGAGAAACTTTGTGAAGAAATCTATGAAAAAAGTTACAGAAGAAATGAAGACGGGCGATACATTGTGAAATTGCCATTCAAAACACAACATCCAAAATCTCCAGATGGCAATACAAGAGAAAGAGCACTACAGAGATTTTACATGTTAGAGAAGAGATTTGAAAGAGTAAAAGGCCTGAAAGAAGTATACACTAAAGCGATAGAAGAATACAAAGAATTGAAACATGCAGAAGAAGTACCAATAGAAGAAATAGATACTAGAAAAGCAGTATACATACCTCATCTAGCAGTAATTCGTGAAGGGAAGGAGTCTACGAGCACGCGTGTAGTCTTCGATGCGTCCGCAAAAGGTTCAAACGGCATTTCCTTGAATGATGAACTCTTGCTAGGACCATTGCTACAGGGTGATCTTAGAAGCTTGATAATGAGATGGCGAATGCATGCAGTTTGTTTCGTTTCCGACATTCAAATGATGTATCGCATGATATTGGTGGCTAAAGAAGACGCTGATTATCAGAGATTCCTGTGGAGAGATCATCCTGGTGCACCAGTTAAAGACTATCGATTACTTACGGTCACGTTCGGGACAGCATCCGCTCCTTATCTTGCCATCAAAACTCTTATGCAACTTGCTGTTGATGAGGGTGTCAAATATCCTATAGCTGCTAAAATAACTACAGAAGATTTTTACGTTGATGACGTTTTGTCAGGATTTGACACAGTTGAAGAAGCAATATATGCTAGCCGAGAACTAAAGATGTTACTACAGCGAGGTGGATTTAAGTTGAAAAAGTGGTCTTCTAATAACGCTGAATTCATGCGATCGATCGAGCCAGAAGAAAGGTCATCGAATGTGCGTTTAGACCTAAATATTGATGGTACTACAAAAGCGCTAGGCGTTCTGTGGAATTTGAAAACAGACCAATTTCAATACAACTCGACTGCATTTGAAGAATACGCTGAAGTTACGAAGAGAAACATCCTATCAGACATCCAGAAGTTGTTTGATCCGTTAGGTTGGATTGCGCCGTTAGTAGTTAAAGCCAAGATTCTCATCCAAAAACTCTGGCTAGAGAGAATAGATTGGGATGATCGTGTTAGTCAACCTCTTGAAGATGAATGGCTTACAATCAAATCGGACTTCAAAAATGTCAATCAAGTCCATATAGATCGATGGTTAAGCACGTTAACTGCTGAAAAGAGTGCTGTCCAAATACATGGCTTTAGCGACGCATCCATGCAAGCATACGCCGCTGTGGTTTACTGTCGAGTAGAGAAAGCAGATCGAACAATTCATACACATCTTATAGCCGCACAGACAAAGGTAGCTCCATTGAAAACCGTGTCATTGCCTCGTTTGGAACTTTGCGGTGCCGTGCTGCTATCAAGATTGCTCAAACAAGTTACACAAGCAATGAAACTGTCGACTTCTCAAGTTTTTGCGTGGACAGACTCCACCATTGTAATTTCATGGCTTCTAGGCGAACCAAATAGGTGGAAGCCATTCGTGGCGAATAGAGTGGTGGAAATCATTGAAAATCTCAACAGCAAGCATTGGTTCCATGTTTCATCTCAGGACAATCCTGCGGATATTGCTTCTAGGGGAATGCTACTGAAGGATCTCACAAATTGTAGTCTTTGGTGGAAAGGCCCACAATGGCTTTCTGAACCTAATCTAAATATGATTAAGCCTGACATTACAGACACAGATCTAGAAAAGAAGAAAACTATACACGTAAATTTGAAAATAAATATTAAAGAGGAAAAAAAAAATTTAATGAAACAAATGGGGAATTTTGATACGTTGCCAGAATTACTAAAGTCAATCACATGGTGCAGGAGATTTCTAAATTTTAAAACATTACAAGAAGACATTGATAAAGCTCTTACTCCGAAGGAATTAGAAGAATCACTACATATTTGTATACTAAATGTACAGAAGGAAGAATTTGGAAAAGAGATAGACGCTATTCAAAGTAAGAAAGAAGTTGGAAAGAAAAGTAGTTTAAAATTTTTAAATCCATATTTAGACCATGATGGTATTCTCAGGGTGGGCGGAAGACTTAGGCATGCACATTTAGACAAAGATAATAAGCATCCTATTATATTAGGTCATACTAACAAGCTGTCATCTTTATTAGTTGCCGACGCCCACAAAAAGACATTGCATGGCGGTATTCAAATGATGATGTGCTACTTGAGGTCTAAGTATTGGATAGTACGCGGAAAGAATTTAGTGAAATCTCACGTTCATCGTTGCATAGTATGCGCCAGACAAAATGCTGTCGCCAGAAATCAATTAATGGGCGACCTACCCAAAGCACGTGTTACACCGTCGCGTCCATTTTCACATAGTGGCGTAGATTTTGCTGGCCCATTTCAAGTCTTGACGTCAAAAGGTAAAGGAATGAAGACTAGAAAAGCTTACGTATCGATCTTCATATGCATGGCCACAAAGGCAATCCATATAGAATTGGTTGGAGACATGACGTCAGAAGCTTTTATAGGAGCTTTCAAGCGATTTGTTTCGAGGAGAGGTAAATGTTCTCATCTGTGGAGTGACCAGGGTAGAAATTTCGTTGGAGCGAACAAAGATTTAGTGACTGCATGGAAAGAAGCAAGTTTAGACTTTTCCGGAGATATTACAGACATGCTTGCAGCTGATGGTACTGAGTGGCACCTGTTACCTGCGTATAGCCCTAATTTCGGAGGCCTCTGGGAAGCGGGGGTTAAATCTATTAAGTACCATTTGAAGCGCATTCTTAATACCAATCTCACATTTGAAGAATTCACCACCGTTTTATGTGAAATCGAAGCATGTCTAAACTCTCGACCCTTAACGCCTTTGGACGATTCCGAAACTTCTCAGCCACTCACACCTGGCCATTTTCTGATTGGTGAAGCACCTAATGTTGTTCCTTCACCTAATTTACTTAACACAAAAACAACCAATTTGACTCGTTGGCAACTAACACAAAAACTGCTCAGTGACTTTTGGCATAGATGGCAACAAGAGTATCTTTCGAGACTGCAGCAAAGACCGAAATGGCTAAAAAAGCAAAAAGAGTTTGACATTGGACAGATAGTATTGATCAAAAATGAGTTGTTGCCACCGGGCAAATGGGCTTTAGGCCGAATAGTTGATAAACACCCTGGTTCCGACGGCATAACAAGAGTGTATAGCGTTAAATGTGGAACCAAAATAATTAAAAGATCTATTAGTAAATTATGTTATTTTCCAGTTAGTGATGATGATTCTATGTTATGATTTTGCATGCTTTAAGTTTTTAAAGAACCCACCAATTAAGTATTAAAATTTAACTTTGATAACTGTATTACTGAATTATTATACTTAACTGTATTAGTTAAAATTTACATTACTTTAGCCCTAAAAGGTTTTCAATTGTACAATTCTATTTTAAAAGGCCCTTATGGCCCTTTGGTGGGCGGTATGTTTGATTTCATTCTACAGAAGTAAATCCTACCTATATAATAAAGATCAATTCTGTATGTATTCAGTCGCAAAATAAAACTGATACTGTACACACGTATTTCCTTGCGTCCACCCTGCTAAGCCAAATACGACCTTATTTCAACGCACACAATGTGTGCGTTAATAATAAGGTTGGTTATTCGTATCTGCGTCATAGTCGTCGCAGCAGCCGCGCGGCGTAAGCTATATCCTTGCTTGGTTTAACTCTCGATTTTTACCCTAAATCTGCGCGGTGAGGTGGGGTATTTGTTTCGGGTGAGAGGGTGTAAGTCTCTATTTTGAACGTTAGTACTAATAATAATTCTAAGGCTGCGGCTAAATATTTTAATCGAAGCTTCAAATTGGCAACACTCAAGTGACACCTTGAAAAGTCAGACCTCGCCGTCTACTTCCTAAACCCTATCTAGGTCAAGCCAAAACTTCCACTAAATTCCCTGATTACATCGTAAATTTAAAAACAATAATTCATAAAATCGCTTCCCAGTTTAAAATTGAAAACTTAATTTTGCCGGGATGACGGCACGTCACCGAGATTTCCCCTGTTATAAAGTTCAGTTGTTCACAAGGGCTAGATTGGTTCGTTACAGTATTTTTTAAATGCAATTTTGTATAAAACTTTTAATTTGATTCTGCAGGGATTTGGGATACGTTGTTTTTTTTTTTACTTTGGCCCATATTGAACGGTATTTCCAGGGGTTAGGATTTAGATTGGATTACGTGTATCAGGAAATTGAGTGAGATAATGTTTTTATAGGTACGAAGGGAAAATCAACCCCTGTGTAGAAAATAATGAACATGTTCTGGAAAATTCTTATCGTATCTTTGTCCTCTATAGATACCTAGAACAATTTAGGATAGTGCTGTAGATTTTTCTCATTTTTTTTGGGTGACTATGTGCACCCTGGTTAATAAGTAAAATATCAGAATTTGGTGGCACTTCAGCTGTATTTTCCCATATCAAACCCACCACTTCCGAATCGGGAAATCGGTCAGACCACAGAGGTTAATAAACTAAATCTGTTCTCAATATCTATGGTTTGACTCCGTGGGTGTTTGTGTGGTTTGATCAAGTTTTGTATAAATTTATTATGACGAGTATCGATTGCGTAGGGATTGCCCTCGTACCCTCGACTACAGTGCGGTATTTGATACAAGTGTACACTTCACAGCAAAGTATATTGAGTGGCAAATGACATGTGACTTTAAAAAGCTTTTTAAAAAATATTTACACTTTTTCACAAACTACAACAGTACAGGACACTTAGAAATTACGATTTATATAGTAGACTAGCAGTTTTCCGCAGTTCCGCCTGCGTCAAAAAGTAGCATATGTTTGACTCGGGTCTTGAACTATATTCATGTCATATTTCAACAATATCCATATAGCGGTTTGGGCATGTGAAGGCGTAACACATTGATTTTCGCACTTATAATATAAGTTAATATGGAATTAAGGATATGGGTTATTATTATATAGAGATTTGGCGGACTTACAGTGACCAGGAATTTCAACTTTCTTGCTGTAGCCGTAACAAAAATTACCAACTTCAATAGCTTCCAGAAAAAATAGTTCGGCAGTCCCTTTCTTTTGGCAAAAAACATAGCACAAGCAATTTTTCGAGATTATTTTATGGAGATTACGAAAATATACGATTGAAACCATTCGTTAATTCAAACTTATAAATTCGACATCGAAAGGAAATGAATGACCTAAACTTGAAATCGTACGAATGATTTTCATGCTACTGCCTAAATATAGCTTTACGTTGAAGGCTGTTTTAAATTTAATATTTCGTAACGAAAACTATAAAAGACACCCGTGCGGAAACTTCGCCAAGAAAATGGCACAACAGCGTCACCACTACATCTTTATCGAAACCTATGAACATTTTCAATTTCCTCCCCAAATATTTTCAACAAAAAATTCCAATATGGTTCCCTAGAGCCTTACATTGAAGCGTCATTATACAAGTTGCCAAATGACGGAACGAAAATAGGAGTACAGCGTTGTGAATGTAATATAAGGGAGTCTTCTTGGCGTATTTATTCTCTTTTGTACTAAGTTAGTCTTGATTACTTTTATGTATACTTGGTCATTTTGCGAATAAAGTATTTTGGTTGCTGTCATAGATTACGTCTAAAAAGTACGTACTTATTCTGTGATTACATCAGTGAGGCGCTAGAGGGTAGTGTAATACTACTGTAGGTAAGTAGGTACACTTTCAAGCATACATCTTTAAAGGGGTAAATTTGGCGTCGTTTTTAAAATCGGGCGGCCAGTAATGAAACTTAGATATTATGAAAGAGCATTTGAAAAGGAACTATTTTTGTTATGGAGCACATACTTGTTTTATCGGAAAAACGAATATTTAAATAATACTAGTCCATACAAAATTATTCAAACCCATTATTATATTGTAGAAATGGACGATGAAGTGTTGGTAAACCTCATGCCAGAAGGACAGACGGTCTGTGAGTTGAGTGAGTAAGACACGAGAAAATTGCTTATTTTGCTAAATGCATACAGTTAGGATTTGGGCGACGACGACAATAGACTGAAAAAAGTGTGCTATTTTCTAAAATAAAAATAAAAGTTAAAGAGAGATTGTAATTGTATTTGTGTAATTGCGTCCGTAGGGCCAATGTGGATCAAACCTTTGTCCTTCGACCTCAGGCTCGTTACTCAAAATTCATGGCCACTGCCTGCGGAGAAAGCCAACCGAATAACTTATAAAGTGTATTTGAAGAATGCGAGAGAATTTTCAAGAATGTACCTATTTTTCTTGTGAAGCAATTGTAACTTGAAACATAAAATTACAGAATTAAGCGCGTAAAATATGTTCATACTTCCGACGTTTCAACCATGTTACAATGGCCGTGGTGCACGGAACGACTGGCTCAGCATTTCTACAGGTCAAGACTCCAAGTACCGTCACAAAACAAACTAACAGTGCCCTTATTACGTATCGCAACCCATATAAATATGCAGTGAACTTTCAACTGTAACTTTATCCGTTTTTTCGAAACATGTACGTAAATAAATCAATAAATAAATAACTCTTTATTGCACCAAATTGTAGAAAGTACATGAATATTATTATTATCTATGGTACAAAGGCCTTATCGCTAGAGCAATTTCTTCCAGGCAACCAACAGGTAGGACTTCATGATATGAAACAGGAAGGTAGGCGCAAATTAACAATTGGAAAAAGTGAAACATAAAAGCATAACGTACCTATGCAGCACATACAAAAAAATATACCAATGTAAATATATGTGGTACACATATACGCATGCATTACACAACGTAAATAAATATACATACTTATTTTTAAGCGTATCAATAAAACGAGTCCTAGCCAATTAAACTACCTAGTCAATTAAAACTAGAATTAAAACAATTAAAGATATTACATAATTTAGCTGTATCCTGCGGCTCTGCTAGCGTCGAAAAGTAGCATAAGTTTGATCCCGGATCTTCAACTATATTCATACCAAATTTCATCAAAATACGTTCAGCGGTTTGGCCGTGAAAGCGTAACAGACAGACTTTTTATTTTTTGCTTGTTATCGAACACTTTACGAATTAATCCACCATTATTATGCACAAACACAGAAAAAATACAAATTTAAAGAAATAAATACAGCGCCGATACTGCTCTTTACAGCTTCCCGCCAAAAATCCCTACAGAGCCGATACTATTTATAGTGTCAGACGAGACTTTCGCACTTATTATTAGTGTAGATTTTAGATACTTAATTATCTACATGGATTTACTAGAAGGCCAACCAAGCAAGGGCTTGGTTAGTTGACACATAAAGCCACGTTGACACATTCAGGGTCAGAGTGGTCTCTCATGAGTGGACTAGGCAAACAGAATTCAATATGAATACAAATCTTAGTTTTTATCCAAAGAGCATCGAAACCTAAACGATCCTTTCTCAATGCTATAGCATGACATTTACGATAAACTTCCCCACTCTTTCGCCACTGCAAACAGTAGAGCATTTATATGTATTTTTTGTAGCGCATATTATAAATCATAAAAAAATGAAATTTGTCTCGTCGTTCTTATTTTATCTGTGGTCATTTGCCTAGAACTAGACGTTTAAACAAATGCGCGATAAAAAAGGCTAATTTAGCCAGCAAATTAAGTTAATTCGGTTACATAATTGTGCCATACAGGCTTGACGACCTCATAACTAAGTTTTCAGCTTAGCGTAACTTGGAAATTTTAATATTATTAATGGGCTGTACTTGAACAGAGTTTTGAAGGCAGAAAGTAAAAAGAAACTTCGTTCGGTATATCGTGTCGTGCCTAAGCTGTAAAATGTCGATACTATAGAGGTTAAGATTGTTGAGATTAAAAAACTATTAACATACTTTTTTAATTTTATTAAGTTATGTGTAAAATGTTACCTAGTTATTATTGTTTAGATTTTTCTGTCAAAGCAAAATCTACATGTTCGATCACAAAAGAAGAGAAGTTATTAATGTGAATATTATAAATATGAAAGTGTGTTTGTTTGTTTGTTTGTTTGTCCTTCTTTCATGTTAAAACGGAGCAACGGATTGATGTGATTTTTTGTGTGGAGATAGTTGGAGACCTGGAGAGTGACATAGGCTACTTTTTTCCGTGATACAAACGGAATTCCACGCGGGCGAAGCCGCGGGCACAGCTAGTGTTATGAAATAAGCAAGTATTATAAGAAAAAACAGAATATGAAGCTACAAAGAAACTGTAAAACATATTTCAGTCGCAAGAAAAACACACTTACACTTAGTTTAACTGGATTTACTTGAGTAATAATTATAAAAAACTAGATGACCGATCACCATAAATGCAATTCACACCCTCAAAAATAACCCTGGCGGTTATGGTTAAGTTTTGGTAAATACGTTAACGTCAGTTGCGTTTACGGCGTTCGGCTTTCTAGTCTTTTTTGACGTCACGTTACTGAGCTGTTGTACAATATTATTAAATTTCTACAATTTTAAGTTTAAATTAGAAATATCCTTTATTGTTGGAAGTGTACTTCTGTAATTCGCTATTTCATCCAGTTGGTGAGTTCGATTCATGTCTACGCCTACTTGCCTCTTTCATAAGCGTCTTCTGGCACTTTTCAAAGGAGTTGCTTGAATTAGAATAATTATACGTTTACGAGTATTTCATTAAACGTTCTGTAAATGATCTGTTTTCTTTGACATAAATTTTGTAGTTGTTGGGTTGAAAACCAGTGTACTAGGGAGGGGATGGCTATATACTTGCTAGCTTGGAAATTAAAAGTAATATTTCACGAATCTTTTTATGTTCAAAAGGATTTTTTGTAGCTATATTTTGTAGTGTTTATCAATATTAGTCACATTGTATTAAAAATGGTTGAGATAGACAGATAAAAAAATATTTTGTTCAACTGTTGCACACACAAGTATAAAAAGTTGAGCAAAATGATAGCAAAACCAGACCAGGTAGTGGCCAACTCTGTCAGATTTTTTCGGCCGCCTAACCATAAAGTAAATTAGAGGAACTTTATCTATTCAGTAGCATTACGACTGCCATTTAGATGTGACAGCCGGCACCAAAAGCTTAAAGTGTCTTCCAGAGCACGGAAGAGCTCTTTCAATAATATGTCTCTATTGGCGGCTACTAAGCCAAATTTCCTACTACTACTCATCGCCTTCCTGGTTGCGTCTTCAATTGGTTGCTCCGAAGCCACTTCTCTTTATTCATTCATATCGAGTGGGTTACATTGGTCAATCGACCCTAAGATCGAGGGTGTCTAAACACCCTTGTATTTCTCTTACGATAACAAGATTGAAACTTGAAACGAACCATTATAGCAACAAAGTCAAATATGCCTTCATTATAAAGATATTTTACCACAAATAGAAGACAAATATACCTTCTCGAATTTCTTCTGAACAGCAAAGGGTTATGAAATATCACTGTTCGTTACCGAAACGACCTTTGCGTCGGAAACCGTAAAAAAATATAATAAATCACTTTTGTTTTCTGTAAAATCTCGAATTTCAGTCGTTAACATATCTTCAGACGTTTTTGGGAAGTCTTTGTACACAAGAAAGCTCAAGTATTGGAATGAGCTTCGAGCTTAACAAATACAAAATACGCTTTTTATTAATAAATGTTGTCTTAAATTTGTTACAATGAGGTTTACAGACATCTATTTATATTTAAACTAGCTGTTTTCCGCAGCTCAGCTTGCGTTGAAAATTTATTCTACTATTGAAGAAAGACATTGTTTTTATAATATGAAATTTTGTAAAAGAGGAACGAAGTTTGTGTTTGTGAAAGAACCAAAATTTTAAACTCTTGTTTAAGAAAACAACTCTCCAAGACAAGAACAAACATAATATATTGTGTCTACTATAATATATTTTGTATCTTTTATTATATATATATATATATATATGTATGTAAATGGTGCAATAAAGTGTTCATTCATTCATATAGTAAATAGAATAGGAAAAACACGATAAATATACAAACGCATGCCAAAAAGTATAATACGCTTATAAAACAGGGCTTTAACGTATCTTTGGAAACGAATCAAAATCTGTTAGTACAATGGACTACAGAGAAAAATATACCACGTTAACTTGAAATATATAACCAAAGATGATAGAATTTTATGAGGCCTACTGTACATAACCCACATCAGTGTCGGAAAAATCGGGTTTTCAAAACAAGTCTCAACAAACACAGTAAGCATGTCGCATGCCCTTTTGTTACAAGATTAAGATGGGTACAGCCGGATAATCCACTGAACTTAAAGTGAACTCTATTCAGGAACAGTAAAGGTGAGCTTTAAATGGATTTGTTAAGATTGATGTTGTAAAATGTCGATCATGGGAAAATCTGCATAAAAGTTTTTATGTAATGTGAGTTTTTTTCAATACAATAAATCGAGTAGCTCTCTACATTATTACCACGGCTTTAAGTCCACCATTTACATTCTTTGTAATACAGTTTAAATAAATAAATAAATTATCATTATGAAAGCCTTTTGATTAACCTCCATTTATTTATAAACTGCAACTGTCTCCGTGGTCCAATGGTTAAGGTTTGCCTTCGGCCCGGGTGTCGTGGGTTCGATTCCCACGGGAAGCATACTTATGTTTAGTTGTTTACAGTTTGGTTAGGACATTGCAAGCTTGAATCACCTGATTGTCTGATAATAAAGATGATTCCGTGCTTCGAAAGGCACATTAAGCCGTTGGTCTTAGCTGCCATAAGGTGGTCGTTAAAGGAACCAAGTCAGAGGCCGAAGGGCGGTCCCGCACAACTCTGACACCAGGGTGTACATGGTCGATTGACAATGTAAATAACTATTAATTTAAAAACAAATATTATAGTCAGTTATTGCGTTGTAGGATTCAAGAAAGACATATATTTTGGTTTTAGAAAATTTAGGTTTTTATTTTTATCCTGAAATGGCCCAAATGGACCACAAATGGTCAACCAAATACAATTTTTCAAAATACAATTTAATAATAATAAGTTCATCAATACTTGCATCAACTTACTCTATATAATTCAACACCTACCCCCCTCTTACGCTTGGCTTTGGCCCGCGTATTAGGAGAATACCCTCGATGTGAGGAGATAAAAATAAAAATATAAATAATAATAATAAATGTCTTTATTCACGAAAAACATGGTATGTATATTGGTGTTACAATTTTCACATATTGGATCACATATTGGTTAACAGTACATTTTTAATTTTAACATTAGACCCTGCACTAAGCAAAGCTTGTGTCGCATTGGTCCAAGTAGGTGCGCATTGCCAAGTTTAAACTTTATTTTTGTACACATTTATCGCATAAGGCCACACGATTTATTTTTACTATTATTTTTTATCTAATTTGGACTTTACATATGTTTGTACATCATATATGATAAAATGGGGAAATTAAGCAAGTTCAATTAGCAATCAATCTGTTTTAGTGGATGTTATGTGATTGTGGTGATTTGGAAGTATGATTGTGTTGTGTGTTTGTATGCAGGTGTGATTGTATGTGTGATAGAGTGGATGTCTCTTATATTATTGTCTGTAAGACTCCTTCTGTTTGTGGATAGTCCAGCCCAAGCAACCAAGTCTCAGCGGCATATGTAACTCTTGATGTAACAAATTTTATGATTATTAAAATTTTCAAGCGCCTGCTTTTATTCAGTTTTTTTTATATAAAAGTACATTTAAATTGGGTGTGAATTGTGGATGTCGTTTACAGGGTACAGTTTAGCTTTTTGCTTTTAATAAAAAAACATATAATGGCGTCTCGTTTACAACAGCCTTTTGAGTTTACTAGAACCAATTAAATTAGTAAAACACTCTTGCCTGTCATAGTGACCATTGAGACGGAATTTTTACGCTTTAACCTGGACAGGGGTGTTTTTTTGTTATTATTCTATCATTTACCAAATGGTTTCTGTATAATTCTTAAGTTACTTACGAGAGACTGTAGAATTTCATTACTCTGTTGTAGCTATGGCGTTTCAGAGGCTGCAATAAGTTCTATTTAACAGCTGAGAGGTTTACAAATACGCAATATACTACCTAAAGCGCCTTAAAGGAAGCTTCTTACCTAACCTTTTAAACACTTTAATCTTCTCTAACCCTCTATTGAACCTAGCGGTGTTTTAAAAGGGATAGATAACTCTTCTTTATATCACACTAGCTGTGCCCGCGACTTCGTCAGCGTGGAATAGTTATTTGGCGCGTGTGAATTTTGTTTCCGAGTTATTTTAAAATTGTATTATCTTATAAGATGTTTATTGAAATTAAGTGATGACAAAGACAATTTTGTTCACAGTTAAATACTCTTAATCAATAACATATTTATTTGGATAAAGAAAAATATTATTATGTATGTTGATACAACTCTGACAAATAATTTGTAATAATGCATTAATTTCAACCAAATTTGATTATCATAAAAACGGTTATTGTGAGTTAATCTTAAAAGATAGACATATACTGTCGCGGACATTTTTTTAGATAATTTAAAGAAGAATAATTCTTTCATACATATTTTTTGGGTATCTCGAACGGTTTTAGCAGCGCACGCAACGGAAGCCCTCAAAGATGAATAATTTTCCCCGTTTTCCCCACATTTTCGAGTGTTTTTTCGCTCCTATTAGTCGCAACGTGATGTTATATAGCCTAAAGCCTTCCTCAATAAATGATCTATCCAACACAAAAAGAATTTTTCAATTCGAACCAGTAGTTCCTGAGATTAGCGCGTTCAAACAAACAAACAAACTCTTCAGCTTTATAATCTTTCTTCTTCTTAATATATATAAATCTCGTGTCACAATGTTTGTCCTCAATGGACTCCTAAACCACTTAACCGATTATAATAAAATTCGCACACCATGTGCAGTTCGATCCAACTTGAGAGATAGGATAGTTTAAATCTCAAATTATAGTCGCAATTTTAATTTATTGCTAATTATTTGTCTGTTATTATTTGACAGTCACAATTATCTGTTAACTCCAACAGATGTCGATACCTTTCGACTGGGTTGAGTAAGTAATCAATAGATGGCGCTGCTATGGTAAATCTACGAACGTGTCATATAAGCTACATTTTAACAGCATAATTACCACGTGTTGTTGACGCTATAAAATTAATTAAATTTATTTTGTAGTGAACGAAATACCGTATAATTCAATTATTTCCACTTTTTAAATTTTTGGTGTTAGCATAGCCGGCCACGTGTTACTTAGACTGAAGTGTAAATTGCATTCATATTATAATGAAGATAATACAGTGAAATTAATCCTGTTTTTTACTTATTTGTGCTTCATTGATCAAAACTTTATAATTTAATTTGAATATATGTATGTAAGTATTATCACATAATTATAAAATTTAATTAAAATGTCAATGCAAAAATGATACACAATTTCCTACACTTTTTCAATAGTTGTACAAATATTTTTTTTTATTGTTTTTATTTAATATTTCAATGTGCTATGATAACAAGTTTTTCAGATTTTTTTTCTTATATTTAAACGATTAAATTAGTATTTCAATTCTTATTGAAATTATTATTTAAACTCTATAATTTAAATATGTACATGTCAGTATTATCACATAATTATAAAAGTTAATTAGAATGATTTTCAATTATTTTTTTTCTCATATTTAAACGATTAATTTATTATTTTCAGTCAAATGCCACAGAAAAAATCTAACCTCAACAACGCGAGCACCAGAGAGGCACGACGCAAACGTATTAAAAGAGCCCATCAGTTGGCAGAACAAATTGAATCAAGAAATCCAGCTCAAAGAATCAGGACAGCAGAAGGTCATGCACAAGAATCTCAAGAACAGTGTAACGAACGTCTTCAAGAGAATATCATAAGAACAAGAGCAGCAGGAGAACGAGACATAGCCACAGTAGGAGCACAGGAACAATTGAATTTTTTACATTGTGTCAAAAACCTGATGTTTTTGGCCAATTCGTCAAACAATGTCCATTTGTGGTTTAGATTTGGAAAATCCATGTTTTTCTCATGGGCAACTATATGTTGCGTGTTCACGTGTTGGGAAACCGTCGAATCTATTTGTGTTAGCTAAAGACAGGTTAACCAAAAACATTGTGCACCGATTGGTGTTAAATTAAATTGAAATTGAAAGTATTTATAATTCAAAAAAATTGATATTAATGTTTAAAAGTTTAAGACTGTCTGCCTTGCCTACCTCATTCATGAGTTTAAGCGTCACATGTTATTTACTGTATTATACTGTAATATACTTATATATTTGTTATAAAATTAAATGGAAATAATAAATCTGATAAATTTTTATTTTGTACCTATTGATTTCTGCTTAATATCAAGTATAAGAACATTTTAATTAATTGTGTTCAACGTACTTCCCCTTCAAATCTCAATCCAGTGAATTTGTATACCAACATCAACATTTTCGTCTTTGTTCGTAAATAATTTCATTGTACCAAAGGGTTATAGTAGTAGAAAGTCAAATAAGGAGATCACCATATTTTTTTACAAATACCATCTGTGTGAAAAAGCATAGTGGACTCCGTGACTGATGTTCTCTTATTGTTCCTCTTAGATTGTTTACTATAATGTAATATAACAAAAACTTTAGCCACAGCAACGCGTGGCCGGGTCAGCTAGTATTAGTATAGATTCCGTATAATAACTTTATAACACGCCTTTGTATCGTCATTGGGATTATATTTACAGTTGTACGTCTATTGTATCACATGCCTGTTAAAACACTATTAAAACGCTTCTAAACGACTAATATATTAGAGTAAATCTATTGAACAGCTTTTATATAGCATTCAGGTTGTACAAACGCCATGTAAGCAGCTTGTGTGCTACTTTGGATCCTAACACTACAAGGTCATCACCTGTTTCTTTGTTTTTAAAGAGTTATTCTTCTTTGCGTGTCGATGTACTTCCAACAATATAAATAAAATAAAATTCTTCCCGAGAAGTATTCTGCCACATTCACGGCCTCATCGGTAACCGCCATCTGGTCATCTCAAGTGCAGGTTAGGGCTGTTAGGGCACAGGGGGCAGGACAACAAATGCTACATCGGTTGGGGATACACACCACATTCATACACATTTTGTGAGGTATGTATTAACCTCCACATGGCCAGGCTATCTTTTCACCGGCGAACTTGGATTCGCACCTATTGAGCGTCCGAACAGGCCAACACAGTTCGTGACCAGGGGGTAGGTAGCTACCTCTCGCAGGACGACAAAATTAGGTATAGCATGATCCCTCTCACAAAGTTGAGTCCTAGCTTCCTTTATACCACAATCAAGGGCTCCAACGCTTTCACAAAACTTCTGCGGCTTTTAAACCTTTTTTTTTTTAATTATAGGCAAATGGTACGTTAAGCCGTAGGTCCCGACTGTCAGGTAGGTAAACCACATCATACTATTGATCTGATTTCTCTGTAAAAGGTTACGGAAGTTGATCCATGGTAATAACCCAGTACTAATTAAATCTAGAAACATGATTTTTCATTCATTCATTAAAGCGTACCGGGGCTCTAAATTTCAAACTCAAAATGTTTCCAGTTGCATTTTGAGACACGCTCGGAAAAAGAAGATTTCCTAAAATCATAACTAACCATGTCTATAATTTTATACAAGCTCTCAAACTGAATTGTTTTTACAAATCTGATAAGAAGCTTTCCAACAGAGCTAAATATCAAAGTGCACTTAAAAATAATAGTACACAAAGCGAGCCCAAACAAACAAAAAGTTGCGAACAAAAACAATGGGCACGCAACCACTCACAATAAATGCGTGCCAGTGACATCTAGTGATGGGAAATGAACGAGGCTTTTCAGATCCGAGACGAGACTCGTTTTTTGAAGACTAAATTCGATTAGTAGAAGCAAGTCTGCATCCTACCGTGTATTCCTAATTGCGTCGTCAGCTTACGATCCGGAGCCTAGGGTACGCCGTAAGTCATGGTTCTAGATTTGGCGGCACTGGTTATTACAATGGAGCGACTGCCGTCTGACCTTATTAACTCTTTTTACAGGGAAACCAGACCAATAGGAACATGACCCGATGTGTGTTAGTGGCCAACACTGTCAGAATTTTTCAGGCTGCCTAAAGGCATCTGATACAGCCTCGAGACTGCTATCTATAGATAACAACCGGGTCCAATAGCTTAACGTGCCTTCAAAAGCCCGAAGGAGCTCAAGATAGAAAATGACACTAAATGGCGACCAATCCGTGCGCATTCGCTACCCATATCGCGAATTTAGCACCTCCTCCTAGAGATTAGTAGAAGCAAGTACGTGACAACAATGGAATCATTACTTAATCTGATAGTGAGGTGTAAGGAACGGCCTCTCGGCCTCTGACGTGGTTTCTAAAGGCAGCCGGAACCAACGGCTTAACGTGCCTTCCGAGGCACGGAATCATCTTTATTTTCAGACAATCAGATCAGAAACAGGTGATTCAAGCCTGCAATGTCCTAACCACACTAGAAACAACTAAACAAAGTATGCTTCCCGTGGGAATCCCACCCCCAACCTCTGGGTCAAAGGCAGACGCCTTAACCACTGGACCACAGATGTAGTTACTCAATTGAGAAACAAATAAACAAAAAACTAAATTTACCTTCCCCAACATTGAGGTTGTCTGGAAAAGCTACAAGAGGTTACTTAGGTAATAAGGCCGCTTCATGTACCATTCCGTGTGTATTTATTTGATCTTAGAAAGGAATTGTAAAATTTTGGTTAAAAATAGAGTTTTGAATGAAAGTAGCTTGAAGATAATTTAAGAACATTTTTTTAGTTTATATTCCTCTTGGGATTCACGGGTTGCCCCGGTCCTTTGAGAGGCTTGCGCGGGGATATGGATCCAACGCGTAGAGGCCCTTTGGAGAAGTTGATGTCATGTGGTGCTCCTGCCCAAACCCGTCCTCGGCTATATCAATAGATGACATTTCCATGAACGGGTCTGGGCAGGAGGAGGAACTATTGCTAATGAGTGAAAAGAATAAAATGGGTTATGGTTATGAAGTTTGGATGGATTTAAACAGGGCTATTGCAATAGCAATCGGACACCTGCCATAATCATGATTCCTGACTATTTGTGGCAGGCGGTGACTCGCCACTCAGTGTGTACGTGTGAAAAGGCCCCCCAAATATTCGCCGAGTTTGTTAACAGAGGGGCAACATTGGAATGAGCGGCTAAGGTTGCCGAGAGGTGCGGCTCCGGTTTCGCCATCGCGAGTTACCTTGCGAGCGGGTTTCCCCGTTATAACGCAATTACGTGCAATACACTTCCACCCTCGAGCATTATTGTTATAATGACTGAAAACTAACTTATGTGCTTAGTATTTTTCATTCTACTACAGAAGAGGACGAATGTATTTTTTCAATTTTATGTTATTGTCAACTTTTCAAATAAACGACTGCGGTAAAGTTTATCAGTTAATTTAAAAATTAGAATAAAAATTCGCTTCATGTGTTAAAAATCAATTGGACTCGAGTGTTGAGACTCGGGTTTAAAATTAATTTTAGTCGGAGATCTTAAAATGAGTCAGAAGATACATCACTAGTAATATCTAAGTGGGGGGTGCGCTCTGCGATTGTTTAGCAAAAATAAAACATCATCTCTGGTTTTGACATGGCATACAATATTTTTCCTCTTTTCTTCCATTTGGGGGAACCTAATCGTTCAGAAATTACAGATTGAAGAGTATTGTGTTTATCTAGTGACGATGTTACTGTTTTGACGATATAAAGATGTAATTGTGGGAAATTTTAAATGAGAAAATGGTTTTTAATCCTAGAATCTCGCGCGTCGTAGCGTCCTGGAGACCAGCCTAGAACTTATTCAATGTTCTCTTACTTTCTTATCGTATTTCTTGTGTCAATAGTAAAGTTAGTAAGTTCTTCGTAATTTATTTACTTACATAAAAACAAACAATTAAACTCCGCTGTTGCAAAGTCATTTCAAGGACATTATAAAAACATTAGACTGAAATCTCTTTTTAATTAATGTTTTAAAGACATTTTAACAAACCCTTAATTGCTGTTTTTACTTTCATGGCAATTTTAAAATTAGCTTAAATAATATCATGGAGCTCAAAATAAATTAATGACTCTAAAAATGTTGTTCAATAAAGAATAAAGTAATATTAAAATATTTAAATTGGTACAATAATTATCATTTCATATTTGTTTTGACTAGTAATTAATTTGGGGCTTGAGGCATCTATTTATAATATTAAGAGATTTCTATTTATTTAACTGACGCTGTTTCAAAATGCTTTGAACCCAGAATATACCACGCAACCCACTCAATTAAATTCTTAGACTGGGAAAGCATAGAAAAGTATACCATCCACTGTTACTACTTAGAATGAATAAATGAATGATCATTCATTCATTTAAAGTGTTCATACCCTTTATTGCACCTTTTACATACATATAAGAAAAAATACAGCACAGAAACCAATTAACATTAAGAGAAATGAGTACAAAGGCGGACTTATCGCTAATGCAATCTCTTCCAGCCAACCTTATGGTAGAAAGGAGCAAAGAAAAAAAAACGAGCGGTGCAGAAAGCTAAGGTGTTATCTACAACAAAACAGATAATAAACTTACATAGATATTTTTGTATATATAAACTTACATAAAATAGTTAAATAAATAAAATACATGAAACGAGTAGGACAATAGTGACATAAAAAAGAGACAAGCTTAATGAACCTTAGAAAGGTAGTGAGACTTAACTAGATCTTTGAATGAGGCAATTGTTCATTTAATTATCCATTAAGTGAATTTAAAAAAGATAAAACATTTCAACATAACACAATGCAACTGAATCACAGCGGTGTTTTCAAATAACTATATAAAGAAATAATCCGGCTTTGACTAAGTTTTCCTTTGATCCGCTCGTTCGCCATATTTACTGGCACACGATTGTACCGGCCCTCGCTTTGGATATTTATATTTTTAAAAGATTTTTGTACTATTTATAGAAACACCTTTATGAAAGTTCTGGAGGGTTTAAATTTTTTCTATTTATAACATCATTTTTTAGAGTTCTGTACTCAAAGTGTAAAACCATATTACTAAGACTAAAAGTTCATTTATTTAGATAAATAATACATACAGGGTTATTTTAAAACAGTCAGGTCAGTTATTATGCAGTGTGTTAAAAATAATATATTTATAGTAAGTGAAAATACTTCCATACTTCATTATCATCATTACATAGTATAAAACAAAGTCGCTTACCTGTCTGTCTGTCCCTATGTATGCTTAAATCTTTAAAACTACGCATCGGATTTAGATGGGGTTTGTTTGAATAGATAGGGTGTTCCAAGAGGAAGGTTTATATGTATAATATATGCATAATATAGTAGACACATCATGAGATGAATACTTATGGTATTCATCGGTTGATAGGACTACTAGACTCGGCCTTAGGGATTATGTAGCCGGTTTTCAAAGAAATGCTAAATGACGAGGTTAGCTTCAACTTACTACTGCGTAATTTGTATAACCCGGACAAAGTCGGGACGGGCTGCTAGTAATATTATAAGTGCGAAAATCTGTCTGTCTATCTGTTACGCTTTTACAATCAAACCGCGTAAAGAATTTTGATGAAATTTGATAGTTGAAGACCCGGGGCGGGGTCAAACAAAAGCTACTTTATGACGCATTATTACATAAACCTACTATGGGATAAGTAATAGGTACAAATCACCGGGCACTTAATGGAATCGATCACCACAATAGTCACATAAACAAGTAATCAAAATACTCGGCGCGGTCGGGAACTTTATTGATTTTCCATTTGAAGATTGAAGCTACACTCTTTTGCATTTCTTTGGAAGGTTTTTCCTGAACGTCCTATTCGATAGTTTAGTACTCGTTAGTTTCTAAGGAGGAAAACATTATCTAAAATTAAGGAAATATTTGGATAAGGGTGCTACATATTTGTTTAATATTTATTAAACTTAAAAAAACAAGAAAAGATCGGCTTGATGCTATAAGGTATTCTCTTTATCCCAGTCAAACCTTAGGATCAAAAAGAGAAGGAAATAAAAAATATTTTTTGTTTGTACGAAGCTAGTTCCTAATCGATAATCGTAATAGTAATTAATGTTTTTATTACGTTTTCACTGCCAAATTGCTGATTTGATTTTGATGATAATGTAGTTGAAGACCCGGGGTCAAACAAACCTCAAGGGGGTTATAATGGAAGGTGAACATATCTATGAAACACACAAAAAAAAAATTTTTTTTGGGTAAGATGAACTGCGGGAAACAGCTAATTTCATATATTTTCTAGTAGCACAATGGGATTTGAATAAATAAAAAATGCTTGCTAAAATATCACGAAGAAAAAGGCTGAATCAGAATTGTACCCTTTGTCGGGTCGACGGGTGTTTCCGTGCTGCGGCCTTGGACGCCCAAGGTTGCAGCAAATGGATATAAGATGGCAAAATAATTTATTTATCTTGTTTTCGAGCACTGCGAGTTTCGTCTCGAAAAACAAGAATTATTTAAACCTTACGGAGCGGAGTTGATACATTATTGACGTCACATTGTAAGTTTCATCAGTCGCAGTCAGTCCACTGCTGGCCATAGCGGCCTCCCCTAATGATTTTCGAAATGACCAGTTAGAAGCGGCCTGCATCCAGCGTTTGCCTGCGACCGTAGGTACCGTACTGGTAGGTGTATGTCCAACGTTGCGCGTGCCGGTTCGTGGTCAATCGAGAATCTTTCTGCCCCATCGGCCATCTGTTCTCAGCGCTATGTGTGCTTCGCCCATTGCCACTTCAAAGAACTCAATTCTCAATTCTCGCTCCAAATCTCTGGAACAAGCTTCCTTTGGAGATAAAAGAGCTGTCTTCTCACTCTTTCAAATCTCGGGTTAGGGAATTTAAAAACTACGAACGATCGGACTTGAGCTGAGCTTTTATGTGTAATTAAATTTGTATGTTAGATGTAAGTCTATGTATACTTTGCACCTAAGATTTCTTTGCGTCTTGTGCCCTCTTCTGTGCCCATATGTCTATGTTCTATGTTAGTTTGGTTGACTGGAAGAGATCCCTATTTGGGATAAGTCCGCCTTTTGTTGTAACCTGTATTCTGATACTATGTTATTTGTGTACAATAAAGATTTTTACATACATACATACATACATACTAATCCGCTGGGCTATGTAGGTGACTTTTGTTCTCCTCTGGATCTAAGTAATTTTTTACATTCATGATAGTGTGTTACTGGTTAAAGACTAACTCGACCTGAAGCAAAAGGTTTTAGAAAATGAATTGAAATAAATCAACTTCATTTAACTATTCATCTTGTTTACGAGTCAGAATGGATAGTTGTTCGGGTTCTTCGATAAGGGTTAATGTCAAAGGAAGATATAGAGGCGAGGTTTTTTTCTAGCAGTGGAGCACTCATAGCAATATAAAAGTATGTAGTAGAATAAAAAAAGATGGCTCGACGATTTAGAAAGTTTCCAGCCGGGTTGCAGATCGAATGGAGACAAAAATTCGAGGCCTTTGCTCAGCAATGGAACGTAACATTTAAGGGCTAGAAAAAAAAACACAGTTATTACTAAGTATTTATTTGTAGCTTTTCACATTCAGCATCCATACTCCCATACTAATATTATAGTCTGTCTGTCTGTTACGATTTGGTATGAATATAGTTGACCTACTTTTCGACGGGGGCAAAGCTGCGTGAAACAGCTAGTTTAAAATATGTGAATGTCACAAATATCCCCAAAGAATGAGTAACGGTAGTTAATTAGATGTAATATACTTGATATGGATAATCTTGTTGTACAGCCATAGCGTATGTACGTTTATAATACTAGCTGTTTCCCGCAGCTCCGCCTGCGTTAAAAAGTAGCCTATGTTTGACCCCGGGTCTTCAATTATATTCATACTAAATTTCATCAAAATCCGGTCAGCGGTTTGGCCGTGAAAGCGTAACAGACAGACAGACAGACGGACTTTCGCATTTATAATATTAGTATTCATGATTTTTCGTCTTTAATTAAATATCTGTACTGAAGTCCCCGTCACGAGAGGATATAAATTATGTAAACAAATGTTCAGAGGTTCGCAACATTTGAATGAAAGAAAAAATATTATTCTTGTGACATATTTTAATGTTTAAAGAGAATTTAAATTTAATATGGTTCGAGATGATTCTGTTGAACGCCGCAACCATGCGCGTGTATTTCGTAATTGATTTGTTGTATTAATTTTTTCTCATTTACGTCTTTCAAAAGTGAAAAGACAAACTGGTGGCGGAACGCAAAATAATAATAATAATATCTTTATTCACGAAAAACATGGTATGTATATTGGTGTTACAATTTTCACATATTGGATCACATGTTTTGTCACATTTAATGACATGCGAATAATTAGGCTATTCATAATTAAATTAAATCAAGCATAATTGAATTGAATTAATTAAACTTATAACACAAAATGTCCTTGAATCCTTGAAATACATGCAATGTCAAAGAAATAAATTAAAAAATTAAAAATAATTACTTATCATGGTCAAAAAATTCATTAATGTCATAAAATGTGTTTTTACATAGCCATTCGCTCAGTTTGTCTTTAAATTCATATGTATTTAAATGTATCATATTATCCGGTAAAGAATTGTAGATACGAATACACATATTAAGTGGGCTGTGAGAACATTTTTTAGATGTTGATACATTCTCTAATATTAGTCTATGTGGGTTTCGTTGTAGTCTATTACTTACATCACCAGCCTTTTTAAATAATTTTATGTTCTTATGTACGAACAAGCATATTTCATAAATATAGAGTGATGGTAATGTCAAAATACCCAATTTTTCAAATAACGGTCTACATGTGGTGCGTGGAGGTACTTCACATATAGCCCTTATGCATTTTTTCTGAGCTACGAATGTCTTATGCCAGTCTGTACTATAGCCCCACATCATTATACCGTAGCGCAGTACCGACCCTACATATGCATGGTAATATGGTAAGTGCTTGTAGATAGATAGATAGATATACACTTTATTGTATCAATCACAAAATTAAAATTAAAAGTAATACATTTAGAATATTGAGTACAAAGGCGGACTTATCGCTATTGCAATTTCTTCCAGCTAACCTTAGGGTAGATAGGATAGAAAGTGAAAACAAACAAAAGGCGGTACAGTAATAAAATACTAAAACTATCATCCTTACACAACAGTCAATAAATAAACCTACAATCAATTAATACATACTATACCTTAAATGAATATATACATATCATATACCTACATACAACATACAATAATAAAAAATAAAAGAAGAGAAGAAAATAACTAACGATGAGCAGGATCAGCTTCAATTGCAGAGAGATAATGTTTTCTCACTTGATTTTTGAAAGATGAAATTTGAAAAAGAGTAGTATTGTATATATTTACTTGTGTGTTTGTAAACGAAATTAAGCCTTTATGTCACGCCACGCTTGTCTGTTTAACCAGCGGAACTTTTAGAAGTAAATTGTAACCAACGACATATATTGCTCAGCTTAGATACGCTTTGCATTGTTTCTGTCTTATGAATAAGCTATTTATTTATTTTATTTTTTCAAAAAATATTGTCCTTCAAGTAAACATAGACATAGACGAACTTAATACTAAAAGCATTCTTTACCAGTCTAGTCAACTATAACGCGAATCAGAAAAGTGCGGCATGAAATTATATTGAAAAAAGGAATAAAGCCAATCGTTAAGTCTTTGCGGATCTACGTACAATGACGCTCCCAAAGCATGATGAAGTCTGGCTGGTGTCAAAATATTATTTTTTACACAAGTGTACCTTTGGTCGTACTATTCTGTTCCTGGACTTATATGATGCAACGGGGAAGACACTGGTAAAAAGATGGCTCGTTCACGTGGCCGAAGGTTACATTAGAAATAACAATGATGATGCTATAGGTGGTACGCTTTTTGTAGACAACTGCGTCCGTATCTGATTTTCAAGAATTATTGTCATAACAAATATTTAAATAACAGATTTTTTTTATTACAGAAAGTCGTCTGCACTAGTATGAGCATGTAATGAGGAACACGTAATCAGGAAAGCGTTTTAAGCATACCAGAAGGAAAAAAGGTAGAGCAAACTCACTACCTAGTGGACTGGCATGACGAAGCTATATGCGGAAAGCCTACTTCATCAGAGAACCCAAGAACCCTGTCCTGGCGCAAATTAACTAATAGAACCGACCCCACCTTAAGTGGGAAAAATGAAGAAGGATTGTTATTACAAATTACCAAGATAGATCTAGATAGTTAAGCATATCTAGTTACAAGAAAATAAGTCTACGTAAGATTAAGGATAAACGAACGCAACACAAGCGTCGTTTGCTGGTTGATGGAAATTGCGAAAAGAAATTGGATGCAAGTTCCCTCTCCCTTAATAAAGTACAATATTGGACTTCCATTTCAGCTGGTTTTAGTCCAATATTGAAATTACTAATTGAAATTTTATTCATAGTCGAGAAAATTCATTGAAAAATGATCACATCCGTGTCAATAAACGTGATTTACTTTATAAGTACTTTGTAGTACATCTAGGTGTGTTAACGCTATTATTTTTTGAATGCTGTATATTTCGTGGACAAATAAATTTCGGCGCAACCTTAAATTCAGGTTAAAGAGAAAATTAAACAATAACTCAAGAGACGGTAAAAATAACATTAAAAAGGACTTAAAAAAAAAACAAATTAACGATTTCCACTAATTATCTAGATTAAAACTGCATTATTACTACTAGATTGAAACTAAATTTTGTTAATTTTTCGGAAATATGATGTATTAAGTAGCAACCAGAAAATTGTATAAATCATAGCAAATAAATTAACCAGTCAATAAAACTGATGAATTTATTCGGTCGCTCAAAAATACAGTTTTTTTAATTTAAACCTTAGAATATATTGAATACGCACGTCTAAATATTGGATTGGATTCTGCACCGTATGTGATCCCAAAATAAATTCCCACCAGGATTTCCACTTCGTTTGATGTCCCCTGGGTTATTTATTGACGAAATATCATAAAATAAGCTTTGGGAGATTATAAAAACATTGCGGTATATATCTGTCTTTGAGGAAAATATCACATACAGGAATTCGAAAATTTACAATATATTATTCGACGACAGATCAGAATATGAGTGTAAAATTTTTAGGGTTGATTTTTTATTTATTTATTTTATGCAATAAAATTAGTACAAAATACAATATTATTTTTATGTTTATTATATTAACCTTTTATTTGGCAAAACAAAAAAAAATATGTTTTTGCTGATTTGCACATACAGTATTTGGTGTCCAACGTACATAAGAAAAATAATAACAAATACATATACTGTTTATACTTACGCAAAAAATGAATGTTAAATATACTTTACAAAATTCATTCGTTAAAGAAATTAATCTGATAAGTATACTAATATCTGATGATAAGAAAAATAAAAACAATACATTTTGTTTTTTAATATTAAAGTTTATTTAGACTTCTTTTTGAACTTTACAGCATTATTTACAAGAAATAATCAGTAGGTCCTCAGAAAAACAAATAGTGTATAGTGCTTCCTGGCAATTTCTTTTGAAAAGATGATATTTTTTATATATGGTAAAAATATAATAACAATATTTTTTTCATTATTTTCTTATTCAACAGACCCAAAAACGACGTTTAAAAATATTATGGGTAGTTATTTTTAAAAGTAATTCAAGAAGTTCTCTCTTCCTAAGGATTTTTGACTTTTCCTCATGTGATAATAGTGATATAAACAATTTCTGTTTTTTAAACAAAGATTAACTCCACATTTCAAGCATTTCATGTTACTTGTTTTGGCCAGGTAACTGATCAAAATTAATTTAAGAATTTTGTAGCCATGTTGACTAGAAAGAAGAACAAGGCTTTCCTATAAGGAACTCGAAAAATCTGTATTGGCCAGACACACACCTGGATTATAATCCTATAGGACTTTTCTCCCTACAAAAAAGGGTTAACTAGGCGAGGCTGCAGTCGCAACATACAATAGCGCCTTCATATTTGTAACCATGAGCAAAGCGTACCATGGGTTCTAAAGCGTAAGCTGAGGAAGTAACAGCAAACACGAGTGGATGAATACAACAAGATTATAGCCATTACGTCTTGTCTTTTGGGAAAACTTGAAGTAAGCCTGGCGATACAAAGAGGGAACGCAGCCAGTATTCTGGGCACGTTGCCACCCTGCGTTGCGTTGGAAGACTATTTTTATTTGTGATTTTAATTTTTTTATTTGATTTTTTTGTTAAAAAAAATATTCCCAGTAAATGACCACAATATTTTTGCTCAAAACCTCTTACTTAAACATCTTCAGGCACTTATCATAGTTTCTCATAATCTGTACGTAGGTACATCACTTTGTACAGTTCCTTACAAAACCAGATGGCTGTGAGAGTAATTACACCTTTTCACAGGATAAGCGTACAGTTCCGTAGAGTTCGAATGCTCTTTTCGTGCTAATTCACGCGTTTCTGCACTGAAATTCTGAATGGCTGTGGACCTTTCTTTCTTTCTTTTTCAGCCTTTCTCTACCAAACAGTTGGTGTAGGCGTCCTAAAGACTCCTCCATCTCTCTCTACGGACAATAATACATGAAGAAATAAATAATGCAGTTTAGTTTAGACGCGAACAATTTTCCTATTCTGTCAATAATATTGGAACAAGCAAGTCTCATCCGCAAGACTACATTTGTGCACTTCACAGTTCACAAATTTGTAACTTGGGTACTAATTCTCATATTTTACATAGTGCACAATTGAATCGTTATTGGATTTCAATGGCAATTTTTAACGTTTCTGGTATTCTGTTACTAATTTTAAGACCAATCGTATTCCATTGGCATGCCATTGAACTGTGACTGGAAAATTTTGCTAATCAAAAAATCATGATTTTTTTCAATAATCGGTACTATGTCATTTAAATATATTTACATTTTTTCTACTATTACCATTTAATTACGTTTTGGTTGCAATTAAATTAAGATTCAACATTGTTTTAGCAAAATACCAATATTGAGCATGTCAAAAATGCATCGTAATTGAATATCAGTTGCATGGTCTTTTAAAGTTTATTAGTGGGATTGACACCCGGAACGATTTAGAAGTCCTTCCTGTGATCTTAACAAGACGACCCAGGGTATGAATAAATTTAAAAAATATGCTCTCTGAACACTTCTTCCGAAAGCTTAGTCCATGGAGCAAATACAAAGAGGAAAAGAACTATGTACTGGTGCACCGTTACGGCCATAGGCGCAGTGACGTCGGAAGTGGGCGTGATTTTTCGTTCAACTATAAAAGATATGTGACGTGGAGCGAGCTCTAATGTACCTATATCTTATTTTTCTAACATTCGTTTCGTTTCAGCTTAGAAAATTTTGTAAAATATTTTAAACTATTTAGTTTTAAGTGTTTCAACAGTGTGTGTGTACTGTTATGGAATCATAATAAACGTAATTAAATAACATATTTTCGAATTTATTTCATTGATGTAGTGTTACACAAAATATGTCTGTTTTGAATGTTCAAAATATATGTAATATAAAGATATTAAAATATATCTTTTTATGTAGCTAGCGACATCTATTGGTAAGTAGAGGGGATCGTCAGTAGGGGCCAAACCGAGTTCCCCTCACCTCTGCCTTCCGCCCCGCGTAGCCTCACATAATTTTTGTAAGGAAACTCTCGAGACGCCATCTACTCTTTATTATTACCCCGATGGATCGGACGACGTGATTTTTCTTCCAAATAACGAGAACTACTAATGGAATATTATAGAAGTGAGCTCGTTTTACAGTTACTGTTGTACACCAATCTATACAATTTGAATGTGCGTTATTTTGTAGACAACATATTTAAATAATTTCATAATAAATAAAATAATAAAATAAATGTTTATCATAATATTACTTCATAGAATATACAAGACAATGAATATACATTTATTATAATTTTTAATATTGTTAATTAAAATAATTATTTTTAATAAAGAAAGAAAGAAAAAATGTTTAATACATAATTACTATAATAACTTTTTACAAAAAACATTTAAAATTTCGATATTAATTTATAATAAGAATTTTGAATAAAATATTATTAATTGTCATGTTTTCATTATTGATATATATAATGATTTACAAATTCGTCGCTCGCTCGCTCACTGTTATGATCACTGCATAACCATAATCTAACCTACTTTTTGTCATAAAGTCTTCTTTTGACACTCAGTCGCTTCTATCACAAGTTTTGCCGCTCGCTTACTCACTGTCATGGTCATTGTATAACCATAACCTAACCTACTTTCTGTCATAAAGTAGTCCTTTGACACTCGTCCGTTTTTTTTCTGAATACAAAAAAGTCTATATTTACATTTTCACAAAAAAAAATTCTGTCGAACAATAGACCGAACAAACTATATTCGTTAAAAAATAATCTACTCTTTGATAGGTTTGTTAATTAAAAATAATAATCATGAAAATTATGAATTTGTGTTTATGTAAAAAATATTTCATTCAAGTAAATAGTAGTTAAAACAATAATATTAAAAATAAAAATATAGGAACTAATTATTATTTGCAACATTTTCTACGTTTCGAAATTCTTTAAAACTTCAGTCTACAATATAAGGGTACACCATACAATAATAACCAGCTGTTTTCCGCAGCACTGCCTGCGTTAAAAAAGTAGCCTATGTTTGACCCCGGGTCTTCATCAAAATCATTCAAGAGGTTTAGCCATGAAAACGTAACAGTCAGACTTACGCAGTTACAATATTATTATGTATGGATTAACATATTAACAACATTCCACGTTGCTACGGAGTTGGACCTTAAATGTAGAAGTACAATACAGTCGGTGTTTTGTAATGAAAACATTTCAACACAAGGACATTTAATACATTGTCCATACTTCTAAATAAAAGAAATTGTAAGGCATAGACATACCATCACGCCTTTTTCCCCGTTGGAGTAGGCAGAGACTACTAGACCGCTTTTCGCCCTCGCGAGAAATGAGACGTAATGAGTTGCGAACCGCATTGCCGCCATTTAGATTGTAAGTGTAATTGTAAATGTTTAATTGCAGTAGTAGTTTATTAGTCAGGCAAATAACTTAATTCAGTCGTATCCGGGTTAATAATAGACCACTCCCGATCTTCCTTTAGATGTTGTGAGAGGGATTATAAGATGACTTAATTGACTTGTAATACTCAAACTGTAAACTGTACTGTAATATTGCTAGTTGTGTTGTGTGTGAATTACATATTAATCCAAGGGTTTATTATTAATTTGAATTGCGTTTGTTATAGATTTTACCGAAACGTCACTATAACAGTAAAAATGGTTTAAAATATTTTACAAAATATTCTAAGCTGAAACGAAACGTAAATTAGAAAAATAAGAAAAACATTAAAGCTCCACGTCACGCATCTTTCACAGTTGAACGAAAAATGACGTAAGCCACGCCCATTTCGGACGTCACTGCGCCAATTACCGTAACGGTGCACCAGTCGATACGCCATTTCTTTGTATTTGCTTACGGGCCTACCACCACCATACCACGTAGAAAATATGAGTAGACCCAGATTTAACACTTCGGTATTCTAAAACGGATAATATTTTTTTAAAACTTTAAAAAGTACGAAAGCAGGATGTAGACACTCGGAAATGTTAAGAAAAGACAAAGTATAAATTAGGTTAGGGATTATAGTGGCTTATCCTGCCAGTCAGGAACCTCGCGGCTCTTTGATAAATTCTCAAGATGAAATTGGCTTAAGAACAGTTAACGCGGATTTATGAAAATTTTAATTATTTGCGGAATTTCGAATAATATCTTATAAGCTGCTATTTGAGTTTTATAAACTTTTAGCTGTTCTCAGTGGGCTTACTCCCTCTACCGCGGGAATTTTAAGAAACTTATTTTTTAGTGGAGTTGTAATGACTAGTGCCAAACATGGCAAATAAATAAAATTGAAATTAAAATATTGCCTTTTGTCGATAAGGCTGTAACTAATTATAAGATTATATCATTATTAAATTCTTATTCGTCTTCGTCCAAGCGTGTTTTCCAGTTGCGTCCTCAGCTTACTTTTCGGAGCTGAAATTCTAAACGGACCTTGATTTTGGTGTTAGTTACTACAATGGAGCGACTACTGTGTGACCTTCGTAACGCTTTTTCAGACCAATAGGAACATGGGTGTCCAAAACTGTCAGATTTTTTCACGCTGCCTAAAGGCTTCTGACGCAGCCAAATGATGTCATCTATCGAAAACACCAAACTACTTAACATGCCTTCTTAAGCACGAAGAAGGTCGAAATAGAATATGCTACGAAGGGTGACCAATCCAATCATGTCTCGCCGTCGTTTGACACGCGCATTAGCTACTCGTACTTCGAATACGCGCGCCGCGCTCGGATATCGAGCTTCTTGTTACGAGTATACGCTTTAAATTTAAATTCTTTATTATTGGCACTACTACTACGGAACCCTACATTGCGCGTGGCTTGACACGGCGCTTGACCACTTATTTTATTGAAATTAGTTTAATTCTACGCACGCCCGCTGGTGATTAGAAAATATTTTTCAAAAATATTATAAAATAAAATAATATAAATTACAAATGTTATTGCAAAATCGGTAAGTCGAATGATTTTAGTTCGATATCGAATAATTTTCATTGGACTGAATCGATTTCTCGTGAGTTATACTTTTCAAAAACAGGGCTATGGATGACTTTCTATTCTAAATTTCCAATCACCAGACACCAGGGTACAGGACATGGACCTAGACCATATTCAAAGTAGGATAGAAATAGGTGAATAGTGGGCCGCGTGGGCTGAAAATGGCACAAAATCTCCGGCTCTCCTTACACAATACGGACGGAGCATCATAAATCTTAGTGCACAAAGACACCCGCGGTAAGAAGGCCTGCCATTGTTCCGCTTAGAGGAAGATTTTCCACTCGAAAACGATCTTTTTTATAACTCAACAAAATAAAGATGTGTGTGCTAGTTTTAAGCCTCATATTAAGCAAACTCCCGCCGACAGACTTAAAAATAGTGTACCTAGTCGACTATCGGTATTCTATCGATAATTGGGCAATATCAATAGTATTTCGATATGTATTAGCGAAAAACAATACTATCGAAAGTAATTTCTAATAATTTATTATAATTAAATTTATGATTTGATTTGATTATCTTTCAGCCAACCAATCAGTTTCTCTTTATCGTAAAATTAAAAAAAAATGTTACTTAAATGTTATAGAATTTTTTTTTCGCTCACTTTAAAAAAGAAGAATACACGTCTAGATCACTATTACCAACGGCAGTGGTAGATAAATAGCTACCAGTATGGTACTATGTTGATAAAGCATTGTTCCCGCCAAAAAACAAAAGAAACTCGTTCGCAAGTTGTAGGAAAATATTCGTTTTTGTGATAGGAACGTGACCCGCGCGCTCCCGGGAATAAAACTACAACAGATGAAATTTTTTCCGAATTCGGTAACTTTTCGAATATAGTTGTAGTAAAAATTGACAAAAGGCATACACAGAATATACTTTCAATATAGATTTCATTGATTTAGATGAAAATGGGTCCGAATTCCGTAACCTTATAAATGTAGTTCTAGTAAAAATTCACAGAAGCATACACAGAATACGATAATGTTTTCATGATTATCGCCTTTCGGTTTACTTTTATAGAGTTAATTGAGTCCACTAAAACTCGTGGGACACTACCGGTAAAACGCACTCAACCTTACTCCAATCATTGGCATGGTTAGTCGTCACTAGCTTCCGTGACTTAAGAAGATTCCTCATTGGAGGTGAGTATCGAACTGTCAAATTTAAGATTGGTCGAGAGGTACTTGAGACGGCCTCGAAATTGGTTATAAATCAGTTTTTTGCCACTTTGTGCCTAGTTAACTACTTAATTTGTTTATTTTTTACTCTATTCTTTTATATTTTTCAATTTTTGTGCCTCGGATTGTTATTATAATCTGTATCTTTCCTCTTTGGAGTTTGCTCAAGCAACTAATTAAGAATATCGTTTTCAAGGAAAGTTTGAGTACTTCCTTGAGGCGCCCTCGAATGAGTTTGAGTGAAGGACGTTCTTATGGATATGTTTAAGAATACGAGTGTCAGACTACGCTGTCCGTCCGTCTGTCAACAGACTTATCTCACGTCAACGTGTCTTTTTTTCGGTTTTTATTAATAATGGTACAAAACCCTTAATGCGTAAGTCCGACGCACTTGACCGTTTTTTTTAATTAATGCATTATTGTTGATTAAAATAACATACATTATCGAATTGAGAACCTCCTTATTATCGGAAGTCGGTTGAAAAAGATAACAAAGTAAAATAACATGCAAGCCCTACAGTCGTGTTTTATTGACCATTACTCTATAATGAGTTTCTTTTGACCTTTAATTTCAGCCCGGTCGTTATTCCCGAATTCCTAGTAATTAACTGTAAAAAGTTGCCTAAATAACATACGTCGATCTGTATACTTCACATGATATTCATATCGAGCGAGTGACATGGATAATCGACCCTGTACACCCTGGTGTAAGAGTTTATCGGGACCGTCTTTCAACCTCTGATGTAGTTCCTTTAACGACCACCTAATGGCAGCCGGGACCAACGGTTTAACGTGCCTTCCGATGCAAGGAATCATGATTATTAACAGACAATAAGGTGATTCAAGCCTGCAATGTCCTAACCAAACTGAAAACAACTAAATAAAGTATGCTTCCCATGGGAACGAATGAGGCGAACGCCTAAACCAATGGACCACGGAGGCAGTCACATGAAATAAAGCTAAAAGATTGTTTGTTTGAACGTGTAAAACGTGAGAACGGCAAAACTAAACCACGAGGCTATGTTTGAGGTCTATATCTCAGTCATAATCGGTGAGCCGGATGAAAATTTATCACTGTATTATATCGAATAAAAATCATTTGCTCACTTTAATCAAAAATTACCGCGATTGGCCTCCTGGTCGGAATTGTAAAAAAAATCTGCATAGTCTGGTTTCGGAGTAGGGTTGGTTACCAAGGTTGTAGTTTAAATGAACCGGGGAATAGCAACTTATTTATTACTAGCTATTTCCCGCAGCTCCGCCTGCGTCAAAAAGTAGCCTATGTTTGACCACGGGTCTTCAAAAATATTCATACCAAATTTCATCAAATCAAATCAATCATTTATTTGCATAAAATAGGGTAAGTTTACAATGTATAGGTGATACACAAATATAAGTAGCAATTCTTTTTAGCCATTTTGAACAGCATGCAAATTTAACATAATTATTCAAGAAGTCTGATAACAAAATCCGTTCAGCAATTTGGCCGTGAAAGCATAACAGACAGAAAGACAGCAGACTTTCGCATTTATAATATTAGTGTGGAAGTATGGATTAAAAGATCCTGTTAACAACAAGTTTTTTTTTATAAATGTAGAGTCTAATAATATAAATAAATAAATAACTCTATAAATGTATGTAATTTATGTTTTAGATTAATAATTAAGCTAAGCTAGATTTAACGTTTTTGGGTTGCATAAAATTGTAACAAATGCTATTCTATGTTATAAATATATATTTGTTAAAGTATATTTTCACAAAACAAAACTTCTAACAACAGTAATAGTGTAACTTTCTTCTGAATGTAGAGTCTAGGATGTAAAACTGGATTTCCAAACAAAGATTCAGTTCAGTTCGCTTACAAAGCAAGTTAATTCTAAAGGAAGCTAAACCCGCTAGAGTGTACCAATTTATCAATTCAGTTTTCTGAGATTTCTTTGCAAAACTACTAGGTCTATAAACATTATGGTTCGTATTTTTTGTAAGGAATCGGAACTCCCACAGTGTGGTAAATGTGAAAAGTGTTCAGAGTGTACTAACAAAAGTTAAGGTGAAGATAAGTTTTGATATCGCTTGAGAACTTTCATTTATTGTGTAAATAATAAAAAGTTAATAATATAAATGTGTTTTTCCTCGCAAATGTGTTGAAAATCGTCGTGAGCGAAATTGGTTATATACTCGGCTTCTATAGGCATTCGCCTCTCGCAAGTAATGACCAACTTCGCACCCTAGTATCATAATCTACTAATTTTTAATAATGGGTTTAACGGCCATAGATATTTATGGACCATTTTTTTTTCTATCTTCTATAGTCCTATACTTCTTCAGTCCTATTCCTATTTTTTTTTTTATTACGTTTGATTTTCGATTATCAATGTTGATGGGTACTTTTGGATTTTTGAGCAATCAGACCGATATGTATTCTCTCGCACCCTCAGGTTACAACTGAAAATCAGTATATTGTTCTCTGAACAATATTACCACTGAGTTGTGACCCTTTTGTATTGCTGCAGCACACGCATATTTATTCAGTATTTTTTATATTTATATGTTTATTTTTTTGTGTCTAATTTTTTCTTATAACTGATTGATTGTAAATAGATGTGTGTGTTGTATTGATATAAATAAATAATTTATCCATCTATCAATTTTTTTATATATGGCTTTTACTTTCGTATTTAGCCAGTAAACAAGTAAAAAATTATACAATAAAGTCGTTTAGTCAAGAAAGTCAAAAGTCAAGTCAGTAGTTAAGTCGAGTCAGAAGTATTATGCTAAGTGAAGTGGTAGAAAAATTGCGCTTGGCGATTTCTAGGAGCTTTTGACAACAAGCAAGAAAACCACATAAATCGAACATTGTATGACTTTCCACACTCACGCTTATTCTTGAACACTTTGCGAATAATAATTCGCCATTATTATGCACAAACACTTAAAAAACACAAATTTCGGGGGAAAAAACAGCGCTGATACTGATATTCACAACTTAAAAAATCCATCTATGTATACCTTTTTCTTTTTTTGAAATGTGTGAGCGGCCAGCATTGAAAAATGTTTATTTGTAGTAATTTTACAGATTATTTATTTTCTTTTACATCGAGGTTTACTTCATTTAATCTAGTGCCAATTTATTCATACTGCTTGAAGTCATCATAAATATGCTAGTTTACAGGGTCAAAAGACAAACATTTAAATTAGTCCTTCATTTATGTAGGGAATCAAAATATAATAAGTGACGTATTTTTTCTTTTGTCAATTGAGCGATAGATCATAAATATATAACGCATCAAAGTTTAGGAGTGGGGGCTCGTGACGTCATATACACGGAACTTTAACGCGCCATATCTTTACCATTCTTTGTTTAATTTTCAAAAGAAAATATAAGTCTCCAATATTTTTTGATTATTTAACTGACGGACTAATTATATTTTTTTAGGAAACTAGCCTATTTACTTACATTATTATCTTTCAAAGTATGATAATGACGATCAATCTAATTTATGAATACGCACTGTTTGTTTGTTGATTGAGCTCTTCATCATTCTGGCAATTTAAAGAATGATTTATTAAAATCTCAAGCAAATTTCACAACATTTTTGGTATGTTAAAGTCTACTTTCCTTTCAAAAGAATAAAAGGAAATCTGATGGCACTTTATGTTAAATATTTTTACCTTTAGTTTGTGACAATAATCAGCATATTGACAGTCTACATTACCAATCCAATTGTTTCGGTAAGTCTGCCCGTGGCACTTCGGCGAAATGGCTCGCGTGAATTTTTTATTCGTCGAAATGGAATAGGGATCCCCTGTGTTTGTTTTCGTTAGATTCGCCGTGCTTAAGTAATTCTAAATTTGTTTATTCTCCTTTATTTTATGATAAAAAGTTTTCCAATTTTCTCTTGAGACGGGCTGTCAGTTGTCTAATGTGTAAAAATGCCCTTGTGTTTATTGGATAGTATTTATATTTTTTGTAGCTTGGGGATGAGACAAAGAGGTTTGAGTATAGTTAGTTTTGTGTTATGTTAATTTGATCGATAGTATGCTTATTACCCGACTACGCCAAAAGGAGGGTTATGTTTTTCGAGAGTATGTTTGTAGAGTATGTATATTATTATATATAGATTTAACTTGAGAGCTATCGTTAGATACGTATTTACAGCGAGTGACACTGGGTACAAGGAAAAAAAAAATGGTGGACTTTTTTTGGATTTTTCGTTTCCAAATTAGACAGAAAGGCAGTCGGTTGTTTTAGTTTTTTAAATTACTGTTATCTTGTATTGGTTAGCATTTGAAGATGAGTATTACCGAGGTACTTCTTTTCAATGCGCTTTTCACATTCTTCGACTTCTAAAGTTAACTTCCATCCAATCATAAATCGAGTACCCTCTTATATTTTCTTTTATTTTAGGCATACAAAGGTAAAACCTCATGTATGTTTCATCGATCTTTACAAAATGAGACAGAAATTATATAATTTTAATAAACATAATGTAAGTACGTTAAGTGCGAAAACTTTTTCGAGTATGAGACAATAGCAAAATGCAAGGACAAGAAAGTATTAATACAAGAAAAAGGTGTTTCCATTAGATTCGTTTTATGATAAATCTCTAAAAGTTGTACACCTTACTTTTCAATGTAAATCATTCCCGTTCATCATAAATCAAAGTCAAAGTTTCGACGAAAACGGAAACGGAACGCAATGCAGGTGGAGTTTATATAACAGGCAACTCTTGGAACTCATCCAAATCTCAAGGATACGTTACATAACCGAAACAACAACTCACCAAATCCTCATTGTCGTCGGAGAAAATATTCGCTCTGTCTTGCGCCGTCATACCGTTGACGTAAGCATCCAATATCCAAAACAAACCCTCATGGCTCACAAAAACACAATGCACTCCCACCCATCACTAAAATCACACGAACTGCATCCAAATATGTCCTTCAAAATTCACATTCATACATTTGTTCATTTTGTTACAAAACGCCGTTAATTCAAATTATCGAACGCGTTTGAAAGTTCATTTAAAATTCGAACGCGACAATTTGAATTCGAAAGTAGAAAATTCGAATCGGAAGTTCTATATTAGAATTCGTCCGCCCCGAGTAAAGTGCGGACGGTTACTGCGGTGGAGGGCGGGCGTAAGCACTGCAGCGTCTGGTATCTATGGTAACGCGAAGGTTTCCGATGCGGGGAAAAGCCTGTGTGCATTGTACTTGTACTAGACAATATCTGACATGCGAAGTGAATTAGAGTGGCATTCTGCTCGGATCCGATCGCTTACGGGCATTTTCTTGAGACTCTCAAAGCACTTTGATGCAAGTTTTCCATTCGCCTAGCGATCAGGATGCATATTGAATGTGAATTGAATAAGTTTGTGAGTCGATTGACGTCTTTGATTTTTGAAAGGTGTAACGGGAATTCGAATATCGAATTGAAGTTCTGTCAGTCTTGCCTTTGTCGTCGGATATAGACAAGATAGTTCAAAAGTTTGTCTTTTATAGTTATCCCTAGTTGCGGTCAAAACCATATATTGAAAAATGTTAGATATCGTTACGTCATCCAAACAAGCTAAATAAAATACTTCTTTAGACGTTTCATACTCTGAATCGGAATACCATTTTTTTAAATATACTCTAGAAATAACAGTTTAATTTAAAAAAAAATACATTTTGTTATAAGTATTTTTAAATATTTAATAAAAAGAGTTCTGTTCTGGTTTTCTGTGCAATAAAGTTATTACAAACAAACATTTCATAATCCCTTCTCTGGCGACAACACACTCACTTAATTAGCGCGATGGGTTTTTCAAGGTCCAAATCGCCCTTTATGACTTTCACTGAAAGTTGAAGGCAAGTATGCGAAAAGAGAGGTCTTTCCCACTAATACCAGATACCTACTATTAAAAAAAACATAGATTCTCTTACAAAATACGTACAATAACATATTAATATACGAACATGTATAACATTTGACTTTCGAAACACCATATAGACTGTACAGTATTGTAGAGTAATACAATTAAAGAGCTATATATAGCCCGCGTATTAACCAGTATAATTACTGCTAGTCCAATAAGAGTGATCGGTTCTCCATCAAGGCTGTTATGATCGGTATACTCTATTTCGTCAAGTACTTACTAGTCTGAAATCATCACGAGCTACGAAAATATCGTAGTAGGCATCTAGTGTAATCTTGATGTACATATATATATAAAGTATTGTTACTGTACCGCCTTCGCTTAATTTTTTTCCTTATGTGAGGTTTGTGTACACCATTGTTTAAAAATTATAATGAAGACAAAATTTCATTTTTTCTTTGTTATTGGTACCGTAAGTGTATATTTATTTATTTAGCAAAGGCGCTGATAGATCCATGACTAAGGACCACGTAATAAAATATGCTGTCGACACGACACGGCGCGGCGCTTAGATATACATATAATAGAGAAATTGAATTGAGAAAGATGGTGCAAAATCGCGCAACAATTTAAAGTTAACTCATAAAAAAATTGCAGTTGCACTCGCTAAAAAATATTTTACACACTTTAAATCGCAAAACAAATAAATTTTAGGTTTGAATAATCTTTTTGCAAGTTTATAACTTTTATACTTACTAGCCGTTTTGTAATGTTTCAAGCTTTAAGTATAGAGCTCTACATTGTCTAATTTGTACAAAAAAAGGTTAAATCAAATTTAATTTGTTGACTTTTTTGTACATACTTACATACGTACATACCATCACGCCTTTTTCCCGTAGGATTAGGCAGAGACTACGGATTTCCATTTGCTACGATCCTTACAGACTTTCCTCGCTTCTTCTACGCTCATCACTCTCGTCATACACGCTCGTCGATTACAGGTACTCCTGGCATCCCCCTTTTTTAATATGTCTGCGATTTAATCGCAGTATGTTCTCCGAGGCTGGCCCTTACCGACTTTTCCTGTCACCTTTGATTTGTAAATATCTTTCGTAAGTCTCCTTTCATCCATCCTTTCTACATGCCCAAACCATCTTAACATGCCCAACTTTTTTTGTAATATTAATATAATGCTAATCTTGTAAGTACATTATATAAAGTTTTTTAAAATGATACAATTAGATAAATGAAACTTACCAGACATTCTGTATTGATCTTTGCTTAACTACATGAGGTCAACGACTTGTTTATATCGTCATAATATACAAACTTTAGTTTGGTTAAACGGATTTTTTTTAAATAACTGCCGCCTTTATAAATGCAAAAAGCTATACGGCCTACCTCATGGTAAGCGGTCACCGCAAGACATGGACGCCCTTAATACAAGAAGCATCACGTTTGCGTTGCCGAATTTTAAGATTTGTTTTCATGGTGGTAGTTAAAGGAACCACGTCAGAGGTCAAAGAGGCAGTTCTGCACAACTCTGATACCAGGGTATATATGGTGGATTGAAAATGCTACCTACACGAAATTATTAAGATGATCCCCTTTTGGAAGAAATATTAAAATTGAGCTACTGCTGAGTCCACGGTCTGTGTCTGTACTCCATAAACTTTATAACAGAGAAATAATACCAAATGATTTTGATATGTTATGGGTTTCATACTGTCAGATTTTTCAGGCTGCGAAAAGTCGTCTGACACAACTCAACGACTGCCATCTAGTGATTAAAATCGAGTATAATCATGCTAGGTAGAGCTCAACAAATGTGCCACTAGAAGCGGACAAGCCTCCGTCGCTGGACCCGCACGATGGTCATAAACACGCATGTCCCGCTGTCTTAGAGTCGACTATCCTTAGCTGAAGAATCATATTTGATAATAATATTCGTTCTTTGTGTACAATAAATATTTTTACATGATGCCAGCGACCTCAAGACAATATTTTCAATTCTGCGCCAGTGTGCGCGCATATGAATGAATGAACAGTTTACTGTACCATTTAAAACAAAAGAAACACATATATGGTTTGCGAAACCAAATACTTTTGATTAAAATACTCTACAGCTAGAGAACATAAATACCCTCCATAGTTGAAAACTACAGCCAAACACATGCGGCTCTCTCAATATAACCTTTAGAACCATACAACAATTAAATTACCAAAACTAATCTACATTGGAGTAATTAAGTCAAGGTAACGACGAATATCTCCCTTTGTTCCTAGCTTCACGTTTTAATTAACGCATAGTACATATCCGTGGCTTAAGGTCAACGCCCCCAAATAGTACGAATTTAAAAATAACATTCTTGTTTATTAGGATCATTTTAAAACAACTGGGCAAATTTAAATAGTTCGTTTAGTAAGTGGAACTAAACCACTTTCGATAGAAAAAAATGAAGACTGAAAAAAGAATCGATACAGAATCCAGTCGATTTGTATGGATGGTGGTGCCCTGTAAATGGTAAACACTGAAAGGTGCGAACTAAGCTATAAACATTTGGCCAGTACTTCAAAATTAACCTTTATACATTCACATCTACAGTTAATTATACATACATACATACCATCACGCCTTTTTCCCATAGGGGTAGGCAGAAACCACGGATTTCCATTTGCTATGATCCTTACAGACTTCTCTCGCTTCTTCTACGCTTATCACTCTTGTCATACACGCTCGTCGATTACAGGTACTCCTGACATCTCCCTTTTTTTATATGTCTGCGATTTGGTCGCAGTATGGTCCCGAGGCCGGCCCTTACCGACTTTTCGTGTCACCTTTGATTTGTAAATACCTTTCTGTTCATCCATAATCTCCATTCAATTATACATATCTTTTCAAAACTTTATTTCTTTAGGTATCGATAATAAGGTCCTTCAGAAGGTACAAGAACCGGTAAATTTACTACTATCTTATTGTTGTCAAAGAAACGATGTTAGGTCGTGATATTTGTATTATTCATTCAACCATCTTACAATTGTGTTTGAAATATTGTTAATGATTTTACATACAATATTTCTTAATAATGATTTATCAAAAATTATACATTACATAGCATGCCTAGGTACATTGACCGTTTATTTTAATTTGTCTTACCAAAAATATCCTCAAGATAGTACATTTTAGTACATTTTTCTTCTACAACTTATCTTTAAAATATGACAAGCTTATAAAATAAAAGATTCTGAAAAATTCTGACAAATAGAGAATCAGAGTTTTTAAGAAGCCTTTCGGACTTTTTCTCTAAAGGCATAATAATCAGCGCCTCGTTTATTCTACGTGGAAAGTGATATACCTAATTTGTGTGTAGTTTTAGTCAATTTTTTTGACGTACTATATAAAATTAGTAATGATTTTTTAAAACACGTACAGGTATTTTTTTTTTTTTGCATTTTACAATGTATAATCAGCTTTAATAACAATCGAGCCGAAATTCTGTAATTACATTTGCCTACTCGCTTGTATTGTACGCGTGCGTGCAGTGCCCCATGTCATCAAGTTAATCGGCTTAATTACACCACTGCATATATAAATAGCTGTTTCCCACAGCTTTGCTTGTACGGGATTAAGTAATAAAAGCTTATTTTCCAATCCATCCATAAATCATCTATCAAAATACATAATCCAATAATACAATCCAGTAACACGCACGGCTAAACCACAGCTTATCGCAAATGCAATCTCTTCCAGGCTACTACCAGCTGTTTCCCGCAGCTCCGCCTGCGTCAAAAAGGAGCCTATATTTGACCCCGAGTCTTCATCTATATTCATACCAAATCTTATCAAAATTCGTTTAGCGGTTTAGCCGTGAAAGCATAATAGACAGACAGACGGACAGACAGACAGATAGACTTTCGCATTTATAATATTAGTATGGAAGTATAGATAAATTATATTAAATGGCCATTTTTTAATAGAGTCAGAGAGCCAGTCAGGGGTGTTATTTTCAAGCATCTGCTCGATGGCTTGGAAACATAACTTACGGGACGCGAGCCCGCAGCTCGGGTAAGCTGTTACTGAGTCAACCCATGTATCATACCTCATCCTCTCCCCAAACCCAACCACATCCCACCCTTCCCTAGCTTACGAATACTTCCGATGGGCAGCAGTGTCAAAAGTACAATAAGCCATTGAAACCGCCAACCCGCCTGCCAAGTGTGGCGAGTATGGCAACAACCCCCCAATTTGGGGAAAGCCAAAGTCCAGCAGTGGACTGACTGAGGCTGAAACGAACGGCGAACGAGTTTAATAAAAATAAAAATGCCCATTTTTTAAGAGAAACCAAATTAATAATAGAAATATACTGTCAAATATTAGGTTTCACAAATGAATTAATCAACATTCCAAAACTATAATATTCGCAACGTAGACAAATGGTATGGCAGGTGTTATGAATTAAAGTCGTTAGTGGGAGAACCGCGGTGTCCGAATTAAAATGGACCCATAAAGAAACATGAGCTGTGAAGACTGTTCAGAATGGAGCACTGAACATTTTTTCAGTTATAAACCGACTTTTGATAAAAGTAGTCTCTTTCGAAACCCGTTAACATCATTATTATCGAACTGTTTTAAGTGATACAAGCCTACAATGTCCTAAACAAACTAAAAACCACTAAACAAAGAATACTTTCTTAGTTCTAAGTCACTTTTTTGTCGAGTCTAATGGTTGTTACCACCAAATTTATTTAATCATCCATTTAATACGTGGGATTCAAAATGATGAAACCACACTCTGATACTACAATTTTCAGGCTTGAATTCGTTTATTTACCTAACATTTTTGCCTAAATTTCCCTAAAAAACAATATTCACTGGCTCACGTCCGGCTCAGTGAGCTTGCTTGTCACCTGACTTTGGGGCTCTCCCCTCTATATTAGCACGTTAATATATTATGGGGGGTCAGTTGCGATGGCAACCACGTTAGGGTGTGCAAGGGTGAAAGCCAGGTTGTAACGAAATCAGTCTATAAACTCTTACTCTAGTATACTAAGTTAAAATAAAGTTGAAACGACTTCAGAATTAATGATATCCGAAAAATTAGGCTTAAAAGTACAAAAAATTGGTATTTTGGAAATACGTGGTTTTTTTCATGTTTTGAAGTTTTACAACTAGTGGTCAAGAACCATTGAAAAAAGAAGTTTATTTGTAGGAGGTTTCGATGCTCTTTGTCAAGAACTCTCATTTTCGCACTAATAAAAGTCATTCGGTATAACTCCCTCCGTCTTAGACCCGGGGTCATGGGCTCGATTCTCACGGAAAGTATATTAAAGTGGACATAAAAGTGCAATAAAATCCACCCATGGATCTTTTCAAAGGATTAAAGTGGATTTTGGGTATTTTGTTTAGTTGATTCCAGTTTGGTTACGATGTTAACGGATTGAATTATTTATCTGATTGTCTGATAACAATGATGATTTCGTGCTTTCCCGGCGTCCATTTTCGTGGTAGTTAAAGAAAACAAGTCAGAGGCCGAAAGGCAGTTCCGAAAAACGCTGAAACCAAGTTGTATGGGATCGATTGACCATGTCACCCACTCGATATGAATGTGTAGCTAACTGAGAACAAGGAGGTATAAATCTCGTCTCAGAATTAGTGCAATAAGAGACGACACCGTTAGGGCCATTAGTGCTAAGGGCCGCCCTTGGTCCCCACTCGCGGTCCTATTTCATTTGTGTGCCAATTATTTTGTGAACCTGCGGCAGGATTAAATAAATTAGCTTATATATTTCTTTTTAATTATATGTCTAATGTTTTTTGTGTAAGTGCTTTTTGACTACATAACCTTTTATTCATGAAAAGATAACATGTAACAATAGTTTTAAAAAATAGTTACAGTATTACAGATAAAAAGTGTTTAAGGACTTAATCTTATGACGTATGACATCCACCGACCAGACGGTCAGATGACCTGAAAAAGGTCGCAGGCAAACGCTGGATGCAGACTGCTGCCAACCGATCATTTTGGAAATCATTGGGAGAGGCCTATGTCCAGCAGGGGACCGACTGCGGCTGAAATGATGATGATGATGATGACTGAATCTAATCGAGTTTGTTTTTTCATTTTCATTTTCGCGCTAATAAAATGAGTAAAGCATAAGGAGTATAATTTTTATGTTACATAGTTTGAGATGTTTATTTAAAACTAGTTCAAGGACCATGTCTTACCCTGGGCTTTGATACGTACGTAAGCTGAGAACTTAACTATTTTTTTATAGGAAACACGCTTTGACAAAAAGTCCAAGATCTTTCAGAATATTTTGGTAATAAAAAGCTAACGGGATTCATCATTTCAGCCGCAGTAAGTCCACTGCTGGACATAGGCCTCCCGTAACGATTTCCAAAATTATTTCATAGTTCTTTTCAAAGAAATATTTCATTTATATTAAACTCAGAATATAACATTTTTTTATAGAAATTTTATTGAAAATGTTTTTTTTTTATATTTCAAGTAACAGAAACTCTTATTTAGAAATCATTGGAACTAACTTCTAAATATTGGGTTTGTAAATACGACACGGCGAACGACTCTGTTTTTGTACCAAGAAGCTAATTTACTCTCAAAGTGGCAACTCCATGAATATCTTAAATCAAAACTTTGGTACACTTACTCATGAATTTTCCAACACTTTGGGAAAACAATCTCATGTCAGGCTCCCCGCATACTGGCAGAAAATACCGGTCAAGAGTGAGTCGAAATCGCGTATTAAGAGTTCCTTAAAATAATTTAAAAAATACAACATTTTTTTTTATTCTTCTACGGAACTCTCTATGATTTTGATGTGTTGGAGTTTTTACTATACGTTAACCTTAATTCGTTTATTTTTGTCAATAAAATACATAGTTCTGTAAATTTTAGACATTGTAATAAAATGTTCAAAACGTTTTGTAACTTTATCAAGATATCATTGGAACTAACCCGTGTTCCGCCCTTTATACGAATACAAATATATCTACATAATAAAGTTAGGTAGGAGTTAAAAGGAAATAAAAATCTATGTTCACGAGATATAATACACTAACAGATGGGCGAAAACGGACCAGCGAGATATAGCACACTTTGTCTACGGAACCCCAAAATACAAGGAGCCAGTGAAAGCTCTTCCATACTGATACTAACGGGAAACGAGCTTCAAGTTAATTAAAGTTTCAAAGTATATTTGGATAGTTTTGAATCGTCCTGATAGTTTCATTAAACAATAGCTATTAATGTTAGGAAACCAATATTACTACCCACCTTATAAAAAACACAATGTCACCCAAAGGGCCATGGAGAGAGCTATAATAATAATAGGTGCCCCCTTTATTATATATTTTTAAATGTTTTTGTTTTATTAATATTTCAAAATGTATTAACTAAGAAAAAAGATTAAATAAATAAATAATAATATTAATTAATTTGATAACAGCCAGAGTCGACTCGCAAAGAAGAAGACGAAAATAATAATTAACACTTTATTGCACCAGGAAAATACAATTTAGCTTACGAATTTGATTTTTATTTATTTTGAGCTATACTCTGTATTTCACTGCGAGACCGAATCAGAAATGAAGAAATACGTAGTATAACAAAAATAACCAACATAGCAGAGGCTTGGCTCATTGAAATGGCAGTGGGCGAGGCACATAGCGCGGAGGACCGACGGCTGACGGGGCTGAAAGGTTCTCGAATGGCGACTACGTACAGGCAAGCGCAGCGTTTGACATCCAAAGACCAAATGGTCGGACGATCTGAAGAGAGTCGCAGGCAAGCGATGAATACAGACCGCTTCCAACCGGTCATTTTGGAAATCATTGGGGGATGCCTATGTCCAACAGTAGACTGATTGCGGCTCAAATAATAATGATGATTACTGCCTTCATCCGAGAGTATTTACTCTTCACTTGCACTTTAGAGCCAGTAATATTTCTGTATATACTTTTACCACACTCACATTCCCTCTATTATGAGTGGTTGACTAAAAGATATCCCTCATAAGTCCGACAAACTTTTAACTACAAGACTTTGATAAATAAATTAGTTTTTTGATTAACCAACCTAACAGAAAATAAAATATCTTTGTCGTCCGATTTAAATTTAAATTTATTTATTATTGCACTTCGTTACCGATGATCGGACAAGGCGAGAAAAAAAAATTCTGGAAAGAAAAATTTTGTTTTTTGAAGCTTCCGGTTTTATCCGGGTGAAGTCAGGAAGGGTTGCTAGTAAATGATATTTTAGTTACTTGGCTCGAGTATTAGGGCATAGTTGACCTTGCAAATTTGCAAATTGGCATGCATTCTGCCGCATAATAATATTTTATACTCGTAGGTCACGCTTTGGTAAAGTACCTACTCAAATTTGCCTTAGATCACAAAATAGATAATAGTAGGTATCATATAATTTATTGGGTTGCTCGCTTGGATGAGGTAGAGTAGTAAAAAGAGTTTTGATTTTGATAGTCTTCTATAAAGTATATTTCTCAGCATTAGGTTATAATCACAGCTTCAATGTCAGATAATTTTATAATCACAGCTTCAATGTCAGATAAATCCCGCAATATTTCCAGTGACGCCCGGGCGTCGCGACGCTGAGGCGCCGATGGTGGCGCCGCAGGAATTTCCTTTTGTTCGGGTATGAGAGAGGACTTATGCGAACTGCTGGATTGAAGAAACTGAAACTAAACGAAAAATCGAAACTTGTAAACCATCTACGATTAGTAGTACTAGTTTTCTTCTTCTTGGGTCAATATGGTATTGACTGAACTTTATTAAATATTCCGGATACTTACTACCTCTAATGTCTGATGATTCGCCATATTTAGTCTTCTATAATGCAAAAACCCGGACCATTGGTAGAAGACAGGAGATGAGGCATACTAGTGAAGGTGAATAAAACGAGCCCAAATCATGTTATTTTGTAGAGCCCATCTTACTTCCACATTGAGGTATTTTTCTTCCAGGAGAAGGAATTTCCCATTTCTTTTCTTAATCCAGATTACCATAAAATACAAAATTGTCAAGATAAATCAAATTACTGAAAAAGTGATTTATTTTAACAAAGTTTCCAAGGCCTCCTTTCTATCCATCTTCCATTGTTAAGTTCCGGTGTGAAGAGTAAGAGAGAAGGAGAAATTACTGGGTACTGTGACGAAATATCCTGGGTTTGTATCGGCTAAATACCAATCTTTAGTGGCCCTGTGCTGGGGCCGATTCTCGTCTTTAGGGAAAGAAATAAAATTCGAAATTTGTCGGATAAATTGTAGACGTCGGACGGATTCAGTAGTTAACCGCCATTTTTGAAAGATCGAATTCGACTCGTTTCCAAATAATAATCTAGTAACTTATACCAAATAAGTCGTCGGTCTTGGCTCCCGATAGTATGCCTTGACCTCTACGCTGGGACGTTGTTGTTTCTCGTGAATGTCGTCCATGAGAAAACTAGGATTGATTGGGTCATTAGTAGGTTATGAAGCAAGTTTTTTTTACTAATGAGAGCTGTATATTTAATGTTCCTTATTTCTGTAACAGCTTACTGATTTTGTGATTAAGAGATTTAGGCGTTTGGTCGAAGACTCGAAGTTAGGCGAGTTCGATTCCCAAGGGAAACTTAATAACCCATATAACCATTCTGATCGCAGTGTAGAAACTGATATTAATATTACTATACTGGTAACAATTTCTACACTGTGACTAGAATGTATGTGTGAGTAGGGCATTGCAGACTTGAATTTGTTGATTAATAATGAAATATGATTCCATGCTTCAAAAGGCACGTTTACCCATCCTTTGTCATTCCTCCCGGTCTGTCTGTTTTCTAGTGGTATTTAATAAAATCAGAAGACGTCGTCGGTTCAGAAAACCTCGGATACCGGGCTATGCAGGATCGATTGGCACCTTTAAACTACTCAACATGAGTGAAAAAATGAAAGTGTCAGCAAAAGGAGCGTTTTACTGATGTAGTCATAAAATTCCTAATGTATGGTTTTACTTGTTCGGTTTCGATGCTCAGCGAAAGACTTATACCTGTAAAAGTTAACATTGTTAACACGATATGCGGGAGCTTTACAAAGGCCGAGTTACAAAGACGTCAAACTTGCGGTGACAAGTTTAAGGTTAAGCCGAGGAACTTCACATGTTAACTTGAAAACTATGTCCCCGACATTGCTTGGTGGTTAGTTGTAATCCGCATGTTGTTGTAAATATGTTAGGTATTAGGTACTCGTAGGTACGTACCTTATTAGGTACCTACTGGCTAAAAACAATGACTATTACAACCAGCCAAAAACTACTCACTAACCCTTGTGTCAACGGTTGTGAAACAGTTGCAATAATTAATTAATTATTTAAATATTAAATTAATCATTTGCAGTAAAAAATCTGACATTTTGAATAAAAAAAAAAAACACGGATACATTGTCCGCTCCAACTTAATTTTACAACTATTTATAAAGCTAGTTACGAGTAATGTATTTGGAATGGCAGAAAAATAAAAGATTTGAAACCTATAACTAGTTAAAATGAAATTACTATTTTTCTCGAAGGCGATTTAAGTATTGGATGAGCTAATAAAAAATAAAGCAAACATAAAAGATGAAAGGCAGTTAAGTGTATGGAATCTTGGTTTAATGGAACATTTTATACCACTAAGGGTTGCCTTATGACTTTACTATGGGAGTAGGCTTAACGGGTTTATCTATAAATAGCTCTTTATCATCATCATTTGCATACCTAATAAGGTTGATTGTGCGGCCATATTGTTATTTAACACCAGACTGTACCACTTTCATTGCAAATAAACTATTTATTTCTTCCTACTATTTCTTTCTTTCTTTCTAGCGTTTCACCGATTGCATACCAAGCCGTAAACTGTATAGCACCATCTATACACACTTAAATTAACTACCTCAATAGTTCAGTGATTAAGGCGTTTGCCATAGATCCGAAGGTTGTGGATTTGATTCCTACGGTAAGCACAATGTTAATAATGATGATTCCGTGCTTCGAAAGGCACGTTAAGCTGTTGGTCCCGGCTGCCAATTGCTGGTCGTCAAAGGAACTAAGTCAAAGGCTGAAAGGCGGTTCCGAAAATACTCCGACACCAGGGTGTGCGGGGTCAATTGCCCACGGAACGAATATAAGTACATATGAATGAACGAACGTTTAAATTTTGAATCACAAACTATTTTTGTGTTCTATTTAGTCATCATTTCCAATTTATGTCTGTTCTTTTCATTGCAAAAAATATAATGTTTTTTTTAAAACATGTCAAATTTGTTATATTTTTGACGGAACCCCGAGCAAAATAAATAAGATTTTCTTGCTTGTTGCCAAAAACTCCCAGATATCGCTAACTGCAGTTTTTCTACCACTTCACTTAGTCTGATTCTTCTGACTGGACACAACTTGATATGCGCTCTATATTTTCTCTACATTTTTGCTCATTTTCGTCATATTCATCTTTCAATAGGTCATTACCCACATCATAGGAGTCTTTCCTTTTCATCCAATCCTAGAGATTTTTCATTCATGTCCCCTCGATATTTCTTAGATAAGTAGTCATTTTATTGCTTAATGGCACGTCGTGTGGTTACATATTATTTTTCTTTTTGCGTATTAAAGAAAATAATTAAAAATAATTTACGTAGACCAAAATACGCAAAAATTCAACAAACAATTCTTTGTAAATTGTAATGAAAATATTTAATTCAAATAATATTCTCTGATTCCTTCGCTTGTCTATCAAACCCGCCTTTTACGACGTCAATGATAGGAATGGTCTACACCAGGTTGTACAGGGTCGATTGACCACGTAACCCACGCGATATTAATGAATTAAAATAGGAGTGGTCTATTACAACAGCCAAAATCACGTACATTCACAACGATGTGCTATGTCACCCTAGATATGTTATCGTAATGGGTTACCAGAGGTCTGTGGCGGAACCATTTATCATATACAAGGCGTCATGTGCAGATATTTTTATAGAAAAGTGTAGGTTGTATATATGTTGAATTTTGAATTTGAATGTGTAGAAAAGGTGTTATAAGTAAAATTACTTTCTAAAGCACAAGGGGATTTCACGAACTAATAATTCTGCCAATAACAGATTCTAATTTAGAATTTAATTATCTTTGGTGCCGACCAAACATTTGGAATTTACTAGTGTCTTTCATACTTACACAAGAAAATTGAATATGAGAAGAAGTAGTTGGAACGAAGTATGCCGTATTGGGCCTGTTTATAATTTCTGTTATCCTAGTACTTCGGATGTCTCTTGAAAAAAAAATCAAGAGATGTTTTATTTTTATTAATCTCCTAAATATGTCACAACACTAGTACTTTTCCATACGTGCCATTCGTGGCATAGCTCAGGTGCCGTATTTTATTTGGGAGAGCCGTATTTTTGCTAAATGACCAAACAATGTCCCAACATTTCATCCATTTTAAAAATTGCCTAAAGCCCTTCAGTAGCGCATAATTTGGAGAACTCATCAAAAACATTGTTTATGAAAAAAATTGTTTCCGTTCCTTCCCGTACAGATTTGAAACATGCCCCAAAGCTTTATAAGAATTGGTTTTAAACAATCTTAACTCGCTTATCTTACTAATTTGTTTTAAGTATTAAATAAAAATATTTTTTTCTGATTAAAATCTTGTTTTGCCCGTGGTTTACCGTTATTATAATACACTGACTACGAAATAATCTAAGTATTTGCGGGATGGAATTGGGTATTCTACTCAATTTATTTTTATCATTCTTACGAAACATTTTTTTTTTAATTTATTTATTTAATAATTAAAACAAACATCCTAAATATACATCACAATAGACTACAAACTTAAATTAAGTTTTTCCCGGCACTGATTATTAATTTCATTCAAGGTATGTGCGAGATTACAACAACACATGGTATTTTGTAGGCTAGTCTATTTTTTCCATATGAGTTAGTGTAACGGGGTAGATGAATTTTTAAATTTAATGTGTTCCTAGTCGCAATCCTACGAGGTGCACTATTTGCAAAGACTGTTAATAGGTAATGATTTATTATGAAATTGTTTTATTAGTAAAATAAATTTTATTTTATCATGTACTGTCATGATTCCGCAGTGATAGAACAAACCATCGTTATCATCTTTAAATCTATCCTTAATTTTAGAAGGCATTATACATTTAATTATACGAAGTTGCAATTCGTATATCCGTTTTAGATGAGATTCGAAAGTACGACTATAACTGCTTAACCCATATGAAATTATAGACTCCCCTAAGGCCTTATAAAGTGCTAGAGCAGTATAAGATGGAATTTAATTTTTTATTAGGAAAAATTTTGCTAGAATTGCTCTTAATTTGCCACAAACGCAATCAATGTGATCAGTCCATTTTAATTTGTCATCAATAATCAGACCTAAGTATGTCTGTTTTCTCACTACGTCAATATGTGCACAGTCACACACCGTATTACTGTTTCCAGCATGCAGACATACGCGACTATGCACAATGAGTTGAAGATCAGCGGTTTGTTTGTTATGACTCGATGTTATATGCATTAGTTTTGTTTTTTGAACATTTACCTTTCATTTCACTACTAGAAACTGAAAACAAATATTTTTTTAAATCCGTTCTTAAATAAGTAAGTTATAAGCCTTTGAAATTCGGTGGAAGAGGAAACTGTCAAAAACAAGAAAAGGATGCATTGTGAGTGCAGTGACGTCACTGCAACTTGGTTTCGTGTGCACAAAAGAGATACGAGTAGCAAGACGTCCCAATCACGCACCCACTTTTCTTCTTGAAAAAACTTTGAGATCCAATTACTGCCTTAATTAATAATCAATTTTATTGTTATTTTCGGAATCGGTTAGTTTCCCGCCGGACCACCTGTACAATTAGTGTACATATTGTTTGGTATGCAAATATTGCCCAAGTATGAATACAGCCAAGTAGCCTATTATGTACCTTTCAGATAGAAACATGACAAAACGCTAACAAGAGGTTTTGCTTACTGTTTTTAATCAGGCAACGATGAAAAAAGATTCTGTGAGAATCACTACAAAGTTTTCCGTTTCCTAAATATCAGTACCTAAAATAAAACAGATTTAACTGTATTTGTTTATTTTTGTACATAAATATTACCCTTTTAGTACTCTAGCAATCTATATCAATGCCTACTTATAGCAAATCAATCGCAAATAATATATACCTAACTGTGTTGCCTAAGGTAGGTAAATAAAAATTGACAATTTAATAATTTGTTAACTCTCTAACATGAAATCCTAAATAATATAAGTAGGTCTTCTTTGTTATCGGCCCATCAATGCTTAGATCGTGAACACATTATGTTTGCGCGATCGGTAGTATACTATCGACCGCATTATATAAGCTGCCTCCAGCCGCTCTGTTCACGCTATCCACCCATCAAGCTGGAGGTTTTTAATATATGTACGTTAAAAATAAAACTACCAAATACGCATTGATTTTTATTTTAAGTAGTGCTTAATATTAAACAGTCCATTGCCAGTTTATCTACAAATGGCAAGAAATCGGATTTTTTATCATCAAGTTTTAAGCCATTTTCAAGCGCAGCCTGATGATCATTTACTATCAAATCAAACTTTATAACTAAGTAGATAAAATGACTTATTATCTTTAGTTGGCGCCGAACAAGACAGACAAGTTTTATTGCAACGTGACGAGTAAAAGCTGAATCATCAAAAATCATGAATTCAATAAAAAAAATAACTATTCTCATTATCAGCTGTCGTGTCATAGACATAAGACCCGAGCTCATCAACTATACCCTAACCACTGATTAATCAATCACTTTGTTAACATTTATCAGCCGTTTAAATAGAGTCTGTGATTAGTAAGTACTTAGTAAACATCAAAACAATATTAAACTGCCGTTTAACATTTAAGCATACGTTTAAATTTTTAAAAAATCCTTACTCGCGGCATTTAATGACCTTGCGCTTTAGAAGACATGTATATCCCAACAATGAGTCCAAACAGACCAATAGCTGATCCAAAGATCTCTATGATAAGGATCTTGACGAAGAGACTAGAATTAGCAGCATCAGCAAGGGCTGCTCCCGAACCCACGATCCCGACAGAGATCCCGCAGGACAAGTTTACTAAACCTACGATTATACCAGACCCGAAGGTAATGTATGCAGAATAAATTACTTTTCTCATTTCCTCACTGCCGATATCGTCTGAGTATTTCGACACGTAACCTGAAAATTAAAAAAAAAAAAATTAAACTACACATTCTTCTCTATACTTCTCTCTGGTAGACCAGGATTGTTATTTTTGAACATTTTAACTCACGCAAAATCAGAGAGTCGAACGATTTCCATTTGGCATATAGAGACATACGTTTCAGAAATACAGTGCGACACAAAAGAGTAGAAAATAAATGAAGGCGCCACCACCGTTATCATAGCAACACAGTTAAATATGTCCTATGGTATTTTGATACTTTTAACGATTTGTTTATTTTACTTGATAGTGGAAAGATAGTAAAGCCTGCTACTTTTTTGGGTGCAAGAGTATATTGGCTGCTGATGCAGCCAAATTCAATACAGGCTTTTACTGATATGACGACATAGTATGTATGACGAGACGACACGCGACACCACAAAAAAAAAGAGTATGTCGCCGAACATGGCGACATACCTACCTAGTTTTAATATTACATTTAAAACAATTCGCATTTTGCACAAATGAAATCAAATGCACAATGCTACTAGGTACATGTTGTCTGTAGCTAGCTTATGAAAACTGTTGTTTCGGCTTCTGTTGCTCTACCGTATTAGTCTTCAGACAATATATCCATTGTAAAGACATGACTCTGTTACAATTTTGTTATAGGTATGTATAGATAGTGAAGATTATATAATTATAATATACTAGCTTCCCGCCCCGGCTTCACCCAGGGTCACTATGTAATTATAACCTATACCACCTGGGAATAGAGCTTTTCCAACAGTGAAAGAATCTTTAAAATCAGTAAGGTACTTTTGAATTTAACCATTACAATTACAAATCAATCTCACAATCTTACAAACTTTATAATAAATACCATGGAGTTGTTGAGCAGAATTTTAGTATAGAAGTAGTAAGTATATATGTATGGATGTGTCAACAATAATATGTTCCTTTCTGATAAGTCTATCTGTATCAGATGCATCTCTCTAAATATATGTTCAATAAAATGAAGTACACAAGAATTATTGCCTATATAACAAAATATTTATTTAAAATAATAAAATTAATCCAACGTATCAAAATCTAAGTATTCAACACCTTCAGAAGAAAATACTTGAGACGTACTAGCACCTACACTAAAGTTTGAATCCTCTATATTGGGCTCTGTCATATCATCACTGCTATCGTCATATTCATCATCACTACTATCACCCACTTGGAATACTAATTTTTCATTATAGCTCGCTCATAGTAACTCGTTTTCTGTTTTTTACATGATACAGCAATTTATCCAATCTTGTAACGTAATTGAATTGAAAGCATCAATTGCTAATTCTTTAATGTCTTTAGCACCAACATTCTGTGTAGCAATTTTTCGTTTTGCCTATGCCCAAATTAATTCTCTTGGATTAAGATCACAATGGTAAGGCGGTAGCCTTACCCCTGTGTGTCCATATTCGCCAAGAATTTGATCAATTTCACACTCTGGATCAGGTTTATGTTTTTTACCAGCGCCACTAAAGATGGTTTCCTTAAATTCAAGTCGAAGGCGCATTGTTTTGAGTAAGCCAGGCCAGCCATTTATGAGCTATGATAGGTTTCTCTATCAAAGCCTGTCCGTTCATTTTACACCTTTTAAATCGGAATCCAATTTTATTTAGGAGTCTCCGCAAATGTTTTTAACTACAATCATAGCCTATCTCTTCTAGCAGCTGCACAAATAACTTTCCAATTGTTGGGACCTCATTTTTGACAGTGTAAAATAAATGTATTTTTTGTCGAATAGCACATGTATCAAAATCATCTAACACTTTTGAGGGACGACCCTTCCTGTGCTTAGCGGGTGTTGAAAATTTGCCACCTTTTTAATTGCCTTGTTTTGCTATCCTGCGGACTGTACTCTCAAACACTCAAATAAAACACGATCTTGGTAACAAATATCTACAAAGTAATGAGTCTCCTTTTTGCACTCATAACATTGTACCGAACAATCAATAAAAAATTATTTACATCAAAAGGAGCACATATAAACTATTAAGTTTAACCTCCGTAACCCTTAAACAGGGAAATCATATCAATCGGACCATGACCGAGACCAACGGCTTGACATGCCTTCCGAAGCACAAAATCATTTTTCTTATTGGATAATCAGGTAATTCAGCATGCAACGTCCTAACCATATTGGAAACTAAGAATGTTCCCCGTGGGATTCGAACCCACGATCTCCAGGGCATAAAGCAAACGCCTATACTACTAGACTACGGAAGCAGTTGACTAACTCAATGATACTATATTTTTAAAATAAATACATAATACAAATAAACATCCAAGACCCAGGACAATAGAGTAGCAGACTAGCGTGTTAACCATCACGCAAATCACGCCCCAGAGGTCGTCAAATTAAAAAGTTTCAAACTATTTATGTCACTCTACAAATACAATAGATTTTGTTTACCTAATTAAACCTCTAAACTACATAGTGAAAATAATAATTTAACTAATATTATGCAGAAAAATTACATTCTAGCATAAGTTGGAGGTTTGTTATAATATTTTATGTGGTCATATGAAATAATTTACCTGTAAATTCTGCTGTACGTTTTTAAACATCATCAAGATCAGACAACAACATTCCAGCTTGAAATTCCCCCATACATCGCAAGAAAACTTTATAAATTATTTCACGGGCACCACCGTGAATAACTTTGTTCGTGATTATAGCTGTTTTTTTACTCACAACCACGAAATAATAACAAAATTGTAATGATAATGTGAGACGCCTACACCAATTGACAGCTCAGGTACGCAATATGAAGTATTTATTTATTTATTAAAACTTTATTGTTCCACAAAGTACACATATACTTATAACAATTGACGGACTTAATGCTAAGAGCATTCTCTACCAGTCAACCATTGGGAGAAACGGAAAGATAGTTTAGCGCAAAAAAGTTAAGGGGGAAAAAATGTATTACTTATAGAGCAAATTTTATCAAAAGCTTAAGTTCATACACTATGTAAACATACATAAAACATACACAAATACTGTTTCATTTTAAATATATACATATACCTACACAAATACCAATGATGAAGTCAAGTCACATTGAGAAGTTTTCATTAACTGAGCGAGTCCAAAATGTGCGCACGTGCCCGCTTTTTAAATAAAAATTTGTTAGGACTTTCCTTAATATCAGCAGGCAAAGCATTCCAAAGTCGAGTAGATTGTAAAGTGAAGGAATTAGCCATAAAACTGGTGCGAAAAAGAGGAGTACTTAGTAAGAGAGAATTAGAAGAGCGAAGTTGACGGTCATGAGAGTCGGATAGATTATTATAGAGTATTGCACAGGGATGAGAAACAATTTAGTTCCAAAATAAATAATTTCTACTCTTTTGTGTCGTACTGTATTTGAAAAGATTTGACAGTGATTAAAGGCCAATTAAAACTGACGCGAATCCCGCGCGACGGGCGGCGGGACGCGCACAGATATAAGAATCGGTATAAGTGCCGTAGCGTGTGCCATAGTTACCTGCTAATGGATTTATACATATTCTTATTTCTGTGGGCGTCCCGCAAGTCGTGCGGGATTCGCGTCAGTTTGAATAGAGCTTTATGCAACATCCACGATAGAAAGAGGGTTCTTTAGAAGTAAATTACGTGGAGTTTTAAGGTAATAATCGTATAAACCTGTCAGGATAATGCCGGTGATCAGTCCATAGATGGCGACAGCCTCGCAGAAAATGATGGATATCAAGTTCTTCGTCTTGATCCTAGGGGCTTTGACACCTATCGGAAACAATTAGAAATATCATAACTAGTGATAGGATAATCGGGCGATAATATACCTAGACTTAATTTTTATTCGCACATAAAAATAATATTAAGTTACTTGAAGTTGTTTTTACAAAATTGTTCAGTCCCGGGAATGCGGATTACTTATTATTTCAGAAAAGAATAACCATATTATTCTTCCTAGGAACGAAGTTTTCTATCGAGTCAACAGTCTTACTACAAAAAAGTTAGACAACTGTTCGACATGTGTATAAAAAAAACTGCTATCATTAAACTACGTTTTTCTATAGTCTAAGTTAAACGGAGTATAGACATGGTTTTAAGCTTTGATAAACAGTAGTCCAAGATTATAGATAAACGTAATTTTACGATATCATTTTTTTAGACGCGTGTTGAACAGATATCTAACTTTTTGTAGTAAGACGGATATGTTAAGTTTCTAAATTGATTCGGACCAATACTTAGCCAGTTGGCTATCTACCGTTTGGTTCTTTGCCTCTCAAATGTCCTCCTGTTGGCTGTCCCTTCTAGGCAACTAGGGCACGACAGAAGATGAGCCATTGATGACGTCATATGGTATTTGTTATATGATGCTACTAACAACAATGACGCAGGTTAGACTGCAGTCGTTTCCTTGTAAAAACCGTGGCGCCACGTCTATGACCATCATTAAAGCGTACCCTGAGCTCTTAAGCGTTAGCTGAAGATGAAGCTAAGAAATTTGTTCGGATAATGATGAACTGCGAACCTCTAAGTATGTAGTTTTCATCGAAAATCAATCTTTCCATCACATTTTATTAAGTTAATATATTAAAATCTATTTTTTGGTGAAACGTTTTTAGACCTTTATGAAAAGTGATTGACAAGATTGTATGAAGTATATGCGAATGAAGTTGCGGACATTAACTGGTAAAGAAATAACATACCTCCACCAACGATGCTTACACCGACCACAAAAATGCCCATAGCAGCACCAACGACTGACAATGAGACCGATAAGGACACTCCCAGCAATGCCCACATGTATGGGGTAGTCTTCTCAAGGAACCAACCAAAGTCTATGTCCTCCCCTTTTCCATTCAGGAGGTAAGTCATACTAACAGTCGCGATTGTGAAACTGCTGAGTATACAGAAGAAATTCCACAGAAAGGTTCGCATGGACATTTTACGACGTTTTGTGAAAACTTTTCACTAGATAAGATGTTATACGGAGAGAAAAATTGTATTTGGATTCTCTGAAAATAATGTAATGATTTGTCTTTTTGACAGATTCCTATAATTAAACTTGACTCAGACTAGATAGCGTCTTTGTCTTTGGAACACATACCAAGAGGTAGTTACTTATTACTTCTATGGGAGTACCTAAGTTTTTTTTTTCGTGGATTGTATTCTCCTTAGACTATGGATCCAATAGACGGGAAATGCGAAAGAGAAATATATAGGATATGCGTATGTTAGAATGAGATAGAGAGCGTGACCATTTCTTAACACACTATTGGTCCATAGCAGCGTTACGGATTTATTGTCAAAAACAAATATTTAAATTATAAACAAAGTATCTATCTGTAAGTGTTAAAAAAGTGTTCAGTAGAAGCGCATATTATTGGTTTCATGTGCAGTGCCTAAATGTAACTCAAATAAGAAAGAAAACCCACATAATTTCACATTTCACACGTAAGTACCACCGATGTTTATCACTGTATAAATCCATGATTTCCTAATTGATTCGGTAGTTTTTCCGCACTAAAATATGAGAAATATCTTAAAGTTTTATCACATAAATGTTTAGAATGCATAGGCATTCAATTTTTAATAAAAATAAATACGTGAATTTTCACAATTTTGAACCTAATTCTTGAAGTTTAGGGATTGACATCGATGCTGTCAAACATCATATCGATAGTATTGCATCCAAACGCTAGGAAGGAATAAGTGCATATAGGTACCTATTTAAATTTTAGTAATAGAATTTTTCATACAATTGGATGGGACTCGAAAAAACATGACGGCTATCCACAGGAGGGCAATTCTCTTTAGAGATAAAGTCGAATTTGAGATATCGCGAAAAACATAGCAGATGTCTATTGAAAACCTCGTGTTCGTATTCTCATTAATTTCTTATGTTTTAAGATTTCCATCAAATGTAGATATTCGCCAAAAATGGCTAAAAATTGTTAGCAGAGGAGAATGGATTCCCAAAAAATTTTCAACCATTTGTAGTAAACACTTTGAACCAGAATGTTTTTCTAACAGGGGCATAAAAAGAGTAAAACTAAAATCAGGTTCAATCCCAACATTGTTCATGCCCATAAGTTGTAAATTTATCAAAATATTGTGTACTAGCTGTTTCCTGCAGCTCCGCCTGCGTCAAAAAGTAGCCAATGTTTAACCTCGGGTCTTCAACTATATTGATACCAAATTTCATTAAAATCCGTTTAGCGGTTTGGCCGTGAAAGCGTAACAGACAAACAGACAGACTTTAGCATTTATAATATTATCTACTGTCTTGTAAAATTTTTTCGCTGAACTAAACATTCATCATAAACACTTGATAATAAAGCTTATTATTGAAACTTATTTCATTATTAGGCTAAAATATGAAGCAAAATTTAAGCTATTGAAAATCATTCGACTCGCCGGTATTACATACTTAAAAATATCCTCATGGTTGTGCTTTGATTTTGGTATGTGTGTATGTTTTTGTCTAGAAAGAGTAAATTTTATGTTATTAAAATGTCCACTTATTCGAAATCGGGTCGGGGTGCTCGTTAAAACTAAAAATACTTTAGATGTTTATAATGTAATTTTATTACTTACTTATCCCAAATAATAACTGCATACCTACTTAATTTGGCAATGGTCTCACGTTAAGATAATCGATCATAGTGATGTCGATATTGCTCGACTCAGCACTATTTGACAGTGCACACATGTATGACACACACACATCAACAGTTTTCAATTTGGTCTCGTTTCTTTTACTGACCAGCCAATCTATTGACGTAGTCAAAAAAATTCTAAATCTATGGTATTCTCTCTCTCACACACACACAGCCTTTCTCGACCACAAGGATGTAGGCCGCCTTCAGTCATGTCATTTCTCTCTATCTTGGGCAATCTCAATACACTGACTTTTGGCGGGAAGCTAAGAAGAGGAGTATTGGCACTGTACTTTTTTTATTTGTGAATTAATTTTTGTGTTTGTGTGTTCAAGAACAGGCGTGAATTTTAGGAAGTGACACATTGTTTGATTTATGTGATTTTCATGTTTGTTGCCAAAAGCTCTTAGAAACCGCTGTGTGCAGATTTTCTACCACTTCACTTAGCCTGATTATTCTTACTAGACTTGACTTAATTTAAGACTTGACGGAACCACACTGTAGGACTGAAAAAAATACTAAAAATTAAGACGGACCATAAAGTACTTGTATCTATGGCCGCAAACCGAGTATTAAAAAAAAAAAAACCAATAAAATGGCGGTTTTGTTCACCGCCTATGAAATATTTCTACCTTTATTTTTTCTAATCTTCCATACTTACCATATCCATAATAATTTTATAAATGCGAAAGTATTTCTGTCTGTCTGCCTGTTGTTACGCTTTCACGGCCAAACCGCTGAACGGATTTTGATAAAATTTGGTATGACTATAGTTGAAGACCCGGGGTCAAACATAGGCTACTTTTTATCGCAAGCGGAGCTGCGGTAAATAGCTAGTATATAATTTAGAGAGTTTAGACGATTACACAACTTAATTTTATGAGTTCAAATCCTTTTTTTTTTATTTAACCCTTTGCGTCCTCATTTTAATTTTTAATTAAGCCTCGTCGAAATAATGAATTACGTTAACCCCTAGTCTTTGAATAGGAATCTTGAGTCTTTTGCAGTCCTAGTGGACTCACTAGTGTCACTCCAGTCGAGATTACTTCGCGGTAGTCCGCGAAGTAATCTCGACTGGAGTGACACTCATACAATATTGTCCAGCTTAGTCTAGACGACCTAGGAGACTCTCTAGACTAGGTCTCCGGAACAATTTAGAACGAGAGCGCTTCAGAAGTGTCGTTGTGTTTTTAAAGTTTGTTAGTTAAAATAAAACTGGCTAAGCGAGTGTCAGACACACAGACTAAGGGTTCTATATACTTATCTAAAAAATCGCAAAAAATAATGTCTGTTGTGTTGCCCTTTAATATTTATTTTATTCTGTCTTTTAATATTTGATGTTATAGCGGCAACAGAAATACATCATCTGTGAAACAGACGGACGGACATCGAAGTCTTACACCCGTATTCTTAAACCTTAAATCAAACTCGACTCAACCTTACTCCACCTCATTGGTATGATTAGTTGTCACAAGCTTCCTTGACTTAAGATGATTTCTCATTGGAGGTGAGTATCGAACTGTCAAATATAAGGTTGGTCAAGAGGTATCTTGAGGTGCCCTTGAAATGAAATAAAGTAGATAAAAATAGGGGTTTGCCACTTTTGGCCTAGGTATTTACTTACTTTATTTTATTTTTTACTCTATTCTTTTGTAAATTTCAATTTTTGTGTTTAAAATTGTTATTATAACCTCTTTGGAGTTTGCTCAAGCAACCAACTAAGAATGTCGTTTTCAAGGAAACTTCGAGGACTTCCTTAAGGCGCCCTCGAATGAGTTTGAGTGAAGGACGTTCTTAAGGTTATGTTTAAGAATACGGGGGTTAGTAGTGGGGTCACGTTTTACCCTTTGAATACGGAACCCTAAAACAATGATTCTTCCTTTTCTCGAAACCAGTACAATAAAGATGGCCTGTAATGGTGATATTAATTCAAATAACAATTAATCACCACACAGGACATAATTACCATGTTTCCTTATAGAGAGAAGAAATGCAAGCAAATGTAATAAATAACTCAATTTATCATTCAAAGAATTAGTCTCTCATGTTCGTCGCAACGTGTTTCCTCGTAACATCCTCACATTACTAGATTGAGTTCAGACAGACGGCTAGGTATAAAAAGAATCCACATCATAGATTTCTGGCTCAGTTTCCGAGTCTGAGAAGGAAAATTCCTGGCAAAAAAGCAGTGCTTTAGGGGAGAGAGGAGAACGGACTATGTCGCAAGACAAGACTCTGGAAAAATAGTGATGCAGAGTATTGGGTTTGTCTGAGGAAGGTCGCAGGCAAACGCTGTAAGCAGGCAGCTTCCAACCGGTTCTTTTGGGAATCATTAAGAGGGACTGTGACTGAAATGATGATGATGATTGGGTTTGTCTTAGAGGCAAACAAATATTTTATTTATATAATTTAGATTTAAATAATAACTCCTGTAACGCAGCAAAGAAAATGTTTTATGCCGCAGATATAATACCGTTTTATGATGTCATTCGCAATCACCTAGTCACGATACCCCTTTGTAGCGTCTTTCATAGAACCAAGGACATTCAGCACTATTGTTGTATTATATTCATTTATATCGCATGTGGTAGAATGCCAAGTGACCATGCACGTCCTGGTATCTGACATCTTTAAAGTCAAAGAAAAGAAAAAGACCAAAGCGGGAAATTGTTAACATAAATCGATAACCATGTCGTAATGGATATCATGCCTGCCCCTAATCAAGAGCTTCTGGGTTCGATCAACAGCCAGGTCAAGATGGAAAATTGTCTTTATTAATTGACCTGGGACTTGAAAGTTTTTATATGTACTTACTAGCTTCTGGCCGCGGCTTCGCCCGCGTTGTCTAATAACAAATAACATATTTTTTCTTAATAAAAAAAAATAAGTTTAACAAGCCGAGTACGAGTTGATGGTTTTTAGAATCGGACCCCACGTGCCTTTAAAATAACGACCGAACAAACATTAAAATCATATCAGTGTTGATTTTAAGACAAAGATTGTCCGTTGTCCAGTTATTGTAAGACAAGAAAGTTGTGTTGTAGGATTTGAAAAATCCTAAAACAGGTCTTTCCTCATTTATCATGATCAATACTCTGGAGAAGTTTCAAAAAAATTGGTCTTACTAATTTCGTTTGTCCCCAATTAACCCACCCTCCCCTCCAGGTGAATTTAGAAAAATACTTTCTTAGTGCACCCGTAGACCACAAAAGGAACCCACGTGCCAATTTTGGAACCAACCCAGCAGTTTGGGCTGTGCGTTGATATATAGGTCAGTCACTCAGGACTTTGAATTTTATGTACCTATATAGATTTATCCATATATATATTTATTTATATTTTTATACATTTAATTGATTCAGGCATTACTTTGCGGAAGTTAAAGTTACTAGCACTTACCAAATTATTTGGCAATAGAAACACGCAAAGTAATTTGGTAAGTGCTTGTTTCTTTTTATATTTATACTGAAAATTTAACGCGTTCAGTACAGCATACGGCCCACGTTTGATAGGATTTGCTTAGGCTTTAAGTTCGCAGTTTGCAATTGTGTAATAAAGTTAAATAAATAAATAAACACGTAAACTAGAAGTAGGAGATAGGTAGTACACAAAATGACAGTGCATCCGTCACCATTCGATCCAGTAGGGATAAATGATAGCCTACGTACCAAATTTTTTTTTAAAGTGTAACACATGAATAGCGTCAAAATGCTACTGAATATCTAGACGATTATGTCATTTTTCATTTTGGTCAATGTCTTTATTTACTCACTGAACGCAAACGAATGACATTGTTGTACAATTATCTTAACTACCTACATAAACTGATCATAATATTATATCTGATCTCCTTAAAAATAGACCACACTGTGTCTTCCTGAGGGCGTGTAGATTACCGTGTAGAGGTTTATAATTCATATCGATTGGGTTACTAGTTCAATTGACCTTGCACATCATGGTGTCAGAGCTTTTTGTAATCGCTTTCTGGTATTTGACATGGTTTCTGTAACCACCACATGTGAACCGGGACCACTGACTTAACGTGCATTTCGAAGCGCGAAATCATCTTTATTATCAACCAATCAAATTCTGCAATGTTCTAACCAATCTGGAACCAACTAAACAACCCATGACTTTCAGGTCTGCTTGCAAACGTATTTACCACTGGATCATAGAGGCAGTTAGTATGAGGTTACTTATTAAATTGTTAGATTTTTAAACTGGTAAACACACGAGCTAGTCAGAACTTGACTACGAGTAAGGTAAAAGTATAGACCAGTAAAAAGTAAACTGGATTGAATGGGGAAATTGATTCTAGGAATCATGTTCCACTTTAGGAACGTCCGTGTGGACTGGTATTCTGGCATCTTCTTTTATGGAATGTGTAACCCACATTACTCAGGACTTCATATCTAATGCTATTAGGAATCTAAGAATTAGGAATACTTGCTTTACAATGGCGGAGGTATAAGCCTTGTGATATCTGACTTAGATTGATTTATCTTTATAGAGTTACTTCTACAATGAGGATCCAAAACTATGTAAATAAATGTGAGACCGCAGAAATTTATCACTACTCATCAGAGCTTCGTGACAATATAATCGACCCCCAACCTCCCTTTTATTAAAGATTGTAAATTACAGCACCCTTGGAGATTCGTTAACGCCATAGGGTGTCATAAATGGAACGGCATATTGCGACGGCCGTATATCGCCCAATTGGGCACGTTGTTATACAGCGTCTAAATGGCTTCATGTAACATAGCGGCATGATAAAAATTGATCTCATAACGCGGTGTGTCATATAGAGCATGTCGTGCTTCGGAAGGCACGTTAAGCCGTTGATCCCGGCTGTCATTTGATGGTCGCTTAAGGAACCACTTTAGAGACCGAACGGCGGTTTCGAAAAGACTTTGATACTAGGGTATTCAGGGCCATGTAACCTACTCGAAATAAATGAATAAATATAGAGCAGGAAAATTTTGTATCAAATATCTTTTCAATCAATCAAATTGCTCTATCAAAAATGATGCAGTTTGAATAAATTCTTGAATGATGATGCCATTCTAACGTACTTAGTAGGTCAATACATGTAGCACATCATTATAACTACATTGAACTTTACGTCATGGTAATAAATGCTAAATTTTAATGATTATGTAGATGCAAGTCGGTACTATAGAATTGGAGGGTCCACCCACACTTAGTCCTTGAAGGTCTAAAATACACTTTTGAAAATAAAACTTAAGTATATCATTTGGTTGTAGTTGTAATAGCTGCATTAGAATTGCTATTACCCGCGACTTCTATTAACAAAATGAGATCATTAGTGTGAAACATGCATTTTGTATTGTGGCAGTGGCTCCATCGTACTAACCAGTACCGTGGTTTATTGACCCCATACTCAAAAATACATGGGTAAGCTTTTGATGTAACAGGAAAATACAATCAGGTGAAAAAATATAGAGACAAGAGCTACTAAATATACAAGTTACAATTAAAAATTACAAACTTTTATTATCTATGCAGACAGATCCTACTAAACGCTAAGTGACATCCTTTAAGCTATTAATGCGAAGAACGCACGTGCCCAGTCATACTATTAAAAAGGTCCCCAAATACCAAAATTCTAAGCCAAGGAAGTGAATAGTATCCCCAAATCCCTTTGGACATACCGTGATGACCTTGCTTGTTGCTCGATTAATTCAGAATCAAGCTTAAGTCAATAGGTTGCGTAGTCGCCGCCTCGACCTTGTGACGTAATTATCCGTGCCTCTGCGCCGGTCTTCGGGCGACGCGTCTGTCGAACGAACGTGCGCGCTTCGAAATTCGAACTTTATTTATTATCGAATAGTTTTTACATTTACGGCCAGTGCTGAAAAATTTTTAGTGTTGTCTGTGTTTATTTCCGTAAAATGTGATAGTTATAAACGTATTTGGAATAAAAAAAACTTGGGATCGACAAATAAAAACTGCGATTAAAGTGAGTATTAGAAGTTTTTCAATTATTCACAAAAAAGTATTACAGATTTATGCAAAATCAAAAAGACCTTACTCGTCATCTTTTCTTAAAAAATGACTATGAATTGCTAGAGATTAACTTTATCTCTAAAACTGGCTTGATAACAAAAAAAAATATATAAGCGAAACGAGTTTCTTCATTCTTTTTTCCGGTAGAGTAATTACATTTCGTTGCTAGTTATTTTCGTATTCAAAGAGGGAATTTCACAATTCATTTAAAAAGAAAATATTCGAGCCAGCAGGAATGGAAATGCATACAACTTTTGCATTAATAGATGAATGCGTTGCAGTTGTTTGTAGAAATGTAGTCACACAAGGTTTGTTGAATGCATTATCATATTAATTCTATGTAAAAGCTACTTGAAATTTAAGTATTTTGTTTTGTATTTTTAGCTACATCCAGTATTTAATTGTTCCAGTATATCCAGTAATTAATTTGGTTTTTTGTTAAATGCCTATTTTTTTTTCTCGAACTTACTTTGGGGCTTTTTTTATATACAATTATTTAGGCAAAAAAGCCCACCTGGTGGTAAGTGGTCACGTTAGCCCATGGACGCCCGCTACATCAGGGGCATCACGTGCGCATTTCCGACCCTTGAGAAATCCTTTAACGCCCTTTTTGAAAGACCCCATCTTGTAATCTCTTGGGAAAACCATGTTGGGGAGCTCATTCCACAGTCTTAGCGTACGTGGGAGAAAATGTATATTAAAGCGCAGCATACGCGATCTTTTGTATTACAATGAATGCGGATAAATCCCCTGTCGATGGTGAGAGGTGCGATGGTAGAAAGTGGATGTTGGCATTATCTCAATAGTTTCTCGGATCACAACCCATCATACAGGCGGTAGAAAACACATAGAGACGCGAAGTCACGTCTTAGGCTCAGTGGCTCCACACCGCCTGTTATCTTGGGATCGTCGACGATTCTCATAGCACGCCTCTAAATGGAGTCCAAAGGCTTTAATTGAAATTCGGGAGCTCCCGCCCAGAGGTGACAGCAGTACTCAATATGTGGCCGTACTTGCGCCTTGCGGAGTAAAGAATTGCTTTGCTCTATTGAGAACTCCCAGCTTTTTAGATGCCAGCTTTGCCTTGTCTTTCAAATGGCTAGAGTATTGGACGTCATGAGATAGGTCAAAGGATCCCAATCTAGAATCACAAAAAGAGGCTAACTTAATCTGTTTAATTTGTCTCTGTAGATATAATTATTTATTTTATTTTTTACCGCATCCTGAACCCTACATTTTTAACCCTTTTTTGATTAAGTTTTAATCGTGGGAATTCTATCAATTTGGTGGTGCGTTGTATATTATTTATCAAGACCAGTATCTTGAGTTTAAAATATTTATATTTATAGGGATCCCTACACAATTTTTGAAAGCCTTACCCAGCAGGATCAATCATTCATCGTTTTTTAAGCTGCATGCTTTTCATGATCATGGTGTAGTGTAGTCGATATACCCAGTATGTTCTAGTGTCAATTTCCTGTCTAAAGTTTTGATGTTTTTAATAAATTTTACAAATGTATAGGTAGATGGCCCAAACCAATAAAATAACATCTAAAATTGCTACAGATACGGATATTGACACAATCGTGTGACCAACAAAATCAGATGTCTACTAATAAGGCGGAACCAGTTCGATGACCTCGCGATATAAAATGGTAAAAGGAATCTTAAATGGACATGGTGATGCCATTTTAATTTTGTTAAACGCTGTGCTTAAATTTGCGATAAACAACTTAATTAATGTCTAGATAATTTTACTAGTCATGTCGCCTCCGAAGGGTCCTGTTGGGGAGGCGCCCAAACAGAGCTGGCTTGACGTCGCAAAGTAGGATATGCGTGCTAAAGGAATATCTGTAAGGGAAGATGTGAAGACGTATTAGTAAGAAAGCAGACCCTGGGCTCCAAAGCAATCAGCTGAGGATGCAACCGGAAAGGCGCTAAGATGATGATGAGATAATTTTACTAGCGGGTTAAACATTACAAATAATGAAAGACCTAAACAGCCCCCCCCCCCCCCTCCAAAATAATATACCCCCGTTGCAAAGGATCTTCCACCAGGAAACACGTTACCCTGGCCCACCTGGACATCGCTTTACGCTCCCAGGTCGGCCGTTGCAAGACCAATCTGCAGCAATGGGGGTTCATAGATGACACAGAATATTAGTGCGGAGAGCCAATACAACCGATGTCTCATCTACAGGAGTGCACCTTGTGGCCTTATAGAGGGTACAACAGTTGCGATTCAAGGAGCAGCGTATTGAGCTCCTAAAGTTTAATTCATTGATACGACGAAGAAGAAGAATTTTACTAGCAATCCTTGCCCTTGTGTCAAATTGCTTAAGCATATATTTGTTCGCTCGTACGCATATATCAAAAAAAGAGTACTTAATATTGTGGGGTTCAAAATTTTCCAAGTCTCTTTTTTACTTATCTCTTTCATTTCAATAAATAAAAAAAAAACCTGAGCGTCAATTCTCTTATTTTACATAGTGCATAATTGAATCGTTATTGGATCGCAATGACAACTTTTGACGTTTCTGGTATTCTGTTACTAATTTTAAAACCAATCGTATGCAACTGGAAAATTTTGCTAATCAAAAAATCATCAAAATCATCAACTTTTTCAATAATCGGTTCTCTGTTATTTATTATATTTACATTTTTTACTACTATTACCATTGAATTACGTTTTATTTGCAATTAAATTGAAATTTATAACTGTCCAAAATTGTGCTAGCAGAATACCAATATTGAGCATATCAAAATACATCGTAATAGAGTCGTAATTGAATATCAGTTGCATGGTCTTTAAAAGTTTATTAGCGGAATTGACCCCTATAATACCGTTAATATATCATACGATCCATGAATTCCGTATATACTTATATGTCACTCATCATCAGTTGCGGTTTACCACAAGGCAGTATCCTAGGTCCACTGAGCTAAGCATTTTAAAAACTTTCTGTACATACACCAACTGTGCTTTGCGGTTTTCCACGTGAATTCAACGAAACACGATCGGGATATTATTATATGCAAATAGATTTTTATAGCTCTCTGTTATTTTTAGAGTAAAAGACAATAAAACATTTTAAAAAAAAACACACCAACAATCGCAGCGTTGGACAACTACAGACTAGATGGTGAGATGACCTGCATTAGGTCACAGGCAAGCGCAAAAAGCAGGCGGTTTACAATCTGTCATTCTGGAAAACCTTTAGGGGAGGCCTATGTCCATCTGTGGACTTGGATGGATATGGATGATATTGAAGTGAAGTTTGTTCACTTCACCTTTACCTTGTATTTTATCATTTGGATCCGATTGGTCCAAAAACTGGGTGCAGACCCTTCAGCTTGACCTGATGGGTCTGCACCCAGCATTAGGGTCCGTGAAAGATGGATATTGCTTAGGATGTATGTTCCATTGTAACAACTAGTAAAATCTAGGATCATGAGCTGTGAAACGTTAGCTAAAGAGAAACTGAAACTGTTTACCAACACTCAATTAGTCCATGAACGATTGGTCAACATAATATTTAAACCATTAATTTTTCCTCCGCAGGACTTTCCACCCACAAACCAGAAAACACGTTTGAACAAAGAAGTACCCTGTTTAGTACCCTATTTAGTTTTAAGTTTTTTTCGATAGTCTGTGTGTGTTTTAGTATGGCCAAATATATATTTTTTATTTTCCCCTTTCAAACCAGCACATAACAAGATATTCTGGAAGAGATAATTTTAGAAATAAGCAGCACCCTTGTACTGATGTTATGTTCTATGTTGTATTATGTTCGATTTACTGTGAACATAAATTTGGTAAATAAATAAATAAGACAAGCATTGTTGTTTGGTAATAGATGATAGAATTAGAGATGCAATATAGATCTCTAAAATAAATTGCATCAGTTATTAATATGCCGAGCATGGCTTGAGTACAATTCAGCAAGAACATTTGCATGCATGCGTACAACGAGATGAATAATTAGAAGACCTTATTAAACGATAACTCTCTAGCGTTAGTATTATTAACTACTGGATTTTGATGAAATTTGGTATGAATATAGTTGAAGACCCGGGGTCAGACATAGGCTACTTTTTGACGCAGGCGGAGCCGCGGGAAACAGCTAGTATAATATATATATTCAAAAATACTAGCAGTAATCAGAACATAAAGAAAGTAAGATTACAGGTATACATCAGATTAATATTAGGAAAGAGAGGAAAGGTAATGAGATTTCACAAGACGTTTAAATTGTGCTAGAGACTGAGCATTCCTGATGTCCAAGGGGGAGGTCATTCCATAGAATCTAAATAATTTCACAAAAATAAACTTTCTTCATCTTCTTCTTTTCGTGTCGATCGAAACCCTCGACAATTTAGTTTATTAAATTTATTAATTAAATTGACGATAGGAGAAACGCATTAAATTGAACTATTTTAATAAGTTTTCACTATTAATCACAATCAAATGTGAACTTAGGCGACCAGGAAGTGTCTGAAATTGTGTAAATAAATAAGTACCAAATAAAGCGATAAAAATCGTATTAATATAGAGTTTTTTTTTTAATACGTAACAATCGTGTAAACAATATAGATATCTATTAAACAAGTTCGTAAGTTAAAAGAAGTACCTATTCACAAACATCCAAGCATTAATTAGGAGATAACAAAACATCATTAAATGTTCGTATTAGGTATATATATCCGGTATACTTTATTTATTATCCGTAGTCATAAAAGCCTCAGAAAATTAATGAACGCTCGTTTGACAAATTCAGACGTTACGAGGGAAAAATATGTATTTTGTGATTTTAACATAGAAATATAGACTTGACACGAGTAGGTCTTTTAGGCAGGTTAAAATGTAATAAATCTTACGTATTTTCCTGTCCCATTTTTTTCCGATAACACATAACAAGTAACCTTTATGGACATGTCTTTTTATAGAGACACTTCCCGACCTTGGGCCGCCACCCTCGCTACAATAACCTTTAGAACTAACCACCGAACCATGACACTTCCAAACCAATACACAGTGAGCCTTTCGATCCATCTCGCTGCACGTCATGGGAGACCTAATTGAACTGGCCACCAATGCCAATGGGAGCCCGAAAATAGAACATTCTAGTAAAGTTCCCAGCGACAACGGTTGTGTCGCTGTTCATTCCATTTTCAAAATTAAAATTTCTTTCCATTTTCGAAATTTAAATGAGACCCGAAAAAAGATTGCAATAACGGTTGTGTCTCTTTTGTTTCCAAACTCAAAATAATTTGAATGGCGAACAGTGGGTGCAGGCTTGCAAACTTCGCTTCTCTAGCGTTTAGCATCGATGAACTGAATGCAAGAAATGACGACGAAGTTAGGTAACAATAAAACCCTGGGAATGAATAACTGTTGTTTAACAATGCCCGAGTTTAATGAACCCATCATAGTTTCTCATCCATTTATAGCATTCCGTTTGTATTATACCTTAAAAGTAGTTAAAATAGGTCCTGCTCGCGTGGTTTTTACCTCTACATTCATAGAAGTAAACCCCTCATGGCATTTACCTATCATGTTCTTCGTACGTAGTCGTATATAAGTAATTCGCAATTGCGTCCTCAGCTTATGCTTCAGATCCTAAGTTATGCTATGATCCTAGATTTGGCGTTACTGGGCCCGTAGCCAAAGTTTACCATAAAAATGCGCGCTAAATGACGCGGTCGATTTGCATACTAATCACGACTGATAGCTAAACTTCCTTGAGACTAGACACAGGCACAACTTTAAAAAGTATAATAACCGCAAACATTTTCTCGGTGTTTTTAAAGTAAGGTGTAAAAAAATCAAATTGAATCAATAATATACCCAATTTTTTTTTAGCACGACTTGCCAAAAAACGAGTGTTACGTTTTTTTTTTATACAATTAAGTAGGCAATAAAATTTTACTGATTCATTCATGTAGTTAACTCACATGCATACCAAAATTACATTTTATAATTAAACAAAGGTTAACTGTTAGATAATGCTTTTAGCATTAAGTTTGCCTATTGTGCTATACAATTGTATTATTTACAATAAACTTTAAATAAATAAATAAACACAGACCAAAAGAATTGACATTTAAAATGGAATTCTGCTATAACCATTGAATATATAAAATTTATTAAGTGGATATGGATATCAATATGGACCACTTTATCTACTGCTATTTGACATAATTTTTCTATTGTTACATTTCGGACTATCCTCCTATAGATCGCTTGACGTCACAATGCCATAAATCACATAGCTAGATGTCTGTCTATGTATGGCCTATTGTCGATGTGGGTAGAGCGTCCCTTATTGTACTACTCTGATATTATCAATATTAAGTTATAGCTTGGTTATGACCTATTTATGTGGAGTAACAGTCCGCCACTCCTTAAGTTACAAACAAGATTTTTTTTTATACGTACCTACTGTTTGTACCGTTAGTATTTACGAATATTTTACAGCTAAATGGGTAATAATTTTAGCGTGCTTTTAGCATTAAAAAATGATTATTTCGGATTTTTTTATACAATTATGTAGGCAAAAAGGCATACGGCTCACCTGATGGTAAGTCACCGTAGCCCATGGATGCCCGCAACAACATCAAGGGCATCACGTGCTTGAGAAATCCTTTAACGCCCTTTTTGAAAGACCCCATGTTGTAATCTCTTGGGACAACCATGTTGGGGAGCTCATTCCACAGTCTTGGGAATAAATATCTATTAAAGCGCTCCGTACGCGATCCTTTATATTTCAATGAATGCGGATGAATCCCCTGTCGATGGCGAGAGGTGCGATGGTAGAAAGTGGGTGTTGGCATCATCTCAAATAGTTCCTCGGAGCACAACCAAATGGAATGTTAGTAACACTTGACTTACCCACTTATTAATAAAAAAAATACGAACGTTAGTTAGACTGTGTGTGACGATGTTTAGTCCCTTTCTGTCTCATCTATTTTTGACGTGAAAGAACGAGAGGAAACATAATACACGTAATAAGTATATTAGTTACTTGGTCTTAAAGTTCCTTAATCCATACTAATATTATAAATGCGAAAATCTGTCTGTCTGTTACGCTTTCACGGCCAAACCGCTGAACGGATTTTGAAGAAATTTGGTATGAATATAGTTGAAGACCCGGTGTCAAACATAGAGTACTTTTTAACGCAGGCGGAGCTGCGGGAAACTGCTAGTATTTTATAAGTAAGAGGTTACCCTTTACATTAGTAACACTTATAGTAATATGATTGAGAATGCAACTATAGTGAAAATTTTAATATGGGGCACATAGATGAGATAAATAAACTACATTAATGATATATTTTATTTTTATTTCGTTCCAGGTACACCGATGAACCTAAGATGACAAGAAAATTTCTATTCTGTTTCCCGTTACGGACGGGAAACATTGTTTTAGGCTACATTATCGTCGTAAGTATTTATATTTTTATTACCAAAAAGTAGGAAAATGGGTCCAAGGCTTCAAAGTGTAGAGCAGTTTAATCATATTGAAAAACCACAAGGATGCCACATGTAAGCCCAAATTGAGGTTTCGAAAAAAAAAAAAACTAGAAATTCACACGATATAAATGACAAAGATAAATGAATAGTACAGAAAATATAAGTAATCGTCGAAAAAAGCTACAATGACTGTTTGCAAGACTCTTCTTTTTTGCGTGTCGATGGTATTATATTATATCATATCAGCCCAGAAACAAGCCATCTGAACATTTCTCTCAGACGCCAAGTATAAATCATTCATGGTGCAGGTATTAGGGCTCCTAGAACAACACAGCAGCACGAAAGAGCAACACGAAAACGCAATTTTGCTATATAAACAATGCCAGGCGCTATATTTGTGTAGGTTTTCAGCCCATAAACCCGAGACCATTCTCCATTTTGTGGAAGTTGTAAAAAAAATAAGTCAATTTTTATAAAGATCTTTGCCTGCCATTGATATTGTTTTCCACCAAAAAGTAACCGATTTCACCCATTGACATCCAAAGTGTAACATATTGCCCCAAACTGGGGATAGGTACCATTACAACAACTACCGTACGAGTATATTTTTCGTTCAAAAATTTACTCACAATAAGAATTGTATGAAGCTGCTGTACGTAACATTTGGTACTTGATTTCGACTCGCCCTTAAAACCAATTAATTTTTTTTTACAGACCATAGCGATAATGGTGTTCGGCTACCATCTCTACGAGCTCGGCCTGACCATGGTCTCCAAGGACTTCGAGCACGAGAAGTTCAGAAACTTCCAGAACCTGGAAAATATCTTCGGAAAGACCAACACTTCCTTGGTAGCTTGTATCACCATGAGTTACTATACTACGTACTGCGCGATAGCATTTCTACTGTTCCTCTTTGGAGTTATGCTGGTCTGTGGAGCTTATCAGGTTAGTTAAATCATGTGCTCCCATTGTCAATCTTTAAAAAAATAAAGCTTTGCCCCCTTGATTCCATTTAGATCCACCGGTGGATCTGAGGATACTTGAAGACGCGACAAAACGATTTGACCAGTTCACTCATATTTTTGGCAATATAAAGTTCTGACTTAGCAAAACATGATTTTTTATGGTTCCCAGAAGAATGTTATCTATTTATGTTGTCAAATGTGTAGCTACGTATATATATCAATGCCACTTTTCGTTGTAATTTTATAACTCAAGAACGGGCTCACCTATCCAAACCAAATGTTTAGACTTTGTTCGGACTATTTAGTAGATGGTTTATGTAAAGTTTGCACAAAAGCGGTAGAGCGGTTCTTCATTTATCACTTTATACATAGCGAAGCACGTACCGGGCCGCTTGTAAGTTATATATGTATGTTGGTGTTGTTAAATGTTATGTTATGTAAAAAGTACACTATTATCTACAAGTAGTCAAGTTTTCTTTTGGACATTTACTACTTACCTATTAGGTACCTCACTATTCTGTAGTCTAGTAGTAGTGGGTACTTACTAGTCTAAAAAAACAATGCAGGTAAATAAGTGTTGGACATTCACGTACAACGATGCACGTTTTGAAAACACAATAAAAGCAAAGCAAAAATGAAAGTGCACTAATCTACTCATGCATTTTCATACACACTTTCGCACATTTTTGAAAGCATTTGAATGTACCTATTATCTTACACAATATATTTTTGCATCATTTACGTGAACACTTTTACTGTACCTGCGGTAACCACTTTCTATTAAGTCCTAACTTTTGTTATTACGAAAAAAAAAAAAAGAATTTTTGAAATAGTTTCGGAAATGACGGAATTTTGAAGCAACAAATAAAAAAAAATAGGTTTCGTGCAACATCATGAAAGTAAAATAATTCCTTAAGTTACTCATGTGTAGTAAAAGGCACATAGTATAGAAAAACTACTAGTAAATATCTCGTCAAGGTTGACCAAAAAAGACACTGTCCATCTACTTGTTCCGTGATCCAGGATACTTTCTCTACGAGACTAATAGAATGAATCAAACAACTAAAATATTGGACTTGAAAATGGTTTTCTACACTTGCTAAACACATGTACATCCAAATGAAATATATACTTCTGTAAAGTCATGTCTGAAATGAAAGTGTTTTATTTGTAAAAAATCTATAAAATATTATTTAGGACTGCGCAAAGAAGCCGATGATTTGTATTTCCCTTCAGGGTGCGTGTTGAGCAGATTATACTGGCTGCTATATATTTATAATTTGTCACATATACATGCTAACGAAATATATACTTCTGTAAAGTCATGTCTGACTCGTATTTTCCTTCAAAAACTCCTTTTTTCGCATCGTCATTATCATGACCACGTTCCCATTTATATCTGTATGTTTACTGCTTTAATTTGTTTATCGCCAATCGGGTTAAGCCTTTGCTAACTATCCATTTAAGTGCTCACTTTGCTAATGGCATTAGTCAGACGGTACAAAAGAGCAAATCAGTTGCCATAGTCGAAATCGGTCAAGGAGGCATCATCCATCCATTTATACGTCGATGGCATCATCATCATTAGGAAATTTAGAGTTCCGTACATTTTATGACATTAATGGAAAGATAGGGACTGATATGGTACGGGAATTTTCACGAAATTATTGGTAAAGATTACTGAAAAGCGAGAGAAATGATGATAAAAAAATTTCACGTGATATATGATTATTGTAAATATAATACATTACACAGAACATGGAAATAGGAAGTATTATTACGTATTCATTGCGTGTTCTTAAATACTGATAATGGCTTAGTTATACAGACTCATCGATATAATAACCGTGTGTGTTTCACACGCTAATATTATTATTCGAAACAGTAATCTTGGTAATAGTTATGCCCCTTTTTGATGCGGAACTGTAAGTTATGTCAGAAAAGTTAAACTTAAATAATTTTGTGTACTTGTAGCCCATCCGGGTTTTTAGAAGCTTTTCGGAAATATTTTGACCGGATCGTTGCAATGATGTCGACACGTCATGAAGAAGAACATGCTCCATATGTCACAGTATTTTCAGGAATTTCCTCTATTTTAAGGCAACTTTTCTGTCGAATGAAATAAAATTATTTTAATACATACATATTTAAACCAAAAAAAATACGTTAAAAACCGTATTAAAATAGTTTCATTTATATGTTTAGCAATCGCGATTACATAAAAAATCATTTTCTATCGAAATTTAGAGTAAGACTCTTTTCATAGGCATCTTCTTTATACAATGTTAGCACTATTAATATAAATCGAAAAGTTTTGATTTTTATACAAATTTTAAATGAAATATCTATTCTATTGGTAATTTTTTACATTACCTACTATTTTCATTTCTTTTCAGGCGAACCACTGCCTGGTGGCCTCGTTCTTTGTGTACAGCTTTTTCCACATGTTCTTCACCGTGATCCTGGTGGTCTGGGAGGCGGTCTCTGAAGGCTGGATCCAACTTGGACTCATTGCTTTGTCTAATGGTAAATATTTGTCACCACATATTGAGACGTGTCGTGTCATATACTTAATTAACTTGTAGCCAAAGAGCATCGAAACCGCACACGAAACGTTCCTTTCTCAATGCCTGTAGTATAAGTTTGTACGACCTTTACCTTACCTATGTGGTAGCTTTTTCAATAAAGATATATTCTGTACTACCATCAATAAAAGAGTGGATTTTAACAAGTCTTTAATTTTTGTAATTCTTTTGGATTTTTGCAATTTAGGGATTTTTGTATTTTTTTATATGTAAGCGCCAAATATCCACACATTATATTCATTTTCTGACAGGGAATCATAGAACTATTTGTTTTTACTACGGAAATTGCTGTCCCAATATATTACTAGCTTTTCCCCGCAACTCCGCCTGCGTCTTAAAGTAGCCTATATTTGATGATATGGATTTTAATACTAATTATTCTACAATTTTAATTAAAATAGCATCATTTAGATACATGTTAATTTAGCCTTAAGTAAAATAAACCGTGCTGCTATCTGTAAAGCAACTATGCGTTTTCAGCCTAGACACGCCACAGCAGGACTTATGCCTCCTCCTATACCAGTTATTGCTTTCTGATGTTTGTTCAGCAATAAAGCTTATAATGAATAACGTTTTGTTTCCAGTGCTCCTGATAATTTGCCTATTCAGCGTCAAATATCTGATGGAAGCCATCAGGACAGGCAACATCTACAGTCGGCCAGGAGAGGTGCTCTGCTCCGACAAGTACAACACCCTGACCAACCGCAGCATGAGGGAGCAGCCAAAGTATTACTATAAGGACTTCGACCGATAGTAACCCTTTCTTCTATACTGAGATCTGAAACCTGGCTAAATAATTCACCAGCTTATTTTCTTGCGATATATTTTACAGCGATTTTGCTATCACAGTAACGGTCTTGAAAAGGTAAAATTTAGGTTCTAAAAATACTGATTTTCATCTTAATCAGCGTCTGTCAATGGGGAATGGATTTATTATTGTTCTGTCGGTTTATCGGCGTTCAGTGTGTTAAAGCTTAATACAGCGTCTGTTGAATCCGACAGTATTTGTTAGTTGCATTTTTGTTGAACTTACTTTGTGGCTCACTCAAACTGTGTGATTTGTCTCTACATATATTTCTTTATCAGTCGCTCAGCTACTCTGGACTGGGTGACCAGGGTGTGCTTTTAATCATGGTCCTGGGTTTGGTCCGACTGTCAAACTCGTAAGCTCAATACACCACAGTCAATATTTTTTTACGTATATATATTTTGCTATACTACGAAGTGGTAGTCTAAACTTGGTAACAAATATTTCAAAGATACAGAATGTTCGCTTTAAAATTTGTTCTATATTTTTAATCAGGTCGAGATTTAAAATTTAACTTTGTGATTTAAAATCTGAAATTCTGGAGCATAGAGAAAGTATAGCGTTGCTCAAACCTCTGAAGTAAAATCAGTATCAAAAGTAAGCCCCTTGCTCAATCTTATTCCATTGCTCATTTTCATCTAATTAATTAATTTTGTACCAAATTTTTCTACATGTATTCTTGCAAATGAAATCATTGTGATTCTGAATCATTTTACAAAACAACCATCTCATACAAAAACTTTGGTGGCAAAAAAGACAACTTTAGTGTGCACAATTACATAGTACGTACACTAGGATATGACGTAAGTATTATATTTTAATGTGAATTTTTTTATAACCTTAGTGGTTTCGTGAAATGCATTATATCTGATTTACTTAGATTAATAATCGGCCTCCGCGGCGCTCGCGAGAGACTAATTAATAATCTAAGCGGATTTATTTATATTTTTGTTAGTAAATATAATGTTAAATTAATAAATAATTTTGATATGTTGCATAAAAATTGTATTTTACGAGCACATTACGATTACTTACAACAGGGTTTATTCGGAAAGATTAATTTGATTTATCCAACATTTTGAAGTATAAGTTCTCAAAAATTATATCATGTATGAACATTTAAAACTTATTAGATAAACAGCTTATTTGTAGCTTTTGCGTTCCGTTCATCATCATCATTTCATGTAGGTTACATTGTCTATCGACCTCTTACACCAAGGTGTCAGTGTTGTTCGGAATCGCCTCTCAGCCTCTGACGTAGTGTATTCGTGAGAACTGGGAGTTTTATTTTATTTATTGATTAATATACAAAACTGTAAGCTTTTATTTTTTACTAGTAATAATTCGTTTCATTAGATATAATAGAAACAAATTGTTTATTGTTGTAAGTGCTTGTAGAGTTGTGGCTATTCAAATGTTTTTTTTTACTAATATCTAAATTTACATGAGACGTGACATACTGCTTATTTTGTGTAAATGATAATTTTATAAAAAATACTACTTTGGCTAGATAAAAGATACTTATGGATATATTTGCAAAATGGATTAAAAGTGGATTTTCAAAATAGGACTGAAGTTGATGTTTTCAATGTAAAAGGGTATTTTCAAGATCGAATGTCCTTTCTTAGTTTAATATACAATTTTATCATTCCCATTAGTACTAAGAAATAATTATGTTGCGTCAATGAGTTCGTGTACGAAGCAAAATAAATGTGAAATTCCTATAGTGACTTGTGACTGGATTTAACGAATAAAAATAAAATATTTATAACAAATTTAATAGTAGTTTTATTTTAATTTTTATTTTAAATCTCATAAAGAATTCGGCACTTACCCCTAAATTCATAAAAATAACAAACATTGGTTAAACCCATTATAACTAAAATATGTTCGGCTCTTTTACTCAGTAAACATATTTTAGTTATTATAGACTCCAATAACGTATTGAAGTGTTCATAAATGTTGTCAAGAAAATAGCTAAACAATTGTAAAGTTTTATTATAGTAATAATAATTAACAAATTTTCCAGCAAAAGGAACAAACAACACATAACAATCACACTAGACGTCTGGTAACGTCAACACCTAAAAAATAAATAAGTCAATCACAGTTTTTAAATATTTACACTACAAATAAATAACAGACTAATCCTAATAACGTCTTATGAAAATGTTATCCAAATTTAGACTTTCTTGTCTCGTGTCCCTTCTTCGACGTCGTCCTAACATCATGGGTACTACCATGGCCATGGTTGCAGGCACCATACCTGCACCTACGGCTGCTAAAATTGTAGAACTGTCAGGAGATACATTTGAAGCTATTTTCCGTTTAATTACTTTGGTCTTTACAGGTTTATACTGAGAAGATGCGACGTCCAAGTCGTGCCTTTTATCCATAGCTCGTTTAGACTCTTCTACTGTTTGGAAACTCTTCTCAACTTCAAGCAAACCACCGTGGGATGTTGTCATATTTGTGTGTGCTTTATCTACTGGTAACACTGTCAATGCAACTGCTTGATGAGATGTCACAGATCCAAATTCGTTCGTTTCATCTGGTGGGTGGTTTAAGGATCGTTGACGCTTCTTATTTCGATATCCCTTTGTAGTTGAAAGTAGTACCCATTGTCCATCTCCATACGGAGGGCTGGAACCACGGTTATTGTCCGAGTCAGGAGATCCAGCGTAAACTACTTGAGTTGGCCTCCTCATTGGCCGCTTTTGAATAGCTTGGTGGAGGGCTTCGTATTCGTAAGGAAAGTGAGATGGTCGGTGATCGGTTACTATAGAATCTGATATACCATAAAACACTGTGTCATCACTGGAGTTATGTTCATCTGAATCACAATTTGGTTTATGAGGCCGCCTTCCCTCATCGGGAGACCATGTTGAGGTAAACGAAGAATGTATCGGCTTATTCCACGTGGGTTTGGAAGGAATTTCATCTTCGTAATCAGGTGTTGTGTGTAATTTATTATTGAGAAAACCAGGACGTAAAATGACCGGTCTTTTTTGAGGATAACTGTAACTATTTGACGAATCTTGGTTGGACGAGAATCGGTCATCACTTGGAAATCTATTTTCATCTTCGTTCCAGTGATTAGGCTTTTGCTTTTTCACGTTGGGCTTCCACTTTGATATTTTGCTCGTAGACCATGCAACAGGTTCTAATGTCACCCAGCCATCTTTATCATCATACGGATGCTTATGTTGTTTTACTTTAAGCCTATTCCAAGTGGTGTAAACTTTTCCATTGTTGTCACCATCATTGTTGCTATTTTCCATTGAATGATAGCGATCTGTGTCCTCAGATTGGTAGCGGTCATTGTTGACTGACTGATAGTGATCATTATCTACTGATTGGTAGCGATCGTTGTCTCCTGGGCGATAACGATCAGTTTCAATTGATGTGTAACGATCAGCTTTTATTTTATCCTTTTTCAATTTTGCTGCTAATGCGGTAATTGCTTGAAGACGGTCTTGAGAGAAATCACGTAAATCCTTTAATTTGTCATTGTCAATCGCAAAGTCATCCAGTGTATCATGCGGTCCATCATCACTGAATCCTTGCTGACAAGAGGGTCCATAGCATCGCGGAGCACCATTTACATCATGCACGATATGGGTCATAAGATTCTTCAATTCGGCTTCTTGATTACGATCTACTGTGATCTCCTTCCATGCCGGAAACTGTGGTGTCTTTTCGATTATTGTTATGGGCTCCTTTCCAGGCACATCCAGTTTGTATTTTTTCACTTGTTCGTTTTCGTTCGAATTGGCCAAAGCCAGGAGCACGCAAAAGGTTAATATACGCACTGTCATTTTCATCGAGATTCACTTTCACTCCGCGTTGAGGCGCGCGGGAAGTCGCGCGTGTACTGTTGCTGGCAGGCGCTGCACACCTCTGATATAGTTTTGATTGTGGATGCAGTTGCTGTCCCTGCCCTCCCAGTGGTGTAAAGATCGCCGCACACAGACTAATGACGACTGTCACAAAAACGCTTCGAAAAAATCAATCCAGCAATATCCTAGACCTATCTAACATTAACGATTCTGCGCCATTAAATTTAAAGTCTTGCAATATATGAGTAATTTTATTTATGTAAAAACGTAGGACCTTGCCTTAGTCAATTCACTTCGCTCAAGATAACTGGAGAAATATTGTGGCGAAACAAGGAAGTCAGTTATACTGAGAATCTGTAGGCTAAGGGGCTAAAATAAGTAGTGGTATTGACCGTGGCAGTTACTTCACTCAAAACGTCTAAAGGACGTGACTACCACGATAAGGCACTGCACTCACAGTCAAAGAAGAAGATATTATTTAAGCAGTTTCGCCACCAAGTACACGTCGACGCTAACACTCATTGCAATCCAGTGCGGTCACGACCAATGAGCAAGATAATTACAATTGTCGTTTGCCGGCAGCTATCTTAATTGAACATCAAACTCTCACAGGGCCGCGACCTGCAGGTGAAAACATTTTTCATTTTGTACGATTTTCTCCGCAAATAATAGGGAAAAGCATTCGCACAGTAGATGATGAGGTGTTTCCAGTTTTCCATGGGCTCGCTGCCGCGTGAAATTTTGCTCTGCGAATGGGAAATTTTAAGTTAAAAGAGCAGTATTTTAGGTACATAAGTTCGGTAGCATCCTAATCATCCATTTCTGCTAGGTAGGTATTTACTTATAATTTTACTGTTAATTAGTCCAATGTGGATAAAGGATATTTGAAATGTGGAAGAAGGGATGTTTGTTAATTACGCTTCTATGATTGATTAAAATTTACCATTCTTTTAGAACCGGCTGCCAGTCTGAAATCTATCCTAAGTGACTCGATATAAAAGCACAAGGAAATTTAAACCTTCCTTTGTCCCTTAGTTGCCTTTTACGAAATCCAAGGGTTGTGACACTCGTACTTTCTACTCACTTATCTTTTTTACGTCTATTCCAGGTTGCGTCCTAAATTAGTTGCTTAGGAGCCCAGGATCCATTCATCTTTTCAACTGTTTTTGTCTTTCTCTATCATCTTAGCGCCTTCCCGATTGCGTTCACAGCTGGTTGCTCGCGACCTATCCTACTTTTGCTCCTCTACTTCAAGTAACAAGAGACAAGTCATTAAAGTACTTAAATTAAATTATATCTAGTTGCCGTTTTACGTCACATATGTTGTTTATATTGTAAATATGTGTTTATATTATATGTAAGTATATGCTATATATATATATATATATTTGCATATTATTTTTTATTCTTTTTCTGTTAATTTACACCTACATAAAGCTCTCCGCTTGACCCAAAGGTTGACTGTTAGATAATGCTTTTAGCATTAAGTCCACCTATTGCGCTTTACAATTGTATTTGTACAATAAAGTTTTAAATAAATAAATAAATTAAATTTTGTTTTTTTTTTCTTTGGTGCAAGCTGGGCATAATGAATAATTTCCAAAATGACCGGTTCGAAATGGTCAGCGTCTAGCGTTTGGTGCAATAAACAGTTTTTACTTAGAGTAGTTAAAACCTAAAGTAGTTACGTACTATCTCTCAGAAATTAGATATAACTACATACTCGTTAAATTAAAAACATCAATCTTGAACGGATGCCTGCATTACAATTAGAGCGAACTGATCGAGATAGGGATAAAACTGTCATTATGGAGAGAGTCACAGTCAGGCAGGGGATCTATTTTGAAATTCCATACCAGTGAGAATATTGAGAACTCGTATTTGTAAAAATACAATACGTGTTACGCAACTCTCATATAATAAAAACACAATTTTGAGTGTTGTAAACAAATTATCATATTGTCAATTACAACAACATGTACATATTATTTAAATAATATGTTTTTATATTATTGTTATGAATAACCGTAATCGAAGAGTGTTTATGACAAGAGTGAAGTGTAGAGGAAGCGAGGGAGGTATGTAAGGATCGTAGCAAGTGGAAATCCGTAGTCTCTGCCTACCCTTATGGGAAACAGGCGATATGTATGTGTTGTATGTAATATGTTATTTCCGTATATTCTATTGTGCAATTTTCATTAAGTTAGTAACTCTTTAGTTTTTAGTTTCTTACACTAATTCTAATAGTTACATCAATTTCTGTCCGAAATATTATGGAGCACTAGCAAACTAATACGAGCCAATAGATTGCCTAAACACGAAATAAGTACGATAAAATTTGATTTCAGGATTTTATTACGATAATAATAGTACGAAACGTTTCAAAAATACGTGTGAGTTTAAATCGAAATTAAATTCAAACGTGGAAAATGTCGCCACAAGTGGAATTGGAAGATAGAACTTCAGGTCGGAAAAAGTTTTATGAGTCACGTGCACGACATTACTCCAGTTGGAGATATGATAAAAACAATTGATGGTCAAGTAAGCGAGGTCGACGATGTGACACTTGTCTTAGGAAATGACAGTGTCACACAGTGTTGCGATGACTTTCACGGAATGAAATGAAATATTAATTTTTTGCAAAAACATGGTAACAGTGATTTTATGTTAGATGTGATAAGTAGTAAAGGTAAATAAAAATAATAATATATAATATTAATATAATATATAACAGGAATTTAATATATAAATCCATACTAAATTATAAGTGCGAAAGTCTGTCTGTCTGTTAAGCCAAACCGCTGAACGGATTTTGATGAAAGGTATGAATATTTTTTGACGCAAGCGGGGCTGTGGGAAACAGCTAGTTTTCTTTATGACCGGCCGGATATCCATACTTCCATAGTAATATTTAAGTGCGAAAGTCTGTCAGTCCGTTTGTTACGCTTTCGCGGCTAAAATATATTTTTCTTTCTTTCTATAAGTAATAAGGCTGTATTGCTTGTTAGTTTCAACGATTTTGACTTAAGAATTTCTGTTTGGAATTGATAATTCTTATTATGCTAGCCTGATTCTAGAGGAAGGTAGAGCCCATACTTACAACGAGCGAGTAAACCCGCGAGGAATAGCTGGTACAAGTGAATAGCAGAGCATCCCAAACTGTTTATTCGAGTCATATTTACCAAAAATATCTGCAACTTTTCAATCAAACAAACGAAAGTTTACTAGCGGTAGGTATCTATTCTCTACTAGTCAACATCTTGAATTATTCATCTACTCTATAAAAATAGTCTATGATCCGATAATTGACCTCCATCCAGTTCTAGCCAGTGAAATCCGGTTTCGCGAATTACGAGAAAGGTGAAAATCTTTTTGTTGTGAGAAAGTTACGTAATCGCTTTGCTCGGTTTAGTGTGTTACTGAGGTTAGGTGAGAGGGCAAAATTTTTGTTACTTATTTTCTGGTTCAATAATAGACCACTGCTTTGTCAGCTGAGCGTATTTCCAGTTTCCTAACTAGGTGCATCTATGTAGAGTTAACACCAATATAATTAACGATTAATTATATTACATATTCTAGTTTTTTATTTCAAATTATTAATACAATAAAAATTAATAATATTGGTTGAACTCTATACTAACACTGAAGAATTCTTCTATGTTAGCCGTAGCCATAATACAATTATTTATAACCTTCTTTTACAATAAAATTTGACAAATGCATGCAAAAGGATAATACATAAGATAAGTCTTCATCATCCTAGCGCCTTCTCGGTTGCATCCTCAACTGCCGAATCCGAATCCAGGGTTCACCGTAGTCAAATTCATGAACTCCAAATGGAAAAAGTGTACTTAATTAAGTATACTGTTTCCACTTGGGGTTCCGCTATTATTCAATTTTCCGTTCGCCAAAAAGTATGTCCCACTGTTTGGCAAAAGCCTCCCCGCTCGCCTTCTACGAGTCATAGCACTCTCTTGCCAGTTTTAATCATCAAGTTCGTGTGCCCATCGCGTTTTCGGCTATCCTCGATTTCTGTACTCATCAGTTGGGACCCAAAAGGTTAAAATGTAGGCCCACCTTTCGGAATGCATGCAGCAGACGTGATCAGCTCAATCATATTTCAGTAACTTTACTAATTTGTATTTATTTTCTCATTTGATCTTTTATTTAAATGAAATAAACCATATCTAAATAGATCAAAATGTTAATATTGACTTTGGCCCTACGAATGCACCAAAACAACAATGGCTGCTACGGTCCCTGCTCTCATTTAACGCCATCTCCATGCTTTCTACAGCGCAATGACAATTTCTTATTTTCACTTGCACTTTCTTGCAATCCCATGAAAATCTCCGGTCAGGCTGTGAGGTCGTCGACCCCCCGTAATTACACTTTTTGTACCACTACCTGGCAGTAAAGTGTGCTTGATGCAGCTCTAATGGACACTTAACTTTTAATGGACTTGAATCTTTTAATATATGTTAAATTTATTGTACTTACAATTAAATTCATACAAAAATTAAAAGTGAAACATATCAGGATCCTTTCTCGTTTGCACCCCAAACTAATAATATTTAAATCTACTACATCCAATCATAATTTAGTGATTTTTCCATAAACACATTTTATTATTAGGTATTTGAAATAAAAAAATATTCGGTATAATAACCGAATAAAAAAAACACTAAGGTTACATTATTTAAAATTACTTAACATAACTCGGGAACGGACAATGATATTAGAAAAACGTGATTTAAATTGTTAGATTTTCCAGGGCTGTCCTAATTAACAGACCACAAAGCCATCAAACCCCGCTCGTAAAATCTAATTAGCGTAAATTTATAACAATTAATAAACCCTTGCGTTTATATACACAGTTCACGTTAACCCGCGTCAGAGCTTATAGTTTGTTTTATTAAGCTAACACGTGGCGTGCAAATATACTAAAGTACGATTAACACACGGTACGTAATACAGTACTTATACTTAAGCACTATTTTTTATTCTGTGCTTACGGTACCAATCTAGTAAAAATTATCGCCAAAACTAGTCAACAATTCAATTTTATTTATTATTTTTTTGTAATTCAAGTGTTACAGAGTTTTTTAACAACAATTTAGAAGCGTTTACAAATTAGTTACCTTTTACAGGTATTGCAAATAGAAATACAAATCATACATTATACAATAGGAATGCAAATTATACAATGCAAAATTTTTGTAACACTATTATTTACAAGTGTACTTGCCGCAGTCAGTCAACTGCTGGACTAGGCTTCTTCCTAATGATGTCTGTCCGCATCCATGGTTTGCTTGTGACCTTTTTCAGGTCAAATCTAGTGCCATGACTAAATAGTCCAGGGGACTTTCAAGCATGATCTAAATATTAAACTCAGATAACACTTTCGCCAAGTTTCTTATTACCATTTTTATTGTGAAAATTGTAAAAGGATCCCAAAGTGTAAAGACCATATTATGCTACTTCTCCAAACTTACTCTCCCTCAGTTCATCTGAATAACAATGACTTGTATAACTGGTATAGCTAGAGCATTGAATTTTTTACAGATTGTGTAATTCAATTTTTTTAAATACTCTCTTTGTCCCACTCATTCATATGTTTTCTTTCATGTTTCACCGATTGGCAAAAATTACCCGTTCTGCTTCCAAACTGCTCTCTGCTACGCCTCTACTTTTTTCAAGACGTCGCCCTATTTCTAAATAGGTAGGTAAAATAAATATATATATAAAGAAACCAAGACCGTTATTAATATTTGGGTGTAAAACGTTCTTATAACTTTAAGGCAGCCGAAAATGGTACTCGAAACTGTTTTAACAAATTAGCATATTTGATAAAAGAGATAACTTTGTTTTATCTCTTATAAATAAAGCGGTAGTGAAAAAATGTTATAGAGTTGTACCTGTTAGAAGTTCAATACATTTGTGTAGTCTGTTTCTAAAGGAATATTTCTTTTTTCTATGACACTATATTTTTTTATTTTTTTGTTATACTTGGAATTATTTTCATGCACAGGAGTTTTTAATTTTGACCCCAAAATTGAGTGCGGTTTTCAATATGTTATCGTGAAAATAAATTGTAAATTTGCTAATAAATTGATGAATTAGAATATCTTTAATATCTTTTCTGTCTTTCATTAGTCTATCATCATAGCATTTTCCCTGTTGTGTACACACGGGTATAGATTGGTAGCTGGGACGCCGCAAACACAAAATTTATTTAAGATTTATCGCACTTTGAAGAAAATACAAACGTATTAGAAAGTAAACTTAATCAAGAGGACTGTAAGCACAAGCATGTTTACTTTATCTATTATAAAAATAATTCCTATTTCTCATGGCTACACCAACTTGAGAATAACTTTACTGATCACGTTTAACTTTTTATAAACTTTGAAGAAGTTTTATGGAAAATGAGCTAAATTATTTAAATTTCATAAAATTTTGTGTGGTTGGCAACTTTGATTTGGCGAAGTACTTAGGTCATTTAAAAGCATTAATAAAAATAATATTACCTAGAAATTCACTTGTAATTTCCTAAAGACCACTCATAATACATTACACAAGTTTAAATATAAATAAAGAGTGGATTGATTCGCCAACAAAATGTTTAACAATTTGGCGAAATTGTTAAAAGTTAAAACCTATTACGATTTTTAAGGAAATAATTAAAAAAAAAACTACTGCCTAAAAATGTAGACAAAATCTCTCATTAAAACACCCAAGTGAGTGGCAAAAACTATATGCGCATGCGTCACTTTAATAACAGTCATTAACTCACAAACGAAGACGTCCAAACATAAACAAGTTGAGCAAAAAGAAAGAATAAAATGGACCTATTACGTACTCCATTTTGTTACATTTACCGAACTGAATTGCATCACGGTGGTTGGAAAGTGTAATTGGCACCATCAATGTTATAAAAGCAAGAAACAAAGCACTTTCGTCTACCAAATGCCCAAATGGTGGACGAAAAGAAATGAAACAGCAAGATCTATGGAGATTTAATTGTATAAATTTTAGGTTGAGTTGTTAAATGTTGTGTCAGAAAATGGAAAATTGAATGAACAAACATTTTATATTTCGGTGGTGCTGATATTAACAAGTATTATATTAACCTATGATAATATTAACTTTTAAAACCAAAGGAACTCTTTGGTTGTACTGGAATATTTTAGAATAATATAGTTACCACAATATTACAACTTTTCCGGTTATATCAAAGAGCATTGAAACCAAATGACGTTGCTTTAGCAATGGGACTTGACTTCTAATTATTTATATAAAAAATATTGGAATGTATGGGTTGTAAGATTAGAATCATTTAGTTCCATCTGCAATTAATTCTATGGAAAACGTCAGAATATTTTGTCTTGAAATATAAAGATAATGAAATTACTAAAAAGAAATCTATGGAAACAATTGAACTTTGAAAAATGCTGGATTAATAAAGCAATGAGATGCATGCTATTTTGTATATTTTGGTTTAAAAATTAAGTTACTAACACTATTAGCATAAGTTCATACTAACAACTTTGTGAGACCGTGTTTCTAAAATAAATGATTTTTCATTCATTCCAGTGCCGGTGGAACTTATGAAAACGGTTGAAAAAATTTGAAGAGCTATAATTTATTTTATTTTTAATGCTATGGCGTCTCCACGTATTTCCTGCGTGACGGTCAAGGCTGGTTACCCGGTTTCACTTTCGATTGAAAACATTTTCACCGGCCGCTCTCACGCTCACAACAAAATGGCGGTCATTGTGAATTGTAACTTAAAAGCTCTATCCTAGATGGATACCTAAGTAAGGTTATGGGACATCTGGGTGTCAATTCCGCTAATAATCTTTAAAATACCATGCAACTATATCTATCAACACATATTTTGAATCTGTTTGTTATTCTAAATAAATAAAATAAAAAAATAAATAAACTAATATTCAATTACAACTAAATTACGATTTAATTTTGATAAGCTCAAATTTTGGTATTCTGCTAACACAATTTTGAATCTCAATTGAATTACAACTGTAAGGTAGTTTAATGGCAATAATATTAGAAATGTAGATGTATTATATAGCAGAATCCGATTATTGAAAAATGGATTTACAACTGTAATACGATTAAAGAGCAGAATAACAAATTTTCCAATTGCAGTTCAATGGCATGCCAATCAAATGGTTACGATTGGTCAAAATTAGAAACAGAATACATATCAAAAATGTCAATAATTGCCATTACGATTCAATTGTGCACTATATAAAATTTTTGACTTTTCAAACGCAATAATCGTAAAGATCTTATAACATTTCTGTGTATTTTAAATTTTACCTACTTACACGACAAAATTGACTACTATCTTAGCAAACACAGAGCTTCAAATGCAGTGCATTCAAACGGCAATGCGATACGATAGGAAAGTTAATTGGCAACGTAGTAGGTATATAGTCTAAAAAAAATCCTTTCAATACATTAATATTTTTTTTGAAAAATTTTTCTATTGAAAGGATTTTTTTGAAAAAAAAATTCTGTCAAGCAGCAATAAAATGTGTAAAACAAATGAAGCAACCCGAGCATAATAATAAGCTGGTTTCCTAAAAAAATATAATTAGTTCGTCAGTTAGATAATCAAAAAATATTGGAGACGTATTTTTTCTTTTATAAATTAAACAAAGAATGATAAAGATATGGCGCGTTAAGTTCCGTGTGACGTCACGAGCCCCCACTCTTAAACTTTGATGCGTTATATCTTTATAATTTATCGCTCCATTCACAAAAGAAAAAATACGTCACTAATATATATAGTGTGGAAAGTGCGTGTTAAAAAAAAACATGACTTTATTTACAAATCCAAGACGATCCCTAATTTTACGCACGTTTAAAAATTGAAAGCGCCATCTAGCTCTTTTTACATAAACTATTACAAGGTCGGGGGAATTGAAAGCACCATAGAGCATGCGCTCTACATGTTGCCCGAAACAGTACTGCCGCCAAGCATATTCTTTGTGCATTCAACTTCTGGTAGATGGCTTTAAATTTAGATCCACTGGTATAATACAATTTTAATTTCACGTTAATTTTTTTTTTTTCTTAATTACTTATATTTTTATTATTTTATTTATGGGTTTAAATACCTACAATACATGTATTATTATTATAATTATTGTTTCGCGAGGTAAAGGTAACTTATGTTCTGCTCTGAAGGTAAATATGAATCATTAAATTAACTAAACTTTGTAATGTGACCGATAAATGTGGCATTATAATTTCTACTAGAATTTATCTTAATTTTTTTTAGTTGCGATGTTTTAGTAGGTGCTTAACTAACATGCAGTAAGAAAGGAATGTTTATGTCCGTGTGCGGTTTTGACGCTCTTTGCTAACATGGCAAAGTTGCATTTGGAAAAAAGCCTTTTTTTTCTGACACCAAGGTGTACATAGTCAATTTGTAAGAATGATCAAAAAAATGATGATAGCGATTCTCGATACGGAAATACACGCATATTTTTTACTTTACTTTTTTTACTTTCTATGTTACCACAAATCAGGCACCTATTGTCGTTTGTTATTTACGTAGACAATAGCAATGCTAAGTGAAAGTGGCTAGAAAAGTCTAGTGATTCCTTGAAATCTTTATGAATGATGCTGCAATTTTCTGAATAGTTGCATATTATTGACTTTCAATGTCGTTATTATGTCGTTGACATCGAGTCTATGAGGTGAAATGTATAAGTAAACTTCGCTGTAATGTACCTTTTCAACAGAGCCATTTTTTTAGCAGTTAAGTACTTTTTTTAAAAGTGAGCAACTCATGTTAAAGATGAATAAAAACGGCCTGTTAAGAGCAGGTTCGTATTTATATTTAGCAGGAACTCTATTTTTGAAATGAATTATGAAATTTGTTGTACAACTTCAGTAGTACTTCTAAGATACAGCAGACTCACACTGAGGCTTCAGCATTAAATAGAATACTCAATTCCTCAGCAAAACTAAATTTCCAATTTATATTTGTTCAATTCATCTCAAATTTAAAAGGCAAATGATGGCTAAGAAAATTTACTTACTTTTACGTCAAAATAAATAAGAGCGGTAGTTAAATAATTAACACAATATCTAGCTGTTTCCCGCAGCTCCGCATACTTAAAAAAGTATGTTTATAATATGTTTGACCTTGGGTTTGCAACTAAGTGTATTCATACCGAATTTCATCAAAATCCGTTCAGCGGTTTAGCCGTGACAGACAGACAGACTTTCGCACTTATAATATGGATTCCAATAGTTTAACTGGCAAGACTATAGGGAAAAGGGGGCCTATATTATTGCTCGTGACCGATACACACTTGACCAGTATATTAACATTTCTTTAACCTACATCTCATCACTTCTTATACAATTCGTCAACATCACCGAGCAAGTAGGAAAATATGTCACAAAGTGTCAGTAACATAGTTATGTCATAGTTATCAAAAGTGTCCCAAATGGTCACAAGCTGCGTTACCAACTTGCGGAGGTAAACAGAGATGTTCCGCCATCTTGACTATGTTGCTAAGACGTAGGACCGTCGCCTCTTTCAATATTTATTATAATAATTATATCATTTATAACATTTAAGCAATTATTTTAGCAACGCATTTAAGTATCAATTTACAGGGCTACAGACAATGAACAGGTGGACCAATTTCGGGCTTCACCAAAACTGAACTTATCGGTTCGTTTGAATCCGCGAAAATAGAGCTCTATGGCGCTCCAAATCTAGTCAGGTCATCATCACTAATTATTAACGAGATTATTTTTTTCGAAAGGTTCCATGAAACCACAAAGCCAATATATCTGAAAATTTACATTACTTAAATGGAACTAATTACCAGTGAAACTAGAGTGAAAATTAAACTTTTGATCTATGAGTCAACAGAGTATGTAAAGAAGATTGAAAGAAGAAGAAAAAGTTGTCAATAATCGTGCTTCGAAAGGCATACAGAATTCTTGGCCTTCAGACAACTTCATTCGTATAAAGGGTTAAATAGTTAATCGACAATGCAAACCCTGGTATTAGATAGCTAGACAATATCCATGTTAGCCACTAACTCTAACACAATAATAAAATCTACAATCTCAGTTTTAAATATATCGTAGACCTAAAGAATACGTACGTATAACGTAGAAGTATTACAAAACCCAAAAAAATAAAGATTAAATTCAAGAATACGTCATCTTCCTCATATTTCTCAATAGAAAATTTAAAAATGCCACTAGAGAGCAACCACAATAGCTCCATTAGCGAATGTCATCGTGCGTGCCGCAAACAAAAGACGCAGTTAAAAGATAAAAATACGGACAATACAACCTTACTACCACCTAAAACACCCTGTACCGTCCGCTTCCTACCCAGTAGTACCTCGGACCTTATCCAAGATGGTCGTAATTATCCTCTTTCTCTTGCCTTTATTAGCCTCAGGAGAACATTCTGGGGCGTATTCGTCTCCTCAGTACGCGAAAAAAATGTTTCCGAAACAAATTGATACGAACGCGTTGCCACGAGAAATGCCGATGGTTTCGTTCAAAAGTGATTCGCGAGTCGATAGTGAGAATGACACGGCAACGTATGGCAGGTCTTCGTTTTTGGATACTGCTGGAAACTTTCTGAGTAGTACTGGAGGTCAGATAGTGAGTAGTATGACGAAGGACTTGATTGCGAGATCGACGGGCAGCAGTCAGGTTGGTTTTGACTGCGTGACGCAGGTTCGTGTTGCACTTTTCGTAAATTTGCACGCTGGTTGGATAGGGGTTTGCTTTTGTAAAATTTATAAAATACTAGCTTTTTCCCGCAGATCCGCCTGCGACAAAAAGTAGCCTATGTTTGACCCCCCGGGGTCAAACATCTTCAACTATATTCATACCAAATTTCATCAAAATCCGTTTGGCGGTTTGGCCGTGAAAGCGTAACAGACAGACAGACAGACAGACAGACTTTGTATTTATAATATTAGTATGGATTAGTATAGATTAGTATGGATAATATCTCTAGTAATTGGGATATGTATCATTAGTCATATCTGATTAAAATCAACAAAACCCAAATACATAAATATTTTCTGCGGTAAAATAGCTCCATGTTAGAGTATGCTATAAGTTAGACCGTTAACAATAACCTCGTAAAAACTACATAGAAACGTACTGGAATAAAAAAAAATGTCAGTGAAACACCGAATAAGATTCTACAAATTAGATATTTTTGCCATCTATCGGGCGGTGAAAATAAAACCCGTCACAGACGAGCTATAAATATCTTATATTATGTCCAACTGCTGGGCAAAGGCCTCCCTTTCGTCTTTTATTAGAGCTTTTTGCATCCAACATTATCCAAATCATCACAGCTCTCTTCTCCTTAGTCTTCCTCTACCTCGGCGACCGTCAGGTATCCAGAAGGTAGCCAATCTCGCCTACCTTTCTGGCCACATACGACAAACATGTCCTGCCCAGTCCCACGTCAGCCTAGCAGTTTTTGCACCTACATCATGTATTTGCCCAACACGATGTTTCTTACTTTTTCGATTAGTACTTGTATACCACGATACGATATTAGCTACTATAAAATACTGAATAAATAATAATATGTATAGTTATGTATATGTAGAGTCTTCATTGGAGTTAATTTTTGATTTTATGCAATATCTAGGTTTCTACGATGTCTAAATGCTTGCCCCTTGTTTCCTATTTTCAACTCCGAAATCAAAAAAGATTTTTAATTGAAATGAATGTTAATGTATAGACATTTCCGGCAAAAACTAAAGTTTGCATGAGTAACGATTTGGAATTTGATGATAAGCTGGACTTTCAATAGAGTATGAGTCAGACGAGGATTGGAATGACTCTTTGAAGGCCCAAGAAGATAACAATAAAGTGTAATTTAAGATACAGTAAAACAATAAGTACATATATTTCCTGCTCTATATCTGAATCATTACAATATTATAAATGCGAAAGTCTATCTGTCTGTTACGCTTTCACGGACAAACCGCTGAACGGATTTTGATGAAATTTGGTATGAATATAGTTGAAGACCCGGGGCCAAATATAGGCTACTTTTTGACGCAGGCGGAGCTGCGGGAAAAAGCTAGTATATTATAAGTTCCTATTTATATATTACTGTATGTATTAACTGTTAGATAATGATTTTAGCATTAAGTTCGCCTATTGTCCTATACAAATGTATTTTGTACAATCAAGTTTAAATATTCAAATAATCAATACATAATAAAATATACAATTACATAAAATTTAATGTGTAAAAAGAGAACCCAAAAAAAAATCATTACAATTTTATTTTTAATGGTCTGCGATTTTATTTGTTTTTGAATTTTGTGTGTGCTAAGTATAACATGTCATCACTTTATTCCATTTTCTCAATAAATATCACCTCCAAATAATGATAATAAAAAAATGACGTATTACATGACAATATTTCAATAAATTAATTGAATGATCATCAATACTAAACAGGTCCTGAGCTTGAACCTGACCAACCTGGTCATCCTGATCGTGCTAAAGGCACTGATCCTCGCAGCTGGGTTCTTCGGAGCAGGAGCCTGGAAGGGCGGTCACCATTACGGAAGAAGCCTTGAGGGTATGTTTGGAACTTGATTAGCAATTTGTTAAAAAATAATAAGTCCGTGAGCACATTACGTCACCCATGAGATTCTATTGACGCAGATGTTAACAATTTAGAATGGTAAATCTGTACAGCGCCCTTGGCGGATAGTAAGGTAACTAAAAAATTCCATATTAAATCTTAACGCGATCGCTAACGTCTGCGTTAATAAAATCTCGTGGTAGAGGCAGTGTGGCTCCAAAATCAAGAATAGACTTTTCAACAATACTATACTCGAACTTTATCTTTCTCGATAAATATTAAAAGATTTTGATACGCATTTTTATATGCTAAAATGTGTAATTCTGTTTTATTTTAAAATATTCTTAAATTCTTATATGGCCTAGTTTAGATCTATGTACTTTCCCACTACTGTGACAACCGCGCAACAAAGACATTTACAGACGGACCGACAGATGATCAATCATGTATAACTACTAGTTATTAACTAGTGGCTCTGTGAGCTGTAGACCTCGCGAGCTTATAGAGTTTGCAGATCGAAGGAACTTTTCACACCATATGTTTTTCATTGAATATTAAAATCTTGATAATTTTCGTTCCGCTAATCTTTTTAGTCTCTTTTCATCCTCTGTTCTTAACAAAACCTGATTCTTGCCAAACGTTCAAAATCGAAGGACTCCAAGATGAGCCCGAGAAAGTGCGACGTAAGAGCAACCTACAGCCAGTTCTCTAGACCCAAGGTCGACCACTATATACCCTGGGTAAAGTCAATCCCTGTGACTTATGAATGGTGACAGCCCATGCAAGAACATGTGCTCTCTTTAGAACGCAAAGTTCGCGTGACAGCGGCAATAGGCACTGATCCCATTATATAATAATCAATTCAGTCATTTTTTCTTCTTTTACCAGTTTTTTATTAACTTGCAATCTATGTATGTATGTATGTATGTTCGGCTCAAATCTCGTAAGATAAATTTGATCTACTTTCCGGTTTCCAATTAAGCTGAAATTTTGCACACATGTATGCATATGGCATGCAATATTATAATGACTTGGAGCTGGTCTAATGATGGAGCTGGGAAGCGGTCATAGGAACTCTTTGACGAAACAACGTTTTCCCATCGAGTTTAGGCTCGTTTACTTTGGTCTCACAATAAAAGATTAAATTAAAAGATAGAATAAAAGAAGAGACTTTTTAGTTTAGTTATGAAAATGAATTCTTATAAAATTTTGGTAAACTGGTAATTTTGGTAAAGTAGACTAAACGAATGTTTCCTATAGTTACATAGTTCGCAAGAAAAAGAAATAAGTATACTCGTACTTTTAAAAAACTTTTAAAATAAACTTCAAGATACCGGTCGCAAAATAAAAAAAGAGAACACCTTCCGGTGAGATTCGAACTCTAGACGCATAAGTCGATCAGATATCTTTATAAATAAACTGAACTATTCATCTTTTGACAATACTGGTGAAAATATACGTCTATTGTATGTCATAATAAAAAATAAATTTCCTTTGTTATTTCGTTGTACACTACAAACACAAAATCGTCATAAGAGACATAAAATCCAAAGGCGCTTAGGCCCATTGTGTCAACTCCGTCATTTTCATGATTTTCAAAAAATGACTCTACTATCGATTTTCATATGTTTATCGAACCTGCTCCCAAAATTTCACGGTAATCGGTTGAGAAATGCGACCTCTAGAGCACACACAGACATACCAAAGCATTTTTGGCCAAGTTGAAATGGAGACCTCGCTCGCTTCGCTCGCTCGGTCAATTATATCTGTCCAATGTTTCTAACTGATTTTATTAATGACGGGTAAATTCATATAAATATTTTAAATGCAAATGTCGGTCCGTCTGTCTGTTAAGCTTTCACGGCAAAACCGCAGATGCGATGCATATAGTTGAAATATCCAGGTCAAACAAGTTTGTATGAAATACACATAAAACATACTTTTTGGCGCGGAATCACGGTAAACAGCCAGCATAGAATACTTTTAAAAACCCACCAAATAATAATAAAACCACCACGATAGATCACCACGATTCCGATATCACTAAATAACCTCCAATCCAATAATTACTGAATGATGACCAAAAAAATCAGGAAGAGAGGGTTGCCCATCTGCCACCACACCTTGACCGGCGCGTGTCTCAATAATCCAATATGCTAGATGTGTTTGTCGTGTCGTCGAAATGTCCGAAACTAATCCCATTGAATAGGGATTATCTCCTGCAGGACGGCAAATGACCAGTCAATATTGTATTGAGGCTATGAGTGCTTACAACTATTTGTACGATTTTTTTATGAAGAGAACACTTCTTCTATGTGCCTGTGTATTGTGTGGTTGATCGAAGCTACGATTATCCATGATATTAAGTTTTTTGATTGGTGCCGGGAAAATGCTAAATAATGATCATGAACCATCGCTGCCAGCAGCTAAAACGAGTAGGTATATTTACAAAATATTTTAGACTAATATACTCTCAACTAATTTTAAGCCACATTATAAAATGTAAGACGATTTAAATAAAGTTCATTTTGACCATTCCCTCTGCCTCTATCGCGACGGCAACTGTACCTCGGTCGCTTAAAAGAAATTCCATGCAATTTTTTTATTTTTTATTTAGAGTACTTATTAGAGGCATGACGCGTTATTGAATTGTTGACAATACATTATCATCATCATTTTAGCCGCAGTCAGTCCACTGCTGGACATAGGCCTATCCTAATAATTTCCAAAATGACGGCTCGGAAGCATTGAGAAAGGAACTTCATTCGTTCCTTTCTCAATCGTTAGAAGCGGCCTGCGTCCAGCGTTTGCCTGCAACCTGTTTCAGGTCATCAGGTTTTTTAAACATCCTATAACATAATCTAAAAACATCTCTATTTCAGACAACAAGAACACCTCTTTTATAACTGAAGAAGAGCTGCTACTCTACCTGAGTTACCTTACCGGCCAGCAGACCAAAGACTACGGGTGCCTCTACCGGTTGTCCTGCAAGAGACCAGAACAAGCTGGCATGTACTCTTCGGGAGCTGACCTGCTTCTGCAAGGAGCTAAAATGTTCCAAGGGTAACTTGTAGCAAACAAAAAGTATAGGCTTATCCCGTTGTTGTAAGTGTTTTTTGGACCCGTTCACCTGAAGACTTAGGGAAATCAGTAGAAACTGAGGTCATAAATTTTTTGGTAACAAACCAAGTCAATAAAAGTCTTGTATTAAAATAGAAGGTGAGTAGCAAGGAAATTATTTAGAGCTAATGCCACAAGATTTTTGCTTTTCGGAAATGAACTTTCTTTCGTTCCGTGAATGTTTAAGACAACAATCTAGATTTAGGAAATTTTTGATCTGCATTTATGCTTAGTACACATTTCAGACTGATTGCGGGTTCCAGATTTTTTGAAATACTAGTTCTTTGTATATCCTAAGATAAAGTTCACATATAGTCACCCATAAATAATCGCTTTAAAAAATTGGTTAGCTTAGAATTCTGTGAAGTGCCTGTTCTAAAATCACAACTAAAAAATGACAACTCAGTCTGCCTGCAACCATGAACGCTATAAAGTGTTTGAAATGTTAAAACTAGTTATAATTTGAGCCATGCGTACATTGACAGGCAAAGCATTCCACAGGCGAACAGCCCGCAAACGACTTGGAGTAAGACGCAGAAGAGTGGGTTGGAGTTTTGAGAAGTAGGTCATTAACACTGCGCGAAGGACGGTTTTGATCTGATTTAAGAAAAGTGAAACGCTCTTTTAGATAATTAGGGGTACAAGGAATTAAGAGAACTGAGAACAGGAGTATAAGGATGTGATAGTAACGACAAAGCCTAATCGGTAGCCAAAACAGAACAATTTAATGTGTAACTATCGCGGAAACATAAGAAATCATTGAAATTAGTGGTTACCAGCCCTCAGTTTTACAGTCTTCTCACTCACTCAATTTCAGTGACCATAAATATCCCTTTCGTCCACCTTCGTATCTAATCCTTTATAACCAGATATGAACATGGAATTTTTTTCTTGCTTGGTTGCTTGCAGATGAGAACGGAAATCATGTAAACTTTTTTTTTTCAGCAACGGCATCAAACTGGAACCTTACGAAGAAGTATCTAAAGGCATCAGACAAGCAGCAGAGTGGGGAGAGAGGGGGGTGAACTGTGACGCGAAGTACCAGTGCGGGCAGTGACTAATAAATTCCAGAACCCGATAGAATAAAGGTGTGATTCCAAAACGAACCGCAGGCCTCAGACTGCAGGTTAAGGGTGCAAGCAACACTAATTGTTTTTATGAAATTGATTCCAAACGAAACTAAAATATAATGATTTCTTATGTTTTCGCGATTGTTATTCATTCAATTAAACTATTTTAATACGGTTTATCGCGTTTATTAATTATTTATTTACACCTGACGTTTCAAACACTTTACAGCGTTCATGGTCGCAGGCAGACTAAGTTAACATTTGTCTTTGATGTAATAAGATTACAAACTACCGCCTGAAATTTTTTTAAATGTTTTTTGGAATAGTTCCCAATAAAAATTTCAGGCGGTAGTTTGTAATCTTATGACATCAAAGACAAATGTTAACTTAGTCTGCCTGCGACCATGAACGCTGTAAAGTGTTTGAAACGTCAGGTGTTAATAAATAAGTAATAAACGCGATAAACCGTATTAAAATAATTTAATTTAATGAAACTAAAATATGCTGCTGCGGCAGACAAATCTGTCCTAAAGCGATTGTCTGTAATGTCTGTCCTAAAGAGGGCAAATGAACTGCATCACCAATGGTATGGTGACCACAGTGATTTGTCATGTGTATTGTTGACCTTATCGAAAGAGGATATTATTTTTTATACATTGTGGGTTTATTTTGGAAATACAAGAGACTGACTGCAGTATAGTTGTCGCAGCGGCAGGCCGCAGTGTCGTCTGCGGTTGCAGTCTGTTGCTTATTTTGGAATCGCAACTTAATCTATTAGGAATAGTATAATGATTTACAGTGGAGAACAGATTAAAGTGACTCCTCCTACTGGCTGGGGATTACCTACTTTGTTTATCTCTTCTCCACTGTACAAGAGTATTGTAGACTCGCTGTCCTGATTAGCTCAATAAAATTAAAATTAATTAAATTATCTTAATTTCACGTACGTGTTTTTGTGTGCTTTCAATAGATTTTCGTTTTTTTTTAAATTGAAAAAAAAATTTACCGAATGAAGAAACTCGTCTATTTTTGATTGTAATAGTCGGATTTTTGAAATTGTAAATGTTCAATGACAAAAAAAAACTTGGTTAATTCCTTTCTTTACAATTTTCAATTTCTTGATTATTGACATTATTGTACATTTCTTGGTCACACTATTACGTGAGTTAATTTTACTAATATACAGTGTCAGAGCGTATTATTTTAAAAGGAAATGTTGATTTGAACGTTTGTTTATTGTTTGCAAAACTTATAAGTCAGCACGTTATTAATTTTCATGATGTATATAACAAAACTTACTATTTCATTTCGTTTTATTTTAACACCGCTTCTTCCTGGACTTTGTGCTATGATAATCATAAATATAATATCTTTGATAATAGACCTTCTTAGTAGACGTAAAAGGCGACACCTGTACAGGTGATAAAAATTTACGAACATTCAAAATTTTAATTTAGTCTCGTTCTTTTACGCTAATGTATGTCCATTTTACGTAAAAGGAAAAGACGGAAAAGAATAATACATATGTGTATAGTTAAATGTAAGCAACGAACGTTTGTATTTTTTATGAAAAGGGGGTTACCTGTTAAAAGCTGAGATATGAAAGACAGAATAAATCATAGCTTAAAATCTTATTTATCTAATAAAAAGAGAAGATTATATGAATGAAACTAACCTTAGATGTTATATTTATTTACACACTTTATTTTGGGGTTTTTAAAAGACGTGTTTTACATACATACTCACTACAAAATAAAGATTGTTCGATGATCCAGTCAATATTTGAATTTTAATCATATTTGTTTGTCAAAGCAAGATTTCACTATCCCACACATGAGATTCTTAATACATACGCACAATTTACATTAACTTAACGATACTTATTGCCTATCACATAGTCATTAAAAAATATTGTACTGAAAAAATTGAAATATTGTATAGATACAGCGCTTTTTAAATTGCCCTTCATCACTTCAGTATATTTTTTAGTTACAAGACGTCACAAGCTATCTCCGGAAATTCGAATTTAAATAATTAATTAAAAGACCATTTTATGGACAAACTAACGATGGGGTGGACTAATTAGTTTTTTTACCATCCTGTTTTGTCCATAATATTCCTTTTATCGGGAAGTACTCCCGCCAAGTTTAGCCGAAAAGAAATTAGGGGACGACCGCTACCTATCATTTAAATAGAAACCATTCAGGCCACTTTTGACGCCTTGAAACTTCGTCCAAGATAAAGCTAGAAACTTTTTATTTTCATGAACGAAGAGATTGCACTTAATCAGAAAGATTAATGAAAATTTCAGTCAATTTAAATCAGTAGTTTTAGAGTTATTGTTAGGCAAACTTCAAGATCTTGTGACTTCCATACTTAATGAGCCACAGAATAAATTACCACTCGCTCGACTTGATCCCCAAGTTGTACATGTCTTGGTTTTTAGCTGGATCCATTATGAAATCTCCTCAATTGTAAACGGAAAGGGCATTTATCATTTTTAATTTATTTGAAACCACTAAACTATGTATTGAAGATGAGATAAAAGTATCCATGTGGCCACTAGTCTAGTGGATCCTAGCGGTAGATTATAAGGACGGAGGGCTTAGGGTTTGGCTGCTATGACCCTGGGTGTTCGATCAGTTTGGTTAGACCTGGCTGCACGATACTCAGCGTAAGACACGAAGCCGTCACCGTCCGTGTCATCTGACTCCAAGGTCCGGTCTACCAGAGCTGGAAGTAAATGAAAAAATATAAAGCCTCATCTTGTGATCTTCGGCTTAAAAATCGTAGGAATGGAACACAGTTCTGCATTTCTGTCTTCACGTCGATGTACCATCACAGAATAGTACCAGAAACAAGAAGTCTGTGACGTAATGGTCAACATGCTTGCCCGCTACTCCCGGGTTCGATCTCGGGTTGATGGATGGATCAGGTAATTCTTACTGCGTATGACATTACCATGCTAGTTTCTGTTATGACGAATTAATAAGATAGTTAGATCTTACCAATATAGCTGTCCAGCTCGTTGGACTCAGGCTCTATAGAAGAGTCGGCATCAGGATCAGGAGCTTCATGTTCCACTGTGTGGTATACTGCCTGCAAAGTTACAATCAGTTGAAATAGGTGGGAACCTTCAAGAATGATAACTGTAGTAACATCTAACATGCCTTATACCTACTGCTACATTCGGCATTTTTAGTACAAAATATTTTGTAGGATAAAATACTTCCTCGTAATTAGAAACATTTAGGTATCGAGCGCATATCGGTCTTTCTCACGGCGAAGCATGCTAATTTTCGTATGATTTTTCATTTTTACGTTAAATGTTGTATTAAGCAGAAAATATGGACTCTTCTAGAAAAAAATATACATATCGATTTACTTGGCCCACAAATTTATCAAATAACTTAAGAGATAATCGAAATTATTTTTGTGATGAAAATTAGTACTTTTCTTTTTATTAAAGGTAATTCACCTAGATTGGTTCAGGAAATGAAGTTTAAAGAAGCAACGAATAAATTGCTATTATTATATTGGTTAAAAGGAATAAGGATGATTTAAATAATAATCAATATGGATTCATAAAATTTTCATTGAGGCAGGTTTATTTAAAATATCATAAAACTTATAAAAAAAATTATTGATACTGAAACGTTAGTATTGCTATTCTACGTCATGTGTAATATTTGCTATTATTTTAATACATTAGAAAAAAAAATAACTAAAAGACGCAAATTAGAGTTGAATTTTCTTTGCATACCTAATAAGGTTGATTGTGCGGCCTTATTGTTATGTATAGAATAGAATAGAATAAATCTTTATTAATTAGTCCATCACAACACTTGAAAGGTCTTACAAGTACATACATAAAATGCGTGACAGACGTCTCAATAGGTGGCGGCTCAGTGTTACGCTAGACATGCAAGCAGGACTAGCACTGATTTTCAGCCACCACCTTCTGAGGAGTCACGGTACACATGATGGTAATTTTTAAACTGTAAGCACACAATTACCTATTAACTTACAATTTATTGAATTAATTAATGAATGATTCGCGACATTACGAACATCCCTGCCAAGCGCCGCGACAACGCGAACATTCTCATTTACGCGACAGTGTGGCCGGGGCATCACAGGTGGCCCTACCATCATCTCCAATAGCAGGGCAGAGACGAGCGAGCAAGCGAGATGTCGCTTTACACCTTGAATTGCGCCATCCCGCTCACTCACTAGCCCCCACCGCGCGTCTAGAGGTAAACCCAGCACTGCCACCTACAGTCGGTGGCCGGAGGCGAGTTTTTAATCTGTCTCTTTATAATTTGTGTCTGTGCTGTGGTGTCAACAATATGAATATGAAGAGACTTTCTTGATACTTTCAAACCCAGTCCAAAACTAAATCTGTGAATACTTAATACTATAAATCATAACTACCGATGAACACACACAGTGAACGTAAACAACAGTGAAAGCAAAGAAGAATGTAACACCAGACTGTCCCATTTTCATTGCAAATAAACTATTTCTTTCTTTCTTTCTTTCTTGAAGAGGTCGTAAACGTAAATTAAATTAGGTACCTATTTTGATTCATAGTTCGTAGTGAGTAGACTTTTAAAAAAACATTGATGAACTAACACAAAAAACAAATTGAGAAACCCATAATGTAAACGGATTTCGAGATATTCACCAATACATCTCATTTTTATGGCAAATAGTAATGACCGATATATACTACTAAACGAAACTAAAATCTCTTGTCTCGTTCTTTCACGTCGAATTCCTATCGATATGAAGAAAAAGGACAGAGAATATTTTCGTTAACATGAACTTAACAAATGTATCTTAATACGAGGGTAAGTGTCTAGTAAATTATTTCTCCTTTTTTCCTATAGATGTCGTTAAATGAGACTAAGGTAGGAACAGTCGTCATAATATCTATGGCTGCTGATGTGTTCTACCCATGGAGCAATTACAAAGCGGAGATGCCGTAATAAGCATTTTGTAAGAAAGTATTTGTGAGGCTACACGGGGCGGAAGGCAGACGTGCGGGGTGCTTGGTTTCGGCCGTGACTCCAACCATGAAGCACGAGCAATGACAAGCTCCGCCCACTTTTGTGTCGGCGAGGCGCCAATGATCACATCACTGCGCCATTTCATTCTAAAGTCCACGTCATTTCGCAACATTTGAATTAAGTATTTTTTTATGTTTAAATATAATTTAAATTTATGAATGGTTTTAGGTGATTCTGTAGACCGCCTCAACCAATCGCGTGTATTTCTTAATTAATAAGCTGTATTATTTTTCTCTCATTTATTTGTTTCAAAAGTAAAAAGATGACTGACCAAATGTTTACATTCACTGCTCCGGACTCGTTCCTGTACCATACATCATTGAGCAACAGCACTTTATATCGTCAAAATATAACCCGACTTATTGGAATAGGTCGATATTTTCATATTACCTGTATAGTAATTTAAGTCAATTGTATTTGGTAAACTCATAATATTGTCGCTAGGTAACCAGAACCACCCACTAGAACTTATCTCAATAGAAATTAGTTTATTTACAACATTCACAGCTACTCGTGACGAGGACTTGATTGTTTTTGTACCTTTAATAATTCAAGTCCGTCCAACTTCGAATTCCTATCAAAGTCGTGAGCTGAGAAGTAGTGAAACTCCAACTCTTCTGGGGTCATCTTGGCCAGAGCTTCAGGTGTCAGCACTTTGGAATCCTCTTCGATATGTCTGAAAATTTGTGAATTCATTTATACATGTATTACATTTTTCTCACTCCTATTCACGTAGATAACATCAATAGCGAAATAGGCACATAATATCGATGTCTAAATTGAAACTTATATTTTATGTCTGTGTGTCTTTTTCTAAATAATGCCTATGTCTTACTGAAAACAGTTTTTAACAATAATAGCATTTGTAAATTAGGGTTGATGTGAGGCAGGCGGTGAGTCATAAAAGTAAACTCAAGATTTTTTTGTCTAAAAATATTTAGTAGATAAACATATCCACCTAGTGGACCGCAGTCTACGGACGTCTGCAACACCAGTAGTGTCACGACCTGGTTGCTTACTCCAAATAATGGTTTAGGCGCATTAGGGCTAATTCTCATCAAACATTTTTATATACATAAAAATACAGTACTTATTTCAATAAACATTCCCAAAATTTTGAGAAGTAGTCCTAATGAGAAATAGCCCCAATGAGAAGTAGCCCTAATAAGAAGTAGCCCAAGTGAGAAGTAGCCCTAATCAGAAGTAGCCAAAATGAGAAGTGGCCATAATGAGAAGTAGTCCATTAGCGAGTCTGTTGCCATAATGAGAATTAGCCTTAATGCGCCTAATTACAAGAATAGGCATTCAAATAATATGGCTAAGAATGTAATCGGAAAATTGTTGTAATGTTGAAGACAAAAGCACACATGAACATATTAGGTAAATCAGTTTTTTATAGAATATTGTGTATCTTTATCGCCGTCTATCTAAGCTTCTATCGATTGAGTGGTATGATCAATATTTCATATACCAGTACCAGGTAGTACTTTTAATAGATTGCAGAGTGAATTAAAATATCAGCTTTACACTGTTTTGCAATAAACTGAAGAAAATTTTACTTGAAAGAAATGCATAGTGACTTAAGTAAATGTTACTGTACCTATATGTGTAGAATAACTTTATTGATAGATTCATCACTTACAGGAAAGGTCTTACAAGCCAAGATACAAGATAGCGAAAGTACGTGACAGACGTCTCAATAGATGGTGATGATTAGCACTGATTTTCAGCCAACACCTTCTGAGGAGTCACGATACACATGATGTGATTAAACTATATTTATGTGTCAATAATTGTTATGCTGAAGGCTTCCTTTGTATTGTTTTTTTTTTTTATGATAATTGACTCGTGGGAAGTGTAAATTCAGGCATGATTATATAAAAAATGATGATCATCATCATTGCGTATGGCGCAATTCTTCCTGCGTGGAACAAACGTTGAAATCAAGATTCCTCAACCAGCTTCCGGCGGCAGGTGTGAGGTTGTGCAATCCGTCATGCCACCGGAAAACAGCGAGCACTCGTAATAAATAATCATCATCAAAAATTTAAGAGCTGGGCTTTTGTCGGTAGCGCTTCTTCCATTATTCTCAATTATAAGCAAGTTTTTATATAGAAATTCTTTACTTTCGTTTTGTTTCGAAGAAGTCGTCTAGGTAGACCCAGGCATAGCTACATGAAGCAAATAAAGGCAAAGGTAAACGGCGTCGTATCGCAATAAATAATGATGATGATAAATCTACCGATGAATTTAAATAAATTACCTTGCATCGTGTAAAAGCTGTGAGTCAGCAATCATAGTGTCAGAACCCCGGGGCTTGTAGTGGTGGTGTTGATGGTCAACTGGGCTCTGACCATGTGGGTGGTGGGGGCCGCGACGCAGGCCCCATACGAGGTCTAGTGTGAGCAGGAGACATACTGAAATTACAGGAGTTGTAAATCTTTTTAGATCTTTAGGTACATACTCGTATACTGTTTGTGAAAATTTATCGTTTTTAAAAAAGACTATACTGATACGATCATGTTGTGAGGAGATGGGAGAATCATATTACGCAGAGAATGTTCAATTGGAAGGATGCGGGTGTAGAGAAAGCCCAAAAAAGAGATGTATCAGGGAGAATATGAAGACAAAAGGTGTTGAGATAGAAATGGCTACAGATAAATAAAAAGTGAAAGGAACTGAGTAAAAATACTGAGCGTCGCAATAGGTTATGGCCCAGCCAAGCAAATGTAAAATTAACTTAACTTTTTTTAAAATATCAGCTTACTACTACTTCTGCTGCATACTCTAAATCTTTCACTGTACAAGCAGCACGTCTCTGGAATGCTTTGCCTGAAGATATTCGCACTGCTCAGACTATAACCAGTTTCAAGAGTCGCTTGAAAGAATACTACCTCTCACTTTGACTTGATACTGCTGTAATTTTCGCTTAGATATGTATAAAGTACGTATGAATGTTACTTTATGTAAGTTATTTATGCATGTTATATATGCAATATTTATGTTATTTAAAATTTTAACTATATCTGTTACTGTACCCACCCAAACTTAACTGTTTCTCTTTCTACTCGTAAGGGTTGACTGGAAGATATTGCCTAGCAATAAGTCCGCCTTTGCTCATATTATGTTGAAGTCTTTGTTAATGTTATATTATTTGTTACTGTATGTATGCAATAAAGATATATTGTATTGTATTTAGAGATGGGCGCCTACCCGGAAAATTTCCCATTTACACCCGGAATTTTTAAAAATTCCCGGGAATAAATGGATATTAATTATTTTTTCCCTTTTCTTGCATTTCATTTTTCCCCTCTTGAATTTCTTCCCGCTGCCCATCTCTAATTGTATTGTATTGTAAGTGACTAATAAGTGCCCTTTATCCTTAAGCGGAAAACCACACACATGCAAAACCAAACGGCACGCGTCATCAATTTATCACCCAACAAAACAATTAATCGAAAAGATCGACATAGCTCTATACCTGTTATTCGAGAGTATTGTAAAAGGGTAGCTGGACAGCTGGGGCTCGGACCCCATGGGGCCTCAGCCCTTGTGCCCCCCGGGGAAACAATATTCACACCTCATTTCACAAGAACCGCCCCGAGCGTTGTCATCAAGTCGAAATACGTCAAATAAAATGCTTCGTGCATTTCTAAATTAGCCCTCTTTGAATATTGAAATGTTTATAGTTTTTGAAATGTTCAAAATTAGCACACTCCCATGCTTATTGTGGAATTCATTGTTTCGATTTTGTATGTATGTATGTATGTAAAAATCTTTATTGTACACATAGTATCAGAATACAGGTTACAACAAAAGGCGGACTTATCCCAAATAGGGATCTCTTCCAGTCAACCAAACTAACATAGGACATAAAAATATGGGCACAGAAGAGGGCACAACACGCAAAGAAATCTTAGGTGCATAGACTTACATCTAACATACAAATTCAATTACACATAAAAACAGTAAGCTCAGCTCAAGTCCGAACGTTCGTAGTATTCCCTAACCCGAGATTTGAAAGAGTGAGAAGACAGCTCTTTTATCTCCAAAGGAAGCTTGTTCCAGAGATTTGCAGCGAGAATTGAGAAGGAGTTGGCGTAACACTGTGAGGAGTATACAGGTATGTTCAACTTTAGGTGGTGAGATGCTCGCAGACGGGGATCAAGATCCCGGAAGGAGAAATTTGATCTGAGATATTCAGGGGAAGAAGGATTAAACAAGACATTATAAAGAAAAGAGACAATATGTAGTTTACGACGTATCCGTATTGGCAACCAGTTCAGACGCTTGCGAAACTCGGAGATATGGTCATATTTCCTTAGCCCAAATACGTAACGAATGCACGAGTTCTGTAGTCGCTCTAGTTTAGCAGTGAGTTCGTCTGTAAGGTCCAGGAACGCGACATCAGCATAATCCAGAACAGGTATAAGGAGCGAGCGAGCCAGTAGTGCTTTAGTATCAGTGGGCAGAAAATTTTGCAAACGTCTTAAGGAGTGCAAAGATACAAAGATTCTTCGGCTTAGAAGATACAAAGATTTTTTTAAACTTCTTTTTGTTTTTGTATAATATCTATGAGTACCTATACCTATATATGACTACCTATTTTACTTGTAGATCTAATTTCCAAAGAACAACTGCGTATGTAATATCTGTATACTACAAAACACAAGGTATATACAAAAGCATGACAAAACAAAAGTAAAATGTTGGACAAACTATGTTTTGCTAATTTTATGATATAGACTGATAAACTCTATGTATTACCACAACAAAATTAAATATAGAAAAGTTTAGACTACGATTGTGTTTTTTTTTTCTTAATTAATATAATTTTAGGCTAGTCGACATCTGGAACTAGGCTAGTCTGAAGGAGAACAAATATTGATGTCTTTTTGTTTAAGTTGAAATCCACCAAGTTATTCTAAATTATTTTTGTTACTGTACATTACTTTTTAAAATCACTAACCACTGTTAGTGTAATAAGTATTAGAGCACAGTCGAAATTATAGTAAAAACTGCTTTATAACAGCGCTCCCAAAAACATTTGACGTCAAACATCCTGCTGGTTTAGGATTCGACATAATAGAATGGAAAATCTTCTGCTTATTCGAAAAAAAAAATTGTAAGTACCCTTTTTTATTCCCGGGCTCCTATGAAATAACGCAAAACGCTATGGAGGCCTATTTTTGAAAAATGTAATTCACCAAAATCGATGTGTCGAATGAAAACCGTACAACTCACCGATTTTCGCATATGCATTCGAAATGCACGATGTTAGAGTTTGCCTTGTCATCAATTTACTATGACTAATTTTTATAAAAAAAATATCAAATAATAAAAAACGATACAAAAAACCTACATCAAAGCCATTTCTAAACCCATGACAATTACAAATCCCGAAACAGGTGCGCCCTTTAAAAAATCTATTAACAGTACATTCAATGCGCCGAATGCATAATTTACTCTACCCATAGAGTAAGCATAAATAACTAACTGATTATCTAGCAGAGTGGACGTAGATAAGTCGAAGAAGTACGTCAAAAAAAACGAATATGAAAGTCATATGTATTATTTTAGATCCACTTGGTAGTTAAGTAGGTTATTGACAATGTAACCTACACGAAATGATATGGTGTATAAGTATTAAAAATCAACAATTTTGTCTGTAATGCTTTCGTTTGCTGTGCTGAACTGTCCATTTAGTTTTGTAGTATAATGGGTGGTAATAATATATGGTAACATAACTAAAATATGGAACAACAAAATTTAAAACAATGCTAGCAACAACAGCTATATTGAAATAGACCAGGATAGAGACGGTTGGCGTAGTCACAGAAAGACCTATGAGCCATGGAAAGCTGATGATGGAATACAAAATCAAGCGCGCTCTACAATAATGATAACTCAACAACCATCCCTGAACATTTGGCGAAAGACGACACTGTTCTCCAATCGAACCCCACTTTATTACAGGGCAGTGTATAAAATAAAAGGCATAATGGAGTACAAATTATTCGCTAGTACAAGTGCGCCATACATATGTCGAGGTGTCCGTCATAAGCGGGGGGTACACACGTTTGCAAAGATTGGCCAATACAATACCATAATAAACCTATTTTAGTTTCAGAAGAGATTTTACTATGAATAGCCATTTTGTGTTGAGAGGATCAACCAATATGAGTTACCGACTAGACTGTCCCATGCAGCACTATGGAAGACTTAAATATGGCGAATAGAGGTGGCAAAGTATTGAGCAAATCTATACTTCTATACTAATATAATATTATGATTTATTATGATATATAAATTTATTATGACGAAGAGTTTGTTTGAACGCGCAAATTTCAGGAACCACTAGTCCGATTTGAAAAATTCTTTCGATGTTAGACAGACTATCGAGGAAGGCTGCTAGTTTAATAGTGAAGTCAATAGCCATTTTGACTCGAAGAGAAGAAGAGATTTCAGATTAAGATGTTTATGAAATCATCATCATTTCAGCTGCATTCAGTCTACTGCCTTTCTTAATGATTTTCAAAATTACCGATTGGAAATACAAAAACTTGTGTTTTATTTGTGAAATACAAAAATACAATTAAATCACATTTTGCTAGTTTTCTATTTATTTATACTGTTGTAAATGAAAGTATGTATTTGGGATCGAAAGTAATGAGAATTCCCAGGTAAATATTTTGAATCCAATTCCGCTTGGTTTTATAATATTGACTATGTTTGTTTAAGTTACTATGTTATAGTAATATAATATATATTAACCACGTTATAGAGGATGAAAGGCAGTTCCGTAAAACTGTCACTGAGTGAATCGTACATGAGATGTGACTACTCATCACAACGCTTTGTAACCATGGTGATGCCACGAGGAATACATTTTCCTCGTAGTCACACTCAAGTATCTTTTTGTCAGGTTGAATATTTTTAAGCTTCTCTAGCAGAATGCTAATAATCATATTATTATATTATTTATATTTGCTTGTTCATTGAACTTTTAATTTACACCCACAAAAAGCTCTCTTACCCATAGGTATTGATACATGCATTAAGTTCGCTTATTGTGCTTTACAATTATAATAAGATAAAAAATAAGATTAAAAAAACTATAATGAAATTAGGAAGCAAACAATTTATTCCAGTAAGAGAAAAAAAAAGTTAAAAATGTAAATAATGATATTTAAAAAAAAAGTCAGCTGCTAACTGCCGTGTCTTTGCACAGAGCTGCGTGTGCGCTGCTCGCCATTCAACGCAGCTGTGTGTCACCTACAAAATCAAAGGTACTGGACCCCAAAGTAGTGCAACGGGGGCCGAGCTCCGACCCGCGTATTATCGTCCTCTAACACCCTAATCCCCCGCGATTACAATAGATCCAACACGGGTCACAAATTTCTTTATTCCTTACAAGCTTTGGTTACATTAAAGGTTTTAAGAATTAGTATTTAACGATAAAATGCAAAAAAGGCATCTGTCGAATTTCCGGTTTATTTTCACCCTACTTTTCTCGCGTGGTCGTAAAAGCGATTAAGGAATCTTGTTGAAATGATCACATCAACAAGTAAACAATATCTAGCATTTAGGTAACAGTAATAAAGTCACTTATGTATAGTATTGCCAGGTCCGATTTGTTTTAAATCGGTACATGAGGTCAAAAAATTGGGATTTAGGGTTGCAGATAGAGACAAACAAAAAAACAAGGTTTGTAAAATCAGGGTTTAATTTATTGCGTTTTAAACTACTAGTGTAAGTATAGTATTATATTACCTAAATTAAATATGTATTTAATCTAACATAACAAGTAATCAGTCTTGGTGGACTAGTAGAAATTATAAAATAAAATCGTAATAACGTAAGTATTATTTATTTTTTATTAAAATTATATTTTTGATTGGACTTTGCAGCCTTTAGAATCGCCTTGTTTTTTATAACATAATTATAAAATTCGTTAGTAATATAAATTTTTTTATGATTTTTTTAATTTTTGATTTATGATTTATCGGTACGTTTAGCGTCCCGATCAGGTACAAATCGGGACGCGTCCCCATACCCCTGAAAATCGGGACGTCCCGAGCAAATCGGGACACCTGGCAACACTACTTACGTAGTTTGATAGGAGAAATATGAAAACAATAGTTTATTGGGCTTCATGCAACATTGCATGGACATAACAGATACCTACAAGAAGATCTATATTTTGGATATACAGGTATTCATAGAGATTTAAAGGTTATAGCGGCCTCTGAATCAATACAGGTAGATACCATTTAACTAGATTAAATAAGGAAAATACTGTGAGAAAATGTAATAGTTTACCTTCAAGTTTCATTTCTACCGCATTACTCCTTATTTTCTTTTTGTTTATTTTTAATGTCAACAGAAAACACAAAACATGGCAAAGTCGCGACTGACGTTTCACAATAAATCAATGTTACAGCGCAGGCGCTGATGTAACATAACATTTTCACTCTTATTTCAATGTAGATAAGGTTTACAGTCGCGAAACGCAAGAATATTTCTCAGCGCATGTCTTCTGGGCTTGTCAATTGGTAGCTTTTGGCTCCTTCCAAAAGATGGCGTTACTAATCTTTTCAACAACTTCTTTTACACAAAACCGCTCGAGGCGATTCCATTGAGAAAGGAGGAGCGGTTTCGATGCTCTTTGGTAGATGCAGATGAAGTAAGAGCTTGGAATATGTAGGGACTCCAATCATCATCATCGACCATGTACACTGTGGTGTCAGAGTTGTGCGGAACCGCGGCTTAGGACGTGGTTCCTTTAACGACCACCAAATGGTAGCCGGAACCAACAGTTTAACGTGAATCATCTTTATTATCAGACAATCAGGTGATTCAAGCCTACAAGGTCCATCAATCAAGCTACAAACAACTAAACGAAGTATGCTTCCCGTGGGAATCAAACCTGCGACCTCTGGGTCAAAGGCAGACACCTTAACCACTGGACCAAAGAGTCAGTTGTATGTGATTCATTACATGGCAAAAAAGTGTCGCGAACAGTATATGAAAATCTACTGACCGTGATTATGGTACTTACTATCTGTTGTTTATATCGAGTAACTTACATGGTCAATCGACCCTGTATACCCTGGTGTTAGAGTTTTTCGGAACCGGCTTTTTGCCTCTGACGTGTTTCCACATAATAAGAAGAATTTGTGTGAGAAGGACAAAGTCCACCTTGGTAGTTTACCTCGTCGTCGTCGTTTCAGCCGCAATCAGTCCACTGCTGGACTTAGGCCTCCCCCAAATTGAGGGGTTGTTGCCATACTCGCCATGCTTGGCAGGCGGATTGGCGAGCGCAGTTTCAACGGCTAATTTTACTTCCGACGCTGCTGCCCATCGGAAGTTTTCTTAAGCTAGGGAAGGGTGTGGTTGGGTTTGGGGAAAGGATGAGGTACTAGGATGCTACTGACTCGGATGGACATGGGTTGACTCAGTACCAGCTCGGGTAAGTCGGGCTCGCGTACCCGTTATGTATCCAAGCCATCGGACAGATGCTTAAAAACAACACCCCTGACTGACAACACCCCTGACTTGGTAGTTTACCTATTATGTTTTAATAATATTCCGCAAAATAGAAAACCTGTCAGTCTTAAGAAATCATTTGACTCACTGTTTTTCGGTGATAGATCTATCTCAAAAATAGCACTCCATTGCCAGTGGGATTTATGCAAGCAAAACCATGGGTAAAAGCGAGTATTAATGTTAAAAATTCAGGAACAAAGACCTCTCATTTTCTCAGTTAAGGTTTTTCCGGTTTACACCTATATTATTTTCAAGGCCGGGAGCAATTTTTGGTGGAGCCCTATATATTATATCCTCTTTGGCGTAGCTAAGATTTATTTTGAGGTTATTATGTTCATATAAACATCAAATAGGTAGTAGTAACATTTAATAGCACAAATGAGAAAAGGGTTTTTAAAAAATGTAGATGGTGCATTGTAGTTTTAGTTTAATATTATTTTTGTAGGAGATGTTAAATATTTTCATGTCATTATAAATAAAAATGGTGGTCTATTTGTACTTGGGGAACAAGAAAGTTTATTGTAAATTATATAGTGAAAATGTAGAGTCATTACACAATGCGATGACTTTTGTTGACAATCCATATCCATACTGTCCATACTAATATAATATTATAAATGCGAAAGTCTGTCTGTCCGTCTTTCTGTCTGTTACGCTTTCACGGCCAAACCGCTGAACAGATTTTGATGAAATTTGGTATGAATATAGTTGAAAACCCGGGGTCAAACATAGGCTACTGTTTGACGCAGGCGGAGCTGCGGGAAACAGCTAGTAACTTATAAACTAATGTTTCTTTTTTTTATACAACTCAATAGGCAAACAGTCGTACGGCCCACCCATGGTAAGTGGTTACCGTAGCCTATGAACGCCTGCAACACCGGAGATGTCACGAGCGCGTAAAGGAATTTTTCCAGGCCATTTTTGAAGGCTCCCATGTTATAGTCACTAGGGAAAACCATGGCAGGGAGTTCATTCCATAATCGCAGTGTACGAGGGAGGCAGTTTCGATTAAAGCGTACTGTACGCGATAGCATGGGATCCAAGTTATGGTGATGAAATCCCTGACGATGGCGAGAGGTGCGATGGTAAAAAGTGGCTGTTGGCACCATGTCAAACAATTCCTCCGAGCATAATCCATTATACAAGCGGTAGAACACGCATAAGGAGGCGAAGTCTCTCCTGAGACTCAAAGGCTCAATACCACTTGTGATCTCGGCAACTTCGACAATTCTGACAGCGCGTCTCTGTATTGAGTCAAACGGCTAAAGCTGACTTTTAGGTGATGAACTAAAAAATATTGTTTTGACTTCTTTTGGTCCAATAAAGACAGCTTATATTAGTTTTTCTTCAAAATCTTCAATGTACAATTTTATTATATGTACGTGTAGATGGTTAATTCACTATTCAATAACTTATTTTGTTTATATCTCGTGAGGATGAAATTTTTGACTCCATATGAGCAATAGGAACAGAGAAAGGCAGAGACTGAAAATAAAAATTAAATTAAATGAGAAATTAAAACAAAATTACAGGATTAAGTGCACATGATACCTTTATACTTCCGACATTTTAACGGAACGGACGGAATGACCACGACCATAACCACGGCCGTTGGAACACGGTTGAGAGGCCGGAATTATAAAGGTATTATCCGCACGTAATCTTGTGATTGTATGTTTTAAATATGCAGTGTGTTCATTCGGTTCAAGATAACGAACTGCAAATGAAGGGAAGATGGTCAGAAGTTGTGAAGAGACACAAGAGCATTTTATTTTTACCGTAGAGAAAGAAATGCACGTCTGTTAATGGTAGCAAAAGGAAATATACAGTTTCTGCTTATCCCTAAGGGGGAATAATATTGATAAAAGTATATACCTGTTTATTAATAACCCTAGAAATCCCACTGCTAGGCAAAGGCCTCCCTTTAGCCTTCCGCCTCCCACGCATCTCGGTCAGGAGCAAAGATTATATCTATCTATCTCGGCCAAGTGCCGTCTGGTGCCATCCACTGACGAATACGTCTAAGTCATCCCGCCATCTTTTACGTGATCTGTCTCTTGGTCTACGTCCTACTGGAACCCAGAATGTTGCTAGTCTAGGTCATCTATCTGGCGGCATGTACCTATATTATTTCATAGTACTTAAAACAAAGGAAAAAATGGATGATGATTCAAAAGTAAATAAATGTAAATACAATTATCAGGCTTCGCTTTTGCATATCGACACATTTAAGAGTCAAAATTTTGTACACATTTTCGTCTGTAGCATCACTCCACCTTAAAATCCAGGTTGACTAAAACATAAATATTTTTTTATTTTTCATACAAGTTAGATCCATTTATTAGGTACTAGCTGTTTCCCGCAGCTCCGCCTGCGTCAAAAAGTAGCCTATGTTTGACCCCGGGTCTTCAACTATATTCATACCAAATTTCATCAAAATCCGTTCAGCGGTTTGGCCGTGAAAGCGTAACAGACAGACAGACAGACAGAAAGACAGACAGACTTTCGCATTTATAATATTATAGTATGGATACTAATGTGATTATCTACTCATCAAATACTTTTTACATGTGTTTCATTAATCTCAATAACGTACCGCTATCTTCTAATATTTTATTTCATAATTAGATTACTTAAATACCTACTATTACTTATTCTGTCCCTAAATGTATGTATGAGGATCTTTCAGTGACCAAAGATGATGATGCGGTGATCGTGGCCACTTATTGGTCTGTCAAAATCTGACGAGTTAGTCAGACTCGACAAGTAGAAGAAAAATTTCATAAAAGAAAGGAAAAAGTTCCATAAAAAATTGACAAAGGTCCTAAACAAACATGCAGTGTATTGGTAAAAGACATCAACTACCTAACATCAATTTTCCAGATAATAGTTAAGGAGAAAAAGGAAAATACTTCGCAACCAGTACGGTAAAAACATAAGTAGATTCATAAGCATTTATCTACGTTCTTATCATCTTCGCGACTAGCCAGTAAAAACAGAATTCGTCTGTTTACAACCCTCTATCTCCTACACATATATATATATATTTCCTTAGCAAATGCTCAACTCGATTCCCCGATAACCGCCTCTGAAATTTCCCTATACGATTCATTTTCTCTTAACTCGAATCTGAAATAGATCTTTATTCCTTTTAACATAGGAACAGAATTTGCTAGCACAACAACCTCTTCTTACGAAATCAAAGCCTTAACTACGATCTGAAAATCCCAAACCAATAACAACTTTAAGGATTTGATAATAGAGTAGATATTTCCTTGGGTAGAAGTGTAAGTAAAGGCTTTTTAGGTAGAAACTGTTTATGTTTATAGCGACTTGCTGTTAAAAAGAGATGGGTGTATGTAAGCGTAGGGGATTGCATGATCGATACTGCGTGTGTCGGGATTCTCCATAATGGTCGTTTTCTTACATTTGCATTTTAATTGATTTTGCCTCTATTTTGCCTTGGAGTGTTCCTTTTGTGGCACAAATGGCTGTTAGCGTTGGCTTGTGAGTTGAGCGATTAAGTTCTGAGCTTTGTACCACTTTAGTAGTTTTACAGTTTAGTTGATGACTTTATGTAAACGTGAGGCGGAATTTATGTGAATTTCGTGCTGTATCATAGAGAATTTTATCCAGGTTTAGTTCTCGTAGAAATGTTTACAAAAACCTTTTTACATTTGAAATTGTTACAGTCCGATGTCTATCTATTAAAGATATTGAATAAAGGTAGATAACGATTGAGAGGAACCTGAAGCAATTGAAAGCCACAATAATATCACAAAGGCAAATCATCAACTTCTTCATATTCATATGTATACCGATGAGAGATTGCAGTTTCTATTTTACGGCCTGAAATTAATTTAGATAACTATTTTCTCTAATTTCCACTAGTATGAAATCGCAAATGCAATGTATGTATGTATGTAAAAACTTTATTGTAAAAAAAGAACATTGTTACAACAAAATAGAACACAACAAGAGGCGGACTTATCCCTGATAGGGATCTCTTCCAGTCAATCCAAAAACCAAAGGAAAATAAAAAGAGTACATGGGCATCAAAGAGCGTACAGTACTCGTACAATAGATATGATTACAATTAGATGCTATTTGGAAATAAAATATCCTCCCATTGTTATTTTTTTAAAACGTACTTATCTGTATTTTTTACAAAGTTTGATTTAAGCCAGTTCCTTATGTTAAAAACAATGAATTTTCTCTGGGATATTCTACCTAGAAATAGACAAATTGTTATTTTGTTAAAACGTATATAATTTTTTACCAAGCATGTTATGCTAGTTTCATGTAACAAATAATCACTAAACAATAAATTTTAATGTTAGCAATAAATTTTCTCCGAGAAATTTACTTCATAATAGACAATTTGTCATTTAAAAAAAAGAATGTAATCTTTTTTACCATGAATGTTATATATGCTAGTTCCATACGTTAAAAACAATGAATTTTCTCCGGGAGATTCAACGCAGGGCGGCGGGCGTTGCCTGGCAACGGCGCCCGCCCCACACCCGGATCACTTTTAAACTTTTATGTCGGAAAGTTTTTAAGGTTTGCTTGCGGCTCTCAGATTCGCCCTGTTTTTGTTTTAAGCCTCTTTACGAATACGTAGAAGAAGGCTCTGTGGCGATGTTTGTTGGCTTTAATGGATTTTCTGTTTCTCAAAATATTTGAGTTGTGTGAGAACTAATTTGTTTTATTTTTTATAAGTCTTTGCCTTTGAACTTTGGTTAATTTACACACGAACTAAAAGCCTAGTTATTTTCAAAGTACAGAGAAGTGATGTGTCGCTAGATTTATTTTTTACGGGAATTTATTACATTCCAATTTCCACGACGGATATTTTCCGCAGATGTGTAACTAAAATCCTCTTGTTAGTTATCTTGAAAAAAGGGTTATTTCGACTAAATAAATGGTAGTCGTTCTATTCATAGATTAGAGAATACTCAAGATAGAGTCATCCAACACTTTTTTATGCGTCGCTTTGTGTCCAAAATCGAAACTTTTTATAATTTTTATGTTTGCCAGGATGTATGTTAAATACCAATTCTTGTAGAAAAAATAAAACGTAAATATAGGTATTTAAATATTGTGTGTTTATAGACGAGAATAAAACTATATTAAAATTCGACATAGATTTGATTCAGTTTTCAACTAGAACATACAAAATCATTTGACTCAGCGAATTTGCGTAAGTCATTTATTTCGAAAATAAGCCCTATTTTTTTAATGTGTGCATGGCTTACGCAAAATAGACGAATCGACTGATTATCGTTCGATAACGAAGTATTTTTGTTTGACATACTATGCCAAATACATTGCAAAAATTGTACTCATGGGCTTTTAAAATTTGAGTCGACACGACAAAAAAGCAGATTTACCATCAGTTTTAGCAAACTCTGTTTTACTAGTTTACAAATAAAATCTGTTATATGCTTTTTCCTAAACAAACATACAAAACCTGAACGCAGTCGCTAGCGAATGAATTTTATAATTAACAATGAATGACAAACCAAATAAAACAATCAATTCTTTAAAAAAAAACAAAAATCAACGCAAGGTTTTTGAAACAATTGTAATTTTTTGACTTTGTATACTGGCAACACCCATTTAATCGACTCGCCAAATTTTAAGTCAAATTAAGAGGTTTGAACTAAAATTATTTAAAATAAAAGATTAGAATGTTGTAAGTTTTTTGTATGTGAAAAATACACAGAAATACATATTGGACTTTTGATAGCAAGTTACAACAAATGATTACAGTATGCGAGTCGGCAGCAGACTGACCAGAGATATCAGATACTATGCTAGTTTGTGTTACTAGTGTATGCCTCACTTTCCTACTAGAGTACTACTTCTGGATATTTTATTTTCTATGGTTCTATTATAGTTTCCAATCAGTACCTACCATCAGTCTGTAATAAAGGAGAAAGAAAGGCTCTCTCTTTAAATCTTTGGGCTTTAGAGCAGGCAAATATATGCTTTAATTATCAACAAAATAATAAAACATTGCATATTTGATAAGTATATAATCAGGGCAAGTAGTGTAGCAAATTTAACAACGTAAATATTACTAAGTATTGCCAACACGAAAATGCACAAAAAGCAAAAATATCCCGTTCATTACGCCCGGGAACGTCGGCATTTCGCTACGCTACTTACCCGCGAGTATAAAAAAAGAATTGGTACTGTAAAAAGATTTTTAAATTTGGAAAATGGAACATCAGAGTTCGTTGATTTTTGAATTTTAGGGCTCTATACGTTTGATATTTACTCGTAATCAAATATTGTCTATAATCTCGTGATCTTTAATCGAGATAGTTTATATATAGATTATAGTTTGTATAAATTAAAACCGTAAATGTATTTTGATCAGTTAGTTTTACCGACATTGACGATTTCATGCGTTTTTTTTTAAATAAGTACCTAGGCTTTATACCTACCATATAGGCTTTGTAGGTTTTCGGGAACAAAAAATTTAAAAAACATTGCATCGAAATTTATGTATTTTTTTAATAAAATTTTACAAATATTAAAACTTTTAATTGACAATTCTTACCCATCTAGTCTAGTAATCTACCCATCAGCTAGTTACTTATATTTTATTTATCAATCAAATAGTAATCATGCATTGTATTATCTGTTAGAAAAAATATAAAAAATATACTTTGAATTATATGTATTAATACTTGTTGAGATTGACAGAGTTGTAATTGCCATAATAACATTGGTTTCATATACAATATCAAATCGGCAATAGGAAGGTCCACCAAACCAACCTAACTTAGAATCATACCTAACTCTTAGTGACTGAAAAGCGGGATTGCCGAAGTTTTTAAGGGTCATTTTACAAAAATGAAAACCAAGTTTTAGGTTATAATTTTTTAAACAATTTTGTAGGAAAAACCCCAAAAGGCCCACTGACTAGAAATTATGTTGAATTGGATTTTATTTTAGGTTCATTTCCTATTCCTATGTATGGTAGACAAATGGGCGAATTCGCGACCAAGTTACATTAGGCACATAATAGTTAGTTTGCATCATTTGTTTTTGGCCATAAACATGCAAATGAAAAAAGATTGGACTAGTAATTTTTAAACTTGAAAACGATTAACAGCGAGGCCAACCGCTTTCGTCAAATACGTAGGAACCTAATACATCATAACTACATGTCTTAAATCTAAGTCGTATATTTAATTAAAACAGACAATGTAATTAAAAAAAATCTAACTTAACAAAACTAAACTATATCTAAAACAAAAAGAAAACTAACATTACTGATAACTTGGTTCTATAATTAATTACATCTAATATACTGCAGTCAATAAACGACAATCAAAAGACATAAACGTCAAATTAATTCTGAAAGATTCCCTTTGCAAACCTTTTACTAAATAAATAATACGGAACCCCACCACGCAGAGGGAGCTCGAACGCAGAGTAGCAAAGGTAAAGTTTTTAACTTAGCTGAGAGGCCTGTACAAAATTGATGAGGGTACCAAACCCACAGCCCACCAAGCAAGCCCGAAGGTGCTTTTAGCCCATAATTGGTGTGCTTTTAAGACTGCCTTGCGTTCGTTTGACATCGCAGCGTACTGGCTGCCCGCCTTTGCCATGAAAAAATAATTGAAAACAGAGGAAAATGCTTAGACATTTTCTTTCTGGCCAGTATCTTAACGTTTTACGGAATTGTGAAAATTTATTTTAGATTGAAGTAGTTTCTCAGGGACTTTAGGCGGGAAGAGCAGTTAACTCTGTATTTTATCTTCGTTCTTTGTGTTTTTTGAGTGTTTGTGCATATATATAAAATAGTGGATTATTATTCGCAAAGTGTTCGATAAGAAGCATAAGTGTTTTGGAAGTGCTTGATTTATGTGATTTTCATGCTTGTTGCCAAAAGCTCCTAGTAATCGCTAAGTCAGGAGTGTTATTAAGTCAGGGGTGTTATTTCCAAGCATCTGTCCGATGGCTTGGATACATAGCACACGGGTACGCGAGCCCGACTTACCCGAGCTGCTACTGAGTCAACCCATGTCCTTTCGAGTCAGTAGCATCCTAGTACCTCATCCTTTCCCCAAACTCAAACACCCTTCCTTAGCTTAAGAATACTTCCGATGGGCGGCAGCATCGGAAGTACGATAAGCCGCTAAAACTGCGCTCGCCAACCCGCCTGCCAAGCGTGGCGAGTATGGCAACAATCCTCAATTAATGGGGAGGCCCAAGTCCAGCATTGGACTGACTGCGGCTGAAACGACGAATCGCTAAGTGAAGTTTTTCTACCACTTCACTTAGCCTGATTCTCCTGACTAGACTTGACTACCAACTAGACTTTTAGACTTGACTAGAACTTGACGAAACCACACTGTAGGACTGAAGAAGATTGAAAAATTAAGAAGGGCTATAAAGGACTTGTATCCATGGCCGTAATACCCATTACTACAAAAAAATATATATGAATAAGTGGAATCTAATTAAATTTGTATAAAAAGTGTCATGAAATTAAATAATACTAGCGGTTTCCCGCAGCTGCGCCTGCGTTCAAAAGTAGCCTATGTTTGACCCCGGGTCTTCAACTATATTCATACCAAATTTCATCAAAATCCGTTCAGCGGTTTGGCCGTGAAAGCATAACAGACAGACAGACGAACAGACAGACTTTCGCATTTGTGTTACGAATGACTGTCATTCGTTTTTTTTCGTGCATATAGAGACATAAAACCGTATTTTCTAGCCATGTAAAATGGTTATAATTTTAAATTTTCATTCATCTTAAGTTCGTTTGTATTTAGTAAAGAAGTTCACCATATTTTCTTAAATACAATTTATTCAAGTAAAAAAAAGTTTATTATGTTTTTTTAAATTAATCTATTTTAATACGGTTTTATCGCGTTTATTACTTATTTATTTACCTGACGTTAAAATAGTTTAATTTAATGAATAACAATCGCGAAAACAGAAATCATTATGTTTTTTGTTAAGTGATTATTGAATTTGTGGAATTCAATATTGATATTAAGTAAGCATTGTAGATATCTTCAAGCTTATTTCTTTGTCTAAAGTCAACCTTCAAGATATCTTGAAATCCAAGTTTAGAGCTCTGCAAAAATAGGGGTTAAATCTGTCTTAAAAGTAGTCTTAACTGTTTCTTATAAATTTCTTAAAAACTGTGCCCACTTTATCTTAACTGTATCTTGGGGTATATCTACAAGATATCTTCAGGGACATAATAGATTTAGCTAAGGCAATAGCTACTCATAGAATTTATCAACTTGTCTTCAAGATATCTTCAACACCTTTTTAAGACAATTGATTGCTACTTGGATATATTACTTATATTATATCACTTTGTTTATACTTTAAATACTTCAGATTTATATTGTAGCGATGGCTGATAATATTGATAATATTGGAATTATATGTAACTGACTAGTATTTAAGGAATATAATCATTAAAATAAAGCAGTATTAATCCATCACTCGCGAGTTTCATTAGTAGTGCTTCATCTCCACCTCACACTAGGTATAAAATAAATTGTAATAAAAAAAAATATTACAAAAATGTTTAAAAAAACCTTTTCACTAGCTTTATTGAACAGCAAAAAACATAGCTTTAGCACAATGGCAACGTGCCACGTCCAGCCACGTGGCTGCAATAAAAAAGTTAAGCGTTCTAATTTCAAATTAACAGTGGGCGGAATGAAGCGAGCGCGCCAAAATAGGTGCCAATTTTGACAGCGGGGTAACCGAAAATTTTCTTGTCAAAATATTTTTGCAAACAATTGACAAATGTATTCATTGCGAGTGGATGTAACGCCTATTACGTAAATAACAAAACAAAACCACAATTAGCATAATTGTTACTTGTAATTTTCATTGTCAAAGAGAGAATGTAACTATTTGAATGGATTAACTGCCCTTGCGTTTTAAATGCGGGGCTTGGCTTTAGATGATTTACTGCTCGACGATCTATGCGACTTTTAAACAAGTAAAGAAATTACAAAATATTCACAAAATTTGTATCAACTTTGTGTCATGGTAAAAGAATTAGACAGTTTTGTTTAGAGTATTTTGTTGGCTTTACATGACTAAGCATTTGTTTTGTAGTTTCATTCACACTTAATAAGCAAGTTATTTTATAATTAAATAAGTGAAATAGTTATTTAAATTTGATCTTTATGACATACTAGCTGTTTCCAGCAGGGTCTTCAACTACATTCATACCAAATTTCATAAAAATCCATTCAGGGGTTTGGCCATGAAAGCGTAAAAGACAGACAGCCAGAAAGACAGACAGACTTTCGCATTTATAATATTAGTATGGATAAATTTATACCTTTAAACATTTAATCGATATTTAATTTACAACTAAATTTCAATATAAATGTCAGCTGTCTATGTTAATCGTCATACCTTTACTTCTGTAAGTAGATATGTTTTTACACTATTCATAATTTATTATTTTAACATATTTTTGACGAAAAGCAATCTTCTATACGTAGAAACGTGTACTTTCCTATCTGTCCCCTTTACCGTAGGGCTTAAGGTCAAGCGAACCCTTTCAAGGGTCGCCAGGACGGGCCAGGTAGACGGGAAAATTCAGACCCTAAATGCTGTGAACCCTTTTCGTCATCCTAGCGTATATTCCTAGTTGCGTCGTCAGCTTACGCTTCGGAGCCTTGGGTACGCTATAAGTCATGATCCTAGATTTCGCGGAACTGGTTACAATGGAGCGACTGTCGTCTGACCCCCGTAACCCTTTTTACAGGGAAACCAAACCAACAGGAACACGACCTGAGGTGAGTCTGTGGCCAACACTGTCCAAACCAAAAACATTCAAGACCCAGTGGTCCGAGGATCGATAATCGATATCATTACCGAGGATCGATAATGATAAAAGCAAAAGGATGAAACAGGAGCAACAGATTCGAATGATGATAAGTCAGTAAAAGAGTGTTGGTCAGTTTCAGTTTACGGGATTTATTTATTTATAAATTAAATGGGATATTCATATGTGCTATTTATTCATATTTATTTTACAATTTCCTTATCGCTACAAAACAAGATGCTCTTTTCGGCGCCATCCGCCACGCCAATTGAGTGACTTAATTATCGAGAACATCATCTTTATATTAATATCTATATGTAAAAACATATAAATATCTAATAATTAATATTTACAAATAAAATAATATGTATTCAAATAGTTTGTAAATTTAATAATAGAACTTTTATCTAAATATTATGTTTTTGATTATATCCGTTCGCCCATACAATTATCTGGTACATTATGTAAGGTTATAGGAGAGAAACTACAATTTATTTTAAAATATCAAGATATCATCAACAAGCTTTAAAAAAAAGGCGCTAAGATGAGTAGTATTTATAAGCAAAGTCAATGCTATCGATATTTACAACGGTCTCAACAACAATCAAACCCCAGAATTCGATTAAAACGTAATTACGCCACTACAGAGCCTCGAATCCGAAATTGATGTAAAATTGCGCGTTGGTAGTGCAACCTCCCGCGTATTCTAAATTAAGGATGATGAGGAGCACCGAAACTGACACTTTCGGATATCCGATTTTTTAACTTTAGGTGCCTCACCTCTCTTCCTCCACGAATCTCTATCCAAAATAATCCGATTAAATACTGAATTCGTAAATTCCATGTTATAACGATTTCTTAACCTAACAGTAGAAATTAGCTGGATAATCCATACTAAAATTATAAATGCGAAAGTTTGTCTGTCTGTCTGTTTGTCTGTCTTGTCTGTCTGTCTGTTTGTCTGTCTGTTACTAATTTTGTTGAAATTTGGTATGAATATAGTTGAAGACCCGGGGTCAAACATAGGCTACTTTTTGAAGCAGACGGAGCTGCGGGAACAAACTAGTCCTGAATAATTTCAAATCCTTTTCCGAATACGAAAGATATGGTTACCCTGTTGACTGGAAGAAAAAGCGCACTTTTTAAGGGCTTAAATTTCAAACACCGGATTTTTGAACTCGGTTCATATTTATTTATTATGAAATAAATATATGGTATTCTTAAAGAGTAATAACAAGGTTTTCTGAAAACACTATTCAATTAAATTTTCAGGTAATTTGCCTTTCTGGTCGGTGGACTAAGTTAGTATATGGGTTAATTAAATCTTAGTAAATATGCTGGACTCTATATCATAGGCTGAGTATGCATCTGCGAAACACGCTCAGATAAAAACATTAAAATCCAAAATTTCATATCCAAGACTCTTTTCGAAACACCCTGTATTCGAGTCAGGATAAACGGCGGGCCGTCCCGTCTCGCTGCCATTAAAAACTTATTAAACATCATCTCTAGCAATTACCCCTCCCGCGAAACCCCTTTCCTCACCCCTTCCTCCTTTACACCCCCACCTGAGTAGTGGTACTCCCGGGTAATATAGATAGGTGTCATATTTTTGAAGATTTTAGCAGTTTAAATAAGTTTATATGCTTATTTGTGCAGTTTGAAAATTGATTTTACATCATAAAATACGTTTAAACTTAAAAATGTGGCATATATTTTTACTTACAAGAGTTTAAAGACGGTTATAACGCCGGTCACTATATTGATAACACTTGGATTAAAATGACGTCAATCTATTAAACAATTTCACGCATTTATCAAAAATAATTACTCAAGTCATCACCTATCTTCGAAAAATATTTTCTTACTTTCTGATATTTAAATACACTGATAAATAATAAAAATAAAAATAGTAGTCTTTTACCTTTATTTTTTTCTACGTAACCCCTTGTTTTTATCGGTCTTCCCTTTATAAGACTTTCATTAGCTCTTCTTTATATTTGTATACAATTTGACATCACTTCTTCTGAGCACGTTGACGTTCATCTCTATATCCCCTTCGATGCCCAGAACTGGGCCATCCGTACAGCATTGTCTGGTAACGCTGTACAAAAGTAATCAAGCTTGCAGGAGTTATATTTTTAAAAAGAGTGACTCACGCAAATTCGGCCAGTCGAATAACTTTTGTTCGATTTTTATTCGACATATATGTCATACATTTCAAACATAGGGTTCCATGTATCGAGGCTCGCCTCGCGCCGGGCAGGACAGTAGGTGGTTCATTGTCTGGGGAGATGCACCACACTTATACACAGACATACACAAAAAAAAGCCCAATACTCAATAGTGTGCAAAAACTAGTGTTGTTTTGATCATACATCCATCAACATAGCTATTATTATACATAGCGTTTATTTTAAGCAGTAATTGCAACATTTGTTCATAGCATGTGTGCGTACGCCCTCGACCCGCCCCTGCCATCTAAGGGACAAAGATCCCTTAATACAACCCTATAATGGACAAATTACAGTGCTTTCACTCCTCATTGGAGACACGTGGCTACGTTTGCCGATATTTGTTTGATTTTGTGTCATTTATTTGTTGATCTATATTTTGAAATCTAGGGAATTTGGTCAGCCATTTGAGAACGACTTGTTCTAATTTGTAAAAGGAGAACGGCTTTATCAATTACATATATATATATATATCTCTGTTTCTTAAACTTTTTCTGACTACTTGAAATCTTTTTAAGTATAAGTATATGGAAAAATTAATAATTATACTTAAAAACTCGCCTCGCCAGATCTAAGATGTAAAGTCAATGAAAGGTAACATTGACTTAGAAAATTATCAATTAAATAACAATATTTTATGCCACTTTGCTTTTAAACACCAGAAATATTTCCAACTCAGGAAACGTTTTCATTTTACGGATGGTTGCACAACCAATCAGAGCCGCGTAAGTCGACGTGGCGAGAGACTTCCGCTTGCTTCGTCCATGCTTCCTGTGGTCGTCTCGTCCTTCAATCCGCGCTCGGTTTTATTTCAAATAGTTCAAATGGCCAGTATTAACATGACTTTAGGTTACGTTCCATTTTTCAAAATTTCTTTTATAAAATCAAATTATTTAGCATAGAATATTTTTTACTATATTGTGTACTTATGATTATGACAAAGCAGTTATATGTTTATGTATTATATTATTATGTGTATCGTAAAAATCTTCTGGCAAGAAGGAGCATATTATTATTACACCTATGAGAATATTATACTTACCTATTTAAAAAGTTTGCATTGCATTAACTACAGAGGGATCCTTGAATGAATGGATTTTCAACACAACAAATTCTTAATTGGCAGACTACTGAAGATAAGAATAGGTACTATAATAATAATAACCACATGACATCAACTTCTCCAAACGGCCTCTACGCGTTTGATCCATATCCCCGCGCAAGCCTCTTAAAGGACCGGGGCAACTCGTGAATCCCAAGCGGAGATACATAATAATATGTAGAATAGGAACATCATGTGTATTTTCAGGTTTTTCGCCATCGGCCCTGTGGCGCAACGGATAACGCGTCTGACTACGGATCAGAAGATTCCAGGTTCGAATCCTGGCAGGGTCGCAACAACCACTTTTTTCACAACAGGTCATATTTTTATTCATTGAAGATTAGACTTAGACATTGACCTAAATATAATTTCGGAACAAAATTTGACAACAATTATTTTTAACCAAGCAAGTTATTGTCACCTAATGTTATCTCATAACTAGCATTTTAGCAGTTCATGACAATATTCGCAATACTTTTGTTTGTGTTCATTATTTTGGACACTTCTAGTATTTCTTTAACTCATAGACGCCTGCCTGGGTATGACAAAATAATGTGATTTAGTATCTAATAATGACCCTTTGTTTACGGAACTCTAAAAACCTTCATTTAATACAGTGCGTTCGGCTTATCGTCCACCTTGTTGTCTGTATTATGATGATAGATCTGTGTAGGTAGGATCCATGATGTAGCTCTCCAATGCACTCTGCAATAATGTAGAGAGGTAGGTCTTCATGAGTAGATACAAAGAACAGAGCAACTCAAGCGCTCATAACGGCGCCATAAGTCCGTCAATAGGCTATTCTACTCAATTTTTTTATCATTCATATGAAAAATATCATAACCAGAGACTGCAAACTGAAAGATTTGTTTAATCCGTACAAAAATAAATAACTCATAAGCCTTTGAAATTCGGTGTAAGGAAAAACTGACAAAAAACAAGAAAAGTATGCATTGTGTGTGCTGTAACATCACAGTAATTTGGTTTTTTGTAAAGAAAAGAGATGGCAAGACGTCCCCACCACGCTCCCACTTTCCTTTATGAGAAAATTTTAATGCTAATTACTGCTTTAATTATCAACCAATTTTGTTGTTGTTTTCGGAATCTGCTACTTTTAAGTGTAGTTATTGTTCCATATAAAAATCTTGTCCAAGTATGAACACAGTCAAGTAGCCTATTATCAAAGCTTTTTTAATTGTAATAAAATAATTGATTATGGAAGATATGCGCGGGTTAAGTTAACCCGCCCAAAAAAAGATTTTTTTATGAAACCGTCACAGAGAAGAAACAATCTAAAGATTAGTAGAAAATTGTTAGCAATTTTTTTAAACCACTAGTAAACATGTGTGAGACGGTCAATGTCCGCCCATACAGTTTAACACTTTAGATAATGAGGAAATATGATTATCATTTTCAGATAGAGCAAGTGAAGTCTTTCTGAAATGACTCACGCGTCTCTTCCTATATCCTACTACTAATCTTGCGTTGTGAATGAGGCTCTAGAATACTTCTCTCTGTTCTCTCTTTTTGCTCATGTGACGGGGCTAAACCCGGTTTTGATACGAACTGGGCCTAGAAGCGTATTAGCAATGATGCTGGTTCTGAATAAATAATAGCTTGGAATGAGGTTTGACCTTTTACTGCCTTTAAATTGTAGTAAGTAGAATTGAAAGTTGAAGAGTATTGTTTTTTATTTCGGTCTCAAATGCTGTCGAACCTCAAATGAATGAATGAAAGCTGTCAAACATACGTTTAACTAGGATAGTAATATTCTAACACTAATTTTATTTTATGCTAATTTTATAAGCGATCCTTTGCTTAATAACATAACTTCTTCTAAAAATAAAATCTCGTAAATAAAATATCCACCTACACATCGCTAGACGTTGAAAAACTAGTTTTACTAAATGAAATGTAAAATACATCAAGCTTTCCGGGCCTCCACGCAAACTTCGAGCTTACATTAAAACTTCACGTGGGGAATCTTTCGTGTGTGGAATAATTACAAATGCTGGTTAGTTGTGATAATCTGTTTATAAGTTTGTTGTGCCATTACTAACAACTAGATTACCTAGGACAGTGATACAAGTACGTCAACCATAAGATTTTAATGACGCAAACGTCATCGACTACGTAACAATTTACAATGGCAAACCTGTACAGCTCCTCTGTAACTAAGAAATTCCAGAACCACAAAATTAAATTTTGACTAAATACAAAACCCAAAGTTTGACTGTTAGATAATGCTTTTAACATTAATTTCGCCTATTGCCATATCATCATCATCATTTCAGCCGCATTTAGTTCACTGCTGGACCTAGGCCTCTCCCAAAGATTTGAAATACCGACCAAAAGGCTCTAAAACATTTGATTAAGTCAACAACTTAGTAAAAAAAAATAGAATTTAAATGCAATTTAGCAAACAAAGAGCATCTTTTCAATGATCACAAACGACTAAAAGCAAGTTAAAATACATTAATAAGCAACCCATGCGCTTCACATTCCATTGTAAATAGGTACATCTTTGTTACGAACAACTTTTGGTATGTAATTTGCTTTTTATTTTACTTTACTAGATACTAACGTATATAAAAATACCACCGTACCACCGAGTATTAAAAATCCTTCAACCAACTAGGAGTTAAATCTCCCTCAACGTACATACGAGTACAACTCCAAAGTCTTACTACGAACGGATAACCAATTAAAACTACCCCCCAACTTGCAAGACATTTCGCTCCGTACTTACGAAAACTTTCAGTCGAGTCTAGGACGAATTCTGTTTTACTTTACATACTGCTAATTGAGAGTTAACGGAGTTAATTAATGTGTAAATGTGATGTGTGTGTGTGAGTGACATTGCTGAATAAATTTGACGTAAGGTGAACTTAATTCCACGTCATAAGCGTTTCTTTCATCAATTTGAATTCTGAATCTAGTTTCGTGCGTCTTCTACTTCTTAGCAAAATGAATTAGAATTTATTGTACATAGTAAACGTTCCGATTGGTGAAATACATAAAAATACTCTTTGATTTTATTTCTATCGAGATCATGCTACGATTAGACTCCAATAGTAGTGATATTTATATTTAGAGGGCATCGATAGCTGAGAGCGGCTCGCGTATATACGTAGCGAATGCGCGTGTCAAGCGACGATGAAACCCGACCCGTATTGAATTTGTCGCCATTAGTGAATTTTCTTATTCAAGCTCCACCGTGCTTCGGAAGGCACGCTTCTGGCTATTATCGATAGATGGCAATCGTTAAGCTGTATCAGATGCCTTTTGGCAGCCTGAAAAATTGGCTACTAACACACCGGTCATGTTCCTGTTGGTCAGGTTCCCCTTTAGAGTTACGGAGGTCAGGCGGCAGGCAGTCGCTCCATTGTGATAAATCAAGGACCATGACTAACAGCGTACCCTAGGCTCCGAAGCGTAAGCTTAGGACGCAACTGGGAAACACGCTTGGACGAAGAACTGATATTTCTATCTTGAGCTCCTATATGGTTTGGAAAACAAAAAGCCGTTGCTCCTGGCTGTTGCCATGGCAGACATTAGGCTATAACCCGCTGCTTATCCTTGTGTGATATAGTATTTTTAGTCCTTTTCGACGTTGGGTGTCAAAAGTTACTTACCATACACGCAAACGACCTTATTTCAAATTCTCAACTTGCCAGAGATGCAAAAGACTATATATATTTTTGTACGGAAAGTATAGAGCATCTGTCAAGTTAACTGGGATAAGATTATAATTTCCAAACGAAATCCAAATTCAGCTAATTTAATTTCCAAAATAAAGAGCCACATGGTCTAGCATTAAAACCAAATAACCAATAAAACTATCAGTTTACATTTCCAAACCTGCATTCCAATGAGATCAAGATATGAAATTGAATTCACTCTGTAAAATTTGAATAATAAGTGGCACAAGTGCAATGCTTGATCGTATCATCACCCTTCCACCCTTCACCGCAACTCTGTAGTGTAGTGGTTGTGAATATCATTAACAGTGTAGGCTTACAGGTTCTCGGTTCATTCAATGTTAGATCAAAGATAATTTTGATACTAGTATGTTTTTTGTTGTTGACAATTCTTTGTACAATGTAGAGAGCAATAACAAATAGGAATTACATGAAATTAAACTATTTTGTACTACTTATTTAGTTATACCTATGGTTTCAGACAATAGGCTAATTTCCTATAAAAATATAATAAGTCCGTCAGTTAGATAATCAAAAAATATTGGAGAGGTATTTATTCTTTTGAAAATTAAACAAACAATGGTAAAGATATGGCGCGTTAAAGTTCCGTGTGACGTCACAGTGTGCTACACTTTTTCGCAATATGTGACGTCAGGAGCTCCCACTCCTAAACTTTAATGCGTTATATCTTTTTTATTTATCGCTCAATTGACAAAATAAAAAATACGTCACTAATATATTTTGATTCCCTAAATGACGGACTAATTTTAATGATATTCTTTTGACCCTAGAAACTAGCCTATTTGCAGCGTTTATGGTCGCAGGTAGACAAATAGGAATTACATTAAAATAGTGCAAAAATTAGTAGGTAACTACCTCCGTAGTCCAGTGGTTGAGGCGTTCGCCTTTGACCCGAGGGTGGTGGGTGCGATTCCCACCGAAAGCATACTTTGTTTAGTTGTTTCCAGTTTGGTTAGGACTTTGCAGGTTTGAATCACCTGATTGTCTGATAATAGAGATGATTCCGTGCTTCGGATAGCACGTTAAGCCGTTGGTCCCGGCTGTCATTTCCTAGCCGTTAAAGGAACCACGTCAGAGGACAAGAGGCGATTCAGAACAACTCTGACACCAGGGTGTACATGGTCGATAGACAATGTAACCTATACGAAATGATGGTAAGTAGGTACATATAAAATGTTTTATTAGCAAGTCGTTTCATCATCATCATCCTAGCGTGTATTCCTAGTTACGTCGTCAGCTTACGCTAGCCTAGGGTACGCTGTAAGTCATGGTCCTAGATTTGGCGGCACTGGTTATTACAATGGAGCGACTACCGTCTGACCTCCGTAACCACTTTTATCCTGTTAATATTTAAAATTATATTTCTACGGAACACAGACAGCTTCGCTCTTTAAAATTGTTTCGTTTTCACTCTTTGACCGTATTAGAACTAAATTGATCCAAAACCTCACACGCTTGTCATTTCGAGCTGAAACCTATCATTAAAACACCACAATGCCACGAAGAAAATCACAGAACATTACAAACCTCCACCCATCCCTGTTCGACTTTCTACCTCAAGAACTTCATACATGATTTGTGTTTTGTGAAACAAAACATGGTGCAATGCATAAACTTTAAGCGCAAGATCGACGCGGTGCCATGGGGACAATAAAACAAAGAAAACCGTATCTGGCCCGAAGCGCATCAGCCCCAATAAACCCCCGCACCAATCAGGGCTCAGGGGCTCCACTGCCGCCTTTCGAAGCCCCGCCCCTCTCGTTTCCACTCCATAGGCGGGAACGGGACACAGCATCCCTATAAAGATTTTACATCGATTATGGGGATGTGGGAGCAGGCCGTTTCTGTCGCTCGCGAGGGCGGCGACGTGATATCTTCTCGCGCAGTCGCGAACAATTAGCACGCGGGGCGGCGTGGCCGGTCGCGGCGCGTCACTATAATGTGGTTAGTCAGTGAGCGTCGGGGCCGTCCCGACGGCGAGATCGAGCACGATTTGCGAAGCGCGGGAGAGCGCTGTTCGCTGAGCAACCGCGCCGGCCACAGCACGGTGGAGTTCAAGTCAGCGGCGTGCGCGGGGGCCGCCGAGCCGCCCGCGCCGCCTTTGGCCGCGCTGCCGGACCCGCAGCAGTTCAACATCTTCCCGGCTTTCTTCAGCCGACAACTCAACTTTACCGGCGGAGGAGGTTGTGGACAGGGCTCCAAAATCATGGAAGAGCTAAGGCCGAACCTGGTCGGAGGATTACTAGGGGTCCCAGGTCTGTTGGATGAGCATCAGTCGGATGCGAAGTTCTTGCCGTCAGGTGGAGAAAGCAAGTACACCCCTGACAAAGGCAGGAAGTGCAGCAATGCGTCGTCGTCGTCAGCGGAGGAGTTCGGAGGACTGTACGGTGGAGACCATGCTGCGACTCCGCCAGCGCCTCCTCTAAGCCGTTCCTTACAGGATCACTCAGGTATGTACGGTTATTATCACTTAACCTTTATTTTTTTGCTTTTCCCAATGATAGAACAAAACGTCTATCTTTAATATTTTTGTTCGCAATCAGTGTCAGTGATTCTCAAATCTCTTGAAACCCCTAAATAACATGCTCTACATTTTAACTAAAACACGTTTTCACTATATACCTAGACCAGATTTACATAGAATTAATTCTCATCACTAAATCGATTTAGTTCTATCTTATTTATTTGAGAATTGAGGAATATCTTCACACAGTAGGTAGTCTGTTAGAAAATTGATATAGCCTTAATTAATTAAATAAAATTACGACATCCTAATTTTCTGACAACATTTATCTCTAATCTTTTCTTTGTTCATTGTCGTTGACGAATTTGAAATCTTGCTTATGTACGGAAAAATTTATGTTCCGGGCTAGAGGTCGCATTTCTGAGCAGATACCCACGAAACTTGACACACGGTTCCTTCATTTATTTAAATTGTTTTCCTGTAAAAAAAAAAAGGTTACGGAGGTCAAACGGTAGGTGCATTGAAATAACCAGTGCCGCCAAATCTAGGACCATGACTTACAGCGTGCCCTAGGCTCCAAAGCGTAAGCTGAGGACTGCAAGATAGGTTAGGAAAACTTAATTAAGGTTCGACCGAAGCTCGAAATAATATATTCAAATCACCTCTACGTCATGATCAGATACAGATACGATATGGATACAGATATACAGGTGATTTGAATATTGCCTACGATCTTAATTCCAAACTACAATCCACAGTCTGAGTCATATAAGTCAAGCATTAGCTGACTAAAGTGCTTCGCTTGCGACGTATTTCGCCACCAAACACCAAGCATACATTTCTTCATACTTTACCTAATTTCCTTACAGTGCCACACACCAAGCATTCATTTCTTCCTACTTTATCTCATTTCTTCATGACACAAAACACCAAGTATTAATTATCTCCGTACACTACCTCATTATATACGATCATAAAACTCGATACATAAAACCAAGAATTTATTTTTAGAGCTCTACCACATTTTCCTATGGCACCTTTTCCCCTGTTACGTTTTACTTCATTTTTGCCAAAAGTATATTGGCAATTGGGTTCTTCTCTAGAAAATGGGCATATCCTAGAAAATGGGCATGTCATAAAGAACTAAATGTAACTGACTGTTGTCTAACTAAAACTATAGCTGAAAATAATTAGAAAACATACAACACAACTTTTTCCCCCATTGATGTCTTAAGAGCGCTATGGGATGAAAAGGAATTTGACTGCAAGGATCCTTTTCATTCCATAAACATGTAGTGTAGGAGTATTCTAACTTAGAATATATTTTATTTTGGTAGATTGGCAGGGTCGCCATGTAGGACCAACAAGGATAAGAATAGGTATGTGGAGATGAGGAATGTTTGCTGAAACTATTTATTTATACTTCTTTTGAGGGTAAAAATTGTATCGTCGCAAACTGAGTTAGTATATAGAAGAAGCTGATCTAAAAAGCAACTGGAAAATCGTTAAAAATGCATTTCTCCCAAGAACTAACACTATTATTTATTTGATTTACATCACTCTCTTTTTTGCCTCATTTCTGTACTCTAGATGTTTTATTCTCAAAGCCTAAAGTACATGCGCTGTAAAGCCCTGTCGCGTGTCACGTACCACCATTGTTAGCGTCGAGAATACGTGATGCCAGTGTGCGCGCGCCTTTACGCCACAGACCAAAAATATGTAACAGTGTTACAGAATACACAAATATTGTACATCTTGTTATTGTTGTTTGTTCCTACCTCTCTTCTAATATATTGCAGAAGTATTTTTTACGTAATTTTACCCGTCTGTTAACTCTTTTCGCTCGGACCACTAATTTAGATAAAATTTATTACGGGGCAAGCATACTTTGTTTAGTTGTTTCCAGTTTTGTTAGAATATTGGAGGATTAAATCGCCTGATTGTCTGTAATAATGATGATTCCATGCTTCGGAAGGCACGTTAAGTCATTGGTCCAAGCTGCTATTTGGTGGTCCGTAAAGAAACAACGTCATAGGTCGAAAGGCGGTTCCGAATAACTCTGACACCAAGGTGTGCGGTGTCGAATGACCGTATGATTCACTCGGAATGAATGAATAGGAATCAAAACCATGCAGGCAAATATTAATCAAATTACTGGGCCACAGTGTAAAAATTATCTCAGGGTTGGCAAAGCAGTCTTGCGTCTAAAGGCTACAATAACCGATTTCTGTCAGATAGCTCACAATAAATATGTATTGTATTGTATGAAAGATGAACCCATACTTCTATACTCCTTACTAATATTACAAATGCGAAAGTCTGTGGATCTGTCTGTCTGTGACGCTTTTACGGCCAATCCGCTGAACGTATTTAGATGAAATATTTGGTATGAATATAATTGAAGACCCGTCAAACATTACTACTTTTTGACGCAGGCGGAGCTGTGTCAAAAGCTAGTATAGAAGTATGGATATATAATACGGACGGCATACCAACGAAGCGCTTGAAAATTCAGGCTCCGCTCCGCGCTCCAGGCGGTCGTTAGTGACATTTCGTATTCATGACGTCAGCCCGGGGCCGATTGTTTGCAATATTACTCTAATTGGAATTGTAATTACTTGCACATATCCCGGATAGTGCTATACGTGACCGAATATTATAGGAATAATACTAGTTGTTCATCGCGGCTTTAGATTTAGGTTTTTTTGTATGTTTCACCGATAGCAGATCAAGTTTTCGGATTTGAAAGGCGAATTACAAAAAAGATCTGAGGACCTAAGCCTCCGAAGCTAGTATCAAGTTGCGATACCTGAAAAACACTAAATGCAATGTTACCATACATACAATCTGATGTATGTAAAAATTACATTATTTTACTAAGAGGATCATGTGAAACTCGGCCCAGGAATAAATGAAGATCTAGATTTCGTAAAAAGGACGCAAATTAAAATGAGCATAGATGCGAAAAGATAGTTTTGTAAAAAAAAAAGGTGAAAGGTTCCTATTTGGCCTGTGCCTCATTCCGACTGATGGCAAATTCCACTAATGACTTCACTTCTGTAGTTTATTTATCAGAAATTATTTATTTGCATCAAAATACTGTAACAGGGGTCTTATATTAGGCAAAGTACAGTGTATTTTGGCCTGCAAGCAAGCATGTTACTTATTTTAATATCTTTATTATAACCACAACACTAGTGAATAAAATACTAAAGCATACCAGGAGTTTTGATGCAAGTTTACAAGCACTTGAAAGATGTTCAATTTTCTTTGATGATAATCATATTCATATAAACTTGAATCCCATGTACATATGTCAGATGAGTCGCGAAAACATTTTATACAAAATTCTTACTAATATTAGCATTTTCACATTGTAACAAATAACATCAGTCTTCGTAATACACAATTTCCAAATCGTTTACTTTCCTCTGATCCTCAGGAATCACTGGCATAACTTGGAAATAAAATTTTCTTTTTTTCATTACTTTTAATTTTTCATCTTTGGAGTTAATAGTTAATTCAATATCGGCATTGTATTCAGTTGTATCTATAGCAATAGTAGTTGTTTGCCCAGCCATATTATTAGTACCATTTTGCTTTTGTAACTCCTTCTGCTTGTTCAATTCTTTCAGTTTTTCTAAAACATTCTGCAGAGCTGGAAATTTTTGTGCTGCTAGTTTAACGTCGTCATCTTCATAATTATCTTGATTTACTTTTTGCATTACACCATTTTGGATCATTTTATGATCACCCATATTCAACAAATCTGTCGTAGGATTTCTATGCCCATTATAATTATTATTGCCATCATTATTGAAATTTGTTAAATGTAAATTATTAGCTGCATTTAATCTATTTCTATTAGAATTAGTGTTGTATACATTTTGTTGACTTCCCTGTAAATGGTTACGTATTGGATAATTATTTATATTATGTGCTGGATTTTGGTTTCCATTTTGAGGTCCATCGTCTAAGCCAAATATATTTTCTACAGTTCCCAAAAGACCTTGGCCTGTTGTGATGGTAAGGAAATTGCCTGAAATGAACAAATTTGTTTTATTGAATATCTACAAAATAAATAGTTATCGAGGGTATATTTCGACTTTACAGATCTATCTCACTAGTAATCCGGTATAGTAGAATTTAAAAATTCTAGATTTAATTTCTTAACAATTAATAAATTATCTCAAAAACTGTGGTGTCATTAAAGTAAAACAAATAATGACCTAAGTTCATAACATTTTAAATATTAAGTTAAAATAGGTATTGAAGAATATCATACTTGTTTATTTATTGAATCTTTGTAATTTCACAATTATCAATTGCAATAGGCTATTCTACCCAATTTTTTACATAAACTGGAAACGGTTTTTTTTTTATCCGTGCAAAAATAAATAAGGTCTTTGAAATTCTGTGGATGGGGAAACTGTCAAAAAACAAGAAAAGGATGCACTGTTTATGCTGTGACGTCACTACCGTTTGGTTTCGGGTGTACAAAAGAGATAACAAGACGTCCCCACCACACTCCCACTTTCCTTTATGAGAAAATTTTAAGTGCTAATTACTGCTTTAGCTTATAGAAAAAATAAAATTAAAATAAAGTATTTTTAAATAATTTTAAAATTTATTTCTTTGAAAATTATCAAATAGTAAAAATATTTAACCTAAAAATTAGTAACTTTGTTTTTAAAATTGTGCACGTGGCTTGACATAAACTGTACTGTAAAAATTACAACTGGTAAAACAAATGCATTTTGTTATGTGTAGTGTAGTTAATATATAAATATATAAAAAGGAATATTATAGAAATATATACTTACCTACTATCAAAAAAATCACTGGAAATAGCCGTAATAATTCCATGTTTTTTAAATGATTATTTGAAAAAAATCCAATTTAATTAAAAATAACACCTGATCACACACGAAGACTGCACCTTACTGTCCATATCTAAGTCCAACCGCAGGTTCCGTTAATGAATTAAGTAATTAAGTATTACATTCGTTAATCTATTATTAATTTATTTACTGACGAGGTGATAATTTTAACGTTTTTTTTTCTATTATTTCGAAATGAGTTAACTTAATTTTAATTAATGAAACTACTGAAAGACCCTAATGAGTACAAAATTTTAAAAAAGAATTGAATTTATAAAAAATATGATGTCATAAAGAAAAAAGTTAAAGCAATTTTTTTTTTTATTGAGTACATACAATGATAAAAATTGTAAAATAGGCCAATTTTATCATAACAGTGCTAATTTATAATGCTGATAATAAAAAGGTAATGACATATTCATTAATAAAATTAATTTTTCTGTAAGGCAATCAAAGGAAAGGAAAAATAAGCACTCAGTGCTATTTATTATTTTTTAAACAATGATCTTAATACAGTAACAATGTACCTACTAATTAAAGCCAAAAATTATCTGTTAACAAAAATATATAAATATCTACACACACTTCATTCAAAAGCCTAGTACTCATTAATCAAAAAAATATTGCAAAAGTATTTCACTCTACAATATCCGTTCACTCGTTAACGATTTATTTGACAGCTGCTCTCAATACTATTGTTATATCATCATTTGACAAGAGGTAAACATGTATACCAAAATCAAATAGAACCTTAAGTCGAGAACTATAAGGACGACTTTAGGAAACTTTTTTTTGTCACACGTAGAGAACGCGTGGCTGTCGCGTGCATTTGCACCTGTGTGCCTCGGTGGGTTCACCCCTTTATAAATAGCGCTAAATGTGTGAATTTGTGTGCGTACGGTGCGGAAGTGAATTCGGTAATCATTTGCTTTCATTGTGTTGGCATGTCTGTTAGTCGATGGTCACTACTATTTTTTCTCAATTGATATGACGATAAAAATAATGCAAGGTGATGATCAAAATTTCTAAGTACCGTACACCTATTTATTTTTCATTTATTTATATCGAAAAAACTTTTGAACAAAATTACATCTGATGCAAATGCAAAAATCATGAATAACAACAGTTCTTTAGTCATCATCCTAGCGTGTATTCCTAGTTGCGTCGTCAGTCGTCCTAGTTACGCTTCAGAGCCTAGGGTACGCTGTAAATCATGGTCCTAGATTTGGAGGTACTGGTTATTACAACGGAGCGACTGCCGTTTTACCTCCGCAACCCTTTTTACAGGGAAACCAGACCAACAGGAACATGACCCGAGGTGTGTTAGTGGCCAACATTGTCATAATTTTCAGGCTGCCCCAAGGCTTCTGACACAGCCTAACGACTTCTATCTATAGACAACAACCAGGATCAGCGGCTTAACGTGCCTTCCGACGCACGGAGGAACTCAAGATAGCAAATGCCACTTAATGGCGATAAATCCAATAGTGGTCGCGTCACGCCTTCGCTTGACACGCGCATTCTCTACGGATACGCAGGTCGCGCAGCGCTCGACTAACGAACTCCTCAAGAGAATCTAGATGTTTCCTAAAAATAATAAAAAAATATTGCACAAATATTTGACGCAGTATTGTGCAGTATAAGTATATCCCACAGTAAGGCAAAAGCCTCCCCGCTCGCCTTCCATAACAATATCTAGACATAGCAAGACCCTCCTTGCCAGTATTTACAGAAACCTTTTTTTTTATAAACATTACATAATCCACAATAATTAGTTAACCAACCATTTAAGAAATTAATAACCCATATTCCAAAAAATAATTACCTCAACATAACCATTTAAAAGTATTTTTAACTCATTGACAATAAATGAAAAATGTGTCAAATCCCTATGCGCATTACAAATGTGTTATTAAGCACCTCTCGACATAATGGAGAGTCCCCGCCGAGGCTCGAACCCTGGACCTCCGTGCCGGGGTGCCAATCCACTAAGCCTATTGTAATTATGCACTAGATCAGCCGGTACTCAACATGTTACTGTAGAAATGGATTGTGACTTTATGAGGGTGTGATTGCATGTTTTTTTACTCGACCACGGTGGAAAAATGGTAGAATGGGACAAATCGAATGACTCGTGTGACTTTCTTATGTTAAACATTAGTAATTTACTTTTTAAAGGCATACTAGACTTTTTAAAATATTAAGTACAATTAAGTATAGAATAGATTAGATAGAAGAAATGATAGAGAATTTAAAGCCCATGTTAAAGATCTACTTTGTAAAAAGGCTCATTATAGTACTGGTGATTTTCTTAATGACGGGAATGTTGAACTTAAGCTTGGTGCAGAGTCCTCAACAAATTGACATATTATATATATATTTTGTTTTTACATTTGACCTTTTTGTTGTTATTATTATTATTTTTATTCAGTTTTTATTTAACATGTGGATTCGTTCATTTAACTAGTTAATTAAAGTTTTTCTTATTTGTAAATTGACGTTTTAAAGAAAATGCTGCAGTTGCGTTTTTGGCGCCGCTTCTTCTCCGCTTGGAAGTGGTGGTAAACTTAATATAAGTAAATTGACGTCAATAACTGATATTTATATCCTATATTGAAATTCTATTTTATTTCATTATTACCCTACTAATAATTATGTTCTTATTGATAAAAGGCTGTTTTGTTTGTCCGGAAGAGCTCATGAAATAAGGAATAAATGAAAATGCCAAACCGGTTGGTTGGTAGGCATAAGCACAAACTATGAAGAGATACTAAAGCTAACATTTTGGCCGAAAAAGTACGTATCAGATTCTTAGAATCAGCAATGTACTTAATTTTTTCAAATAATAATGTTTTGTCCCGTAAAAAATCAATCTATTCGACTCTACCGACCTTTTTTTTGGTATTTGGCCAGTAACAAATAAAATTATTGAACAAAGTGTTTGATCAAGCAAGTCAGTAGTTAAGTCAAGTCGAGTCAGAAGAAAATGATTAAGTGAAGTGGTAGAAAAATCCTCTTAGCGATTTCCATGAGCTTTTGGCAACAAGCAAACAAATCACATAAATCGAACAATGTATCTCTTCCCAACACTCACGCTTGTTCTCGAACACTTTGTGAATAATTCGGTAGTTTTATTTTAAAGTGTTTTTATTAAGATCTTTTAAATTTTAAAATATAAATATTTTTAGGATTAATAACTGAATGAAAACTAGTTGTACCGCATTGTATTGTTATTTTTATTCATTTTCGAACTTGTCCTTACTAAATATCGAATATAGAACCTCGAATACAAGAGTATTTTTTTCTTTTTGTTTACATGTTCTTCAACCTATTCTTATTATGATCTGAAATCTTTTTAGGATCTGTCTGAGAATACGATCTTATAACAATTTCACTGTTTAGATTATACGAATTCGGGGCAGGTTGCTAGTCAGTCCACATTAGGGTGCGAGGTCACCCGGGTCTCCCCATAGTACCCGGCGCCATATGTCATTGCGCTAATAGATTTGTGATTGGCACAAATGCCACAAATCCTACGATTGTCATCTATGTTTGATCGAAATCGCTGACGTCAATAATTTCGACTCTGGATAGGCTCACCGGTACATTTTGTAGGCTCAGGCTTTACATGATAAGCATTTAAGCTATCATAGTTGATACGATATTGTGGACTTTACTTTATTATCTAGCTTTTTCCTGCAGCTCCGCCTGCGTCAAAAAGAAGCCTTTGTTTGACCCCGGGTCTTCAACTATATTCATACTAAATTTCATCAAAATCCGTTCAGCTGTTTGGCCGTGAAAGCGTAACAGACAGACAGACGGACAGACAGACAGACGGGAAGACAGACAGGCAGACAGACACATTTATAATATTAGTATGGATATTTTGCAAATATTCGGGTGCATGGATTTATTTTTCACCCCGGCATTTTTAAAGAAACCGGTTACTTATTTTAATAGATTCTCTTTTACCAGTATTATCCCAAATCAGGTATTTTACCAGTCTTTTTCTTCATCCTAGCGTTTTTCTCAGCTGGGTGCTTCGGAGCCCAAGGTCCGCTATTTACTAAGATCCTAAGTTTCTCATAAAACAGGTTAAATACCGTTTTCAATCCCTGTCCATGTGCAAGCGGCATAGACAAAAACAGAATTGCTTGTGGCATTTGCGACGACAAATCTATTAGGGCAGCGACATATGCACTCCGACAGGGGGCGCTGGCACTCAGAAGGTGGTCCCGAGGGGGATCTCAATTATAATCGTATTTAAGATCAATCGGTGAAATAATTTAAAAAGATAAATGATTATTTTAGTAGCCTCAAGTGTAAGTTTAAAGACCTCGGTTTTGCATTCTCAAAAATAGTCTTTGCCGTCTTGGTTTAGTTTTGGTAAATACGTTTACGCCATTTGCATTTATCACAATCGGCCTCCTTTGAAATTCATCCCGGTCATCCCCCACTTTTGTATTTATTTATTTATTTCAAACTTTATTACCTAAACTAGTACAGTCACAAGCATTAACATGTATAAAAATTGGTTCTGAAGCCATTGAATTAAGGTCTAAAATTGAATACAATTGTATATATATTAATGCTTGTGACTGTACAATAGGTGGACTTAATGGTAAAGCATTCTCTAACAGTCAACCTTTAGGAAAAATTGAAATCATTTTATGGGATCTACTAAATATGACCTTCGGGAACCTAGATTGTTGCCAGAATAAGGAAATTAAGCCACTAATCATCATCATATCGATCATCATGGTCTCATGAATATCATCATGGTCAATAGATCTGTATCTGTTGTCTTTCGGAAACGCCTTTCGGCCTCTGACATAGTTCCTTTAACGACTACCATTGACAAATGGCAGCCAACAGCTTAAGTCACTTATAATAGGGTTACAGCCTAAACTAAAGATTAGGCCTTTAATGCACAGTGCCATATATGCATGTTACCGTACACGAAAATGACCATACATACATACATACCATCACGCCTTTTTCCCGTAGAGGCAGGCAGAGACTGCGATTTTCATTTGCTACGATCTTTACAGACTTCCCTCGCTTCTTCTACGGGCATCACTCTCGTCATACCTCGTCGATTACGGGTACTCCTGACCATGTTTCTAACAATATACTTACTACAGAAAGTCAGTCTACGGTCTGATACAAAATCATGGGGTCCCATAGTCTAAGAAAAATATTTTTTTTCTCTATTTAATAATATTTAGATAGAACTTCAAAAAGCGAATATTTAAATTAAATAAGTAACGATATCGCCATTTTTTCCAAATATATAAAGCTGAAATTTTTATACACCATTTCTTTACAAACCGACATTCTGTCACTAGTTGATTTAGTGCTCTACTTATTTAAAAAGTTAGAAATTAAGAAACACAATGTTTCATGTGTTCGATAGATGGCGTAAAAATGATTTTGTCCAAGAGGACTAACCAAGAAAGTTGACGTTTTATGTATGGCGACAGTATATCCATATCTACCTATAGCATAATAATCTATTCGGAATGGAGTGTAGTCAGGACTTATTGATATAAATAAATTTATATTTATCTAAAAAAACAAGTTTATTGTTACAACAGAAGAAACAAACCCCCGCGTCAGTTTTCACAATGCAGCCACCCGACACCTCCCAGCCACAGATGGCGCTTTTATGTCAATCGTCGTAATTAGGGGATTAGACCCCAAATGACACGTTATTCTGACATTATGAAGCTCTTACTTACGCCCTTCGAATAGTGTCGACAACATTTTGACTTTTGCATGTAGGAGTGATTCTTTTGTGTTGGTGTGTTGTGGTTATCATTTTACCATTACTTTTGTTATTTAGGTGTGTATGCGGATCTGTGTATTGATATGTCCATCGTATGTGGCATCGACCAGTAGAGACGACGCGATTCATTTCACAGTTTTTTTTTAAATCAATTGGATTATTCTAGAAATCTTATTTTCTATGCTAATAAGGACCCTTATTCTTACTAGTAAAAAATCTGGCGATTCGGTATCTTCATCTTTTTCTATTCGTGAAATTTAACTTCTTTCTCAGGAAATTTATAGTCTAAAGAAATCGAGTTTTATGTACTATATAAACTTAAAAACAAATTAGCTGGCGTTAGAATTTCGCTAAAATTTGGCAGGAAGGTATATAAAAAATATATACCCATGCTAACGGGACCGAAGCCTCGGGCAGTCGCCAGTTTATTTATATAATGAATGCACAAACATATTTCACGATTGACTCTGTCCAAACTAATCACAGACAGCTCTCGATCGCTTTCAAAAACTATGAAAGCGTTTAAAAATTCTATCTCTAAAAGCGTAATCGTATGAAAAACGTCAAAAATAAAAAGCTCGACCAATAAATACGGCATCAAAGCGCCTAAAAACGCGAACGACTAAAAAATACAACCTTTTAAACGTTAAAAGGCCGTTTACCGTGGACCCAAACACTTAGCTTCATGTTAATTAGTAAGTAGATGAAACGCCGTCAAAGAGAATGCGTGAAAACTTGGTTGCTGGGCTTTTAAAACGTCCCCTCGCCGGTAGAAACCGAAGATAAACTGATTATTGGGTTTATATGAGAGGTTTTTTAGGAAAGGATTCACTTTGATTAGGAAAGGAACGGTGAGTGAACTGATGAAATCATTGTTAATTTATATGATATTGCTATTGGTTTTTATTTTACTCTCTCTCTCATCTTAACATTTTGCTTGCTGGTCACTACTTGTATACTTGACCTTTTTATTCCAGAGTTTGATTTTAAGCTTCATTCATCATAAGCTTCATTCATCATAAGTAATTCATTTATTAAAATCTAGTCTCTTGTCGGTGGAGTTATTTCCATTCTTCTCTATGACTTGCCAGTTCTTTTATTTTTTTATACGACACGAAGCTTTTTGTTGCTTGCTGTTACAGTCACAGACTTTATAAAGAATACAGATGAAACGTCGTCGAATCAACAGTGAATCTAAAAAATAGTCACCTATGTGTGAGTGACGCCCAGATCCAGAACGGTTGGTCGCCGTATCACAGAGATGGTGTATTTAAGTGACTGAAAACCGATTAACGAAAGGGCTAGAGTATGAATGCTTCATAAGTGATGTATATGTAGTTGTTTTAAGTATGTGGTTACAACCGATTTAATTTTCGCAACATGCAGTTTATGAACAACCAATCTTTACCTATATTCTTCATTAGCTGTGCCCGCGACTTCGTCCGCATGAAATAGTTATTTTGGGAATCATGGGCGAGCGCTCATCACGCGGCGCGTGTGAATTTTGTTTCAGAGTTATTTTGAAATTGTATTATCTTATAAGATGTTTATTGAAATTAAGTGATGTCAAAGACAATTTTGTTCACAGTTAAATACTCTTAATCAATAACATATTTATTTGGATATAGAATAATATTATTATGTTGATACAACTCTGACAAATAATTTGTAAAAAACGGTTATTGTGAGTTAATCTTAAAAGATAGACATATACTATCGCGGACATTTTTTTAGATAATTTAAAGAGGAAAAATTCTTTCATACGTATTTTTTGGGTATCTCGAACGGCTTTCGCAGCGTACGCAACGGAAGCCCTCAAAGATGAATAATTTTCCCCGTTTTTTCCACATTTTCGGCTGTTTCTTCGCTCCTATTAGTCGCAACGTGATGTTATATAAACTATTTTAATACGGTTTTATCGCGTTTATTACTTATTTATTTACACCTGACGTTTCAAACACTTTACAGCGTTCATGGTGGTACAGAAAGCCCACCCACACAGACAAATATCTCAACGGTAAATCTCACCATCATCCATGTCAGTTAGCTACCGTAGGCAAATCTTTGTTACAGAGAGCACACGGCATCTGTGACACCCACCATCTTAAGGAGGAGCTTCACCGAGTCAAGTCTGTCTTAAGAAGCAACAATCTCAGCCTCCCACACATATGTCACAGAAGTCGACCCAAGCCACACACAGTTGATCGTTTTCCTGCCATCTTACCATACATAAAGGGAGTCACGGACAAGATTGGTAACATACTTAGGCGAGCTTCAATCAAGACCTATTACAAGCCGCATAAGAAAATTAACCAATTTTTAAGACCTGTAAAATCCAATATCCCATTGCAAGATGCTGGAGTTTATAAAATTGACTGTGACTGTGGTTTATCATACATTGGGCAAACAAAGAGAAGCATTAATACTCGTATGAAAGAACATATTGCTGACATGAAAAATAGACGCTCAACCAAGTCTGCAGTCTGTGAACATGCTCTAGACAAACCCAACCACTATATGCGTTTTGATAATCCTCAAGTCCTTGCAAAGGAAAACAGATTCATTCCAAGGATGTTACGTGAAGCTATTGAAATTAAAAAACATCCTAATTTCAATAGAGAGGATGGATGGCAGGTACCGCCAGCTTGGGACCCAGTCATTAACTTAATAAAATCGCAAACTCGGAAGCAGACTGCAAGACCCTTAGATACTGTGAGCCAATACTGCGTGAATCGGAATAGTTCCCAATAAAAATTTCGGGCGGTAGTTTTGTAATCTTATGACACCAAAGACAAATGTTAACTTAGTCTGCCTGCGACCATGAACGCTGTAAAGTGTTTGAAACGTCAGGTGTAAATAAATAAGTAATAAACGCGATAAAACCGTATTAAAATAGTTTAGTTTAATGAATAACAATCGCGAAAACATAAGAAAACATTGTGATGTTATATAGCCTAAAGCCTTCCTCGATAAATGATCTATCCAACACAAAAAGAATTTTTCAATTCGAACCAGTAGTTCTTGAGATTAGCGCGTTCAAACAAACAAACAAACTCTTCAGCTTTATAATATTATATTATATATTATATAATAATATAGTATAGATAACTATCTTACCTACTTATTAATCAATTGTGCTATGTATTGGTGATTCAAATATAAACTTCGCCTCTCGACAATCATTAGCTATATCAACGTTGTTAACTAACACTGTTACAATTAGCTGCCGAACTTGACCTTTCTTACAGCCTGGCCACGGGGGGAATTCGCCACGGCGAATTTCGCCGCGATGCCACCGGCGAATAGCAAATAAGATAGTTCTCCTTAGACTGTTAGCAATGGTTTTCCGAAACCCGACAGCATAGCGCGGCGCGCGTATCTGTAGCGAATGCACTTGTCAAGCGGCAGCGAGGCGTGACCCGTATTGGATTGGTCGCTATTTAGTAGCATTTTGTATCCCGATCTCCTCCGTGCTTCGGAAGGCACGTTAAACCGTTGATTCCGGTTGTTATCGATATAAAGCAGTCGTTAGGCTGTGTTAGATGCCTTTAAGCAGCCTGAAAAAAATCTGACAGTGTTGGTCACTAACACACCTCGGGTCATGTTCCTGTTGGTCTGGTTCCTTTAAATAGAGTTACGGAGGTCAGACGGCAATCGCTCCATTGTAATAACCAGTGCCGCCAAATCTAGGACCATAACTTACTGCGTACCCTAGGCGCCTAAGCATTAGCATAGTTGCGACGAACTAGGAAAACACACGCAAGGAGGACGAAGATGATTCACGGCATGGAAGGATAAATAACCTCAAACCTAAACTCGGCCCTCGACGGTCATTAGCTGTAACAGCGTTGTTATCTAACAGTGTTACAATTAGCAGCCGAACTTGACCTCTCTTAGGGTCATGCGCGGCCGCTATGCAAATAAGATAGGTTTTCTTTGACTGTAAGAGATGCCACATCTAAGGATTTTTAACATCGCTGTTTTTCACGTGTACTTTTTTAAAATCGAAGTTACAAGGGATCTAGCCGGATCTGTATACGTAAATGGCAGTCATAAAGCCTTAGGGTTTTGGGAGGATTGATCGTCTTTGGTGACATTTTTATCTAGAGTTCCTGAGTAAAAGTTTTTTTTTAAATGGTTTTACGGCCATGGATACAAGTCTTTTGTAGCCCTTAATTTTTATATCTTTTTCAATCATTCAGTGTGGTTTAGTTTAGCCGGTAGTCAAATCTAATCAAGTAAAGTCTAGCCAGAAGAGTCAGGCTAAAAGTGCTAGAAAACTGCACTTTGCAATTTCTAGGAGCTTCTAGCTAGAAAATTAAATAAATTAATCATCACTTTTCAACATTCACGCTTGAAACTCGACTTGAAAAAATTTGACGCCAGCCTTATGTCTCCTAAAAATTATCTATCATCTGGGTTTCCCACAAAAATTAAAGATTATTATAAGTCAAATAAATATTCAATCAGCCGAATTTTGCCTAAGAGATTACAGATGTTTTTTGTTTGTGGTTTCTTTTAAAAACTATGGTATACCAATCCTCTGCAGTCAGTCTGTGTCAGCGACTCATCAACATGTCCTGTCAGCCATTATTAAGTTTTAAAACTTTTTTCATTATCATTGTTACAACAACAAAACAAAAGAAAAAGCCTTTTTTTATAAATAGTTAATTCATTTTTAAGTGAGTATTATAGGATATTTTTTCAAGTTGTTTTGCTTTGAACGCGGTATTATTTATTTTCGTTGTAAAAAAACTTTAATTACCACTTGGACTTGACATTTAAAGGTATTCATAGAGTTAGTAAAATTAATAGGGTTTGTCGCACTTATTAGGTACTAGCTGTTTCCCGCAGCTCCGCCTGCATCAAAAAGTAGCCTATGTTTGACCCCGGGGTCTTCATATATATTCATATCAAATTTCATCAAAATCTGTTCAGCGGTTTGGCCGTGAAAGCGTAACAAACAGACAGAAAGACAGACAGACTTTCGACTTTATAATATTAGTATGGATAGCCCGACCAGGAAAATAGCAGTTTTGACCATATTGCGGAAAAATATTAGAACTAATTTCTTTTACTGGCAACTAGGTATTCAAGTCATCTCAATATCATCTGCCAAAAAGAGACAAGCGTGGACGTTGTGTATTTTGTGATTATGAAATAAAAATATTTATTAAAATGGTAAAAATAAAATATAGTAATGATAAAAAAGTGATATAAAAGATGTTATCATATTTAATGCGAATGAAAACGAAGCATTGATTTCTATTTCATTTAATGACATTGTCACTTTTGTTGTTGACATACAAGATGTTGTCACCTAAAGGCGATCAGTAGCGACGCCAATGCGAAGTTTCTATTTTCCTGATCGGGCTATACGTATTTGTTTTACACCTAAATCTACTTGACACGAACATTGTAAAGTATTTGAAACGTTAAGTGTAACATAAATAAGTAACACGATAAAGCCGTATTAAATTGTTCAGTTCTAAGTAACAATCGCGAAAAATAAGACATTAATCTAAAGGTATTGCTATGGACGTAAGCAACCTTTTTCAACTAAAAGTGGATGCGATTATTCCCAGCCCGTTGCAGTTGTCTCAAATGTTTTTTCTTCGAATTGAGTATTTTTAACTTGCTTTGTTGATTTAACTTAATATAATATTCACAGTAGCAAGTTCTTCTAAATTCTTCTCTACATATTAGCCTTTAAATATAACTTTAGATGTTAGCGACGAATCTACAGGTGTTTGCATAAGAATATTTTATTTATTTAAACTTTATTGTACAAAATATACAATTGTATTTCACTATAGACGGACTTATGATGTAGAGTCTCACTAAATAGAATTCAAATATACCATACAAACTGAACAATGGTACAAGTCAATAATGTAAATAATTAATAAGTAATGATACGAAAAAAAGTTATAATAAGTTCTGAAACTTCTTTCTTGTTGATAAAATCAACACTGACCATAAGCCTCTTGAGAAAGTTAAGGTCGCCATAGAAGCTATAGAGAGGACGATGCTCGACGTCTACTCACTCACTCTACTAGATCAAATTAGACATGAGGAAATCCGTTGGAGAACAAAGGTCACAGATACAGTCCAGAGGATCTGCTCTTAGAAGAAGAACCGATGGCTTATGGCGCCCAAACTAGACCAGATGCTCCAGATGACCTGTAGAAGTTCGCAGGCTAGATGCAGACCACTTACAACCGGTCATACAGGAAATACAAGAAGGAGGCCTGTGTTCAGTCCAGCAGTGGATTGACTGCGACTTAAATGATGATAATGCAGGTAGTACACGTACTCTCTTCGTCCAAGCGTGCTTTCCTAATTGCGTCCTCAACTTACGCTTCGGAGCCTAAAATACGCTATAAGTCATGTTCCTAGATTTGGCGGCCCTGGATATTATAACGGAACGACTGCCGTCTGACTTCCGTACCCTTTTTTACAGGGAAATGATGATGAATGTACAAATCATAGCAAAATGCCGTATCGTTCGTTTCCCCGTAGCTTTTACTAAGTAACCGCGTTAGTTATGCAATTACTTAACCAGCTGAACTTGACCTCCGGCTAGGGGTCGATCGCTATGCAAATAAGATAGCCGTCTTCAGATGAAATTACGAGCGATCTCAATTGACGCATCCATTTGTAGTTTTAAACATCGAGGGTCACTGCGCGTTCTCTTTTCAAATTTTGAATTCAGATTACTGATTTTGGTGTATTGTTTTTTTTTATTTTTTTAAATGTTGTTTATTTTTAAACGAAATTGGGGTTTCTGCATTTTTTGACTACGTCAACTCGCACTCACTGACACAGATTACAGAAAATAATAATAATTCTCACAATTCAGATATCATATCACTTCAATGTTAAAAAATTTCCAACCATAAACAAACATATGCTGAAAAAAACATTTATCCGCCTTTGGGCAGTTTTAAAAAAAATACTGGAGCACTATTTTTGAAATGTATGACATATATGTCGAATGAAAATCGTTCGATATCGAACAAAACCTATTCGACTCGCCGATTTTGCGTGAGTCACACTATTCAAAAATAGAACTCCCAGTCTTATTTAAAGCCTTATTTCAGCGGAAGGTGCTTTTAAAAAGTTAAAACCGGAGCCCGGCGGGAACACCACGAGCTCCTCGGGAACCTCGGCCCTGTCCCCAGCGCTGGGTCCCCAGCACGCGGGGCACACTCCCACCACAGCGTCCTGTCCCACGCCTGCGCGACGGAGGCATAGGACGACGTTTACACAGGTAAAATTGATTTTTTAAACTAGGTTTTAAAGCAAGACTATTTTAAATGTCAGATTTTCTTTTGCAATTATCTCGGTTATTACAGTTAAGCATACTGATGGTTTCAGACACGTTAAGACCAAATCACTGTATTTTTTGGACACCAGGTTTGTACAGGGTCGATTGACCATGTAACCCACTCGACCCATTAATTCATTGGATTTCAAGACGGTATTAAATTAAAATGGTAGAGTGCCCAAAAAACAACCTAGTGTGATGTTGGGCGAGGTACGCGTAAAGTGAAAGACTCGGATGCTCGAAATAAACTCTCTTTATTTTAGAATAACTGCCTTTTGTTTTGGTAATATAATACTTTAAATCGATACCTGTAACATGATATTTTAATTTGATATACCTTTGTTTATACCTAAAGGTTTATACATACTACACTAGAATAGCTGGCAGCCCTCGACATACTTACGAATCCAACTCCAAAATAATAAAAAAATACGGTACAACACGGTACGGTAAAATATGGTACTTACCGGTTAACTCTAAAACTAAAACAAAGGTAGAAAACTTTTTTACCTTTATTAATTACTAGCGGTTTCACGCAGCTCCACCTGCATTAAAAAGTAGTCTATGTTTGACCCCGGGTCTATAACTACATTCATACTAAATTTCATCAAAATCCGTTCAGCGGTTTGGCCGTGAAAGCGTAACAGACAGACTTTCGCATTTAAAATATTAGTATGGATAAACAATCGTAGAAATCGGTAAAAACCTAGTTTTAAACCATTTCGGTCTAATACCAGAGTTTCCAACTGTTCAGAAATTAATTGCTGCCCACAATTAAAAAAAAATCTGGCACAGAAATAGCAATGACGGTGTAAATTGCGTGTCACTGTTAAGCCTCGCCATATTAAGAGACTCGCTGGCCAACACATTGCACTTCTACCTAAACTTATTTCTGTGGATGGCACCATGGGATTTGCAATCTAAAAATAGATTTTATACTTTGCGTATGCATTGTCCACGTATTGTAAGTATATGGGCTCCAGTTATGTAGAGGACATGACATATCATATGATTGATAAATTTGTACCTATTTTTACGTGGATTGTACCTATTACCTTATTATTTGTATAAAAAAATATTTAAGACATTTTGCATGACATTCATTTGTGGAGAAAAATTAAAAATATTTTTATTTATTTTTTTCTATGGTTAGTAGTAGGCGTCAACAGAAAGTAATAATAATTAAAGATTTTGATCTAATTTGTATCATCATTCATATTTTTGTCAACAGGAACAATTAGCAGAATTAGAAGCGGCGTTCGCGAAATCACATTACCCCGATATCTACTGTAGAGAAGAACTGGCGAGGACCACCAAACTCAACGAAGCGAGGATACAGGTTAGTCTTTTCTTTAGGTCCCAGCGGCCATCTGGTGGTCATTAATGGAACCACGTCAGAGGTCAAAAGGCGTTTCTGAAAAACTGTGACACCCACTTGGAATGAATTAAAATTGAATTATTTTTGAATTTTGGAATAATTAAGTTTAAACTAACGCACTGCACGTTACAAACGCCGCGGTGAGTCGTTCCGTGACCACGGTTAAAACGTCGGAATAAAGGTATTATTACTAAATTCTGCCATTTTATGTTTTAAATAAGTTTAATATAAACACCCAAAATACTTCCCTCTCAATGATTTATTTTTATTTTCGATCTGACAATTTAAACTTTCGTAATATCATCAAAGCTATTATTAACATTTTTGTTTAAAATATCAATTTTAATACAAAATAATCATATGTATGTAGGTAGGTACGTACCTATTTTTGTTAATATAGATATGTAGGTAGCACAGGTAGGTACGAGTAGGTATATTGACAAAAATTGTTGACGCGAAAGACCGAAAGACCGCCCGTCGCCAAAAGTCGGCCGCTCGACACAACGAATTGTCGAAATATCAATGATGCGCGAATTCGCGGATAAGTCGGATAATACAATTTGGAGCGAGGCCCGGGGCGATTGAATTAAAGCCATCTGTCCTTTTCGCCCGTATGAATACGAAGTACTCGGTTACTCGCGAGATAGAGATCTCAGTTTTAAAATCGGAATCCCCTGGCGCCGATATTGATTTGTCCTCAGAGCTAATGTCGCTTTCAATATTTATACGGACGACTTTTTTTTAATTTTTAATGACGGCTGATGTTGTGTTGTGGAAACTAACTGGACAATTTCTGGGCTGCCCTTTTTTTAGGAGATTTTTGAAAAGTTTCTATGGCAGGATGTGCACTTTTAGTTGGCCTTGTATCATCACACGATATTGATAAATAAATATCTAAAATAATGGACCGCGGTCGCATGCAACTGCATGAGCAAAAATGCAACTTGCACACATGAATAATGCAAAAATAATAATTATTTGCATTAGGCATATGCCGTGCGTATATTGCCTGCCATGGAATTGAAAAAATAAAGAATTGTATAGTTAATTTAATAGATCCATAATAAAAAATATCGATTTGCAATTTTTGCAAATTATAAAAATCGTTCAAAATTCATATTATGGCAAAATAGATTACGACGACTAAATCTATGGTCGATGAAGTTATAAATAAAGTGAAAAAACAAACCATTTTAGATTGTGTTGAAAAACACCCTTTATCAATTAGTATATGTCCAACGGATCACGTAATCTGTCAGCGGGTTGTATTGTATATCGTGAACCAAAATAATAGCAGACGTCAAATTTCACAGTATCAACAAACACAAAGATACACGGACAACAAAGACTTGAAATAATCACAAATTAGTTTTGTAGCATCACAAATACTGCTATTGTGAAAATTCGACTCTACGTTTCTCGTAAACACACATATTTAAAATTTATTAATTACTAATAAATTTTAAATATTTAAAAATAAAAATAATAATTTTTGCGTTAAGCATGGCTTTTCTTTGATTGCTTGTTTTTGTCAAATGTTTGCTAGTTGTGCAATAAAGAGTTTTGTATATTGTATTTTATTTGCCTGGTCTGAATTTCGTGGAAGTATAGCTGTAATACTACCAAGCCAAAGCGAATACAAAAGAAGGGGACGGCCGTACAATCTTTTCTGAAAGGTAATTTTCGGCACCATGAAACTTCATTCAGGTTCATATAAAATGAATTAGGTATCTAGAAGTAGCACTCTTGAAAGTGAAAAACTAGTATCCTAAACCGGTGTAGTAATAATTAACAGGTAACTAGGTACACTGGATTAGAATACTAGTTTTTAAAAAGTTTTTTTTAGAACTTGTATTTTTTGCCAAACTAAGTTTTTTGATAACACAAAGTGTCTTGTTCGATGACTATATCGGTAGTTATTTCTTAAATCTGTATTCAGGATAACGCTAGAAACCTGATTTTTTGTGCCAAAAAGATATAATTTGACAAAAAAGACATACATTTGCAATAAAAACCCACATGTTCACTTAAGCTTAATTTAAGTCATAAAGTAACATTTAACTTACGCGAGCAAGTGATGTTTTATTCACGAGGCCATCAGCCAAACAATTACTCTTTCAAGACCATACGACAAAGATCCACCGAGAAAATGAAAGATTCTGCGTAACGTTGTTACGAAAATACCTACCACGGTTAAAAGGCTGTAAAAAGCGCGTAGGCGATGCATACCTACACACACATATAGACTCTAGCTATAGCAATGAAGAATGTCGTGTGTGTAGGAGGCTATTAACGTTTCACGACGCTACATAAGAATGTAAACGGGAAGACGACATCGCTCCCTCCTAGAGGAAATTTCGATATAAAAATACGAGTTGCGGGGAAAGCGGGGTCGTCGGGAGGCGGTGGCCCCCGAGGCATTGCAATCCCATCAAATGGATACGTAACGAAGTTAGCCGGTACTCCCCCGCGCCCCCCGCATTGTCTCTACCCTCAAATGAATTCTACAATTGGAAATAAGAAAATGTTTTGTTGGATCCCGTGCTTTTTCAGTCTTATAGACGACCGTTTTCGCTGGATAAGTTGAACGTTACACGCTTTGTCGAATTGTTGGATCTTCGAAATTGAGTTAGTTCGATATAGATGTTTAGTACGACTTTTAAGCGTTTAGATATACGTTTCAAGAATTACGAATACGGTTTTTATATTATGTTGATGGAAATCTAAATTTGTTACATTGCTCATTTCATTTAATGTTATTGAATGCTTAAATGACATGGAACTATTTCATATAATATTCGTGTCATATAATATTATTGTTCGTGAAATACTTTATTTATTTCTTGTTATTTTAAATAGGAATTATGATATTAATTCTCATCCCTAGCAAAACTATATAACTTAAAGAAAATAACAAGTTCTAAAAGCCAATAAAATAACAAATTGGGGTAAAAACTGACTTTTTAAAACAACAGATTGACACTTTTTCATTACACGCTCGCAATTTCGGAAAAACTAAAATATCATATATTTAACCATAGAACAGTATATTCATGTCATAGTAGCAGCGTTGGGGATATAGTAAATCGAGATTTATATTCTCTAAAACCTAACTACCAAATATAAAGTTTCAACTTTATTCCATTACATTATACTAGTATTGGGCTGGATTTTTTTGAAGTTCTAAAAATAAACGTATCTTTATTTTTAGAACGATTATTCGCTTTATAGCTTCAGACATTTCTAAACACTAAAGTAACAACAGAATTAACAAATTTTCATGACAACGCTCACAATTTTGGCAAATCTAATCGTATGAAGTACATAATATATACTAGTAGGTAGTCTAGGTAGGAAGTGGATCCCTTCAAAGTCGTAAAATTTCCAGTCGCCTTTGAGTATTCGATTTATACTGACTACAAAACAAAACAGTCCAAACGGCTAAGTATTTTTCTCAAAACGTACAAAAAATGACAACGGAAATTAACAATTTTTCATGACAACGCTCACAATTTCAGCTAAACTAATAGTACATTTCGTCGCGCAGATCATCCAGCTTGTACATATATGGTAGGTAGGTAGTGTATCGGGTTATTTATATGGGGAGTGCGTGCGAGGGTGCCGCCCCCGGCCCTCCCTCTAATCAGGTCTAATCACCATATCAAACGACAGGCTCATTCCCGTTGACAACACGTAGATTAGACGTGTTTAACATTGTTTTTTAAGTGCAATTATTGCTCTTAGTCCTATTACGGACCTAATCAAAATCGGCTTTAATTGCGGGGTTATCTTTTGAGTAAATATAAAATATCACATTTGCAAAAGTTTGAATTGCATTTCGTTAAAATCGAAAAGATTAATATCAATAATAGAGCAAAATCGGCCAGATATTGATGAATGCAACCAGACTATCTGTTATCTCAGGGATGATGATATTCGCAACAACCTTTATATTTCTGCTAACTACCCAGATTTCCATAATGCCTTACATACATTTTTGGCCTTGAGCAATTACTGATTTAAATTAAACTATTTTAAAACGTTTTTTACTTTATTCCAAACACATATTACTATTTTAATGTGAAACAATCTGATAAAATAAGACATTAATTTCTGATTTTTAAGCCATATTGAAAATTTCCTTAGTGGTCATTATCCCACTTCTGAAATAACCCCTCCGTCCACTTTGATCCACCGTTCAGATCTACTAGTGAACCAACTGGTTATTACTAACCCATGACATAAAATTTCTATCTCTCTACACATTTTCAACAAAATATTCAACTGAAAATGATGTTCCAGGTGTGGTTTCAAAACCGACGCGCGAAATATCGCAAGCAAGAGAAGCAGCTTCAGAAGGCTCTGGCACCAGCCGTGCTGCCCGGCTGCAACGGCATGATGAGGAACATCCAGGGCTACCGAGGGTACCAGCCGTACCCTCATCCGAACACCATCAACCGGTATCCACAGGTAAACAAACAACTCATTATCCCAATTACAAGAATAGTTTTAAGTTATAACAATTGATTAAATAACGGTTATTGGTATGAAAGTGAACCGAAGGTTAATCCCATGACCCCAGCAGTATTGCCTCGCTGGATGGCTAGAGAATGATCACAAGTATCTTTACTAACATAGTTTATAAAGCATAGAACAGAATTAGTCTTTGTCACTTGATAAATAAGAAAGTTATTCATTCGCATGCTTCGCCATTATCTGAGGTCGAGGTATTTTCCTTCGATGATTCTCTATTTATTCGTCACGGTATGGATTTATCCATCCCTCTAACATTCTCATCTCTCTTATGTAGTCCATCCATCTCTACTTAAGTTTCCCTCTTCTGATCAAAATAACTAATTAGCCACAGTACAATACAAAGAATAGCCGCTTTCAATCGTTAATGTTGGAAATATGTTAAGGACCTACCTGCGATTGAAATGATGAATGAGAATAGAATTTCTTGAGCTCCTCCACGATTATCCCGGTTGTTATCGCTAGATGGCAGTAGTTAATTTGTGTCAAAAAGCATCGCCGGTCTCGTAAGTGACGCGGATCGGATAAAAAAAAAATCATAATTTCAAATATTAAATCATTCGTCGGTTATTAGCTGACATAACTCTAGGCTACGAAAATCTATATACTTGCATGTATATGTATGTATGTGTAGCGGTCTCATCACATCCGCTTTGCCGGCGGCCGTCGGCGACGTTTTCCAGTGGTTTTCCGCTCGCCTGAAAATATCCCCTTGATGAAATATTTATATTTCTTCAGTAGAGACGTACATTAAACAATTTGAAGAGTTTGTTTGTAAGTTTTTAACTCTTGGATTTGAGAATAAAGTATAATCTTTAGGTAAATTTTTATTATTAGGTTTTAGTTTAGATTTATTTAATTAAAAATATTTTTTGTTCAAATAAATCTGTTATAATATTAATAATATCAAAACAACATTTTTAACATAACATCATCTTTCTCTCTTTCTGTCTTTCTGTTACGCTTTCACGGCCAAACCGCTGAACGTATTTGATAAATTTGGTATGAATATAGTTGTAGACCCGAGGTCAAAAATAAACTACTTTTTGACGCAGGCGGAGCTGCAGAAAAAGCTAGTTAATAATATATTCAAACATCTTTAGCTAATACTATAAACTTAAGCTTTAGTACACTACAGGCGGGTGAAGTGAAACTCGGTAATCAATAATTATCAAATGCAAAATGAAATGACGTTTGCATTGAGAAAGGAACTTTTAACCCGGTTTCTTACTTTACTTCCTTTTACTTACTTTCCTTTCCTCTTTGGACAATAACAAATATTCATGTAACAACAAAGAACATCGAAATCGTAAGACGTTAATGACGTTCCTTTTTCAATGGGTAACAAAAAGCCAGCATATACTAATTGATTTCAATTGATTTAACATCGCCGATCTGTGCACGGAACCATTTTTAGATTTATTTACATCTTGCATTACCTATCTCCAGACTGCAGCAATACTACAATGACACAGAATAATTAAACAATGATAATTTTGCATTTTCGGCAAACTGTATTTACTAGGGGACATGACTTGCGACGATGTAAACATAAAAGATGAACAGAAGAGTCTATATTGCTCTAAACTTCAAACAACAAATAGATAATTTTATTTTAGCTTTATTTTTCGTTTTAAATATGTTTTATTTCCTTTAAAATTAAATTACATAATGTTTTTAAATTAAAATTAAAAATAAACTTACCTACCAAAATAAAACTATTATATAAAATACTAACTCTAAACAAAAAAAAAGGAAAACCTAATTTAAAAAAAAAACTTACCTTAAATAAAACAGAAGAGTTATTTTTATAATCACATTCAGTTTGGTTTCAAAACTGGATTTAAATTAAATCGTTCGACTCTATAATTATGTCGAATGAAAATTATTCGACTGATTCAAAAATAACACATAAGTCAGAAAAATGCTAAACTTGCTGATGTCTGATGAAAAATATGCAAAATATGATCCCAACCCAACACGTTTAAAAACCATAGAGCTCCACAGTTTGTCCGCTCATTACCATCCGCTAATCACTGCCCTGATTACACAGTAATGGGATTCGGCCAAATAATGCAAATGCGACAGCCGGCGACAAACCATAATGTACACATGTAAATTATTATATCGATTGTCATTCAAATCGATGTACTGAATTAGATGAATAGACAATGCGAGTAACGAAGCGATTTGAAATTGTGTAGGTGCGCACATTACAGACGTTCATTCAAAACATAAAATTACAAGATTAAGTGGGTTTAATAACTTTATACTTTCGAGGAGCTCGTTAGTCGAGCGCGACCCGCGTATCCGTAGCGAATGCGCGTGTCAAGTGTCGGCGTGACGCGACAACTATTGGATTGGTCGCCATTTAGTGGCATTTTCTATATTGAGCTCCTCCGTGCTTCGGAAGGCACGTTAAGCCTTTGGTCCCGGTTGTTGTCGATAAATAGCAGTCGTTAGGCTGTGTTAGAAGTCTTAGGGCAGCCTGAAAAATTCTGACAGTATTGGCCACTAACACACCTCGGGTCATGTTCCTGTTGGTCTGGTTTCCCTGTAAAAAGAGTTAAGGAGGTCAGGAGGCAGTCGCTCCATTGTAATAACCAGTTCCGCCAAATCTAGGAGCATGACTTACAGCGTACCCTAGCTCTCTCTAGGCTCCGAAGCATAAGCTGACGACGCAACTAGGAATTACACGCTAGGATGATGAATAACTTTATACTTTCGACGTTTCAACCGTGTTACAACGGCCATGGTTGCGGAAGTGGTGACGGTACTTGAAAAAATCAAAATAAGACGGTTCCGCTGGAAGTACAGAGCTGTAATGCTGACCCAGTCGTTCCGTGACCACGGTGTTGTAGCACGGTTAAAACGTCGGAAGTATGAAGGTATTATACGCACTTAATCCTCTAATTTTATATTTTGAATATGCAGTGCGTTAGTTCAAAAGATAGCTTTCATTTATTTCAGCGAGGTCATGTTTATCTGCTCCTCCCTGTACAATCCAAAATTAAGATTACAAAATTTGAGACAACAAACAGGGAAAGCTAAATAAAAAAGCCATTTTCGACAACCCTTCCTATTCACACTAAAGTAGTTTATACTTTACTAGCTTTTCCCCGTAACTCCGCCTGCGTCAAAAAGGAGCTTATGTTTGACCCCGGGTCTTCAACAATATTCATACCAAACTTCATCGAAATCCGTTCAGCAGTATGGCCGTGAAAGCGTAACAGACAGACAGACAGACTTTCGCATTTATAATATTAGTATGAATTAAAAGAGCAATATTTCGAGAGTATCCAAAAAAGTGTAAGTCACGACATTAATACGAGGAAAAATGCAAATAAAAGGCTTCAAATTACTAAGGCAAATAATACTTACTGCGAAATAACAACAGCATACTTATACCCCGTTATATCAATGGTTTGCAGCGGGATTTGGTTTTTGGAATTACAATAAAAAATACCAAACAGAAACTCAAACATCATTCCTTGAACAACCTGTAGATATGTTTTGGAGATGTTTTTATGCCTACTTGTTCTTTCGTTGATAGACCGACCGAGCCACAATATTTATTGTGTGATGAATGTAACTAGCTTTTGCTCGCGGATTCGATCGCGTGGTTATTATTATTATTTTGTATTTTTTAAGATAATAAATTTTATTGTATTAAAGTGATTGTATGCAGCTAGATCCTTAAGCGCCTTCCGGATAATCCCCAGTGGTTTATGGAATGATAGTATGTAAGAATTTGTAATATTTTTCGTATTAATAAATAAATTTTAAAAACAAAGACAGCTATATCGCTGTTGCACTGCACATCCATACTTCCATATTAAAATTATTATAAATGCGAAAGTCTGTCTGTCTATTTGATACGCTTTCACGGCCAAACCGCTGAACGGATTTTGATGAAATTTGCTATGAAAATAGTTAAAGACCCGGGGTCAAACATAGGCTACTTTTACACGCAGGCGGAGCTGCGGGAATCAGCTAGTCCATACTATCCATACTAATATTATAAATGCGAAAGTCTGTCTGTGTGTCTTTCTGTCTGTCTGTCTTTTAAGCTTTCACGGCCAAACCGCTGAACGGATTTTAATGAAATTTGGTATGAAAATAGTTGAAGACCCGGGGTCAAAGATAGGCTACTTTTTCACGCAGGCGGAGCTGCGGGAAACAGCTAGTATTTTATATTTGTTTTATGCTTTTCAAACCAATGCTACGCTATCAACGGTGAAAGACAACATCATCTCGTTCTAAATATAGAGAACACTTATTTAAAACACTTATTCATAAAAATAAAAAAAACGTCCAATAAGATCAACTTAACTAATTTATATTTCGTTTCGTTCTTTGACGTCAAAAATAGATAAGACAGAAAGGGACTAAGCATATTTAGTTAATGTAGGCTTAACGTACGTTCGTAAATTTTTATAAATAAGGTTATTAGACGTAGAACGCTGTGTGAGCAGTATTAGTTTTACTTAAAAGTATATAAAACTTATCTCCGATGTGCAATTGACCAAAAAATAATATCTACGAAAGAATACTGGGCTATCGAACCATAATAGACTTAAAACAATAACCTGTTATATTTAACCACATATAAAATTCTGATTAAAATGTCGGGAATCGGCGACCTCGGTTACCAAACGTAATTCAGATAAACCCGCCCATTAACTAAAGTGTTAATCTGTATAAAACGATGTGGTTAATTTCCGATTAACATAAAGCGGGAAAAATGGGAAAATTATCTGACGTCATTCATTACTGAGAGTAGCGGAACGCATTCCCAGTAAAAGTCCAATATTGGAATATTCGGGAATTCTTGAAGTATTTTCAGCAGCGGTTTTTCTTGTCATTAGAGATTGTCGATATTATGTGCCGACTAGTGGCCGATTAGTCGGCCTATTTATAAAATCATGATCGTCACATCTCTACTTATCATTCTTCTTCGTAAGACACGTTATCTATCCCGGCTGCCATCTGGTGGCCGTTGGAGACTCCACGTCCCGATATAGAAATATTCGGGAATTCTTGAAGTTTTTCAGCATCGGTTGAAATAGTTGCGTTTTCCTTATCATTCTTTCGGAAGGCACTTAGATTTTAGATTGGCTTTCGCATTCACTTCAGAAAATAGGCTAAATGCGGAAGTCAGCCTGTCCGTCTGGATGTTACGCTTTCAAGATTAAACCTCCGAGTTTAATGAAATATGGTATGAATACCCGCGGTGTCAACATAGGCAAATTTTTGACGCTAGCAGAGCCGGAGGAAACAGGTAGTTAACTTTAATTAAGTCACAATTTTTTTACATTCAATTATTTGAAATCGGTTTGTAACGCAATAATATATCTTAATAGTTAAATTTAAAGTGTAACAATCGCGAAAATATAAGAAACCATTAACCTATTTTCATTTTTCGTCACACAGCACCACGGCAGCTACGAGGAGTTGCAGAAGGACATTTTCTCCTTGTCACAGATGGGCGGGGGCTCCTACCCCATGCCTCAGGGCTTCTCCATGGGGCACAGCGCGAACATGAGCGCAGTTGGCATGAGGCAAGACACCATGGGTCAGTATTAAATAGCTGTTTCTTTTAAGGGTGTCATGCCTTCTTTATTCTAAGCACTTATCATATTATTTTGCGTGATTCCGCCACCAGATAGTTCCTGCAAAGTATTGCCGGCCGGCACCTTTTGCGTGCCTCCGCCACCGGCACCCACCTACTACTGTACTGTTAATCCAAACATTAGTTTATAACCTACTATTAGTTTGCACATGCGACACGTGTTTCGCTTCAACGCGAGGCGTCGTCAGGCGCACAAATGACGAATCACTCAAAATAACGCCTGAGTGAATTAAATATCTTCTTTATCCTAGCGTTTTCTAGGCCCAAGGTCTATTTTCTTACTTTAACGTCTCCACTACGACCGATCTGCGGCTTCACGCATTCACGCAAAATCCATACATAAAGAGTTAAAACGGAACTCTATTATACTAACACCCGTATTCTTAAACAAAACCTTAAGAACGTCCTTCACTCAAACTTATTGGAGGACGCCTTAAGGAAGTACACAAACTTTCCTTGAAAACGACATTCTCAATTGGTTGCTTGAGCAAACTCCAATGAAGAACGACACAGATTATAATAACAATCCAAAGCACAAAAAGTGAAAAATACAAAATAATAGAATTTAAAATATAAAAGTAAGTAGTTAACTAGGCAAAAAGTGGCAAAAAACTAATATATAACCACTTTCGAGGCCGCCTCAAGATACCTCTTGGCCAACCTTATATTTGACAGTCTCTATAAATCAAGGACGTCGACTAATCATAGCAATGAGGTGGAGTAAGGTTGAGTCGAGTTTGAGCAAACGTTTGAGAATATGGGGGTAAGTCTCCGCTGTCTACCTGTCTGTCACCATCATGTATCTCATAAACCGTGGTAGCAAGATAGTTAAAACTTTCACAGATAACGTATTTCTCTTGGCGATTTAACATAATAAAATAAATGTTCAGGGACTCCCGTCCAACAAACGTGATTTTATGCCGTTGTTTGCTCGATTTTCACAGAATATGGCATCATCCGTGCGTGCGTGACTTGCACTTTGCCAGATTTATTTTAATATGTTTATTATTTGAAATGGTTATGGTGTAGAAATAGAAAGGTTATTTATTATTAAAAAAATATATCCAAAGTTATCTCAAATTTAAAAAAACTATATACATAAATTTATTGAAGAACAAAATGCTCACAGATAATTCCATCTTGATTTTTTCCACTAAGGATCAATTCCACTAAGTAACGGTAGTTATTTTTTCTGACGGCTTCTTTTATGGAAATTGAAAAGATTATAACATATTAAAAGTCCACCGCCTCCGTCCTATCATAAGTTAAGAAACAAAAAGTCTGACAAGTCTTGCGTTCAGTTTCTGCTGCGCTGTGGAGGCAATTAACTTTAAAATAATGAGGGTACAGAACTGACACAGCTGTTTTATTAAAAGTATTGATGTCCTTTATACCCAAAGAGTTAATGCTCCAACCTAAACGTCCCTTTCTCAATAATTTTACCCACATTGAGCATTGAGCGTTTTATACATATAAAAATTATTTTACATACACAAATGACCAATATGCTTTTGTTCACAAATAGCTTCCAATTTGTCAAATTGATGTAGGTACACAAAGAAGTTAACCTTAAAACGCTATGTTAGCTAGTGAGTGTAGGCGAGATCTCTCTGACAAGTTTGCCTTAGTCTATTTACGAGTAGTTTGGTCTACCATCTTATGGACATTAAAGAAACCACGAAGCCAAATATCTAAGATATTTGGCTTGACGGACAAAATAATCATGAAAAATAAAACAGAGCGTTAGAGGATGAAAGGGGGTTTCGAAAAACTGACCCTGGGTATACAAGATCAATTAAAGTATAATATATAATGTAAATAAACACTTATAGATCAAAGGATATTTATTCGCCACATCGATGATATCTATTAAACTAATTTATTACCAAAATTAATGACTAACGTATAACTGATAAGCGTTAATTTGGAACGTAGCAACTTTCCGAGCTAAACCAATGTTACAGTACGGAGATTGCTAATTTGTACTGCTCAACTTAAGACGAATGGTAATTGGGATATATTATATACGCTAGTATTCGAGATATAGCTTAAGCTGATGCAGTTACTTGACTATAGATTGCTTCAGAGTTAATATTGTTCATAATGCTGTGACATTATTTTTTTAAATGTTGATATTGTACCTTAAAGCGCATTATCTTAATCTCAATATTTGCTTATATTTTCGTTCTGTTCTGGGTTAAGTAAATCCTCATAATCCGATGGGTTCTATTGGTCTCTTTGACAGCTGATAAACGAGATTTATACATAAAATCTATATACATTATCAGAAGTAACTTACCAAACAGTTGTTTCTTGTTGTGAAAGACAAATAGTTGATTTTACAAAAATAAATATGAGTTCACAGTACAAAATTAAATAATATGTAAGAGTAACTAGATCCTAAAACTTAGATGTTTTAAACAGTTCTTATTCTATAAATTAATATCTCATACATTTAATGAGCCATTCCTAAATGGAATACGGTTCGGCGAAAGCACGCGATAGGGCGTTAATGCCGCCGGCGCACATTCCGGTGTAAAAAAGTGGCGGGCATCGCACCGTAGATATTCTAATAAGAAAATTTCCAGTACATTTACTTTGGCGGCGTCCTCGCGGCGTCTTCGCAAATACCTTATTTCCTGAGACGAGATTGCATCTTGGCACAAAATATGGAGAGCAGAAAAATGGCAACATTATGAACGGGATGGGAGATGTCTAGTAAATGTGCAGTATGTAAATAAGGGTTGGTGAATAATTTTGAGATAATTATTAAATTATGCTGAGGTGATGTTGACAGAACAGTTAATTCATATAAATGTGTGATGCGAATCTTAATAATTTCTTGATTCACGGGGTTAAATCATGGTTACATTAGACGGTGTTCCCAGTATGATTATTTTGATATTATCAAGGTTCTTTTTCATGATATGTAAAGATTTTTGAAGAAAATATTAGCGTTTCCGTAACATGATTCTACTTCTATTTTCCCCTATGATTGATTGTTTGACTTCGTTGCGTATTAAGTCCTGTTGTGCGATACATTGTATTTTGGTCAATCCATACTAATATTATAAATGCGAAAGTCTGTACATCTGTTACGCTTTCACGGCCAAGCCGCTGAACGGATTTTGATGAAATTTGGTATGAATATAGTTGAAGACCCGGGGTCAAACATAGGCTACTTTTGCGGGAAACAGCTAGTAATTATTAAATTAAAATAGAATAAGGATTCAAAACAATTAACCCTTCCCACCTGCGCGGAAAATATATTTGGTTCTTAACAATGGAATTTTTATTGTTGTCTAGTTTGACGCTGGCGAAGGGTTATTTTAACTGCGCCATTCAGCTAGCACTCGCTGTTTTGTGTGCATGTGCTTAAAACTTCTTATAGTACTTGTCAATTAAAGGTGACACTTCTGCACTTTCGCTTTTTTGTAATCTTGAGAAAACGCGGGCGCGTTCGAGAACCCCCTATCTTTCCTACCCTCTTACGATACTGTATATTATGTATTATACTTTATACATATATATTGTAATATGGGGTGCCTCGCGCTATATTATTTCGCAGAGTGATTTGTTAGTGGGTTTTTAACTTGATTATGGCTTGTGAATAATTATGGCATTTTATGTTTTAAGGACCGTACAAATTGACGCGAATCCCGCGCTTCTGGCGGGACGCCCATAGAAATAAGAGTTGGTAGAAGTGCCGTAGCGTATGAAAAAGTTAACTGGCCTGCTTATGACACGACTACGTATTCTTATTTCTGTGGGCGTCCCGCCACGCGAGCAGGTTTTGCGTCAGTGTGAACGGTTCTTTACGTCTTTCATGCTTAGGAGTGATGTTTCGAAATTAATTAAGACGTTTACAGCCGTTTCTATTTTAAGCTAAAAATGATAGTGATGTTGATGCATGCACAGTATGTCCAGGGTTGGATAGGTTAATGGGTAGAGAATTTTCTTAGCAATTTTAGTGTCTAGCAATTGTTTTAGTATTGTTAAGTGCGAAACAATAGATTTATTACTTAACTAGCTGTTGCCCGCAGCTCCGCCTGCGTCAAAAAGTAGCCTATGTTTGACCCCGAGTCTTCAACTATATTTGTACCAAATTTCATCAAAATCCGTTTAGCGGTTTGGCCGTGAAAGCGTAACAGACAGAAAGACAGACATACGCGCATTTATAATATTAGTATGGATGTCTAAATACTGCAGATTTAACGACTTTTGACACTTTTGGTAAAGTCTTTGTCAAGTGTCAGTGAATGTTAACAGCCCCAGCGGCCGGGACCATCTTTCTGACTCATTATTATCAGAAGGTGATAAAACTCTGCAACGTCCTAACAAAACTGGAAACAACTAAACAAAATATGCTTCCCGTAGAAATCGAAGCCCTAATAACTGGACCACGGAGGCACCAAAATAGGTTAATTTACTGTAAAAATCTATATCAGTCCGACCTAGTATTCTCTAAGTATTATTCAATTACATGTCAGAAATGACTATATGTGTAAAACAAAATGTTATTCAGACACCTACTAGTATTGTACCACATTTTATGTAATAAAATTCATTCATTCACAATTGGTGCTCCTCCTTATCGGGCTATTAGACAAAAAAAGGTTCAGAGTGTACAGAACCACAAGTTGGAATCGTAAATCGATAATTACTCACCTTTTCATATAACTCCTTTACAGGCATGAGTGCAGAAGACGAATGGTACAACAAATCTTTATCTGCTCTTCGGATGAACAGCGGTCACCACGCGAACCTGGCCGCAGCACCCATGCTGCAGTACCAGACCTAATCGCTGCTGCACGGCGCCGACTACTCCCCGGCGCCTGCCCACGACTACGCACCTCCATAGTCAACGAGTAATGGATAACGAAACACATCAAATGCGATAATCTCAACATTTGTACTTTTTCATTGGTGCACGGTCAGGACAATTTTTGAACGTGTTAATTTGGGAGGTTTATAGGACTGGATATAATTAACATATCGTGCTGATTAGCACTTTTGACGATCAATTGTATATTAGTGTTTATGACATGGTAACCAAATCGAAACACGTTATGAATTTTGTTTTATCGCCGAAATGTAATCTACATCAAGTAAAATTAATGAATGGACTTCTAAAAACACTTGTTGAAAATCAGAAACTTTTTTTTATTTATTTATTTGGAAACGAAACTAAGTATCGTGGTATATTAATGTTTTAAAGATTTGACTGCTGTACATTATGCCACATTTTTCGTAATTGGATAAAACAGTTCCTATAGTATCGATCTACGATTTATTAAAGAATGAAAATTGATTTATGAGACTACGTATATTTTGTTTTACAGCGTCAAAAAAGCTGATACATTAATTAAACAAAGAAAATTAATAAGAAAAAAAATTGTGTCAAAAATGTATATAAAAGCGTAATTTTACATTTCCGAATTGTAACAATTGAAGTTTCTAATCACAACGCTAGATGGCGTTTGATAAATTATTATATATATATAGGTACAAATAGCATTTTATTTATAAAGTAATATTTGTTTCATATTACGGATATTGTGTAAGCTAGTCATATTGTACAGCCATTTTGAATCGACCTATTTGTAAGAGCAGTTTCATCAAACTGCATTTCTTGATTGTCGTATTGATTGATTGATTTATATTTAGAACAGACCCATTTTCACCAATTTTATGAACAATTGATTTCTTAATCGCTTTGTAAACATTAATCAGCCGTTTATACAAAATTAAGAGATTGTGATCATTAAAATGTAATTTAGCTTTATAATTTAATAAATAAAAATTAATTTATCATTAAAATGTATTTTAGATTTAGATATAAACAGACATTTAAAAAAAAATACGTTGGTGAAAATGGATCTTGTAATAATTGACACCTGCAAGATAAATTTTTAAATTATTATTTAAAATGCATGTTTCTGAATTATTTACATGAATCTGGTAGGTGTCAAGCTAAAATTAATTGGCGAAACAAACTTTGTAAATATACGTTTTGCATGATTAAAAATAATTTTCTATGGTGTTAACAGCTCAACGATAAGTAATGTTAACTATCGATTAGGGAATTAATGTTAAGAGGCCATTCCAAGTAATTAACCAAATATACCAAAGAAACATCTAGTCAATCGATTTTCCTACAATTATGCCAATATAAAAATCTCAATGTAGTGTAGTAGAAATATTAAAAATGTTAAATTACACGCTCAATCCAAATCATTATCTTAATACCAATTTATATTGATTACCGCAAAAATAACTTGACGCGAAGAAAAATAATTTTCCTATGACATAATATAAAATGATGGAGTGAGTGATTTAGATGGAGTGAGTGATCAATCAATATTATGATTTGGATTTCGTAAAATATATAAGGTGGATTTTTATTAAATGCTAATATCTTGAGGGGTGGTTTATAAAGGCTAAAGAAAAGTACTAAGAGCAAAATTTAAAAAATCAACAAGTTTGTTTTTTTTCAACTTTTCTAACAAAATTAATTTAATTATTTTAGATAACTGAAAGCGCACTAGAAAACTTATTCATTGTAATAATTTATCAAAGTTCTCTCTCCAAAAATGCGTTTGAATGGAATTTATTTGCTATTTTCCTCATTTTGTTAGTGATAGACAGAGATAAAATAAGTTTTACAACTTCTGCCGGTATTGCCAGCAAACAAGTAAAACAAAAAAGGAAAACCACTACAGGATGTCTTAATTATTAATATTCAATAAAACATAAAAATTCGTTTTTCTCGAAAACTAGCATTTAGAAATTTATGAAACCAACATAAATCTGTTTTATATGACTTGGTTATTTAGCCCTGAAAGTATTTGTATTTAATTTAAATCCACCTTATATACTAAGCCATATCAATTAAGACTGTTTCAAAATATCTCGCCGTGTGGCCATCCTGTGCATTTTATGTAAATATAAGTTAAGTAATTTGTCTAAATAATGAACATGTGTAAAATGAAATAAATTGTCTAAAATGTAAGGAGCTATATTTATTATTTTTTCAAATTCCATACTATTGGTACTTCAAAATCCCTTTAAAATTTTCAAAAGTGATTGGTCAAAATGGTCAAATCCTACTCCCAGATCTGCAATTGAAGTAAAACTTAGATTCAGTAGCGAATCTACAGCTGAATCAGAATAGGTTTAATTGGTATTTCCGGTATCTAAAAACTACCTGTAACCAAAGAACCTACTTTTAACGGAACGAATTTTCTATTTTTATTTAAAAAAGCCGCCTTTATTCTTAAACGTTTCCTCAAACTCGACTTAACCTTACTCCTACTCATTGGTGTGATTAGTCGTCACAAGCTTCCCTGACTTGAGACCATTTCTCATTGGAGGTGAGTATCGAACTGTCAAATATAACGTTGATCGAGAGGTACCTTGAGGCGTCCATGAAATTAAATGGATATAAATCGGGTTTTTCCACTTTTGTCCTATATATCTACTTACTTTATTTTATTTTTAACTTTATTCTTTTGCAATTTTCATTTTTTGTGTTTAGAATTGTTATTATAACCAGTGACGTTCCTCATTGGAGTTTGGTCACCAATATAAATATCGTTTTCAAGGAAAGTTCGAGGACTTCCTTAAGGCGTCCTCGAATGAATTTGAGTGAAGGACATCCTTCAGGTTATGTTTAAGAATACGGGGGTAAGTCTATGCCAGAAAGAATATTCAGGAGGGTAAGTAGGTACTTATTGCTCCCATGGAAAATAAACTTTTAAACTGTCATTGATGACAAAAATAAATAGAAGAAAAAATCAATTCTTTAGAATTCTGTTAAATACATCAAAAGATTTCTCAACCTTTCAGATCCCGGTGTGTGGTGCGTATACTATAAAAAAAAACTGGAAGTGACCAAGTGGTGTTAGAACCCTTTAGCTTAGAATTGCAAGTCTCTCAACCCTGCACATCCCGGTGTTGTATCCTTTAGAAAAATCTTAAGGTTAACAAAATGACAAGTCGTTTTTACCACCCGCCGGAGCTGGGAAGGCTTCGTTTTGCCGACGTGGACGACGCTGTGGACATCATGTCGCTCATCAACCCGTCTATGGCTAAAACCTTCCGCATTGAAGTTATATCTGATATCTTGTATCATTTGTAAGTATCGTTTTGATAATAAATGTATGAGGACAATTTACATGGATTGATCTAACAGACGAAGTGAAGAAGTAGTAAGCTATACCAGATACCAAATTTCATCAAAATTTGTTCAGCATTTTAGTCATAAATAAAGACAGAATATATTTGTTTATCAGGTGGACATAATGGTTAAAGCTATTATCAACCTTTGGTTTTTTTTAGCATATTACTACGGAAGAATAGATATGGTATTGTTAAAGTCCTGATAAGAAATCGAACTAATAATTATCAAAGCCTCCAAATGGCTTTTTTCTTATTTTAAATCAAATTTTCTGTTTCGCATTTGCTTGACTGGTAGAAAATGCTTCTGGAATTAAGAGCGCTAATTGTTAAATGTTTACTTGTGGTACAGTGAATCCATACTAATACAAATGCGAAAGTATCTATGTCTGTCTGTCTTTCTGTTTGTCTGTCTGTCTATTACGCTTTCATGGCCAAACTGCTGAACAGATTTTGATGAAATTTGGTATGAATATAGTTGTAGACCAGGGGTCAAACATAGGCTACTTTATAACGCAGGCGGAGCTGCGGGAAAAAAAGGTAGTTGTTAATAAATAAATAACGCTACAAATATATTTAAACAATTATTAAGTTTAACTTTCTACTACTATTAAGTTATTAAATTTGATTGCAGAAATAACTGTGTATTATCAGTATGTCAATTGGACGTCGATGACAGAATTGTAGGCTTTCTGGCCATCAAGGACTATCCGATAATACCGTCGGTGCACCCTTGCGCATGGGAAGGGTTTATTTGGACGAAATACAAGTAATGATTTCTTATGTTTTCGCGATTGTTATTCATTAAATTAAACTATAGACAGGCAGTCTGCCTGCGACCATGAACGCTGTAAAGTGTTTGAAACGTCAGGTGTAAATAAATAAGTAATAAACGCAATAAAACCGTATTAAAATAGTTTAATTTAATGAAATACAAGTAATTTGTTTAAATCTACCATTTATTTAAACTCGTCAGAAAAAAATGTGTCTACGATTTGATATTTAAGACCTATGAGAAAACCAAAAAATTTGATTCCCATATGTAGAATAATGTGTTGTTTCCAGTTTGATTAGGACATAATTGTTGGTTTATTTCACTAATTCACGAGAATTTTCAATTGTTTTTCGAGCTTATTTAGAGTAAAATGTCTCTCTCTTTTAAAGCCCTATTAGTAAAAATGCAGGCTTCTCCATATTGCGGAAATATATTGGAAATAATTTCTTTTACTGGCAACCGAGCATTCGTGTAACATTCCGTCATCTCAACGTCATTTGACAAAAAGAGACAGGAGTTGACGTTATGTTGTTGTTATAATGGCAAAAATAATTCATAGTATAGAGAAAAAAGTGATATGAGTATATTTTACGCGAATAAAAATGAAGGATGGTTTTCCCTAGTGACTATAACATGGGAGCCTTCAAAAAGGGCGTGATAAAATTCCTTCAGGGTCGGCAACGAGCTCGTGATATCTCCGGTGTTGCAGGTATTCATAGGCTACGGTAACCACTTACCATCAGGTGGGCCGTATGCGTGTTTGCCTACTTAGTTGTATAAAAAAAGGATCGATTTCGATTTATTTAAATGACATTGTCAATTTTGTTCTTGACATGACACATACATGACATAGAACATGTTGCCACATAAAGTCGATCGGTAGCGACGCCAATGCAGGTCAGGTATTTTCCTGGTCGGGCTATACATTAAAAATTAATTAAAGAGAAAGAGACCGAACATAGTTTTAGTTAAAATGAGCCTAATAAACGTGTGTTAATTACTTTTATGTATAAGACAGTCTTCAATCCGCGTAGCGTATCGTAGACGCGTAGCAGTTGACAAGCTTGTAGCGTTTCGTAGACGCGTAGCACTTGACTGGGTCGTAGCTCTTCGTAGCTGCGTAGCATTTCGTAAATAATGACGAAAATACAAACGCTACGATAACCCCGACGTCTAAAAGTTTCGCTCTTAATTTTATTTATTACTTTAATATAACCCTTTCTGTGCATTGGGTTCATATATAAGAATACAATATACTAACTGAAAACACCGCTTAGTATTGTTCCATATTAACAAGGGAATATTTTTTTAATGATGGAAAGAGAATCAGTATACAATGGAGTGGAAAGGTTTTAGAAAGCATCGAATATATATATTTTTAAGTCAGGGGTGTTATTTCCAAGCATCTGTCCGATTGGATACATAGCACACGGTTACGCGAGCCCGACTTACCCGAGCTGCTACTGAGTACCTCATCCTTTCCCCAAACCCAACCACATCTCACCCTTCCTTAGCTTAAGAATAACTGCGCTCGCCAACCCGCCTGCCAAGCGTGGCGAGTATGGCAACAACCCTCAATTAATGGGGAGCAGTGCAGCAGTGGACTGACTGCGGCTGAAACGACGACGAACGACGAATATATATTTAGAAAGCCAGAATATGATCAGACCTGAAGAAGGAAGTATGAAAGCCGTGAATGCAGATGGCTTCCAAGGCCCTGGCCCTGGCCGTGTCGCTTTTAAAACGGGTACTTCTGGAAACCCTTTGAGGAAGCTATCGTTCAGCAGTGCATTGCTGTAAGCTAAAATGATGATGAAATGAATGATAAAAATCGAGTCGCTTCTTTAGAGAAGGAATGCTATAGGAATTATATGGATACTGTGGAATCCTCAATAGAGAACAATCCTAAAACTTTTTGGTCCTATGTAAAGTCTCGGACGAATGCTAATTGCGTTCCTACCTCTATGAAGTACAATGACACTCTAGTTAACACAGGTGAAAGCATATGTAATGCTTTTGCATCTTATTTTCAAACCGTTTTCTTAGACTCTGGTGTAGCACATGATCCTGTTAATTTAAATGACACAAATACGCCAATTAGTTCGGTATCTGATATTTCTTCTATTGAGGTCTCGAGAGAACGCGTTGAGGAACTGCTTTCTCAATTGGACAAATCCAAATCTGCAGGTCCTGATGACTTGCCAGCTCATTTCTTGATATCATGTTCTAAAACACTGTCATTACCTGTCTCCATATTATTTCAGCGTTCTTTTTCGGAGGGACTGGTACCTACAATATGGAAGTCTGCTTTTATATCACCAATTCATAAGAAAGGGCCCAAATCAGACATAAAAAATTTTAGACCCATATCGAAATTGAGTATCCTAGTTAAAATTTTAGAGAAAATAGCATATGAACAGGTATACGCTGCTATTAAAAATTCTTTGAATGAGTTCCAACATGGTTTTTTATGTGGGCGTTCCACGGTTACTAATTTGATTCTTCTCAATGACTTTGTAACTGAGGCTATGGACAGTGGCAATCAGGTAGACGTAATTTACACAGATTATAGCAAGGCATTTGACCGAATAGAACACAATATACTTTTAATTAAGCTGCAGCTTGTTGGCATTAGGGGAGATCTTCTCAGATGGTCTTCTTCATATATTTCTAACCGATCACAGGCCGTTGTTGTTAATAATTATATGTCTAGTTGGGTACCGGTTCCCAGTGGAGTGCCACAGGGTTCATTGTTGGGCCCACTTCTCTTTACAATATTTATTAACGACATCGGCGACTGTTTGCGTTTCTCTCGTTTATTATGTTTCGCGGATGATATGAAGATTTTTTCGGTTGTATCAAGTGATGATGATGTGGCCTTGATCCAATCGGATCTTCGTCGCCTTGATGACTACTGTCAGATTAATAAATTAGATTTAAATCCAGCTAAATGTGTTGTAGTGACATTTACTCGCAAAACTAATTTAATAGAATCACGGTACGAACTGAAGGGGCAGGATATTCGTAGGTCTGAGTGTGTTAGGGACCTGGGAGTGATGCATGATTCAGGATTGGTATTTGATACTCATATTGAAACTATTGTAAAAAAAGCTACTCAAGCTCTCGGTTTCGTTATGCGTAACAGTGTCTCCTTTAAAAATATCAAAACTTTGAAAATATTGTATTACACACTTGTACGTTCTAGATTGGAATACGCCTCACAAATTTGGAATCCAAGATATCAAATTTACATATCACGCTTAGAAAATATTCAAAAAAAATTTATACGGTTTCTTACCTTTCGCTTGCATGACTATTACAGCTCTGAGATTTATGAGGATCTATGCAAGAACTATTGTATGTTAACTCTAATCAAACGAAGGGAAATTGCCGTTATCACTTTCTTTGTGAAACTGGTCTCGGGTCTCATAGATTGCCCTGAGTTGTTGGGTAAATTATTTTTTCACATACCCGTAATAAATCTCAGAAACAATCCTATTGTTTCCATATCTGGCGTTTCTACAAACTACAGACAGAATTCTTACCTATGGCGAGCAAGTGACAAACTCAACAAATTGACTAAAAAGTTAGATATTGATATATTTGCAGATAGCGTTAATATAATCAAGGGTAAATTGATGGGTCAATTCTTTAATTAAGCTTTGTTTTGACGTAATAAAACCTAGTTCGGCACAATTACTTACTTACTTACTTTCTTGCTAGTTTCATTATTACAATTACTTTTTGAGTTCAAACTCACTCATTTTTTGTCTTGCCTTGATAGTGTTGTGTACATGACTTTTTATAAAACATATTGTTTCTATTTGTGAAAACCTTTAAGTGGCTTCATGTTTCTTAATATTAATTCTAATATGTTTCTTGTATTTAAGTCCTGGCTTTCCAAATAAATAAATAAATAAATAAATAAATAAATGAAATATTTTTTTTGAAGGTTAAAGTTTAAATACTGAAACCCGACTACTAAAGAATTTCTTATGAGGTAATCATTGACGGCGTTAGTAGTAGGTTAGTCGAAGAGAATATATTGAAAAAGACAAATTTTACATTGAAAGTTGTTTACATATTCATTATGAGAATTTTCATCTATTTCATTTGACACCACATACATAGAAATACACTTTATTGTGCCAATCACAAAATTAAAATTAAAAGATATACATTAAGAAAATTTAGTACAAAGGCGGATTTATCGCTATCGCAATTTCTTTTAGGGTAGATAGGATAAAAAGTAAAAACAAAGAAAAGGCGGTACAGTAATAAAATACTCAAACTATCATACTTACATAACAGTCAATAAATAAACCTACAATAAATTAATACATACTTTACCTAAAAAGAATATATACATATCATATACCTACACACAACATGCAATAATAAAAATAGAAGAAGAGAAAAAAGTGACTAACGATGAGCAAGATCACATATTCCATATGATAGATAGCGCACAAAAAAATATACTTCGGTATTTTCAAAATAACTTACAACCCGTGAAATATCCTAACATTTATGGATCCGTTGTCACCCGGACAAATCTATTGATACCTCGTGTATTGAAATAGGTTTAGTAATTTAGGCATTAGAGTGAAACATACGTAAATACACACATACATAGACTGCCAAACTCATAACCCTTCCTTTTGACTTTGCCCTAGTCAGGTTAAAATAAAAAAAAAGTTTATTTTTTTATAAACATTAAACAGTAATTGTAATTTCACAGAGCCATAGAGCTAAACGCAAGAAACACTCTATGGATCCACCTTCTCTGCTTCAACCAGGCGTACGGCCGCGAGGTGGTGGACAGCTTGCTCAAGTCAGTCTTCATGCACGACCCTTATGTGCAGTACATCGCCATGGTCAAGTCTCTGATCGCGTATCCCTGTAAATAGTTATCCGTACTAATATTATAAATGCGAAAGTCTGTCTGTATTTCTATCTGTCTGTCTGTTACGCTTTCACACACATGGCAAAATACTTTCTTTTCCTTTTCTATAATTTAAATGTTTTATTTATGTACAACTAGCTGTTTCCCACAGCTCCGCCTGCATCAAAAAGTAGCCTATGTTTGACCCCGGGTCTTCAACTAATTTATATTCACTCCAAATTTCATGAAAATCCGTTCAGCGGTTTGGCCGTGACAGCGTAACAGACAGACAGACAGAGTTTCACATTTATAATATTAGTATGGATGAATATGGATAGTATAGTATGGGGAGTATGGATAGAGTTTCTAACAGTAATGCAACTGGGTAATAAACTTACTCAAGCTCAGGGACCTGAAGTGGATCTTCCCCTCCGTAACGTATTTCTGAACAGGGGTGGTCCGTTCCGTGGTCTCTTAATTCCATCCAAATGCGAGTAAGCGTGATGGCGTAATACGCTATCTAAGGTGACATTCGCATGCACTCACATTTGGGCGGCAACAGGAGACCGTTGTAAGCCACCAGTGTTGATAATTTTCAGTGTTGATCCCCGGTCAGTCTCGCTGTGAAGGGGCGTTCCGTCGCGTGCAAGCTATGGAGCGCGGCGTGCCCGGCGACCAGCTGCCGGCGCTGTGCATAGCTGACAGGGTCGAGGTCAGCCCACGATTGCGAGTTAGGAGAGCTGTGTTAGTACAAAGGCGATATTATTTATTTGGAAAGCCAGGGCGTAAATATAATAAACATATTAGAACTAATAATACAATACAAAATATCTTTATTGCCCACATACAAATAATTTAACATTTACAAAGACTTCAACATAATATGAGCAAAGGCGGACTTATTGCTAGGCAATCTCTTCCAGTCAACCCGTACGAGGTGAAAGAGAAACAGTTAAGTTAGGATGAGTAACAGATATAGTTGAAAATTATAAACATACACAAATATTGCATATAAAATAAACATACATAAATAACTTACATAATGTAACATTCATACGTACTGTATGAATATCTAAGCGAAAATAACAGCAGTATCAAGTCAATAATAAGAAACATGAAGCCACTTATAGGTTTTTACAAATAGTATGTGGAAAATATTACAGTTTATTTATTTATTTATTAAGGCAACACAACAGACACTAAGTACAAATTATACATAGTTTTTAAATAGTTACAACCGAACCAACTTAGCATCCTATACGTGTATGCACAAGTACTTAAGCGAAGACAATATAAACCAAGAATACTACCTACATAATTAAATAATCTATTAAACATTTTACCAAGTTTTGATTATACTTTACAAGATAAAGTACGTTAATTGTGTATCACTAAAACAAAAAGTAAAGTACCTACCCAAACTATATACTAGATGTAGTGCCAAGGATGTCGTGAATACTTTTTTTGTACTGATTAAGTCGGTTATTAAAGATGTCAATTTCATTGCCAACAGAGATCTCATCATATTTCCGACACATTCTCGCTAAAGGATTCGAAAATGAGACATTATTTTTGTAAACAGGAAGAACAAAGGTAGGCAGTGCGCGACGTGGATTATATTTTATATTAATACTGATCTGAGAGAGCAGAGCAGGCGAATCTATAATGGAATGAATCAGTTTAAATAATGTAATTAGATCAAGTTTGTCACGGCGAGCAGCAAGTTCAGAAATATTGAAGTTTTTAAGTTTGTCTTGATATGATGTACGATTACGGCCCGGTTTAAATCTATAACAAAGTAGACGAAGAAATTTTTTTTGGACATTCTCAATATGTTCCGTGTGGTTTGCATAAAAGGGAGACCAAACAACAGATCCATATTCCAAGGTACTTCTGATAAGAGAATCATATAAAATAATCAGGCTCTTGACGTTCTTGAATTTTTTTGTGATCCTACCTAGAAAACCCAGATTTTTCAAGGATTTTCTTACTATATGATCATAGTGTCCTTTAAATGTCAATCTATCGTCAAAAAAGATCCCGAGGTCCTTAACCATATTCTTGCGATCAAGTGTTCTTCCCTCAAGTTGGTAAGGGAAATTAATTTTATTATGTTTATTGGTGAAAGAAATTACACAACATTTTTCTATGTTCAAGACCATTTTGTTGACCCGACACCACTCCCCAATTTCATCAAGATCAGCCTGAAGACGCTCACAGTCATGGACGCCACTGATGTTATGAAAGATTTTAAGATCATCAGCATACAGCAAGCATTGACACGAGAGTCCATCGACCAAATCATTGATGAAGACCAGGAAGAACAATGGACCCAAGTGGGAGCCTTGAGGGACACCTGACGTGACTATAATAGGGCTTGATACGTATCCCTTGAGGGCCACAAGTTGACTTCGGTTGGCAAGATAGGACTTGACCCATCTTAGCACTGATCCGTGTATACCAAACTTCGCAATCTTCTGGCACAGCCTGTTATGGTCGACCTTATCAAACGCCTTACTGAAATCCGTATATATACTATCCACCTGTCCCCCCTTGTCAAAAACTTCACAGAGATATTGTTTGTATTCTAACAAATTGCTGATAGTAGACTTGTGTCTGACAAAGCCGTGTTGTTTTTGGGACAGTAAAGGTTTGACTTGATGGTAGATGGTATAGTTTATCAGCTATAGTATGTGAGTAGCTTGGTAGCCGAGTGCGGTGCGCTTATCAGTAGCGAATGCGCATGCGCGTATCAGCGACGGCGAAGTGCGACCCGTATTGGTTTGGTTAATGGCATTTTCTATCTCGAGATCCTCTGTGCTTCGGAGGCACGTTAAGACGTTGGTCCCATCTGTTATTGATTGATGTCAGTCGTTAGGCTATATCAGATTTTTGAGCAGTCTAAAAAATCTGACAGTATTGGCCACTAAGACACCTCGGATCATGTTACTGTTGGACTGGTTTCTCTGTAAAAAGGGTTACGGAGCTCAAACGGCAGTCACTCCATTGTAATAACCAGTGATGCCAAATCAAAGATCATGGCTTATAGCGTACTCTAACTCTAGACTGTGAAGCGTAAGCTAAAGACGCATCTGAAAACACGCTTGGACTAAGAATATGTATGTGGAATATGGCTACCAAAGCGAGATAGTGTCAGATTTCGTTGCGAGCATGGCCTCTTATTTTGACAACTCCTAGTTTATCCAAATAAACCTACACTACGTACAAGGTTACATTATCAATTGAGCCTTCTTATTCTGAGTCAAAGACATTCGGGAGCCGCCTCACTGTACCTGACGTAAACTTATTGGTATTGAAATTGATTAATTTTTGACTTCAGAGAGGAAGACAACGATGACATAGTGCCAATAATTGAGCACCAGTCGCCGCGCCTGCGCGAGATCTACGGAGACTTCTACGTCAGCGAGCTGATCTCACGACATCCAGAGTCCGAGAGAGTATTGCTGGTTTGCGAGGTACACCTTTCTTTGCAGCTCATTTTTTCCATAGTTGGTCGTAAGCTAAAGAAGACATTCTCTCCGGTCTTATGTAAAACTCCTCTAAATCTTTCTTCGTCCAAGCGTGCTCTCCTAGTGACGTCTTCAACTTACGCTTCGGAGCCTTGCGCACGCTGTAAGTCATGGTCCTAGACAGGGAAACCAGACCAACAGGAACATGACCCGACGTGAAGGTGAAGTTATTATACACATTTACTTTACTACATTAACCGAAAATTAAATGAACGTGCCTTTTTCATCAGCATAAAGAGGTGGCTGTCGGAGTGATGTGCATCAATACTCAGATCAATTTCGAGGCTCTCGAGGAAAACTTCGAGCTATCGCCTTTCGGTGGACTGCGCCATCTTGAACCAGGATCCCACAGCCAGTCCAACCCAGACGACGGTAACATCAGGTGATCACTTTTATTTATTTATTTTTAACTAGCTTTTTCCCACAGCTCTGCCTGCATCATAAAGTGGCCTATGTTTGACCCCGGGTCTTCAACTATATTCATACGAAATTACATCAAAATTCGTTTAGCAGTTTGGCCGTGAAAGCGTAACAGACAGACAGACAGACATACTTTCGCATTTATAATATTAGTATGGATTAGCTATTTCCCGCAGTTCCGCGTATGTTAAAAAGCAGCTTATGTTTGACCGCGGTCTTTAACTATATTCATACTAAATTTCATCAAAATTCGTTCAGCGGTTCGGCCGTGAAAGCGTAACAGACAGACAGACGGACAGATAGACTTTCGCATTTATAATACAATACAATATAACTTTATTGACCACATCCGGGAAAACACAAAATTGAAATTATAACATTGTTTACAATATGGAGCAAAGGCTATTGCTAAACAATCTCTTCCAGCCAACCTTTGTGTAGGAAGAGAACATGATATAAGGGTGGGCCCAGTAGAATTAAAAAATAAAAATAATGTCTACTGTATGAACACAGACATAGACACTTATTATTTGGAAACATGGGACAGTCACTAATAAGAATTACATACAAAATATACAATACTTATTCTACACACCTTGAAGGGACAGATAGGGCTCCTTAACCTGGCTTTATAATATTAGAATGGATAGTATGGATATAGTATCCATACTATAATATTATAAATGCGTCTGTCTGTCTGTTTGTCTGTTACGCTTTCACGGCCAAACCGTTGAAGGGATTTTGATGAAATACTATATACTTTAATAATATTATAAATGCGAAAGTCTGCCTGTCTATTACGCTTTCACGGCCAAACCGCTGAACGGATTTTGATGAAATTTGGTATGAATATAGTTGAAGACCCGGGGTCAAACATAGGCTACTTTTTGATGCAGGAGAAGCTGCGGGAAACAGCTAGTATAGTATTAGTATATATATAATATACTTAGTATGGATATGGAAGTATGGATTTAATTATTCTTTTCAATTACCTAAAATGGTACAATGAGTGTAATTAATGCTAAAGCATTCTCTACCAGTCAACGTTTAGGATAAACAGAAACCATATCAGTTTTTAAAGCTGGTTTCAGGTTAAATATTTGATCAGCATATTCGATTGCAAATAACGCTAGATTGCAGTCGCGTTTCATCCCCACGCAGTCCCTGTGTCCTATGTCAAACTGCCTCCGTGGTCCAGTGGTTAAGGCCTCAGACCCTAAGGTCATGAGTTCGATTCCCACGGGAAGATTTATTTATTTATTTATTTGATACAAACACTGACAGCACTTACAGTTTCCCAATGCGTGCTGTGAGTTAGGACAGGACAAATTACACAGGTTTATGAGACTCATACATTATACACGAATGAACAAAGGATTTCAGCTTATCATAAAATATATCTACGTTTGGCAAATGAGCAATCAAGGTGCCAAAGAGTACCATGGCCTGGTTAGTGGGCACGTACCGCGCGTAAGATGTTTAGTTTAGATGCAGAAGCATTATTCAGCTGCTACATGGTGCCTTTAACGACCACCAGAAGCACGGTGATTCAAGCTTGCAATGTCTTAACCAAACTTTCGTCGGGGTCGTTATAGGAACCATGTCAGAGGCAGAATGGCGGTTCCGAAAAACGTTGAACACGCTCAGTCACTTTGATACCAGTCAGAACAGATGCTGCAGCATCAAGCAGTCTGGGGAAAACTCAACTTCTCAGGAACTTACAGCAAATCTATATAGCGTATTTGGCATAATGAGATGAGCTTAACAATAACATTAGTAATAAGTTTTGGTTTTTTTTTTCTCAATCATGTACTAACACAATTTGGATCAAGATATCTTAAATAAAGACAATTGATTATTATTATTATTATTACTTGGTTTTCTTTGTATACGTTGAAGTTTTTCACTAACACGATCTAACTAAATTGTTATTTTCTAGCGTATCAGCAAGCATTTCGCCATCGGAAATATTTCTAGTGAACAAGCTCGAGTCCACGACCAAAATGAAGGATGCCAAGTCCAGAGTAAGTGTAAAGTTTTATTATTCACAATTTTTTTCCGATTTCACCACTTCAACTTGGAATAATGATGTTCATAATAATAAACCCGGTAGCGTATTTACAATACCGCACAGACGCCCGTCTGTGCTGTGTCATCTTGCGGACGGCTTAAAGAGGTAAAGTGTGTCCGAAACCAGCTGCAACACAGAGCGTCTGTAGTGCAGCCGCTTTTGTTTCATTATAGGCGGATGAAAAAAAAAATGAAAAGGCGACTACAACACAGACACTCAATAAATACATCAATACAATACAATACAAATACTCTTACCCGTAATAACCCAATTAAAAAAATTACGTTAGATAATTTTTCAACTAACTTTCCAAAATCAAAAAGGTTTTATTTATATTTGTTTTTTTTTTATTTGGCAACACATAACTCCTTTCTGAATAAAAATAAAACTATATTTGATGAATAATGAAATGATAGGGTCCCATTGAAATTTTATTCATATCGGTACATACACTGCTAAAAATATAACCCTTCAGGTAAAAATGATTTTTATTTTTAAAAGAAGGCAAACACATTTCAATGTTTTTGATCATTCATGTCTTTTCAAGACCCATACTCGAGTTTAAAATAGTTTCTTAAGGGCAATCGACGTCATATACCCTCTTGTCTACCCTAAAATATTCTTCTTGCCTTTGTTCGAAATTGAGTATTGTAACTCGACTCATATTCAAGTAAGTAGTCCTTTTTATTAAACTGATATTTAGACACGCACCTACCTGTCGCTAGATCAAGTACAAACTAAAATCAAAATTAGGTAATTCATTATTATCCGCGAAGCTGCTTAATTGTGCAACGTTTCTTTACCGTTCGGTACCGGCGTTTATTAATAGTTACAGATACATTAGTTAGCAAATAGGTAATGAACTGCTCTGTATTGCAGCCGCCATTGTAAAAACAATTCATTATATCATTCGAAATGTGTTCGAATCCGATCACAACGCAGACAGTTTCCCAATGTCTGTGGTGTAGTCGCGTTTGTATTTATTTACGTATACGGGCATACACGGACCCGGCTGCACTACAGAGCAGCGCTTGTCTGTGTTGTAATCGGGTTTGTATTTACGCAACCCAAAGCTGCCAGATTGCGTAAAGCAGCAACTTCGATATTGAAGAATTTTATAGTATACGTTGCTGCCACATTTTCATACAAACGTCTAAAATGCTCTAGTCTTAACAAAAAATTGTATCCATGCTAATATTATACGTAATTGCGAAAGCCTGTCTGTCTATTACCAAACAGTTTAACGGATTTTGATGAAATTTGGTATTAATATAGTTGTAGACCCAGGGTCCCACATAGACTACTTTTTGACGTAGGCGGAGCTGCGGGAAACAGCTAGTTCTCTATAAGCTGTATTAAATTTATGCAAAAGCGCTGCACGCAACCATTGTCTACTTACATATTAATAGCTCAGTTGTTCGGACACAACGCGATTATCAAGATTTTAAAAATGAGTATTTTTCATTTCTTTTATGAAGCGTTTCCTCATAATAAAAACTAGGACTCTTTATGTTGTAGATAAAGCTAAAGATGTAATAACTAATTAATAAACAAACTCACTTTCCTTCTATAACATCAATTAGATTAGGATGTATCTAAACAAAAATAAATGCAAATCGAATTTTCTACAAGGTGACTTGGATATCAGAAGATGATTATTTGACCGGAGGCACGGAGACAGGACCCACGGGTCTACGAGCCCAAATGTACGCCAGCAGTCAGCTGGACATCCTCAATCTCTTGGAAGACGAGGAAGAAGAACTGGAATTTGACATCGTGAACATTGACACCGATCTGCTAAGGGTGCCAGAAGTGCTTAGCTATAAAAATATGGAAGGGTTAGTTGAATACTCGATATAAAGTGAAATTATGCGGTAGGAATCGCATCTCCAGCATATGCGGTTTTCTAGATGTGTTCTTCTTCTCTATCTTGATCTGAATCTTGGATACCAAGGGTAGGTAGTGTTTCACATAGTCAAACCGATAGGTATGTCAGTATATATCACAATTTGAACACTTTTTTTTTTATTGAGAAGTCAAACCGGGCTCTTGCCGCAATGAAAATTAAATCAGAAGGCATGAGGTTTACCCATATTTAATTTTATTTTCAGAGTAGCTGATAGCATCACAAAGAAAATAGACGCTACAACTAAAAAATCAAAAGCTCAAGAGGACGAAGAGAAGTCTGCCAAAAATAACAAAAATAAAAAGAATTGTAAGTTGTCTTTCGCCCACCTGTACTTATCAACTAACTGGCTGATTATCTAACGCCTTAAACTGGATATCAGCGATCTAAGGGGCGACGGCAATTGCGATGCGATCGAACGATACGAACGATACATTCTTATTGAAGTGAACTAGATGGCAGCGGCGCGCCCGGCCCTCATTCGCCGTCGCCCCGCATATCGCTTACATCTAGTTGGAGCCCTAATGGCAGTAACGCACCGGCACACGCTGCTCTGGACACCCACCACCGACCAGATGTCAGATGACAGAACACAGGCAAGCGCTGGATGCAGAGCGCTTCCAACCGATCATTTTGAAATCCTTGAGGGAAGTACAAATGTTCTCGTACTGGACTGACTGCAGCTGAAATGATAATAATGAGGATATGTTTGGCTAATGTGTCGTTTATTGTTGTCTTGTTTACACATTCTTTTGACTTTTTTTAAGGTACCTCAAAAGGTAAAAGAGGAATTCTCATAGATCACTCATGTCGCAATTTTTCATTTCAGCCTCAGTGCCGACATTTTCATATAATGCGATGAACAAGCCACCAGAACCTAATCGGTACTCGGGCCCTCCGAATGCCTTCCTATTGGAACTGTTTGCTATGCACCCCGATTATGATGAGAGGTTTGTGAACAATTACATCCTAAAAATCTAAATAAGATTACATCTATGAAGCAAGATCTTCTGAACTATACCACTATATTTACTGGCAATAATATTAGTCAATAGGTGGGTAGTGCAATAAAGTCAATAAAGCATACCCGTCAGTAAAAGTGGGAACTAGTCTTTGCTCAACAGGCGTGGCGTTGCATAGGTCTTAGTGAGTAATAGTCAAATAAAGATTTTCTATTCTATACGTCATTGCTAAAAAATATGATTTCTTTGCGTGTTATGCCCTCTTCTGTGTCCATATGTCTATGTCCTATGTTAGTTTGGTTGACTGGAAGAGATCCCTATTTGGGATAAGTCCGCCTTTTGTTGTAACCTGTATTGTGATACTATGTTCTTTGTGTACAATAAAGATTTTACATACATACATTATAATTTCTTTCTTTGTGGAATTGCCGTTTCCTATTATTTTAGATATGGATTCGACATATTAGAAGCAGCATACGAGCTATTTCCCAACCGAGACTATTGCATACTATGTCTGCCGTCCAACCATCCTTCGTTCCCGCTGCTTGATCACTTCACGGTAAACAAAACGTTTTTATTATATTTATTTATAGAACTCTATCAGGCATATCGTTGTGGTTAACACACTAGTCAATAGGTGTTGGTTTATGGTTTGATTCCCAAGTTGGAAAGTAGCCTATTTCAAATTGTATTGATTTTGGCCTCTGACGTGGTTCTTTTAACTGCCAGACAATTGACTTATCTTACGTAAAACTTATTGTATTTTGTTTAAAATACGAAAGTATAAGATTGACGAAATAAAATTAATTGTATGGATTGAAAACATCTCCAAAATCTTACTTGATATTATAAATGCAAAAGACTCTCCGTACATCTGTTACGCTTTCATGGCCAAACCACTGAACGGATTTTGAGGATATTTGGTATGTATAGTTTGTGAATATTATCTTCTCATGTGAATCAAACCCATGATGACTTTACAAAGTTCTTTACCATAAGTTTTCGTTTGTCGTGAATTTGTAATTGTTTTCAGTTGGTGACCCCTTACGGCAACAGAATGCGGTTCATCAACGAGACCCTCTACGTCGCGCACGTCAACTCCGTTAGGGGGTAAATAAATATTTACAACCGACAACAATGTCAGTAGTCAACATTATAATATCAGAATATTTCAGAACGTTCAGTTCAACGACTACGATTTAACAAAAATTGCGGCCGTTAGCACTTACTTGTCATAACTTTGCCGAGTACTCTGGTATTGTAGAATCAGATCCCTGCGACGGTTTTCCAAAAGACTACAACATGGAGGTCGTCAAAAAGGGTGTGAAAAGATTTCTCGATGGTCGGCAACGCGCACGTGATACTCCTGGTGCAGGTGTCCATAGGCTACGGTAACCGCTTCCCATCAGGTGGGCCATACGCCTGTTTGCCTACTAAATAGTATCAAAAAAACTTTTCGTAAGCGCTTCTCCGTCCGCTGTACGTCAGGAACAAACTTGGCCCGAAGTTATTATACCTGAATGTTGGGCGGGGGTTAAGCTACAAGCTGAGTCGCCTACCATGATACCAATAAAATACGGTCACGTGAAAAGCAAACCAACTAGTTAAATGTGCGGAATACCATGCCTAAAAAAGACCGTGCCTATTGGCAAACCCAAAATGTACCGTTGCAGTGGAAATAGTTTTAACTATAAAAACTGTGTGCACATTGCAAATCTTGGGTTTAATAATTAACTGATGAAACAACCTGAAAACACTACGATTACAGAAATATGAAAATATAACCTGTGAAACTAGCAGGATTCCTTACAAGGTACTGATCTGGAGATCAATAAAAGACGAGAGAAGAGATACTAATGCATTTATTAGATAGTAGTCTTAGTTTATATAGGAGCTTATAACTACTCCCGTACAACCTTTTTGTATGTTTTCAGCTCAATAGCAGTCCGGCCTGGAGAAGCCTATGACCTGGGAACGCTGAGCGATATTCTAGAACATTCCCCCAAGCCGCAAGCGCTGCAAGACCTGTTTGAGTCGACGCTGACTTCCAGGATACTGTCCTCGTATATCCTGCTCAGTGAGAAACAACCTATTGGTGTCATAGTTATTGGGTATGTACTGACGTGTCAGATCTTCATGGACGTTTTTTTATACATATATGGTAAAGTAACGATTTTTTAAGGCTACCACGGCTCTATCGTGAGCTCTCATGTAGCTTATGTAGCCAATCTTATTAGTGAAAGTTCGAGCCATTTAAGCGTATTATTATATATCGCTAAAATATATTGTGTTGGACAGGGTTATAGCTCGATTATATATCTGAGGTATAGGTCAGAATTAGTGTCGAGCTCCGCGCGTCGATGGATTTCAAACTCTTGGACTAATCGTGCGTTTAAAACCCTTTTTTTTTTTTTTTGTTAACAGCCGGGAACTGCATTTACGCACTGAGTGTGGGACTCCCAGGCAGAGTACCTGGACTACCCACTAAAACCCCTCCGGCGTTTCCGCACCGGCTGTTGAGGGCGTCATGGGGTCGCGTTAGCATTCTACCACGACGCCCTCCAGCCATGGCCTTTCGACCCCGTCCTTTGGCCATTCGGCCCCCTCCCCAAAATCGGACAGTGGCCCATAAATGGACCACGCCCGTCCCCCAGACCCTCATCCATTCGCCGTCTCATCATAGACGGCGGTGGAGTAGGCTGTTGGCAGAAATTGGCCGACAGTCAACAAGACCCCGACTACCAGGGAGTTATTAACTGTCACCCAGGGTGCACCGTCCCGAATCCCTTGTCAGCCCGCCCTCTCACCGGCTCCGTGAGATCAAATGAGAATGCAAAGCTTTCAAAGGACCGGGCACTCGAGGAGGTTCCCTGCCCTGCACCCCGCGTTTAAAACACTTGACGCAACCTTGTATGGAGGACAAGGCGTCAAGTGTTTTAAACATGATTATTGGCTCCCTTGAATTATTATAGTGTACTTGACAAATTCGTCAATCGTGTCTAAATAAATAATTAGTGTATTTTTCTGTGTTCCATTCAAGTACTTATTTTATTGAATTGCAGACCAGTAACGGACGGTGCTGCTATTCGTATGCAATACGATCTGGAGTCTGAACCACGCCGGGCGGGCACTGATGCCACGGTATAAATTAAATCATAATTTACAAGACACTACAACAAACTAAAATGCTCTGAATCCCATTGAACGATACGCCGGACAAATACATACATTATTCAGGATATGAAGGTTAGGTTATCCATGATATGTGTCCAAAGAATATTTGAATGATGGGTAGGAAGGGTAAAGTAGTTGACTGAGCGAGCGAAGCGAGCGAGGGCTACAAATCAAGTTGGGACGAAAAAACATTGTTTGTGTGTATGTATATATGTTCGGCGATAACTCTCGAGCCGTTAGTCCGATTTCGATAAAATTCAGTAGGTGTATAGGAGACATGCATGGCATTTCGTTTGATATCAAAATCGGTTCAGTAGTTTTTAAGGTATTTGCATTAAGGTAAAAACAAATAATTCTTAATAATTCCAAAGCCGTTGGTCGAATTTTGCTGATACTCGGAATGTATGTAAAAACGTTAAAATACACCAGGTAAAAAATAGTTTTAGTTGTGTTTAACCGACTTTCAAAAATAGGAAGGTTTTCAATCAGGTGATTCAAACCTGCAAAGTCCTAATGAAACTGGAAACAACAAAACAAAGTATGCTTCAGGTAGAAACCGAACCCACCACTCCCCGGGTCGAAGTAGTGCTTAAAACACATATTTACAACTACCTACCTACCTAACTTTGTCCTACTTTGTGTCCCGATTCAAAGACAGAAAATTCATATTTATTTATAAGCAACCTTAACAGGTGGTGGCAGGCGTGATGTCTCCAGCTCTGGAGCCCCATGGCCGCTGGTTCATGCGCGATATCTTGCGACAGTCGCAGTACACTACTCTCTTCTGGATATGCCGGCTATTCTCTAGAGAAGTAATCATTTAGACATGCTTACCTATTATCTAGTAGTACTACTAGTATAGTCGTGAAATAATTTTACTACCTAAATTTGCATATCTCTTCTCCAGCTTTATACGATTACGTTGGCAGTCAAGTAACGATCAACGCAACCAATTCACATCTGGTGAAATCAACCAAAATCGTTTCTGAACTCATGAAACAAGTTGCTACTCTAGATGGGAGAAGGGAAAAACGTGTATTTGTATTACATACAATATCATAATATACATACACTTACCCCCGTATTCTTAAACATAACCTTAAGGAAGTCCTCGAACTTTCCTTGAAAATGAAATTTTTAATTGGTTGCTTGAGCAAACTCCAATGAGGAAAGACAAAGGTTATAATAACAAAAACTGAAAAATACAAAAGAATAGAGTAGTAAATAGACAAATTACGCAGTTAACTAGGCAAAAAGTGGCAAAAAACTGATTTACAACCACTTTTGAGGCCGCCTCAAAGTAATAATAATAATAATAATGCTCTACTGGGATCGATCTATCATCACGGACAGGACTATTGTCGCCAATAAGCCTGACATCGTGTTAGTCGATCGATCCCAGCGCCGCGCAGAGCTTATCGATGTCGCCATCTCGCACGACGAGAATCTCGTTAAGGCTGAGAAAGATAAACTTAGTAAATATCTGGACTTAGCCCACGAGATTACCGCCATGTGGAATGTCGATACGACGATTATTGTGCCGATAATCGTATCTGCGAACGGTCTCATAGCGAAGAGTCTAAACCAACACCTCTCTAGACTCTCGCTTGATGGTTGGATCAGGGGTCGGATACAGAAGGCGGTTATCCTCGACACGGCCCGCATTGTCAGGAGGTTCCTCACTCTGTGAACCCTACTGCCGGTAGCTTGAGCACATCTCCGCTGCCGTCGGTCTGCTAAATATAGATGTTTTTTATAATATTTTTATATGTATAATATTGTAGAATATATCTATATTTAAGATAATAAAATAAATGAAGTGAATAATAATAAATAACTCTTTATTATAAAAAATATACCAATGTAAATATATGTGGTGCACATATACGCACGCATTACACAACGTAAATAAATATACATACTTATTTTTAAGCGTATCAGAGTATAAATAAACAATTTACCTTTCAAATTCAGAGTCCAAGTCGCAACCTGACGTCGGTGGCGACTCACATGACACCGGTTCATCCACGGCGCTCTGTGCCGAACATGACAGGGAATAAGGACTTGGATAAAATCTCACAGGACTTGTTAGTAGATCCCTATTTTTAGTATTCCGAGCTAAAAGAAGCTGGCGTTTCCTTTTTTTCTTTCCATTTAAATATTTACAGGGCAGTTCCCTTCGCGTTGTGGGTAATGGAGCGTCCGCTGACGTCAGTACCAAGAGTGTTTGTCAACAATAGCATCGTGGTGGTCGGTGCCAGTCGGACTGGCCTTGCCTTTCTGGAAACCCTGATAATGGGGTGAGAAATATACTTTTGCTATCTTAGATCTCTGTGAAACGATTTTAAGGATGTAGCCACAGAATTTAACATTCAATGGAAAAGGCAGAGAAAAACCTGACTGCGGCCATAATTTATTCTTCTCTTCTTGTTCTCTATTTTACCCTAGAGATGGCGTCATAGAGACAGTTGTTGTTAACGTAACTTACCATGATCATGAGGCAACCTCCATATGGCGTTACCGTATCATCATCGTTAGCGATTCTCCTGGATCTTTTTTGTATATCACGAACACAAAGGTTTATTAATTTATTTATTTCGCTTACATTTACAATAATAATTAGGTTACCCTGACTGCGCAGTCACATGTAATAAATGAATGAACACTTTATTGCACCATTTAAAAACAAAAGAAACACATAGATTTGCGATTAACATTTTCTTCTGGACAGCTCCACAGCGCCGTATCTGACCTTCTCCAACGTGACCCTGGTGACCGAGCACGGGCTGCCCACGGTGGCGGAGTGCCTCAAGGCGGCTGACACGTGCGTGCCTCGAGTGGGAAAGTACTCCGACCGCTACCTCAAGAGTATCCCCTTCTATTTCTACGTGGACGTCATGTCGGCTGTCATGATTAATATTGACAGGTTATTGAAACTTTCTCCGCTCCTTTCTTCTACACAGTATCAATACTGTGTAGAAGAAAGGAGCTAGAAGCTGTAGCTGTAAAATCAGTGGTTATTCTTAAAGAGCAACATATGCTGAGCTGTAGCCCTTCTGTGCTGCTGTGGCAAATACTCAGCAAAATAATGTAATTATGTTTGTGCTTTGTATTGTTTATATTTTGTAAGATTTTTGTTATTGTATGTGCAATAATTGAACAAAATAAATCTTCTAAAGAAGTAGAGGAATAGCAAGAGAACTCGATCTATTTTCGCAGTGCTAAACTTACAGGCTAATCGCTATCTTTCACTTATTGTAGAAGCACCTTTAGAAGACAACTACCTTGAACGCCCACGAACGTTTACAGTTTAGTTGACTTTGCAGGCTTAAATCACGTTATTGCCTGTTAAGAATCCATGCTCCGAAAGTCTATTAGACGTCAGAGGAAATAGAGTCACCTTTAAAGAACTTAATGTCTTCATCATAATATCCGAAAGATAGATCTTTAGATAGATCATTTAAGATGATAACTAAAACCTATTTGACTCTCTTCACCATCAACAACAACAGAGTGCTTTAAACAAGACCAAAAGTTAGACTCACTCTGTATCTCATCTCTGAAAATAGCCATATAATTCTGGATAATTTTATTTCAGACAGAAGAAATGCATTCATTTGAAAGGTGGTGGCGTAAAATACTATGACGATTTGGTGTTGACATGCGGTCTACAGTTCCAACATCCAAAATATTTGTGCGAATCTCTTGAACTTGTCAAGGAAATCGAGTAAGTTTTTGATTAATTCATTATCATTCACCATTGGGTTTCTCTCCTCAAACTATAACGCATTTGTGATTAAGGTGCCTAATTCAGTCTCCAAACCATCTCACACAGACACAGTTGAGACTGGCTATTTCTGTATTGACAGAATAGAACACCGTTGACACTTGTGGTTGATAAAAAAAGAAGAAGAATCAGCATATCTATTTGGTTATCGTTCACATTCTCCCACCTCTCGGTCGTCGGCCTCGGTTTCTACCTTTATGATGATTAATCTAAAATTTTACTCGTGTTTTATTGAAAAATGTACCCATTACGCAAGGGCCAAACACGACCTACCCATAATGAATGATGTTCTGAATCAGAAAAGGCAAGCCATGTGAACGCATGCTGATGGACAACCCAAAGTACCAACCAGAGAGGGTCCCCCCACCTCCAGAGATGCCCGACAACCTGTTTCTTGTCAACTCGCTGTTCGAAGCCAACTTCAACCTTAGGAAACTATTGAAGATGATCTCCGAAGCGAGTGAGTTCTAAAATGTTAGACTTTAAAATAGTGTCTTGTTCATTGCAGTTATTAATATTGACAATGTAACCCACTCGAAATGATGATGATGATAATAATTGCAGTTATTAAATTCTGTGAACATTTAAAGTGACGTTTATTTTTACTATCCTACTAATTGCTATCTGTGGCTTTGACTCTTCCGGTCCTCAGCTCTATTTACTCCACAAGAGAAATAGACGGATCACATTAATGACTGGATGATGAATTTTTTATTTGCCATATTTCAATTGCAACTTTCGAACTCCACCTTAGACCACATCTAGGCTTAATACCAGATGGTCATCTGTAATTTAAAAAAAATATTCGTTTTTCAGAGGACACCACGCGTTGCCTAAGCGAAAACAATCAGGTATTCGTTTATGGGGACTGCGTCGAAGTATACTCCTGCATGGCGGCACTCCTCGAGCTGGGGATCTCCCCCAACATGATTACGTTTGTAGAGTCCTTCCCTTCAGAGGACTGCACTGCCATGAGGGTCAACTGCTTTAATGACGAGACGGTAGCTACTTTCATATGTAGTCAAAACAACTTGATATGGTAACGGATCGCATCGACTTTCATGATGTTGGGTGAAATTGCACGTCCAAAAATTGTTAACCAAATATTACTAACATATAAGTTGAGTGATAACCTACTAACAAATGTGGGCATAGTCATTGTAATGTTGAATACTTACTTACTTACTACGATGGCGCAGAAACCCAAAGTGGATACCCGACATGAGAAGGCGCCATTATTAAAATACAAAACTAAGCGCAATGGAGGAGAAAATGCAGGAAAGCGAAGCTTGGGCTCCGAAGAACCCAAATGAGGGCGAAACTGGGAAAGTACTAACAAGCGACAGATACAAAAAAAAAATCACCGTTAGCTATGAAGCGTAAGCTGAAAATGCAATCAAGAGAAAATGACGATAGATTCTTGTGATGCGTACTTGTGATTATGTAATTTTAAATTGATACAACAATTGTTACTAGTAATAGCTGTCAGCCTTCCTTAGATTGAATAAGTATTGACACTCAATAAAATCTTTTGGCTTTCACCATGCAGGTAGACGAGAGAGTCCAGGCAAGTATCAAAAAGTTGGGTATCCGCGAATTGCGCAGGTGCTCCCTCGCAGGCTGGTACATTCGGGACAACCAAATTGTATCCATCGACTTGATGGCGCCACTTCATGCTATCTTCCTGCCTTGCTTTGCGCTCTTCTACTACGGACTGAAGGCTATTGATTTGTATGCTTTTAAAGGTGATCTTGCTTTGTTCATCATGTACTTGTCATTGAATTGTCATGGAAATGAATCTGTAAGAGGAAGCATGAAAGTTGCACCTATGAATGAAAAGATAGAAAGTTATAGGGTGAAATGGTACGGACATGTGAGGAGAGAGTAAAATCATGTCACGCAGACAATGTTATTAGAAAATAATAGAAAAAGACCAATAGTACTTCGGAAGGCACGAAAAATTGTTAGTCCCGGCTTCCAATTACTGGTTGTTAAAGGAGCCACGTCAGAGGCCGAAAGGCGGTTCCGAAAAACTCTGACACCATAGTGTAGAGGGTCGGTTGACCATTGAACCCACTCGATATGAATGAATTCCACATTTTCAGCAATAAACGAAAGTGGCCTGGTATACGATGGGGGAATCGTGGTGGGCCCTCAGTTCGAGACCAACGACCCCCATATCTACGCGGCGGGGACCTGCGTCCGGTACTCCAGGAGGCTCTACGCCAAGCGGATGAACCACCGGCATTACTCTTCCGAGGACGTCGGGGAGGCGGTTTGTGTTCATCTTTACTTCTCATCGTCATGTTTTTACTTACGTCGGTACTGAGTGTATGAGTGTATGACCTTCATTACCGTATACCTTACTCAAGCTTGTAAAAGTGTCCTCTAGTCCTCTAGTCATAAAGACAAGAAAAGAGCTAGGATGAAGAAGACTTATTAGACTCTATTTTTGAAACTCTAAGAAAACTGCCAGATTTTGCAGCCTGTCCAAAGGCATAACACACTGCTATTAAGCGATAAAAATTGGGGCCAACGGTTAAACCGTGCCTTTCGAAGCACGGAGAAGCTCCAGAAAGAAATGCCACTAGTGACCACTAATCCGATTCAGGATAGGCTCGCCGTTGCTTGACCAAGAAATTGGAGCTCCATGCAAGTTTACACTTTATACTCTTTAATGTATCATTCACAAAATTCACCATGATACTAATTTATACTTCCTGTCCACTTAGCTGGCAAGGCAGTTTTTAAGAACAGTGGATCCTTTCATCATGGCTGAACCCTACCCGGAACCCACTGAACTCTTACCAAGATACAGTTCCACCACTTTGGGGTAAGTGAGTCTTATTCATCTCCTCTTTGTAATTACTCCATGGTCTTAATCTACACTAGTGATTTATTGATTCTACCTTGATTGTTGTTTGTTGATGTTTATTTATTTACTCTTATGTTTGTACTTAGTAAGTATTTTATTACTGTACCACCTTTGGTTTTAATTGTCATATCTACCCTAAGGTTGGCTGGAAGAAATTGCAATAGCGATAAGTCCATCTTCGTACTCAATTATTTATAGTCTAAGATGCCTCCATAGAACGACCTTCACCGAGCTAGGTAATGGATGAAAACGTTAGGTTGACTATTTTTTTCCCGTCACAACTCTTGGGTAGACAGGTATAAACTACCTTCTACTCTGATTCTTTTACGGTCAAGGCAACGTGACTGTGGAATTCACTACCACTGCCTATTCGAACGGCTCAAACTGTGACCAGTTTTAAGTCGCAAGTCCCACTTTCTTTCCTCACTGTAGCTTCGTTCCTTTTCAGTACATCTTGTTCCAGTCTCCATTTGTCGTGTATTTTTATAGTTTATTTATTATATATATATATATATATATATATATTATAGTTATTTATTTTTTATTTATGTATAATAATAATAATAAAAGCCTTTATTTACAGACAGATTAAAATATTTACAGATACATATCATTTATTTTTGTTTATCGACTATCCTGTCCGTGTGCCTTCCATTGGCAAAGGTCTCCGCCAACTGCTTCCACTCTTGTCGGGCACAGGCCACTATAGGCTACTTGACTGTATTCATACTTGGTTAATATTGTTATACTAAACAAAATATACACTAAAAAGTAACCGATTCTGAAAACAACAACAAAATTGGTTGTTAATTAAGGCCGTAATTCGATTTTAAAGTTTTCTCTAAAAGAAAAGTGTGGGACGTCTTGCTATCTCTTTTGTATGCACGAAACCGAGTGGCAGTGACGTCACAGCTCACACAGTGCATCCTTTTCTTGTTTTTTGACAGTTCCCCCTTCCACCGAATTTCAAAGGCTTATAACTTATTTATTTTTGAACGGATTACAAAAATTCTTTCATAATTCTGTTTCTGGAAATAAAAATATTGATATGAGAGAAAAAAGAAAAATTTGTAGATTACCCAATTGTCCATGTCGCACCAGCCACGGCTTTTGTATCGTCAACCCATCTTCTAAACGGTCTGCCCCTTTTTCTTTTGTTGTGACTTGTAAATTAGTTCATCATTAATTTTTACCACTTTTCCTTTCCTCTAATGGTGTGTCCTGTCCACTTCCATTTTAATGATTTAATTGATTTAGAAACATTTTTCGTTTTTGTGTGTTTCTTTATTGTTGTAGTTCTCATTCTATCTGATAGCTTCTTACCCATACTTTCCATAGAGTGCTGGCAAGTTTCTAGTTTTCGAACATGTGCTTTTGTGAGCGCCCAGGTTATTGATATTTGATATTTGTTCATTTCGCTTACATTTACAATAATAATTACATTAGATTTCAGATTGTATTATATACTGTACATGTACCCTGTCAGGGTGTTGCGAATTTACAATTTTTTGTTACAACATAAAACATAAAGTACATTGCATAAGGATGTCATTTTCAAATAAATAATTAAATCCATCGCCAAAAATAATAACTTCTATCATCAAAATAATTTCTAAGATCTAGGCATTCCTGTCGTCAAATAATTCAGTTACAGAGTAATAACACTTATTTACTAAATGCTGTTTCAACATATTCTTAAAGGTGTTATCACTCTCCACTACTGCAATGTTCTTTGGTAGGTTTGGCAGCCATACGTGAGTACAGGTAGTATAAAGAGTTTACGCTTGATGCTCATACTAGTATCTTTATTTTTCACAACTTCCTTAAGGCTCCTATTATTTATGTATATTAGTATTTATTATAAGTAGTCTTTTTATAAAAGAAAGATTATAAGTAAATAGGTCCTTAAAAACAGTTTTATTTTAAACTATTTAAAGTTTTTATTTAATTTTTTGTCTCTTACAGATTTAGAACATCACAAACAAATATTTCTGCTACACGTTTTGTGATTGGGATACCGAGGAAGTAAGTATTATTTTATGTTTAAACGCAAAGTAAAAAATATCGCTAGTATTCGTAATTATGGGTAATGTTTCAATATAAATTGTTCAAATCATCACGGAACTACAAAAAGGAGACTCATAATAACGGGCTAACTAAAAATTGTGACACGTTTAGTAGGATATAAAAAATATGGCTGAACAAATTTTCCTTTAGCGATGAACTAGGTGTCAATAAAACCGTCAAAACACTCTTCTATCAGGATGATCTACGTGATAATGTATTATGTAATCATGTACATTTATTCAAATAAATCTAACAGTGAGTGCTTACATTCAAATGACTATGATTTTACACGACTGCAATCAGTCACCAAATTACTTTATGTACAAGTAGACGTTTAGGAAATCAAAATTACTATTCACCCAAATGTTTTAGTGCAGAAAAGAGAAGAAAAATTGGGAAAGCGCACCATGGTTCCGAAGTGACTAACTAAAGGGGGGTACTTAGCTAGATAATTAATACTGACCATATAACAATCATATTTCATAGGTGGCAACCGGTGATGAAATATGAATCCCCGCTGATGGTGGCAGCAACGGTTCCAGGTCCGATGTACTATTTGAAGCTCAGGAAACCTGGACCCGAGATCCCCATGGAGGTCCAGCTGACACTGCCTCGTCAGGTAAGTAAAATGACTTTCTCATCCATTGATTTACAAAAATCTTGTCACCTTAATCTTCTATCCCTCGATTCGAGATTTTTCCTTCGCATAGTTTTCGCATCATAGTTAGCGTCTATGTTCTAGTCGATTTAAATCCTACAGGAAGCATTTCTACATTGATAATAACAAAGCAGAGCCATTTGGTGGTCGTCAAAGAAATCATGTTAGAGATGTTTTGATGTGTTAAGATTATAGTATTCCCAACTCGACTTACTATGAACTTGTTTGTTTGATGCCAGGGTCATACTCTAATGACGGACAAGCGCAGCAACTACTTTCGCCTGCAAGTGAACGTCCTCCACTGCATAGACGCCGTCACCTGCCTTGCCAAGAAGTCCTTCTCCACGGAGATCCTCTCGCAACTGTATGGAAAACATGAGGCGATGTTCAACAAACTTTTGGCACGATATCAGGTATCTTTGCCTTTATCCGCTCCAAATTGATCTATCTCCTGATGTTAATCAAGAAGTCCTTCTCCACGGAGATTCTCTCGCAACTCTATGGGAAACACGAGGCCATGTACAATTAACTCTTTGCACAATATCAGGTATCAGAATTCCCAACGATTGACTACGATCCCGGTGTGACGACCTGGTGATAAATATCTCGCCATTATATGTGTCCAATATTAATGGACTAGTACTCATTCGTCTCTGGATCTGGAACACGAGGTGTCTAGCAGGCTGGCCGACGCAAATTCCTCAATGCCTTTAGGAGTGGTTCACTTTATTTTCTTGATTTACTGCTACTTATTTGCTCCAGGAAGCAGATAACAAACTTTGTTTTATTTTGACTTAAGTAGACCAGCATTATATTATGGATGCTCATCTAGTAAATGTTTACTTATGTTTTTTTTCTGTGACAGTTGGGGCTAATAGAAGACTTTTACGAATTCTTTACTCAATCGTGGATGTCCATCATCTACCAAGAAACCTTCGACAAATTGATGACAGATATTGTCCAACAAGATGTCGGGAAGGCAAGTTTTTCTGTCGCTACCACCACAGGATATTTAATACAGAGTCCAAGAGTAAGAAGTCCCTTACAAAATCCAAAATGTGCTGGGGGCCTACTCTCGCAACTTTAGAAATAAGTCGAATCCGAGATTTCTCGAAAAAACGTGGCATTTAAGTAACTGCAGAAAATTCCATACGTCCGCTATCGTTTGATCGACAAATCTCGCATTCGACTTAATTTTTTAGAGGCGCGAAAATCATCACCCTGAGATTCGATTGCGCATGGCAAGCTTCATACAAAGGCATTGTACTTCATAAATGTTTGTGTAATTTCTAAAGGTCGTCTTGTTTGATTGTGATTAACCTCACAGACTGAAATAGCAGTAGCACAGCAGCTTGCTTTGTTGTTTTCCGGTGTCAAGGATGGTGTGTGTAACCCCAGCGGCAAGTTGCGCCCCGGAGAAATAGTTTAAATATAGAAAAATTTGTTCAAGTTCTATTTTCCAAGTTATTCGAGAAAAATTGATTCCGCTGAACGTCTGCCCATTTTGCAGAGTTTAAGAACAGTCTATTTTTTACTACCGTAGATAAGTGCGAGCGAAATGTTTGTCTTGTATGTTAGAATTCTCATTCTACTTAATTGTGAAAGTAAAAAACGAGAGTGTAATTACTGGGCAGGTATACATTGTAGCACGTTATAGTTAGTAACTCTATTACTCTACACTGTGGGGAATCATCCTAGAGTGTTATTTTTGAATATCTATGACTTCCTCAAAACCGAGGAGTCTAATGAAAATCGTTTGAATGAATGAATGGGCTCATTTTTGTAATTTTTAACATTGCTTAGAAGAGGAATAGCTAACAGGAGATGTAGAGTTGGGTCTAGTCCAGACAAACCATCCGGCACTTTGCTAAATATTATATGTGGAATTCAGGTAGGCGTATAAAAATTAGAAAATAACGCACCTTTTTATAATACAATTAATTTTTTAACTGCAAAATAGCACTCGGCTTACCTGATGGTAAGTGGTCACCGCAGCTCATGGAAGCCAGCAAAAGCATAACTGTTCTCTTTTATCTTAAAATGTCCAGAGATTAATCACTATCCCACCTGATGCAGATGACTTTGCCTACCTAAGTACCACCAGTAAACCTCTGAATTGATACATTTTCTTTTTTTATTGTATAGCCTGGTAACACAAGACCTTAAAGCTAAGTTTTATTTTCAGTATTTTGCTTTCACTTTTAATTATTAATATCTAATACGAACGTTCGTTAAACCTACAATAACTAAATAACGTTTAACCCCTTTCTGTCGTTATCTATTTTTGACGTGAAACGGGACGAAACGTAAATTAGTTAACTTGGTCTTATCGAACGAAAATCCTTAATTTTTATGAATAAGCTGGTAAGTTTTTAAAAAGTATCTACCCACTGTATTTTTTATATATTTATAAAAAGCACTATAACACTTTATTTTTTTCCTTACCATTCAACAAGTTAACCTCTTTTACGCAGAAAATAAAATGTCTATGGTACCAACCTGTTTACCCGACTGCGCCAGAAGGAGGGTTATGTTTTTCGAGAATATGTATGTATATATGTAGGTTAGGTACTAGGTACTTACGTATTTGTATAATTGTTTGGGGTGCCAAACCTGGTGAGGTTTGGCGGCAACGGCTAGATGGATTTATGCTTGAGCGGTGTCATTAGATTCGTATTTACTGTGAGAGTGAAACTGGGTTTATCAAATAAAATAAAAAACAAAAGGGCGGAATTTTTTTGGGCTTTTTCATTTCCAAATTATACAGAAAGGCAGTATGGTTTTTTAATTTTTTAATTGCCGTTATAATGTTACTGAACTACTTCCTTATTACAGGAGACAAAAAATCTCGGCACGTTCCATTGTGTTCTTAATAATTTCATTGGCAGAACAAGTAAATCGCAATTGGTGAGTTTTTCATTTTATTTCACAAAACGAAACACACATCTTAAAATTTTATTTTTATCAATTTTCCATTTTCGTTCCAGGTAAAAGTAGAAGCGGATATACCTTCGGTGAGTACCTGCCTTTATTTTGGGTACAAATAAGCTTCATACCACAGATTAACGTTATACTAGCATGTAAAGATGGGCGTCTTCCCGGAAATTTTCCCATTTATTACCGGAATTTTTAAAAATTCCCAGGAATAAATGGGAATTAATTATTTTTCCCCTTGCATTTTATTTTTTCCACTTGAATTTCTTCCCGCTTTCTGTAATATCACACGAAGCTTTTTTGCGCCGCTTTGTATTGTATTTTTCTGTTTTTCCTAATGGTTGACTGGGAGAGAATGATTTTAGAATTAAGTCCGCCAATTGTATTTTTACTTGTGGTACAATAAAGTTTTAATAAATAAACCTGGCTTACATGAGTGCATAATGAGTGTTTCAACTATATTTGATGAAGATGCCGTCCCCATGCTAAGAGAATTAGCGAACATATTTCTTCTAGTTTATTCTTCTCTCGAGTTCAATGATATCTTATGGTTCAAGTCACTGGAGTGCCAGCGGAGGCGCCATTTGCATATTTTATTCATCCTCGGTCAGGTCAAGATACAAAATGTTATTTTATCTGATTGGCCTGGGCCCTGGACGTTTATTTAAGTGTAAGCCTAGTTAAATATATGTAATTTTTATAAAATATAGTGCCGTTGAGTAATCCCCAAAATACAAGTTTCGAACTTACTAACTACCTCTAACTAACGGCTGACTCGATCTGTGTGTCCCTAGATATTTATTTAAAGTCATCCTATCGTGTCTTCCAGGAATGCGGTCAAAGCGCACAGATCCGCAACGAGGCGAACGCGTTCTGGCGAGCGGTGGGCGGCGACAGCATCGTGGTGGCGCAGGTGGCTAGATTCCTCAACCGGAACTCCGTCACCAACCCGCATTACGCCGCGCCAATACCGGAGTTTTACTAACTGTTGATCAACAACTATGAAGACAGTGACCAGGTTCCTCAACCGGAACTCCGTCACCAACCCGCATTACGCCGCGCCAATACCGGAGTTTTACTAACTGTTGATCAACAACTATGAAGACAGTGACCAGGTTCCTCAACCGGAACTCCGTCACCAACCCGCATTACGCCGCGCCAATACCGGAGTTTTACTAACTGTTGATCAACAACTATGAAGACAGTGACCAGGTTCCTCAACCGGAACTCCGTCACCAACCCGCATTACGCCGCGCCAATACCGGAGTTTTACTAACTGTTGATCAACAACTATGAAGACAGTGACCAGGTTCCTCAACCGGAACTCCGTCACCAACCCGCATTACGCCGCGCCAATACCGGAGTTTTACTAACTGTTGATCAACAACTATGAAGACAGTGACCAGGTTCCTCAACCGGAACTCCGTCACCAACCCGCATTACGCCGCGCCAATACCGGAGTTTTACTAACTGTTGATCAACAACTATGAAGACAGTGACCAGGTTCCTCAACCGGAACTACGTCACCAACCCGCATTACGCCGCGCCAATACCGGAGTTTTACTCACTGTTGATCAACAACTATGAAGACAGTGACCAGGTTCCTCAACCGGAACTCCATCACCAACCCGCATTACGCCGCGCCAATACCGGAGTTTTACTAACTGTTGATCAACAACTATGAAGACAGTGACCAGGTTCCTCAACCGGAACTCCGTCACCAACCCGCATTACGCCGCGCCAACACCGGAGTTTTACTAACTGTTAATCAACAACTTTGAAGACTGCGTCTAGTTTGTGTTCGTTTGTGAATGATGTAATGATTTTTTAATAAATACACTTATACGTAACAACTTCAAATGCCTCGAACTCCCATTACTGCTGCCCCGTGCTAGTTTACCACAGAAAATGTAATAGTACTGTTCTGCTATACTAGCTGTTCCTGCAAATTCCATTCCTGACCCAAGGTATCCCTGCAATAGCGTACACTCATGTGCCTCTACCCTGTGCATAGATTTAGAATTTTTTTGACTAAGTCAATAGATTGGCTGGTCAGTAAAAGAAACGAGACCAATTTGAAAACTGTTGATGTATGTTGTGTGTCATACATGTGTGCCCTGTCAAATAGTGCTGAGCCGAGCAATGTCGACATCACTATGATCGATTTTCTTAACGTGAGAACATTGCCAAATTAAGTATGCAATATTCTTGTGTACCCTAGGACCACGGGTGTACATCACAGAATTTAACTGCTTTTCTACAGAAAGGTGATACCTGCAGTGTACCTCACATATATAATAATGAGAGAAAAGTGATATAAAAGATGGATCGATTTCTATTTTATTAAATGACATTGTCATTGTTGTTGTTGGCATGACACATACAACATGTTGCCACCTAAAGACGATCAGTAGCGACGCCAATGCAGGGTTTCTATTTTCCTAGTCGGGCTATAGATCATAATTTAAAACAAAACAGTGTGCCACCAAAAAGAACAGTTTTCTTTGAAACTGACAATGTTGTGTAACAAAATTGTTTTCACTTTTTCGTGTACGCTGCATGTTATGTTTGTTTGTTTGTTTACAGCAAAGAGGATATTAGTATAATAGTTTAGAAATAAAAAGTCAATAAATTATATACATACTTATATTTACTATTATCCTTAAAATAAAAACTCCCTAAGTTAGGACAATTTGTGTTAATTAAATTTGTCGGGATAAATAAAGGTACCGCTTGAGCTCACTTAATCACAAAAAGAACTTCATTAACCGATTTCCTTAATATACAGAACACAATAACTAATAAAAATAATTTAATTCTGTTACAATAATCTTACTAGCTCTAAATTAGCATCAATAAATAAGATGACTTCATTGAGTGGGTGTCTTTGGGAGCGATTTATTTTATGCCACAAGTGTCTTTAGTTCACTTTTCGCAAACGTTCTGCAAATCAAAAATAAGCCTAAAGTCGTGCCATCAAGACATAATTTTCAATAGTTTAGAGCTCTTTTCAAACTGACGCGAATCCCGCGCAACTTGCGGGACGCCCACAGAAATAAGAATCGGTAGAAGTGCCCATAGCGTGTGCTTTAATAGCTGTATTTAGGCTAGTATTGCGAGATGTAATTCGTCGCTATATTAAGCATGACTTTAGACAATCATTATTTGAGAACGGCGAAAAGAAAACAACCTCTAACTACGCTACAAGGCATCTCGATTTCGGCCATACAAGAGTCCAATAAACGAACGGAAACACGATTATTCTTCAGTGATTTACGATATTATATTACTAGAACGCAATGAAAATATGATTTCATAAGCCAAATAAAACAGCAGATATATACAGGCATCCCAAACCCATTTCCACTTCACCAATTTTGCGAAAATGATAAAAATTTCCACATTAAAACGATTTGGAAAAAAATTCAATAGTATTGTAATTAGTATTAGGAAAATTTCAAACGATAATATTAAACAGAATGCATTATGGAAATTTCAAAAATAAACACTAACTTTCTCCTACCTCTCGACATATAATAGCAACAAAAAATCGAATCAACCAATTGGACTTAATAATGATAATGAAATTTCAAATAGGTACTAATGATAAAAATACCTAAGGCAATTCGCCTATCGTAATAATATTAATATGATGTCAAAGATTAGTCGAAATGGGCGGTACAACTAAATTATAAAGAACCCATAACCCTAACTACATTAAAGTATATTTTCAAAATAATTACATTCACACTTATTAAAATAATAAAGAATTATAAAGAGACGAATAAAATATTCCTACGTCAGTGATAGGCGGACGTTAGTTGAAATGTATCAGAATAGTACAATGTGAATCAAATGCGCGTATATAAAATTATTATTTAGTTAATTAACCTAAAAAATATTAACTATGGTGAGTACTTATGTACACAATAAATTATGCCGTGTGACGTAGTAAAAACTCATGAAAATCAGACCAGCTTATAACTAAAATTTAGTGATTAAGCAATACTTTAATTTGGAGGTCGTGTAGTATTGTTTGAGTGTTGCCAAGTCAAGAACTTAAATTTGTACTATTTCTCCAATTTTTACTACATCATTAGGCAGTCAATGGTTAGAAGCTGAAGTAAAAACTTCGGTAACACATCTTTTATCATCAAACACGCATCTCACTCGTGATGTATTCATTACAACTAGTCGAACATTATGCTATAAACAAGCGATCAATTAAATACATTAAAACTAAATGGAATTGAAACTAATGTCATCAATGAAGCTGATTTGCTGACTAAACAGAATACAAATTTGGAAAAGATAATCTGTGAATAATCATCTCAAGGTTGTTTCAAGGGCAATTCTCATGCAGGTCTTTTTATTTTCTTTGAAATTTTGTGGGACTATGTAGCTGAAATTTATCAGGTGGTGGGTGTAAGGGAACTGATAAAACAGATTTGAATTGTACCATAATCCTGTTTGCTCCACAACTATGCTCATGTGGCTGACTACGCAAACGCATTTTAAGTAATGGAAACCTTAATTAATCCTTGTGCAAACATGGAAAGGAACATAGATACATAAGTATCTTATAATACATTAGTTTAAATGCGCTTGTGTATTTGGCTAATATACCTCATAAAAGTGACACTCAAATATTGATAAACACACTAACCTCATCTACTAATCCAAGATGTCTTTAAGGTGTACAAAAATATCGTCAATATCAATAATATTCATTATTTCTATACATAATTCTGTTCACAATAATTATAAAAATTAGACACAACAAAGTGACACAATTCACAAAGGATGTGTACTCTATGTGAAGCTCTCCAATCATTATACACATCATATTCTACTTAAGAATCCAATTAAATTTGAGACTATTGTTATATTAGTCTAAAGTGACGACTCGTCTAATAGAAATATGCCCTAACATCTAATTCATTGTTAGTTTTTCACTATAAAACTACAAGCGAAATGGACATAATTTAAGAATTGATTATGCTTATAGATTACAATTTAAAAGACTACTAAAATGCCTAACTATACCTTAAAATATTATACAAAACTATCCCAATTTACATAGTACTTTATATGTGCCATAGTTCTGAATGCGAGTATATGAGAAGTAAATTATTACTTAAGGCAAGTGATAAACATTTGTTTCGTTACAACTAACACGTCGAGATCATACAACGCAGTGAACAGCGCAGCTCCCACATCTAACATCGACGACTGCCAAAGTAAAGACAGATTTATCTAAATGATAATTAACTTCAAATACGAAAGTAGCCGTGCGATTTTTCATCCTAATAAGACGAGGCTAAATAAGCGTAATTTACGATATCGTAGTTCCTGTTGTCACTTGGCAAAAATAATTCTACCAAGTTAAACAGAAATCGCAGAGCGTAATACCCTTATTACTGCAAAAATTACATCCGTTTGGCCTCGGCCTTAAAGTCTAAAAATAATATATCGAAGAAATGTCCTTTATAAAACTATGTTCAAGATTAAGTGTAAAGCTAATTTCTAATATTATATTTACATCCATAATACGCGTATACTGTCATTCCTAGCACATAAATCACAAGTCCCAACGGAACACCACAAACGACCAACGCTAAGTCAAATTGCTTTTTTAACACTTTTTATATGCTTAGTTTCTACAATGCCTGTATTGTTTATACAAACGTACAAAAAAAGACATGCTTTTTAAAGCGCTCTATTAACAAATAGGGGTACTAATTCTTTTTTTAGCCAATGGAACTTCATGGTAGTACATGTCTTTTTTGAATGTTCATCAATATTCTATCAAATCTATCTAATAATATTTTTTGATTGAATATAGCATACTATACTAGGAACAAATGCTTACATCATTATTTATAAGTACCTACGCTTCAAGTGCTGTTTACCATGTATGCACCTGCCATTTTATCAAAGTCCATGTTAGCATTTAAAAAAAAATTAGAATGGTAGTGTTATGTACCAATATCGCAAATAATCTGAATTATAAAATAGATATACACTAACACAGCAGTGTATATTTGTACACAGTTCATAACTTGAAATTGTGACATTAAAATAGGCTACTTGACTGTATTCGTACTTACGAAACAATATGTACACTAAAAAGTGTTCCGATTCCGAAAAAAACAACAAAATTGGTTGTTAGTTAAGGCAGTAATTGGATTTTAAAGTTTTCTCAATGAAAAGTGGGAGCGTGGTGGTGACGTCTTGTTATCTCTTTTGTACGCACGAAACCAAGTGGCAGTGACGTCACTGCACACACAGTGCATCCTTCTCTTGTTTTTTGACATATTCCCCTTCCACCGAATTTCAAAGGTTTATAACTTATATATTATTTATGAATGGATTTAAATAAATATTTCTGTTTTCAGCTTCTGGTAGTGAAATGTTTGTTATGAATGTTAAAAATAAATTGAGTAGAAGACCCTATTGTTTTTCTGTATATAAAAGTTAGGGAAATTATTTCAAGAATATTTTTATTTCTATCATGGAGAAATAAATAAAATGCTTAGTTTCATAGGGCAGGGCTACATAAATCGGCAGATCTAGAACCATAACTTGATTTTTTTAGGAAAACATAATATAATGCTTAGTCTCATACATTGTGAGCGGCAGAGGCTACACGACTGGCCAAAACTAAAACCATCACTTGATATTTCTATGAGGAAAGTAGCTGTTTCCCGCAGCTCCACCTGCGTCAAAAGTACTCTATATTTGACCCCGGATCTTCAACTGTATTCATACCAAATTTCATCAAAATCCGCTCAGCGGTTTGGCAGTAAAAGCGTAATAGACAGCCAGACTATTATTTTGCCAGCGTAATGGGTACCTTTGGTCCGGGTGCAGTTCGGGTTGGTATATTTTTGGACTGAGAATGTAAAATGACGTGTTTGTATTAGCTCAGGACAGCGATGGTTTGCGTAGATAGAGGGAGGCTTATGCTTAGCAGTGGGTTATGAAAAGCTGATAATGATGATGTTTTTGTATTGAATAAATGATTATTTTCGCACTTCTTTGCGTGTCCATGGTATTATATGATATCAGTGCAGAAACAAGCCACCTGAACTGCCCAGTCAGACGCCAGGTATAAAATTCGCACTTATAATAAATATTAAGGGTCGATTTCACCAAAGTCGGACAAGTTTTATTCCAAGAATAATGACACAAGTAACTCTCATATAATATAGTTTACATTTCACCGCACAGTTAACCCGAGAATATACTGTTAATCCCCGTATAATTCCGGTACTTCAGAATCTTTAGAATAAATGTGTACGTTATCCATTTTTTATGCATAGATTAGTTACTCTTGGATAGGAAATTGCGAAAAAGTGTACCTATAACTGTACCCTGTTAACTTGTGGAGTCGAAATCAATAAATGTTATACTAGCTGTTTACAGCAGCTCCGCCTGCGTCAAAAAGTAGCGTATGTTTGACCCCGGGTCTTCAACTATATTCATACCAAATTTCATCAAAATCCATTCGGTTTGTTCGTTAAAACGTAAAAGACAGACAGACTTTCGCATTTATAATATTATATAATATGGATGGATTTATTTCGTATTTGTTGGAAAGAAGTCGGTGAAATCGGCCCTAAGTATGAAGTGTGGACAAGAAATGCTTCGTGTCATACATTGCGTCCGTGTGTTGTCAGTACGAGCATCACTTGGCAGGCTTGTTGTGCTTGGGCGGCGTGGTGGGCGCTCCGCCGAGCTCGGCCGACGCTCCGATCGCCACGCCTTCGCTGTCGATCTCCATCTGCAACAATAAACATTGTTCATTATTAATCAAATTCATGAACACAGCATATCGAACAATGTCAATTGACTTATCGCTGTCTGGGCTAACAACGTTTTTAAAAAAATATTCATAGCGGACCGCTAACGGATGTCTTTTCAGGGTCGGAAGCAGGTCGTCCCATTCGCAACTTGTCACACATTCGAAACTCGTCCCATTCTAAGCTCGTCCCGTTCGCAACTCGTCCTATTCGCAGCTCGTCCCATTTATATTTTTTTACAACTCGTGGTATCGATAAAGATTACCAGGATGTTAATTTGAATGCATGCCATAGCTTAAGGGCTGATTTCAGTACTTATATTATTTTAACACACGCCTAGACAAAACATGAGACCAATCTTGATTATTAATGAATTGAAATAAATGATTTACTATTCAGTTAGTTATATATACCCAATGGCGAGCCAAGAACGGTACAAGTAGAGAATGGGACGAGTTGCGAAAAAAATTAGAGGATAGGATGAGTTGCGAACGGGACGAGCTGCGAGTGGGACGGGCTGCGGGTGGGACGGGTTGCGATTTGGACGAGTTGCGAATGGGACGACCTGCTTCCGACCAGTCTTTTCAGTGTTTTTTCATTTTTTATATTTTCGTGTATATATCTGTGAAGACATAAGTATTATTTATATTTCGCAACCTATATAAATTTATTTGCTGTTGGTCATACGAATGTGTAAAATTAAATAAATAAATAAATACGTAATTTTTACTTACAAAATGGCCGGCGCTGTACCAAAAACGATCTAATCTAGCTTGCATTGCTGGCCGCTTACTTACTTACTGCGGCTCCAAACAGAATCTTGACCTCCGACATGACATATCTCGAGAGATTTGGTTAAGCGTAACTTCCAATAGTTAATAATCGGTCATGGCCAGGTTAACCAACCGAAGTTCGCCGTCAGTTAGTACGAATACCGCCCCGCCAATAATACGAACAATTAGTATGGGTATAGTACATTACTGTCGAGACTAGAATCCTATATTACTATATGCAATACATTATTATATGCAATTTCCGGACGAGTAATATTGGAAGACCAAAGCGTAGCCGAGGCCTTACCAAGTAATTTTTAAAAGACGAGATGAAACTAAGGTTACGTCTACAAGTTTTTTCTGACATGTAAACTATATATTTTCCTTTGCAAGTTGCTGTGGCAGATATTTTCTTGCAGGTCAAAATCCTGTCCAAGTCACAAATAGACAAAACCGTCTACCAACACGAATTGGCTTAAAAACCTTCGACTCACCTTTTCATCTTTAGTAGTGGACTGCGGCGAGCCGGTTCCATTGTTAGCATTGGTATCGTTTGCGGTGTCTGTCGCTTCTGTGCTTGTGGCGCCTGCAACAACATTTATATTATTTGTAACAGAGTACATTAGTAACATTCTCACTTCTTTAAATTAAACTATTTTAATACGGTTTTATCGCGTTTATTACTTATTTATTACACCTGACGTTTCAAACACTTTACAGCGTTCATGGTCGCAGGCAGACTAAGTTAACATTTGTCTTTGATGTCATAAGATTACAAACTACCGCCTGAAATTTAATCTTGAATAACAATCGCGAAAACATAAGAAATCACTATTCTCACTTCTGCCGCGAATCATCAAAAAATGGTAAGAATTTCTTCTTTTTTCTTTCTTCATTTAAATTATGGCTTCCACCGATATTCCGGTGATTCTGCTAATTTCATCGTTTGAAGAGACACGATGCGCTTTTGATATTCAATGGTGAAAATTTATTTTTAATCTGAATTATTGAATGTCATACTGAAATCTGTTGTCAAACTTATGAGGTTATATCCTATTAACAAACTATATCTTTCTTAATATGTAATTAATGCATACAGTACAAAAGTAATATTTAATTAATTGTAATATTGATATTTTCTGTTGAATTGGTATTTCTTTATAAAATTATTTTATATTTGTAAAGCTGATACTCTTTTATAACGCTGATAGTTTTCAACATTCTCACCAGTGCGTTGTATTTGTAGACTGACACGCGCCGTCTCATCGGCTTCGTGTTCCCGAAGCACCGCGTCGAGGTTGTACCGGCGTCGGTACGAAACGAAAAATGTGCGCACGTGAGCTTCCGTTTTGGTGCCTAGTGTCTCGGCGATGGCTTGGAAGTCACGGCCTGATTAAAGAAAATATTATTAGCTATAGATACAATACAAAATCCCTTATTGCATTAATTATTGAGGAGCCCAACCACAGATAAACTGGGAAGGTAGCAGGAGAAACAATCTTGTAATAGGTAACTACTTAGACTTGTATTGTTGATGTTCCCGTAGTCTCGAATTGTATCATATCTATAAAGACCTATTTATTTTATTTATTTATTTATTTAACATTTTCCAAAAATTGATACAAACAAAATAACATAAGATGCATTTCACAAATATAATAATAATAAGAAAAATGAAGTAAATCTTAATAGTGAGCCGGGCAATCAATCCTGATAAGAACCAGAACCACAGAGATGAAGCTGCAGACAACAGCTAGTTCTACTGAATGCTCATTTCAGTCCCATATAAGCCAAGTCATGGGCCCATACCTATTATTATTATTATATTATTGGCTTTTATATTTCGGAACCTGTGTAAATTTATTTGCTGGTCATCCGAATGTACGAGGGGAGGCCAATATATTCGCGGAGAGAGGAGAAAGAGGTTGAAATTACCCACAAAACTATTTTTCCTTCTCGATATATTCTCCCTTAACCTTAATACATTGTATACTACCGAAAAAAAAAAATTCTTTACTATTAAAATAAGCCCGCATCGGTGAATGACAGCCGTCGCAACATGGCACGTGTGGACGGGTGCGTTGTCGTGCAAAAGGAGCACACCTTTTGACAGCTTTCCTCTTCTTTTTTCCTTGATAGCTTCTTTCAATCTGTCCAGTAAAGAAGCGTAGTACTGACCCTTTATAGTCGCACCACGATCTTTATAATCTATCAGCAAAACACCTTCTGTATCCCAAAAGACAGTAGCCAGACACTTTAAACTTCTTTGGAGGAGGTGTGCCTTTTTTACAATCTGGGCCATAACTTCTTTACTCTCTCCACAGAGCTCCAAAAACTGGCGGGAACACTCGACACGCTCGCTTTTCTAAAGTGGCGTGAGCATTCTTGGAACCCATCTTACACTGACCTTAGTCATCCCAAGATGATGATGTAGGATATTTAAAATACTTTTTTCGGTTACTCCAACCATAGCTGCAAGCGTCTTCTTCTTTAGCCGGGCATGTTCCAATACACTTTTCCGACTATTTCCGGCGTGGTGGCATCAATTGGCCGTCCGGAGCGGGGATCATCGTCAATGGACTCTCTTCCTTGTTTGAAAAGACCATTCCACTTGTAAACCATGGTTTTACCAGGAGCAGAGTCCGCGTAAACTGCTAACAGCTCTTAAAAATCTTAATAACGGCGCGGTGTTCAATTTTCTCCATACTCGCTGACTTCCCAACTTGTTTGCAGTTCGATAACTTAAAAGGTTAATATCCCGATTTGGTTCAAATTTCCAACCAGTGTAAACCAACCCCCACCAACCACTCATCCTTGTCGTCATCCCAATTATACCTGAGGTGCTGTAAATTTATTTCATGTAAACTTTGTCAACACAAATTAAATTCTCACATGACCATTTAATGTATATCTCAATGCAATTTCGCTTCACCACTTTTATCATCTTAGATTTCAGCCTATTTAATCCCCGCCAAAACAAGAGGACCATTATTTTGTAAGCAATATGCTCGAGAGATTCCAAAATAAATTGCTTTTATTTATTTTTTTGGTATGTATAGTATAACTTACCATATTTCCTCACGGCAGTGACGGCCATTAGAAGTTCATCGTTGGTCCAACGCGAGTTAATCTTTGCTGGTGGTTCCCCGGGCCTCAACTCTTCGACACCCGTGTCTCCAACCTTACGCTTCATCGCACTCAATTGCTGCTTATTATGTTGTACCTACACATTTGTTTTTAATATAACTGGCTGTTTAAAAAAAATATAATACATGCGAAACTTATTTAAAATATTATTTTATGTATAATGTCTCATAGTAGTCACAATTCTACAGGAAAACAGATGTGCATCTGGATTTTCCAAAATATAATTTACATATTACTAGGGAACGATCGCAGCGCAAGAATAAAGCGTTAAATATATATAAAGCAGTTGGTATAATATTATCTAATGATCTAGGGAATAGTGTGCAGAATACGTTATGCAGATTAAGATTTAGCGAAAACTACAAAGTTTTTATTGTTACTATTTGTAAAATTAATTGAATACCACATTCCCACCTTACATCATCAGTCACAGTCAGTCACATTCATACCATTTCGATTATAAGACTCCAAGTTCTGTTCTGTTAAAACAATTTTTTTTTTACGAAACGTAGCAGGAGTGATACATTTAACAAATGACCTTACAGCCCTGTGTCGACGTTAAGGTGAGAATGTGTTGTCGACACTACATAGCGACTATATGAGCGCTTACTTGTCTCTTGAGCGATATAATTTCCCTGTCCATCGCTTTGAGCATAGCCTCTCCCTGATTGACGAAGCCCGGCATCGGCGAGTCCCCGGGCTGCGGGCCGGTGGCCATGGCCACGAGATCGTCGTGATTGATGTAAATGCCGCGCGGCAAGCGATGCTTGTACCGCTGCTGTTTGGAGCCCGGCCCGCGACGTCCCGAAGGCCCGCACAGGGGCCTCATGGTGCCCGTCCGTCTGTCACAACCGCCAACATTCAAACAACTGGCCGCGTGAGCCGCTAGAGCCGCTAGAGCCGCTAAGTGCGGAGTGAGGTCACTATGCGTCGAATCAGTGTTTGGTGTAGGCATAGCCATAAAGTGGGACAAAGGGGAATAGTACGTATTTTGCGGATTGTACTGTTTCTGAATAATTTATTATGCCCGACGTTAAAACTATTAATTTTCAAAAACAAACTCTATTTAGCTATGATTAACGTAAAACCCCTGACTTAATTAAAAAGACGCAACAATTTCAACAGCGACATGACCTCGCTCGCCATTGGCCCAAGTGGTAACTAACAGCAACCCCTACTGCGTCACATGCAAATTCAATGTAATAAAGATGGAAGTCTACCGACCTGGCATGCACGAGGCAAGCCTGACACAACTTGTGGGAGTTGTGAGGCGTGATGTGAGAGCACAGAATGCCGCATACGGTGCACGTCTTGCCAGCGCCATCAACAGTCGCCTCGCCCTAAACCCCAATAACAATTTACTGAACATTCTTGCCTCAACGACACACTAACATTCTATGCAAGGGCGGACAACACAATGACTCCTCACAAACTTCTTTTAAAAACCCATTAAGATATTAATATTCTGCACACGTTAGATCACTAGAGAATTCCATTTCATTGGGGCTATTAAAGGAAGCATGCGGGGAATCGTAGGATGCTTAGGAATAGGATAGGATTTATAGTAAATTGATTATTATTATAATATTAATGGTGCGATAAATAAACGATGTATATAATTCTGTTACCAAATATACAGGAGAGATATAGGTACTTGCTAAAATATAATCAGTCATTAGTCATATTAAGTAAAGTTATTGTTATAAAAAAACAATATACAAACATTGCCTGATAAACCAGTCTGTAGGTGCTCAAATCTCCGATGCGAAAAAACGCGAATTCAGGCCATTTCAGATCAATGACTGAGCGTTTCATGAAAAATTTGTAATGACGTCAGCCAAATTTTATTATAATTTACGGATTTCATCTTTCGATGGAAACGACGTTCGCGTATCGAGGATTTGAGTTAAAACATCGTCTATGATTGTATCATATAAATATCATTCAAAGAGATACATTGAGTAGAGTTTTAATGCAAATAAATGATATTGATTTTGATTTTATAAATTCACTGACTAGTTCCAAATCGATAAAAGATTACCTTATGTCACATGATTATCAAGTAAAATACACTTAGTAAATGAGTATTGGATATGATGTATCTTAGTTGGTAGATAAAAATGCAGAGTGGTCAACTTAAATAACAAAGCAATGTCAGAAGCCCAAAAAAGTTTTTTTGATATAGTCATATTTTAACATTACGACGATTAGCGTGACATGAATGAAGTAAATGATCAAATTATTCATTTATTTATTTAAACCTCAAGCTTTTACTCATAATGAGTGGTAGTAATACTAAACCATTTTCACTACATTACAACAAGGGCATGCTAGACACCAAAGTTTAATATTTTTAGTTTTAATTCGACATACTTATCAATGGCTACTCTTTACCTCTCTTTATACTTAGACCATACATTCCCATATTATACAGTGATTGTTAATTATTTAATTTGAAAAAATATTAATGATAGGGTGTTATTCACTCTATGTATTTTCGCTCAAAGTCCAAATAAATAAACACTGAATAATAAAATCACTGCTAATGATTGAATAAAAAAAGGTTAATAAGCGTGTATCATAAACATAAAACTGGCATGATACAGATATGACATGAAGTGCTGCTTGATGATTGTGACACATTAACTTCCAGTTCAGATCAAAGGAATCTAGGAAATCGGACATCAAATGAATGACATAACACCGAAGAAGTGACAATATGGAAGAAGACACTGAGCATAATCCATGGTGACTGGGTTTTTGTGGGGAAGCATTACACCCACCTGAGGGGCCGGCGGTGCGGACGTGCGAAGCGAGGAAGCGCCCGCGCTGTGGCCCTTCCCGCCACGCACAATACCTCGGTGGAAAGTCCACTTCTGTCATATCCAAGATACACGCATAACTCAACATAGTTTAGCAGTTTATGTGATAGTCGTAGTCATGTCACTATTATTTCCTTCAGAAACAAAATGGTTTTTTTTGGGGGGGAATCTACATGCAGAGCAACGGCCAAGTAAATAAAAGCATTTTAAGTCATTTTTACTCCAGATTTATTATTTAGACTTGGTTGATCTATAATTCAAAATGCCTTTGAGTATTTGGCACAAAGTATTCAATAAGTGTCAGGGTATAATTTGGAGTATCCAAACTAACTTTTAAAAAAATAATGCTACTACTCTGCATTTCTATTTACGAACTGCCATGTGTGATTATAGGAAAATCAAATTATTGGACAATCCAGATACACCACAATCTGAGATCGCTAATCATCTGAATTCCTGCTTTGACGTAACAATGAGACTATACAATGAAATATATTAAGCGATATATATTATTTTACGAAGACATACCTTTTCATCATTATCAGACTCTTTGTCTGAGCCTCCGGGCTCTGAACCAGCACCAGACTCCCGTTTGCCGGTGCCGGAGCTGGTGGCATTCCGTCCCTCACCCGCTACATCCATGAGGGATGTACGCGCTCTGGTTTTCTTCCATGAGTAATAATATTTGACTAGAGATGATATTGATTTATCAGGCAGCTGTTAACAAAGTTATGGTTTTATGTTAATCATTGATTACCTAATGTAGCAAAATTTACAACATTTTTAAGGATATTTATAAATTATTTTATCTCTGTCTTTATTAAATTGTTTCATCATCATCCTAGCGTGTATTCCTAGTTGCGTCGTCAGCTTATGCTTCGGAGCCTAGGGTATGCTATAAGTCATGGTCCTAGATTTGGAACTGGTAATTACAATGGAGCGACTGCCGTCTGACCTCTGTAATCCTTTTTACAGGGAAACCAGACCAACAGGAACATGACCTGAGGTGTGTTAGTGGCCAACATTGTCAGAATTTTTCAGGCTGCCCTAAGGCATCTGACACAGCCTCACGACTGCTATCTATCGATAACAACCGGAACCACCAGCTGAAAGTGTCTTCCGAAGCACGGCGGAGAGCTCAAGATAGAAAATGCCACTAAAATGGCGACCAATCCAATAGTGGTCGCGTCACGTCGTCGCTGGACATGCCGCATTCGCTAACGATATGCGATATATATATAAACAATGGCACAGCTGAAAATTGTTTGTTGAAAAAGATTTTAGCTGCCTCGTAACATGACAAAGTAAACTTAGTCAATATGCATTTCTTACGAATTGAGTTAATCAATGTTTTGTGTAGGAGACTATGTTACTTTAAACTCACCATTTGCCGTATTCTGTGAAAGCTTTTGCCATGAAACTGGAAAGCCTGCTCAAACAAAACCTTATCTTCTACAGTCCACTCATCAGGGAAGGGTGTGAAATTTGCGAGGTCCATAGACGCTCGGTTCAGGTCATGTTTGTGCCAAAATAACATTCCAAGTGCCTGCTCTCCATTGTAACCATATTTTTCTTTTGCTGTTGTAATATATTCGTCCACTAAAACAATATAGGTACCTAGGTAATTTAACACAAAATAATAACTAAAAAGATTACAATTACAAGACACTGCTTGATATAGACGCATCAGCTGTAACAGCTGCCTGTCTATAATTAAATAAATAAATAAATTACATTAAACAACAAATGATAAATTCAACTTACATTTAATATCAGTGATGTCCGCAGTTGGTGACCACACTAACAAAGCTCGATCTGATATTTGCTCCGGTTTCCTCTGGTCCACTGGTTCAAGCTCAGGGCAAACTGCCTGGTAATCCCTACCCACTCTGATCTTCTCGGCTGCAAACGGTACTACTGCTTGGTTTCATGGTAAGTGTGTGATGATAGATGGGACGCCGCATGATGGCAGATGGAGAATAGCATAAAAAATAAAGCATGTCAGATGAGTATGAATGATTATTAATATGTAATTTAAAATAAATATTAGTAAAAGCAATCAATAGCAGACGCCTACCAGATGCGCGTCTTGTCTCCGTTCAACTTTAGGCATCACGAAATGACGTTCTAAGTAACAAACATGCAATAGCCCAATGTTGATACTTATTTATTTGTCTCAATTTCTAAGAAAGCAGGGTGGTTTTGTAGAATTTTACTTACCATTTTCATCTTCTGAACTTGAATCTGGACTTCCATGACCATTGGGGCTTGGCCCCCTCGACCGCTTCCCGTTCCGAACATCGGTACTTCTTTCAGCCAAAACCATGATTTATCAATTATTATCACTAACGCCACTTCACGTTCTCGCGACGGAGCCTTTCATTTATAAATTTACGCACTCACAGGAAAGAAAATAAAGGCAAACGCGAAGCCTCGCACATAAATTCAAACGTGATTCAAACCACCGCATCAATAATCTGACAAATCGTCAGAAGAGAGTAATGGTTCATTTAATGGCGGCCGTACTTGGATGAAGCATTCACTTTTTGTTTTTGAAAGTACCTAGCACAGATTTTATTTTAAAGTATAGAACGTGTTCATTTTTTAATTCTTAATTTTTAATAAACATTGCGAAAATTAGTTACTTGACAAATAATTTCTAAGTTTTGAAAAAAATATTTATGTGTATTTTCGCTACTGGTAACACGGGATGTACAGTCTTTTTAAAATGAACTGATACATACTTGCTTATCTAATTACTTCATAATTGTCGCTTCTGAAGATCAATAAGTTATTATATTTTTAAAAAATAATTCAACTATTAATTTTGAAAATTTTAAATAAAGAAGGACTCTTGGTAGCTACTTAATTAACCTGTTTTACTATACAATGCAACTTTACTGTGTTCTTATTTTTAGTCACAGATGGCGTTGTGGTGACACTACTGAAAGTAGACGTGTGAGAGGTGAGAGTAGAATGCTAGAGAAAGATTGAGAAATGGAAGAGCAAACATGCATGCGATTGTTACTGTTTCTACGTGGGAAACGGCATTAGTGATACTACGTGAGAGCTACAATTGATACTACATAAGTATATCTACCTCTCCCTAGTATATCTGCTAAGGAGGTACCCATCTTATGCAGTCTAACTTAAGCATCTGTTGCAATTGGCTACTTGACTGTATTCATACTTGGGCAATATTTGAATACGAAACAATATGTACACTAAAAAGTAACCGATTCCGAAAACAACAACAAAATTGGTTGAAAATTAAGACAGTAATTAGATTTTAAAGTTTTCTCAAGAAGAAAAGTGGGACCATGGTGAGGACGTCATTCTATCTCTTTTGTAGGCACGAAACCAAGTGTCAGTGACGTCATTGCACACACAGTCCATCCTTTTTTTGTTTTTTGACAGTTTCCCCTTCCACCGAATTTCAAAGGCTTATATCATAGATTAATAATTGGTCTCGCGCGCTCGACTAGATACCGCGCTGTGAAGAAAAATCAGTTTCCAGAATGCGGCCACTTAATAGGAAAGTGTGTGTAAAACAATGTGCAAAGACGCACACTAGCGTCGATTATGGTGTTGCCAGCTACTTGACTGGTGCCCGACCAATGGGAAAATTATTAATTGCTGCGGTCTTGTTACGTGTTATAAAAAGTAGCTCAGAAAAACCTTTAAAATGAAAATAAAATAAAACTGGCCAAGTGTGAGTCGGCTCGCATGTAGAGGGTTCTGAACTATTTTTTATTTTTCTCCATTTGGACCTCCTAAACAAATTTAATATTATCTCATAGGTTTTCCTGTAATTTATGAATCGAAATTCTGGAATCGATAGTCTCGGAGATAAGGTAGGGGAAATGGTTAGGTTTTGTCTACATTATTTTATAATTCTAATATAGAATCCTAAAATTGCAAAAAAACTTTCTTTTGATCTATTATTACACAGTACAGTATGTTAAACGTTACTTTATTTTCTATTTAGCTTGGAGCTGATTGATTACTGACCTCTTTTTAGTTGTAACCCGGGTTTAAATACAGATAAATAAATAGACATACACATCCTATTAATATTGTAAACGCGAAAGTTTGTAAGTATGGATGGCTGTTTGTTACTCTTTCACAACTAAACCGCTGAATTGATTTTCATGAAATTTGGTACGGATATAGTTCAAGACCCGGAGTCAAACATAGGCTACCTTTTGACGCAGGCGGAGCTGCGGTAAACATCTTGTACATACGAGTAGATATTATCATGGCCTTTTTCCATACAGTAGTGTTGCCGGAAAATACATTACACATCGAATAATAATCGATTCTTTGATAGTTAAAAATATAATCTAAGGTATCGATAGTGATCATATATCGATAGTATCGATATTGATACTATTGATAATATATTTCTGTAATTTTTTTCTGTATGAGTTGAATGACGATGATTTGTGTTGTGCCCGCTGTACATCCCGCCGCCAAATTCCGGTATATATGTATAGTATCGGTGCCTGAAATGCTTGGTATTGTTGTTAATCCATTAATCGATTATTTTTCATAAATTCTCAAAAATCAATACTACAGATTAGATTATATCGATACCACAGATACATAATCGATTAATAACCATTGATATAAACGATTACCTTTGTTGATTAAATCGATATAATTTATATCAACCCATTCCAATAATCGACTGATACTTTGATATTGCAGTTAATAATCGATTAATTGTCAAAAATCGATTAAATTTATTATATCAATACTTTCGATATCCTAGATTATTTAAAAAAAAACAAATTCGGTTAATCAATTATCCGGCAACAATACCTTACGGGGTACCAACTACCTAAAGGCCATATTTAGAATGTTGGTGGGCGTAAAGTGGAAATGGAATCAAAATAGTGATAGGTTGCTAGTCGCATCGCCTACTGATAGGTAATGGTTCTTCGATTTTCGCCCACTTCCTCGGCCGGCTTATATGGTCTGCGCGGGAAGAGAAGCTGTTGGCGCGCTTGTATACTCTGTGTATGTTTAGCTTAGGGCTGCCTGGCGCGATAGATGTCGCTGCCGTCCACAGCGAGTTTTGAGTGCGATCGACTTATCGACCCCCCCGCGCGAGCGCTACGCCGATCTCAGCGCTGGCGTCTTCAGTCGCAAATTCGCTCTTGACGTGACTCCACGCTTCATTACTCAACCGCCGCCGCTCGCCAAACCGCGCTTAGAACTTACGCGAATGTGAATTGTGTGTTGTGTGCTTCTTTATAACTGTTTCCACGTAACACCGCACTTCTGCATGCACGCACGCTATCCCATGCATTCAACATACTGCCTCGCTTGGTGGATTGTAAGGTAAGGCCCTTTTTGCTTCACACACTGAGTTCGCGTGCCAGTCGGCACCATCTTTTTTCCCGCTTCGCACCACGAGAAGCAGTAGTACATTCCACGTATTTACTTTTCTCCAAGATCAGCATTAAAGAAATAAGATGTTAAAGACAGACAAAATTGTCAGAAAAAGTCAAAATTACAACACTACCTACCTCTTTTGGAGTCGGGAGTTAAAAAACAAAATATCTAAATAATAAAAACTGAAACCTCGGGGAATTTGGGATTATTTAATACACGGCAACATTGAGCACCGAGCGGTACTTCGCGCCATATTTTAGGGTTATATTATTTTCGTGAGTAATTTATGTCCATATTTCGAAATAATACAATACTTATTGATGGTATGTAATACCAGTATCTACCTTATTTCTTTTAGTATTATTCTTACACAGTTTGACTACGCAAACTGCACATTTTGCGTCTACTTTTACATTAAATTTTATATTTATCCAGACATCCAACTCACTCATCGGTCGCGGCATGACTGACGCGGGTATGCCGCAACCATGCCGATTTCGGCATGGTTTTAGTTGCGAATTTATGTAGTATGTCGACGGTATCTAGTCGTAGCGCAGCGGAGACCAATTATTAATCTATGGCTTATATCTTATTTATTTATGAAGGGATTTTTAAAAATCTTTCTGTTTTCAGTTTCTGTTAGTGAAATGTTTATTATGAATGAATAATATCAGTAAATCCTTGATCAAACAAAAAAAAAGAAATTATCTGAAATCATAACGGTAGTTGTTTAAAGGACCGTTCAAACTGACGCGAATCCCGCTCGCGTGGCGGGACGCCCACGGATATAAGAATATATAGAATAGGCTAGTTTCCAGGGTCAAAAGATTATCATTAAAATTAGTCCGTCATTTAGGGAGTCAAAATATATTAGTGACATATTTTTTCTTTTGTCAATTGAGCGATAAATTAAAAAGATATAACGCGTCAAACTTTAGGAGTGGGGGCTCGTGACGTCACATGTTGCGAAAAAGTGTAGCACACTGTGACGTCACACGGAACTTTAACGCTCTATTGTATTACTATCTTTACCATTCTTTGTTTAATTTTCAAAAGCAAAAATATGTCTCCTATTGTCATTAGCAGGTCATTTAACTTTTTCATAGGCTTTATTCAAATTTTTAGTATTTTTTGTTATAGCGGCAACAGAAATAGTTAAAAAAATTACAGAAATTTGTGAACATTTCAAGTAACTATCATCGATTCATGAGATACGCCTGGTGTTAGACGGACAGCGAAGTCTCAGTAATAGGGTTCCGTATTAAGCTTTAGGTTAGAGATGGAATTGGGTATTCTACAAATTTTTATTTTTTCTATAATATCAATATTTTTATTTTCAGAAACAGAATTAAGAAAGAATTTTTGTAATCCGTTCAAAAATAAATAAGTTGTAAGCCTTTGAAATTCGGTGGAAGGGGAAACTGTCAAAAAACAAGAAAAGGATGCACTATGTGAGCTGTGACGTCACTGCCACTCGGTTTCGTGCATACAAAAGAGATAGCAAGACGTCCCCACCACGCTCCCACTTTTCTTTTAGAGAAAACTTTAAAATCGAATTACGGCCTTAATTAACAACCAATTTTGTTGTTGTTTTCAGAATCGGTTACTTTTTAGTGTATATTTTGTTTAGTATAACAATATTAACCAAGTATGAATACAGTCAAGTAGCCTATTTTGCACGGAAAACCCCAACATTGGGAAAATTCCCCGGAATATTTCCGGAAAAATCTCAAATGGGAAAATATGTGGGTTTTTTAAAAAGTCTTTCTAAAATCTTTTAAAATTTCGAAAATGATATTTATTTTTCAATTATTGTTAATAATAATTATTAGTAATAATAATATTAAAACTGAATGTATAAAGTGGATGATAGACGTACAAAATTAAAGTACGGGGTTTTTAAGTTTGCGAACTTACTCGGCTCGACGTCGGTGACACACGTGAAGCTTTCTCACACTGTATGTATTGCGATGTCGTTGACAGAAGAAGCTTTGTGTTATTTAGGAATAATGGCTGGTTTACACACGATCCAGTGGCGGCATTCCAGTGGCGTCATGGACACGAAATTACCCACACACACAAATCTCCGCCGCAATCCAGTGCTGGATCAGCGCAAGTCTGTGCTGGATCGCGCTGATCCAGTATACTGGATTGCGCCGATATATTATGGCTGGTTTACACACGATCCAATGCAGCGATCTAGTGCTTTCACAGACACGCACATACAAACAATTATTTAAATGTGTGAGTAAATTGTTTGCGTGTGTGGAGTGGATTTGGTGTCCGTGAAAGCACTGGATCTCCGCACTGGATCGTGTGTAAACCAGCCATAATGGCGGCTCGCGGCTAGCAGTACTGCCACACGTACGAGCCGACATGAGCTACGAGCAAGATTTCAAACCGGTTGGATCGCCTACGACTTGCGCGGCGGTTTTAAAGTACGCGTTTTGACGGTGACACACGGGCGAAAAAGGTCGTCGAGCCATAAGTAGCGTACTTGCTCGTACGTCTATCACGATTTTTATGATAGTTTAATGGAATAAGCTAATTTCCAATGACAAAATTTTGGTATATATCATGATTGAATACATGTTTTTAAATATGTTGTACAAATTTTCACTTTGAAATTTTGGACAGGAGATTTTACATAATATTTTGAAAATTGATAAAGTTCAATTTGAAAATATAAAATTATATAAAAGAAACTTTTACTTAGGAACTCTTTGCATAAACGCAATATTTAAGGTAATTGTCGAACAAATTGGGAGTTCCACTATATGTCCCGACACGGTGTGACGTCTACTCTTGAGGTCAATTACGATGGAGCGCAATCATATTCTTAGTAAGGTTTTAGTGAATCAAAGTATTATTAGTTATTATCATAATTCTTCATTACATCCATTTTTGTATATTATTAAAAAGAAACAGTAAGTTATTTTATTATTGCGTGGTCTTTCAAATAAACATCGAAACAAAAATAAGTAAACTAGCCTAATGTATAGAATTTAACTTTTTTATGTATATGTGACGGCTAATGACCGAAGTGCGGCTGGACTGAAGTTTAGCCGGCATCATTTCGGCTTAACCTAAGTGTACCCGATCTTTGTTGGCTAATCTTAGGTGCAAGATTATTTTTACCATATTTTATTTATGGCAACCGAGAAGGCGCTAAGATGATGATGACTATTTTTAACTAATATTTTTGATTAGCCTCCCAAAGTATATAGGATCCAAGTAGTCTGCAACACCTGGAATGTCACGTGCGCATTGCCGAACCTAAAATAATTTAGTAAGCAAACAGGCATACGTGCTGTCTGATGGTAAGAGGTCGTAGAATTCTATAGACTCATTCAACACCTGGAATGTCACTCGCGCATTGCTGACCCTTATATAATTTAGTAGACAAACGAGTATACTGCCTGCCTGACTATAAGTTGACAAAGTGTCAACACCCTGAAGTGTGACTTTTATGTCCACATATGTTGCAGGTGTCTATAGACTACTACGACCTCTCACGATCAGGCAGGCCGTATTACCTGTTTGCCTACTAAATTGTTTAAAAGTTCCGCCATGCGCTTGTGACCATACCTTTTGCCGGGTCGGCTACACTTAAGATAGTAGAAGTGTAGCCGACCTTCGATCATTAGCCGTAACATACATATTACGAAAATTTCAAGTATTAATTACCCATTACCATTCAACCATTTTATCAAAAATCCGTTTTTGGTATAGGAATTTTTTGTTAAACAACTACATTTGCTGCGAACATTTCAGGTACGGAACCCTAAAAACAATCAAACTTTTTGCGGGGCTGGGGCTAGGCTAACATATTTTTAAAGGTAGATTATGAGTAGAATACTCACCTTCGTTTTGCCGACGATATCGTGGTCATGCCGGAGTCGCTGGAGGACTTAAGTACCATGCTCAGCGACTTCAACGTGGTCTTCCAACAGGTGGGCCCTAAAATGAACATGGACAAAACCAAGTCAATGTGTAATGTCCATGTTACACCATCACCGGTTTCTGTCGGGAGCCACACCCTTGAAGTTGTAGACCAGTCTACCTGGGTCAGATGATCCAGGCTCGCAACTCCAGCTTCGAGGACGAGGTCTTTCGTGGAATCCGACTCGGCTAGGTGGCATTCGGGAAGCTACGTAGAGTCTTCTCGTCCAAAATACCTCAGTCCCTTAAACCTAAGGTCTTCGACCAGTGTGTGTTACCAGTGATGACATATGGGTCCGAAACGTGATCTTTGACTATGGGCCTCATAAGAAAGCTCAAGGTCGCCCAGAGAGCTATGGAGAGGGCGATGCTTGATGTTTCCTTAAGAGATCGAATCAGAAATAAAGAGAACCGTAGGAGAACAACAGTCACCGACATAGCCCAGCGGATTAGTTCAATCAATCAATCATTTATTTCATTGTGGATCATATGTTGTACACGGTTCTTTGAAGTGGCAGTGGGCGGGGCACATAGCGCGGAGAACCGATGGCCGATGGGGCAGAAAGGATCTCGAATGGCGACCACGTAAGCTAAGCGCAGCGTTGGACATCCATCGACCAGATGGTCAGATGACCTGAAAAAGGTCGCAGGTAAACGCTGGATGCAGACTGCTGCCAACTGATCCTTTTGGAAATCATTGGGAGAGGCCTATGTCCAGCAACGGACTGACTGCGGCTGAAATGATGATGATGATGAGTAGAATAATATAATAAATACTTTTTGCCGCATGCGTGATGAAGTTATTAAAATCTTTTCCATTCGTTGGTTCTGCGAAGGAACGTCTTCTACATCAAGTTCTAATCTCGTTTCATCACAATAATAATATATGTCTCGTAAGTAAGGTATTGGATAACGTGGGTGTAATGTATTCCGGCTTGCTATAAGTCTACCATCTTACTATTTAAAACTTTTTAATCACACACGGGCTTCTCCCCCGAATGTCTCGGGCGAGAGCTTTGGGCGAGAGTGTCCCGCCTGCATTAAATTTTCAGGGCTTTAATTATCTGGCCGGCTTCACACATTTTTGTAATCGCCTTTGAAAACCGTAGTTTAGTATTGTACTACACTCGATAGGTTAAATAAAAAGAAAAAATGTTTTTAAGGGCAACAAAGGACTTGTATCCATGGTCGTAAAACATAATAAAAAAAAAAAGGAATAATGTGCGTGGCCTGCGTGACAGTGACAGCGAAAAGCAGGCTGTCAAATAGTTCGATTCAAATCACGTCAAATTTGACAATTGCTTTTCCTAGGTTGTGGTTTTGGGAAGTATTTTTCTCTCATTTGAAGAATGTTATCAAAATAGATAACGAACGATTATGTTGTTTTATAATTCCATCACCAACAGGTGGTGAAGTCGCACCAACGCGATGCTTTTAATTTAGTAAAAGATTACGTTTGACATGGCACTGCCGTGACCGGGACCGCGTTGTGATATTTTATTTTGTTTCTCTTTTAAAGGGCGTGCAGTTATTTTGTATGTTATGTAACCTATATTGTAGTGTTTTCGGTGTTGTTTTATCATTATTAAGATGAGGACAGTGGCACTGATCAGCGGTGGGAAGGACAGCTGCTACAACGTGATGCAGTGCGTCGCTGCCGGGCACTCCATCGTCGCGCTGGCCAACCTCCAACCAATACAAAAAGGTTACTTTATCTCCTAACAAAATTAGACACATGTATTTTGAGATCACCGCTTATGGTCATTAATAAATAAAAATCATTAATCATTTTGATGTTAGTATCTTAATAAGTTCAATTTAAATTTGGAGATGTATTTTATCTTTTGGACTATGAACTAAGCAGCTGTTGTCAAAAGATAATGAAGCAAGTTGAAAAATTGTATGTTTCCAAATTTCTGAAAGCTACAATGTATTGTACCATAACTCAGTATTCCATAATTGAAATCAAAACAGACTGGTCAATAAAATATGGGAAAAACAATTTAGAAACACTAGGCAACATAAATACTTATTTTTTTTATCTTAAATTTACATTTTAAAGCATAAACAAGTCACGCAGTGCAGTACCTAAGACTGATTGATGTAAATAACTCATATTCTGTGTAATAACATTTCATGACACTTTTATTTTTGTTGTATTAAAATTAAATTACAAATATACTTAAACCAAAACTATAAAATAAAAGTGAAAAAAGAATATTATTTAACAAAATTTTAAATTACAGATGAACTGGACAGCTACATGTACCAAACAGTCGGGCACCAGGGTATTGATTTGTATGCAGAAGCCATGGGTCTCCCTCTGTACCGGGAGGCTATAACCGGAGTGGCTGTCGACCAGGGCAGGAATTATCAGCCCACTGAGAACGATGAGGTTGAAGATCTGTTCAGGCTATTATCAAGGATTAAGGTAAACTGCAATGTTTCTAATTATTTCTTTATTATTAAACTAGGTTTTTCCCACAGCTCGGCCTGCGTCAAAAAGTAGCCTATGTTTGACCCCGGGTCTTTAACTATATTCATACCAATATTTATCAAAATCCGTTCAGCGGTTTGTCATGAAAGCTTAACAGACAGACAGACTTTTGCAATTATAATATTAGTATGCATTATAAGAGTACATACACTATCGCATTTGATGAAAGTTTATCTGTATTGAAAGTTGTAATAAATTGAATAAATTAAATATTTCTGACTTTTTTAATTGAGTAATAATAGACTAAGATAGTTATTTGAAAATTTCTGTACTGCAAAAAGTAAACTGAAACAATATTATCAAAGAACTGTATCACCAAAAATTACAATATTTAATATACATACAGACAAATCACATAGTATTAACTAGTAATAGTCACTCATATTATTAAATAAACTACAATAAGGTAGGTAGGCTTGTTTGTAGGCATGCAAGGTAAGGCATACAACGAGAATGTTTTTGTAAGCAAATCCATCCAACTAATCATTTTCTTTGCAGTTTCAATGTTGCAATTTAAATAATCAAGTGCTTTAATGCAAGAACCTACTTCAAAACAATTTGGCACAATTCAGAACTATAACTTTGTAATATTTTACATACATAAGCGGGGTATGAGATACAATAGTTTCATTATATTAACATCCTGTCTTTCAGTGGTCATTCATGAATCTCATAATGTTTGTTACTGTGGGATCTCACAGCAAATTATTGTACGAGTAATATGCATAGTATTCCCAAGTATGAAGGCTGGTTTATATGGATCTAGTGCTGACTGTCATGGACACGAAATGTACTCACACAAGCAAACAATTGTTTAAATGTGTGAATAAATTGTTTATGCGCACAATGTGTAGGTAATTTAGTGTCGGAGAAAGTCGACCTTGGATCTGTATAAACTAGCCTTAACTCCGGTAAAGCCAGCTCGAATTGTATTGGTAATGTGAGTTAATAACAATTATTTATGTTTTAGGAAGAATTAGATATAGAAGCAGTTGCAGTGGGCGCAATCTTGTCAGATTACCAAAGAATTAGAGTTGAGAATGTGTAAGTATCTTTAGCTTGGATAATCTAGACTTAATGAAAATATATTTTTCTCCTATACCTTATCCCACTTTGTTATGTGGGGTCGGCAGAGTATCTCAGCTTCTTTTGTCTTAAGGCGCGGATCCACCACAGCGCACGGAGGGGCTATGTACGTGCGTCAAGCTTCACTTTGCAAGAAAATGTATGTGATTGTGTTCACTGCAACCCACGGACACGCTACGCACGAATTAACACACGTGGCTTGCTCGAATATGGCGCACACGTAGCTTAACCCCGGCAACGTCACGCACGCTGTACACGCGATACACGGAATAGGGGCCAGACTTTGCAATTCACTTAGCAATAGATCATCAATCTCACTTTTGAATTCATCGTCTGTCTAGCAAACTCAATTCCAATGCCATTTTATAAGTTTATGCATGCCTGGGTTCCACGTACGGGACGTATGATTAAAAACTGTGCTGCGCTATAGTTGTACGTAGTCGTGGATTGATATTCGTGTATAGCATGTGCTACAGTGGAAATGTTAACCCACGTAGTCAAACAAATGAATCCGTGCCAAGCGTGCGCTGCGGTGGATCCCCGCCTTTATTTGTATCTCTGGCCATTTTCATCATTTGTTTCAATGCCAGTGTAGCCAACTTGTCTAAACTGTTTAGCACCTTCTAACGTACCCTGCTTGCCTTGTGAAGTGTACAAAAAGGGACCTTATGTCGGCCACACAAAGTGCAACGAAAGTGTCACGTTTCTGGAGTAACAAAATATTGTGTTTTTTGAGCTCGAAAATGAAGAATAACGTAACATCGTTATAATTGATCTATATGATCGATGATTGACTCATTCGCAAAGAAGAAGAAAATTGTTATAAACATTTATTTTACCAACAGATGCCGACGATTAGGTCTAGTCTCCCTTGCTTACCTCTGGAGGAGGAATCAGAAGGAATTGCTTCAGGAAATGATAACATCAGGCATCGAAGCTATCATTATTAAGGTTTGTGTTTTTATTCCTTTTTAGTGAGAACTTTAAATTTTTTGCCTAAGAAAGATTGTCCTAATTATCACTCTTACCAAATATAATTTGAATTGAACACTAACGATTAAACGAGACGGTAGGAAAACACACGGCTCTTAAATAACGTTAACAATTTTATTTTTCCCATAATTTATAAAGATTATTTCGGATCTTTAAAAAAATCTTGAAAATAACAAATTAATTTATTATAGCATTAGTCAGTTAGCGCAAAGCTAATGACGTCGCAAACAAATACACTAACCAAGTAACGCGCCCTGGCGACTGGCGACGCGAATGGCGAGTAGTAACGATTACTACTAAAACAAATGCATTTATATGTATTTGGTTTAATCGTCGGAAGCTTCGCGCATAAAGTCATCATGGCGAATTACCCCGTCGCCAAGCCGTTAGGTAAGAAGACTACGTATTCTACATGTTTGGACCAGAAAAAGGGGTGTAAGCAGTTTATCACCATTGTTATTTGATAAAATTATCATACATTGATCCTACTGCAATCTATGAGGTGATAGGCACATAACATTCACATGTTCATGTTTGTCTGTAGTACTGTTATCTCTTCATGGAGGTATGTGTAGTGCGTGTGTATATGTTTGTTTTGTTAAACCCGCGTACACATTACTACACATCATTTATGAATTTATAGTATTTAAAACTTTTGAGCTGTGTACCTTTTTTGTATTTTATTAAAAATTCGGTATTATTTTTAAATGTTATACTTAATACAAAACTTAATTGGGATATTGTACATAGATGAAAAATTCGTAAAATAAATTCCAATAACCATTTATTTTTTTGAATAGGTATGGGCTTTTGCCCGCCAAAAAATGCGAAGTATGACCGTGTTCTCATTTCTTAAATGAATAAAAAAATATCGAATTCTATATTAACACATTAAATCAAAGTTTAAATTATTGCTATTAAATTAGACATCCCTATTTGGTTTCTATATGATGTATGTATAATTTTAAGTTAGAACTATACATTATCTGAGAAACTAAAATCCTACAAAATTCATAAAAAAACTTTTAATTTTAATAAAAATAATTTCCTAACGTTGTGTACATGAAATAAATAAAGTTGGGCCCATACAACTATGTGTGTGTCTACTGTCTATGATCAAAGTCGGAAAAACAAAAAATATTTTTTTAATATTTTCCCGATAACCTTTTACTGTGTATCAGGGGGCACGGGAGTGCCCCCGCCAAGTCGAGCGCGAAGCAAACACTGCCATACCATTCTTTACTGGAACCATTTCGCCGCATTTTCAGGCCCCTATTTGAGAACCTCTGGATAAGACCAGAACGCAGAAATTTTCGTCATCCAGTAAGCTATAATCACATACTTAAATTCCAAAATTTCAAGAGTGTAGGTCATTTAGTTCCGAATTTAAGCGAAAGCAAAGTTTCGCATTTATGACACTCACTCACTCATGATCATCAGAATAGAACTAGTACTTCCCATAAACTCAGAGAGCTGAAATTTGGTACAGAGTTAGGGTTTAACGGCCACATAAAAGGAAAACTATAAAAACTAGGGTAATCGAAGATCTGGATTACCTGGTGACCCTGATTAGAAAACACAAGAGCCCAACCAAACTAGTTGAAATCGACATACCGCCTTTACTAAAAATATTCAACTCGGTGGGCCGCTTCATTTTATGTCAAAAATCGAAGGTCTGACGTATCTGATGAAGAACCCTCAGCTGTATTAGAGATATGGTAATGCCCCCACTATTGGTACATAAAAAAAGCCAGATCACACAACATTAACTATAATAATAAAGAAATCGCAGTAAGGAACCTTAGACTTGGCACGACTTTGTCTAGATTTCATTACTTTTTAGAGATAAACAAGCAGCTCCATCGAGACTTGGCTAGTTTTTTACAGAATGTTTTTGGTGGGTAAAGTATGTACATGGTTTAAGATAGTCGCCGCATTTATATTGCAATTATGTGCAGAGTTATAAAAACATGTAAGTTTTAATAAACACCGTTAATGAGGTGTTTTTTATCTTTTATCTATGAAGTATTATCACAAAGTTATTGAATCAGTCTGATTGATAATAACAACATACTTTGAGATGTCCCGCCTATTTTTTCTGTCGGGTGATACACTTATACACTATAAACACATTAAGGGGGGCTTACTATGACCTCTAATTGCAGGGAGTCTATTGTCACGATTTTTCAAGAGATTTGTCGAAACATGACATTTACATCTTGAATTCAACATGTTTACAAAAGAATAAATGATTATGATTAAGTCGTGTGTTTGAGAATCGAAATTTGATAACCAAGATGTATCAAGTGGAATAAACTAAAAAGACGGGCGGCTCTTTAAAAAAATGTGTACACCCAGCGTCAAATAATTTAACCTAAATGTGAGCGGGATAGACCTATACGTGATATGAATACGGGAATAGCTCCGTCCCGTTCTCACACAGGTGAACTTGTTTGCCGCTAGGTCACACTCCGGACACTCCATACAACATCGGCGAGCCCGATACCTCCACTACGATTCGGTCGCGTACTCATGCGCGTCAATGTATGTGTTACTCGTAGGGTTGGTTATTTACCGTGTCTGCGTCATAGTTGTCCGTCGCGGCCAAAGTGTCATAATATCCTCGCATTATTTTGCTCTCCATTTTTATACTAAATCTGCGCGGTGTGGTGCGGTTTCTGTTTTGGGTGTGAGTGTCCGTTCTGTACGTTAGTACTAATAATAATTCTGTTGCTAGGTGTCAAAAAATACGTTTATCTGCAGGTCGCAGCCCTAGGCCTGGATCCTCGGATACACCTGGGTATGTCCATTCGCGACATACAGCCACACCTGCTGCTAATGCAGGAGAAGTACGGGCTGAACGTGTGCGGGGAGGGCGGGGAGTACGAGACGTTTACGTTGGACTGCCCGCTGTTCACGAAGCGGCTGGTTATGTAAGTCACCTTTCATCATCATATCAGCTGCAGTCAGCCTTCTGCTGGACATAGGCCTCCCCTAATGAATTCCAAAATGACCGGTTGTAAGCAGCCTGCGTCCAGCTTTGCCTGCGACCTTTTTCAGGTCATCTGACCAACTGGTCGGTGAATGTCCAACGCTGCGCTTGCCTGTTCGTGGTCGCCATTCGAGAACCTTTCTGCCCCATCGGCAATCGGTTCTGCGCGCTATGTGCCCCGCCCACTGCCGCTTGAGTATGTCAGTGACTTTTGTCCTCCAACGGATCTCCTCGTTTTCATGATATTGTCTACAATATTAATACGTGTTAATGTTAGTCACCTATTGAGACGTCTGTCATGTACTTATTATCTCATACGTACCTTTACTTGATAGACTTTTCAATAAACGATATTGTATATGTGTCCGGCTATATTCTGGCCATTTTTTAAAGTCTATTAAAAAGAGGACGTATTTTTGTGAGATTGTTCAAGGTAATATTCGGAAATATTTAACCGATTTCAAACATTCTTCTTGCATTATGATTATTCTTGTGGAAGGTTTATAGGTTTCAGTATGTATACATTAAGCGTTAAGTATTCACAACCAACAAATTTACGATGTTTTTTTTATTTAATTTATAAAACTACCCTATAAAAGTTAGAATTAAGCAGATTATCTTTTTCCGGAATAAACAAAATTTCAAGAAGTTCAGTAGATAAGAGAAGGGCATACAAGTTGGACAGTTTTACATAAAACTTACAAATTAAAAAATAAACTAAAGTACAGTTTTACAATTTCGAATGTTCTATGTCATTTAAAGCATACGGAGAAATCCGAAATACTAAACCACATTTTTAATGCAGTATTTTTTCCAAACAGAGATGAAAAAGAAACGATTATCCACACAGACGACCCAGTCGCGCCAGTTGGCTATCTAAATCTGAGGGTCCATCTTGAGCCAAAAGAGAATGTGGATGTGGAACTACCTCTAAGCATGAAGAACTCGTTGGATTTTATTGGGGACCTGAGCGATACTGTATTTAGCGATCTAAGCGATATTGAACTTAGCGAGTCGGAAATTGAGTCCATTGAGAAGATTGAGAAGGTAAGCAATTCATTTTGAACGACTATGCTCTGTCGGTGGTTGTATTTATCTTCGTCGCGTTCGTGTTCGATCTATGACGAAGTGCTTAGCCACATTATTCGCTACGTCGCGATAACTCATCTCAGGGAAAACAGAGGCGATTGCGCAGTATAGCCAACAGCACGAACTTTGTCGCGGCAAAACCTTTTGACGTCCGGCATTTTACCGACAGCGGCGACAGGACGAACTCTCTGGCCAGATGTGACGCGACAAACGCAAACCTTCGCGTTATCGCGATAATGTGGAAAATACAAGCGACGCAAATATGTTTCAATAGTGAGTACATATTTGTGCCGCTTGGTGTCGAAACATTGGTTCCACAGGGTCCTAATTTGAAGAAATTTTTTAAGGGAATTTCTCCTAAGTTTGCTGACGCCGTAGGTGACAAGAGGGCTGGCTCATTCCTAGCGCAAAGAACTGCAATTGCATTTCAACTTAGGAATGCAGCCAGTGTTCTTGGCACTATGCCGTACGGACATTGCTTAGATTTAATTTTTAGTATTTTTTTTCTTTAATTTAAATTTTTACTTTCAGTTCGTTTTTTTAAGTGTTTAGGTTAATTTGTGTGTAAAAATTTATTTTAGCTGAAAAAATAAATTTGCCTTGTTAAAAAAAAAGGAAAATTGTAATTTGTATGGGGATATGCAATTATTCTGTTTAGCGCCATCTGCTAAGACATGTAGAAATTATTTATTATTCAAAATCGAACGAAAAACATTAGACTTATTAGATCACAAAAATAGCACTTTTGGTTATAGCAATAACGTTGAAAGCTAGCGCCTGGCCGCCATATTTGATCATTATTTAATACTGCACTTCACGATGTTGCCAAAATGCCAACGATCACTTTCAGGAAGAGAAGAAGAAGCAGAAGGAATTGAATCCGTTGCTCACGTATTCAGGAGACAAAGCCGACGGTAACGCTGAGGAAGTTGACAGGAAACACGACAGCACGGATTGTGTAGATGGGTACAGCTACGAGGAACCTTTAGATGGGTACGTATTAGTTCTAATATCTTTTTTGTATTTAAGTCCTGGCTTTCCAAATAAATCATATCATACTAATCCATACTAATATTATAAATGCGAAAGTCTGTCAGTCTCTCTGTTACACTTTCACGGCCGAACCGCTGAACGGATTTTGATGAAATTTGGTATGAACATAGTTGAAGTTAAGACCCTGGGTCAAACACAGGCTACTTTTTGACGCAGGCGGAGCTGCGGGGAAAAGCTAGTATTATAAATGTGAAAGTGTGTTTGTTTGTTTGTCCTTCCTTCACGCCCTAACTAAGCAACCAATCGACTTGATTTTCGGCATAGAGTTAGTTGAATGGATGAAGAGTAACATTGGCTACTTTTGATCCTGGAGAAAACATCATGTTCGCAAAGGAGGTTTACACGCGGGCGGAGCCGCGGGCACAGCTAGTTAATAATACATGTCACAGATATGATGCTGAGTTCCGAAGAAACTAGGACTCAATCAGGAAAGCGCTTAGATCAGACGATACCCTGGAAGAGATTGCACTAGTGATAAGGCCGCCTTATTCTTCGTCCAAGCGTTTTTTCATAGTCACGTCTTCAGCTTACGCTTCGTAAAGGTGCGCTGTAAGTCGTGGTTCTTGATACGGCGGCACTGGTTATCGCAATGGAGCGACTGCCGTCTGACCTCCGTAACCGTTTTTACAGGGAAACCAGACCAACAGGAACATGACGCGAGGTGTGTTAGTGGAAAACACTGTCACATTTTTCAGTCCGCCTAGAGACAATCTGACACAGCCTAACGACTAAATGGCGACCACCAATCAAGTGTGTTTGGTTGTTACAACCGTTGCGTCGTAACAAATACGTGTAAACTAAACAATAATCAGACCGGTTCATTTATGAATAACTAGCTTTTTCCCGCAGCTCCGCCTGCGTCAAAAAGTAGCCTATGTTTGACCCCGGGTCTTCAAACTATATTCAAACCAAATTTCATCAAAATCCGTTCAGCGGTTTGGCCGTGAAAGCGTAACAGACAGACAGACTTTCGCAATTATAATATTATAGTATGGATATTATACTCCCCACAGTAGTCATATCGACAGTACAAAAACTGATCATTCTTTGGTGCGTTTAGAAGAAATAGCCATTGAAATATATCAACTAGATACAACTTACAGGTACACACACATAGTCGAGGACCACAGATCCATATACGGGAACAAACAAGGCTGGTACTACATCGGCGGGATCATAGGCGACGGTGTAGACACGGCCTTAGCCACTGAAGACGCCATGAAGAAACTCATTAGTAGGTAAACTTGTTCGGGCTTTCATTATTTAGCTTTTGTACATTAATTAGTATTTTAATAAATCTGTTCCGAGTGTTTTTTGTACGAGTTTGGGAATCGGTTAACTGCAGAATGAACAAATCACACAAAGAAGATAAGGTTCTGTACAACGCGCCGTTAACGATGCATTCACATTTATTAATACTTAGAAAATTAGAAAACTAGCGAGCGTATGTATACAAGCTTCGTTGGTTTTTCCTAACGCGCACGAACCTAAACATTTTTTTAAAATTAATCTATAATGTCCCTTTGCTGGTCAAAGGTCTCCCCCATTCTCCTCCATTCACTTCGTTTTATAGCGACTGTCTCCACTCCACTGTCAAATATCGTCATATCATCGCTCCAACGCAGCCTTGGTCTACCTCTTTTTCTCTATCTTCCCTCTGGTCGCCAATCACTTCTGTACATTATTTATTTATTCTGTGGTATCACGTTGTAATTTTACAAAGAATCTTTCGCCTCAGGTCCAACAATTTTTTGAATCCACTTTTAGTATTCACAAAATACCATGACCTTTTAGAACTTTTTAAATTGGTAAAAAGTGTATGTATGGCATTTTCTTTAACTATGTTTGCTTGCAAATAAATGTATTACATTGAACGTTTTAGTGTAAATATGAAAGGATTGTTAAACATTCTTAATTTATTTGAACTTTTTCTCGACTACAACCCAATTTTCAGATCTCCTGTTATCGGAAAGCATGCACCTAACAGATATATGTTCTGTGAATATATACATGCGAGACATGGCGGAGTACTCCGCATTGAATGCGGTGTATGTGAAACATTTTAGTTTCCAAAACCCCCCGACGAGAGTCTGCGTACAGTGCCCTCTGCCGGCGAACGTGGGACTTATTTTAGATGCTGTGAGTATTAAATAATTATTCGCTTGTTTGATAGATGGCACTGTTTGAATTGAGGGTATATCTATTTTGAAAAGCAACTAAGGGAGTAAAAAGTAAATGTGTCATATTGTGATGTGAAAAGTGACATGACAAATATAAATAGCCAGCTGCGAGTCATAGGCGGGGTACTGGTTGAACGCTGTCCCATCGACTAGCGTTGGTACGTTGCTGGGTAGGACTGGGTTTTGTTTAGCAGCAAGTTTGCGGATAGGTGCCAGGACTAACGAGCCCCATCGCTGTCGGGCTGTCGACCCCCTGGGACACCACGGCCTGGCCTGTAGCAGTGCTTGAGCCTGCTGGCCTGACGGTATGATGCTACTTGTGTTGGTACAGTAGCGCCATCTCACGTACGAGCGACCTCCTGTATGGCGACGGCGGCGGAAGCCAACAAGGCCGCCTTTTGCTGTGAAGACCTTGGGGCCTTGGGGTGCGGATGCAAAACTTTTATATAAAGAGATATCCGCACGCCTAGTTGACGTTTCTGAAGACCCAAGAGCTGGCGCCTATTTAGGCCAGCGCATCAGCCTGGCCATACGACGAGGAAACGTCGCCAGCCTCTTGGATACCTTGCCATCATGCGACGACAGCGATCTGGGCTCAATATTTTATTTAATTTAAACATTTTATTTTTATCGTTAATTTATAATTATTATATAATGGAATTCCAATATAAATAAAATTAAATGCACTCAAAACAAAATATGGTAAAAAAGAGATATATTGTTACGAGCTCGGGGTTCGCAGTTTGGAGAAAAACACCTGATGACTCTTAAAAACGTTTATTCCCACAAGGATGGTCGCCGACGTCACAACTTCACTTATCACTAACAATGTCCCAAACACTTGCTAATCACAATCACTATAACTTGCCGAGGTCGCTTGTATCACTTGTTTATTCGCTCCGGATATCGCTTCTTGATCGCACTTGTAGCTCAGTTAAATTAGAACTGCCCTCCTGAGGCACCTTCCGATATTTATATGGCCCGGGAAACCCGCTCCATAAGTTTCTAGAAAGATCACAACTACTCCGGAATAGAGAGAGAGGGATACTCTCTGTCTCGTTCCCTTAGTACATACTAGAAGTGCGAGAGCGAGACAAAGCAATATGTCAGAGCGAGATAATCGAAGTACTAGATCGTTCGCGATATTATTCCCGTATGGAAACACGCGACGATTGTACGAGAATTTTCCGCGGACAGCGCTACTCAAACTTCCGCGGGCCGTATTTTATTTTTAATTATTTTTGATTTCGTAACACTGCCCCCTTCTTAGAGATGCTCGTCCCGAGCATCATCATTACTTCCGTGATATTTCGCCAAGCGGTCGATGTGAACAATCTTCATTGCTCCTCTTGGTTGACGCTGTATCCGATACGTCACATCATTTAGTCGCGTTACCACCTTGTATGGGCCCTCCCACTTGGTTTGTAACTTTGGCGATTTCCCTTTCCGGCGAGTCGGGTTGTGAAGCCAGACTAGAGCGCCTTCCTCGAAGCCATTTGTATTCGACATTCTGTCGTATCTGGTCTTCATGTTCTGACTCGACTGCAACCCGTTTTCTCGAACTGCGGCGTGTATTTCTCGCATTCGGTCACGCAGATCAGAAACGTAGTCTTGAACACTTTGAGGTTCATCTGGTGAGCCTCCTGTTAGGAGGTCCACTGGCAACCGCAGCTCACGACCGTAGTTGACATATGCCGGAGTTGCCTTTATGCTTTCATGTTCTGCTGTTCTGTACGCTAGCAGGAACAGTGAAATGTACTTGTCCCAGTCCCTTTGATGGCTTTCCACTATTTTTGCCAGATGTCTCTCGATCGTCTGATTAAACCGTTCGACCATCCCGTCCGACTGAGGATGGTAAGCCGTGGTTCGGGTTTTGTTCATTCCCATAATCCTGCAAACTTCTTGAAAAACCTGTGACTCAAAATTCCTGCCTTGGTCGGAATGGATTTCCAAGGGCACGCCAAAGCGACAAATCACTTCTTCCACTATCTTGGTTGCAACTGTCGTAGCTTCTTGGTTTGGTATGGCGAACACTTCCGGCCACTTAGTGAAGTAGTCCATGACAACCATGAAATACTTGTTCCCTGAGTCAGTGACAGGAAATGGTCCAGCTACGTCGACTGCAATGCGTTCCCAAGGTGCACCGACGTTGTACAGTCGTAGATTCCCCCGGCTCCTGGTATGTGGCCCTTTTACGGCAGCACAAGTTGTACACTTGCGGCACCAGTCCTCCACATCCTCCCGACAATGGAGCCAGTAGAACCTTTCGCGGATTTTCGTTAGCGTCCTCTTGACTCCCAAATGTCCACCGGACACGCCGTCGTGTACTTCCCGAAGAACATCACGTATTTTTGTTCTTGGAACCACAATTTGCAGTTGAAACTCTCTGCCGTTAGGTTTATCCCATTTCCGGTAGAGTATTCCGTTTTGTACAACGAGGCTATCCCATTGCGCCCAGTACGCCTTGGAAACCGTGCCTGTCGGTGCAACTTCACTCCACTTTGGCTTATCATTACTTTGTGCCTTCCACCTGATGATGTGCCGTAGGTCATCATCGTTCTCTTGCTCCTTTCTCATCGCATCGTTCTCCCAGGTCTCTAATGGTTCTGTCCGAGTTAGCTTTACTGTCATTTCTTTTAACTCCTGCCTGATACAGTGCTTACAATCTTCTGGGCAGGGTCTGCGTGACAGCGCATCGGCGTTTCCATGGGCCTGTCCTCGACGGTGTTCGGTAATGAAGTCATATTCCTGAAGTTGTTCAATCCATCGAGCAACTTGACCTTCTGGGTTCTTGAATTGCAACAGCCATTTTAACGCTGCATGATCCGTGCGAAGTAAAAACTGCCTACCGATGAGGTATTTGCTGAAGTGTTGTAGCGTCTTCACTACTGCCAGTAGCTCCCTTCTTGTCACACAATAGTTCCTTTCCGGTTTAGACAGCGACTTACTGAAGTACGCTATAACAACTTCCCTGTCTTCCTGCTTTTGAGATAGTACCCCACCGATTGCGGTATTACTTGCATCCGTATCCACTATAAATTGACCTTCTGGTTGAGGGTATCCCAAGACTGGTGTTTCGCACAGATGTTTCTTCAGTTTTTCGAAGGCAATTTCGCAAGCTTCATCCCAACTAAATTGACGTTTCTCTTCAGTTAGTCGGTGTAATGGCTTTGCAATCTCCGAGAATCCTTTCACGAAACGTCTATAGTACGAGCAAAGGCCAAGGAATGCCCTTACTTCTGTCTTGTCCTTGGGGGTAGGCCACTTCTGAACGGCTTCCACTTTCTCCGGGTCAGTCAGGATTCCTTCACTGGTAATAACATGGCCTAGATAGCTCACTTCGTTCCTGAATAAGCGGCACTTTTTCGGATTCAATTTTAGGTTGGCTCCATGAATTTTCTCGAAGACTTGCTCCAAGTTCCGCAAGTGGTCCTCAAAGTCTCGGCCAACGATGATAACGTCATCCAAATATACTAGACAGGCTTCTCCTACCAATCCTGCTAGTACACATTCCATCAGTCGCTCGAAGGTAGCTGGCGCGTTACATAATCCGAATGGCATGACGTTGAACTGCCATAATCCCTTGCCCGTCGAGAATGCAGTCTTCTCCTTATCCTTTGGATGGATTTCCACTTGCCAGTACCCAGATTTTAAGTCCAATGTTGAAAACCATTTCATGCCACTAAGGGTATCCAAGGTGTCATCAATCCGAGGCAGCGGGTAACTGTCCTTCTTGGTGATGTCATTAAGACGTCTGTAGTCAACACAGAACCGCGTGCTTCCGTCCTTCTTCTTTACTAGCACGACTGGTGAACACCATGGACTTGCTGATGGTTCAATAATTTTATTCCTTTCCATATCCGCCAGCAGCTCTTTGACTTCTATTTCTTTGGCTATAGGGATTCTTCTCGCTCGCTGTCGGATGGGTCTCTCATTTCCGGTGTCAATCCTGTGTTGTACTAGCGACGTTCTTCCTAAGTCTCCTTCTTGGCTGGTGAAGATGTCGGCGTAGCGCAGTAGAAACTTCTTAGCTTTAATGCTCTGCGAGTACGTTAGATTGCTTTTGCAGTTACTTAGAAGCTCCTTGACTGTAGAATCACTGGTACTCGTTGTATCTGAGCTTTGTGTTGTACTGCACTTTTTCAGCCAGACAACTTCCTCACATTTTCCAATGATGTCGCCTTTGTTTAAGGTCCTCTCTTGGTCGCCTAGATTAAGTACTCTTACTACTGCGGTGTTTCTTCCTTTCACGAGAGTCCTCGCGGTCATGAGTCCTCGAGCCGCAGGTTTATTAGCTATCTCCTCAATCAACACGCATCCGGTAGATTTCTTGTTCCTTGTTACTGGTAACTTTACTAGTACTTGGGCTTCTGCTTTCCCAGGTATGACCGTTTGCTTTAAACATGTCACTCTCCCGTTAATGCCTCCTAAGATGATGATCTCCTCTTCACCACACTTGAATACACCACTAGCAACGTCTATTCTACAGTTGTACTTTTTCATGAAATCTAATCCCAATACACAATCGTCCATAATTTCAGCCACGATGACGTTGTGGGTATATGTGGTTTCTCCCATAGACATTTTTACAGACACTTCTCCCAGGACGGGTATTGGCTGGCCGGAGGCAGAAAGAAGCCGACAGTCCAGTCTCCTCATGCTTCTCATTATGGTCCTTACTAAGTGAGGTCGGACTATTGTTCTTGATGCTCCGGTATCCAGCGTCATCCTGCAATTGACCCCATTTACAGTTCCAGATATTACGAGACTGTTTCCGTTGCATGCCTGAGAGATAATAGTTGTCGGGGCTTCCTCCGCGCCAGCTCTTACTCGTTTCTCCGATAATGAAGCCTCCTGTTTCATCTTCAGTCCCTTCACGTCGTCTTCAAGCTTCTTGATCTTTGGGCAGTTCATTTGTAGGTGCCCTCGTTCGCCGCACCTATAACACATGGATCCAGGTCTCTTCCTTAGCGGAGCTTTTACTTCTCTAACTTCCTCCACTACTTCGCGCACTTTGTGAGTCGCGGAATGACGAATGTCATGTCTGACGGCTTCCACCTCCAAAGCGTGGGCCAGTGCATCTTTCAATGAGGCATGACGGTTTAACCTTACCGCAGCTCTGACTTCCGAATCCTTGATGCCGTCGACGAACGCCTGCACGGTGTTGGACTCAAGCATCTTCAAATCAGCCCCTGGGTACGCCTTGCGGACGAGTTTTTCTATTTCCAGTGCCCATTGCTGCAGACCCTCTTCTGAGCGCTGGACTCTGTCGCGGAGTTGAGCGCGGAAGACGTGCTCCAAATGCCGTTCTCCGTATCGCAACTCCAGTGCCTCCAGCAGGTCCTTGAATCCACTACCCGACGGAAGAACCTCCAAGACCGTCAAAGCCTGTCCTCGGAGTGCGACGGTGAGAGCTGTCAGGCACTGTTCATCTGTCCATCCGTTAGCAGCTGCGATGGTCTGGAACTGTTGACGGTATGCGGTCCAGGACGAGGTTCCGTCATATGGCGGCAATTTCACGCTGGGTCCGTGGTGGGCAATGACTGTTCCGCCAGATGCAACTGCTACTCCCGTTGTTTCAAGGCGCACGAACTTCTTCTGTAATGTGGAAAGGTCCGTCTTCAAATTTTCCATGTCGTTCCCAAGAGTCGTGACGCGTTCCTCCACCAAATCAACATCCTTGCGTAATTTGGTAACCACGCCACTAACTTCACCAATAGCTGACAGGAGTTGTTGTTGAGCCTTTTGTTGAAGCTTCTCCTGCATTGTAAATTTGTTGTCCAGCATTGTAAATTTGTTGTCCAGCATTCGCATCAATTCCCCAAAATCAAAGACAGGCGCAGCCTGGTGGGCGTTGGACGTGGCCTGGTGGGTGTTGGACATGGCCTGGTGGGTGTTGGACATGGCCTGGTGGGCGTTGGGCGTGTCCTGGTAGGCGTTGGACGTAGCCTGGTTGCCGTTGGACGTGACCTGCCGGGCGTTGGACGTGTCCTGGTAGACGTTGGACGTAGCCTGGTTGCCGTTGGACGTGACCTGCCGGGCGGTGGGCGCGGCGGGAGCGGCCTGGTCAGCAGATCCAGTAGAAGTGGCTTCCGCAGCACGCTTCGCCCTCGTCTTCACACCCTCACTAGTGACGTCTTCTCTCGGAGTCAATGGCATCTCCAAATCCACTTATGACACCAATTGTTACGAGCTCGGGGTTCGCAGTTTGGAGAAAAACACCTGATGACTCTTAAAAACGTTTATTCCCACAAGGATGGTCGCCGACGTCACAACTTCACTTATCACTAACAATGTCCCAAACACTTGCTAATCACAATCACTATAACTTGCCGAGGTCGCTTGTATCACTTGTTTATTCGCTCCGGATATCGCTTCTTGATCGCACTTGTAGCTCAGTTAAATTAGAACTGCCCTCCTGAGGCACCTTCCGATATTTATATGGCCCGGGAAACCCGCTCCATAAGTTTCTAGAAAGATCACAACTACTCCGGAATAGAGAGAGAGGGATACTCTCTGTCTCGTTCCCTTAGTACATACTAGAAGTGCGAGAGCGAGACAAAGCAATATGTCAGAGCGAGATAATCGAAGTACTAGATCGTTCGCGATATTATTCCCGTATGGAAACACGCGACGATTGTACGAGAATTTTCCGCGGACAGCGCTACTCAAACTTCCGCGGGCCGTATTTTATTTTTAATTATTTTTGATTTCGTAACAATATTTTGAAGGAGCGAAAATGTTTAAGAGCCATTTCACAAAAATACTACGCGCGAGTTTAGGTATTAGAGGCGTTGTTGTTTATGTGTGCGTAGGTCCTCACACGTACGCAGCGTAAACACAGTAAAACGCGCGTTCGAGATGGACCAAGAAATCTTGAGCCGTGGTAAGTTATTACTTTTAATGATATTATTTTTAAATAAATATAGTTTATTGGTATGTATCCATTTAAATTTTGCTTTTGTGATAGGTACAATAAAGTGTCGTCACACACAGCGAAGTAAATATTACTAATTACTAGTTGTTCGTCGCGAACATAGACCTGGCGCAAAAATGTTAATGTAATAAAAAATTGGGGTTTGTGTTCCGGGATTAATACTATCAGAGACAGATAAAGATGACCTTCGACCTGATCCGCCTCGCTCGGTCAAATAGGGAGAAAATTAAAAAATTTCAACATTTCAATTAATAATAAAACACAAGTTTGGCAAATACATCGATGCAGTGATTTTATTTAGGTCTGAATGTCCAATTCCGTAATGATTGAACCTGATACCGCTCCTGCATTGAGATCCAGAACAGCTGCAGTATTACTATTAAAGTCCGAAGTATTTAGAACAAATTCAGTGCCACACATTGCACACTTTATGTCAATTGTAGATACGAGGTCCATCTGTTTCTCGTTGACAATTTTAAATAAGTTTAATTTGCAATCAAAGTTTTTGCTATGCAAGCTTATATTTATTAACTGCCTCCAAAATAATTGAAAATCAATTATCCTTCTGCCATCCACTATGTAACCATCCTAAAACAAAGATAACCAAATAATTATTATATAGAATTCGCGTCGGGAAAATGGAAAAAGTAAAAATATAATTACGAGTAAGTACACGAGTATATAATAATTTTAGGTCCTTACATATGAAATTGTATATGTAATCGTACTGGCCACTTTTATCACTTTTATTCTCTCCTCTTTGGTTAGGAATTCCAAATTCAAATTTATACAGCTATTTTCACATGTATTATAATTTATGTTTATGTTTCGTAAACCGTTATTTATTTGTTTTTTTTTTCTGTTTGCGGCGCTCAGTTTACAAAATGGAAAACTTGAAATATCGCGTTATTTACGAGTACGAGTTCCACCGTGGCACCAGTACTGCGGAAACGGCTCGAAAGGTTAATGATGTGTATGGCGGTCGTGTCGCAAAAGAAAACACAGTGCGTTTTTGGTTCCAACGTTTTCGTTCTGGAAATTTCGACCTGCAGAACAATCCCCGTGGACGGCGGGGACCCAAGTTGACAATGAAAAATTTAAGGCTATTGTGGAAGCGAATCCATCGCAAACCACGTCCGAGTTAGCTGCAGGCTGCGGTTTTAGTAATAAAACCGTTTTAATCCACTTGAAGCAAATTGGGGAGATTAAAAAGCTCGAAAAGTTCCTCACGAATTGAGTGAAGCAAACCGGCAAACGCGCGTCGACTGCTGCGTTAAATTACTTGACCGGCACAATAATGAAGGGTTACTTAATCGAATCATTATCTGTGATGAAAAGTGGATTCTCTACGATAATCGGAAGCGCTCATCGCAATGGCTAGACACTGACAAGTCAGCCAAATCCTGCCCCAAGCGAAAGTTGACCAAAAAAAAGTTATTTGTAAGCGTTTGGTGGACTTGTGCCGGTGTCGTTCATTACAGTTTTCTCAAATCTAGCCAGACGTCTATTGTCAGCAATTGCAAATCATGATGGATAAGCTAGCTGCTAAAAAATCGAGGCTGGTCGATCGCTCTACGCCACTGCTGCTTCACGACAAAGCTAGACCGCACACTGCACAACAGACGGCTACCAAATTAGAAGAGCTTCAGTTGGAATATCCAAGACACCCACTCTCCAACAATATTATAATTTTTTTCGAAATTTGGATAACTTCTTGCAAGGGAAAAATGCAACTCCGATGGGGCAGTCCAAACCGCCTTCAAAGATTTTATTGATTCCCTTACGAATGGTTTTTTAGTAAAGATATCGATGAACTACCTATGAGATGGCGAAAGTGCATAGATAACTATGGTTCATACTTTGATTAAATAAATATATTAAATTAAAAAATATTCGAAATTTTGTTCCTCCCATACAAAACGCCAATTTCATATGTAAGGACCTAATATTTACGTTCGAGTTTGAAAGAGCCGTTGATTTGTTTGTGTCTTCTAGATCTGTTGCAACACTTGCATCAACTGTTTTATCTTCCTATAAGAATAAATAAATAAATAATTAATAACTCGCTTTTTCCCGCAGCTCCGCCTGCGTCAAAAAGTAGCCTATGTTTGACCCCGGGTCTAAAACTCTATTCATACCAAAACTCATCAAAATCCGTTCAGCGGTTTGGCCGTGAAAGCGTAACAGACAGAAAGACAGACAGACAGACAGACAGACTTTCCCATTTATAATATTAGTATGGATTTACAACTATATACTAAATAATTTGTATTAAATCTAGTTGTAAAAAATATTACGTACAACTTCTTTTACCGAATTCGAATTATTACTTGTACGGCTTGTTTCGGGCACTGCGTCAGTTCTAAAAGTGCAACCCTCTTCTAGGCGGTTCAGAGGATTTCTCGCCCTAAAATGAAAATAATCATAAAAAATGGTCAAGTGCGTGTCGGGCCACGTACTATGTAGGGTTCCGTAGTAGTCCCAATTTAAAACACACTTCACTGAAATGTCACTTGCGCATTGCATTATAGAATTAAGTAGAGAATACGCAAACGGCCCTCCTGACGAAAAATTGTCAAAGTGTATACAGACACCTGCAACATCTGGAGTGTTGTTGTGACATTCCAGGTGTTAAAGGTGTCTATAGACTAGTAGGATGTCTTACTATCAAACAGTCCGTATGCATGTTTGTTTCCAAATTGTTCCATGCTCGGCAATGCGCACATGACATTCCAGTTGTTGCAGGTCTCTATAGACTAGTAGGATGTCTTACTATCAGGCAGTCCGTATGCATGTTTGTTTCCAAATTGATCCATGCTCGGCAATGCGCACTTGACATTCCAGTTGTTGCAGGTGTCTATAGACTAGTACGATGTCTTACTATCAGGCAGTCCGTATGCATGTTTGTTTTCAAATTGTTCAATGCTTGGCAATGCGCACATGACATTCCAGTTGTTGCAGGAGTCTATAGACTAGTATGATGTCTTAATATCAGGCAGTCCGTATGCATGTTTGTTTCCAAATTGTTCAAGGTTCGGCAATGCGCACGTCACATACCAGGTGTTGCAGGTGACTATTAACTACTGTGAAATCTCACCATTAGGTTGGCCGAATGCTTAGTTCCCTACTAAACTATTTAAGGTTTGGCAAAGCGCACGTGCCATTCCAGATGTAGCAGGTGTCTAAACTCCTGTGACCTCTTACCATCTGGCAGGCAGTATGCTTGTTGCCTACAAAATATATTAAAAAAATAGTAACATATGGTAAAAACATTTCTTTCAGATAAGATTAGCCGGCATTTCGGCTACACTTAAGATTAGCCGGCGAACCTTAAGAGTAGCCGCACTTCGGTCATTAGCCGTAACCATTTCATTGTATAAATTTACCTCACTTCTATTGCTTTTTAAAAGCTGCAGAATTATCGGTTTCCTTTTTCTCACACAACGGTATACATTTTCATTGCGACCCATAGCTAAAAAAACAAATAAAAAATATGGTTATAATAATACAAATAAATAAAATAAACTATTTCAATTTTCTTCAAAACTTACCTCACGTTACAAAACTCAAAGCGGATCAAAAGTATTTAATCGTAGTATATCTCAACACTTTACGATACGAGCGCGCGAAATTCAGGACGCTAAAAAAATGGCACAGATCCTGCCCAGACAAGCGCTCGCGCCAGACTAATCGGCTCCCGCTTGTGCATCGCAATTTATATGATATTGTAATAAATAATAATGACAAAATTTATTGCTAATATTGAAAAATACTTGTAAAAATCAATTCTCCAAAGAACATTGTTTATTTTGGGATAATTTTTATTTTGTTTTTACTGTAATCTAAGTCATAAATCACGATGAAAGTCAAACGTAAATCTTTAAATATTGCCAAATTGTTTATTTTTTTATTCAGTAATGGTAATGAAATTCAGGAATGTTTTACATTAAACGTCGACAAAAATATATGACCGATTATTACGTAATTTATTTATGCTTATTATATAAGCATTTTTAATAGATTTAGGACTTTGAAATTAAGCCTGCGGCAATTTCTCAGTAAAATGGTTGTGGGAGATGGGGCACTAAAAATTAAAGAAATAAGTTTTAGTAAATGTGCTTCATTAAACGTCAACACTAAAGATTGATCCATTTTTCCCAGTTATTAAATAATTTCTGCGTGTTACCTAAAATAGAAATCAAGGAGTCCAAAATCATAGAAATTCGCGCGAATATGTAAAATGGCTCTTAATGACTTACCTTTAGATTTAAGGGACTGCAACACTTTGGCTTTGTTTATGTATGGCAAACTAAAAATATAAATTTATGGCAAAATTTTGCAGTAAAATTTCTACAGATCTATTGTGATTACTAAATAACAAGATATATGTTGGTTGTCATGTTTGTCTGACAGTTGATTTGACGGTCTGCTGTCAGTCGTCCAAGATTAATTCGGTTCTAAAGATGCGTATAGATTTTATAGTGTATAATTTTGTTGATAAACATGTGAATACAGGATTTGATATCATTGTGACATTGTTCTAGTTGGCACACAGGCAAACAGTAAGTGGTTAATTTTGACCAAATACTGCATGACAGAATTTTTTGATTATTAAAAGTGAATAATCTTTTTTGATGAATGACGCCTTCTTTCTTTTTCTATTTTTTATTGGCTTAATACTGCCATCTATTGGTAATAACATTTATATTCTCCTTCCGAAGTACCAAGGCACAATAGCCTTATATTTTGAAGTCTTTAAGGAATATGCATGTACCTAATTACTTTAATAATTTTTTGAACAATATGCATGTGCCTGAATAAAAATTATACGTCATTTTCATGGAGGTCTAAATGTTTTATAAAAATCTTGTGCTTAATTCAAATATTTAATACAACTAATGGAAGTACCGATGATTACTTTTAAATATACCCCACTTTACAATTAAGATTCAATAATCAATTTTAAAATTATTTAATTTAAATTAATATCGTGTGTGTCACATGGATAATTGAACCTGTTGTGGTGTAAGAGTGATTCGGAACCGCCATTCGGTCTCTGACGCCTTCCGCCCTTTCCTTTGATCAATGAAAAAATTAATACAAATCTAATGATGTTTATAGGCTACGCTGACTGCGACAAAAAAAGACAAACTGGAAAAAAACTAACTCTCCTTCGAGTAGTTGGGTAACTAAATATTACCAGTTGTCTTTTTTATATTCCTTTATACAACAGAAGACATATTTATTAGTATTCTAATCGAATTATTCCTTGTCTGTAGGTTGCACATAAAACTACGCCGACCAATGAGACTGAACCTCCCAAAGAACGAGTCACGATGCATGTGCAGGGCATATCGCATTGGGCGCCAGCTAATATTGGACCTTATAGTCAAGCCATAAAGGTTAGTATTCTATACATTATGTAAAGGTAACCTTTGTATTCAACATACAACTGTTTTTCCTCATGTCTCGTTGTTTTGGTTTAACAGGTAGTCATAAAATATCATAACAAGGTAATAAAAACGTTTCTCTTTTTACATGTAGGATTGAGATAATAATATTTGTTTGTCGCAAAACACTCGCTATAATTTTACAAAATAAAAAAAGTTAATGTTTAATAAGATGAGGTACGTTTTTTTGGAATCCCTCGCGCTCTGGTATTTGAGGGAATAATCTACGCAGTTTTTCTCGGTATAATTGTTAAAAAAAAGTTGCCTTACTATTTCTGTACTCGCCAATCTTTGGCAACTTAAGACCCTTGTAGATTAAATTCACGACTTTAAAATATTTTCACTTTGACCCCAGTAAACGAATAGAAGTTTTTTGTTCTTTGGTATAAAAAAGATTGTTTTCTTAAACATGCGCGGAAATATTGTCATTACTTTTGAATAAAGAACACGCGAAGTAACATATTTACGTAGACTGAAAATCAATAGTACATTATTGCAAAGGCAGCGAAATAGGCAATTGCTTTTTCATCTATCGTACACATTGCGTTCTCATGGCTGTATCTGAAAAACCGAAATCACTTCCCGGCGCGTTCTTTGAATTTGGAACGAAGAGCGCGCCGGCAATGTTGTATGAAACGGTGTGCTGTTTGAATTTAGAACTTTTTCATCTATCGTATACATTGCGTTCTCGTGGCTGTATAGCCACAGATGCGTTTACCTTTCGGCACAAACTGTAAAATAAATTAAATTTAATATGTAAAAGGCCCTTTTTTATTTCCTTGCATTTTTTTTAAGAAAAGCAGTATTGCAAAAGCACCTTGGCCGAAATGGCAATTGCCTGTCTCGTATCATTGAAGTCCTCGCCTGCGGCTCGGCCTTCAAACTCATACTCGACCTGCAATTGCCTATGTCGCTGCCTTTGCAATAATGTACTATTGTTTTACTGATCGTGACGTCTAGTCACGATTATTTCAGATATTTTTGACTGAGCGAAGTGATGTCTATTTCGAGACCGGCCAATTTTTTATTTAAATAATATTTTATACGAGTATGTTCTGGTCGCATTTCTGAACCGAGTTCTTACGAAACACACGGCGCACGTGTTCCATGGCTTAAAAATTATTTGTTGAGAGGTTTTTTCGGTTGTCGGAAAAATGGGGGCAAAAGGGGGAAAGATTGCTGTAACGAATCCATCATATTTGAAAGGAACAATGTTTATCGGTTGCTGTGAAAAAATAAACACTGACTGTATTTTCATAGAAATCTACCTGTTCGCGAAGTCACAGAATAACAAATGTAGTTATTTTGATTTTTATTAATTAAACATTTCAAGGGACTGATTTTAATTATTAAATAAAAAATTACAATTATTGTATTTACACGGCCGATTTTTTACAGCAGACAACGGGCCTTTTTTTTTTGAGTGTACATGCACCGAACATCAGTCTGGTGAACATTTTACGCTGGATGCACCGACGCAAATTATGTATTTGTGATCAAGTTTGGAATGAAATTTTTACTTGTAGGTATGTATGTATTTACCGTATCTGCGTTATAGTTGTCCATCGCGGCCGACGGTTCGATTTTTACTCTTAACTCTAAATCTGAGCGATGAGATGCGGTATCTGTTCCGGGTGGGAGAGTGCGAGTGTTCGTTCTGTACGTTAGTGCTATTAATAATTCTGTGGCATTGTTCACATTTTTAGTTGGTTAATTTTCGTATGCGTTGAAGTGAGAAATGAGTCGTGTCGCGTTAACGTCGTACAGGTGGGGGAAGTGATCGGCACGTGCGGACAGATCGCGCTGGTGCCGGGCAGCATGTCGCTAGTGGAGGGCGGTGCGCGGAGGCAGTGCGCGCTCGCGCTCCGGCATCTCACGCGGGTGCTGCGCGCCGCACACTCGCGCGCGCACATCCGCAGCGTGGTGCAGGTACTGTGGAGGCGGCAGTGCTGCGGCATCTCACGCGGGTGCTGCGCGCCGCACACTCGCGCGCGCACATCCGCAGCGTGGTGCAGGTACTGTGGAGGCGGCAGTGCTGCGGCATCTCACGCGGGTGCTGCGCGCCGCACACTCGCGCGCGCACATCCGCAGCGTGGTGCAGGTACTGTGGAGGCGGCAGTGCTGCGGCATCTCACGCGGGTGCTGCGCGCCGCACACTCGCGCGCGCACATCCGCAGCGTGGTGCAGGTACTGTGGAGGCGGCAGTGCTGCGGCATCTCACGCGGGTGCTGCGCGCCGCACACTCGCGCGCGCACATCCGCAGCGTGGTGCAGGTACTGTGGAGGCGGCAGTGCTGCGGCATCTCACGCGGGTGCTGCGCGCCGCACACTCGCGCGCGCACATCCGCAGCGTGGTGCAGGTACTGTGGAGGCGGCAGTGCTGCGGCATCTCACGCGGGTGCTGCGCGCCGCACACTCGCGCGCGCACATCCGCAGCGTGGTGCAGGTACTGTGGAGGCGGCAGTGCTGCGGCATCTCACGCGGGTGCTGCGCGCCGCACACTCGCGCGCGCACATCCGCAGCGTGGTGCAGGTACTGTGGAGGCGGCAGTGCTGCGGCATCTCACGCGGGTGCTGCGCGCCGCACACTCGCGCGCGCACATCCGCAGCGTGGTGCAGGTACTGTGGAGGCGGCAGTGCTCCGGCATCTCACGCGGGTGCTGCGCGCCGCACACTCGCGCGCGCGTCTTTAGCAGGCCAATTAACTTTGGCTTACGCTAAAACACTCCTACCGATTCTAATGTACAATAAACTACCAGAGCAAGTAAGAAAATTAAATTATATTTCATTCAATACTAAACTATTGTCGATACTTACAAAAAAAAAAAAAAAATGGAACGAATGAATGAATGATTTTTTGGATGGTAAATCGACATGTTTTACCGATGACGGAAATAATAATATTTGACTTGTTATTATGATCAATGTAGTAATTTGAATATTAAATCATATTTGCATACCTAAATGTTTTATTATTAGGACGAATTATTATTGTGTAATATCTGATAGTACTCTTTCAATGCAAATAAATATTTTCTTCCTTCTTTCTAATTTCTATGGGCGTCCCGCTTGTCGCGCGGGATTCGCGTCAGTTTGAATGGTCCTTTAAACTGCGACTAAAATGATGATGATGAAAACTACTTGAAAAGATATGAAAGATCAATAATGTTAAATTATGAAAGATCAATAATGTTGAATTGTGTTTATTTTGATGATGTTATTGTTCATTCTCATTTTTCCAGTCATTTTGATTTTACAATTAAACTACTGTACCGATTTTAATAAAATTTCTATAGGACCTATTGAAAGCATATCTTTTCGAACAAAAGTATATTTTTTGAAATCGGTTCAGATTAAGACTTAACGAATTTATGCGAAAACGAATGTAAAAAAATAATTCGAATTGAGAACCTTCTCCTTTTTGTATTTTTAAAAGTGAATGGAAATGAGCAAGTATATGTGGGCACTGGACTTCGAAGGAACAAACGCAACCTTAAATTCCCTATAGCTGAAATGGCACATGCAACATTCAAACGCATCTTCAAGAACTCAGATTGTAAAGGAAATCCGGAAAACCTTCAATTTTTACTATGTTTTTTTTTATATTTTACGTTTAGAAATAAAAAAAAAATCGCTTTTTTTTTTATAAAAATAAAATATTGTATTCTGTAATCCACAGAGCGTATGCTACATGACACACGGCGGCTGTGTGGGCGAAGCGCGGAGGCAGTTAGAGCGACGCACTGCCGGCGCTATCGTACAGTACGCCGTGGTACAAGCCTTACCACGCGGGGCGGCCATCGAGTGGCACGCCTGGGCTCATAGCGACAACAACCGGTTCGAATGTGAGTTATCTTACAACTTCTAGCCGACGTGTCTTACTAAAAACTATCTATATGCCATGTTTCAGCTCGAGTAGTTTTTAAAACGCTGGTTTGGTTTTCGAAATATAGCTACCAAATGAATACGCAACTAAGATGCTTCGATCATTTTTGAAATGTGTTTACTTACATACTACAATAATGAATAAATTTTCTTTACGATCTACTCGTATTATAATCCTAAGATTATTCATACATATCGAGTGGGTAACTGGCTAAATGTGCAACTAGAAAGGCATAAAATTTGTTCTGTAATAATTTTTCCAGTAACTTTTATTGACGAACTATCATTCTGTTTCTCCCAATGGTTGATTGGTAGAGAATGTCACATTAAGTTTCGTTTTACTTGTACAATAATAACTGTAATTTCCCTTTTTTTAAATGTAAAATAAATGTCAATTAATTTCCTTTTTTTTTCTTCTTAGCAAATCGATGATCAACTTAAATGTCAAAATTGAGCCAAATTATTTTTCTACTATATTTATGTTGATGTTATTATTATTTTTTATTATTATGTATTAAAATCCTTATTTTAAAAGTATTAATTTGTTATCAGATGAAGAGACGGGCTGCAACGTGGGAGAGTACAAAGTGGCGATCACCAGGAGATGGAACTATGAGAATACTGTCGCAGCGTTCGTGTGCTACGTCGCTACTGGTGAGTTTGACTTTATATGCTGTGTAATTGTCAATATTTTTGTCAAAATATACCTATTTCTATTAATGTGACTCCAGCTTTTAGGTTCTCTCTTGTAAACGCAATTTGAGTATAGGCAATATTTAGATGAAAATACCAAAAACGCTTGATTTTTTCTGATGACTGGAATACCTGAAAAAAATCGTAAGCACACATGCATGTGACATGTGTTACGGTACGGCCGTGTTTTACTTAGCTTATTATTTATTTAAAAAATTCTGGACTGAATTGTAAAGTTTATGCCACTTTCTTCACTAGTCTATTTATTTCGGGAAAGAGTTTCTGAAAGCGGAGCTTTTGTTCCTCATACAAAACTAACCAAAGTTCCTATCCAGGTTCGTCGCCATCAACATGCCAACTATCGTTCCCTAGCGAAGAAGCGTGCGTGTCTCACAAGCGACTCGCCGCTCAGATGTCGCAGGAACACGTCGAGGAAGTTTTAGAATACGCTCTGCGGAAGTTGCTCAACAATTGTGGGGATACTGCGCCCGCGCTCAAGATGAGGGTTTTCTATCAGGTTTGGTTTTATTTCCCTATCATCATTGCGTAAGGCGTTCTTCATGCCTGGATCGAACGTCGATATTAAGGTTTCTCAACCAGATTAATTTCCTCTGCTCAGTTTGCAATGACTCGGGCTATAATATGCAGAAGGATTTTATGAGACGATGAGGCCTTGTTTGTTTTGATGTAGTATGAATTCTAATCTTCGTCCAAGCTTGTTTTTTTTGTTGCATTCTCAGTTTACGCTTCGGAGCCTAGGGTAAGCTGTAACTCATGGTTTTAGATTTGACGGCACTGGTTATTTCAATGAAGCGACTGTCGTCTCATCTGCGTTTTACAGGGGAGCCAGACCAACAGAAACATGACGTGTGTTAGTGGCAGATTTTTTCAGACTGCCTAAAGGCATCTGACACAGCCTAAAGAGGGCGGGGAAATCATTAGGAGAGGCCTATGTGCAGCAGTGGATTGACTGTGACTATCAATGACTGTTAACTATCGATAACATCGGACGGCTTGACGTGCTTTTCGAAGCACGGAGGAGTTCGAGATAGACAATGACACTAAATGGCGACCAATTCAGTGGTAATTGCTTTTCGTTGTCGTTTGAAACGCGCATTCCCTACAGATACGCGCGTCGTGCTCGACTATCGAGCGCCTCAAGCCATATTTGGTTCTTAACAATGGAATTTTTGTTGTTATCTAGTTTGACGCAGGCGATGGGTTTTTTTGTAGAGTTTATTTATTTGAACGGGCTAATCTCAGGAACTACTGGTCCGATATGAAAAAATATTTCAGTGTTGGATAGACTATTTATCGAGGAATGCTATATAGGCCTAGACAAAGTCTGGACGGGCTGCTAGTTCTAAGAACGTAAAATTACAGGATATAGCGCGTAAAATAACTTCATACTTTCGACGTTTCAACGGAACGACCGGCTCAGCATTTCTACAGCTCCATACTTCCAGCGGTATCGTCTTTCACCGTTACTATCCGAGTATGCAGTGCGTTAGTGTAATAGTTAAAAACAGTGTTGTTTGCAGGTGTGGAGCGCGCCCAGCTCGTCCTCCCTCGTGTCAGCGTTGTCCCGCGTGAGAGCGCGCCTGCGAGTGCACGTGGCGGTCACGTGTGTGCCGGTGCTAGCGTTACACAACGCCTTCACCTTCCTGTCCATCAGCGGGCTGCGGCTCGACGAGTGACAATGACCACGCAGGTAACCAGGTACCATCCACAAATAACCTTGCGTTAGTGTTGCGAACTATTCACGATATCGATAGGACTGACTATACATAGTATCACCATGGGTATGGGTATGGTGGGGTACTTTTAGGTCCAATAATACCGCTTAATAACTTTGCGTTTTTTTTTTTACTTATTACCCTTAAACATAAAAAAATACGAACGTTTCGTTACACCTACATTTGAACGTGAAATAACGAAATGAAACGTACATTAATTAACGATGATATTAAATCCTTAATTTTTTTTTATGAATAAAAAGGTTACATTGTATTGTACAAATACAATTGTAAAGTACAATAGATGAACTTAATCCTAAAAAGCATTAAGTTATTGTTCCGAAACTATTCAGGATATCGATAGGACTGACTATACATAGTATCACCATAGGTAATAGTACCAATATTATCGGTAATTTTTTAGGTCTAATACTATCAATAGTTAAAATGTTTACTAATCGATAGTTTAATACTATTTAATAGTGAAAACTTTAAAACTGACTTGAAGACGAATGATTTTCGTGCGATTTTCATTACATAATAGTTTCTGATCAAAAAATACTCTTTTTTTCTGATAAGTGTCAAGATGCATCCTCAACAGAGCCCGAATACACTATTTTCATAAATTGACTACAATTTTCTACCGATTATCTTATTTTTTTTTATATAAAAAAAATATTTTGAAGGCAAATGTTTATCGATGTATTTTATCTTGTCCGCAGGTTTCCTTCTCAACAAATAAGAATGCAGATGCTTTATTGCCGGTTTATAAAATATATTTGCTGAATATTTTCAGTGTATAAGAAAATTTTGTTACAACGCTACCGAGTTTACCATACTGTAAGTCAAATTATATAAATTATTTTTTATTGCACTATTTTTGTTTTATTTCATTACGAAATGAAAGCCAATATTCAAATTAAATTTATTTTATTTTTTACAAAATTGACCGAACAGTGCGAGATTTCTAGAACGTTTACACTTGCATTAAGTAGACATAAAGTTATCATTATTCTCTTACAAGTAAGTCTTAATTTCACCTTTGTCAATAAAGCAATGCGAACTGCGGTGTGGGACTCCCAAACCAGTTGTGTACATCGTAAAAAAGTTATAACATGATTTGATGGATTATAATTTTTCGGACATAAAATTTTCATCTTAAAATTGTCTCTAAGTAAATTATGATTAATATAACCAAAGCACAATTATAAACTAAAACACGATACATTACAAGTATTCGATGAAGTCTCCGACCGACCTTGTCGCTCCGAGTACTGGTCACATGATATATTTATATTTTACATTCGGGGTTGATTGCACTGTGGGGCGATAGCCGTCATAGTAGGCCCGGAGTTCACAACGCAGCGGGCCCTGGAAACGATATACCCAACTTCGCTATATTTTAAACCCTATCTCGTAACTGAATAAATAAATAATTTCTCATCATGAAATAAACATAATTATACTCTGAGTTAAATAATTTATTTGATCTTTCTATAATAAATCTATATTCATTGGGATCGGTACGTTTTCCAGAACGGCTGTGAGATAATTAACATAAAAGGAAGCCTATGCGTTTTGTACTTTGAAATTAAGTAAGAGACGATCACTTGACAGAGCTGCTGAAATTTCATTCATACAAAATTAAACTAAACAAATTCCTTAACATAATCTAACGTGTAATTAAATTAATCAACATTGGATAAATCGCATGATTTAGAAGAAACGTAAGAACATACATAATTCATAAGTAAATTCATGTCCGGGGGCGTCACGTAACGTGACATCGAGATGAGCGAACTGCCTTTCACCACAATCCTTCGCTAAACAAACTGAATGACATATTGTATACTGGTGTATCCATTAAAGTACAACTAAAATAAATACCTTATAAAGCAAAGTTAACAATACTCTTAATTAGACACAAAAAAATGCGCACTGCTACGACAGTAACCGATTGGACAAATCAACAGTGACGGCACAGAATTTGAAATCATAATGAAATGCATCCAAAGGCAGATTTGAAATATACACATTTATTCAGCTCTAGGCATCGACGGTACAATGTAATAATAATAATCGAGTTAAACTTAAAACAATAAATCTTTATACTTATTTAACAGCGAGTCACTCACAGAGTTTCCGTCCCTCGAGGGCCACACTCACCAATCACACGACCGTCGCACACTTACAAAACAAAACTATTAATGTTAAAAACAGTACGAATTGCCCAGCTACCCATATAGTGAAGTTAGTATAAGTTACTGTACAGGATACACGTTAGTCCAGCGATCTACGGCTATCTCTAACCACCGATCTTTAAATCCGTTCTGTAAATCGAACTACTTCCGCTAAGGATATACAATATACATGATTCTCCGTCGCGCAATACGATAGAGAACGCGGGTCGCTACAAAAAATAAGACAATACAGCTAGTATCTCCTCACTATCCGATAACTTACATAGCCTACCGGTTAATCGTTATATTAATCAGATTTATGCAACAGTTTACCTTACAACCGTATTACCGAAGCGAATAAGAGTAATGCTAGTAACAGCTAAGTATGATACAACACGCGTCCGTATGTACACTCGCGCTAGCGCTAGCGTTCGTCGTCGAGCGACAGGTCGGCGCCGGCGGTCTCGCGCGAGTCTGTCTCGTCGGAGCCGTCGTCGGCGGTCGGCTCGGTCGGCTCGGCAGGCTTGGCCGACTGTCGGCTCTGCAGGTACTGCCGGTGCGCGTACTTGTTGAAGCGACGCTTGGCCATGAACAGTGTGGCGATAGTACGCGGTGCCAACCTTACTGCGGCGGCGCGAGATGTGATGCCTCCTCGTCGGCACTCGGCACACGTGTAGTCCAGCACGTTCAGCGACGACACCGTCTGCCTAACACAGTCTGCGGGAATTTGCAAACAATTAGACCGAGCGAATATGTAACAGGGACGGCGCAGATGCAAATTTTTCTATCATGCAAAAATAATCTGCAACATTTGTGTTTTACGGACACCATATTTTAACACTTCAATACAATTACTATTTGAATTGTTTTATCATATTAAAATTTGCATTTTTGTTTTATGTAATCAAACTTTTGTACATAAAGTACACATTTTAACAGTTATGTGAAAGATCTGCGTCCGCGCTCTATCCTTGCATCAATTCTATCTTTAGATAATATGAAGAAATATAACCAATAATTTGAGATGTTTGTAGCATTTACGTAATTACAGAGTGCCTTTTAACACTCGACGCATGAAAATGCAAAATCATGATAATTTTGATGATATTTCTTCCTTAACAAACCTAATTTACACGAACTTGCACACAAGGTATCTAACGTTGACCAACTTTGAGTTTTATTGGAACATTTATTAGATTAATTGTAATAACTCTTTATTTGCGATATTCTTCTAATACACTTCTTCAAGCACAACCTTAACAGCCGACCGTATCCTGACAACTTGAGTTCAAGTTGTAACATTATTCATGCTCATATCGTTGTCATTACTTCAACTAGACCTTTGTTTGAAATTAACTCAGATGAATAGTTTGTCAAGCATTTATTTTTGATACTAGTATCGCTATGTAACTGTATAACTGCTAACAGTTAATAATAATAATCAAAGATACATCGTTAATAGTTAGTGGTTGTCTGTGTACTTACACAAGAAACTCATATGTTGTACCTAAGTAAATTCTGCAACTGATTAACTGTCTAAATTTGTGCGATTTACTTCTCGAGATACTTTTATGTTCGTGTAAATTAGGCGCAAAAAGCTTCATACATTTTGCAACCTATATTCGCTAATATCTGTAGTTAGGATTTTGTGTGAAAATCCGTAAATCACCCTATTCGATAGTTAGGTGAATGCGGTTTTTTATACAAAATACACATGGTAAACGAAGACATTAACGAATGTAGAGATCGTTTGCAAACCTTAAAGTAGGGATGGTGGAAATTCAAAAACGGCACCGAGCGGAGATGTCAATTATTTTCGTAGTTATATGACCAGGTAGACAGTATCCTCCCTTCTGTGCCGTTTCAGAATGCCCCGAGTTGTCTAACAAGTCATGCAGTGCCTCTATCTACTTTTACTAACGCAGACGCCGGCGACCACGTTAGGATTTTGTATGGAATTTCATAATTTAATTTTGGTGAAACTGACTAGCTCTACAGATTTGACATACAAACTTGTTAACGAAGTCGCTATAGTCTGCGTTCATAAAATGTAATTCTAGAGGCACAGATCGCGACATTTTCGCTCATGCGTTTCTATTCACACTCTTCTACTTCATGTCAACCTTACCCCGCATATTCGCAACATTTATCCAATCGTACCCACAGACATTCTTAAACGGAATGCATACACACACTTGAACTTCCTTTGTTTGTTCTACCTCGGGTCGTGTATTCACATCATGCGCCTTTTACACGATACTACTAACACATCTAAAAAATAAGCTTCCTATAGTTTCCGAGTCATTTCTGGATAAAAACCAACGAGCTTATCCTTAGATGTATCGCAACATGATCAAAAAAGAAGACAAGAAACATGACCTCTCATGTCGCAAACCGCCTCGTGTCATTGATTTTCCGCAACCTGTCACAAACTGACACTAATAAATTTAAGTGTGAAGTAATTTCTAACAATCTTGAATCTCTTACCTGTTATTTTTTTTGAAATTGAAATTATTTATTTCGCAATGAACTTATTTGATTCCACAATTTTGGAACCTAATTCCACCTAGCGCACTCTGGTGGCAAGGAAGTGCTGCATTTTCCACATTTCATGAATAAATAGGGTGTTTAAGTACTCTTACCCTTGTAGGTATTGCTTATTCTCTTTCTCTTCTCGTGAAAGAAAGAGACGCACATATTTCGCTTCAGTCGACATTTTTCTCTTTTTTGCACAAAATCACGTCATGCCTGATTGATAGATCGATCCTGATTGGGTCACATTTCAAGTTCAAACTTTTTGTTCGTGGCGCTTACTCCAAAGAATTTCACTCTAGTGGAACATTACGATGCGTGATGTAGGCAAGCACGCAAACAGACCATAAGCAGGGCATTATCGATACAATACTAATAGATAAATAATTTTATACACTATGATAATGAGAATGTAACATGCGTAGGATGGAGGACCGAGCAAAGCGCAAACGAGGTATAAATTACAACAAAAGGATCATTGCATGCTGTATGAAGTACCAAAAGCATTGACAGAGGATTATGGATGTAGAACGGTGTTTCTGATAATTCAATAATAATGGCACATAAAAATTTCTTAAAATTGGTGGGGCTGGCTATGAATGTTAACACTGAACACTATAGGGCGGCGTATTAAACGTCGCACAAGCTAATATTGAGGCTCCCATATCACGGGCTGGAAGATTGCTCGCGCACAGCCTCAGTCACTTGATCACATTGCTGCGATGTAACGATTTTGAGAGTGTTAGAAAGTAAAATTTACGCGTTTAACATATTTCGGATCAAATAAAATTTATTTACTTTAAGATAACGCTTTGTTATTATTTTTTCAACAAATGGCGACCGTGACAGGCCGTTTTGTAAATACTTTTAACTAAATAAAAGCATCGTTACCATAGCAACCGTTCTACATCCACAACAACAAAAGGTTTGCAATGTACTCGTTCCGTGACGTACCTTGATGGAGTTGCCTATCGCAGAGCTTACAAATGACGAGCTGCAAATTCCCCTTCGGGCCGATGAAGGAGCGCTCACACAGCGGGCAGTAGCGACCGATGCGATACGCCCTACGCACGCACACACACATACCGCACGCGCACACAACCGGAACATAGAAACACGCTATTAGTATACGGGACCGGTATGGGTTTAACAGTACTACTTGTATTCTGAGCTAAGTGTGTGCAGTGTTTTAGTAAGGAAAACAATTGGAATCTTGGTTGCATAGAGGCATTATAAATTATTGATAGGTATTAATATTATAATTACAATTTTAAGAAAATGATGACAATGTAGTTATTTCTATGCAAAGGAAACCGAGTGAGTAACTCTAGACATAGTTTAATATGCCTTTGTGCAACTATGTTTAAGTTATAAATAATAATATACATACAATTCTTACTTGAAAATATTAAGACTTCTAGATTAATTAATAATTTTCAACTGGGAACTATTCATAGTACTCTTTGTTTGAGGAGGTGAAAGACTTAATTAAATAAGGCATAATTTAGCACTTTTAGCACCAGCCATAGACAAGTCAATGTTAAAACTTTGTCTATACATCACATGTGTCCCTGACACTTTGAAAATATAATTATGCATTAAATTAAACTATTTTAATACGGTTTTATCGCGTTTATTACTTATTTATTTACACCTGACGTTTCAAACACTTTACAGCGTTCATCCTCCCATCAGTCTGCCTGCGACCATGAACGCTGTAAAGTGTTTGAAACGTCAGGTGTAAATAAATAAGTAATAAACGCGATAAAACCGTATTAAAATAGTTTAATTTAATGAAAAACAATCGCGAAAACATAAGAAATCATTATAATTATGCATTCTTACAGCTATTGTAATCAATTAATTCAAATATTGTTCCAATATTTTGACATATACATACTGATTTTTGAGATGTGAAGATTGTAAAGTAAAAATATATAAGTAGAGAAAGTAGTTTTTTTGACAATTCAGATCATGGAAAAATTAAGCATCGATACAGTCGTGTAAAAACTATAGATTTTTCTCGTTCCATAAATACTTCTTTATATATAAACAAAATTTTAGAAAAAAACCATCACCATCGTACATAACTTTAACAAGAACTAAACAACTTGGTACAATGCTGTTAGAAACTAAAACATACAATTAACGTTCAAAAAGATACAAAAGATTTCTAAAGAGAAATTATTTGTGTATCGTGTACCTAGCTAGAATACAAGTAGTAAAAACACAATGACAGTTAGTTTGTTGACGACGATGGTTTGCGCCCAATGTTAGTCGATTATTACAAATGAGGTGATGAACGTTAGTCGATTACTGATTTCAGGACACCGAACTCTTTAGGCAATCCCAGTGTCAAAAAGCAAAGAGAAAATGTACCGGGCGATGAATATTGCACATCGGTTTTCAGCTTTGTAGAGCGCTTTCTCTGTCGCACCTACCTATGTATAATGGCGCGACCTCACATAGTGTATTTGCCTATGTGTGTTGTGAGCATGCTTTGCTAAAATATCACTTTACGTATTTGTATCTATTTTGGCAAAACAAATATTTAGACAAATAGACCATGTGTGGTCGCGCCATAAGATGATCGTCGATATGCTTTATTTACCGCCGGGTATTGTAAATCTAACTATAAATGGAAATAACCATCTGAACAGTAAAGTTGTTTTAAGGGAATGACTGGCCAATGTTGTGCTATTTTTTTCTCCAGTGTGCTATTAAGTGATTTAGTGTCCCATAACCAAAGACGTGACTTTTTGTCAGACTTTGCTGTTCTGTGCGTGAAGAGTGTTTGCTCAAATATTATATTCATATTTCTTTCAATGTTTCAGCCGGATATAAAACAGAATTAAATCTGATGACGGTGTTCGGTAAACAAATTTTACAACATGCCGCATGCTGCTCGGTTTCAGCCTCAAGATATACTGATAACTACTGCCGATGCTACATAAATTTATTATTGTGAAAATCAGAAATTCTTCTTATCCCATCGCGGATCGATAGTCAATTTAAATGTTCTTAAGGGCTCAAAATTGGGCCATCGGTATTGAGTTTTCTGTAGGTTTATACAAGTCTTTTAGCTTCCACAAATTAATACGTTTTTGAAGAGAAAGTATGGACTGGTGGTTTGTAGCGTATATTATCTCTGGACAGATCGTAATTTTCAACATCAGAATCATTAAGATTATTGCCGGAAATATCATCAGCACTATTTTACAGATTTACACTATTCATTTATCATAAATGAGCAAACATCCATCACAAAATAAGACATAATAAAACTTACGGATTAAGCATGCAACTTATTGTAAGGGGATGTGCTGAGTAAGAACGCTGCGTTGGGGCATAGAGAAACATTCTGCGGGGCCAAAATGCTACGGAACCAGAGACAAAGCGGATGTCAGAGTGAGACGTCAAACATATAAATGAATCAGCTCGTATTAGTCCACATCAAACACGCAATGAAACGATGGTGGCGTGACAACAACTACCAAGACCGATTAAAAATATGACACATAAATTTCAGAACAAAACTTTCAAAGTTTGTACTTTTTCTGCGTCCACAATAATCCTTGTTGTAATGGAACTAAACGCGATCACGTTTTGACGTAGCCCCTCTTGGATTTACTTGAAAATAATATTTGACTTATTTAATATCTCGATCTGTGTTTCTCGTATCACATAAAATTTATTCTTCACTTTGGTTTGAAAGTGTCGTAGTATATATTTTTTTATTGTTATAAGTAGACACATATAATTTATAATTTCAGTGAATAACCCAATGTGAAGACAGGTAACAAACATTCTGAGGTCGGGGGTTGAAACAGCGGGATTTCAAATCCTCAGCTTGCAAAGTATATGGATTCACTAAATAACAACAGACTATTTTACCATTTTTTATACCATTCACCAGTTAAAATTTTTATTAAATTCATTTTAAAATATTGTATAAAATAATTAGGCATGATGATATTGTCTTTAAAATGTAAATTAACATCAAACTTTGCCAAATATTCATTCTAAAATTATACTAGAAATGAAACTGAATGCTTTTGAAAAAACACTTTCCATAACACATTGAGAATTGAATAAACAAAAACATTTGCAAACAAGAAAGTAATTAAGTGGCACGCCACTAATAATAGACATACAGTCATTAAAATATTTTTTTTAAAATGCGAAGATTTTGGTTTACAGTGAGTTCTTTTCTAATTGTTATATCGATAAGTTTTATAAAATTGTATTAAAAGTCATACAAACTTAGAATTAGTCATCATGCCTATTATTGTGAATTCGTAGTAAGGTAAAATAGTCTGAAACACTTTTAATTAAACAGTTTGGCAGTGTGAGGAACTGCGAATACAAACATTACATTAGGTAAAACTCTTTCATTTACAGGTTCGTTCCTTACAATCGTATGTATTTATGTATGGCTGAGCCACGTAATCAAACAATTTAGTACAGAGCAATTAAAAATGTAAACAAGGCATATTTGCTTTTATTTAGTTTGTAGTTAGGGATAAGCAGAGACTACGGATTTCCATTTGCTACGATCCTTACAGACTTCCATTCCGTAGTCTCTGCCTACCCCTGCGGGAAAAAGGCGTGATGATATGTATGTATGTAGTTTGCTGCGACGGTTTAGTCAACTTACAGCGGCTAGTTAACAAAGTGAATGGACTTTGTTTCGATCACTTCTTCATATAAGAAGACTCTTGGACGGGATAATAAGTAATATAAGCTGTGGTCAGAGTTAACTGCTAAATACGTTTCGTCCCCAATTTGAGAGCCTACCCTAGGCTTGTAAATAATAGTCCTAAGTTTGGCAGTAATGCTTATTTGATTAGATCACAACATATCATGTAAGATATAAATCACATTTGTCGCTTACTTATAAACATAGATAAATGCAGGCATATTTCGTTAAGAAAACAAACTATTTCTATAGGTATTAATGTAAAATTAAAACCAGAAAATGTTTCACCTAATACTCTATCTCAATAAAATATTAATGCTTAAGAATTATTAAACATAGCATAAAAGCTACGTAATATTTTTTTGCAAAGGTAACTATTAAATTAACGCTATACCTCACACTACCAAGGGGTTATTTCTGTTGTAATAAAACATTGCAATGTAGCAAATTTTTGTTTGCAAATTCATGTAAATAAGTTATAAAAATGTCAACACAACATAATTATGTCAAGTCAACAATTCATAAAAAATATTAAAGCAAAACAAAGATATATCAAATTATTATTATCTAATCACCTAATCAATTTGAATCAAGCCACATTGAAATATTAAATTACGTACACTGTAATATTCAATTAATTGTTCTAATCAAGTTTTGCAAGGGAACATATTTTGAACAATATATGCTAAACCGTCAAATTCATAAAAAAACTAAATATATAAATGAAAAAAAAAACAAAATGACTTTGTACATTAATACTGCTTAATTTTTTCGAAATATTTTAAATGCCAGTTCATTTATTAAAGTGCAAATTTCGTATAGTATTCATTGAAAATTTCTTCATCCTGATATATATTATAATAAACTTTCTTGAATACAAATAATAATTATATTATTTACTTATATGTATAAATTTTCTGAAAACAGTGACAAAGGAACCACATTTTATCAAAAACTATTACAGCAAATGTATCGAACTTTTTATGAATAAGGCGGTAAGATTCAGAATACCAAAAGTCATATTCCATTGCAGAACTTTCTAGAATATTTCTTTAAAGAGCATTAACTGACCTGGCGCAAGGCGTACACAGCGAATGCGAATACACCTTGTGTCCTCCAGGGCCTCGCTTGGTCTGGTGATGCCAGTCGGGGGGTGGGTTGGGGGTGTTGGAGGTGTTGGGGGTGTTTGGGGTGTTGGGGGTGAGGCCGGCGGGGTCCCGCGCGCCGCACGATTTGCAAACCGCGCATTCTACGCAGTGCCACCGCCCTGGAAATCACATGATTTTGTTGATTTCTCGTCTTCATAGTCGTTTTAGTTGAAGGTCGTGACCACCACAATCAAATTTGGCAGTTCCAGGCAAATTGTTTATTAAACTTGCATCCTTACTTCCATACTAATATTAGAAGTGCGAAAGTCTGTCTGTTACGCTTTCACGGCCAAAACGCTCAACGGATTGTAATGAAATTTGGAATGAATATATTTGAAGACTCCGGGGTCAGACAGTGTACACTGATTATTTGTATGTATTCAGAGAATATTGTCATATCAATAATTATGTAACAAACACATGATATTTCAAAACTAAATCACGAACATTGCGAGTGATTCCAATTAAGGATTATTGAGATAAGTTTTTTTATTTCTTCGATCTAACATCGACCAGCATTATGTGGTGGTGCTGATGACAGGTGTTGCAGCTGTCTCACAAACTCACCAGTGGGCACCCTCTCCGTCACGCAGTAGCTATGGAAGCCGCGGTCGCACAGATCACAGAACAGCATCTTGTGCTGGTGCGGTTGGTGGCAGGTGTTGCAGTCTTGTTGTTGCAGCTGTCTCACAAACTCACCAGTGGGCACCCTCTCCGTCACGCAGTAGCTATGGAAGCCGCGGTCGCACAGATCACAGAACAGCATCTTGTGCTGGTGCGGTTGGTGGCAGGTGTTGCAGTCTTGTTGTTGCAGCTGTCTCACAAACTCACCAGTGGGCACCCTCTCCGTCACGCAGTAGCTATGGAAGCCGCGGTCGCACAGATCACAGAACAGCATCTTGTGCTGGTGCGGTTGGTGGCAGGTGTTGCAGTCTTGTTGTTGCAGCTGTCTCACAAACTCACCAGTGGGCACCCTCTCCGTCACGCAGTAGCTATGGAAGCCGCGGTCGCACAGATCACAGAACAGCATCTTGTGCTGGTGCGGTTGGTGGCAGGTGTTGCAGTCTTGTTGTTGCAGCTGTCTCACAAACTCACCAGTGGGCACCCTCTCCGTCACGCAGTAGCTATGGAAGCCGCGGTCGCACAGATCACAGAACAGCATCTTGTGCTGGTGCGGTTGGTGGCAGGTGTTGCAGTCTTGTTGTTGCAGCTGTCTCACAAACTCACCAGTGGGCACCCTCTCCGTCACGCAGTAGCTATGGAAGCCGCGGTCGCACAGATCACAGAACAGCATCTTGTGCTGGTGCGGTTGGTGGCAGGTGTTGCAGTCTTGTTGTTGCAGCTGTCTCACAAACTCACCAGTGGGCACCCTCTCCGTCACGCAGTAGCTATGGAAGCCGCGGTCGCACAGATCACAGAACAGCATCTTGTGCTGGTGCGGTTGGTGGCAGGTGTTGCAGTCTTGTTGTTGCAGCTGTCTCACAAACTCACCAGTGGGCACCCTCTCCGTCACGCAGTAGCTATGGAAGCCGCGGTCGCACAGATCACAGAACAGCATCTTGTGCTGGTGCGGTTGGTGGCAGGTGTTGCAGTCTTGTTGTTGCAGCTGTCTCACAAACTCACCAGTGGGCACCCTCTCCGTCACGCAGTAGCTATGGAAGCCGCGGTCGCACAGATCACAGAACAGCATCTTGTGCTGGTGCGGTTGGTGGCAGGTGTTGCAGTCTTGTTGTTGCAGCTGTCTCACAAACTCACCAGTGGGCACCCTCTCCGTCACGCAGTAGCTATGGAAGCCGCGGTCGCACAGATCACAGAACAGCATCTTGTGCTGGTGCGGTTGGTGGCAGGTGTTGCAGGTTTTGCAGTCTGCGCACTGCCAGTTGTACGAGCGGCATTTGCGGATCGTGTCCGCGCCGAGATCCACGCAGCCGGGGTGAACTGCAAAGTCGTTCGGTAATCATTTACTCAATCATATACTACTATTTCAAGGAGAAAAATATGATTAAAATTGTATACGTTTTCATTACTGGATTTAACATTTCATTGTGTCCGAAACAAAGCCTTTTATTATTATTCCACTATTTCAGAATCTACGCTATTTTTGACTTTAATGTAGAATAAAAATCGTACTACTACGATTCGGTCGCGTACGCACACGCATCTGCAAGTTGTAGGATTGATTATTTGCCGAATCTGTATTTTACCCTCATTTTTAGCCTAAATCTGCAAAATAAGGCACGGAATCTGTTTCGGGTGGGAAGGTGTGATATTCCGTTCTGTACGTTAGTTCTATTAATAATTTTGACAAATGAATCAAACCTGCAATGTCCTTATAAACTGAACACTTATACAAAATAATTGTTTGACTTTAATTACATATTTATCTGCTCCAAGAAACAGCTCGAGTGTATTTTCTAGAGACATCGAGCCTCAATTTGCACATACGTTGCGTATATATTAAAGTATAAAATATGAGTGAAATTTATATCTAATTATTAAAATATTTAAAAAGGCAGACTGCATTTTTATACACCCACTAAAAATCACTCAAATAAAAACAAATGTAATAATGATACATGATAAACTGCAGATGACGACAAATATACACATTTCAATTATAAAAATTTACAAACGTTCAATAAGACCAAATTAACTAATTTATTTTTATGAATAAGGGGGATTAACTCAAAGATAATTTCCTGTACATGACATTTTAATGACAATATAAAAAATTTCACTTTAAGTACAAAACAGTGTTAACTAAAAAATAAGGAACTTTTGTATTTTATTTTCAAAATTTGAGTTTTTTTTTAGTGTTTGTGCATAATAATAGACAATTAATATTCGCAGTGTTAGAAAACAAGTATGAATGTTGGTAAGTGATACAGTGATCGATTTATGTGAATTTCTTGCTTGTTGCCATAAGTTCCTAGAAATCGCTAAGTGCATTTTTGCTACCACTTCACTTAATATTTTTCTATTTACTTCACTTTAGACTTGCTAGACTTAACAATTCTTTTGAATAATTTTTGCTTGTTACTGGCTAATATGTCTACTAAAAGCCATATTTATAAAAATAACCAAAATAATGACGCTCACGTTTACGATTACACTCTTCGCACACGAGGAGCCTCTCGTGTGTGTGTATTTCCTATAGGCGTCGAGCCGCAGCTTGTAAACTTTCCTGCTTTAATTCTAAACAATAAATAAAACCACACCCTGAACACTCCATACAAAAGCAGCGAGCCTAATACCTATTACTACTACTACGATTTAGTCGCGTACGCACGCGCCTCAATGTATCTGTTACTCGGTAGTGTTGGTTATTTACCGTATCTACGTCATAGTTGTCCGTCGCGGCTGAAGTGTCATCCTTGCAAGATTTTGTTCTCGCATTTTACCCTAAATCTGCTTGGCTCGGTGCGGCATCTGTTTCGGGTGGAATAATTCTGTGATAACACTCACGTTTACAATTACAGTCTGCACACACGAGGAACCTCTCATGCGTGTATTTCCTGTTGGCCTCGAGCCGCAGCTTGCAAACTTTGCACAGATCCACGTCGGCGCCGTCGCGACTTTCCTCTTTTATTTCTTTACTGCTCGACGCTTCGTGGCTGCTACGCTTCACTTTCGTTAGGCGTTTTCTCTGTAAACAAATTAAATTTTTGATGACAAAATAATGTTATACAAACATTTATTGTCCAATTGAGTCTGGCGTAAATTTTTCACGGGCTCAACGCAATGGTTAATGCAAGTAGCAGACTAAAGTGCGCGTCGTGTTTTTTAGCGTGGACTGACGTAAACGTTTTATTTGTTCGCCCATTTTTTGTATGGTGCAAAGCAGTCTGGCAGAATGGCAGAATTAGACGAATTACTTTTCGTGTGGAGCAATTTTATCCATTGTGTACAATATGCGCTAAATAACTTTGCATCTCTAAAGTTTGCTAAGAGTAAATATTTTTAGGTGTCAACAGATTGCGGGCGAGTATGGCTTTTTAATTATTTATTTACGAAAATTAACAGCGTTTTTCATAGTTTTTACAATGATGTACAGTTTTATTAAAAAAGCTAATAATAGTTTTTCATAGTATAAGTACAATTATTGAAAATAGTTTATTTACTAATTTCTATTTAAGCACAAATAACTAAAAATAAAGAATGAAATGCCATCGCTAATAACAAACATTCAACAAACGGACGAGTTATTTTTTCAGTAGTGATATACATACAGTATACTATATAAATTCTGTGTTTGTATATTTTAATTAATTAATTATATTTATTTATTTATGTATACATAACACACAACATACAATAAATTTAGTACAAGGGTGCTATTTATTTCAAAAGAAATCTCCACCAGTAGACCTGCGATAGGCAGAATGATAACTTCGCATATGCTACAGATGTTTAGAGCGATGTATAAACAGTTGATTCGATTTTTGGTGGGAAGCTGTGAGCAGTAGCGGCGCTGTATTTTATTTTCCAAAATTTGTGTTTTTTTTGCGTGTTCAAACTCGAGTCGAACGCAAAGTGTTCGATAACAAGCAGGAGTATTGGGTAGAGATACAGTGTTTGATTTATGTGATTTTCACGCTTGTTGCTAAAAGCTCCTAGTAATTGCTAAGTGCAGTTTTTCTAACACTTCACTTCTTCTGAATGCACTTGACTACCGACTAGACTAGGACTTGACAAAACCACACTGTAGGATTAAAGAAGATAGAAAAATTAAGAGGGGCTAGAAAAGACTTGTATCCATGGCCGTAAAACTCAATACTAAAAAAAAAAGCAGTCGTTTGAAGGTGTGCGGCACCAGCGCACCGACCTTGTGAAGATGATGTGCGGGAGCGTCGGACTCGTCGCTGGAGCCGCGCTCCCACTCCGCCTCCGACTCCGAGCTCGCGGGGGGGACGGCGGCGGGGGGGGGAGCCGACAGTGCCGTGTTCAGCGGGAAGTACCTGACACAGGAACACATTATTATCTATACATCTATACATATAAATAAAATTGGAGTGTCTGTTTGTAATATTGAAATAACCGTTTTATACTACATGCATATGAATATATATACGGTACATACACCAAAATAACATTTTTTACAATTTTTATCTGTCTGTCTGTCTGTTTGTTCCGGATAATCTCTGAAATGGCTGGACCGATTTTGACGGGACTTTTATTGGCAGGTAGCTGATGTAATAAGGAGTAACTTAGGCTACGTTTATTTCAGAAATAAACTTTTATTTTAGAAAAATAAAGTTAAAAATTAAAAATTTAAGAATCGACTGTTAGGCGGAACGAAGTTCGCCAGGTCAACTAGTCTACAATAATATTATAAAGAGGAAAGATTTGTATTTTTGTGTGTATGTTTGTAATGAATTAACTCACAAACTACTGCGCCGATTTCAAAAATTCTTTCACCATTAGATAGCTACATTCACCCTGAGTAACATAGGTTATATACCGCAGGCGGAGCTGCGGAAAACAGCTAGTTTATATATATAGCCCGACCGAGAGATAGCAACCTTCGCCGTATTGCGACAACTAAGCATTCATGTGATATTCCGTCATTTCAACGTCAACTGTCAGAGAGAGACAGGAGTGGACGTTGTGTATTTTGTGATTATTTCCTTTTTTATTCGATTAACAAAATAGCAATAATAATTCATTTTGATAAGAGAAATGTGATATAAAAGATGTTATCATATTTAACGCGAATGAAAACGAAAGATTGATTTCTATTTAATTCAATTTGTTGTTGACATATCACATAAAACATGTTGCCACATAAAGGCGATCATTAACAACGTCAATGCAGGGTTTTTATTTTCCTAGTCGGGCTATAACTATAAAAACACAACTTCATCTTCATTTCGTATATATTACATTGTCAATCGACCATGTACACCCTGGTGTAAGAATTGTTCAGAACCGCCTCTCGACCTCTAACGAAAACATAACTAACAACAATAAAAATACAATACCTACTTTTTTCGTACATTACACATAACATATTACAACCTGACCACTGGAGAATTTGCCACGGCGACTAAAAAAATACATACAAATGCATTTGTTTCAATGCACTAATCATTATTACTCCTCATTACGCCTTGCCAGTCACCAGTTCCCGTGGTTTTTTAGTGCATTTGTTATGTATTTATTTTAGTCACCGGTGGCATCGCGGCAAAATTCGCTGTTGAGAATTCTCCCGTGCTAAACTAAGAAACCAAGTCGGCATATAATAGGCTAACTTAAAAAAATAGACTTGATTGATTAAAATATGACAATGTTTAGTCAAAACGTTAGACCTACTGATTTAGTATCCACTGGGGTATAGTTTTCTTATGTGCGTTAAGAAAAGTCAATCTGCCGTCATGAGACTGGTTTGGTGCAGAGATAAAGCATGACAAACTCTTTAAAAGTACTCTTTTAACGTTTTTGTTTAAAGATTTAAAATATATTTCTTTATATGTGCAATCAAGAGTTTTGTTCAAATTGCTCTCAGCGTACCGTAATCGCGATCAGCGTATTACAATACGTCCCATTTTCCACACATCATTCAGTGCGCAAGGATTCAACATCATTGAACAATTTGAACTAAATATTAATTTACCACTTTTTTGCGCACATAAAACAAGCTTACGTGAATAAATATATGCATGAGCATACCTAGTAGATACGTATACAAAAGCTTTTAGGGTAGTTTGAAAAATAAAATTAAGGAGAGATACGGATATGGACAAACGCTAGGCAGATTAACAAAAACAATGAATATGAAAATGTTGTTCCTCTCAAGGAAATCTGCTCTATGGAAGTACACGTTCAGATAAACACTTCCACTCACCTCACAATTGTTGGAACAATCTAGTATGAATGAGTGGGGATGATGTCAGACAGAAAATTGGCAGGCGAGTGTAAAGATACGAGACGACATGATATCCCCCTCTTTCATACTAGATTCTACATCTTTGAGGGGTGTAGACGCCTTAAGCCTTATGACTATAAAAAAAAATCTATCTTTACCTCAATTGCTGCGGAGTGTAGATCCGATAACTGTGTTGGTACTGTCCTGGCAACAATGCGTGTGGGTAGAAGCCTCCCGGAGGCTTGACGTGCGTGGCAGGCGGCAACGCGGGCGTGACACGCCGTTGTATGCAGAGTGACTGTAGATCGACACAGGCGGGCTTCCGGAGCGCGTTGAGGCGGCTGTTGAATTCACTGGCAGCTGCCATCGCGGCTAGGGCCATGTCCTGTTGGCGACAGAAATAATGCTTTTATTCATCATCACCTACTGTTATTTACACAGAGGCGATAAATAAATGAATTATGAATTATCATCTCCAATGGGTCAACATAGACAGACCATGCAGGTCAATTAAGTCTGTACACTTGAGTGTCAGAGAAAATAAAAGTCCGAAGTACCACCACCAAGAAATAAAAGTAACCATTTGCCTAGTCTTCTCGGGGTCGACTTTAGTTGGTTCTGGCTTGATCTTTGTCTCTTTCGTCTCCACCTCGATCAACTCTCTCCTTCAAGCCCTCCTTCAAAAGCTGCCTTTTACGTTGATGCGAGTGGTACTACAAACAAACAAACACGCAAAGAAAAAACATTACCTGTCTAGTCTTTTCGGGGTCGACTTTAGGAGGCTCGGGCTTGACATCAATCGGCTTTGTCTCTTTCATCTCCACTCGATCGACTCTTTCCTTCAAGTCCTCCTCCAAAAGCTGCCGTTGTCGTTGATGCGAGCGGTATTCTTCGTATTTGTGCGGGTAGTCTGACAACATGATGTCTAGCACTTCGCTAGCATCTACTGCTGTTATGCCTGTTGACAATGAAATAGGGATCATACATTATCTCTCATTAGAATGTTATTCATTCATTAAATCCTTTGTTCTTAGTCATTTTTTCATTTCATTTCACTACTGGACTTTTTTGTCTCAGTAGTGAAAGGAAACTACAGAATACACACTATTCTCAGTAGTTCCTTTGATTGAGTACCTATTGAATACTCATATGACACATATAAATAGTAGAGTATTTTTACTGAAGGTCTGGGAAAGGTTTCATCCTAATACGCTTATCGAGTGGGTTACATGGTCAATAGATCTTGTGTTTCCTGGAGTCGGAGATTTTCGGAACAGCCTTTCGAGCTCTGACTTGGTTCCTTTAACGACTACCAAATTGCAACGGAACCAACGGTACGGAATCATCATTACTGTAATACAATTAGGTGATTCAAGCCTGCAATATCCTAACAAAATTGGAAACAACTAAGCAAAGAATAAAGTGTATATATCTATCTATCAAAGTATCATTACTATGGGTAGCGAACCCATCCGGGTCTAAGGCAAATTTATTTATTACTCCAATATGAATTAGAGCATAAAATTTGTTTTTTTTGAACACCTAAATATTTTCATATTTAGTCTGAAATAGGTTGAGAGGACGCCTTTTGGTGAATTGACGTTTATAGGGAAAATACTACATGAATTGCTACTTCGAATTAGTTTTCCTTCGTGTTAACAGATACAATCAAATGCTAATCTCGCTGATTTCCGTCGCTTCAGTTCCGGATAGCGTCGCTTGAAGCGAGTCACTGCCAGGAACGTCGCTACTCTACCTAACATATGTAACATAGTGTATCATTACCGATGTCACACACTGCCTGTGTAACCAGCCCTCGCTGCAGCACTAGTTCCCGCTCGGCTCCAACAATGTTCCGTCGCTTCAGTTCCGGATAGCGTCGCTTGAAGCGAGTCACTCCCAGGAACATCGCTACTTGCTCCTGAATCATCATCACCTGGAAACAGACATTAATACTAACGTAAAGTTGTTTAAAAAATATATAAGGAAGGTGAAGTCAGATTATGAAAGGAACTAGGTCCTTGGGCAAACCGCCATCTGGCAAAATAGAATAGCATTAGAGAACGCTAGAAAGCGGATTTACGATTCTGCTGTCTCAGTTTGAAACATTTCTTTCTGACTAGGTCTATCAAAATTTTAAAATAATAACAACGCCTAGTTGTATTAAATAAGTGGGAATAATACTAGTAATGCAAATTACTCTAAAAACATAAACATAACTAAATTCGCTTTCAAAAGAAAAGTCAAAATTCACCTCACTAGCTTATTATTACTAGGGTAACCATGGTCAACTTTTTTCGTTTTCATCTCTTCTTTTATGTATGTATAGTTGGAAACAATAATTCATTATGGTCTTAACAGTTACGGCAGAACTAGCAAATCACACCTTGACGCAATATACCAGCTGCAATTAAGAATACTTAAGAAATTAGTACCCGCGAAAATTAAAAAGCAGTATCAAAATAACTACCACCAACTTTTTTATTATTGTAAAATATTACCAATTCACGAACAGGTTATGTATATATATGATAATCACTGAAAATTATTTCAATCTTAAATTTCAAATCGAATTATTAAAAAATAAAAAAAACCCGCGGCTCATTCAAAATTACCCTAAATGTACCAAAATATAATAATCTATATGGAAAACAACTATTACAATACCAAATACCTAAACTAATAAACAACCTACCTTTAGCACTAAAACAAGAACTTAATAACAAGAATCTTAAGAAAAAATTAAAAACTTATTTTATTAATAAAATTACCATATCATAGAATCACCCCGTGTGATATCTGCCGGAGACATGAACGCTTGGATGCGTGCGCGCGGCACTGCAGATGCAGAGCCGTAGTAAATTATGTACCTACCTTCATATTTTATTCTTTTTTTATGCTCGAGGATGAATGTCATGCCAATGTACGTTCAAACCATGGAGTAATTACAAAGAGGAGATGCCGTTTGAAATGGCGCAGTGATGTGATCATTGGCGCCTCGCCGACACTGCAGTGGGCGGAGTTTGTCATTGCTCGTGCTCCATGATTGGAGCCACGGCCGAAACCAAGCACCCCGCACGTTGCCTTCCGCCCCGTATAGCCTCACAAACACTTTCTTACAAAACGCTTATTACGGCATCTCCTCTTTGTAATTACTCCATGGTTCAAACCTAATGCTTGGTGTTTGTATACTGTTAGCAGTTATGTACTGTGAGAATGTGTGTTAAAATAATAAATAAAAAAATAATAAAAATACTGTATGTAAATCTAAGTGTTTTTTTTCTCTCATTGTATTTTTAAGATAATTCGCGCCGCACATAACTTTTCTGTTTTTTTCTAATGGTTGACTGGGAGAGAATGCTTTTAACATTAAGTCTGCCAATTGTAAAAGTATTTTTTTTTACTTGTGGTACAATAAATATTTATAAATAAATAAATAAAAAAATAAACTTTATAGTTTATATTATTTTACCCTCGATTTATTTAAAACTTTTTAATTGGGGGAAAATCAGAGCAAATACGAGGATGCGGAAGCTTGTTGTAGCTTTATTAATGAACAAATCAACATTGTATGTAGGATTTCCCACAGTTTGATGTAATAATAAAATCAAAAATAGGAGGGAGGGGGGAACACCTAGCTCTGAAGTCGGTGGTGAAGACAGCTGATGGTGTCGATGATCATGCTAATGGCTTAACCAACGGCTTAACGTGCCTTCCGAAGCACGAATTCATCGTTATATCAAGCAATCAATTGATTCGGGTATGCAATGTTCTAGCCAAACTGGACAGAACTAAATAAAGTGTGCTTCGCGTAGGAATCGAACCCACGGTTAAAGGTTAGGTTAAAGGTCTAAAGCCAACGCCGTTTCCACTGAACCATGACAGTATACAATAATACCTAAATCTTAGTGACATATGACACAATTCTCTCGATTCCCCATCATCATTAGGACGTGATATGATGACTTCAGACCATCAGGGAAGTTCATTTTCAAACTATATAAGAATCTTAGTAATCAGGTGAAGATATAAAAAATTATCCTCCTAGTCCTTACAGTTAAAATGTTTATACCTTCCATTATCAGCTCATCAATATAATCTGGTGACTACTGGACGTAAAGACTTGACTAGCATCAGAATATAAACGAAATTTGTGACGCGTGCCTAAAAATTTTTAGGTTTTCCCTCGATCACAGAGAAGTGATCTCATCATCAGATCCTGACTTGGGGACAATGGAACTATCTTGGGTGTATACCCTTTCGAATAAAAAATAATAATAAGATGATCGGTCCACAATTCGCGGAGTAATCAGTGAACATATTCTTAATTTTAATTGGTTTCAATGATGTATCTTTTCTTAAATGTATGTAAGTGGTGCAATAAAGTGTTCATTCATTCATTCATAAGAGACGCGTGCCTAAAAATGAGGTTTTCCCTCGATTTATCTATGGTCTCATCATCAGATCCTGACTTGGTGACAATGGGACCACCTCGGGAATATGCCCTTTCGAATAAATAAATAACTATGAAGATCGGTCCACAATTGGCGGAGTAATCGGTGAATATATTATATAATTGCCGCGCGCCTAATAAAAATTTGATGTTTGCCATCGATTTCCCTGGGATCCCATCATCAGATCTTGACTTGGTGACAATGGGACCACCTCAGGAGTATGCCCTTTCGAATAAAAAAAGAATTATGAAAATCGGTCCACAATTGGCGGAGAAATCGCTGCATAAAAAAATAAAATACATATACACGAACATAGCACCTTCTCCTTTTTGAAGTCGGTTTAATGCCGGCAATCTCGACCGTGCGTGTTTTTTTTTTCACTATGGCTTTTACTTGAACAAAATTCTTTAGTTAAGCAAGTCAAGTCAGTAGTTAAGTAAATACGAATCAGGCTATGTGAACTATATTAGTATAATCCAAACACTAAAAAAAAACTAATTTTGGAAAATAAAATACAGCGCTTTTCAGCTTCCCGCCAAAAACTCGGCCCGTGCGTGTTGTCTGCCGACTTGTTGGCGGCACAGATTAAAAAATTGGGATGACAATAAGATTCAAAAATTGAAAAAGTAATGATATTTTATTATGTATTTATATTCGTTATTAAAATAAATACTTTGAATTTTTGCACAGGAGATTAATTTTTAAATGGATGGGTAAGTCCATTTAGAAAATATAAAATTACTATAAAATTATAATCCGATGAACACATATAAAGTTAACTTTAATTTAGGAACTATTTACATAAACGCAATATATAAGGTAGTTGTCGAACAAATTTAATGGCACCGCTTGTAAATTACCTAGTATGGAGCGTTGGTATCGTCCAAAATGCACGCGAGTTTAACTTGGTTATATCTCAGTTAGTTTAAGTTTTATCGACGTGTTTTTTTACCAATATGCGCCTATTAAAGTAAGGTCTTTCATTTAAACATGAAATCGAAAATTATTCGTCATGCCTATTACAGATAGAATTATCGAACACTTTTGTATGCGTGACTCTGTGTCCTATAAAAAATTGACGCGCCAAATTTTAAATCAAAATAAAAGATTTGAATTAAAATTAATTATTATTTTTGACGTGTGAAAAGTGATCCCAACTTGGACTGCTCTGTAACGGCGCATTCACGACCTTAAGCGGCAGCGGCGGGCTGTGGCGGGGCGATGTGCAGGCCACGAACCGCCGAAATCGATCGAGATCGAAATGTCGATCACTTCTGGTGTTCAAGATCGAAATTTCGACCACTTTTTCGTGTCGAAAATAAAATGTCGAATACTTTTTATTTATGTATTCTGTGCTTTTGCCGCTCCCCAAACCGCTCGTCTCTATCGCCTGCCGCTCGGAAAAACCGCGCGCGAAATCGCTGTAGCGGGCCGCTCGTGGCCGGCCTCTAACCACTTCATACTTTTGATCGCTTAGACCGTCGCTCACAGCGACAAGGTCGTGTTTTCACGGTAATACGTCAGTGACGTGCACAGGTATGTCTCATAAAGTAGACAAACTTAATCGGCGCTATTTGTTTCGATTTTTGTATGAAAAAAAATTAATTTCATTAAATATGTATTCCTAAAGCCCTCGTCACGAGTAGGTATAAATAAATCTGAACATTAAAATATGTCACAAAAATACTATTTTTTTTTCATTCAAATGTTCCGAACCTCTGAACATTTGTTAACATTATTTACAGCTTTTTATGACGGGGACCTTAGGGAAAGCACTTCACTTAGCCTTACTCTTCTGAATCGACTTGACTTCACTTAACTACTGACGTGACTTGAGACTTACTTGACTAAACAACTTAATTTAAAAAAAATACTGGTTACTGGCTAAATATAAATACTGAAAAAAAAAGAAAAAAATAATATACTTAATTACCTGTGGTTCTTCATCGCCTTCTCCTGCCGGCGGCCATGTATACTCTTTCACGTCTGCCGCCGTCCATACTTTATTACTGGGAAATAAATATACTAATATAAGTCACAATAGTTTAAATAAAATAAATAAATATAAATATATATGGATGAATCACACAGATTGAGATAGCCCCAAAGAAAGTTCGAGGCTTGTGTTATGAGACACTTACTCAACGATACAATATATTTTATAACAAATACATAATAAACTCCAAGAACCAGCCAATCAGAAAAAGATAATTTTCCATCTCAACCTGACCGGGAATCGAACCCGGGACCTGCTGAATAACGGACAGGCGCGTTAACCATTACGCCACGGAGGTCGTCAAAGAGTTTAATAAGAGTTGAGAACCACGTCAGAAGGCAAAAGGCGGCCCCCATAACCTCTGACCTTAGAGTGTAGCTGTAGAGGGTTGATTGACCCGATAACCGACTCGATATGTATGAATAGAAGTACTGAGCAGTGAAAACAATATTTAATCTCCAATTTAACGACCACCAGATTTGACGGGACCAACGGCTTAACGTACCTTCCGTGGCATCATCTATTTTATCTGGCTGATATTTATGTAGTTATTATTAACTGTATGGCTTTCCGAATAAAACAAAATAAAAAATAAATAAAAATAAAATAAAATTGTATCCACGACCTCTGACCATACCATAGAGGTAGTGTATAAAAGTGCAATCTAATAAAAAAAACACTTACCTCTCAAAAAGATCCGCGAATTTGGATTTCTTCATTTTGCTGCTTTCATTCGTGGAGCTTTTGACGGAGCTTTGTGAATCTTCGTCCAAAAGGCATGAAGACCTGAAAAGACGAAAAAAATAATTGAAATACTAAGTAATTATTTTGTTTTTCTTTTTTTAATTTGAATTAAATTTTAACGTGCCTGCCGAAGCACAGAATCATCATTTTTATCAGACAATTAGGTGATTCAAGTCTGCAATATCCTAAACAAAGTATGCTTCCCCATGGCTAAAAGATAAGCTTGCTTCACCTTTGACTTTCCCCATGATGCTGGCATAGTCACAATGTGTGACTGAAGCCTTACAAAAAAAAGAGATTAAAAAAAAAAAAAAAAAAAAGTATGCTTCCTGAGAAAATCGAATTCACTACCTATGGGCAGTCAGATGTCTCAATCACTGGACCACAGAGGCAGTTAATGTCCGTATTAGATTGGTCGCCATTTAATGGCATCCTTCCGTGATTGATTGGAAGGCACATTAAGCCGTTGGTCCCGGTTGTTATCGATAAATGGCAGTCTTTAGATCTGAAAAGTCTCACAATTTTAGCCCCACACTAATACACCTCATGTTCCGGTTTCCCTGTGAAGAAGATTATGGAGGTCAAACGGCAGTCGCTTCATTGCCGCCTTTGCCGCCAAATTAAGGACCATAACATAACAGCGTACCCTAGGTTCCGACGTGTAAGCTGAGAGTGAAAACGGAACCACAGAATTTTATTTTTACTTTTTTTTTTTTTTTTTTTTTTATTTATTAGTATTACCATCGTACAAAAAGGACACTCACACCCTCCTACCCAAAATAGATACCGCACCAAATCGCGCAGATTTAGGGTAAAAATCGAGAGCAAAATAATGCTAGGATGTCGGTTTTGCCGCGCAGCCGCTGCGACGACTATGACGCAGATACGAGTAAATAACCAAACCTACTAACTAACATACACTTTGACGCGCCGAATCGAAGTTGTAGTAATAGGTATCGGGCTCGCCGCTGTTGTTAAAGTGTCCTGGTTGTGACGCAACTAGGAAAAACACGCCTTGGACGGAGAATGAACAGTGATATACTACACTCACTTGGCTGGCGTAGCGTTGTCGTCCATCATACAAGTTTCCTATTCAAACAGTTGGACAGTGGTTGTAGCGATCGGGCTCGCCGCTGTTGAATGGAGTGTCCTGGTTGTGACGCAACTAGGAAAAACACGCCTTGGACGGAGAATGAACAGTGATATACTACACTCACTTGGCTGGCGTAGTGTTGTCGTCCATCATACAAGTTTCCTCTTCAAACAGTTGGACAGTGGTTGTAGCGATCGGGCTCGCCGCTGTTGAATGGAGTGTCCTGGTTGTGACGCAACTAGGAAAAACACGCTTGGACGGAGAATGAACAGTGATATACTACACTCACTTGGCTGGCGTAGCGTTGTCGTCCATCATACAGGTTTCCTCTTCAAACAGTTGGACAGTGGTTGTAGCGATCGGGCTCGCCGCTGTTGAATGGAGTGTCCTGGTTGTGACGCAACTAGGAAAAACGCGCTTGGACGGAGAATGAACAGTGATATACTACACTCACTTGGCTGGAGTAGCGTTGTCGTCCATCATACAGGTTTCCTCTTCAAACAGTTGGACAGTGGTGGTAGCGATCGGGCTCGCTGCTGTTGTATGGAATGTCCTGGTTGTGACGCAACTAGGAAAAACGCGCTTGGACGGAGAATGAACAGTGATATACTACACTCACTTGGCTGGCGTAGCGTTGTCGTCCATCATACAGGTTTCCTCTTCAAACAGTTGGACAGTGGTTGTAGCGGGCCCGCATACACGCCCGTATATGCCCAATGTTTCCTGCAACAAGAGAAGTAATATTTTTCTTAAGTTTTTTTTGTTGTATTTAGTGAATAAGGCAGTATATTTCATAAAAAATAACGAATGTTCATTAAGCCTAGTTGGTCTCATTTTCTCTTATTGATAATTTGATGTGAAACAACGAGACACAACATATTTTTATTTAAAGCGGGGTTAACAGATGTTAAACCCACTTGGTAGACTTAAAGACTTAAGGTATTCTTGGGCATGGGTCATGATAAAGAACAGTTAAATCCAAGAGAATAATAATTAAAAGACGTTTCGGTTGACATGGGAATTTGTTACCTGCCTATAAAATGAAACTACCTCCCTGTAAAATTAAATATATTGGGACACATTGAGTTAGCCCCATAGTTCGAAACTTGTGTTATGGGATACAAACTTAACTATACTACATTTTTATCACAAATACATATATAGATAAATATCTAAAAACCCATTATAGTCACACTCGTGTCGTTTGTCTGTCCATCTGTCACAGTCGAGTTTCTCCGAATCTACTGGACTGGTCAAGCTGAAATTTGGTACACACATGTGTGTCTGAAACCCGAGGTAGGCTAATTGGAAAAACAGATTATTTTTAAAATATGGAGACTAGTTTTGGGGTGTTAAGTAGTCAATTTAAAAAAAAAGTATTGGGGGATAAAGTGGTAAATTATTAAAAAGTATTTTATTCTCTACCATGTGATATGCCGTCATATTCTTGTGGCAGTCTCAAATGTGTGTTTTTTTTATATATACCATTGCCGCCTCGTAAAAAGAGAATAAAATAAATATTTAAGAGGGCTCCCATATCACACATAAAAAAAAATTGTAGTGTTATGGGTACGGAACCCTTCGTGTGCGAGTCCACTCGCACTTGACCAGTTTTTTTTTCAAATCAAATCATAAATATTTATTGTTGAACATATGTAGATAAATTTGATTTAACATAATATCTTAGTCACACTATGTCATTTATTTATTTCAAACTTTATTACCTGAAATGATACATGTTTCTGTAATAAAGAGTCATCATTATCATCATTTCAGCCGCAGTCAGTTCAGTCTCAGTTTCCTAATGATTTTCAAAATGACTAGTTGGATATTGTTCTGCATGTTGTATGTACTGACCTTCATGTACATAGCGCCGCGTCCTCCCCCCCGTCGCCCCCCCCTGCCGCGAGGCGAGCGTGCAGCTCGGCCTCCGCGAGATCCGCGACCTCCTCGGCCTCCGCGACTCAACGACTCGGGGGACTTCATGAACCCGTCCTCCGACTTCGGTAGCGCTTGCTCGACCACCACCTGCGAGTTACACAATACAGATCAGGCGATGGACTGGAATCCTCAGTGTAAGAGGAAGCGTGGCCGTCCTAAACGAAGCTGGCGACGCCTTGCACTGGACGAGGCCAAGAAAATAGACAAGACCTGGAGCGAAATTAAGCGTGAAGCCCGAGACGGACGCTGTGGATGACCTTTGCCCCAGATAGGCAACATAGGACCATACATAAGTCGAGTAATAACTTCATAATTTGTAACACTATAAGCATACACAAAGAATGGCGCACACCACTTTCTCAGTAACCAAGTAATTTACAACGGGAATAGATTGCCCGAGGAATTGGTTTAGACCAATTAGTGATCTCTTTTAAAAAATTGCTTAGACAAATAGATGCAGATAACGTTACATAGGCGCAGAAATGGGCGTGAAGTGAAAAACTTATTTATAAAATAACTAGAACTGCTTGATATAGGTATAATTAAATAAATAAATTTAATTATAAACCAATGTGCTTTTAATGACCCGTAGATTGTATGTAATATATTATACTTGATAAATGCCACTTCACAGTCAAATAACTCTGCATATCTTGGTGTCAGTTTTCGGAAACTGCCTCTATTTTATAAAAAAATCGCGTCAGACGATCTTTGACGAGATATCTTTAACGTCTACCATCTGAAAACATGACTAAAGTGCTTTCTCAAGCATGGAATCATCTTTCATATCAAACAATCTCAATCAAAAACAAGATAAATTCAAACCAACAATGTACTATTACTGTAAACAATTTTAAAAATTATGCTTCCAAATCGTCACCTAACAAATTTTAAAACATTAACTTTACCAACATTATCAAATGTACGATGTAAGGACAATATCAAGATTAGAAATGTATGCAGTGACTATCACCAAAAACATAGTGATTATGAATTCTTTGCTGTTCAAACACCATTATGTACTACACATGTTTTCAGAAATAAATGATCAATCAGACAATTTTCTACCGTGTACAGTTTAATTTTTTTATTGACAGTTTTAGTTCTACTAACCTGAGTATCACCAAACAGCTTTAAATCAGCACTCTCGCTGAGGCGACGACTCGACAGCGGCGTCAAGCAAACAGACTTATCCAGAGCTTCCGTCATCCTCGGCAGCTTGATCCTGGAACTGGTGGGGTCTATGGGTTCCGGTTCCGGAGTGGCCGGCGTTGGCGGGGGCTCGGAAGTGACGTCAGGTCGCCGCGCGCCTCGCCCGCGACCACGACCGCCACGCGGCTTCGCGATTATCGCCGGACGGTCCCTGGAATTACACACAAATTATACTATTATGACCCAAAAGATGGAAAGTAGACCTTACAACATACGTGGAAATATAGTTATGTAATAAAGTTAAATAAAAAAACATCAATAATCTTCTTGAATACCTGCTTGTTGTTGTTAATCTATTTTTATTCTATGTATACACACAGTGAACTGAATACTTCGAACCTTCCCTTTTCTACATTCACTTTCGAAATAGTAGAAAAAAAAATGTAGGTGTTTAGAAAAGAATTCTTCACAGTAAAAGTCTCTCCTATCATTTCCATGTTTGCATCATGGTCTTATTTAAAAGCTAATCAAAACTGTTTACACCTGTGAAATGAAAAACCTGTTTAACAAATGCAGTTAGGACTTACCTAGACAAACGTAACGATCGCTGTGGTCTTTCCTCGAGCGCGGAGATAGGCAACGCCACCACAGACGCCGCCACTGGCTTAGCGCCTTCCGACAGCGGGATCTTACGAGGCCGGCCGCGCTTCTTCGGCTGCGGAGTCATCTCTACGGGCTTCGCAATCTCCACCTCCTCTGCTTTATTCAAACTCGAACTGTCTACTTCCAAAGGATCCTGAGACACGTCATCGGTGCTTATGCCGAAAGTAGGAAACTCGAAATTTTCATTTATCATCATCTCCTGGACCTCCGGATGACAATTTTCAACTCTCGTAACTTCACAGTCTGCACTCCCAGATGATATATTGGAATCGACTTCCAACGTTACTGTTTCATTTTTCTCTGTACAGTTTATATCATTTACAGATTTCACTTGAAGCTGTTTAGCTTGCAAGTTAGATAATATGTTGTGCAGCTTTGAGTTACCATTTTTAGAACAATTTTCATTGTTCAGCAAGGTGTGATTAACACTCTTTGCCTTGTTGTCTTGCTTATTATCTACAGACTTATTGGTGAGAGTCTCCTGGCATACTCTTACAGGTGTTACAGTGAGGGATTTGTTTGATAACAGCTGACCAAGTTTTAATCTCTTTGTTTCGAGAACAGATAGCTCTGGCTCTTTACTCTGCGGTGGGCTAGATTCTGTTGGCAGAGGACGTTTACCTGCATTGCGCCTCACTATTGGCGACTTATCTGTACTTTCAACAATCCTTGAACTACGTAATCTTTTCCCCATTGGCGCACTCTGAGACACGGAAGGGTCCTGTTTTCTTCTACTATTATTAAGACTTCTTTTTGGACTCTGCTTATCATTTACTAGCACTTGAGTATTCTCAGATGTTTGCTGCTCAGTGTCTGGCCTACATACCTCTTCAGTTATAATCTTTGCTGAGGGGCCATGGTCAGTCTTATTGATTTTCAAAATAATTCTTGGCGAATCTTGCCCAGAGCTTTGATTTACTTTATCAGAGATATTTATCTCTAATGGATTTTTCAAATTTTCACTTGCCTCCTTACAAATTTCTTGGATGGGTCTTATTTTAATTGCCGAGGAAATTACATTAGAGTCACTTGTTGTTTCTGGGCTCTGGCTTTGCCTATTTTCGTTTTCATTAACAGTGTCAGAGTTCAATTTTTCTGTACTACCCTGTTTAGATTCTCCTTGAAGACAATTTGCAGTGTCTAGTAATGATGGTGATGGTGTTCTATGACCTTCTGAAGGCTCTTCTAATCTTTTGTCTAGGCTATCATCAGTTGATTGTAGTAACCTTTTCAGCAATGTACAGTTTTGCACGGACGTGACCTGTTGCTTGCTTAAATTTCTTACATCTGCTACTTCTGACACCTGTGCCGAGTCCAAAGTTGGCTCATCTATTGATTTTTTAAACTTTTCACTTGATTTATTGTCTTCCGATATGCCTGTTATTTCCTCTTTTTCAGTTCTTATATTTTCTTCAACCTGTAAAAATTTACAATTAGGGACTTGTGTTTTCTCCTGGAATATATTTGATTCTGTATTCATTTTATCCTCAAAATCATTTGTTTTTAACATACTGCATGAAGGTACCTCCTCTTTACAATCTGTCTTGTCATTTATTACACTTTCTGTTGTTTCAGGTACACAGTTTTGTTTTAAAGTAGTTTCTAAAGTATTTTGAAGTTTGGCAGCTTTCACTGCTAATTCTATCTCTTCTTCCTTATTGCATACCCTGTCTATTTTTGAGTTATCTGAGGAGATTCGTTCGAGCTCATTGTTGTCCAATGATTTTATTGTTAGTTTTAAATTAGGTTTAGATACTTCTTCACTAATATTATTAAAAATATGTTCTCTATTATCATCAATATTGTTTAGTTTCTTATCTACACATATACTTTCATTGCTTGAAGTATCTGCAACAGCTTTCATACTAATTTTCATTACTAAAGGTGGATTCTTGATAGTTTTCTCTTCTGATTCATCTTTACATTTCTGTTGATTACCATCCTCAGGCTTTACCACTGGTTTTATGTTTAATTTTGTGACCACAGGTATAGTCAAAGTCTTCCCATCTGATCCCTTTGAACTGTCTTTTCTGGGTGATGATGGAGAAACATTATCTTCTGGCTTCGTTAATGGCTTTATGTTGAGTTTAGTTACAACAGGAATAGCAGCCTGGTCATTACAAGTTTTTGGTTTTAGGGCATCTTCTAAGTCATTCGGTTTCAGTATAGGCTTGATGTTTAATTTTGTTACAATGGGTATGTGGTCCGCATTATCATCACTTGAATTTCCAGTTTCAGAGGATTGATTCTCAGAGTCTTTAGTGTTATCTTCATCTACAGGCTTAACAATAGGCTTAATATTAAGTTTAGTAACAACAGGTATACTATTTTCTTCTACATCTGCATTCATGTCATCACAGTCTTTTTTCTCTGAAGAAGTTGCTTCAGGACATTTTATAGGTTTAATATTCAATTTTGTAACTTTAGGAATATCTTCTACATTAGAATCTACTTCATTATTTTTAGGCTTTATGAGAGGTTTAATATTTAATTTTGAAACTACCGGAATCTTTTCTTCTAAAGTCTCCGATGATTCAACACTATCTGCAGGTTTCAAAATTGGCTTTATATTCAATTTTGTTACTACAGGGATATGTTCAGGGCTGTCACAAACAACTGTTGATTTTTTGGGTGTTTTACTATCTACATCGCCTCTTGTAATTGGTTTAATAGTAATTTTAGGCACATGTGCATTTTCTTTTACTTCTGCTATGGAGGAAATTGTATCTGTTGATATTTTGAGTTTGGGAATTGACTGAATATCAGACAAGCTATCTTTACTGCCACTATCAGGTGGTTTTATTGGTTTTATTGTAAGCTTGGGACTCAAAGGCTGACCTTCTGACTTGGATACAGTTTTTATAGTCAGTTTAGGTATTTTATCAGATTGTTTATCTTCAGGTTGACTAATTATTAATTTTAGTTTGGACGAATCAGAGTCTTCTTTTTCACAATGTTGTATTCCTTTTATTGTCAGCTTGGGTATTCCTTTTTCCGTTTCTTCTTTTTCACTATGATGCATATTTATATTCTTTATTGTCAGTTTAGGAACATTCCTTTCAGAATCCTCTTTCTCATTATGCAAGCCCTTCTTAGTAAGCTTAGGAATATTTTGTTGTGTGTAGAATTGGCCTTCACTTTGTGTGCCTGGCTTGCCAAGTTTAATAGTGACTTTAGGAACAACATCAGTAGGGCCTTGGTCCGAGGCCGATGCCTGATCGGACGTACTTGTCTCATCATTTTCAGAGTATTCTGATTCAGATATTTCACTACTGCTTGATTTGCGATGGACATCATTAATCTTTTCAGGTGGTTTAGGAATTGGTTTAATGTTAATTTTTGTCACTAATGGTATATGTCCTTTGCTATCTGTTCTGTCGTCAATTTTACTTGCTGATCTAGTGGATATATCATTTACTTGTGGTTTTGGAATGGGCTTAATATTCAATTTTGAAATACTAGGTTTCTGCTCCAAATTATCCCCTTCAGTATCTTCAACTGGAGGTTTCACCGATTTTATTGTTATTTTAGGCACAGGAGATTTCAATTCTTCAGATTGTCTGCTACTCAACTTGATCGTCAATTTTGGGACTTGTTTTATAGCTTCAGGGGGTTCTTGTGCCGCATTTTCACATTTGCTAGTGTTGCTATCTGCAATTTCCCCAAATCCTTCAGATTGTATTTGATTAGATAAACAAGGGCCACTCTGGTCTGGTTTTGATACTACAGTTGGTTGTTCATCTGGTGTCTCATTTCTGTCTTTTGACTGAGAAACTAACATTAATGCTCCTTGACCTAAGCTTGAGTCTTGCTCTATTTTTTGCTTGTCTTCTTTTCTACATTCATTTCTAGGAATATCTATACTGATTTCATTCATTACTTCTTTGTTACGTTCAGCATTAGCTTGGCATTGATCAGAACTTGTTGCACTTGTAGACTCACTGACCTGAGGAGGACACACCTCACTTGCAACAGATTCGGCAGTCTCTATGGATGTTGATTGACACTGCTCTTGATCAGGTAATGACATTGGTTTATCTGGGACATTGTCTTTATAACTTGTGGGTGTCAATTTTTGTCTTATAAGTTTAATTTTTTTAGGAGGACTCATAGATGTCTCTGCTTTGCAGACACTAATTTCACTTACATTTCTAATCTCTTCATTAACATTACCATGTACAGTAGGCACAGCATCTGATGAACTAGAAACATCTTTAACTTCACTGTTAGATTGTTCTGTAACATGTTCATCATTTGTTGATGTGGACGAAACAGTGGAGTCAGGCCGTCGGTCGCTGGGAGCGGGCCGAACAAGCCTTCGTCGTAGTGGGGACCGTGTTGTTGCTTCTTGAACTTTACCATCACAAACACTACTATCACTAGATGTTGATTCCGCACTTCCTACAACAGTCACATTGTCCCGGTTGTCAGTAGACGTAACACATTTCACCGTCCGGTCTTGAGTTTGACACACACTTATATTTACAATACTCTGTTCAGTCTCAACTACACTGCTGGTAGGAATATTTGAAGGTGGACAGTCACTTATGGACTCTGGTTTTGAACTTTCATCTGCATTGTCTACAGTTTCGTTAGATTTAGACACTGTTTCCACTTCCACAACAGATACACTTGACTGTGGAGAGCCTACTTGGGCCAAATTGACAACTCTAGCTTCAGTATTTGTGTCACATTTTGAGACACTGTGTGCTTCTTCAGTCACACTGACGTGCGGTTCCTGACCACTTTCGGGAATGGTGGCAGGGCACTCCACAGATGACTGCTCGGCGTTGTCTTCTGATCCCACTGTAGGCAATTCCAATGGGTCACTAGTCGTGGCAGACTCGCTGGCGGCATCTAAGGAATGCGGCAGTCTTTTCGGTGCGCCCGGGCCATCCACGATCTCGTCGATCATGTCCAGGATAGCCTCTGTGCTGGTGTTAGCGTCGTGTGAGGAAGGGGACGGCACGCTGTCGCCGTCAAAGTTCTCTTCCGACATCGCGGGCGTTTGGCACGATGTTCGGGCTTCGGATGTTTCCAACGACGAACTACCAGTTGCGTTGCTTTTCTCAACCCCGATATCTTTTTCCCGCGCCGCTGCACGGCGGGGAGCGCTCGCCGCGGCGCCCGCATCATCTTCTGAACTCTCCATTATCTACTATTTTGCGTTGCTGTCATATCTGAAATTGAAAACGCTCGCTAGGTGTTATTTACGTTACGAATGGGTAACCTGACGACGTGCAAGATTGACAAGCCACAGGCACCATTCTATTTCACCATAACGCTACGAAAATTTGTTCACGGGGCCCACAGTGTTGATTATATACCTGCAGATGTACTTTAATTTCATATTCACGACGTTTACGTGTTCTATGAATACGCGCAAGGTTTTGAAAACTGTTCAACAGCGTAAACCGGCAAACAAAAAGCTTGTATACGCCATTTTTAAAACCAAAGACATGGCAGGTTTGGATGTATGGGCCAATAAAAAATATCCTATTCGGACATTTCGGCCATTGTCGTGTTGGTAAACTGCAAAAGAAGCCCATAGATCGCTCCACTTGAGCATTTAGCTTGTAAAAAGAGAGACAAATATATTTTTACATGTGTTAGAACGAGTAATACAAAATTACTTAAAATTCTTGAATGTTGGTTGAAGTTATTTTATGTGGCAATCAGTGGCAAATTTTTTTATGTTGCCATCTAATTTTTAATAAATTTGCAGTTTATTTGCTTTTTCTACCAGTAAAAGTCTATTTTGTGCTTTATTTCAATCCAAATGCGATTATGTAAACGAAAATGTATGTAACGAATGTAAATTAGTTAGTACAATACACTCGCAGTTGAGATCATGATAACCCATTAAAGTTGTAACTCGTTGTCTATGGTCGTGCAAGTGATTGACAGCACTCTGTGTTTGCACAACGAGTGAGTAAACGAGATGTCGCGTTACAGCTTGTATTGCGCCATCTCCTTCACTCACTCGTTTCTGCCCTGCTATTAGAAGTGATAGTAAGGCCCTGTCCACACCGAGAAACTTCTTCGCGCAACCCGTCTCAGAACAATTCTCGCGCTTGACAAAGATAGACGCAAAGCTATTTTTTACATTTATTTTTTCCCTCATAATAGTAGTCTAAAAATTCTGAAAATATTAGGGACTAAACTCGTTATTTATAATTTTGACCATAATTTTTGTCTGGTTATCCATTGATATAAGCCTCTGCACCCGACAAAGAGCATTAAAACCGAAACGTAAATTTTTCGATCTCAAATCAAAAGCACCAGACCACAAATGGCACTTATATATATGTAATCTTATCTGTGGCTATGACCGTGGAGTGACCACAGCATGGAACTAAAGATAAAGATGGAAGACAAGCAGGCATACAACAGGCTGGTTCAAGAAAATTTGACCTGAATGCATTTCGTTACCACCTTTCTCTTTCTAACTCGTGACACTTGATAACAACCCCAAAAGTTGGAAAAAATTATAAACTGTTACGAAGCAATATAATCTTTATTTTGAGGTAGATTTTTATTAAAAAATGAAAAATAATTATACTTGTTTTTGATATAGAAATATAAAGCCCAATTATATTAAGCAAACTGACATTTTTATTTTACTGTATTTCTGACTAGTTTTCTTGAACCAACCTGTTGTATGCCTGCTTGGCTTCCATCTATACAATCAGTCAAATTTTCTGTCATCAGCGTATTGTATGCCTGCGCGCTATCCCTTTAGCTTTAGATCCATGATGGGATCTAATAGTGTAGTCTCGTTCTCTCCAATGTTCTCTCTCTACGGTCAGCTGTAGATATGTTCCGTTTCACAATCACAATGTCATTATCTTAGGTCAAACGCCATAATCGTGTGGGAACAAAGTGGGACTGTCGTCATAATCGAGAAAACTGAACCGAATTTCAATAGACATGCAATAGACATTTGCGTAGTCTACGGCATTTTTCTCTGGTAGCATCAAAAGTAAGCTTTTTTGAGACAATAGTGATTTCGTTAGACATTTAGGTTAGAGATTTGTCGAAACACGACTTTAGTGCGTGAATTGAGCTCCACTGTATTTCTGATGAAGATGCGTTATTATTTTTACTTTGTTCAAGAAACTTCTGCTGCTAAAAGCCTGTGTTTGTAGACAGCGAGAGACTATTAGTCCACGATATTACACGATACGGTAAATAACCTACGACTAACAAACACACTGAAGTGCGTGCGTACGCAATCGAATCGTAGTTGTAGTGGGTGTCTATTAAAATACAGATTTTTTGGACATCGATTTTCATTTCCCAAAAAAATCTATTATAACTTATCATCGCAGTTTCATATTATCAAACAACATTTGTTAACGAAAATGTTTCAAAATTGTTACTATTCCTAGAAAAACGATATATCAAACTTACATTTCACACACATATTAAGATATCGATAAAATATGTTTCAATATGTGACAAACTTTGTTTTATTTTATTATTCTTAATTATTATGTTATTTTAAGCAAGCAACATGCAAAGAGGTACCTATAAGGAGGTCAAGGGGGGGAGTCCACCAGAAGGCTTGCGAAAGAGGTCCTGAGAAAAATAAAATATGAAAACAAATAACGATAGACTGTGTTTATAAATAATGAATAATCGTGTTAACAAAATTTCGGTGTAAACAGATTTTAGAATTTTTCAATATTGTATCACAATATCTGCGAATAATTTTATGGGAAATGAAAATCGTTGAAATAAATTGCGATAAAGTGATGGGTTCCCAGTTGTAGTAATAGGTATTGGTCTCGCCGCTGCTATATGGAGTGCCCGGGTGTGTCATTTAATTAATGCACTAATTTCAAAAATATTTTAATCAGCGAATCATACATAAATAAAGAAGCTAAGAGAAACTACGAATCATTTACTAATAAATAACTTTATTGGTTGACTTAATTTATAACCTAATTTTTTAAAGGAATAATATTAAACAAGTTATTCAACCGTCACTTTTCTTCTATATAATACCTTCAGGTTAAAATCCAATCAAAAATAGTAATCTGCATCCGAGTCCCTTTCATCTTTATCGTCATCTCGAAGAGTAGTTTCAGAAGATGGTTTAGCAACCGTATTACCCTAAAACGGAAATATGTTGATATTATATTTACACATCTATATGATTTTAGACAATTTATTTACAAGTAGAAAATCCCAGACATTAATGAAGAATTATAAAAAACTAATTTAGGTGTTAATGATCTTCGACTGATTTCGGCCATTGCGACTGTAATAATAATGTATCTTGCTACAAATAAATTATCTGTGACTAACACGTGATTAAGTAAGTACAATAATTATGTAACTTAATAAAGTTTAAGTGAGAATCACTGCATCCACGATGAATTTTTTCCAGATGTTCTCCTTTCTTCGTTAATTCCGAGTTTTATCAGTAGTTTTTTTAGAAACTGTTCAAAATAGTGAAGCCTCTCCCAAGTAATATTTTTCTTAGTTCGTACAACTTTTACAATTCTTACGTCCATACCCATACTTCCATACTAATACTTCAAAAGCGAAAGTTTGTCTATCGGTCTGCCTGTTACGCTTTCAAGACTAAATCGCTAAACCAATTTTGTTTCAAAACGCACAGGCGTAAGCAAAGTCTCTATTTCAAGACTGGCCAATTTTGCTTTTGTACGGAAAGATGTATGTTCCGGGCTAGAAGGTCGCATTTCTGAACAGATCCTTACAAAACTTGGCACACGTGTTCCTTGATTTTTTTGAATTTTTTGTCGAAAAGTTTGGTGTAACACTTTAATCATACTTGTTTGATAGTAACATCGTAAGTCGGGTTCTCTACAAGTGCTGTAAAAACCTTCAAAATGGGGGATTTTGCATAAAATTCATAAAGGTGACTTTTACTGTGAAGGCTGTACAACTGTGGAACTCACTACCACTGTCTATTCGGCGTGCTCAAACGCTATCCAGCTTTCATAATTCCATATGTGACGTCTCATATGCTCTCCCCTATGTAATTATTGGAATCCCTTCTTTGATTATAATTTGTTTTGTCCTAATGTACTTAGGTATACAGAGTTAGGTATAAAATATTTTGTTATAACAGTTCTTAGGCATTATTATTTTTTGGCATACTGGTAATTTTGGCATAACTGACTTTTAGGCTAATTTCCTTTGACATTACGTTAATTCACATAATTTCTGAAGTCATATTAACGTTAAGACTAATAGTATTTAGGCATAATATTTTTAGGAATAAAGGAAACAAAATTGGAATTAGTATTTATAACATTATTGTAGAAGTACAGATAGCAAGGAAGTTTGGATTAGTGCAATATAGCGTAGCAATAGGTTATGGTGCGGCGGGGGCATGAGCCGCCAATATGTTTAAATACAATTGGGTTGACGACATAGTTTAAAAATAATAAAAGTAATGATGGATGTAATGATGATTAAATTTACATAGGAGATTTTTTATAAAAAATAAATAAATAGAAACATCGATGAAAATTTTCATATTGAAAACATACAATTACTAAAAATTATATTATAATCAATGAACACAAAAATAAAGCAACTTTCATTAGGGAACTATTCACATAAATACTATTTCATGTAGTTGTCAAACAAATTCAGACAAAATTAGTCATCTTCTCTATTACAATATTTACCTTCTCCAAGTGTACCTTGTTGAAGTATAAATAGTATGAAAGTACTGAAATAACTTAAATAAACCTTATGCCTTCATAAACTATGGATTGATATAACTTTGCTTAAATACATTTATGCTTATGATACATTTTGCTTTAAATAATTATAAGAAAACTGTTATGCGTAAAAATTTTATTCTTAAAAATCATTACCTATCCTAAAAAACAGTAGCCCATGTTACATTATGGCTAAATTTTTCATGCTTAATGATAGGGAACCGTAATTATTTTTCTTCTTTTACTTCTTTCTCTCTTTAATTTTATCTCACACGTCTTCCTCGTGTCAATGTGTTTCGTGTGTAACTTTGATTAAATATGTAGATATATATTTATGGGTGTGTATTTTAAAGTTATATTTGTGGATGGTGGTATGTATTGTATATTGCACGTCACCGACTTGTATTTTACTCTTATTTCTATAAAGCGCATAGGTTGCTTGGAAGAGATTGCACTGCAATAAGGCCGCCTTTAAAGTTTTGAATTCTGTGTAATGTTATATAATATGTCCTGGTGCAATAAAATTATAAAATAAATAAATAAAAAATTAATGAGGGAAATTCATAGTAGCGTTTTATGAAGAAATCTCGTATTTGAAGGTAGTTCGCGAAGTTTACTGTTTACAGAATTACTAGTATTAAATGATCTAACTTACAAACGCATACTGTATCCATGCCAAAGTGGTGTTATGCAAGCGTGGGCCAGTTAAGGGATTCATTTGAGCAATATAGGCAGTCACCCAGCTGAAATAAGTAAATAATAAAATGACAAAGTATGTACTTGTTAAAACTACTGCTTATTTATTTTGCAGGCGTTAAAATTAAATATGCGTCAATATTTGTGAAAATTTATTAGAACTTACAATATCCAAACGCTGAACGCAGTCATCATAATACAGGCTCTTATGATCCTGCAACAAAAGAGAAATGAATTGAAATATTTATTTTGCAGAAACATGGTAACAAACCACTTACTGTTGATTGATTCAAGTTTTTATTTAGATGGGTATTTAGTTTCAAAATCAAGTATTATTGACAAAATTACCCTCTGTTTGGCCCTTTTCGTACGCAACAAGGTCCAAAAGCAAAGATAGCTCCAAAAACACTTGTTATTACGATAATTGGTATATATTTCTGGTCCATTTGTGTAGTCAGTTGAATTTGAAAAGAATAGCGTAGTAAGATTTTACGTTATATCACAGAGCTGTGAGAACTATAAATAATAATATTTGAAAGCTATTCTCGCTAATAAAGATTATATTTTGACTCAAAAAAGAATATTTTGTGTTTCAATACCTAGCTAGTAGATATTATTTTATTTGATAATGTCAAGAAGAATGACGTTCTTAAAATGTCTAATATTATTTTGAAGGTTTCAATAATAAAGAAGAAAGGTATTTTCAACCCATTTTTCAACTCTTTGTTAATTTATTAAAACGATCCCGAAAGCATAATTTAGATTTTTTTACTACGTCAATGAGAAAGGAACCCCAATAGAGAATATAATCACTAACGTTGGAGCCCCGCGTGAAACAAATATAGATTTCACGTTTTAGACCCACACATATACTACCTATGTCGTTGTACAATTTGTTTTGTTTTTGTCTAGTCAGATAGGAATAGGATCTTTGGTTTTGCGAAAGAGCATCGTAACCGAAAAGTTCCTTTCTCAATGGGCAAAGCAGGCTTGAGTCAACCGATTGATTGAGAGTTAATTATGAGAAATGATTTATGCAGATAACCGGCTCTTTAGAAATACTTTGCCACCAGATGGTGCAGGATCAATCTCATGTCCGCCATGCCATCTCAAAAATGTCATTGTAAAATCACACTTATAGTATTAAACATATGTGTGACATTTCTTCTCTATTCGTAGCGTTTATAGGTTTCACTCTATATTCTATCGCACAGCTTGTTTATAATTTAACTAACGTTACTTCGATTCTGCCTATTTTTATTTTCAGATAACATGTTAAAGTGAAGCTACAGTTCATAGGACTTTTCTTGTCCTAAGTGCCGAACCCTGCACTCAAAGACCTTTACAAAGCCAAGCGGAACATTGGTCTTCAAAGTTATAATTAGACGGAGTTAACTCGCTAAGAAGAAGTACTACTCTGAGGGCGAACGCTAAAACATGGGCGGATACGGACGCGGGTGCACGCGTCGGAAGTCCGCCGCGGGCCACGAATCCGCGAGCGGGCACCCGTCGCGTGCGCCCGTCTCATTTAGCGCCGCTAGTATAATTTTGTGTACAGTTGTGTCGAGTAGATTACAACGTCGACTGCCTAACCCATTCGTGACAAGCAGGCTACTCAACGGAGAATTCGAATTTTACAAATATTTGAAATTAAGTACAAGGACATATGATGACTTATTTTCAAAATTAGAACCATACTTAAAGGCGAAGACTCAAAGATCAAAGCCCACGATATCACCAATGGAAAAGATATTGGTAGGTATGCTAAAAGTACTCTTGAATAAGTAATATGAGTGCTTCAAAATTTTCGATTAATTGTCGACAAACTAGCCAAGTCATGCTTCTAGACGGGCATCTTTATCTTTATATAATTCATTCGCCATGTCCCATAACACTGGCCGAAATTGCACCTCAATTATTACACGCTCCGTATCGATGTTAATGGTTGTACCTAGCCTCCGACGCGTGTGGCTGTGGCATCTAGCGGCGCTCGACTGATTTGTAGAAACAAACCCGCGAGTGGACGCCCGTCGCGTGCGCCCGCGCCGTGTGCCCGCGAGTGTTCGCCCTAAAACTCGCGCGGGCGCACGCTCGCGTGTCTATAATGAAAAACAGTATGAGCAGCGCAGGCGCGTGCGAAGGACTAGCCGGAACGGACTTATTTGGGTTTAATCACAACTATCCTATAGATGCTATACCACTATTCATCAAGTAAGGTTATTTCATCAGTTTGCCTTCGTAATTAAACTGACAGTAGGTATTTTGTATCGCAAAATAATAATTTAAATACTTCTTGACATAGTCACATTTCTTGTCATAATGTTTGTTAATAGTAAACCTGAAAATCGAAAAATTTTTTTTAGAATCTTATATCCAAAAAATCACAAATTTTTTTATGAATACGCTAATTGCGCAAAATATAAGTAAAATGTAAAAGTCCATAAAGTACAATTCATTTCGAATTATACATAGCATAATACAAAATAAACCAGTATTTCTTCATTCCTTCCTTGAAGGAAACCAGTAATATCACGCCATTTTACAATTAGGCAGTGACATTATAGACAGCGGTATAACAATGTTTTTTTTTTAAATTTATCAGTTTACCGACGATTAGTTAAAAATTTGCTTGCATAATCTTATGCTAATTGCGCAATCACTTACAGGTAAACCCAGCAAGCTTTGCATGTGTGGTGACACTAACGCATACAAATGTTTACAACACGGCGCAACAGTTGGCGCTAAAACTAAGGTACAATCCAAGGGGTTGAAATTGGAGATGCTTAAATTATAAGCAAAATGTATTTGAGCTTTATTGAACGGTTGAACCTATTGGAATATACAAAACACATAGCTACTTACTTATATTTTTACAAAGATACTACTTGTCTTGCAACGTACCTTAGAAAAATTTAATACTAAGCAAGGTTGCTAAACGTTTCGTTTATCGTATGTATCTCTTTTTCGTTTCATCAGCATTTCATCTGGAATTTCGTCTGGAACTTCATCAGGTACATTTTCCGGATCAACGATATCTGGTATTGGTTTGAAATCCGGTCCAACATTTGATCCACTATCTGGATCATAATCTTGCCCACCGTCTGGCCCACCACCGGGCCCACCACCTGGCCCACCACCATTCTGTCCGCCGTCAGGTAAACCAGGCTCGAAGTTATCATCTGGTTGATTCGTGTCGGATGGTGGTGGGTTACCGAAATCTGTTTTTTTTATACCTCGTAGATGTGGGCTTGCGACTCTCTTACCCTATGAAAAATGGATATGATATGTAATAAAAAAAATTCGTTCTAGACTTAGTACGAATTTTTTTAAATAGGTAAACATAAATGAGAAATTTCAATAGTCATGTCATGCTAGCTTTTTATGTACCTGTTGGTTTACGGAGTAACAACAAAGAGGAGATGGCGTCTCGAAAGCTTCCTTACAAAAATTGTGTGAGGCTACACGGGGCGGAAGGTAGACGTAATGGGAGCTCGGTTTAGCCGTGGCTCCGCCCCTATTGACGATCCCCTCTACTTACCAATAGATGTCGCTAGCAAATCGAAGATTTGAACACAAAATAATATATTTATATTTCTTTGTATTACAGATATTTTGAACATTAAAAAGAGACAAATATTTTGTGTAACACTAAATCAATCAAATGTAACACTAAATCAGATCCCATAACAGTAAAGCATTAAAACACTTAAAACTAAATGGTTTAAAATATTTTAAGCTGAAAAGAAACATAAATAACAAAAAAAAGAAAAACATTAGAGCTCGCTTCACGTCATACATCTTTCACAGTGGAACAAAAAATGACGTAAGCCACGCCCATTTCAGACGTCACTGCGCCGCCGCATCGACTGGTGTAACGTTATGGTCAACATAACGTTACACCAGTCGATGCGGCGGCTCCTCTTTGTATTTGCTCCATTGGTACGTCTACCGATGTGGTGTGTGTGTGTTTTTCACGGGAATTTAATGTGATTATTTTTCAAGTCGTTCACGACTTCTTCTCTCCAGCGGTACCTGGGACGACCAACTGGTTGCTTTCCACTAGCTTGTTCCCTTTTAAAACATCCACGGGGAAAATACGTAACTACAAACAATTTTAGCTCTCCCTCAGTCTCGTCATCAGCTCCCGCATCCATGACGCTGCCCCAGAGTACTGCGGTCCGTGGCACGTGAAGAGATTGAAGCACAAAACAAAATTCTTAATATCTTTAGAATGGAATGTCCGATTTCATTCATTCAAAGGGTAATCTACAGCTATTAAACCATTCTTGAATATAAAATAATTTATTTGGTTATGGATTAATACCGAGAAACGAATAATATGGCTTACTTTGTACCGGCGTCATTATTGCAAATTTTAACATGAAAAAGCAGATGTTGTGACGTAACTGCAAGAGTTAGACATATGGTAACACTGACTTTTTTGTATATCTTTTTAAGATGTACAATACTTTATTACATTATTTTGATCTATTTCATAAAGTACAGCCAGCGTTTGCCATGTAAGAGCAAAAAATGTGTCCATTTACGACATCACATCAGAAACCTCTAAAATTATCATTGTTTCTCTACCATATCATGCATGCATTAAACAAGTAAACCTATAATAAAACAAACCGCATCAAAATCCGTTGCGTAGTTTTACATAGGTACAGACAGCGGAAAGCGATTTTGTTTTATACTATGTAATGATATTTATCAAATCAAAGATTATATTTATAAGCACTTACAAAAGCATATTGTATCCACGCTAATGTGGTATTGTGTAAGCGTGGCCCAGCCAAGGGATTCATTTGGGCAATGTATGCAGTTACCCAGCTGAAAAAAAATGTAATTATTTAAATATAATTAAACTGATTATGAATATTTTTATTGAGGTACCGCCTTAACGCCAACTATAATTTTATAATTACATAAATCGACACGTCGATCGTATTTCAGCGAAGTACTTACAAAATCCAAATACTAAATGCAGACATCATTATACAAGCTCGAATGATCCTGAAACACAAAGACTAAGTATATGTATTTATAGAATAGATAATATAATAATTTAATTACTGATTAACGTAGGTAAAAAGTCTTTACGTACAATAAAGTAACACTTTAATTTAATAAGTTCTTACCTGATGGGTTACACGATCAATCAACTCAATACTTTATTTGCATCTATAATGTGAATACCATAGGTATACCGTCATAAAAGTACTTTCTAATACAAGTAAATAGATAAACACTTAAGTCAGATAAGCTATAAACTTTGCACTCACCCCCTATTTGGTCCTTTTCGTACCAAAAATGGACCAAATGCAAAGATCGCTCCAAAGACACCAGTTAAAACGAAAATAGGTATATATTTATCCTCCATTTGGTAAAAAAATCTATCAATTAAAATAGTATGTAGCGAACTAATGTCATTGATTTGCCAATATTTTTATTGTTCATGATTTCGACCCACAGTATTTCCTCTGAAGAATGTGAACTGTTTTGTCATGACCTCAGGAGGGATTCCAAATGTTAAATTTATGGTTTCTTCAATCCACTACAATGAGGACTGCACACGGTCATGCGGCATGATTCAATCATGGAAATGACAAATCTACACTTCCATATCCATACTATCCATACTAATATTATAAATGCGAAAGTCTGTCTGTCGGTCTGTCCGTCTGTCTGTCTGTCTGTCTGTTACGCTTTCACGGCCAAACCGCTGAACGGATTTTGATGAAATTTGGTATGAATATAGTTGACAACCCGGGGTCAAACATAGGCTACTTTATGACGCAGGCGGAGCTGCGGGAAACAGCTAGTAAGATTATATAGAAGTGCCATGTGTTGGCCAGTTAAGCCTTTCTAGTCTTGAAATGGCGAGGCTTATCGCCGCCGGCGATATTACAATGCAACTTGAGTAGCTGTTGCGTTGTGTGGATTTTGTATGATGGTGTGACTGTGTGACTTCACTTATCGGTATTTTTAAAAATAAAATATTTACGTACGAATTTGTGTCTACTATGGCAAATCCATAAATATCAAAAGCTTCCTTGACATAAGGAGATTCCTCATTGGAGGTAATTATCGAACTGTCCAATATAAGGTTGGTCGAGAGGTGCTTTGAGGCATCCTTGAAATGAAAAAAAGTGAATACAAATCGTTTTTTTGCCACTTTTAACCTAGATTTATTATATAACCTGTGACGTTCCTCATTGGAGTTTGGTCACGCAACCAAGTAAGAATATCGTTTTCAAGAAAAATTCAAGGACTTCCTTATGGCTTCCTCCAATGAGTTTGAGTGAAAGACGTCCTTATGGTTATGTTTAAGAATATGGGTGTAATCATACCAATGAGTTGGAGTAAGGTTGAGTCGAGTTTGGGGTGCAGGGAACCTCCTCGAGTGCCCGGTCCTTTGAAAGCTTTGCATTCTCACTTGATCCCAAGGATCCGGTGAGAGGGTGGGCTGACAAGGGATTCGGGACGATGCACCCTGGGTGACAGTTATTAAATCCCTGGTAGTCGGGGTCTTGTTGACTGTCGGCCAATTTCTGCCAACAGACCACTCCATCGCCGTCTATGATGAGACGGCAAACGGATGTGCGTCTGGGGGACGGGCTTGGTCCATTTATGGGCCACTGTCTGATTTGGGGGGGTGGACGAAAGGCCAATGGTCGGGGCCGAAAGACCATGGCTGGAGGGCGTCGTGGTAGAATGCTAACGCGACCCCATGGCGCCCTAAACAGCCGGTGCTGAAACGCCGGAGGGGTTTTAGTGGGTAGTCCAGACACTCTGCCTGGGAGTCCCACACTCAGTGCGTAAATGCATTTCCCCTCCGTGAACAAAAAAAAAGGTTGAGTCGAGTTTGAGCAAACGTTTGAGAATATGTGTGCAAGTACTTCTGCAAATTCGCATGGAGGCAAGGCCGAGCCTTAGAGAGAAATATAAATATTGGAGGATTTTGTCTCTTTCTCGTACCAGCTTTATCACGTTGGTACTTCTGCAATATAGGGTGGCCACGCTCCTCTGAAAAAAGTGGAAAGGTACACACTTTGTGCAATTTTTTTTTCAGGGGCTATCAAATGTAAGCCTCATCCCAGGTGGTTCTATGTAGATTTTAAGAAAGTTTGTAGACTTCAAGGCAAGGAAACTTTGCTAGTGGGCTTTGCTCCACTAGACAAGCAGGAGCCGTTTAAGCCGTTGGTTAACGTAATACGCTAAGTGTTTTCCACTCCAAGTTGCTACTGCTTAACTAGCGTAATCGTCACCAACAATCACGTCTCGCTATGCTATCTAGCTAGCAACATATGTGCATTATTTACGAAATTTAAAATATTCTGTCTCAATGAAAAACTAAAGAGATAGGATCCTCCGTTCTAGCTATTCTTTTCTGTTCGGGTTTTTGGTCGAACAGTTCAGTCCTGTTTAATTTATTAGGTCCATGGGGTTGCGTATCTTAAATTGCATTAGAATAGCGCCGTGTATGGACCCCCTAACCCCGTTTGACAATATTTTCAAACGTTTCCTCAAACTCGACTCAACAATACTCCAACTCATTGGTATCATACCGTCGACACTAGCTTCCTTGACTTCATTGGAGGTGAGTATCGAACTGTCAATTAGGGCGTCCTACAATGAGTTGTGACAGACGTTCATATTTATGAAATACGGGTGTTAGCATGGATCTAAAGCTAAAGGTATCCCTAGGCGGGCAATCGCGCGCTGGCATACAAATACCCTGATGGCAGAAAATTTGACCTGAATGCATTTCGTTACCCACCTCTATCTTTTTAACTCGTGATGTGTTAGGGTGTTTCCATCACAGCACTTGATAACAACCCCAAAAGTTGGAAAAAATGATTAACAGTTACGTAGCAATATAATCTTTATTTTGAGGTACCTAGATTTTTATTAAAAAATGAAAAATAATTATACTTGTTTTTGATATAGAAATATAAAGCCCAATTGGTAAGTAAACTTTTTCATGAAAATGTCTAATTCGTAAACCATTTCGAGGAATAGGCTTAGGGAACAGATTACATTAATCAGATCTCTAGATAAGCAAGTATTTTTTTAAGAAAATCGCAGAAAACCCAATGACTTTCATTTTTTAGCAAAGTTAACGTATGACGTAGCCGGATAACTTCCGGCTATTCACATTTAATTTTTTAGGTTGGTAGCACAGGGTAGTGAATAAATATTTTTTGTTTGGTAGTGCTAATTAGGCGCTTCACGTACTTGTCACCCATATCAAATGTCATCTCTATTCAAGTAAACATTACCTAACTACATCTTCATTACATTCATTTAAACATTATAATGAAGAACCGGTGTCCAATTATTGAAAAATCAAATGTTAACGGATGAAGAGACGGCAGCAAAGTCCAATGAACAGGCCAATATGCAATAGATACGAGAAATGGGGTAGGTACCAAGATATTTGGCGATTGTAAACAAACAAGAAACCAACTCGCGGCCTTTGGTCCATCCTGACTTTGATATTTGCAGTTTGAAATGGCTATTATAGCTGTGTGACGTCATCACTATAAAATCTTTAAAATTAAATAACAAAATAAATATAATTTTAAGAATTTTTTCGTATAAATTGTATCTCCGAAATAGTCTATTCTATCAATAAAATATATAATATACACAATTTATTTTTTAGTTGACTAGCCAATTGTAGACCGGAGGTAATCTGTGGAGACTCCTTTAAAGTTCAATCTGTGCCTTCAGTGATGGTGTCTTGCAGCTAACTGTCAATGTCATTTTACAGTCAAATTGTCTAACTTATATCCTTTTTGTATATACTCATGGAACTAAAGGAAAGATGCAAGCCAAGCGGGCATACGACAGGCTGGTTCAAGAAAATTTTACCTGGAGTTTTTCAGTTACTTCAAAAATTTTGCCTAGTAAAATAAAAATGACAATTTGCTTAATATAATTGGGCTTTATATTTCTATATCAAAAACAAGTATAATTATTTTTCATTTTCTAATAAAAATCTACCTCAAAATAAAGATTATATTGCTACGTAATTGTTTATCATTTTTTCCAATTTTTGGGGTTGTTAACAAGTGCTATGATGGAAACCCAGATTTACACCCTAAAACATCACGAGTTAGAAACAGAGAGGTGGGTAACGAAATGCATTCAAGTCAAATTTTTGACATCAGCCTATTGTAAGCATTCGCGCTATCCATCTTGATCTATATATATATCCATGTTGTACTGTATTGGTCAGATCCAATTTTAGGGCTATTTTCAATTTTTTTTGTGTTATAAACTTTTAATCAAATTACAATTTACCGAACAAGTTAGGTATCTAAATTTCCTTTCACAGCCCGATCAAAGAAATAATTATTTTGCACTTGATAACACAAAGCAAGTTTTCAATATGACAACCATTAGGCCTTTTACCTGTGAAGATATGTTGAAATTTAATAATGTGTACGTATTTTAAGACTTTCTGATGATAAAATTAACTTAATATATCACTATTTATTGCTCTTGGAAATTTACAGAAATTTGGATCCATTGACTGAAACTTATGGCCTATCTTTTTATACTCAGTACTTAGCTCATTGGCCAGAATATTTTCAAGTTGCTGAATCACCGAGTGGAGAAATTATGGGCTACAGTAGGTATTTTGCGTTAGATATTTTACCATTTAATATAGTTGTTTCATAAAAAAATATTTTAAAAATTTAAATTTGCATGAAAATGAATCCATAATGTACTTTGGACACTGTTATAATATTGTTTCATATGAAATCATATCAAGATGGGTAATTTTGTCTGTTCGAATTTTCAAAGTCCCTTATCTATACTAATGTAACTACATAATACTTCTGTGAACTGTAGACTTTGTGAATGTCTTCCAAATATGAAATCTATTTGTACTTAAACAAGTTAACTCCCTTCCCCTTTTTTTATTTTTTATCACAGCAATTTGTTGGGAATCCAACATACATTGTCTTCATATGATTCTGTTCATAAATTAAAGCAAACTTACCTAAACCTAATAAAAAAGGACTCGACTAAAAACTTCAAATAAATTGACCGAATGTGTACTTGTGGTACAATAAAAATTTATAATAAATCCGTTTTTTCTGTGAAAGAAAAATGGAAGGGCTGGTCACTTAGTTGTATTTTTCTTTTTTCAGTAATGGGTAAAGCTGAAGGGCATGGTGAAAACTGGCATGGACATGTGACAGCATTGACAGTTGGCCCAGACTACAGAAGACTAGGCCTCGCAGCAACTTTGATGAAAATACTTGAAGATGTATCAGAAAAGTTAGTAACACTAACTAATTTTTTTCTTCAGCTACCAGAATATACTCAGCAGCTATTACTTGGGTCATGGGGAGTTAACAAAAACCTTTGTTCTCACTAGTTCCTTTCACATTCTCTCTTTCTTTTGTTAATTATAAGTTATCAAATAAAGACAACAGGACAAAATGTATTTATTTAAAATGTCTGTGTAAATATTTATGAATAAGATAGTATTAGTAATTTCTCTTTTTTTCAGGAAGAAAGCATTTTTCGTCGATCTATTTGTAAGAGTCAGCAATAAGGTTGCTATCAATATGTACAAGAATTTAGGATACATTGTATACAGAATAGTATTGGAATATTACTCTGGGGATCCTGACGAAGATGCTTATGGTATGATTGACTTTTTTAATCAATATTGCTTCATAAAAGTCCAGTATGCCACTAGTGCAAAAGCCATACATTGATGGGACTAAGTCTTGTATACAGCTTTCCAACATCATAATATAAAAAGGAAAATTAAATACATAAATGAATATTTCATTTTTGTGGGCAAGAGGTTTAATTCAAAAATCACCTCTTAGGGAAAATGAAGCCTGGAGAGCCATAACTAAAGACAACAAAGGATAAAAGATAGTGGGAAATGAATAACTACATCTGTGACATGACAGTTGTCTATCATTAAGCAAATAATTATAGCCAGGCTACAAAAAGTTATGTGTATAAAAAAATGGTGATTTTTAATACACTAAATGTTGTTTCAGATATGAGGAAAGCCTGTTCAAGAGATGTGAATAAGAAATCTGTAATACCTCTAGCACATCCTGTAAGGCCTGAAGATGTAGACTAAATTATGTAACTATAAGGTTTTAATGTTTTGAGAGAACGAATTGACTAATTAAATAACATTGTAAATAATAAAAACATTTTATTCAATCACTCTTTATCATTACTCAGAGGAGGTGTGCCACTTTCAGGTTCATTTTCCTCTGATTCATCACCCATCTCTTTCTCCAACTCTGGTTCTGTATCTGTGACTTCTTTTTGTTTCCGCCATTGTTTTGCAGCAGCCAACAGTTTCAAATTAGGTCTCACCATCTCATCCTCTGGGAAAATATAGTCGAAAACTTCCTCCCAGCCTTCCTCAATGCCTCCTTCATTGACAATCTTCTGTCTCTTTTTAACTCTCCTAGGCATTTTCGACAGCACTTTCTCAAGTTTGATTTCATCTCCTATCTCGGTTTCGAACTCTTTCCATGCTTCTAGAAGCAGTACTCTTGATTCCTTCTCACCAGCACTTCGAAGGCTATCATTAGCCCGCTCATACACTCTTCTGGCTAATTCCACATTGATATTATCAGGATTTTCAGCGTTTAATTCAAATTTGGCATATGATAACCATACTTTTACATGGACTGTTCTCTCCAGCAGCCTTTCATAGAGCTGCCTGGCTCTTTCAGTTTCTCCTTGAGAGGCTTCAAAGTCAATGAAACTCTTCCACAGCAGCTCTGGCATGTCCAGCCTTGGCTGCCCCACAGCTATTTCATAAATCGCCCTGGCTCTATCTATATCTCCTAGCAATGTCTCTAGTTCTGCAAACTTTATCCATGTTATGCAGTTCTCAGGGCCATATTCCAAAAATTTTTGATACAATATCCTGCACCTGTCAAACTCCCTCAATTGGATTTCCAAGTCAATATACCCTCTATACAATTTGTCTCTTGGACACATGCCTAATGCCAGCCCTAAAGTTTTCCGAGCTTGTTTGAGATCCTTACATCTAACTTCAAACTGAGCATACATCAGCCAAATTTTAGAAAACGTAAAAATTTTATGTGGTATCAATTCTAAGCATGTTCTGTAAACTTGTCTGGTTCTTTCCATATCTTCGGCCTCTAGTTCTTCGTATAATGCGTAATTAATCCATAGATAAATGTATCGGCGCCAAAATTGTTTGTCTTTGGAGGGTGGTACATTTGCGATGGCCCTTTCATATGTATCTCTGATGTCCTCCGGATTGCTTTCATTTTCTACCAGTCTGATGTAATCAAACCAAGCATCATAGTTAGTTGGATTTTCAATAACTTCTTGCTCATACATGTATTTTCTCTTGTTGACAATGACATCTTCAATACCAGATCTATCTCCGTATTTCTTTTCGTGAATTGTATAGGCTTTGTACAATTCTTTATTCTTGTCTTTTGGAATGTGATCTAAGGCATACTTGTAAATCACTCTGGCTCTGTCATGTTCTTTTTGGTTCTCTTCAAATTTTGCAAATGCTATAAACAGCCTCTCATCAAGTTCTTCATCACCAAAGAATTCTACAGCTCTTTCATATACTTTTCTTGACCCATTGATGAATCCATGATTTTCCTCAAATCTTGCATATTTTATCCAATTTTTGACATCAGGATGAACCATTACAAATCTTTCGTATATTTGTCGCGCTCTTTCCAATTCCTTGTAGCGCAATTCAAAATTAATGTATGTCTGCCATGCCTGTTCATCTGGTTGCCATTCCATCCAACGTTCAAAAACCTTTAAAAAATAGTTTTGATATAAAAAAAATATTTAATTTATGGACCTACACTCATTTCATTGATAAAGATTGCAGTTTTTCTGTATTTTAAATTGCTAAATCTAATCCAGTAAAATTTCATGCATACAAAAATAGCTGAAATATATTCATGATACAACTTAGTACAACTCTGCAAGTTTCTAGAGAAACAAAATTGAAAAACAAAAAAAAAAGTTTGAATAGAGCTTTAAGCTGTAAGACTAAAGGAAGAAACTGGTCATTTAAAACACAAGATTCACTTCTTTTTCTCTTCCAATTTCATTTGAAGTAGATTTATAAGTACAAAATAAGATTATTTAAATAATCAAAAAATCTTACTTGTCTAGCTCCTGCCACATTCTCCAACATTTCCTCCATGTAAGTATACTTGTACCAAAACTGGGACACCCTCGGAAGGATGGTTACTGCTCGATCCCAGAGGTTTCTCGCGTGGTTAACTTGCCGGTTGCGCATCTCCATCTCTGTATATTTCAGCCTGGGAAAGAATAATGTTTTTTTTTAAATCCAATTAAGGGGAAAAGCTAAATGATGTTATTTTTTATTTGTATTAGTATTTTGACATTATGATTTACCTGTATGGCCATAGCTACCATACTAATCTGTTTGAATTATTTTTATGACCTTTGACAGACTATCATTGGAATCATCCATCATCAAAAAATACAAGGTAAGAGAGAGGGAGAGTTTTTCAAGAAAATCATTTGAAATATAGTTTTTGTTGTTGCAAAATTGAGGATGTTATTGATGAAGTTGAAATAAAGATTAATTTTTCCAAACGTTTGTTAAGACCATTTTAACCAAAAGATTAAAAAAAATGTTTTGTCTCATTCTTTCTAATCAAATTATTCTTCTTCATCTTAGCGTGTATTCCTAGTTGCGTCGTCAGCTTACGCTTCGGAGCCTAGGGTACGCTGTAAGTTATAGTCCTAGATTTGGCAGCACTGGTTATTACCATGAAGCAACTGCCGTCTCATCCTCTTAACCCCTTTTACAGGGAAACCAGACCAACAGGAACATGACCCGAGGTGTTTTAGTGGCCAACATTGTCAGAATTTTTCAGGCTGACTAAAAGCATCTGACACAACCTTACAACTGCTATCTATCGATAACATAAAATTTTTGATAAGAGACTAAGTTAAACTGGGCCTAACAAATGTTTGTTATTCTTTTAGTAAGGCAGTAAACATTTAATGCAAAAAAAAACATACCAAAGGGTAACATTTCTATGGTCCACATCAAGAGCTCGTTCATAGATGGAGCGAGCCCTCTGGACCTGCTTCTGTGACTCCTCCCATTGAGCATATTTCAGCCAGTTCCCAATTACCTGAAATTATTTTAAATCACTTCAAACAACTTGGCGTATACAGTAAGGCGACATCTGACTTATTCATTGGGATGCAATGAAGCTCACAGGCCTTGGCAGGGTCGGTAACTGCAGACCGGGTGTGCAGTTCTGTGTCTCTTCCATCCATCCAACTCAATTCAATAAGAATCTATACATAAGATCACCCCACAGTCGCTGTCACCTTGCAGATTGCTGACATCCAGTTAAGGTCTAAGAGACCATATAGTGACCCTGTCTGTATTAACCAATATTTATGTAATACAATGGTATTTACAAGAGATGAAAGTAGAACAGTTTGCAATGTAAGTATAAATGGCAAGAGTGTTGAACAAGTGAATGAATTTGTGTATTTGGGTTGTATGTTTATGAGAAATAGAAAGTATGAAGGTGATATTGAAAAAAGAGTGGCTGCGGGTAAATGGGGCATTATTATTCACTTTATTTATTTTATTATCTTAAACATAGATATATTCTACAATATTATACATATAAAAAATATTATAAAAAACATCTATATTTAGCAGACCGACGGCAGCGGAGATGTGCTCAAGCTACCGGCAGTAGGTTTCACAGAGTGAGGAACCTCCTGACAATGCGGGCCGTGTCGAGGATGACCGCCTTCTGTATCCAACCCCTGATCCAACCATCAAGCGAGAGTCTAGAGGTGTTGGTTTAGACTCTTCGCTATGAGACCATTCGCAGATACGATTATCGGCACAATAATCGTCGTATCGACATCCCACATGGCGGTAATCTAGTAGGCTAAGTCCAGATATTTACTAAGTTTATCTTTCTCAGCCTTAACGAGATTCTCGTCGTGCGGGATGGCGACATCGATAAGCACTGCGCGGCGCTGGGATCGATCGACTGACACGATGTCATAGTGTCCATTTAAAATTTTGTAGCATTACATTCCTTTATCAGTAGAGTTGTATCTAAAAATGCATGTCTGGCTGTTCATAGAGCAGTGTCTAGCAGAAAAATAATAAAAGCAGAGTAAATGCAGTTGAAATGAGGAACTTTACGGAGTATGTGTGGCTACGGCTGAGCGATAAAATTAGAAATAGTGAGATAAGGAAAAGGTGTGGTGTGAATGAGGATGTTGTGACAAATATAGAAAAAGGCATGTAGAAAGGATGGATCAAAGGAGACTTACGAAAAGTATTTACAAATCAAAGGTGACAGGAAGTCGGTAAGGGCCGGCCTCGAAGAACATACTACGACCAAATCGCAGACATATTAAAAAAAGGGAGATGTCAGAAGTACCCGTAATCGACGAGCGTATATGACGAGAGTGATGAGCATAGAAGAAGCGAGGGAAGTCTGTAAGGCTCGTAACAAATGGAAATCCATAATCTCTGCCTACCCCTACGGGAAAAAGGTGTGATGGTATGTATGTATGTTCTTTGAGGCAGAACCTTAGCGACTTTTTCTGTCACCTTTGATTTGTAAATACCTTTCATAAGCCTCCTTTCATCCATCCTTTCTACATGCCTAAACCATCTTTACATCCCTTTTTCTATCTTTGTCATTTTATATAAGGTACTTCTAGTAAATATAAAAATAAAAAATACATAGGACAATTAATGATAAAGATCCATGACAAAATTGAATGTTAGATTTGATAAAATTTCTAAAAAATACTTACAAGTCTGTTTTTACGTATATTATCCTCGAATGCTTTTCGTTTCCGGTGTTGGTAGTCCCTGAGCTCCTCTGGATCAGAGATCTTTTGCTTGGGCGGAGGTGGCAATATTTCCAGGTCTCTTTCCTTGGCTTCTCTAAGAAGCTGTTCAGCAGTGATTTGTATCTCTGCCGGCGCTTTATTCTTAACCTATACAAATAGATTCATAATTAATCACTAATAGAATTTGTGTGAGAATTGATTCAATACTACCTATTTCGAATAAACAAGGCTAAGGTAAAACTCGAATTATTAAACAATCCTTACCTTCGCCACTTTAGGCATTTTTGTTGTTTTCCCTTCCATTTTCTATAATTAAACGAGCGAGACGGTGCTTAAATGATTTAAAAGAAGTAGTTTTAGCTAAAATGCATATTTTGTAATTTTTCAGTACTTATTTCTAAATATTATTAATCCACGCTTCGCTACGCATTCAAAATCAAAGTAAATCACATCAACACAAAAATGACAAACGTCAAAGAAAAAAATGTCAAATATGACAGCTGTCAATGTTTGATTTTTTAAAGATGGGCATGGGGCATAGAACTAAAGGTAAAGATGGAAGTAAGCAGGCATACAACAGGCTGGTTCAAGAAAATTTTACCTGAATGCATTTCGTTACCCACCTCTCTCTTTCTAACCCGTGATGTGTTAGGGTGTTAATCTGGGTTTCCATCACAGCACTTGACAACAACCCCAAAAGTTGGAAAAAATGATAAACAGTTACGTAGCAATATAATCTTTAAATTGAGGTAGATTTTTATTACAAAATGCAAAAATAATTATACTTGTTTGTGATATATAAATATAAAGCCCAATTATATTAACCCTTCACCTGCTTTGGGCCCCCCGCTACCGCTACGCTACCGTGCTTAAAACGCGCCCGCGCGCGCACGCGTTACAAGCGTTTTAGATAAAGCGTTGTTTACAACTCGAGTGTAGGGTTACAATAACACGTAAAATTTATGTTTGTTCACAGATAATCGACCTTATCGACAAAACTGTTTGGATAACGATATCATAAGTGGTTCTTTTGTAGTAACGGGTGGAAGGAAAATATTTCTTTTTTGTCCCCGTAATTTTGTACTATAATGATTTTTTAAATAAAAGTTGTACCATATATATGCCTTATTTTTTTATAATCTAACAGTATCTATCTAGTTCTGTAATTAAAACAAAGAATACTATCCTGCTACAGTAAACTTTTAAATGAAAAATAAATTACAATTTCGAAATTCGCGGGTTTTTGTACGAAAAAATGATATATTTTGCATCAAGACTTTGTTTTACAAATTTCGTTAAAAGCAATGAATACACATATTTTATTGAAACCTAGCTATCTTAGAATAGATAACAAGCATTAATAAGTTCTCAGAATGTTCAAATTGTGAAAAAACTGACAAACAATGGACATCCGTCGTTTTTTATGGTCGGCTCGACCGATCTTTACCCAAGGTCAGTATAAAAACTACTACACGAATCCAAAAAAAAAAAAATCAGTATTGCTTGGAAAGGAACATACTGTCGAAAAAAAATACAAACCAAAAATATAATAAATGTGGACTGCTCCCATAAAATCCGTTTGTGGCGCATTTTTTGCGCGCCCGCTGTCCCATACTAAGATGCTACGTTAGACAAGGACGCGATCCTCCACTCGCGCGTTCTTTTTTTGAAATCATGAAAGATCGCTTGAGTTAGCGTGGTTTCTTGTTATTTTTTATTGCTTATTATTAAATTAGTAATATATATAGTAAAATAATGAATTTTATAATTTATGAAAAAATTTTTTTTGCGTGGTCAGCCATTTTGTTCCCAACTTTTTCGATAAAAAGTGGAAATAACACATGAAAACATAAAGTGCTCAATTATGTTTGTATTTTATATTAAAATAGACTTATTTAAGCATTTTCTCAAAAAATTTAAGCAGACAGACAATTTTATTTTACTGTATTTCTGACTAGGCAAAATTTTTGAAGTGATGGTAATACTTTGGGGAAACAGGGGTTACTACAGGTCAAATTTTCTTGAACCAGCCTGTTGTATGCCTTCTTGGCTTCCATCTTTACATTTTGTTTCATGAGCCAACCTTTTATTTGACAGTTCGATATTCACCTCCAATGAGAAATCATCTCAAGCTTGTGACGACTAATCATACCAATGAGGTGGAGTAAGGTTAAGTCGAGTTTGAGTGAAGGTTTAAGAATATGGGTGTCAGTCTCGTTCAAAGCAAAGGTTCAAACTGGTGGCTTACTATCATCTCTTAATTCCATGCAAATGCGAGTGAGTGAGCGAGTAGGCGCAATACGGGACTTTAGTTGACATCTCGCTTACTCACTGGCAATCGGATGGAATTAAGAGGTGATAGTAAAGCCACCTGTCCTGTGGGCTCTCTCTCCATTGCTTAAAGTCCAAAGTCATTTGCTTATCTTATACCTAGCCCGAAGGAAAATAAAAACCCTGCATTTGCGTCGCCTAGTTGCCAGTAAAAGAAATTATTAGTTCTAATATTTTTCCGCAATGTGGCCAAGGCTGCTATTTTCCTGGTCGGGCTGTAACTTTTCACTGATTTCATTTGTTTTTACTGGATATATATTAATTATAGGTACAACTCCAGCCAATATTTTCTTGCCATCAGTCTGGAGTATTATTTAAAAAAAAATAACTTTAATGTCGACTGCCACGACGTAATCGTACTGGAAAGTCCTATTCATAATATGAAAATAAATGAAAATTACATCTATGCAAAAAACAACAATTTTTATTTATTATGATAAAAGATGACATCATTTTATTAATTAAATACCAAAAAACATATCACTTTTTGCTAGTTGCTGCTAAAAAAAGTCAGTTATAAACTTCAGTAGGAAAGTACATTTGCATCAAAGTCTCGTAAATCTCAACATCAACAGGCATGAAGGTGCAAAAGATGATCCTCTCCATATCATTCTCTTCAAGGAACTTCCTCGCCGTGCGCAGTGCAATGTGGGCCGCTAGTCTGTTAGGAAATCCGTATATACCAGTTGATATACACGGGAAAGCTACAGAGCCAAGATTGTACTGTTTTTGCAATGATAAACTGTTTTCGTAACACGCTTGAAGTTTTGATGCAGAACCGTCTTGTGGGCCAACGGTGTGAATCACATCTGAAAAAATGTTAGAAGGTTACAAGAGAACCTGCTCCACGGAGTAATAACAAATAGGAGATGGCATATTGAGAGCTTCCTTACAAAAATTGTGTGAGACTACGCGGGGCGGAAGGCAGACTTGCGGGGAGCTCGGTTTGGCCGTAGCTCCGCCCCTATTGACGTTCCCCTCTACTTACTAATAGATGTCGCTAGCAAATCGAAGATTTTAACATAAGAATATATTTATGTTTCTTTATATTACAGATATTTTGAACATTAAAAACAGACACATATTTTGTGTAACATTAAATCAATTAAATAAATTCGAAAATATGTTATCTACTTAAGTTTATTGTGATCCCATGACAGTACAGCATTGAAACACATAAAACAAAATGGTTTATAATATTTTACAAAATATTCTAAGCTGAAACGAAACGTAAATTAGAAAAATAAGAAAAACATAACAGCTCCTTCCACGTCACGCATCCTTGACAGTTTCGACTGCCCACTTTATGACGTCACTGCGCCGATGACCGTAACGGTGCACCATTCGATGCGCCGTCTCTGTTTGTATTTGCTCCATGCCCTGCCTAGTCTGGTATTCGACATTTTTAGAAAATTTATATTGTATTGCCAGATAAAACAAATAGTAGTCATTTATTCACATCGAGTGGGTTACATGATCAATCTACCTTGTACAACCTGGTGTCAGAGTATTTCGGAAAAGCCTTTAGGCTTCTGACGTGTTTCCTATAAAGACCACCAGATGGCAGCCGGGACCAGCGGCTTAACGTGCCTTCTAACTTTTTCAATCAGATTCCGACAATCAGATGATGATGAAACAGATGATTTAAGCCTATAATTTCCTAACCAAACTGAAAACAACTAAACAAAGTATGCTTCCCGTGAATCTAACCCATAACTTCCCACTCTGCAGGTAACGTCATACCCACTGGACCACAGAGGCTGTTAAATAAATAGTGGTAATAAGATGAGGGGGACACAGACGAGCTCAAAAGTATGAAATCCATACTAAATAAATAAAAATTATAAATGCGAAAGTCTGCCTGTCTGTTCGCGTTCACGGCCAAACCGCTGAACGGATTTTGATTAAATTTGGTATGAATATAGTTGAAGACCCGAATTCAAACATAGGCTACTTTTTGACGCAGGCAGAGCTGTGGGAAACAGCTAGTATTTCATATACTGTGACTGAATTATTAGGGTACCTTATTCGTCAGCAGAAAATCCTTCTCTATCTTAAATTAACATAAGGGCCCTGAAGTATGTAGTAAAAAAAATGTAAAATAAACTAACATTTAGCGGGCAGGTTGTAGCCTCCGGTAATTTTTGCATCTCCTGTTGGACAGCCACCCAAAGTATTGCATTCATCCTGAAAAAACAAACTAATCTTAAACATATTCAATGAGTAATGTGAACAGAAATATTGAAACATCAAGAGTGGGATTATTTTTTTATGCCAAAAGCAAGACAAAGATACTACAGGACGGAAAGATGTATTATTTTCAACAACCTGAAAAAAATCAGTCTAATGCTTAAGCCATTATTTTGAATTATGTAGATAATTTAAAAATGTTTTTGCTATTTGCAAAGAAGCACTTCTAATCCTTCAGCTACTGATGAGTATAATTATAGAATTCACATTCCATGGTAGCTGGCTGTTGCTCGAGTCATGAGAAATTCAAAGGGAATTCATTATTCATCATTTCATGTAGCTTACATCGTCTATCGACCATGTACTCCCTGGTGTCAGAGTTGTTCGGAATTGCCTTCAGCTCTGACGTGGTTCCTTTAACTACTACCAAATGGCAGCCGAAACCAATGGCTTAACATGCCTTCCGAAGCACGGTTTCATGTTTATTATCAGACAATCATGTGATTCAAGCCTGCAAAGTCCTAACCAAACTGGAAACAACTAAACAAAGTATGCTTCCAAAGGTGAACGCCTTAACCACTGGACCAAGGAGGCAGTAAAAATATGGTGGTAAATGTAGGTTTATGTATAAGCTAGTCCTGGTTTAAACTTAGACCCATTGTTAGCCATTAAGTAAGTAGATTGAGTAGGTAGGTACCTGAAGAAATTTACCAGCAGCTCTGTGTATGGCTCCATCAACACCACCACCGGCAATCAAACGAGAATTGGCAGCATTGACAATGGCATCCACCTAAAAGAAAATTGTTTTTTCATGACTTAGGGCCTGCTGAAAGTGTGAGCGAGCAGAATGGCACAATACATGATGTGTATAAGGATATCTAGGTTACTCTCAAGCGGTTCCAGTAAGGTCGCTGTATGCTGTAATGCGTGGGCAGAAAATTTTAGTTTTGTATCTTCCGATCCCTGTCAAGAATGAACAAGAGAATGGTTTCTTATGTTTTTGCAATACACCTACCTACCACCATCAGTGTACCTGCGACAATGAACCATTTTTGATCTCTTGAGGTCAAATAAGCTCACTGAAAACAGCCACAGTTTAAACTAAAGGTTTTATCAAAATGTGAAAGATTTGTTTCACTATTTTGCTATCACTCAGCCGAGAGCAATTAGTGTCAGGTAAAGAGTTAAACCTTATTTTACTGACTCAGGCATCCATTCACAAATTTAACCTCCTCCGTCACTGAATATCATATCCTCAAAATACCACATTAGTACAGTCGGGAGACCGATAAACGTGACCCCCTTAATAACCGTATATATGTCTTTGACTGTACCATCTAACAACATTCACAGATTCAGTTATGTAGAAGGTCCAGTATTGAAAGAATTGGTTTGTTATAAGTTGATTAAGCTTTATCAGTTGGTATTGTGCTATGTATTATGATACAAAAGCAAAGTTATTACAATAAATTGGTACCTCTAATTTCGTAATATCCCCTTTGAAAATTGACACTTTTTGAGCTAGGTCTGCATTCTTCTCCAGGTTAATTTTAATTTTTTTAAATTCGTTCTTGTCGTCGTCATTGTATTTCTTCAACGCAATACCTTTAGTCTTTAGTAGATCTACGTATTTTTTCCATGGATCCACTCTATCAACAATAATGAAATCACTGGCTTTGTAAAACTTGCGTTTCTCCTCCAAGGGTAAGGCTAGAATTCTCTCTTTTTCAATCTTCCATTTAGGATCTGAACTCATTTTGGGTAATGAATAGAAACGTGTTTGAAAAACAAAAACACTTCTTCCAATAGTTTTGTAAAAACTTGCGCAGTTCACCGGCGACAACATAACATTTATAAAATTTAAATTGATTTTCCCTGATTTTGCACCTTATTGTTTATTCTGTTGATTCGTTTGATTGTGTAAAAGAGACATAGAAAACCATATATTCATATAAAAAACTAAAATAGTAAGAGCTCTTTTTGATCTTATTATTTTTGAAAATCTGTCTGTATGCATAGGTCCTCTGTCTTTGCCTACCTTTGTTTGCAAACAAACAATGTACAGTCAGGGTATACAGTCAATGTCATTCAGGTAAAATACCTATGAGCTGTAAATGTCTGTCACTGTCTGTTCGTTCAAGTTCAAAGGTACTATCACAAAGCACAGTAAACAAAAAAACAAAAATTTATTTTTAATCATAAAGGGAATGAAATTCTGAATTATGTATCGTTCAATATGTCGTGCAATTTATTCACCATGTGTTTCGTGTAAGAACCTGAAACTCACTATTATTTAGTTGACAATTCTTATCAAGATTATGTTTATTATAGGTTATGTTCATTTTCCTCTTCTCAAACTTTTCAGATAATTTAACAATTTTGCGGTCTGTGAAAAAGGCCGCAGTGGTTATCAGCGGCAAGCATGCTACAAATCAGCTTAGTTTCATTGAGGCTGAAATTGATAACAATAATGTGGACTGGGTGGCTCTTAAATCTGATGCGCTGGCCATCCGAGGGTCTATGACAGAGAAAAATATTGATGCGGTTATTTTAAAAGTTTTGGTGTCTAATAAAAAGTTCGAAGTGGCTAATTCGTTCGCTGAGCATCTGAAAAAGTCAAATGAATTAACTTTGGGTGTAGTGAATGCAGTGTTAGGTTTATACTATGAAATAAGTAAAACTCGTAAACTAACAGAGGAAGAGAAAAGATTTATATTAGATAACTATAAGGATTTGTATGCTAAGTATAAAGCATTAGATGTCACTACTTGTGAGCGTTTATTACATGCATTATGTGGAATAAATGAATGGAAGAAAGCGCACAAAGTTCTTAATGACATATATCTGAGTGGTAAGCCATCACATTCGGCGTACAGTACATTAATAGCAACACTATTTCTTAATAACAAAAAGACTGAAGCGTTGAAGTTAATTGAAGAAAGTGTAAATAATAATAGACAATTACGTCATGAAGCATATGAATGCTGGATAAACTATGCGTTAACAAAATATAAAGATAAAAACATTATATTGAGGAATTTGGAGGATGTTTGTCAGCATGTGTCTAAATATTGGGTCACTTTGTGCTCGAAATCTGCTGAAGTTTTCAATAAGCTGTATTCTATTGCTGGATGGAATGTACAGTATACAAATATTAGGAAATTTGAGTAAGTTGAATAAAAAAAATAAAGGATCCAACAAACTATTATTTTTTTTTTTTCTTTAGCTGTATGTGTCCCACTGCTGGCAAAAGCCTTCCCTCTCTTCTTTCACGAATCTCTGTCCCTCACCAAATCTTAGTCATAGTCTGAGCTAGCTCGAGAAAAAGACCAAGAACAAGATGGTCAGATGACTTAAAAATGTTTAAGAAAAGTTGAAAAAATCTGTAAAATATTATTATTTAAAAACTATTTTATTTTCTCTTCCTTGAGAAATTGATTCCACCTGTATTATATTAATAAAAAAGTTCTTTGATATTGCCTTGCATTTAAATATTTTTTTCTTACAGTGGCCAGTGCATCAAATGCAAAGAGAAACTCACACCGCTTAAATTAACAGATGAAGAGTTCCATAAATTACAGCAAGTCATCAAAGACAAGCTCATAGTTGGCTCCGATTTATTCTTAAAAACATCTCCGGAAGAACTAAAAAGGTTTATGGAATTCATAGACAAAACTGGACCTTACGATGTTGTTTTAGATGCCTTGAACATAGCATTTTCAATGCGAGGTGGTTCAAAAGACAAGCTTACATTATTAAACAATGTCATTGATTTTTTTCATCAGAAGAATAAGAAGATATTGGTTTTGGGACGGAAACATATGCTGAATTGGAAGAAACAGAGCATGCAGGAAATAATTGGTAAAGCACGGTGTTTCTTCACTGATGATTTGTAAGTTAGGTCACATGTTCATGTTAGTATTTATGAGTAATTGCTCTTTTTAAGATTTTGAGTTGCTAACCTGAAGCCAAAGAGCATCAAAACCACCAGTTCCTTTCTCAATGCCTGTAGCAGATGTTTCTTTTCAATTTCTATCGATTGGAAGTTAGGTGACTTTCAACTTGAAAAGATTTTCATTGAGTTTTTAAATAATTTATATAGATTTCAAAAATCACACTTTAATCTAGGTTATTTTAATGCATTACAAAGTATGATTATATTTTTTATCATGAACCTGCTTGATGTAAAGTCAACCCTCGGAAGGTAGTGATGGGTTTTCAGTATGTTATTAATTTTAATAAAATTAAGCCGAATGGTAGAATTCCCAATAAACAACAGATTTCTACCAGTATCATGCCAAAATCAAAGCCTAACGACTGCCATCTGCTGATAAAAACCGGGACCAACAAAACATTCCATCCATGTTATGCTTAACGTGCCTCCCGAAGCACGGAGTAGCTCAAGATAGAAATTACCATTAAATGGCGTCTAATCTAATACGGGTCGCACGTCGCCGTCGCTTGACACGCGCATTCGCTTCGGGTACGCGCGCCGGCTATCGCTAGCTCCTCAAACTCAATCGATATGACTGTTATGTTGAGAATTAATTAAAAAAAAATTACCAACTTTGTTAAATCCATTTTTTTTTGTTCTAGATCTCAGGATGACCCATTTTTCATAACAGCAGCAATACTGAGTGGTTCCCACACAGACATAGTCTCGAAGGATCTGCTCCGAGGCCATATGTTTATTCTGCAGGATACAGAGCTGAGGATCATTTTCAGGAGGTGGCAGTGGCAACACCAATGGATGGTGTTCACTAATAAATATGGAAGGATTATTTATCAGGTTAAATATTTGAAATTATTGGGTACTGTGGTTAAAGATTCAAAAGTACATTCCATAGGCTGGAGCCCTATTTTTGAAATGTATGCATATATGTCGAATGAAAATCGTTCGATATCAAACAAAAATTCATCGATATCGAAAGCTGATTTTGCGTGAGTCACACTTTTCAAAAATAGCACTCTTGGTGGGGTATGCATTTTCGTAACAATCGCGTGGGTCAAGTGATAACTACTGGTCTGACGTGGATTGATCGCTTTCAGGCCTTTGTAGTCGTCTAGATGCAAGACTCTTATCTGATGTAGTAATTCATAGCTTCCAGAACCATCGCTTCCGATTGCCCCTTGATTTGTTTGGGTTTTTGTAAAAAAAGATTAAGTCACATACAAGAGTTGTCTAACAGGCCGCACATAATCTCTACATAAACAAGGAACTAAGCTCGGTGCTATCTACTTTTTGATATGCTCCGTGCAGAGGATTAATGAGAGTACCCCAGGGAAGCATATTTTGACCTCTCTACTTCGTTTAATTTTTTCAATTTGAATATCTGCGTTTCAGGAACCGCTGCAGTTTGACCCGTACGCACAGAAGAACGGCAACAGTTGGCATTTCCCCTACCAAGAGGAAGACGAGGGCACGGCTCAAGTGAACGACGGGTCTCCTAATTTAAAGACTTGGCTGTGTTTGCAACCGCAAAATGTTACTAGATGAATAAATTGGGATTTTTAAACTTTGTTTCCTTCAAAAATTACCACCCGGTCTTAGCATTGCGCGCGCGCAGGTTTCGTTTCTCACAGCGATTTGGAAAGATAACCATAGTTATAGAATGTGTCCTGTTTTAAGCTTAAATGGTGCAATAAAGTGTTTTAATCGAACTGTAAAAAATAATTCTAGTTGCTGGTACTAAGTCTCATATAGTCCACATGAGACATTGTACCAGTACCATAATACTGAGAGTATATGAAAATACTGAGTGGTATACACGAGCAGCGTCGAAAGTGCATACTTTTAAGTAACTACCTAGCTGTTTCCCGCAGCTCCGCCTGCGTCATAAAATAGACCCGGGTTCAAACATTTTGTAGGCTATTTTCACTAGTCACACCTAACTTCATCAAAATCCGTTCAACGGTTTGGCCGTTCAGCGTAACAGACAAATAGACGGACAGACTTTCGCACTTATACATAACTAGCTGTTTCCCGCAGCTCAGCCTGCGTCAAAAAGTAGCCTATGTTTGACCCAGGATCTTCAACTATATTCATACCAAATTTTATCAAAATCCGTTCAGCGTTTCGGCTTTCAAAGCGTAACAGACAGACAGACTTTCGCATCAATAATACTAGTATGGATAACACACATGACTAAAGAGGTCTTTCGCTATACAAAATCTCCGAATATGTTCGAAACTTCAATTAAATACGTCAAATGAATTCTCAAATAATGTCACATCTGCCAGCCACCGGGATATTTTTACATTTTTGGATCAGTTAATAAATTATTTGTTGTCCCCTTTACATACAAACATGCCGAAAGCCGGGAAGAAAGATGAACAGACCCCCTCCAAAACGAGCTCAAAGGAGATGAAAAAATCAAAATCTGATCAAAATGTGAAAGTGTGTAAAAAGGGTAGCGCAGGTGAGCTTCTTTGAGCATAGAAAATTACGAATCTACGTACGTTATTTTATATTAAAAAAATCTAAGTTACGTTTACCTATTTACCAATGTCAATAAGTGCCTTGGCATGTTCATGCCAACTTATTGATGGCGGACATACTGGGACTAATAACAGCGACCCATCTTGCATTAACCTACTCTTCAGTCTGCACTGCACTTTACAGCTCACGTGCTCCTATTGTAGCAATAGCCTGTACACCCGGCGTCAGAGTTATTCAGAACCGCCTTTCGGCCTCTGACGTGGTTCATTTAACCACCAATAATTTAATATAGCAATGGCCCATGGCGTTTGGTTTTTTAGTCAAGAATTCTCTTTTGTACCCTCTACTATGAGATTTTACTAACGCAGACGCAAGGGACCGCTATAAGATTTTATATGGAATTTCTTAGTTACTTTACTAACCGCCAGAACCGCTGTAGAGTGCCATATAAAATGGACGATTGCGCCAAGAGAAATCTCATGGTAGAGGCACTGCTTTGGATCTTGCCTTTATTTATTGCTTGCTTGCATTTTTTTTATTTTGTCTACTGTAGAAGGACGATGTCCGGGCAAGAGCCCCTCTCGAATCCGACGTAACTTGGAGCGGGTAGAAATGCTGGCGCGTCCCAACGCTCGCAGACTTCGCTCGCTGTGGGATGAGAAGGGGAATCTGCTCTCGCCGGCGCGAAGAGACAAGATTAAGAGTGCCCTTGAAGAGGATTACTTTTTGAGTCCTGAGTAAGCGTGATCTGTCTTGAAATTCCTTTCCTTATCGAGTGTATTAGGAAAGAAATTTCAAGACATTAATGGGCAAGGACCTATCCTTGCCTATTAGTGGCAAAGTCTAGTTTAGCAATCTACTTAGCTGTAGCAGCCGGGACCTTTCGGAGCAAGGAGGAGTTGTGGCGACCCATCCGATTCCAAGTCACCGTGCGTTATCGTAGAAAAAGGACTATTAGCCTAAAGCAAAGATATAGCTGTATATCTTAAAATCGCCTGTAGCCCCATTATATTAGACTTTTTTTTTTAATATGCAGATTGTTTACACTAATCATGGACATATAATGTTGTTTAGACAAACTGAACAGTATTTCCAAGCATTTGGCACGAAGCAATGGACAGGAATGGGGCCAGGAAATTTGTTCGGGAGAAAAGATTTGATTGACAAGTCCAAAGAGCTGCGACAGCGGCAGAAATGGCTGGTCAACTTTAGTGCACAGGTTGGTATTCTATATTAATCATTTTGCTATTGCTAGGTATGAAAATAATATCAAAAGGAAAAAACAACACAAGGAAATCCATCGTTTGTCGCGTCTTTGGCGATCAATGTTTTAATAAATTGCTGTTGCGTTATAGAATCCTGCAACACAACAGCCAGGAATTCTCTCAGTCAACAACGCGTATATGGAAATCCTTCCAGTATTCAGAACCTCCATAGTTCTATGCTGTGGAAGCCTTCGAGCAACTGAATTCGCAGTGTCGTAGATGGAAATGCTACCCTGCTTTTGGTTCTCTAATGCAGGATTGTTAAAAAATACAATATTGCCGTCTTGTTTATTCGATTCTTCCTCATCTTTGTTTAGCCTTACGTGCTCAAGGGGCCGATTCTTGCGACTCCGTGATTTCTCGAATAAACACAGCGACTACAAAAACGTTCATAGGCTACGGTAACCACTTACCATCAGGTGGGCCGTACGCCTGTTTGCTTACTTAGTAGTATAAAAAAAATTGTAATTCTTGTTACATACACAGGTGGCGTACAGTCTTTGTGATTACATAGCGAAGGGACAGAAGGAGATGCTGGTCTCCAACAGACTCCGGAGCATTGCTGACGTGGTCTTGGAACGAGTTGCTGAAATTCTGGGTTAGTGTCACTCAGGTCATCATGTGTTTCTTTTTCATTAATTTATATAGTCGTGGCGGATTCGTGGCAGACTGAGTCCAAGACTGAAGGTGCTATTCATGAAGTATTCCCATGAGAATTGAACCTAAGATCTCCAGTTCTCCAGAATCTCTCCTCTTTCTCTTTGTTCTTTGTCTGAAGGCAGATAAGGATATTCTGTAGTATTAAGTTTGCATGACATTTACTTAACAACTATTTAGGGGAGATGAAATTTTGTAATAACATTCATCAGATGTCTGCCAACTCCAATCTGAACCTTTATTTTGAAATGTATGAAAAATAATTCGATATCTAACGAAAATTATTCGACGTCAAACAAATATCATTCGATTCGCCGGTATTGCACGTAGCCTGAAGCATATACTAGTTGTTTCCTGCCAGTATATTTGGATGAATGAACCTATTTCGTATCCAGTTTAATGTCTAGGGACCATAACTCTTTAACCTTCAATAATTACTAATTTCGTCTCCAGGAGAGCCGAAGCCGTCCCGCAACCACCCGGGTCGTCTTGCTCGTTTCATGGTGGCCATATCCGACCGAATCGCGGTATGGATCGAGAACGCTGTGTACCGAGCTGATGCCTTAGAGCCCGACGAGTCGAGATACTCCGACGAGCACATCAGGCTCGATGCTGAAAAACCACTTATTTGCTGATAGGTGAGATCATCATTAAAGGATTTCTATAACCAACTGCCGGACATTCTCCCCCTGTCTACACCAACTTCTGTCTTGAACCATCTGAATCCAGTTGCAGCCAACTATTTTCTTGATATCGTCGACCCAACTTCTATTTAGGAGCTGGAAACGATCATTATGTTATCTCTGTCGTAGCCGTACGATCATATCGTGGTTAACCAAGGAAATATTGAAGGAGACAAATCGGACCTTAGATTCTGGGATTATCCAGCTATCATCGGGGAAAGTAGACCTTGTGTATGCTGAGATGTGACGTCATTATTTGACCGGATCGCGGTATGGATCGAGAACGCGGTGTCCCGAGCTGATGCCTTGGAACCCGAAGAGTCGAGATACTTCGACGACCACATCAGGCTCGATGCTGAAAAACCACTTATTTGCTGACAGGTGAGATCATCATATAATAATAAATAATTTATTCAGTTTTAGCAATTACAATTCTGTAATGTAATTAAGGATTCCTTTTCGTTTACATTTAACGTTTACATTCTTTAACAATACTAAATACTACGTACATTGATTTGAGATAGAAAATAAAAATGAATAATGTTAGAAATTAAATGAGATCATCATCTTTTTATAAACCACTGCTGGGCATCCTCCAATCTCTGCCCTGAACTCCTGAGCCATCTAAATCCAGTTGACGCTAACTATTTTTCTGATATTGTCCCGTTTACCCTTTCGGCACGAAACCCTATAATCGGCCTGAAAGATGTCGTACGGCCGTTCCCTTGTTTTCGCTTTGGCTGCCGCGCAAAAATGAACCTTGCTGTGGTGACAACATTTTAAATAGATTAACTTATCCTTGGCGAGCTAATGATGAAATAAACATGAGAAATTGCTAAGATTCATTTATCGATAGCAAATAGGCTGTTATATTTATTATTCAAATGAGCGCCGCCTACATTTCCAGTTAAGAGGATTCTGTCACAAGGTTTAGTCTTGACTATTGATTATAAACAAAGGTATTTACATTGTTGCATTAAAAATAAATTATATAAATATCAAAATTGAGTCATAGTCCTGGAGTCAATAATATAATAGGTACCAAATGATATGTAGACACCTAACAACTAAGGATGCAGAAGACCATAATAAATGACATTATAAATAAATAAATATACTTCCGACGTTTTAACCGTGTTACAACGGCCGTGGTCACGGAACGACTGAGTTTAATGTTTTAAATATGCAGAGCATTCGTTTACGAGTTCATTTAACCCTATTTATTTCTTTGGAATCAAAATGTATGACGGATGATACGAAACACCAAACATTTGATGTATTACATAATATATTATGGAAAAATGTGAGAAAAATAACAATTGATATGTGGTTCATTGTATCCCAACAGTATGTATTGTTCTGTCCAATGTTGTGCTCCAGTTGGTAGCGGATCGTGTCACGACGAACCAATAAAACAAAGTCGAAAACATTGTGAAAGTTGCATACAAAATGCGGTTTGGTATTCATATCATCAGCGATTTTGTTGCTCTTGCTGTCATATTTGCAAAATAAATGTAGACGTTGTAGCTCTTGCCCGCGGCTCCGCTCTTGCCGTTCTCTGGTCTAGTGGTTAAGGCGTTTGCATGTAAACCCAGAGGTCTTGGGTTTAATTCCCACGGGAAGCATACTTTGTTTAGCTCTTTTCAGTTTGGTTAGGACATTGCAGGCTTGTATCATCTAATTGTCTGTTAATAAAGATAATTCCGTGCTTCGGAAGGCAAATCTAGCCTCATCTAGTAGTCGTTGAGGAAATATTGTAAAGGGCCAAGATGCGGTTCCGAACAAATCTGATACCACGGCGACGGACGATTCACCATCTAACCCACTCGATATAAATGATGATGATCATCAATCCTATCCCATTCCTATTCCTACTTCAATTGTGAAAATAATTCTTTTTGCGACATTATTCTAATTTCAACAATTTTTTTTATACAATTAAGTAGGCAAACAGGCGTTCGGCCCACCTGATGGTAAGTGGTTACCGTAGCCTTTGAATGCCTGCAACACCGGGAATGTCACGAGAGCGTTGCCGACCCTGAAGAAATTTTATCACGCCCTTTTTTCAAGGAGTATCCCATTATTCTTTCTTACATAAGCACACACATGCGTATTTATAAGTGAGAAATTTAGGTTCTAATACTGAACTTGAAGAGTGCTTCTGTGATAGGATAAGCGGCAAAGGCTTGTCATGTAACCGGAAGTCGTTTGTAACCCACGGGAAATTGATATGTCAGTCAGTGACTGTATGAAGACTTGATTGCAAGGTCTAGGTCACTCGATTGGTTTTTTTATCTTATCACTTAATTAATTATCATCTATTTCTCTAACACCAGTAACTATGCGCGTTATCGGGGTGAATTATGTATTAGGCACATGAGTAGAAAATTGAATAGAGGAAAAGCTTCAAACAGCTTGTCAAGTCGCTGTATTGTTTGGTCGTCACACATTTAACCATTTCTTGACAATTGCGCCAGTGCTAATACAAGATAAATAGTGTGTAAAAGATTTTGTAACTTTCTTCCATTTTCCAACAACCTTGGAGTGCTATTTTAAAAAATATGACTTTCATTTGTCGTATTTCATTCAACTCACGGATTTTGGGTGAGTACCAAACTCCGTTAGCTTCTCAAAAATAGCACTCCTGTTTAAATACAAGCAGTATCTTAATGCAATCGAATACCTGATTGTCGCGATAATAATGATGATTCCGTGCTTTGGGAGACATGTGTACACCTAACCACGTCAGTCAGAGGCCGAATGGCGGTTCTGAAAAAGTCTGACACCAGGGTTCCCAGGATTGACTGACCATGTAACCCACTCGATATGAATGAATGGATGCAATCGCAAACAACTCATCGCAGACCTTTCTCTCTGTCCCCTCAATACTCATGTGTTTTTATTTTTTTTCTTAGCGACTAGTTTTATTAAGTACCTATTCAGATAGTATTGACCTTAGGGCCTAGGCACGCCTAGGGCTGTCTTGACGGCCTTCTCGGGCCCTATAAATACTGTTCTCTTCCGTGGGGTATCATAGTCTGCACTTTGAAGGCTTCTAAGCAGTTCTAGTGAAACACTACCAACCCCCAAACAAAATGAAATACGCCGTAAGTATTGTTGAAAATGCATGCGTACTTCTTTTATAAAATCTGAGTGTAATTTATTCCTTTTAACGTGTGATACATGTTATTACCCTTCACCTTTATTTTTTAATTAATTGAATTTAAGACATTAAATAATAATTATTGAGAAGTTCCCGTTTTATAAATTTTAATTTCAATTTTTATTCAAATTCTAACATGTCTAGAGTCCTAACATTGTCTCTTGGTCGCACCCCAATAAGATTTAGTCGCAACAGACAGTCATATGCTACAAACCAACTGACATGAGAGACCTAATGTTTTTGTTTCTGCGAATTGACGGCCTATTAAATGTTCTTAATGTAACGTTCCGCCTTTGTAGCGTTTGTTGTGGTTTCCTACCAAATTCCAGCAGTGTACAGGGGCTATTCTCGCACCCGTAGAGAAATAATAGAAATCGAGACTTGTCATTTTGTTTGATTGTTTGACAAATCACTAAAGCCTCGAGAACTCACCCCATAGACTTTATAAGCCCAAGATACATTAACTAACAAATTGTCCCCCCCCCAACATGCGAAAGACTCGATTTACGTGTTCCTGCAACGTTGCACAGTGTTTAGGGACATGTCCTGTAACTACTGTGCGGGAGATGTTGCTTGTTACCGCGTTGAAAGCGGGCACATGTGTTGCGCGACAATGCCGTGCTGATTGTCGCAGAGTGTGGACGCGTGCGCATCGTGTCCCTTAACATTGTACAGTACTTACTAAATTAACATAATCTCTTCGGACGACATTTGTGCAGCTACTAACTATTGTGTACAGGATGTCTCGCGACATTCTTGTCCCCGAGATTCTTTCACGGCTTACAAAACATGTAAATGTCAACCAATATGTTGAGAAGTAAGCAATGTATTACCTTTTATAATTTCTGGTAAAATGTTGATCAGGTGTTCTTCCTTCTGTGCTGCGTGGCCCTGTCCACCGCCGCCCCACAACCCCAGCTGCTGTGGCCCGGCGTCGTCGCCCCTGGTGTTGTTCATTCAGGTCTAGTTCATCCTGGCCTCGTCGCTACTGGGCTGGGAGGGGTAAGTTGACTTGTTACAAGGAGTGGATTTACTGGACATTTGGCTACTTGTGTGATGCTGTCTATCGTCGTCGCCCCTGGCGTTGTTCATCCAGGTCTAGTTCATCCTGGCCTCGTCGCTACTGGGCTGGGAGGGGTAAGTTGACTTGTTACAAGAAGTGGATTTACTGGACATTTGGCTTATTGTGTGATGCTGTCTATCGTCGTCGACCCTGGTGTTGTTCATCCAGGTTTAGTTCATCCTGGTCTCGTGGCTACTGGGCTGGGAGGGGTAAGTTGACATGTAACAAGAAGTAGATTCATGAGCATCACACTATTTGCCCAATATCCTAGCCGAATATTAGACAAAATGTATGATGCTCTTCATACTGGATTGGCACTCCCTGCTGCAACTCTACTCTTACTAATATTAGCAGTCATCTCTAGTAATTGTGAGCGTCCTGTTCTAGTAAATACAAAGCTTGTTTAGATTAGTGAAACTGTTTAAAACACAACATTCTCTGAATCGTTGGTGAAAGCTTTGGTCACTGTATAGGCCGGGAAGTTTAACTTGTGAAGTAAGAAGGATTTAAATCAGGTTTTTTTGGACATTTCGGACTGCTGCCCATCGTTATATCTTCAATAAGAATTATTCAGCGTCGGACAAGTAACTGAAGGAGGCCAATTCCAACTTTTAGGGAAATAAATGCTGGAAAAAAGAAAACGAAGAAGCTTTGTCAGACTGCTCGTTTATCTACAAGATAGATTATCTCTCTATAAAGTCGTAAACAAAATCTAACGGCAACTTACCTTTCAGACCGTAGTCGCTGGTCCCACCGTGTACAACGGTCTCACTGGCCTAACAACTGCTGGCCGCATCATCGCCCCAGGTTTACCCGGAGTAGTCGGCGCCACTATCATCTAAACCTTCCCCCTTTTCCTTGAATCCCTTAGCCATTCCTCCCTGACAAATTAGATCACACAATTCTTCTGTACATAATGTTCATTTTGCCAAATTAAATTGTATTATTGTCCAATTTTGTTGTATTTTTATTTAGTAGAATTAACTTGCATATTGCAAGAATAACAGTATTTTAACCATAGATGTTAACGTTAGTATAAATAACTTACCAGGAATGAGACCTGAATTTTTAAAACACTAAGTATATTTTTACGTACCCAATCACTCACAAGTTGCGTACATTGAGAAAGGAACGTCATTCGTGACGGTTTCGATGCTTTTTGGTTGATTCCCGTATTCTTAAACATAACCTTAAGAACGTCCTTCACTCAAACTCATTGGAGGAAGCCTCGAACTTTCCATAAAAACTACATTCTTAGTTGGTTCCTTAAGCAAACTCCAATGAGGAACGTCACAGTTTATAATAACAATTCTAAGCACAAAAATTGAAAATTACAAAAGAATAGAGTAAAAAATTAAATAAAGAAATGGGTACCTCGGCCAAAAGTGGCAAAAAATAGATTTATATTCACTTTATTTCATTTCAAGGACGCCTCAAGGTACCACTCGACCAACCTTATATTTGACAGTTCGATACTCACCTCCAATGAGGAATCTCCATAAGTCAAGGAAGCTAGTGACGACTAATCATACCAATGAGTTGGAGTAAGGTTAAGTCGAGTTTGAGGAAAAGTTTGAGAATATGGGGGTAAATGCTGTATTTTAAAACTTATAAATCTTAATGATCATGTTTTTGATAGATGTAACAATGACTTTGTATCCAAGAGTAACCAGAAAAGTTGGCGCGTTTCAGTGTATGACGGTTGAATATCTGTATAGCATATTCTATAATCTGTGGAAAAACATAGCGAATGAACCAAGGTTCGGTTGTTACAACGGCACAGAATTATTAATAGACTAACGTACAGAACAAACACTCACACCCTCCCACCTGAAACACGAACAGATACCGCATCTCACCGCGCAGATTAAGGTTAAAAATCGAGAGCCTAAACATACAACATACACTTCGGCGCGCGGCACCAACTGCCAACTATGATGCAGACATAGTTAATACCCAGCCCTACGAGTGACAAACAAATTGACGTGTATGTACGCGCGTGCGTACGCGGCCGAATCGTAATCTCGGCGCTGTTGTATGGAGTGTCCGGGGTGTGACAGCGGGCCAAGAGTAGAATATGTAAAGAATCGACTTTCATTAATTAGGTTACCGTGACCAAGTTGAAGGCTACCACTAGCCTCTATGGTCTAATGGTTAAGACGATTGCTTGAACATTCGGAGGTCGTGGGCTTAAATCTCGTGGAAAGACGTCATGGTCGTGAAGCTGATTAAAAAAAAACAGGGGAGTCTACGCCTCTAGGCAGCCTATATATAAAAAAAAAATGTTTGCCAGTTGGTAGAGTGAATAACATCAGTACCTTTATATCTCTAATTTTAAAGTTACCAAAGTTAGAAACCAAATATTATGGTAGGTAGCGATTTTTTAAAATATTATGTAAGTATTATAAACGCTAAAGCACTACTCACTACTAACCGTCTTCCTACAAAAAGTTAAACATGACATGAATTACGTTTATCTATAACCTAAAGTACTCTTAGACTACTGTATAACAAAGCTTAAACCATGTCTATGCTCTGTTTAACTTTAGACAGAAAAACGTAGTTTAAATGTAGCAGTTTTTTATAAACACATGTTGAACAGTGGTCTAACTTTTTTGTAGTAAGACGATTAGTTCCTAAACCTATATGAGCCCTAATCTATATTTAGAGTAATTTTCCTCGGACATGTTGGTCCATGAGGAAAACGGGGCCCTTGTAAAGAGATACTAGTCCGCCATTTGTTTTGCCAACCGAAAGGCACGCGGTCTTCGTGGTATGGGCAACTCATTGAGAACGGTGGATCCTCAAATTTCAATACCCGACATGGTTCATATTGTAGTGTAGTGTGTGTACCTACCTACTCGTAGTTAAGAACTGTTAATGTACTCTATGAAACGCAATAAATAATTTGAATTGAATTGAAGGAACGTGTGCTGTTTCGATGCTTTTTGGGGCAAATCCATATATTTTATTGTTTTGAGATTATACATAGATTATGAATAGGTATAAGTAGTCAAAATCGAACGAACCGAATAAATCATAGTAGTAGGTGGAATGATTTCAGTCATAAATCATTAGTGATTCAAACTACACGGGTCAGTGAAAGTCGCGTAAAAATCTAGATCTAATGATTAGTGCCTGATATAGTCTCACTTACAATGCAGGATGTTATGTTATGCATGCCAGTAAAAAAGTTCTAAATCTATGTGTTTCTCTCGAATACAAAATATCTTTATTGTTAAACACAGGTATTTATAAGGTTATATAGTTTTCATTTTGTTATCACTGTGCTTTGCTCTCATTTAAACACCATCCTTTTCTAATGTTGAGGAGTGTTAAAGAAATGTTTTGATAAGGTTAATCTTCTTTATATGCCAATTAAAATTAATTGGGCAAGTTTTTTGGCAATTGAATTATCTTTTAATTGTACCGTTACGTTAGAGTCTAACTGTTTTCACACGACACCGCGGCGCCTCTGCATTACCCACCCTAGGATTTATATGGAGCTTCACATACGACGCAGCGGCGGCGCGTGCGGCGACGGTGCGCGGTGTCGTGTGTAAACAGCCTTAAAGATAGAAAATGCCATTAATAGCGACCCTTATGATTTATGTATGAGTCACCAATTATTTCGCAAGAAAATGTAACGAAAATTATGCGACTCACCTGTTTATCGTGACTTAAACTTTCAAAGATAGCTTTTGGGCCGTGTTGCACCATCTTTAAGTAATTAAATCATTTTTTTTTCATTTCAATTTCTTTTATTCCAATGAATGTAATAATGAAATCCATGTAGACTACCAAGGTCTGGTATGGTATTACATATTAGTTCCAGACATCAAAATGAGCGACAGCAGATGCCGAGTCTAATTATAAATTTCTGCGTTCGGCTTTCATAAAACAATTGTTGGAAATTATATAACAAATATATAAGATCTCGAGGCACGTGCATTGAATATAACTCGAATTAAATTAACATGGATTATTCGCATTTCGAATGTAATGAATTTGTTATATAAACTATTAGCAGAAAAAGTTGCTTATGTTAACTATTCAAATATTCATATATGCCTATTTTGTTATAGGTACATGTAGGAACAAAAGAAGACAGCGTCTTAGCGGGCCCTAAATTTACTATTTATATTTATTTTGTAATTTATACACAGAATATGAGTTGGTAACCTAAAGATTCATCATTTAAAGTTAATACCTACTAGTGACTGTCTCGGTCACACCCAGTATTGGGTATTCCACTCAATTTATTTTTATCATTCATATTAAACATTTCCCTACCAGAAATTTTAAACAGTTTTTTTAATCCGTTCTTAAATAAATAAGTTGAAATTCGGTGGGAGGGGAAACTGACAAAAAACTAGAAAAGGATGCACTGTGTGTGCAGTGACGTCACTGCCACAACCAATTTTGTGGTTGTTTTCGGAATCGGTTACTTTTTAGTGTACTTACATATTGTTTCAAATGCAAATATTGCCCAAGTATGAATACAGTCAAGTCGCCTATTGTATCACGATATTATGTCACATAAACAACAGTCTAATTATATACCTACTATAACGACCGCATTAGAACAGTTATTACGTTTAGGCGTCATTGCTTAATGCTATCGAGAAATTGAATGGAAAAGAATAACTATTTACTATGGAGCGCTCGGAGTTTGAAATGTTTCGTTTATTCATTCATATCGAGTGGGTTACATAGTCAATCGACGATGTACACCCTGGTGTCCGTTTTTCGGAACACTAAATGGCAGCTGGGACCAACGGCTTAACGTGCCGAAGCACGGAATCATCATTATTATCAGACGATTAGTTGATTCAAGCCTAGTTGCAATGTCTCAACTATACTGGAAACAACTGAACTAAGATGGTTTCCGTTATCATCGAACCAACGACTTCCGGGTCTAGGGCAAATACCTCAACCAATCGATAACGGAGGCAGTTATATTTCTTAAGTATGTCAGGTGTTAACTTTCCCACTACGTTCCCGTTGGAATTTCGGGAATACACAGCAGTTTAGAGAGACTCTTTCTAAAGCAAATTACGTGTCAGCTTTGTATCTCAAGTAGTTTTCAGTTGCTTTTTACCTTTCGCTTTTATAGATGAAGCTTTTATTTTAAATCTAAGTAAATATCTATTGCAAGAAAGCCCTTAATAATTTATTGAATAAGAAAAAAAATTTAAAAAAATTATAAATTCGTTCATGGTCGGCAACGCGCTCGTGACAACTCCAGTGTTGCAGGCGTTCATAGGCTACGGTAACCACTTACTATCAGATGGGCCGTACGCCTGTTTGCCTACTTAATTGTATATAAAAAAAAATAAAATGCGGTGTAGTAACTTTTCCCCTATGCAATAATAAAGTATCATGCAGGTCCTATATGTACGCATTATATTTATTTCGTCCTGGATGCCTGTCAGCTAGATAACGTAAACTGCTGAACCAATTATAATGAAATTTTGCGGTTGAGTAGATAGAAAAAAACTAAACTGAAAATTAGTATTTTTAACTTACCGCAAACTTTTCAGGAAATTATCCTAATATTTCTGTAAATTTAACACCATCACATCTCCTTTCTGTTTCATGAGTGCTCTACTATAGAGTTAGATAATTATAACTCTAACTGGATTACTTTTACTTCTACGTCCAATTTATCGTAATTTATTATTTGTTGGCTTGTTTTGTTAAAAATGTCTGGTTGGTTCGGTGATCCGACACAATAATGAAGGTAAAAATAAACATTATGAAATTATTTTGTTTAACTGTAATCCCAGTACTGCGTAAACAGGAACTATCCAAACTCATACTATAAAATATTAACTAATTTTGTATATTGGTTTCTTAATTTTTACGCTTTTTCTACTGAACGAATATTTTTGATATTTCGCATACACAAGACTAGTCAGAAGTATTTACATCGAGTGGGTTACATAATCAATCGACCCTGTATACGCTGGTGTCAGTTTTTCAGAATCGCCTTTCTGCCTCTGACATGGCACGTGGGAACATGGGACGTTAAAGACCACCACATAGCCGGGACCAACGACTTAACGCGCCTTTCGAAGCTAGGAATCAAACCTGCATCTTAACGAAACTAAATAAGAAATGCCTACAATGGGAATTTACCTGACTCTTGACCTCCGGGTCTGCAGGACAGCTTCACCACTAAACATCAGAGTCAGCTAGGAATACTGAGTAGGACAAAGGGTAGCTTTTATCCCGGAAAAAAGTAATGTCAAAGCTAGTTTAATAAAATTATTTGAAAGAACAAAAATAACTGTACCTTTTTTTACAAGAGATTTCATGCACGAACAAAATAGTCTTTCATCACCGCATGGGCAACTGTGACGTACCTAAAAATTTTTAAGAAAAATATTAATATTTCATCATCTCAGCGTTTTCCTAGTTGCATAGTGAGCTTATGGTATGATCTTTAAATAAGCCATGTATGTATGGTCGAGGTGGATCAAAACATTTTCACACAAAAGAAAAATACATCAACGGGGAATTTTTGGCGACTTTAGGAAACTCTGTTCGACTACGAATTTAGTAATACATAGACATAACATCACGCCTTTTTCCCCGTAGGGGTAGGCAAAGACTGCTAGCCCGCTTTTCGCCCCCGCGAGAAATGAGACGTAATGATTACGAACCGCATTGCCGCCATTTAGATTTTTGTAATTTTCCCAAAATCATAGCATTCCCACGAGTGTAGGGGTACACAAACTATCGCACCCAGCAGAGGCCCCTGTGCCAGGTGAAGGCTAGCCTTTATCTGGGGTCGCCTCATCCCAGGGCAATTGACACGCTACAATAATATTTTATTTCACGGTATCCTATATTTAAATTTTTTTATTTATTTAACACTTCTTTGTTCACAGTAAAATAAAAATTAAATATGTTACGTAAAACAGGAACACAGTTTGTGTAATATACAAAAGGCGGCCTTATCGCTTGAGCAATCTCTTCCAGGCAATCTTAGGGTAAGGTTTGAAATATAAAAGAAAGGAGAGATACGGATATGGCGCATAAAGAGCAGAACAACGCTAGGCAGAATAACAGAAGTGCACAATACATAAACTACTTAAAATAAATACTATATAAATCTCTCTCTCCGCGAGACTGTGCCGCTCGTCTTCAAAATGCTTTTGGGAGACAAGCACCTTCTTTAAGTACCATGAGGCGATGGTTTGCTGAATTTGAGAGAGGTCGGGTTTCTTTACACGACGAACTTCGTGAAGGGCGGCCTTCAACTGCCATCAACGAAAATAATGTGGCTACTTTTAAGCGGATAATTGAACAAAACCCGCGGATTACCTATAAGACAATTCAAGGACTATTGGGGATTGGTATGAGCCAAATTCAGAAAATTTTACACGAAGAATTAAAAGTTCGGAAACTTTGTTGTCTTTGGATCCCTCAAGAACTGACAGCGGGCTCGCGTGGAATGGTGCTTACAGATGCTACTGAAGTACAACAATGGACATTCTAATGCTGTTTATGACATTGTCACATGAGACAGCAATCTTGTAAATGGGTGTTTGAAAATGAGAACAGGCCAACAAAAGTGAGGCAGGCGAGAAACGTTGGTACAAAAATGATCGCTTTTTTTTTCTCAGCTACGGGTCCCATCTGCACAATTCCACTTGAAGATCAAAAGAGTGTTAATGCCGAGTGGTATTCTACCATTTGTTTACCCAGGGTGTTATAAAAAAGTTCGCGAAAGACGACCAAAAAGCCGCGTTCTCCTACATCATGACCACGCTTCTTCACAACAAAAAGTACAACTCGTCACCCATCCTGCACATAGCCCCGACCTAGCACCCTGTGATTTCTGTATTTTCTCCAAAATCAAATATTTGATGAAAGGTTTCATTTTTACCAACTCCGAAGAGGCAGTGATAGCGTTCAATCAGCACGTAGAAAACATGCCTTCAGATCTGTGGTCCTCGTGTTTTAAAAAATGGTTCGATCGCATAAAAAAATATTTAAAATGTAAAGGAGAGTATTTTGAAAAGTAATTTTGGTTATAACATGTTGTTTTTTAAGTTACGCAAAACTTTTAGTGTGACCTACGTATTAGCCGTTCGTTGCATCATCACTTGTATTCTGAAGATTTCAGATTAGATTTAGATCACAAAATGAAAAAGAAAATTTTACATCATTCTAATATTCTACCTATTTTATTTACAAATTTCACATTCGTTTTTATTGTCTTAATATTAGAAATGGTTTTTGCTTGTAACTAAGTATATGGTTTTTAAATTCGATCCAGTTGCATAACATAAAAGGAGTCTTTTGAAAGGTATTGGAAAGGCACGGATGTATGTTTGGGAAGTACGAGTATCTATTGTGTAACAATATAGGTAGTGATAGTCACTGTCCCTTAGTACGTTGAAATTACATAATACTAGCAGAAGCGTAAGGCTTCGCTCCCATTTCGTTCTTATTACCAGACTTTAAAAATAAGTTCAAAGAAAAACAACAAAAAAAATAACTGAACAATTATATCATTTAGTGCACAGCTTCGAACGAAATATACCTAGTGTTCCTATACGCATGCGCAGTGTGACGTAAATTAAAACAAACTAGGGAACTTCCAAATTTTAACTTTATGTGTTTTTGAGTTAACCACGGAGTAATAACAAAGAGGAGATGGCATATCGAAAGTTTCTTTGCAAAAAATGTGTGAGGCTACGCGGGGCGGAAGGCAGACGTGAGGGTAGCTCCGTTTGGCCGTAGCTCCGTCCCTATTGACGATCCCCTCTACTAACCAATTGATGTCGCTAGCAAATCTAAGATATCAACATAAAGAATAAATTTGTATTTCTTTATATTACAGATATTTTGAACATTTAAACAGACATATATTTTATATAACACTAAATCAATCAAATAAATTCGAAAATATTTTATTTCCTTACGTTTATTGTGATCCCATAACAGTACAACATTGAATTTTTACAATAAAATATTTTACAAAATGTTCTAAGCTGAAACGAAACTTAAATACTCGTAAGAAAAATATGAAAAACATAGGAGCTCGCTCCATGTCACCCATCGTTCACAGTTGAACGAAAAAAGACGTAAGCTCTGCCTACTATCGACGTCACTGCGCCAATGACCGTAACGGTGCAAAGGTCGATACGCCGTCTCCTCTATGTTTTTGCTCCATGGAGTTAACTAAATGAGTGAATCTCTTCAACCTACTTTAGTACCGGGGGTATGGTTGGTGATACGGTGGGCCAGAAGTGGTTCTTTCGTTCCTTCTATAATATTCTCATCTCAAAAGAATCGGACGATGTTAAGAAGTCCATGATGAGTTCCATTCAAGCTATAAGCAGATAGGCCTCTTTATATAGATAGTTGTCATGGACTGGACATAGTGATTGAATACTTTACTCTTAAATATTTCTGTCGACAAACAGTATTAATTATTGATCAAGTGATTCAAGCCAGCAATGTCCTAACCAAGCTGGAAACAATTATACAAAGTACGCGTCCTGTGAAAATCGAACCAACGACCTCTAGGCTACGGAGGCACTTAAAGTTCTAAGAGGGACTTCTTGAAAAAAATAAGTATCTCGCGAATATTAGAAGTGCATATCTTATAGATCAAATTATTTTTTCATAAAAGATACAATACATATCTATTTTTTTTAAAACAAACATATGTATTGTATGTCGTAACTCGCCGAGACGTTCCGTTCTACATAATCACTATAAAAGAGAACCGGTGACAGAAGCAGGTAATTATAGTTCTGATTAGATAAGCGAGATAAAAGCAATTTCCTTTTTTAATCTTTGAAGCTGAGCTAAATCTTGGAAGCTGATGGTCTTTTTTTGCAATTTTTAAGCGTCCAGCGTCCGGGACCAAGTTTTGAATAAATTTTAAGACTTATTTCAAGAAATTTTAATTATTTCTGTTATTAATTGAATCATAAGAACCTATGTTTAAACTAATTTATATTATTCACAATTAAGTGAAACTAGTTGTCACAAATTGAAGCCGATTAATGAATACTTTATTGGCAAATTTGAATAAGTAAACTGATATTAAATTTATTGCCATATTATACTTGATATTTTTTTAAGATTGACCTGCTGTCTCCAACTCCCGTATTATTTGATAGAAGGTATAGCCTAATAGGCTACTTGACTATGTTTAATTTGGACTTTTACACTTAAATAATAAATATTAATATCCGACTTTTATAATTATGATAACTTTGCATGCTGTTCAAAACAGCTAAATAGGATTGCTACTTTCTTATATTTGTGTACCAGTTATGTATTGTAAACTTTACCTATTTTATGAAAATAATAAATGATTTGAAAAGTAACCGATTCTGAAAAATACAACAAAATTTGTTGTCAAATAAAGTGTATAAGTGCGTCCTTTTTTTGTCTTAAAATTCCCCCTAATTCGGATTTTAAAGTTAAAAATAGCTTACTAGCTTTTTCTCGCAGCCGAAAGGCGGTTATGAAAAACTCGGACGCCAGGTTGTACAGGGTCGACTGACCATGTAACCCACACGATATGAATGAATCATGACAATGCTTTTTTTAAGTACTTAGATCACGCCTAATGTCGTCCCCATTGAGGTCGCTACTATAGGTACCTACCACAAGACGTAGAAATTTTTCGATCAAGCTCAATATATGCTCTTACGTCTTTCAACCTAGTTATTATGATTAATTGTAATAAAACAAAGTTCCTTTCTCGCGTGGGTGTGGAAATCGTAGGAAAAAAAAACACAAGAATCCCGCATTCTGGTCTCACAATATGGAGGATGCAGAAGAATTATTTATTTTCATCACTTTCATATTTGATCGACAGTATTATTATGCAAGTGCTAATAATGCAATATGTATTATTAATACAATATTAGGTACTGCGCACCAGACCTTACAGCTAAGCTCCTGTAGCTAATCATGACTAATATTTTAAGAGTGAAAGTGAGTTTGTTGTTTATTAACCCTTTAGGCTTTGTCTACTGAACCAATCTTTCTGAAATTTCGCATATACGTAGTTAAGAGTACTGAGAAGGACACTTACTTTTTATACCAGAAAAAGTCCCAGTTTCTGCTGTATTAAAGCTTAAATATTGTATTTTGAGTTGGTAGAGCAGAGGATACTTCTTTCTCTTCTTCGATCCACCGTTTGGTTCGATCCACAAGTAAGGGGATCCAAAGTGTCTAATATTTTTATGTGCCACTGCGATCCAACAGTAAGTGGATCCAAAATCACTAAGTGGAATGAGGGGTAAGGTTGGTTGCGAACGAAGTTAAAATAAATATTACTCAAATTAATTGTGGAATTGAACAATTTTATTTGGATCCTTGACCACTTATTTTCCTTAACAAACGTAGATAGATAATACATTAATTTTGTTCAACTGTCACGTCACACACAAAAACATAGCATCAGAAAAACATTATCACAGGTTGCACTTCTTTAGTCTAATTATTCGTCGCAAGCATCCGTCCGTTGGGTTGCGTAACTCGCAAAAACTGACGTATTTTGTAGGACGCTCTACTTCCGAACGGTGAGTCAATCGTAAGATGGTGTTTTGTAGATACAGTGACCAGGAACTTAATGGTAAATACTTGAGTTTTAGATTTAGTGCACTACAATTGTAGCTAATTAGCTTTTTTATTGATTTATTTTTATTCTTACAAAAAAATATAAAAAAGTTGCACAAATCATATTAGGTGTTTTTCCGAATATTGGTATCGAAATCAGTCTAAAGTTTACTTATAAACATTAAACTTAATATCGTCAAGCAAATCAATAAAAATGTTGATATTATAAAATGACGTAAGCATTTTTTAGTCTTGGATAATAGATTAGCTAAAAGTAACATTAGAATTAATCATCATATTTTGAGTCACAGGAAGTCCACTGCTGAACATAGGTCTTCTCCAAGGATTCGAGAATAACTGGTTTGAAGCCACCAACATCAAGAACTTGCCTGTAACCTTCTTTAGATCACTGACCATATGATATACAGATATATTCTAAAGTCGACGAAGCTTCGGAGCCTACAGTACGCAAATACTATAAATCTATGAGCAAATAAATCAATGTGTTATGCAAATAAATGATTTGATCAATTGAAAAAAGTTGGATTAATAAGACTTACAATCTATCAGAGAAACCACACCAAAACAAAATTATTACAGAAACACAACAACAAAAAACATAACCCATAGCATACACGAGCACATCGAATATTTTTTCAGGCCACACACATGTTATAAAACTTGCTAATAACCATTACCAGGTTAACCTGCCTGGTTAATGACTATCAATTACACCGTACACATTCACTTTTAAAGTATCATACATTGAAACAGTAGTTGATCAGATGCAAAAGTTATGATTTATGTGGGAAGGATATTTCTCATATAAATCTTAAATTTTAACAGACTTTCTATAGCTATTTTAGCATTATTATGTATCTGCGCTTGGGATTCACGGGTTGCCCCGGTCCTTTGAGAGGCTTGCGCGGGGATATGGATCCAACGCGTAGAGGCAATTTGAAGAAGTTGATGTCATGTGGTGCTCCTGCTTAAACCCGTCCTCGGCTATATCAATAGATGACATTTCCATAAACAAGTCTAGGTAGGAGGAGGAATTATTGCTAATGAGTGAAAAGAATAAAATGGGTTATGGTTATGAAGTTTGGATGGATTTAAACTGGGCATTATTATTATAAAGATAAAAAGCTTTTGTTTGTCCCCGTAGCATTTATTAAGGAACTGTTTTAAATTAATCGCGCATTCCTGATATCTACATGATAGTTTATATCCCGTTCTAAATCTAGAACAAAAAATAGTCCGTTGTGCCAATAGATCGTGAGGTAATAATAAGAGGTAATAATTTTTCTGGTAGGCAAGGTCTGAATAAAAAATGCTGTTATACGTATTAACAGACAAATTAATATCTCTCACGCCTTTACCAGATTGAGTTAAAATTATTTTGTTTGAAAAACACACCATATTTATGCTATAATTTTGCGCGCTCTCATTGTATCACATTGAACATCTATACTAGTTCTACAACTGTAAATTCTGTAACCTGTGTTAATAGTAACATGAGTTCATTAGTCAACTGTGAGATACGCACATAATAAATTAAACACTTTTATCGCACAACATCGTAACATGGGCCCTAATGTAATGTGCGTGTGAGATACATTATTTATTAGCTGTTTCCTGCGGCTCTGCGCCTGCGCCAAAGTGTGGCTTTTACACAAACTTATGATGCTCCTACACTGCCGTTATAAAGTGTATACATTTTCTAACACTAAAACATTTACAAACATTAACTACGATGTATGTAAAAAATATGTTAACAAATGTTTACTGACGTTATTAAACATTTTGTAACAACTGTGTGGGGGCACCATTACACCACCACTTACAACGCCTTGATAGTGGATTTGAAAAAAGTAGTCTGTGTTTGACCCCGACTATCCACAATTAATTACATCAAAATCGGTTTAGCGGTTTAGCTACGAATAACTGCACCAAAGAAAATACAAATGTTTGATACTAATGGTATAACTATGATTGTTGTTTATAACTTTATCTTCTTATTGTGCCAATGACAAAGATAATTGCCTTCTTATTGGCCTTCATTGGGTCGTTCTACAGTTTACCCCCCTTTTGTGTTTAATATTAGATATCATCGCATTTATAGGACTTCGAGTTCCGAAGCTGGTGGGTTGGGAACACTTGGGATGCGATTCCATTAGCTAAACAACTACCAGCCAGCCAGGATGTACAAGGTAAATCGAGCTTGTAACCCATGTAATGTGAATGATTGTATGCATTTAATAAAACAAGTGTGAATTTTTCATGCGAGTTAATAAAATAGAAGTTATATAATGGATACTTGTTTAAACGTAATTCTTGTAATTTATTATCTATATTACAACGTTATGCTAGCAACATTGTTATCTAATGGATATCTAGTAACAAATGTGCTTCAGAAATGTTTAATGAGGTGCAAACGTTGCCTTTACTCCGCCAGCTCAGCGACCCGAAGTAGATCTTAGCCGCCGAAATGAGAGAACTCTAGAGTGTTTTATTCTGCACGATGGATGCCAAGCCCACGCAGATCAGCCAGTACCGTTGAATGTTACACAAAAAATTGCTAAAACTGAAATCACTTATAATGCGTAACCCTGGGCTCAGAAGATGAAACTAGGAAACACGCTCGGATGATGTAGAAGAATATCATGCGCATGTGCAAACTATGTAAAATTAGCTGATGTTTTTCCCTATTATTCCCTGACATAAGATTCTGCACACCCGATGTCAATGATTTTGTTAAAACCGCAACTCGCCTAGTGACGACGCTCTCATGCCAGATGAAGCACATCATCATTTTTCTCAGACAAAAGTACTGCAAGACTGAAATTACTTGTTCAAAGCACGCTTCCCATGGGTTTCGGGACCATGACTTACAGATCATAAGGCAAAAATAGGACTATGCTAGTAGACAAGCCTGAAACCCTATTTTTTAAATGTATGACATATTTTTTAAATGTATATATATACGTCGAAAAAAAAACCTTACGATATCGAACAGAATTCCTTCGATATCGAAAGAAAATCATAACAAAAATAGCACACATGTCTGTGTTACTACCAATGACAGTAGATGCGTTAAATTAAACTATTTTAATACGTTTTTTAATTTTAAAACTACCGCCTTCAGGCGGATCTTATGACATCAAAGACAAATGTTAACTTAGTCTGCCTGCGACCATGAACGCTGTAAAGTGTTTGAAACGTCAGGTGTAAATAAATAAGTAATAAACGCGATAAAAACCGTATTAAAATAGTTTAATATAATGAATAACAATCGCGAAAACATAAGAAATCGACAGTAGATGCGGTTACTGTATTAGCAATGTCCAACCATTTTTCATTAGTTGCGAAATCGGGCATTGTCGTGATCATATGTTTGTAATTTCACAATGTAATGTATGTAAGTAAACTTAAAATGCAAGTTTGTTTGCATTCTTGTGATTTCCAGTATTACGACCTGCTGGTGTACTCAAACATGTATTTTTATAGACGTTTAAATAATTTAGTGCAAAGTGACACATTTAACAAAGTAACACCTGACTTTTTACAAACAAACAAAATAATCGTAACTTATGAACCGGTTTGAAAAAAAGTAGATCAGCCGAATTGAGAACTTTCGTCTATTTGGTAGTTTGTTTCAAATAGGAGGAAAATTTTATGAGTAAGAGAGGGAGGACAGCAGGACAAAGAGATTAAAAAAATCTATATTAGTAAGTAGCAAATCTATATTAAATATTACGTAATGGGGCAAAGGTATTTAACAGTCAACATATATTTTGTATCTGTTTGTTATTCCAAATAAATAAAATAAAATAAAACAATAAACCATCGTGTAGAGCCAAAAAGAACATAATATTCTAGTTTGTTTATAAAAGATTTCATTTCCGGTTGCTTTTGCGTAGCGAGAGATCAAATTCTTTTGACGTCAGCTATTTGTATGGGCAGCCCGTGAGATGTAAACACAAATTGTCGTATTTACGAGTATAGCCTAAGGCCTAAGGTGCATCGCGTATATTTTATTCAGATTATAGTTACAAGTTACAACATTGCACTGAGTTTTGAAAACATATATCTCTCTGCCCCGTGATTTTTGATATGTATGATTCATGTAGAATTGAAATGAAAATCATTCGGTATTGTACGAAAATCTTTCTAAAATGGCCACTTTGCACGAAATACAATATGATCACATTATGAATCATTGTAAATCATAAAATAGCCACATTTTGGCAGTTCATGAAATGAATCATTTCATGGCAATTCTGTTGTTTGACGGAAAGTCGCAAAATGGCTTACTTTTCGTGAATTGCTTTACCTTATTGCTAAGCGTAAAAATAATCTCTATTTTTGCATAGCGTGCGTACTTTCATGACTTTTTTAGTTAAATAAGGTTATCTTTGCCATAATGTTCATTTGTTATAATTTAATATTTATAATAAATGTCATTAAAAATATTAAAATTATAAAATCTATTTTTATTTTATTACTTACAAGCGGTTTCCAGCAGCTCCGCCTGCGTTAAAAAGTAGCCTATGTTTGACCCCGGGTCTTCAACTATATTCATACCAAATTTCCGTTCAGCGGTTTGGCCGTGAAAGCGTAACAGATAGACAGACAGACGGACAGACAGACAGACTTTCGCATTTATAATATTAGTATGGATAGTAATACTCACACGAGAATTGATTCAAGAAATGAATCACGAAATTAATTGAATTAGAGTTGAAACGTCAATGTCAAAATTTGCAGAATTGCTAAGCTTCGCAATTCATGATATGATTCGTTTTGATGAATTGCTCAAAGTGGCCATTTAAGACCTGATCTTAGCGTTCTGTATTGTTTGTTTCCATTAGCTGATTGCTTCGGATCCCAGGGTACGTTAGAGACAATGTATTCCGTTTGAAAAATGACAGACGAATTTATGGAAGAATTTAATAGATTTCAGTAGCTATTTTATTATGATGTTGATGCATCTGCCAGTATGCCGCCCGGCCCGACCATATGGAATGTTTTCTCTAAGCAGACACAACGACGTTAACCTTTCGTGGGGATACTGTTCGTGAAATGCAGATAAATACTTGACCTCTGTCTGACTAGTGGTAGTAAAGACCTATATCCTTAGTAAAAAGCCAAGATATCCACAAATTAATTTGTCTAATTAAAACAAACGAGTAATTAGTAGCCAAGTGTCTGTTACTTTGTTACCTTTCGATCTCTTGTAATCGATATTACGTTTAATCGAGAAGGAAGTCGATATTGCGTGATGTAGACAACACGTGTTATTAGTGTGAGGGTTACGCAACGGTGATCTTGCTAACTACTTAATAACTGTTTAGGCGGACGTAGTAAACAAACTGTTTTGTCACACGTGGGAGATATTTGAACAATAAGAAATGGAAACTGTAAATTTAAAATTTGCAAGCTCCTAAAACTGGAGTGCTATTTTTTAAATGTATGACATATTATGATGTCGAATGAAAACCGGTTCCTTCGAAATCAAACGACAATCATTATTCGGCTCGCCGATTTTGCGTGAGTCAATACTTTACACTCAAAGTGACAGTTTTTATGTAGGCGTAGTAAATATGACTGATTATTTTGTTTTCATACTACAACATAATTGCGATAAGTCTGCCTTTGTATTATTTTACTCAAAAAGTCTACTCTATGAAAATGGTACAATAAAGTATTCATTCATTCAACGTACGACCAACATTTTTTTAGTTTCTTTACCTACTATCGAATCATTTTTGTTAAAAGACAATCAAAACAAAGTATGATTTCCGAGGGAATCGAACCCACTTGCAGACAAACACCATTACTACCAGACTACTGAGTGGCATTGAAATTAGTAAGTAAATAAAGCGATTGCACGATAGTCTCAATACTTTTCAGGGAAACCAGATCAATGGGATCTTGATGAGAGTATGTAATATCCATGGACTAAATACATGTAATACTAGCGGTTTCCCGCAGTTCCGCCTGCGTTAAAAAGTAGCCTATGTTTGACCCCGGATCTTTAACTATATTCATACCAAATTTCATCAATATCCGTTCAGCTGTTTGTTCGTGAAAGCCAACAGACAGACAGACTTTCGCATTTACAATATTAGTATGGATCTAACAATGCCAGATTTTTCAGGCTTCCCTATATACGGATTACAGAATCACCATCATACATCCATTTGGTGGTCGTTAAAAGAATCATGTCAGAGGCCGGAAGGCGATTCCGAACAGACACCAGGGCGTGCAAGGTCCACTAGAATCCCACTAGAAATAAACGAATCACCATCATACATGCTCCTGTTTTGTAGGTACTTAAAGTCCAGACTAGCAAGGAAGGAACCAATTATAACATGACATAATGAAGTCTCAAGATTTCTATGTAACGTAATATCTCGTGAACTAATCTAACGTTAACTAACTGAGGCTTTCACTCAAAGGTCTGACATCAAGGTCTTCCTAGTAATATACATTTTATAACTCATGTTTACGCCGATATAACTCTGGTTTAAATGCACATATTGGTTTTGAAGCCATCAAGTACCCTTGTACCAAGTTTTCCTAATGTTAAGTTTCCAATGTATATTTACAGTGTGTACATGAAATAAATAATTAAGTGATAACGGGTAAATATATTGTACGGCTGGACATGCAGAATTTGGAGATTATTGTTGTTATAATTTTTATTGACATCTTACTTGTGCATAAATTCAAACAATAAAAGCTTTTTATCGTTTATCTTACAATAAAACCATTACAATCATATTATATTGTTGTATTTAGTATTGTACAGTATCTCCAGCGTTATTTTTAAAGTATATCATATTCAGACTGATGCAGTAAGTAAAACTTTTGCAGGCTTTTCAACTCCTCAAAACCTTACAGCTGCGTGTATAGGCTCATACATTGAACTTTCATTTGTATGAGGTTTCGATGCTCCTTGGGTTTATACATTGAGAAAGGGAACGTTTATTGTTGCTCTTTGGGCTTATACGAGTATGAATGGCTTCCATGTACAATAAAATAACTCAGTAGGTATATATTGCCTGTATAGATAATTCTGTACTTCTATCTGTTCCTAACCGATCCTTGGTATTTTAAATGTTTAATCTATACTTATTTTACTGGTGCACTTGTCATGAACGAGGCTTGAAGTATACTATTTACATTTTATGTAATGAAGTAAATAAGTAAGAGAAAACAAGTATGCTAACGTTTTAATTATAAAACTAGATTGACCTATCAGTATACAATGCAAGTTACGGGCTGTGGCTTTTTCTACAATATTATTATGGAAATAGTGTTATTGCACAAAAACTGGAACAGTAGAGTTATTAAAGATCAATATGCACTGAAAAAGTGATTTTAAAATTAGCTTAGATCGATTTGATATATCCTAATCCTAACAATCCTAATCATAACTTGTATATATATTAATAATATTATAAATGCGAAAGTGTGTTTGTTTTTTTTTGTCCTTCCTTCACGCCTTAACTAAGCAACCAATCGACTTGATTTTCGGCATAGAATTAGTTGAAAGGATGAAGAGTAACATAGGCTACTTTTAGTCCTGGAAAAACATCATGTTCTAAAAGGAGGTTTACACGCGAGCAAAGCCGCGGGTAAAAGCTAGTGTAGTCATATAATTAAGTTGGTGTCACACAGTCATAGAGAGCTAATTCTAAGAGAGACGAACGTTACCATCCATTTTGTTCATAATGAAAATGAGATGCGATGAGTGGTGATCATTTAATACTATCTTACACGTAAAAAAGCTACACCGATCTTCCATCTGTGCACGTAGTTCTCTGCCGCGCAAACGCTGCCAGCCCCGGGGTGAATTGACCCTAACTTTGTATGTTTTCGTTCGCCAATATATTTTACGCCTGGAATGGCAGAATTCGGAGATTGTTGTTTTTTTTATTGACATCTTACTTGTACCTTAATTCAAACAATAAAGGCCTTTTATCTTTTTATCTAAACTAAACTAACTATCCTATCTTAAAATAATAAATATAAAATAATAATAATAATAATCGTATCTGCGAACGGTCTCATAGCGAAGAGTCAAAACCAACACCTCTCTAGACTCTCGCTTGATGGTTGGATCAGGGGTCGGATACAGAAGGCGGTTATCCTCGACACGGCCCGCATTGTCAGGAGGTTCCTCACTCTGTGAACCCTACTGCCGGTAGCTTGAGCACATCTCCGCTGCCGTCGGTCTGCTAAATATAGATGTTTTTTATAATATTTTTATATATATAATATTGTAGAATATATCTATATTTAAGATAATAAAATAAATGAAGTGAATAATAATAACTAAATGTAATCTAAATTGGGCCCCCTGGGCAGAGTTCCCATCACACAGGCAGCATTCCCGCGTTGAATAGCTATAGCTATTCGCTGAGCGAGAAAGCTGCCCGCGCGAGGGTCACCCGTTGCCTCTTTTAGGCGTCTACTGATCTCAAAGTAATATAGTATATATACATAGGGCGCACTGTAAGTTTCCGGAACTGGCCACTTACATTAACAATATTTAAAAATTTATTGCAACATTTGAAAATAGAACTCTTTGGCTGTAGAATGCAGTTTGTTTCATCTGACTGTCTTTTGCTTTTACCTTGTGGCGCCATTTAAAAAATTGTGTGTCTGCATCAACATGGATTTAACTCGGGAAAATTTTCGTAGTATGATTTTCTACGATTTTAAGTGTAATTTGACAGCTCAACAGAGCATCGCTCGGCTTGAAACAGCTTTTGGCAATGAAGCACCATGCAAGACAACTGTTTATAGCTGGTTTGCAGAATTCAAGCGTGGTCGTATCATTCTCAGTGACGAATCTCGCGATGGTCGGCCGTCCACCGCTATGACCAACAAAAACATCAATGCTGTGCGCCGTATGATTGAAACAGACAGGCATGTGACCTACCATGAAATTCGCGCATCCTTAGAAATAGGCATGAGTCAAATACAATTAATCCTACACAAACATTTGGGTGTGAGAAAGCTGTGCTCGCGGTGGATCCCACACAACTTGATCGAGGCTCAAAAAAAGGGACCGCTTCACTTGGTGCAGTGCCATGCTTACCAGATTCAACGAAGGTGCGTCAAATTTGGTGTGGGACATAGTAACAGGTGACGAAACATGGATTTATTGCTACGATCCCAAAACAAAGCAGCAATCGAGCGTATGGGTCTTTCAAGTTGAGCCGAAACCAACCAAAGTGGCGCGCGTGAAAAGTGCATCTAAGCGGATGATTGCTTCTTTTTTTAATAAAACTGGACACGTGGCTACTGTTGCTTTAGAGAATCGTCGTACAGTGAATAGTGACTGGTACACGACCATTTGTTTGCCGGAAGTTATTGACGAACTCCGTAAAAATAACCGTAAACGCCGTATCATCCTGCACCACGACAATGCTAGTTCTCACACGGCCAGACAGACAAACGACTTTTTGAAGGCGAAAAATGTAGAACTCATGAGTCATCCTGCATACAGTCCCGACCTGGCACCTTGTGACTTTTTTCTGTTCCCAAAAATTAAGAACCAATTACGCGGTCAACGATTTTCATCACCAGAAGAGGCTGTCGAGGAGTATGAAAAACACGTTTCAGAGGTCACCACAGAGGAGTGGCACAAAAGTTTTCAAAACTGGTTTCATCGAATGAAAAAGTGCATAGACGCCAAGGGAGATTATTTTGAAAAACAATAAATTAATTTTGTACCTTTAATAGTATTTTTTCATATTCATTCCGGAAACTTATAGTGCGCCCCACGTATTAAAGTATTATACATATTTTCATCGTTACCGAATTTTTAAACTTACATACAACTAGCTTGATTAAGAAATTTAAATATGAGTTAATTTTGAGCAGGTTTTCTATAAAAATTGGATATTGATATTGCAGGTTGCTTTATTTCAATCTATGTTTGACCCAGGTTCTTCAACTATATTCATACCAAATTTCATTAAAATCCGTTCAGCGGTTTGACTGTGAAAGCATAACAGACAGATAGACTTACCCACTTTTAATATTAGTATGGATACGGAAGTATGGATTACTGCAATCATTAAAATTTAATATCTATCAAAATTTACCTTTATTTTTATGATGTGATGATAATTTAATGCATATTATTGTAGTAATGATTATGCGATCGATATTTCCGTCCGATGCCATTTGGCACGGTCGCGGTGATCGGAAATGTTCCGATAGTAATACTGTTCTCAATAGTTATTTTTTGTAACTGCACGTAATAGGTCTCCGTAATAGGTTATTTTTTGCGTCAACTATCAATAGACCACTCTGACCACTGTTACTTTTGCTATTTAGAAAAAGCGCTCAAGTTATTTGATAAATGAGGTTATTGGTATCACAATGGGATCGGAGTATTTAAAAAAAAAAGCAATGATTTTGTTGGAGATGCAGTGGGACAGATCATCATCGTAAATTTAAGAGCTGGGCCCTTGTAGGTGGAACTTCTTCCATTCCTCTCGATTATTAGAGAGATTATTAAGTATTTAACACGACGCGACGTTTACTTTCTGCTTTATTTGCTTCATGTAGCCATGCCTTAGTCTACCTGGAGTACAGGACCTCTTTTTCCTTTATTCTTTCTTTTTTTGGAGTATGTAAGTAAATGTTAGATAAAAATAGTCGAACATATATCAAAATAAATCGAGACATGCCCTGATCCTAGTTTTCTCTTGTGACTTGTGATATCCACCCTCTTGTACAAGAATTTTTGGTGTGATTTCATGAATTATGGATCTGATTCATTAATATTGAGTGTCGGAGTTTTACGGAATCATCTTTTGGGCACAGACATGGTTTCTTTAAATACCACCAAATGGCAGTCATGATCAACGGCTTGACGTGCCTTCAGAAGCACGGATTCATCTTTATAATCAGATAAACAGTTGATAATTAATAGTATAATAATGCATATCATTATTTACGAAGAACATGAAAGGAATATTGGTGTTACAATTCTCACTTAATGGATTACATGTTTTGTCACATGCGAATAATTACGAGGTAGGTTTGATTTAAGCCAGCATTGTCCTAACCAAACTAGAAACAACTAAACAAAGTATGCTTTCCGTGGGATTCGAACCCACTACCTCCAGGTCTCAAGCAAAAGCCTTAACCATTAGACCACAGAGGCAGTTTCTGAATCTGATTTAATTATATCTATTTTTGGACAATGTTAAAAAATACTCGAGTAACCAACAAGTAAATTGTATCAGCCAACATATCTTTATCTGTATGTTTGTCAGTCTATTTCTACGAAACGCCACGCAGTGTCGCAGTAATATAATTATTATAATAGTTAGCACCTAGCGCTGCTGCCTTCAAATTACATCATTGGAATGAAAGTGCATTCTACACCATGCAATGTTAATAGTGCACCACTTATCTGCATCTTGTTTATCGCCTACTTGACGTAAATGTTGACAGAAGATATGCAATACAATACATATATCTTTATTAATTACTAGCTGTTTCCCGCAGTTCCGCCTGCGTCAAAAAGTAGCCTATGTTTGACTCCGGGTCTTCAACTATATTCATACCAAATTTCATCAAAATCCGTTCAGCGGTTTGGCCGTGAAAGTTACAGACAGACAGACTTTCGAATTTATAATATTATTATATATTGTTAACAATATGGAGCAAAGGCGGACTTATTGCTAAGCAATCTCTTCCAGCCAACCTTTGTACAGTAAGAGAACATGATGTAAGGGTGGGCCCAGTAGAATTAAAAATAATGTCTACTCTATAGATAAATCAACACAGACACAGATATAATTTGGGAACAAGGGACAGTGACTAATAAGAAACACATTTGATATATATTCTACATACCTTGAAGGGACAGATAGTGCTCCTTAACCTGGCTCTTAAAACTAGTAATAGTTTGAGCCATGCGTACATTAACAGGCAAAGCATTCCACAGGCGAACAGCCCGTACCGTAAACGACTTGGAGTAAGACGCAGAAGAGTGGGTTGTAGTTTTGAGAAGTAGGTCATTAACACTGCGCAAAGGACGGTTTTGATCCGATTTCAGAAAAGTGAAACGCTCTTTTAGATAAATAGGGGTACAAGGAATAAAGAGAACTGAGAACAGGAGTACAAGGATGTGATAGTTACGACGAAGCCTAATCGGAAGCCACTTGAGTTGTGCGCGGAAAGTAGAGACATGATCATATTTGCGGAGTCCAAATATAAATCGAATGCAAAAGTTTTGGAGGCGCTCAAGTTTATTCAATTGTTCTTCAGTAACATCAAGGTAACAAGAGTCGGAATAATCAAGAATAGGGAGAAGTAAAGATTGTGCCAGCGAAATTTTCGTATTAATATTAGTATGGGTTCTTATTTTTTTTGTTATACTTTCGGTCGCCTTGAGACAATGAATGAATGAATGCCGTAAAAGTCCCGTCTCTTGCACTATGGAAGACCTAAACATGGCGAATCACTAAGCAATAGAGGTGTCAAAGTATTGTGCGAATGTAATATAGTGCAGTCGGTAGCCATTTTGACTCGATAAGAAGAAGAATGAATGAATAACGTGTGGGAGACCACACGGCAGTCGCTACATTAAAATAACAAGTACCGCCTAATCTAGAACCACAGAATAGATAAAAATTAATTTACTTTGTGCTTAAACCATCATTAAAAGCATAAACTAGGCTCTGAAGAGTAAGCTGAGAACATATCTTGGAAATACGCATGGACTAAGAAGAATGAATGAAATTTTTATTGCCACTCTAAGATTTTCCAGACTGCGGCGAAGCCAAAAAAGCTCAGCTGATTTTGATAAATGATAATTCGTTAGATTTATCTGTAAGGTGCGAGTGCAACTGGATATATCAAAATGATAAAAGGTCTAATTTTTGATTTTAAGGTCAAAATGAGCTGAAGATGAAAAAACCGGCCAAGTGCGAGTCGGACTAGCGCACCGAGGGTTCCTGCAAATCTGTAGCAATCGCGTTTACGAGGAAAGGGTTAGTAAGTTAATAGTATTAAAATATTTTTATTATATGATGTAACTAAAAATGTATGGTTTCCGCAATTTTTCTTTTATCTGTGCTAAAAGACGTTGCTTTGTACTAAATTTCAAGATTCTGAGTTCACGGGAAGTACCCTGTAGGTTTTGATTCCCTTGAGAGTGTCGAAAATTTGGCTTAGAAGTTCCAAGCTCTAATTTTCACATTTTTATTTCCAACCTTAAATTAAATGATGGCTGCTATGAGTAGTAATAGTTAGTATCTATGTTAATACCATTTACCTAGGTAAATAAGTATAGTCTTCACTTTTCCTTTCTTATTTGTATACGCTAATTACCCTTTTCTTGTCTTTTCCTCTCTTGGGTCTGCTGGAAGAAATTTCTTTAGAAATAAGCAGCTCCCTTGTATTTTCTTTTACTCTTATGTATAATCTTTTACATTTTTATTGTGTACATGAATAAATTAAATAAATAAAAAATTAAATAAAAATACCATGTCTATTATCCAAAATACCCACTCACATAATAGTATTAGATACCTAATCCAAAACACAAGAATGTTTAGCGTGCATGTTGTTTAATAATACAGACTGTTTTAATTCAATAAACTACACGGTCATCGATACCGGTTGAAGAACTTCCATGTCTAAAGGTACAATAGAACTACTAATTATTCTTTTAAATATACAAAAACATTATTAAAACTTAAAATTAGCTACAATCCAACCTGCACAATTAGACATACACGATAGACAGAATTATTAACCCAAAAACATGATCAAATATACAAACTAAAGCACAACGGCATGTCTGAAAATATTTTAACGAGTAAATGCAGTTTGCCCCAATTCGGCACTTGCTCCAAAACTCCAGTGACATCGATATCGATGCACCAAACCGATCACTGACGCAACACCCACTTCCGCCGCATCTGTACTGTTACCTCAATGTGGCGCATGAGTAGATAACAGGACAGGAGTGCTATTTTAAAAAAAGGAATGACTCATATGTTGAATGAAAATAGTTCGATTCACCGATTTTGCGTGGGTCATAATTTTCAAAAATAGCACTATAGACTCTCTACGTCTTAGTTTTAACAAACTAGTCGCTAGGATAAATATTGAAATCTTTAGTTCTAGGGCAATTTACTTCTTTCATATCATATATACTACTAGATTTTTCACAGATTTATCCATTGAGGCTAACTAATCCTAGCCTGATTCTGAATGTACCATACACACCCAGGACTATTCAGCGATGTCCTTTAATAAACACACATCACATCATTCACAATTCAATTCAATTTCTGTCAGAAACAAAAAGATATTGTGTAGAAATATTCACCACAACACAACAGTTTTACTAAAATAAATCAATTTAAGTAATACTCGTAATAAATTAGACATATAAACCACCTTGAGTGCTATCATTAGTGGAATCCACCACCAACCAGATAGACGAAAGTAAACTAAGATCTCTATTGCTACCTAAGTCACCTCTTACGACATCCACGATATTGAATGTATGAACAATTTATTGCGCGATTTAAATAAATTCAACAGGTTGCCATTAGGTGGTCGTTAAAGGAACCACGTCAGAGGCCGAGAGGCGGTGCGCACAACTCTGACACGGGTGTACATGGTCGATTGACAATGTAACCTACACGAAAAGATGATGATGAACAGGTTAAGACCGTTTGTAATCCATAGCCATACTAATATTATAAATGCGAAAGTCTGTCTGTCTGTTACGCTTTCACGGGCAAACCGCTGAACGGATTTTGATGAAATTTGGTACGAATATAGTTGAAGACCCGGGGTCAAACATAGGCTACTTTTTGACGCAGGCGGAGCTGCGGGAAAAAGCTAGTTTTCAATAAATGAATACAAAGGTGGGCGCAAATGCAATCTCGATAACACCGTCTCTTAAGCTTAAGATCACAAATCTCGACGAAATTGTTCATAAACTATTTTAATACATTTTTGTCGCGTTTATGACTTATTTATTTGCACCTAATGTTTCAAACACGTCACTTTCTTCATGGTCGCAGGTAGACTAAACACTACGTTACATAGGTACGTTTTTGCAAACTTTTCTCTCTGTTCCGTTACCCACTCACGCGGATCTGGTGCGCTCCCAGTGAAAGGGTTCACTTTTACCCTCCTTGCTACGGGACCGCTTGTACACGCTCTCTTATAAATTCGGTGAAAACACACACAGACGTCACATTGATAATTCGGCCGCTGTATCGGTCGGCCGATTGTGTTTACTTAGTTTCGACGGTGTACGAATCCAAATAAGGCAAAATGAAATTTACGGTGAGTGTTAGTGAAGTGATGTGATGTGCTGTGTTCTGACGTGTTTAAGTTACAAATTTTAATTTAATACTTATTAACAATAAAATAAATCATAAAACGTATCTTTTATAGAAAAAATAAACCAACACGTCGTACCGAGGCGACGAACCCAAAATACCGGCAAATGTATGGTGAATTAACTATTAGGAGTAAACAAACCCTCGGGATTAGGATGCGATTTGACGTGTTGTTCTATTTATGAGTTGCTCAAATTTTTCTGGTGAAAGAAACATTATCAAAACTTGCTAATAATTAGCTTATTCGCCGGAAGGGAATTTTTAAATCGAGTACTTGTGATGTTTATCAATTATAATTATTTTTATTCCATTTATAATAATTATATTATACCAATAATTATTATTGGTGGATCAAAAAAGAACCACGTTTGATATACCGATGATACATAGAAATATGATTTATTCCGTTCTTTAATCTATGGCATAATAGATAGGCTAGTAGAACCTATTTATTTTACATCTAAAATATGTTATAATAAATAAAAATACATTTGACTATTTACCTGAACTGTTATACAAAATTGAAATAATTGCTATAATGTTTGTTTATTAATATGAGAGACAAGTAAAAACAGTTTCAACTAATTTAATTAATTTAAAAGCAGTTAATTTATTTAATTAATTAAAATTACACTGAATAAATTATATGCCTATTAATATTATACGAGTTTCGAGCACGACGAAGATCCGTGGAATATCTCCTCGATTATTAAATTTTGGTTAGATTAAAAGCCGTTGACGATATAAAAATAGAGCCGCGATAAAAGGTTGTGCGCACATGCACATGCCACTCCTGGTATATCAAGAGTCAAAAAACTAGGAGTTGCCATTAATTTCTATCACCCGGTATTCGTAATATCTTCAACCTGAAAACATGTAGAGCATGTTTAATTCTTCAAAGAAATCGATAATATCTTAGTTATTTATTTATATATATCTTACTTTATCTTAATTATAATCACACATGTTACAGAAATGCACACATACTCGTATGTATACTGTATAGAGTAAAAGTAGCAAAAGAGAAATCAAAATTATAATGTGGGCCTTTAATCCGAGCTACGCATACAGTCATACGGGTGCATTTAGTGTTGCAGTCACTGATGTGAAATTGAAATACACTCGATCACCTGTATGAAAGTAGTGCGATTGCAGCCTTCTTATCCCTTGTTCTTTATTGTGTTTGTCTTTAGAATTGATAACAGAAAAAGTAATATTAATTTACAATAATTCTCAATTTAACATCCGATGGACGATTTAATTTTATAATGGAAATCAAATTTCATGTACTATGCTTTTCTTAAAACAAGTCAGTTTCATTTATCGCGAATAAAATGTCAAAACATATTACTTTTCAAGCTACACCTAGCTAGCCATAGAATTACCTGTTGAATGATATAGAAAAATCTGGAATTGAACCTCGAAAATAGTTCAAATACCTTACGTAGGTATACACGTATGTGTTTAAGGGTATGAAAAAATGTGGTAAAAGCCAACACCCAGCGCATTGATATAACATCAGATCAGCGACAGGTGCAACCAGTTTGTGAATTGATCTCATTTACATGAACGAAAGTGAAAAAAAACTATTTATACATAAAACTCGTCCGCGACGTAACTGCTGAGGTCGTTCGCCGGAATTCTAATTAGTTGTCAGAGCCGTAATATCTCGTAATGGACTTTTGCCGCTTTTGACTTTTTTAGATATATTTTGAATAGGCTTTATACAGATATGTTTATTTAATTGCATGTTATAGTTATATGATATTAATTTGGAAATCATTTATAAAAACTTTATCGCGCATTTAATTTTTTATATAGTTAAAGTACGTGTTCTTTTTTTGTTGAAGCGGTTTTGTCTAATGTTGCTTTCTGTCTATTTTCAGGTTGCATTGATTGCCATACTAAGCATATCCTCAACATGGGCTATAGAAGTCAATAAGGCTGAAGACCCAAAGGATAAAAGAGAAGCTGCCGTGGGCTACCCATCCCAGGGCATATCGTCTCACAGTTACCAAGCTCCCATCGGACATGAAGGCGCCAATGCTATCAGTGTGGGTGCCGGTTACAGCGTAGGAGGAGCCAAGCCCAGCTACAGTTTCGCTGGCCACTCAGCCGCTCCACTCCAGTTCTCCTCTGAAGGTCTACAATCCAGCGGACATGCTACCCTTAAGCTGCCTCCTATCACTCTTCAACCAACCCACGGACTTGCTGCTGGTGATCTCTCCCAACTCATGAGTCAGATATCTCATAGCATCAACTCGGGCGCTCTCAACCTTCAACCAGGTCTCGATTCTTATGCGTTAGCGCAAGCGGCTCCCCAAGGAGAACATGGTGCTCAAGAACTATCTCTCCCACAATACACATTCCCAAAACTGCAGCAGTATAATTTCGCGGAACAGTCACAAGTAGCTAGCCCACCATCTTATGCTGCTGGAACTAAAGGCCTCGGATCTTATGGTTCCACTGGCCCAGTCTTGTTCACCCCCTCCGACTCTCAAGGCAACGCAGCCGCTTTGCACAGTTATGCTCCTAGCGCTGGACAATCATTAGGGGAAGCTTTAGGAGCAGCTTATTCATTTGGTGCTACTCCCAGTTCAGGACATGGCTTCGGTGGTGCTTCAATTTCTGGACATTCCCTCGGTGAGGGAGCTATCTCACTTGAATCGGGACACTCCTTGGGTGGCGCTGGACATTCTACCGGAGGATCTATATACTCTCTAGGTGGATCTGGGCATTCCCTTGGTGGATCCGGACACTCGCTGGGCGGATCTGGGCACTCCCTGGCTGGATCTGGCCATTCTTTGGGTGGATCCGGACATTCGTTGGGTGGATCTGGACACTCGTTAGGTGGATCTGGACACTTGTTGGGAGGATCGGGACACACTGTTGGTGCTGGTTACACACTGGGGTCATCGGGACACTCCCTAGGCGGTCTTTCGTTAGGTAGCTCTGGCAACTCATACGGTGGATCTTACAAAAATTTGCTGCCAAGCAAAGGGTCGTTCAAACCATCCGCTTTCTTAGGAGCGTCTGTTCATGGTGACTCTTCCCATGGACTGTCTAGTTCTCACGGCTCACCATCATACGGAAGCTTCAGCAGTGGAGGTCACAGTGGCTTATCTCTTGGATCTCTGAGTCACGGTGGTCATGGAGCAAGTCTGGGTGGTGGTCACGGAAACAGCTTCGGAGGATCATCGACTAAGTACTTGGCTGCGTATGCTCCTTCAAAATCTGAAGGCTATGGTAACTTAGAATCTGTTGCTAGCTTTGCTTCAAGTGGACACCCTTCAACTGGTTCTTATTCTTCACCGTCCTCATACGGTCACACAAACAGCGCACATGCTTCATCATCATCCAGCCCGCAATATTACGTGCCTTCTTCCAAATACTCGTCTTCCAGTTTTGGTGAAGGTAGTTCGTCATACCGCGCGCCCAGTGGCCACGGATCTTTAAGTTCCTTCTCCTCAGGACCCAAACATAGCTTCGCACGCGTCAACCATTACTCTTCTCCCAAGGATATCCAAGGATCGTACAGCGAAAACTCATACAACACGATCAAATATAGCGAGGAGTTAAAACCACGAGCTAATTAAACAATATTTTTTATGTGTTGAGTGTATGTACAAAGCAGACAGCTTGAAATGTAGGTTTTCCTGTAAATATAGGTAGTGATGCGGGGCTGTGATTGTGGTGCGAGTGTAGACATGTTTAAGAGAAAGTTTTTGGTATTATTTATTTGGTACCGTTCCGCTAATTAACCACGCGAAAACATATGAGTGTTTGAATGTTTTATATCAAAGTTTATAGTGTGTGTGACCAGAAATTGTGTTCTATTGTAAAATTATATTGTTGCTTGTAACGTATAAATTTAGCAAATCAAAGTCGTATTTTGCAGTGATTGAAGATCATGCAACTTAAGAGCGAAGTTCTTACATCTAGGCTATAAGAATTGGCTACATAGCTAGTCGCCAATGCAGTTGAAGGCTTGGCTCTAGTTTTCTTTGTTTTCTTCCTTATCAATGAGATTATTAGCTTGTTAAGTGAAACTAGTTCTGGCCATCGCTAATCTGTTTGTATGCACCGTGAATATCTGTAAATAGTCGATTAAATATTTATTATAATGTTTAGTTGTAAGATTGTTTTCAATAAACTTGTTACCTTAATATTTGTTGAAGTTGCGAGTCCTTTCAATATGGAACCCACATCGCACAACCTTATTTCTTCCTTTTTAGGTCATTATTCAATGGAAAAGCTTTTATTTAAAATATTTCATCCCAGTGCTGGGCAAAGGTCTTCCCCCATCTCAGCTCAAGCGACTCTATCCAAGGCCAACTACAACCACTTGTCCTAAACAAAGAACATCGAAACCGATCCCGTCCTTTCTCAAGGATCCTTATAGAAGAAGAAAAGGTAGTTAGTCGGATAAGCTTTACGGGTATAAAGTTGTCCGGTTTAAAAAAATATTGCTAGTATTTTTATGAGTGAAAAATTAAATGACTCTGAACTCAAATGTCAATAAACTCTACATAGGTTTTTTATCATTTAAAGAAAAAGATTGTGTAATGTACATTTTGTGAATTGTCAATCAGAGGTTAAAGGACACATGCACCAAAATGACATAAAACATATATCTTATACTCAACCCTTATAAACGACTGTATGCTTTGTGTGTTTATTATAATTCAAAACATATATTTGGATAATAATTTTATAATTCACTAGCTGACCCGGCAAACTTCGTACCGCCTCCGGATATATTCACCTTTTAAACCTTCCCCGGGCTTCCACAAATAATTCAAAACCAAAAATAGTCAAATCGGTCCAGCCGTTCTCGAGTTTTAGCGAGACTAACGAAAAGCAATTGATTTTTATATATATAGATTTACAAGAGCGCTCTGAAACGTTAGATTATTCATACAACAAAAAGTTACTTTTGATGAGAAAAAATGTAGAAGTACGTCTTTCTGTATATATACGAGTATGGGAAGAGCAGTTATTTAGCATATTATTCAAATAAAAAATTCCTCTTAGCATAGACTATAGAGTGTGATGAAGCATGAAACAGGAAAGTGTATCACGTGTGGTTACCACGTTGTCTTTAATGGCATCCGAGGGTATTTCTACTAGATAATATTATTAATATTATCTAATTTGGTTCAATTTACAATTCAATTTAATATATCTTTATAGCTCACAGGAAATCACATTTTACAACATTGTTTACAATATAGAGCAAATGCGGACTTATTGCTGAGCAATCTTTCCCGCTAATCTTTGTGTAGTGAAATATTAATAATATGATGTAAGGGTGGCTATAGACTCATCCTAAATTAAATAACATTTAGAAAGGTCTATTACCTTACCTTTAAGTTAATAATAATAAAAATATTTTAGTTTTTGAATGACTGGAATTACATATTAACTAGCTAACAAGTAACTAAATAGCAGAAGTCAATTAGGTGCTAATTACTCTTCGTCAAGTATTTTTATTTATTAAAACTATATTAAGCACACTTGAAAGAGAAAAGTGGAAGCCTTAAAAAATTATCTGCTAGTCAAAGCTTGGATCAAAAACACATCGTAACTTACACTTCAGAGACCAATATGCGCATTAACCATAGTTCTAGATAGAACCTGATAGGCTGTACCTACAATGAAGTGTCTGACATCTCTTTTGGCACAAAACCCAACCAATAGGAGTTTTATCAAGATATAGTTATTAAATGCAACTTTGCCCGCATAACAAAAAAGAGTAATTAGATTTGTCAGAGGCAAACCTACACAGGTGAAAAGAACTGAAAGAAAATGCATTTAGCATATGCAAGTTATAAAAGTCATATAAGCGCAAACTGGAGATGGAAATGAGAAGAATCGAAGAAGGGTATGAATTAATGAACAATTTATTGCACGAGTTACAAACATAATTGAATTAGGTTAAAAAAAATGATTTAAAAGGCGAGACTTATCGGTAATGCAATCTCTTTCAGGCAATCTTAGAATAGAAAGGAGCTGTAGGTATGTAAGTTATATAAGCATCTGAGCTTTAAAACACCTTATTCGTTATGAAGCGTCAACTTCTTGCGTCCATTAAAACACAACTAAGTAATTATGATTTGAGTGGACATCCGCGGGAAATAAGATATATTTCTCGACGAGACATCGCTGTCCATAGCAGTTTCACTAAAGAAAGTGGTGGAAATTGTGTAAACATGAACATGAGCGAGTAAGGTTGGCAGCCGCATATTAATTGAATCACGTGTTTGTGTGGGAAATATGAATGGCTCTTTTAGGTAATTTTTGGATAGTGTTACATTTGAAAGATACGATTACGTAAATGTAACTGACTGTGACTCATTGTTGTCAAATAACGAAATTTCCTTTATGGTACAGTGGTTTAGGCGTTTGACTGCTGACCGAGAGGTCTTGGATTCAATTTCTATTATTTAGTATTTTTTGGGTGATTCCAGTTTTATTAAGGACGTTGCAGGAGACCTATTTTTGAAATGTATGACATATATGTCGAATGAAAATCGTTCGATATCGAGCAAGAATCCTTCGAAATCGAACGAAAATCATTCGATGTCAAACAAAAATCACTTGGTTCGCCGAATTTGCGTGAGTTAAACTTTTCAAAAATAGCAACTCTCCAAGGTTGAATTCCGTGTCATTTGTCCATCATAGGGCTTTATAGATAGCACAAGTGATCTGTGGTGGGTCAGCGATGAAGTCTGGTAAGGTAGTCGGTAATGAAAATCTATTCCTTCGGAACACAATCATAACCATACAATACTTCAAACTTATATGTGCCTCTATCATGAGATATATGAAACTTAGACCGAGAGCCGAGTTGAATAATTTTTGTTCGATGTCGAAGGATTTTTGTTCGATATAAACAAAAAATCAAAAATCCAAAAAACCGTTATTTTGTAGGTCAAATCTGCATAGCGCCTCTGGCGGATAGTGATAACAAAAAAAAAATATGTATCACAAAATCATAAAGCCGCGCCGCGCCGCGCCGCCCGCCGCCCGGTTTCTGTTTGTTCCACTTGAATGACAACAACAAATCTAAATTTCCTTATTCTGTCTAAATGGTGCTTCTTGCATATGATAAGTAGCCTGGTTGAAATATAGTTTAAAATGTGTATTTATTTTAAATGGTTATAAATGAAATAATATAGTTTTCCCCAATTTATGGATAGGTAGATTTTCACAAATTAAAAAAATATAGTTTAAAATTTATATATATTTTTAAGAATTTTTGTTTAACTTATTTACTTCTAAACTCCTGAGCAAAATTATTTTTGATCGTTCGTAAAATTTCAAATGCAAAGACTTACACTCGTATTCTTAAACATAACTTTAAGGACGTGCTTCACTCAAACTCATTGGCCGCCTTTAGGAAGTCTTCAAACTTTCCTTGCAAACGACATTCTTAATTGGTTGCTTGAGCAAACTCCAATGAGGAAAGACACAGGTTATAATAACAATCCGAAGCACAAATATTGTAAAATACAACAGAATATAGTAAAAAATAAACAAATTAAGTAGTTAACTAGGCAAAAAATGGCAAAAAACTTATTTATAACCACTTTCGAGGCCGCCTCAAGAAGTCTCTTGACCAACCTTAGATTTGACAGTTCGATACTCAATGAGGAATGAGGAATCCATCCTCCAATGAGGAATCTCCCTAAGTCAAGGAAGCTAGTGACGACTAATCATACCGATGAGGTGAAGTAAGATTGAGTCGAGTTTGAGTGAAGGTTTAACGAATAACGGGTTAGTACTGGGAATCCGTTGAGATAAAAAAGTCGGAGTTATCTAACAATGGCTTTACAATTTATTTTTCTTAATAGCGCCATCTATGAAGATTTCCACGTACTAGCTAAAGTGAAAGGCTGGACCATAACTGCGATCAAAGCACTAAGTTTTAATGCTCTCGACTTCTACTCTCGTACAACTAAATTCGATACTTTTAGATAGGTGTCACTTAAAAGGGTTGTTTCCGAAGTCCAAAAAATTATGTGATAAAAACATTTATCATGATGTTATCATAATTATGATTCATTTTTTTTAAATACATTGTTCTTGTCACTTTTCAAATTTTCAGAGATTTTTACGCCATGACCTCCTTAGACACATATTTAATTATTCAATTTTATTCAGTGCCATTTGCGTTATTAGGCTAATCTTATGGATTATCATGTATCGAAATTATTAATAAGGAGAGAATATAGAAAAGATTTGTGTTTTTTTTTGTGTGCACACTGCACTGAAGAACAAAACATGACTGCTAAAGATTTTCAACCGACTCCCAAAATTCAAAAAAGAGAATGTTCTCAATTCGAGAGTTTTGTAATAATGGTAAAAATATACTGTTTCCTATGTTTTAGATCTTTGGTTCCTCAAAGAGAATTATTCCAGATGTATGGTAGTTCCTAATTGCCGCGGTACTTTTTACCTGAAGCGGTCTACAGTAGCACTGACGATAGTACGCAACTTATTTCCCATGGATAGTTGACGTGTAACAGTAACTGACAACGTGTTAATAGTTTGTGACAGGGCGTGTAATCGCCCGGCAAGCGCAGTGTTGGACATCCACCGACCAGAAGTCAGATGACCTGAAAAAGGTCGCAGGCAAACGCCAGCTGTGTCCAGACACAGGCCGCTTCCAACTGATCATTTTGGAAATCATTGGGAGAGATCCAACGGTTCACTGACTATATCCAGCAGTGGTCCGACTGCGATTGAAATAACGATCATGAACCAAATTCTTTTAAGTAGTCAAAGCCGCGGACTTAAGCTAGTATAATTATGTGCAGGATTTATTCATTGCACCTGCAGTAGGGCCCACTCTCACTTTCTAGCCCAGATTAATTACGCTTATAGAATCATCATCGCGGCTCTACTGGACTGTAATAAATGTAGACTAAAATATGGAGATTTCTATATCCTACTCTAATTTTATGGTTAAATATTGTTAATAAATTGTGAAGGTTATAAAAAAGGAATATTAGTGATGTTTTAGTTATTAGAGTATTTAGTGATTAATAAATTTTGAATTGTTAAAAAAAAGCAGTTACTGAAGTCTTTACTTGATTTATGTAATCTAAATATTAATAAATCTGAAGTAAAAGAGTTTGTTTATTCACATATAACTTTGGAATTTAAAGACGGATTAACAAAATTCCGCCAGTTCTGGAGTGCTATTTTTCAAAAGTGTGACTCACGCATACTCGGCTATTCGAATAATTTTTGTTCGATAACGAATGATTTTATATAATCAAACAAAATCCTGGGGCGGGGGTAATGACCGCGACTTTCTGTCAAACAACGTGCGCCCCGACTGGGGCGCGCGTCACTCGATTTTGAACCTTATTACTATAAAATAAAGTATACTTTTGTTTGAACAACTTCAGATATAGACAATCTAGAATAAATTTCCTACAGGTCGGACATCTTTGTTGCATACGTACTCTGTGCAATTCATTCACAGTGACACTCCAATAACACGTGATGACGTCACAATCCAAGGCCAAACGATTTTCGTCTTTATTTGACATTATGGTTCAGCAAGGCCAATTTGCAGGACTTTTGGCGGGAAGCTGATAAGAGCAGTATCGGCGCTGTATTTTATTTTCCAAAATTTATGTATTTTTGAGTGTTTGTGCATAATAATGGTGGATTATTATTCGCAAAGTGTTCGATAACAAGCGTGAGTGTTGGGAAGTGATACAGTGTTTGATTTATGTGATTTTTATGCTTGTTGCCAAAAGCTCCTAGTAATCGCTAAGTGCAGTTTTTTTACCACTTCACTTAGCCTTATTCTTCTGACTAGACTTGACTACCGACTAGACTTTTAGACTTGACGAAACCATACTGTAGTATAGTGTATAAAGGACTTGTATCCATGGCCGTACAAACTATTAGTAAAAAAAAAGTTTGTAACACTTGTGTGTTTTTTTGTAACTCACCATTGTTTTGATATATTTCGGTGAGTCCATAATTCGTGACGTCATTTTGACATTTCGCATCCGGTTGAATTTTGGCGCCAAATTTTTGCTGGGCTTGAAAGGAATATATAATACTAGCTTTTTCCCGTAGCTCCGCCTGCGTCATAAAGTAGCGTATGTTTGACCCCGGGTCTTCAAATATATTCATACCAAATTTCATCAAAATCCGTTCAGCGGTTTGGCCGTGAAAGCGTAACAGACAGACATACAGACTTTCGTATTTATAATATTAGTATGGATGTCATACATTAAAAATAGAACTCCTTAATAGATTTTGCAGCATAAATAAACTAATACACCATATGATTTCTAATCATGTAAAAAAAAAGTAAGCTTGTTTACTTACTTGCTTACTGCTTGTTGACAACTTAATGACATTGACTGTGGACTCTTTTGCCCAGCAGTTGAATAAAGAAAGCTGATAATGTTGATCAACGAACAACGTACCTACATCCTACATATTTTAGAAGTCGGTTGATTTGTCAAAATTTTGACAGTGACAGCGAAGAATTACATGTTTAGATGTCAATCTGGCAGTCCACGTTATTGATTGATTGCTCAACACAAATATTTTACTGGCAACACTGATTGATGGCGACCATCTAAGGAAGCCGAAGTGGAAGTATGTACATCTCACCAACAGTTAGTACAATGTATGTATATGTACAAATTAAAAACAAGATAAGTAGGATAGGTAACGAGAAAAAACTGGCTTTTGTAGAGTTAACATCACACATGAGTGCGGGGCTCGATTTATAATTATATAATACTAGCAGCCTGTCTTGACTTCGGCCTAGCCTATTAGCCTTCCTCGATAAATAGGCTATCCAACACTGAAATAATTTTTCAAATCGGACCAGTGGTTCCTGAAATTAGCGCGTTCAAACAAACAAACAAACTCTTCAGCTTTATAATATTAGTATAGATAAAATACACATATATTTATTGTGAAACACAGTAATAAGCTTGCATTATAATTTTTGTATCATTGTGGAGCTTAGGATATAGAACTATTGCTATGGCTAGTGGTATGTATAAACTTGCGACATACTCTATGATCCAAGTAAATCTATCATTCAGAATCTATCAGCTGAGTCACTCCGACAGCGTAAGATTGCGTAAACTACAATACAAGTTAACGTATGTATTTACCAAAACCAAACCATGAGGTCTATTTTTGAAAACGCAAAGATGAAAATCGTTCGATTTCGAATGATTTTCATCTTTGAATTCAGGGCATTCAGAGTCAATAAAAAATGCACCATTTGACTACTAGTAAACGTTTTAGTAATTTATGTTTTATTTTGAAAATGTAGTACATCGAAGGAGATAACAAAACACATTTTATTAATTTCTTGATTACTTTGTTATTTGTTTTTGTGAAAAAGTTGTGATAGTACACGTAACACTTGTATATGCGCACTCTTGTACAAATAAGAAACTCTATACTAACTCTATGCACTGCAGCGTTTATACGGGTGGTCTCATTCAGTTACACAACCAAATTAATTGCCATCTTAGCGATGAAATGGTTGATACGATCGGAGTTATTTTTAAATGATTAGTTTATTAGAATTGCTTACGGCTAGGTTTTCATTGTGTAATTTATTCAATATCTGATCAGATCCGACAGTTTCAATATTCAAAATAGTAATAGTTGAAGTACTCTGTTGTTAGTAATGAATAAAGTATCTTTTTGAATGTTGATTGAAATATGAGAAAAATATAATAATGATTTCTTATGTTTTCGCGATTGTTATTCATTAAATTAAACTATTTTAATACGTTACAAATGTTAACTTAGTCTGCCTGCGACCATGAACGCTGTAAAGTGTTTAAAACGTCAGGTGTAAATAAATAAGTAATAAACGCGATAAAACCGTATTAAAATAGTTTAATTTAAAAATATAATAGTTTAAACTAGAGGCTTGGCTTGCTAGGAAAACTAATCTTGTTTATATATTTTTTTTCATTGTATATTTTACTAGTTAAAATTATTGTCTGTTATATTTATAGTGAGTGCTAATCCAATTTTAAGACAAAATTTGGGTTTATGGCTAAAAGGGTCGTCATATATATATTTTAGTGTGAATTTAATCCTGCACATAATAATTATATTATGATAAAGTCACAGAACAATAAAGAATTTTCTGATTTCGATAAAAATTTCTAAAACCCCAAGGTTTTTAGGCAAAATTTATAAAACAAACTTGGCTTAGCGGTTTCGCAGATTAAGACAATACAATACCAGCAACATTTTTACATATACTTTTTTTCAGTTTCGTCGGGAGCTTACACCAGCTCTCGAGGGAGTATATTGTTGAAAATAAAGAGTTTAAAATGCTTAATTCTAACTTACTTATAATACAGATATTACGATTAGATAATCAAATGCCATAATAAAATGCAATCAACACAGTAACAGCCTCGAACAACCATCACTCACATCATAAATAATGTAGACTTGATACAAAAAAAACATTATTAACACCTGTTACCATATAATGATTACTTTTTAAGGAGTGGCCACTCATCTACAATCGATGCACTTGTGAAATAAAGAGCGCTTTATAATAACTGGGTCAGTGTTGTATTGTATCCTTGAATTACGAAATATTATGAGAAAAATAGATCAATTGCAATTAGCACTTGCTCTTGTTACTTTTCAGGCGAGTATGTTTTTCTTTGTTGCCTCATTAGAATGTACTTTAGAACATATATTATGAGCTATTATCTTTTATTATTACATATAATCACGGTCCTAGATTTGGTAGTTCTTATTGGTTTTATTGGACTAGTAAGTTTTTTTTTCAGGGACTAACCAATAGGATCATAAAGCTGGTGTGTACATATGACCACTAGAAAACAGCAAAGCCAAAGGAATTTACGTGCCTTACGAAGCACGAAAGCATCTTTATTATCAGACAATCAATTAATTTGCAAGCGGGCAATGTCATAACAACAAAAAACAACGAAACAAAGTATCGGTAGGAATTTAACCCACTACCGTCGAGTCTTCGAGCAAACGTTTTAGCCACTAGACTACATGGCAATCTGGTTACAGATTAAAAGTAATTCGAGTAGGAAATGCGTGTCTGCCGCATTCTGTTTCCGCGCTAGTCGAACGGAAGGCGATCTTTGCAACTGGATACAGGACAAAGACCTATCGAGCGGTCATTCCCTCGATCTGGACTCGGAGGAAAGTTGTCCATACTCGCTCATATAAATGCGTGAACTTGATACAGTCTCGCACTTTTCCGCGCGCAATTGAATCGAGCACTTTTCCTTTCGGAACACGCTTTTCTGACAAATAATGTGATTGACTGTGACCGTAACATTGGTAAATCATGGCGAAAATTCTCTTGGTAAGTTTATGTAATGAGGAAGCGAAATTTAAGATAAATGGCATCTCAAACTGGCTGGTTCCCAGACTGGTGAAATGCAAATATTGCATTAGTGATGTGATTGATTGGGTCCCACGCCTATTGTGAATTAGTGTGATGGATCGATGACTGCTCGTTTCAGGTGATTATTGCTTTCACTGCCTTCGCGTGTGCCGAAGAAGATGTGGAACAGAAGAAACGGGGAGCCGGCAAGACGGCCAGCTTGAATTCCATCCCAACTGGAGGTCAAAAGCCAGACTACACCTACAATATATACTCTCAGAACCCGAGTGGAGGACAAAGCAACGCGCCGAGCTCATATCAATCAGCGCAGTCAGCATACCAGTCTCAAGTACCTAACTCCTTCTATCCTAGTCAAAGCAATCAATACTACACCTCAGACAACCCATCCGATTCCTCCTATCCACAACAACCCCAAATAAACCTAATCCCACCTACAACGTCTTCTCAATTCGTACCTTTAAATTTCCTCCCAAATTCAGGTTATCAAGCTAAATATCAAATCGTCCCATCGAAGAACGCCCAGGGGAATTTGCAGCTAGCAATTGTACAACAACCTTCGAATTACCCATCTCCAGTTCTACAGTATCCAAACGGTCTCCTTCCTTCAGCTAGTCAAATCCAACAGCAGCAAAGTCCTTTTGGTGGAATTCCTAACGGATACTTTAATTTAGCTCCTAATTACCAGCCGTTCGCTCTAGGAGGGGCTCAAATTGGACATCCGTCAATGCTGTTAGTTCCACAAGCTAACCCATCATTATACAACAATCTTGTTTACCCCAACCCTGTGCAAAGTTTCTACAACTATTATCCGTCAAATTCACAAGCGAAGTACAGTGTGTCGTACGCATCTCCTCAGGCTTCAGAAGGATCTCAAAGTTCCCCGAAAGAGGGGAGTGATGTCCAAAATCTGGAATATGCATCTTCTGATGTAAATCCGAGCTATAAAAATGCTTTCACACCTAGTCGCAGCTCATCTTATACCAAACTAAAATAAACTAATTCCTAGTATTACAAAGGTACTAAATGCATTCCATTTAACAAAAAAACATCTGTTCTTTGTAAATCATGTGACAATAATTTACTGCTATGAAAATTCGCATCGACATTATGTTAGTTGTTGATTATTAAGTATTTATTATTGTTCTACAAATAATAATGAAGTAACTAATGATTATTTAGATAATTTGTTATGTGTATTTGTTTGCCATATAGCCAATATTTATTAAGCTCTGGAAGACTGGTTTAACTATTAATATGGTTTGTTGTTTGTTACTGTTAATTATAATTAAATAAATGTAAACGTTTATGTGTGGTTGTTTCATTTCTCATTATCTTTAACTCAAATAATTATATGTTCGTCAGAAACCATACATTTGCTTTAATAAAATGGAATATGTTTTCTTGAAATAATTGGTTATTCTATTAAACTAGTTCTGACACTAGTAGACCAATAAATGGAACAAAAAAATCATAACCTTCAAAATCTAATCAAATTTGTTAAAAAATCATTTAATCACTACCTACGAGTACCTACATCCTAATTAAGGTTTATTAGACCAACTTTGCAAGAAGAGAGGATATTAATTCGAAATTTCAGCACTTTTTATTTAAGTCTCTATCAGATTCAAAAGATAAGTATATTTTGATATGTTTATCTGTGTATGAATCAATAACTGTAAGACGGATTTGAAAAATCTCAAATTTCACTACGTATACACGGAAGTCCTACTTTAAGAGGACACGGTACGCGTCAAGTACAATTTATATATTTATTTTGGTAAAATAAGTATTAGTTAGTATAACCAGAATTAAAAGCTACAATAAATACAGCCGTGCTAACTTTAAAAGGTTTGTCTACCACCTCCTACTCTCGCGGGTACGGAAGCAAATTTAGGCAGTTAAACATGAGTAAATTTCGAGTTGCTGCTATTATTTCGTTGATTTAACATTTAAAACTCTGTACTTTGATTATTATTTCATCGTATACATGTAAGTATATTATGTAAGTACCATAAGTAAGTTATTATCATTCCAATTTTTTGTATTTATAGCTATATATTTTTAATAATTTTTAATAATAATAATAAGCACCACATGACATCAATTTCTCCAAAGGGCCTCTATGCGTTAGATCCATATACCCGCGCAAGCTTCTCAAAGGACCGGGGCAACCCGTGAATCTCTGATATCTGTTTAACCCAAAAATGCATGCTTTTAGCATTAAGTTCGCCTATTGTGCTATATAATTGTATTACGTACAATAAAGTTTAAATAAATAAATAAATCTTGCTAGAAAATGATCTGTCGAATTTCTTGATCTGCGATAAAGTAACAAAAACCATGTCACTCTCAAATTACATAGATTAAATTACAATAGACGATCCAAATAAAATTACTTTCAATAAACGCATTGTCTGTGACTATGGGCGTATTCTGAGTGCAAGTGTTGATTAAATTGAGAATTGATATTTTTAAAGGTTACGCCATGCAGTCGTATCAAATTAATATAATAAGAGTAGAGAAGAACAACTTTAATTTTTTTTTCTTTGGACTATTATGGCTATAAAAGGTTAATTTCGGCCAGTACTCCCTGCAGCACTCCCCGGGCACTCCATGCAGCATTTTGCTCTCGATTTTTACTCTAAAATCTGCGCGGTGAGGTGCGGTATCTATTTCGGATGGGAGGGTGTGAGTGTCCGTTTTGTACCTTAGTACTATTAATAATTAGTACGTCAGTTAGATCATCAATCAACACATATTGGAGACGTATTTTTTCTTTTGAAAATTAAACAAAGAATGGTAAAGATATGGCGCGTTAAAGTACCGTGTGAATCAGAATCAGAATCATTTATTTTGCTAGAATACATGTGTAAAAAGGTATACAAAAATTTTCTGTCCAGTGTATTCTGTCTGCTAGCAGACGTACAAAATTATTTATTAAGGGTGACGTTACAGTGTGCTACACTTTTTCGTAAATGTGACGTCACGAGCCCCCACTTCTAAACTTTGACGCGTTTATCTTTACAATTTTTCGCTTAATTGACAAAATTAAAAATACGTCACTAATATATTTTGATTCCCTAAATGACGGACTAATTTTAATGTTGGTCTTCTGACCCAGGAAGCTAGCCTATTTCGCTAGCTTCAGAAGACAAGAATTACGGTTCATGCTGAGAACAACTGAAAAACAAGAAACAAACAAGACGTCTCTTTGACAAACACAAGAACAGACTGATTGTTTAGTAAAAGGGTTATTTAACCATGAATGTTATGTATTTTAAAATACTCGTACTTTGTTAATTACTATCAAAATGACATGTCGTTTATAAGAAGCATTGGTATTTTTTTCGGGAGATAAATAATTATGTAATTAAAAAAACACTTAAGTAATTCACAGCCCCACTCAGAGAGCGATGATTATTTTAGTTAAAACTTCTAACAGAAAAAATATAATAATATATACTCTTTAGTATAGATTTACTTAAACAATTTCTAAGTATAAACTTTCTCCATCTGCGAGAATACTTTTTGAGTTTGAAGAAATTTATGGCAGTCTAGGAATTCGCTACATTTAGTCGATTTTATTTTTACTTATGGCACTAAGATATGATGAACCAAAATAGAATGGCGATGGCAGACACTGATAAGGTGAAATACCAAATTTAATAAGTGTGCACTTTCTATGCCAATTATTTTGTTGATAAAAGTGAAGGTAAGCTCGGATAAGGCTTGAAGCTCTTGTATATTATATTAGTAAAAGGTATTACTGTAGAACTTTAAGTTGGTGTTAAGCTTTTCAATTTATAATCTTATGACACTGCTTTAAGAAAGGAGTATGTTTATAGTTTACTGTTAATTATAGAGAAAATCTTGCATTGCTGTAATAGTCCATTTTTTATTTAGCTGAAAATGACAATTCTGACCATTCTGACAGGAAATTTTGAATATGGTCTCGAGGGTGGCTACTTGAGGGTGATGGATACCATGTGGCTACTTCAGTACATCATAGTGGAGTGAGTTGACCAAAACGTATTAGCTTGACTTATTTGTAAAACTAGTTGTTTCCCGCAGCTCCGCCTGCGTCAAAAGTAGCATATGTTTGACCGCGGGTCTTAAACTGTATTCATACCAAAATACATAAACATCCGTTCAGCGGTTTGGTCGTGAAAGCGTAACAGACAGACAGACGGACAGACAGACAGACTTTCGTATTTATAATATTAGTATGGGGTGGACCAAAACGTATTAGCTTGACTTATTTGTAAAAGATGGCGGTATAAAATGAATGAATGAACAGAAGATAACAATCCAAACAGCATTTGGTAGAGTAGAGATGCGTGGAAAACGAAAGGGGAGGCTGAAATTAAATGTTTTTATACTTTAGTTTAGTTTAGATTTTAGTTTAATTTATTTGAATTGAATATTAATATTTCGATAGACCTCTTCAAATGAAAGTGTCTTCATAAACGCGTGTCTAGCCGCAAGCGACATTTAACAGTCATTACCTAATATCCAATCAATTACACACGCCTTGTCCCAAATTGTCTCAATATTGCTATAAATCCTATTACTTAACCATACAAAAATGTAAATTGTTATAGAAACGTGTAATAATGATGACAAGTTGTTGAAAAATAGTCGTGCTAGTACAAATTATTTTTAATGAACTTACGGAACGCAGAGTCACAAAGCAAGTTAATATGGAGGAGGCGTACTCTACATGTGCTGATTCGATTTGTTTGGTAACGTCACGGAAAATAAATTGAGGGTAAACAATAAAAGTGAATAAAAGCGTATGATTAATAGATAAAACCGGTCAATCTGTAGTAGTTGATTTATAATAAGATTAAAAATATTATAATTCGGAAAGTTTATGATAATACTAGCTGACCCGGCAAACTTCGTGCCGCTTGCGAATATATTCACCTTTTAAACCTTTCCTGGACTTCCACAAATAATTCAAAACCAAAAATAGCCAAATCGGTCCAGCCGTTCTCGAGTTTTAGCGAGACGAACGAACAGCAATTGAGTTTTATATATATAGATTTAATTTTTGAGAAGATGGAAGACCTGGGAGGAGACGGCACGACGACCTTAACAGTTTTTTTTAAGGGGTAACCAGACCAAAGGCGGTTCAATTTTGAGACGAGTGGGTTAAGAGCGGAGAGGCCTTTGCCCAGCAGTGTAACGCAACACCGGAAGGCATTTATAAGAAACTAATTTAAAAAAATATTTTTGAAACTACTTAGGTTATCTAATGATATAAATGTATTTACGAAATATTAGACATGTAAATGTTATTTACACCTAACGCCACTGTAAAGTGTTTTGAAACATCAGGTTTAAATAAATAAGTGAGAAACACGATAAAACGGTATTAAATTAGTTCAATTTATTATTATTATTATTTATTATTAAAACTTTATTGTACCACAAGTAAAAATACAATTGGCGGACTTAATGCTAAAAGTATTCTCTTCCAGTCAACCATTAGGAAAATAGAGAAAATAATGTGTAACAATCGCGAAAACATAAGAAAACATTATGAATTTTTTATTACTGATTATAAAATACCACATCCATAATTTCCATAATCAAACACATGATCGTGTGCTAGAGAGTGAAAGGGAACGCTTGACTTTGCCCGATTCGTATTATTTGTATCATTTCTATGATGCGCAATTGGACACACCTGTCTTCTACAGGATGTTGGAAGGCACAAATATTTAAAAAACGTTAATTAAATAAAGTAGACCGTCACTATTAAGTGTTGCGTGATGTTCCACAAGCATGTGAGCATTTCATTGCCTTTTTTAACTTTGCCCAATTTCATAAATGAATATAGTAATAAGTAGGTATTTATATACAATTCACACATATTGCTGAATTTTGTGACTATTTGAATTAGGGCATTTCAACTTGCGTTTAATGAGGATTAAACCCAAAACAATAGCGGGAGCATTTTATTTGTCAAATTTTTATCATTACTACAAATTTTGGTGGTACGGTAATGATCTCTATCTGATTTAAATGACAAATGAGTTCTGATTTGCATATAATTAAAGAACTGTCAACCAATCGTTACAACGTGTATTTACTCATGTTGATTTACATTTCAATTTGAAATTATATATTTTTAGATTACAAAATATTCAATTATCTAAGCGTGTTCAGTTGCGTCCTCAACTTACGCTTTGGAGCCACGGGTATGCTGCAAGTCATGTTTCTAGATTTGTTGGATATTTTTTATTTATATTTTAAATAACGAATTAAAGGCGCGGATCCACCGCAGCCCACGGAGAGGCTACGCACGTGCGTCAAGCTTCGCTTTACAAGAAAATGTATGTGATTGTGTCCACTTCAACCCACGGACACGCTCCTCACGTAGCTCAACCCTGGCAACGCCAAGCACGCTGTATACGCGATACACGGAATAGGGGCTGGACATGCAATTCACTTAGCAATAGAGCATCAATCTCACTTTTGAATTCATGGTCTGTCTAGCAAACTCAATTGCAATGCCATTTTATAAGATTATAAATGCGTGGGTTCCACAAGACGTTTGATTAAAAACTGTGCTGCGCTATAGTTGTACGTAGTCGTGGGTTGATATTCGTGTATAGCGTGTGCTGCAGTGGAAACGTTAACCCACGTAGTCAACCAAATGAATCCATGCACGGCGCCTTAAAGATGTGGAATTTTTCTATCAGTCAACCAACAGCCGATGTAGACAACTTTGCTTAGCGAGTAAGTGCAAAAACTCATTATTTAACATAATTAATTCAGGTATTAACGTCAACTCCCAATATTGGGACAATTTGTCTAATAACGGAGTCAGTGATTTGAATAATCTGTGGTCTCTATCTAAAAGTGTGAATTATAAATTATCAAAAACCGCAAATCTACTAACCGTATAATATCAGCCGTCGCTTTTGACCTCTCACGGCAACGATGGAATGAAACGACACAGACAAATGTTGACTTAGCCTAACCGCGACCATCGCATGTACGCTGCAAAGTGTTTGAAATGTTAGGTGTCAATAAATAAGTAATAAACGCGATTTAAATATTAACTTTAATGTTTTTATTTATTTTACTGTTATATTATATTGCAATAATACTAAATTCGAAAAAATCCGAAAAAAATAAAACTAAATAAAAATAAATCGAAGTAAATCGAATAGAAGTTTTAGTTTGTACGTTCTGTAAATAAAACGAAATGAATTAAAATTAATTAAATAAAAAAAAAAAAACAAAATTATTGAAATTCAAGCATATTTATCCGATTATCTTATGAATGTCTCGTACGTTATGCCAAAAAGTTCCTCGACAGTAATTTTTTCCAAACGTTATTTTGGTAGTGGCTCGTACGTTCCTCTTTTTTCAAAAAATAGAGCGATGAAATGATGATGATGATGACCGTTGCAACACAGAAAGTTCGACCAAATATGATGTGGCCAACAAAGTTCACGATAAAAATTATATTTTCTTTGTTTTTCTATTTTATACTAGACTTATTTAGCCTACGAGGGCTATTTTTGAGTATGTGAAATGGTTTTGTCGATTAAAAATAGTTTGATTTCGAATTACTGTTATTCGACATAATTGGTGAGTCAAAAGTAGCCCTCGAGTTCGGAAATTCGTTTTAGTTCAACGTTCGCGTCATTAGCTGAACTGTGCTAAATAAACTAAGTAAAAATGGTATAAAAAGGTTCTCCGAAAGTCCAGAAGGTGATGATGCAACCCATCAACCTTATCTTCAGATATCTTCAAAACAGAAGTCGTGTGCAAGTCTGGTTGTACGAGAACGTGAATTTGAGGATTGAGGGACACATTGTCGGCTTCGATGAAAACATGAACATTGTTTTGGATGATGCTGAAGAATAAAACTGGAAGCATATTGGAAGAGTTATGATGAAAGGGTCATTACGTTGATCCAAAATGTGAATCCCAACGCAACGGTGTGTTGGTGTTAGGTTATAAAATTTATGTATGAGCGTTCTTTTTCTTTCCTAAATAATAAGTGCGATCATGTAAATCAAATACTAAATACATCTAAGTTTATTTAAAATACCGCGATTGCCTTCCAGGTAGGTAATGCCAAACTGTCTTTTCTACCTGGCCCTGAAGAGTAAGTATCTGTCAGCATGTTTGGTACATAAATTATTCTGTACGATAATGTGGCCACTTTTAAACTTAAAATTTTAACGCCCTGTGCATAAAGTAAACACTGAGTTAAACCTAGTTGAGGACCGGTCACTCATCACCATCACTTTTAATTGGCGCTAGGAGCACGTAATCACTGTTAATTGATGATATTACCTCATGTTATTCTCAATGCTATGGTCCACTTTCAAATTAGACTCGGCTGTTAATTAACGAAATGAAAATTTACTCAGGTACATCTGTGCGTTTCTCTAGACAAACATCTATGTATCTATGTGATCCTATTTTAACATAATGTGGAATCTGTTAAACTATCAGATTAATCATAATTAAATTGACTTGAATCACCTGATTGTCTGATAATAATTATATGATTCCGTGCTTCAGAAGGCGCGTTAAGCCGTTGGTCCCGGCTGCCACGTTAAAGGAACCACGTCAGGGACCAGGATGCGGTTTCGAAAAACTTTGCCACCGTTAAGTAATCTAAAATTTTCGAAATGAAATTATTACAACATGGGGACTACAGGATGAGACTAAAAAATCCACAGGCTACGGTACCCGCTATTTATCACGTGGGCCAATTATTTGAACACACATAATACAAAGTAATAAGATACAGACGTTTTAATCAGACTAAAAAAGGTCTGTCTATTGCAATAAGCAATTTTGAATGAGATTATTATTTCGAATCATAAAAGAGCATCGAAAATTAAAAGTTCCTTTCTCAATGTTTCAAACGCATAAATGTTCTTCAATTGTACGAACAAAGAAAAAGTAGATCACAACTTCATCATTATTATAATTCTGCGCCGTCACTCATGCGTCGGCGCAGAACTAAATCCTACTCAACAAATTGTCAGCAATAAAACCAAAACTAAACACTATTGCATAACCAACGCGTCGGTAATAGTATAAATCAGATGGTATCAGAGATTGCGCTGATCGTGTCCAAACTTTATGTTCGCATGATTCTAGATTTCCTATAATAAACCTAGCATTTTTATGGCTAATATGATTTGTATTTATGTGACTATTAAATAGGTAGTAAGAGTTTTTAATGCTACTTTAGTAGTTTACTACATGCGACGTAATCATAGAGATTACATTAATATTATTTTTAATTTATCAATCGCATTTATGACAATGTCTTTGATAGTTTAGTGTGAGACTCATTACCTAAGTACTTACTATATTCATCCATATAAACAAAAATCTATACGTATAGAAACACTTCACTTATACACCTATTACTGTACCCCATTCTCCTCCTGCCTCCACTGCAAATCGTCAAATCATCACTCCAATGCAGCCTGCCCTCTTTTCCTCTACCCTCCGTCTGGTCGCCAATTGGTAATTATAGGGAATACAAAAAAAAAAAAATTGGTTGGAAATTCTCCAGCAAAAAGAATCAACAGCTTAAATCTGTTTTACTTTATCACCATCATAAATTTAAGAGTTGGGCTCTTCTCGGTAGAGCTTCTTTCATTCTTCTCGATTATTATGCGAGTTCCTATAGTCATCATCATCATCATTTCGTGTAGGTTACATTGTCTATCGACCATGTACACCCAGGTTTTAGAGTTGTTTGGAATCGCCTCTCGGCTCTGACGTGGTTAACGACTATCAAATGGTAGCCGGGACCAACGGCTAAACTTGCCTTCCGAAGCACGGAATCGTCTTTATTATCGGACAATCAGGTGATTCAAGCCTGCAAAGTCCTAACCAAACTGGAAACAACTAAACAAAGTATGCTTCTGGTGGAAATCGAACCCACCACCCCCTGGTCGAAGGCTGTAGCTTTTTTATACGACACGACATTGACTTTCTAACAGACTACAAGCATTCGAAATGTGGTGTTGGCGTAGATTAGATAGAATAAGCTGGACTGAAAGATTAACAAATGAAGAAGTATTAACATGAGTAGGAGAAAAGATAAGCATTTTGAGGGTTATTGAGGATAGACGGGGGAACATGTTAGGGCATTTGACACTACACGATGACTTCATAAAAAACATCATCGAAGGAAAGATAAAGGGAAAAAGGGGGTCCAGGTAGACCCCTGTTTTGTGGCAGTTTTACTTGTGGAACAATAAATCCATACTTTCATACTTAATATTACTAGTGGCTCTGTGAGCTGTAGACCTCGCGAGATTATAGAGATTGCAGATCGAAGGAACTTTTCACACCACATGTTTTTCATTGAATATTAAAATGTTCGTTCAGCTAATCTTTTTAGTCTTTTTTCCTCCTCTGTTCTTAATAGAAGGAGTAGTAGCAATTACAAAAACTTGGCGTTTATACAAACAACGATGAAGTAAATTATTCAATTATAATAATCAATTCAGTATTTTTTTTTCTTTTACCAGCTTTTGATTTAACTTGCAATCTATGTATGTGTGTATGTTCGGGTCAAATCTCGTAAGATAAATTTGATCTACTTTCCGGTTTCCAATTAAGCTGAAATTTTGCACACATGTGTATATTGCGTGGCTATGCAATATTGTGATGACTTGGAGCTGGTCTGATGATGGAGCTGGGAAGCGGTCATAGGAACTCTTTAATGAAACAACGTAATCCCATCGAATTTAGGCTCGTTTACTTTGGTCTCACAACAAAAGATTGTCAAAAAAAAAAAAAAATTCTTAGTTTAGTTATGAAAATGAATTCTTATAAATTTTGGTAAACTGTTAATTTTGGTAAAGTAGACCAAACGAATATTTCCTGTAGTTACATAATTCCCAAGAAAAAAACTAAGTATGTACTCGTACTTTTAAAAAACTTTTAAAATAAACTTCAAGATACCGGTCGCAAAATAAAATTAAATACATTGAACTAAAACAGAATACCTTCAGGCGAGATTCGAACTCTAGACGATTAAAATCGATCAGATCTCTTTATAAATAAACTGGACTATTCATCTTTTGACAATGCTGGTGAAAATATACGTCATTGTATGTCTTAATAGAAAATAAAATTCCTTTGTTATTTTGTTGTCACTACAAACACAAAATGGTCGTAAGAGCCATAAAATCCAAAGGCGCTTAAGCCAATTGTGCCAACTCCATCATTTTAAAAATTTCCAAAAAATGGCTCGACTATCGATTTTCATATGTTTATCGAACCTGCTCCCAAAATTTCACGGAAATCGCTTGAGAAATGCGACCTCTAGAGGAGAACACACAGACATACCAAATCATTTTTGGCCAAGTTAAAACAATAAATGTGAAAGTATGTCTGTCCGTCACGCTTTCACGGCCAAACTGCTGAACAGATATTGATGAAATTTGATATGAATATAGTTAAAGACTCGGGGTCAAACATAGGCTACTTTTTGCTGCGGGAAATAGTTAGTATGTCATAAATAAATAAAACATATTTTGTGATGATTATTATTTACTTAGAAATCCGTTATAATATATACTCAACTCCTAACCGAGTTTAATAGCTAGTAAAAAAAATGCAAAAGGCGTAATTATACAAATAAAGTTTCCACGCCGACATAATTGTATAAATCATATATATATAAGTATATAGATTAAACTGATACAAAAACCCGGGAGCTAGGTATTAGTAATAATCGTACAGGCAACAAACTAGTGGTCACTCCCCTGGCTTCCTGCAAAGTTAGGACAGGAAATATAGTCATTACAGAATTTACACGGCACAAAACGACGCAGTTTAACAATACCGCACTGATTCCGAACAAAAAAGGAAAATATTACGTAATGTTCACTTGAGTTCTATGATTTTTTTTTAATAATAGGTATAGTTTTTAGGGTTCCGTAGCCAAAGTTTAAAATGGGACCCTATTACTAGGACTTTACAGTCCATCTGTCGGATTGTCACCAGGCTGTATCTCATGAACGGTGATAATTAGACGTTGAAATTTTCACAAATCATGTATATTTGTTGCCGCTATACTAAAAACCAGAATAAAATAAATATAAAATTTATTGATCTACATAAAACAAATTCTTTTTTTTTTTGCGATTTTTATAGATAATTAGTACCTACGCATCTTCGTGCGCGAGTACGATTCGCACCTGACCGGTTATTATTTTTAAGTTTAGGTTTATTTTAGTAATGAAATATTTTTGTGAATGACACTGCCCACTGCGAAGCTTTACGTAATACGGTTAAAAGTAATATTAGTCTTTCTTCTGTACTTCATTTTGGATCACGATCATTGCATAACACGAGCTTGGATACCGTCCCTTTCCTGTGAAAGTGGTCCGAGACAATGTACTGGCGTCGCTAGCATTCTTCGAAGCAGGATGAATGCTATCGAGTAGGAATCTAATTTAAACGTCTGGTCGTTTTTCTACTTCTTGCATAAGATACTGTATGGATTTTCCTTCAAACTGTATCGAGTTTTATATAATCTTCAATCGTAAATCGTCATCATTTAGTGTATTTATCAGTTGCATCCCGGGATACGCTTAGTAATCATATTACAAATCATATCTTGTGTTCATCATCATATCGAGTAGATCACATGGTCAATCCCCATACACCATGGTCAGAGTTTTACAAGCATTCCATTATTAAAATCATTACTTTTGTATTCTTGTAACAAAAAAAGTTTCTTGAAAGGTAAATTAGGACCTGGTTCAGTATATGGAGTACCTAACGCTCATTGAATGAATGAATGAATGAAGAATTATTTATTCAAGAAACATAGTCTCACAAGATGTTAGTATGAACTTATGCTAAAATTTTTGTTAGTAACTTTAAAAACAGGATAAAGAAAAATATATAATATTACGTATCCCATTGCCTCACCAATCCAGCTGAAATGGTACGGCAATGGTTTATGTACTGACAGTCTAGCCGACTAGCGATCATGTTCAGGATGCTATTGCCGCCCCCCCGCAGCCGGCGCACCAAGGACGCACATCTTTTGCGCATCGTAGTGTAGAAGCAGTCTACTCTAGCTTCTGCGAACATCCCTGACGCGCTACAGAAGCGAGGCAGCCGCATCAGCACCCTGAATGCGTTATTATACTGAACCCGAAGAGCGTTGTACGATTTTTGCGTATACCGGGCCCACAGGCCGCAAGTGTAAAAAGATGTGTAGAAGGCTCTGAAAAGCGTGATTTTTACAGCTCGAGAACAACGTGCAAACCTGCGAGCCAGCATGTTAGCTCTTACCGACAACGCCCTTCGTTCTCTCTCAATATCGTCATCATCCTTGAGGTCGGGAGCCAACATATGACCAAGATATTTGAATTTACTTACTCTCTGTAACACACTCTTATTTAAATACACAGGTGGTAAATTATCATATCCTTTACTCCCAGCGCCAAAGACCATGACTTGGCTCTTTTTAATATTATACAATAAGCCGTGAGATGAAGCGTAAGACTCGCATACTGCTACCAGCTTACGAAGGCCGCAGATAGACGCACTCAGCAACACCATGTCGTCTGCGTAACTGATGTTATTGACGCAGACATTATCTATGTGGCAGCCGAGATTGGTGCTACTAAGCTCGCGAATTAGATCATTTATGTACAGATTGAAGAGCGTAGGCGAGGTCAGCCCCCCCTGCCTCACCCCGCACTCCAACCTGTACGAATCCGAAAGGGCACCGTTCCATCTCACACTATTGACCTGGTTTCCATACCAGAACTTAAGAATATTGACTAATTCTAGAGGAACTCATTGCTTCGCTCCTTGCAAGACTTGCAACTATGGGACTATTATGCAGGGGACCAAACCATACAAATATGTCCCTAGTGTATTATGGCTAATTTTTGTCATTGATATAACACGAGTACGAACGCTTTTAGTTGACATACTCACACTTACCGCTGTCAGGAAATCTACCGCCTGGACAGGATATGCACTGCCAATGTTAAGGATTAAAAAGGTTGCAGTTAAAGCCGCTATATACTGGCCAGTTACAAATAGATTTAAAAATAAGTAAATTGTTGCATGACGTTCCTGATTTGATTCTATGTCATTGGTTATCTGAAGTTTTTCCCGCTAGTTTTATAATATTGTGAGAACAGTTTTTTGATATATTTTAAATACACTTTTATATGAATTTGCCACTACACTTTTGTTTTATTTGCCGTTTTATAGTAACTTGTTCAGCCGACATGGAAGTCTCTGAACAGACTCCGAACTCAGATCGGCCGGTGCAGGGAAAACATGTTCAGGTGGGGTTACAGTTCGGAGGACTCCTGCCGTTGTGGTGCCTCTCCCCAGACTATGGCGCATCTTTTATCTTGCCCTGAGTGCCCAGTCACCTGCACTCTCAGGGACCTTTACGAAGCCACTGACAATGCCTTGTCAGTGGCGGAATTTTGGTCTTCCCAAATTTAACTTAGCCAGAGTCGACTCGCTAAAAAGAAGTTGACATCCTCAAATATTTTAACACGACAGCGCAAAAAGGAGTGTTATTTATTTAACTTCATTACAATAATGTAAATGGCAGACGAGAGAGATGTTATATTTTCAGTCTGTGATTTTAATTTTTACACATTTGTTTGACCTTTCGCTCATCGTACTACGTCTACCGCATGAAATATAACATGTATTGCACATCAGGAAGTATTATCTTTTACTACGCATCAGTGATAGGACAGGTTGCCAAAATTCACTCACCGTGGTGTTGGATAATAGTTCCAAAGTTGTGCAAGCATGGGTGCCATTGTCCGGAGTCATGGTCCGAACAGGGCTTTCAACTTAATTTGAATCCAATATAATCCGATTGCTTTCCGGTTTTATAATAATACCTTCCTATCTTTCAATGAATACGAATATTATTTATTTATTTATTTACACTTTCTTGCACAAAGTTTATGTCTGAAACACTGAGAAAGAAGAACACTATGAAATTAATTTAAATACAAAATTACAGTATACAAAAGGCTTAGCCTTATTATTCTTTAGACCTTGCCTTTTAAATCTCATTCGGGCAGGAGTAGTAGGAATAGTAGGTTGTGGGCAAGCACGGTTTTCCGATGTAAAACTTTAAAAATGTATTAAATATACGGACGATATACCTATAATAAGAATAAGTTTAAAACATATCCATACTAATATTATAAATGCGAAAGTCTGTCTGTCTGTCTGTCTGTTACGCTTTCACGGCCAAACCGCTGAACTGATTTTGATGAAATTTGGTATGGATATAGTTCAAGACCCGGGGTCAAACATAGGCTACTTTTTGACGCAGGCGGAGCTGCGGGAAACAGCTAGTTGTCTATATAGAGAAAGAATTATGATAAATGAGGTAAGGAGAGACAAACAAAAATCATTTATTTACTCGTGCTACCAACCGCTCAGGATGCTATTTTCGACTCACGCTAAATCGGCGAGACGAATATTTTTTATTCGATGTCGAACGAATTTCATTTCAAACATACATACATTTGAAAAGTAGGGTTACAAAACTTTCAAGAAAAATAATGAAATCATGGTTCACTTATTGATTTGACTCTACATGCTGACAGCCCTAGTGCGATATAAATCGCGCTAATAACATTTTGATAGACAGCGATTGTCTGATGTCAAAGCCTATCACGGATCGCAGGTGTTGAGTTTTGAAAGACCGATCGTATCTTTATAACTTAATTGATATATTATGCTATAATTTCTTGTCTTCGGGCAAGCGATCAATTATAAATTGCCACAATTATTTCACAGCATGGAAAGTTACATTATTTATTGATGTTTTTGGAACTACTTTTACACTAGCTATTAACAGTGGCTTTGCTCAGTGGTATTTCGTGTTATCATCATCCGATTATAACGCAGTAACATCTTCAATTTATGCTTCAGAGGCAAGGCTACGCTTTGTTCACGGACTTCGATACGGCGACAGAGGTTATTATAACAATGGAGTGACTGAATTACATTAAACTAGTAGACAAGGATAGCACTTCGGCACTCTCTCGTTTCGGAGGCCAAGATCTACTTCAGGTCGCTTAGCCAGCGGAGTATGTAAATAAACTGGAAGTCACGAATTTTGAAGTATCAAAACTATTCAGTACAAATAAGACCCAATGAGCTTGGAATTCGGAATCGCTCTCATTTTGCAACTTTAATCATTGATAATAGTTTCGATTCTCAATAACTAAATAATGGATGATACACATGGAGTAATTACAAAGAGGAGATGCCGTTTGAAATGGCGCAGTGATATGATCATTGGCGCCTCGCCGACATAAAAGTGGGCGGAGCTTGTCATTACTCGTGCTCCATGATTGGAGCGACGGCCGAAACCAAGCTCCCCGCACGTCTGCCTTCCGCCCCGTGTAGCCTCACAAACACTTTCTTACAAAACGCTTATTACGGCATCTCCTCTTTGTAATTACTCCATGATGATACATATTCTTGATACATTTGTTGCATAACTGGTTTCGATCTGTATTTTTGCGTGCGTGTGTGTGTGTTTTTTATACCTATTTGTTTAGGAGATTATGGAATAAGAAGGTTTGAATAGTTATTTATATGGTGCTATGAAAGTGGGAGAACACTTTTCAGAAAAAAAAATGACTATATAAATCGAAGAAAAGCCAAGCAGAATTAGCGGTGTCTTTTTAAACGTGATGTATTGTTTTCTCTCCATGATAGCATTTATGATAGGCTTTCTTCCTCATTCCTTGTCCCGGTTGTTTCCTTAGATTGTCGCCTGATCTTCAGCATCAGTGGCATAAAGTCCATTATATTTATTAATCAAATTATAATATCCCACTGTTGGGCGAAAGTCTCCCCATTTCCTTCCAAACCTCTCTCTGCTTCGTCACCTCTGACCACTTAGCCTCAAATCTTCCCAGGTTGCAGCGCATCCTCAGCCTTCCTCTCCTCCAACCACATTTAGGTTGCCACGTAAACAAAAAATAAAAAAACTTAACGTCCAATTCGTGCTTGACCGTTTTAATTATGCAAATAGAGAAAGACGAATGATTCTTTCTAATTGGCATAACACGTTTACTTTGACTAAAGGCTTACCTGCCAGCGAGTTACTGGATTAACGTCAAGTTGTAAACCTAGTGACCTATCGCTAGTTAACGAAATAATTAAAGTTCGAGAGTTATTAATTTGTTCGGTGTTCAATTAACTCACCATGGGGCGTTAAGTGGTAGATTTTGAGTTACACTCCATCATCATCATCCTAGCGTTAACCCGGTTGTTTCCTCCGTTGCTTGCTTCGGAGCTTAGGGCCCGCTTTTCTAGTTGCGTTTCTGTACCATATTTTATTTGGAGATGTAGCTTTTATGGGAGCGACTGCCGTCTGACCTCCCAACCCCGCAGGGAAAGCCGCTGCCAGAGCCTCGTTATTGTTCAGCAGGTGCATCGCTAGCAGAAGAAGTTGGCTTGGGCCCCGAGGATGTTGTTGGGGAAGAAGAAAAATTTAAGAGAGAATAATCTTCGAAGTTTAGATACTAAGTCCTACTGGAGGCATTAAACCAGTTTTAATATCTCGCTATTCTGAGGGGAATTAAACATAGATGTCACCTGATGTCACGCGATGTTTTATTTTAGTATCTACTCTACAGCATTTATAAAATTATTTTTTAAATTACTGCGGCTTACGCTATATGTAAACCTTTGCAACACCACACGATGCTGTGACTTAGATTGGTCGCCACCAATAGTTATCATGAACTTAGAACGAGTTTAATCATTCACAGTAGGTGTAAATTTTTCACAACGCAATGTTTAATCTTCAAATCAAAATTTAAGGGATGTTTTAGACAGCTTTTTTTAAATTTCATGACTCCTCCTTAACACATGGAAAATAGCTTATTTATAATTTTAATAGAGACGTGAGTAATTAATATGTTTATTTGTTGTAAATTAATTATCGTGTGCTCATGATGGATCTGGCAATTTGAGGCCCAGCTTAATTGGCATTTGCTAATGGGTTTTCTGCTTTAAACTGTTATGCATATTGCGAGTGTTCTTTAGGTCGTGTTCACATGAAGTTTGTTAAGTAAAAATCTCTTTATTACATCAAAAAAACAACGAAACAAAATAATGTTTGTGACAAAATGTACAATAGAACAAGAGCGTCGGTTTGCCTTCAATTTTCCTTTGTCTATTCTGTAATTATGATTTTAGAATAAATGGGGGAGAGCTTTGCAAGGAAGTGCGTCAGTATAGATTTATTTTTAAAAACATCGACTAACTGCCTTCTTTTCCTGTGGTTAAGGAAAATAACTTCTTAGACATGGAGGTCGTGGGTTTGTTTTCCACGGAAAGCTTCTTTGTTTTGTTGTTTCCAGTTTGGTTAGGACATTGCAGGTTAGAATCACCTGATTGTCTGTTATTACACGTTAAGCCGTTAAACTAATAAAAAAATGTACAATTAACTAATTACTTAAACTTAAAGTAAAAACAAGAAAAAAAATAACTAATTAAAATAATAAACCTAAAATTTCATAGGTTCTGATCGTGGGACATGGTGCCAAGAACCCTGGCTGCGTTCCCTATCTATATTGCGATACTAATCCGTTGAGCGAAGCAACAGCAGGCCTTCTTGTCACCAGCAGTACAAAAATTCTTATAAATATACATACACTGGGCTATTTGTGGTCTAATGATTGATTTGAATTAGAAGATTTAAAATTGATTGACGTTTCATTTCACCTTTGCAATGTACAATTAAAAGTAGCTTACCTTGCCAGTTGGTGTGATAATTGACTGATACAAATTCAGATTGTGAAACAGTATGCGAAAGTATGATTAACGATTGTTGCATCAATTAGGTAACGTCGATGTTAGGTATATTGAGATTGACGGCCTTAGAGGTAGTGGAAATAAATTGAAAAAGGGTTTTTCCCAATTTTTTTAATTTTAATTTTAATTTATAATATATATAATAAAATATAATATAAAAACAAAACACAAATAATTATATACTGTAATCCAAAAACCACGGAGGTTTATCCGAATGCATGTGTATCTGCGTGCAATCAGAAGAATAAAAAAAAAGCTATTAACACATAGAAATACTACATCTTACATTTAGTATACTTATATTTATGATAAATAATACTACATCCACATTTAGGTATCTGAGGCCGTCAGCAAATATCAGTCGCATAGTGGTCACTGCGAGTAGGTACAAAGTACAAACTATACAAACCTGTTCTTTATCAAAGCATCTACAGGTTGTGCAAGAAATATGATTTGAGTTTATTTTTAATATTAGTTTTTGTAATGCTTTGTCTAAAAGGTTTCGGCAAATCATTATTCATTAATCAAACGAGGTATTATACTTCGAGGCTTCGTCTTTCGTATTAGTAAAACACATGTAGTAACGTATTTATAGTGATCGCCGTTCACAATTTTGAGAAATCTATAGAGGGTAGAAAAATATTTTAATTTTGATGGTAGGCAGGATGACGTCTATCCCACCCGCTGGCCGTTGCTTCATTCGTGTTTTTTGTGCTCCGCCGTTCTACACGTGTTATTAATTTCTAACAAGTTTTAAGCGAAAATGCCGAAACGGAAGTGCGATGTAGACTCCGATGATGAAATTTACAGGGAGTTAAAACGAATTAAGAAAAAACTTCGTCGTCGCGCACGTCGTAAACACCGAAGTTCCAGTTCCAGTAAGGAGTATTCTTCTCCGCGATCATACATTGAAGGTTAGTTCTTGGCATTACTATCTTTAGAAAAATCACAGACAGTACTAGGCAAACCCGATGGACTGTCTTTAACGTATAAAATACCAACTTGCCGTTGAGCTATAAAACAAATAGAACTCGGACAGTACGTGGAAAACCCGAGGGACTGTCTCCTCTATTTATGCAGCTCCTATAGCAAAGCAATAACTTGCTTATTCCAGATCGAGATGAAGACCTTGCCTGGTTGAACGATAAGGATTACACACAATTACCACAGATAAACTCTGTGGTAATTGATACACGAGCGGTTGAACCGCCCGCCACGCTGACGCCGCCGCAGACCATCGAGATTGCGGCCGAAACACCCGTGCCAGAGGCCGTGGCGGTAACAGACACACCCGGACCCTCAACATCCGCCCAACCAGAACTTGACGGTATCGCTCTTGAAATATTGGGCGCGGACCCGAGCATTGAAATCAAATATGGAAAAGACATAAATAAGGACCTAGCTATACGTTTTGAACATACCGTAGTGATGGGCTTGTCGAAGGAGACACGCAAAGACCTAGTCACCAAGTATTTGACACCTGCAAACTGTACCCTCATTGACCCACCAATGCTGAACGCGGAGATAAAAGCCGCGTCGTCGGAACTGGTTACCAAGCGTGATAAGGCAATCGAGTTTAAACAAAAGCAACTCGCGGCCGCCATATCCTGCCTCGGCGAGGCAACATCACGCCTACTTGCTAGCAAGGATAGAGATTCGGAATTGCTCAAGTTACTAATGGACGCAAGTCGCATCGTATGCGACTGCCAGCACACGGATTCTAACACAAGACGTAATTTTATGCTGTCTACACTTAAAAATGACATGAGAATCCAGTTACAGAATACCAAAATTGATAAATTCCTATTTGGGGATAACTTACAAGAAACTATAAAAACAGCCAAAGTTATAAATAAATCAGGCATTGAGTTAAAATCCAGCGCTGGCACGTCCAAAACACCTCCAGCTCAAGCTGGAAAATCGTCACAAGCAGGTCGAAACAAAAATAACCATTTAAACTGGAAGGGTCCGCTTCCGGGTCGCATTAATGTGTTGTGTTGATTTACAAAACGCCTATTTTTTTATAAACATTCATCCTGAACACCGAAAGTATTTACGATTTGAATTTGAAGGCGATTTATTTGAGTTTAACGTTTTACCGTTCGGGTTGAATACAGCACCGTATGTCTTCACTAAACTGATGAAACCAGTGGTGAAATTATTAAGATCAATAGGGCATCTATCTACCTTATATATAGATGATTTCCACCTTATTGGTAGTGATTATAACAGTTGTATACATAATTTACGCGATACCCAGAAGTTATTAACAGCATTGGGTTTCATAATAAATATAGAAAAAAGCCAGCTGATTCCAGCCATTACATGTAAATTCTTGGGATTTCCTACGGATAAAATTTATCGAATAAAAGTTCAAATACAAAAATTTTTACATTTAAAACGTTGCAAAGTTCGCGATTTTGCTAAATTTGTAGGTCTACTGATATCTGCTTGCCCCGCTATTGAATACGGCTGGCTGTACACCAAATTATTTGAACGACAAAAATATCTTAGTATTAAAAATGACAACGATTATGACAAATTTATGAATGTACCCCGCGATCTCTTACCGGATTTATTATGGTGGAAAAGATCGATTTAATGTTCAGTAAGTAAAATTAAAAATGACGACTATAAATTGGAGATTTTTTCTGATGCCTCAAAGATAGGGTGGGGGGCAGCCTGCGGAAAGAGTACAGCAAGCGGCCAATGGTCTGACACCGAACATTCCCAACATATTAATTATCTTGAAATTTTGGCAGCATTCCTGGGTCTTAAAGTTTTCGCCAAAAATCTAAGTAACTGTGAAAATTCTTCTAAGAATTGACAACACCACAGCTATTTCATATATAAACCGTATGGGTGTTAACGCATTCACAGTATGCTGGGCGAACTTCTTCTTCTACGCATTCCCCCCTTTTACAATGATACTCAAAACTCTTCGTAAAATTGTAAATGAAAATGCGAGAGGGATTGTCGTTGTCCCTTTTTGGCCTACACAGCCATGGTACCCCTTATTTCAAAATCTTCTTGCTAAAGAGCCAATATTTTTCGAAGCAAATCAGGACTTAATTATATCTCATTCCAGCAACCAGGATATACACCCGACTGTTACCCTGGTGGCAGGAGTCTTATCAAGTCAGCGATGACTAGGAAGAATGTACCTCCAGCTGCATTAGACATCATGCTGTCATCGTTATCTCACAACTCCCTCAAGCAATACAATTCCTGCTTAAGAAAATGGTTTGATTACTGTAAAGGCTCAGACGCTGATTTATTTTTACCGTCAATATCACATATACTGATTTTTCTCACTCAAATGTTTGAGCAAGGCGCCCAATACGGTTCTATAAACTCCTGTCGCTCGGCGCTTAGTCTCTTGTTAGGTGAATCTTTAGTAAACAATGAACAAATCAAAAGACTGATGAAAGCGATATTTCGTCTGCGCCCAACAAAGCCGAAATACAACGTGACTTGGGATACGTCAATTGTACTTACCTACCTCGCTCAGTGGTATCCAAATAATGAATTATCTCTTGATAAACTTTCGAAAAAATTAGTCACGTTGTTAGCCCTTATAACAGCGCACAGAGCCCAAACATTATCAAAAATTAAATTATCAAATATTGTCTTATTACCTACAAAGATTGTTATCAGTATTTCTGACTTAATCAAGAGTCAAGACATCCCGTCCCGGTAAAGAGCAGCCTACTCTGTGTATACCGTTCTTTAACAATAAACCCGAGATATGCCCCGTAACTACTTTACAGTCGTATATCAATGCTACGAAATCAATTCGGATAAATACTGACTTACTGTTTCTTTCTACAAAGAAACCTCATAAGCCAATCAGTACCCAAACGTTAAGTAATTGGGTCAAAAATACAATATGTTCTTCTGGCATTAATGTCTCTCAGTTCTCGGCGCACAGTACGCGGCACGCGGCTACGTCCGCGGCGCATAAGGCGGGCATCAGTCTTGATCAAATCAGAAAGACTGCAGGATGGAGTGACTCGTCCAATACTTTTTTCAAGTTCTACAATAGACCTCTCCAAACTGAACTCAGTGATGATTCCTTAGCCTTAGCTGTATTAAATACACAAGTATAATTTCTGTGAGTATCTTTAATTAAAAGGACCTTATCATGATTTTTTTTTTTTTTAAGAAAATTCATAAGTGTTTAATGATTATACCTAATAAATTAGTGTTTAAAATCTTTAAAATATAATATCATACCTTCAGGTAGAAGATATATGGTAGTACTTAAAAATATTACAATAAAAATAATTGCATTATACATTCCATTGCTTTTTCATTTCACGCAATATTTTTCGATATTCCGTGTTAGCTCTAAAAGTCTACATGTGTTTTACTAATACGAAAGACGAAGCCTCGAAGTATAATTGATGATTAAACGAACTTACCTGAAGTGAAGTTCTATCATAATTATACGAGAGGCTTCGTCTGAGATATTAGTAACCCTCCCATCCCATGCTGATCAGCCATGCCCCAGAGGAATATCGAAAAACATATGTGTATAGCTCATGGTGTGACTTTAGCATCTCAACAGAATGAAGCAACGGCCAGCGGGTGGGATAGACGTCATCCTGCCTACCATCAAAATTAAAATATTTTTCTACCCTCTATAGATTTCTCAAAATTGTGAACGGCGATCACTATAAATACGTTACTACATGTGTTTTACTAATATCTCAGACGAAGCCTCTCGTATAATTATGATAGAACTTCACTTCAGGTAAGTTCGTTTAATCATCAATTATATAGGATGTTGTTCTTTCCCCATACGCGTTTTTAGCGGAAATAGTTATCAATTTCATATCTGCTTTCTGGCGTGTATTAATGTCATGTGTTATATTTGTTTGTATATCTGTGTTGAAAAAATGAATTTGTGTTTAATTCATTCATATCATCATTGCTTCGTCTTCGACCCGGGGTTGGTGGGTTCGATTCCCACCGCAAGCATAGTTTGTTTAGTTGTTTCTAGTTTGGTTAGGACTTTGCAGGCTTGAATCACCTGATTGTCTGATAATAAAGACGATTCCGTGCTTCTGAAGGCACGTTAAGCCGTTGGTCCCGGCTGCTATTTGGTAGTCGTTAAAGGAACCACGTCAGAGGCCGAGAGGCGATTCCAAACAACTCTGACACTAGGGTGTACATGGTCGATAGACAATGTAACCTACACGAAATGATGATAATGATTGTCAATCGACCCTGTTATCTTTGATGTCAGAGTTCTCTCCGCCTCTGACTTAAATTCTGACTGAATTTAAGCTAAAATAATCTAAATTTTTTCTAAAGTACTCAAAAAAACATTTTTGACTTAAATAGATTCAATAAGTGACATAATTTAATCAGTCGACTCTAAGTTGTTTGTTTTTTATAAACAAGGGGTTACGGAGGTCAAACGGAAATCGCTTGTTAAAACTATTACTGCCAATCTACGATAATTCAACAGGGAAACACGATTGGACGAAGAAGATATCTTTAGCTCTCCGAGTCAGCCCTGAGATAGATCAAATAGGAAAGAGAAATAAACAACAAATATAAGCAATTGACGTAGTAGTCCTACTTTGAAGGAATTCGAAGGTATTTCTTGTTTTATAGTTAGAATAGAACATACGGTTGGTATGACTATATACTAGAATAAAAGAATAGAATCGACGTATCTGTATATTTATTATTTTGGCTAGAAAATGAGAGGGAACGACCAAAGATAAATAATAGATTACAAATAAATGTTTTATATCAATCTTGTCTATCTGTCTGAACACGCTAATCTCAGGAACTACTAGACAGATTTGAATTTAGTTTTTACAAACTAGCTCAGGACAACACTAATTTTTGTTTCATCAAAATCGGACATCAGGAAAGAAAGTTATCATCAGTTAAAGATTTTTTCAATTTCCCCTGATAAAAATTTCATAGCAAAGTAATAAGAGGAGTAAGTAGTTAAGTCGTCAAAGTGACATAATTTCAGCATTTTTCTTCGAGTTGTTTGCTAGATCATGAAGAAGTTGTCTCGGTCAATCGACATTGTAAGCCCTGGTGTTATTATTTCAAAATCCCCTCCCCTCCAAGGTGCATTTAATCCCGTTTCCCTTGGTTCATTCAATTCATGTCCCTATAAACTGCTCATTCTGGTGTTAAAGGGTCAATCGACCTTGTATGCCTTGGTATCATTGTTTCAGCATGGCCTCACTAAAACTGTATAATAAAACTGTACTGTAAGGTTAATTTTGTACATCTATCTTTATATATACATGTTAGTAATAAAACTGTAGAAAGGTTAATTCTGTACATTGAATATAAAATGAAAAAAATATTACTAGGGCTCTTTCACATCAAAACACTGCGCCATTTGAAACGCTCTCTCCTCTTTGTATTTGCTTCGTGGCATCTTTATAATGTAAAAAAAGCCAAAAATACCACCGACTAAAAGTGCTTTCCAAAGCACGGAATCATTATAGGACGTGTTGCAGAATTTGGCCATAAAATATTGGAGGGCAATCGCGCTAAACGGAAAGACGTTAAGCGTGACGCTCTGACGTGGGCTCTATATTATGACTTCTCAGTCATTCTTACTGATTTCGACGGTTTTCCCAGTTTCTCACCGATGGCCTTAAGTGGTGTGCTCTTACCAATGTGCTCTATCTTCAGATACTTAGGGTCAGTAGTCCAAAAGGATTTATCTACCGGGATATAAACAGCCGTATTAGTGCAGGCTGGGCTAAATGGCGACAGGTCACAGGAGTTACCTGTGACCCTCGCAATGCCTGTCGTGTTGTATGGACCAGAATGTTGGGCAACGAAAGGAGATTGAATGTAACTGAAATGAAAATGTTGAGATGTGGTGTGGAGTGACTAGATTAGATAAAATAAGGAATGAGTATATAAGAGGAAGCATTAAAGTTGCACCTATGAATGAAGAGTTGGAAAGGGTTAAATTTAAAGCTTGCGGGCGCAAGAAATAGGGGAAGACAAAAAAAGAGATGGGAGTGGAAAGGGCGTTGAGAAGGAAATGGCTAGAGATAGAGGGAAGTGGAGGGAATAAGCATACTGTGTCGATCCCACATAAAAAAATGGGACAAGGTAAAGGAGAAGAAGAAGACAGTCATTCCTATAGAGTGGGGTTACATGGGCAATCTACCCTGCACATCCTGGTTGCAGAACTTTTTCGGAAACGTCTTTCGGCCTCTGACGTGGGTTCTTTATTATGACTTTTCAGTATCATTCTTATCGAGTTGGTTACGTGGTCAATCAACCCTACACACCCTGCTGTCCGAGTTTTTTCGGAAATGTCTTGAAATATAACTATCTTTGAGAAGTATGACTCACCATATATGGTAGTGAGGTGAGTCAAATAAATACTTCTCAAAAATAGATAATTTCAAGATCAGCATTCCTGTTTGCTACCAACTGGTGAATCACTGGCCAATGAAACTTTCACACCTGAATCCATTGAACCGAAAGGTCTCCAGACCTATAAAATCATGATTTTATGGATAGATAATGTTCATATACAAATCACGATTATTTGACTTTTTCTTTCATGCCAAACAGTATTAATAACATCAAATATTTTATGTAAAACTCTGCAATGACGGATAATAAGTAAGGAAAGTAGGTATGTATGAAGTCGCGGGCACAGCTAGTATAAAAATAAATTAAAACACACTGAACTAACCTGCGCATCCATCGGTCAGCTTCCTTGAAAGCCTGATAACAATCGGCGTCAATCAAAACGTAATGTCTTCTTTGCAACCATAGAAATAAGATTAGGTAGAGGTGCCATGTGTAGGCCAGTTAAGTCTCTTAAGTCTTAACTTGGGTTGCAAGGAAGGCGCCTCTCCGTGTGACGTTAAAGAGATCGACCCAGATCCGAAACGTTAGGCGCATCCTAGGCAGCTAGTTCTCGGTAACGCAGAGACTAGTTGGCAAATTCTTCCCACACGATGACTTCAGACAATTCACCCGCCGTGACTGTTGTCTCCATAAATATAGAAGGTATTTCAAACGAGAAGTCTGAGCTATTAGCCCAACTCTGCCGAGAGCCTGCGTCCAAGAGACTCATAGAGACAAACAAACAGATCGCTGGGATGACGAATTGGAACTCCCCCAAGACAAACATGGAAGCGCAGTGTTCATAAACTAAACATTGCCATTGAATCTGTCTCGAACAGTAAAAAAAAGTCTTAACTTAAAATGGCGAGGCGAACTTGTGGTACGCAGGTAAAGCCCACATGACACTTCTACCTAATCTTATTTCTGTGTTCGCAACGGTAGAGTAATCTGTCTTTCTTACGCATGTGTTATATTAGAATTAGAACGTGCTATTGGGGTTCTTTTGTTCAATGCAGTTTCAGGAGTGCTATTTTTAAGAACCATGATAAACTCATAACCGGCGAATCGGGATCTTGTTGAAATAAAATCATTCGGAATAAAAGGAAATTTATCTGTTTTAAGTGAGTCAATGACTCTAAATACTTTCTAATATGTTTTTTTAATTATTTTTTTTATTGACACGGACGCGATAGAACAAGCTGATCGTGTTTAAAATAAGTTCGTTTCGATTTTAATCGTCATCATATTCAGTGGGTTTACGACGAGTTTTCGCGCCGAGCTACCGAAGCGACGACTAGTGCATTTGTTATTTATGATTGTTTTAGTTGTCGGTAAAATTCGCCATGGCGAATTCCCCCGTGAACAGGCTCTGACATCAGGGTATACAGGTTCGATTGACCATATAATCCACTGAATATGATAGTGATTAAAATTGTATACGTACGGAACTCATAATTATATTTGTTATTTTACATTAAACTTTATGATCCAGTGATCACGATAGATTTGACACGGTGGGAACGTTAGACGGTGGTAGCACTTTCATGGCGTAAGTTGCTGTCAAGAAGTTTGAAAGACGTGACTGGCAAATCTCAAATCCGTAGGTCAGATGGCTTCTGATTTAGGCGGTGGCATTTTAGCTAAACGATTGCTTCGCTATTAATAGACAAGAAAGTATGAGACTCCGCCGATAAAAATCTAGCGTTTTTTGTTATGGCGATGCGGGACTTAAGTTTTTTAACATTTTGTCCACAGTTCAATTAAGTACATTTCTTTTTTTCGACTCCATCTATACATATAGATCGGGGTACATGATTAATCCACCCTGTACACCCTGGTCCGGTAATTAACTACTCTTTCTTCTTCCTACTCTTTTCTTTGTGGTATCATCGAAAAAAAAGTGACATTACAAAGTACTTATTGCTTATTAAAGTATTTTTATATTGTGCTATTTTTGATAAGGATCATACACTCAAAATCTATATCATACTCACTGATTATGTCGAAAGGAAATCATTCGAAAACGAACGATAAACATTAGACTCACTGGTTTTGAGAGACGATCTCAAAAATAGCACTCATTATTTATGTATCTCCGCTTGGGATTCACGGGTTGCCCCGGTCCTTTGAGAGGCTTGCCATTTGGAGAAGTTGATGCATGTGGTGCTCCTGCCAAAACCCGTCTTCGGCTATATCAATAGATGACATTTTCATAAACAGATCTGGGCAGAAGGAGGAACTATTGCTAATGAGTGAAATAAATAAGTTTGAATGGGTTTAAACTGGGCTATTGCAATAAAAATCGGACACCTGCCATAATCATGATTACTGACTGATTTGTGGCAGGCGGGAACTCGCCACTCAGTGAATGGGCCCCCCAAATAGTCGCCGCGAAAGCATTTTTATTATTATTATACTACACTCGTGACCCGCGTAAACCAGGCATTAAATAAAAGTGGTGAATATTGTCACCTTTCCCTGTTCAGTTTCACTAGTGCTTTCTAACTAAGTAGAGCATCGCGTATACACACTCCCTTTTGTAATTGATACCGTAGCGGAGAGATCGATCGATAGCCACTGTTGTGTGGAAATGATAATAATGAACTTGACTATACGACAGCTAAAGAGCTGGAGCTGTATGACATATATGTCGAATGAAACCATTCGATATCAAACAAAAATTATTCGATTCGCCGATTTATCGTGAGTTTCAGATTTCAAAAATAGCAGTCTTGGATAGTCTAGCGTTTTTGTGACAAAGTTACAGCTAGCGCGGCTTGGTTTGGATTGGATGTCGTTAGAGCTTATTGTCTTATTGTCATCTGCGCTTCGGATTTTATAAGGTATATCGGTCCCGATTATTATCGCCAGGTGCTAGTCAGACAGATGCCTTTAGGCAGCGTGAAAAATCTATTATTATGGACTACCTAACATACTCGGATCATCATCTGGTTAATTTGCCCTTTTAAGGCTACGAAGGTCAAACAGCATTAGCTCTATTTTGTTAACATATAGGACTAAACACACTAAATTAAGGATCACTGCTAAAGGATATCTTAGGCTCCGAAATCTAAGCTGAAGGCGCAACCGAGGACAGGATAAAGGTGAAGAAAATCGTTTGTCAACTTATGCGGGCCTTTGACTTTAGTAAACCCAAAAAAATAGAAATTACTCTACTCTGCCACTGATTTGCAAACACCAAAAATGAAAAGTGAAGTCTGAATTGAAATTAATGTGCGAATTGAGGAAGTCTGGCAACATTGCACAATGTCGATGATCCGCATCCATGTTATTTGTAATCTATAAATATAAATGTACCAAAATCGGACTCATGACGTGTGACGAGCTCTTGAACTATTGACCGAGCGTTGACCGAACGAGATTACGAGACGATTTACAATATGGAAAGTATGGATTTATCAGCAACTTGGACTTTCATCATCATCATCATTTCAGCCGCTGTCATAGGCCTCTCCCAATGATTTCCAAAATGATCGGTGGGCAGTCTGCATCCAGCGTTTGCCTGCGACCTTTTTCAGGTCATCTGACCATCTGGTCGGTGGCTGTTCAACGCTGCGCTTATCGGTACGCGGTCGCCATTCGAGAACCTTTCTGCCCCATCGGCCATCGGCTCTCCGCGCTATGTGCCCCGCCCACTGCCACTTCAAAGAACTAATCCGCTGGGCTATGTCGGTGACTTTTGTTCTCCTACGGATCTCTTCATTTCTGATTCGACTTGGACTTTGAAAAACATTATTTCGAAAATGTAAAATTTATTATTTAATTATTGGAAATTACATTATAGTAGTTTACAAATTGTCAAATATAACTCACATAAACAATGATAAGAATGTTAATACAGATTTTCCAGCACATCGCCGAGAGGAAGGGTTCCCAGACTAGAAGGCCAGCAGCTAGCAGCATTTAGCATTACCATTTCAGCACCGCTATAGCAATATTCTGTGCAAAGTAACTATCTACCGTTGGAAAACCAGTTGTACGTCGCGGAGGCGTGCTGAAATCCTAAAGTTTCTAAAAGTATTAAAAATAAAATAGTCTTGTATTATTTAGTTAAAAACAGGTTGAAAATGTTCTTATCACATGCCAATCAGCATGCTACTGCCCGACACAAGTGGGATAAAATCTAAAATAACATAAAAATAACATCTTGTGTAATAATCATCACGTAATTGTGATAGTGACGGGATAAACGTACAGTCGATAACAGATCAACGTGACCCTTACGACGGTAATGGCTGGAGGGTCAGATTTATTTGTTTTTAACTGTACTTTCTTTGATTGAGATGGGATGGCCATTTAGAGTGTATGCCGGATGACAGGGCTCCCAAAGTCATGTCAAAATGGATGTCGCAGCAGATCGACCAAGGAAAAGATGGAAGGACGATCTTAGTAGGGTGGGCAAATTTAGAAACTGGAAGAAGGAGACAAGGTGGCGTGACAGGTGGAAGAACTAGTTGAAGAGGCCAAAGCCCACAAAGAAAAAAGCGCCGCAGGAAGTAAGAAGTAAGTAAGACTGTTTGAAATTTGTTTTGTATTTTTTTTTTGTACAATAAATATATTACAAACAAACAAACTGTACTTTCAGCCTAAATATTTTTTGTAATATTATATTTCCACACAATTTATGTTGGTTTTGAAATAAATTAATATGAATATGAAATGCCACCTCAATATTTATTTATTTATTTACTTTATTCATGTACACAATAAAATGTAAAGGATTATACATAAGAGGAAAAGAAAGTACAAGGGAGCTGCTTATTTCTAAAGAAATTTCTTCCAGCAGACCCATGAGAGGAAAAGACAAGAAAAGGGTAATTAGCGTGTACAAAAAAGAAAGGAAAAGTGAAGACTATACCTAATTACCTAGGTAAAACTATTATAAAATCCTTATAATATAAACATACATATACAAATACTATTACAAATAATACATACTTAATAAACTTACATATAAAATACATACATTAATACCTATTGTGCTAAGGACAGATAATAAATACTCTTTAACTTGTTTCTTAAATATTGAGATAGTTTTCGAATCTCGTATGTCAGCTGGCAATGAATTCCACAATCTTACCGCTTGGACTGAAAAGGAGTGAGTGTAGGAATCGGAATGATGGATGGGAATATTGAGGAGGGTTCTAAGGTGGGAACGGCAAGGTGCATCAATCGGACGGGAGAAGGAGAAACGATCCTTTAGATAAGAAGGATAGGAGGGATTGTACAGGACGTTGAATAGGAGACAAAGGATTCTCATATTTCTGCGAAGTCGGATAGGGAGTCACTTGAGTTGGCTGCGGAAGTCGGAGACATGGTCGAATTTTTTCAAACCATAGATAAATCTGATACCTACATGAGTTTTGCAGACGTTCAAATTTGTTCAGCAGCTCCTCTGTAGCGTCCAGATAACAGACATCGGCCTAATCAAGAAGTGGCAATATAAGGGACTGGCATAAGTAAATTTTAGTTTCCAGAGGAAGGAATATTTTGCATGTCTCTATCACAAATACGTCTTTGCTGATCATCATCGTTTGGTGAAGGTTACATTGTCAATCGACCATGTAAATGCTGGTATTAGAGTTTTTCGGAACCACCTTTCGGCCTTTACGTGGCTCTTTTAACGACCACTCAAGGCAGCTGGAACCAACGGCTTAACGTGCCTTCCGTAGCCCGAAATCATCTTTATTATCAGACAATCAGGTGATTCAAGCCTGCAATGTCCTAAACAAACTGGAAACAACTAAACAAAGTATGCTTCCCCTAGGAATCGAACCTACGACCCTTGGCACGACCCACGACGTCTTTGCTAAAAGATGCTCTTTGCCTTGATGTCGCCGATATAATGTTCCTAATGAATAATTACTTCGGGTGTACTTGCCTCTCCACCACTTTCAACCAAAATTAATTTATTAGCTCCCCCAAGAATCCTTCGATATAATCATCTTCTCTGTCTCTACAGTAGGTATTATTAACAAATTATCAGTAAAATTAGTTTTACTGCGAGAAAGTAATAATTTCAATAATTTTTCCAAGACATTGGACCTGGATTTATTCGCCACCAGTATAATTAGAGCTATTAGATATATATTAGAGCTATAATTAGATATATATTAGAGCTTTAATAAAGATTTAACTATATATAACTAATATACTATAACATATACTTCTTTTGTATCTTTTATAGTAGAATTATCTAGTAACTTTTCGGGATCTATTTACATTTCAGTGGAAAATGTTAAAACATTGTTGATAACAACACGTGCTTGTGCGGGTATGTTGGTGCCAACAGGTAATATTATTTTGATAAAAATTCTGCTGTTTTGGTCACTAAAGAAATTCAGTGAGCGAATGCGCAAAAACACATTTCTTTTCGATATGTGTACTAAATTAGCATTGCACTAATTTGCAGGTATTAGGCGGGGGTAATAATGGAAAACAAATGACTCATAACATAACAATGTCGCACCACCCTTTGTATACCGCACCGCTGCCGTGTACGTGCCTTCGATGACTAATTTGTTTTATCGATAATGTAGGCGTTGCGCCCGCGCAACATCATTATACACACATTATACATATTATACAGACAAAATAATTCTACTATAGTTTAAGTTTTATAGAGTTAAATCTTCAAATATAACATTTTTAAACTTTGCATAAAGGCATTGCCAAATGCCATGGGCTTAGAATCGGTTAGTATGTTAAATTAAACTATTTTAATTATATTTAAAAACTATTATCTATTTTTTTCATATATGTTTTGCGGTTAGTGTAGTAGTTCGTATGATTTGCATAATGGGCAGCCCGCATCAGCATCGCAGGTGTGCTCTTACACAACTGGATTTTTCCTGATTTCTTCAATTAAAATTGGCATAGGTACTTCACAAAATTTATAAAAAACCTCAATGTAATACTTGTACTATCCCTGAGAACTACTCCATCTATCCACAAGAAAAAATAGTAGTTTTTAATTAAAGTTGTTTGGTCTTTTCACAAGGTGCGTAAAAAAACCACAGCTTTGCCATCAGTTATGAAATATAATGATCAGACCATCAACGTCATTTGTGAATCATTTTCTCGGTTCTTTCATTCTATTTTTTTTTGCAACAATCTGAATCTGATGCCACTTTTTCTTCTGGTTCGGCTGGTGATTGTTATTCGTCAATGGACGCAGATATTTTAGCTATTGAGATTACCGAAGATGTGGTTTAGGGAAAGTTACGCAACCTAGATCTTAGAAAGTCAGCTGGACCTGACCATAATCCCGCCGTTTTCTTTCAAACCTTGGCTAAGAAACCCTCATTTTCCAGAGATCTCTCACTGAAGGTCTGTTACCAGAAATCTGGAAAGCGCTTTTATAACTCCAGTGCACAAGAGAGGTGCAAAAGATAAAATCGATAACTATCGCCAAATTTCGAAATTGTGTATAATGGTTAAGATTCTTGAGAGCATAGTATATGATTAGGTGTACTCTTCACTCAAAAGTTCATTTTCACCTAGTCAACTTGGTTTTTTAGCGGGACGATCAACTGTAACCAACTTAATCTTACTACACAATGATCTTACTTACAACATGGAAAATGGTGCACAAACGGACGTAATATATACTGATTACAGTAAAGCTTTTGATCGCATAGATCATTGTATTCTTCTGAGAAAGCTCTTTTTATCGGGAATTAGAGGAAATTTGTTTAGGTGGAACTTCATATCTGCAAAACAGGCCCCAAATAGTTGTGTTGGGTAACTTTAGTTCTGCTTGGGTCGATATTCGATAGTCGAGGTTCGTTGCTGGGTCCCTTGCTATTCACCATATTTATTTATATCAGATATAGATTCATGTTTCCATTTTTCAAAAGTGTTATGTTTCGCTGACGATATGATTTTTTTAAAATCTATATCAACAATGGATGACGCCTTAAAATTACAAGACGATTTGCATCGCTTGGAAGATTACTGTAAGAAGAATAAACTAGATCTTAACGCGTCTAAGTGTTCTAGCATCACATTTACGAGATTTTTTACCTCAATAAACAAGAACTTAAAAAATGCAATAGATTTAGGGACTTAGGAGTATTATTTGACAGCAAATTGTTATTTAAAGATTATTTTGACAATATAATCAATAAAGCAAATAATGATTAAGATTTATTTTGCGAAACTCAAAAGCCTTTAAGAATATTAAAACACTAAAAATTCTGTATTGTACCTATGTAAGGACCCACTTAGAGTACGCGTCCCAGGTTTGGAACCCAATGTATAAAGAATATGTCGAACGTATAGAGAGTGTCCAGAAGAAAATTTTTATTGATTAAACTGCCCTGCAAAGGACACCATCTGCTACCATTGGTTAATCGTCGTGAACTGTCAGATTTAACTCTTCTGCATCGTATACTGAGCTCTCATGTGGATTGTTCTAAACTACTTGGTTCTATAAATATTTATGCTCCCCAAAGAAGGTTCAGACAGATTAATGTATTCTCTATGCCTGTAGTTCGGTTACCAATTATCGCCAGAACGCTTTTCTCGGTCGAGCTTGTGAAGGATACAATAAGCTATTTCCTCGGTTAGACGTTGACATCCTTGATGGCAAGGTTAGCTCTTTAAAGAAAAGTTTAAACGATTTATTCTTTTCCAACATGAATTAGTGCACTCTTCTCTCAGCAATACACATCGCATCGTAACACTTATACTGTAATATAATATATATATATATATAATTATGTAGCTACAAGAATGTAGTCCTTAATTTGAGGTTATCATTTGGCCAAATTGTCGGTTCAACATTAGATTAAGATAATTCTATCAGTGGAGACTTTTAAATGACTTTTTGAACTATATTGTAGCAACCGTGTATAAATAGTCGATAGTCTTCCAAAAGTGAAAATAAAAATTAAATAAGATTTAAATCGCGACCAAACAAACAGACAAAGTGCGCTGGCGACTCAATCTATTTTATACGAGTACTACCTGTTTCCCGACTCCGAGTCTTCAACTATATTCATACCAAATTTCATAAAAATCCGTTCAGCGGTTTGGCCGTGAAAGCGTAACAGTCAGGCAGACAGACTTTCGCATTTATAATATTAGTATAGAAGTATGGATACAAATGATACATGTTTTGTGTACATGTCTGCCATGTATAATTTGTAATAAATAAATACATACGAATCTACATATACACTGACATGACTGTGTATAGTAGATACAGACATAACTTATTACGTCAGTTATAAATTACTGTGCAATGAATATTGCTTATCTGATAGACTTCAATTGAATCGGCCAAGGGTGAGTCTGACTAGTGAGAATCCTATTGCTTTTTATTTTTGGAATAGAGTCACGCTTAAATTGGTTATTATGGAAATTGTATTTAATTATTTCTGAACGTCGGCAAAAAAGGCTGAAGGTATAACAAGTTTGACTTGCTTTTTGGGATATTATAGTGAATACCGATCCTCGATTTTCCTAAAATAGACGCAAAGGCACGTCGAACACCATTCTTTTTCGTCGGGGCTTATACGCTAGCCTTAAGACGTGTAGTTACAATAATTACATAAGCGTTATCCTGGTTATCTCCTAAGCTTGGTTTAGGAAACGGCGGTCCGCTGAAATTCTCTGTCAATTTCTTTTCTTATAACTTCAATAATTCAATATTTTATGAATCTTATCTTTGCAAAAGAGAGGGACCGATTTTTTGATGAACTAAAAACCAAATGAGTAACAATAAACGCCGTCACAATATTATTACGGAACCCTAAAAAATTCCAATAACCCAGTTATTAAGGCGAATTTAATAGACTTTTGGTACATCCGTAATGGTACAAATACATAAATATTGGAGTGAAATTATCCTATAATCAAATTGTAATTGCCGTTATTAAAGGCAAATAATGACTGCTGTGTTAGCTTTAAATTGTAATAAAGACATTATTCGGTACTTTTTCTATTGTTACTAAAGATTGTTCTCACAACGTCACTTGCATATCTATCATGAGCTCCTCGTGCTTCGGAAGACATGTTCAGTTCTTCCCAGCTGTTATAAATAGATTAGCTTGCTTGTTTGGATGCTTTCAAAACACCTGACATACCTATCCGTACGCTGAGAATGTGAGATGAGCTCCTATGCCATGATTTACCCAAAAGACTACAACAAGGGGTCTTCCAAAAAGGGCGTATAAAGAGGTTTCTCAAGGGCCGGCAATACGCTCGTGATACTCTTGGTGTTGCATTTGGTGAAAAATACGTTATTTTTATGAATAAATAGGCTTTGAATGGGTTATGTTTGTACGAGTAGGTATAGATACTCACTGCAATGGCTCTCCACTTTTCTCTTTGTCCAGTCTGCTCTTTGAGAGCTTCCAGGTCCTTCACCACTTCGTTTCTTCAACAGTACAACAGTAGTAGATTTGTCTAGATAAAACTTTATATAGTTTCGATTATATATCGATTCAATGTGAACACAAAAATACGATATATAATAATAAGTGATAATTTTCAGTCTCTACTAGGTATTTCAGTTTATTACACATTCGACGGCTATTAACTAGTCCAGTTATACTTTTTTGTTTGTACGGACCCCTAAAAAGCGGAAGGTATACTAAAAGAAGCCATCATAAAAAAGTCAATGAACTATCTTGCGATTCCCATCCCAGTACTGTTAAAACTAATTGTTTTGTTTTCCACAGTTCAAAAAGAATTCAATTAAAACTTCATTTTTATAACACAGCATTATCTAGACTTTCAAAAACTATTATAATGCTGATTTATAATTTAGGTAGCGCTTACAAAATTCTCCGGATTAGCATAAATACTTATCTATCTATAGTTTTAAACGATTTAAAAAAGGTTTTTTCGAAAGGTAATGTAAGTGTAACGACGCTCTGACATGTTTTCAAAATATTAAAATGTATTGTAAAGAAAAATAAGTAATAAATTAAAACTATAATGTACTTTTATAATTTCGGAAAATTTATTAGCCAGAGACAATACTCTAGAATTAGCACAATTTAAAGCAAGCTTTAAAATTGTTATTTTACGGAGATTTGTGTAAAATATCTAGAGTTTTGGCTACGTTTTTTTATTCATTTATTTTGTCACAGACTTGCTAAGGTTGAATTTTTAACTTATTAACAAGCTACAGTAACCACTTTACCTATGAAATAGCATACATAACCCCATAATTGAATGAAAATTCCTTCAGGAATGGCTATCTGTATAGATACTTATTTGACTACATAGACTTTTATATTTACATTCAAATTTATGTTACTTTAGTATTGAATCTAACCACAAATGTTTGTGAAGCTCATAGAACATTCCAATAAATTCATCAATGGTTGCAGATTCGCAGAGTGATACTACTATCACTCGCCAATATGTAGACTAGTGCCGTATTTAACAACAAACCATTGATACGCGTGCCCACTTTCTGACCGGCGGGCCGGCTGTACGCATTCGATGCCACACATTTAAAAATTAAAAAGTTTGTACTCTCCTTTTTCAAAACATTCCAAATTTAAATATTCAACAAAACATAATTATCCTAGCAATTTTCAGCTCTTATTAAAAAAAATAAAGTCAAATGAATGTCAAAACGTTCCCGCGCTAATTTGAAACTTTTCTTGGACAATTAGCTAGTGCAAATTGTGTAATTAGTGATGAAGCAAACTTTTCTAACCAATGGTCTATTCAAATTATAGGGTTTCCTTGCTGCGCTTGCGTGGAGGCTTTCGTCGCAACGGATATGTGGACAGAAGGCTGTGGAGTGAAGATGCGGTGTTGACGGAGTGTAGTGACCATAGACTATAGTGCGGTTTGGTGGTGTGTGATTAAAAACTCTTTGGACTTTAATGAAAATTAGGGTTGCTGCAAAATGCTGGTATTCAAGGTGAGTTCTAAGAAATTATTAAACAGATTTAACATAAATTTATTTATTTCAAATTTAACGCATCTAACTACTAGCAAATAGCTTCAACTCTGGTAATAAATATAGAATTAAACAAAAAGAAAAGCAAAACAAAGTTAATATTAACCTAGCCAAGTGATTTTTATTTAAATTTGGTCAAGCGCAAGTCGGATTCGGGCAGCATTGACAAGCAACTTTATTAATTTATTAATATTACAAGATTGACCTTGCATACTAGTGTCAGTCTTTTTCAAAGCAACTTCTCTGCCTCTGATTTGCATTTAACCATGGTTTTAGATGTGATTACAATAAGCGACTGCCATAAAAAAGTTAGTGAGAGACTCTGAGAAATTTTTTAGATTGCCCAAAAGCACATGACACTGCATAAAGACTAATGATTTTAGCCGAGAATGATTACACTTTGCTTATTTGTTATTAAGACATTCTGTCCTATATGAGGTGGTTTCACTGCACAAAAAAAAGTAAAAACAAAGTAAATCTGTATACTTTTGGCTGGTCTTTACAGTTACTGTTGATCTGTACAGTTTCGGCGATGTATTTTATTTTCCAAAATTTGTATTATTTTATACAAATTTTGGAAAATAAATGTGCATAATAATGGTGGATTATTATTCGCAAAGCGTTCGATAACAAGTGTGACTGTTGGGAAAGGATACAGTGTTTGATTTATGTGATTTTCATGCTTGTTGCCAAAAGCTCCTAGTAATCGCGAAGTGCAGTTTTTCTACCACTACACTTAGCCTGATTCTTTTGACTAGACTTGACTACCGACTAGACTAGGACTTGAAGAAACCGCACTGTAGGACTTAAAAGGATAGAAAAATTAAGAAGGGCTATAAAGGACTTGTATCCATGGCCGTAAAACCCATTACAAAAAAAAAAGTAATTCTGTATGTGACTATTTACCTAAAGTCTACGATCTACAATAATAAATAATTGTAACACCAATATACATACCATCTTTTTCGTGAATAAAGATATTTATATATTATTATTATTTACAAGATTCTGCTAACAGTCGATATATTTTAAGTAAAATATTATTAAAGTGATAACTAACTAACTAACAATATTTCGATTTTAGACAATCCTACCTACATCACGTCTACACAAATAATGTAATTAAAACGGCTAATGTAGGCACAAAAATGCAGCTTAGTATTACGTATGTGAATCATATATGCGTATGTCTGTTACCAGTTAATCTCCGGAAATGACCTCTGTTTCGTGTTAGTGCGTGTAATGATAATGATTATCTCAATTTTCACTTTAAGGCTCGTTATAATCTCATTGGTGGTATCTAACAAGGTTTTTAGTAATCAGGCCCTTTAGACTAAGCTGTCAGATTTTCCTCTTGAAATTTTAAATTACAATTAAATTTTTAAATGTATTTCTTTTAATTTTACTTTTGTGATTGTTACAATCAAATGTATCTTGAAATTCCTTAGTACTTTGCCTGATGTTCTAGGCAACAAGTTGGCAACGCGCTAGTTCTATTCCACTCTAACCTCTTACATAAATCCATTATCTGTATAATGGATTTATTTGTTTCCACTTTGAAAACTCTAAAACAAAAAACTTGAAAGTTAACAAGAAACAAAAGTAAAGCCTTCTTGCAAAGCAAATGCAATCCAGGAACGCGTATTGATTAGTTTGGCTAAATTTTGAATATAACTTTTGCTTTTAATAAACTAAATTGTTAGTTTGGTTGACTGGAAGAGATCCCTATTTTATATATATAATAATATATAAATATATATTTATAATTATATATTATTATATATTGGATAAGTCCGCCTTTTGTTGTAACCTGTATTCTGATACTATGTTCTTTGTGTACAATAAAGATTTTTACATACATACATACTAAAAAAATAATCTATTTTAATACGGTTTTATCGCGTTTATTACTTATTTATTTACACCTGACGTTTCAAACACTTTACAGCGTTCGCAGGCAGACTAAGTTTAATTTAATTAATAACAATCGCGAAAACATAAGAAAACATTAAAAAAATAATATTATTAAAAATGTATATAGTAAAAATATTTAAATAAAATTAGTATTTGAATTATATTTAACCTATAAAGTAGGGTATTTTATTTATTTTACATATTCATTATCCTTGATAACAGTAGTAACAAACCATAGCATAATGCACGTAATTTGCGAGCGCAATCATTTTCGCTTTTCACATTATTATTTAACAAGACATGTAATACCTACATTTTATGCAAATAAATAATTTGATTTATTGATTGATTAATAAGTTTTTTTTATTTTTTTTTATTTATTTATTAAGGCAACACAACAGACACTAAGTACAAATTATACATAGTTTTTAAATAGTTACAACCGAACCAACTTAGCATCCTATACGTGTATGCACAAGTACTTAAGCGAAGACAATATAAACCAAGAATACTACCTACATAATTAAATAATCTATTAAACATTCCTTTTTTCATTCATTCAAGTCAGTTAACGTCCTGGTGTATAAGTTTTACTTATTTTGACAGGATGTTATCTGACTATAAGTAATAAATAGTATTAAGCGAGTATTCGACACAAACAATATTTAAATACTAATTGAAGACATACGTTTCTTTTTCAATTAATTTTAATCACTGCAAGTATCGGTAGAAAGACGTAAGCAATTAATAACAACCGGATGTTTTGGCATTTTAAACAGACGACGCTCCAATTTTTTTGTAGACATCTCTATATTTATATTGCCAGATTACACGTGATATAATTTTTAACACTACGTTGAATTTATTATGCGAGCGAAGCTATATACAGAAACTAGTATTTCGCTGTGAATATGTTAAGCAAATCTCTTATGAAAAGTACTTAAGGAGCACCTTTTTAGGTCGTTCTTGTTTATAAGGCTCTACCTACGCGTGTAAAACTATAGCAAGTTTGAAGATAATATGGTAAGAAATATTTATTTTAATATAAGAGTACACATGCTTAAGTCGGTGGGTACATCCCACACAGGAAATAAGAGCTATGAGTGGTAAAGTGCCATATTTAATGTTCTAAATAGTATTTGCATCTTGGCTGTATATATATATATATATATATTTATCTTAGGCCCTATTTTTAAAAAATATGACTGAGGCAAAATCGCCGATTGTATCGAACAAAAATCATTCGACACACTGCTATTGCGTTAGTCATTCTTTTGAAAAATAATCCCGACCTTCTTTGGAACCAAAAATGACAGATTTGCATTTGGCGATGGTTAAGCCTCAGTCTACTTGACTGTGCATGTGCAATAATGCGAAATTTCATCTCCTAAAATTATGTTACATAAATAGTGCAGAAATCTATTTTGTACAAATAAAAGTATAAGAGGTGGTCATCGTTTCGGCAGATTTTTTTAAAACCTCTCTTCCTCCTAAGCTTTTCTTTTTCATTTTATCCCATATCTCACTTCTACTTCATTAAAAAAAACATCGTATTTTACAAAACAAAGGCTGTGATATAATTCGGCTTGGGATGCAATGGATTTATTCATATCGAGTGGGTTACCTGGTCAATCGATCTTGCACACCTTGGTGTCAGAGTTTTTCAGAACAGCCAATCGGCATCTGATATAGTTCATTTGGACCGGATGGCATCCGGGACCACCGACTATGATAACGACAAAGGAAATAAAAACTAAAATTAATGATGGCGATTGCGATTACTATAGTCATGGGGTCCTATTGCCTAATAAAAAGAATTAGTTCCGCTATTTAATGTAAGATGGCGTTTTAAAAAAAATTTTTTTTTAATTAATTAAGTACTGATCTCGCTTATTTTTGGCGTAAAAGAAAACTGATTTTCTACGTACGTATTCAATAAAAAGTTGATTAAGTGCTGTATTTCAAAAGTTATAAATCTTAACTTGTAACTTCTTATATTTTCGATAGATGGAGTAACAATGACTTTGTATTGGGAGTAACCAGGAAAGTTGGTGCGTTTCAATGTATGGCGATGGCGATTGAATATCTGTATAGCATATATTCAGTAATCTATACTATAGCCAAAGCAACCAGAGATTTAGATAGTATTATATACTTGCTTAATATTATTGGCAATAAATATATCTATCAGAGGCTTTTTATTTTTATGACACACAGTTAAGTATTGTGCAAATATCAGACAAGCCTCATGACAGTTGTGTAGGCGCATAATAGACCATTCAAATGCGACGTAAATATCTATGATATATTGTAAACACTGAGGGATGTTTAAGATAATATTACTAAACATTCACTGGCGTAAAATGTAAGCCTTGTTTGTTACTTCTTTAAGCTTTATCTCATCATCATCAAAAATTTAAGAGCTGCTCCTTGTTAGTAGAGTTCCTTCCATACCTGTCGATTATTAGCGAATTATTTGAGGTTTTTTACACGTTGCGATGTTAAATTTGTTTTGTTACCATTTCGTGTAGGTTACATTGTGTATCCACCATGCACACCATAGTGTCAGCGTTGTTCGGAACCGCCTCTCGGCCTCTGACGTGGACCAACGGCATAACGTACCTTCCGAAGCAACCGAATCATCATTATTATCAGACAATCAGGTGATACAAGACTACAATGTCCTAACCAAACTAGAAATAACTGAACATAGGATGCGCCCCGTGGGAATTGAATCCACGACGAGGTCTAAGTTAACCACTGGACCACGGAGACAGTATGCTAACTGAAAAGCTTAAGCGAGTTTGTTTGCGCTTTATCTAAGTAGTGTACAAAAAAGCTAATTTCCATAATGTAGTCCATTATACATACATACCACCACGCCTTTTTCCCGTAGGGGTAGGCAGAGACTACGGATTTCCATTTGCTACGATCCTTACAGACTTCCCTCGCTTTTTCTACGCCCATTATACATATTTATTTATTAAAACTTTATTGTACCACAAGTAAAATTACTGAATACAACAGGCGGATTTAACGCTAAAAGCATTCTCTCCCAGTCAACCATTAGGAAAAACAGAGAAAATAAAATATATCACGCAAGCAAAGCTACGGCTTAGAGCTAGTAAACATTTTTAGAACAGTTTTGTTATAACCACAGCATAATCTGCATTCCATTAGAACACTTTTGTATTTAAATTTAGACGTTGTGAAGTAATATTAGTAATAGAAATGACTAGAAATTAATTAACATTAATGAAATTTGAGCTGTCTGGTCTAGATTTTAAATAGTTTGTGGGACGTATGCATATTTAATCTATGTTTTGGTTATATCATTATCTAAGGCCAATTTTGTTGTGAGATAGCTATGTATTATAATTAACTGTTCAAATCACATTAAGGCTTCCGTACCTTTATCTATAAAAACACAAAAAATAACGTTTGTTGTATAGGAGCCCCCTTAAATATTTATTGTATTATATTTTTTTAGGATATCTGTAAAAATTTCGATTGTCTAACTATCACGGATCATGAGAAACAGTCTGATGACAGACGGACAGCAAAGCCTCAGTGACAGGGTCCCGTTACCCGTTGGGTACGGTATCCTAGAAATGACAGACGACAATAATTAGTGCTAATAGTTAAAAGTTTGTTAAATTGAAGAACATTTTATTCCTCAAATATAATAGACATACACGCATTTCTAAGTTAAGAACTTTGTCAAAATAAGAAAATAAGAAAAAAAAATCATACAGAGTGAACTCTGTATGAATAATTTTTTGAACTTTCGCGAATAGATAGTTAACCAGTACTTCACGTGCATGTCTATGTACTTTGACTTAAGTTATCCTGAAAAAAATATTGGTCCCGTTAGACTTAATGACATGACAAAGCATGCTATGAAATAAAAAGTTAGATTAGATAGGTTCCTTTATGATCATATAATTACATTTTTCACTGATAACTAATGAATATGCGTTTATCCGGCCAATCCATACTAATATTATAAATGTGAAAATGTGTTTGTTTGTCCTTCTTTCACGTAGAAACGGAGCAACGGATTGATGTGATTTTTTGTGTGGAGATAGTTGGAGACCTGGATAATGACATAGGCTACTTTTTACCGTGACACACACGGAATTCCACGGGGGCGAAGCCGCGAGCACAGCTAGTATATCGATATTTTACTGATATTACACAATCATTTCAATCAGACAAACCGGAGCAAGTGAAATAAAAACGTATGAATAGATTAGTCTTCTCACGATACACACCCACAAACAATTAAATGTAATAAAAATCAATAGAATAAAGTGAGAGGCGGTTATGTTTTGGCGATAATATGTAACGTCCGGCCATCTTTACAAATAAACATACTGCTACGCCTTGAAGAGCGTTCAAATTGGTAATTTGTATGGAGACGAGTCAGTTCATCTCTGATTTCGATTACTTCATATTTAATTAATACAGTTTTAAACAAATCATTAGCTCATATTGCTTAAAATTATGCAAAAACTTCATGTAACCACATTTATGCAAACATATTTGATTTGATTTCTGTAATTTCCCTTCAAATCACTTAAATTTTTTTAAGACTAATAACAAGAGATGATAAAAGAAGTTGACTTTTGTGGTAAAAAATTTAAAAGAATGTTCTTCGAATGTTCGACAAGACCTTTGAGGTGTGGTTAATTTGGCTTTTATTTTGTGTAATAATTGTTGCCACTCTTAAATTAAGCTACATGAGCTTTATGATGTTTTATAGCCTCCTCTTCCAATATACATGAATAATAATAATAATATGATGATGCTAAACTCGACATAACTAGGGCTGATACAGCTTACATCTTGCATCAGCAACGCGATATATCGGTTACATGTACATTAAATTAAATCAGCAGCAATGACGAAATGCCACTTAATATTTCGACAAAGAAGAGCTCGGAAAGAAAGGTGGCAGTCGTTCGGAACAGCCTCAATACTATCGCGTTCGCATGTGATGTGAAACTACAAAACAAAAGGCGATTCCGTTTCACAACACTGCCTTAAATTTATGCCTCGTTACTTTTTGAATCGAACATTTCACACATCAATCCGCACTGTTCTCACTTTATGATATTATTGCAACAATGTTTCACGTGAAAAATACCTACTATCCATCTAATTATAACCCAATTTATTGTCAAACCACAAGAGCTGATGTAACCACCTCATTTCGCTTTTAAAATAATGATGACATGGTATTAGTACAACGACACGTAAGAGCATGAAAGCGTTGGTAGTTCTAAACCACATAAATTACGAGTAAAAGCAGCTAAAGCACTGCAGGTTAACCGGTTTCATAATAGGCTCTAGTCTATTTTTTGCCATTCACCTGTTTGCGGTAATCGTGTCTGCGGGCGGAGGCGCGGCAGCCCATCTGCGGCGAGTCCGCGCGACAGCCACGCGCCATCACAAACCACTTATTTATCCGCTTTTACTTTCAGGTCACGCCAGTTTTCCTTTTCATCCTCGTCGTGGGAGCCGAGAAGAAAATCGAACTGGAAGACATCGAAGAGGACAATTTGAAAAGCGAGAAGGAACAAGAAGTAGAGAAGTCTGAAGCGCGGACGCAAAATTCTGGAAATCAAGGGCTGCTTCCTCTCGAGTTTCTTAAAAATGGTTTCCTTCGATACTTCGAGAGTCCTACTCACTCGCAGGCGGCTCCGCAACAACAGCGTTATGTTTCACAATACGCTGTCACAGAACCTCCAGAGAGTCCACCGACAGCGGTCGCATCAACGAAAGTACAATATGGCCCGCCAGCCGCTCAACAGGCCATGGTCGGGTATTTGTCGAACGTCCCGATGCAGATATATTTAGTGCCACAATATTTCAACGACCACCAAGAGCAGACAGCGAGTGCCCAGCCAGGAGTTCAGTATGTCAACACAGCGCGTACAATAGGATACTCCACAGCACCTGAAGCAGTACAATCGCAGGCAAATTATGTAGAAGTACCAAGTTACGTTGCTCCGACTGGGAAAACTTTCGTTCAGCAGTATTCACCGCCGCTCGCGTATGTAAGCTATACGCAGCCGACTGTTGCCCCTACGACTGTAGCACCAGTGTATACCTATCAAGTTCCGGTGCAATATCCAACAGCAATTGCAGCACCACCAGTAAATAAGGGGTATTATCAAACCTCGCAATTTGAAGGAAACTCATTAGATAATGATAATGAAGAAGTAAAATACACTGCGGCGACTGAAGAGCCGTATACAAAATCGACGCCTGAGTTTCCTAGATATTACACATCACAGGCTCCTATAAGAGAGCAGTATAGACATGGGACGGTGTCTGAACTTCCTCCACCGAACCCTCTTATCTTAAAACCTCAGCCGTCACATTTATCGCACTTACCCAAAGCACTTCCATATTACCGGCCGCTCACGAAATCAGTTTACTCTGGCAATCATTTATCATCTGGCTATACTTCAAGGCCTTTCGATGCATACGGACCACCTTATAAAAGACGTCCATCATCTCTCCTTGATTCATACATTCCGTCGAGTGTCCAGTTAGAGTACATGAAAAGAGGGTATACCAAAGATCCTCTGCTTGCATACGAGGAACTATCAAGTGGTAGACATTTATCCCATTCTCCCTCGGCTCACTCTTCAGTTCACTCTCACTCTATTTCTCATTCGCCAGTGATCCCGAGGCACTATGAAAGAGGATTCCTTCCCAACCAAATGTATCACACAGCGGCGGGCGGGGTCACTTTTGGACATTACAAAAGAACACCGAAAATTGAACATAAGGCTTTGAAAAATTAGTTCACTCGAGTCATTTAAATTCTAATTGTTAATTTTAATTTTATTGTGGTCTTAAAGATCCATGCCTATCTGTTAATAATTATAGTAATAAATAACGTAATGTTTAAGTAGTAATTGTAAGTAACGACGATAAAATTTTGATGAGGCTTACTTAACTTAAAAAGTGCTAATCCGAATGGTCAGTATTTAATAAATTTGTAATTATTGTTATTTATACTTAATACAAGTTGTTAATAAGTGCTAATTTAATTAATACCCTAATTCCTTTCCTTTAGAATACTACTGTCGTTAAATAGGATAGCAGTGAATACCATTGCCACCTTATTCATTCACTCATATCGAGTGGGTTACATTGTCAATCGATCCTGTATACCTGGTGTCAGAGATTTTAGGAACCGCCGTTAGGCCTCTGACGTAGTTCTTTTGACAACCACCAAATGGCAACCAGAATTCACGGCTTAACCTGCCTTTCGAAGCACAGAACCATCATTATTATCAGCAGTCAGGTGATTACAGTTTGCAATGTCCGTACCAAACTGGAAACAACTAAATAAAGTATGAATCCCATGGGAATCTAACCCACGACCTCCTGCTTGGACCTTATTGGCAACTATAATCATAGTATATAGTCTGAAGTGCTATTTTTGAGATCCATGACTCACGCAAAACCGTCGAAACGAGTCGAACGATTTTCACTCGACATTCAAATCATAAATCTCAAAAAATCACTCCTAATGACATACATGTAGAGGGAGAAGCCTCTACAAATCAATTCGTATAGTATAGAGAAATGTGGGAATCTTCGTTAATATTTAGTATCGAACATCTGTCCCTAAAATGATGATGACACAAGTAGCCGTTAAGAAAAGCTAATTAATTCGTATTCTGTGATCAGCGACCTCGTACACTCTGGATTCAAAGTTTTAGGTATCTCATTTCGGCCTCTGATGCAGATTCACGAATATTAGATGGCAGTCGAAAACTTACAACAATAATATCTTACATCCAGCTGTTATACCGTAATCATTGTGAAAACTGAATAAATATTTACGTAGGTCGGACGGCAGTCGCTCCATAGTATTGTCATCAAATCTAGAATCTATAATCTAATACATGACTAATAGCGTAAGCTGAGGAGGTTATTGGACCAAGAAGAAAGAAAACATTGAGATTGAATTAATCATACTCATTAATCTGGAGAGACAAAATTTTGAAAGACCTGGAAGGTCTCCAAAGAGCCGACTGGCAGGAGGTTGCGCTGAACAGGGAACAGTTTAGAACTCTTATGTCGGAGGTCAAGATCCTCTTTTTGTCGCTGAGCCATCGCAATAAGTAAGTAATCAGACTCAAAGGTTCCAATTAATGTACTAGTAGTCTGTGAACAGTAGACTTCGCGAGATTTATTTATAAAACAACATTGTTACAACAAAATAGAACACAACAAGAGGCGGACTTATTCCTGATAGGGATCTCTTCCAGTCAACCTGAAAACCAAAGAAAGAAAAAGAGTACATGGGCATCAAAGAGTGTACAGTACAACAGATACGATAAATATAAACCTACTGTTTGTTATACATTTATAATATCATTGTTATAAATGTATAACAAATAATAAATATAAATGTAAAACAAACTAACTTGACCTTTGAGCATTCGGACTTAGGTTTACGTAAGTCAACTAAGTCCGAATGCTCAAAGTACTCCCTAACCCGGAATTTGAAGGTATGGAAAGAGGACGACTATTTGATCTCCAAAGGAAGCTTGTTTCATAAATGTGCAGAAGTATTGCCAAAGAGTTAGCGTAGCAACGAGAGGAGTATTCAGGTAAACTCATGTTTCGTAAAAATCCGTTCAGAAATAAATATACAGCTAACTTCCCCCATTTTGCCCTCATTGTTCCACCAATCAAAAAATAGCTCTCGACGATAAATTCAAATAAATTTTCACCATTTCATTTTTTCATTCAAAAGCAGAATTGACCAGTCTCGAAACGGAGACTTTGCTTACGCGCAGTAATCAATAACATTTTACTTACTAATTACCTGGGAAAATTTATGTTTTCGCACCAAACGCACGTTTACGTAAAAGATTGATAGCTATATGTAAATCTCTGATTAATAGCTCGAATCAGCTGTGCTCGTCAGTGTGAAATGACCCATAGTGATTTATAATTCCGTAAATGTTACCGCTTTTAAAGCGATTTATATTGATCTTCTTGATTCTATAAAAACAGATTAAATCATGAAAACTGCGTTAACTACTGATAATAGTTGTGTAAGCTTAAGATCCTTTATTTCTGTAGAAAATAGGCGACCACGTCAGAAACCGAAAGGCGGTTACGAAAAACTCTGACAATAGGGTGTACAGGGTCGATTCACCGTGTAACCCACTCGAATTGAATTATTGAATAGTGAAAATGTAGAGACATTGACTGGTGTTGCAGGCGTCCACAATAATATTATTTAGTCTTTATTGTAGATTGTTCTTCAGGAAGGTCCGAATAAATTAAGGGTTGTCAAGTGGGTGGCTTACCCACCATACCATAGCATACCTAGACCCTGCTATAAACGTGTTGGGCAAAAAAGTATTATTCCGGTTGTTAGATCGACAAGCGTTTTAATACACATAAGTACCAACACTAATGCCATCTGTTGAAAATGATAGAAACAGATAAGACTATATCGATATTCTTATGATGATAGGACGTGCTCGAAAGGAATAGTTGAGGCACCTTTCACTTGCATAGCATAGGTTTACACTTGACTCAAAGTTCAATACTTAAATGTTAGATGGCTCTGGTATAGCGTATGTATTTTGAGCTTTGTGGAATACTATGCTCATCCGTAAAGGGGCTACCATGATCTCTTAATTCATACATAATACACCTCGCTTACTAATTCGTAAAGAAATACATTATTAATTCCTTAAGAACCCTAGTAGATCTACCAAGGCACAAATTTATGTACTAACTTTACTTTTTTAGTCCGGGTGGTCGGTGGGAGACTAGACCAATACGGCTGCCCAAAGTTAAAAACAAGCAACCAGTAAAAACCAATTTTTACAGAAGAGCCGAAATTTTTATTTTTAAATTGCTGTATCTCCTAAACTATTAGGAATATTTCCGTAATTATTTCAAGACTAGTTTCGTAAAAGCTGATTTACCATATACTTTCTTTACAGATATATATATTGGAAGTAGTTTTGGATACAAAATCAATTTTTTTTAGCTTGGTAATTCAATGAAAATAAATCGTTTTTTCCACAATGAATACAAGTGTCAGTTACTTGGGCACCGTTAGAAGATTGCAATAAAAGTTTTGAGTTGAAAACAAGCAACTTTAATGATGCTTGTTTTTATCGTTGAATTTATAAAAAAATATTTTATTGTTTCACTATTTACTTGAAAGTGCAGGGTAATATTAGTTCTTATATCACTAAAAATATGCCTTTAAAATAATAAAATACAAAAAAACAACTTTAATTTTTTTTCAAAAACTGTGTACTTAGTTGTGTGGTATCATTCAATCACTTTTAGTTTTTTCTGCTTCTTCATATTATTACAAGCATTTTCCCGGTTGCATCCTCATGCTTAAAATACAGAATACAGCCAGAGCATATTCTAGCAAGTTATCAAGCTGTGACGAAAAGCTCAAGTTCCAACTTTCTACCTTTCCGTGTCTCCAGCATTTTTAGGAGGGTGTTCATGTGTATCTATGATCATCCCTTTTGCTAGACTCTAGACCAGACATATTTTGTATAAATCGTTACTTGCTGGTTTTCGTAAGATGTGACCATATCATCACAAGTGATCTTGAAGCATTCCAATTCTGCATGCAAACAACATTAACATCGGGAATTCCTCACTAGAGCTTATCGAGACACTACATATCCAGTACAGAATCTTTATCTTTATGAAACGAAGCTCATGCTTGTATTCCTCATAAACTCATAAGCACGAAGGATTGACCAGTATGATAGATTTATAGACCTACCCTTCATGGTTGACCAGAGTTGGTGCTGCTACTGCTTATTAAACGTTATGTTTTATTGTCCTAGGTAACATTTCTAAGGGCTCGTTTGATCCTAAGAATTTGAACTAGTCCGTATGCTAGACAAAGCCTATGTGTAGAGATTGATAACCTGTGATATAACAAGCCATGTAGTTCGTCTTAGCCACTTAGTGTCTAACAACGTCCTCAATTCACTCCATACAAGTGTTTGTTTACTTACACGTTGCACCTGTCTTACTATTAGATCAGATATCAGATATCTGAGTAGCCAAGGCGACTGCAAATTTTAATGTCTAAAATGCTGTTTGATACTAAATCTTACATCACACAAAGCAGGTAGGACCTAAGAACCAGGGTGGTATAAACCCGACAAAGATGAGGAAGGATTTGGTCCTTAACTAGACGTACGTCGTACGGTTATCTCACTTCAATTTCAATATCTAGAACCCTTATGGGCCTCGGTGCTGATATTTACAAAATGTCACGCTGGTCTCTGCATAATGGCGTGGTCTTCCTGCCACGTTTGCCTGATCATAGGTATCTCCGTAAGGGATACGTAACGTCCACAGTTAGGGTTTGTAAGGAGCATAAAACCGAGGACTTGTCGATGAAGCGGAGATACCCTTCACCCTCTTTCTAGTCCTAATTCTTGTCTGAAACAAGATTGGATGTTAAGCACATGGAAATTGTAATTGTTGTAGTCGTTTTTAGTTCTCTTTTTTATCCGTATTATAGTTTTACCATAGCAAATATTTAATTGTGAAACAAAAAATTCAACAAATTTCAATTGTGAAAGCAAGTAAGTCGAAATAAAACGTTGAAAACAAGCAAACATGTTTTCACTTGCTTGTTTTCAAGTTTTTTTGTCCAGATACTTGGATTCAGCGTGGTTTTTTGATGAAAAAACAGTTGATTAAATTTTTATTTCTTAATTAATTCAAAAAGTATACGAAAAATTAATATTGTTTAATGCAGATTTGTGCGTATTTTTATGCAGAATCGAATTAAAAAAAAATCGACTTGCATGAATTCAAGTTTGGGCAGCCGAATAGCGTTCCCAAGGTAGGATGAGTCAGTTGCATGCCGCAACTGACTATAAACATAATGCTAAATTTTATTTTGTGTCCCAAAAGCCTATAATAAGGTTCCAATAATGCAATCCGGAAACCGATAGAATAATAATGAATTTCTAATGCGTACATTTTTGATGGAACTAAGTCTAATAAAAATATTAATGACATTCCTACACGCTAACACCATAGCTTTGACCTATTTACTCAACTGCGGCAGAAGGAAGGTTATGTTTTTAGTGGTGTCAGTGCTCGTTGGTCACGTCACGGCGGCTTCGTATCGGTGGCGGCATCGCATTGCGGTCTCATCATGCAGTGTGCTACGCAACTCATCTCAGTTGTAGGGATGCGTGTTATGATCTTGCAAACTTTTATACAATGGTAAAGCTCGTAATACGTTATTTTCGGAATTTGTCTATTTTGCCAAAGATGTTTAAGACAGTTGTCGTTTCAGGAAGTTATCATTCTCGGAAGTTATTGTTCCCAGCCTGAGGCGTTATGTCCTTGCCTTGTGGCCCGATGGTAGAACATTCTCTGTTATTAAGCCATAAGATTGCTGCCGACCTTCAATAAAGATGGCACCAAATAAAGCGGACGTAAATAAAAAAATATATAGATTTCCAAATGTTTATTTAGATCTTGGAACAGATTCATCTTAACTCTGCTTCGACTTTAAGTATGTGGAAATAAAGGCTTCCTTTTACCTGTTGACTATTTTTTAGAATAACTATAAGAAAAAGTGAGGAACTAACACTTCTACGGAGTTTTCCAATACGATTTGAGTTTTCAGCTGACGGGACATTCATGATGATTTTAAGAAGAGAAGAAATAATTTGGCTAGTGTTAAAGAATTTTTCTGTATACAATATTACATGACCCGATAACAAAGAAGTAAATTATTCATGACATACGGAACACTTGTACAAGAGCCCCACTCACACTTGCTACTTGCGACACAATCGTATTACATAGGATTACGTTACAGTGATCATCTCAAAGTAATTTCTCATAGTGATTTAATGTCAATGATTTAGCAAACTGACCGTTTTGGGTTTACTTATGTTAATGTCATAAGTGCTAATATTGCTTGTATGATTTTTTACGGCTCATGGTATCTAAATTGCCTAAGTAGTTTAGTGGTTTAAGTGTTAGTTTTATGACCCGGAGCTTGTATCTTCGATTAAAACAGTTTTTGTGAGTTGCTTTAATTTTGATTCGGAAATTTTGAAAGTACGTAAAAAAATGTGGTTATTTGTTTGTTTTTTTTATACAATTAAGTAGACAAAAAGGCATACAGCCCATCTGATTGTTAGTGGTCACCGTAGCCCATGGACGCCCGCAACACCAGGGGCATCACGTGCGTATTGCCGACCCTTGAGAAAAACTTTAACGCCCTTTTTGAATAACCCCATGTTGTAATTTCTTGGGAAAACCATGTTGGAGAGCTCATTCCACAGTCTCAGAGTACGTGGGAGAAAATTTCTATTAAAGCGCACCGTACGCGATCAAAATAAAAATAATTATTATTGTTATTAAAATTGTCAGCTGATTGCTTCTTCGTCGTTCTTAATTTCTAAACTAATTGTTTTGACAATTCTGTGATGTGCTCTGGTAAAAGTGGGGTAACAAATTTTCCGGTTGATATCAATAAATAACCTTAAATAAAACTATTGTATGTCTCTATGATTAGATGTCTTTCATCATCATCATTTTTATTTCAGCCGCAGTCAGTTCACTGCTGTACGTAGGCTTTTCCTAATGATTTCCAAATTTACCGGTTGGAAGCGGACGCAGGCGCGTCCAACTTTTGCCTGTGTGCGTTTTCACAGAATTATTATTAGTTGTCTATATATAAATGTGATTTTAACAAAAATAAATAATTTTATTTCTGTCTTAAGGGTCGAAAGCCTGTTAGGCAGATCTTTATTTATTTATTCAAACTTTATTGCACAAAATACAATATGTACCGTACAAAAGGCGAACTTAATGCTAGGAGCCTTGTCTAACAGTTAACCTTTGGGTTATGCACAGAACAGTTTGTGGGTGCAATGTGTAAATTCTCACAATGTGTTAATGAATCAAAAAGGATAATCGTTGTTTATAAAAGCGAGGTGAGGCTACGGTAACGACAAAGTACAAAGTAATTTTATAAAAAAACGGGAGAAGTGGAGGAGAAAGAATAGGAAGGTAGACCCTGGGCTCCTAAAGTCATCATCATTGCGTATGGCATTCATCCTCCGCGGATCATACATCTACAGCCAGATTTCTAATGAGTTTCTTATTTATGTGGTCGAAAGAATCCCATTCCGAGCGCCACTCCAGTACCGTTCAGGAGTGCAATTTTTGAAAAATAAGTAGAAAACACGTAAAATCAGTGAGTCGAATATTTTTTTGTCCGATTTCGAATGATTTTTGTTCGTTAATGAAGAATTTTTGTTCGATAACGAAGGATTTTTGTTCGACATATATGTCATACATCCATACTAATATTATAAATGCGAAAGTCTGTCTGTATGTCTGTCTTTCTGTCTGTCTGTTACGCTTTCACGGCCAAACCGCTGAACGGATTTTGATGAAATTTGATATGAATATAGTTGAAGACCCGGGGTCAAACATAGGTTACTTTTTGACGCAGGCGGAGCTGCGAAAAACAGCTAGTATTATATATGTCATACATCCATACTAATCCATACTTCCATACTAATATTATAAATGCGAAAGTCTGTCTGTCTGTCTGTTACGCTTTCACGGCCAAACCGCTGAACGGATTTTGATGAAATTTGGTATGAATATACTTTTGGATGCAGGCGCAGCTGCGGGAAATAGCTAGTTTCAAATAAAGGGCTCCAGGTCAATCCATACTTCCATACTTTAATATTATAAATGCGAAAGTCTGTCTGTCTGTTAAGCTTTCACGGCCAAACCGCTTAACGGATTTTGATGAAATTTGGTATGAATATAGTTGAAGACCCGGATCAAACATAAGCTACTTTTGGATGCAGGCGGAGCTGCGGAAAACAGCTAGTTTCAAATAAAGGGCTCCAGGTCGAACTGATTTTTATCCATTCGATCAACCAAATTGGAGTCCTGGAGATCAGATGGAAAAGTGGAAGATCGTCCAGTATCTCCCTTAGTATCGGCACAGATTCGGATCCTGAAGTAAGCAGCTGAAGACGCAACCGGGAAGGCGCTAATATGAGAGAGGTTTCTTGGAATTCCAGTAGGAGCAAAGCCACCTACAGAAGTAAATTAACGTCTAGCGTTCCAATAACACTAATAATAAATAACTCTTTATTGCACCAAATTGTAGAAAGTACATGAATATTATTATTATCTAAGGTACAAAGGCGGCCTTATCGCTAGAGCAATTTCTTCCAGGCAACCATCAGGTAGGACTTCATGATATGAAACAGGAAGGTAGGCGCAAATTAACAATTGGAAAAAGTAAAATATAAAACATACGTACCTATGCAGCACATACAAAAAATATACCAATGTAAATATATGTGGTGCACATATACGCATGCATTACACAACGTAAATAAATATACATACTTATTTTTAAGCGTATCAATAAATGAACAATTTAATGAGTGAAAATTACAACTATGGCGGGTAATATTCGAACAGCAGACAAAAAGATTTTCTCGGGAAGAGGTTTAGGTGATAGAAAGATAATGGTCTTTCACTTGTGTCTTGAAGCTGGAGAGTGTTTGGGCATGTCTAATAGATACCGGCAAGGAGTTCCACAGACGTACAGCTTGGACAGTAAACGAGTTGGTGTAAAATTCGGAAGAATGTACGGGTGTATCCAATCGGAGATTATGTGCACTGCGAAGTCGATCATGGTGTTGATTGTGAAACACAAACCGTTCTTTCAGATATTGTGGATAAGTGGGAATAAAAAGCCACTTGAGTTGATTGCGAAATTCAGAGACATGATCATATTTACGAAGAGCGTAAATAAATCTGATACAATGGTTTTGGAGACGCTCAAGTTTGTTTAATTGCTCCTGTGTTAGGTCCAAATAACAGGTATCTACAGTCCAATTAACCAAAGTGTTATGATTATAACTTTTTTTTTTTTTTTTTTTTAAATCATTTATTCAGTAAATATCAAATGTACACATAAAACAGGTACCTACCTACCAGTTGTTCGGTGAGTCGCTATTACATTCAGAAAGTACTCAAGTATTTTTTCAAACTCAATTTGAATTTTTTAAAGTTATTATTATACAACTCCTGAAGTTCTGAGGGAAGCTTATTTAGATAGTTTGGTATCATATAATTAGGAATTCTTGTCCCATACTGATTATTAAATTTTGGAAGACTATATTTATTTAAATAACAAAGTGTTCTTAGGTAGCTAGGTCGCATTTTTTCCATTAAACAATTATAAATTAATTAAATAACTGCGTTAAGTTTTCACTTTTCTTCTAAGATTGGGAATCTTCGTTGAACATGCATGAATTCAGTGCAATAACCGAACGCACGGCATGCATTATGCATGAGGCCGAGTTTTGTTTTTAAGATCTCACTTAGAGCATTGGCGCTTATGATGTAATATTTTGTTTATTTCTTTAAATTTAAAAGCTGATTTCTCTCCGTTCACTATCTGTTGACAGAATATTAAAAAAAAATACCAGTGGTAGACCTTTAAGGTTCTTCTGCTTAGTTTCGTCTTTCACAGATCTATTTCAGCCGCCAATGACCACTCACAGATGAGAGAGATAATGAAATTCCCGAGTACTTCTTCCTCCGAGTGTGTTTTCGTAGTTGCGTCTTCAGCTTACATTAAGGAGCCTATTTTTAAAGTATCATATTTGTAAATAAGAGATTGTTTTTTAACCAAGATGGATAGAAATTAAATAGCCAATTACTGATAAATCTTAATTGTCAGAAATATAAATTATATTATAGAAATAGGAGCCTATGGTACGTAAACCATGATCCCAGATTTAGCAGCACTAGTTATTACAATGGAACAACTGTCTTCTGAACTCCATAACCCTTTTTAAAGGGAAACCAGATCTATAGGTATTCCTGTTACCCGAGGTGTGTTAGTGGCTTATTCTGTCAGGTTTTTAAGGCTCAATAAATGCATCTGAGACAGCCATCTTTTCTAAAGGCGGTTCCGAACTCTGATGTCAGTGTTCGGAACCGTATTCCTGTGGAATTCTGCCTTTCTACTAGCTTAGATATGGTATGCGAATCTTATACTAGAATATAGGTTTTATCTTGTAAATTGAGTGATTTAAACTCTACTGCTTTTCAAAGTAAACACAGGTTAATAAATTAGGATTTGAAATAATCAAGAGAGGTCTATACCTCTCCTGATTATTTTCGAAATGACCGGTTGGGAGCGGCCTACGTTCAGCGTTTGCTAGCGACTTTTTCTCTGGTTCATCCCTCTTAAAGAAGAAGCAAATATATTTTAGCTTTCAGTGGAACAATTTCCTTATGTTAAATTGTTTACATATATTGACTTTGATGAGATAGAAGCAGAACATTTTTCATTCCAGTAATGTTTGTTAGTCTACCTATTGTTTTGGTTTTGCAATATTGAGATATTTAGTTCGCAATTTCACTATTATGTAATTTGCGATGAATTGATACATTAGTGTGTAATCAACTAAATGAATTTTCCGAAAATAGAACAACTGTCTTCTGAACTCCATAACCCTTTTTAAAGGGAAACCAGATCTATAGGTAATTCCTGTTACCCGAGGTGTGTTAGTGGCTTATTCTGTCAGGTTTTTAAGGCTCAATAAAGGCATCTGAGACAGCCATCTTTTCTAAAGGCGGTTCCGAACTCTGATATCAGGGTGTACAAGGTCGATTGACCATGTAACCCACTTGAAATGAATGAATCAATGCCTTGTTGGTGCGGAGTTTTGGACCCCGCAAGTATAATTGCCAGAGTAGACTCGCTAAGAAGAAGCGAATAAAAATAATTTATATAAAAAATAATTTATTGAGGAATGAAAATATATTTTTTACTTATAAATTGCAATGATTATAATATCTGTTATTTTTACCAAAATAGAAAGACTAATTTGCATTTCAAGAAGTTTCTTACAAGCATTATGAAAAGCTTCTAATGGCGCCACTCTCGTCACAGTTTTGATATATATTTGTATAATGTTTGTTTGTTTGTCACGCTTTTATAACCAAAACAAGTAAGAGGAGATTTCTTATGTTTTCGCGATTGTTATTTATTAAATTAAACGCGATAAAACCGTATTTAAATAGTTTAATTTAAGTATGAGGAGATTATTTATTTATTTATTAATACTTTATTGTTCCACAAAGTACACAATAACTTATAACAATTGGCGGACTTAATGCTAAGAACATTCTCTACCAGTCAATCATTGGGAGAAACGGTTATTATTATGCTAATATGAACTTGTTTTTATGATAAAGGTTTTGTGATATATTTTTTTATAAATAAGTAATGTTTTTTAGTATGAAATGAAATACCATTCAAAATATAGGAAAACCTTGACTATAGTATACTTAACAGTTATTAAGGAATGTTTGAATTAGGTGACACTTAAGATATTTATTTTTTTATTTATTTTATTTAAACTTTATTACAAAGAATGTAAATGGCGGACTTAAAGCCGTGGGCTTTTTCTACCAGTCAACCAACATCTTTTTTTTTAATGAATTTTCTTCTATCTGCGAATTGCGATTAATGGAAAAATTAAGCAAAACGCTAGTGACACTCTTGGTATTGCATGGTAATAACAGCCTCCGTGGTCCGGTGGTTAAGGCATTCGCCCTTGCCCCGGGGGTCGTGGGTTTGATTCTCACGAGAAGCATATTTTGTTTAGATGTTTCCAGTTTGGTTTGGACATTGCAAGCTCGAATCACCTGATTGTTTGATAATAAAAATGATTCCGTGCTTCGGAAGACACGTTCAGCCGTTAGCCCAAAAATTGATTGTTCTAGAAGTAAGCTTTTCTCTACCAGTCCACAATAAGAAGAACCTGAAAATGTGTTTATTAATTGCTTATTAATTAAAAATATTAAGCGGTAAGTTGGCCTATGTCTCTTCCTTGAACGTGTAACATTATTCAATTTGTTTTACTTTTTTTTTTTATTATGTGATATACTCATCATAATGTTTAACTCTGAATTTCGGACTATTTAATAAAAGTGAGAATTTATGTTTATCAATTATATGCTAAATATTTTACTTTTACATTGCGAATGTACAAAAATAATTAATTAAATTGACAGAATTAGTGGTATTTACATAATGCAATAAAATATTTCGTTAAATAACCAATTAAAAAATATTTAAGACATAATTTTTTGAAATTATGTAAAGTATCGTAAAATTAAACGAATGATGTTAATTAGATGCGAGTAAATAAGTTGAGGATTAGAGCCAAAGTAGACAGTTATGAGAAGTTATGTAATGCTTATTATATACTTAATTAAAGGATATATTTGGAGGTTTTATTCATATATATTTTTATACACTTCAAAAGGTCTTCACGATCCCGAAAAACTTTAAGACGTAGGTGTACACGGTCGATTAATCGTGTAGGTTACTCGATAAAAAACGGCTTTTATATTTAGTACCAAAGGTTTTGCTTTAGTGATGTCACTTCAAGTTGTAATTTACTTTGAAAGCTGTATAAATCTTCGTCGGGATACTATTTTTGACAAGTGTGACTCACGCAAAATTGGCGACTCGAATGATTTATGTTCGATATCAAACGGTTTTCATTCGAAATCACAAAAATAGCACTGAAAGCCTGACCCTGAATCTTTTTATCTTAGCCTGCAAAAAATCGGTGCCGTATGTGGATGAAGTAAGTACTATCAGCAATCGGCAAGCTTGTCTGCAGGGTCCATTATTTATTAATTATTTACCTTTAATTTATTATTGTCTGAGTATTGCAGAATATGTTAAAATGTTATGCCTTTAAAATATTATGTATCACCACCATGTATTTAACTTTTACATAATCTTACCTAACAAACATTTTTTTTAAGAGTGTATAGAATTTGCCTATAATGATTCGCAACTGCTAATTTCAATCCTCTATGCACTCCAGTTAGTACATCTTTCTTTATTCTTTCTGGTCTTTATATATTATGGAATCAGGTAATTAGATTAATATACTATAACTGTATCTCTTGCTTTCACTTGGCAATGACAATGAATTGAACGGAGACCAACTGAACTAGATCTTAATCTGAATACAGATTCATTATGTAAATGTATCGGAAAGACAAAATATAATAAAATAGATGAGTCACTAGGTGGCTCTTGGCTTGTATTTTTGAATATATTTTGCAAACATGTACCATTGCATAAACTTACTTTGCAAGGCGAAGGATATGAGGGATACAACAGTCATAAATTATCAGTGTCATGCTGTCATACATTATATCCCACCAAAAACATTTTCATGTAAAAATTTTGCCAAGACGAGTCGACATAGCTTACCCTGTGAAAAAGTTATCAGATCTCGTATAAAGCCAAGCTCTAAAGACTACACGCTCTAAACCTACAAGCTCTACACTATACCTCAATCAAAATCTATGAAAAAGTGGTCAGATCTCATGTAGAGCCAAGATTATTGATCTATGCGCCCTTACTTCACCAGGCCTAACTTCACATACTCAATATTTTAGTCAAAACGTGTGACTTGGCCGTTTTATTTCACACACCATGAACGAATGTCTATGAAATCTTCGAAACGGTAGCCAAACGGCCAAGCATCACTTTCGGCATCTTCATTATTACTTTTCAGTCATTCTTATCGAATCAGTTACATGGTCAATTGACCCTGCACAACCTGGTGTCAGATTTTTTTAGGTATATTTCAAGATCAGCATTTATGCTTGCTACCAACTGGTGGTTGTCAATGAAACTTTTACACCCGAATCATGATTTTGTAGGTCTGAAAAGAGTTTATGGTGGATAACGTTCGATCAAGAATCTACAGATACAATACTAATAAGTTATATGTGATAAAAATTTTCGAGTACATATTAAAATTTGCAAATATTCAAATATTAATATATATTCTAAAAGGTGAAAGTTGATTCAGCGTTCGAGTGAGCAATATCCGTTTCTGGACATTAAGTAGTTTTAAAGAACAGGCGCACTCAAAGTCGTAAATGATTACTTAAGCAAATTCTTAAAACTAAAAAAGTCTCCGTCTGAGGAAGAATTTTTAAAGCTGTACTATATAGACTGATTTAGATAAGCAACTCCCTAGTATAGATTTAAACTTTCCCTCTGATCGTTTTTATAACATTGACGAATTTGCTCATTAATTAAAAAATAATTAATGTCTCTGACTGTGGCTATCATAGTGTCAATAGCAAAACCTAGATTTTCCAAGAAAATAATTCAAATCTCACGTTGCATATTATTAAGACCATATTGCGATGTTCCCGTGTAAACCTATGTTTACACTGTTGTAACGTTCTCAGACGTGTTGTAAGCTATGCCGTGTACACACTCAATGCTAGTGCTACAATGAACGACGCAACTGGCTCAAATGACTGGTAAGGCTGGGTGTCCACAAAACATCGTTGGCTATATTTTGAAGCCCGTGGGAATCTGTTATTCTACTCGTACTAGTTTAGACATGATATGAGAATCTTACACTTTTTAGTTGTGTGGTTTTAACTCTACTACTTACTGTTAAAAGTAAACGTGAACACAGTTAAATTAAAAAAGTATTCCTGGCTCAAATGATTGGTAAGGCTGGGTGTCCACATAACATCGTTGGCTATATTTTAAAGCCTGTAGAATTCTGCCTTTCTACTAGCTTAGATATGGTATGCGAATCTTAAACTAGAATATAGATTTTATTTTGTAAATTGAGTGATTTAACTCTACTGCTCCTCAAAGTAAACACAGTTTGATAAATTATGATTTGACACCTACAATTTAATATTTGAATGCAAAATAAATGATACTTGGTTTGAATATGTCCTAAATCGTTTGTATGTATATTTCAATTAAATCATATCATTTAATTGTCAGAATGCAGAGCCATGAAAGTAGCCCATGCAAAAAAAGAGTTTGCTTCCTAGCTACAAAAGTAGACTATTTCCTTAGTTCATTATCTGTCATTTTTTCAGCTGCAGTCAATCCACTGCTGGACATAGACCTCTCCTGATTATTTCCGAAATGACCGGTTGGAAGCTGCCTACGTTCAGCGTTTGCTAGCGACCTTTTCTCTGGTTCCTCCCTCTTAAAGAAGAAGGAAATATATTTTAGCTTTCAGTGGAACAAATGAACAATGTTAAATTGTTTACATACAATATATTGACTTTGATGAGATAGAAGCAGAACATTTTTCATTCCAGTAATGTTTGTTAGTCTACCTATTGTTTTGGTTTTGCAATATTGAGATATTTAGTTCGCAATTTCACCATTATGTAATTTGCGATGAATTGCTACATTAGTGTGTAATCAACTAAATGAATTTTCGGATGTGCTTTAAAAGCTTTAACATGCAAACATAATTTTAAGAGATCTAAACTCACTATGTGTCATCTTTACGCTTTATATAGTTTTGATATATGTTAAGAAATACTTTGATATAAAAGTCATCTATGTTGTCGTAGAATAATAAAAAATATGTTAGATAAGAGTTTAGGCTTTAATTGAAATATCAGAGAGGTATGTTCATGTGCACGTTTTAACTAATTTTGAAACAATATTTTTTTTTTAAATCTCAAAATCAAGACAATTCTAATGATTTTCTTCTTTGCGATAACCATCGATAAACCATCGTGGTGTAGGGTTTGGTTCACCAGGCTCTGCGTTACTGAGTACTAGCTATCCAGGTGCGCCAAGCGCGCCGGACGAAGGGTGCAACTAGCCTTGCCGAGAGACGATCGATCTAATGATGATCTAATGAGACTTCTACACGGTTTAAGATTTGGAGGGGGCAATCGGTAGAGTCGTAAAGGTGGCCTACTGGTTCAGTAAATAATTTAATGCCATTTTTTCTCGACTCGCAAAGAAGAGGAGATATACCTCCTTTTAGGCTATGTAATAAATCTTGCATAGAGTTAAAAAAGACTGTTAGCGTTATAAAACATAATTTAATTCGTATTGGCATTAGAAACTTGATATACAAGTGTTATTTAAAGTTTAACTGGTCACAAATTAAATATATATATACGTTACGGCTATGACATATATACAAATAAATTAATTAATGTAACATATAATAGTATTTTATATAAGTATATTTTATAGTACAAAATATAATTAGTAAAACGTTGTAAAACATAAGCGTTAGTAATTGTTGTAAACTTTAGAAGAACTTACATCTAAGAAAATTGTATAACATTCAACCTATAATAATTTGAAAGTGTGGGTGCAAAATACAGGTAATTACGAGATTAACAACAGCCTTCTGTTAAATGCATTGTGATTCAACAGAACCATAATATTGTAAGGATTATAATGACATACTCGTATAATAAAATGCCAGTAATACTACTGGAGATTCATCTTCGCTGAATTGTATTATAACTTATGTCATAATACAATTCAGCGTGAATATTGAAGTAAAATAACAAGAATTGATTGCAATTTTTATTCGACTATCAGGACAAGTATAAGTTTTTAAGAAAGCTCAAAATCAACCAAAGAGCCGTGAAGAGATCTATACTCGAGACTAAATCAGAAATGATGAGATCCTTTGGAGAATAAAAGTTACAAAAATAGCCCAGTGGGCAGATAGCGTGGAGAACCGATGATAGAAAGGTTCTACGCACTGGCAAACGCAGCGATATCCACCGACGGCCTCCTTCAGATCACATGACCTGAAGAAGGTCGCAGGTAAGTGCTGGATGCTGACCGCTCCCAGCCTGTCATTTTGAAATACTTTGAGGGAGGCCTATGCCAGTGAGCACTAGACTTCCTGCGGCTAAAATGATGATAAGAAGATTTTTGTTAACTATTTGAAAAAGAAGCAAACGTTTCGAGTAAAGTTAAGTAGTGCCCTTGCGCTCCGCTTGGCTCGTCTTGGCGGGGGCACTCCCGTGCCCCCAGATTACTACATTTTATACCATTTTTTTGGGATTTCCTTTACCTGTTACTTACCAATGATTATCGCATAAACGAAATGATGTTTCTTAATTTACAATTATGCAAGCAAATTCTCATTTTAATGACCAACCATTGATTGACACCGCATCAGTTAGGACAACGATCTCAGATCTAGCCTAGATATAAATAAAAAGTGACTACCAATATACCTACTTATATACTACCCTGGATAATAATTTAGACTGATCATAAAATGGCTTAATGCAAGCAATTATTGAATAAATTTGGCAAGTGCGAATCGGGTTCGCGTAACGTGTGTTCAGTACTCTTGGGAATTCGCTTAATATTTAAATCTTCAATTATAAGTGCAAGGTAAAAGTTAAAGTTAATTAGGGGGCTTACTCGTATTAGATAAAGTCATAAAATTAAAATGATTACAATGTTCGAGATCGCTATCAGTATAGAAATCGTGATTTGGCACGTCATAGGTCAGCCCATACTCTGACATTTTACTTTTTTAGAACGTCTAGGTATAAATTACTAATATTGTGAACGCAAAAGTTTGTGAGTAGGAACGAATGGCTGGCTGGACTCATTCACGGCTTAACCGCTGAACCGATTTTAATAAAATTTGGTATAGTTGAAGATCCGGAGTAAAAACATAGGTTACTTTTGGGCGCAGACAGAGCCGCGGGAAATTTCATGTCTTATAAAATTCTGACTTTGGCAGCCCCCAGGGAACCCCACGTCTGAAATTAATGGTGATGATTTTTTTTTACTTTTTGATGTATCATTGTGGTAAGGAACCATAAAAACAGATCTGATCTTAAAATGTAATCTAATTTACATTCTTCTAAATGGTAATGCAATGTGCTAGTAGCAAAAGTGATAGTTAAAAGTTCACAGTTACGATCCACCCTTTCGACAGATAATGATCTCAAAAACTTATTGATACTCGTATTGATTAGTTAATGCCTATTTGTTATGTAAATGACCTTGTGTTCATTTACATATCAAATAGCCTCTCAATAGACCTCTTTTTTTACTTCTGTTTTACATGTGCGATCGGGAGCCCAATTTTTGAAATGGATGACTCAAATGTCGAATGAAAATCGTTCCACTCACAGTTTAAGCATGGGTCACACTTATCAAAAATAGCATTCTTGGTCTGATTCCATCCATTCAGAGTTCGACGGATGACGTCAGTAACTTTTCATTTAATTTGATTGGTACGAAATTCCGATCAGTAAAATTGTTGTAAAATGTACAGATAATTACATTGGCTTCTGTGCCTGCTTTATTGACCTACGAAACCATGTGTTCTACAAATTGTCTCAAATAATTAAAACATAAATAGAAAAGAGGTCAGCACAATCGCCGAATCGAAATTACAAGTGAAATATAAGTTACCTTATGTAATTACAGCTGATGTGATTAATGATGAGTATTTCGACAAGTTAACGATTTACATTGTCATATATTACGTGTGAAATGACGTATTGCGTATATTAGAGCACCTCGGCATCGAATGAAGTTTTAATAGAAAGGTATAAGTATTATGCATTAGATGTTTCTATGTAAATTTATCATGATACGTAGAATAGGGGCCTCAGGGCCTCATTGATAGCTCTAGGTTGTTGAACACGCTAGAGAGAGGGCTAGTTCTGAGGAGCACATGTCTGATATAGCCCAAATGATAAGTTCTTTCATACATACATTCGTATAGTGTGGGTAACGTAGTCAATCAACGTCATACAATCTGGTATCAGAGTTTAAACCACCTTTTGGCCCTTGACGTGGTTCCTTTAATGACCATTAAATGGCAGCCAGGCTCAACAGGTGAACGTGCCTTCCGAAGCAGACTATATATATAAGACTAGCTGACCCGGCAAACTTCGTGCCGCCTCCGAATATATTCACTTTTTAAACCTTCCCTGGACTTCCACAAATAATTCAAAACTAAAAATAGCCAAATCGGTCCAGCCGTTCTAGAGTTTTAGCGAGACTAACGAACAGCAATTAATTTATATATATATATATATATAGATAATCAGGTGATTCAAGCCTGTAAAGTCCTAACCAAACAACCTAATAAGTTCTTCGAAGAATACGTAGGGTGGAGAACCGTATGGCCACTAGTTAGGTGATGATCCTGTAATGGCAACACAGTACTGGTTAACGAAGGCTTCGTTTCTTCGAAGGACGAAGCTTATTCATTGAATGGTCTCGATGGAAATCTATGGGAGATTCAAGTATGAATATGTGATATATTTTCAAATAAGTATTGATAACATCAGTACATGAATATAGGACAATGTATTATCTAAAATAAATCTTTTCTTAGTCGAAAAACTTTAATTGTATCGAAAATTATTCTCATAACCACAGGTCAAAATAACTAGCAAACAATGCCACTTTTCACGATGTAGCGATAAAAATAGTGACTTTGACGTAAAGAAGTTAAATTAAGGCATTATTTAAAGTATTACATAACTAAGTACTTCGGCTTTCTTCCGGTTGGACGGTAATGGGAGATATATTCCCGCCATTGTTTCAATTTACATCACTGTTTTAATTTAAAATGTTAGGTCTGAGATTAGTTTAGTCACAATCCGGTGGCGCGTGACATTCTTCACCAGTGTGAATATATTTTTTCTAAAACAAATCCATACTTCCATACTATAAGTGCGAAAGTCTATCTGTCTGTAATGCTTTTAAGGCCAAACCGTTGAAAGGATTTTGATGAAATTTCGTATGAATATAGTTAAAGATCCGGGGTCAAACTTAGACTTCTTTTTGACGCAGGAGGCTAGTATTATGTTTATAGGTAACTCTAATTATATTTTTCATTTTCTAGCGATCGATTATTTATTTTAATATCTATTCAGATTGGTAGGTTTGCCAACAAAACAAGCATTTAGTTTTAAAATTGACACGTATATACATTTTATCACAAGACAAAATAATGTCTCAGATATAATTTGACTTGAGTTTTGAGTTTTGCCAAAAGTTCGTGTAAATATAATAAGTTGGAATGTTATATGCAAATAAATTGAAAGCGGCAAAACGTCATTAGCTCTAGTGTACAGTACACTAGGATATATTCCAAACTATGTTACCATTTGAAGTATCCATATAAATGTAGAGTAAAGGATTTTGTTTTGGATTAACACGCGATTTCGCAATATAGGTCACATGTTTTATTTAGCGATGTTGTTATCCTCGGGTGTATAGGTATATATTTATAATTTAGAAATAATTATATTTAGATTCTATTTCTAAAACTCCACACCTTAAATATAAAAACATTATTACAATCGAATGAAAACACTAAGGAAACAGTGCATAATAATCACAAAGGAAAAATTGATGTTTATTGTCTGAATGAATCTAATATTTAACCAAAAAACACAAAGAAAACATTAAAGATGCCGATCCCAAGACGAATTCGCAAAAATGACAAGCGTGCAATCTTAAAAAGCAACAACAAAAATGTCGCCGAATTTCAGTCAATGACCTGTAAAACGCTAAAATCAAAAAGTCAGGTTTTTGCACTAGTGAAAGTGCGCAGTCGGGTTTATCGTGTAGGCTTTACCTCATCTATCTGTGTGAGTGCTTTCGGTCAAGAAGACGCATCTTACATTTCCGAGGTATAAAAGAAGGTTGCCGTGAGTTCTGCCGAACCATTACTTTGTCGCCGGTTGGCTAATGGAACTACACAGGTATTTAGATGTGCTGTGTTGTGTTGTGTTTGTGTTGTGTAGTGCTGTGATTAAAGGCTTGTTTTCTTTTGACAGAGCCGGCCAGTGACTTCAGGATGCGGTGGATTACTTTGGTAATTCTTATTTCATATTCATTCGTTTTTAAATTCGGTATTGTTTCGTGCAAGACATAGTTGAATATTTTAGATTTTTCAGAAATAAAGATATGTCAATTGCTTTTTAATTTAAAAATAATATGAGCTATAGTTACATATAAGATACGGATCAGGTACTTTTTGTAGTATACAAAATCGATTCAAAAATCCTTTTGGAAATTTATGTAAATTTATTGATAAGGGCAAAACCTTTGCATATTGTTATAACTAAATAACATTTTATATAAAAAAAATTGATGATGATAATCCGATAATTACTTCAAGGAGATCTTAAAAGGGACAACCCTTCAGAACGACCTTGCCACAGATATTAAAGAGATGATTACTTAGGAGAACCGTCTCGAATTAAAACCCCACTTATTTTAGAAATTCAGTTGAGAAAGGACTTATTTGAATACTAAAAACTCATTTAAACTAATAAGATAATCATTATTTCACGGATTAAAAATCCTACAGGGGGTCTATTCCGCTAATAAACTTTAAAAGACCATGCAACTGATATTTAATTACGACTCAATTACATGCATTTTTGATATGCTCAATATTGGTATTCTGCTAACACAATTTTGAATCTCAAATTTAATTGCGACTAAAACGCATTGGAATGGTAATAGTAGAAAAAATGTAAATAAAATAAATAACAGACTACCGATTATTAAAAGAATTGATGATTTCAATGATGTTTTTGATTAGCAAAATTTTCTAAGCAAAAAAATCTTAGATTAGTAACAGAATACCAGAAACGTAACAGAATACTTAAAATTAGTAACAGAATACCAAAACGTCAAAAGATGTCATTGCGATCCAATTACAATTCCATTGTGCACTATGTAAAATAAGAGAATTGACGCCCAGGCTGTGTATGAAATTACATATATTTTTTTAAATTTGCATGAATTTATGAATTTATTTTTATTGTATGAAAATAACAGGAAAGTTATTTTTATTAATAACTTGTACATAAAATTGCACCAAACGATTTATAGATTTGAAGAAAATATCACATAGGTTATACCAGAACTAGACAACTCTATAATCCTATGATGATTGTTCATTATGCTTTAATGAATGTCTAACTGATTTCTCAATCCCACACTTACACATTTGATACCACACTTTACGTGTATTCTCTCTAAAAAAACACGCAAAAAAATTAGGTCCGTAAATTGGATTAAAATTTATATTCCTCTTAATTCAATCCAGGTTGTATTGTTTCAAAGGTTTGCTGAAAAAAAAAAATTAGCCTAAAGACAGCATAATAATTATATTATATATCTAGAAATCATCATCATTTCGTGTAGGTTACATTGTCTATCGACCATGTAGATCCTGGTGTCAGAGTTGTTCGGAATCGCCTCTCGGCCTCTAACGTGGTTACTTTAACGACTACCAAAATCTAGAAATTATACTTGTTTACTTTCTACCACATTACATTACGTCATTTTTATTCGAATATTTATGTACATAACTTCCTCGACCATAAATTTTCATAAAGGTCATAGAATATTCATAAACTTAATTTTATATATAATCAACATATTCACGGTAACCTGTTATTACATATTATGCATGCGCTTATGCTTACTATATTTCTCAATTTCATATCCTATTGATAGAGTTTTCATGATTTTACTAAGAAAAACGAAAAATAAAAAAAAATCGGCTAAGATCGAACCGGAAACGAGGTTTCATAGTTGTAGCGAATACAAAAGTTATTTGATGAGTTACATAATAGTTTACAGATGAAAATTAAATATTAGTTTGGGGAATCATCATCATCATCAGCTTTCCATAACCCACTGCTGGGCATAGGCCTCCGTCTTTCTACCATCTCTGTCCTGAGCCATCACAATCCAGCGTGCGCTGTAGATTTTGAAGCCTTCGAGATGTGGTGCTACCTAAGAATGCTGCGCATAAGTTGGGCGGACCGCATTCAAAGTTGAGGTGTTAAGGGCAAGAAAATGGAATTGTTTAGGAACATCAAAATAAGAAAAGTCACATATCTTGGCATGGCTCAGAAACATCCGTGAGTGGTCAGGAACCAGAACTGTGGATCAGCTGTTCTGAACGAAATTTTTGGAGCTGACAGCCAACCTTCAGTAATAAAGTGGCACTTAACGAAGAAGAAGCAGTAAGTTCGACCAGCTGAGAAAACACTATATGAAGATCAATACATTAACTTACTAAACAACAAAATGCCACTTACATATCAAGACTAAATTGTGGTAACCCACAAACCCACTTTGGGTTATGTCACCGTGATTCCTAGATGATACTCGAACGACCGGCGTTCACGGTGTACTTGTACAATGGCAGTCATCTCATGATGACTGTTCAAATTACCACAGAATACCTGTCTTGGTTCAAAAGAAATTGTAGTTTTATGTGTTCACATTTGCACTTAATTGTTGAATTTCTTTTCATAAGGTTAAGTGTACAATAAAATTTATTGTTAAAAATATTACTTAATTTATCATAGGTTACAATTACAATTAATATTACACTAGCTTTCACACAGGGGTTCACTATGGAAGTGTTGAATCATAAAGATATAATAAATATTCCTACGGGAGGCGACAACAATAGCTGGCAGCAACTGGATTGCGATGGTTTAGGACAGATATGGTTGACGTAGACAGAGGGAGGCTTATGCCCAGCAGTGGGTTATGGAAAGCTGTTAATGATCCCCCAAATTAATATAAGGTTTTCAGCTGTAAACTAATAACTTATTATGTAACTAATTCGCTACAATTTATACGACATTAAGTCGCAAAGATTTATCACAAATCACCTCATCTTCAAACCTTCTTTTGGAGGAGCTGGTTGGACGAGGGTGACCCGCGTATCCGTAGCGAATGCGCGTGTCAAGCGACGACCACCATTGGATTGGCCGCCATTTTAGTGACATTTTCTATCTTGAGCTCCTCCGTGCTTCGGAAAGAACGTTAAGCCGTTGATCCCGGTTGTTATCAAGATAACAGTCATGAGGCTGTGTCAGATACCTTAGGGCAGCCTGAAAAATTCTGACAGTGTTGGCCACTAAAACACCTTAGGTCATGTTCCTGTTGGTCTGGTTTTCCTGTAAAAAGGGTTACGGAGGTCAAACGGCAGTCGCTCCATTGTAATTACCAGTTCCGCCAAATCTAGGACCATGACTTACAGCGTACCCTAGGCTTCGAAGCGTAAGCTGACGACGCAAATAGGAATACACGCTAGGATGATCATGATGACCTCATCTTCAAACCCATTATATAACAAGAGCTATCATTATTCTGATAGAAACATATCGATAAACAGTGGGAACTAGGAAGCATGGTCGTCTGTCTGTCTATCTGTTGCAACTCCTGACCTCGCACTTTCTCCGGCACGATTCTTACTTTCATCTCGTTTACCTTTGGAGGCAATCCTTTCGATACTATTGGTAAAACGTATATAATAGACGCATAACTTAAAATAATAAAATTAACAAAAAAAAAAATCGTTTTAGCGTGAATAGATATCGCGCGTAAAAATCCTTGCAATTAGCCTTTTGCCTCATCCAAATGCCAAATAAAATACAATTCATAAGATACATTAACCCCTTGATAAATAGCTGGGCTGAGAGATAGCAATGGCTTGGTAATAGATTAAAACCTAAATATTTTAAATTAATAGTTTTATTAACTAATAATGACATATCACCTTTGAACATAATAAACTGTACCTTACAAAGTAGATATTACGTATAAATATTATATAATACTTATTTGGGAAATTAGAACACTATGTATGACTAAGGTCTTGGATTATAAAATATGCTCATTTACAAGTATAATGTTTCATGGGATACTTTTATATTGCATAATGTTAAATTACTTGTACAAGTGTTAAGTTTCATTTGAATCTGTACGTCTTTATTTAATAGTAATAAAATATATTAAATACAATACAAAACCATATACATACAATTTTAAAATTAATGCGCAAAAGACGGTAAATACACTGCATAATAAAAATAATTAAACTTTAATGTATTTGATTGCACTAATTAACGTAATTAAATAATAGCTTGAATCCGTTTTTAATTAAGATTTATAAAATAATGCTTTTTTCTCCTCGCGCAATTTATAACATCAGTCAAATGACTTAACCAAAAATCCATTAAAGGAGGTGTGTTAGCAACCTATCATTACTTTAGAATTTCATAATTCTAGGTTACCAACTTGTCTACCCTTTAGGGATAAATACCGAAAATATACAATTATGTTTTATAGTTGCAAATAACAGCAGAAAACATTTAACCTACATAATTGTAACATATTACGTGATCTATTTTTTCCATTAAAACTTAAGAACCATTACCTAATTGCTAAGATGAGCTGTAATTTATTGCCATGTATGTAACTCTGAGGTCGTGGAAAGCGGTCACCGAGGTTGCATGGCCCGAGAAAATTGTCGTTGCGTAACTGTAAGGCATTCCTCTCATGTAATATAGTAATCTCAGCTATCTCAACTGTCTCAGTGGTCCAGTGGATAAGGCTGACGAAATGATTCCACCCGGAGGTCGTGAGTTCGATTCCCACGGGAAGCATATTTAGTTTAGTTCTTTCCAGTTTGGTTAGGATATTGCAGGCTTGAATCATTGATTGTCTGATGATTATGACGGTTCAAAAGGCACGTAAAGCCCTTGGTCCCGGCTGCTATTAGGTGGTCGGTCAAGGAACCACGTCAAAGGCCAAAAGGCGGTTCCAAAAACTCTGACACCAGGGTGCATAAGATCGATTGACCATGTAACCTACTTGATAATAATGAAATGAATGATCTCAGCGGTTTCTTGGTCGTAAGCCATCTAGTTTTTGTTGTTGGGTATCAATGGTATAAGACTATATTAATTTAGCCCAGTAAGACGCATCATTCATCGACCATAGAAATAAGAACATATATAAGTGTCATTAACGGGCCAGTTAACTTTGGCATACAAACGGCACTTCTACCGATTCTTATTTCTGTGGGCGTCCCGCCGGGATTCGCGTCAGGTGACCATTCACGGCCTTATCTTTCGACTTGCGTATGGTGTTGAATGAGAATCATTAGACTCACCGGCTTTGGGTGAGTCATACTTTTCAAAAATAGGGCTCTAGTTGGTGCATGATAGCAATGGCTTGCTTGAATTTGAATCTTAGACTTGGATGGGGGTGTGAGATGGTAGTAAGACACCAGTCAAGGATTAAGTTCACTAAGTTTGGGTTTAAATCTTTGTTCCGTGACTCCTCAGAAGGTGGTGGCTGAAAATCAGTGCTAGGCATGCCTGCATGTCTAGCGTATCACTGAGCCACCACCTATTGAGACGTCTGTCACGTACATTATAAACATGTAGCTTATGCTTGAATCTTTTGCTGTACACTTACGTGATAGCTTTCATAATAAATATATATTCTATTCTATTCGATGGTCAATTATAGCTAAGGAATACGGGTTCCTCCTAAGTGAAATATTTTATTGTTTACGTATTTATGACATAAAATAAGATACAGCATTATTTAGTTGTCTTTTCTTAAACTGAATACATGATGTGTTACTCCTTTTGTATGGGAAAGAAGATCAGGTTGCTGATAAGGGAATTATTACTATTAATCGTATGGCCAAATTTATGTCGTTCCCTAACTAATAACTTTACAGAAACTTTTAGTGTCTGCATCCATTGGATTGCGTTGTTGTTGATCGAGGGGAATCAAGTCTGCAAGTATGTTTAAGGGAATAGAATCACATGTTTTGCAAAAAAATATCGCCACATCTAGCGTCTCTTTAAACATCCATACTATCCATACTAATATTATAAATGCGAAAGTCTGTCTGTCCTGTCTATTACGCTTTCACAGCCAAACCGCTGAACGAGTTTTGATGAAATTTGGTATGAATATAGTTGAAGACCCGGGGTCAAACATAGGCTACTTTTTGAGTTTCAAAGCTAGAATTTATTCTGTTTCAATGAATTAAAGTCATAAAAATAATCCTTCTTAATAAAACTACTTATTCGGTAACAATAAATGTCTGGCCTACAAAAACAGATATTAACTTCATGTTACACAACGTTACATTTACCTGATGAGCCTGCTAAGTCGAGAGATGACACATCTTGTCCGAGATTACACCTGACTTATTACGTTAGATATTTTTATGACGTACCATCTGTTTCACGTTAATCTTAATTGGGAATGTTCTATAGTCCCGGTTGTTTCTCTCTCAGATAAATTACTTAAAATCTGTACTTCCATACTAATATTTATACCTAAATTCGAAAGTATGTCTGTCTGTTTTCGTTAAACTTTAACGGCTAAACCTCTTGACCAATTTACATAAAATTTGGTATGGATATGGTTAAAGACCCGGGGTCAAACATAGCTACTTTTTACGCGGGCAGAGCTGCGGGGAATAACCAGTCACTCATAAATATGTATGCAAATTACTATACACATTCATTTGTTTAACATTTTTGTATTTTTTATTATTTTTTACCTAAACAGTTTTGTAAATAATGGAATTTCTTTCTTTTCGACCTAATAATAAAAAATAAATAATTAATCAAAACCTGCGATGGAGAATCCTCTAGCACTAATCTTTTTACAGCTACAATGACGACTAAGATCATCAAAAGCTAGTTAAAAATTAATTCTTCAAAACTTACAAATAGTAAAAGTAATGAGTTTGCAACAAAACGTGACTTCTGTTATGAACAAATAATTATAAAAAAAAAGACTTCCGATGCTTGTTCGTAAAATCTTAATGACTGTGAAGCAATTCAGGAAATAGTAATATCTTTATCACTCACATAAATCTTTAACCTATGACTTGTAATAGTTGTAATGTTAACTAGGTGGCTGTCTAATGTTGGAACGTAACTTGGAAATAATGGAAATAGGAAAGTACTACGATCATAATTTGAAGAGCACTGGCAACTACATGCGCAAAAAAAAAAGTACAAAGAAAAATGAAGATTTGGTTTGATTTTTTTTTCTCACTTGATACCGGTATGAATTAATCTTAATTAGATTTCGTATAAGTACCTTTGAGATATTATGTCTCGATGGAAGTATTGTAAATATCATGTTTTCTGTACATTTTATATGTTGCAACGATGGTTAAGAATCAAGTTACCTAATTGATGAGTAGAGTAGAGAGTGAAGTATATTAATTGGTCAGAACAATCACGCGAGGTTAAATGATCTATAAATTGCTGAGTTTGCGATATATGTAATCGCTCTTAATATGTGTAATGGATTTAGTAATATATTATCACAATACAAAAACTCTTTATTGCACAACAAGGATACATTGTTAAATACAAGCAATTACAAGAAAAATAACCTTGCGCAAAAGGCGGCCTTATCGCAATAGCAATTTCTTCCAGGCAACCTTACGGAAAATTGAGTAAAGATATTAAAGATTGTGCGCGGTAGGTGTCAAAAAGAGTAAGAAGAAAAATAATAATTATCACTTACAAGATCTACTCGTTAAATCACATGCGTGAATTAGTTCTCATTTTCGATCAAATTTATTTGATTTTGTTAATAAGTACTACATGCACAATAATGGGAAATATGCAAAAACTATATCTATAGTAGTTTGCAATACTAAACATTATACTACTTACATCTTTGAATCTGAGGAGCTCGTTAGTCGAGTGCGGCCCGCGTATCCGTAGCGAATGCGCGTGTCAAGCGACGGCGTGACGCGACCATTATTGGATTGGTCGCCACTTAGTGGCATTTTCAATCTTGAGCTCCTCCGTGCTTCGGAAGGCACGTTAAACCGTTGGTCCGTGTTGTTGTCGATAGATAGCAGTCGTTAGGCTGTGTCAGATGCCTTGGGGCAGCCTGAAAAATTCTGACAGTGTTGGCCACTAACACACCTCGGGTCATGTTCCTGTTGGTCTGGTTTCCCTGTAAAAAGGGTTACGGAGGTCTGACGGCAGTCGCTTCATTGTAATAACCAGTTCCGCCAAATCTTGAACCATGACTTACAGCGTACCCTAGGCTCCGAAGCTTAAGCTGACGACGCAATTAGGAATACACGCTAAGATGATGATGACTTACATCTTTGAATCTATTTTTCAAAGTATTACCTAATAAGTATATCATAAACGTTACAAAAAATATTCTTTAACACTAATAATATACACGACCCCTTTTTTAATGATCATATAATTTTAATAAATAATTTAGTTATTATACTCATAGATATATATTGTTTCAATATCACTTTTTCTTTCAATTTCAGATATTCGTCTGTGCAGTTCTGTCAACGACACTAGCTGACCCAGATCCCAAAAAATACAAACCAGAAACAAGAAACAAAAACTCTAATTCGAGTTTAACAGATGAAGAAAGAAAGTTTTTGCGGGAAGTGGAAGCTAAATTTGGTATCAAACAAGATGTTTTAGCGGAAACTAAGAAAATCAATGAAGAAAAAAATAAGACTTTATCAGATAAAGATTCTATCAAAGCACCATTCCCAGCTGTTATAGCTATCGAAATTGTAAACGATACTGACTCAAAACCAAAAAACGGGAAGAGGACAATCGATGCTAATTTGGGATATGGATATAAAACTAATAATGGGTATACTTATTCGTACTTGGGTCGATCAGGTCAAGAAAAAGGCAAGTTCATGATCTACCCATATTCGCAGGAAGATATTCCTCCAGCGCGACCCAATCATTATCACTCCCAACAAGGTTCAGTATCTTCTACCTATTATACGAAATCATCGCCAAATGTAGAAATTCAGCCGTCAAAAGCATACGAACTCGTTGAAATGCAAGATGAACCACAGTCGTATCATTATGACAAACCAACTGAACAACGACTTAATTATGACGTAAAAGGACTTGCAACTCCTCCTGCATATATGCCTCACAGTCATCAACAAACTACTCAAACTTCTACACCAACAACATTGTACACAACCTATAATGGAGAACAGCTATCAGGGCTCAGTGGGCATTTTCCAATGCTTATGCCAAATTACTTCGTAGATTCTACACAACTGCTGAAATATCCGCAGTTCCAAAGCGCAGGATTATCACAGGATCACTTGCGTTTATCAGGATCTCCAACACAACAAAAAGTTGTACCAGTATTAGTACTACGGATACCAAGTTCATATCTTAAAAATCCATCAGCAGAGTTGTACGCTAATTTACCACAAAATTATCCACTGTCACAATATTTAAACCATGTAAATCTGCAGGAATTAGTCAACAATTATTTTAAGAAAATTGGTTATTCTTTCGCACCTAAAGTTACGGCTTATCAAAGCCCACTTCTTGCAGATGCCGTGTCTACTCCGGTGACACACTATGAACCACAACATTATAGTACTCCGTATGTACATCCATCATACACGCAGTCTGATTACTCTGGAGTTCAATATTCAGCTGTAAAACCAGTAATGGCAAAATACCCTCTAAGGAGTTACAACCGACCTCATTATTATATTCCACCAGCCCAGACAAACTTCCAACCATCAACCTATCAACAACCAGCTCAACAGTATCAATACACTTATCAATATGTACCCAATACATCAAGTCAGCAGACTTATTATATTCAACCTCAATCGCAACAAGTGGAACAAGAGCACCAAGCTGAACAGCAAGCACATGCTCAAGATACAGCTAGTCAGGCTGAATATGCACATCAACAAGAAGCCCATGTAACTACTGCGGCTCCAGCATTAGAGTACGGCACTCCTGACACTCATAGTGAGTCGCTGCATACTTCCGTTCAATCTGTAGTCCCTCAATATGACCCAGCACAAGGAACTACACAGGAATATACAGCACCAAAAGCAGAAAGTGTAGAATATGCATCACAGCAATCTGCTGATGAATACGCAGGTCCTACAAGAGTAAGCTTGCCAGTCGCATATACCACTTCTCCTCAAGAACAAGTCGGGTATGAACAACAGAGTGCTCATCAAGAGACTATTGCTGTATATCCATCTCAGTCGGGGCACATTCCTCGTCATTACAGCTCACACGCAGATGCTGGAGTGCAGTCATATTATTACCAGAATCAAGTCACAGAAAACGATCACAATAAGAACTTAGTATTAACCGAAAACTATCCAAGTAAGGACCACACTCTCGCTACAGTTTTACCGTATAGTTATAAACAGGCAAGTCATAATGCAGGGACTGTACAGACTGTTAGTTATGTAACACCCATGCCATTTGCATCGAAATATCAGTCGCAATATAGAATAATGGTGCCGCAGATGATTTTTAAGAATCCGAGTAGTGAGAAAGTATCGTATGTGAACTCTCATTCACTGCCATATAGTCACAACAGTCAAGAACAAAATCCTGAAGCGGAATATACGGTGCCATCTCACTACAGTCCACCAGTAGGAAGACAAAGACCTCCATCTTATCCCAAGAATTACCATTCTCATCCAAAGAGGATGGCTAAACCTCAACCCAAATCAGATAATGTTTCTACAAAGAAACAGACGGAAATATCGGAAAAGAAAAATGTGTAATAATTTAATTTGTATCTTATTTTAAAACTTGTAAATATAGATATAGTTAGAAAAATAAGATATAAGTTTTTTAAGAAACCATGAAGTATTTGGCCAGTTAGTAAAAATGTGGAAGTTGTAGATAAAATAACGCGAAATTTTGATTATTGTTTGAGTACCTACTAAGCAAGTTCATGGTACTTAAAGACAAGTTTGACACAAAGAGCCATTGGTATTAGAAATCCGACAAATTCATTTTTTTATAAATGGGTTTTACTGTCATATCACACATTAAATCTATCGGCAAAATCATTGATTTTCGTGTTCCATTAATTATTTTCCTTACATTAAAATAATGATATTTCTTAGAACCGTTAACAACTACGACGTGCTATGATTTTTTGACACTTTCCTAAATATTTTGTTTTAACGAATAGTTATTTATTTATTAGCCTATTCGTTAAATATGGCTGTACAGAAGTGCAATATTTTTCAATTAGGCATTATTGTTATACATTTGAAGTTTAATAAAATATCGCATTATGTTTTTTTTATTCATTTACTTTACTTTCTCCTTAAATATGCTCTTTCCTGGTGGAAAATGTAAAGAAAAAAGCGGGAGTGTAAATGAAAAGGTGGTAGCCAAAGACCATTTTTTCCCATTTCAGACGAGGTATCTCACTAAGGTGGCCAACGTCCTCTGTTTTTTAGTGGTTAAGGAGTTTGCCTGTTGACGCACAGATCGTGGGTTCGATTCCAACGGCAAACATAATTTAATTGTTTTTTGTTTGATAAGGATATTGCAGGTTTGAATCACTTAATGGTCTGATAATAAAAATAATTCCGTGCTTCGAGCTCGTTAAACCACTTTATCACTTTATATTAGGTACAAATTTAGACATATTAAAAAAGACTTTTTCAAATAGGCCAGTCATATAGTTTTATTATAAATAAATATAATTATATATTATAAACCTATTATGATATATATTTATCCTAACTAATATTATAAATGCGAAAGTGTGTTTGTTTGTCCTTCCATCACGCCCTAACCAAGCAACCAATCGACTTGATTTCGGCATAAAGTTAGTTGAAAGGATGGAGAGTAACATAGGCTACTTTTGGTCCTAGAAAAATATCATGTTCCCAAAGAAGCATGATATTTTTCTAGGACGGAACACGCGAGCGAAGCCGCGGGTAAAAGTTAGTAATATAATAATTACACCAAGAGTCGATTGTTCACGTAACCCACTTGATATGAATGAATGAACTAAGAAGCTTGTGTCCCTGTTTTCTCTTTGTCAACAACTCTATTAAAAACGCGTGGCTCTATCTATAATATTGTGGCACTAGTACTGTTTTCAGATTTTTCAATCGACCTTACACGTGGTTTCTCTAACGACCACCAGATGACAGTCTGGCTAAGCATAACGTGTCTTCCGAAGCACGAAATAATCTTTTTAGACACTAATATTCTTTATAAAGTTCCTTACGTTTAGAATTAATACCATGACAAGTAGGAGAGAGATGCGTTTTAGATCTATGAATATTCCAAATTCACGGCCCAGCGGATTAGCTTTATGAAGTGGCAGGGGCCGGGGCACATAGCGCTGAGAGCCGATGGGGCAGAATGGTTCTTGAATGGGTAGCGAATGACGAACCGGCAGACACAGCGTTGGACATCAACCGACCAGATTACCTAAAAAGTCATTTTGGAAATTTATTTATTTAGTAATTTATTTATTTATAGGACATAAGAAGTACTATCAACTCTGTGGCAAACGCCTAGACTACTAAGACATTACCCTGCCATCTACTGTCGTTCACTATCACTTCTTAGAGTCTTCGATAGAGCTTTCTAATTTTACTTAGTTTTCATTATGTGATGCAGATGGCGCTACTTGTAGGTATTAGATGTCATCGCTTTATACCCGCAGTGGGTAATAGCGGCTACTGCAGGTAGAGATGGGCGCCTTCCCGGAAATTTAATTATTTTTCCTATTTCTTACCCTTACATTTCATTTTTACCCGACTGCGCCAGAAGGTGTTTTATAAATCCGAGAGTACGTATGTAGATATGTCATCATCATCCTAGCGTCTCCCCGGTTGCATCCTCAGCCGTTCACTTCGGAGCCCAGGGTCCGCTATATAGATATGTATGTATGTATAAATTTTTTGGCACGCTCTGAACGGCTCGATTAATTTTAGCTTGAGATGTGTCCTTAATTAGATTCGTATTTACTTTGAGAGTGACACTGGGTACATCGTAATAAAAATACAAATGGCTGATATTTTTGGGTTTTATCATATCAAAAACAAAAATACCGTTATCTTGTCTTCCATGAAGCTCTATCCTTTGCTAGTTCTTTCAAAACTTAGTAGAATATATTTTAGGTCATCTGACCATCTTGTTATTATTAAAGTGGAAAAAACTTTAAACAGGTAAGTACTTAACAAATGTGGGGAAAGCAGTCTGGTAAAAAGGTCATGTAATATATTATTTGAGATACATTATTGTTTTGTCGCCACAGGTAATCCGACACAGCCAGCATCAAACATCATCCGGCGACCTTAGGCAGGTCAAGAGTGCTATTTTTGAAAAGTGTGACTCGCGCAAAATCGGTGTGTTGAATGATTTTCATTCATCATAATCGATGTGTCGAAATGAAACTCATTCGACATATGAGTCATACATTTTAAAAATAGGGCTCCGGGAGCCAAGACATGTATGTCGAATGAAAATCGTTCGATATCGAACAAAAATTATTCGACTCACCGATTTTGTGCGAGTCACACTTTTTAAAAATAGTACTCTTGACCTGACTAAGGTCGTCAGATGATGGGTGATGCTGGCTGTTTCGGATTCAGCTATGGCGACAAAACAATAAAATGTCTATATATATAGAAATCAATTGCTGTTCGTTAGTCTCGCTAAAACTCGAGAACGGCTGGACCGATTTGGTTATTTTGTATTTTGAATTATTTGTGGAAGTCCAGGGAAGATTAAAAGGTGAACATATTCGGAGGCGGTACGAAGTTTGCCGGGGCAGCTAGTCTTAAATAATATATAACATGACCTTTTTGGAAATAGTGAGATAATGAAAAAGTGTGGTGTGAATGAGGATGTAGTGATAAAGATAGAAAAAGGCATGTTAAGACGGTTTGGGCATGTAGAAAGGATGGATGAAAAGAGACTTACGAAAGGTATTTACAAATCAAAGGTGACAGGAAATGTCGGTAATGGCCGGCCTCGGAGAACATACTGCGACCAAATCGCAGACATATTAAAAAAGGGAGATGTCAGTAATCGACGAGCGTGTATGACGAGAGTGATGAGCGTAGAAGAAGCGAGGGAAGTTGTAAGGATCGTAGCAAATGGAAATCCGTAGTCTCTGCCTACCTGGTATGTATATAAGTACTTACCCTGTTTTAAGTTTTTTTCCACTTTAAAAATAACGACAAGATGGTCAGATGACCTCAAAAATATCGACTTAATTTTGAAAGAACTAGCGAAAGAGCTTCAGGGAAGACAAGATAACGGTAATTTAAAAACAAAAATACCCGACTGCTTATGTGTGTAATGTGTAAATGATAAAACCGAAAAATATCAACACTCCTGATCCTCCTACCTTCCATCTGTTAAGTGGATGTCCAACGTTGGATATAGGATTCCCTGTTCTATAAGTAGGTATATTGCGGCTCAAATTATAATGATATCCCTAAGAATGCTGTATCTTACATACTGTACATTATCATTTCAGTGTTTTCTGCGTTGTATACTAAGTCGCAAGACCACAAGTCTTGTAAGAACGAGACGTCGAAGTTCATTTAATATAATCATAGTGTTCCTCCATTTGACACATTTTATGAAGTTAAACACATATACTACGACTTGAGCCGTCAAGTTTCGTTGGGAATGATGTTGTTGGTAGAATTTACCGAAGGTAGCAAAAAATTCTAAATATTTTTTAAGGAAAATCGAGATTCAAAGAGTTCATCACTTAGGTACATCTTACAGCTGCTCTCAGAGAAAAAGATTTCAAACTCAAATAAATCATTCCCCGTTAGCGGGAGAACTTTTAAATTTATACTCGACTATATGTAGATTTGTGCAACTCTTTAGTATAGATTATACTTAAAAATTCTCTCTTTTATAATTTTTGAGTTTGAATAATTTTCTTAAGTAGTAATAACGACTCTAAAAAAGAAGATTAGTCGTCATATTCCCCTTGGACTGAATGAAATTTTCTATACGGACTAACTTAACTTTATTCCGCAAAATAAATAACTTCAACATCCTCCAAGCTCCAACCACATTTACGATAACCGTCGATATCTGGATGATAAGTGCGAATAATTAAGATTGTCTAGGAGTGGCCTATCGCAAGCCTTTTCACTCGTAGTTCCGCATTAGACGCCCGCCGGTTATGTGGAATCAGGAAAAACTGAGCTTGATCGGTGAGTTATCATTAGATACAGTACACACGGCATGCAAGAACGGACAGCAGCTGGTGATATAATTTTAATTGACTTCCTGTTACTCATTCGTTACTCAATATTTTCTACACTCGAGCCTGTAATATGTAAAAAAATAATGTATGTGCAGGGGTAGGATATATTTTTAAACTACTTACTGAAAAACATTGAGTTCATCTTGTATTTTAGCAGCGCGACGAGGTTTTTTTTTGGATTGCCTATTTTAGTACCAACTCTTAAATATACCCGTCTATAGCCAATAATGCGTTGTCTGCATATCCGTATGACTGCTAACATAATAATTACAAAAAAAAGAAATTATATGAAAAACAAATCTTTTTGCAACGATATTATTCCAGAAGCATGTTGAATTAATGCTGCAAATAATGTTGAATTTTGTTAAAAGTTTTAAATACCTACCTTGTGGATATTGTAAATTTCTTTCAGGAAGATATGTAGAGAAAGGATATGTAGCCATACGGCTTGGATGCAACTGGAAAATATATATACCACACATCACTGCGTAAGGCATTCATCCTGCATGAATAAACCTCTATGTCTAGCCCTGAAAAGAGTTGATTATAAGTAGTGAAGGACTCCCACCACCTTCCCATGATGTAGTGTGCAGGGACACCGAGATATTCACAAGGAATAGTTCTGTAAGTCGATCCTAGTAGAAAACATTAAGCCGACATAAGCCGTTGATCAGAGTGGACCACGATATAGTACAAGACCAAATTTCATCCTAACATATATACTGAAAATCGAACATACTGATAACCCTTCAAGTGTAAGCAACCCAAATTGGGATATAACAATGGAATTTTTATTTATAACGTTTCAAGCAGTTAAATGGTGTTTCGTTTGTCATTTTCACAAGCCGCGTGTAGCGTGACGGCAAGAAGGGAAACGCAGAGGAAATGAGTGACTCGACCGATCAGTTGCATAACAGTACAGGATATTCCATATACTACGTGTCAGGAGTGTTCCTGCTTAGTTAGCAGGTTACTGTTCCGCTTCGATGCCTAAAGATTGCACTCTGATTGGGGAATGAGGCTAAATTAAACGTGTTATTTCTGTCTTAAGCACCACGGATACTCCATACAACAGCGGCGAGCCTGATACTACCTTAATAATGTAACCTTCAGTAGCTTTCAGGTCAGTAACGAAGAAGTTCTCCAGAGCGTCGCTATGTCAAGAAAATTGTTGCAAACCGACAAAAAACGCAAAATAGAGTAATGAACGACCATAATCTACTGCTTCAGCTAGTAATGATGGACAAAATAGAAGGTATGAGACGTGCGGAGGGACGTAAAAAGTAATGGCTGAGAAATATCAGAGATTGGATTTGTTGTTAAAGCGGCAACAGAAATACATCATTCGTGAAAATTTTAACTGTCTATCACGGTTCATGTGATACAGCCTGATGATAGAAGGATTATAACGGATAAACGGACAGACAGTCGGAGAGCGGAGTCTTTTAGTACGAAACCCTAATAAAAAACAATAATACTTTTAATTCATAAACACATTCCTACAAAACCTAATCAAGATCCTAACTGTACAATTACAATCAACAAAATATTAAAGCGAGCTTTTCCTCGCATTTCATGATAAAAGCCTCGGGATAAAGCTCGGCCATAAACAAAGGTTTCTCTCAGTGGGCGGTTACGGAAGTTGAAACTGCAGGATGCGCTAAAGTTTTGCGTAATGTGCACTTTGGAAATGCAAGTTCAAAGCTGTCGACTATTAGTAAAGCTTTTGTTAATAGTGTTTTTTTTTTCGAAGTAGTTTTATTAGTGCAGACGAAAGAATAGATTAGAATATATGATACGCTAGACATGCAGGCATGACTAGCACTGATTTTCAGCCACCACCTTCTGAGGAGTCACAGAACAAAGATTTAAACCTAAACTTAGTGAATATAATCCTTGACTGCTGTCTTACTACCATCTCACACCCCCATTAAAGTCTGAGATCCAAATTCAAGCAAGTGAGCAAGATATCGCCTTACACACCATATTGAAAATCCCACCCACCCACTCGCACCCGGACGGAAACAAGAGATGATAGTAATCCACCTGTCCAATACTGTTACCTATATATAATCTATGGCAATAATTTACAGTTTATTAGTCTGTGACTGATCTATGGTATGGTATCTAGCTCTAGACTGTGATCAAATCTAAAAAAGGACGTAATGTTTTTTTAATTAAAAGTTATTCCGTACTCAAAGGGTAAAACGGGAGCCTATTACTAAGACTCCGCTGTCCGTCCGTCTGTTCGTCTGTCACCAGGCTATATTTCATGAACCATGATAGTCATACGCTATGACAACTAATACTAAAATACAGAATTAATTAAATATTTAAGGGCCCATACGACCATACATGATTTTTTGCGGATTTTATGTATGAATGGTATGGAACCATTCGCACTTGACCGGTTTTTATTTTGAATATTTAATTACCAAGAAGAACGAAATTAAGAATTCCGAAGCAAAAATATACAGTTTTACCGCCGTGCTTAGACTATTATATCTCCATGCTGCCTCTTAAGACAATTATGATGAGACTTTGTGAATTTTAAGATAAAACCCTCTTAAAACTGCATTTAGTGTCACACAATACTATGATGACCTTACCATTTTCAAGTGTTCAATGGGTCCCTGATGTTTCCGATCTGTAATAATGTAATAAAATTTTATAGTTTATTTTATTACCTAGCAAGTATCAATTATAATTCATTCATTTACAATCAAACATTAATTTTGTTATTTAGTTAAGAAAATGAAATGTTTAATTGGTACAAATTTATACTAAATTAAATTAACTAACTAAAATTAATAATAAACTATTAACTTAAATAACTAGGTATATACAGTAAAAAACAAGAAGTATTACATATTTATATATAAAAAAATTGCCTAGGTAATTTAGTCATCATAGAATTCATCCACATCGATGTCTACCGGGAAAGTGCCCAGAAGACTGGCAGCATTGCCACGCTGTATGGCAATGCTGAGTATCAATTATCATTTTAACTTCTTGTCAATTTATCGTAAGTTTAGTACTTCGTTAAATAAATGTTATATACATTACTTTACAATAATAAAGTTGAGTTAATGAGTAGGTACTGAAAACGTTTATGAAATTACTAACTAGCTAAGAAGTTAGTTTCATAGCTATGAGATCGTGTTAGCCACAGAACAGTTAATACTAATACTTAGTAATATTTATTTATTTCATAATATTTAAATACTTACTTTGTCTGTGCTATATATAGATTGTGGAGAATAACACAGCATTTCGAATTTGAATTAGTATACTTTATACAATTGTTTATTTAATGATACTATTGTATATTTTAATCATATGATACAGAAATTATTGAACAAAATGGGCCAAACATAAATAATCTACTTAAAATATAAACACTAACAAATTAAAATAAAATATTTAATCATGTAGCTATTTGAATAAAATTTTATTGTTAGCAGATTGGTTATGATATTGTAGACTTGAATCACCTGATTGTCTGATTATGAAGATAATTCCGTGCTTTAGACACGTTAACTTGGTTTCGGTTGCTAATGGTTATAAACAATTCCGAAAAACTCTAACAAAAAGGTAAAAAAATATATATTTTATTTATTGAGTTTCAAGGTGTTTTAAAGTTAGAGATGTGCGTACGCAAAAGACATCAACGCACTCAGACGCTAAAATTTATTAACGTTTCATTTTTTATTTGTAAGAAATGAATTATGTAATAAAATGTGTTTTTATTTTTTATTTTCTGCATTATAGCTCATTTCCTATCAAATATTTCACAGCCACAGGCTGAGGACGCTAAATATGTGGGAGTGTATCTAGATAGAAGAAGACTTGGAAGAAGCATATATTTACCAAGCGTAAAGCCCTTAGCTTGCAGTTTCGAAAATGCTACTATTTGTTGAATAGAAGATCAAAGCTGTCGTTAGAAAATAAATTACTTATTTATAAGTGTATTATTAAACCCACATGGACGTATGGTATACAGCTCTGGGGTACTGCAGCTAACTCAAATTTGGGCATTTTGCAAAGATTTTAGCCTAAAGTCTTAAGAAATATTATGAATGCATCCTGGTATGTAAAGAATGAACACATACACAGAGACTTAAATATACCAACCATCAAGGAGGAGATAAACGACAGGATGCCGAAATACAAGAGCAGTCTACTTAACCACGTGAATGTGCTAGCAAAGGAAATTGTGCCTTCTACCGATCGAAGAGGATATCTCCTCTTGTAATAAAAAAAAGGAAATAAAAAAAAAAAATATATAAAAAAAAACCTTATTTAAAAAAAAGAACGATAATAGTGATGTGGACCACAAAACAATATTTGCAATTTATACAAGAACTGCTTAATGTCGATCAGAGGACAGAGGAGTTAGAGATGTGGTTACGCAAAAGACATCAAAGCGCTCAGACGCTGAAATTTATTAACGATTCATTTTTTATTTGTAAAAAAAAATATTATTTAATAACATGGTTTTTTTTTCAGCATTAAAGCTCATTCCCTGTCAAATGTTCCTTCTATTATTCCGGGATTAAAAATCATAGATAGTTAAATACGTATACTTTGCTGTCCCAAATGGGTACCAAATTATATACCAAAAATAAAGAATAAAAATTAATTTCATTTGAGTATATGAAGTACATAGATAAATTAAATTATTCTTACTTACTCACCCAGTATAATATCTATAATTTACAGTTACATGAAACGTGTGTAATACTTTGTAATTGCTCCATGGTGTAATACTATGTAACCTTAAGATATTTACGCAGCATTTATAGAAAGCCGACCAAATTAAATATGACAGATATAAGTGCTAAATGAAGACAGGCAAGTAATACACGTAACTTACGGTTATTATACAAAGATGATTACGTTCTCCAGAGCTAGGCATGGGCGTGTCAATGTTAATGATCTGCGAGGAGTGAGCTCGAGTGAAGACCAGCGGCTCTAAACCTTAGGATTTAGAATTATCTTCATCTTCTTCGTCTAAGCTTATTGTTTCGTCCTCATACGCTTTGGAGCCTAGGGTAGCTGTAAATCATGATCCTAGATTTGGTGACACTGGTTATTAACGTGGAGCGACTGTCGTCTGACTTCTGTAATCCAGACTAACTAGTCTAGCCTAGCGTGACGAGTACGGCAAAAACCTCAATGGATCTACTGAGATCCATGAGAGAGAGAGAATTTAACCTTATGGTGTACATGGTCGATTGACCTTGCAACCCATATGATCACGTCTGTTTCCAATATAACTCTATAGGAAACAGGCGTGGCAGAGACTTCAGATTTCCACTTGATTGACACACCTTGCTTCCTTCACTCTCATCACTTTTGTCATACACGCTCGTCTATTACGGATACTCCTAACATCACCCTTTTTCATTTACATCAAATCTATTTTTATTTTAATATGATGATTTCCTGTGTTTTCGCCATAGTTACTATAAATTAATAATTTCTAATAAACGCGATAAAAACTGTATTAAAATTATTATATCTATGTCGATGTTGATTTAACCTTAAAATGTCTACTGGGCCCATCATGTTCTCTTATTGTACAAATGTTGCCTAAAAGAGATTGCTTAGCAATAAGTCCGCATTTGCTCCATATTGTTAACAATGTTATAATTTTAGTGTTGTGATTTCCCAGATGTGGGCAATAAAGTTATATTGTATTAATATAAAAGTTAACATGGTTTTCATGTTATTTCTGTAAGTATCTATTACAAAAGACCTATGATATAAATAATATTAATCTATCTAATGCGACAAGTTTCGAGGAAATTTTTCAAAAGAGTTTCGACACTTGATTTTAATGACCAACAAAGGCCGACGACGTTAGGTAATATTATAATTCTGTCATTATACTGTAACCACATTAAACCCTTATGAATATTAATTGCAATGAGAAATTTTATGTTATTGGACACATATATTTGTTAGAAATTAATTATTGTTTATCTCTAAGCCTATTGAAAGTACAATGGAATGTCAAAGTTTAAGGTATGTAGAATTCAACGAATTTGAAGCATATTTTTGTGTATTTAAGATATATTTCTTCAAAAATAAGTAAAATACAAAACAATTAAAATAACAGGCAGACTGCCTGCGACCATGAACGCTGTAAAGTGTTTGAAACGTCAGGTGTAAATAAATAAGTAATAAACACGATAAACCGTATTAAAATAGTTTAATTTAATGAATAACAATCGCGAAAACATAAGAAATCATTATACAAAACAATACTCTTTAACTCACAATGAAGAAACATTTATTAAGTAATAGTCTTAATGTAATTAGTGGTAGATATTTTTTTTTATACAATTAAGTAGGCAAACAGGCGTACGGCCCACCTGATGGTAAGTGGTTACCGTAGCCTATGAAGGCCTGCAACACCGGAGATGTCACGAGCGCGTTGCCGACCTGTCCGCTGTCAGCACAGCAACTCCTCTGGAGCCTGGCGACCCTACTCACCAGCAGGAACACAACACTGCGGCTGCGGTCTTCTGTAGGGTAAAGGTATTTCCCCAGACGGACTACTCCTTACAAAGTGTCCTACCTCTCTTAAATTGCCAATCAATTCCTAATTTATAAAAAAATGCAGTTATTGACTGAAGTGCCAAACCTTATCAGATTTCCCGACAGCATCGCACAAACAAATCTCACTATACCTTTCACTTTCTAAGGACTAAGGTCGTCATTGTACTGAACACTTTGAGCACCACATACTCTATCGCAGTGTGCACCCCAGCCGCGTGTCCGTATTGCACCCACTGCACACCCACACATGCAGTCCTCCACGCTCCGCTACCCCTGTATATAAACCTAACTTAAAATAACCTTGAACTCACTTCGCTGCTGCCTCATCGCGCCACGACAGTTACTGTTAATAACAACCCTTATTTTTAAGGTTTCGGATGTGAGTGAAAACTATGTGAACTAAGTGACGGTGCTAACATTTGAATATCAAGATGAGGGCCGTAATGCAAGCGGTGAGTGACCTGTGAATTTGTTATAAGAATAATTGATTTCAAGGATACTAAATATAGTATAGAAAAGGTGTTAAAAATGTCAGTTCATTGCTCAGTTTTCTGGTAGATGTGCAAAATTTATTGATGTTCAGTTTATCAAATCAATTGAGATATATAAAGTTGTTTGAATACGTTATTAAATTAATAGCTACGAGTATATATTACGGTTGTGAAAATGTATTCATATTATCAAATCGATAGGTATATATTGAGGTGTGTGGATTTTGTTTGTTTGTTATACAATCTCAGTATATATCAGATAGAGTCGGAACTGTTCGAGATAAATGTTTTGATTCTGTGGTTATTTGAAAGGCTTATGTAAAACGTTTTACCATTACAAATAAAATAATTGATGTATATTTAAGTATCTAGTATAACTTTTTCATTAACTAAGTTCATATTTTCAGTAATTTATTAAAACATATTATATTACTGAATCCCTATTAAAGTTATTAGTGCTTATTTCTTAAAAACTATATTAGTTTTTATCATTTTTAAATTATTATTTTTTAAATTAGAAAATATATAAATTTATAATTGTTGGCAACTTGGTTTTAACATATAATAATATTTCTACATGTATAACTATGCTTTTCATCTTAAGAACAGATTATGCTTAAATTAAATTTTATCTGTATCATTTATTTTGTAAACTGCGTTTTTCGATCTTGATGATATTTCAAAGCATTTTTAAACAGTAGAGATCTGTAGTCTTTGCCTCCCCTACGGGAAAAAGGCGTGATGGTATGTATGTATTTAAACAGTAGTAGAAGTACATAGTCTAAATCTTTAAAGGTATTTTAGTAGTTTTGATGTTTAAGAAGATCAAGCCGCCTTCTGAAATTCTCCTCTAGAAATCATAATACAATTCACAACTTAAAACTATAGAGATAAACTAAGAAGGATTTAATAAAACTCCGCTTATGCACGTGTGGCGTGGTGCCAAGTACGCTGGATGCACTCTCGCTAGATAGAAATGCGATTTAGACAGCTTTATGTCTATCAGCATTTTTTTGTAAATTGAATCCTAAAAACTCTACGATAATTATTTTTTGGGAGATAAGGCATTTCTATACATTATAATCACTTAGGTCATTTTATCATAGCCACTTTGCACCAGGTGGCCCGTAGGCCTATTTGTCTATATCTATCCATACTAGTATTATAAACGCGCTTCCAAGCTTCGCAAGCATTCTCACAAACTTAAGGCATTTTTCTTTTTTAATAAAAAATATCATATTTCACCCAGTTTATAAAAATAGTAATAAAGGTAAATATTTTTTTATGTAGAGCCCGTAGATCTCTAACTATCTTCTGAAGGATTAGTAGAGCAATAGTCAAATACTTTCAAAAAACGCTTTTGCTTAATCCATCCATACTACATATCCATACTAATATTATAAGTTCGAAAGTATCTCTGTCTGTCTGTCTGTTATGCTTACACGGGTAGACTGCTGAACGGATTTTGATGAAATTTGGTATGAATGTAGTTGAAGACCCAGGGCCAAACATAGGCTACTTTTTGATACAGGCGGAGCTGTGGAAAACGGCTAGTATCTATATATAATAATTATTAAAGCAGAAGAAATAACTTTAGAATTCATTGGTCAAAATTTGGTTATAAATAAAAAAAACACATTATTTATTCTCAATTCAAATCAAAAGGATAACAATAATTATATATTACATAAATTTTTTTATATAAATATAATTTATTTATTTTTCATCCTTTGTTGTACAAATTACAATCTGTAAAGCACAATAGGCGGACTTAATGCTAAAAGCATTATCTATCAGTCAACCTTTGGATAGCTTTAATGTGGATATTCGGAAAAGACCACGAGAATAGGTATATTACATACATACATACCATCACGCCTTTTTCCCGTAGGGGTAGGCAGAGACTACGGATTTCCATTTGCTACGATTCTTACAGACTTCCCTCGCTTCTTATACTTATAGGTATATTATCGATCAATTTATTCTTGTGCCGTAATAATATAAGACCTAGTCCGAGCTAGGTTAGGACAACTGTCTTGGTTGCTTGGGTTATTTTTTTTCATTTGATGCTGACATCAAATGAAAAATAATGATGTTGTCGTTACATATTATAGCTCCAGTTATTGTTTATAATTACTACAATTAACAATAAACAACAATGTTTAACAGACTGTCGTTATCGTACATCGCAAGGAGTTAACTTTGTTCGTAAGTGATATAATCATCAGAGAAATGAAAAGGAAGCGTGTGTTTAGCTTTGTATGCAGTAACCGGATGGAAAAACAACATATGCCAATAATATTCCAAGCAAAGGGGTAATGCTGCCAGTGTGTATATGTAATTTAATGTTGGTTAATAAAAAATAAATCTCCATTATGCCGAATACTTACTCTATAATATTTTTTTATACAACTAAGAGGCAAACAGGCGTACGGCCCACCAAGTAAGTGGTTAACGTAGCCTATGAACGCCTGCAACATTGGAGATATCATGAGCGCGTTGCCTTGCCGACCCTGAAGGAATTTGAAATTAATATAATATTTTGTAAAGCACAATAGGTGAACTTTATGCTAAAACATTATTAACCAACCTTTGAGCACAGAATTATTAATAGAACTAACGCTTCGGGTAAAGCAGTGTCCTTTGTGTTTATTGACTGAGCGTAAGCGAAGTCTCTATTTCGAGAATGGCCAATTTTGCTTTTGTACGGAAAAATGTATATTCCTGACTAGCGGTCGCATTTATTAACGGATCCTTACAAAACTTGACACACGTGTTCCTTGATTTATTTCATTTCTTTTGTTGAGATATTTTTTTTTGTTTGTGGAAAAATTAAGGCAAAAAGGGGGAACGTTTGATGTAGCATTATTTAACGGATTAAAATCATATTTGATAACAATTGTGTGTTAAGTGCTGTGAAAAAAAAATCTTATTCAAGAGGGGAAATAGGAGAAGATTGTAGTAGCGTTTCATGAATTAATCTCGTATTTGGAGGTAGTTCACGAAGTCTACTGTTCATAGAACTACTAGTTTATATTCACTTTAAGACCTAAAATAGAAATAGTGCCAATGACCTGTAAACAATCATTTATAGGTGAATGGCACGCGCTGACTCATATCGTAAAACAGCGGTTTATCTCGTGCAATAATTAATTTATGAGTGTCCAATTAACTAAGAGTGAAAACATATCAGATAGCTGTTTACTGCTTGTATGTCCTCAGGTTATTGTACGAAGTGTTATTTCATCGGTTTTTCAATAAACTATTTATTTATTTATTTATTAAACATATAAATGACGGACTTAAAGTCATAGGCTTTTTTCTATCAGTTAACCAACAGGTGATGTTGCGAAGTAAGTTCATGTGAGTAAGTGCAATATAGAATATCTAAATATTGTTATCATTTTTTGTAACCATTTAAAAGCAAAGATGTTAAAAACTTTGTGATTTACATTTATTACGTACTAGCCGTTTCCCGCAGCGCCGCCTACATCAAAAAGTAGCCTATGTTTGACCCCGGGTCTTCAACTATATTCGTACCAAATTTCATCAAAATCCGTTCAGCGGTTTGGCCGTGAAAGCGTAACATCATCATTTTTCGTCTTGCTTGGGGAGCGAACCCGAGACCTTTTTATAGCAAACAGGCGTCCTGACCATTACGCTACAGAGGTCGTCAAAGAATAATAAAAACAAATTTGCATCAATTTCTACAAAATATACCACAGTGATTTGTTCGAGAATAAGCGTGAGTGTTGGGAAGTGATACAATGTTCGATTTATATGATTTCCTTGCTTGTTGCCAAGAGCTCCTGGAAATCGCTAAGTGCAGTTTTACTACCACTTAACTTAGCATAATACTTCTGACTCGTCTTGACTTAACTTAGACTTCCTTGACTTAAAAACTTTATTCTAAAAAAAATACTTGTTACTGGCTAAATACGAAAGTAAGAGCCATGTTTTAAAAAAAACACAGTGATAAATATGATAATTGGGGTTTGTAGCAGACATAATATACTTTGTATGATATATTACCATCTGATATGCCTATCAAATGCCTCATGCATGAACATTATAAGCTCGTATTCAATAAATTTTCATTTCACGTCAAGACAGTAGTTGAATATGATAAATGGTAATTGATCTTCATTATTGATAGACAGACAAACAAATGAAATTACTTTTGTATCAATAGGCTAGTGTCCAGGGTCAAAAGATGTCATTTAGGGAATCAAAATATATTAGTGACGTATTTTTTCTTTTGTCAATTAAGCGATAAATAATAAAGATATAACGCATCAAAGTTTAGGAGTGGGGGCTCGTGACGTCACATATTGCGAAAAAGTGTAGCACACTTTTCGTCTATTACAATCGGTTTTCTCCGAATATTCCTGACCGATAAAGTTGAAAAGTGATACATATATGCATATCTGTTACCTGAAGATATGCTAATGATAAAAATTAATTATTTTTGGGTATGGAATCTGTTTTGGAAGGTAATGTAGACGATTAAAAAAATATATTTCGAAATATATCGAATGAAAGAGCTCAAGCTGAATATATTCATGATATGTTTTTCAGTATTTTTTTAGGTCGGTATTTTTGAGTTAATTAGGAAAGGAGACGAGAAATACCTGTTCCCCATCGCCTCCGAGGTTACTTAAATTAAAATTTTGTGAAAATCACAGAAAATAGATCTTGTCAGTGAACACTCAAAAATCTGTTAGCTGGAGAAGTTGAAGTAAAAATCGGATATATCCTTCCTTTCAATGTTTTGTAATCGCCTCGATAGGTTTGGGTTGGGAGAAAAAAATCGAAGACGTCGTTTGGAAAATTGTTAAACGTAACCGCGATAGATAGCGTTAGTTGCAAATATACTTCACTTTATAGTTTCACTTAGTGAAACACAATCTGTCCCGCAGCTCCGCATGTAGTAGCCTGTTTGACCCCCGGTTATCAACTATATTCATAACAAATTTCATCAAAATCCGTTCAGCGGTTTGGCCGTGTTAGCGCAAACAGATAGACAGACTTTTTTAACTTATCATTCTTACGCCAACCGTTCGTCTACCTACTCACAATGCTAAACAGATTATAGATGTAATTTATTAGACGTACTATTTATAGAGCCACATCAAAAATCCACCAACAACCGATCAAAACTCCCACGGGTAAAATAAAACGGGACCTTAGTATGTAGGTATGTATGTCGTTATTCGTCTGTCTATCACAAGACTGTATCTCATGACCCGTGATAGTTAGATCATACATTATCACAGATGATGTAGGCACTGACTGATGGTTTATAACATATGCTAAAAAACAGAATAAAATAAATATTTAAGGGGGCTCCCATACAAGAAATGTGGGTTTTAAACTTAGATAATGGTACGGGACCGTTTGTGCGCGAGTCTGACTCGCACTTGACCGGTTTTTTTATTCAAACTTAATTATTCAATATAAAATTGTGTTATAATCGTAATGCCTTTAGTAATATATATTCTTTTAGTTTTAGCCTAAATTGTCTTGGGACTATACGACTTATGTCATACTTGAGAAAAAGCTAGGAATTATAAAACAGATTTTTCAGATTGTGATCGCAAAACCGCGTTGATGTCTTTATATCAGCAATAATTACTCATCTCAGTTATTTCAGTTTTCTATCTACAGTGAAGCACACTGTTTACGTCTCATAAATATCTTGATTTATAGTAGTTCTGTTAATAATTTTATTTTTATAGAATATCTAGCTGTTTTCCGCAGCTCCACTTGCATCAAAAAGAAGCCTATGTTTGACCCCGGGTCGTCAACTATATTCATACCAAATTTAATCAAAGTCCGTCAGCGGTTTGGCCGTAAAAGCGCAACAGACAGACAGACAGACTTTCGCATTTATAAGTATGGATATGATTTTATCGTCTCGTCATGTTCCTCGTCGTTATAATATCGTGTCAAAGAGCACCATAACCGAACCACGAGTAAAAAATCCTTTCACAATGTATCGTGTTGATAATAAAATGATGAATGAAAAATGTATGACACAATATACTAAAATATGACTGATTGGTAGTAGTAGTTGAAGTACAAAAGGATGGTTCGATGAACTTTCTAATAATTAAAGCCTTCATAATTTTGTGTAAGGTATGTATGTAATATTATCTATTCTTATTTATTTTATTTTTATATATTGTGAAAGTTTATCAGCAATCCATCTACTACCTTCTCTTAATGTCCCTAAGGTTAACTGGCAGACAATGCTTAGCATTAAGTGATACCTTTTATACCTACATTATCTGTAAGATATTGTGTGCAATAAATAAATAAATAGGTCTTATACCAGCATATCTTTCGAAGGAATAAAAAGTTTCACACTATTAACAATTATGCTCACCTATATTCACGCATTTTTTAATGAAGTACCTATTTACAATGCGAAAGAGCAAAAGTATCGATCTGATGAAACATCTATTTTTACACGTCCTCATTTAAGTATGTATAAAAATCTTTATTGTACACAAAGAACACAGTATCAGAACACAGGTTACAACAAAAGGCAACAACAAAATTACTTAGCCAAAGACACAACTTGACCACGAGATTTAGCGCGGCTTATGTCAATCCCATACAAATTAATGTTTTTTAAAGTCGTTATCGTTTTTAAATTTCTTATTTTAGCTATTTAAAAACGACACTTCATTCATCTAACACGGGTTACTACGTACAAAAAAAATGCAACAGCGTGCGTTCTTCTTCTTCATCCTAGCGTGTATTCCTAGTTGCATTGTCAGCTTACGATTCGGAGCCTAGTACGCTTTAATCATGCTCCTAGATTTGGCAGTTGTACTGCAAGCTGCAGTTGTGTGCGTTGCAACAGTGGAATTCTAAACTTCATACGTAGGTAACCTCTTTTACATATATTCTGTGTCAGTACATCACACCATCATCACCAGGTTACGCAGTATCGATTGATAATGTGACCCACTCGATATAATTGATACATCATTCAGCAATACTTTGTCACATAAAACCTATTATTCGCTGCATTGATTCAGAATAATTGGTCACACTGTAAAGACGCCATAATATCCACTACACCTCCGTAATAGGATCCATGTTATCGTGACGTAAAAGGGAAAACTAGTTGTTTTCTGGGCATTGACCAGACTGTTCATGTGATTCAATGGTGAAGATGTAACGAGAAACGATTTATTGAAATTACTTGTTGGGCGCTATGGCTTGTTTACACATAATTGGGGAGAAAATCGAATTTCCAATGTAAGGATAATTTTATTTCTACAATTATTTTAACTAGCTGTTTCCCGCAGCTCCGCTTGCGTCAAAAAGTAGCCTATGCTTGACCCCGGGTCTTCAACTACATTCATACGAAATTTCATCAAAATCCGTTCAGTGGTTTGGCCGTGAAAGCGTAACAGACAGAAAGACAGACAGACAGACTTTCGCATTTATAATATTAGTATGGATGTACTTGGGAATGAAGGATCTCTGGTTGTTGCATTATGAAAGCCGAATGTGGTGCGCTTATTACGGGTAACGGCCCACCTGATGGTAAGTTGTAGCTGTAGATCATAGACTTCCGCAACACCAGGAGCTTCACGTGCACGTTGTCGACCCTTGAGAAATCCTTTTTGCAGTCTCTTGGGAAAACCATTTAAATAAAATTAAAAATCATCATCATAATCCAAATTACATAAGTGAAGCCTATTAAATACTAATGTTACAAAAATAGGCGAATGAAATGGTAATCTTATTCAAACTTAAATTATGCAAATTTTGATTCGAACTTTCAAAAATAGAATTATTGATATGTGGAACCGAATCCTACACAATTGGAATATCTAACTTAACATGCAGAGTCTGAACTATGTCATAAAGTACAACCTTGGGCCTTTTATGGTATCTGATTATACCATAATATATTTGTATACTGCGTCACACTGTAGTCGAAAGCAAAATCTTCATTACCTGAGCGTTGTTTTTGGCATACCAAGCCTGCTATTCAAATATGGCGGAGCCCAGAGTCTACTTAGACTCATATACAAGGTATTAGTTCCTATCAGTAATTTCAGACCACTCGAGACATTTCAGGAATTGTGGTTCAGTAAATAAAGCGTAAAGAGGTGAACAACCAAGTTTACATACGCATTTTCACTTTTATATCGTTAATTAGGTTCGGTCTTATGTGCTTCACGATTGTACACAAAAGAGATACAAATACTTTTTATTGCACCAAAAAAGGTAGTCTATTTCTAAGTCTAAAACAGGAAAGCCGAAAATAGTAGAAATGTTTATCCATACTTCCATACTAATATTATAAATGCGAAAGTCTATCTGTCTCTCTGTCTGTCTGTCATTCTGTCTGTTACGCTTTCACGGCCAAACCGCTAAACGGATTTGGATGAAATTTGGTATGAATATAGTTGAAACCCGGGGTCAAACATACGCTACTTTTTGACGCAGCCGGAGCTGCGGGAAACAGCTAGTACTTACTATTTTGTTAGATATTTAAACTCTCTTTACATAACGACCATTCATTATTAAGTGAAGCATTCTCAAATTACGAATTATATAAAAAAATAAGTATGTCGACTATGAATTATAACTATCCCACAATATGTCACCCGGATGACGCACTTTCTCTGTGATTTTATCGAAGTTACGTCAGTGTCCCAGAAGCGACCCACATCTGGGCCGCTATAAATCTAAGTTGCGTCATGTATCCAAAACAATTAATTCAGCCCTTCACTAGAAACATATTTTAATATTTTGACTATGGTTGACTCCATGGTCTAGAGACTGCAACTTGGCATTAAACCGCAATTTGTTAAAATTTTGTATTTATAACTTGTTAATTAAAATTTTAATAATAAGTAATATGAAAATCAGAGTTGGCAACGATAGATGATAATAATATGAAGACTATGAAGATTGCGTAAATTATATTTGCATTTAGTTCTGGTTATTTGTTTAATAAACTTTTTATTATAAATTACAAAAAAATATACCTACAACTACTTCACTCACATGGAATTAAATTAATGATAACAAGATAAAGAGAATTATTATTTATGCCTATTTACAATCACTTAAAAGCGCCGTTTTTATGTATTATGCGACTAACATCACGCCATTTTCCCGTAGGGGTAGGCAGAGATCCTTACATACTTCCCTCGTTTCTTCTACGCTCATCGTTCACGAATAAATTAGACTGCCAGGTAAATATTATGAGGCAAGATTCCCACTTATAGAAACATCTTAAATGTCTAACCAATTGATAAGCCGCTCAATTCAGTTTCCCTTTCAACATTCCCGTTTCCCACGGTCATAGGTACATAACAGGTAGTAGCAAGTTTGCTAAAAGCTACATAGTAGGAAGAGCTTTCGCTGCGCGGGTGAAAAGCGCTCACGAAAGGGCAGAGAAAACGATCGTCCCGTTCGTGTCGCCGCAACCTTTGACTTGGAGATGGATTCAACAGATCTTGTTGCAATTTATGATCCTGTTAATGTGCTTTGTATCCTATCCTTATACTTAGTAATATTATAAAAGCGAACGTTAGTTATTTGTGTGTTTTTTTACGTTATTTACTCAACATTTGTTGGGATTAAAGTACTTTTCCTTTGGGGAAAAAATATATTAAAAATCCGCGAGAAATGACAAAATAACGTTAAGAGGTCTAGTTGAAATGTGTGAGCCTGTCAATGTGCTTTATATTTACAAATTGATGTTTAAGCGACGTGGCTTCGACCCTTTGTCTAGAATACAGGTGTGTTACTCTTAGGTTAGTTTATAAGAAGAGGTTAATTAAAGCTATCGCAGTATTAAAATTAAACATAAATCAGCCTTTAAATTGACTTGAATTGTCAAATTCTTAGTAAACTCAACAGCGGCGACACATAAAAAAAAAAACATTTCAATTTAATTGTATCTTTGTTCGTTTGCTTTTAAATAAACAAAAGTTAAACAAAGGAGAGTTTAAACCTGGCAGCCGGCCATGAAATAATGCCGAATTTACAATGTTTCGTAATGAGTACATTCTTACTTTATTACTACTATCGTTGTTTTGTTAGTGTACCTAATGAGAAAGCGTTTTCATAAATATTTTAACATTTTTTTAAATATAACTAGGATTACGATTAGATAATATTATTGGCGTGATTGCATTTCGTAAATTAAGCCATTTCTTACTCTACAGCTTTATTCTGGCCAAGGAATAATACGGTGTTAATGGTCCAACAGCTTAGTTACATCCTGTCAGCAAACAAAAAATAAAAATACAATTTCAAGATATTTCCATAGAGAGTTCGAGTAAATATTTTGAGAATTTTTAACGAAGTTAGTATTTACGTAGCAAATAAATTAAATGTAAATTAATCCGTGTCATCAACCACAGCTCGACTCAACTTTATTTGTATTTTGCTAAATAAAAATTGTTTTTTAACCTTAACGTCATTTTATTATAGATTTAAGAATTACATTAATCTATTGCATTACATATCGTTTTATTATTTTTTATTAAGCAGAATAAATTTGATTTGTCTTTTCCCTATTGGCGCGTTATTGCTTGCTTGTCTAGTAGTTAATTATATGGGACGTAAACATTTTATGTCGTTCGAGAAATACTCATTAAAATATAGTAAAGTCCTTACATTTACTTGTCAGTCTCTGTCGAAATTTAATATTGTTCATTAATTTGCCCTACTGTCTAAATTATCAACCTTTATATAACTTACTAGCTGTGTCCCGCAGCTCCACCTGCGGTATATAGCCTATGTTACTCAGGGTGAATGTAGCTTTCCAATGGTGAAAGAATTTTTGAAATCGCCACAGTAGTTTTTGAGTTTATTCATTACAAACATACACACAAAAATACAAATCTTTCCTCTTTATAATATTAGTGTAGATAGTGTAGATTATTATTTCTTATATAAAATGAGATAATTTAAATATCTACTGAAAATAAATTGAAATTTAACCTGTATATTATAAATATGGCAATATAAGATGTAATAATATGATATAGAATTTAATGTTCAACTCAAGGGTAACTTAAGTTTTACGTATAAGTGTAAGTACTGACACGTTGTAATGAGTAAATGTGATTTATTATCATTTTATTAAGTTTCGAGTCAGATAACGAAGCAGAAGTACCTATAAAAGTTAACATCTATTAACTATATTTCACCTCGAGGTCACTTACTTATATATTATTTTAACGAGTTTTATATTACATGAGCTGTAAAAGCAATAGAAGTGACGTTTATCAACTATATTAAGAAATTTCCTATTTATTTATAAATACTCAGTGCGATAATAATCATTAAAGCTCTTTCCTTTCGCCTGCGCCAAACTAGATAACAATAAAAGTTTAATTGTTAAGATTCAAATATGGTTTCAACGCAGGTGAAGGCTTTTAAACGCTTTTCGCGATAAATTACTTACACATTTCTTTTATTTATGATTTACTAGCTGTTTCTCACAGCGATGCCTGCGTCAAAACGTAGCCTATATTTGACCCTGAGTCTTCAACTATATTTATACCAAATTTCATCAAAACCCGTTTAGCGGTTTGGCCGTGAATGCGTAACAAACAGATAGTCAGATAGACTATCGCACTTATGATATTGGAAGTATGAATGAATTGTGATTTTTTGAAAAAAATAAACTTACATGAGTATTGCGTTATTACGATACACAAAACATCGATTAATGACTGTACCACAACAGTGTGATTTACACTATTGGAGTTACTTTTTTCTCTTTTTCTCTTTGAAGAGAAACTTTTCGAAACCCAAGGTCGGTTTAAAACGCTTTGTCTTATTTTTCCCATCATAGAAATGCTCATTAAAATTTAGTATAGTCCTTTCATTTCCTTGTCAGTCTCTGTCGAAATTTAATATTGTTCATTAATCTGCCCTGCTGTCTAAATTATCATCCTTTATTAATCATACTTACAGCCGCATTCAGACGTGAATTTGAGCAAATAATTCAAACTCAAAAAATATTTTCATTAATCCATCTCATCCACTAAAAAATATTTTAGTATGCATTAAAAATTTGCTCAAGTAATATTTATCGTCTCTGAGTGAATCTGGATTGATATTTTTGAAATCGTTCGTTATTGAACAAAAATGCGTCGATATTGTACAATGTAGGTGTTTGCTAACGCGGCACTTTACGTCAGCTGCGCCGCGTAATATAAACAATTTATTTATTCACAGCTACTCACTACACTTACAGTTTCCCAAGACATATAGTGAGTTAAATAAGTACAATTAGTTGGTAATTGACAAAAAACGAATACATGCAGAACTAGAATGCATGAATTATTTTGTATTAATTTAGTCACTTCTTTTTAACTTCTCATTCATAACTTAACTAGCTAGCTAACTTTAACTTGTATTTATCTTTAACTTAACTATTATAAACTTTAACTTATTTAACTGTGCGTTTAACTGAACGTCCAGAACTACAAATCTCAAGAACCTCTCACAACACAACTATCTCAAACTCTCCTCGACGTACGCATCTTATACAACTACAAGCTCCAACAGACATCGAACGAAAATCATTCGGAACAAAAAAAAAAATCGACTCGCAGATTTTGCATGAGTTACGTTTTTCAAAAATAGCACTCCTTATCACATTCAATAAGTTTCCTCTAATTTATCGATATTTAATAATATTATGCCCGTGAGTCATTTGGTGGCAAGAAACCAGTAAGGCTCACCTTCGACCCGAAGCTGCAGCATTTGCAATTTAAGTTCGCTATTGAAAGCTTAACCTGTGCTTAACTTTCTATTGTGGAAATCTGCTCACGACCATCCTGGGTGTTGAAACGATTAATTTGTACTTAGCTTATTATAAGAGTAATGAAAGTTTTATCTTTACATATATTCTAGTTATTTCCTAAAGGTCCGCCAAAAAGACTATATTTGACCCCGGATCTTCAATTTTATTCATACCAAATTTTGTCAAAATCCGTTCAGCGGTTAGACCGTGAAAGCGTAACAGACAGATAGACAGACTTTTGCACTTATAATATTAGTATGGACATGTAGCATGGATAGATTAAACAGAAGCGTTTTTTTGAAGTATTCGACTATTGCTCTACTAATCCTTTAAAAGATAGTTAGAGATATACGGGCTCTAGATACAAATATATTTAACTTTATTACTACTTTTATGAACTGGGTGAATTATATGATATTTTTAATTGAAGAAGTAAAAAAATTCTTCAGTTTGTGAGAATGCTTACGAAGCTAGGGCGGGCCGATAGCCAAAGCAAAAGCCAAAATGATATGCTTTAATCATATACCTTTTTCTGTACCAAAACTAGATCACATAACAAAAAAAAAAAAAACACGCCAAGATGAAACAAAGAGAGGCTCAGGTCGTTGCACTTTGTATGCATAATATTACCTCACAATATCCACAAACTTAATGACATCAATATTTCTGTAATACTACATTGTAAGATCTATTTCACGGCTGAAGAGATTCATCATGTCACTCACTATCACACGCATTCCTCGTGCTCACCGTGTGTTGTTACTTAAGCGTGGAAACATCCTAGATAAGTATGTTGTTTCACTGTTGTGATATTTGCAAATGACAGTCTTTCATCAACATAATTTGTGCATCCAGTTAGCAAGTTTATTGACTGGATAATTTTGGAATTGTGTGCCCAAAATTTTCAATATCACCTCTTCGTTGACTGGTAGAAAACTCCGGTCAGTTTCACTAGGTCTATGGGAAATAAGTTCCTTGGAATTAGTTAGATTTTATCTCACAAGATCCCTAGAAGTATGATGTCAATGAAACTAGTGAGAAAAATAACTTACCGTTCCATGAAACTAATTAGAATTGAATTCAATGAACCAAAAAGTTTACATTCTCAGTTAGGTCGTAATTTTACAGTTATAGCCCAGGGTACGCTTTAAATGATGATCATAGATTAAGATAATTTATTATCTGAAGGTATACAATACAACCTTCAAGCGCGCAGTGCATAAACTGTTTCTGCAGCAGGTCGCGAAGTCATAGTCATCGAATTTATATCCTACTAGCTGTTTCCCGCGGCTCCGCCTGCATTAAAAAGTAGCCTATGTTTAACCTCGGGTCTTCAACTATATCCATACCAAATTTCATCAAAATCCGTTCAGCGGTTTGCCCGTGAAAGCGTAACAGACAGACAGACTTTCGCATTTATAATATTAGTATGGATATATTGTATGTATATATTTTATATAATTATTTTATGTATTTATGTATATTAAGTAATCTTATGTATTATTATTTTTCTTTTGTAAGTAGATTTTAATATATTTTATCTTTCTTGTGTGTCCGTGATTTCGTCTTTATCGCCAACTTTTCTTGCTCTGTTTGGTCCCATGGTTGACTGGTAGAGAATGCCACTTGGCATTATGTCCACCATTTGTACAAATTTTTGTAATGTACAATATAGCTTAATTAAATAAATACAGCCAAACGACTGCCATGTAGCAATAACATTCGGGACCAATGGTTAATGAGTCGCACAAATGCACTCAATAATATGCCACTAGTGGCAACCATTATCCAAGCAGTGGTTGTCGTATAACTCCTTCAGACTATCGAACTCCGAACAAACTGCAATCATTGATAGTGAAAATTTCCTTATGCATCGATATATGTTCTTAAGTGTCGCCAGGATTCTTGAAGTTATCCATAAACATTTGCGCTTAATAGTGATTGAAGGTGAAACTTGTTTAGTGCAAAAATACGTATCTCAGAGAACTTGTTCCTAGTTTATCTTGGAATGGATTGCTAATTAAGCATCAGTCCTTAATCAAATTGCAAAGCTTTTTGTGAAGGTAAAAGTTAAAACTAGACGTGTGTTAATTACGTCTACACTAGTTTATAAGGTCAATCATTGTTACTAACACTAATATGGATCTATGGTCTGAAATAAATGAATTTATTATTATTATTATTCTTTTATTCATATTTAGTCTATTTTGTACATTTTTAAATATTACATGTAAAAAGAAAAAAAAAAGAAAAAAGGAATACAACATTTAAAAATATACAAAAACGGGGCACCCATCGGCAGCGGAGTTAGACCCAAGCTGCCGGTGGTCAGGGCTCCAGAGAAAGGAATCTCCTCACAATACGAGCCGTGTCCAAAAGCACTGCCTTCTGCATCTGTGCCTTGACCCAACTGCCAAGCGAGAGTCTCTCTAGATGACGGTCGAGACTCTTCGCTATTAACCCGTTCGTACTAACAACAATCGGAACAATTATCGTTGAGTCAACATGCCACATGGCGGTAACCTCGTGGGCCAAGTCCAAGTACTTACAAAGTTTTTCTTTCTCGGCTTTCACGAGGTTCTCGTCATGGGGGATGGTAACGTCAACAAGAATTGCACGGCGTGTCTCCCGGTCTACTATCACAATGTCAGGTCTATTGGCAACAATAGTCCTATCCGTGATAATAGACCGGTCCCAGTAGAGCGTGATATGACTATTCTCAAGAACTGGCGCAGGTGCGTACTTATAGTACGGTACCTCAGGGCCGACAAGGCCGTATTTAAGTGCAAGTTGCTGGTGTATAATCCTAGCTACTTGATTGTGTCTATGCAAATACTCGCCGTTAGCAAGATGGGAACATCCGGAAACAATATGCCTGAGTGACTCTCCGGGACGGTGGCATGCTCGACAAATGTCGACCGTACCATCCTTCAGGATATACTTCCGGTAGTTATTGGTCTTGATAACTTCGTCCATAATTGCACAAACAAAACCTTCGGTTTCCCCGAAGAGGTCACCGAAACGTAGCCAGGCCACCGACGCGAGCAAATCTACATCGGGCCCATGAAGGGCTCTGTAGAAGCGCCCATGTAGCTCCTTGCTCTTCCACACGTCCATGCGACTCTGAGTGGTTAGCACCTGTGGCGCGCGCCAGTTCCCGTTCGCTAAGGATAGCGGTGTTAGGCCATTGTCAACTGCTACCACGTCGCAATGCAACCCACTTTCACAGTTTAAGAAATATTCCCTGAGATTGCACACCTCCCGGTTGTGTAGGTTCTTGGCATTGAGTAAGCCACGACCCCCACATTTCCGGGGAATGTACAATCTCATCACCGATGATCGTGGGTGATGCATGCGATACGTCGTTAGTAGTTTTCTGACCTTTACATCCAGGGCGTCGAGCTCAGTCTGAGTCCACCTTAATATGCCGAAGGTGTATATAAGTAAGGGCATAACCCAACCGTTGACAGCACGCACTTTATTGCCTCCTGACAAAAGACTTTTAAGCACTTTTCTCAGTCGACTAAAGAAACGTTCCGTCACTGATTGCTTTATGTCCCCATCAGATATACCTAGAGACTCCGGCATACCAAGGTATTTGTAGGTTTCAGTTTCAGAAAGGGATCTGAGAGTCAAAGTCTCGAAGAGTTGTAAGCTATCAGAGTTTACAACCCTACCCCGTTGTACGTGCATGACCGCACATTTGTCTACACCAAACTCCATACCTATTGCATCACTGAAAATTTTAGTAATTTTCAGTAATTCCAATAGGTCCGAGTTTTTTGCTGCAAACAGCTTGAGGTCATCCATGTACAACAGATGAGAAATAACCTCACCCCCTCTTCGAAGCCTCACACCTAGTCCTGAATCCCCTAACAGAGCGCTAAGTGGATTCAGAGCTAGGCAGAACCACAATGGGCTCAGACTGTCACCTTGGAAGATTCCGCGTTTTATCCTTATTTGGTCCATCGAACCAGAAGAAATCCTGCCTCCTGGCCTACAAAGGACTGTAGTCCACTGCCCCATGCATGAACCAAGAAAGGAGCACAGAGTTGCATCTACTTTATACAACTCCAGCACCCGTCTCAGCCATGAATGAGGCACCGAATCATAAGCCTTTTTGTAGTCAATCCAGGCGACAGAAAGATTTTTTTTGTTTCGGTGAACCTGTTGGCATACAGTCTTATCTATGAGGAGAAGCTCTTTAGTACCACGGGACCCAGCTCTACATCCATTCTGAGCGGTTGCCAAAATTTTATTTGCAATAATATGCTCAGAAATTTTTGATGTCAGAATGGATGTAAGGAGCTTATACATAGTTGGTAAACATGTAATGGGTCGGTAGTTTTTAGCTTCCGTGGTACTGCCACTTTTATAGAGCAGGAAGGTAATACCCGTTGTCATAAAAATTGGGAGAGAACCAACTTCGAGGGCATCCTGAAACTGCGCCGCTAAGACGGCATGTGAGCGACGAAACCATTTCAGCCAAAAGTTGTGTAATCCGTCTGGGCCAGGAGTTTTCCAATTACTCACGGAACGGATTGCACAACCTATGTCCTGAGAGTCTATATTTACTGATGACATGGCTTCAATCGGGGCACATGCCCCCACAACCGCACCCATCCAAGAGCCCTCTGTGTGATCGACAGGCACCGACCAAATGTTTCGCCAGAAACTAGGCGTAGCCTCCTCACTTGGCAACTGCCCATCAATCACACTGCTTGATCTCTCCCAATTTCGGTATAACTTCCTTTGATCACATTCGAAAATGCGATTTTGGCGGAATCTATCAGTCCGCTCCCTATAACGTCGTATACGATTTGCCCATGCCCAAATCTTCTGCTTCAGGAAGTCTATGCGCTCTGTAACCCAATGCATATAATCCTGGGATCGAATATTGGTACCAGAAAATGCTTGGTGTACAAAGCGCATAACCCGTGGGCGTTGATTACCCGAACTGAAGCAGAACAGTTTACCTATGAGAGTTCTAGCCTTGGCGATACGACGTTCAATTCTCAGCTGCCATTCAGGTACATCAACCGCCTGCCGCGGGCCCCGATCAGATTCTGGGAATCTAACCCGAGCCAAGCGGCAGGCAGCTATGGCTGCGCAATAGAGAATAGAGTGTGTATCAGCCAGGTCTTGACTAGACTCTAAATATGAATCCAGCAAGTTGTCCAGGGCCCCCACAAGCACAATGTTTTGTTTGTGCATAGGCAAACGTGGTAGACGAGGTCTTTGTGTTATTGGAACGGACCGATATTCACGAATCGCATCTTCCAATGCGCTCCTCAACTGCTCATTATTCTGAGTAGTACTTACGCTAATATTCTCACAATCATTTTGCACAGGCAAACCATCTGCCTGCGACGGTGACGAATCATGTGGATTCGACATCATTGCAGGATCTCGTTGGGTCTGTCTTGACACAATGATTGCAGGAGCAGGTTGCGCTTCCCGACGTAGCCGCTCAAGTGTAGGTGTGTCCAACATTCGACAACGTTGGATAGCCCTCACTTGATCCGAGAGACGTTGTGCCGAAACGGTGACAGATGGTTCAAACACCTGAAACAGAGACAGCATCCGAACACGATACGCACTGCGATGAGTCCCCCCTTCAGTAGCCCCAAAGTAGGCGCGCATGACGTTTTCATTCATAGAGGTAGTCCACGTCATGCGTCGCACTACACCACCGGCAGCGGGGGCCTGTCGCGGGGCAGGGTGCCCTGTAGGTCCCAAGCCGGCCGGTCGTGGGGGCCGCCCTCTACGTCGCACAGGTCTCGGCGGCGACGGGGGCGGCGGCGACCCGTCCTCGTCACTCGACACTGTGGAGGTCGGAGGTGTGGCATACTGCTCCTCCGACGACGTGGAGCTGGACGAGGCGGGTGGTGGTGGTGGGTGTGCGTCTTGTGCTGTCCTTCTGCTTCTTGATCTAGTCGTAATCATTTTATTTTATTTCTCTCCATATTTCCATTAACTTGATATTTTTCATTATGACATGACAAGATGTCATTTTGGTTGTTCGCAATATTCTTATTTTTGTAAAATCGAGTCTATATTTTGTGGAATAGTAGTTTTATGTATTTCTCATTATATTTTCATATTGACTGATATAAATTAATGTATATTAAAATGAAACTGAGGGAAAAAACAATAAAATAAAATATTTACAAAATTTTAGATGTTGACGTTGTCAAGGACCAGAGAGTTCTTTTATTATTATTATTATTACTTTATGAAAATTCAAACGTTTGCCCTTCACATTTTTTGATAAATATTTTGTTTATTTAACTAATTTTTTTTTATTGTAATTAAGTTAAATAAATAGAACTGCCCAGTTTTGTATGATGCTATATGGGTTGTTATGCAACTGGGAAAATGCTAAGGTGTTAATATAGTTAGTATAGTAGTAATAGTATAGTTATGTCATACATTTTCAAAAAAATTAATTACCTTATTTTGTTTCAGATACGGTTACTAGTAGTCATAAAAATCATCGGGAATGTCCGTTGTCAAGATGGTTTCGGCGACCGAGACTTACTGCGCCTCCAACAGATGGCATCCAACGATGACCAGATCGAAACGATCACCAGTTACAGTACCAACATCATTCAGAGGGATCCGAACAGTCAGTCTATCAGTTCGGTGAGTGTGCAATATCATATGACAGACCCTGAGAAAAATGAAGAGTACAACAGAGCAGATCGAACGAGGACCCGAAAAGTATATCGCATTAAAAATCCATTTGATCATCAAAATAATCAGGATGATCTTCATGAGACAAACACTGCTGAAACACAAGACAGCGGCACTGGAGCTAGTAACCAGTATGCAGCAATGCAGTACTCCTTACCACCTGAAGAGTTTTTGCAGCAAATGAGATCGGAGAACCAATATTATCAGCAACAACAAGTGTCTACGCAGGCGCCACATCTGAGCTACACAGCTACTCCACAACCTCAGTACCAGTATTCTACGATTTCTTCAAATTATGATGACAATCATCAATCAAATCAAATACCACAACTCGAACCTAAAATGTCTGTCGGTCAAAATTATTTAACTAATACAAACTCATTTCAGTATGGTGGTGGTGGCAATTCTATTAATTTTGATGTTGCTCAAAGTACACCAGCGTCTGTTACACAACATTTATCAACATCAATACCAAATAACCAATATGTAGGTACACAATCAAGTTCATACGTCTCCAGTTCTTCTCCAATATACATTTCTAGTCCACCTAATTTACAGCATTACGTTTCATCTCCGTTATCGAATATTCAAGATGTATCTCCAGATTACAGTAATAGAGTAAGCTCAACATTAGGAAGCAACTCCATTAATTACGAAAATGAATTTAAAAAAAAGATGGTGATTGATCATTACGACAATTCCGCTCATGGCGTGAGATATCCAGTTAACATGCAACAATACCAAAATGATTATCCATCTTCTACTCCAGTCCCTTCTTCGTCTTCTTATACAGATCAAAGTCATGATTCCTGGAGAAATTACCAAAATGGAGCAAACAGTGTATCAAAATCTCTTCAAGAATTGTCACTTACTCAGTATCAAAATTACCCATTCAATAATCAAAACAATCAGCAGGACGTGAGAGCAGATTCAAATATAGATAATACGAATGCGGATACCCACAGAATAGGGAATGTACCGGCTGCTAATACTTTATATTTAAATTATGCTCAACCAGAATTTCAAACAGATAATTTGAAAGGAAGAATACGAAATTTTGAAGAAAATACACAGAACAATAATTATTACTCCCATGGAGATTATGGATGGAAACTGCAAAATAAAAAGTCTTTAGTAAGTACAGAAAATTATCCTCAGGGAGCTTTTGGTAGATATCAATTTCCTGGGCAGTCTTCTGCATCACAAAGTTCACCAGGTGTAGCAGTAAGTCAAATGAATTTTCATATGGATACTGGCAGACCACATACTGGTTACGATCAAGTATCAAAGTCAAGCCCTGATACAATTGATGCTCAAGATTTTGCAAGAGCGGCAGCTAAAGCACAAGAAAGACAACAACAACAACAACAACAACAACAACAACAACTGCAGCAGCAACAACTTTATGGTAACAACTACTCACCAAATTACAATTCACCGAGTCCCACGTCTGGACCATCTTACGGAAATAATGACAAACAAAAGAATAGATATAATGAAAATATTAATTCTAACAACTACCCATACAACAATTTTCAAACGGATTTGATCACGGCATCACCATACTACTATGCTAATTCAAAAGAAAATGGTCTTGATTCGAAGCCTAAATTGCCATTTGATCATGATAAGGCGTTGAAAAATATTGTTCCAATAGATGTTTCTAACGTAGTTGGAAACTCTGAACCATCAGTAAGAGGAGTAGGAGGCCAAGAAAGCAGATTCAATGTTCCGAACTTTGGAAAGAATCAACTTGAGGAAAACTTAAAACAATATTATAGATCTGTTACAGATGCTTACTACAAAGACAAAAACTCCATCTATGGTTTCAATATAAAATCCAAACCAGAGGATATATTTAATAGTGAAAACAAGCAACTTGACTCAAATATACCATTTTACGCTAAACAGCAACAAATTCAAGATTCTATTTATAACCAAGGTAATCTTCAAGACAAACGATATTTTGATGGGTCTGGTTCAACCCCCACTTACGTTTCATCACCAAGTAGTAATTATCAAGATAGTATTCAATCTTCAGCAAATATACAGCAACAAGGTTTACAGCGGCCACAAAATACAATGCCCACTGATATTGCAAATATACTGAAATTGAATGATGTACCCTACAGATTTGCATCTGGCTTATCTGAAGGAGATACTTTACGACTCCATAATAATAACAACTTCGAGACAGCTGTAATACCTACTCCATTACCAAGTAGAATAAACCAAAACGTTGGGAGCCACCAACTAGATGTTTCAATCCTCAACAAACTTTTGAATAAACAAACATCTATAAATTTCAACAGGCCAGACATCGACTCTCAAGCTAGTGGAGTAATATCCAATATTAATGGATTTAAAGTCGCAAATCCTTTCAACGTAGACTTGAAATTAGTTGCAGACATGCTAAAAGGGAAATCACCTATAGATGATTCTCATATGTTACCTCTGAGTAATCAATTCAGTAAGACCATACCTTTGAAGTTAGACCTGTCACAACTACAACAGTTGCTATTAAAAAATGACAACAGTGGTGGTTACGCACCAATAAATGATGGTTTGAGTGCTTTTGCTAATCCATATTTAGATTTTTATAATCCAGGGCGACCTTATCAAGGTGTGAAGTACTCTCGTAGTCAAGAAGAAGAAGAGAGTGAAAGCATAATACCTATAGCGGATGCATCAAATAATCATCCTATTGGAGCAGTTATAGAACAGCTGGATGACGTATCAAATGAACGTGAAGAAAGTACAGGTTCAGATGTAACGGCACAAGACGATGAAGCTTTGCCAAATAATTTTAAAAAGAGGCCCAAACATGCCTTCATTTCAGGTCATAGGATAGGAGATAGACATAGACATCCGAATTCGTTGCAAGGACAGCGTCCTTATCAAAGGAAGTATCCTAAGTTACACTCTGAAGAACCGTATCCTTTGTTGAAACCGCCTCCACCGTCGAGGAGTCGAGAAGCACGTAATAATTTTGAAAAGAGTAAGAGGCGACGTACTAAGCCAAAACTAGTGCGGGTTTTGAAAACTGAGCCCTTATTTGAGGCTGGTAGTAATCTTGACGAAGAAGAAGCCACAGTACCGACGTTGTTAAGGCCACCACCTCCTATCGCTGACGCTAAAATGGATAGAGGTGAGGAAGAGGAAAGTGCGTAAAAGTTATAAAAATGCCTAAATCTTATTAATTTTATAATCAATTTTTTTAATTTATACTCGTACAAATAATACTACGAAACTGATTCTCATAGTCTGACATTAGATTTTAAGTGTGTGTGACTTTGTCGCCAATTATTCTCAATTTAAGTCTAGGTGGCGTTGTCTATTAACATTTATTTTAATTGTTTATGATATTTATTGTATTTGTTTCATACACGTATTTTGTTATCGCATTTATTAAATTGGACATACATAAAAGTATTGTAATGTTATAAATGACCATAAAACATCCAGAATCTGGATGTAGCTTCTTAGAAAGTAGGTGATTTGTATTGTAAATAAAGTTAGTTAAGTTTAAAATAGTTACAAATCTGTTGAGTAAGTTGTAAATATTCTTGATTGATTGTCATAATATTATTTTGTGATAAAAAGAGTAACGTCGTGTTTGGTATTGTTGTGTTTTTATATTATTGTTGAGAAATTGTTACAAAATAAATATGTTTTTTAAATTGTGTGTAATTTGTTTAAATGATTATTATTACATAGTTAAAATTATTCAAAACTTCCAAACACAGATTAAAAAAAAGATTATAAATTAGTACAAAAAACCTCTGCCCTAAAGCACGTTAGTAGTATTAAAAATTCTGTGCCCAAAGGCTATTTTTCTTCGATCTATGAAACAGTTATTTTTTGCAGAAATACGGATTATTGTCATTAGCTCTATATATCTAGCTATTATATGGAAATAATGATCTATGGAACTAGTGAGAATGATCCGGAACTACGTTCAAATTTAGCGCATCTTATTCAAAGGCATTGGGAAAAGGACTAACGAGGATTTCGAAGGAAATATTGCAATGACCATGGAAAAGGTAGTGCCAACTGACCCGATAAAAGGTTTGGTAAGTTTTGATCTTTAATTTTATAAGAAATATTAGAGATACTTTTTACGAAATCGGAGCCTAGGCGCTGAGATGTGAGAGAGACAATATGTCTTTATTCAGTCTCATGCTAGCCTGTAATTCGTGGAAACCATTCCGAAGTTTCATATCAGTAAATTAATGAACCATCAGATGTAAATTTATTAAAAGTCACGTGTAATTAAATAAGTAATTAACGCGCCAAAAACCGTTTTAAAAAAGTTTTGTCTAAATAAAACTTATTATTAAAATATAAACTATACACTATAAAAAATATAAACGGTTATGGGTGACGGAGTTTTGGTCCTTAGATATAATTTTCAGAGTCGACTCGCGAAGTTAATAAAACTTTAACTCTTATTATATTAGGTTGGGGAAAAAGTCTTTTCGCATATAGTATGTATGCACTTGTAATAAAATCTCTTTGGCTTTTATTTATTCTACTATTTGTATCTGGCTGGTTTTGGTATCATTAAAAGTTTACATTTCAAAGAAGATAATTCTAAATTCAAATTAGGAAAATGTGTGATTTTTATTTGTTGTTCTTACTGTCAAGATGAGTGAATCTAATGAAGAAATTCGATACAATCGAACGAAATGACACCTACATACTTTAATTAAATGTAAATAAACTATATTAAAAAATGTTTTAAATTTTCTTAAAAAATGCGAAGATACTTTTTTCCCAACCTATTACTACAATACTTATTGTCTGTCAATCTTTTCTTTCCAAATCATTCATGCGTGTGTTTATTTTTCCAGCATGAGAAGTATGAATGTCATTTTCAATTTTCTTATAATGTGTAGCCGTTTCAGGATGATTGGTTCAGTAGATGAGGTTGAAAATAAAAATACAAGTTCAATTTCGCATCCATACTATCCATACTAATATTATAAATGCGAAAGTCTGTTTCTCTGTCTGGGGCCAGACAGAGAAAGAAAAGTTGGCGATAAAGACGAAATCACGGACACACAAGAAAGATAAAATATATTAAAATCTACTTACAAAAGAAAAGTAATAATACTCAAGATTACATATCCATACTAATATTATAAATGCGAAAGTCTGTCTGTCTTTCTATCTGTCTGTCTGTTACGCTTTCAAATCGCTGAACGGATTTTGATGAAATTTGGTATAAATATAGTTAAAGACAAAAAAAGGAAGAAAAAAAAAAGAAGACCCGCGGTCAAACATAGGCTACTTTTTTACGCAGGCGGAGTTGCGGGAAACAGCTAGTTTATTATATAATATTCATGAACTACGGCAAAGGAACATATTGATACCAATGCAAAGACCGTTTCTGTCGCATCAAAATGGCTACATAATATAGTGGTTTGGCAATTAGTTTCTCTCCAGTGTGTAGGGTTAATCAATGCGTGATTCTTTAAAATATTCAGTGAAAATTAGATTCGTGTTACACGTAATTATGATGATCATGCAATGACATCATATCACGTCTCACTTGATGATTTCTCTCGAATTATCTTCATGATCTATTTAACAGATCAATGTACTAAAATTGAATTAATCTATAAATCAATCTAGTTTTTGATTTTGTACGCAAAACAGTATATTAAAAATAATTCAGCCAGTATGCTGACAACTGGTTGTGAATTGTAATTAAGTAAAATAGTTAGTTAGTAGTCAGAAACACCTACTTAACTCGCGTATTGGATTGATTAAGTTTCCTCGGGCTTAGAACGACAAGTAGGTAACTAAAATTACAACTTCCTAATGTCTGTGTTTATAACACTTAATAATACGTACGTATCATACAGATACCAAATTGTAACTTACTCCGAAGCGGAAAAGCTAGTTTCTCTCCGCAGATTCGCATGCAGAAATCCGACGAGAACAGTATTTTTTCCGGGATTTACGTTTCCCGAAAGGCAACTCAACAACAAGCACAAACACATCTAAAACTGAATAATTACCATATAGAAATCTTGTTTTCGTTAATTATAGTCGTCAATTGTTGATCTCATGTTATTGTTCGGCTAATAAATGTTCTCGAATGGTTCTCTTGCGTGCGTTCTGCTTTCTGCGCGTGCGCACGGCGGCCCCATACTTCTGATTGGATCAAATTATGTGACTTTTTGTGGTATTTTCCTGATATTTTTTTAACCTTAAAAAGATTTTTACATACATACATACATACCTTATATTATTACATTTTATTTAATTAGTTCAATTTTTTTATTTCTTTGAAATACTTATTAAAATACATTATGCACTTAGATAGTTAATAATATGTTTTTTAATTTTAATAAATGTACATAATTTTGTAAAGGGTGTGAAAAAGTTATACACAATCGGAATATTGTGATTAATTTACATTAATATGATGGAAGATGTGTTTAGTACCAAAATATCGCTACTGGCGACCTTCTTTTGTAACCATACAAGAAAACTATTTTCTAATTTAATTTCCATATCAAGCGTAACTGATTAAGAAATCGTTCCAATATTAGTGATGCGCCCATATTCCTTCGGCACATTAGGAATTAAGTAATACATTGAATAAATTTGTGCGTATATTTCCGATAAAGCGAGATGGGTGATCCAAACCAGTTCGGAATTTTCGGCCATCTTTCGACAACAAAATTGTATGAATTAGAGGCGGATGACATCGAATATAAATATGAAGAAAACACTGATAGCCACACAAACAAGCGAGGCTTGTTGTAGGATTAACAAGTTGACTCGGTGACCAGCGATTAGCTAATCGATATGGCTACTTTTGTAAGTATCGATACAATTTTATAAAACAAAATCTGTTGCGCTAGTCCTAAAAGATAAATCAGGAAATAGTAAACCTTTAAAGTTTTTTAAAATAATACTTTCGTAGATAATGATAATGAAAACTTTACTCATATAAGAATAAATTGTTACGGCAATTTTTCCAAGATACAAGTCTCGCGCACTTTCTCCTATACATCTCTACCTCTCAAGCACTATACAAAATTTACCGATTTGAGAAGTAGGTCACAATATTCTGATCAATACGTTTCTATTTCAGACAAAATTGGCATTCTTAGCCATCCTAGTGAGCAGCAGTTACGGTGGAATACTGCACGGACATAGTCATCATGACGACATCGTGCACCACGGCTCCAGCCTCTCATCACCACATCTATCCAGCTATAGCGCCCCAAGTGCGTTGGGACACTCAAGTTTCTCACCCAGTAGTTTCCCAGCTGGAGCTCTACCATCGGCTACTTTCAGTGGATCTGGATATGCCAGCGGATCTTATGGTCTTGCTGATGGAGCATTAGGAAGTCATTCACTAGCTGGATCAGCTCTCGGAAGCCATTCCTTACATGGTTCAGCATTAGATAGCCACTCTCTACATGGTTCGCCCCTAGATAGCCACTCTTTAGCTGGATCAGCGCTTGGCGGACATTCCTTTGCCGGATCAACCCTAGGCGGACACTCCTTTGCTGGATCAGCACTTGATGGCCACGCCTTATCTGGATCTGCACTTGGAGCAGGATCCCTTGGAGCGGGAGCTTTTGGCGCAGGAGCCCTTGGATCAGGATTGGCCGCACCTTTACCTAGCAATGGATTATCAACAGCTGGAGCGCTCGGTGCTGCTGCTCCAGGGGGTGAAGCCCCACCGCCAGGTCCTAAATCCCCGGTCATCAATGAAATTCACGGGCTCGCCAACGGCAACGGAGCCCCAACTAGGTATCGCGTTCGCGAGGAACGTTACAATGTATACAGAGAGGTTACCCACAGGGTACCACAGCCCGTGCCCGTCCCCGTACCTCAACCAGTTCAAGTGCCAGTACCTCAGCCTTACCCCGTGCAAGTCCCAGTAGTCAGAAACGTTCCAGTGCCAGTAGTTAAAATTCAGCACGTGAAAGTAGACAAGCCTGTTCCTTACCCAGTTGAGAAGATTGTAAAAGTACCAGTGGAGAAGGTGGTACATGTACCCGTTGATCACCCAGTGCCTGTCGAGAAGGTCGTCGAAGTACCAGTCGTTAAACTGGTAAAAGTTCCCGTCCCAGTTGTGAAGTCTTACCCAGTACCACATGTGAAGACTGTTCACCACAAGGCACACGCTCACCACAGCCACGGCTGGCATAGCCATGGCCACGGACACGGCTGGTAAAAGCCAAGATGGCGCCGGTAACATAGCCTAGTCCGGTCTACTGTAAATATCTAGCTCATCGCGAGGCTGCAATCTAGGGTGTAAACTAAGTCATTAATTTAGGTGATGTAATTCACAATGTCGTTTTGTAAATAGTAATGTAGAGTTACTTAATTAAAACGAATTCCCAAAGAATATCTCATTTTATTTGTAACTTCCTTCCTTACACATTAGAAAAATAATGCTAAGCATTACCAATAGCTGAATTCAAAAGCACATACATGACAATACAACACATTCACACAACTGATGCTTTTGATTATGAAATTAAATTTTTATTTTCAAAAAAGTATTAATAGCTTTGCGAACAACTCAAGATGAGCGAGTATAATGTAAATTCTGAGTAGAAGACCACAACTTAAGTAATGCGTACTTAATCCTAGGTAGCTCCCGATTTTCATCTTATGTGCCAGTGATCGGAAAATCGGGCGCTTTTATACCTAAACCTCTTTCCTTGAAAGAATAATATGGATATTCCTTTCTGAATTAATAAGTAACCCGCATTCCCGGGATTGAACAATTTCGTAAAAACTACTTTAAGTAACTTAATACTATTCTTTCAAGGAAATAAAAAATAAATTTAGGTATATTAGCGCCCGATTATCCATCACTGGGATCACACCGTAATATTTCTGATACTGTGTGAGTTTACTACATTAATTATTTTGTTTGCAAACATGCCTCTTTTTTTCCTGTCGTAAGTCAGAATTCTTGTACCGAGAAATACTAATGTTGATTTTCCATGTTAACAATTTGCACAAGAAAAAATAAACTTGTGCATTTAACTGTATAATATGTATCATGTGTTTACATCAGACAATGAAGATTTGGCTAATGTTTAGAAAGACACTCTTATCGTTTGGCTGATATAAAACAGAACAGAGAATCAAACGAACTCGGAAACACTAAAAAAGGATATTGGTTAATTAGTAACTTATTGTTTAGGTAAATTTTGAGATAAATCAGCCATGCACTCCCTGGTGCCGGTACAAATTAGCCTAATGGTAGATGCCATATAAATACATAAATCAGAGTCGGGTTAGTTACACCATTCTTTCCTGTCGAGTGGGTTACATGGTCAATCGACCTTTTGTACCCTGGTGTTAGAGTTTTTCGGAGCCGCCTTTCGGCTTTCGACTTGGTTCCTTTAACGCCCACAGAAATAAGAATCGGTAGAAGTGCCGTAGCGTGTGCCAAAGTTAACTGGCCCGCTAATGACACTTCTATATGTTCTTATTTCTATGGGCGTCCCGCCAGTCGCGCGGGATTCGCGTCAGTTTGAACGGTCCTTTAACAGACAATCAGGTGATTCAAGTATACAATGGCCATAACTAAACTGGTTACACTATTAATAAATAAATAAAAATAAAATTCATTTATTTCGGATTACAAAGATCCATATTCACATTAATAAAAATTAAATAATATAAAATATGCAAATTTACTATAATGAGAAATAAAATTAAAATAATAACAAATCAAATAAAATACACATAAAATTAAATTACAATGATTCAAGAATATTACCGCTGAACAAAATTGGTAGAAATTGTGTACACGAGTAGGGTAGGCAAGTACGATACTATTTGTCTCAAAAAATATATGAGAACAAAGCCACCGGTGAAAGCTAGACAATTTTTTTTATTACAAGATTATACTAGTATTTATCAAAAAAAGAACAAACGACATGTTGCAGTGTGCAAGTATTACACAAAACCGCTCCGGAGTTTTACGTCAAAGTCGTAAAATATAAAGGTGCCCAGATCGCGGAATGTCAAAACTTTTGTCCGACGTAAGTACTTTTTAATGCTTTATAATTTAAAATAAAATACTTAGCTAAAGTTATCGTAGATCTTAAGATAAAAAAGAACTCTAGACCAATTGTTTTCAGGTAGGTATGTATATTTCTGAGAACTCATTACAACGTCATTCACTTTGAAATTTTTTTAAAGAATAGTTGAACACATAAATTTCGCAAAACAAATAACATTTTCCGCTTCCGTTTTTACCAGTCAATAAGGAAATTAAAAGCCGTTTGCCTAGTTCTATCCAATAATAGAAATTCATTAGAATAATAAATTATACATTGTAATTATGTAATAATAGTGTCATGATAATGATGACCTACATTTTAATTTTAGTTACCATAGCCTGCGAATGGTTACAACACCAAAAAGAAAGAAAAAGAATTCTTCAGGGTCTTGTGGCACAGCTCGCTGCTGACCCTGAAGGGTTTTTTTTCACGCCCTTCTTGAAAGCTCCATTATTATCAGATAATCAGGTACTTCAAAATGTCCTAACCAAACTGGAAACAACTAAACAAAGTATGCTTCCCGTGGAAATCGAACCCTTCGGGTCTAAGGCAAATGGTAAATAGACCCTGTACACTCAGGAGTCAGTTTTTCTGAACCGAAGTGACATTTTATAATTCAAATTGAGCGACATAACTGTTTTAAAGAACTTCCTGTACTGTATTTTGGCAAGCTAAGAAGAAGAATGATTTGATTTGACACTGAGTTTTCATTTGGTATATATTCTATTTTGTTAATATGGAGCAAAAATTCTTCATTAACGAACGAAAATCGTTCGATAACAAGCAAAAACTATTCGACTTGCCGATCTTGCACGAGTTTTCAAGAAAAGCGCTCCAGAACATTGTTTAAAAGAAAATCACTCTTCAACTCACTCAATCGATTTTTGATCGCTTTCAATTGAGCAGGCTCCCTAGAGTACAAAAATAATGTACACAAACATTTAAGTTATAAATACTTAGCCTACATTTGCGAACAAGATCAGTGTCATTCTGTTTTGCATAATTTGCCCACCGGAAGACAAAGCCTGTGAATTAGCAAATATAAGTTTAAAGTAACCCACATTTCCATACAAATTTCTATGAATTGAGTGTTTTTAAAATATTGATAAAGGGATAGGTATTTTACATAATGGTTGCGAGGTGACCATCTATCGAACATGCAATATGTTGTCGCATTTGAATTTTTATTGTAGTAGATGTCGTTATAGGGCTTACAAAACTCGTTTTGTGATCCAATAAGATGCATTATCTAGGCCTATTAATATCTTTGATCTTTTAATTTTAAATTTCTTGCATATTAACGACCATAATCAGCACTTAACAACATATCACACTATTTGTGGTATTTCATGTGGGTTACTGTGACAATTGAAAACGTACACCCAGTTTTGAATTATTCTTCGTACGTCCTGAAATTTTTGTCCCATATCCCAAATGTTGGTCGGAAATTGTTTGTTCGTCCCTGGTTAATATTGAAGTTCGTCCCGAATGACCAATACTGTACAGCCAGTAAAAGAAAACAACTCTCCTTGCTTGCGTCCTTAACATGGAAGGTTTGGACCTGCCTACAGTTTACTAGAGACTAAAATCGCTTAAACAAATGTTTAAATCGTCAATATATGAATCAATGTGACTAGTTTATTTAAATGTGTAACCAGATATATAACAAATTCATTCATAAAACGTTGTTATGAAAACCAAACCTGCAAAATAATAAATGTATAGAAGTGCTTTTTCGTGCAAAGTAAGTGTATCTCACATGTGAACTTTTCTCATTGTATAAAACATTCTTCTTCTTTGCGAGTCGATGGTAAACTCAAATGGAGAGCGGGAGGTAGGACATTTTGTACGGAGTAGTCCTTCTGGGGAAGTACCTCCACCCTACAAAAGACCGCAGCCAAATAACACTGTGATGCAGTGTTGTGTTCCTGCTGGTGAGTACGGTCGCCAGGCTCCAGAGGGGTCGCTGTACTTACTGATAGCGGACAGGTCGGCAACGCGCTCGTGACATCTCCGGTGTTGCAGGCGTTCATAGGCTACGGTAACCATTTACCATCAGGTAGGTCGTACGCCTGTTTGCCTACTTAATTGTATAAAAAAAAATTTTTTTCTAACGGTCCCAAAATCGGGTCACCTGTATAGCTTATATAAAACATTGTAAACATTATATTGATAGATAATTGTTTAAAAATAAACATAACTAGATACAAACAAATTTGTATTGACAGATGTTAACCCTTAAATTGTTTCAGTCCGTTCTATGTGACGTGTTATAAAAAATCATGTCCGCAATTGGAATTGACTCCTGTGTGGTTATTGCGATTTTTTGTGTGTTATTTTAGACGCTGGCTCGCAAAGTAAAATTGGTCTATCGGCTTTTTGAAAATTATTATTATGTGGGTATTTAGTTTTTTTTATGCTAATCTTATATTTTATTTAGTTTTAAAAATCATTGAATGATGGTGTATGATTGCCTTTATTTGTAAATATTGAGAAATCTGCACTCTATATCCAAAAGTCTACAGATGTCCCTTCAAACGGACCTTGCCAATTAGATATTTATTTATTTATTTATTTAAGGTAGGTATACACAACAGGTTACAATCAAAACAATTTAACAATGTAAGTAAGTTAACATTTACCACACTTAGTGATTTTTACCTTTGTCCCATAAAACGGACATTACTCATAAGTGCTATTGAAGCCTATATCATTTATAGCGGACATTGCTCATATGTGCTATTGAAGCCTATGCCATTTATAGCGGACATCGCCAACTATTTACTAAAGGGTTTTAAAGTTATTTTTTTGAAAAAATACTACTTTGACGTTATTTCTTTTAAAACTGACGTGCAGACTAAAAAACACCACATGCTACAACATCAAGATCTTAGTTACATGTAGTTTGGTCTTTGAATCTATCTTCTCTGATTACGTACCAGAAATGACATTTTAATTATTGAGTAATGCCAAAATCATTTACCTACCAAAGCAGCCACTTCAAAAAGCTCTAATTACATCATATAAAATGTATGTGTGGGACAATCAAATATACAAGAGCCGTGGATATGGGTACAAGTGATGTCTTTGAGGAACGTTTCAAATAGTATCCACAGCAATATTCAAAATTTGTGAAGCAACGATTCGTTAGATTTTGTTTTAGATATGACTCATTTAGATTCAGTGCAACCATGTGCAACGATAAGGCTAAATTACATCTGTAACAAAATAAAAATAAACAGAAACTGCGTTGAGTTTTGAGATAAAGAGTATTTTCAAAATGTTAGCAATTTTAGGCTACGGATAACAGGTTTATAAAACGCTTTTTAAATTTTTTGACAGATAAATCTAAAGAACAGTGATAGTTGTCATAAAGTTTTCTTTTACTTCACTAAAACTAGTAATTTGTTTTAATTTTTATTTTAAAAAATTTACTGTACCTAAGGAGTATAGAAATTTTGTTTTCAATATTTCATTTTATATCCAATTCTGATATTTTATTTCATTATTTTGAAAAGATTTTACTATTTTTGAGTAGTATTTATCTTAATTATGGTCCTTAAATTGCTACTGGATCTCTGCAATAAGTTAGACTAACGTTTTCAAAATAAGATAGTAATAAAAAGATATATAATGTTTAACTGGCAATGTACTTTCTGTGGGACAAACAATATTTGTAGAATAGTTGGTGATGTCTTTTAAAAGTGACTGCCGAAAAACTTGTAAATAAATATAAATATTTCTTATCTTATCTTGCATAGGGGGTCCTATACCAAGAAAGCACGTCGAACCTCCGGGTTCTTTTGTACTTACCCCATGCCTTACTCTCCCACAGCAGGGTTTCTGAAGAAGGACTGCATGAGCTGGTGCAAAGTGCCTCCTCTAGTTCCGGATACGCTGTTCCGAAAAGGTCCATTCGCTTGCTAGCCAATGAGTCACAATGACACAAAATGTGGCCTATGGACTCCTCTGCCTCGGCACATGCCCTACACTCAGGGCTTTCGACAAGTTTCAGTTTTAAAAAAAAGTAAATATAAATATTTACTTCCAGTTCGAATTTTACTCTTTATTTACACCTAAAGAGACGTAAAATTAAAATATTTCAACAAAAAACCACCCGAATAGAGGACTGCCAATTTAAGGGTTAATACCAGTACTTGCATAGGTATTTTCTGTAGTGTCAATAAACGAAACCTCAAGATTGTGGTTTAATTCATAGTCACAGTGTAGATAATGTCTAAATATATTCACAGTTCGCACGCCTCTTGTCATTATAGGTTACATTATGTAATAAAAATTACAATTGAGAACCTCAATATTTTAAATCAATGTATCGGATAGATATCCGATATACATAACTGTGGAGAGCATACACTCTTACGATCTCTCGTTTCGGAGACCAAGATTTTGTAAGTATACTTAAGTTACTAGTAATAAAAAAATTATAAACAAAAGAAAACATTGTAAAATACTTCTGTGATTTTTTCGTGATACCTATTAACGTACGTACAAGTATGAAACACCCGCGTAGTATTAGTAAGTGCGTTGATATGCCCAATTACTTACAATACTTTTACAATTTTTAGCTATATTTTCGAGCGGTACTAATGAGTGTAAGTAAACTATTTTATTAGTATCAAGATGCATAATTTTTGTGAATGGTACAATAAAGAGTATATCTATCTATCTTCTTTTTATGCGTGTGGTTTTCAACTCTTCTTCCATGTGATGTAAGAGGCAACAAAGAGAATAACAGAGGTATCTTATTAGGTCAATCTTACAGTCAATTGTAAAAATGCATGCATAATATCTTTTATTAGGATTCGCCGCCAAAAGCTTTTTAAGCCAGGGTCGAAGATAGACATGTCTCAAGATATCGAGTTTTAGCTTACACCGTACTTCGAAATTTGACATGAAGGAAGCAATCGGGATTATGCTATAAGTAAGATTAGATCCTTACATAACAATAAAAACGTACATAACAATTAAACTATTATGTAGCATATTTCATTTTATTTAAGATTTTTGTTGTATTTTGTTTCTTAATTAAACATCATCAGTACTTATTGAATTAAATTAAATTGCAATAAAATTTTTACCTATTTTTTTAATACAACTAAGTAGGCAAACAGGCGTACGGCCCATCTGAAGCTAAGTGGTTACCATAGCCTATGAACGCCTGCAACACCGGAGATGTCACGAGCTCGTAGCCGAACCTGAAGGAATTTTTTCACGCCCTTTTTAAAGGCTCCCATGTTATAGTAGGGAGTTCAATCGCAGTGTACGAGGGAGAAAATTCCGTTTAAAGCTTACTGTACGCGATAACATGGGATCCAAGGTATGGGGATGAAATCCCTGACGATGGCGAGAAGTGCGATGGTAAAAAGTGGCTGTTAGCATCATGTCAAACAATTCCTTCGAGCATAGCCCATTATACAAGCGGTAGAACACGCATATTGAAGCTATTTTTAATAACTGTGAGTTGGTAATTTGTAAATGACAAAAATGAGTCACATATATTATACCTACCTATTATTTATTTGCCCGCTTTCTATTGTCTATCAAAATGCCTCAAATATAAAATTGCTGCTCGTCACTTGCTGACGAAACTTTGTATTGGTTAGATAATGTATGTTTTCTTTTAGTTAACTTTGATCTTTAAGACATAACTGCTCATTTAGTAGCACATAATTAAATTTGTTAACCCTTTATCTTACCCGTATTTATTTGTTTTTTAACACTCCTCTGCACACAATACAAAATCATGTGTAATTATGTAGACTAATGAGTTAAATGAAAAATAATATTTTGTTGCTAATCATCATTATCATCATTTCAAAATGACCGGTTGTAAGCGGCCTGCATCCATCGTTTGCCAGCGACCTTTTTCAGGTCAACTGACCATCTGGTTGGTGTCAACCTTTCTGCCCCATGGGCCATCGGTTCTGCGCGCTATGTGCCCCACCCGTACCCTTTGAATATTAACCGTGTTGCTAATATTTAAAGGGTGACAAAAACTGGGGCATGATCAGGAATATTAAGGTAATAACAAAAATAATAGCACAGGAATAAAATTTACTAACTTTTATATTACAAACGAGATATTGTATGTCGACATAACAGCTCCATTTCCAAATATGTGTAAGTAAACCACCATGAAGAATATCCGACTGGTAGTCTGTCCCCAACTAATGAAATCATAGAACTTGCATAATCTTTGGAAATATCTTATCGAGACCACAAATTTGCATAAAGTTTAGCAGATGCCTCGGAAGCAGAGACATCCGTTAGAACCGATTTAATATATTCATAGGCGTTGTATCGAAAGAACAACTTTGACATGGTATAAATAGTTGGCGACGTAACGTTATCAATTCACAAACCACCCAACCTCAGAAGGGACAACAACAAATTCGTTTTAGGCTGGCTTCAAAGCGTTTAGCTAAAAGCCATGGCGTTTTTTGTAAGTTCATCAAATAATATGAAATATTAGGACATCATAAAAGTTGCATCAACTAAATTCGCCTTTTTTGTTACAGGTTAGGGTACTTTTCGCAACTGCTCTTGTGTATACTGTCAATGCTGGAGTATTGAGTGGGCATCATCATGGCGATTCGTACGTCTCATCAGCATTAAGCGCCCCTTCAGCCTCATACGGAACTCCTGCGTCGTCATACGGGCCTCCTCCATTAACAGGATCTACACATTTAGATTCACACTTGGATGGACATCATGACTATCATGGAGATGGAGATTTAATTGATGACCATGGACCAATAAGTCATACACACGCAGATGCTCCCTATCCCGCCGCAGGAATACCGCATGGTGGTTATACAGAAGGTTCTTTGAACTTACCTACCAGCATCGGAGGAAACAATCTCCCCGCGTCCACCGCTCTCGGACCTCCACGAGTGATTGGAACAACTGTCAGTGTAGGTCGCCCTGTCGCCTCAGCTACCAGATACGAACTCCAATCAGTAGTGCAGAACGTCGTTCGTCGCATCCCTGTTGAAGTGACCCGTCATGTACAAGTTGCTGTTCCTCAAGCCGTCCCTGTGCCCGTCCGTCAGGAGGTCAAAGTACCTGTCCCGCAGCCTTACCCCGTACACGTCGATGTGGTGAAACATGTCCCTTACCCGGTCTACAAGACACAGCACGTTGAAGTCGAAAGGCCTGTCCCTGTCGAGGTTGTGAAGCACGTCCCAGTGGAAGTCATCAGGAAAGTGCCAGTGCCCGTTGACAAGCCATATGAAGTTATTAAGAAGATCCATGTCCCTATTGAGAAGCACGTGCATGTGCCTTACGCCGTATGGAAGCCATACCCTCTCCACATCATCAAGCACGTCACCCACTACAAGAAGAAGAGCTGCTGCTGGTGATTAACGAATTGAGCCGTGGTTGTGCCAAATAGTCAATAGACGTGTAAATATTGATAGTCATTAGATGTAGGTGTTTATAGGTTGTAAATAAATAATGTCGTTTTATACCTCACGCTAATGATAACGTGTAAATAAATTTGATGACAACTATTTTATTGTGCTTATTATTTCTAATACCTCAAAACACTTAGTAGATATAATAATCTATTTACTACAATAGACTAATTTTATAGTCATTTTTTTGATTAGTATTTTGGATTGATATATCAGACGCACAAAGTCCTTCAATTGCGCACCAGGTTTGGTTAATAACAATGCATTTTTATTGTTATCTGATTTGTAGCAAGCGAGGGGATAAATATGGGCCAAATAGAGGTCTCAAATTGTTCATTAATATTGATTGATTTTTTTTTCAACTTTTATTCGTTACCTCGCCTTATTGCTTTTATTATTATTACCTATGTTTATAACTAATTTATTTCAACAAGCTTTTATTATTTTTTATTTAAGCCAAATACTATATTAAGTATGATTAAAATTCAGCTTTCGGAAAAAAGAACGCTTCATGCTCAATTACTAGAACGAAAGTTTCCGCAGTCATATAAAAAATATAAAAACAATATCTATTTTGATTTATCTCATACAAATTTTCATAATAATCCCTAAGTATTAATTTGCTTCAAGACTATGACAATTATTCAAAACTGTGTACGTACATGGTCGATTAACAATTTAACGTACAGGAATGATGATGATGATTTGCTTTAAAAATAAATGCCTATGGTAGAATAAAATGTCGCTATTCAAATAAAAATTTTATATATTTTCTTTGTAAATTTAATGATATTGTTATTAACAAAAGTCGGCCACATTCGAAATTTTCCAAGAAGCAATAAACATAGATACATAGAGATGTCACAGTTTACATAATAGTTGCATAACAACTGATTTGTTCATCGAAACGTAGAGCAAATACAAAGAGGAGATGGCGTATCGACTGGTGCACCGACATCAGCGCAGTGACGTCGAAAAAGTGGGCGGAGCTTACGTCATTTTTCGTTCAACTATACGATGCGTGATGTGGAGAGAGCTCTTAAGTTTTTTTTTCTAATTTACTTTTCGTTTCAGCTTAGAATATTTTGTAAAATATGTTTAACAAATTAGTTTTAGGTGTTTCAATGCTGAACTGTTATGGGATTACAATAAGTGTAAGATAATAATATATTTTTGAATTTATTTGTTTGATTTAGTGTTACACAAAATATATGTATGCTTTTAATGTTTAAAATATCTGTAATATTAATAAATACAAATATATATTTTTTATGTTGATATCTTCGATTTGCTAGTGACATCTATTGGTAAGTAGAGGGGATCGTCATAGGGGTAGAGCCACGATCAAACAGAGGTCCCTTCACGTCTGCCTTCTGCCCCGCGTAGCCTCACACAATGTTTGTAAGGAAGCTCTCGATATGCCATCTCCTCTTTGATAAATATAATACTCCGTGCATCGAACCCACGGAAAAAATAAATTAAACTGTATCTCTATTGCAAATTGAATGAATTTATTCTATTATATATACATCTAAGTAGGTAAACTTGCGTACGGTCAGCTGATGGTACCTGGTGGTTACCGTAGCCCATGAACGCCTGCAACACCGGAGATAATTTCTTCTCGCCCTTTTTGAAGGCTCCCATGTTATAGTCATTTGGGAAAACCATGGTATTCCATAATCGCAGTGTACGAGGGAGGAAATTCCGTTTGAAGCGTACTGTATGCGATAACGTGGGATATGATGTTACTTCATCATCATATGAGCGTATTCATCTATTGCATTTTCTGCTTACGCTTCAAAGCCTAGGGTAGGGTTTCATCATCATCATCATTTCGTATAGGTTACATTGTCAACCGACAATTTACACCCTGGTGTCAAAGTTGTTCGGAGTCGCCTCTGGGCCTCTGGCATGATACATTAAACGACCACCAGATGGCAGCCTGGACCAACGGCTTAACATGCCTTCCGAAGCACGGAATCATCTTTATTAATAGACAATCAGGTGATGCAATATTTTAACCAAACTAGAAACAACTAAACAAGTATGCTTCCCGTCCGCTTCCCGTGGGAACCGAACCCACGACCCCCGGGTTGAAGGCGAAGGCATGATTCTATCTAAACAGGAACAAATTTTAATTGATATCGTAAATTATAGGAGTAAAAGTCAATGTGATACACTTGAAGTTTTAAACAAATGTAAGATTTGAAAACACTAATTTCAAAATATTTATTTATTTTTTTAGTTTTTTTGAAAAAACGGTTTATATTCCTTTGTGTTTCAGTGACTGCTAGTAACAGAAACAGTAGCTTGAAGTTTTTTTTTTGTTTCACTATAATCCGAAAAACAATAAATGAATAACACCTAGTTACTAACACGGTGATTGTTAGAATATGAAGACAAAAGTATTTGTCAATAAGAACAATACACTGAAGTTTCAAAACAGTACGGCCTCCTAATCCAAAATTGGTTCAATTCTCATTAAAGTTTTGACAAAATTTCCTATAGGAACAGTGACAATGGTACAATGCAACAATTCTAAACGGTACTTTAAATATAGGATGTATCGTAACAATTTATATAATAGTTAGTAGATGAAGAATATCACGATATAATAATGTAAAAACCAGATGAAAGATGGACTCTGGAATTACTACCAAAGAGCTTATATCCAATTTTTTTTAAAGTTAATAATTTTGATGATTTTTTTAATTAGCAAAATTTTCCAGTCATTGCATGCCAATGGAATAGGATTGGTCTTAAAATTAGTAACAGAATACAAGAAACGTCAAAAGTTGTCATTGCGATCCAATGACATGCATTATATAAAATAAAAGAATTGATACCCTGATTTTAATAACTCAAATCGAACACAATCGCTTCTCAAAATCGTTCATACTAAAAGAAAAATTTACAAAAACATGTTTATATATCGAAAATGAACTTGAATAAATGCAATATGTTAACCCCATTCGAAAATGCAACGTTGCACAATAATAATACATTTATAGTGACTTAGACATTGAAAACAAGAATTTAGAGTATTTTAAGAAATAAATGAATAATGTATCTGAGTGTTGAAACTTCAGTAATGCCGATAGTCGACCTTGAGTTTTTGATTTTTTAGTTCTAAAATTGACCATAAAGCATTCAACCCTTACATAACACTAGCATGTTTCCCGCAGCTACGCCTGCGTCAAAAAGTAGTCAATGTTTGACGTCGGGTCTTCAACTACATTCATGTCAAATTTCATCAAAATTATTTCGGGGTTTGGCCGTAAAAGCGTAACAGACAGACAGACATACTGACTTCGCACTTATATATTAGAATGGATTAATGGTTTTGTAGCCCATTGATCTTAAATATATTTTTAAATATATTCGGTCATAATTTTGCAAGAATACAGAGTCACTGCAATTGAAGAGATGCTATCTTAAGCGAGTGAGACAGTGAGTTTCTCTTTTCCCTTCTCTCTTCCATGTAATACCTTCCCAGTTGCATCCTCCGATTGCTTAGAAGCACATAATTATATTTTAATATTTTATCCCTAAAAATAAAATATAAGCAAAGTTGTAGAGCTGAGAGAAATCTGATAATTTAATTACCACGCTAATGAACCACATTATTTTATAAAGTTCTTATTTACAACATATATAACATATATTTGAAAGAATTTTTAAATTATTTAATTAATCTGTATTTGTAATGTAAAGGAAAAAGAAAATTGTATGGATGTATAAAATTACAAAAGTTGTTTTTATATTCAATCAACAGTCAGTGAACCCAAATGATACTTGCCAAAAAGACAGGAAGACCAAGAAGTTCTGAAGCAACGAACTCATTGTACAACACAGCAATATCAGAGCACCAAATACATTTTTTCCCAATAGGCCTAAAATCGAGTTCATGACATAACATATTACAATCTGACCCACACGTATTATGCATTATTTACCCTAAATAATAGTTCAAAAGTTACATTTATGCATAATTATAAAAAAGACGTGACTTACTCATAGGCTTCGACTGATTAGCATAAACCATCGCGGTAATCTTAAAGGTGTGTGTCCACTAGATTGATAAAATAAATAACGAATGGACACTTTATTTCACCATTTACGGATTCAATTGAAAAAAAAATCGATTACAATGTTTATGAGAACGAATGAACACTTTATTGCAACATTAACACAGATTAAGTAAATTGAAAATGATTAAAATGTTTTAGGTAGGTAATTGTATTTTTTACTTAGTATATAAACTAATACTGTTGCCCATAACTTTTCAGTTGTTAGTTAACAAGTGCTTTTTAATGAACATGCCCTAAAATCGATTCCGTATTTGTATCAAGATTCAAGACACATATATATCTCTCTGCAATTGAAGCTGATCTTGCTCATCGTTAGTCATTTTCTTCTCTTCTTTTATTTTTTATTATTGTATGTTGTATGTAGGTATATGATATGTATATATTCATTAAAGGTATAGTATGTATTAATTGATTGTAGGTTTATTTATTGACTGTTGTGTAAGGATGATAGTTTTAGTATTTATTACTGTACCGCCTTTGTTTGTTTTCACTTTTTATCCTATCTACCCTAAGGTTCGCTGGAAGAAATTGCAATAGCGATAAGTCCGCCTTTGTACTCAATATTCTAAATGTATTACATTTAATTTTAATTTTGTGATTGGTATAATAAAGTGTATATCTATCTATCTATCTATATATATGGACACCGAACTTTTAATAAAAGTAATTATTCATGAAGTGAAAATTAGTCATATTGACGTTATACAACACGCCGACATAGAGTCAAAAAATGAAACCGAATCCATTGATCCAAATAATCTTTTGCTCATAAAATTTACCCAATATCTCGTAAAAGCAACTGTTTAAAAAAAAATCTAATCCTTTGATATAAAGACATTCTATGTTCTTTGTGTACAATAAAGATTCTTACATACATACATACAAGACATATACAATGGACATGCAGCCTTACATTTGATCCGTATCAAGCTCGTTAACAGTCAAGAGATGCGTCCGAACACATAGGTGTATATAAAATTGGGCTCTCCATGTCACCAGTACAGACGAACGCAAGCGCTTGTAACGCCTGCTTGGCTTGTCATTTATTCTTCAGCCATGCACGTTAAAGTAAGAAGAAATATATAAAAATATATATTTTTTTTTCTATAAAAGTCTTCAACTTATTTATCTTGAGCAACTTTGAAAATCGGCAAAAAATCTCAAAAAATGAAATATTTTGGACGGCATCAGAAAGGACCTAATAGGTTTTATACATAAAAAAACTTTGAAAAAACTGACTCTTCCCAAATTGGGGGAAATTAAATAAATAATTAATAACATATATACATACTCAAAATTAGAATAGAATACTTGATGATATTTAATTTTTCAATCATTAAGTCATTTGTATGGTATACTGGTCCCAAAAAAAGGAGAATCGTCGAAATCCATTCTATCATTGCAAGAATATTTTTATAAAAATATTTTCTTACTTTCAGATCACACTTACGTTGACTGCCCTGCTATTTATAGCAGCAAAGGGTAGTATGGACGATCCGGGACCGCAGACATTTACGGCGACAAATCCTGAGCCTCTTCAGCCATCACCAACCCCACTATTTCCATCACCATCACCACAACCACAGTTCGAAACAAAGGAAGTCATAGTGTACTTAACTCCAAGCCAAATAAAGGCTATTCAATCAGGAGAAGGAGTCTTGGAGCCAATACTTCAGCCTCAAATACAGCCTGAAGCCAATCAACACAACCCTGAATTGGCCCAATCACCTCAAGATTATGAGAATGACGAAGAATTCAAAAAGGAGCTGGAACGGCAAAAGGCATATATTGAAACGCAACCCGATATAGCTAAAGCTATAAGTACTATCCAAAACCAGAAAGACAAAACACCTCCTCCAGTTAGAGAGCCTTCCCGAGAAGGTTCTCAGGAAGAACAGCCACAGTTCTCATGGTACCCGAAGGAGAACAACCAGTACTATGCTCCTGCTGCTCAAGCGCAAGCCACAACTACTGAAAAACCTGAAAATAATAGATATTTTGTTTCCAGCACTGAGCAACCAGAACGCAATAAAAATCTTGATTTAACACCTGATAAACTGCATTTCTTGCACCCAAAAAGCTACAACTATTTCAGTGTTTACAACGAGAAAAAGGGAGACAACATTAATATCAAAATCTTCCATCCAGCACCAAAAGATAAATTGGGAGACGAATTAGATGCCAAACAGCTGGACGATGAAAAATATGCACCTCTGATTAAGAAATACAAATTGATCCCATATGAATATTTGAACAAAAAACTATCAGATTGGAAACCAATTGAAGGTAACCGAGTAACTCAAAAGAATGCAGAACGACAATTAGGTGCTTTATTTACTCCTGCGCAGCGCGACGAGCAATCACAGCCTCAGAAGTATGAACAGGATAACTCAAAGACAGATAAACAAAATATTAATGAAGAATTACTTAGAATGAAATTTGCAACGAGATACAATGATCAGAAACAAGCTATAGATATCCAGAATCTTATTAAGAAACAAAATGCGTTTGCTCAAATTGAAGCTATAGCTAAAGCTCCTCCTCGAGAAGTGCACAGAGAAGTGAGCATAACAAAACAACCATTAAATTTGATTAAACATGTTCAGGTGCCAGTGCCTCAGCCTTATATAGTTCGTGTTCCAGAACCCTTTGAAGTAAAGGTACCTCAGCCGTATCCTGTTCCTTTGGAGATCATCAGACATTATCCTGTGGAAGTAGTCAAGACTGAAAAAATTGAAGTAGAAAAGCCGGTCCCATATGAGGTAGAGAAACGTGTGCCCGTCCCTGTCACTAAGAAAGTCTACGTCAAAGTAGATAAACCCTATTTTGTCGAGAAGGTTGTTCCTGTTGAGGTCAGAAAGGAAATACCAGTCCACATTCCTATTCACAAGCCTCAAAAACTAACAATTCTTAGACATGTTTGGGAACATTAATTGAATTATTTTAGTTTAATTTGTATTTCAAGTAATGATGTAGACTGTGATTTTTATTTAATTTTTATAAGGACTGAATTGTTATTAGGACATTGTTTGAAATAAACGCCTGTCAAACATATATCGTTTTTATTGCTGCTTATTTTATTTGCTTACTTATAGCGTTAAGGGGCATTAAATAATACGTACGTGTCAGTTTAAAAATCCATACCTAATTTAACATCTAAATTGGCATCTGAAAATATTGTTAATTATCTCACACAGAGTTGAAAATTCAAAAATTAGAAGGTTGTCAATATACTTGCAGTAATACACTCTCAAATACCAAATAATATTAACAGGCGTACCACCTATGTTGAATATTATTTTCAAACATGTATAAAAAAAAACATATAAATATTTCATGAAAAACACGCTCTTTCTACGTATCTTCTTCTTTCAAATACCGGCTTAAAATGGTAGCAATGATGATAAATGTTCATGAATTTACTTAATTCTTGTTATGAAATTTTAAACGCATATTTGAATGAAACTATTTTCATATCTATTATAAAATTATTAATAACTAGCTCTTTCCCGCAGCTCCGCCTGCGTTAAAATTTCATTAAAATCCGTTCAGCGGTTTGGCCTTGAAAGCGTAACATACAGACAGATAGACAGAAAGACAGACAAACTTTCGCATTTATAACATTAGTATGGATAAAGCAGATATATGATACTTTGCAGTCATCAATTATCATGTCAATGCGTAAATAGTTATACACGTGTTGATAGAATTTTGATCTCTATTTCCATAATTTTAAGAACAGGATATCAAATCGAATAATTCTATCCATACCAATATTATAAATACGAAAGTCTGTCTGTTACGCTTTCACGGCTAAACCTCTAAATGGATTTTGATGAAATTTGTCAAACATACGCTACTTTTGAACGCGGTAAAATGCTAGTTATTAATAAATCAGGGAAAGTTATAAATCCAGTCGGTAGTCTATAATGCACCATTAGTAGTTTTTACATGAAAATTGTCGTAACTCTTCCGATCGATTGAATTTCAAAGCACATGTGACTTAGAAAGCAGAACACTGTCGCATACAGAGTTACCAGGAAACTAAGTTTTCTAGCAGTAAATAAATCTTACGTAAGTATTGTACATTATTTTATCTTATAACAGTTTAATGCTTCCTAGGATAAAGTAATTTCAATTAGCATATAGATATTTTGATTATGCTCATTCTACGACGCTTACATTACCTAGGTAATATTGTTTTTACACATATATATGTATGTGTATATACCAGCTGTTTCCCGCAACTCCGCCTTCGTCAAAAAGTAGCCTATGTTGACCCCGGGTCTCCAACTATATTCATCCCAAATTTTATCAAAATCTGTTCAGCGGTTTGGCCGTGAAAGTGTAACAGACACACAGGCAGACTTTCGCATTTATAATATTAGTATGGATATATAAATTACTAGCTTTTTCCCGTAGCTCTGCCTGCATTAAAAAGTAGCCTATGTTTGACCCCGGGTCTTCAACTATATTCATACCAAATTTCATCAAAATCCGTTCAGCGGTTTGGCCGTGAAAGCGTAACAGGCAGACAGACAGACAGACAGACTTTCGCATTTATAATATTAGTATGGATAATACTTTTTTTGTGTGTATATATCTAGTTATTTCAGTTTATATTTTTTCAATTTTAGTTAGTTAAATTAATTTAAGTAGTATTAAATTGCGCTAACTGTTACTTTGAAAACAAAAATTAAATACAGGGAACAGTAGAGATTTCTTGTGTCGGAGGCCAAGATGCTCTTTGTATCGCTGACCAACAGCATCGCAATAAATTATATTTGTGGACTGTGTAGTGGTCTCCCACTTGAAAATTGACCCATCTCTTCCCATGCATATTGTAAGTGTCAACTATGATCATAATCATTATCAGCGAGGGAATAGGCAAGTTTCCTAAAAAAATATAATTAGTCCGTCTGTTAGATACTTAATCAAAAAATATTGGAGACGTATTTTTTCTTTTGAAAATTAAACAAAGAATGGTGAAGATATGGCGCGTTAAAGTTCCGTGTGACGTCACAGTGTACTACACTTTTTCGCAATATGTGACGTCACGAGCCCCCACTCCTAAACTTTGATGCGTTATATCTTTACAATTTATCGCTCAATTACCAAAAGAAAAAATACGTCACTAATATATTTTAATGATAGTCTTTTGACCCTGGAAATTAGCCTATTTCATTGTCTGCACGTTGCCTCAAATTGTAGATAACTTTAAGGATTCAATTATCATATTTTTAGTTAAATTCATATCCTTATGTAACATTTATTTATTAAGTACTAGCTTTTTCCCGCAGCTCCGCCTGCGTCAAAAAATAGCCTATGTTTGACCCCGAGTCTTCAACTATATTCATACCAAATTTCATCAAAATCCGTTCAGCGGTTTGGCCGTGAAAGCGTAACAGACAGACAGACTTTCGCACTTATAATATTAGTATGGATTTCAAATACTTACTTATCTATCTGTATTTAGCAGATTCCGTGTTCCAAAGTCAAACATCAATGTAACTGGGAAAACGCTTGAATGACGAAGATGATCAATATACAGTATAATCAACCGTTTGAACTAAATTAAGAAAATCATGATTCGGTAACGATAACTTTGGGTCACTCATAGATTCCAGTTCAGTTGTCAACTACTTATACAGTTATCCAGATCACTGGGTTACGGTTATGGGCCCAATAGAAATTAACTATAATCTAACATGATATTTAAATATAATAATTCCAATTTACATTGGAGCTTACGTAAAGGTATAAATTGGAATGGAATTACGAAAATAGTTTTAATTTTCTCAATTTTTTTCTGTAATCATGTTAAAAAATTTCGCTCAGATACAAAACTTAAAAAAATTAAATATTAAAGAATGTTACTTTAATTATTCAAGTTTATGAAAATCAATGCAATATTTACAGTTTTGGCTCCTAATTTCTAATATCAATAATAATTTATATATACATTGTATTAATAATAATTATTGTTTCGCAACTTTCATTGCATCTCCGCTCATACAAAAGATATCAACGCGCTGACACAGAATTGATAATATTACTGACGACGCGCGGCGCTCTGGTATGAAAACCTTCCACACACGCCTAAATTGCCTTAGAATAAAAATACGTCGCAAACTCCATATTCTATGTTTTTTTTATATAATGTACTTTTTAATCCCTTCTCCCCTGATTATTTAAAATCTAAATTTTCCTTCCGTAATATTGATCCCCGCCTGTGAGCAACGCACAGCCTAAAACTGGATTTACCTGAATACTCCTCTCGCTGCTACGCTAACTCTTTGGCAATACTTGCTGCACGTTTATGGAACAAGCTTCCTCTGGAGATCAAACAGTCGTCCTCTCTTCATATCTTCAAATTCCGGGTTAGGGAATACTTTGAGCGTTCGGACTTGAGTTGACTTAGGTTTAGGTTAAGTTAGTTTGTTTTACATTTATATTTATCGTATCTATTGTACTGTACACTCTTTGATGCCCATGTACTCAATTTTTTCTTTGGTTTTCGGGTTGACTGGAAAAGATCCCTATCAGGGATAAGTCCGCCTCTTGTTGTGTTCTATTTTGTTGTATCAATGTTATTTCTGTACAATAAAGTATTTACATACATACATACAAAACCTAATCAATAGGAACCACATAATAAAACTAGCTGACCCGACAGACGTTATCCTGTCTAACAATACAATACAATACAATACAAAAACTCTTTATTGCACAACAAGGATACATTGTTAAATACAAGCAATTACAAGAAAAATAACCTTTTTTTAATTATCTAATGTTTGGTAATAAATTGTACCATTTATATTCACGGCACTCCGGTGTCGTTCTTGCATGTCAGTGGTGACTAAACACGTGATACCTACATTGTACTTTTTACATCTCAGATCTTATTTGTGTCTATATGCCATGAAATGAAATGAAATGAAATGAAATGAAATTGTTTATTTTCAATGTAGGATATAAATATCACTTATTGACGTCAATTTACTTATATTAAGTTTACCACCACTTCCAAAGCGCAAGTGGAGAAGAAGCGGCGCCACAAACTCCTGTTTATTGCAAATAAAGTTTCATTCATTCATTGGCTCAGCTTCCATAATTTCTACTTTCATAATAAGAACCTTCTCCTGTAAATAATGAACACGTTCACGCTTGATGCGATGACCAAGAAAAATTGAGATTTATTTTGTAGATGACATGTAAGTAGAGGTGTTTTCATTCATTTAATGTAACATCCATACTTCCATCCGTATCCATACAATACAATAAGCTTTTATTGCACAACAAGGATACATTGTTAAGTACAAGCAATTACTAATATTATAAATGCGAAAGTCTGCCTGTCTGTCTATCTGTCTATGCTTTCAAGGCCAAACCGCTGAACGGATTTTGATGAATTTTGGTATGAGTATAGTTGAAGACCAGGGGTCAAACATAGGCTGTTTTTTACAAAGGCGGAGCTGCGGGAAACAGCAGTAGTTGTTATTTGCATTGGAAATTTAAAATTACAAAATCTTACTATACATACAGATAATCCTTTAAACATACACTTATATTAAAAAGATTCTTAAAAGTATGATTACCTAAGTAGCGTATACAATACATACACACAAGTATAGAGTTTGAGATACAACCGAAGAAAATTGATGACTAGCTGTTTCAAAGTTCATCAAAAACCATTCAGCGGTTTGACTTTCGCACTTATTATATAACATAGTATTGATTGTACTCAAAATACTGCATTTGACTATACCTCTATGCCTCTTCCAATTTGAGCAAAAAATACATATATTTACCGAATCTGGGTCAATTTACTGTGAACATCATTGATGTGCGTTTTATTGTTTTTCTTAATGACGTTACGCAAAAAATTTCAAAAAATGTGAAATATTTGAGAATCTTTTTCAAAATTAGTGGCTTGGTAACTATCTTGAAATCCAAACTTGCTCCAGTTTTTTAAATATATTCTGATAGTAAAATCATGTAGAAATCAGGGCTTCTATTTTACTGTCTCCGTAGTTTAGTGGTATTTGTCTTAGACCCCGAGGTCGTGGGTTCGATTCCAACGGACAGCATTTATGTTTACTTATTTCAAGTTTGGATAGGACAAAGCAGGCTTGAATCACCTTGTCTGGTCGTCGTTTCAGCCGCAGTCAGTCTACTGCTGGACTTGGGCCTTCCCATTAATTGAGGGTTGTTGCCATACTCACCACGCTTGGCAGGCGGGTTGGCGAGCGCAGTTTCAGCGGCTTATCGTACTTCCGACGCTGCTGCCCATCGGAAGTATTCTAAAGCTAAGGAAGGGTGGGAAGTGTTAGAGTTTGGGGAATGGATGAAGTACTAGGATGCTACTGACTCGGATGGACATGGGTTGACTCAGTAGCAGCTCGGGTAAGTCGGTCTCGCGTACCCGTGTGCTATGTATCCAAGCCATCGGACAGATGCTTGGAAATAACACCCCTGACTTTTGAGAAGTCGTTGAAATGCTTTGGAGCCTTCCACATTAAGGAAGGCAACGTTGGTCTCCGATGCCACCCGTGAAATCGTAAAAGGAACCACATCAGGGTATACAGGGTCGATTGATCATATAAACCACTCAATATGAATGAATGAGGGGTTAAAATCGTACCTGATGTGAAGCATTATCGAGAAATATTTTTACATCCTTTTTGAAGAACCCCATGTTGTAGTCTTTTGGGAAAACCGTAGCAGGGATCTGATTCCACAACACCAGAGTACGCGGCAGAAAATTTATCATAAATTGTACATTTCTGTGTAAAGTTGTGCATGTTAATTTAGCTATCAAGGTATGTATTACCACTTTTAATGCAAATAAATGATTTGATTTGATTTTGTGGGTGAATTCCCTGTCGGTGGCGAGAGGTAAAAAACTTTGGTCAGTAACTTTCACATTTATCATAGGATAATAAGTAATAGTAAGAATTAAACTACTTAACAGCATCAAAGTCCGATTTTAGAGCAGTTGCCAGCCCAGCAGGTGGCCGCTAACCTTCCATACAAAATTGAATCATGTATCTATCATGCAAAAACAAATTGATATAGTTATGTAACGTGCTTCATGCAATGTTACCGAACAACAATTGTTCAATTAACTTTGTTGCTAAGCGTACAACTTGTTCTGATTAATTACTTAATATTTAAGAAATTTAGTCATGTTGTTATAAAAAGGGGACCACCAAAGGTATGTAGTTTAAAGTTAATTCATTCATATTGAGTGGATTACATGGTCAATCGCCTACACGACTTGGTGGTAGAGATTTTGAACCGGCTTTCGGCCTCTAACTTGGTTCTGAAGAGTTTGAATTTACATATAACGTTAGGCGTAAAATATTAAAATGTTTAATTCTATGTGTAAAAATCGCGAAAACATAACACTTTTGACTATGACATGGGATCCTTTAAAAAAAGGCGTGGAAAAATTTCTTCAGGGTTGGCAACGCGCTCGTGACATCTCCAGTGCTGCAGGCGTTCATAGGCTACGGTAACCACTTACCATCAGGTGGGCCGTACGCCTGTTTGCGTACGTAGTTGTAAAAAAAAAACATAGGACATTCATTAGCGAGTCAGTTTTTATTGGCCAATTTTCACTATTTGTACGATTTGTAATAATTTCAACCTCTAGCAAATAAGTGTTTCAACCCCTAGGTTCAAAAACCTTCTTCGTCCAAGCGTGTTTTTACTAATTGCGTCCTCGGCATACGTTTTGAAACCTAGAGTACGCTGTAAGTCATGGTCCTAAATTTGGCGACTACCGTCTGATCTCCGTAACCTTTTCACAGGAAAACCAGACCTAGGTTCAAATCCCTAAAGGCCAATGGGTCATTCTTGTGTTTTAGAAAGTATAGAAAATAACACCCAAACCATACTCAAAGAGAGAATTGAGTAATAATCATTTTCATATTGCTTCTACGATCGATGCCTTAAGGAGAAATTACTATAATCAGTATTGCATGATCAGGTCCTACTCGAGTTGCCGAGTTTTAGATAACAAAACCTCCGCACATAATGACTCTACGTTACTCAATAACTTATTATCCACACTTGAGTACACCTTACTCAACGCTCGTCACTATTATTGGGGCATAAGGCTCATTATAGCGTGCTAGATTTACGTGTAGAGATGATATTAATTTACATGTAACAACATGTATTTAATGTGTTCATTTACATGTGTTTAAGAGAGGTAGGACATTTTGTAAGGAGTAGTCCGTCTGGCGAAGTACCTCCACCCTACAGAAGACCGCAACCAACAAAGGGGTCGCTGTGCTGACAGCGGACAGGTCGGCAACGCTCGTGACGTCTCCAGTGTTGCAGGCGTTCATAGGCTACGGTAACCACTTACCATCAGGTGGGCCGTACGCCTGTTTGCTTTACTTAGTTGTATAAAAAAAACACATGTAAGTAACTTTATAATGTTAAAGTTTTCTTGATAAGTATGTTGGTATGTACTTATGTTAAATAAATAAATAGATGATAGATTGATTATTTATATATTTAAACTTTGTTGTTCCAAAAGTAAAAGAATACTTTTAACAATTGGCGGATTTAATGCTGAAACTTATGCTACGTCGACCATTAAGGAACAGAAACATGCATCGTTTGTTAGCTAAAACACGTTTCGTCTCTATCTTCTATTCGATTCTTAGCCTGAAAAACGAGGTAAAACAAATTTTAGCTAATATAGGATTAACAAACGGTTCATAATATAATACGAGGGTAATAGATTTTAAATAAGCCAAAACAAAATAGATTATTATACTAGTATATCGTTTTATCCTTGTCTGTATTAGTGATTAACACTTGGATAAGATATTATAACTACATTGAAAATAAAGGAACATAAATTGAAGAAAAATATTAAAGTCATCCCGTTGTAACAACGTATAATAATATTTTTTTTAATTAATTAAATTAAGTAGAGACGCAGAAGAGAAATATATAGAGATCATATCTACTCGTATGTATAAGAATTGTGAAACCTTTCTCTGAAAATATAATTTGACACCTGTTAAGATAAAAATGCGTCTAAATCTATTAAAATAAATTTTTCAATAATCATATTCTACAAAGTAAAAGTTTATAATTTTTACCTGTGAATATACTCAAAACATTTGTAGTTTACATATTTACAAACTGATAAAATCATAACTTTTCTCGCCGTAGTCGAGTGAAAAATATTTACAAACTCGTACGCCCGATCGACATCAATCCAAATAACAAAATCGATGTTGTACACCAGTTATGTTATTAAATGTTTTGTTCACAGGATAACTACAGAGAAAGTAGGTTTATTTGCATCCGCGTATTTTGTCAAACTATTGCATAACGATGGAATTGCAAGGCTTTATGTTGTATTTATATGATTGAATAAAAATGCCTAAGTTACCTACTGGTCTAAGTCATATTGATAACGACTATTGATATTTAATTTAACTTAATCTAAAATGTTCCTCTTTATGACATTTTATCACTAAAACTAATTAATTAGCCGCAAAAATCTTGATAACTATTCACGTATTTTAGGTAAGCATATATATAAAATATATTTTAAATACTCTCAAATATATTGGGTAAAGCGAAAATAAAATAGAGAATTTGTATTGACTAATTTATTCTGAGCTAATAGTAAGTGAAATCATTTTCTTCTTCCAATGAAACATGGGTCTTACTCTTATACTTTTTGAGCTTTATTTTACCTAAGTTACATTTAAGTTACTCAAAAAGGGTGTACGAAATTAAAAATGCATGTAAGTTAAAAAACAAACGTTTTAATATCACAATTTCACTGGGACTTAATCGGCGATCGCTTTACAACAATTACTTAACTAGAACAAGCATTTAGGCGACTTACGAGATTAAACACACAAACATCGCAATGCGCGTGAGCCGACGCCGGGACTTTCACACATCGTAACAATTTCATAATTTCCACTTAATCGTACTAACATTTCAATACATAATATCGCGCTTAGAAGTCACGGGACAAAATTTCTAAGCTTAAATCAGGTACTGCGGATCAACTTAAGCCGATATGACTTAAATATAACATGCAAAATTAAACGGATGATTAATAGGAACGCAAACAGAGAAACAAGTTTGTTTTACAATCATAATGACTTATTTCCCTGTGTGAGTAATCACCATTTACAACAGGCAAGAACAAGATCTAAATTTTTTAGATGATGAAGCCATCTCCACACTTAGATGCCTGTAGAATAAAGTTAGTAGCCGCCGTATTGTCCTCCATAGCTTTCGGCGCTGTAGCCTCCGGACAGACCGTTGCCATGCTCAGCGTATCCATGATGAGGCTGGATCTCGGCATAAGCCTTTAGACCTTCACCTCCTTCGTAACCTTCATAGCCGCCCAATTGCTCGTACCCTCCGTGCTCAAAACCTCCATGCTCAAAACCCCCGTGGTGCTCAAGAGCAGCATGATGATCAGTATTCAATCTGTGGTCTTCAAGGACTAAGCCACCACCATGTTTGTGTTCAGACTCAGGGTGGATCAGTTTCAAATCTTGTTCAGATTTTCCCTTCTCAAGTGGATGCTCAAGTAAGTGATGGTGTTCCTTCTTGACGTATACTGGAACTGGGTGGAAATGTTCGAATTTGATGGACTGGTGAGACTTAGCGTGCTCGTGTTGTATGGCATGGTGGTGTCCTGATTCTCCGATCAACGCGTGTTGGTCATACTTCTCTTCTAGCTGGGGTATTTCGTCATGGATGACGCCGGGGTAGGCGGCCACCACGGCCAGGAATCCTATGAAAATCTGCAAACAAAATATTAAGTTAAATCATGTTGACGAGCTCAATTTTCGACATTTCTCTTGAAAATGATACTCCTACTAAAACTTAAGAAAAGTATTGGTGTACTAATAAAAATTATGTTCATGTCTTTTATGCCTTTACATTTTGTAATAGGCACTAACTTTCTTTCAATCTCTGATATTCCGTAACATTTCATGCCGTAAGTTTTCAAGAATTTCACCGAATATTGTAATATATCTTCAGAAACATTGGTGAGATTACCAAGGAGTCGTTAACCTATATACCTACACAACAGTAAAAAGCATATATTTCCACACAACTAAGTATTCGCTCGAGTAATTTTATATCTTATTGTTCTTATATCGCTCTCGGCAACAACGGATCCACGCCAATTAGTTTCATGGGATTTATCTGATGTAGGTTGCTTGCAAAACTCGCCTCACTGAAGCAAGGAACATTTTACGTAACGAGAAAGTCTATACATCTACTCGAACCGAACCAGGAAGAATCTATGGCCGCTCTATTGAAACCGAAATAAATGAATTGGCAGACGGGAATGGCTGATATAATTCTTAATGGAAATGAAAAAATTCTTAATTATTTTAATGTAACAAGCACATTTTGAAATGTTACTGCTATTATAAGGAGATCAATTTCATATAGTTTTAACAAAAAAATCCAAGAAAATAAATTTTTTTTTACACTTTTTTCTTTTTTTAATTAATGTAGGTATGTACACTTCACAACACAAACACACACAAATACGCACGTGATATTTCATTGTTGGTCGGTACAAATGCTCAGCACGGCAGGGTGGCGGTTAATGCTGCCGAAGATAATTTGCATCGTATTTATACCTACTCGCAGTTTCACTCACTGAGAGTGAGTGCTCTATTTGTTACGTGTACTTACGCATTGATAGTCTATCGGTGAAACAATAGGTAGAAATTGATTGGGATGCAAGAAAAAGACACTTTTTTAATTATACGTAATCTGCGGTTGTTCGGTTATGTCATCGACATAGCGTTTAAATTAACATAATTTATGCAAATGAAACTCGATAGTTAAACAACCCAACTTAGTTAATGATATTCAAAACGTATGTAGATTTATTGAAGTTTTTACGCCTGCTATCTAGTTTAAGATAAACTATCTGTTATCATCAGGGTGACGTCGCAAAGCGTGCTAACGGACTAACTGTCAGGGATGCCGAAGACCGGGCGAAGTGGAGACGCAAAAGTAGAAAAGCGGACCCTGGGCTCCGAAGCAAATGGCTAAGGATGTAACCGGGAAGGCGCTGAGATGTTGATGATGATCTGTTATCATTAGGGTGTTTAAGCGGTATCATCCATATTCATTCATTCATAACTTCATCTTTGACTTGTGGACTTAAATCACCTGATAATAATGATCTATGATTCCGTGTTTCGGAGAGCTCGTAAAGCCGTTGGTACCGACTGCTATCTGGTGGTCGTTCAACCGATCACAAAGATAAATTTTAACGTTAATCACTATCCTAAACATGTAACATCAATTGGAGATTCAATATAGCTATTAGACAAGTGTCTAGTCACTAGACTAATAGTATTCTATGACAATAAAGAAGATTAACTTTCTTATGCTTGTCGATAATCATGAATTAGCATTACTCAAAAACTGCTTGGTCATAAGAAAGCTAGACATAGGAATTTATTATTAGCTAGATTTAATATAACAATCTTTTTAATAAGTACTTAATTTTTAATTCTGTTTTTATTTGTTTGTTATGTTTATAGTTTAATTAACATACCTATTTATTGCATCTATATAAAACATAACAGCATATAGGAATACAGGATGATTTTTTAAACCACCAGCCAAATAATGTGTTAAGTAAGTAAAACTGAAGCATTTTCAAATAAAAAATAGCGAGAGCAGAGAAAAACCTAGAGATCACCGCCCAGAACTTTGGATGAGAGGTTGAAAAAATATCTCAGTATTCGCTTAATTTTTTTATTGAAAGTGGTTCGTTTATAACCGTCCGAAATGATAAGATTCAATGATAATTGTAAGCAAAAGAGATTAAATTATATTTAAAATTTCAATTAGTGCAAACTTAAGTGAAGGTTCCATTATGTCATGCTTTTATTTTTTTAAATTGTTGTTAAGCGGCAGTGATAATGGATACTGATGATATGGTGGAAATATTTTTTAGCTAATGCAAGGACCTATAAATGTATCCAAAAACCCGCGTTGATTGTTAACAATGTTATAATTTCTAATAGGGTACTTGACCGTATTCATACTTGGTTAATATTGTTATACTAAACAAAATATACACTAAATAGTAACCGATTCTGAAAACACCAACAAAATTGGTTGTTAATTAAGGCAGTAATTCGATGTTAAAGTTTTCTCTAAAAGAAAAGTGGGAGCGTGGTGGGGACGTCTTGCTATCTCTTTTGTACGCACGAAACCGAGTGGCAGTGTCGTCACAGCTCACACAGTGCATCTTTTTCTCGTTTTTTGACAGTTTCCCCTTCCACCGAATTTCAAAGGCTTATAACTTATTTATTTTTGAACGGATTACAAAAATTCTTTCATAATTCTGTTTCTGGAAATAAAAATATTGATATAAAAGAAAAAAGAAAAATTAGTAGAATACCCAATTGGTAATTTGCCGGATTTGGGCAATAAAGTTATATAGTATTGTATTGTTGAGGGCCAGGCGACAAACGTACTATGCCTCTATCACAGAATAACACCATAACAACATACAATTCTGACACCAGGTTGTACATGGTCGATTGACAATGTAACCTACACGAAATGATGATGATGACCACAGATTAGATAATAGTACTTACTAAAGCTCTACCAAGCGATTAAATATACGCAGACGCTAATGACTGCAATAATATTTTGTAATCTTACTTTTTTCTTCGGAAAAATAATAAAAAAATAAAACAAAAAAAGAAGATTTGGATTTTTTTAGAAAGGTGTTTAAAATATCCAAATCATACTGAAATTGTTTAGGCGTTGTGACACATTCAATTTAATAAGTTAAATACTTTTCATATATTAATCAACTTAGTGAAGATCGTTCTATACTTGTATCTTCTAGACTTTTAGGAATAACACCGAGGTAACTGATACCCCAGTTTCATGGCTATCGGACCCATGAAAGTTAATGAAACCCTGAATCTTGAAATGGCAAATAAATACTACGTATAGGTAGAACGAACCATTAAATACAACCAAGAAAAAACCATTGAAAAAATTAAAAAAAAATGCATGTTCGTCTAATATAGAGCACAAAACACAAATGATAAATTATTAAATACTTACACAGACAAGTATAAAACGTGTGAATCTTTAAACTCTGGGAAAATTTCTACTGATTACAATACATGCATTTTGTTTGTAGCAAATAAGCTCTTACTTATAAGCAGTAAAGCAGCGTGTAATATTTTCTTACAAATAAGTAAGCCATTCATATTTTTTCCAAAATTATGGAATGATGGTAAACAGAGGGAATATTTTACTATACTCGAGATAGAATTATTAAAAATTTGTTTACAAAAATATTTATTGTTATTATTTAGAATAATTGAAAATAGCATAAACTTGACAGAATCAGTCCTTCGTAGAATTGAACAGATTTCAGCCTTCGTAAGAATTTTGAGAATAAGTCATTATTCGCCTTAAAAGCGGTTAAAAATAAATATATCTTTACCGACGTGAAGATATATTTATACATTACATCATATTACAAACACACATACATACCATCACGCCTTTTTCCCGTAGGGGTAGGCAGAGACTACGGAATTCCATTTGCTACGATACTTACAGACTTCCCTCGCTTCCCTCTATATATTTGTAAGCAACCAAAATAAAATCATTGAGATCTAATCTCCTAAATAACATGACACTTGGCATAATCAGACTTTCTTGCGACATTTACGCAATTGGTATGATATCGAATGACGGTAAATGAAGGTGACGTCCGTTCTTGAGTAAGTGGATTAATTTCATCAAGATAATGATAATATATATAATATGTTTTTTTTATTTTATTTTTTTCCTAGCCTCTAGATGTTGTGTCCCGCTGCTGGGCAAAGACCCCTTTCGTTTCCATTCGTCTCTCGTTAGAGCTTCCGGCACCCAATCCGGCTGGAAACTGTCCAAGTCGTCCCGCCATCTTCCCCTTGGGCTTCCACCTCCCCCCCTCTGTGACCGTCTGGTATCCAGAAGGTAGCTAATCTCGCTCAAAGATAAAATGAACAATAAATATAATGATAAAATGAACAGATAAAATTAATTTTGAGACTCAAGGTCTCTCGATGTTATAGAAAGCCTGCATTAATTAATTCATATCGAGTTACATGGTCGAGTCTGTACACCCTGGTGTTAAAGTTTTTTATACGCCTTTCGACCTCTCATGTGACTCCTTTAACGACCACCAAATTACAGCCGAGACCAACGGCTTAACGTGCTTTTAGAAAATAAGCACAATTATAAACTATGAAGCGCTTACGTACATAGGAACGATAGTAAGGTATCTAAAGAACTTCACACAAAATCTTAACGTAGTAGTACTAGTCTGCCTGCGACCATGAACGCTGTAAAGTGTTTGAAACGTCAGGTGTAAATAAATAAGTAATAAACGCGATAAAACCGTATTAAAATAGTTTAATTTAATGAATAACAATCGCGAAAACATAAGAAAACATTAGTAGTAGTACTAGTTAGTCTAATCTTTGGGAAAGATATCATGCTGTACCCAACTTGGTCATCCCGCGAGAGGAATTACCCGTGGTCAGGACACGACCTCTCTTGGCCTGTTTGGAGGACGCTCAATAGGTGGCGGACCTAAGTTGGGTGTAATGTACATAATATGAGTACCTACCTACATCTCAAAAGTAGCACTCCAGCAAGAGATTGATTATAAAAATTGTAAATTGGTTTTTTTTATTACTTGATTTTATATGTAATTGTCAGATAAGATAAAATAAAAAAGGACAATTCTCATTTCCATGGAAAAACAAGTTAATTAATTTCCTTAATTTCAAGACTCAATGGAAAATCTATAAAAACTATTTTCTTGTATTTGAATCACAGTTCTCAATAATATTGGTACAGGCATGCAATTATTTCATAATAGAAGTGTTTATTTGATCAAAATTATATGCGTAAGATATGTAATTACATTGTCTCATAAGAATGGTCTTTCGAAAATACCGCATCAGTTTCTCAACTTGTAATTAAATATTTTTTTATTATTACGCTGATTGTTATAATCTGTGAACATTAAGACTATTGTTTGTTTAACAGTATACAGTCAGCAACAGACAGATATTTAAATAGGTATTGTTTACGCGCTTTTCTTGGTTCCTGTGTTGATATTTGGTTTGGATCACGTCGACTAGATGTCGCTGGCCAACACAACCAGAAGCTCGAGCAAATATCTGTTTTTCACTGTTATTTCGCCGGCTTTGCTTTGCTGTGGATTTGGATCAGGGCGTCAATTCTCTTATTTTGCATAGTGCACAATTGAATCGTAATTGGATCGCAATGACAACTTTCGACGTTTCTGGTATTCTGTTACTAATTTTAAGACCAATCGTATTCCATTGGCATGCCATTGAACTGCAACTGAAAAAAATTTGCTAATCAAAAAACACATCAATTCTTACAACTTTTTGGTACTCTGTAATTTATTTTACTTACATTTTTTTACTATTAACATTCAAATACGTTTTAGTTGCAAATAAATAGAGATTCAAATTTGTGTTAGCGGAATACAAATATTGAGCATATTAAAAATGCATCGTAATTGAATATCAGTTGCATGGTCTTTTAAAGTTTATTAGCGGAATTGACCCCAGTTACTATTACTAGGTAGAAATGAGTTTTTAGCAGATTTATCAAACATCGAAAAGTTATATGATGTATTAACACTATTTGTGATCAATATCACATTTTGCTTTTAGAATTAAAACCTGATGCTGTTTTAAATAGGATAAGTGGTCGTCTTTCGAGGAAATTTACACATATGTCAAACATATAAGGACGACTCTCAGCTGCAAGAGTGCAAGAAACTAGAGCTTTTACTCACACTGGCGTGGATTGGTCCTATCAGCATAACTTTAACTCGTAGAAGAGGTATCTATCAAAAGGCCTACATTTGTCTTTTTGTGTGCCTCGCTACGAAGGCGGTTCATATAGAAATCGCTTCAGATCTTAGCACTGATACTTTTCTTGATGCTTTTAAGCGTTTTCTTTCTAGACGTGGTCCAGTATCGGTTATGTACTCCGTTAATGGAACAAATTTTGTGGGAGCAACGAGACAACTGGTCGAAATTATACTTTTTGGTCATCTCAAAATACATCAGATGCGTTTCGTAACGAATTTAATAATAACAGAATTACGTGGCGTACTATAGCTCCGCGTGCCACCCACTAGGGTGGACTATGGGAGTCAAATATAAAGCGTATTAAATCACATCTTTACCGCACTATCGGTAAACAGCTGCTCTCTTATGAGGAACTCTTAACTATTATAAAAAAATAGAATGTATATTAAATTCTCGTCCTTTATGTTTTTATCAGATCAGCCACATTCAATAATAACGCCCGTTCATTTATATTATTTATTGTATTATTTTTATATTTAAACTCAAATCCTTTAAAATCTTTACCTGCTTATGAAATTAGTTCACTCAGCCTTTCCAATAGGAAGGCATTGTTAGATAGTTTGGTACAAAGTCATTGGCAGAAATGGCATTTAGATTATTTACATACACGTCAAGAACGTCCGAAGTGGAATACTCCGAGTGTTCTTATTACGCCTGGAACTCTTATTCTGATGCATCAGGATGGCATCCCTCATTTATGTTGGCCTACTGGTGTTATCGAACAGATGTTTCCTGGAAAGGACGGAGTAGTTCGCGTCGCATTGTTCAGAACTATAAAAGGATCATATAAACGACCAGTTGTTAAATTGTGTCCTTTGCCTATGCAATAAATTATATTCATACTCATTCATTTATATATATTTATTCTCAAATTACATGATTATACCTATAAACTAAATTTTTTGTATCTCAAACATGGAACTAAAGGTAAAGATAGAAAACAAAACGTTATACAATAGGCTGATGACAGAAAATTTGACCTGGAGTAACCCCTGTTTTCCCAGAGTATTACCATCACTTCAAAAATTTTGCCTAGTCATAAAAACAGTAAAATAAAAATGTCAGTTTGCTTAATATAATTGGGCTTTATATTTCTATATCAAAAACAAGTATAATTATTTTTCATTTTTTAATAAAAATCTACCTCAAAATAAAGATTATATTGCTACGTAACTGTTTATCATTTTTTCCAACTTTTAGCGTTGTTATCAAGTGCTGTGATGGAAACCCAGATTGACACCCTAACACATCACGAGTTAGAAAGAGAGAGGTGCGTAGGAAATGCATTCAGGTCAAATTTTCTGCCTTCAGCGTATTGTATACCCTCGCGCTATCCCTTTAGCTTTAGATCCATGATCTCAAAGCATTTAAATTTCATAACTTTCTGTATTTATGCAATCTCCGCTTCCCTTTTTGCATTACTTCCCACTGTATTGTTTGATATTCCCAGATAATATCAAAAGGGGGAGAATGTTTACGCGCTTTTCTTGGTTTTTGTATTGGTATTTGGTTTAGACTTCGTCGACTAGATGTCACTGGCCAACACAACCAGATTCTCGACCCATGCGTATGCTAGGTTCAAAAATTGCCTAGCAACGTATAAAAGAATAAAAAACTTGCGCAAAGATCTGTTATTTCGCCGGCTTCGCTTTGCTGTAGATTTGAACCAGGTGAGTTCAAACCATTTATCATCGCAGAGGCCAAGAAACGCGTCCCGCTTAACCAGGTATAATTAATTAAATCCACGACTTGAGTAGGTACTCAAATAAAGGAATTTATTGGTCTTCGGGGTTAGCACTTTATAATAGCACGCACGACATAATATTATTTTAAATAGCTTTTTAAATCATATTATGCTTTATACATTATTTTTAATATCAAATTATTCTGTACTAGCTATTTCAAGAAGTAGCCTTTGTTTGAACCCGGGCCTTCAACTATATTCATACCAATTTTCATCAAAATTCCTTCAGCGGTTTGGTCGTGAAAGCTCAACAGACTTGTAATAAATAGTATGGATTTCTTAGTTACCTTACCATCCACCAGGGGCGCTGTACATATAAGCCAGTTGCAGTGGCGTTAGTTAAATCTCTGGGTAAGGCTGTGCATATGATCATGTGTGTGTTGTTCGGCCGACTTGAGTGCGGAGTCTTCTGTAATGTAAATATTATAATATGTACATACCTAATTTGTCTATCGTTTCTATTTCATTAAATAAGTGAATGGATTTGTCCATATAGTTGTTAGGTATATTACATAAATTTTAACCATGTGTGTAATTAATCATTCAATCAATTGGACATTGTCCTTAATGTAGACCACTTGCATGTGTTTATTTTTCTTTCGCAACTATAACTATGAAGCTAATGCATTGCCTAAACAGCATTGTTAAATACATATACGTGAGTGTATGTATATACCTACGAGTATATATACTTGTGAATATTTACTTTTGTACAAAGAGCATCGAAACTTGACATATCAGATAAGCTTCAGGAAAATCGCCTGCGATGGTACGGTCATGTCTTACGAAAACCGGCAACATACATTGGGAACAAGTGTCTGGCCATGCCGCCTCCTCCAGGACCTGGTAGAAGGGGCGCGCCTAAAAAGAGCTGGCTTGACGTCGTAAAGCAGGATATGCGTGCTAATGGAGTCTTTCATCAAGGATGCTGTGACCGGGCGAATTGGGGGCGTAAAAGTAAGAAAGCGGACACTCGGCTCCGAAGCAAAGACCTGAGGATGTAACCGGGAAGGCGCTAGAAGAGAGGTAAGACATTTTGTAAGGAGTAGTCCATCTGGGGAAGTACCTCCACCCTACAGAAGACCGCAGCCAAATAACAGTGTGATGCAGTGTTGTGTTTCTGCTATTGAGTAGGGTCGCCAGGCTCCAGAGGGGTCGCTGTGCTGATAGCGGACAGGTCGGCAACGCGCTCGTGACATCTCCGATGTTGCAGGCGTTCATAGGCTACGGTAACCACTTACCATCAGGTGGGCCGTACGCCTGTTTGCCTACTTAGTTGTATAAAAAAATTGGTTGTCTGTAAAGTCGGTTTACGGACGGTAGTTTGACGTGACAACGTCAAACATTACAGTAGTATAATACAAATGATCATGTCTCTCTCTCGTTTATGCCGCGCTCTCGCTTGGGGAACGCGACAATGAGTGTAACGGGACAATTTCGTGCAAGCAGCCCGTAATATCGAGTTATAAGACGTTGTCACGTCAAAAAATATAGAATAATAAAGAAAACTTTCCTTTCTCAATGCTTATTTAAACTTTTATTATTGACAGCCAAAATTTTGCAGCGTTAATTAGTCCCATCTTTACCAGAATCGAACGACCGGACTGCGGTCGTCACATTTAACAAAAACATTTGTGCCAGTATTTTCTTCAAATTAGGCACGTTACGATACAATCTTATCATAGTGCTTAATTGAGCATTGAGCACCGATGCTCAATACGTAATACACTCAACCCAAGTAATAATTTGCAAACGGACAGTACTAATGACTACCTATCCAGTAAGTTGCCGACTACAAACAGGATAATTGGTCAACAATTCATAACCAACTTGAAATAAGTATGCATGCCTATCACATTTGCCACAATCCAGGAGCCCCCTATTTTTGAGAAGTGTAAATACCACAAGACCGCTGTGTTGAAGTTACAAATTTCAAAAATAGCGCCCCCGACCATTTGGAGCTCTAAGTATTTTTGTGTGTCACTCACGCAATATCGGCGAGTCGAATAATTTTTGTTCGATATTGAAAAAATTTCGTTCGCCATATATGTCATACATTCTCCGTATCTGGAACACTGTTTTAGAGCTGTTAAACTGCGTAATGAACACGAAGAACCGAAAACTCACGCAGAATCGGCGAGTCGAATGATTTTTGTTCGATATCGACTAGATTTTATTTCGACATAATAATATGAGTCACACTTTTTAACCGGCTTTAAAAAAGGAGGAGGTTCTATGTTTGTGTCTATGTTTTTTTTTTCTATGTATGTTCACCGATTACTTCGCCAATAGGCTACTTGACTGTATTCATACTTGGTTAATATTGTTATACTAAACAAAATATACAGTAAAAAGTAACCGATTCTGAAAACAACAACAAAATTGGTTGTTAATTAAGGCAGTAATTCGATTTTAAAGTTTTCTCTAAAAGAAAAGTGGGAGCGTGGTGGGGACGTCTTGCTACTTTTTGTACGCACGAAGCCGAGTGGCAGTGACGTCACAGCTCACACAGTGCATCCTTTTCTTGTTTTTTGACAGTTTCCCCTTCCACCGAATTTCAAAGGCTTATAACTTATTTATTTTTGAACGGATTACAAAAATTCTATCATAATTCTGTTTCTGGAAATATAAATATTTATATGAAAAAAAAAAAAAAATAGTAGATTGTTTCAATTGTGGACCGTTTTTCATAATTCTTTTTATTCGAAAGGGCATACTCCCGAGGTGGTCCCATTGTCACCAAGTAAGGATCTTATGATGAGATACCAGGTAAACCGAGTGCAAAATTTTTTTAGGCACGCGTCACATATTTTCTGATGCTAGACAAGTATTTACGTCCAGTAGTCACCATATTATGTTGATGAGCTGATGATGGAAGCTATAAACTCTTTAACTCTAAGGAGTAGGAGAATAATTCTTTGTGTGTTCACCTGATTACTGAGATTCTTATTTATTTTAAAAGAAACTTCCACGATGGTCTTGAAGTTATCATATCAGGTCCTGACTATGATGGAATCTAGGGGAAATCGAGGGAATTTTTCGTATTTCACTACGATTTGAGTATTAATGTATACTGTCTCCGTAGTCCAGTGGTCACGGCGTTTGCTTTAGACCTTTAGGAGGTCGAGGGCTCGATTTCCATGCGAAGCATACTTCATACAAGGCGGATTCGGAAAACTCTAAGACCAAGATATGCAGGGTCGATTGGCCATGTAACTCATTCGATATGAATTGAATGAGTGAATTCTAACGACTTCAAATTAATAAAAATGTTTGATAAGGAACCACATTTTATAGCCAACAACTAATTGATTATTTCTTTCTTTTCAGATGAGTTTGAAGTCGGTTCAGATCTTTTCAAAAACTTTAAAAAAATGGCACACCAGGTTTACTTTACACTCCCAAAAAACGGGGCTTCATAGGACTTCGCTAGTGGTAGCCATTATCTTTTATCATCCTAGCGTGTATTCCTAGTTGCGTCGTCAGCTTACGCTTTGGATCCTAGGGTACGCTGTAAGTCATGGTCATAGATTTGGCGAAACTGGGTATTTTTTATACTAATAAGTAGACAAACAGGCGTACGGCCCACCGGATGGTAGGTGGTTACCGTAGCCTATGAACGCCTGCAACACCAGGGGTGTCACGAGCGCGTTGCCGAATCTTAAGCAATTACATATTTACCAGTTGCATGCTCAGCCAGCGCTCCAGAGTCCAGGGTACGCTTTAACCATGGTCTTATGGTGTGGCAGTACTGGAGCGCTATTTTTGTATGTATGACTCATATATAAATAAATAGGGACCAATAACACAGACTGTATGGTATTTTGATGGACGGCAGACTTTGGTTTGAAAACTATATTGGTGAAATAGTTCAAAATTGTTTTTACAGATTAAAAGTTTTATACAAGATTCGAAATTTTATAAGTGTGGATCTGAGAATAGCTTCGATGAGTTGGTTTTGTCCAGACTCAACTATTGCATTACTGTCTATGGGCCTTGTCTCTTGGCAAAGTCTCAAAAATCAATACAGCGTATTCAAAACGCTTGCGCGAGATACTGTTTTAAGATTCCACCACGGACTAGTGTTACTCCATTCCTATACTCCTCTAAACTTTTAAAAATGAGGGATCGCCAGATACTGTACTTAGGAACCCTTCTTTTTGGTATAATGAAGGCAAAGTCTCCTCTCTACTTGTACGACAAGTTGAAATGGCGGAGTCCGAACGGCTGCTTTTAGAAGCAGTTTTAAGTACAACGCTACCAAAATCTGTAATAATATTCCGCCTCCCATTCGAAACTTAAATTCAATCTTTTCATTTAAGCGTAAATTTAAGGAACACATTACGTCAAATGCTTTCAATGTATCTAACTTTGACCCTAAAAACTTCAAAAGGATCTGACTTTTTTTTTATGCCAGTTGTTTTGGTATGTGAAACATTTTTTGGATCTAAGTTTCTTGTTTTCTTTTTTGTTACCTACTCAATTCTTCTGTTATCTGTACAGTGATTATTAAAACATTTATAAACGATAAATGCACATAACCAGGTGAACGCTGGTATTGAGCTAAGAGAGTGGCTTCGTGTAGCCTTGCACCTCTTGCTACTTTTATTTATTCTTTTGTTAATCGGGTCGCTGTGCCGATCTCACCCTAGGTCTGGCAGAATAAACAGCGTCACGGCTCGACCTGTCGAACTGTGACATTATGCTGAGTCAGAGCCTTTTCACTGTCTCATTACAGTTTGTAGCTGTTAAATTGTATTTTCTTTCTCTAGATATAATCTTTGGCTATTATTATTGTAATATTTTATATTTATTTTAAACGTTAGATTTATGTTGTTACCTACCTACTGTAAAAGTGAAAGTGAATAAAGTTTTTATCTATCTATCTATCTATCTACTGAGTTAGCCCCAAAGTGAGTTCGAGATATGTGATAAGGGGTTACTAATATTACTCAACGATAGTAATATTTTATAACAAATACATGAATATACAAATAAACATCCAAGACCCAGGCCAATAAGAAAAAGATAATTTTTCATCTTGACCTGAGCGGGGATCGAACCTGGGACCTCTGAATAGCAGACAGCCGTGATAACCGTCGTCATATTTTATGTCGAATGAAAATTACATTTTTCAAGAATGAAGGGGGATTTATTTTATTTAATAAACAAAATGAGATAATTTGGTCGGATTCCAATAATATAAATAATCAAAATATTTATTTTTATTTAAAATTATTTGGGGGACAAAATTTATTTATGCCAAAATAAAAAATACCATTTGTAGATTTTCCACTATTAAGAGCTAGAGAAAATGTTTCAGAATTTTAAAGCAAGTAAGTATATATGGTGGAAATAAATAAAATGTAAAAATTGCCATATGGCGTCACAACTCGAGTAGATGAGACAATGCTAATTCACCACTTAAAAAAAAAAAAAATTTTAACCATAACTTAACTATGTCACTTTAATGTGGATTTAAAAGGGACTTTTGGCGGAAAGCTGTGAAGAGCAGTATCGGCGCTGTATTTTATTTTCCAAAATTTGTGTTTTTTTGAGTGTTTGTGCATAATAATGGTGGATTATTATTCGCAAAGTGTTCGATAACAAGCGTGAGTGTTGGAAAGTGATACAGTGTTTGATTTATGTGTCTTTTTATGCTGGTTGCCAAAAGCTCCTAGTAATCGTAGTAAATTGGGTTGCATGCTAGATAAAGTACCTATTTGTAATATGTAAGATAATGTAAACATGCAACCTGTAGGTGTACCTTGATTGAATAAATAAATAAAATAAAATCGCTAAGTGCAGTTTTTCTACCACTTCAATTAGCCTGATTCTTCTGAATATACTTGACTACCAACTAGACTTTTAGACTTGACTAGGGCTTGACGAAACCACACTGTAGGACTGAAGATAAAAAAAGAGATAGAAAAATTAAGAAGGGCTATAAAGGACTTGTATCCATGGCCGTAAAACCCTTAAAAAATTACTTAAAAAAAAGTGGATTTAAAAATGCATAGAATAATAGTTGGTCTCCGCGTCGAGCGCGCGAAACCAATTAATAATCTAAGTAAAAATGATAATAATATTGAAATATCGCTTTGTTGAGTTTTTAATTATTTTACAATAAAGGGCGCGTACCACATCTCTTATAAAAATTGGAATTTTTCAAACAAATATTTAGAATTAAAAGCTTAGAACTGTTGAAATCTGAAAAATATAAACTTTTTTTCTCGGCTAAAAGCTAAGCAGCACGCACCATATTTAATGTCGGGTTGTCCATTCCTAAAATTGAAAGTAGCCCACAAACTATAAAAAGTAGCATTCGCAGGCCCCTGTCACAATTTATAAACTGCCAATGTCGAACTTTTCGCTGTATTTTATTTTCCAAAATTTGTGTTTTTTGAGTGTTTGTGCATAATAATGGTAGATTATTATTCGCAATGTGTTTAAGAACAAGCGTGAGTGTTGGGAAGTGATACAGTGTTCGATTTATGTGATTTCCTCGCTTGTTGTCAAAAGCTCCTGGAAATCGCTAGGTGCAGTTTTTCTACCACTTCACTGAGCCTGACTCTTCTGACTCGACTTAATTATGACTTGACTTGACTCAACTACTGACTTGACTTTATACTTGTTTAAAAAAATATTTTACTTGTTACTGGCTAAATACGAAAGTAAGAGCCAAAATCAAAGAAAAAAAAACTGCCAATGTCACTGGTTGTCATTTGTCACTGTCATTCTAACATAGTTTGAACCATGCCCGTTCTTAGTGATGTCCCGATATGATGCTTCCTCCTGGTGTATCGATAATCTAATCAGTCGGTTTTAAATCTACATTCCACATTTCTATGATTTTTGACTGAGATAGTTAATATTTCTGTGCATGTAATAGTATCGCTACTATCGATAGATTTTTATTTACAATATTATCGAAACAATGATTTGAGTCGCAAAGAAGATTGAACCTAACTATTTTAGTAAGGTTTTTATCGCAAAAACCGTATTTTAATAGTTTAAATTTATGTGTAACAATCGCGAAAACGTAAGAAATCATTACAATACTATCAATAGTTTAAGATCCAACAGTATCGTAAGATTGCAAATTCGGTAAAAATTGCCCAAAAGCAATCGATTCTATATATAGAATCGATTTTTTAACTGTATAACCACAGATATAAGATTTATTACTGTTAGAAGTACTATGTGGGCCTTTCCTGTGTGCCAAAGTTAAGCCTCGCCTTAGAAAGTAAAGATTCGAGAGGATTAACTTGCCGACACGTGGCACTTCTTTCTAATCTCATTGTAATGATAAAAACTTGAAATAAAAATACTATCGATACGATTACTCTCATATACATACAACTATTCTGGTCACAGTATAGAAACTGTTACCAGTGTTGTAATATTAATTGGTAGCAGTTTCTACACTGCGACCAGAATGGTTGTATGGGTAATCTATCATTATTTCTATCGACGCGTGCGGTACAATCGATAGAGTTTTGAAAATTGAGATTTCAATTCAATTATCGTTTTTTATTGTCGGCTACAAAAACTAACAATCATAAAATCATGTGATACCTATATTTTTAATGTTGGTTTTCCATAGTCGACTATCAATAGGTAATCTATAGTATTGCTGAAATATTTACAATTAATAAATTCAATACTATTGGCAGTATTATTATACAGATGACAGATGATTGCCGATCAATCCGTCGCCATCGCCCGTCGCTCGGGAAAACCGTGCACGAAGTCGCTGTAGCGGGTCAGTTATGGCCAGCTTATAATGATTTCATAATTTTGATCGCTTAGTTAGACCGTCGCTGCCGATGCCGCCCTAAGTCGTCGCTAACAACGGCAAGGTCGTTTTAAGTCGCAAGTAAAGTCCCATTTTCTTTCCTCACTGTAGCTTCGTTCCTTTTCAGTACATCTTGTTTCAGTCTCCACTTCTCGTGTTTTTTTTCTCTTTTTTTATAGTTTATTTATTATATATAAATATATATACATAATTATTTATTTTTTATTTACGTATATTAGTATTTATTTTAAGTAGTTTATGTATCGTGTACTTCTGTTATTCTGCCTAGCGCTGTTCTGTTCTTTATGCACCATATCCGTATCTCTCCTTTCTTTATATTTCAAACTACCCTAAGGTTGCCTGGAAGAGATTGCTTGAGCGATAAGGCCGCCTTTTGTATACATACTGTGTTTACATTTTATGTAACATTTAATTTGTATTACACTGTGTGCAAAGAAGTGTTAAATAAATAAATAAATAAATAAGGTCTTGTTTCTATGGTAAAAGCTGAAATAGACCGAATTTTTATTAAATCTAAAAAGTTGTGTCGCTTTGATGATAAAAAATGTTGAGTTGTATCGATTAACAAATCGATTTAACGATTCGAGACCGCCGTCATACTGTCAGTAATTCTGTGGCGCCGTGATCCTGCCATCCCTATCACCCTTCCACTAACTGGCTGACATTTTGTTTTTGTAACGTCTTGAATTTGAAAACTCAAACGTCCAAAATAAAACGTCTTTTCTTTGAGCTGAGAATAGAGAACAGCTTTTGGTGTTGATTTTAATTTAATTGTTGAAAAAGCAAGTTAATGTCGTGTAAATAATTGTGCAGTTGGTTCGTCGCATGTGGTTATTATTTACAGGACCAGAATAATAGTTTTGAAGCAATATGATACCTATCACAGAAGATGTGAATTCGCTGTTGTAAGTTTTTACATTGTTTTACCGTAATTGTAAAGACAAATGTTATTTCTGGCGTCTGTATGATGCACTTACGATTCTAAAACAAATAAATTAAGTATGATAATTTCTCATGTCGTATACCTAACTACATTCTAAATTAAAGTAACGCCATCGTTGCCAACGCCCAAAATTTAGGCCTGTTGCATGAAAAAATAGTAGCGATTCTTTAAAACAAACTTACTGCCTCGGATTTATCACCACTCCATCTATGACTCTGATGTTTTTATTCTATTGTTGTGAATTTCAATGTAAAGTTTTTTTAATACACTATCTAGTGAGGTGCATAGTTAATTAGTGCAAGTCCTTTCATTTTGCTATTTACTAGCTAGACACACCTTTCCTGCACCTCGTAGCGTAGTAAAAAATTTTAGTCTTTTGTTTCAACATTTTAAGATTCAGTGGTATGATAGTGAGAATGCATGCTTGCTAAGAATGTCAGTAAAACATGCCAGGCATGTGGGATTGATGTGAAATGTTGGTCATTCATCATTTATTTTGCAAAACCAGAGTGTTTTCAGCAGTCAAAAGTCATTCATGCATATGTGTGCATTACATTACATGGTCAATTGACCTTCAATCAATGATGTCATGAGTTTTTCCAAACTGTCTCCCTGCTTTACCTCTGTTGTGGTGCCTTCTGGTGTCCACTAACACCATCCTAAAGATAGAAATATTTTTATACAAATATTTCAATAATTATTTTCACCGGGTTGATTGGCCATGTACTTAAATCACTCGAAATGAATGAATGAACTTAAGACTTTTTAACAAAAGCACTTTTCAAATCTTTCCAGTAAAATGTGTCAGTGACTTACTGCAACTTTCTAATCATTCCATATGTAATTTTTTCTTACCTGATTTATGTACCCCCCTCTCAGGTACATTCCATTTATTCCTAAAATAAATAAATAAAGTCTGTCTAAATCTAAATATATTGTAATATTTTATTGACAACTACAGTGGACTAAGGCTGCGTTTACACCAGAGATGTACAAGGGAAATGTGTTGTGTGAGGATGCGTAGCTGTGCTTTGAAAATGTGCATATTAATGTGTGGTGAGAGTGACAAAAACCTCGCTCCGCTAAGCCGTTTCCATCAGAGCTGTGCTAAGTGAGGCTAGGTAAATGAAGCAATTCTTGGTTCTTCAAATACACATTCCTCGCTACGCATCCTCATACATCTCTGGTGGATAAGCAACCTAATGGTAGCTATTCTGAGGTCCCGGGTTCGATCCCCAATCAGGCCAAAATGGTAAATGATCTTTTTCTGATTGGCCTGGGTTTTGGGTAGTTTGTCTATATGTATTTGTTATAAAATATAGTATTGTTGAGTTAGTATCCCATAACACAAGTCCCAAACTTACTTTGGGGCTAGTCCCAATTGAGCTAGCTCAATCTGTGTGATTTGTCCCTATACTTATATTTATTTATTTCAGTGATGAAGTCCTCAGGGAGATATCGGAGAACATCCGGAACATGATGCAGGAACTCTGGTTAAACTGGGCTCACCTAGGAGTAGATGATAACACCAAGTTCAACAACATTGCCAAGCTGGTGCAGATTGAGAAGGAGCTACATCGAGATGTTATTTCAGAGACCAGGCAGAAACTGGCGAAGATGCAGGCACAAGTGGATAGTGAGTATTTTGTGTTGTTTACCAGAATACAACAATTGATAAAGGATTGTTTAGGAAGGAGGTAGATTACCAAACAACCGCACAGAATAGGGAGGAGTGAAGTCTTGTGTCAGAGATCATGATCCGTTTTGGGTCACTGAGCCATTGCAGTAAGTTTGTAAGTAAGATTTTTACATCTTAATTGGTCACTGGATGACCAATTTTGTAACAACTTATTTCTACATGCAAAATAAATTATTCTGATTAAGTAAAAGATTTTTTTTTCTGAAGAAGTAAACTTATAATAGTTGGTTAACATAGTACATACATAACCTGCTGGAATATCACAACCTCAATTTTGATTCTACAGAAGCTTGTCTCTCGGACACTTCATGGGTTAAAGTAGTTAAATATAAATGGAAACATATAGAAAAACTGTTTTAGTATCTTCTTCTAGTCTTTAAAAACAAATTTGTCAGAAATGTAATTGAAAATAATCTTTTCACATGAACCTGGAGTTGAGGCAAAAATCATAAACAAATTTAATTGTAATTTGTTTTTTTTTTCTTCTTATTTATGCACACCTAAAGTTTTGTATTCTTTTTCAGAGCTGAAAGAAGAAACTGAAGAATTGAGCAAGTGTCTGTCAGTGGACATCACTATCCCTGAGTTTGGTGAAGAAATGATGCTTGTGGATTACAAGAAAGAATTGGAGGAACAAATTGAAGGGTAAGTACTGTCAACTGTGGAGTGTGGTGGTAGCGCAAAATGTATGCGAAAATCTACATCTACACTTCTACACTAATATTACAAAGAAGAAAGATTTGTATTGTTATGTGTATGTTTGTAATAAATAAACTCAAAAACTACTGTGCCAATTTCAAAAATTCTTTCACCATTAAGCTACATTCACCCTGAGTAACATAGGCTATATACCGCAGGTGGAGCTGCTGAAAACAGCTAGTGTATTATATATGTATACTTAGGTCTGTAAGTGTGTAATTACTACTTAAGTCTTTGAACGCCATGGACTCGACAAAAATTCATTTTTTTCTTTTATTCTGCCGGGCCCTTAGCATTCAACATGTTGAACACAATATGTTTTTGTTTTCTGCCTATGAGTGCTTTTGAACCTTCATTCCACTTAGATCCAACCTTAAGATCCACCAGTGGATCCCAGGATATTTTTCTCTCCTCTTTGATCAAAAAACAACAAGCTATATGAATATTCTATATTAAAAATAAACAACTTCATTTCAATGAAAAATTACAGCCGGCTTGGCAACAACTATCTTTAGGTATGCTGTTGGTCCAATCTGCCACTAGAATGATAAGAACAATAGCTGTAGGAAAAGTCTATAACCAAAACTTAGTTTTAGTATGTAATCATAGCCTGTGAAAATTGAATAACTTAGTTTACATATATAACTTTCACCTGTTTAATAATTAAGCCATTTTGATTTGAAATATTGTAAGGTGAAATTCCAAAAATTTAAATATAGCAAATATTCTTTCGTAATCAGGTACAGAGATCAAGTGGAAAAGCGTCGAATGAAGATGGACAGACTGCTGGAATGGCAGCGAGACCTCGCTGACAAGCTCGGGGTCACCATACAGGAACTGCAAGAAGTACCTTTACCTGCTGAAGAGGAACTGGATAGATTAAAAGATCACCTGGAAGATCTGCAAGCCGAGAGGGACAAGAGGGCTGAGACGTTTTTGAACACGCAAGTGGAGATTAAAGATATTATGGGTAAGATATTTATGTTATCCTAAAAAAATTGAGGTTTGCTTATGCTATAAGGCCACCTTTTGTATACAAACTGTGTTCATGTTGTATATTACATATACTTATGTTTTGTTGTACTGTGTAATAAAACACAAGTATTTAGGTAATTAAATCTAGATACGCAAGTATTTACAACTTAAAATGTAATAATGAATAAAGAAAATATACTACAAAAATATAAATAAACACTAGTTAATAGAAAATGGAGCTCAAATCGCTATCATCTCATGGTAAAGTACTCACAAAGACTGGCGGCATTTCCTCTTTGGATAGCAAGGCTAGTCTTTTGACCGAAATACGCACTAGCTCTTACTTCTCCAGAGATATGGATTAGGCGTGTAACAAAAATTAATTTCATTCTGCAGAATACCAATAATTTTATCTATATTTTTTTAAATCTCTTTTTATATTTTTATTTTAATTTATTTATTTACAAACAACAAACAGCTACATTACATATAATACTTAAATTTAGTATATTTTTAAATTTTAACAGTAATGCAACCCACAGCGTTGTTCACATATTAACTTATCCGACTGTGGCAACCAACTACTCCTTACAACTAAACAAATAAAAACTAACAAAATGAAAATGAAGAAAAAACTGAAAAAAACACAAAAAAAGTGACGATTTTTATTGAGGCTTCAGTTACACAATTTCATCTAGATTAATTTATTTATTTATTTATTTATTCACAGCTACTCACTACACTTACAGTTTCCCAAGACGTATAGTGAGTTAAATTAAATAATAATTAAATAAATAAAGATCTCTTATTTTCTAATACTGAACACAAAAATTGTATTGTTTCATATATTCATTCAGATAAACTACAAATCAAGCCGCAGAACAAATTCGAACATGTAGTGGTGACGTCACTGTCAGTTGACTTCAAGGTGTCGGATCAGAACATGGACCGTCTCGCTAAGCTGAGACAGGATTTGCAAGAGAAATATGATCACACCAACAATAGGGTAAGCTTTATTTTGAACAACTTTTCTAAATGAGTTTATTGTTCCATTTTCAGTTAAGGTATGTGCAGGTTCTGACTTTACTTTAGGTCTTGCTTTATGAAAATCATAAATGGATAGAAAATTAAAATTATTTAAAAAAATACACTTAACTACGTAAGCAAATTTCTATCTGGAGCAATTTTCTAATGACTCGTATGTCACGTCGACTCGCCGATTTTGCGTAAGTGACATTCAAAAATAGCACTAGCACTCCTGTGGATCTAAAATGGCCTCTTTGCACGAATTACAATATGATCACATTATGAATCATTGCAAATCTTAAAATAGCCACATTTTGGCAGTTCATGAAATGAATCATTTCATGGCAATTCTGCTGTTTGACGGAAAGTCGCAAAATGGCTTACTTTTCGTGAATTGCTTTACCTTATTGCCAGGCGTAAAAATAATCTTTATTTTTGCATAGCGTGCGTACGTTTATGATTTTTTTGTGAAATAAGTTTATCTAACCAATAATGTTGATTTACTATCATAAATTAACTTTAGAATTGTAAATATCAATAAAAATATTAAAATTATAAAATCTATTTTTATTTTATTACTATAGCAACACTTACATGAGAAGTGATTCAGAAAATGAATCACGAAATGAATTGAATTAGAGTTGAAACGTCAATGTCAAAATTTGCAGAATTGCTAAGCTTTGCAATTCATGAAATGATTCATTTTGATGAATTGCTCAAAGTGGCCATTTTAGACCTGCTGACCTAAGGTTGGCTGGAAGAAATTGCATTAGCGATAAGTCCGCCTTTGTACCCATTTAGTTGTATTGGTGTTTCTTTTGTTTGTAAATGCTGCAATAAAGTGTTCATACATTCATTCATTCACTCTTGATATGAATGATTCTAAGTTCTTTTTACCCAGCCAGGCAAAGGAATAAGACATAATCATAATTAATGAAACAGGTATTGGAACTTCGTGAGCGCCTCGCCAAACTGTGGGACTGTTTGGACGAAGACCAGATCTACCGAGAAAACTTTCTGCACGCACACCCTGGTTGCCATCCTCTGACCGAAGCCGCCATCAAGGAAGAGATCAAGAGATGTGAGAAGATCAAACGGCAGAAAATACAGGTACGAAAAATACACCCTCATACCTTGAGAATTTGGAAACAATACCTTGAGTAGAAGTAAAGGCCTTCTGTTGTTTTATTCCCCTTAGATTGGATTATGTGTTCTAGTAGCTTAAGTTATACCTTTTATGCTTGTTGTAAATAGTTGTGTATCTTTCATTGGTAATGAATTCTAGTCAATTTAATTTTTATTTTTATGGCTCCATCATTTAGTTAAACAATGATTTTGCCAATGTTATTGGTAATGAAATGTTCATGTTGAATCATAGTTTTTATGAATCTGTGCTTGATGGTAGTTCAAATACAAAATCTCCAGAGCAGCAGACTAGCATTTTAGCTGGTAATAGATTTATTTAATTATTTTAATTTTTATATATATTTTTAATTTTTTTTACCATATTAATGTACACAGTAAATCAACATTGTTATTAGTAATCAAATCTAAAATTAAAGAGCCTTTATCTTTTAAGTCCCTTTACTTGACTTTCTATTCAACTATTATATACAGGCATTACATTATCGTAATTATTAATTGCAGATAACACTAGTAGATTTAATAATAATAATAATAAACTTTTTTATTCAACCAACCTGTGATCATTTTCTTAGTAACAATGAAAATCTCACAAAAACTAGCGTTAGTAAACAAAAACTGGCCATTGTATTTTTTTATAAAATTATTCTTTTAGAGTATTTTGGTTGTAATACTGTTTTGTACACATAATAAATAAATAAAAAGAAAAACATAAAAAAATAAAAATAAAATAAAACTCGTCACATTTCTCTAATATTCAATTCGTATTTGTTTATGAAACTTCACTGAACTTGCATTTATAACATTTCCCAGGAGCTTGTTCCGTAATCTGTGATCACATTAAATTAAAAAAATTCCAAAGTGGTTTCTTTGCTTTGATGTGTACAAAACAAACTCAATTTGTGCAGGTGTTCGTGGCGAACATGCGTACGAAAATAAAGCTAATGTGGGACAATATAATGTACTCCGCACAAGAGAGGCAAGAGTTCCTGCATTACTACCAGGACATTTTCACGGAGGACACATTGACGTTACACGAGATGTATCTGGACAAGATCACCAAGTATTACAACGATAATAAGTGAGTGTTTGATTTATTACTTATGTATTAGCTTATTGTGTAAGCTTAATATACATGATAATTATTAAAAATAAAAAACACGACTGACTTCTATCTATACAATTCATAAACATTTTTGAAATCTCCTTTAAAACCTTTTCATTTTGATACCTCACTCCATTAGGTTACAAAGATTTTTTTTCAGTCTGCCTTTTATTGCCTATATAGTCCGCCATTTTGTTTTTATGATGACGTCACATACCCTATGACACTCGGAAGAATGCAAGGAATCTAAAGACACCTCATACGTCTACAACCGTTCTTAACTGTGTAATAAAGAATCTCACATACATACAAACATACATCAACGCTAAAAACATAACACTCTTTGGTCAGTCGTGTAAAAAAAAATTGGATGAGGAATTACTTTTCACTTTTAGCTTTAGCAGCCTGATTTAAAAAAAAAGTTAAAGTTTAGATATACATCGCGGATAATAGGGATGGTGACAAGGTTCAAAAATTGAAAAAGTAATGATATTTCATGATAGCATACATGTATTTAAATTCATTATTAAAACTAACACTTTGAATTTTTGCACAGGAGATTTTTATAACAATTTTAAAAAAGATTGGAAATTCCATTTTGAAAATATAAAATTATATATAACTGATGAACACATAAAATTCAGAAACTTTCATTTAGGAACTATTTACATAAACACAATATTTAAGGTAGTTGTCGAACAAATTTAGTCTCACCCCTTGTAAATTACCTAGGCGTGACTTCACCGCTAGGTATCCATTAGTATGGAGCGTTTGGTATCGTCCAAAATGCGCGTGAGTTTAACTTGTTCATATCTCAGTTAGTTTAAATTTTATCGACGTGTTTTTTCTACAAATATGCCTATTAAAGCGAGGTCTTTCTTTCATTTAAACATGAAATCGAAAATTATTCGTCATGCCTATTTGGTATCAAAATGATTAAAAGAATGAAATAATTTATTAAAAGGAACTTAGTTTCATAATTTTTGCTAGAAAAAATAAATACCTTAATTAGATATGTTTACTTGAGCCGGAAATGGTAAATATACCTAATGTTTGTTCATCCGTATTGAAAGTTCATGCTATATGAAATAATTTGTAAGAAAAACTATTCATCAGTAAAAAAATCTCAATCAATGAACTATCATTTATTTTTAGATAATTTTATTTTCAATTAGTGTAATTGAACATTTCACAAATGTCTGACAATGATTACTCAAGAGTTTTCATAGACAATGCTTCATGGTTCTTTACCAATGCCGAGTGTTTTTTGCAGGAACATCTTTGATCTAATCATGACCCGCAAGAATCTATGGCTGAAGATGACAGAACTGGACGCTCGTGCTTCGGATCCGGGGCGTTACAACAACCGCGGTGGACAGTTACTACGGGAGGAGAAGGAGAGGAAGGCCATATGCAGTAATGTTAGTAACTATCTTATTTATTTTCCAGTCGTTTCTTTTCAAATGCTTCTTCTTGTCAAGTCAAAATATCTTATGTAAATGTCATCATCATCCTAGCGTCCTTCCTAGTTGCGTCGTCAGCTTACGTTTCGGAGCCTAGGGTACGCTGTAAGTCATGGTCCTAGATTTGGCGGTACTGGTTATTACAATGGAGCGACTGCCGTCTGACCTCCGTAACCCCTTTTACAGGGAAACCAAACCAGCAGGAACATGACCCGAGGTGTGTTATTGGCCAACACTTTTAAAATTTTTCAGGCTGCCCAAGGCATCCGACACAGTCTAACGACTGATTTCTATCGATAACAACCGGGACCAACGGCTTAAAGTGTCTTCCGAAGCACGGAGGAGCTCGAGATAGAAAATGCTACCAAATGGCGACCAATCCAATAATGGTCGCGTCTCGTCGTTGCTTGACACGCATTCGCTATATCATCTATTTAAATCTGAGTATGTTTATTTCGCTGCAGCATTTAATTATGGTCTTCAAACTTATTTATATAAAATTTATTATAAAGCATGTAAATGGCGGACTTAAAATCGTGGGCATTTTTAACCCCTCAACCATGGCGTTGAGAAAATCTTAAGCAAAAGTAAGTTCAAAGTTAAGTTCTAGGAAAAAGAATGATTTTAGTGTCCATTCTCAGAGAGTGGGTTACATGGTCAATCGACCCTGTACATCCTGGTGTCAGTTTCTCGGAACCGTTTTTCGGTCTCTTAATGTTGTTCCTTTAACAAACCTCAAGTGGCAGTCGGAACACGTAATCTTCATTATTATTAGACAATCTGGCGATCCAAGCTTGCAACATCCTTACCCAACCAAACTGGAGTGGTATTGTTGGTCCAATAATGACTTCCCTCATATTGTTTAAAAATCTTCAATGTACAGACGTCGACCTAGAGTGCTATTTTTGAAAAGTGTGGCGTGTCGAATAATTTTTGTTCGATAATAAAGGACTTTTGTTCGATATAAATGTCATACATTTCAAAAATAGGTCCTGTTACAATTTTATTATATGTAAGTATATCCATACTTAATATTATAAATGCGAAAGTCTGTCTGTCTGTCTGTTACGCTTTCACGGCCAAACCATTGGACGGATTTTGACGAAATTTGGTATGAATATAGTTGAAGACACGGGGTCAAACATAGGCTACTTTTTGACGCAGGCGGAGCTGCGGCAAAAAGCTAGTATATAGATAACTTTACTGATAGCTTTCTCAATAAAGATATATTCTATTCTATTTTATAAATGCTTTATTTACAGCTGCCAAAGATCGAAGCGCAGCTTGAGGAGTTGGTCCATGAATATGCAGCTCGTACCGGAAGCACTTTCACAGTTGATGGGAAGCCTTTACTGCAGCTTATTGAAGAGGAGTGGGAAACAAGGAAAACGGTAAGTACTAATTACAGCTTACAATACTATATTAGTTGATATAAACTATTTTGATAGGGTTTTTATCGTGTTTATTATTAACTTATTTATTTATACCTAACGTTTTAAACACTTTGCAGCGTTTATGGTCGTTGGTAGACTAATGACATAATAAGTTAACATTTGTCTGTGATGTCATAAGAAGGATACTAAAATGCCACTTATAATTTTATTGAACACCATCCCCATTTACACTGTATCGGCAGTATCCAAGGGTCTTGCGGTTTTCTGTCGTGTTTAGGATTTTATTAAATTGATGTCGGGGTCCTAAGGTGGTTGTACCTGCCCATTTATCATCTCTATTGAAATTAGGATATTTTTTAATTTCAGTAGCTTCATGTACAATATTTTTGCTTAAATCAAATTAAAATATTATTTTTAATTTGATTTGAATCTGCCTTCTTTGCAACACCATGTTGTTGTTGTCCTTACAACATCAAAATGGTTTTTGTGTTGTAAAGCTCTATTCAAACTGTCGCGAATCTCACAGAAATAAAAAAAGCCCGAGTGCACAGGGTTGATTGACCACGTAGCTCACTAGATATGAATGAATAAATAACCCGACATACTTATTTATCGAATTTACTTATTTACAATTTGCTTATGATGTTGTCACCAGGAGCGTCACAACAAAGTATCAGCTCGTCGCGCCGGCGCCACTCCCACCACGCCGCTGTTCCGCTCGCTGGCCACCTCGCCGCTCGGCAAGCGGAACCGCACCGCCGCTGGCTTAGCGCACACTGCCGATAAGAACAGGTATACACATGTCTGAATGTCACAACAGGGTGGGAGTATCCGGCTCGAAGGACCATCAACGTCTTTTCAGCCGCTGTCAGTCTACGGTCTCTCCTAATGAATTCCAAAATGATCTGTATACTTATGTCTGTATATCACAACAGGATGGAAGTATCCGGCTCGAACGACCATTAACATCATTTCAGCCGCTGTTATTCCACGGCCTCTCGTAATGATTTCTGAAATGTCCGAGCGGTATACCGTATACATAATATCTGTATATCACAAGATAGGAGCTGCATAGCTGAGCGCTGCGAGAGTATCCATAGCGACGGCGAGGCGCGACCCGTATTGGATTGGTCGCTAGTTAGCAACATCTCGAGCTCCTTGTTAAGACGTAGGTGTCAGTTAATATGGATAAATAGCAACCTCCGGCTCGGCAAGCGGAACCGCACCGCCGATATACTTTCAACTGGTGGAAGCTGAAAATCAGTTGTTTGCTCTAAAAGCAAATATATCGCTGAGTTCCCACATTTTGAGATCGCTGTGGCACACATGCTAATAATAACTTCCTGTTAAGTTAGTTGTTTGTGTACAGTGTATTGTAACAGTAAAAATTCCGTTTTTTTTCAATCATTGTATACACATACAATGATGAAACATAACTTTGTTACACGTTTTGATCTTATTAAAGCTTTCTATCTATACATACAATACACAACATGATAGGCGTTGAATAATTAAGTGTGACGCGAAATTAGTTTAATATTTTTTCGCAATATGGCGAAGATCGCTATTTTATTGGTCGGTCTTTACACACGATACATAATATTAGAAATGACATATTAGAATTAGAGATGATATATATTGGTGAAGGACGCGCTACACACTACTGCTCCTACACAGTATTAGTGTAGCTGACAGTAACAGGCGACCAGTAGCGACGCCAATGCAGGGGTTTTATTTCCCTGGTCAAGGCTATACATGTCCTTTCCACCGCTAGTGTGGTAGTGTAGCTGACAGTAACAGGTCGGTCTCGCCCGCAGGCCGCCGCCGAAGCGCCAGCTGATGACAGGCAGCGCCACTAAAGCTGTCTCCGCCATCACCAACAACTTGTCTGCTCTTAAGAGGTCCGCCATGTCTACTGTTAAGAGGTAAGTCTTTCATATTTACTTTGCTAATTGTTTGTACCTTATTTGCCTAACTAAATGTGAAAAGTACTAAATAAGGCCGTAAAATTGTAATCTATGACTTGAAACTTAGTAAAATGACGAATTCAATTCACCCAAGGCAAAGACGTCATATCTATTAACATGTTCTCTCTTAACACTTGTAAGAAAAATACTTTCATTAATTTATATCGGGTTACATATGGGCATTCGACCAATTAAAGCATACAAATAAAACTTGCGGGCTTCATAAATCATTATTTGATGTATCTTCGAAATAGCTCAAACAATGTTGCCTGCTATCTAGCTAGGTCTCATTAAAAAAATCATATTCATGTCAACATCGGCATTGCTCATTCCTGTAAATTGATTGCAGCGCGCGGCTGTGAAGATTTCACCACGCACCATCGTTAGCAAATTTGTCAAATATTCCACATTTTATCAAAAGTAAGGAATGAGTGATGTTACGTAGTTTGTAGTAACTATTTCCAGTAGGTATTTTAGTTTATTGTAGTTTTGATATGTAGATTTTTATTTGACATCAAATATTTGAATTTGAAGTAACTGTATAATTATTGTCAACTATCTCTTAGTATTGACCCTAAATAATAAGATTTACAGTTAACACAGTCGCCTTCAGAGATGATAACAAATACTTAACCAAATTATTCAACTACATAAAATCTACGAGGGAGAATTTTTAAAACTACAAAGGAGTTGCTTATATGAGTATATTTATAAAAATCTTCCTTTCGCTTCTTTGTAATGTAATATTAAAAAAATTACACAAAAATGTAAGTTTTGACTATAACTGTCATCCATCACACTCATTGCCCATTTTCATTAAGTATGTTAATTAGTAGTAAAACAAATTTAATTTTAATGTGTATGGCTAAAAATTTTCTTATACACTATTGTGTATAAGTTTCCTATATAATAAAATATAATTAGTCCGTCAGTTAGATAATCAAAAAATATTGTAGACGTATTTTTTCTTTTGAAAATTAAACAAAGCATTGTAAACATATGGCGCGTTAAAGTACCGTGTGACGTCACAGTGTGCTACACTTTTTCGCAATATGTGACGTCATGAGCCCCCACTCCTAAACTTTGATGCGTTTTATCTTTATAATTTATCGCTTAATTGACAAAAGAAAAAATACGTCACTAATATATTTTGATTCCCTAAATGACGGACTAATTTTAATGTTAGTCTCTTGACCCTGGAAACTAGCCCATTTTATACTAGATTTCTTTCTGAAATGTTAAGGAGTTTTGTCTATTATTCATAGCGCGTTATTCGTTAAATTCACTAATAAGTTCTTACCCAAGCCTCAATATACCTAGTTACTAAATTTCAGCAAAATCCTTTTCAATAGTTCGAATTCTGCATATCGAATCCGTCGCTAAATATATTTGCACTTCGTCCATTACAGACGTATTAGTGGTCGCTTAGCTGCTCGGATAGTCGCTGAAGGAAAACCAGAGAATGCCAAGAGAAAGTTGGATTATGGTGGCGATGGCAAGAAGACGCCTAAAGTCAATGGCAGCATTCTCAAACATAAACGCACGGTAAGATTACTAGCTATAATGTGTTGATTTTGCAAGATTTATTGTCTGTTCCGTGTGACAGTTCGGTGTGAAACTTGCCTAACAAGTTTGTCTAATCTTGTATATATAATATTGTAATGCAATTTTAAATTCTTATTTATTAGAATATTATGCATTATAAATTTGAGAGCTAGGCTGTTGTCGATGTCGGTGGAGTTATTTCCATTCTCTTCTATCACTTGCCAGTTAAATTCTTATAAATCATGAAAATTATATGTAGTTAGAATATCGAGTCTCATAAGTATGCCAAATAGGTATTACTTATTCGAAGGGAAGTTGAAAACACTAAGCTCTGTTTAGTGTGTCTTGGAGAGTTCTTCCTATTACAATCACCTAAGATAAATAATTATGTATTTTTTAACAATTTATGTCCCTGGGCTGGCTACGTGGCTGGGCAAAGGTTGAAACTAAATAAATAAAAAAGTTCTTGCTTCAGCTCTCATAAATAAATAAATAGTATCTGTTTCGAGGGGGGTGTCTGTTCTGTGCCAAAGTCAAACCATCCGTACCCTGTTGATTCTAGAACTCAAGTTTTTTTTATTTAATTTTTTATACATTTATTTCAGTCCACGGGCAAACGTCGCAGCGTCGGCCGGAAGTCCATGAACGGCACTCGCTCTACCGCCGGCTCGAAGGACGACAACCACAAGGACCCGCTCATGGAAACTACTATGCTGACCACATACACCGATTTTAAGGTATGTATTCACGTGTGTTTTTGCTTTTTCCACATATAATTTTTTTCAAACCTCTTAAAAAAAGAAGGTCTTTAATATGTTTATATCGAAATTATTCAGAAGATTGAGCTCAATGCGGAAAATATTGCTAATGTTTTTAGCTTCCGCCCAGACACTCGTGTAGAGAAAATTGCCAATTCATTCATTCACTCAATGAAACATTCCCACCAAATTTTATTGTACATTGCGGTTTACGTCAGTCGAAACTTATCTATTGAATTTAAATATTTTTACGTACTACCCTCTTTTATAAAACATCAAGTATAAACAAGCTATGACTTCCAGGACCGTATAAACGAAAAGCAGATCAGCCGCAGCTCATTGGCCGCCAACAACCAACCCCAACAGCCAATCCCGACCATTGTCTACCCCACAATCGAGGAAAAAAACACGCCGACCACCCCAAAAAAAACTCCGAGGACAAAAACCCCACTGACACCTAAAATCGGCAAAGAAAACTTACAACACAACCCCATCGCTACACCGAAAAGCAACCTCTTATTCACACCTACAAGGTTGACCCGTTCCGCTTTGAAATTGAGTAATGATGGGTTTGCGACACCGAGAGCGCCACTTAGTGCGAATAAAATGAATTTTCAAAGGCAGAACACAGTAACTAGTATGTCTGTAAGAACCACGCCTAATGCTAACGTTAGTAGGTCCAAATCCCATACAAATTTAGTGAGAGCTAAAAACCGCCCACCTCTGATTTAAGACGTTTAAGACTGAACGATCGCGTATTTCAATGTGTTATTTTATGTTAACGTTTTTGTACAAATGCAGTTTTTTTTGTCTTAGTGTGCCACCGATAGTATTTATTTCAGGTTTGCAATGTAAAATATTATAAACACAAATATAGGTACATTGGTTCCGATGTGAGATAATATCATCAAAATCGGTAATCACATTACCGATTGAAGCTGACTCTAAGGATTTTGATATATTATTAACTGTATTTTTGGAAATAATGTATGTTGTCGATAGTATATTTTTTGACTTAATTTTGAAATAAATAAAAAGCAATTAATATATTGAGATATGCGACCGCTGTGATACTAATTTAAATATTATGAATATGATTTCCATTACAGCAATTATCGATTTCAAATAATTGACAATTTTATTAAATATCATTATATAATTCATTAGATTTGTATGTCTATAGTTTGTGATTTGTTATTTCTTATTGTATATTTGAATCTCGAAAAGAGGATGAGTACATCATTTTGAAAATTAAATGGACCTTTGTGACATGATATTAGCTGCAATTTGCAATGATGGTAGAGTATGATATTGACAGTATAGGAATATTTTTAGGCTGTCTACATATTGTCTGTTCTCTCTTAGGCGATATATTATTATATTCGCGGTAATTTAGAGCTCGCGTCTCGTGTATCAAAGTTTACGATCGTCGAGCCCTATTTTTTAAATGTGTGACATTATCTCGTGTTAAAAACAAAAATCTTCGACTCATTGATTTTGAGTGAGACACTTAAAATATCACTCCAATTCTTCATGAAAGTCTCGCTATATCGATTGAAAGTAGCCAATGTGTAGCCAGCTTAAGATGATAAAATTTATATTTTCACATACATTTGTTACACCAGTTTTTAACTTAACGGACACGACATAATTATAATTGTCTTATAATGAAGGTGTTCCAAAAGGTTGGTAATTTGCAAATTTATGTGAATATACACATTTTATTTGAAGGTATGTTCGAGTTGTTTTATAGATTGTGTTAAAATGATTATTTTGATTTGCTCGTAGTATAGTAAGTTATATTTTAGTTTTTGATTGAAGATTATAATTTTAGAATAGTTTTTATGTTCGATACTAATAATATTGCAATAAAGTTAACTGCTATTTTTCCTATTTAACAATGATGTTGAACAATTGGGTTTGTCCATAGAATTAAATCTGTAAATTTACAACAAATGTCTTTCAATCAGTTCTACAGTAAAAATAATGAATAAATAATATCCTAGAAACAGAATAAGCACGTTGATCGTGCATTTGTAAAGCAACATTGTGACGGACATTCTCAGCAGAAGTAGAGTTCGAAATAGTTTCTTATGAATGGATGATTTTACTGGATATAATTGAAGTCGCACATAATGATCCTGGTTGAAACACTCTGGAGTTATTATTGCCTCGGTTAGCAAGGCAGAAAAGAGTAAGCGAGATGACGCTATACGAGATGTAAGGCGGTCACGCTTACTCGTTGCTGCTTATCTTAAACAAAAACCAATACTAGAGATGTTTTGTTATCCGCAGCGCGTATTGCATAGAAGTATATTGTGATTCCTATGCGCGAGCGCAGCAATACTTAGATCTTTTTTTTGACATTTGTTTATATTATATCCTCACACAAAGGCAGCTCCCAAAACCAAAAACAAGCATTCTTGGTACTTAATTTATCAGTATTCAGTGACGCTGTCGCGTAATACCGATCAACGTTTGCACATATTTATTATTTTTAATTTTAATTACTAATATTTTGGTGTAATTATGGTTGTAATATATTTGCATAGTGAAAATATTGGTTTTATTTGAAATACTGAAGTGTTAATTTGCTGATCAAAATCTGACATATTCGGACAAATGCTGGATTGCTATATTAGATAAAAACTAGTAACGTCCATATTCTTACACCACCCACCACATTGAGTAACACATTTTTAATCCTTTAAGATCAGCTGTCGATATCGGTATCTATATATTTTGTATTAGTAGGGTTGGGTTAAAAAAAAAAATTGCTCTGCATTTTGTAATTTTTTTTCCATAAATCATGAACATTTCGGCTCTTTGTGGGAAAGTGTGATCATGCAATTTACCGTTCAATATCAAAATAAAATAATTACGAAACTTTTCAGTCCGTCAATCGACTTATTGAATCAGAATCGATCGATTTGACTAGTTTAAATCTACTAGTTGAACATCACATTTAAATCGGAAATTACATTCCATAGCCTATTAGATTTGTTCTTTAAATACTACTACTAATAAAAAATCATAAATTATTAAAACCATGTCTATATTCTTTGATTTCAATGTGGGATCGTCTGGCAGGCGATTCCGAAGGGCAGTCGATGAAGACAAATATGATATTGAAAAGTTTTGTAACCGGGAACTCACGGTACCTCTCTTTGGGGACCTGGACATTGGGGCTTTGATGTAAGTTAAATTAAACTATTAATATAGTGTTAACGCGTTTATTAGTTACTAGCGGTTTCCCGCAGCTTCGCCTGCGTGAAAAAGTAGCTATGTTTGACCCCGGGTCTTCAACTATATTCATACCAAATTTCATCAAAATCCGTTCAGCGGTTTGGCCGTGCAAGCGTAACAGACCATGTGTTTCATGGGTCCGCTTTTCTGATCTTTTTCATTCTACAACTGTTGGTTAAGTATACCTTTTAGCCCTATCTACATCATGTTAGTGTTCTAATGCAAAGGCTACATACACATTCACAATTCTCAGATACCTGAAGATTTTAGTAGGTAGTGCACGCACAGGCCGACAATGTTTATTATAATGATTTCTTTTGAAAACCTTATTAAAATGTTTAATTAAATGTTTGTCATATTTATTTTGTATTGCTGCAGTCGCTTCGTCAGGTATTGAAGATTCGAGCAGCCTTGTGTGCAAAAAGGGCACTAATTCGAAATAGTACTACACTGGTTAAAATATAGATTGATTAAAATTCCAACTGTCAAATCGCAAACATTTTCTTGTTAGTCTCTGTCGCACTTTAAAATTATCAATTCTTGTTGATCTCTGTCGCCCTTAAAATTAATACATCTGTTCTGCTGTCATTTTAATCAAGGTATATTTTAACCAGTGTAATAATAGATCGTGTGTGCGCGGTCGATCGAGCTACGTTTTTCAAAGGTACTCAGTAGGTATTCATATTTGTTAATATTAAAGCTACATAGGTAATCTATTGTTTATTGTCCATTTTAGTGAGCTGTCAACGCTAGCAATTTGCATGATCAACAAAAAGAATGAAGTGACAGGGTTCATGGCACTTAGCGATCACCCAGTGCAGGTGGTTATCGACGCAGCCGACTGGGAGATGTGGGTCCGAAATATGTTCCAGTGAGTGCAAATTACACATACATTTAAACAGATTTTAAAATTAAATAAAAAAAAATACCTAAATGAAACTTAAAGTTTTTGAGCAAATCGGGAGTGCTAAACCGATGACTCGAATAAAAAGAATTCGAATTATTGATTACTTATGCCGAACGAAAATCATTCTATAATTAAAAGCAGTAGATTCGCCAGTTTTTGGGGAGTCAGAACTCAAAAAAATAGCACTCAAAGTACAACTTGTATAAAATACCGCTGTTGGAACCAGGTCGTATAAAAGTTGAAAGTTTTTTCAGTCGCTTCTATCTATCACGGAACACCCTGTTCATTCACTTCATGTGTTGCGCGGACGAGGTGCTAGACTACTTCGTCCAAGAGACCCTGGTTTCGGTGTTTATTAACGACTCTTATTTGAAGCATATTCTTCTGATTGTGGCCAAGATTTGTCCGAAAGGTAAGAATTGGGTATTCTATTCAATTTATTTTTATCATACATATGAAACATTTCACTACCAGAAATTTAAAACAAATATTTTTTTAAATCCGTTCATAAATAAGCCTTTGAAATTCGGTGGAAGGGGAAACTGTCAAAAAACAAGAAAAGGATGCACTGTGTGTGCACTGACGTCACTGCCACTTGGCCGATAGCAAGACGTCCCCACCACGCTCCCACTTTTCTTCTTGATAAAACTTTTAAATCCCTTTTTCAAGAAGTCTGCGATTTGATCGCACTATCTTCTAGAATGAAACCGTGAAATATCTTCGTAAAGTAGAAACTTATTTCAATACAAACTAAATTCTTTGCCTCAGAGTGCTATACAAAGTACAACGTGTTCGGAAACAACATAACTTACAAATTCAGTGCGAAATGCGTTGGTGACGAGAATTTGGGGATGTTCATTTTTGCCGCTTTGAGCCAAGATTTCTGTCCTGAACTTAAACTGCGGCGCGCGGTGTAAGTACTCATCTATACACCGTGAAATTTTAGTCGTTTTGGACCCATCGTCCAGTGACTCCATTCATGCAACCGAAAAAATTTCCCCAAGGAACATAGCTCGAAACATGAAAAACAAATTTGGACTTCCCATACTAAGTTAGGTCACGTAATGAGACATTTTGTTTGGGAGGTCAAAAATTTACTCCATATTTCGACCCATGTATCTTGGGGAAAGTTGTTCAGTTGCATGAATAGAGTCATTGAACGATGGGTCCAAAACGACTAAAATTTCACGGTGTATAGTGATAGCTCTTGCAACAAAGATATATTCTATCTACTGTTATATTATACCACACCCAGGACACTACTCCATACAACAGCGGCGAGCTCGATACCTATCACGACTACTACAATTCGGCCGCGTACGCACTCTCGTCAATGTGTGTGTTACTCGGGGTTGGTTATTTACCGTGTCGTTGATAGTTGTCACATCGCTTAACATACCACATAACATAATTCATCTAAAGGGCCTCTACGCGTTAGATCAATATCCAGTCGCAAGCCTTTCAAAAGACCATGGTGTATTATTACTCGTGACATCCAAACGGAGATACTATAATATTAGCCAAGAATCGTAATAATCAGTAAGTAGTTCTCAAGTTATAAGTTATAATCATTAAAATCATCAAACAAACTCTTTAGCGTGGCTATATTAGTTTAAATATAGATTAACATATTTTTCTTAGTCACATACTGCAACTAACAAGTAGAGAGCGAGACTCTCATTAATTATTTTTTGTTATTAAAATAATTGCAGAGAAGAAGACAACGATGATATAGTGGAAATTCTTCATAAGAAATGCGAAAGACTGAAAGAGTTGTACGGCGAGTATTACATCGCTGAGCTGGTTGGACATCACCCAGAGACAAAGAGACGAATCATAGTTGCTGAGGTATAAACTCCTTGAATATTCAATTACTTGTCGGTCACGGCCATTGAGCAATTACAAAGAGGAGATGCCGTTTGAAATGGCGCAGTGACGTGATCATTGGCGCCTCGCCGACACGCAAGTGGGCGGAGAGAGAGAAAATTGCTCGTGCTCCATGATTGAGCCACAACCGAAACCAAGCACCCCGCCCCCCGCATCTGCCTTCCGCCCTGTGTAGCCTCACAAACACTTTCTTACAAAACGCTTATTACGGCATCTCCTCTTTGTAATTACTCCATGGTCGCGGCACCGCTTATGCAGATATTACTAAAATCTTGTTCAAAATGACTAGCTGACCCCGCCGAACTTCGTACCGCCCAAGAAATAAAGCTGAATTGGAAAATGGTTCGAATAATTTGTATGGGAAAATAACTTTTTGTTTGATTTGAAAGTTTTAGTAGTTTATTACTTTCCATGGAAAATCTTTATATTTTGCAAACGAAACCAAAATGAGCCAAATCGGTCCAACCGTTCTAGACTTTTAGCGAGACTACGTTAGTACTAATGTCTATTGTCCTAAATAAAACGCAGACATAAACTAAAGGAATTTTAGTCATAGTTATTTTTTCTGTTTTGTATTGTATTGCATTCTTTTTTTTTTTTCAAAAAATTATAAATCCTGATCTTATTACAAAATTGGAACTAATAATTGTCTTCATCATTCTAACGTTTTCCCGGTTGCAGCTGTATGCATCCGAGCCCTTGCTTTTGTTTAGTGCGTGATTTTTTTTTAAATTGCCTAGACAAGTATCTATCTACACAAGCAATGTACATTTGTCAACGTTTTAAACAATATTTTTTATTTAAAAATGTTATATTTCGCAGCAAAAAGACAGGTCGGTAGCAGGCGTGATGTGCCTCAATTCTGAAATCAACTACAAGAATTTGCAGAAGACATACGATCTCAAACCGTTCTACGGTCTCGTGAGGACCACAGCACTCGAAAAGGAAAAGATAAAACGGACCAACAAGCTGCTTACAACATTCGGGTTAGTACACGCGGCTTACTAACCCATTGTTCTCAGAACTACTGAGCCTTCGTTTACTCTGCAGTTCGTTCAGAGGGGCTAAAGGAGCTACAGAATACTCAGTGTTGTCAGTAGTTCCTTTGATTGAGTACCTATCAATATCAGACTGTTTTATCTCAGTAGTTCCTTCGAAGAAACTAAGAAAGGAACTACTTACTGAGAACAAAGGTTACTATCATCTGTTCATTCCATCCAAATGCTAGTGAGTAAGAGTAGTGATGCAATATGGGATGTAAAGTGGCGAAATAGAGTACATACGGTTTTAAGCATGGTACTAGATTTAGCGGTACTGATAATTACGATATACTTCTGACTGGCCCCCATAAACCTTCTTACAGTAGGATGGGTCGATTTCAAAAATTTTTGAATGTTTGTAATACCACTCGAAAGTTGCGTAATGCGATGTAGATAACAGTAAAAATATTTAAAAAAAATCCTTACTACTTTTAGCCTTCTACTTGAGATATAAGTTTTGATAAAAACTTAAATAAGTATGTTTAAAATAAATATTTTAGACATATTTATTAATTTTTACCAGTACTTAAATGTATGTTTTATTATTTGACCACTTTGCAATTACATATGACACGTAAAAAATTCTAAAAAAATTGGGTGCCATTACAATCCTGTTTTACACTAATAAGCTGCTGCAGTAACACTTACGAAACTAGATGGGTACCCTAACCAGAATCTGTCCTTAACCAAACAAAGGGGTAAAAGATGATTTTCATTAGTTTTCTAGCTCGATTGATAATAACTTAGCTACATATGGAAAAAAAAGTGGACTATTTAATAGTAACTGGAAATACGCCATATTTTGATGTGACCGAAAATATACTTAAGTACATATCAAAAAATATAAGTATCTTTGAGATTTGCGAGTCAGTTGCTTCGCCCGAATTGCAATCAGCGTCCAAGAAAATGGCAAAAATATCCCCATCCAAAATCGGCCCACCCTATCTTACAGGCTTACGGCAAGAGTGACCCCCCTTATATTACGTTTATCTGTCTCCGACTGTACAATGAAAATCGTTTCTTTTACTTGAATATATTTTTTTCGTAATACTTTTGTCCAATTCACCACATCTATTTGAATTTATGTAATCTTTCGCAGAGATCCAGTAATGTGTGGAAAATGGAGTCCATACAGCCGTATGGTAAAATTGAAAGCTGTTCACGACGAAAATGTAAGGTCCATGAAATTATTTATGTAATAAAAATGTCCTTTCGAATTACGTTGTAGAGTCAACATCATTATTTTTTAAGTACTTTTGATCAAGTTTGTTGTAGTATTTTTGGCTATAGATAAATCCAACATTTTTTTTTTAATTTGTCTAAAATTGCTGAATTTCACATGCCTATGTGTTCAGAATCGTATATAGAAAATTTTGCGCATGCGATTTTGATTTTCTATGTACATGAAGGCATTTCGGAATTTCCACTCTTTATCGTCATCTTTTGACTTGTGTTAGTAGATTATGCGCTAGTGCTACAAGTAAAAAATAAGAAATGATATCCAATTAAATCTTCAGTTACCATCGAAGAAACCTAAGGAAACTGTAAAGGCAAAATCCAGTCGTGTAAACTTTGATCGTACGGAATACCTGTCGAGTATAGACCAGAAGAAATCCTCAGATTCTAGTTCAAAATTCACCATAACACCGATGACGTCCGTTCAATCTCAACTCTCGCAATATACCAACTACTCAGTGGCTTTAGAATTACTAGACGAAGACCCCATCGATTACGAAATAGTTAATATCGATGAGAACTGGCTCACTTTACCTGATAAATTGCAGTTAGATGAAGGGTACGTTGTTGATGTATTTGTGTAATGGTTATATTTAAAATGTTATACAGGCGCACGTCAACTAAAAATATCCCTTTAGAGAGAGAATTTTCAAATCTATTTTATTATACAATTTGCTTCAATCAATCAATCAATCAAATCATTTATTTGCATAAAATAGGGTAAGTTTACAATGCAATAGGTGGTACATAAATATAAGTAGCAATCCTATTTAGCCATTTTGAACAGCATGCAAATTTATTTCGCAAGTCATTTAAATTATTAGTACACATTAAGAAATTTACAGAATAAAATGAAATGTCAGTATTTATTATTATCAATGTCACAAAAATAATTTAAGTAAGTTTACTATTAAAAAACTCTTTAACAGAATAGTAGCATTTTTTTACAAGTTTCTCATATAGTTGCGACTTAAAAGAATTTAACTCAAGCTCCTTTAAAGTATCTGGCAGTCTATTGTAGAATGTTTATTGGAAATTAATGACTGAGTGCAGCAGTTAGGTACTATAGAGAAATAAAATGTCAGAAAATTAACGATGATGTTATTGGTACCTAACTATTATGGTTAATGAGATACAGCCTGGTGACAGACTGACAGATGCACGGATAGCGAAGTCTTAGTATTAAGGTCCCGTTTTACCCTTTGTGTACGGAACCTTTAAATGATAATAAAATTACTATACAAATTTCAGGGTTCTCGAGTGTGAAGCCGAAGTATCGAGTACCACGTATCCTGAAAATAATGAACCCGTACATTTTGAGGCTTTGAAACAGGAGTAAGAAATTTAATATAAATAATCTAAATTAATACAATTGTTGCATCTATTAGATATTATCGATAATATATTTTTTAGAATTAGCTATGGTAAAATTTAATGGTTACTTTTGTAATTGTTCTAATACAAAAAAAAATCACGGAGGGAGATTTTTTGAATCTATAGAAAGTAAAATCTATAGTAAGTGAATAAATTGTTAAAGGTTTAAACTTCTCTGCGGGATTTTTTGTGAAAATTCTGTTTAATTAAATTCATCATTAACGTCTCTGATTACAGTGCCGCTTAATCAAGTAATCTGTAATTTAGATAAAACAATTCACTTAATAGAATGGAAATAAATTAAAAACAAAAATTACATTTTAGGAATACTAGACAGGCGATGCCTAAACCAAAGGAATTAATACAAAAGACAAAAAAGGGCAAAGGTAGGTGTGATTTTTTTAATCATATCAAATACTAGCTGTTTCCCGCAGCTTCACCTGCGGTATATAATAGCCTATGTTACTCAGGGTGAATGTAGCTTTCCAATGGTGAAAGAATTTTTAAAATCGGCACAGTAGTTTTTGAGTTTATTCATTACAAACATACACATAAAAATACAAATATTTCTTCTTTATAATATATAAATGTAGAAAACGAAACAAGAGTAATTATATAAAAAAAGTTATACGTTATAATTATACGTACCTGAACTAAAGGTTCCCATGAACCCAGCAGTATTTGCCTTGCTGGATGGCCAGAGAAATTCTTTGCTTCAGGAGCGATATTTTTGAAATGTACGAGTATGACGTATATGTCGAAAGAAAATTGATCGATATCTAACTAAAATCCTTCAATCTCGAACGAAAATCATTCGATATCAAACAAAAAGAATTCGACTTGCCGATTTTGCGTGAATTACACTTTTCAAAAATAGTATCCATGTATGAACTGGCGCGACGATCAAATCCACACTGAACAATTCTACCACAGAATATATAAAATATTCTACAAGCCAATTCTCCAATAATATACTTCTATACCCTTTGTTCAGGCATATTAAGCAAATCCACAATGTCAGTAAAATACCGTGACTCCCCCTTCGAATATGTTGGAGTACCAAACGCCTTCATGATTGAGCTGTTCAGTCTTCGGGACAATGTCCACGAAAGGTGAGATGATAAGAATGTGTTTATGATTTTTAGAGAAAAACTGAAAAGGCTAAAACATCATAAATGATGCGAAGGATGCGTGCACCACCCTTCCCCGCACGTATCTGTCATCACAACCATGGTCAATTTGACGTCCACCTTGCTAACTGACCTACGTGGCCATTTTATTTACTATGGCGAAATAGAACCACAAACACAACAACAACAGAAACAGAAACAAGCGACAACTAGTCGTCACATTTACTAACGGGTGATTGGTAGATTTATTTTACTACCCCCACTCTTTGTGACCAAATTTTTGTATAAAAATGGTACCTATTTTTACTGTAGGTGTGTTTAGATTTATGAGGTACTTATTATTGATATTTTTAGGCACGCTTTTGAACTACTAGAAGCCGCTTTTGAAATAATGAAGGACTACGATTACTGTATAATTGAAGTGCCCTTAGAAGAACAGGCGTTTTCTTTGTTGCAGCATTTTTGTGTACGTCAAATATTCTATCTCTTCATTAATTCAAATTGAGTGGTCAATCGACCCTGTATATCCTGTTGTATTTTTTTGGAACCGCCTCTTACTTGGTTCCTATCGTGGCTTCGGAAGCATGGAGTAATTAGATTTTTATCAGATTCAAGCCTGAAATCTCCTAACCAAACTGGAATCAACTTGACAAAGTATGCTTTTCGTGGGAATCGAAACCACGATCTCACCTTAACCTCAGGCCCACGAAGGAAGCAATTATTTTAGCAAATAAGTAAAAAGGTATAAATGTAGATTTTAATATGTACGTCTTGGAAATGAACATATGTTTTTGATTTCAGTATGTACCGACACTACCAGGTGTGTCCACCGATTTCGCATTGTACGTGGCTCATCGAAATGCTATATTTGGGTTAGTATCTTTTTGCATAATATATATACCTACTATTATTGTTAAAATTATCCCAGAAGAAATTTATTTATTTATTTCTCAAACTTATATGCAAAAATCCAAAAAAATTGGTGTAAAATTTTGAAGTTTTCTAAGAAAATGTGATCTTTTGAAGGCTAGTTACATATTTTGATCTTTGCAAACTACTGAGTAAGTAATAGTAGTAGACAAACTTATATTATTTTGCATACATACATCATAGCCTGGTAAATATTCTGTTTTTAAATTTTCAGCAAAATCCGCGTACGCGAGGCAGAAATGGCCGACATACCTCAGATATCGCAGCTGATGCACGACGTGGAAGCCAAGGAAACTATGTGGGTGGTTGAGGACACCCTGTTGAAAGGAAAGGAGAATAGGGTGTTTGTTATGATGTGCGGGCACAATGTCGTCGGCTTTGGGATTGTCGAGTTCGTGAAATATAATATTTTATTATGTCGTCCGTCATACAGAAAAACCTTTGAATAGAGAACAAATAAAAATTTCTAAAATTCTTGATTATTTTCCTGGTGGTAGGAATAAGGTTCCTTATTATCTGAAAAAAAAAAACATAAATCCATCCGCCAATTAATTGAAATAAATAATTACATTTGATTCCCCTGATAAATCGATCTTTAAGACTCTATGGGTACGTCGCAAAGCAGGATATGTAAGCTAATGGACTCTCTATCAACACTTAATAGTAGAAAACCCTAGACCTTGGACTTCAAACCAAACAGCTAAGGATGCAATCAGGAAAACGCTTGGATGAAGAAGAAGTAACATATTTATAAAATGTGTGTTAATTTAATGCTAGGAAAAGGAACAGCGATGCTTTTACCACACTTTAATGAAGCTTGTAATCTTTCAGGCCCCCAGAACAAATTGACTTCATCCGAACGAAATTTCTACTAGAATCTTACCACATTCACAAATATCATGCTCAGCACAGAGAATTGAACTGTGCGTTTACGTGTGTGAAAACTATCATGGCTTACAGAGTGTTCGAGCAACATTTTAGGTTCTTTGCGAGGGATATGATGAGGCTGTCAGGGTGTAACACCTTGCTTTGGCTTACAGCTTATAGGAATAAATGGGTAAGAACAAAATTTATAGGATCGTTATTAAAGTGTACCGTGGGTTCTAATTTTAGATGGAAAGACTGTCTATTTTTCTTAAATGTTGACTAAGAAATACTTTGAAGATGTTTTTCCGAAACAGAGGTGGCCCCCGCACAAAAAATATCAAAATGGAGACGATGGGATAATCCCTGTATAGGTGCATGATATTCAAGATTGGCGCAAGAAGATACAAAGGTCTAGGGATGATGATGATGATGATGACAATAGATATAAACAATGATTAATTAGTTTAGATGTTAGAACGTTTTTACCGATGCTATTCATTGTATTTTTGTAAGTTTTTACTTGTATCGAATAATTATTTTACAGGTGGCTCACAAGGCTAACATATTAGCAGAGATGATGATACCCCTGATGCCCAGGAAGAATGACATTGACTACTTTGACACGCCTCAATTGAAACGGGCTGCGTCGATAAATAAAAATATGTAGGTACCAATGATCTTAGAATAGCATACCGAAACTTTTGGGTTGATGTTATAAAGAATTATATTTGTAATATTAAAATTCTTAATACTTCCAACATTTCAACGGCCGTGGTTATGGAATGACTGGTTCAGCATTTTTACAGCTCCGTACTTCCAGCAAAATCGAATTATACGCAATTTCCTGTAATTTTATGTTTTAAATATACAGCGCGTTAGTTTAAAAGTTATTTGTAATTTTGTTTTTCCCCTACAAAAGGGGTAGGTAATCTTCGAACCCATAAACGTATTTCAAAAAATATTTTTACAAATGATATCCAGATTATTTGGGAGAAGGTATACACCTAGACGGCGTACCGACTGGTGCACCGTTACGGTCAATGGCGCAGTGCCATCCGAAGTGGGCTTGGCTCGCGTCATTTTTCGTTCAACTGTGAAAGATGCGTGACGTGGAGAGGGCTCTAATTTTTACTTATTTTTCTAATTTACGTTTCGATTCAGCTTAGAATATTTTGTAACATATTTTAAACCATTTAGTTTGAAGTGTTTCAATGCTTTACTACTATGGGATCACATTAAACTATTACGTTTATATAATAACATATTTTCAAATTTATTTGATTGATTTAGTGTTACACAAAATATGTGTTTGTTTTAATGTTAAACATATCTGTAATAATATATAAAGAAATATAAATATTTTTTTATGTTGAAATCTTCAATTTGCTAGCGACATCTATTGGTAAGTGGAGGGGATCGTCAATAGGGGCGGAGCCACGACCAAACCGACCTCCCCGCACGTCTGCCTTCTGCTTAATATCATGAAAACAAACAGTTTCGTAAATTGTAGGCCAGTTGCTTTAGCTCTAACATGTCATTTTAGTGCCATTGCGTCTAATATCTGATTATAGTCTCGCTTTCACCACGTGGTTCCTGAGCAAAAAGTATTGCAGTGTCCCTATGCTGAATGTCAACGCAAGAATAGTGGTCGTCGGTGCTTCACGAACTACTCTGGCTTTTCTTGATAAATTGCTGTTTAGGTAATCTATCTTTCATGCTCACGAAATTGGGAAGTATTTTCTTTTAAACTGAGTCACACAAGGCAGCGAATAAAATAAAAGTATTGTACCATAGAAAAACAACAGTTAATGTTTACAATAGTCGACCTTTTTATGCAAATGCAATATATCAGTTTTAAAATTCTAACTAAGTTAGCGCAGCGACCCAAAGTGATTCTTGGCCGCCGATAATAAGGATCTCCACTTTGATCTATCCTGCGCCTCTCTTGCCAGTCGTATGAGTGCAGCTCGTGCAGATCACTCCACACATATTTTCATTTATTATTTTATTTACTCATGTAATACTTGGAACACATAATACCATGAAATTAGTTCTAGGATGCTACTTATTTCAAAAGAAATCTCTAATATTTTATTCCAGTGAATCATGCACATACTTATCATTCACCAACGTGACTTTAGTTTCACCGACACTCGTCCCCCACACAAAGAACAGAAGCAATTCATCAGAGTACATGTTCAGAAAGTACAGCTCGAGCTCGGAGAAGTACATTAAAAGTGTTCCGTATACTTATTACGTTGATATCGTCCGTGCTACTCTTTTGGGAATCGACAAGTAAGTGATTTATTAAAACAAGTTATCGTAGACAGAGAACACTATAATGCCTCCATGGTTCAGTGGTTAAGGCGTTCGCCTTCGACTCGGGGTACGTGGATTCGATTCCCACGGGAAGCATACTTTATTTAGTTGTTTTCAGTTTGGTTAGGGCATTGCAGGCTTGAATCACCTGATTGTCTGATAATAATGATCATTCCGTGCTTCGGAAGGCACGTTAAGATGTCAGTCCCGGCTGCCATCTGGTGGTCGTTAAAGGAACCACGTTAGAGACCGAAAGGCGGTTCCGAACATCTCTGACTCCAGGGTGTGCGTGGTCGATTGAAAATGTAACCTATACAAAATGATGATACAGGCAGATTGAGAGAATACCTGCCATCATCATGAAATCTCTTTCCGTCATGATGAAATAGAGTTTATAGAAAACTGCAAGAGAAAATGAGATACAATGAAAGGTTTGTTTGTTTGTAATATCTTTATTGTACAGAAAAAACAAATAATTTACATACACAAGCATGGAACAACAATAAGTACAATGGCGGACTTATCCCACTTAGGTCTTGTGTCCTGCTTGCTCAAGACACCAAACAAAAGAAATTTACATAGACATATCTGTTTAAATCAGTGTAGGTTATTTATAAGATGACATTTAAATGTCAGCTAAATTGCAGAGACGTGCATTGGAATTTGCCACAGGATAGACAAATCGAAATCTCAAAACACGCTTAAGTTAAGGGACAAATAGATATCATGTGTTGAGTTGAAATGCGCGCGCCATCTATTATTTGAGAATAAATTGTGCCTGAAAATATACAAACAAAGCAAAAGCTTAGCTGGTAGTTTAAATAATTTTAATTTAGAGCAAATTAATTTTTCAATAATGTTAAAAAAGCATTATTTTCTTTGCAGGCAACAGAAATATATAACTGTATCTACTGGCGGTAAAATATACTACGACTACCTCTGCTTGATGTTTGGAAAGCAATATCAACCGCCAGATTATTTTGAAGATGTTCTGGAAAATGAACGTCGGCGAATGCAGTAAGATATTTTTTGCATTTATTTTATCCTTTCTGAAGATATAATTTGTTAAGAAATAAATTTTTTTCGGTAATACTTTCTGAAGACATACTTTCATAATACATATATTATAAAGATACATTGTCTGAAAACTACTTTCTTAAGAAATATTTTATGAAGGTTGCACTGTCTGAAGAAACACTTTATAAAGAACTAGTTTTATCCCGCAGCTCCGCCTGCGTTAAAAAGTATCCTATGTTTGGCCCCGGGCTTTTAACTATATCCATACAAATTTTCATCGAAATCAGTTCAGCTATGCTATTGCTATTAATATTGTAAATCATTGGTCTATTGTTAACTATTGTTAATATCAGTTGAAATGTAAAACTTGTAAACAAAATGTTCAAAAGAGTAACAGCGAAGTTTCTTCACAGTTCTTCTTCGTTGAAATATACCACTCGATTGGTCTTAAACAGATTCCAAATTAGGACCATATATATTAGCCAATTTGAATAAATCATTTTGGAAAGAATTGCCTGATTACTTATTTTAACATCCTCATCTAGAATACCAACTAAATTATGAAGTCATACCGATAGGACCTAATGTAGTAAAATAACTCCGTCTCCAACATACATGCTATGTATGTTCTATAATTTATTTATTTCTCGGTACCAGTGGTCAACCATGCCAATACAAACGTCTAGATATTCCGCATGTACCCGAAGAAGTTTGTGTCACCTCGGACTATCTGCCAGAAAATGTGTTTATCATCAATTCTTACGTGGAATCCGCAAGAGCCATTAATTACGTCACGAAACTTTCTTTAATTCAAGCCACTGATCATCCCAATCAAGATTGTAAGTTGAATTTTGGATTATTTTACTTTTAAATTAACAAAACTTTAGCTTAGTTATAACAGTATATAAAACAATATTAAAGCAAAATCATTAAAACGATCAACACTTAACTACTGACTTGATATTCTAAATTTGAAAAAAAGACTAAATAAAACGATTTAATAACCTACAAGGTCCATGAAGGTTTGTTAGCACGGTGGATGCCAAAAGGAGCTTGGATGTGATGACACACGTGCAGGGATGATGCATGTATTCTAGCCGAAATGCTTAAATGATTGACGAAAAGCTAAAATTAATACCTAGACTTACTTTGCGAGGTTTAAGCAATTTTATTAATTTTTAGACTAGCTGTATCCCGCAGCCCTGTCTGCGTCAAAAGTAGCCTATGTTTGACCCCGGGTCTTTAACTATATCCATACCAATTTTCATCGAAATCAGTTCAGCGGTTTAGCCATGAAAGCGTAACAGACAGACTTTTCCACTTCTAATATTACTAGCTGTTTCCCGCAGCTCCATCTGCGTCAAAAGTAACCTATGTTTGACTCCGGGTCTTCAACTATATTCATCCCAAATTTCATTAAATTCAGAGTAGTTAGTTGTAGTATGGATTTTCCTCTTGTACCTAATTACGTGATTTGTTTTAGATAACATAATTGTATACGGATCTACCATACACGCATATTGCTGCTTAACTTCGCTTCTAGAACTCAATATTCCTAAGAGAAACATCGTATTTGTAGAGCCTTTCCCGCCAGAAGATGAAAGAGAGACGAGGGTGTCATTTTTTTGCAATGAATATGTATGTTTTTACTTTTTGGTTTCCATAATAGTTATTAGTAGGTAATTTGGTATTGGAAGCAACTATTTCTATGTTTTTAAAGTTCTGTACGATAAGTAAGTTAAAGTACAAAAGTATTATCCATGAGATATATTTTATATTTCAAAAAAATGTTTTAGCTCCATTAACTTCTTAAGAAATCACCTTAATTTTTGTTATTTATTGAATAAAATACTTTATTATGATCTCCAATGTTCCGGATTCGATCTAAGACATGGCAAGCTTCTTATATTTTGCCGATTCTTAATTAATTATTCGTATAAATGCAAAAGGAATAAATTTTAATAACTCTTTATCCTAGCGTGTATTCCTAGTTGCGTCGTCAGCTTACGCTTCGGAGCCTAGGGTACGCTGTAAGTCATGGTCCTAGATTTGGCGAAACTGATTATTACAATGGAGCGGCTGCCGTCTGACCTCCTTCATCCTTTTTACAGGGAAACCAGACCAACAGGAACATGACCCGAGGTGTGTTAGTGGCCAACACTGTCAGAATGTTTCAGGCTGCCCTAAGGCATCTGACACAGCCTGACGACTGCTATCTATCGACAACAACCGGGGCCAACGACTTAACGTGCCTTGCGAAGCATGGAGGAGCTCAAGATAGAAAATGCCAGTAAATAGCGACTAATCCAATAGTGGTCGGGTCACGTCGTCGCTTGACACGCGCATTCGCTACGGATACGCGGGTCGGATACGAGCTCCTCAAAAGAATAAATTTTAGTAACGGTTTAACTATAAATTGATCATGTACGTGGCGTCATGTACAACATGATTTTAATAAATGTAAATAATTTCCTTTTTTTTATTTCATTATTTATTTGCCAGAAACCATGACACCGCCACAGAACTTGGCATATCTTTATTAAATTATTTATTTCATGTATGCACTGTAATCTTTGTTTTCAGGTGGACCAAACAGTCCATGAAGTGCTCACAAATCTTGATATAAAAGTTTATCCATCCTACTACTTCATGGACTGGTGTGTAAGTGCTAACAACCGAGTAAGCCACGTCAATTTTTTGTCATTCTTCAAAAAGATCAGCCTGCAATGTTCCGCTTTCTTCTATTATGGAAAGATTGGTATAAACCCACAGGCATTCGTAGGTGAGGAATAATGTATTCGTGTATATTTTAAGATCATATTTTACTTATTTATTAAGATGAAGCAGCGATCCAAAGGGAGTCTTGGCCTGATTTTAAATTCATAGTTTAATACAATACAATACAAAAACTCTTTATTGCACAACAAGGATACATTGTTAAATACAAGTAATTACAAGAAAAATAACCTTGCGCAAAGGCGGGCCTTATCGCAATAGCAATTTCTAATAATTTTAATAATTTTATTTTCATGGAGAACCAAAATAGAATAAAAGTATGAAAAAATTTACCGTACACTACACTTTATTTATTATAGTTTTATTTATTTATTTAACACTTCTTTGCACACAGTGTAATACAGATTTTAAATATGTTACATAAAATGTGAACACAGTATGTATACAAAAGGCGGCCTTATCGCTCAAGCAATCTCTTCCAGGCAACCTTAGGGTAGTTTGAAATATAAAGAAAGGTATATATGGTATGATGAAAGCGTTTATAAAACTTGATTAATTTTATGGTTTTTATACAATTATGGACGATAAAATTAGTTGAGAAATTTGAGGAGTGTTGTGAGGACGGTGACGATCGTGCATGTCAAGCGACGGCGGCGTTAGTCTTGGATTGGTCGCCTCCATGATTTGGAAGGCCGATCCTGGGTTATAGCAAGATGGTTGAGATTGTGTTAGGTTGTGTTGATATGTGTTGGCCTCTAAGGCATATATCCGATTGTATTCCTATCTGTCTGGTTTCTTGGTGGTTGGAAATTTTTAGTCCGATCGTGTTTTTCAATTGAACCTTCAGCTTGGGTTTAGAACCCATCGTACGATATAATAATTTATGGACTTAGATTTGGCGGTACTATTTAGTACCTACAATAGAGGGACTGCCGTCTCCGAGAATGAAATTGGGACTACTACAAAATTACTGTTTGTGGTTAATTACGCGATGCCACTTTTGTTACAGCCATCAACAAAAGTGGCATCGCGTACAACGACGGTATTCTCATCGACCACGAGTTTCGTACAAAGAATCCTAGTGTTTACGCCGCCGGCACTGCTACTAGATACTATGGGAAATACTTCGCGGATGATAGAAGTCACAAGTATTACGATTCTTATGAGATTGGAACGAAGGTAAGGATGTTATGTATATGTTGTTGGTAACCAAATGTTATTATCACTTGCATGAATTCTTTTCTGACAAAATGTTGATTGTGACTTTAAAGGGCAGCTGATATAATTTTTGTAAGATTAACTCTCATTTATTTTCTGGTTTTATATTGTTTTGCATGATTTTGTTTGGATGATGTGTGACACCACTGACTTCACTTTTGTATGCCTGGTAGGCTAAACATGTATGTGCGTAATATTTTCATTGTGCCATCTGGAATTCAACATGTTTACAAAAGAATAAATGATTATGATTATGGTTATAGTTTTATTTTAATCGACCTTTATTCGCAAAGGTACTTAATTTGATCATTTGTTTTGTTACTCCTCCGAAGGTAGTGGCTGAAAATATGATCGTCTCTAATTCATCTTAAATATTTTTAAAGGCATGAGAATCGGCCTTCTGTATAATAATTTCACTGCATCTACCCTTGAGAATAAATGATTCCCTCATTCTACGTCGCCATTTTAATTTTGATTTTTTTAAATTGATAAAGGTATAGGATATAGGTCCCATCATCCAGACATGAAATCATTACTCACTTTTTATTACTTTAGCTTGGCGAAACAATTCGGAACAAGCTCGATCCGTTTTTCACAAACAAAAAACATAAAGGAAGACCTTCAGGATCCGAAAGCAGAAGTTCTGAATGTAACAGTAGTGATTCGACAAGCACTAATAATTCTGCACAAATACCGACAATGTGAGTATCCATACTAATATTATAAATGCGAAAGTCTGTCTGTCTGTTACGCTTTCACGGCCAAATCACTAAACGGATTTTAATAAAATCCGTTTAGCGGTTTGGCCTGGTTTTTTTGTTTATAGTTGAAGACCCGGGGTCAAACATAGGCTACTTTTTGACGCAGGCGGAGCGGCGGGAAACAGCTAGTTTTAAATATTTGATGACCAAAACACAAATAAATGTTGAATGTTCAAGCGACTAAGGAAAAAGTTTTCCAATGAAAACATGCTAATAAAATACCACATTCTACCTGGCTGTTCTAGTAAAGAACTTAACAAATAAAGAAAAAGTAATGTAAACTATTTTTTTTTTTAAATATATCTGCAATAAGTCTTTTGACTTTTAGCGGATTTTTTGATGGAATGTGGCAGGAAGGAGTCGCTGCCTAGTGGCAGCAACCTCTATTATAATCTTGAATCCAGTTCCTGTATGTTTTTCCGTGTTGTTTTAGACGTTTTTGGTAACTGAAATTTGTTAAATTTGAAGCCAGCTCGTTCGGTTTGTAAACGAGAAAGAAGAATTTTTTTTTTACAAAACTTTAAATGATTTTCCGCCGTAAATGGTGCAATATGTTCCTTCATTCAAAGCACACCGTTTCCGTTCAGACCCCGGAAAACTAACCAACACCTACATAAATCGGGATTAAGGCAGTCACCACAGTGCGATTGCGGAACACCTGACCAGACCCTACCCCATGTGTTAAACTATTTCTGGTCTACTTTCCTCCATTTTCCCGGTGGTATGACAGAATTGCACAATCTCACACTTGTGGCCGCAAGTTGACTGAGAAACCTGGATGTTTGATCGGCGCAAGATTAATGCCACACACATGATGATGATTTTAAAGCACAATGTTTCATAAAATTAATGTATTTGTTACGAAAAGGGAGGATGGTCTTCCAGTCGATGGAGATATACCAGATCTGAAGAAACCTTTAGTTACATGCTGCATGCTGCCCGGGGGGTTGCAGTACTTGGAGGTGCGCTCCCCGGGTAAGAAGAATCCACATTATTATGTTCAGTCGCTAAATTACAATGTGAGTATAATACAACTTTATGATACTCTTTTTTATGTCGAATGACATATTATTGCTTTATTTGTTAAATAGATATCTATAACATTTCGGAGAGGAAATCCTCCAACCAAGGAACTTAGTTAACTAAGAAAATTAAATAAGTAACTCAGTAAACTAACTAAGGAACTTAGTTAACCGACTGACAAACTGATGAAACGAAAAAAAACGCTAACATGACAGCGAGAAAATAAATCTACTTTTTACAACAGCAACTGCCGTCTGACTTATAACTCTTTTGACAGGGAAAATAACAATGGGCTACTTGAATCAATGTTTTTTTATATATTTCATATCACAAATTTGAGTCCGTGAATTCGAAAACAGAAAGAATTTTTTGAATCCGTTCAATATTAAATAAGTTAGAGCATTTAAAATTCTGTGGAACCGTCAAGAAACAAGAAAAGGACGCACTAAATGGTGGAGTGACGTCACTGCCACTTGATTTTGTACGTACAAAAGAGATAGCAAGACGTCCCCACCACGCTCCCACTTTTCTTCATTAGAAAACTTTAAATGCTAATTACTGCTTTAATTAACTACCAATTTTGTTGCTATTTTCGGTAACGGTTACTTTTTAGTGTATGTATTGTTCCGTATAAAAAATTTGTCAAAATGTGAACACAGTCAAGTAGCCTATTGCCTACTAACAATATAAATAAAAACCATACAAAGCGTAAGTCGCGAGAAAAATGCAAAATGCTACTCGTGGGGACTCCTTCCCAATTATAAAACCGTTTAATATGATACTATCTCAACTATAGTCATAAAAATATCCAACTTCCTAGAACAAAAATTCACTTTTCATCTTGCTTCGACTGTAATCTAAAAAATATAGATACCAAGTCATGTTTCTGATATTTTTAACATTTTCAGGGCCACGTACTAGAAACTTTTAAAAAGGGCTACTTCAAACTTCACCTGGATATGAATCTTGTGGTTGATGGCATTACGTGTCTCAGTGTAGTCACATATTCGCTAGAAAATTTCAAGCATTTGTACGGGAAGACCTCGAATGTTTTGAACAATGTCTACGTGAAATTTGTGGTAAGTCTTACTAATCTTATCCAAAGTAATATAAATTACCCTTTTTACATTTTTCCTACTGAACCAATTTACCTGAAATTTTGCTTATTCATAATTAAAAATACTGAGAAGGATTTAAGCTACCTTTCATGCCGGAAAAGTACTGTTTATATTTAAACTTAGATTACTTAGATAGATTAGATTTAAACACTCGTGCAAACCCGCGGGCAAAAGCTAGTAGTTCTTAGTTTAAAATATGAGGCTTCAGTAGGTAATCCACCTGTGATGTGCTCTATAATGGGCTACCCAGGTTATATGTGTCCGGAAATTGATGGTGGTGTTCTACTCTTTAGCTGTACGCATTATAAACGACAAGACAAAACTGCGTGTGCGAGCTGTCAGGATTTCAATGACATACGAAAACTTCAACTTAAAATTTCCATTCCAGTTTTAATTCCAATAATTTTATCAATTTAATATATAATTTATAATCTTAATATAAATTTAATTTTAATCTTAATATAATAATTTTAATTTATAAATTTTTCGGCATTCGCGGAAGACCAGCGTCGTGGCTCGTACCACGATCCACGACACATGCTGAGCGAAGGCCGTTTTGGTGCATGTCAAATGTGTTAATTTTAATTTATTCGAACAAATGAAAACCAAATAAACAATTTTTCTTTCTTTCTTTCTTTCTTTTATACGAACTATGATTAGACGATGTCCCGCAGACAAAATGGGCTACAAAATCTGAGCAACCAAATAATTATATAATGTTGTTACAGACAAAGCGCATTGACGATTTCTACGATTATTTTCGTCAGGAATGGGCGCAGTTCTTATACGTTGATCACGTCGATGAATTGTTTGCTATGGTGAAGGAACTCAATCCAAAGGTAACAATTGTAACAACTTCCACTTCGTACCATCCCCATCTTTGCATAATATTAAGGATTGTACCTCCCAGGTTTAATTCGAAGATTGTTAGTTCTTTCTTTATGACTTTAGTTCAACTAAATGCATTACTGCAGCTAGCTACAGACTCTGAATTAGTATCACAAAAATAGGTCTATGCGATTTCGAACAAAATACGAGTACCAAATAATAACACATACATGAGTGTGCTTGGCCTGCCCAAGTGAACTTATTAGTTAGATCATAAGCAAGTGTTAGGTGTTAACGAATTTTGTGTTTTATTTGCAGGAGAAAAATGAAGAGGATTTGCCTAAAGAATCTATAGCCTCAATTTTAGAAACAGATAGAGATAGCGCTATACCTCGACCTCGGGTAACTATTATTTATTTTTAATACAAATCATAAAGTGTAAGGTTGACTGAAAGATATTTTGACAAAATATGTCACGCAATAACGTGTATATATGGTAGGTATTATAAAAAGTCCTTAATTGGGTATTCTACACAATTTATTTTTATCATTCATAACAAAGTTTTCACTACCAGATACCGGAAACAGAAAGATTTTTTTAAATTCATTCATAAATAAATAAGTTATAAGTCTTTGAAATTTGGTGGAAAGGGAAGACTTTAAAATTAAATTACTGCCTTAATTAACAACCAATTTTGTTGTTGTTTTCGGAATCGTTTACTTTTTAGTGTACTTAATAGTTTCGTATGCAAATATTGTCTAAGTATGAATAAAGTCAAGTAGCCTATTCTAAAGCATAATCTAACAGTCCGGTGCCTCTCTTTACGTCTCGTCTACAGAAATAATCTTCTTAAAATTTTTCAAACAGAGGCGTACTGAAAAGGACATCTTATATCCCGAAAAAAAATGTTCCTTTGGGATTATACGACGTGTGCTAAAGTGGGTTAAAGCTACTCCATCAATTGAGTTGCATAATGCATAAAGTCTCTTAAAATATATTTCCTTTCAGATACCGTCGATAAAAAGTCACATGATAAACAGAATTCGACCTGACTTCCAGAACTCGTCTCACATGGACGCCATAATCGATTACGTATTCGAATGGATCGATCACAATGACATACTGTTACCGATGTACTTGCATCCTTCCAGACAACAGTTGTTTATGGATGATGTGCAATGTCACCCGGCTTTTAGGAAAAGAAAAACTAGTGTTACGAAACTTATGAAGATGATTCTATCGTGATTTCTTGAATAGATAATTCGTGTTTTAATAATTTTGTGGTGTCTTTGTTTGATCTCGATTAAAGATAGTTGTGATTTATTTTGTTTACTTAAACTATATTCCTAAATGACTATACATAATATGGGTCTTCGAGAAGGGCGTGAAAAGATCCCCTCAGTATCGACAACGCGGTCGTGACATTCCTAGTTTAGTGGACAACTCTTTCGCTACCTGTCTGTTTACAAAAGTCAAGCGCGAGTTGCTACTCAAAATGTTTTTTTAAATCGTCTATTAATCTATGTGTCAAAAACAATTTAGTTATATTGTTCAACATTTTATTTACCACAATTGGAAAATCGTAGTGCTGTTCACCGCAGGACACTTTATACTTCTGATATAAAAGGTCCTACTCTATGCCTACTTCCATGTTAAAAAAAATTATGTCCAATGTCAAGGTCATTAAAAATATCAAAAAAATTTGACAACATCTTTGTCAACAAATGACAGCTTGAATCAAAAACATTTTGCTTCATCTTTTTTTATACTTATTTTATTTTTGATTTACCTAAATCATGGAGCCCAAAGAGCCTAAAGCTTGCAAGCCATTAGTTTTAAATGAACTATTAATTCAGAATGTGAATACTTGGGGAAACGTACAGTATAATATACCTTTGAGGCTGTCCAGCAATGAGACGAGAACGGGCACTAGCATTGCTCTTCGCCATATACCACCAATACCGCACAGCTTGGATTGTGTAAGTTTTTTTTTCTTGTTTCTTTGCATAAAGATTGATTGGGGTTTATGGTCAATGGAAAATCGTCAGACCAGTGAAATGAAATAGTTTATTTTCAATATAGGATATAAATATCACTTATTGACGTCAATTTACTTATATTAAGTTTACCACCACTTCCAAAGCGCAAGTGGAGAAGAAGCGGCGCCACAAACTCCACTGCAGCATTTTCTTCAAAACGTCAATTTATAATTAAGTGGGGTCGGAGTTCTTCCGGAACCGATTTTTGATATAAGAGCTAGAGAGTAAGGTCTCAGGAAGACTCATGCTGATGCTTTCATTATTTCAGACGCAAAAAATCTAGTTCTACTATCTACCTTAGATATTCAGGTGACTAAGGAATTCCTTATTTAATATTAACGCGGTCGCTAGCGTCTGTATAATAAAATCTCGTGGTAGAGACACTGGACCGTACTTAAACGAGCAAAACGGAAAATAAGGTCTACGTTGATAAAAATATCCGTACCAATTTTATTTATACAATTGTGTGGGTTACATGGTCAATCTTGGTATCGAGAGAGAGAGTTTTTTTAAACCACCTCTCTACCTCTGACGTGGGTTTTTTAACGACCAATATGACAGCTAAGACCAATGTGATAGGTAGAAAGGTACAGGTCTTGTAGGATATCTAAACATCATGTTTTTTAAGAAACAGAAGTCCTAAAGAAAAATATTTTTCTCGTGACAGAGAACCGCGTAAGCTGAGTGTCTGTTTATCGTGAGTTTAGTTTAATTTATTGTTTATGACTTATGGATTTGTAGAAAATCGACGATCCCCTCCCAAAACGCGTGACAGGTCGGGACATGGTGACAGAGAAGGAAACGTACAAAACTACTACTGGGGAGTACTGTGTCAAGCCGAACCCTAATAAGGCCATGGAGAGATCCGACTGCGCCATCAACTGTCGAAGGGTCAGCTTTATGACTGGAGTGGAGAAACGGGTAGGCATAATTCACCATTTTACTTTGTTATGAAAGACGACCAGAGACGATAGAAGGCAGAGAGTAATAAGCTATGGAGCAACGTTATCGCGATCCAAGGAATCTGAACTGTAAGTATACCCCTCAAGATTTCCTATTAGTGTCTTGCGAACAAATAAGTAGTCTCAACGCCACCACTAAAGTTGTAATCTCTTTTATAATTCGTCCAAATGAGAGATCGGATATTTCAACGCTTTTCTTCTTTCTCTTGGACTCTGCATATTGCGCCAACCCTCGTATTAAAAATAATTTGATATGCTGATGTTAACTAAAATGTTTTGTCTTCACGCTAAATATCGAATAAGAGGGAAAGGAACGAAACATGTTTTAGCTAACATGTGGTTAACAAATTATTTTTAATACGAGAGCCAGTTTGTGATTCTGACAACCTTCGTATAAGCGATCCAATAGATTGAAACCAAACTATCGTTGTGCAGGTGAGTAAAATTCTATTAAGCCAAAGCTGTGCGAGGAAAATGTGTCGTATGAGGATGTGTAGCGGAGCTGTGAGAATGCGCATTAATGTGCAGTGCGAGCTTCGCGAGGATGTGTTGCGAAACTGTGTAATGTCCAACAAACACCGTCTATGGACTGGGCTGATTAACGTCATTTGACTCAAACGTCGCAACGCTAAGCCGTTTCTACCAGAGCTGTGCTAAACGAGGCTAAGTAAATGAAGCGATTCTGTTGGTTCGTCAAAAACACATCACTCGCTACGCATTCTCGCAAATATCTGGTGGAAACGCACCCTAAACTTGGTATAGGAAAATCATAGGCTGTTGATATTTTGTGGTAATTTATCAAATATCTAAATATTTATAACACTGACACCATGTCATTCACTGTGGCCATGGACGGAGCAATTACGTCAATCATTCTTGTATATTCAAAATAGGATAATTTTTTACCAGAATAAAATATCATTTTTCAAAATGCCACCAACGGACCACGATTTTCAAAAGGCTCTGGTTCTGAAACAACCTTATTATTTCCAGCTGCAAAGCCAGAGTATAGTGCAACCAACAATGATGTCGGAGATGAAAGACAACTACCGAGGCGTGCCGAGGCCGCCACTGGCCCCGCAGGATATTACAGTGCGACCTCCAGACCCTGAATTTATTTTTGACGTAAGCTAATCGTAAACTATCTTTAATATTTTAATTTTACATTGAGCGATTCAGTAGTTTCACTGGTATTAGTCCTATAGGTTAAAGCATCCATGGAACTTTTAAAGATTGACTGAGCAAAGTTTGTGGAATATTTGATCTAGGTACTTACTTAGGTACCAGTTAATTGAGACCCTTACCCACCATTTAAAATCTGAGAAACTGGCCAGAGTGCTGAAGAATAGCATTCTTAAGAAGTAGAGAATGCTATTCTTTTTCATAATGTTCAATGAAAATCGTTTAACTCATTATTTGTCTACGAACCATAATTATTTTACTCATTAGTTTCGAGTAACTCACAGATCTTAAAATTAGCACTCATGGAGCCCTATTTTTGAAATTTACGACTAATATATGTAGAATAAAAATCGTTCAAAATCGAACAAAACTCATTCGATTCACCGTTGCGCGAGTCACACTTTTAAAAAAAGCACTCGTCGAATGATTTTCGTTCGATTTTTATTTGACACATATTTCATACATTAGGGCTCCTGGTCTATATCTCGAAAATAATGTAGCCAGCATTTCGACCACTTCACGTTCACGGGTGTGCAGGTTTCCGAATAAAGAGAAGAGAAGAGAGTTAATTTTTAATCAGAGTACATATCGCACAGCTCTAATAATGTACACTTCACAATGTAATAATAAAGAGGAGATGACCTATCGAGAGCTTTCTTACAAACATTGTGTGAGGCTATGCGGGGCGGAAGGCAGACGCGAGGGGTCGGTTTGGCCGTGACTCCGCCCCTATTGACGACCCCCTCTACTTACCAATAGATGTCGCTAGAAAATTGAAGATTTCAACATAAAAAATATAATCAGATATTTTAAACATTAAAAACAGACATATATTTTGTGTAACACAAAAATATATTTTGTGTAATCAATCAAATAAATTCGAAAATATATTATTTACTTACGTTTATTGTGATCCCATAACAGTACAACATTGAAACACTTAAAACTAAATGGTTTATAATATTTCACAAAATAGTCTAAGCTGAAACGAAACGTAAATTCGAAAAATTAGAACCACAAGACCTCTTTCCGCGTCAAGCATCGTCCACAGTTGAATGAAGAATGATGTAAGCTCCGTCCAATTTTCCGACGTCACTGCGTCAATGACCGTAACGGTGCACCAGTGGATACGCCGTCTCCTCTTTGTATTTGCTCCATGGTACACAGTTCACATCAGTTTTAACCCTTACGGATGTAAAGCCTGAAATTATAACATACTTACCTCTATAGTTGCCCAAAGGTTTGGCACATGTACTCTTTGCTTTCAGGTCGTGGCATCAGGAAGAAATGAAGCCACACCAATATCAGACAGCGATCTAGGGTTCCGAAGGCTACTGGACCCGTACGTGTCTACATACAGGGCGTATCATAAGCCTTTCACTGCTGAAGATCAGTACGGGATAGGAGCTAAAGATCAAATCACTTTCTACTCGGAATTCGATGTACCAAAGGTAAGGTGTTTAATATTCATTCAGAAATTAAGTAAAGTCGTTCCTTGATTGTTTCGTAATTAAATCATCGTCATTGCCTATGGTATTCATCCTGCGCGGATCATACATATACATCCAGATTTCTCAGCCAGCTTGCTAAGGCAGGCGTGAGATTGTGCGATTCCGTCATGCCCTTGGAAAAATAGCGAATTCCATAATGAAATGAAATTTTAATGATCGTTTGGAACACCATGCATATAATGAAGAAAACTAAATGGAAGCATACGATTCTAATGTTCATCACTAGTGCATTAGTTATTTTAAAATTTACGTTTTCATTATCGTCCCTAAAGGAGGTAAAGAAAAGGCCCTAAAGTTAGCTGGAAGAAATTACAATAGCGATAAGCCCGTCTTTGTATTCAATGTTTTAAACGTATTTTCTATAATTTTACTGTTGTGATGGGTACAATAAAGTGTATATCTAACATCTCAAGACTTCCATCACCAGGTCAGAGGATTTGGACCTCAACACAAGGAGATATGGATGCCACTGTTGGCCAAAGTGCACAGAGGCGTGTATGACAGGATTCACGTGAAGAAAGAATACAAGGAAGTTGCTTCTTGCCATAATCCTGTTAGTAATATTAAGGGGTAAGTTCACATAGAAGGTTTCATTTCTCTTAATCTGTTCTACATATAAGTATATTCCTTATAAGAAATATAAATATTGTCTAAACTACCTTGTGTGCTGGATGTCGCCCCTTTTAGAGCACCATACCCTTAGAATGTACATGTACAAAATGTTTGACTACATTTTGCAAAAGCTAAATAGTCAAGGTACTGTTGTACAATACAAGAAAAAATACTTATAAAATAAGCGGACTTTATGCTAAGTATTCTGTAACAGAAACCAACAACCTTATAAAGAAACAGAAAAAGCATACTGACATGAAATAAAGAATCAAGCCAGACCAGGCTAGCCCAGCTAATGGGCTATACTAGGCACATAGGCATTTTTTATTAAACTTGATGTACTGACTGCTAGGCAAAGGTCTCCCCTATTGTCCTGCATTGAAGCTAAGTGACCTCCATTAGTTTTTTTCAAATCCTCGATCCAACGCAGCATTCGTTTTTCTAATGCATGCAATGCAGCCAACACTATCATAGTATTAATTTTCCAGCGTCTTCGTATCGGAAATGAAGAAAAAGTACAAGGTGCCCTACGCAAGTTCTACCAACGCCACCTGGGCTCATGGAGAAACCTTCGACCTCGCGCCGTTCCCCCCCAATCCGTGGCAGACCAACATTGCCCCCTTCATGTACTGCAGCGATTATTGCCACATCGCTCAAGGCACCAGGCCTAATATTGTCATTGATCAGATGAAACATGAGCTGCCGCCAAGACCGGAATCGGAAAAGAGATATATCGTGTCAAGGGATTTTGAAGCTTAGCAATAAAGTAATGGAATCATTTTGAGTTTTCAATTAAAAATAGTTGAGCAGTTAAGTTGAGCTGTGGCAACTATTTCCAGTTGAGTATTCACAGTTGAGCAGTGGAGAAAAGCGTAGCGTATTTTCATTCATTGTATTCAACAACAATACAAATTTAGGCAGTTAAACATGAGTAAATTTTGAGTTGCTGCTATTATTTCGTTGATATACTGCATTGTTTACAAAAGATTGAGAAGATCCGCTTATGCCTGGTTTCAATTATCTAAAAAGGTTAAAGTAGATGTGACTTTAGTAGCATACCATGGTTTAGTTACGCCAGCGTTGCTTTACGGGGTGATATTCTGGGGCAATTCCACAGATAGAGATAAAATTTTTAAAGCTCAAAAAAGATGCCTGAGATCCATGTGCGGTTTAAAACCTCAAGATAGCTGTTTGACATATTTTAAATCTTTAAAAATACTGACATTTCCTTGTATTTATATTTTTGAAATCTGTATGTTTGTGATGTCCAATCAAAATTTATGACCTCTATATATTCATAAATTGGTTACTGGTGGTCATAACACAGCCCTACTTAAAAATAGGTATAATTGGTATGGCACCGATGCAATTTAAAAAAGAAAATTATTACTCTTGCAGAAATGTTACTACTCAATTCAAGATATTTTGAGTGATAATATTATATTGCAATATTAATGAAAATAGGTTAATCATTTTCCTTTGATGTATAAATTGATGTAGAAATTCCATAGACACATAGACAAGCTGGAAGATTTCTTCATTATATCAAAAAATGATGGACCTTTGAAGTTTGTATTTAGTGAAAGTTTATATGAACTGCCATAAGAGCTAACTTTTAACTATAATTAATCTACGATCATCGTACTTTATTGAGTGCCTATATATATATAGCAGTCGAATAATAAGGAGCATGGGTACAAATGATACACGATGTTTTTAATCTTAAACGTCCTCTAACACAGACAAAATGCTTGTCTTGTATCGTGCATATTTACAAAATAAGTACTCATACCATACGTAATACGTACACAGTACCATAAGTAAGTTTAATATCATTCCAACTTTTTTGTATTTATAGCTATATATTTTTAATACCCATATGACGATATCTGTTTAACCCAAAGGTTGACTGTTAGATAATGCTTTTAGCATTAAGTTCGCCTATTGTGCTATACAATTGTATTATGTACAATAAAGTTTAAATAAATAAATAAACAACATGAATTCGACCAATTTGAGAATAATGTAAGAATTAGGAGGAATAAAGAGGTGAATTGAAAAGGGCTCAATTTGCTAAGAAGGAAAAGTTCAAATGGGTCAAATGGTGACAGTAGACCGATTGTTTCGTAGGGAAACATATTGTGATAATATAGGAAACCCGTTGTCAGAATAATCACTTTTTGTCTCTGAAGTTCGCTGCTAGTAGCGCTGCAGTAATAATGTTTAGGTTTCAACATATTGCGGGGCGCGAGTTGGGAGGAAGTAGCTATTTTTTGAGTGTGATTCACGCAAAATCGGCGAGTTAATATTTTTTGTTAATATCGAACGATTTTCCTTCGACATATGTTTACATTAAGACTCCTGAAACTGCGCGAGTGTAGTGGCTGTTGGATAACTTCAGAGACGCAAAGTTATTTGGCGCAGATTGCACTAAGTTGTTTGTTTAGGAATTTCTGTATGATAGCTAAAACTCAAAATTCATTTGGTATGATGGTCTTTAATTAAAATATGCTTTATTAAGCACCAACGTAAATAAGCAATTGATATTACTGAATGAACTTCAAATATTACTTCTTATTTCCTGACTTCGGTCTGGAAGATTTGTAGCTCTGTAAAAGAAAAAAAATGTCATGAGTTTATTCGGAGGAGACGAGTAGGGAAACTCAAAGGCAATATTTTGTTTGAGAATAAGTAGAGGTATAACCCGACTAGGAAAATAGCAACCTTCGCCATATTTCATGCAAATATTGGAATTATTTAATCCACAATATGGCGAACTACTACAATTAAACATTCATGTAACATTTCGTCATCTCAATGTCGTCTGCCGAAGAGAGACAATGGAAGTTGTGTATTTTGTAATTATTTCCTACGATAAATTTAACAAAATAGCAAAAATAATTCATAGTTATAAAAGAAAAGTGATATAAAATATGTTATCATATTTAACGCGAATAAAAACGAAGGATTTATTTCTATTTAATTAAATGACATTGTCAATTTTGTTTTTGACATGACACATAACATTTCATATAAGATTTTGTCACCTAAAGACGATCAGTAGCGACGCCAATGCAGGGTTTTTATTTTCCTGGTCTGGCTATAACATTAATAATTGAATACGTTTTGCAAAAAAAACAAAAACAATCTGGGAAATTTTCCTTTTCGGAATTCAATTTTTTTGTCGCATTCGGGTCGTTAATTGAACTTATTTAATTTTAGGTTGATTTAATTTTCTGTTAATTTATGTAGGTATATTTTTGTTTCAAGAGCTTACCTGTGGCTTGGAAACGAAGCATTCTTTGCAACTTGGTTTCGCGCATTCACATGTAGTTTTAGACTTCTGCAAAAAGGTAGTAGTTAGTTAAGTATAGTCTTTTATTTTTAACATATTTTTCCAACGGTGATACAGTTTCGCTTCAGACACACGCTTACAGCCGTACCCAGAGTCGTTCAAGTTAATTCTTCAAACTCAAAAAATATCTTTGTTAAAGGGAAATAATTATACTCATTAATGTACTACGTTTACATCATTTACTCAAAGTTAGAAGTCGAATATAGTTTTTTTAATGACTACGATTGCATATTACTCTCACGGGTCTATCGGAAGAAATTTAGCACCTTTGTACTAATTGTGTTCAAAACTTACTTTTATTTTGTTTGTTTTTGAACTGAATATTATGCAAAAAAATAACAATAATATTAAAACTTATTTAATTGGTTAATCTGTAATTTAGGAGACTTATATACATATTTAGAAAATAATTTAAAATACTCGACGGGAAATCGATAATTTTATCTATGCCCACGGCACTAGACATTTCGTGATTGTGATGATCATTGTCAAATAGAGTGGTCAATCAACCTGGCATACTCTGATCTAATAGGAAAATGATAACTCAGATAGGATAGGAATGTTATTTTTAATACTTATACATTTTGATCTAGAATGTTATTAATTCACCTTTAAGTTTTTGTTGGCACTGCTATTACGGCATCCACACGCATCGGTTTTCTGTTTTAATAAAAGTAGGTATCATAACTTTAAACAAAATTGAGTTATTTTTTAATAGGAAACTAAATAACATAGGTAACTACACGTTCCTCCAGTTATTCGAAAAATAATAGAATATGGCCCGTTGTAGGTACAATTTCGTAAGAGGTAACTTGAAATATATGTCATTAAGTATAAATATTACCTTTGTATTTTTATCTGCAACGCATTCACACGCATCGGTTTTCTGCATATAAATAAATACAAATAAATATAATTAAATATATTTAATATATTTCCATGGAGAAATGGCAAGTCGCTAGTGTGGGATGCTACTTGTGTGGATACAGTAGCACCATCCCATATACAAGCGACTGCCTGCAGGGCGGGTGCGGCTGCTGCGACGGCAGAGTCCAATAAGAGGCGCAAATATGCGGCTCTAGGAGAGCCGTACATATTTGTGCTCTTTGCTGTGGAGACTATGCGGCCATGGGGTGCGGATGCAAAACTCTTGTTCAAAGAGATATCCGCACGCCTTGTCGATGTTTCCGGGGATCCAAGGGCTGGCACATATTTCGGTCAGAGGATCAGCATAGCTATCCAGAGAGAAAATGCCGCCAGCCTTCTGGGTACATTACCCTGTGATGGCAGCGATTTGGGCTCCATTTTTTATTTAAATTAAGAAAAATCTATTAGTTATGTATTTCATTATTTATCAATGTCTTTTTAGTTTGTGGTTTAGTTTTATTTTTTGTTTAATAAGTCTTAGTTTTAGTGGTGAAATATATGGTTTAACATATAATTAAAAGTGCATGAAAATCTTAATTAAAGCTAGTATTAATTTTTTTCCTGTATTATTAATCTTACCTTTGAGTTTTTATCAGCACATTTATTTGTACATCCACAAGCATTTGAAGTGTTCTGAAAACGACTGTTGATTAACGTCGGCCTTTCTTATATTAATAACTAGCTGTTTCCCGCAGCTCCGCCTGCGTCAAAAAGTAGCCTATGTTTGACCCCGTGTCTTCAACTATATTCATACCAAATTTTATCAAAATGCGTTCAGCGGTCTGGCCGTGAAAGTGAAACAGACTGACAGACAAAAAGACAGACAGACAAACTTTCGCATTTATAATATTAGTATGGAGGTATGCCACAGTCAAATAATATAAGAGTTCTTGTAAAATGGACTACTTACGTTCAAATATGAGACATTTATTTTTCCGTTTTTTTTTTGCTTAATTAACAGTTCTAGGTACCTATTATTCCAGCATAGGTTATGCTGATTTTGTTTAGGTGTTTTTAATCACTATTGTCAAATTTTATTAATTTCGTGATCTAAGTAGTTTGCAGAATGTACCTACAAAATGTCAAACAAAAAAAAAAAATTCAAAATATGGACTACCAACAGCGAAGCTTACCTTTTGATTTACTTTGACTTTTGATTTTTCGTTAGCATTTTTTACACTTTGCTTGTTATTCTGCAAAAATAAGAAATCCAAAAAATACCTATATAGGACCGTTCAAACTGACGCGAATCCCGCGCGACTGGCGGGACGCCCATAGAAATAAGAATCGGTAAAAGTGCCGTAGCGAATGAATTAACTAGCCTGCTAATGACACTTCTATATATTCTTATTACTGTGGGCGTCCCGCCAGTCGCGCGGGATTCGCGTCAGTGTGAACGGTCCTTAATACAGAAAAGACAAAAGAATGGCTACAGTGTCTAAGCTACAAGATACTAGAATCACAAAGAGTCCTTGATCTTCGCATTTTCGACGAAAAATCTCTGAAACGGAGTAGAACCACAATAGGTTTTCTTAATCGAGAAATTAAATTGAGAAATGCAAAGATGTTTAAGCGGATTAGTATTAGGATTTTTTTCAGCTTGTGAAGTACTTACTGAAGGCGAATTTCTTTTGTCATTATTCCTATTCCTTCCAAACATAATTAACTGCTAAGTTTGTGAGCCGATTCAGATTTTGGTGCAGCTTTTTTACTACTTCCAAATCTGCTGTCTATTTCTTTTTTCAAATCAGGGTTGTGCTGAAATAGTAAAAAAAAATATATTGGTAAATGTCATACAATTAAATTCAAATCATTTATTGCGTTTCAAATAGTACATTAACAAAGTCATCATTAGCATTTTTAACCTCTGGAGTAGATGTTATTTTCACTCATAATATCTAATTAAATAAAATTGATTAAATATTAAATAAACATATAGGTTTTCATTTCAATAGAAAAATGGACGATACGTACGCCAAGGCACATCTTATTTAAACATTTCTGCAAATGATTGTCATCACATTTCTGAAATAAAAAAAAAAACAACCACTCTTAATTGTAATGAAACAGCCACAATTATAATCATTATGTGTCAACATTTTTAAATTTGCAAAAAAAAACCCAAAACAAGGAAAAACAATATATTAACTAAGTTATAGTGAGACGCGAAAAATCTATCTCCAGTTAAGACAGGGTAACATTTTTGCACCTATCTAAAATTAATACTTTAAAGGATATGCGTGCTAAAGAACTCTCTGCCGAGGATGCTGAACACCGGGTGAAGTGGACACGTACAAGTAGAAAAGCGGACCCTGAACTCCGAAGCAGACTGCTGAGCCAAGCACTAAGATGAACAAGAAGAACTTTTACACCTGTGTGGAAAGTTTTATTTATTTATTTAAACTTTATTACAAAGAATTTAAATGGCGGACTTAAAGAAAGAAAGAAAACATTTATTTGCATTGAAAGAGTACAATCAGATTTAACACAAGCCGTGGTCTTTTTCTACCAGTCAACCAACAGGTGGTGTTGAGAGACAAAAGTAAGTGCAAAGATAGAGTAATTAATTACAATTATCTAATTATACATTTGAACTAATAAAACATCCAATATTAATACATAGACTACATATATATAAAACGTTATATATAAAAGTTATTGTTTATTCGTCATCATAGTTTATTTGCCATCAGAAAAATTGCAAGTTCTTGATTCTAAATTTTGATAAACACGTCATCATATAAACATGATTTTTTTTAGTTTTAACTAAAAAAAAACGTGTTTGTTGTATGGGAGCAACAAAAAAACGAGAATACGAACGGATAGAGAAGTCTTAGTAAAAGGGTCTCGTTTTTTGTACAGAAGAACCCTAAAAATGATCTTTACCTTATCTGTAGGGCAACCACCAGCTGGCTGATATGGGCACGAAGGTTTTCTTGGTGGTCTGCAGGGCGGATTGTGGAAGCAGCGAGTTGGGTCGTTGCAAGGAGCGCCGGACCTTGACGGCCAGAAACAGGGCATAAGGTAGGGGAAGCAGGAAGAAGGTGGGATGCATTGGGGACAGTGGTGGCATGATCTTGCTGCGAAGGGCTGGAGGAAAAGTTAGTGGTGAAATATTTCCTTAGTGTTCTTTAGTTTTGTATGTATTTAAAGGTAGACCTTTATAATGCTTGTAGTTTAAAGAGTTCATTTTGTCAAATCGCTATAATGGAATATATATTGTCCAAGTTAATTTAAAAGCAAAATCGTCGAATCGAATTTTTTTTCTTCGTTATCCAACGGTTTTCATTCGACATAATATGTCATACATTTCAAAAACAGGGCTTAGGGCAGGCAGTTAGCCGTTATAAAACGAACATTTGTCATTCTTAAATAAGTATTCGGACTGATGGGCATAATATAAGTCCATGGTGATTCTCATCAAAGGTTAATGTTTAAAAGGATTGCTGCCAAACATATTATCTTTGTGTTCAATTTTGAAGCATTTACATTCGTTATGATATGGTAATCAATAACGGCACTGAAATCATCAACAACAGTGTCTGTTAAATATTTGTAAGCTTGCCTGCCTTGATATGCCACAAAAATCTTTATTGAAAAGATACAGCAAGTACATCAGAACTTAAAATATTGCCGTTCTGCATACGTTACAATCAACAATTTAATTCAAGAAAAAAATATTTTGAAAAATAAGAAGGTACGAATATTCATAATATACAGACCTTTTGCAAAACACAGCTAGAACGTGGAGTTATTTCAACCTGTCGAAAATAAATATGTATTTAACGAACAATTCTATATAACTTCAAAACAAAATTTTTAAATAAGTATTATATTTATTTATTTGTATAAATAATTGTAATAAATGTTATTACCGGCGATGGTTCATATTTTGTTTTTCTCGACACCGATATCTGTAAAAAAGCATAATTTAATAGGCAACTAATATCTACGCTAATAGTAAATACGTAAAATACGACAGGGATAAACAAAACTTAATTCCCAAAAATCTAGTTTGACATTGTCTTGGACACTTCATGTTAGGTACCTACATGAACTAGGTATTATCACTGTAAATCTTAATCTTTGTTACGCATAACATACCTTTGTATGTAATGTATCTAGGGCAATAAAGTGTTTTAATTACTTAAATCAACTGTCTTTAGATAAATACCTTTAGTCCAAAACTGCTGCAGCAGTCATGTGCGCACTTTGCTGCTGGGCATGGTGGCTGAAGAGAAAAAAGATAAATGATAGACAAGAATGGAAGCAACTCTATCAATAATTTTTGATGATGGAGGCTTTTGGAGGGAAGCTGTAAAGAGCAGTATATATCGGCGCTGTACCTATTTTATATTCCAAAATTTGTGTTTTTTGCAGAGTTTGTGTATAATAATGGCAAATTATTATTCGCAAAGTGTTCGAGAATAAGCTTGAGTGTTGGGAAGTGATAATGTAATTTTCTTGCTTGTTGTCAAATCCTCTTGAAAATTGCTAAGTGCAGTTTTTCTACCACTTCAGTTAGCACAATACTTTTGACTCGACTTGACTTAACTACTGACTTTACATTAGACTTGTTTGTCTAAACAACTTTGTTGTATTAAAAAATTTTTACTTGTTACTGGCTAAATACGAAAGTAATAGCCATAAAAAGAAAAAAAATATGATGATGACATTATTCAATATTCCCTACTTAAACGAAAAAATAATATTTTATGAACGAAAGAATACTTACACAATAATTTGGTGGGCACGATGCAGGCGGCAAAGGGCATGGGAAGGTGCAACTTGCACAGCCCGGGGCATCTGCACAACAGGGGCGGCAAGTCGGACACTGGTAAGAAGATAATAACCATAGATTAATAATTGGTCCCGCGCGCGCTCGGCTAGATACCGTCGGCGTACTAGACAAATGCGCGAAACTACGCGAATTCGGCGTTCTTGCGGCATACCCGCGTCAGTCATGCCGCAACAGATAAGCGAGTTAGATAGACGTCGAGATAAATTTAAATTTTTAGTTTAAAAATAGAAGCAAAATACCTGTAAAATAATAGTACAAGAAATAACTCTTTCTCGTTTCGTCTTTGCACATTGTCTTACCCACACTACAATACCTATAAAGTTGCCGTTCTGAAACTGATTTTTCTTCATAGCGCGGTATGTAGTCGGGCGCGCGCAAAACCAATTATTAATCTAAGATAATAACACAATTCATTCATACTAGTCCGTAGTCAAAAATAAATATATATAAATCTTTGTGCTATTTGTAAGGAAAAGACAGATGGAAGAAAGAGTCGACCTAAATACTCTTCATTAGGTATACATCATGATACTTCATTATACGTCTGTAACATTATTATAGTCCCCTTATTTATAAAAACTAACGAACGTTCTTTAGGCCTACATTATTTAAATATTATGAGTCCCTTTCTCTTACCTATTTTTCACGTAAAAGAACGAGAAGAAACTTATATTAGTTAACTTGGACTTATTGTTTAGGGGTTTAGACTTGCTAAGTAAATATTCGGGATTTGAACATAAATGTACACAAAACTTCAACTCACTCTAAGAGAAGCCGGCAAGTCTGTTTTGCTCTGAAATAAAATTAAATATATCTTTAAAAGGCCTCGGAACTCGAATAAACATTGTAATTGTAAATAAAATATGTGAAGTGACAAAAATCGAACTTGCATACAAATCTAGTGAACAATTGACAGAATTTTATGATTGAGGCCGAAAAAGTGTTTTTGCGATTGCGAATACTTAGTTTCTTGCAAAAAATTGTTGTTATGTGTACCCTGTACCTATGGATGTACGTCATCGAATCGCAATGTGATAGGTATTCTAAATATCAGAAACCTTAGAGCATTGATACGGTTACCATATCTAATGCTTTCATAAAAATGTTAAAGAAATTTTAAGTTATCTAGGCGGAGTTAATGCTCTTTGTGATAAAATACGTTTTGACAAGGACGTAGGATCAATTCAAGCTCTAATTAGAACTACTGAATATTATATACTAGACTTAAAACTACTAATAATATTACAATACTTAACTTAAAAAAATCTAAGTATATTCTGTTAGGCCAGCTTTCTTACCATATGTCTGCAGCAACCCATTCCACAGCACACTTGTACTATAGCAGTCTGGTGAAACACAGCTTTATCATCTTGGTTCTTGATCTTTTTCGATGGTCGTGATCCAACGATGGTTATATTCGAAAGACCAAACATATTATGCTCTTTGTCCAAGCGTAGTATGGTGGACAAATATCTGTCACTGCTAAAGGTTTTGGGCAGGTCTTCTTCGGATTCTCGGCTACAGTTAGTGCTTGTTGATGATAATACTGGCGTGGCGTTTGGAGAGCTGAAAAATGCCAGGCTTTTAAGCTATGAAGTGATATTTCATATTTATTATCGGAGGCCAAGGCTCACTTTGGGTCACTGCGAGATCTTAATAAGGTCATACTGGCAAAGTCACCAATAAAAATGATGATATTTATTTTAAGTGAACAGAGGAAACAATCTGGTGTCGTATCGTAAAGCGTGAGTGATTATGTTTTTTTTTTCCTTGATCATGATTTGAAAAACTTTAAGCATTTCAAAGACATAAGTATATAGTTTTCGCAATACAGACCTTTGGAACTAACTCTGGAGGAAAATTGGAGAAAAAGATCGACGAAATGATTATTAACGCAAATTACTTACACTTTCTTATTATTGATTCCAAATAATTCTGTCAATTGAAGATCTGGCTGCAGGATCAGATATTTCATTCAATCATGACGTATTTCTTCTGCTACTCCTTACCTTAGCGCCTGTCAGCGCATTGACGACTCTGCAACCACACCACATCACTCCTTTTACTTCAGTTACTAAAGGCATTTGTTTATTTTCATTGGTAGATGGTTAAACTGCTCGTAATATTTTGCGCAGGTTATAAATTGTTTCTAGCACCACTAAAACTTTATAGATTTCAACCATTTTACTCGACATCATCATCCTCCAAAATGTTCGACAAGTAAAAGGTCCTTTACTTATTGAATACTTGTTTAGTTTGTGTTATTTAATTTTTTTAAATAACCTTCCATGGTAGCATATAACTTCGTTTTTTTCTTGTGTTTTTTCTTTTTAATTTGCTTTTTTTTTAAGGTGAAATGTAAAATCTACCAATGAATGTATACCTACTTTGATTTAAAAAAAATATATCAACTAATCACATACTTACCAAATGACGTAAACCTTCGCTGATACCTCAATTAGGATGAGATAGATCACATAAAAGAAGAAAATTTCTTCAACCTTCATTATAAACCAATTCTAAAAGTACTTAAACATTAATATAAAACAGTCACCTGGAATCTGGAGATCCCGGTTGCTCTTCAGTCAGCCATTTCATTTTTGTAAGTTTTAAGATATTAGGATTTCGCTCTTCGATGGTGGTTTCATTATGAGAATAATCGCTTTCTTCGGCAGATGTGGTGGCAGTCTGTGAAAATGTAAGTATTTATCTATTAAGACTTTATTGCTCTAAAAGTACAAATACTTATCGATTGGCGGACTTAATGCTAAGATCATTCTCTACCAGTCAACCACTGGGAGAAACAGAAAGGTAGGTAGTTCGGCGCAAAAAAGTAATGGGGAAAGGACAAATTTTATGAAAAGCTTAAATGTTATGTTCTTTATATTAAATCTTTATATTCGGCACAATAGGACGATCTTGCATTTGATTTTTATGTGTGCAGTGCAGCTATTCAGCAGAAGATGCTTAGGCGCGTCGTAACCACGTAAAGGTGAATAAATGACAAAGTTGTGAGTTATGCACCTATTTCTATTAAATTTAGAACAATACGATAATAACACATGGCTTACCTATCCTAAAAATAATAATTGTATATTTTTTTGTCCCATTAGGTTTTTATTGCAATTATACTATTGACAAACATCATACCTAACCATGTACAGATCATAGATACAGTTCAACTCTCATTTATTTTACTAAATATCTACCTACGTGATGACACGAAAATGTTACAAAAACAATGGTAATTTTTGCTAGCATTGTTAAGAGCTGACAAAAAATGGTACATAACTTACCCAAAAATTATTCGATAAAGAAAAAGAGGTATCGTGCAGAAATTATAGTACTTAGTAAAATTTTTTTTGAGTTGATTTTGCATATCATTTAAATGGATTAGCCATATTTGCCGCTATAGAAAAACGTACTTAACCCTAAATATCTTATTAAATTAATAAAGCGTTATCAGTCTGTCATTTATGAAAATACAAATGTATCATTAAAACGACTATTACCATGTCCATAGATTAGATCCTGTGCTTTTAAAAATAGAAAAGAAACACAAATTCACAAACATAAGGTACTTACAAGTACAAAGGATGAACCAGTTTCATTGCCTTCTTTTATACTACAATCTTTGTCGTGTCTATGTGATTCAACAAGCTCATGCAAAGCTTTTGACCTTTCCACTTGTATTGGCGGATCTTCATCATCGATCTAAAATAATATTAAACTATAGAAAACATTGAGATTAAAAATAGAAAATCACTTCTTTCTCGTAATACAACCAGCACAAGCAAAGTTGAATAGATTTATAATATTATCGATGTTATGATTATAATAGTGATTTTATCTGAGTCACAATTATTTTGAAAAGTGCCACTAAACAGTGTAGATCTTAAATCAGAATTAAAAACTGTCTCATGTTGTTTAAAGACACGTAAGCAGGTATTTAAAATTTTTTTTTGGAATATTTGTTCTAAGATCATAACATAGAGGTTAGTACTGATTATTATGGATTGGGTATTTTAGTGTGTATGCCTGGGAATTATACTAATACTACTGATGGTCTTTCACTACGCATTCTTATGCATTTTTTTTAAAGAACCCATAGCCTGCCTAATGAAGTCTATTTCTATTCTGATGTATTTTTGCTTTGCTCACCTCTTCTGTTTCTTTATCTAGGTATTTAGGTCTATTATGATTTAGACCTTCATAGTCTTCAGGTTTGATATTGTTTACAGTGCAGACATAAGTGAAAAATACATTTTGATCTGAAACACTATTGACGAGTTTCATTGTAGTTTCTGGAGAATACATCATGTTTCTTCCTGTGTTATATCTTTCTGTTTTAGTAGTATCCATGATGTTATTTATTTGGAAAATTTTGACTGTGTTGATTTCATCTGAAATGTTTAAATATATAGATATTATTTTAAATTGTTAATTTGTATCTCTTCTCCAAAGCAAAACGGTAGTATATTTGTAGGTTTTCATCGTTCGTATTTTCTTTAGAAGTAACGTTAAGTTTCTGTTTCCTGTCGTTCTACTATAGTTCTTCTCTACTCTATTCTAACTAAGTTTGGTAACATCGGCTCACAAAAATATCCAAAAATCTACCTTGATTTTGCCAGAAATATTAGGTCATTCTTGGAATTTTTAAAATATTCTACAATTAGAGTGTAACTGACACTTTTCAAAAGACAGTTTCAATTTTCTTTTATGATAATTTGTATCAACAAAATAGTTTTTATTAGATATTACCGAAACTCTTTACTAAAATAGCTGTTCTCTCATTGCGAATAAATGCGGTTTTTCTTGTATTCGGTTTTGATGTTCGTGTTCTCTTGTTTTTTGTGTTCATTGCATAAGTAGTTTGATTTTTGAATAATCTGAATTTAGCTTCAGTCTCCTAGTCTACCAGTGCTACCAGGAGAAAAACCAAAAGACTAGCGATTAATCGGATCCGTAAAGACCAGATACCTGTAACGAAAAGTTGAGTATCTCAAGTGCAGTGGCGATAGCAACTTTTTGCTTTTGACATGTTATAACTATGTGAGTACCACTTTAAGCCTCTTGAGTCTTAACTTAATATGGAGAGGCTTACCTAAGTGTGGTACGCACATGGTACCTTTGTATTTGCGTTTCCTGGCATCATTGGATAGATCAAAGTTCAAAACCCGAGATTCACACGACCATTGATTGCGTTATGTTTATTCCAAACTATGTTCAAAATAGTGCCATTATCTGATTAGGAAGTAATTTTTCACCAGTCGGAAACAAAGGTACTGACAAACTGACACACATGAGGGAGACAGGCTCAACGGCCCGTGACCAGGTCGGCAACAACAACAGTTGATGGGGTTATTAACGTACGAGGAGGTACTTAAAGGTGATGCTCAAATTTATAATATATTCCGATGATAACTTATCATCGAAATCTATTTATAATCTTGTGCCCTGTCCAGGATCCACCTTACACTTTTACTTATGCACTCATATAAGTGTTATTATTTGGTAGTACTCGTATTTTTCTTCGCAATTTCATAGAGCTAGACTCTGAATTAATATCAAAAATATAGGTTTTTGATATCAATTCTGAGTCTAGCTACTTGTAATTTAACAAAAATCCACTGACTGGGCTATTTCCTTTAGGTACCTACACATAAAACACAACCATGGACTCATTAGGAAATCTATGTGTAATATTAGTAGAAGATTTCAAATTCAAATATAATATATTTAAAATTACATACTTACTCAATCAATTTATTTTGAAATTTACGAAATATATAATTAGCAACCACATAATATTTACGAATAAACTTGTAAAAGTCCTAGCAGTAAGCTTTATTTTATAAAAAAAAAAACTAACTTTAATATTTTTTTGTACTTAATGTTTTCATTACCTATAATTATTTTTTCTCATTCAAATTACAAATTCAATTACGTCCTAAGAATACAACAGGAGCTAACTGTAGCAGCAACACGTATTCTTGGCTTGATGTGAATGACATCAGGAAGCGCAAAAACTCGTGATAGGCACCATAAAAAATTTAAGACGGCTGCGGCGTGGCACAAGTAGTGAATTCACGTAAACAAAAAAAGAATATTAAAAAATCTAATTTTTTTTTTCGAATACAATGACTACCTACTCCTTCAAAAACTTTACATATGGAATTTATTTGATTAGGTATAGTCTAAGGTAAGGTACTTAATAATAATCATAATAATATTACGTTAGTAGTGATGGATGACTAATACTGTACTTATTAAAACCACTTTCTTTTACTGAGAAACCAAACAAAACATATGTCGTTTTTTTTTATTGTTATTGTCATATTATATGTAAAGTGAAAATATGTAATTATTTACATAATAACATATTTTAAGTTTAGTTTAAATAATTTATAGTGAATTTCAAAGATACAGCGATTTGTTAAATTATCGATATGTAGCCGATATGTCACGTCCCTTTACACCACCATCTGTCACTTATCTAAGGGCCAGTTTCGTAGGTAACACCTCAGGGTAACACTTACAGGATGTCGAAAAAATAGTTAGGTAGGAGATGGGTAGGAGGTAGATTTAAGAGCAATAAGGGTCTCTTAGTTAGATTCCTGAGTATTAAGTCATTCGACTTAAGAGTTTGTTGGTGATCACGGCCATTATTGTAACTTAAAACAATCTATAACAAAAGTTTATTTTGTAAGGTAGCAAATTATAGCAGTAGTTAGTTATTAATTTCAGTATGATACCTTTCCGCTCTGTGTGTGCACGGTAGGTAATGTACGAAAAACGACATCGCTTCGATTTTAAAGGTTATGGAACAACACGTCTCATATTTTTTACGAAAAAAAACTGATTTCGCGATAACACCTACCCCAGGCGTTGTGGTTCTGGCGTGTGATGGCGAACTTTTGTTGAATTTTGTACGCGACTGTACGTAATTAGCACGAATTTGGATACAATGAAATTTAAATGTGGACGACGTCTAATCGAATAATTTTTCTCAGGGTACATGCGTGTGCTAAAGTTTTTAGAATGACATGATTAAAATGTTTGTTTTGGAAAATCTGTTGAACCTTCAAATGTCCCCCCGAACCCCTGGAATCAAATTTAAAATGATGTATTCACTGTAATTGATATAAATGCTGTATTCACCTAGGAATTGAGATACTAGGACAATGGCATACTAAGATAAATGTCACGACACAATTTGTTTTTACTTCGTTTTACACATGCAAAGTCACACAAAACTTAATAACTTATTATAAAAAAATGATTATCTTAATATGCAATGTCATTATAATCTATGATCATTGCAAGATTCCATCATAATTCAGTTTAGTTCTAGTTTTATTTATGTATTTTTGTAATAAACAATTCTGTTGACGCCTGTACATAATTAATGTAGGTGTATAGTTGTAAACGTTTGTAGTGGTGATTCACATTGGATCACGGATCGCCAACTATTTGTAACATCTTTAAAAATATTTGTATTTCTACATTAATTTTTATTATTATTATTAAATTTAATAAGAATTCCACACAGACTGACTTAAAATACTCTGCTACCTACTATTGTACGGAAATTAGTCTTTTTTTATTTTATTAAATCACAAAACTGATATTGAATCAAAAGAAGTTTTTTTTAAATTTGAAAAATTTTGCAAATACTTTTGATTTTTTGATTTTGATTTTTCAAAACGATTTGTTTTGAAAAATTTGAGAATTTTAATTTTAGGTGAGTATATTGTAGCAAGTTCTTACCCGGAATAGCTTTCTCTTAGAATTCCTAAATATGTGCTGAAATATTTAAAAAATTTATAATCTTTTAGTAAAATAAAGTTTAGTTTATATTATTCATACGGACAGGAAAACAGGACAAAATTATTTTGTTTTTTCTTTTGCTCTACTTCTTTTATTTATTTTTTCAGCTTAATATGCATATGATTAAATTACCTACTATAATTTTGGTATAATTATATGGTATGGAGATATTGTATGTAAAAATAACAATGAGTTTGTTGTTAAATAAACGCAAAAAAATGAAAACTTTTTTTCAAAGTTTTTTTAAAGTTTATTTAAGTGAGTTACCAACAACTTGCTCATAATGAATAGGTACACACAAAAACAAAAAAAGAGAATCATTAAATGGTCTATTAAAAAAATATCTCTTAAGAACAAATATTATCTTCAAAAACTTTAAAAAGTAAACCAATTATCTAATTATTCTCTAAGAATGCTGAAACGCAACTAAAAATGCCCTTAATTAATTTACAAGCCTGATTTTATAACAAAATATACAGATCATTGATCTGTAAATTTTGTTCAATTCTAAATTTTCTAAGTTAAATTTAAATTACGACCATTATGTTGGGCTCCTCTGGCCCTCATCATACGAAACGGAGGCTTTGTAGCGTATCATTTATCCGGCGACCCATCGTTGGGACAGGCCCTGTTCTACAATATCACAGATTAAAAATATGGTGTGACGTCATTGGATTTGATAAGTCGGTAATCATGAGTTTCAAAGTGCAAGTGTTAGTTCTGTGCTGTATTGAATGGACTGTTAACGCACAATTTGGATGTAAGTTTTAAGTGTTTTTTTTTTTAAATAAAATTATTAAACTTGTTATTTTAAACAACTATGAAATGATAACTCTCATCGCGCCAACTTTTTTTTTCAATGTTTACTATATTATATTACACGCCCCTTTGCCTCTTTCTTTTATAGTTTCTGTGACGGGTCTGCTGAAAGTTATTTCTTCAGAAGCTAGTAGTTAGTTTCAAGAATTCCTAATTTCAAGTTTTCAATGTACAGAATAATAAATACTGGGTAAAGGCTTACGTTATGTTTGCCAAGTCATTTTGGACCCAATTATATTTTTGTACTGGAAAACTGACTAAGGGTATATGTCATGGAGCAATTACAAAGAGGATTTAGGCCGTAATAAGCGTTTTGTAAGAAAGTATTTGTGAGGCTACACGGGGCGGAAGGCAGACGTGCGGGTTGCTTGGTTTCGGCCATCCCTCCAACCACGGAGCACGAGCAATGACAAGCTCCGCCCACTTTTGTGTCGGCGAGGCACCAATGATCACATCACTGCAACATTTCAAACGGCATCTCTTCTTTTTAATTGCTCCATGGTATACATGTTCGATTGACCAGGCACCCCATTTGATATGATGATAACGATATAGATTTTTTATATAACATTATTTTTTATTATAATTACAAACTATAAAGCAAAATAGGCGGAGTCAACCTTTTGGGTAAAGCAGAGAGCTTGAATCTGTTGTACTAATATGACCACGGGAGGAAGAATAATCATTTTTCTGTGTCTTTATTTAGACACCGTGAATTGTAGGTACTAATCGATCATTCGATGATTTACTAGAACTGCGGCTCTGTCGCTCTGTCATATATGAAAAGCCTTTCTAGATGCGTTGCTCTACCTTATTAAAGTAGGTAAGTAATTAGCAGACGTCACAATGAATCAAAATGTGCATTCGACCAATAACCAAGTGACACAATGACGCTGTAACCTCCATACCGATGATCATATCTGGGTAATAGTCAAGGTCGATTTGATGATTATTTGAACACGCCATAATAATATGGTACATTACATAGGTTGGTATTTTCATTACTGAATTGCATCTACAACAGAAATTGAATGCGACAGCCGTAAATTAGTTATAGATCTTTGTTTATGGTAGAAAAACCACTACCTCTATTTCTGTGGTTATGATTAAAGGAGGATTTGTAACGATTTCGTGCGTCAAGCGGCGGTGAAACTCAACGCGTATTTGATTAGTCGCCATTTGTGGCAGTTTCTATCCCGAGCTCCGCCGTGCTTCAAAGGCCACGTTAAGCCGTTGATTCTGGTTGTTATCAATAAACAACAGTCGTTAGATTATATAAGTTGGTTATAAGCAGCCTGATCAAATCTGACAGTGTTGGCAACTGTAAAACTGTTTTTACTGTAAAAAGGTTTACGGGGATCGGACGGCAGTCGCTCCATTGTTATAACCAGTGCTGTCAAAGACCATAAGAACCCTATAGGCTGAAGCGTAAGCTAAGACGCAACTAGGAAAACTCGCTCATTCAAAGAAGGAGGAAACAATAAATTATTAAAACAAATGTGATGGTACTAAGTATCTCTGTAACTTCATAACAAAGCTAGTATTATTTGACCCAATAGCCAAACAACGAACAGTCACTACCGTCAATTATGAAAATACCATATCATCAGCAAACCATTAGAGATCCACTAATTGAATGAAAGTGATTTTATGCTGTTCAAATAAGGGTGTCAAGGTCGGAAAAGTAAATATTGTTCCTGAACAATACCTGTATTAACACTTACAAAATATTTGCGAAAATTTTATTTTTCCTTTTGTAAGTCTTTTTGTGTGCAAGTGGAGAAGAAGCCGCACCACAAACTCCACTGCAGAATATTCTTCAAAAAGTCATTTTACAAATAAACTTTCCGATAATAACTAAAAAAACTAATTCGCAAAATTCAATTGTTTTATCATGAATGATTTTTACTTTTCGCTTGCTCGCTGGCAAATCCCAGGGTAAGCTCTAATCATGGTATTAGATTTGGTGTTACCTGCTCTGCTGGTAATTACAATGTATCGACTTCTTTCTTACCTCTGTAACCCTTGTTATAGAGAAACCAGAGCAATGGGAAATGATATGGATTTTACATTAATATTTGTATAAAATAAATAAATAAATAAATTAAGAGTGCTCTTTGTCAATTCTGTTTTTTTGGTGTTTAGTGTTTGGTATTATTTTATTTATTTAACATTTTCCAAAAATGAATACAAAAAATTACCTGGTTATTATATACACACAGTTGTAGTTTTCCATTCTACTTTTGTAACCCTTTCGCAGCTGAGCTGTAGGTTTGTGGGCGCGGCAGAAATGAGCTCTTTATTTTAACCAATATTTTTAGCCCTGATACGAGTAGTTACGTACCTACAGGCATGCTAAGCTAAAGACATCAAGCTCTTTATAAATTAACAAGTACCTATAATTATATTTTTTTACTTCGTCATTATTTCTTCTTCAAACGTACCATCCAATACTCACATTATCCTTTAAGCTTATTTAGTGTATTTTTTTTTTCTTTTTAGCAATGACGATAAGTGTAGGAATGGGTGGCGTCAAAATGGATGACGAAGATACAGATGTCCGGGTAAGTAAATTTGTACTTAGATACGTGTATCCATCCATTTAAAGACCCAGGATCAAACATAGGCTACTTTTTGACGCAGGTGGAGCTGCGGGAAAAAGTTGGTTTTTTATAAATTTTTACAAAGCATAAAATATTCATTATTACATTACTTACAGGGAAATTGTCCACCAAATACAGCATGTAAACCTATAAGTTCATGTCCAATGCTGGAGGATTTGCTGGACTTCTCGTGTTTCTCCTCAGATAAGTAAGTTACATCTTGTAATATTTATCTTTATTATCTTTATGTGGACAATAAAAATATTTTGGATTGCATTGAAGTTATTTTGCTGGCAAAAAAATAAGTTTAATTTAAGCTTCATGTGTTCAAGTGTAAGTTTTTAAAGTTAATGTGCATGGATTTCAACATTCAATTAGTAAACGTTCATACATTTATATTGATAAAAAAGTATTCAACATTGGTCAGAGCGAATCGATCGCCACACAAAGAAGAAGTTAACGAAAGTAACCTGCATCTAATAACATCACTGTTTCTCATTAATACTAATTTAATGTCAGCGAAAGAGTCAGTCTAGAAATAAATTTCATGCCAGTCAATTCTATATCAAAGTAATTACTATTGATTTTTGTAATGCATAATTAAGTACTTCTCTGCAATGAACAACAAATTCCACAAGAACAAGATCAAAACAAAATGTCAATAAAGTCTAAACTGTTTTCTCATCAGGTACTTTCACCGGCTCAACCAGCTGACATGTGGTCATGCTAATAACGAGGACTACATCTGCTGCCCCTCATGCGACTGCACCAGGGTTTTCTCTGAAGGCACCCAAAGATGCGGCCAGAGTATGGTCAAGGCTAATAATTATAGTGGAATAGGAGCTCATCCTTGGGTCGCAAGGATTGGGTTTACTCGTAAGTCTATTGCTTTTTTTGTTGTTGGTATAATTCATCCATATTCCATACTATCCATACTAATATTATAAATGTGAAAGTGTGTTTGTTTGTTTGTCTTTCTTTCACGTTAAAACGGAGCATCGGATTGATGTGATTTTTTGTATGGAGATAGTTGGAGACCTGGAGAGTGACAAAGGCTACTTTTTTCCGTGACACAAACGGAATTCCACGCGGGCGAAGCCGCGGGCACAGCTAGTGCGGTAATAAACATCTAATTGAGAACCTTCTCCTTGATTTTGGTTGTCGGTTGAAAAAAGAATTCACAGCCATGACGTCCGCCATGATGCTTTAACTCTGCTAGTTTTTGCTTCTAAGATAACGTAAGGCTAAGCATTGTATTAGGATATTCTTCTTAATTTTATTAGCTAAAAAAAAAACTGACTGTTCGACCTCAAAAAAGAAAACTATTTGCAGATAATCGAATTGGATAGGTCCTACAGTTATAATAAATACATTTACAGTTACTTATAATAAGGTGATTAATTTTTAGTCAAGTCCTGATTCTGTGGTCCTTAAAAAAATTAAGCTGGTGATTGAATTAGGTTTATTTCCGTATAGCATAGCAGACCTGAAAGGAGCTCCTTTCAAGTCTGCGCTCCTACTGAATGACGGAAATTTCTGAGACATTGAGTTGGTTCGAGCTAATTTGTCCATAATATTAACCATGATTGAGAATAATCAAATATTAATTAGGGATAAAACAACGCTGCAGCTAAGAAACCCGGGACACCGGCACGTTTAACAAAGCTGAACTGATTTTCTAAGATGAGTGGTGAAACGTATTTAACGTATAATAATAGACTGTTATTTTCAGACAAGGAGACAGGCAATGTGAGGTTCGCCTGCAGCGGCTCTATAATCTCCAAACGTATCGTGCTCACTGCTGCCCATTGCGCCTTGGCTAAACCAGAGGGATATAAATTGTAAGTAAAAACTTTGGATAAATAATATCTTATTATTCTTGAAATACTGCTGAATGTAGAATGGTAAATACGGACCCTCTTGTTCGCTAGGTATATACTGTTTCAAATTTATTTCATTTATTCTTCTTTGCAATTTAACTGTTAAAAATATCTTGGATATATTTTTCGCATTTACGTGTAAGTAGCTCAATCTTACTTTCAAATAATATTGAACTTAGATTTTAAAGCATTTGCGAGCTATATATCTTGCCCATACTGATAACTGTTCATCTCTACATAAAGGGTACCTACAGTTAGGATCCTTCCATCCGTTGTAAAAACTATATCATGTAAAAACTGTTAATCTTTGTATAAAAATAAGTCTAAGTAAAATATTCTTGATTTTTCTCATGTTTTTATCAGATCAACAGTAGTCGTAGGAGAATGGGACACGAGTCGAAGTCCGGATTGCAATGAATTCTTCTGCGCACCTCCCACCCAGGCGATCAAGGTCGAGAACGTGGTCGTCCATGTAGGCTACGAACAGAAGATATTCAGGCATGATATAGCTCTCATCGTCCTCAAAGAAGAGATTAAATATTCAGGTAAAGTTTTAGATGACCTTGGTATTTATTTTCTAAGATGTCTATCTGATGCATCTGTACCACATTGTATAGCATACACATTGTCAACTATAGTCACTTCACAGAAGATTACTACTTGTAGTACATAATGGAGTTGAAGATGATGATGACTGTTTTTCCTGAATAAATACGAAGTGATAGGAAAGGTAGGTGGTGGATTACGACTATTATGATAATGTTTATGGTCAAAAACAAGGCGGGTCGGCAACTAAAGAAAAGTTGTAGTAATATGCGTATACATAGCACTGGATCTAAAATATATGAGTTGATAGAGGCCTATTCCCAGAGATGAAATTAAAGAAACAAAGATTTATCAAATCCAAATATAGATATCGAACATTTTCATGTATTTCTTTAAAACGCAGTTTGTAATTTTTTTATAGCATGAGCTATGTATGATTAGCCGTCTAGTTAGTACTAATGATTCTTTCGATCCTTGGAAACCCTTAACTCGTAGCTAAAACGTGTAATTTAAGAACGATATAGAAATTCTAGGTAGCCAGGACCAGATCATTAGAGGTCTATTTATAGAACTAAATGAATACAGCAGACAAGTTTACATAAAGGGAAAACAGAAACATAGGTTCGTAATTTCTGCTCATTTTCAATGTATTTACGTAATATTAAAAAAATCGTTCAACGACCTTGACAATGGCAGAGGTTGACTGACACCCTCATTATGATATCAGATCATGTCTCCTGAATAATGGTACTTTATCTGTTGCAGTGACTGCGGCACCAGTCTGTCTAAATGACAGACCGGAAGTGGTTATAAACGAGCGAGGAGTACTCGTCGGGTGGGGGAAGCTGTCAGGGCAGAACAGTGCGGTATGTTGTTGAAAATAATCCGGAAGTGACGTCACCATTAGTGAGATTTTGATCTGTCGGTTGGTATGTGCTGATAAAAGGAAATTTTGTGACTTTGATGATGGAATTTAATAGCAGTAGTTACTTTAATTAAATAAATCGTTTCTCTTTTCAAGTTCTACGCTATTGGTTAAGAATGCATGGATACTTTCAGTATTAGTACTTGTTTGGAAAAACTCCACTGACATCTGACCCCGATGGTATCTAACTTTGTTTGTTTGTTATACATAAAAAGTTATATTCACTGAACACACACTACACAAATAAATAAAAGAAGGAGAAAAAATACATGAAAGAAATATAAATGATAGGACAGATATACTATAGCGGACATATCCCCGGAAGGGATATCTTCCAGTCAACCAGCAAATGACGGGAACAGTTCAAACGTTTAAAGAAATTTTAAAGCTCTAAATAATTATTCAAAAGATTGGGTCTTGCGTTTGTGGTATTCTATACAAACTGCAATAGCCAAACTCCTTGTACGGAAGATTAAAGTTAAAAGTATAATTTCAGGTAAGCCGTCAGCAGATGCTAGATGTTCCTCTGGTGACCTTGGAGACCTGTGAGAGTATCTTTGGACAGTCTGTACCGATACATGAAGGCCAGTTGTGCGCAGGAGGAGAGGAAGGGAGGGATGCTTGTTCAGGATTTGGAGGAGCGCCTCTGCTTTTGTATAGAGATGAAAAATATGTGCAGGTGGGCGCATACACCACCTTAACTCTGTTACGATGGAAAAAGACAATAATGTAAACAAATATGGCCGCCTGACATTGAGACAAGTTTGTCGATGACGTTTTTGTGAAAATGATTTGCGGGTTCATTGCGATGTGAATGTGTTAAAATCGAATGAAAATATATAATTTGCCACAATAAATGAATTGCCACTGATCATATTATTGTGTATTTCCATTGAGACAGACATTATGTTTAGTTACCATGGTCTGTTAAAAACATTCGAACGAGCGAGAGAGGAAGTTTGTGCAATACAGAATGTATGGCGACATCTCACTACTCGCATTTGGATGGATTTCTGGAGATTTTTATTGTAACCTACCTGATGAAAAATCTATACAAATGTAAAATAATTATCGCACACAAACGTACTTTCTGTTTGTTTGTTTGTAATATCTTTATTGTACAGAAAAAACAAATAATTTGCATACACAAGCATGGAAAAACAATAAGTACAAAGGCGGACTTATCCCACTTAGGGATCTCTTACAGTCAACCAGCGAGTGACAGGAGAAGATATGCTTACCAGAAGGGAAGAAGCGTGTACAATATAATATCATTATAAAGGAAATACATTAAATAAACCTACATACTTATATTCTTGCTGTTTGGTTGTTATTAGAGCCAAAATAAATTGATTAAGTTTTTGGTCGTGACTTTGTAGTTTTTCTTAACATTTTTGTTTTTTTATATTTCAGGTGGGCATAGTTTCGTTCGGATCTGAAAACTGTGGCAGCGAGGGTGTTCCCAGTGTTTATACGAACGTTGCTCATTATTATCAATGGATAGTCGACAATTCACCATCTTTTTAAAATAAACAATTGATTCAATTTTGTTTCATGTCCTCATTATTATTTATCCTAAAATAATTCTAAATTTATGATTTATCCTGAAATATCAACCAGTTTCATTATAAACATTGGTACTTCATCGTTTATTTATTTTGATTTACTAAGGTCAGGTGTAGCCATGGAGCAAATACAAAGAGGAGACGGCATATCGACTGGTGCACCGTTACGGTCATCGGCGCAGTGACGTCGGGAAAGTGGGCGGAGCTTACATCATTTTTCGTTCAACGATGCGTGATGTGGAGCGAGCTTTTAATGTTTTACTTATTTTTCTAATATTTAAGTTAATATAATATGTTTTTGCCTGTACGAGATCAGGATTGCCCTCAAACAGCTCAAGAACAACAAGGCGCCGGGCAAAGACGGAATCACAGCAGAGCTTCTGAAAGCGGGCAGAACGCCGGTACTGAAAATCCTTGAGAAGCTCTTTAATTCCGTTTTGCTCGAGGGCGTGACGCCAGAGGCGTGGAACAGGGGCGTGGTGGTTTTGTTCTTCAAAAAAGGTGACAATAGCCTATTGAAGAACTATAGATCCATCACGCTCCTGAGCCACATCTTAAAGCTGTTTTCGAGGGTAATCACGAATCGCCTCGCGAACAGGCTCGATGCCTTCCAGCCTCCCGAACAAGCCGGTTTCCGAAAAGGGTTTAGTACCATAGACCACATCCATACGCTTCGGCAGGTTATACAGAAGACCAAAGAGTATAACCGGCCACTATGCCTAGCGTTTGTGGACTATGAGAAGGCCTTCGATTCGATCGAAATGTGGGCGGTGCTTCAGTCTCTCCAGCGGTGCCGCATAGACCATCGGTACATCGAAGTGTTGAAGTGCTTGTACAGCAACGCCACCATGTCAGTCCGAGTACAGGAGCAGAGCACGGGGGCTATTCCATTGCAGAGAGGTGTAAGACAGGGAGACGTCATTTTTCCGAAACTGTTTACCGCTGCTCTGGAAGATGCCTTCAAACTCCTGGAATGATTTATATTTAGGACTTGGCATCAACATCAATGGCGAGTATATCACTCACCTTCGTTTTGCCGACGATATCGTGGTCATGGCGGAGTCGCTGGAGGACTTAAGTACCATGCTCAGCGATCTCAACGTGGTCTCCCAACAGGTGGGCCTTAAAATGAACATAGACAAAACCAAGGCAATGTGTAATGTCCATGTTACGCCATCACCGGTTTCTGTCGGGAGCCACACCCTTGAAGTTGTAGACCAGTATGTCTACCTGGGTCACATGATCCAGGCTGGCAACTCCAGCTTCGAGGACGAGGTCTTTCGTCGAATCCGACTCGGCTGGGCGGCGTTCTAGAAGCTACGTAGCGTCTTCTCGTCCAAAATACCTCAGTCCCTTAAAACTAAGGTCTTCGACCAGTGTGTGTTACCAGTGATGACATACGGGTCCGAAACGTGGTCTTTGACTATGGGCCTCATAAGAAAGCTCAAGGTCAGACAGGTTCTCAAATGGCGACCACGTACCGGTAAGCGCAGCGTTGAACATCCACCGACAGTCAGATGACCTGAAAAAGGTCGCAGGCAAACGCTGGATGCAGACTGCTGCCAACCGATCATTTTGGAAAACATTGGGAGAGGCCTATGTCCAGCAGTGGACTGACTGCGGCTGAAATGATGAATATTTTTCTAATATTCAATTCTAGTTTCTTTAACACTTTCACGGACAGTAAAGAAAATAACAATGGCACTCAATTGTTATCTACGTCGAGAGACGTTATTGTCCGCGAAAGTGTTAAAGGAACTACTGAGTCTTCGTTGTCTATATAGTTCGTTCAGAGGGACTAAAGGTACTACAGAATACCCAGTGAGCAGTTGCATACGAGTAGGTGACGCAGGTTGCATTACGTCGCTTCCTTCAGAAAGCATTGTGAACAAAAGAGTTCATCATCCTAGCGTGTATTCCTAGTTGCGTCGTCAGCTTACGCTTCGGAGCCAAGGGTACGCTGTTGTAAGTCATAGTCCTAGATTTGGAGGTACTGGTAATTACAATGGAGCGACTGCCGTCCGACCTCCGTATCCCTTTTTACAGGGAAACGAGACCAACAATAACATGACCCGGTGTGTTAGTGGCTAACTACGTCAGAATTTTTAATGCTGCCCTAAGGCATCTGACACAGCCTTACGACTGTAATTTATCGATAACAACCGGGACCAACGGCTTAACGTGTCTTCCGAAGCACGGAGGAGCTCAAGATAGAAAATGCCACTAAAATGGCGACCAATCAAATAGTCGGCGCTTGACACGCGCATTCGCCACGGATACGCGGGTCGCGCTCGACTAACGAAATCCTCCGTGTGAACGAAAGAGTACTTAGATGAAATAAAAAATTCCGATATTGTGAATATTATAATTTATTGTACTCTCAACCTAGTAAGTACTTCAACGCGTAATTATTGTAGTACTTAGCGCACTCGCCTGTCTGTTTCAGAATTGCACAGAGAGTACCAATGAGATCCACTTGTGACATGTCTTGTACAAACTGGTCGAATATCTGAAACACGAAAATTATTTTCTAGTCTAGTCCTAAACTAAGAAGATTAATAATAGTACTAATTTAATGATCAACTGATTTTTCTGTTTCTACACTTGTTGAATTGAAGCTCAATGAAAGCATTCAAGGTATCTTGAGGTAGAAAGGTCGGATAGTATATTATTTAGTAGAAAATGATAAAATCGGTAGAGTCCACAGATTAAGAGCGGCCTCATAAGAACGAGACATCTATGTATATTTATATGTTAGAGTCGAAACATTGTATGATCTGATTACCAAGAAAGATAGTAAGAGGGCTGTATGCTTTAATTCCAATAAACGGATTGGAAGCTTTTGATTAAAATAGTGGGATTGTTAACTCACCCCATTTACTATAACGGTCGGTATAAACTTAGGTCTGTAGATATTTGTCACATGTTCAGATTCGAGCTGCAAAGCTGTACCTCTTCCTGAAGATATGCATTCATTCACCGCGTCGGTAGATACATTAGCCTTAAGCACGCACTGAAAACGTTTTCAAACATAATAAAAAGTTTTGCTTACTTTTTAGATACAAATTATAACATACATAACATACTCGATGTTGTCTTATTATGATAGAGTAAGCTCTCTCTCTATCGTCTCTCACAAGTTTTTCGCGGCTCTCCTCCACGACGGAACCAGGGATATTTGCACGGCCCGCATACGATTTACTCCCCGTGCTATCATCTGCATAGCACTGCAAGCCACTATCGCCAGCATATCAATGATATGACGTATCATTCTGTATGAAGTATAGAAACAGCGTCGGGGATAAATTAGAACCTTGTAGGACGCGAGCGTTAACGTATTTGCTATGAGCCCTGCAACGTCCTACTGCTCCGATCAGGTCCCACTCAAAAATCTAGCAACCCCTTTGTAAAACCCATGTACCGTGTATTTTTTATATAATGGTGATGATGAGAGTAGTGACTGTGGTATAAACCGAGAGAGGTATATATGGATCTACTAAGCAAGTGAGTCTTCTCTGCCTACTATACTACTTCTGCGAGAAACAGACATAATGGTGCGTATGCATTTTTATAAACTGTCATATGTCTCAACTTCATCATAATCATTTCAGCCGCAGTCTGTCCACTGCTGGACATAGTCCTCTCCTAATGATTTCCAATACGACCTGTTGGAAACGGTCTGCATCCAGCGCTTGCCTGCGATCTTTTTCTCTACTTATTTTACTAAATTACCTCAAGACTGCCCTGTGCTCCTGCATACGTCATCATTTCGCAGCCGACGTATGCTGTCTTCTCCAGGTCACTCCTGTCAGCCATGAGGCTCAGGGTGCATTCCTGGACCATGTTTCCCTGACACTCGGAAGGCCCGTGCTGGCATTGGAAGCCTCCATATCCGTTATTGATACTCTGTAATTTGTTTTTCATATATTTAATTTTGTTCTGTGTTAGAAACGGAAAATTGTTATCACACCAACAATTAAAAAAACCCTGTTTGTTAGAATTTTGTCGATATATCGTAATACTATTTTATTTTGCGACATGGACGCTGATGGCGAAAATAAGAGCAAAAACTTATGCGTTCGAAATGTGGGGCAGGAGGAAGATGTTTGGAGTATCTATCGCGGTCAGAGCACCGCATTTACGGGTCAATACTAGAAAACTTTAATATTCGCACTGACTGTCATTCATAATAGGTTGGGAAAAAAAGTCTTTTCGCATATAGTATGTATGGACTTGTAATAAAATCTAAAATCTAAAGAAGATAATTCCAAATTCAAATTAGGAAAAAGTGTGATTTTCATTTTGTTGTCAAAGATGCACGTCGCTCTGGTCGGATATTACGGATAAAATGCATGCCATTTTTGAAAAAGTGGAGTAAGATCAGTAATAACGACGTAGACGTAGCTGAAGAACTGGGAATTGACCACAAAACAGTTTTGGCGCATTTGAAAAAAACTGGGTACACAAAAAAGCTCGATATTAAGGTACCTCACGACCTCACTGAAAGACACCTAATGACCCGTGTACTCATTTGTGATTCTTTATTATTTATACGTAAGGAAACCGAACCATTTTTATAGAAGCTGATAACTGGTGATTAAAAGTGAATCAAACGGAAGTGGAAAAGTGGTTAAAACTCAAAAAGCTTAACACAAGGCCTTCTATCTAATATTTTTGTGGAAACTACTTATAATATAGACTACCCAAACTGAAGTTTCCAAATGGCTTCTCCCTTACTACCGCATTCCCGATTGCATCCTTGGCTGATTACTTCGGAGCCTAGGGTCCGCTTTCCTACTTTTTCTTCTCCATTTCGCCCGGTTTTCGGCATCCCTGGTTGTAGTTCATTAGCACACATATCCTCCGTTGCGACGTCGAGCCAGCATTTTTTGGGTGCGCCCCTTCTCCTCGGCCCGGCGGAGATGGCTAGATACTTGTTCCCCACATAATTAGGCGTTTATCGCAAGACGCTGGGTTTGGCTACTCACCCTGGCTTTGCCAAACGGTACGAATTGCAGTTGGATCTGGTCATGTAACAGCCGCATTGCCGGCTGCAGCTGCCTCAAGACGAACGAGCGACTGTCCGGGCATTTGCTCTCATAAAGTATTGTCATGGACAGCTGGAAATACACCATAAAAATATTTATTTATTCGTTCGTCAAGCCTACGGTAACTAAAATAAGTAGTTTAGTCCCTCTCTGCCTTATCTATATTTGACGTGAAATAACGAGATGAAACATACTGAAAAATGAATTTGTTTACTTAAAGATATGACAGACTGAAGGGGTTATTGGCTATGTTCTCATACCCCTCAACCCCTCCAAGCCCTGCGATTTTTTTTATATCAGCTTTTTATCTTTTAATATAAATAATGCCTAAATTCTACATTAACGGCAAATTAAAAAAAAAGTTTCGAATCTAGACTACAACTTTTAATTTTATTTTGATGATCTAAAAATATACTTACAGAAATAGGATATTTGAGATCGCTACAGAGAGCTAAGAGTGGTTAACTAAGTATATTTTGTTGTTTATAGAAGTTAGCTGTCGGTTCACAAATAAAACAAGTTACATAACTTGGTTTTATTGAATGTTCGTTAACTTCTAGGATTATGGACTAGACTATGAAAATTTTAAAGTTTATCTTTACATAGTACTTATAAAACAGTCGCTTTCCTGTCTGTCTGTCCATACGTATGCTTAAATCTATAAAACAACGCATCGAATTTAGATGGGATTGGTTTTAATAGATAGGGTGTTTCAAGAAGAAGGTTTATATGTATAATCCATGCTTAATATAGTAGAGGAACACTGATTATTTTAGAGGTTTCTAATGAGATGTCGTAACATTTTTTGCTCTTACATTGCAAATGCGGGCTATACCATGAGATAGATCAAAATAATGTACTACAGTATTGTACATCTTAACACTTTCACGGACAGTCAAGAAAATAACAATGGCACTCAATTGTTATCTACGTCGAGAGACGTTACTGTCCGCGAAAGTGTTAAAAAGATCTACAAAAAAGGCCATGGTACCATATGTCTAACTATTTTAGTTACGTCACAACAAATACTTTTTTATGTTAAAATTTGCAATAGTACCGGCGGTACACACTACTACTTTTTTGGGTAATATTTAAGGTTTAATTTCGTGTGATTTCCAAGTGGATGTTTTAAAAGGGGATGTTCTGATACTGATCTGAGCTGGGTAGACAGATGTTAAGAGATCGTACACAGGACGACCAAGTGGAAAGCGAGCGAGCCGGTCGTCCCAGGTATCGCTGGAGTGACGAAGTCGTGAACGATTTGGATCACATTTTGATTCCCCTGAAAAATCGATCTTGACTGCTCTATGGGCCACATCGGTAGACGTACCTATTAAAACATTTAACAGTTTCTAAACGTTAATTCTGCGTTCCCAATAAGGCAGGCGGCCAGTTGTAAAACATGCCAAAATAATAGGAATAGAAACACCCAAACTCAAGAGTGCTATTTTTAAAAAAGTGACTCACACAAAATCGGCGAGTCGGTCCCTTTGATGACTTTCCACTATTTTTGCCAGATGTCTCTCGATCGTCTTATTAAACCGTTCGACCATCCCGTCTGACTGAGGATGGTAAGCCGTGGTTCGGTGACTTTCCACTATTTTTGCCAGATGTCTCTCGATCGTCTTATTAAACCGTTCGACCATCCCGTCTGACTGAGGATGGTAAGCCGTGGTTCGGGGAATAATTTTTGTACGATACCGAATGATTGTCATTCGACATATACTTAAGTCACATTCCTAAGGAGGGTTGATGTTAGGCAGGCGGACAGACGTAAAAACATGCCAAGATAATATAATAATAGGAATGGAAGCAACCGTTAAACAAATCATGGAAACGGGAGCTAATGACGAAACTGAGGGAGTGTTAAAAAAATTGTAGTAAATATTTACGGTTTAATTTTACGTGTTTTCCCCGTGGATGTTTTAAAAGGAGACGTTCTGATACTGTCACCTGGGTAGACAGATGTTAAGAGAGTGAACACGGGACGACCAAGTGGAAAGCGACCAGTCGGTCGTCCCAGGTACCGCTAGAGAGACGAAGTTGTGAACGACTTGGAATTTAAAAAAATAATCACATTTGATTACCCTGAAAGTGAACTTGAACTTGAAAAATCGATCTTGACTGCTCTATTGGGCACATCGGTAGACGTACCTATCACACATTTAATTAACCCTTTCGATATTTTAACTTTGACACTGTCATTTACTTTTATAAAATTTTGATATGCCTACCAAAGTGGCAGAGGCATATGCCTCTGCATATGGCCCATAGAGCCATAAAGAAAGATTATTTTATGTGTCGATCTTCATTGGAAATAAATACTTTCGGTGGCGGGATTTACCACCACATCATGAGATGAATACGTATGGTATTCATCGGTTAATAGGACTACTTGACTCGGCCTAAGGGAGATCTATGTAGCCGGTTTTGAGAAAAATGCTTAATGAAATAATGAAGAGGTTAGCTTCAACTCAACCTACTACTACATAATTTGTATAACCCGGACGAAGTCGGGACGGGCTGCTAGTATATTATAAAATCTATAATAATGTTTGTAAGTTACAGCCAAGTTTACTAATAATTCAATAATCATTTTAAAATATTTTCTTTGCAAATTATGCACAGTAAAAAGTATGCTAAATTGACTCAAAAATATTTAAAAATTTGTGTATTTTCATGGTTCCGTACGAAAAAGGCTAAAATGGAACCTTCATGCGCGAGTCCGATTCGCACATGACCGGTTTTTTATTAAAATAGGTATTTTTTGATATTCCAAGACCAGTAAAACACTTTTTCGATAAGATAGATGACCACGCTAACGATTCATCTTATCACTCACCCCTATTCGATACTAGTTGATCTAAGAGAAAAGTATCCAAGGGTCCACAAGTGGATACTTGTGGTGAATCCCTTATCTCATGGATCCACAAATCTCTCTTTTTGTCATGATGTGTAATGTAAGATCAGTCTACAAAATGATTGTTTTTTCAAATATCAGGTCTATTGCTGGATTTTTTGATCACTTATAGGCGTTTTAGAATAATAAGCTTGGAAATAGCTATTAGGATATGTAACAAGGTGATCACCACCATACCTTAATGTTGAGGACTACTTTTACTGCTCCAATTCAAGTTGTATGACCTCGAGTTTTGGTAGATATGTGTGATAAAGGTAGGTATATATAAGTATTTGAATATCAATGTAAAATCTATTGAGTTGTACGGACTTGTGCGTATTCGAAAAGACGAGAATAATAATTTATCTACTTACAATAAAAATAAGGGTGTTTTGTTAGATGTAGGTACAATCACTTATCCGACCTTTACAAGTGCAGTATTATTTGCTCAAAAGAAATACTTAGATCATGTATTTGGACCAATTTTGATTAGGTCCGTATTAATAGCTATTTTTATTTCGAAATCCAGTGCTTTGGGCATTATTATGCTGCTGTTTATTAAGGTACTAACTTGTTCTGACACTAACAAAAACTAAACAAGTTTTCTCTTTCCATTCAAGTAAAGGCACGTTAGAGTAGATAATGACAGATCATTAGATATACTCATTAGGTATAATAGGCTCATTAGGTACCACGTTATATTGTGACATTTTTGCTAATAATTTCTACAGTTATTAAACATAAGTCAATGATCTTATGGCTTTTTGCACATTAACAAGTAAGAATCGACGAGATGACGAGATCGATGAGCGTGGATGAAACGAGATCAGTAAGGATCGTAGCGTTATATTCTGTGACTGCATATGTTCGTCTAAAATCCCGAGTTTCATTTGACTACCTACCAAGTTTCCTATTTGAACACACATTGAGTTCATAGATAAAAAAAATTGCATTATTACTTATATATAAATTTATATTTATTTTATATATATGAATTTATATAAATTTTTAGGTTAGCTTATTTGTATTAATAATATTTATCAATATAAATGATTGAATTTACTTAGATAAAAATATAATTACTTACCTACTTAGATAATTTGCATTTTTGGGATTATTTAGTAAGCAAAATTTGCTTGTCTATTTAAAATAAGCGATTTTCCAACTTATTCTAACTGGGGATCGAACCCTAACTGGGGATCGAACCGAAATTTATCGGACTTGAATGCTGACCATATAAACAAAAATATTTTAATGTCAAAATTTCTTGTTTTTGCGATTGCTACACATTAAATAAGCAAGTACCTAAAAAACTGGATTTTTCAAAACCGTATTAGAATAAGTACTAAATATTTTTCCCAACATTACCTTAAGCGGTCCTTGGCCCCAGCTTACGCCCACTAAAACAAACATACACAGCACTTTCGCTAACATAATTTACACTATTTTTAAAACTAGACTAAATCTACTAGGCGTGCGCGCGCCTGAAGTATCGGCAAACTTGTGTAAAGAAATCATTAATGAAGCGAAGCATGTCGGATTTGTACAGTCAGACAATAATTCTGTCATTAGTATCATGACCTCCGTGGCGTAGGTAATGGTTTGTAAACAATTGAACTCCGCTAATCTGTAGGTTCTGTGTTCGATCCTTTATCAGCGTACTCTGGATAGTTAATAGGTTTTTCTACTTGTATTAAGATTAATACTAACTTACATCCATACTAAAAAGAGTGTGAAAGTCTGTCTCTCTGACTGTCAGCTACGATATCACGGCCAAACCACTGAACGGAATTTGGTGAAATTTGGTATGAATATAGTTGAAGACCCGGGGTCAAACATTAGCTACTTTTTGACGCAGGCGGAGCTAGTATATTATAAAGAATTATCAATATGGTCTTGCATTCAGTTTTAGGTGTTTATCTGAATAAGTATTTGTCTCAAAATATACTAAATATAGTTGAGTTTTGTTACGTACAAGTTTCGATATTTGTGTGATTTTCGATGCCTAATGTGCATATAGAATGTGCGTTATTTATAAGCGTGAAGTCTATGACATTAACTACAATACTGAATTGGATTAAAAACCTCATCCATTTAGAATAAAAAAGTGGTTACTTACTTAAATGTTTTATTCTTCTGCATTTCACAACAAATGAAAATAATTATCATGTCCGTTTGATACATAGGTATCACTCTTTAACATAATCATTATTAATATTTATTGGTTAAATCAAATAAAGACAATCCTGATCTAAGAATGGCTGAAGTTTGAGCACAAGCACTAGTTTGTTAATACCTACTTAAGTTATTTATTTAATGAGTTGCAATGAGAAATTGATCGCCCATAAAATACACTTAACTTATTGCACATTTACTTTAACGATTACCTACTCATATGCTTATTTTCTATTTTATTTTTCATCTATTTTATCAATACAAATATATAAAATAGGAACAATCCATACCAATATTATAAATGCGAAAGTCTGTATGTCTGTCTGTCTGTTACGCTTTCACGGCCAAACCGCTGAACGGATTTTGATGAAATTTGGCAAACATATAGTTAAAGACCCGGGGTCAAACAGGTTACTTTATGACGCAGGCGGAGCTGCGCGAAAAAGCTAGTATACCATAATATTGCGACAGTTTCGATATTTGTCGAAACCCATTGGCTACCTCCAATGGCCTTTACGTTTCTGACTACGCATTATAAATAAAACTTATGACGATTAACCAAACATCAAAGGTTAACGACTTCATAGGCGAATAACACGAAGAAACATTATAATAGCCACAATAGACCACAGAGCATCGAAAATTGTTCCTTTCTTGCGAAATTGCTAAATAAGTTTACCTATGGTCTCCCTGTGAAAAGGGGTTAGGGAGGTCTAACGGCAGTTGTTCCTTGGTAAACCAGTATTGCCAAATATATCTCTGAACTTGGAATCACGCTAAAATCATTAAGACACCTTATTTTGTTCAAATAATAATCGTCAAAGGAAGCAAAGTAGGTACTATTAATAGTTCTATGCTATTGTATAAGTAGGTATGTGTACTTGTGGTACAGAGGTACAATAAAATTTAATAATTAAATAAAAGGACTCAAAGGGTCAATTGACCTTGCAATTCTTCAATTCATTCAATTCTCTTTGGAGAGACTTACCTTAGAAAATAGACATGATCTGTGAATATAAGGCGTAAACTACTCCCAATGTCAATATTATAATCCAATATGGCTGAACTAAATATATCCCGTAAGATATTACCAGTAAAATGATGACGAAGTATATAATTTCCATTTATTTTTTATGTACATTTTGAATTATTTTGTTTGTTTCAAGATTGTTTACAACACGATTTGTGACAAATTTTGACATCATTTGGCCTAATTTGAGATTGATTTGTTCTATGCAATTAAAAATAAGTAAAGTCAAACGCAATAAAACATTGAGGTTAGAAGAAAAGGATTTACTTCATAGAATAATAATTGGTCTCGCGCGCTCGACTAGATACCGCGCTGTGAAGAAAAATCAGTTTCCAGAATGCGGCCACTTAATAGGAAAGTGTGTGTAAAACAGTGTGCAAAGACGCACACTAGCGTCGATTATGGTGTTGCCAGCTACTTGACTGGTGCCCGACCAATGGGAAAATTATTAATTGCTGCGGTCTTGTTACGTGTTATAAAAAGTAGCTCAGAAAAACCTTTAAAATGAAATTAAAATAAAACTGGCCAAGTGTGAGTCGGCTCGCATGTAGAGAGTTCTGTACTATTTTTTATTTTTCTCCATTTGGACCTCCTAAACAAATTTAATATTATCTCATAGGTTTTCCTGTAATTTATGAATCGAAATTCTGGAATCGATAGGGAAATGGTTAGGTTTTGTCTACTTTATTTTATAATTCTAATATAGAATCCCAAAATTGCAAAAAAACTTTCTTTTGATTTATTATTACACAGTACAGTATGTTAAACGTTACTTTAATTTTCTATTTAGCTTGGAGCTAATTGATTACTGACCTCTTTTTAGTTGTAACCCGGGTTTAAATACAGATAAATAAATAGACATACACATCCTATTAATATTATAAACGCGAAAGTTTGTAAGTATGGCTGGATGTTTGTTACTCTTTCACAACTAAACCGCTGAATTGATTTTCATGAAATTTGGTACGGATATAGTTCAAGACCCGGAGTCAAACATAGGCTACCTTTTGACGCAGGCGGAGCTGCGGTAAACATCTTGTACATACGAGTAGATATTATCATGGCCTTTTTCCATACAGTAGTGTTGCCGGAAAATACATTACACATCGAATAATAATCGATTCTTTGATAGTTGAAAATATAATCTAAGGTATCGATAGTATCGATATTGATACTATTGATAATATATTTCTGTAAATTTTTTCTGTATGAGTTGAATGACGATGATTTGTGTTGTGCCCGCTGTACAGTAAGCTGCAAAACTCCATATAGAGTGAGCAAAAAGTATCGCATCCAGCCGTCATACTCACTCATACAGCTACACAAATAAACCAATAAACTCCTAGTCGATCTACTAGCTAGCCAAGAAACATATCAATAATTTCGTCGCCATCCATTAGAAGCTCGATGGGAATTGTTCCGGCTCTGATAGTTGTGGTTCATGGTTCAAATCCCATTTGGTGGTAGAGGGTTTTTAAGTTTTATATCATAATATTTTTTAAAGATCAGAAATTATGAGTATGAGAATTGTCTAAACAACGCTTTCAAATTTCTTTAATAAAAACAGCAACAATTTTAACATTTAGGTTAAGAACGCTTAAAATTGAAGGGTAGGACACGTTTAACATGTCATAAGAACTCAAAAAGTTGACGGTAACCGAGTAAATTACACAGCGATTGATTTTAAATTTGTCTAATGCTTTGTCGTTACTAGTTCCCTAGCGAAGGTGCCTGTGTTGTTAAAATTGATTGAATATCGTATTGATAGTTCCAATAACTATGCAATCTAATATTAATATGCAGGATAGGATGCGCATTGTGGAATTACATAATATGGGATATAACATATCTCAAATTGCTGATAAGACTGGATTTACTGTAAGTATTATTTTCTTTGCGAGTAGTTTATAAAAAAATTTGTGTAATTTTTTTATGTAAGTATTTATTTAGTGTGGATTTGTTTCAGTGGATAACAGTAAAACGGTGGATAAGCCGCTTCCAAGAAGAAGGCGTTGTAACCACACGACCTCGTAGTGGGCGTCCGCGGCATATTGGTGCATCACAGCGGAGCTTCATGGTTCAGCAATATGAAGCAAATGGCTTTGTGCCGACGTCTGTGTTTGCAAATATATTCGACACGAGTATGAACACTGTCCGGCGAGCTTTGCATGCTGAAGGAATTCACCACAGAAAGCCAGCTAAAAAACCCTACCTATCCGAGAGCCACAAACAAAATAGATTGGCATTTGCAAGGGAGTATTTAGATTTTGACTGGAACGGTACTTTATTTACCGACGAGAAATCGTTCATGTCATCCCAACACGGTAGACTTCACTTATGGCGGAGGGATAGAACTCGTTATGATGAACAAAACGTAGTTGCAAATATGGAGTCTGGGCGCATTTCAGTAAATATGTGGGGGTGGATGAGTGCCGCTGGACCTGGCGAATTGGTGTCCATAGCAGGCCGCGCTACAGGTGCTCATTATGTGCAAGTGCTGCAGGATCACATGATTCCAACTGTGCGATGTGTCTATCCAGTCATAGATATGCCACTCTTATCATATGTGCAAGATAACTGTCCTGTGCATCGAGCTCGAGTAGTGCGTGAATGGTTCAGACAAAATAATGACATAAACGTAATTCCCTGGCCAGCAAAGTCACCGGATTTAAATCCAATAGAAAATTTATGGGGCTTAATGGTGCAGAGGTGGGACATGCGGAATGAACGGACTGCAGAGGCCTTGGAAGCGCATTGCATGGAAGTGTGGGAAAATTTAAGAGGAACAGAAATTTGTTCAAATATTGTCGGATCAATGCGGCGGCGCTTGCTTGTGGTTATTGATAATAAAGGATGCCATATCAAATATTAAAACTAGGGACCCGCACCGGCTTCGCACGAGTGTATATTATACACCTAAACCTTCCTTGTGAATTACTTTGTCTATTAGTGAAAATAGTATAAAAATCCGTTCAGTAGTTTTTGATTTTATCGCGAACAGACAGACAGACAGACGCGGCGACTTTTTTATATTATGTAAGAATAAGGAAGATATTTTCTACAAGTAAGTAAATAATAGTGTATTTAGTATATGAGAAGATTTTTTTTAAATTATCTAACCACCGAAAAAAAAAGTCCAGCGCCGCCGCATGATAGTAACAATTGTAATATTTTTATGGTTAGCTGGCTTCAATTTTCTTTTCATCACGAAAACGAATACTTAAGCTATAACTAACCATATGAAATAAATAGGAATTTGAAATGTGTAACAAGATTATGTCAAACATTGAATTAAAATTCTTCTAATATTGTTTTGTTTTTTATATTAAAAATTATATTACATACTTACTACTTTTTATATTTATTTACTTTTGATTCAACACATAGTATTTATTTACCCTGTGCTTTTACTCTTGGTATTGAATATAAATGAAAAATACCTTCAATAAATACGATATGATTCATCGCCAGTCACCACAGCCGGAAACGGCAAGAGAGATATATATTTAAGTATACCTATGTATAATATAATCATAATAAGTCATAGATACTATGACTTACTATACTATTAAGCCGTGTGTATTCCGGCAAAGTAGAATAGGACCACTCCAAGTCTTCCCGTGCATGTCGTAAAAGGCGACTAAGGAAATACAAGCTCAACACAGCTTATATATAGAATATCACAAACACGTTTCCTAGGATTGGTTCTGGTATGGTCTACCCTTTGGGTTGCGGAGGTCAGACGGCAGTCGCTCTGTGTAAAATCCAGTAACCTCGTCAAATCACCTCGGTTAGGTAGCGAACGCCGGGCTCTAAAGCGTTGCCGCTGAGGATGCAACCGGAAATGCGCTCGGATTATGATGACTTACTATAAATATATGATAACTTCTTAATATATATAAATATTATAATATATGTATAAATATTTAATCTACATAAATAATAAACTAAACACACTAAACAAATTGATAACAAATAAAAAAAAATGAAACGAAATTAAATACAGTCAGATTTGAACCGAGGTCACTGCTTTTCCAAGTAGATGTGTATACCGATAGACCATTGCATCTATGATTCATCAGTCGAAATAAAGAATCTCCCTAATCATTTCCGAAAGCAAACGCTGTGAGGTTACAATATAAGCGCTTCGCCATTTCGTAAAGATATATATTGAGCCTTATGTCTATTCAGTTAAGGTTGATAGGTATTTATTTGTTATAGTTTACGTCAGGTGTGAGTAATCTGCGTGCACGCCATTTTAGTCATTAAACTATTATGGAATTCTTCTGCCAACTGCGTGTTAGCGTTATAACTTTAGTATTAAGGTTGATATTTATTTGCAATAGTTTATGTCAATGTGTGTGTGATTTACGTGCACGCCGTTTTCGTCTTTAAGCTATTTATGGACTTTTGCAGCCTACTGTACATCCCGCCTCCAAGTTCCGGTATATCTGTATAGTATCGGTGCTTGAAATGATGCACAAATGATGATGATGATGTGTATTGTTGTTAATCCATCGATTATTTTTCATAAATTCTCAAAAATCAATACTACAGATTAGATTATATCGATACCACAGATACATAATCGATTAATAAACATTGATATAAACGATTACCTTTGTTGATTAAATCGATATAATTTATATCAACCCATTTCAATAATCGACTAATTGTTTGATATTGCAGTTAATAATCGATTAATTTTCAAAAAATTATTAAATTTATTATATTAATACTTTCGATATCCTAGATTATTTAAAAAAAAAACCAAATTCGATTAATCAATTATCCGGCAACAATACCTTACGGGGTACCAACTACCTAAAAGCCATATTTAGAATGTAATCAAAAATGTAATCAAAATTAAAATGGAATCAAAATAGTGATAGGTTGCTAGTCGCATCGCCTACTGATAGGTTCTTCGATTTTCGCCTACTTCCTCGGCCGGCTTATATGGTCTGCGCGGGAAGAGAAGCAGTAGTACATTCCACGTATTTACTTTTCTCCCAGATCAGCATTATAGAAATAAGATGTTAAAGACAAAATTACAACATCCCTCTTTTGGAGTCGGGAGTTAAAAAACAAAATATCTAAATAATAAAAATTGAAACCTCGGGGAATTTGGGATTATTTAATATACGGCAACATTGAGCACCGAGCGGTACTTCGCGCCATATTTTAGGGTTATATTATTTTCGTGAGTAATTTATGTCCATATTTCGAAATAATACAATACTTACTGATGGTATGTAATACCAGTATCTTCCTTATTTCTTTTAGTATTATTCTTATCCAGTTTGACTACGCAAACTGCACATTTTGCGTCTACTTTTACATTAAATTTTATATTTATCTAGACATCCAACTCACTCATCGGTCGCGGCATGACTGACGCGGGTATGCCGCAACCATGCCGATTTCGGCATGGTTTTAGTTGCGAATTTATGTAGTATGCCGACGGTATCTAGTCGTAGCGCAGCGTTAATCTATGGATCTATTGTAAAATGTTTGAAATTTTTGCACCACGTACAAGTTTACCTGGCTTTCATTACACATCCATATTATTGTTATTTGATTTCTAATCTACTTCATCGTCATCATCAGCTTTTTATAACCCACTGCTGGGCATAAGGCAAGGCATCCGCTGTCTACGCCAACTATCTCTGTCCTGGATTATCGCAGTTTTTGCCAGCTATTATTCTGATATCGACGACCCATAGAGCATCGATCGTTCCTTTCTCAATGCGTCGACCCACCCGCTAGATTCGCAGTACTTCTCGTACCATTTCTTTGATAATGAAGTGGTCATTACAGTCTTACTCTTCTTATTATAATCCTATTCTATTCTGGAATTTCTCGCTCATAGGTTATAGTACTGAGAACTGACTCTCTTCTACGAGCAATCCTATTGCGTACTTAATTTATCTACTATTTTATTCTTCTCCACAAATGGATCTAAAGTAGCACAAAGAGGTTTGCCAGACCCAATTCTAGAATTTTCTGAGCTATACGATTGCTGAATTACAGTCTGTTCACAGGGATTGTTAGTAGATAATCTGGCTACAGTTTGTTTGTAGTAATTCCTCACTTCAGTCTCTACATCGAAGCTGGTTGCTTGAGGGACGTAGTTATCTCTGGACTCTGTTCGGAATGACCTGCAAAATTCAGGAAAGTAGGTACATTATAGTTTTTCAGGCGGAATAAGTAAGTAACAAAATCGGGTTACAGCTAGAGAAAAGCTATACTAGTTATTTGTAGGGGAAAGAAATAAATATACGTATTTTAGGTACCGGTCAAAAATATATTTGGCATTGCCTAGTCGGGTAAAATAGAGAAATGCTTCCAAGAGTTCCTACATATATTATATATATATTTATTTTAAATTTTTTAGAAATTAAAATAAGACAAACTGTACCTACCTAGGAATCCATTGTAACTGGTTGTGTGTTCTTATTTCCTTGAAATCCTGCTTAAATTTTTCTCTATCATACATAGATTTGGGCCGACGCGGTGGTAAATTCCAATTTTCGATCTTTGGTTTAGCCTGCCACGCCTACAAATAAGTTAAGTTTTTTTACAATTACAGTAGACTATTCCCCCCATTCCCCCTACCACGAGATTTTATGGACGCAGACGTTAGCGACCACGTTAAGATTTAATATGGAATTTATTAGTTACTTTACTATCCACTAAAGGCGTGCAGGTATGCCATAATAAAATCTCATGATTGATGTACTAAAATTAAACGTATTAGACGTGCATCACATATATCAGGTTTTTGATTAGGTCTTTTGCCGTCAGAAGTAATAGACGTAAGTAAGTATACGGTGTTTTAGTAAACAAATATTCAAGCGTTCATACTTTCGACGTTTCAATCCTGTTTCGATGTTACTGCAGGCTAATTCACGCAAATTGCAAACAAACTACGACGAGCGAAAGCTATTTTTGAGTGTTTAAAATCGATGAGTCGATAAAAATCCATTGGCTTATCGATTAGGTTTTAACCACTTATTTAAAAAAAAATCGGTCATGGTTTTGATAAAGTAATTTGTAATTAGCGCGATTGCTTTCTTGGTCACGTTACTACTGGTTCAGCCTATGTGCCCAGAAACGAGTGAGCAAGAGAGATGTCGCCTTATACCTTGTATAGCGCCATCTCGTTCACTCACTCGTTTCTGCCCTGCTATAAGAGGTGATAGTAAGGCACCCCAGCGTAATAAAATTTTCTTTTCTCAAGTACCGTCACAAAACATTATAAAATGTTCGTTTCGCTTTTCGTTTGCTAAGCTAGTTGTTTCGTGACCGCGGCCATTACAACACTATTGAATTGAAACCTATTTTTGGCTTCTAAATTGCTTCAGTGTAGTTACCTAGTGTAAGTGTGTTAGCTGTTGGTCTCCCTAACTATAAATAAATAAAGATCTCTAGGTTTTTTCGCATGTATAAGATAGGTCTAGTATAGTAACATGATTTTAATCATGTAATCTATACTTACTAATATATATACTATTATAAAGCTGAAGAGTTTGATTGTTTGTTTGAACGCGCTAATCTCGAGAACTACTGGTCCGATTTGAAAAATATTTCAGTGTTGGATAGCCTATTTATCGAGGAAGGGTCGGGACGGGCTGCTAGTTTTAAATGAATGTGCAGTGCATCAGCGTAGATAAGTTCCAAAGTAAATTAACATTCTTACCCAAGGAGTATTTGCAAGTGTATAATAAGTGACAATATCCCTTGTCGCCGAAGGTCTATTCAGCTGATCAGCGGTGAAGGGCCGGTGGTGAAGACGACTGGTGGTCAGGTAAGGGTCAAGATACTTTTCGTAGCCGTCGTGGGTCGTGTCCAGGGGTTCCAGGTCTTTGCGGAAACTGGGAGCGACGTGATCCTATAAAATGATCAATAACATAAATAATACGTATATATTTTTTTTCATTTTCAGTTAGATCTGTTTTCCTGTTCTAGGTTACGAGTAGGGTAGTCTATAGATATAGTTACGCTATTGTATTTAGAATAAGGTCTAAATGGTAGTAAAAAAAATAAAATAAAAAAAAATTGTGTAAAAGTAAAACTAAATTAGGAGGTAAATGAATAGGATCCATACTTCCATATCCATACTGCCATCCCTACTCCATACTAATATTATAAATGCGAAAGTCTGTCTGTCTTTCTGTCTGTCTGTTACGCTTTCACGGCCAAACCGCTGAACGAATTTTGATGAAATTTGGTATGAATATAGTTTAAGACCCGGAGTCAAACATAGGCTACTTTTTGAGGCAGGAGGAGCTGCGAGAAACAGCTAGTAGAATATAAAATCGAATATTTTATCATCATACTTCGTATCATCATCATACTAATAATATTATAAACGCGCAAGTCTGCCTGTCTGTCTGTCGGTCAGTTACGCTTTCACGGCCAAACCGCTGAACGTATTTTGCTGAAATTTGGTATGAATTAGTTGAAGACCAGGGGGTCAAACAAAGGCTACGTTTTGATGCAGGCGGGTCTGCGGGAAATAAGCTTGTATTGCAATTATCAGTTTGTGCTTTAGAGCTCAGGTAATACTTTAGTACATATAGTTCTAGCTAAACAATGCCAACTATTTTAGATTCTTTGAAAATTCAAAATTCTTCCTATAGGTACCTAACGTACATTTTTTAGGTTTGAATAATTTGCTTTCATTTAAATAATGACTGAGTGCAGCTGTTAATAAGTTTGAATGTATAAAATAAATAAATAAATATTTTTTAGTCTATCTTAATATAAACTAAAATTGTAACTAACTAAACTAAAATACGTGTACGTCTACGTCGACGTGCACGTTACTGTACTCATCCGGTGTGCTCCAGCCTTTAAACTTGCGATTACAGACTAACTTAAGCCGTTGATCCCGGCTGCCATTTCGATGCCTAAAGGAGGTTATGTGAAACCATGACCGTACACCCTGGGTACAGGGTCAATTGACCATATAACCCACTCGATAAATAAATGATGAATGTATTATTAGGAATGTATGATAAATAAACTGGCTATTTTATCAGGCGAACATAAACTACTAAGCCGATTAATATGTAATTTCTACTTTAGATTTAAAAAGGGGATTATAACCTGATCCGGTAGACTTGCAGGATGTTTGAACTGATCTTTGTCGGTAACCAGTCGAGATGGTGTGGTGGGTTTCGTATACGCACTTCGCATCTCCGTCGTACCGTGAGCCGAACATTGTGGTGGACGATCTTCAAGCTACATCATAAAAGGCTGTTGAACCCTTTTTTATAATATTCGCCATTTTTTTAATTATTATTTAAATTTGCGTAAGATCTCAATTTACTTGAAACTCTGTGTCGAATGGGCATCGGGAAGGCGGTCGGTAATCAAAATAATGCCCATTCTAAGTTTTAGTAAGTATGTTATATTTTATTATCCAATAACTAATATTATAAATGCGAAAGTCTGCCTGTTTGTTAAGCTTAAACGGCCAAATCGGTGGACGGATTTTGATGAAATTTAGTATAAATTTAGTTGAAGACCCGGGGTCAAACATAGGCTACTTTTTAAGACAGGCGGAGCTGCGGGAAAAAGCTAGTACTTTATAATTTGAAGCTGATATCTTTATTGAACATCCTTAAAGTAGACCAAACAAAATAGATAATTATTATAGTAATACGCTTTTTTTAAATATTTAAAAATATTATTTTTCATCCTATCGTTTTTCCGGCTGCATCTTCAGTTTTTGGCTTTGGAGCCCAGGTCCCGCTTTCCTAGCTTTTTGTCTCCACTTCGCCTCGGCTTCAGCATCCTTGGAAGAGAGTAGATACATTAGCACGCATATATCTTGCTTTGCGACATCAAGCTCGCTCTTTTTGGGCGCGGCCCTTCTGCCAGGTCATAAAGGAGGCGGCATGGCCAAACATTTGTTTCCAATGTACATATATACCATCACGCCTTTTTCCCCTAGTGGTAGGCTGAGACTCCGGATTTCCATTTGCTACGAGCCTTACAGACTTCCCTCGCTTCTTCTACGCTAATTTACGTAGTACTCTGGTTACGGGCACTCCTCACATCTCCCTTTTTTTATATGTCTGCGATTTGGTCACAGTATGTTCTCCGAGGCCGGCCATTACAGACTTTCCTGTCACCTTGTTTCCAATGTAGGCTGTACTAGTACATGTTGCCCATATAACTCACGCGGTATGAATGAATGAATAAACTAGGTTTGAAACTAAAAGTTAGTGTATAATCGTTAAAAAGATTGCTAACTTACTTTTCTTGGTAGCGGATAAATGAACTGATTATGTTGACACGAAGTATGTTTGTTGAACCTTCTGGTCCCTGGTTCTCTATATCCAAAATCCTGGGCTGACAGCGATCTAGTGAGATCTTTGGTGATGTTGTAGTCGCGAAGGTACTCCCGCAGTTGTTCTATGGGTTGTCTCTATCGGATTAAAAAAAAAAAAAAAATTATTCCGCCATACTGGATGACTTTTTAAATATCAGTATTTTACAGAGAGTTAAAATAAGCATTTTCCAAGAAAATAAATTCTGTTAGTGATCAGCTGGTAGGATTTATTATGGGAGGTAGAATAAGTTTTCATCATTTACTTCTTATTTTATTAAAAGTAGCTTGAAGCTTGGTTTTACGTAGGTACTAAACACATTGCAAAAATTTAGCTGATGTTTAAATAATCACCTGTATAACACTAGTTGTGTTAGGTTAAGGATGGTCGGGGTGCAGGGCAGAGAACCTCCTCGAGTGCCCGGTCCTTTGAAAGCTTTGCATTCTCACTTGATCCCAAGGATCCGGTGAGAGGGCGGGCTGACAAGGGACTCGGGACGGTGTACCCTGGGCGACAGTTAATAACTCCCTGGTAGTCGGGGTCTTATTAGCTGTCGGCCAATTTCTGCCAACAGCCCACTCCACCGCCGTCTATGATGAGACGGCGAATGGATGTGGGCCTGGGGGACGGGCGTGGTCCGTTTATGGGCCACTGCCCGATTTGGGGGGGGGGGGGGGCGAAAGGCCAACTGAGGGGGCCGCAAGGCCATGGCTGGAGGGCGTCGTGGTAGAATGCTAACGCGACCCCATGGCGCCCTCAACAGCCGGTGCGGAAACGCCGGAGGGATTTTAGTGGGTAGTCTGGGCCGATTAGCGGCCCAGGAGTCCCACACTTTGTGCGTAAATGCATTTCCCCTCGGTTAACAAAAAAAAAAAAGGTTAAGGATGGTCATTTATTTTTAAGTATTATGTAAATATAATATTTCTATTTCTATTTTCGATCATGTATCAGAGAACCGTTTATTTACTAAAGTAGTCATAAACGACTCTGAGTGAGGCGGTAAGTGTTTAGGTTGAATACTCGATACCTCCTTATTCATAAAAATAAGCAAACGTTCATTACGACCAAGTTCGTGTCGTTCTTTCACGTCAAAAATAGATAAGGCGGAAAGGGACTAAACATAAATTAGTTAATTTGGTCATAATGAACGTTTGTTTATTTTTATGATTAAGGGGGATAATATCTAAATAATTGACAGACTTTTTTATAATCAGATGTCATTAACAAATAATTAACAGAAATTAACATAACTAACCTAACTATATCAATTTGAAATAATAAATACTTAATCAAATTTCTTTTATATATTCCTAGATTAAACTATGTTTACTTATGATAAATTTCATAATTTCTAACATTGCAATTTAAATGAAATTGATTAAAAACTTCGATTTGTTTAAAAAATAAAAATATAAAAGAGTTCGATAATTACGGTATCCTTTAATATCTCAGCCGGTAATTTCCATCTTCTTGCAATAGTTTCGCTTGATTCATCCGTATTAGGAAACTTTTTAATTGGATACTCCAATCTTACAGGGTCCCAATTTGGCAGATCAAGTTTTTTTGGATAGGACGCTTGCATTTTTGAGATTGAAATTTAAAAATGTTCTCTTATAAATTACTGATAGGTGTTTGTACTCCTTTCAAGCAATACAAAACTGAGAATAGTTCCTACTTGGACTGACACTTAGTTTGTTAAGTTTAGTATAATCAATAAAAGTTGCTATGGGAATCCTTACCATGATCAATTTGAAATATCGATCAAGCTTAAGTATGTAAATTCCTCTTTCGTATTTTTCCTCGTTCTTTGGTCTTTATTCTCAACCGCTGGTCACAAAAGTTGAATAATGCTCTTCTGATAGCTATTTTGTGGGTTTTTAGGCAACTCTTCGCTGATTTCTATCCAAAATTATATAGGTACTTTTGACTTCCATACTCTACAAATTTGATAACCCTAAAGGCTGGTTTACACACGATCCAGTGCGGCGATCCAGCGCTTTTACGGACACACATATACAAACAATTATTTAAATGTGTGAGTAAATTGTTTGCGTGTGTGGGGTGGATTTCGTGTCCATGAAAGTACTGGATCGAAATGCAAGATGTCTATAACAGAAAAGAGTCCGCTTTTTGTCGTATTGATATATACAAATAATGTTAAAACAAAGAGGGATAGTAAAAATCAAATGCATATTTTAAGTTTGGTAAAAATTCGTTTACTTCTTCACAAATGACTGAAAATGTTATCAAAACACAATATACGTGTTATAACTAACGTTAAAATACAGATGTATCTAATAAATACAATACCGGCTATAACCAACGATAGTGTTATTAATTTGTTTCATACGATTATATTAACGGAAGATGCACTGCTGCTGCTGTTGAAAATACTGCTTATAAAAATAGAGTTAATAAAACCCGGTTTGTGTCATATTTTGTATGGGAGAGTGCATCTACATAATATAATGTTTGAAGCGTAGTCAAAACAATTCTAAAGTTATGTTTTTGAGGATAGCAATGACAACATGGGATTTGACGCCTTGGTTTCGTATTTTAACGCAACGTTGACTGTAAAATGACGCATTGCCGACTGCAGACTCTGGGACGACCGGAGAAGCTGGAGCCTTATTTTTGAAATGTATGACATATATTATGTCGAATGGAAATCGTTCGATATCGATGAAAAATCACTCCTGGTCGAACTACGTAGGAGATAAGATACGTCACATACCCGTGTGTATCATTTAGAATAATTTAGGTTATGATTTATTGGTCTTTCGACGCTTCTCCAGAAATCGATCATGCTAAATGTATTTATTTCTTATCTGACAATACTGTGGAATTCTTTCATGTGTAATATTTAGTTATTTTATTGTTCATATTATAAAATAGTTATATCATAGCATGACTGCTTTACAAGTTAAATTACTAAAAGAACAACTATTGTAAAGTTAACGCGACGACTGCCTTGCCACAGATGATTAAACTCTTATTTCAAATGATACTGGTGTTGTTTAAAACTATAAAATGATTGTCGATGGTTATAAGGCAGGTGTGAAAGTGATAAATGTGGTGAACCAACCTCATGCGATTATAAGCCGCAGAACTACTTAAACTTATATAATAGTTTATAAAAGAGGAAACTAGTATCAAGTTCAGATATTTATATTGAGTACTTAGGCAAAATTAATTATGCAAAGTTTAATGATATTGGTCTTTCATCTCGAAAAATATATAAAGAGTTGTACTTTATTTAGAGATGTAATATTAAAATGAAAGTATAAATTATTTTAAATATAGTTTAATACTTAATGATTATGGTTGTGATTGCTTTAATATTAGAAATTAAATTGTAATAATAATTGATTCACCACAAAGACCACATCCTGATAAATATTCCCTTAAAATTACATATAAATAAATTATATTAAGAAACGCATCTACGAATATACAAAATCAATACAAATTCTTACTTTACTAATACAAATTACATCACAGTTCATAAACAAGTTTTTAAAGAATTATAAAACAGATAGTTACTTCAAAAGTAAAATTTGGATTTTTTAGAAACCGTTTATATTATCAGAATTCTTACTATTATAAACTTTTTTCGATTCTAGAAACTAAAATTGTCATTTTTGTTGTAATTAGAATTGCAAATTATCATTAAAATAATTTGCAAAATATATGATGATGGTGACAAATTATAATTGATAATCATATATGTGAGGATAAAAATAAAACTGTTATCTATAGTAATAATATTTGGATAAATTAGGTACAAAACATACACTTTTTAGTCTCTAGAAGAAAAAAAAAAAAAGTTTTAGAAAACACTAAAATTTCAAACTAAAACGACAATTTGGTGAATTTGCCCCGTGCACTTAATGAAATTTAGGAACATATACATAGTGTACACTTGAAGCTGAACTACCTTCATAAGGTAGTTGATTAAGTGTAAAACTGATAAATCTATAAAAACAAAATAAAAAGTATATTCTAAAACACAATTCACGCAAAACCTCGAATAAAAAAGCACACGTTTTACAAATGTACAAAAAGGCAGAAGACGCCTACTCATTTCAGTCGGATTATACAAAACATTACGAACTATTTAATGAGTAAAAAAGCTACGTTAAAACATTACGAGTTAAATAGCTTAAGAAAATACTGCCTATTAGCGATGTACTTAGGATAGAGTAAGCTTATGAAAACGATAGCATAATATACTAATCAGTTGGGTTATATCTTAGAAAATATCACTCTATTGTTTATGGATAAAAATATAGTTTCACAAATGTTAATACCACTCTCCATATCCTAGTAGTTAGATAGTCATAATGAGCATATTTTGACAACCTTTCGTCGCTTGATAATTAATATTTAGTAGTTATCTATTCATATACACGACACAATCCTTACGATGACGTATTTTCCGTGTATTATCTGATCGATATTATAAGCAAACATATAAAATTGTTTATCTCATGAAATTTACAGAGATTTCAGTTAGATTATTTACACAAAAGCTTTAATATGACAGAGTTCCAAACAATTGTCGAATGGTAAACCATTTATTATGGTGTCAATTAGTTCACAAATGGCAACATTTCTTAGATTAAACTTTTAACTGTATCTAGTTGGGTATCATTTGATTTGATTTCCTATTATTTTTAAATGAGAAACTTAAATAAAAGATTCTCACAATATTTCAACTCTCGATCTCGTTTCATCAAAATTAAAAAATGGAACGCATAATTTCGCCATAAGTTGATTAGTGTCGTGTCTGCCTTGAGTATGAGATTTCCACCGCCATCTTAGAAATAGTCTGGTAATCTATGGGTATGACAGTAATGCTTGCTGTGGCCAAGCAATTTTAGCATCTATCCTTTTGTACGCAAGGATGAAGTTCTGTCCACTCTTCTCTGCCATTACTTCTTGAGGGCAATCGTTTTCGTTCAACATTGTTTCTGTAAGAAAAGGTTAAGTTTAGAGTAACAATATGATAAAAATTATGTAATGTAGACAACAGTAGGTGTGCAGTTTTAGTCGCTGTAGAAGAATCTGTTTGCTAACAGTTAGTTTATCTACAAGATTACTAAACTTGTCTTTTTTTACACTACAAGTAAAACCAAAAATACAAACCGAACTTTTTAGTTTTTAGAACAAAAGTTTTAGTGTCACAGATGCCTCCGTGGTTCAGTGAGATCGTGGGTTCGATTTCCACGGGAAGCATACTTTAGTTGTTTCCAGTTTGGTTAGGACATTGCAGGCTTGAATCACCTGATTGTTTGATAATAAAGATGATTCCGTGCTTCGGAAGGTACAATAAGCCGTTGGTCCCGGCTGCCATTAGGTGGTTGTTAAAGGAACTACGTCAGAGGCCAAAAGGCGGTTCGGAAAAACTCTGTAATCTACACTAAATTATGATGATAATGAGTGTCATTCATACTTCCATATCCATACTATCTATATATTATAAATACGAAAGTCAGTCTGCCTGTTTGTCTGTTACGGCCAAATTGCAGAACGGATTTTGATGAAATTTGGTATGAATATAGTTGAAGACCCGGGGTCAAACATAGGCAACTTTTTGACGCAGGCGGAGCTGCGGGAAACAGATTATAAATTCTACTCACACGGTCACACCACGTTAAGTCATAAGTATTCTAGTTTGTATTTCTAGTAATCTCAATGTAAATTCCAATGACATGGTATTACACGTGCAGACAATTAATAGGAACAGCGTGTAAGATGTGTGTCACAATTGAGACACTGGATAAACATGAACAAAGTCGAGGTCAATATGTCCACAATTTATCAGTATTGACACCAAAACCGAAACTAACTGGTTTTTGTGTTGGCTCAGACAAGAGTGAACTAATTGGATCGTGAACTTGCAAGTTTGATAATTAATTGGACTGAACAAATAAATAACGCAGACTACTGTTTACATTGTTATCGTTCACGAAAAATTTTGATTGAAATGTGTCTGAGATGATTTGAATACAGAGTACAATGAAGATAAAGCTATGAATGATACCTAATTATTTGGTGATAAATCATCAGATCCAGTAAGCTCTCGAGGAAAGTAAACTTCTGATTCTAAGCTTTTCTCTTGTCTCTATGTCAATTGTATTGGTATTTGGTTTCATTCATATAGAGTGGATCACGAAGTAAATCGATTCTGTACACACTGGTGTCAGAGTTTTTACGGAACAATCTCTAATCAGTAACTCGGTTTTGTATTTAAATTAACGTGAGTTGGCGTTCAATAGAAGTCATGTGGCACGGCGTCTTCGCTATATCTGATAAAACGACAGTAGATTATGTAAAGGTTTACATATGTCTTTTTTATCATATTATGAACAAAACTTCTTTACAGCCTTTTTCTACCGAAGTAGTGTAGGCCTCCTTCAAAAGCCTCCATATCTTTTTTTTTTTTTTATTTATTTCATGTACACGCTGTAAATATACTTTGGAAACTTAAAATTAGGAAAACTGTGTACTTATTTCTAAAGAAATTTCTTCCAGCAGACCTCTATCCCGAGCAGTGAGAATCCAGCTGCCCGCTTTGTTTTTAATTGCGTCACTTTTGAAAAAATGACTACAGACTATGTATGTTATATACATACCTTGTCCGTCGTGCAACGCAAACAGCGCATAGTCCTGAGGGTTGGTGATGGCGGCAGCGTGCGCCAGAGCGCGGCAGAGATCGCGAGCGCGAGCGCCCGGCCGGCACGGGAGCGCCACGCGGCGGATGGAGCCGCGACACTCGTCCGGCAGCGCCACGCGCACCACGGCCACTCCGCCGCCGCCGTCCAGCGAGCCTCGGCGCCACTGCTGCCAAAGTACATGCTTCTATTTTATTCCGGTACTAAAGGCTGGTTTACACGCGATCCAGTGCTTTCACGGACACGAAATCGACTCCACACACGCAAACAATTTACACATTTAAATAGTTGTTTGTATGTGTGTGTCCGTGAAAGCACTGGATCGTATGAAATTTGTAGCGATACTTGAAAGATCAAAAGTTTCTTTAAACTGGCCTTAACTTTTGATCTTTCAAGTATCGCTACAAATTTCACCATTCCAACGATATACAGTATTTCTCTATTCCCTTTACAAGGTCTAAAAGTTATTGTATATTATATTCGATTGGCAAACAGTGGCGATATACAGACATACCAGGCCTGTTATATAAGATTGGCAGAGACTACGGATTTCCATTTGATGAAAAATCATAATTAAAAAAAAAAAAAAAAAAATTCATTTATTTCAGGCATCATGACCCATATTAGCAACAAAATTAAATGCCAATAATAATATACCTACTCAACATCGAATATACACAGATACACTGAGTTGTACTATGGTATACGCCTTACCACACGTTATTATTTGACTTAATATATCTAACTCTACAGCTGAACATGAGTAAATAACTTTAAAGAAGAAAGCAGAGAATTGTTATCAATTGATACTTTAAGTCGCTTTTATTTAATTTTAATCCTATCTATCAAAAGCATGATTTCAGTGTCACTTACAGGTGTCGCGCTATCCGGTCCAGGTTCCGGCGCTAATCTCTTCAACACAGCAACAGCGGAGAACAAGGCAGTGAGGTAGTACCCGCCCTCTCCAGCTAGCACTGCCGCTGGGAGGAGTCCGGCCATCAGCTCCGCTTCCAACTCCGCACAGACCAGTCTGCTGCGAGCCACCGTCCACGCTAGAACTGGGAGTAAGTCGTCGGCGCCTAATGCTCGTTCACCTCGGATCTGTAGGGAAGATTTATTTATTTTCATGGATAACCAACAGCTAAATCCCTTCAAGTGCGCACAAACTGGATTTGGTTAATAACAATGGAATTTTGAAAGGATAATTTATTTATTTATAAATCTTTATAAACTTTTACAATTGGTAGACTTAATACATAATACAGATTATAAAACAATTTATACACTTAAAATCCAATAAAATAAAAATTGGTAAATAAAAGTAAGTACACTTGATTTTACCTGGAGTTTAAGATCAAATTTTCTCTGCAGAACCGTAAGGTTCAAATGAAAAGTTTAATTTAAGTGAAATGTGATCAAAAATGGAGAAGGATGTAAAAGTGAAACTCTTATTGGCCAATTACAGCAGTACTGATGAGACAAATAGAATGTAAAAAGAAAAATCGATTGTGACAGACGACATGAGTGGGACTATAAATGTTCTTTTTTACTTTTTGAGGTACGGAATCCTAAAAAAGTGTAAAGGACCGTCCACACTGACGCGAATCTCGCGCGACTGGCGGGACACTTACAGAAATAAGAATATGTAGAAGTGCCATTAGCAGGCCAGTAAATTTTTTCATACACTACGGCACTTCTACCGATTCTTATTTCTATGGGCGTCCCGCCAGTCGCGCGGGATACGCGCCAGTTTAAAAGAATTGCTTCGGGAAAGAATAGCTTCGGGAATTGTTGCTAGAGAGACTACTCGAATGAATAAAAAAGAGATAAAAATAGGTGATGTACAAAGTAAACTTACAGCATTAAACATAACAGATATGGCCGCTAGAAGATTCTCCAGTTTGTCTAAGGGCGAGTCGGCTTCTTGCATCTTCAGGAAGTGCTTTGAGATCACAGCCAACACCGCTGTAGACGGGACTTTTGTTGATTCCTGACAACAAAGAAAACAATATTATGATAAAGCCACACATGGACAAGACAGCTCAATCATTTTCCTATTACATCAACAAGAACGTTGCTTATTTTCTTTCAATGTATTTTCCTTTCCTTTTTAATGACTTTAAATTTAATAAAGTGTTGAGCTCTTTCATCTCAGCCAGCTCAGACAGCAACCTGCATCATGCACGGTATGGATGGACCACTTATTAGATCTACTACATGAGACTTTGAAAACTTTGTCTGTAATTTTTGGACGAATGAGAGAGTTGCTAGCTTATCTTTATATGATCCATAATAAATGTCGCTAGATTTCTATTTTACTTAATACCAAGCCGTAGAGGCGTAGCTGAGTTCTTTCTATCGCAGCTTGCGACCGTCGCACGTCAAACGCGTGCGTAAATGTGGCAATTATGATTTATTTGTGTAATATTCGAATGCAATGTATTTTGTTTATGAATAAATAATAATAATAATTAGATTTTTGATAAATAGGTAAATTAATTATTAAACTTTGGTAAATTGTTGCTTACCTTAACACCAAGTTGTAGAGGCGTGGCGTGTTGAGCCCTTGCGATTGCAGCGTGTAACCTTCGCACGTCAGACGCGTGCCCACTTTAGTAAGATCAATCTATCTTGTTTAATGTGGCATTTGCATACCTATTAGATTTTTTATGAATGACGAGTAGTAAGAAGTTGATAAATGTGTTAACCTTAACTCCAAGTTGTAGAGGCGTAGCGTGTTGTGCTCTTTCGATGGCAGCGTGTAACCTTCGCACGTCAGACGCGTGCCAGCTTGCCAGTTGTGTGTACAGTCGTGCTCGTAAAGGTCGCACCACCAGTCGGTGCATCACGCCTTCTAATATCGCATCCAGGTTGAGGAATTCCGTTGGTTTTAGCTAGAAATAATTATATGTAGTAACAATTACCCTCGAGCCAGTTTGTTTTTCTTAGTATAAGATTGCTTTAATTTTAAAATTATGAAAAAAAAATAAATGTTAATATCGTTGGAATCTGTTCTGTAAGTATTTATACTTAACGAAAAGTAGCTTAATAAAGGTACTTATATTAATATGAAGTAAATGTATATCTAACTCTCTCGATATTAATGAATGAATATCAGTATACTTAAACTCACTTTAAGCCTCTCTTTTTCCACTTCTTTCTCGAATTCCCTTTCCCCATGCTTGACCAGGTAATTCTTCATGCCCGACATGAACTGCCTCATGTTTCGCATCATCACCTGGAAACAAACAAATAGTATTTTCATCCACAATGTCTACGGGACCCACGACATCATTTATAGTTTCTTATGAAGCTGAATAAAATACTAGTTTGAACTATTTATCCTTAGTTCTCTAGTCTTTCTTAAATCGTCGAGTTTTTTATTTATTTACATCCTTAGGTTTAAAATAGGTCGAAAATCCTTGCTTCAAGTTCAGTAAAAAATAAATTTAGTCACTAATATTTTGTCTTTTATCATTACACTTTTAGACAAGTTTGAATCACTCACCTGTGGACTAGTCTCTTTAGAATCCAGAGTGCAAGCGATAAAGTTATCTATGTTCTGAGCAAAAGTGGTGCTTTTGTCGTGCGCCAGATGCAGCGCGTACGCACGCACGGCCGCACCCGCCCCGCGCCCCGAACGTCCCCCGCGGAGAGCCCGGACTCTTCCTGCCGCTGTAAAGAAAAAAAAGAAATTATTAAGGTTTATCAAGGCTTTTTGTCGCAATGTGTGTGCGAAAATTTTCTGGAACGGCATATCACTAACCATGATTAGTTGCAATTGGGAAACACGCTCAGATTAATATTTTGGAAATTACTGACGTAACGCATTGTTTACATAGTAGTTGTTAAATTAATACATAATACTTAATGAAGTTTTCAATACATTGTTCCCTTTGCGACAAGTAGGTTAATCAATGACGTACATTATGAAATTCATGTCCACTTATCGTTATTCTAACTAACACTATAAATTGTAACACATTGTACAATGAGATGACTAATTTAATTGTTGTATTTGTTGTCAGAACACCATGTGCAAGATAAGAAGTGCACTATATGCAATAGATTTTCATTTTATACTCTCTACTTTACGGGGCGTTTCACTTGTAAATGGGCTTCATTACGTAATTTAATTAATTGTTATTGCTTGAGTTATTGTAGCCACTTATTAGTCTGGCCGAACTTGAATCTCGATCTCGACACATGAAGAAAAAAAAGTACTAAAGCAGGTATTTATTAATTTAACAGTTTATGGCTTACTAGCTGTTTCCCGCAGCTCCGCCTGCGTCAAAAAGTAGCCTATGTTTGACCCCGGGCCTTGAACAATATTCATACCAAATTTCATCGAAATCCGTTCGACGGTTTGGTCGCGAAAGCGTAACAGGCAGACAGACAGACAGTCAAATAGACAGATAGTATGGAAATATGAATAATCCAGACTAATATTATAAATGCGAAAGTCTGTCTGTCTGTTACGCTTTCACGGCCAAAACCGCTAAACGGATTTTGATGAAATTTGTTATGAATATAGTTGTAGACCCGGGGTCAAACATAGGCTACTATTTGACGCAGGTGGAGCTGCGGGAAAAAGCTAGTCAAATAATAAATTAATAAATCTTTATTTTATAGCCACTGATTGCGCTGACAGAATTTGACGTGTTCGCCATTTTGACTCTAGAAAAAGAACTCATAAGAAGATCGTGGTATATAGCTTGTATCATCATTACATATAGAGCAACGCTTGCGCCGCGCTCAAAACGCATAATTTATACAGTGTAGTAGTGGTAAAATGACATTACAAGTATAAAATTACAGGATAAGCTCATTATTTATATACCGTTATTTTATACATTTGCAATGCAGACGTTCTAATTTGTAGTACATTTTAAAATGCATTTTTAAGATTTTAGTTCTAATATCAATAAGAATGTACTTACTTATGTACCATATTATCATTTTACTTTAAGGCATTTATAATAAAAGAAGCAGTTTTCAGGTAATTGAACTGTATTTTGACGCAAAATAATGTTTGTCTAGGAATTAGTTTGGTAACAGTAAAAGTGATACGAGGAACGATATAAACGAGATAACAAGAACATTGAATACAGTTTATGAACGTGTAAATAGTGCAAGGTTGTAATTATATAATATTGATAACTGTAAAGTTGTTGCTACTTAGCCGACTTTCGCACTATAACCTATCTGTTACGCTTTCACGGCCAAACCGCAGAACAGATTTTGATAAAATTTAATATGAATATAGTTGAAGATCCAGGGTCAAACATAGGCTACTTTTTAACACAGATGGAGCGGCGGGAAACAGCTAGTATTTTATAAGTTTTCGTTCTACTCTGCTTAACTTTTGTTGTATATTTTACATACATACAAACGTACCTACTATAATTAACATTCAATAAAATTCCTTCCTTTTTCTTTTTAACCTAATTCCAAGAAACTATTATGTATGGAAACTGTAATGATAGCTGTCAGGTATAAATAAATAAATAAATAAAAATTATTACTTTAAGTAAGAAAGAAAATAATACTTCTTCTATCATGGACATACTTAGCCGTTAATAAAGAAATAGTTACCAGATTCGCAGAAAACTTCATAGTAGGTACTCAAAGAGTACAACCTTTCAAATTAAAATGTACACAATATTACCTACATAGATAACTCTGCGTAAAGTTGGATGCCTGAAAGGTTTCTTCATTAGTCAACATTTCTTCCAAATCAACACTAGTGCAACAAAACATCGACATGCAGACATTGCGCCAAAACTTTGAAATTACTGTTAAAAACTTCCGAAAAGGGTTTATTCTCTCCTTTTCCTGAGATTTCAACAGGTCGCAATGACAGTGTGGGGATTTCGCTTCCACAGTAGTTTCAACCCGACATCCAGTTTTTGCCCACTTATTACACATTCCCGTCATTATATCAGGGTAAGCTAATTTATGTTGAAGTTTAGGCTCAACGAGCTGATCTTTGCTCAGAAACACCCATTCACTCTCCTGTACAAAAGTGTCCATTGTATCGCCATGAAAGTTATTCAAAGTAGTCAACGCGAACAGCTCTTTTGCTGGCTTGGGTTTCTCTTCTGACACCGGCTTCAACTTCTTCGTCCAATCTTTACTAGATCCAGGTTTTTCCAAATTCCCTTGCGATTCCTGCGTCCAACCTTCATTTTCTAACACGGCTTTCTCTTGAATATTTTTCGCCCACTGGCTTGGCCCAGGCTTCTCCGGAAGCTTCACGGACTTTTCTTTGAACAACTTTTTGAACCACTTCATGGCTGATCACTTTGCGGTTCTGGCCCGCGTGTACAAATGACTTGAATCTGTGGTTTCGCATTCACGTGTAACTCTAAGCAGTTGCCAGAGATCGACTGAACTATGAGTAAGTTTCGCGGCACGAGCAACCTTTAGGACCTTTAACCCTCATAATAAATTAATTATTTACATTTGTACAGATAACGAATTACGCCGTGCTCTCATTGTGCTAAATATTAATTACAGAAATAATAATTGTTTGTTGTATTGGCATTTAGGACGATTATAATGTTATCGAGTCTAGGAATAGAAGGGTCGGATGACATAGAGATTTTGGGGTCATAGGTCTTTTTCTGTTTCTCCATATGGAAGAATGGTCTCGCTCTCTATCTCATTGTTAGAATGAGATAGAGAGCGAGACCATTTCATATACACAATAATGTCCTATAGCGGCCTTACGGATTTCTTGTCAAAAACAAATATTTATATTATAAACAAAGTATCTAGTCGTTAGTGTTAAAAAGTGTTTAGTAGAAGCGCATAATAATGGTATCATGTGCAGTGCCTAAATGTAACACAAGTAACAAATAAAACCCACAAATTTCACATTTTACACATAAGCACTACCAAAGTTTATTACATATAAATACATGATTTCATAATTGTTTCGATAGTTTTTCCGCACTAATATATGACAAATATCATTTAGTTTTATCATATGATTGTGTAAGATGCATAAGAATTCAAATTTTGATAAAAATAAATACGTGAATTTTCACAATTTGCAACCTAATTCTTGAAGATTAGGGATTGACATCGATGCTATCAAACATCATATCGATAGATATTGCACCCGCACGCTAGGAAGGAATAAATACCTACCTACTGGTGTCAAACGTACCTATATATTTAAATTTCAGCAATCCGATACGGTTTATGAAAAAAAGTCCGCAACGAACGCAGGTAATGATTCTCGCGTCTCTCAGATAAGTCGAATTTGAGATTTCTCGAAAAAACTCTCACGCCTTTAGAGACAAAGTCTAATTTGACATGTCGCGAAAAAACGTGGCGGATTTCTACCGAAAACCCCGTGTTCATATTCTCATGCATCTCTCGTAATTGTAATTTTTATACCTACGAATTTTTCAGATTTCTATCTAATAGATAAAAGGTATTTGCGAAAAATGGCTTAAAATGGAAGAATGGTTTTCCAAAATATATTTAACTATATGTAGTAAACACTTTCAATACAGTTTTCAGTAGAGCGAGAATCGGCCAAAATTATAACAAAGTAAAGTGAATTAATGTCCACCTATTTGAAGTCGAGTCGGAGTGCTCGTTAAAAATAAAAATACTAAAGCAGCATGTTTATTATGTAATTTTATTCTAACTTATTTATCCCAAAAATATTTCATACTTAATTTAGCAATTTACTCACGTTAAGAAAATCGATCATAGTGGTGTCGACATTGCTCGGCTCAGCACTATTTGCACACAGACTATTTACTTACTTTACTTTCATTTTATTAGATGGCATGTAAATGGCGGACTTAAATTATATGTTGTACAAAAGCAAAATATAAACTGAAATGAAAGAAGTAAGTGGGAGAGGGAGTAAAATTGAACAACTTTAACAAGGAAACATAAATCGAAATATTAAAATATATTTTGGCTTTTTTGTTAAAGCATGATACTAAAAAGGATTCACATGCTATCCTGTGACTTGAAACGGGGACTTATGGGGGACTTGCAGGTGCCGGCCGCTTCTTTACCAAAAGTGTGAATGTTGTCTGACATAGTAGTTTAAATTAGCGTCCTATTAAAAAAAAAAAATAATCGCAGAGAAAACGAGATTGTTAAAAACCAAGCTTGATTAATTTCTAGCTCTAAGCACTAAAACTGCCTACATATAGATTTAATAAAAACGGTTTAAACCCATATATTTTAAATCTTCTATTACAATACTACGTCTGCCAATCATCTTAGATGGTTTTTATCATACCTATGGCTTTTTGATGTTTTACGGAGAAAAAACGATAAAAAGCTTGCAAATGGAAGGGGTGGGAAAAGGGTTTAAGTAAGGAGGGGTAATACTCGTGGGTAATATACTACGGTGGGGCTTATGGGTAAAGGATGGGTTTATCTGTGGCCTTTCTACTTTCTTTCCAGCATTGGTAGGTTGGTTTTAAAACTCTTAAATGGCTTTGCTAAGCCAGGGAAACGGTAAAATATCGATTAATTCGTGGTTTTAAGGGCTCGCGAGGTCTACTATTCTCACAGAATCTAAATAAATAGGTGTGTACCAAGTAGAACAAGCTTCATTTTCCTGTCCGGCTATCTTTGCCACAAAACGTAACAAAAATTCGGAAGTTCAGGAAATCTGCTGCGACTGACATTCAATTCATTTCGGCCATATACGTACGTAACCAGAGTTTTAGAACTGGTCACACATAAGACTTATTTATGTGGTAGCCACTCCGGCTACCTCGGTCGAAGAATAACATTTTTAACACTTATTTATAAAACCTCTCTGTTGGTACGTATTCAATGGTGATATTTAGAAAAGGTGACCGGGGTCCAGTAGCTATGTGTCTTGTAGCTATATTAAACCTAAAGCGTCCGGTCCGGGAAAAGGTAGGTACTTAGCGTAAGGATGTGTTGTTACGTTTTGCATTATCCAAACCGTGTCCAAACCGTCTCTAGTAGCTCAGGTACACAATTTTAATCTCTGTTAGATTTACTCATTCGAATGTTACCAAACCCACGTGAACAATGACAGTTCCGTGGGTGTATTTTTTTAAATGCTCACATAGCTAAGCTCCTTACCTGTGAAAAGCTAATAAAATTAATGTCTCTATTTATCACACATTTAGAAAAACCACAAAAAGAAAAATGAAGATGCCTATTTTGTGTGAAGCGCTGAAAGCAGGCTCCTTCCAACCGGTGATTTTGGAAATCATTAGGAGGCCTATTTCGCGTAGTGGACTGACTGCGGCTAACATGATAATGATGATTATTATGTGCCTCTGTCATGTGATTTAATTGATGCAGATGCTAGTTAACAATTTTGTTTGGCAGAACGTAAGGTAACTAAGATATTTTATACAAAATCTTAACTCAGTCGCTAGCGATTACAGATTATAAGAAAATCCTATAATAGAGGCACTGAAACCAGAGCTCACACGGCACAAAATATAGTCAATAATTCCATATTGATTTATCGATGTCGCAATATTAATACATTATTTCATAAAACTAAAACAAAGATATATTAGTAAATATTGACATGTTAATTGAATGAGTTACGCAGCGCCTGGTAATTGATATTTATTTTAGGACATGCGATCAACACGTGTTATACGATAAGTATCCCTACTTATCGTTACAACCATAGATTTAGAATTTTTGAAGGTTACAACTATTTCAGTGTAGGTAAGTATATATTATACTGATTTAGTTTCCTGCACTTCCTATACGACCTACGTTCGCTGTCTCTAAGTTCACCTGTACCTATGCCCCAGATATTTAAATTTAGTCGCACGTTTGACCCGCATCCCATAATGGGTGATTTGATAGTGCTCATAGAAATCTTTGAAATTACTTCTACAATCCGAATCGCGGAAGAGCTCGAGATAGAATTGGCACTAATTACTAATATGATCGATTCATACTCGCTGTCGTTCGACATCGGGTTGTCGAATCTTACCCCCTTATTCATAAAAATTAACGGACGTTCGTTAAACCTACATTAACTAAATTATCTTAAGTCCCTTTCAATCTTATCTATTCTTTTACGTGAAAGACCGAGACGAAACATAAATTAGTTAAATTGCATGGTCTTATTGAACGTTCGTTATTATGAATAAGGGGGGGTAGTCACACAGTAGTAGTTTAAACTTGTCCCCAAAAAAAATATGTGGATGCAAGTCACAGTAGTATTTTTATGAAGTGAACACGTCACACTGATCTTTTTCGTAGCGATAGCAAAAAAAAAATTAAAGAATAATGCACACTTTTCGGGATAAGATTCAAATAATAAGTAAATTGCTTTTGATACATGTATGTAGACTTATAAAGAAAAGGTACTAGGATTACAGAAAAATAAAAAAATCGTATGATTGCAGTATGAGCGGCATTTTTTGAGATGAAAAGATCTGTGAAAGTCCTTATAATTTCTATAATCCTAGTACTTCGGCTGATGTTTATTAAAACAGGAACAGACCATGTTATATTCGGAAAATAAATACAACAACTAGTTAGCGTGAATGTATCATAAGTACCTATAAGTCAACGGAAATGTATGTTATCAGTCATTGTATACAATTCCAAAAAACCTTTTTTGCTATCTGTACTTCACTAGTCCACACCTACGTCACCTACCTTGTGACTACGAAAGTTGTAGTTTTTATTATTTTTTATTACATGTGACGACGTTACTTTAAATAAAATAAAAATAAAAAAAATATTTATTTTCTCAACACAAATTGGTAAGTGCTATTAGGTACAATACAGAAGTAGTAATTGTGAGAGAGTGGTGTCTGTGATAGGTTTCCGAAGAAACCTTCATTACAGATCACCACAAAAACTTTTTAACAACATGAAATCCTTACAGTGTTACAAGATTCAACAACCCACGAACACGCACGCTATCAAGCTTCCTATGACGATTGCTTTTTTCTGTACCTTATTTTTATGCCAACAATTATGACACAAAATAACGATAATTAAAAAAAAAAAACCGACTGCTTTTATGTGTAATTTGAAAATGAGAAAAACCCAAAAAAAATTCGCCATTTTGTTTTTATTTTAAAATACCCAGTGTCGCTCTCACAGTAAATGCAAATTTAATGGCACCTCTCAAGGCTCTCAAGCTAAAATCCATCGAGCCGTTCAGGCTGCAGAGCGTGCCAAATAATTATACATACTCGCGGAAAACATAACCCTCTTTTTGGCCTGATGTTATCTTACCTAATAAGGGATCCAAGCGGTCTCTGAAACTTTTGGCGCGCGTCGCTGCTGCTGGGCCTCGCCTGGGTATCGGAGACTCCCATTCACAAGGCTCCTCCTGAATCCAAATAAACATAAAAATATATCAAAATATGATATTAACCGTCTTACTACAAAAAAGACATCTGTTCAACACGTGTCTAAAAATTATATTGTAAAATTACTTCTATCTATAACTTGAAAGTTTCATCAATCAACTTTTTGTCAGAATTCTTTTCTGACAAAATGTTGATTGCGACTTTAAAGGACAGCTGATCTAATTTTTGCAAGATTAACCCCTGACCTGCTTACGGACTCGCTCGAGCCCAACATTTTTCTGCGCTACTGTGCTTCCGGGCTCGATCAGCCCCAACTGTTTTAGCTTGCATCATTTTTTAGTTACACAACACTGAGTAACTCTTTGTGTCTATGGCTTTTTCTCGGCTAACTACGATCCTGCCACTATCGATTAAAAATAATTCCATTGCCATCCAGGGCCGAAAAAAATTTTAAACACGAATTTGAAGTTGAGCTTGACGGGTCTCATTTTTTTCTAGGATCACGGTACGGGAAAATGCCTGGCTAGGGAGGTTATTCTTTATTATAACTAATGAAATTTTTTGAGAAAATGCTAAAATAAGTCTATTTTAATATAAAATACAAACATAATAGATCACTTTATGTTTTCATGTGTTATTTCCACTTTTTATCGAAAAAGTTGGGAACAAAATGGCTGACCACGCAAAAAACATTTTTTCATAAATTATAAAATTCATTATTTTCTGTGCAACTTTTCTATTTTTATTACTAATTTAATAATAAGCAATAAAAAATAACAAGAAACCACGCTAACTCAAGCGATCTTTCATGATTTCAAAAAAAAGAACGCGCGAGTGGAGGATCGCGTCCTTGTCTAACGTAGCATCTTAGTATGGGACAGCGGGCGCGCAAAAAATGCGCCACAAACGGATTTTAACTCTCATTTGTTTACTGGTTTTGTATTATTTTGCATGATTTTATTTAAATTATGTGTGACACCACTGACTTCACTTTTGTATGCCTAGTAGACCAAACGTGTATGTGCTTAATATTTTCAATGTACCATCTTGAATTCAACATGTTTACAAAATAATAAATGATTATTAATTACTGATATTGAAAGTACAATACAATACAAAAACTCTTTATTGCACAACAAGGATACATTGTTATATACAAGCAATTACAAGAAAAACCTTGCGCAAAGGTAGGCTTATCGCAATAGCAATTTCTTCCAGGCAACCTTTCGGAAAATTTAATAAGGATATTATAGATAGTGCGCGGTAGGTGTAAAAAAAACATAATAGTTCAAAAATGTACTAAATAAAGTGCACTTAGACTATTGTTTAACAATGCTAAAAACCATTATGTCTATATTCTTTAACTTTATGCTATAGATAAACGTAGTAGCAGTTCTTTTAAAAACACGTTTTGAACAGTTGTCTAACTTTTTTGTAGTAAGACGGTTAACATTATTTTTTCTTCTTTTTTGTTTGAAAAGTTTTTTTCTCTTGTATCTTCCTCCTAATAAAATATATTAAAGAAAAAATATTGGAAATGCATATTCATGAAAACTGATTTATCAATTAATGTAATTAAGCTGAAGTGTTTGATTGTTAAAACGCTCATTGATGATACTTTTAGGCAAGGATCGCGCGGCGTTCGGTGTTTCGTCATCTGAATATCAGAACCTCTCGTTGATCTATTAACGTATGAGTGTGACAGATATGTGATGCACCTTACCGGTTCATATGACTGTTGCCTGTTAGACGGTGGTATCAAGCCGTCCCACTGGGAGCTGTCCCATGGTTCAGAAAACACCGTTCCGTCGTCACTCGCCTAGAAAATATTACGAAAGATTAGTGAAGAGAAAACTTTGAAGATTTGGCTAGATTATCGTGACTTTCGTATTGAAGACTGATGAATAAGCGGACCCATTGTTATCCTATCCCTATATTTGTCTACAGTTAACATCGATATAAGATAACAACTAAATGCACAATAGCGCTCAAAAGTGTCCCAGCCAAAAGTCTGCTCATTTCGCCGATGTGCAGAGTTTGGTAAAAGGCTTATTTTTCAGGCTATGCGTGTCATGGTTTAGAATTCTAATCCTAAAATTAAAATGTTTGGAGTTACATTTGAGGAAATCACCGTAGCAAGTATTTGTGTGACACTTTTTCACTATCGTTTCTTCGTGACTTTGTATTTAGTTGTTATCCTATATCGATGCCAGCTAAGCAACAGGTCTGTCTTTGGTTTTCGAAATTGTGTTTCATCCTGCCAAATTTGTCTAAAACGTGTGAAGATTTGAAACTACTGAAAAGTCTTACAAGATTGCAAGAGACAAGTGAGACGATTGCAAGAGAAATGACACTTGCCTGTTCTGACAAAGGGCGCAGCTCATGCACATTGTCATAACAAGACGCCCGGGGAGGAGACCGCACTTCTTCTGGGAGTGCAACCGGCTCAGAATTCAGTCTTAGCTCTGGGAACCTAGATAGAAGGAAACGTGATTTAGTTAAAATATAAAAAAAAAAAATAGGTCAGTTGGTCAATCGACCATGGAAAATGGAGATCAGTAAGTATTGTCGGGCGATTGGTCTGTCGTTGCCACTTCAATTGTGCAGAAGTCATACACTCAATTCTCACAAGACATTTCCACAACTGTGGTAAACGGTCCACATAATGAATATCCCTGTCTTTAACGTGGTAACGTACAAGCCAATTACTATTTTCTTGTCATTTCCTCTCTCGGGGGTGCTGGAAGAAATTTCTTTAGAAATAAGTAGCTCCCATGTATTATCTTTTCCTCTTATGTATAATCCTTTGTATTTTTATTGCGAGCATAAATAAAGTAAATCCATACTAATATTCTTAGATTAATAATTGGTTTCGCGCGCTCGACTAGATACCGCGCTGTAAAGAAAAATCAGTTTTCTGAATGCGGCCACTTAATAGGAAAGTGTGTGTAAAACAATGTGCAAAGACGCACACTAGCGTCGATTATGGTGTTGCCAGCTACTTGACTGGTGCCCGACCAATGGGAAAATTATTAATTGCTGTGGTCTTGTTACGTATTATAAAAAGTAGCTCAGAAAATGCTTTAAAATGAAATTAAAATAAAACTGGCCAAGTGTGAGTCGGCTCGCATGTAGAGGATTCTGTACTATTTTTTATTTTTCTCCATTTGGACCTCCTAAACAAATTTAAAAATTATCTCATAGGTTTTCCTGTAATTTATGAATCGAAATTCTGGAATCGATAGTTTCGGAGATAAGGTAGGGGAAATGGTTAGTTTTTGTCTACTTTATATTATAATTCTAATATAGAATCCTAAAATTGCAAAATCTTTCTTTTGATTTATTATTAGACAGTACAGTATGTTAAACGTTTGTAACCCGGGTTTGAATACAGATAAATAAATAGACATACACATCCTATTAATATTATAAACGCGAAAGTTTGTAAGTATGGATGGATGTTTGTTACTCTTCACAACTACCCCGCTGAATTGATTTTCATGAAATTTGGTACGGATATAGTTCAAGATCCGGAGTCAAACATAGGCTACCCTTTCACGCAGGCGGAGCTGCTGTAAACATCTTGTACATACGAGTAGATATTATCATGGCCTTTTTCCATACAGTAGTGTTGCCGGAAAATTACACATCGAATAATAATCGATTCTTTGATAGTTGAAAATATAATCTAAGGTATCGATAGTGATCATATATCGATAGTAATGATATTGATACTATCGATAATATATTTCTGTAATTTTTTTCTGAAGGAGTTGAATGACGATGATTTGTGTTATGCCCGCTGTACATCCCGCCGCCGAATTCCGGTATATCTGTATAGTATCGGTGCCTGAAATGCTTGGTATTGTTGTTAATCCATTAATCGATTATTTTTCATAAATTCTCAAAAATCAATACTACAGATTAGATTATATCGATACTACAGATACATAATCGATTAATAACCATTGATATGAACGATTACCTATGTTGATTAAATCGATATAAATTATATCAACCCATTTCAATAATCGACTAATTGTTTGATATTGCAGTTAATAATCGATTAATTGTCAAAAAATAAACTAGATTATTTAAAAAAAACAAATTCGATTAATCGATTATCCGGCAACAATACCCTACGGGGTACCAACTACCTAAAGGCCATATTTAGAATGTTGGTGGGCGTAAAGTGGAAATGGAATCAAAATAGTGATAGGTTGCTAGTCGCATCGCCTACTGATAGGTATGGTTCTTCGATTTTCGCCCACTTCCTCGGCCGGCTTATATGGTCTGCGCGGGAAGAGAAGCAGCTAGTACATTCCACGTATTTACTTTTCTCCCAGATCAGCATTAAAGAAATAAGATGTTAAAGACAGACAAAATTGTCAGAAAAATTCAAAATTACAACATCCTTCTTTTGGGGTCGGGAGTTAAAAAACAAAATATCTAAATAATAAAAATGAAAACCTCGGGGAATTTGGGATTATTTAATACACGACAACATTGAGCACCGAGCGGTACTTCGCGCCATATTTTAGGGTTATATTATTTTCGTGAGTAATTTATGTCCATATTTCGAAATTATACAATACTTATTGATGGTATGTAATACCAGTATCTTCCTTATTTCTTTTAGTATTATTCTTACACAGTTTGACTACGCAAACTGCACATTTTGCGTCTACTTTTACATAAAATTTATCTTACTTTTACATATATTTTATATTTATCTAGACATCCAACTCACTCATCGGTCGCCGCATAACTGACGCGGGTAAGCCGCAACCATGCCGAATTCGGCATGGTTTTAGTTGCGAATTTTTGTAGTATGCCGACGGTATCTAGTCGTAGCGCCGCGGAGACCAATTATTAATCTATGCTAATATTATAAATGCGAAAGTCTGTCTGTCTGTCTGTATTTCTGTCTGTCTGTCTGTTACGCTTTCACGGCCAAACTGCTGAATGGATTTTGATGAAATTTGGTATGAATATAGTTGAAGACCCGAGGTCAAACATAGGCTACTTTTTGACGCAGGCGGAGCTGCGGGAAACAGCTAGTAAATAAATAAACGTGCCTTTGCGCAACAACTTGATGTACTGTGAGAAGTTGAGCACCGTCATCCACTCCGCTCAGTCGGCTTTCCTGTTCAGCCAGTGATGGGAATGTGCCACTCTCGCTGTTTGCACATTCATCACTTTTATCTGTAAAAAAATTATTGTCTATTATTTGAAGCTTTATGAACGCTGAAGACCCGACAATACCCTGGATTTTAGTTTGTTATGTCGGGCCATCGGCATTCTTGTCTCATTTCTCTACTATTCATTTTTCATTTCTTCTTTATTATCTATTCCGTGGTTAAATACAAGTGAAAATACTAGTTGTGTATGAGTATGGTTATAAAATTTAACTTTCCTAATTAGATTGCCTAAAAATTAACCGTCTATAGAACAGGAACGACAAATTTTAATTATTCGTAAAGAGAACATAATAAATTGTCAAATTAATTTACTTATGCGTAAAGTGTCTAAAGTTCGAACTTATAGCGTGATGTTAGCAACTAAAAGTGGAAGTAAGTAGATATAAAAAAAAGAAAAAGAAAAAAGAAAACCAGACTACTTGTTACCCAGACTCCAGATAAAAAGTTTTCTAAAGCCAAAACCAATTAAAATAAAGTTTTTGCTCTTTAAAGCCAAAGTAGAGTTGGTTTGTTGATTTTACATTACTTAGTTTTTCACTAACTAACGGTACCTGTTTATTTAATTAAATTGTTACAATAATTTAAAGGGCAGTTCGAATAATTTTGTAGGCTATTTTCATTTCTTTAACATTTCTTTGCAAACAGTACAATAAAATATAAGTAAGCTTTTGTTATATTTTTGTGTATAAGGAATGTGTTTTTTTTCACAAACAATTTACCAAATCACAGTTAATATGAAAAGTACATTTTATGAACCCAATTGTGTTACGTAGAACATTTCAAAAGATGACATTAAATTTTTCTAGATGGTACAGTCTGCCTCTAATTTAATGGTCTGAAAAAAAAGCAAAAAACTAATATTACTTATTTTTTTTTTAACATCGACTAAGTACATAATATTTTTTGAAATCATGAATTTGTACAGGCTAAGCCGATTTTTGTCGCTGAATTTATATTTTATGACCTCTTTAAGTTACCTCTTATGTTTAGTCTCTGAGTAAAAGACGCAAAATATATCCAACAAACCAACCGAACTTTCAATAAAAAAAAATTTAAACCAAAAGATCATGATATGAAGCCCAACTTATTAAAATTTTGCACTGACTTATGAACTCCCAACTAGAGTCAACGGTCCAAGTCTGTTCGTTCTTGCCTGTAGGTGGCTTGGCAGTGACCCTTGGAGGCTGCACTGGTTTCACCTTGGGTTTGTTCCTCAGGGAGACTAGATTGTCCACCGATGATGACGTGTTTGGCGATGAAGCTGTAACGCGAAGGGAAAATTGTTTCATTCAATATTAGTGCGATGTATTAAAATAGTATATATAAATAAGTTTTTTATTACTTATTTTTTTCGGATTTAAGTAAAATTTATTGGAATAAAACACGGGAAAACCTAAAAAAAATATTAAAAGAAAGAAAAAAAAACTCAAACTATTTATATATTTATTAATACTGCCCGTGTGGGATGTTAGCAAGAACGCTGGCTGCATTTGTCCGTTGGATAGCAATGCTTATCCGTTGGGCGAAATAGCAGCCAACCTTTCTGTCACCAGTAGCGGTGAGATATTTTTTAAAAATCTCTCGCGCCCGGGCCCCATCGTCTAAAAGTCTTTACACCAAACGCCACAAATATGTAGTCTTGATTAAGACAGGCATATTTGCACCGCTTGGCGGTCATAGCACTCTCGGCTGCTGACCCAGCTCTCAAAATTGAACCCCTGAGGCGAGAAGGCGCCAGCGTGTCAACGCATGTGGCCTTCCACACTACAGCCCTTCTACAATCCCAGGAGATCAGAGACATGCCATCTGGCCTCTTGCCATAATCACATGCTGCACCTCGTGGTTATACCTAGTACAAGGGATGTTGATGGTAGCAAGAGCCCTTCTGATAATGTCATTAGGAGAGCTGTGACGTCTGCCAGCGCTGAGATGACAGTGAAGACCATGAAGCCCAAACTGATCCACGCCGCTGCCACACGGGCAAACATGTGGCGAACAGATGGCGGCCCCCAAGCGGAGCCCAACAACTATCCGAAAAGAAACGTTGTCCAGCAAAGTACCGACGTTGAGTGATGACATGGCGTGCAGCCAGTAGCTGCATTCTTTCGAGGAAACCGCTAGAAGCCTCGCGCGGTCTAAATTGTTACTAAAATTTTGTGTCAAATGGTTAAAGGCCCTTTGCACCTGGGGAGCGTCCAATAGTTTTTGTTGCTGTGTTTACGCCAGGACAGTCTCCTCGGGACAAAGGCCTTTCCATGCTTCCATTGCCTCTGCTAACAGGTAAATTTCTGTGTCATTATTTTGATATTTTTTTGCATAAATACAAAACACTGTGAGTTGAGGATAGGAAAGCAGGAAGAGCAACACTGTGATTTTTTCTTATACCAAAGTTTACCACCACTTTCAAAGTGCAAGTGGAGAAGTAGCTGCGTATAAATTTTACTTATTCATCATTATCATCATTTAGTATAGGTTACATTGTCAATCGACGATGTACACTCTGGTGTCAGGGTTGTTCGGAACCGCCTCTCGGCCTCTGACGTGGTTCCCTTAACGACCACTAGATGGCAGCGGGAACCAACGACTTAACGTGTTTTCCAAAGCACGGAATCATCTTTATCATCAGACAATCAGGTGATTCAAGCCTGCAATGTCCTAACCAAACTGGAAACAACTAAACAAAGTATGCTTCCCGGGTCAAAGGCGAACCACCTTAACCACTGGACCACGGAGGCAGTTAACTTATTAATAGTTTTATAGTAGATAGTATTTTTTATTCGGTGTTGACGTCATCAGCCGTTGGTCCCGGCTACCATTTGGTGGTCATTTAAGGAACCATGTCAGAGGCCGAACGGCGTTTTCGAAAAACTTTTAAAAACAGTGTGTACAAGTGGTCCATTGACCATATGTAACCCACTCGATATGAGACGATTATAAAAAAATAATTATATTTAACAAAAATATTAGTTCTACAGCTGTCCAAATACTTACGGGATAACTCCTCAATGCTATGCATATCTCTCAGTGGGTAATAAGGATGATTCTGATTCGGAGGTTCGGAGTATCGCTGTGCAAGGTTCACACCGACCCTGATCAGCTTTCGTCTTTGCACTGGAGGCAACGCCGCCTGAAAATTGGACAGTGACAGTCAAAAAAAAAAAAAACAACAGTTAGGAGTAAAAAAGTAGTAGTAGTAGTAAAGTAAAAGTAATGCAGTTAACTTAACAACAAAACCAACAACAGTTAGGTAAATTGTGAAACAATCGCAAAATCACAAGACAGCATTATGGAAAAAAACTAAGCTTAAAAACTTTGCTTTAATTTGGGATTCGATCTATTTAATTTTATCATTTGTTGTTATATCATCAATAAAATTATTATATGAATTAATTTTAAAAATAGCTATACTTACTTCATTAATGGCATCTACAGGATCAGCATAAAACGGACTTCCAGCATTGTCTTTATCCGAATCATCATCTATTGGATCCTTAACACAATCATCCTCTAATTTCACAGTCTCCATACTCTCAGCGTTACAATTTTCTCTATCTCTATTCTTTAAAGTTGCTTCGATCTCTTCAGTTAATTTCTTATTCATGTTAACTACTATATTAAGTTTATCTGGCCTCTTTGGTACAACGTCTCCTTTGCTATTTGTCGTAGCAATAATATCATTAGATCCATTAAAGCTCTTCTTCAAAGAGCTGTCTGAGAAGTTCTTTTTTTCATTCAAACTTTCAGTTGAATTAAGTATATGAATGTTTTCCTTTTCCAAAATTGATTGAGTACTTTTAGCTGCATTCATTTTTGCTGTAACAATTTGACAAGTTATTATTTATTCACTGTAATAAATATAAGACTTTGTACTCTTTCGAATCTTGTTTTTGTAAATATACTTACGTAATGTATCGGGCAAAAGATCTGGTCGTTTGCTCTTCATAAAACCATTATTAATATTATTATCATTTTCAGACTTCAAAGGCTTAAATGTTGAGCAATTATTGCTTTCCGGTCCCCAAATATCTTCATAATCTGACACTTTATCCATCAATGAACTTCTGTAATACACGCCTGGAGATTCTAAAATATCTGATTCCTAAAATGAATTTACAAAGATAAATAAATTTAGGTATATTAAAAAGAAAAACTAAAATATTATTCAACATTCTTTTCAAACTTTGAAAATATCTTAACAAAATTATTTATATGAGATACATATTTGATTCCATGGAAATCGTGCTGTTAGTTAGTGATGACAATAGTACATGTAGTAAATGCAATAACAAAAATGTTCGTACTTAAGTTACCTCCCTACCTGATAATGTCTGGACTCCTTTCGTTGAGAGTGTCTACTTCTCCTTGATCTACCAGATGGCGTAGTACTTGTCGTATTCGAATTTGGTGATAAAACTTTTTCCCGATCTTTACCCATCATCGGGGAAACAATAGAGTGAGTAGAAGTAGGAGAAAATACATTTTTACTAGACACTGGGGAACTTCTAGACAAAGGCGAAAATAGTTCGCTTTTATTCGTTTGACTAATTGGAGAAAAGACACCGCTTTTTGTAGATATAGTATCATTAGATACCGGTGAGTTGATTTGGCTAGTTGGAGAAAATATGCCACTGGTGACAGAATTTGTTCCGTTGGGTGAAACCAAGTGATTCTGAACGAAACTATTGCTAGATTTTGTATAGCTATTAACAATCGGATCGACAGATTCCGATGTATTCGTCTGAGACTGTGGTTCTGCTGGTGATTCTGGTTCGGTGGTATTCGCCTGTTCAGCCATTTGTCGTTTGAAACTTCCGTGCAAGCTAGCTGTCATTGCGTTAATGCACTCCCCTTCAGGTGACATACGATGCATCATGTTCTATACAGGAACAGGAATAAGTTTCAGTCAGTTAATGTAATCGTGACTCACAATAATACATTGATTAGTAACAGGTTAGGAACATTGTCAAGCAGTACGACCACGACTCATGCAAATAGCAAACACGCCATGCAAAATCAGCTTGTTCTTACCTGTTCTCCATCAGGATCTGGGAAAGGTTTCCCTGAGTCCACTATATTGAACACCGAGTCTGTGCTACTATTATTGTTGATGGCATTAGATGCAAGCGTTAGTTGCAGCCGGTCGCTTTGGATGCTTTCATTTATTTGGTGGTTGTGGATTTGTGTGTTATTGACGCAGAACGTAACTGTTGTCGTGACTGTTATGTTTCCATTCTGCGAAGCCTTGTTAATTGGGCTGAAAGCTTGAGCTTCTAATTTTGGAGATAAGGAAGGTTTTGTCATAGGCGGTTTAGCCCATCTGGGGGGAGGTGGAGGCGGTGTGGTTTTAACATGATTTGAGGTGGGAGAATGCTGTGTGGTCGTTGGGAAAGTGTGGGGCTGTGTTATATGAGCCTGAAAACATGTGATTAAGATTATCATCATTTAATATACAACACCAAAAAGCTGAAACGGGAATATTTAGAATTATACTTACGGTACTAGACATAAGGTTTAAAGTGTTTGGTGGGGTAGGCCTTGGTGCTCTTATAAAAGATCCGCTTGGTTTCACCGGTGGGGACGGCGGAGTTCTTCCTTTGAATGTGCTAAAGTTTTGATTTTGACTCGGTGGGGACCCTGACGTCTCGATTGGTGTCATTTTTAGTACTACATTTTTGTCTTTCTCGGGGCTCAAAACTCGTTCTCTTGTATTTGTTCCTGAACCTGAAATAAATAAAAGCAAATATTGGCACAATCGGAAATAAACCGGGCTCGCAAAAAGGAAAGAAACTCCAACTACAAAAGCCTGCCTTTTAAATTTATGGTGGTTGTTGATGATGAAGTCGTTATTAGTTTTAATTTTCAAAGTAAATACTGAAGACTGGCGCTAAATTTTATCATTTTGCCATATAAAAAACAATCGGCTATAGCTCAGACTCTTAATATTGAAGAATACTTACTGGCATTAAAACTGCTAAGACTAGATCCAGTATCAGACGGAGTGACGGCCATGGGAACGACTCCATTCGCCAGTTGACATGGTGACAATAAATTTTGGGGATTATTTTTCGGGTTTGCCATCGGATAGCCCCAGAACTCTTGGCCAAGTAATGTTAGTGAACTTAGTTGCTGACGACTTTTAGCTTCTCGAAGTGCACGGGGCAACTGAAGCTGCACTGGTAACTCATCGCTGAAACGAAATTATTCAAACATTTCATATTTTTTGTAGAAGAAGAATTGTAAAAAGGGAAAATGCTAGAAGGCGGAGACATTTGTGAAATATGCTTTGACAACACCAAAAAAGTTGACCTTAAAATGATTAGCGAGATTTTTTCAAATGATTTCTATGGATATTTTATATTTAAGTTTATATTTTTGCAAAAGTACAGTAGGCTGCAAAAGTCCATAAATAGCTTAAAGACGAAAACGGCGTGCACGTAAATCACACACACATTGACATAAACTATTGCAAATAAATATCAACCTTAATACTAAAGTTATAACGCTAACACGCAGTTGGCAGAAGAATTCCATAATAGTTTAATGACTAAAATGGCGTGCACGCAGATTACTCACACCTGACGTAAACTATAACAAATAAATACCTATCAACCTTAACTGAATAGACATAAGGCTCAATATATATCTTTACGAAATGGCGAAGCGCTTATATTGTAACCTCACAGCGTTTGCTTTCGGAAATGATTAGGGAGATTCTTTATTTCGACTGATGAATCATAGATGCAATGGTCTATCGGTATACACATCTACTTGAAAAAATTTAATTTCGTTTCATTTTTTTTTATTTGTTATTAATTTGTTTAGTGTGTTTAGTTTATTATTTATGTAGATTAAATATTTATACATATATTATAATATTTATATATATTAAGAAGTTATCATATATTTATAGTAAGTCATCATAATCCGAGCGCATTTCCGGTTGCATCCTCAGCGGCAACGCTTTAGAGCCCGGCGTTCGCTACCTAACCGAGGTGATTTGACGAGGTTACTGGATTTTACACAGAGCGACTGCCGTCTGACCTCCGCAACCCAAAGGGTAGACCATACCAGAACCAATCCTAGGAAACGTGTTTGTGATATTCTATATATAAGCTGTGTTGAGCTTGTATTTCCTTAGTCGCCTTTTACGACATGCACGGGAAGACTTGGAGTGGTCCTATTCTACTTTGCCGGAATACACACGGCTTAATAGTATAGTAAGTCATAGTATCTATGACTTATTATGATTATATTATACATATACTTAAATATATATCTCTCTTGCCGTTTCCGGCTGTGGTGACTGGCGATGAATCATATCGTATTTATTGAAGGTATTTTTCATTTATATTCAATACCAAGAGTAAAAGCACAGGGTAAATAAATACTATGTGTTGAATCAAAAGTAAATAAATATAAAAAGTAGTAAGTATGTAATATAATTTTTAATATAAAAAACAAAACAATATTAGAATTTTAATTCAATGTTTGACATAATCTTGTTACACATTTCAAATTCCTATTTATTTCATATGGTTAGTTATAGCTTAAGTATTCGTTTTCGTGATGAAAAGAAAATTGAAGCCAGCTAACCATAAAAATATTACAATTGTTACTATATGCGGCGGCGCTGGACTTTTTTTTTCGGTGGTTAGATAATTTAAAAAAAATCTTCTCATATACTAAATACACTATTATTTACTTGTAGAAAATATCTTCCTTATTCTTACATAATATAAAAAAGTCGCCGCGTCTGTCTGTCTGTCTGTTCGCGATAAAATCAAAAACTACTGAACGGATTTTTATACTATTTTCACTAATAGACAAAGTAATTCACAAGGAAGGTTTAGGTGTATAATATACACTCGTGCGAAGCCGGTGCGGGTCCCTCGTTTTAATATTTGATATGGCCTCCTTTATTATCAATAACCGCAAGCAAGCGCCGCCGCATTGATCCGACAATATTTGAACAAATTTCTGTTCCTCTTAAATTTTCCCACACTTCCATGCAATGCGCTTCCAAGGCCTCTGCAGTCCGTTCATTCCGCATGTCCCACCTCTGCACCATTAAGCCCCATAAATTTTCTATTGGATTTAAATCCGGCGACTTTGCTGGCCAGGGAATTACGTTTATGTCATTATTTTGTCTGAACCATTCACGCACTACTCGAGCTCGATGCACAGGACAGTTATCTTGCACATATGATAAGAGTGGCATATCTATGACTGGATAGACACATCGCACAGTTGGAATCATGTGATCCTGCAGCACTTGCACATAATGAGCACCTGTAGCGCGGCCTGCTATGGACACCAATTCGCCAGGTCCAGCGGCACTCATCCACCCCCACATATTTACTGAAATGCGCCCAGACTCCATATTTGCAACTACGTTTTGTTTATCATAACGAGTTCTATCCCTCCGCCATAAGTGAAGTCTACCGTGTTGGGATGACATGAACGATTTCTCGTCGGTAAATATAGTACCGTTCCAGTCAAAATCTAAATACTCCCTTGCAAATGCCAATCTATTTTGTTTGTGGCTCTCGGATAGGTAGGGTTTTTTAGCTGGCTTTCTGTGGTGAATTCCTTCAGCATGCAAAGCTCGCCGGACAGTGTTCATACTCGTGTCGAACATATTTGCAAACACAGACGTCGGCACAAAGCCATTTGCTTCATATTGCTGAACCATGAAGCTCCGCTGTGATGCACCAATATGCCGCGGACGCCCACTACGAGGTCGTGTGGTTACAACGCCTTCTTCTTGGAAGCGGCTTATCCACCGTTTTACTGTTATCCACTGAAACAAATCCACACTAAATAAATACTTACATAAAAAAATTACACAAATTTTTTTATAAACTACTCGCAAAGAAAATAATACTTACAGTAAATCCAGTCTTATCAGCAATTTGAGATATGTTATATCCCATATTATGTAATTCCACAATGCGCATCCTATCCTGCATATTAATATTAGATTGCATAGTTATTGGAACTATCAATACGATATTCAACCAATTTTAACAACACAGGCACCTTCGCTAGGGAACTAGTAACGACAAAGCATTAGACAAAGTTAAAATCAATCGCTGTGTAATTTACTCGGTTACCGTCAACTTTTTGAGTTCTTATGACATGTTAAACGTGTCCTACCCTTCAATTTTAAGCGTTTTTAACCTAAATGTTAAAATTGTTGCTGTTTTTATTAAAGAAATTTGAAAGCGTTGTTTAGACAATTCTCATACTCATAATTTCTGATCTTTAAAAAATATTATGATATAAAACTTAAAAACCCTCTACCACCAAATGGGATTTGAACCATGAACCACAACTATCAGAGCCGGAACAATTCCCATCGAGCCACAGAGCTTCTAATGGATGGCGACGAAATTATTGATATGTTTCTTGGCTAGCTAGTAGATCGACTAGGAGTTTATTGGTTTATTTGTGTAGCTGTATGAGTGAGTATGACGGCTGGATGCGATACTTTTTGCTCACTCTATATGGAGTTTTGCAGCTTACTGTACATCAGGTGGTTAAAGAGAATCTAAAACCGACACGGATAAAGTAAAACGTTCCTTTCTCTTTGAGTGAAATGAATTGATAAAACGAAAAATACCATAAAAGAAACAGTTTTACAGATGCTCATTTAAAAAAAAAAATTAACAATATGATGCGTTAAGATTATTTTTATCATCATATCATATTATCATTAAGGATTCTCGAATTTAAGATCTTGGTCTAAATTAATTATGGGGCCAACGCAACTTGAAGTGGTAACTTGCTGAGCTGAAGAAGTACAAATTAATATCTCAAAATCAGCTAAACTAAGAGTCTAAAAACTTCTTTTAGATACGTCATCTAGAACTTACCAGCACTGCGAATAGTGCGCGATCAACTCCGGTATATTATCGAAGCGGTTGTGCGAGGTTTCCAAGCCTATGCGTCCGTCCGATGCCTGGATGAGATAGTGCTCGATGTAGGGCCCTTTGTCTGCCGGCAGCCGGACACTGATGGCCATCGTGTCTGGCTGGCTGGACTGGCGGACTACGAAGTTCTGGAAATGTTGAAAGATTTTGATAGTTGATGGTTGGGTAAAAGGAAGGTGCAAGATCTGTGATTTTAAGTAAGTTTTGTAAGATGTGTGGTTTTAATGATAAAGTAAAAAAAAATATAGATTTATTTTAATTATTGGATAAAATGAAAGTGTAGGACTTGTGTCTGTGGTCTTAATAATTTAAAAAGTTTTGTAGTTTTGTTCATTGATAAACTTTGAATTTTAAAAGCTGATATCAGATTAGGTTTCATTGGATGTAGTGACTTGTGCCCAATTACATTCACCATGAATGATTTATACTTGGCGCCTCATAGGGCTGTATAGGTGACTTATATTATAACAAGCCCTCGTCGATATGCAAAGAAGAAAAGATTGGTTAAAAAGAATAAAAAAGTAATGAGTTAGATACTAAGTTTGCCCTGATCCACCTAGGATTTATATGTCGATTCCTTTTTAACTTTATGACCAATGGCTTGTTAGTATTGTAATCTTTTAAACTCAGGTGGGTGCAGAAATGTGTTCTAAAAAAAGAAACTCATACTAAAACGGCTTACCCCTTCCTCCTTTCCTTGTAAAAGATGAAAGGCACCAGCCCTCTGAATGCCAGGTAGGAACCACACAGGATGCGTTCTGATCAGCCTCTCCAGTATTCCGATGTCGCAGGGAGGCTGCTCCTCAAACCCTGACCCTGAGGAGTCGACGGATGAGCAGTCGCCTCTTGCACCTTCGCCGTCAGATGAGAGGCTCTCTCGGCTCTGTGGATAGAAAAAGAAACAATTTTTTTCAAGTAACAGTTTGACCCATATTAATACATTAAAATGAGAATAGCCTGTTCTAATGCCTCAAGTTAGTTCTTCATTATAGCTGAAGTTATTTCAGTATTTTAAAGCAGACATATTTCATGTAAAGGCGTACCACTCTGCTCTATAATGTAAGTAAATATTTATTGATTTCCGCCATGACAAGTCCACAGCTCATAAGAAGTCAAAGATTTCAAATAAGTACCTATTATTTTCCACGATTAGAAGCTGGTCTTCCAGGTGGCTTCTAACTATTTTTACGATCTTGTCATATATAATAGTTTTACTTACAAAAGGAAGAGTGGTAGTAAAAGCTTTAATATATATTATAAAGTGAGTCAATAAGTGATAAAAGAGAAAAATGAAAATGAGCAACAAAAGAAACCACTAACTTATTGGTATAAAACAATAGGATGTCGTGATAATAAATAAATAACTAGTTAAAAGAGTATTATCTGTCCTTAGCACAATAGATATTTATGTATGTATTTTATATGTAAGTTTATTAAGTATGTATCATTTGTAATAGTATTTGTGTATGTATGTTTATATTATAAGGATTTTATAAAAGTTTTACCTAGGTATAGTTTTCACTTTTCCTTTCTTTTTTGTACACGCTAATTACCCTTTTCTTGTCTTTTCCTCTCTTGGGTCTGCTGGAAGAAGTTTCTTTAGATATAAGCAGCTCCCTTGTACTTTCTTTTCCTCTTATGTATAATCCTTTACATTTTTATTGTGTACATGAATAAAGTAAATAAATAAATAAACAAGTACAAAAAGTTATCATTTAATTAACGAAAGTTTAAAAGCATATTTTTGCTATCCATTAAAGTGAACAAAACTGTAGCACCAAGTCCCTTTCGTAATATGATCACATGAGTCGAATGTACAAAGTGAAAACGTTCCACTAATTACTGTATCCTTGCTTCGCTCGCGAACGTAATAGGTAAATATTAGTAAGTCCCTTTATGTGAGACAGCTCGGAAAGGAGGGGTGGGGGGTGTTTAGAAGTGGAGCGGGCGATAAATGCTGGGTATCCGGCCACAGAGCACAGAACTAAGGAGATATATAATTATATATTAGATTCCAGATTTTATTTGATGCAAATAAATTTATTTTCTTAAACATGCGCAGAAATATTGTCATTACTTTTGAATAAAGAACACGCGAAGTAACATATTTACGTAGACTGAAAATCAAATTCACTTCCCGGCGCGTTCTTTGAATTTGGAACGAAGAGCGCGCGGCAATGTTGTATGAAACGGTGTGCTGTTTGAATTTAGAACTCTTTTATCTATCGTACACATTGCGTTCTCGTGGCTGTATAGCCACAGATGCGTTTACCTTTCGCCACAAACTGTAAAATAAATTCAATTTATTATGTAAAAGGCCCTTTTTTATTTCCTTGCACTTTTTTAAGAAAAGCACTATATATGCCTCGGCCGAAATTGCAATTGCCTGTCTCGTATCATTGAAGTCCTCGCCTGCGGCTCGGCCTTCAAACTCATACTCGACCTGCAATTGCCTATTTCGCTGCCTTTGCAATAATGTACTATTGCATCAAATAAAATCTGAGATCATTATTATCGGAGGCCAAGAATCACTTTGGGACGCCGCGCCATCTTAGTAAGTCAGTAAGTAAATAAAATCTGACGGTGTGTAGAAAATTAATAAGGTTATATTATAAGTATTAATTGTAACCAAATATTATTATCATCATATCCCTTTTAGTGCTTGCGTGAAAAATCTTGGTGTCCTAATGGACAACTCCCTTACTTGGACTCCGCAAGTTGCCGAAGTCAGTAGAAAAATGTTTGCAGCTGTAGGATCACTAAAACGACTAAAAAATTTTTTGCCGTTTCAAACGAAAATTACGCTTGTACAGTCACTAATATTTCCCATTCTTGATTACGCGGATACCTGTTATTTGGACCTAACTCAGGAGCAATTAAACAAACTTGAGCGTCTCCAAAACCTTTGTATCAGATTTATTTACGGTCTTCGTAAATATGATCATGTCTCTGAATTTCGCAATCAACTCAAGTGGCTCCCAATCCGACGTCGCCGTGATTGGCATATCCTTTCCATGCTTTATTCTATTCTTTTTATTCCCACTTATCCACAATATCTGAAAGAACGGTTTGTGTTTCACAATCAACACCATGATCGACTTCGCAGTGCACATAATCTCCGATTGGATACACCCGTACATTCTTCCGAATTTTACACCAAGTCGTTTACTGTCCAAGCTGTACGTCTGTGGAACTCCTTGCCGGTATCTATTAGACATGCCCAAACACTCTCCAGCTTCAAGACACAAGTGAAAGACCATTATCTTTCTATCACCTAAACCTCTTCCCGAGAAAATCTTTTCGTCTGCTGTTCGTATATAACCCGCCATAGTTGTAATTTTAACATTTATTGATACGCTTAAAATAAGTATGTATATTTATTTACATTGTGTAATGCATGCGTATATGTGCACCACATATATTTACATAGGTATATTTTTTTTGTATGTGCTGCATAGGTACGTTATGCTTTTATGTTTCACTTTTTCCCAATTGTTAATTTGCGCCTACCTTCCTGTTTCATATCATGAAGTCCTACCTGTTGGTTGCCTGGAAGAAATTGCTCTAGCGATAAGGCCGCCTTTGTACCATAGATAATAATAATATTCATGTACTTTCTACAATTTGGTGCAATAAAGAGTTATTTATTTATTTATTATTTAAAGAATTTTAGATAAAATCTTATCGGTTATATATGGTGTAAAATAGCGGTGATCACGTAGAGGCAGATGCGCTCCAAGAATCACTGCAAATTCTAGGACACTTTAAAATCAGGTAAATTACATGTTTACTAAATGTTTTCGCAAAACATTGTTTTTTTTACTGGTTCTACTTTATAACACAATAAATATTTTTTTATTATTACGATATCCAATAGGATATCGTAATAATATTATTATTGTATAAAACAATAGATTTATACAATAAAAATCGCCATTAGTTAGTAATCTAAAGCCCACATTAATTATTTTTAGTCGACTTTTATTTCATTTGTTAAAACAGTAGTCTATAACCAATAACAATCCAATTTTAATAGGATAAAATTGTGTTGCCATGTCGTATCTCCTTTTGTCACTAATCATGGGTAACTCAGGGTGTTTTGGGAAAAGCGAGCTTACAGGCTCAATGCCGGTCTGCGGCGAGGCTTTTTGATACCAACCTAAATGTGTACGTAGGATGTCGAGATTAAATTAAATGGGGAAGTCAATTTGTCCTTTTATGAAAATGTAATGTAATGGAGAATTTTGCATACAAGTCTTATGGTAATGAGAATATTGACATATTTTAGAAAGCGTGCAATACAAATTGTAATATTTTTTATGAAATATATGAAAATTTCAAATAATTATTTTAATAAATACAGTTGTCTCGGCACACACTACGAATTTGTAGCTTTTGGTGTCGAGACACTGGGTTCATGGGGCAAAGGCGCACAGGGGCTTCATAGGGAGCTCAGCAAACGCCTAAAGGAGATAACAGGCGACCCTCGCGCGGGCAGCTTTCTCGCTCAACGGATAGCCATCGCTATTCAGCGCGGGAATGCTGCCTGCGTGATGGGAACCCTGCCAAGGGGGCCCACTTTCGATTAAATTTAGTTTTTAAGTTTTCTTTTTGTTTTAGATATAGTTTAGTTTTATTAAGTTAGATTATTTATTTTTTTAATTACTATTGTCCATTTTAAATAAATATTATAATATTTTATTTTATTGCGTACATACAGACAACTTACAAATATACTAATAATAAAATAGAGTTTATTTGTTTAGACCATCTAGGATTTTCAGATGGAAGGTTGATACTTTAAATCGTTCATAGACACCAGTAAAACCAAATAAATTAATTATATCTACATAATTAAAAAGATAATTAATATTGGATACAGTGGTTGCAATACTCCTTCGTATCATTAAATTCTATCGAGTGGGTTGCACGGTCAATCGACCCTGAGTTTGGAATGCCTTTCGGCCTCTGACGCGGTCCTCAAAGGTAAGCGTCGTACTATCATCATCTTTTAAAATTGTTAACAAAATTTACATAGAAACTGTAACAGAAACACCGCTCATTTTTCAAACGACAAAAAAGTAGAAACTTTAATACATATTTCAAATAAGCTTGGGCACAATACTTTCGTAAGAATTTCACTTCAAACAGCTGGCTTTGTTCAAGAACTCGGAAATATTACCAGATTCCCGCAAAAGGACCTCAAAGGGAAAGGATAAACATTTTATTATATTCATTCTCATTTTGGTTGCGCACTCCTTGTTTATATGCCAAAGTTATTTTTTCCCCTTTTAATAATAATACGCGGTCAATGAACCCTATATATGGAGAAATGTGAAATGTGTCCGTAGTTTTCTCATATATTTATGAATTTGAAATAAGGATGGGCGAGTGTGGCTCTAGATTTGAGTTTGACGACGTATTAAAATAAAATATATAAGTAATTTATTTACTTTTTTAATTAATGTTGAATTAATGAACAACAAAATCATTACCCTGGACACTGGTCTAAACGAAATATAAAACTATGATTGAACGTGTCCAACGGAGATTTTCCCGCTCGTTATACAAAAAGTTGTATGGTTAATATCCTCTCTTGTATCCGTGTCTGTATGTTACTGGCATGGTAGGACTAAACACTCTAGAACTTAGACGTAAATGTGCAATCTTAATCCATTATTATTTGCTGCTCAATGGAAAAGTTGATAATTCGCCTGCATTGTCTAGATGTAATTTTATGTGCGTACTGTGTACAGACAGTTGCGTCGCCGTCCTCTGTTCTCGACCCTAGAGGTCCATTCTTGCACCTCACGGTACGCGCCGACCAACCAAGCCCTAACGCTACTCAACGATCTCGTTGCACAGCTCCCTCAAGTCGACATATTCAATGTAAATTTAAATTGTTTCATATCTGCATGTATTCGTTTTTTTGTCAATTACCAACTAATTGTACTTATTAACTCACTATACGTCTTGGGAAATTGTAAGTGTAGTAAGTAGTTGTGAATAAATAAACACAAATTTTATAAAATTTAAACATCGTATGACAACAAAATGTGTTATATAGTTTTAAATTTTTGATTGATATAATTTTAGATGATTGCTAACTTTCCTCAATAAGAACTCAAAATAAATACAATGTTTAATTTGAGTACCTATTGAAACAGGTTAATAAATCATAAAAATAAAGTTAATGGTAATATATTATTTATCTCATAAATTATATTATATTAATAACCGTGAATAATTTTACCAAATTTAATAAATACGTTGAATAATTAAATTGAACTATTTTAATATGGTTTGTATCGCTTTAATAACCGTATTTAAATAATAATATAATAATAATAATATAATGTGTAACAATTGAGAAAATATATGAAATCATTATGTTACGTTGCATAAGCAAACTAAAACACCTAATAGGGGTTGAAAGCTTCCAAAGCTTGTATTAATATTCATTGTCTCGTTCGTTAATTATGTGGAAATCCTGCGCCTGCCTGCGGCTTTTATTAAAATGGTCACATTTGTACCCATTAGTTCAAATTATTTAGTCAGCCGGAATAGGAAATAGGGGCGGCAACATACTGGCAGTGGTCATAGATATACATATATGTATAAGAAACAGGCCCATGATAGGCATATTTTTATTTACCTTTACTGCCCCATTGCTGGGCAAAGGCTATCCCGTGGTTATCCATTCATGATAGGTTTATTAGATAAAATTGCTAGATTTTTTAATCCGCGACTTAGTCCGTTAGTATTACTATTAATTCTGTGTCATAATTATCTTCGATTAATTAATGAGTGTTTAATTATTGTAAAAACATAGCTCCATTAATCTCCTCCTTCCATTTAGATCCGAGGATAATTTTCTCCTCTCTATACTTCTATACATACACTTTATATAATAAAAGTTTGTATGCAAGAATGTTTATAATTTAATAGCTTGGTTGGCCATAAAGTAATAATAGTATAAAAATTCATTGAAGAAAAGTACATCTTTAAAGTCGTGGCCATCTGCAGCTGCAATTTTCACTCTACCTCTCGACTTTATTTGAAATTGCTCTTAGAAACGTACTCTACGAATTATATAAATTAACTCCACTTTCTAGCTATCGCTGTCTGGTGTGGTGTGGCGTGGTGTGTATATACGAGTAGAGGAGAAGAACGAGAGACCCAGATACAGATAAAAAACAAATGGCATACAAGTTATTTCAACCGCAAAGTAAGTTTGATGGAAGGGTGTCAAAAAATCAACTCTAGAATAGTCAAAAACTAAAAATAGGCAATAATTATTTAGGTTGTTTGTTATTTCGATGTATTTCAATATATGCTAATACAGCCAATAGCCGTTGCTCGTAGTTTCACTACGCCATGTTTTTTTAAAGGACATAAATTGTAATTTCTACAGAAATGGACTATCAAAAACGAAAAGAACACATTTAATTACACAAGAAATTTCAAAAACTTTGGCTTTCAAATAAGTAAAGAGCAAACAAGCGACAAGAAATCAAAAACACTGAAGTTTTTTTTATGAACAGAATAATACGAAGAATTGGGTATTCTACTCAATTTATTTTTATCATTCATATGAAAGATTTCACTACCAGAAACTGAAACCGAAAAAGATTTTTCGAAATCCGTTCTTATTTAACCAAGTTTATTTAAGCCTTTGAAATTCGGTGGAAGGGGGAAACTGACAAAAAACAAGAAAAAGATGCACTGTGTGCGCAGTGACGTCACTGACACTTAGTTTCTTGCGTACAAAAGAGATAGAAAGACGTCTCCACTTTTCTTCTTGAGAAAACTTTAAAATCCAATTACTGTCTTAATTAACAACCAATTTTGTTGTTGTTTTCAGAATCGGTTACTTTTTGGTACACATATTGTTTCGTATGCAAATATTGCTCAAGTATGAATACAGTCAAGTAGCTTAAAGGAAGTGTCTAAGAAATCTTCGTTTTGCTGGAAAACCTTAACCAATGATAATAATAATAATCATTAATAATAAATGTGAATATTTTATTGAGTATCTGATATATACATAATACAATCAGTTATTAGGACACTATGGGTGCATTTAATGCTACTTCTAAATACAATCCAAGAGCCCAACTTTTTGAAAAGCAAGAGAACGTTTTGTGAGTCAAAACGAGATATGATCACTTTGCTAAGCCGATTATCTGCATCACTTATCTAGTTAAGTAGGAAATTGCAATTTTATTACATTCGGTATGCACTGTACTTCTGTAAGATGTGTTCCGTGTACTTCTGTAAGATGGATAGGAAATTCTACTAAGAATACATTTTCTTTACAAAAAGCTGATCATTAATAAATAATGTTGAACTTCTTTTTCGAGTTAAATATGAAGCAAACACAATAACACATCATGTTTTGCATCCTAAACAAAAATATATTCGCATAGATTCATTCATATAGACTGGAGTCAGAGTTTTTCGAAACCGCCTTTCGTCCTCTTACGTGGTTATTTTAACGACCACCAAATAGCAGTTCGAGAAGAAGTAGAAATCTTAGTTCTTTGTTAAATATTCTAATTTCTGAGATTCATCAAGGTTTTAAAATCCTCAGAATCTAGGATCTTAAATAGCTGTCGGACAGAGCATTTAAAAATATTAAATCTCTTCATTTCGCGAACAAAAATTTAAAATTCAACAAAGCCGCATAATTTGCCTTGTCAAGATAAACCATTCAGTTTCATAATCTCGAAACAGCTTCCCGTCTGAGAAGCTTTCCTCAGAATAAATTAAGACCGTGGTTAGCTGAGAAAATTAATCTAAGTATTCCCACGCTTTCTGCTATCATGTACAGGCATTCGACTTAAAGATTTATTTAACACTTCTTTGCACACAGTAAAATCCATACTTCCATACTAATTAATACTAATATTATAAATGCGAAAGTCTGTCTGTCTGTCTGTCTTTCTGTATGTCTGTCTGTCTGTTAAGCTTTCACGGCCAAACCGCTGAACGGATTTTGATGAAATTTGGTATGAATATAGTTAAAGACCCGGGTTCAAACATAGGCTACTTTTTGACGCAGGCGGAGCTGCGGGAAAAAAGCTAGTAAATAATAAATAATACACGAAAACAGTTTGTATACAAAAGGCGGCCTTCGCATAAGCAATCTCTTCCAGGCAACCTTAGGGTAGTTTGAAATATAAAAGTAAGAAGAGATACGGACAATAGATAGATAGATAAGGACTAATTCAAACCAAACAGGTTCAATTAAAAAGGCCTTTATGTGTATTCAGTTTATTTGTGTGTAATAAGTGATCGAAGTGCCCAAATGAGAAAATGATTTTGGGAGACATCACGCGTTTTATAGATGCACAAATATTGGTAAATTTAAAAAAATAAACACCTTACGGCGATATTATTAAATAAGAAAGATAAAGATGTGTTATTTATTTCTTCCAAATATTTTACTTACTACGATGCCTAAGCGACCTAAAAAGGATCTTGCCCTCCGACACAAGAGATCTCCACTGTATCCTGTGTAGCGCAGCGTCCTCCAAATATTTTACAAGATTGACATTTTTTGTTTGTTGATTAAAATTTTCACTAAAACAATTTCAAGAAAATTTAACGTTTTCTCACAATATCTATTAACCAAATACGCTACATCAATTTCCATTCGCATCACCATCATGAATGTTAAATTGTAATTCAAGTTGTGCCATAAATCCTGAATTACAATAACTTTAGAAGCGTTCCAGCCATTACATAGCGAAGTCATTGTGTGCTAAAATTTAACACCTCTAGAGCGCTGAAGCGCTTTGTGTCTGTGATGTATAGCGGGGAAAGCGCTTTATTGTGCCGATCGAGATATTAATTTCACATAATACATTGTTTTGGTGTTACCTGTACATTGTAGCTACCTCAATTGATGATTGACGTCTATGTAATAAAATTCTTGTCTTAGAATAAGTTACATGGTGTGGTGACAAGAGGACAGGAATTTGTACTTTATGAACCTTAAAGAGAAGAACGAAAAGTAGGAAAAAATATATCGTTAATTTTAAGGCTTCTATTTTTGTAGTTTTATAGCTTGCATCAAATTTTGTTTTAAAGCATATAACTGTTTCGGTTTGGATGCAACTTGCGATAGTTAGTAATTAGTATGTATGTAGCAGGTAGGTATAAGTAGGGTCTGCTGAGCCCAATTAAATATTTGCTAACCCTATTATTACATTTCTAAAAACTACTAATAGTAAAAATTTAGAAATTTCACTCTTTATGATTTAAAAATGCTTTTACCTGGGCACCATAAAATATTGAAATTGTATTTTTGAAATCAAACTCTACATTTATTATTTTACAAGAATATTAATTATTATTATTTATTTAGAAAGATAAAACGGAACATGAAATTATTATCTATGACGCCTTAAAACCGTTTTGGTTTGTCTAGGCACTGCATATTCGCACAATTTCATATTAGGTATAATAAAAAATAATATTTAAAATATATATTAATCAAATTATCTGTCTTTTCCTTTCACAGTTACGCATCAAGTTCAATCTTCACGTCATACAATATAATAATTAATACCTCCAAATCCCCAAACAGTAATCTCTTAAGGAGCTCAGCTGCAACCCATGAAAATATAGAAGCACTTGTCGCTACCTATAACACTTGACTTTTACGCGAGTTCGGTAAGTGCACAAATAACGAAACTATAGAATTATCACCACACGCTGCAAGAAAGCTATTCAGTTGTTTTGAATTTTCAAAGTGCAATGTACCTAGCAAATAAACTAGATAAAAGAACATCATCACAGTATCACTTTTTATTTATTTATTTATCAAGTCTTTATTGCACACTACAGTAAAATATAACAGTTATCAGTTACAATAAACAAAGAACTGTAATACAGTATAGGTACAAAAGGCGGCCTTATCGCACAAGGAATCTCTTCCAGGCTAACTTAAGGTAAAGGAGATATACAAAAGAGATCAGATAGGGTGCAAATATTAGAATTTTTTTAATGCAAATCTTCAAACATTAATTATTGACAAATAAAGTAACACATTTTGTCAATACAATATTTTTAAGTATAAGTTTTGATGACATTACAGACATAAATATCAAAACACACTAGGTCTTGTCTTGACTCCGTGCTATTATTGTTAGTGCATTTGTTTAAATTCTGTGCTATTATTATTTTAGTATAAAATAGCAACACTGACAATTGTCCGCACGTGCGAATGCAGTGCAAATGCGGCCAGCCTTTTAGGTGTGAGACTACGCCACCTGAGGTTTGACTAGGGAAGTTTTAATGAGCCTGCTCGCAAAACACCTACCTACGATCATAACATAGTACGTTTATTTGAAAGAAACGGTAAGCTGAAATTGCAAAAATATATATAAGTATCCACTCGGGTCTGCCGCGCCTATGTTCGATCCCGGGTCTTTAATTATATCCAATTCCATACCAAATTTAAACAAATTCGACCCAGAAGTTTAGCCGTGAAAGTGTAACATACAAACAGACTTTCGCACTTAGATTTATAATTGTTCGAGCGGAGGCCAATTATTAATTTAGATTTATAATTAGTCTGAGGCTTTCGCATTTATAATATTGAAGTATGGATGCTCTATATAATTCTAGCCTGAAGTCCATATTTTTCTCCTTATTTTCGCCGGGATTGTGTATTCTAAAAGTAACTAATCTTAGGCTCCGAAGCTAATTTATTTAAAATAAGTTATAATGTGTGGGAATCGAATGTACAATTGGCTAAATAACACACCACTTAAAGAGTACTTACACTGCATAACATCCAGGAAAATACATATGAAAATATTCCAACGAAAGGTAATTTAAGCGCCTGGCAACACATGTGTAGAATTCAGAAAAGGCCCAAGTTTTAATGAGCTGCTTAGTCGGGCGCGGAAGATGTATGGTTGTGGCCAATTTGAGGCAAAGTTATCCATCTCAGGCGGGTTTGCTGGCAAATCTTATGTTAACGTTTTCACAAACAATCTAACTAGTAAATCTTTTTATAAGTAGGTTGTAGCAACCATGTGTTAAAAAGTCGATAATCTTCCAAAAAGTGAAATAAATTAAAAAAAAAAAACTAATAAGTAGAAACTCGTAGTTTACGGCCTCACTTCTACATCTCTCTTGTGAATTTAAGAGGCGACTACGGGACTATCAGAAATTACTTTTTACCTGTATTATTGCAGGAATGCAAACTCAGTGTGATACCAGGGCCAGTTTTCGTCGGGGTCGGTAGCCGGATGGACCCGAGGATTCTTAGCACCTTCATGATAATTGGGCATAAAGGTAGAATATAATAACAACATAGCAACGACACACCGGCAAGCGCAGCGTTGGTCATTCATCGACTTCATTGATTGATTGATTTGGAGATTAATCAGACGAACTGAAGAAAGTCGCAGGCAAGCGCTACATGCAGGCCGCTTCCGAATAGTTATTTTGAAAACTTTAGTAAGTAAATGATGAAGTAATTAAATCGTAATACTGATGATAAAATAAATAATCGTCATCCTTGCGTGTATTCCTAGTTGCGTCGTCAACTGGCTGCCGTATGACCTATCCGTTATTATTATCGTTACCCTTTTTACAGGGAAACCAGAGCAATAGGAACATGACCCAAGATGTGTTAGTGGCCAACACTGTCAGAATTGTACGATCTAACGACGATTTTAACGTCTGCTATTTGCCGATAACAACCGGGACCAACGGCTTAACGTGCGTTCCGAAGCACGGAGGAGCTCAAGATAGAAAATGCCATGAGCATTCGCTACGGATACGCGCTCGACTAACGAGCTCCTCAATATGATGATGATAAAATAAATAATTGTACTAATTTTAATACGGTTTTACTAGCTATTTCCGCAGCTCCGCCTGCGACAAAAAGTAGCCTATATTTGACCCCGGGTCTTCAACTATATTCATAACAAATTTCATCAAAATCCGTTCAGCGGTTTGGCCGTGCAAGCGTAACAAACAAACAGACAGACTTTCGCATTTATAATATTAGTATGGAAGTATGAATAGTATGGAAGTATGGATTTATGTATACACCTAACGTTTATGGTCGTAGTCAGACTGAGTTGTCATTTATCTATAAAGTGTTTGAAACGTTAGGCGTAAATAAATAAGTAATAATCGCGATAATAAACCGTATTTCAATAGTTTAATTTAAAAATCCATTATAAATAAATGTGTTTTTAAATATTGTAATTATCCCTCATAAACCTTTATAGCATAAAATCAGAAACACCTAATATTGTGACAAAATACATTTATACATATCATCACGCCTTTTTCCTGTAGGGGTAGGCAGAGACTACGTATTTCACACAAAATTAATGTCTCTTGAAATTCCAAGTAAAATTTCTAAAATATAATTAACGCGTTTACAACTATACTGCCTACATCACAGTATTTCCGGGGGTCATCCCATCAAGTTACTATCATGTATCTAAAAGTTATTCAGCGTCCATCATAACTTCAGCCCTCGGAGTGATTTACCCTTAATATCGAACACGTCTTGCACACCCAAACAGCTCATTAAAACTTCCCTATTCCCGAAGCAGGCCACAGATGTTGCGTTCCACGAGAAATTACTTAGAAACAAAATATGCTATGATGTAAATTTATTTTTTTGGCCATCGGAATGTGTATAAAGTAAGTAAATAATGTAACAAGTCTTATTTGTATTGATTACATAAAATTAACTATATTTAACTATATTCTTTTTTAGGTAAATACCTTGTACTATGAAGAAAAATGTAAATATATTTTTGTAATTCAGTAAAAACAACGCCAAAAGGAAGAAAGCCGTAATCAACAGCAATCCGTCTAGCACATAGCTGATATAAAATATCAATATCTAACTTTTTTAAATAAACAGAAAAATGGACCTTGACAACTCAAGTTCAATCAGGAAGAACAAACAGGGAGGGGGATGCTCCGAGACGACTCAGTCACAAATTAATTAAAGTACAAATATGGGAAAAATCTTAAAAAATTAAAAATCATTTATTTCTAAAATCGCGTTAATGCAGATCAATCTTGCACACCATTTGTGTCAACGTTTTTTTAAAATCGTTAATCGGATGGTATAGAGGAAAAATCACCTATCTAACTTACACAAAATGAGTATGATAGGACGAAAAATCAATTTTACAAGTTATGAAGAGTTACTACAATTCGGTCGCGTACGCATGCGCGTCAATCTGTGCGTCACTCGTAGATTTGGTTATTTACCGTGTCTGCATCATAGTATACATAGTTGTCCGTCGCGGCCACGCGCCGAAGTATCATCCTTGCATTGTTTTGTTCTCGATTTTTACCCTTGATCTGCGCGGTGAGGTGCGGTATCTGTTTCGGGTGGGAGGGTGTGAGTGCCCGTTCTGTACGTTTGTACTATTAGTTACTCTGTGGTATAGGTTTACAAGAGGGTTGCACTTCTGTACACTTCTTGTTTTGTGTGAACTGTATTGTATGACTCACTAGGGGTGGAAATCAATAACATCCAGCATCCACCGTGGACGATCGAATAGTCGGCCATTTCTATTAATTAGGGTTTTATGGACCGTAACGTGAACCATCTTGAGTCTTTAACTATATTAAAACGAGTCGAAAATACCTATTAGTTTGCAAATGTCACATTATCGTTGTATGTGTATGTGACTATAATTTTTATTTATTTATTTATTTAAACTTTATTGTACAAATACAATTGTAAAGCACAATAGGTGGACTTAATGCTAAAAGCATTATCTAACAGTCAACCTTTGGGTCAAGTAGAGAGCTATAATCAAAGAGCATCGAAACCTTATGATAAGCTGTTTAAAATCCGATGTATACATGTATTGTATACATTGTATTTGATAGAACTCACATAGAGTAATTATAAGTACACATTTTTTTTCTTGCATGCCAGTTTAGCGTTTCTCCTTTACTTTTAGGGGCCTAATTCGTAGATCTCGCAAATAACTGTCTACCTCAAAAAATATGAGGGGAGTTATGAGTCTATTGTTTTAAAAATCGATTACATTCAGGATGCAATTTGATGCAGATATTTCTAGGTGCTTTTAGAGTTCCGGAGTAAAAAAATTATAAATTAGCAACCGTTACTAATTATTTTCTATATCATCGGTTTTACCGCTTTTACTACAAACGGTAATATTCAATTATAGTTTTAAAAATCATCTGTTGAAAAGTTAATTTGAACTAAGTCATTTTAATACAAAACCCTTGTTATTGATTGCGACTCGCACTTGGCCAGTTTTATTTTAAATGTACAGCGATTAAGCCCGCCCTAGACTGTAGGGCGGAACAGGAAGAACTCTGATAATAGTTCCATGTTGACAATGGAAGCAATTATGAACTTACTAGAGATAAAAGTTCGATTTTATTTTGAGATTTTTTTTTTATTATGGTTTTTGTAATCAAGTTTGTACTTTACCAACTATACATAGGTACTCGTAAAAAAAAGAAAAGAAAAAATTCAAATAGGGGACAGTTTGATAGACAACATAATCTTTTAGAACTATTATTAATAGCGATAAGTCAACGTTGTAAACATGGTTTTAATTTGTATCAACATGTTAAAGTTTTTTGTCAATGGTACAATAAAGAGTATTATTATCTAAAGTATTTTAGTTAGCAACTGGTTCAGTAAAAATAACATTTATTTATCCCAAATTTCGGAACGCTGATTCCGTACTTGGAAAAGTTAGTCTTTTCGAAGTACGGATCAGCGTTCCTATCGTTCAATCAAAGAAAATTTCTGGGATGGATGGGCATTCATCACGAGGTAATTTTTTTTCTGTGTTCAATTGACCAACTACATGACACGTGTTCATACCAATTATTTTTTTGTGTAAATAATGACAAGCCCACAAATCTTTTATATACCTATTCAAAACGAAATTAAAACCGGATTCATATTTTCAATTAGTGGGAAAATCTCCATTTTGTCGCAGAATCCTGATAAATGACGGCATGGAATTTCATTCCGGTATCTTTTCATTCATTTCATACAAAAATGATGAGATTACAGAAGCACATCTGTTATGCTATTTCAAAAAGAAGTGGAATATATAATTTATATTTTTAGAGTGGTTTTCGTGAATAAAGTTTATGTTCTAACCTAAAAGTTGAAGCTATTTCGTGGCTTCAAAAATTAAAGGTACATTTTTAAATCTGTGTATTCGTTATTTTGAGTTCATTATGTGTCGCTATTCATAACTGCAAATAAAATTTAATTAGAATGCGGCCATAAACGGTTTTACTTGGGGAATATTTTAGTGGACTTTTGAAATAGGGTTCAAGATTTAAACATGAAAAAGTTCGAGTATTATAATGTTTATTATGCTTCAAAATTATAACAAATAATCGTAAAAAAATATTGTCACAATATAAAACAAAAGAATGAGAAGAAAGTTTATTTTCTTCTCGTTCTTTTGTTAATCATTGTGTTTGAAATATCACATTTTAACAAAATACTAACTGCAAATAAGTATTTTCAACCACTCCAAACTCAAACTACTAAAAAAAAATATTATTACATTTTCTAATTTATTTTTGACGCAAAGTAAAACAGAATATGTTAATTTTCTTTGTTTTCAACTTATATACCGAACAAATAAATCCTTACCAAGTTTTATCCATATCAATTTCAATGTAAACTTTTCAATTAGAATCCATAACACCAAACAACATTAGTGACCAATTTCACCAACTAATTTACCTCACTGTCATTAACAAAACCTAAACGTCCGAGCCATAACCATTTAACTTACCAAAACTGCACTAAACTTAACCAATGATTAAAGTAACTTCACACATAGCACCCCGAGATGGTCGAAAATTCTCTAAATAGGCAGCTACTCTCACGGGTCACTGTAATTTTATGAGGGTATGAAGGCATAATCGTCAGGTCGGTATAATGGGTGTTATGTGTTTAGCCAACCCCTTAGCCAGCCCTTTGGGAAATTCTATTACTTTGTCAAACACGGCGAAAGTTTTATGATTATTTTCTTGCGTACATATTTTAAGCAGCAAAAGAATATAATAAAAGTACGCTAAAAATAAGATGAAATAAACGTAATGTTTCAACTTTTAATTATTAATTAAATTGTATTTATTTATGGTAAAAAGTGTGTTTAATTATTTAAGTCATTAATTTGTGGTGGTGATAACATCAACTGTAATAACCAGTATCGCAAAATCTAGAACCATGATCAAAGCGTACCCTAGTCTGTGATGCGCAAGCTGACCAAGTTACTGAGAAACACGCTCAGACGAAGATGATGGTAATATTACAACGCCCAATGGTCACCATCAATCGTTTATATAAAAACCGAGGTTTCTCAGGCACTGTACCAATTGGATAGTTAAAAATAGGTACTTATTACAGGCAAAAATATTATATCAAAGAACAAAATAGGTGCTCGCAATCGTATAAGCTTCACAAACATCAAAACATTTCCACCTGAAGAGAACCGCGACTTCTAAACGAAACAGATCCGTGTATTTGAGTAATCTCACTTTAAAACTTAAAGAGAAGTTAATCAAAGGGTGAGATCAAAGTGGAATTCGCAAAGAGCGAAGCTACTGTGATAATTAAAGAGATTAGTAGATTTGACTTGGCTTGGCGGCTTGAAGTTGTTTCGGTAGGGGTGATAAATTTGGCCTTAATGTTATCTAGTTTTTCAGATGTTTGAAAAATCTCCCAATGAAAAAAACAATAAATTTCAATAATTTTGTAACTAAGTCGCATTTCGCTCAGGACGTCGATTTTCATGATTTGGGATTCAGTCATAATAAATACGACGAACGTATAGAATATTTTGTAATTAGCTGCCATATTTTTTGGAGAAATCTCGATTCTACTTATCCAAAAGCGCAAAAAAGCCAAAAGATCACACTGGATAATTACTTTTATGTGTGATTGTAAATCTCCTTGTATATTGCTAAATATATTTGCCGATAAAAAATATTTATAAATTTTAATAAAAATTCAGCTACTAGAAACACATAAACACGATCGCACTTTACAGTTTTCACAATAAAATTCTATGCGCCATTACCGCAGCATGGCGGCGGTACAGAGGGTGCAACAGCTTTCAAGTATTCACAAAGTACTGTCCACAATTGACTGCGCAATATTACACCTAGGGTGTACTCTATGCGAGTGCGTTTCAAGTGCATGTGTACGTACGTGTTTTCTACGCAAATTTTGATAAAACTGAGTGAAGTCAAAGTGTTTTGTTGTCTGTATATCTACTGAGTCTTTGTCAAACCAGGTATTCAAATAAAATATTAAACATGATTTAATTATTATTTTTAATATATTTTTGTCATTATAACAGAAAAGAAGTAACAGCAAAGTCATTTTCGTTCATAATTCATAAATATGGCATATTCTGATAGCAATAAGGCAACGACTTGCATGATTTACGCAAACATTGTAAATTCAGCACATTTTTCTTTCGCCTTTAGAAGTCAAATCTGTACGTCGTAGAATTCTATCATTTCCGACAAATGGATGCATCAATGGAACATCTATTTGTCGTTCGCGATTCCACAGAAAGCAATATTTCCCTCGCGTGATTTAATTTGCAGCGCTCAATGCTACCAACCGTTTTGCTGAAAGCGGTATCTTTTGAGGCAAGAGGGTAGTTCGGAATTCAAATTCCTACTTTTATTTTATGTTGTAGTAACTTTCACCTGGTGTTCTGCTGAGAATGTTCTTTTGTTAAATAATTTAAAATTTTGAAGACTGGGGCGATTGGTTTGCATTTGTTAAATTATGTACAAATAATTAAATTTTAACATTTTCTGCCTTGCCATGTAATCTGTATTTTTAATTAAAAAAATATTGAATAATAGCCACACTTGAACATGAATCTTATTTGAAGTCAATAAAAAATAAAAGGATTAGGTTGAGCCACCATCTTAATGAGATAAGTCATACAATTTATTCTCACCTAACATTGTAGCTGCCATAAAGTTACTTGTTAACTTAGCTTCTGTCAAGACATAAAATAATGAATCAATCTCAACTTCTATGAAATAAACGTCGAAAGAAAACAACGATGTAGTATGAAATTTTCCATCAAACTTATGTCCGTAGAGTTTTAAATAATAAAATTCTCGTAGAAAGTAATTTAAAATGTTAAACTGATCCAGTCGCATCCAGTGCAGTCAGAAACCGAGATGCAAATACGGGTAACATTATTATAGTAAGGAAGTTTGTGGACCGTAGGGACTGCACGCTTCATTAGCGACCGGGGGAATGTTGATTTATATAAAGACTTAAGATGTTCTTTGATAGAGAGAAGTTTTCATTCAATTATTTGAGAACTATTGAATATCTGATGTTTAATTTTTTTAAAGCATTTTTTAAGCGAACTAGCTCTAGATATCGAAAATTTCGTTCTAGTTTGTATGTTTTACTTTATCAATCAAATAAACAACGGCCTTCCATACAAATTTCAAATTTGACCAATATGAAGCTACTCAAATAATATAATTCATAGATTAATAATTGGTCTCGCGCGCTCGACTAGATACCGCGCTGTGAAGAAATCAGTTTCCAGAATGCGGCCACTTAATAGGAAAGTGTGTGTAAAACAATGTGCAAAGACGCACACTAGCGTCGATTATGGTGTTGCCAGCTACTTGATTGGTGCCCGACCAATGGGAAAATTATTAATTGCTGCGGTCTTGTTACGTATTATAAAAAGTAGCTCAGAAAAACCTTTAAAATGAAATTAAAATAAAACTGGCCAAGTGTGAGTCGGCTCGCATGTAGAGGGTTCTGTACTATTTTTTATTTTTCTCCATTTGGACCTCCTAAACAAATTTAATATTATCTCATAGGTTTTCCTGTAATTTATGAATCGAAATTCTGGAATCGAGATAAGGTAGGGGAAATGGTTAGTTTTTGTATACTTTATTTTATAATTCTTATATAGAATCCTAAAATTGCAAAAAAACTTTCTTTTGATTTATTATTACACAGTACAGTATGTTAAACGTTACTTTAATTTTCTATTTAGCTTGGAGCTAATTTATTACTGACCTCTTTTTAGTTGTAACCCGGGTTTAAATACAGATAAATAAATAGACATACACATCTTATTAATATTATAAACGCGAAAGTTTGTAAGTATTAATGGATGTTTGTTACCCTTTCACAACTAAACCGCTGAATTGATTTTCATGAAATTTGGTACGGATATAGTTCAAGACCCGGAGTCAAACATAGGCTACCTTTTGACGCAGGCGGAGCTGCGGTAAACATCTTGTACATACGAGTAGATATTATCATGGCCTTTTTCCATACAGTAGTGTTGCCAGAAAAAAAATTACACATCGAATAATAATCGATTCTTTGATAATATAATCTAAGGTATCGATAGTGATCATATATCGATAGTATCGATATTGATACTATTGATAATATATTTCTGTAATTTTTTTCTGTATGAGTTGAATGACGATGATTTGTGTTATGCCTGCTGTACATGCCGCCGCCGAGTTCCGGTATATCTGTATAGTATCGGTGCCTGAAATGCTTGGTATTGTTGTTAATCCATTAATCGATTATTTTCATAAATTCTCAAAAATCAATACTACAGATTAGATTATATCGATACTACAGATACATAATCGATTAATAACCATTGATATAAACGATTACCTATGTTGATTAAATCGATATAAATTATATCACCCCGTTTCAATAATCGACTAATTGTTTGAAATATTGCAGTTAATAATCGATTAATGTCAAAAATCGATTAAATTTATTATATCAATACTTTCGATATCATAGATTATTAAAAAAAAAACCAAATTCGATTAATCAATTATCCGGCAACTATACCCTACGGGGTACCAACTACCTAAAGGCCATATTTAGAATGTTGGTGGGCGTAAAGTGGAAATGGAATCCAAATAGTGATAGGTTGCTAGTCGCATCGCCTACTGATAGGTATGGTTATTCGATTTTCGCCCACTTCCTCGGCCGGCTTATATGGTCTGCGCGGGAAAAGAAGCAGTAGTACATTCCACGTATTTACTTTTCTCCCAGATCAGCATTAAAGAAATAAGATGTTAAAGACAGACAAAATTGTCAGAAAAAGTCAAAATTACAACATCCCTCTTTTGGAGTCGGGAGTTAAAAAACAAAATATCTAAATAATAAAAATCGAAACCTCGGGGAATTCGGGATTATTTAATACACGGCAACATTGAGCACCGAGCGGTACTTCGCGCCATATTTTAGGGTTATATTATTTTCGTGAGTAATTTATGTCCATATTTCGAAATAATACAATACTTATTGATGGTATATAATACCAGTATCTTCCTTATTTCTTTTAGTATTATTCTTACACAGTTTGACTACGTAAACTGCACATTTTGCGTCTACTTTTACATAAAATTTTATATTTATCTAGACATCCAACTCACTCATCGGTCGCGGCATGACTGACGCGTGTATGCTGCAACCATGCCGATTTCGGCACGGTTTTAGTTGCGAATTTATGTAGTATGCCGACGGTATCTAGTCGTAGCGCAGCGGAGACCAATTATTAATCTATGAATATAATTATTATTTGTAGAAAATCCAGTTGTATATAAGTAATATACAGATTTGAGATTATTTAGAAATATTCCTCTATTTAAGGCATATTTTAAGTATTAAATATTCAAATTAAAAAAAAAAAGCTTACCTGACTAAGGCTATCACCCAAGCTGCCATCTTGGTCAACCGGACTAAATAGATGCTCTTTCAGCGGCAAGTCTCTTCTCTTTCTGTCCTGCGCCTCCCGCATAGCTTGGCTCTGCAGCCTGTAAACCAATTTAAAAAAAAAAAACATTTTTGTCTATATTAAAATGGTTGATTAAGTAATCACTATCATAATTTCGGACACAGTCTATCTACTGCTGCACATAGGCCTCCCCTAAGTATTTCCACAATGCTGAGTTGGAAGCTGCCTTCATGCAGCACTTGCCCGAGACCTTCTTAATTTGGTCGGTGGATGTCCAACACCGTGCTTGCCGGTGCCTGGTCGCAATTCGTGAACTTTTCTGCCCATCGATTAGCCGTGGTATATCCTATATCTTTCCCCAATAATAGGGCTAATGAATGTTATTTCACCACAAGACAAACATGTTTACTGCTGGTCATAGACCTCGTCCATAGATAAACTTACTAAGGCAAGTGTCCAGCGTCTTTTCATCTTAATAAAGTCGGCGGTTAGACCATCTTCGTCTTCTACATCCAAGCGTGTTTTTCTAGTTGCTTCCTTAGCTTACGCTACGGAGCCCAGAGTTCGCTGTAAGACATGGTCAAAGATTTGGCGGCACTGATTATTAAAATGGATCGTCTGAGCGGTCAGACCATCTGATAGGTAGATTTTTATTTCACCACTAGAGCTCATCACGTGTAAGCAATTGGGTAGACGACAAGGTTTAAAAATTGAAAAAGTTAAGTGATGGTATGATAGCATACAAGTATTTAAGCTCATTGCTGAAATTTTCACTTCGACATTTTGCATAACAATTTAAAGATAGATGGGAAAGTCCATTTTGAAAATATAAAATTACTAAAAAAAATTATAATCGATAAACACATAAAAAATAAAGAAACTTTCATTTCGGAACTATTTACATAAACGCAATATTTAAGGTAGTTGTCAAACAAAATGTTTTCTTATGTTTTCGCGATTGTTATTCATTAAATTAAACTATTTTAATACGGTTTTATCGCGTTTATTACTTATTTATTAGGCAGACTGCCTGCGACCATGAACGCTGTAAAGTGTTTGAAACGTCAGGTGTAAATAAATAAGTAATAAACGCGATAAAACCGTATTAAAATAGTTTAATTTAATGAGTTGTCAAACAAGTTTTAGTCTCGCCCATGGAGTTATTACATGGTCTTGCCCTTGTAAATTACCTAGGTGTGACGTCACCGCTAGGTATCCATTCATATGGTGCGTTTGGTATAGTCCAAAATGCACGTGAGTTCAACTTCGTCATATCTCAATTAGTTTTAAGTTTTATGAACGGGTTTTTTAAACCATTGAGCCTATTATAGTGACGTCTTTCATTAAAACATAAAATCGAAAATTATTCGTCATGCCCATTATCTTAACTCACCTCTCAAAGAACTCCCTAGGTTTCAGCGGAGGAGGTTCATCGTCTGGCGGGGGCGGAGGAGGGGGAGGCAGTCTCGTCCGAGGAGAACTCCTGATGAGGGAGCGCTCATCATCCTCCGTGGAACGCTCATCGTGGTCAGAGTCTGAACTCCGGCTGTCTCGCCGCCTTACACCTTGGAGATGTGGCTCTAAGAATGTGGCATTTCTGGAACAAACAAATGAATTATTTTATTATACCTATTCACAAAAATGGGTAGAATTTTATATTTGTTTATTAATTATGTATTAAATTTAATATGGTTTTCTTTCTAATAATATCTAAGAAACAAAATAGCAATAATTGCAAATAAATGTTTCATGGGCTCTCTTTTCTACTTTTGCAGTAGATCAATCAGAATTAGTTTCGAAATAAGTACGTATAAAACAGGAGAAAAGTAATCTTTTTCATCGGTCTTACAATAAAGATACAAAATAGTGGCAATTTGATGATTGCTTCGGGGAGCTCACTATAGACGTAGACGACCGTAGACAATTTGTAGTGTAGTAAACTACAAATTTAAAACATTTTCCTGTCTGTACAACAGCTAATTTTGTGTGTGAATGAAGTATGATTTTATCTTTTAAATTAAACACGGTGTAGTGTTAGTTAAATATCAACAAAGATTTTGCAACAATTCAATCAGGCGGGAAAAACAAATGACATGTGAAAAAAATATTTGAATTCAAAACTATATATTTTTGATTTTTTATTATTAGTGGCCAGTGTTATCCAAATGCTTTAGTTTTCTTTTATATAACAGCTTTTCTAGCAGTATGTCTATGGAACCAAGTTGGAATTTACAACAGATACAAACGGTCGTAGTGTGATGTCGGTAATGTAGGTAGGTAGAGGAAGAAAGGATCAAGATACCGAGCCATTACCGAGCCAAAGATAGTTTTTTGTAATTTTAGATTTCTTACTTTGTGGAAGTTAAAGTGGCGGAAGCACGCAAAATAATTTGGTAAGTGCTTGTCATTAGATTTCAGTTTCTCTTGCTGAACTTGATACTTTAAATCTAGCATTTCAATATTTCGTTTGGAGTTTTTTAACGTAACAGGTTTAATATTCGAAAGCATATTTATCAAAGCAGCAAAACAAAACATTTTTCCAGACAAATCGTTCCGCCAACTTTGGGGGTGCGTCGAACGCACTCGCTGGCCGCCGTGCGAAGGTTTTTAATTAGTAGCAGACCACAGCAGAGCTCGCAAATAAATCTTGGTTAATGTCCCTGGTGCAGTCCGGCCCCATCTGTACGTAAATGCTGATATTGATTTTATTCTAGGCTTTAGGTGATGTAAATCGCTGCTTTTATCTGGTAATGTCTTTTTAAGAAAGTGTTATTTTTTAATTTAATTTCTCGACTGCCTTGCAAAAGTTTGCTTATCGAATTTTTTACTTTCAATATTATAAGCTAAATAGACGCTTTAACAGTGAACAAACAAGACCAATCAAAAAAGTGGAAAATAATTCCGTTTATCCCAACGAGATGTGTCAAAATTGGGTAGTATATTTTTATTTAAAATCGAAAAAAAAATACAATACACAGACTATCATTCCTCCGGTACATAAAAAGTTATTACTTTTGAGTACACTATTGTGTGTCATTCTAATATTTATTAGAATTAGCAATACAACACTTATTGCTTAACGTGAAATACAATCTGAAGTTACAGAATGATACATTGCATATAAACACCACATAAAATATCCCGAATTTTACTTGGAAAAGTTTTCGTCGTAGCGTTTATCATTTAATTGCGAATTTTCCGTTCTGTATCACCGCTTTTTGCATCGTGCGAATGCCAACTTTTACTCTCAAAATGTTGCGAATTCAGTGCGAATTTGTTAACTTTTTGCAGAACATCTGGCTCTGGAGTGCTATTTTTGAAATGGAGAGTAGAGTTATTGTCATTCGCTATCGAAAGATTTTCGATAGACTCATTGTATTCGGCGAATCACATTTTTAGTCTTCTTTCCTAGTTTTATGTCTTCATTTCGCCCAGTCTTTAGCATCCTTGGCAGAAAGACCGTTTGCACGCATATCCTACTTTACGACGTCAAGCCAGCTCTGTTTAGGCGCTACTTCTATCAGGTCCCGGCGGAGGCGGCATGGCCAGACAATTGTTTGCAACGTATGTTGCCGGTTTATGCAAAACATGACCGTACCATCGCAGGCGATTTTCCTGAAGATTATCTGCGACGTCACGGACACGAAGGCTGCCCCGAATACGGGATTTTCTTATGCGGTTCTTCCGCGACACTCCTCACATCCAACGCAGCATCTTCATCTCCGTGTCACGCAGCTCTTGCTTGTACCGCTCAAGCACGTGGCACGAGCCACGCCTCGCTGCCGTGTAGGAGGGTAGACCTAATGATGGATTTATAGACCTGCCCCTTAAGCCTAACCAGCATTCTAGGATCACAAGTGACACCAGTCATCTCATGCCACTTTGCTTATGCCGCTGATATACGACTCTTAGCGTCGCAGTCAATGTCCCAGGACGCGTCGAGTACCGACCCAAAATATCTAAGTTGGTCCTTACGCCCGACCGAGTCTTTTCCTCTGCGTACAGGATGTGGATATGTGCTGTTGCAGGCCATGTACTCTGTATGCGCCACGTTTATTTTCAAACCGCCGTTCATAAGTGACTCCTTCCATTTTTTGCCCGTCTTGTTAGTCTCCCCCTGTCCGCGTCCGTCAGTGCGATATCATCAGCGCACATGAGTAGCCACGGAGGCTGCTCATGTGTGTCTATTATGCTGCTTGACACTTCGTCTAATATCACACTGAACAGGACTGAAAACCGAGCCTTGGTGAATCCCAACAGAAACGGGGAAGGGTTTGGTTTCTACTTGATCTGTTTATGTTAAACAGATGCAAAGTAATTTGACAGAAGTAATGTGACATTCGTTTTATGCTAGATGTAATAAGTACTGTTAGCAATTTACGCATTTAATGTCATTCGTAAATTTAAGAATCATAAGCAGATAATCATAATTGTTAATGTAAAAACAAAAAGATTTAACAAAAAAAAAATAAAAAAATATGGAAACAAATTATCATAGTGATTTTGAATGGATGGATTTGTAAAATCAAACACCACGAGCTGAACAGATATCTTCAAACGAAACGGTCGAAATTCCGCTCATATTTAAACTACCTTTTATTTTCATAAAAGTTTTTTACTTTTATGTATCAGTTTGATATGTTGGTGTTTAATTTTCCTGTACACAATCACTTACCTTTATATTCTTTTAAATAGGTATGTGTCCATTTTCAAGTAATATCATATAGTACTTAGGTAAGATAACGTATTACATATATAGTCCATAGTTTCAGTAACAACATTAAGTGTTACAAACACGAATATATGGTTACAAGTAAATCATAAAAAAATCAAAAACCCCATAAATAAAAAATAGCCTCTGTGATCATCACAAATAATGAGAGATAATTATAACTCATAATAAATTTAGTATGTTATCTCTCAAGCAATAAGTAGACTATAATCGGCGACAGAAAAATAATTAAACGCAACATCCATTTTTTAACAGTCGGGTAAAAATAAAACGCGCGCGTATTGGTCACATTTTCATCAACAAATCACGTGAATTTTTTAAACGTCCGCGGCAGGGTTGTCTCTGCCCAGTACAATTTATGGCTTGTCTCTGGTGTCGTGAGTTTTATATTAAAACTCGTAATAACAACGTCCGGGACCCGGACTGGACAGGTCTGACACCCAATTTGTTGACGAGATCGTTGCGATATGTAAATTTTGATGCAAGGCAAGAGTGGTTTATATACTAGCTGTTTCTCGCAACTCCGTCGGCATCATAAAGTAGCTTATGTTTGACCCCGAGTCTTCAATTATATTCATATCAAATTTCATCAAAATCCGTTCAGCGATTTGGGCATGAAGCGTAACAGACAGACATGCAGACTTTGGCATTTATAATATTTTTTATCTTCTGAATGAAAGAGTCAAAAATTGAAAAAGCATAATCTGCAGTGGATTTCCACTGCAGATTTGTGCGAGAAAGAAATCGACTCTTTTAAATTGTCAAATAAAATTTATTTTTCCAGCAACGTAACGTTTACTTAATACCAGATATCATTCTGAAACGCGTTTTAAACAAAGGCCTAGTATCATTTCGCTATTTTTGCTAATTAATTAAAGGTTTTAAAGCCATAACAGCTATTAAGTTACGCTAGTCTCATGGAGCATTTAGTCTTTTACATGTTTATATATTTTTTTTACAAGTAGCATGAGCTAAATTATATTGCGTTTAAGCTGATGAACAAAACTACACACTCCAAAAACTTAAGCCACTTCAAAATCAATTTATCACAGCATAATGAACTGTCAATTATAATTATACACGTAACAACAATACGGAAATGTGGTTGCAAGAATTCTTTTGTGGCGAAATACCCAGGGCCCTCGGGCAGTGGCTAAATGAAGAAAAACAAAAGTCGACCATTAGAGCTGTAGCCGGAGACTCGGATTATGACAAACAATGTACTACGAATATTTGGTTCGGGCTAGGGCTGGCAACAATAGCAAGTTATCTAATAACGTATTGCCTTAAAGTATTATTTGCTTTTTTTAAAACCAATGCTTCGATACTATGATCAAAATGATTGAAGATGCAACTCGTAATTATTCAAATTCCATAATATCTCGAATTAAGATTAGTATCAAGTTTTTGATAACAAGATACATTATCAAACAAAACACGTTTATGTCTGTCTACATATATAAAGTTAATCATTGGACCAAGTAATACTTACCTACAACTAATAAACATGTTTTGATCAGCGTCTAAGAGGCTTCCAATTTATCTCTCAGAGAAGCCACGAGTGGCTTGATCTCCTAATTTTTTTTCATTATGTTTATCAACTTATTGTAACAACTGATATAATTCCATAAATAATCAAGGTTTTGTTTTTCATTTCAGCATTGGCAACCCTAGAACATATTTTTCCCGTTACGTTATACGCAGCAATTAATCGTGGTCCCGCAATAAGAGTAAATAAACTGTTGCTCTTAGCGCTGTTCTGTTGCTGAGTAATTTACACATTTGTTTCTCTGCAGTAACCAGGTGGTATGAGTATCTCGAGTATCGTTACCGTTGGAATGATTGATATTAATTTTCAGATTATTCTGGTTATAATGTTTCTTTAAATATCTGTTTATAAGGTTAGAAGTTTCTTCTTTTAAGTACCTAATAAAAAATTTCAAAATCAAAAATGGACATATCCTATTTCTAAGCCGGATACCAAACAACATTCTACTAACAAATGACTAGTAATAAGTTTTACCCTTAATAAATCGGTTGGCTATCGAATTTCCACCACAACGACGATAACAAATCATTGTCAGCATATGACGCCTATTACGTGGACCAGATGAGGGATAGGCAAGCTGACGATGACCTCAGGTTGATGTTACACGTTATAAGATTATTTATAGTACTTTTTATCTACCTTATCTTAAGTAACATTTAAAAGGTCCCAGCTTTTTTTATTTTAATTGTTTACACTCGGGTCCATCATCATTTCGTGTAGGTTACTGGTGTCAGAGATGTTCGGAACGTGACGCCTCTGACGTGGTGGTCTGGTGGTCGTCAAAGGAACCATCCTTTGACGACCACCAGATGGCAGCCGGGACCAACGGCTTAACCGTGCCTTCCAAATCACGCAATCATCTTCATTATCAGGCAAAGCTTGCAATATCCTAAACAAACTGGAAACAACTAAGCAAAGTATGCTTCCCGTGGGAATCGAAATCTATGAAAAAAGCAGACAGTTTTTAGAAAAAGGCGATACGATAAAAGACCAATAAATATAGGATGTGAATATCTCTTCGCTTTAGAAGTTAGCCGCCTGTGAACGCCAGTGCATCTGTCAGTGTGAAGCGAGTCAATACGCAAATGAATCCATACTATTGTTTCTTCTTGAAGATAAATTATTGCATGTAAGGCGCATAGGCTTGAGCTTACATTTTGAGTGTCGAATTGTGTGATAGATTTGCTTATTTATTGGAAGGATTGAAATAAGGGGACTTCGGAAAAAATATTTTTAAAATTACTACTACTTAAGAGCAGTTCCATGGTGGCTTAATTTGTAATTAGACCTTTTTGTTACCTTACATTTTTGAGACTCGTATTTTCCATAAAATCTAAAAGTCTCAAATTCAGAACGTTTCACAAAGTATTGACAACGGGTATTGACTTTTAATCGAGTTTCCATAGTGACGACAGTGTTAGTGGAGTAACACAGTGGAGGCCGTAGAGGGCACTTGTGGTTGGATGTGATAATGGCCACTTTAGCACAGTGCCCGTAATATCGCCCTTAAAATTATCGATATGTGGCGGCCGTGTGAAGTCGGATAATTTTGACAGAATCTCTAATCGTGGGAATAATCTACAATTCATTTACATAGTCAAATTATAAAAAGACGTGTGCGTAACTTTTCAGATTCTTTTAATTGAACAATGTAAATTAAGTGAAAGAACAAGCGGCACTTTAAAAAATTTAAACAAAATTTTAATTTCTAGGAATATGTAGAGAGTATTAATATGGGTTCGGCAAGTATTCCTCCAACTAGGCGCAGTAAAAAATGTAGAAAAATGTTTACACAGCTCATTTATTATTCAATTCGATACATTAAAGTTAGTAAAAGAGTAAAATAAAGGAGAGTCTTACCTTAAATATCTAATCTAACTAATTTAAATGAGCCAAAGTCATAATTGGCTAAACTATTTCTTATTTCTAATCTTAAAATAAAACACACCCAATATATGCTCATTAAGACAAATGTTTAAGGTAGGTACGTACGTACTTAAGATGAGAAGATCCAAGATAGGAAGCTTCACTTAGACGCTTATATTATGCGATGCGCATCATAATTTACATGACAAAGTTGACTTCCACCCCTTCACGTTGCAGACATTTAGCTCGGAAGCCTCCCGGTATGAACTAATGCGATTACAGCAGCACCTCGCCGGCTTTTATCAACTTTTACCGAATTAACACTAAAACGTCTACGAAATGCATTTCAGTAGTAATGACGGTAACATGGCGTTGTTGTGGCAAATTATTGTTTAATTTTTGGGTAAATATTAATTTGCTATGTTGTCTGTCTGATAATTAACGGAAGGTTAGGTTAGATTAATTATGTACTCAAGAATAGACTTTACTTAGATTTATGAGTATTATTTACATCACTGGTGGCGGATTGTGTCAGTAAAGGAAATGGTGTAAAAACAGCTCGACCGCGGTTGAGGTGGTAATCGAGACCAACGGACTAAAGTGCCTTCCCAAGCACGAAATCGTATTTCTTGAACAAAAAGAACAACTACAAAGTATGATCTTGTACACTTTTGTTCCAGTGTCTTTCGAAACCGCCTGTAGACCTCAGTCGTGGTTCCTTTAACGACCATTAGACGGCAACAGAGACCATGGGCTTCGAAACCACGAACTTTCAAAAATAAGGCTAATGCATATGATGAGGGCATATATAGCACGGCACTAAAATTATAAAACGTGTTATTTATTCCATATTACTATGAAACTCCTTATTTGTCCTTGTCGCCAGGTTAAGTCGTAAATATAGTTGTAGTACTTGTGTCCTCCGATATTATCAGTATGCAAACGTACTGTATACTGTTTATTCTGAGATAATATCCTGTAGACATGGGCAGTGACCGGAACGAGCGACTCGTTTAGTTTATTCATTTATTTATTTACTGAATCAACAGCACAATATAGATGATAAACGTACAAACATCTTCTAGCTTAAAAATAATATATTATTCTTTTTAATACATTATAAGTTTTTCATAATTAATTGTATGATGTTTTATGTTTACGCGATTGTTACATACTAAATTAAATGCGATAAACCGCATTCAAATAGTTTATTTTATTACAATATAATTTACCTGATTAATTGTCAGAACGTATCCATACTTCCATCCATACTTATAAGTTCGAAATTCTGTCCGACTTTCTGTTAAGATTCGACTGTCGAACTGCAGAGCGGATTTAGATGAAATTTAGTATGAATATAGTTGAAGACCCGGGGTCAAACATAGACTACTTTTTAAAAGTTAGTAAGTAGTAAGAAACAGTAATTTATAAGTTCAGAAAATAAAATTGTCAATAGAGATAAAATTACCTTGAAAAATAAATAAAAGTAAACTGTATTTATATTTAGATTGCAGTTACAATATTTATTGTGATCTCCGATAAATAACATGACAACATTCTATCTAGGTAATAAATATGTATTTTCAAGTCAAATCAAACCTTTGAAGATAACACTGAAAAGAAATAATTATACACCTTGGTTTAATAATTGGGACATATATTGCACATTTTCCTTTCATTTAAATGTAAGTTTTCAGTCTTAGTTTTAAAAGTAGAACTGCAAATATGAATAAAAAAAAATTGAACCACGAATTTCAAAATGGAACATTAAATAAATAAGAAATTCACTCAAAGATACAAGTAACGTTTTTGGAGAACATTTATTTCGGTAAATTAATGTAAACACGGATCTCGTAGTCCAGCCTCATTATATATTAAATAGGGGGAGTCTTCAGTAGAATAACCTTCTGAAACCTTCAATAGAAAATGCGTATAGTGAACACTTTATTTGATCTTTGGATGTTCAACAAATTTGTGCAACATTTCGGTTCAGCTATTTTTTAAACTGACATCAGGCGTTGTGAAATAATATCAGTCAATTAAAATTTGCGTGATTTTATTAATGTTATCGTTAAATTAATAATTTACATATAAATAAAAAAGAACATTAAATCCGAAAGATAGATTGGTTTGTGAAACGAATTTTACTAAAGTTTAATTTTTCTGGCTGATATTTCAAAAAAACATCGATATTATTTTCCATTACACCTTTACACATTTTTTCCTATTCTTTTCGGTGTGTCTCAAGGGCCGCAGATGCCCGTGCTCTATACTTTACAGTTATTCTATAGGAGTTTTCCTTTGATCCTCCACCCTTAAACCTTGGATTAAGGAGCTCAACGACGTCTCTTTGCATAATTATCAACTTAATCAAGTGTAAAAAAAATCAATTTGTACTAAAACCGTCGCATTATTTAAATTTGTGCGTTAGAATATTATGTTGTTGTTTCTTGTTATTATATGATCCCGCCCTATAAATCAGAGCATTCCTACTCAAGTAAGAATTACAGACATCCATACTAATATTATAAATGCGAAAGTCTGTCTGTCTGTCTATCTTTCTGTCTGTCTGTCTGTCTGTTACGCTGAACGGATTTTGATGAAATTTGGTATGAATATAGTTGAAGAACCGGGGTCAAACATAGGCTACTTTTTGACGCAGGCGGAGCTGCGGGAAACAGCTAGTTTATAATATGACTGAAGAAGCGAGTTCATATTTCTGTGATTGCAAAGAAGAAATACAATTAAATCTTTAATGTATAAAAGGAGTAGAGAGGAGAATAGGATAATTGTAAAAAAACAGACTAAAATAAAATGCAAACGGCAGTCGGCTTAACCGCAAAAAAGCAATTTAAAAAAAAGATTATGCATTTTAAATAGTAGTACAACTCTCAGGATCGTCTGCATTTATTTATAAATAAATTGACTCTTATATTTGAAATAGTATTGAAATAATGAATGATATCTTAAATTGACAATAATTAGTTTATAACCGATTTTTAATGGTGGCGAATTCTATTTCTTCTATCGCTATCATATCACCACACATAATTATTTTAAATAGCTTCCCTTCCATAAATATTTATTTCATAAATGGCCCCCACACGTACTTATCCCATTTACCTACATACTCGTAGTATAAAACCAGGCCATAAAAAGGAAAGATAAATGTAACCATCAGGGCCTCTACCTTGATAAGCAACACTCGGATTTCAATTTATCTCCGATCCCGAATTGGATTTGTTGGTTTCACAACGAACCACTTTTGGTAAGATTAATTTCAGATTAAGTATGTATGTAACACGGTAAATGTGAAAAATTTGCGTGAAATGAAGAGTACGCTGTGAATTTTCAAGAGTGTAATAAAATTCAAAAAGGGCTTGAATGATTTCTCCTGGTGACAAACGAGATGCTCCTGGTATTGCGGCCATATATAAGGCTACGGTGACCACTTGCCATTTGGCGGAACGTGGAACGTAGACCTTTTTGTATACTTAACTAAATAAAAAATAATTTCTATTTTAATGAGTATGATAGAATTTCACCGTAAAAAATTAAATTCAAAGTAATTTTGCTTTGACTACAAGTCGTTGCTAACGAAATAAAAAAAACCTTTACGGTAAATTGGCTTCAACGAGACTGTCTATGCTACTTTATTTTATCTAAACAATCCAATACGAGTCTAACAAACCCTAATCAAATGAGCATATGTTACTAAAATGCTATGTTTATTTCAACATAGGGCTATGAAGCAGACGTCTGGGTTACATAAATTTGGGTCTATACTGTTGACATTTTAGCAAAATGTAGCTAGCTCTTATTAAAATTTGTGGTATGAAACAAAGTATTCCTCAATGCAATTTGTAAGAGTACAATTTACTATTAGGTAGGTAGGTGTTACTTTTAAGAACATACCGTCTTACTACAAAAAAGTTAGACATCTATTCAACATGTCTTTAAAAATGCTAAAATAAAAATTTATCTATTGTCTAAGTTAAACAGGGTATAGACATGATTTTAACAGTTTCAGTTGAACAGTAGTCAAGTTTAAATTATGTTTAGATAAACACATATTAAACGAATATCTAACATTGTTTATGTAGTATGACGGTAGGTACATCTTTATCGGAAGACTTTATATTATTCAATAAAAGGGCACCTAATACATGCATCCACAAACTAAACATTGAAACTGCACAATATTCAAACAGTGAACTGGCTTGCCTCGCGCAGACAAATAGCTGTAATCAGGGCTGTGGCCGGACTATCGAGGCTTTCAGGATAGTTTGTTGTTGGACTAACTTCTACCACAGTGTATGTATACTTTACATGAATAAATTTAATGAATTTTCTTTTGACCATGGTTTCGTTAAGCAAATTACAAAAATGTGAAAAGGATGCACTTTGTTGTGTATTATTTGGACATAATATTATCTACATGAAAAGTAATAATCTTAGTATTTGATGAAAGTTTGTTGACAAAGTGAATTATTCTCCACGTATTTTTTTTTTGTTTATTCATTTACTTAATAAATGTGCACGAAATACTTACATGAACCCTAAGGTGTGTTCAAAAGTTATTAATGCATTAATATACTAATTAATTGCTTTATCAGCCGTTTCTCAATTCATCAACATTTATTTTGTTATGTTTCGTTTCAGTACACAGACTTTTTCTACTCACACACAAACATCGCTAATATGGTAGCAAGTGACTTACTTAAATCATTTGTGTGTACTTAATTCATTGTAAAGATGTGAATTGTCTTCTGTAATATAAGTCATTAGACATAACGCAATACCTTTTTCTCAAGCCACTTAAAATGAGCACATCAACTCTATAATTATATTTAAACAAAAAAAGATATCCTCATAATCATTACACTTATTACAAAGGTGTATAACATAACGACCACATGCATTACCAAATGGTTACCACACATATGATTGTTACTCGATCTTAATAACAATAATTGGGATCTAAATTGGGGTTGAATGGCTATTGTAGCTGCTCTCTTTTGTATTTTTTTTTTCTGTTTTATATTTTTGCTTGAATACATAATTTATATTAGATATACGAGTATAATAGATATTGTAGTGAATATCCACGCGTTGACAAATTATTTTACGAGATCAAAAAAACACAAGACCATTATTTCTTTAGGTTAGCAAAAATGAACTCACCCGTCGGGCCGCGCTCTCATTGGTTGAGCGCGGACCACGTGACGTCCCGAGAATGTTCCGAAATATTAAAATTTACCGCCGCGAGGCTTATGAATGCGTTTGCTACAATATTAGTTAATAGAGCTGTTGCGGCACCTATATGTATTTTGCAAAATTTATATTTTTTAGAGTAGGTAGATGCACATATTATTAGGGGATTGTTATTGTGAAAAACTCTTAGCATTAAGTCCACCAATTGTTATAAGTATTTGTAGTTGTGGAACAATAAAGGTTTAATAAATGAATAATGTTAAATTAAATTTTAAAGATAATGATTTTGACTTTAATCTAGATTAAACAGGGTTATTTTGAAAACACTGGCCAATTTTTCAGTATATTAAGTGTACATGAAACTATACCATTAATTTCTTTTTCTCCTTCCATATAAAATTCAGCTCATCACATGATTTATATGGGTTGTTAAAAAAAAACTATTTTTTTTTATTGGAAATGTATGTATGTTAATTATTGTACATAAAAGAAAATAGTAAATACAACATCAATATAAAGAAAATCTGAAATATAAATGTACAATGGCGGACTTATCTCTATGAGGGATCTCTTCCAGTCAATCACTATAACAGAGGAAAGTCTGTGGCTGTAGTAGGAGTACAGATTATCGGATCTTACTTACATGTACAAAAACCAATAAATAAAAGCTATATTTAAATACCTATTCATAATTCCTAATGATGATTAAATGCAGTGCAAACAAATCTAACAAATCACTATACGGACAATTTATAGATTTCTTTAATCTTTTCCTACTAAATTCACCTACTAAACACGCTGTAAAACAATCTAATGTAATCCTGTAAAATCCAATAACCCATTGCAAGATGCTGGAGTTTATAAAATTGACTGTGACTGTGGTTTATCATACATTGGGCAAACAAAGAGAAGCATTAATACTCGTATAAAAGAACATATTGCTGACATGAAAAATAGACGCTCAACCAAGTCTGCAGTCTGTGAACATGCTCTAGACACACCCAACCACTATATGCGTTTTGATAATCCTCAAGTCCTTGCAAAGGAAAACAGATTCATTACAAGGATGTTACGTGAAGCTATTAAAATTAAAAAACATACTAATTTCAATAGAGAGGATGGATGGCAGGTACCGCCAGCTTGGGACCCAGTCATTAACTTAATAAAATCGCAAACTCGGAAGCAGACTGCAAGACCCTTAGATACTGTGAGCCAATACTGCGTGAATCGGAATAGTTCCCAATAAAAATTTCAGGCGGTTGTAATCTTATGACATCAAAGATAAATGTTAACTTAGTCTAGCTGCGACCATGAACGCTGTAAAGTGTTTGAAACGTCAGGTGTAAATAAATAAGTAATAAACGCGATAAAACCGTATTAAAATAGTTTAATTTAATGAATAACAATCGCGAAAACATTAGAAATCATTAACAATCTAATGGTTTCAAAATCATTCTGTGAAAACAAGAAAGTCTTCGCAAGTCTGAGAATAAAGTCTGAATAATTTAAAACTATTTTCACTATAACCATAGACGCCACACTCAAACCATAACCATCTTTCACATCAAAGTTAAGCAATATAGGAAATATTAAATAGTCGGAAGTTAGTACGAAATAGCTGCAAATGAGGACACTGTTTACACATGTACTGTTTATTTCCATCGCGGATGGACAGACGGCTTGTGCAACTGTTCTTTATATATTTACCGCAATGATCATTAAAATTGTCATAGGTCGAACAAAAAATTGTAAGTCTTTTGTCATTTTTACACATCACTTAAATGTTTTGAAGAAATGACTTATGAAGTTAAGCAATACTTAGACGAACTTATAGCCAGTTCTTAGTTCAAACGCTTTCAGGATAGACCAGGCTTCTAACTTTAGGAATTCTATCCTTTTGACTTAGCCACAAATTTCGATTTGAGAGAAAGAGACAACGCATTTTAGTGACATTGGGCTTTTCTTTGCTTAAAGATTTTGCTTATCCACATAATCGATAATAGTTTTCTGATGAATTTTACCTTTCAAGCAAATTGAACTAGACACTCGAACAGAAAGTTAGAATATAATAAATTAAGACTTGGCTGGGAACACAATAAGCTACTTGACTGTGTTCATACTTGGGCAATATTTACATACGTAACCATACACTAAAAAGTAACCGATTCCGAAAACAACAACAAAATTAGTTGTTAATTAAGGCAGAAATTGGATTTTAAAGTTTTCTCAAGAAGAAAAGTGGGAGCGTGGTGGGGACTTCTTGCTATCTCTTTTGTACGCACGAAACCAAGTGGCAGTGACGTCATTGCACAAACAGTGCATCCTTTTCCTGTTTTTTGACAGTTTCCCCTTCTACTAAATTTCGAAGGCTTATAACTTACTAGCTGTTTCCCGCAGGTTTTCAACTATATTCATACCAAATTTCATCAAAATCTGTTTAGCGGTTTGGCAGTGAAAGCGTAACAGACAGACAGACAGACTTTCGCATTTATAATATTAAGTATGGATTTATTCAAGAACGGATTTAAAAAAATCTTTGTGTTTTCAGTATCTGGTAGTGAAATGTTTGTTAAAAATGATAAAAATAAATTGAGTAAAATACCCAATTAATTGTAAACAATTAAACGATTATTTGTTAACTTAATGAGTAATCGAAAAACTTGCGTGACTTTTAGCCTAAAATAAATAAAAATAACGCGTGTTTCTAATTAAACTTGGTGGCATCACGTGCATTCTAATAGTACACGATAAAAAGCAGCACGCGGCTGGAATTATAATGCCAACATTATGGGATAATATTTCTTTTTTACAGGAAAAACAGGCTATTGAAGGTAAAGGCCATTAGAAAAATGTTAAACAGCAATGCACATTGCATATTTTGTTCGTTTGATAAAGAAAATGAATTCTGTCTGGAATGATCATAATACGGTTAAACACCGCAAAATTTCTTCAGAAGCTATTTATATAAAATGTCAGCTAAATCTTTATAATATAATAGAGAAACTTTCTATTAACTTAATAAAGGATAATGAACAAGATACGCCAAGAAGCAAAAATAAACGTCGTCTACGGAGTTTCGACGAAATATTTAATAACCCAAGCGCTGCAGAATGCATACTTCGAATTTTCATATTTCCTGTATACAATGTGCTATGGATTTTCAACATCCCACACTGTTATTGAATGCATAGGACAATTATTAGTAAGAATCTACCATACATAACATTAATGGAAGTATGACTATATTTGTTCGCATAAATTGTTAAAAGGATATTGAGGAAATTTAGTACAAAAGTGTATCGGTAAATAATTAAGGAAGTATATTTTTTTATACAATGCGATACATCACACTTTGACTTGATCTAAAAATTCTAGTATATTGACAATGTAAAATTCTAGTTAAAAGTAAAGTATAGTATATAGAATAAATAAAAAGTTAATACATTTTAAATATTATCTACATAAAAAGCAAATGTTTATGAGGTTTAGCTTTTCTTCAATCAAACTATAGTAACTAATGTTCAGCCTGAAAATTTACTTTAGAAATTTTCGCAAACATTTTATCACATCTTTGATGAGATGACAAACTTTTCCCGGATTCCTTACGTGTCTTCTGACGATCAAAAATAGCACCAACGTCGTCTACAAATCAAGTTTTATTACGGACCAACTACTTTTAAAGTTCAAGACATTGAAATCTATTCGGGAATTACTTCAAATCCCCTTTGGGAAACTAGCGGACCTACGATGTCTGGCTAAGATACACTGCACTTATTTTACTCTAATTTAGTTCTTATGTCCATAGCAATAACAATGTGTATAATGAAAAAACTAAATTTGTTTTTAGACGCACTGCAAAATACAACAACACATTCATAAACGAATTTGAATTTTACACTATATGGAATAAGGATGAAAATTTATTGTGTTTGAGAATACTGAACGCCTGAAGCGGTTTTATTGATGCAATAAGCACTTGACGATCATTCTACTGGATGGGTTCTCAATTTCTTTACCAGTAACTATCGTTTACTCTAAGTAAGATTTTTATTGCTTGAAATATTGCTCTTGTATGCGTCGGTGTCGTTGTGTTTATAAAAATACTCTTATAAATTTATATTATTGCACTGAAATATAAATATAACAGAACAGATGTACGTAACTAAAGCCGATCAAGTGTGAGTCGAAGTCGTGTACGTAGGGTTTCGTGTTATTATTTATAAAAACCGCAGAATTATCATACATACATACCATCACGCCTTTTTCCCGTAGGGGTGGGCAGAGACTACGGATTTCCATTTGCTAGAAGCGAGGGAAGTCTGTAAGGATCGTTCCTTACAGACTTCCCTCGCTTCTTCTACGCTCATCACTCTCGTCATACACGCTCGTCGATTACGGGTACTCCTGACATCTCCCTTGTAATCATGTCCCCTCAATATTCATCTTTAGGTTTTGTTCATTGAAATATTACACCTATATCTCGGCAATCAATATATATCTTTTCCACAAACACTTTTAAGATAAATAAAGATGTTGTTTTCGTTGGTTATCTAAATTTATGTTCCTATTAAATTTCTTGCCAGGGACTGTTTCGTTTGATCTCACAATTAAAAGACAAAACAATATTATACGAACTAATTAATAGCAGGGATCGTTTTACTAACTTTGATCAAGTGAATATTCTTATGTTATCTGTGTTCTTTCTTTATGACTTTCTCCAATTTTAACTTATTTATAGTAATTGAAAATGAAAAATACGTATTGAAAATAAGCTATTTTTAAATTGATTTTCTTTTCTTTAGTCTTCACAGTTTCTAAATGACAAAACTTTTGAGACTTCTCTAAATTATATTTCGGCTAAAACATAAAACCTCAAAACATTCACGTAAAGCTTTCTCAAGAATTAGGTACTGTTTTATTTTATTATTAGTTTAATTCTTGAGTTTATCAAGTTTAAATGGTTATACATTGATTTAAAATTTTAATGGTTTTTTATTACAAACGTTAATCATATGTGTCCAATACTTTAATTCCCCATAACAGCTAAACATATAGTTTACCAAGTTTCCAAGCTATCGCCGTGTACTCGCTATGATTTACACACCTCCCTAAATCATAGTCCCGTGGCGCGGAGGAAATTATAACCTCTTTATAGCACAATACGAGTAGGCCAGCCGGGGTTTAATAACTTTGTAGACTGCTTTCGATGAGATATTGTTCGTAATTTCAATGGAATTGAACACGCTTAAGCCTTTAGTATGACAGATTTTATGTCTTGTATTGAAGCTCTTTAAGCACTTACTAAATTATTTTGCGCGCGTCCGCCACCGGTAAGTTCAAATTAACTACTGCCGGCCGGCACCTATCCACTACTATTAAACCCACCTACAACTCGTAGTCCCATCATGCCCGCCACCATAAGTTTGCACTCACTCTCTACATTATAACATTTTTCTTATTTTACGCTCTACATCTGCAGGTAAAAAACATCACAACGTAAAAATAGTAGACAGATATTTCATAAGAATAATACTTCCTGCTGCAAAATTTACAGTTATTTGCAGTCGATTAGCAAATAAAAATGATTGCACAGATTATCAAACCCAAATTTATTTTAAAACCAGCAGATAATGTCTTGTAAAATAGTCCAAAGATCGACTGACAAGCAGAATATGAAAGAGAAGAATTACTAGTGTCGGAGACCAAGATCCACTATGGATTGCTAAGCCATCGCAATAATGAGACGACGCAATAAAAAAATAATTAAGACACTACTACTTTATTAGACCATTAAAAAAATATTTCTGATATGATATTTTCAAGCTTTTTCACGCAGCTCCACCTGCATCAAAAAATAGCCTATGTTTGACCCCGGGTCTTCAACTATATTCGTACCAATGTTTTCTTATGTTTTCGCGATTGTTATTCATTAAATTAAACTATTTTAATGAATAACAAAGGAAAACAGATTCATTCCAAGGATGTTACGTGAAGCTATTGAAATTAAAAAACATCCTAATTTCAATAGAGAGGATGGATGGCAGGTACCGCCAGCTTGGGACCCAGTCATTAACTTAATAAAATCGCAAACTCGGAAGCAGACTGCAAGACCCTTAGATACTGTGAGCCAATACTGCGTGAATCGGAATAGTTCCCAATAAAAATTTCAGGCGGTAGTTTTGTAATCATAAGACATCAAAGACAAATGTTAACTTAGTCTGCCTGCGACCATGAACGCTGTAAAGTGTTTGAAACGTCAGGTGTAAATAAATAAGTAATAAACGCGATAAAACCGTATTAAAATAGTTTAATTTAATGTATATTCGTACCAAATTTCATCAAAATCCCTTTGGCGATAAACGGATTTTTACGGAAACAGACAAACAGACTTTCGCATTTATAATATTAGTATGGTTATGGATGGATAATATGGAAGTATGGATAGTATAGAAGTATGGATTTGGAAGTATGGATCTAAAATAGCTATGATAAAACAAAAATGTGTCATGCAAAGACATAAACATGACGTCAACAAGAACAACCGCCGTTATCAAAACTGGGTCAGAGATAACGTGGATTAGCTGCAATTTGGTTGATTAGACTTGCCACATGTGGACATACTTATGTTATCTACTAGAGGAAAAGGCTCTCTCGGGGCATCGGTGTAGCAAGGTCCTTGCAGTTTTTATACCAATTCCTCTTTTTTCGATTCGAGATTCCGCAAGTATAATATTTCAATTTTTTTTGTTCCCTTTAGGTTTCATTTTCATGTTTGTTGTGCAAATAGATTTTAATAGATGGTCTATTCCACCTGTATAGCCTTTTTTGCTTTATTTGTCTTTGTATCTATTTCTTATTGTCTCAATATTTTTTGTAAATTACGTGAAGTCATAACTGAATGAGAACGCAAAAGTTAGACAAATATATAGCAATAGCACTATATTTCGTCTTCAAAATGAATAAATCCATACTAATATTATAAATGCGAAACAGCTGGTTTCAAATATATAGATGACTTGATTTTACATGCATAATACTTCATTTGATATGGAAAATGACTTCGATTTTCCGAAACTAGGTTACTTTCTTCATTATCCAAAAGAATAATTTGTCCAATGACTTGAAAATTAAACCATGAGTTGCAAAAATAAAACCAATTCACATGAAATTAACCTTTTCTCAGAATGTTTCTTTCTTTTCTACTCATTTTCTAAAAGTATTTTGAAACGAAACTTCCTTGAAAATTTATCATAGGAAGGTTTATTTAATAAAACTAAGTTTCGGCAAAAATTTACCCCTATCAATACCTCTGATGGTCTTAACTGACTCATGGCTACTTGAGGCGCAGTAAATTTTCAATGAAATTGCAAGGCGTTAACAAAAACATTAGTAAAGATTTATAGTCACAAGTTCCATCCAGATGCTTTAGCTAACCAAAGTTTCTACAAATTTGGAGGAATATAATTCTTGTGTATATATCTACAGTTCATTAAAACTAATTCTCATTTGACCGCTTTTTATAATGATATCTTTATGTATAATGGTCATTAACATTTGCGTGGCGATTTTGTTACATAACTGACCTGACTTTAACCTCCTCACCTCGATCCTTTCACTTTAAACCTAATTTCATTCATGTTTTTATTTACTCAAGAAAAGTATTTTAGCTAAACGGAATCCCAAAAACTGGTAAATGAGTACCATCAATTCTATGGTGCCGTATAAGATCTGTCTGTCTGTCACGCTTTCATTGCCAAATCGCTGAACGGATTTTGATGATGAAATTGAGGGTTAAACAAGGACTATTTTTTTGACGCAGGCGGAGCTGCGGGAGACAGCTAGTAATAAAATATAGAGCTTTTTCTTCCATTGCCAAAAACAACTGGCTTGAAAAGGAGGATATGCGTGCTAATGGACTCTCTGCCAAGGATGCCGAAGACCGGGCGAAATGAACACGTAAAAGTAGGAAAGCGGACCCTAGGCTCCTAGGCAACTAGTTGAGGATGCAATCGTAAAAACGCTAGTAAGAAAAAGAATATATTTTTATGTCTATAGCTATATGTTTTAGATTATGAAAGCAGGAGCTCTATTTTTGAAATGTATGTATGTATGTTAAAACTTTATTGTACAGAAATAACATTGTTACAACAAAATAGAACACAACAAGAGGCGGACTTATCCCTGACAGGGACTTTTATGTCAAATGATAATCGTTCGACTTACCGAAAACGACGAATGAAAATTATTCGAAATGGAACGAAAATTATTCGACTCACCGATTTCACGCTAGTCGTACTTTTTAAAAAATAGGATTCCAGGGTTCCGTATTGTCGCAAGATTGAAGAATAACAGGTTTTATACGTTATCAATAAGTGAGACAGGGTAGGGGAGCCTGCAAGTAATGTGTGTTCACAGTACATAAACTTGCATGCTACATTGCCCGAAGTATGTCTTTGGTTACTGCCAGACTGACACCTTTGTACTCCTGAGATTCAGTATTCACCCAACGATTTATTGCGAAGTTTTTTAAAACTATTGTCAGGTGAGTGAACTAAGAATTTTCGGATGAGTTTTAATAGGTAAATTTTACTTTGTTTTCTTTTATGGACCAGAATGTAGCCTTTGGTTGACGCCGGATCTTCGACTTTATTGTCACTAAATTTAATCAAAATCCGTTTAGCTGTTTGACTGTGAAAGCGTTATAAATACATATAAAACTATTTTCAGTGACACACTGCAGCGGTCAAACCATCGAACATACACAAGCGTGCCCATTCAAATCCAAAAAGGCGATATGTAATTGATAAACATAAATTGGTTACACTAATTAACAACAGACAGTCCGCTAGCAAACCGAATAAGACTGGCCACACACAAAAAATTATAACGAAGAAACTTTTTCAAAAGCGTGACGTCACGTTGTGGAATTAATTTCAATTTGCAACATTTATAAAAAAAAAAACGAAAAAATCTGTTTTTTTTTTTATAGTGAATTTAACCAGCCAGTCGATATTTACAGACAAAACACCAGAAGACGTGTCTTTGTAACCCCCATTCTTCAGCGAGGCGTATAGAAAAACACTTTACTGCCATTTCCTGTACAAGATGTACTGCGAGGGATTCATTATCAACCCTCTACAAATCCGCAACCCCTACGTCTTAGCGGGGTGGTTATAGGTATTGAGTGTATTTTTCTGAAAAGGTGCCGAGATACATTTTTTTTTTGCGATAATTTTAAGGGAAAAGTGTCATACCAGTTAGAGAACAAAGTGGTTAAATATTAAAGAACTATTTGGAATATAATATACCTAGCTTGCTGTAATCATTGACTTATAAAGCAAATTTTAACATAAAAAATATAATTGGTAATATATTTTCTACTTCCTGTCTGAAATCGTTATATACTACGACTTTGTATCAAGTTCTATGTATATTTATTTTTATTTAATAGTATAGTTATGAACATTAGCTTCCTCCCCTACAATAATAGATGTATCAAAATAACGTTATCAACGATTATTATTTTAACTAATGTAAAGCATCTCCAACTTCACATCAAGTACATTTTAGACAAAGAATAATAAAGACTGGAAATGCCAACAGCCGTAACAGAGTATATAATATTGCTTGTTTCAATACAGTACAGTAGTTTAACCATTACATGTCTTTAGGCGCCATAGATTTTGTAAATGTTTAAGTTGGTGTTATAATGTGATAAGTAAAAATAAAATTTTCTGACTAGGGTGGCGTTTGATAGTCGAAAAAATATATATACTTAAGTATTTATATACAGTAAAATTTTATTGCACTTTAAAGAAAGAAAAATATTTTTTTCTCTTCGAACTTGTTATTTTCTTTGAGATAACTAATCCTATTTTATGTGAATAAACTATTTTGAATTTTAATTTTAATGACATGTATTGGTAATAAAATTGTAATGATTATATTTTAATTTAATGATAAACGAACGCCAACTGTAAAATGTGTGATAATAATGCTTGTATATTTTTGCATACTGTTTTGAAATAGCAAAATAGGCTGTTACTTGTTCCTTATTAATTAAGATCTCATGTTTACCCTATTCTATGCGAATAAATTATTTTTAATTTTTAAATTTTGAAATGATATAAAAACTTCGATTTAAAAAAATCCTGTCGCCATTTCGAGTGAGTGTAACCTTTCGTTAAGAACCTTCCCTTCGCTTGCGTGGAAACCGTATTTGGTTCATAACAATGGAATTTTTATTGTTATCTAGTCTGCAGCAAGCGAAGGGTTTAATCTGTAAATATATTACAATAAAAAAGAAATTATTACAGCACATCTAGATTTTTATATCAACGAAGACACACTTCAAAGGTGCACTTAACGAAATGCGAATAGAGGCAGCGTGAAGCAGTAAGCCTTTTCGGGTCTGTTAACTTGATGAACAGTGAACACTTTACGGGTCTGTGGTCAGATTTTGGGGTTGAGAAAAAGGCAAGTAGGTACTTGATTGACTTTTTCTTTGGCTTAAAAGGGTGCCTATTGGATTTGGGTCATTTGTTTTAGCACAAATTATAGATTTCTAGTTTTTGAAGGGTCGGAATCTATTCGTAACGTAATATTCTTCGCCTGGAATATAAGTTTTAGATTGGGCCGATTTTTATGATGTTTAGTCACCTATAATATAAGATATTGACTTTAAAGTAACTTCCATCCATCCATCCATAGCAGCCCTTATGATAACCTTTTATGGGCATAGGCCTCCTCCATATTCTTCCATATTAAAGCCACTTACACTTGTCCATGCTTTAGAAGTGCATACCTGTAACAAAAAATAAACATTTTAGTATTTTTACTTGATCAATCTGACTACCTTCGAAAGACGTAAGCAAAGATATAAAATTAAAATAAATCTGTTTTCACAAAGCACGTGATGCGTATCTTTTCAAAAAATGTAGTAGTTTTTTTAACAATTTACAGGTCTAACCTCTTTAAAACTCAATGTTTCAAAATGCAAGAGTGCAAGGCTACGTAATTACTATTTTCGCCGGCGGCGGCAGCACTCGCGCATGCAACATTTAACACAAAGCCTTCCAGCTTTTAGTGTTACCATAAGTTGTATTTCACACGCTCTCGTTGCCGTATAAACGGCCCGAACTGTATGAAAAACGATGCTTAGTAAGATTAAAGCAAAACAGGAGTTGTGTATTAAACATACATAATTTATGTATTGTAAGAAAATAGGAGTAAGTGCTTTTATATGATATTTTATTAATGCAGACGATAGCGACTATGAGTTTTGTAAGTCAAATCGGTAAATCTCTTGACTTGAGGGGGCTTGAGAAGTTATGTAAGATATCTAATAAATTCCATACAAAATTATAACGCAGTTTCTACCGTCTGTGTTAATAAAATCTCTTAGCATGCAATAAAACTGCATCGATGGCCCAGTGGTTAAGCTATTTGTATTAGACCTGAAGGTCGTGGGTTTCCTCAGGGTTATATGCTTTATTTATATGTTTCCAGTTTTATTAGGACATTGCAGGCTGAATCACCTGACTGTCTGATGCGGTGTGTCTCTAGATAACGGTCGAGACTCTTCACTATTAATCCGTTCGTACTGACGACTATTGGAACACTTTATTAAATCAATATCAATTCAATAATATAAACTGTACCCATATAAATCAGCCCTAAAAGGTCTATTTAGACGAATTCAGTGCTGGCAACCCAGAAACTTCCATGTACATGAAATTTACCAACACACACAAACAATTTCGTGTCCACGAGCGCGTCTACATAGACAAATTCGCTACAGGATTGCTAGCATGCTATAATAATAAAGTTTTTGACTCCATGCCCTTTCAGTATCCAGCGAAGACTGCGAAACTACCATTTGGGCAGATCCTGTTCTGGTAACAGAGTAGCTTTTATGGACATAAAATTTACCGACACACAATAACAATTTCGTGTCCATGAGCACGTCTACATAGACAAATTCGCTACTGGATTACCAGCTATAATAATAAAGTTTCTGACTCCATGCCCTTTCAGTATCCAGCGAAGACTTAGGAACTACCATTTAGGCAGATCCAGTTCTGGTAACACAGTAGCTTTCATGGGCACACAATTTACCCACACACAAAAACGATTTCGTGTCCATTAGCGCGTCTACATAGACAAATTCGCTACTGGACTGTCAGCTATAATAATAAAGTTTTTGACTCCATGCCCTTTCAGTATCCAGCGAAGACTGCGGAACTACCATTTAGGCAGATCCAGTTCTGGTAACACAGTAGCTTTCATGGACACACAATTTACCCACACACAAAAACGATTTCATGTCCATTAGCGCGTCTACATAGACAAATTCGCTTCTAGATTGCCAGCTATAATAATAAAGTTTTTGACTCCATGCCCTTTCAGTATCCAGCGAAGACTGCGGAACTACCAAAAATAGCTGGACTAGTTTCTATCTAATAATGCGAAGACTTTATTCGGTACAATGGCCTGTGGTGTTTACGATATCGTAAAATATTGGATGAACTATTTTTGTGTGTTATGTGTAATATCTTTCGTTGATAAATAATACCTACATAATTATCATTATTTCGGTTATATTATTTTTGAATAAAAGCACCTCTCGGATCCATCAAGCTCTCCCAATCATTGGTGCTGTGAAGTTTGACAGTACAGTACCTAATTGAAACTAAGGTATGTTTAATATAATTATTATCTAGTAACGTAGAAATACGCAGTTTAACCATATGAAAAATGTATGAGAAGCAAGATTCTAACGACGAACTAACTCTTGCTCTACGAAATGGAATTTATAAAAAGCCTAAGAATGCTTATGTAAGTATTTCCTAATAATTTTATATTATTTACCGCGGCAACTCTAATGCGCAGACCGGGATACATTTTTCATATAAAATTGATATTAGCTATAAATATCTATCGTTTCCGTTGCGCTGGAGGTCGTGAAAACTGCCCTGTAGGTAAGCTTTATGATTATAATAAACATTATTAAATTTCTACCAAACTTTCGTGAACGTAAAAACTATTAAATGCACGTAAATATCGCATAACTTTATCGACAATAACATACCTTACTTAGTCATATTGTACGGTATCTTATTCTATTGAGGGCTAGATAAAAATTCAGGTTTTTTATTTTTATTATCGTATAGGTTTAAGAGATTAAACGACCTTTTGCGTGCTGTTATCAGACATTCAAGACTTCTTTACCACCAGAAAAGCAGATCATTTCACTTTACCAGCCAGGCATCCTTTAAAATATAGAGTTGTATTTCTATCAGAGAATCAGGTAATACAAGCCTTCAATAATCTTGCCTTAAACTTGCATACCCAAACCCGTTTCATCAATCTGTTTTTTATACATCTAAGTAGGCAAACAGGCGTACGGCCCACCTGATGGTTAGTGGTTACCGTAGCCTATGAACGCCTGCAACACCGGAGATGTCACTAGCGCGTTGCCGACCTGTCCGCTATCAGCACAGCGACCCCTCTGGAGCCTGGCGAACCTACTCACCAGTAGGAACATAACACTGCATCACAGTGTTATTTGGCTGCGGTCTTCTGTAGGGTGGAGGTACTTCCCCAGGCGGACTACTCCTTACAAAATATCCTACCTCTCTTCTCTTACTTAGAGGCATACATTTGTATCTAAAACAATCTCTGTTTACGTCTTCTACTAAGGTCTTCCGAATCCTTCAGCCCGAGGGAAACAATTGAGGCCAAAACGTTACGCGGTCTCCGACTGTCGCTTGGATCTTAAGATGTTAAAATTAATGATAATACAATTAATATCCCCAAAATATCTCGCATATCTAACATACCAAAACAGCGAAGTATATTTAGCACCCCATATAAATAGTGCCAGAATTTATGCGGCAGCACGTGAATTGGGCACAAAATATTTGTCTGTCGCGTTGGATGGTTGCCAGGCGGGATCACTTTCGCAGACCCGGTCCGATCCGGATAAAATACGGTCTGGTCTAGAGGCACGCTGTGTGACATAACTTTACGAGTGTGTAAATCATAGGATAATTTCACTTTTAAGAGAATTTGTTTAGTCTAGTGTTGGGGTTGGTGAGCGAGTTATCCATAAGCTGCTACATATTGATTACATTCATTTCAGGAACTGTATTTGAATGAATAGTTAGAGACTCAATATTTTCTTAAAACTGATATCATCATGCATAAGGGGGTCCTATACCAAGGAAGCACGTCGAACCCAGAGGTTCTTTTGTACTTTTCTTAAAACTGATAAGTATAATTAAAGATAATTAAATCTAAATGAGATTCAAAACTAACAGATATCTATATATATTTTGTTTTAACTGGACCCTATGTGCTTGAATCCGAATAGCGCTTGACAGTGTCTATCGTATTTATAAAAATGCCGCTAATAATTAAATATAATTATAAACAGTAAACAGACAAGCTCCAGTTCCCAGCCACTTAGGTAGATAAACATTCGCAAACAAGCGGTGTCGAGTGTCAGCCATTGACATTTTAGTACTAGTTTAAGGACACGCTTATCAGAGCGACGAAACTGTAACCTGTCTTGGCCCTAAGATGTTCATATTAGTACCTAATATGTTCGTGTTGGGGTTTTTTGTTCAGATTAGTTGTTTAATTATCGATATCCTAGTGTCTTAAAAATGCATCGTCGTTGTACTTAAAAACTGAAAATATTTGAAATTAAAATTAAATCAAATTGTATTGTTTTTTTTGCTCCATAATTTAAATTACGAAGTTTCACAATAGAACGATAAATTAAAGACTAAAAAAAAATAAGATGAAATGCTGAAAAAATAAGAAACAAAGTAACAAGAAGTGCATGTGATCGTGTATCATCTTTTTCAGTGATATTTTTTGCTTGTTTACAGAAAAAAATTAGTAATCTGGTATGAGTCCATCTGGAATTGCAGTCAATGGTGTCAGACGACATCACGAGGCTTTGTGACACATATCTTTAATGTCGTAGACAGAGGACTGATGGTGACGGCCCAAAACTGATGTAGAGTTAAGAAAAATATCAATATTACATTTTAAAGTTTACTTTAGGTTATATTAAGTTTTCTTTTTGTTTTAGGTACAGTTTAGTTTTGAGAAGTTACATTATTATTATTTTTGATTAATACTATTGTTTATTTCAATAAATAAATTCCTTTTAAAATTAGACCTATGTTAATATTTTTGTGGACTTACCGTTGAAGAGATGTTACTTATGGGGTATTTGTACTTATCCAATATATTTTTTCAAATACATTCATTTAATCAAAGGAATTGGAAGATTTTTGATTAAATTTACATATGTATACTTAAATCGTAATTATTATTTTTTGGATAAAATATACATTAGACAAATATCCATACTTCCATACTTAATATTATAAATGCGAAAGTCTGTCCGTCTGTCTGTCTGTCTTTCTTTCTGTCTGTCTGTCTATCTGTCTGTTACGCTTTCACGGCCAAACCGCTGAACAGATTTTGATGAAATTTGGTATGAATATAGTTGAAGACCCGGGGTCAAACTTAGGCTACTTTTTGACGCAGGCGGAGCTGCGGGAAACAGCTAGTAATTGATAAGTGTAATATCGGCCTCAGAATGATAAGCTTTTGTCTACCTGAGGGGAGAATTAAACACTATTATAATTTGCTTTCAAAATATTTTATAACTTAACTCATTATGAACTCACACTACGGGAAATGTCTTAAACCACTTCTTGTTTATATATTTGATGGTGTTGTCATAAGTGAATTAATTTAGCTAACTAATGAATAAAAAGATCATTTATTATATATAATCCTTTTAACTCTCTAACTGATACAAAAAACTATAAATTTTAATTAACTGAAGCCATGTTTTGTTTCTCTACTATGACATAAAATTCATTCTTAAGATTTGTAAGTTGGTTTTGACTCCTTGCCAACTCTTCCTTTAAAAATTCCTTAGCCTAAGAGCTTCTAATGAAAATATTTCCAGCGTTGTTACCTGTATGATATACTTTTACTTTATATACCTATATCTCTATTATACTTTTTCTTTTTCACCTCTTATGGGTTTACTGGAAGAGATAGCCTTGCAATAAGTCCGCCAATGCTCATATTATGTTATAAGTCTTTGTAAATGTTATATTATTTGTTACTGTATGAGGGCAATAAAAATATTTTTTGTATTGTATTGTATCGTATATATCGAATAAACTTAGTAGTGTAACTAATCTTCTTCTTTATTTAAGCGCGTTTTCTCAGTTAGGTACATCCTCAACTTAGGAGCCTGACCTGACCTGAGAAACACTGTCAGATTTCTAACATTGACTAAAGGTAAATGACACTGCCAGCTTGCAAAACAGAAGAGAACAACGGCTTAGCGCCCATTCCGAATTGTCCATTCTTGGTCTTCTCCATTTCCTTGTCGCAATGAGGGATTGGCACAGTATCGGAGAATCTTCCACTTAGAACGATCTCAGTAATTACTTATTTAACCAGATAATTTATCAAGTGGTTGATTAGGATCAACCACTTGATAAATAATCTGGTCATCTATCAATATTTTAACAGTCATAAAAGTCTACTTAAAAGGTCGACGCTCCAAGTCAATACTGATAGTTTTAAACTCACAGATAACACATGTCTGTAGTGTCCGTACATATGACTCATAAGATAGTGTTACGAAATCAAAAATAAATAAAAATAAAATGCGGCCCGCGGAAGTTTGAGTAGCGCTGTCCGCGGAAAATTCTCGTACAATCGTCGCGTGTTTCCATACGGGAATAATATCGCGAACGATCTAGTACATCGATTATCTCGCTCTGACATATTGCTTTGTCTCGCTCTCGCACTTCTAGTATGTACTAAGGGAACGAGACAGAGAGTATCCCTCTCTCTCTATTCCGGAGTAGTTGTGATCTTTCTAGAAACTTATGGAGCGGGTTTCCCGGGCCATATAAATATCGGAAGGTGCCTCAGGAGGGCAGTTCTAATTTAACTGAGCTACAAGTGCGATCAAGAAGCGATATCCGGAGCGAATAACAAGTGATACAAGCGACCTCGGCAAGTTATAGTGACTGTGATTAGTAAGTGTTTTGCATTGTAAGTGATAAGTGAAGTGAAGTGACGTCGGCGACCATCCTTGTGGGAATAAACGTTTTTAAGAGTCATCAGGTGTTTTTCTCCAAATTGCGAACCCCGAGCTCGTAACAATTGGTGTCATAAGTGGATTTGGAGATGCCATTGACTCCGAGAGAAGACGTCACTAGTGAGGGTGTGAAGACGAGGGCGAAGCGTGCTGCGGAAGCCACTTCTACTGGATCTGCTGACCAGGCCGCTCCCGCCGCGCCCACCGCCCGGCAGGTCACGTCCAACGGCAACCAGGCTACGTCCAACGTCTACCAGGACACGTCCAACGCCCACCAGGCCATGTCCAACACCCACCAGGCCATGTCCAACACCCACCAGGCCATGTCCAACACCAACCAGGCCACGTCCAACGCCTACCAGGACACGCCCAACGCCCACCAGGCCATGTCCAACACCCACCAGGCCATGTCCAACACCCACCAGGCCACGTCCAACGCCCACCAGGCTGCGCCTGTCTTTGATTTTGGGGAATTGATGCGAATGCTGGACAACAAATTTACAATGCTGGACAACAAATTTACAATGCAGGAGAAGCTTCAACAAAAGGCTCAACAACAACTCCTGTCAGCTATTGGTGAAGTTAGTGGCGTGGTTACCAAATTACGCAAGGATGTTGATTTGGTGGAGGAACGCGTCACGACTCTTGGGAACGACATGGAAAATTTGAAGACGGACCTTTCCACATTACAGAAGAAGTTCGTGCGCCTTGAAACAACGGGAGTAGCAGTTGCATCTGGCGGAACAGTCATTGCCCACCACGGACCCAGCGTGAAATTGCCGCCATATGACGGAACCTCGTCCTGGACCGCATACCGTCAACAGTTCCAGACCATCGCAGCTGCTAACGGATGGACAGATGAACAGTGCCTGACAGCTCTCACCGTCGCACTCCGAGGACAGGCTCTGACGGTCTTGGAGGTTCTTCCGTCGGGCAGTGGATTCAAGGACCTGCTGGAGGCACTGGAATCGCGATACGGGGAACGGCATTTGGAGCACGTCTTCCGCGCTCAACTCCGCGACAGAGTCCAGCGCTCAGGAGAGGGTCTGCAGCAATGGGCGCTGGAAATAGAAAAACTCGTCCGCAAGGCGTATCCAGGGGCCGATTTGAAGATGCTTGAGTCCAACACCGTGCAGGCGTTCGTCGACGGCATCAAGGATTCGGAAGTCAGAGCTGCAGTAAGGCTAAACCATCATGCCTCATTAAAAGATGCACTGGCCCACGCTTTGGAGGTGGAAGCCGTCAGACATGACATTCGTCATTCCGTGACTCACAAAGTGCGCGAAGTAGTGGAGGAAGTTAGGGAAATAAAAGCTCCGCTAAGGAAGAGACTTGGATCCATGTGCTATAGGTGCGGCGACCGAGGGCACCTACAAATGAATTGCCCAAAGATCAAGAAGCTTGAAGACGACGTGAAGGAACTGAAGATGAAGCAGGAGGCTTTATCATCGGAGAGGAACCAGGGAAACGAGTAAGAGCCAGGACTAGGGGGCGAGTACTGGCTGGCGCGGAGGAAGCCCCGACAACTATTATCTCTCAGGCATGCAACGGAAATAGTCTCGTAATATCTGGAACTGTAAATGGGATCAACTGCAGGATGACGCTGGATACCGGAGCATCAAGAACAATAGTCCGACCTCACTTAGTAAGGACCATAATGAGAAGCATGAGGAAACTGGACTGTCAGCTTCTTTCTGCCTCCGGCCAGCCAATACCCGTCCTGGGAGAAGTGTCTGTAAAAATGTCTATGGGAGAAGCCACATATACCCACAACGTCATCGTGGCTGAAATTATGGACGATTGTGTATTGGGATTAGATTTCATGAAAAAGTACAACTGTAGAATAGACGTTGCTAGTGGTGTATTCAAGAGTGGTGAAGAAGAGATCATCATCCTAGGAGGCATTAACGGGAGAGTGACATGTTTAAAGCAAACGGTCATACCTGGGAAAGCAGAAGCCCAAGTACTAGTAAAGTTACCAGTAACAAGGAACAAGAAATCTACCGGATGCGTGTTGATTGAGGAGATAGCTAATAAACCTGCGGCTCGAGGACTCATGACCGCGAGGACTCTCGTGAAAGGAAGAAACACCGCAGTAGTAAGAGTACTTAATCTAGGCGACCAAGAGAGGACCTTAAACAAAGGCGACATCATTGGAAAATGTGAGGAAGTTGTCTGGCTGAAAAAGTGCAGTACAACACAAAGCTCAGATACAAGGAGTACCAGTGATTCTACAGTCAAGGAGCTTCTAAGTAACTGCAAAAGCAATCTAACGTACTCGCAGAGCATTAAAGCTAAGAAGTTTCTACTGCGCTACGCCGACATCTTCACCAGCCAAGAAGGAGACTTAGGAAGAACGTCGCTAGTACAACACAGGATTGACACCGGAAATGAGAGACCCATCCGACAGCGAGCGAGAAGAATCCCTATAGCCAAAGAATTAGAAGTCAAAGAGCTGCTGGCGGATATGGAAAGGAATAAAATTATTGAACCATCAGCAAGTCCATGGTGTTCACCAGTCGTGCTAGTAAAGAAGAAGGACGGAAGCACGCGGTTCTGTGTTGACTACAGACGACTCAATGACATCACCAAGAAGGACAGTTACCCGCTGCCTCGGATTGATGACACCTTGGATACCCTTAGTGGCATGAAATGGTTTTCAACATTGGACTTAAAATCTGGGTACTGGCAAGTGGAAATCCATCCGAAGGATAAGGAGAAGACTGCATTCTCGACGGGCAAGGGATTATGGCAGTTCAACGTCATGCCATTCGGATTATGTAACGCGCCAGCTACCTTCGAGCGACTGATGGAATGTGTACTAGCTGGATTGGTTGGAGAAGCCTGTCTAGTATATTTGGATGACGTTATCATCGTTGGCCGAGACTTTGAGGACCACTTGCGGAACTTGGAGCAAGTCTTCGAGAAAATTCATGGAGCCAACCTAAAATTGAATCCGAAAAAGTGCCGCTTATTCAGGAACGAAGTGAGCTATCTAGGCCATGTCATTACCAGTGAAGGAATCCTGACTGACCCGGAGAAAGTGGAAGCCGTTCAGAAGTGGCCTACCCCCAAGGATAAGACAGAAGTACGGGCATTCCTGGGCCTTTGCTCGTACTATAGACGTTTCGTGAAAGGATTCTCGGAGATTGCAAAGCCATTACACCGACTAACTGAAGAGAAACGTCAATTTAGTTGGGATGAAGCTTGCGAAATTGCCTTCGAAAAACTGAAGAAACATCTGTGCGAAACACCAGTCTTGGGATACCCTCAACCAGAAGGTCAATTTATAGTGGATACGGATGCAAGTAATACCGCAATCGGTGGGGTACTATCTCAAAAGCAGGAAGACAGGGAAGTTGTTATAGCGTACTTCAGTAAGTCGCTGTCTAAACCGGAAAGGAACTATTGTGTGACAAGAAGGGAGCTACTGGCAGTAGTGAAGACGCTACAACACTTCAGCAAATACCTCATCGGTAGGCAGTTTTTACTTCGCACGGATCATGCAGCGTTAAAATGGCTGTTGCAATTCAAGAACCCAGAAGGTCAAGTTGCTCGATGGATTGAACAACTTCAGGAATATGACTTCATTATCGAACACCGTCGAGGACAGGCCCATGGAAACGCCGATGCGCTGTCACGCAGACCCTGCCCAGAAGATTGTAAGCACTGTATCAGGCAGGAGTTAAAAGAAATGACAGTAAAGCTAACTCGGACAGAACCATTAGAGACCTGGGAGAACGATGCGATGAGAAAGGAGCAAGAGAATGATGATGACCTACGGCACATCATCAGGTGGAAGGCACAAAGTAATAATAAGCCAAAGTGGAGTGAAGTTGCACCGACAGGCACGGTTTCCAAGGCGTACTGGGCGCAATGGGATAGCCTCGTTGTACAAAACGGAATACTCTACCGGAAATGGGATAAACCTAACGGCAGAGAGTTTCAACTGCAAATTGTGGTTCCAAGAACAAAAAAACGTGATGTTCTTCGGGAAGTACACGACGGCGTGTCCGGTGGACATTTGGGAGTCAAGAGGACGCTAACGAAAATCCGCGAAAGGTTCTACTGGCTCCATTGTCGGGAGGATGTGGAGGACTGGTGCCGCAAGTGTACAACTTGTGCTGCCGTAAAAGGGCCACATACCAGGAGCCGAGGGAATCTACGACTGTACAACGTCGGTGCACCTTGGGAACGCATTGCAGTCGACGTAGCTGGACCATTTCCTGTCACTGACTCAGGGAACAAGTATTTCATGGTTGTCATGGACTACTTCACTAAGTGGCCGGAAGTGTTCGCCATACCAAACCAAGAAGCTACGACAGTTGCAACCAAGATAGTGGAAGAAGTGATTTGTCGCTTTGGCGTGCCCTTGGAAATCCATTCCGACCAAGGCAGGAATTTTGAGTCACAGGTTTTTCAAGAAGTTTGCAGGATTATGGGAATGAACAAAACCCGAACCACGGCTTACCATCCTCAGTCAGACGGGATGGTCGAACGGTTTAATCAGACGATCGAGAGACATCTGGCAAAAATAGTGGAAAGCCATCAAAGGGACTGGGACAAGTACATTTCACTGTTCCTGCTAGCGTACAGAACAGCAGAACATGAAAGCATAAAGGCAACTCCGGCATATGTCAACTACGGTCGTGAGCTGCGGTTGCCAGTGGACCTCCTAACAGGAGGCTCACCAGATGAACCTCAAAGTGTTCAAGACTACGTTTCTGATCTGCGTGACCGAATGCGAGAAATACACGCCGCAGTTCGAGAAAACGGGTTGCAGTCGAGTCAGAACATGAAGACCAGATACGACAGAATGTCGAATACAAATGGCTTCGAGGAAGGCGCTCTAGTCTGGCTTCACAACCCGACTCGCCGGAAAGGAAATCGCCAAAGTTACAAACCAAGTGGGAGGGCCCATACAAGGTGGTAACGCGACTAAATGATGTGACGTATCGGATACAGCGTCAACCAAGAGGAGCAATGAAGATTGTTCACATCGACCGCTTGGCGAAATATCACGGAAGAAATGATGATGCTCGGGACGAGCATCTCTAAGAAGGGGGCAGTGTTACGAAATCAAAAATAAATAAAAATAAAATGCGGCCCGCGGAAGTTTGAGTAGCGCTGTCCGCGGAAAATTCTCGTACAATCGTCGCGTGTTTCCATACGGGAATAATATCGCGAACGATCTAGTACATCGATTATCTCGCTCTGACATATTGCTTTGTCTCGCTCTCGCACTTCTAGTATGTACTAAGGGAACGAGACAGAGAGTATCCCTCTCTCTCTATTCCGGAGTAGTTGTGATCTTTCTAGAAACTTATGGAGCGGGTTTCCCGGGCCATATAAATATCGGAAGGTGCCTCAGGAGGGCAGTTCTAATTTAACTGAGCTACAAGTGCGATCAAGAAGCGATATCCGGAGCGAATAACAAGTGATACAAGCGACCTCGGCAAGTTATAGTGACTGTGATTAGTAAGTGTTTTGCATTGTAAGTGATAAGTGAAGTGAAGTGACGTCGGCGACCATCCTTGTGGGAATAAACGTTTTTAAGAGTCATCAGGTGTTTTTCTCCAAATTGCGAACCCCGAGCTCGTAACAATAGTAATGTGGTTTGGAGACATGCCGTGATTGTTGTCTCTGGTCATGCTTAATGCAAATGACGTTATGTATATTTAAATCAATCCATGCCCGCGAGGGCTATTTTTGGGAATTCTGTGATCGATTGGAAATAGTTTGACTCATCTATTATTTATTTGTTAAAACTTTATTGTTCCACAAAGTACACATATACTTATAACAATTGGCGGACTTAATGCTAAGAGCATTCTCTACCAGTCAATCATTGGGAGAAACGGAAAGATAGTTTGGCGCAAATAAGTTAAGGAGGGGAAAAATGTATTACTTATAAAGCAAATTTTATCAAAAGCTTAAGTTTATACACTACGTAAACATTATGATGAATAAAAAATCATTCAAACCGAACGAAACTCATTCGTCTCACCATATTAGCGTTCGATAGTGTCCTCGTTTTCGGAATCCACTCAAAATTCTTCTTTCTCAAGTTTTTAATGAACAATTAACTCTGAAATTGTTCACATTGATTTGGCAGTTTTACTGTAAACTATTTAATTTAAAAACAATCTCACATAACAAAAATTTACATAAATCACAACATAAATTCCGAACATAATAAGCTGTCAGCGTAATAGAGTACAGTCAGACAAATAAATCAGACAATGTCACGGTCGAAAGGAAAAACAAACAACGATAAAAGCTATTGGGTTAACTGTACATCAGTTATATAAACTTGCGAATATTACAAGGAAAACCACTGACAATAAAAATATATTTTTATCACTCTTTGACGCAATTTTATATTTTTCCCCCTTTTTTGGAGAAAGCTAAAGTGTGATAACTTGGCAAAGTCAAATACCGCAAAAAATAGTTTGATTGTGCAATATTTTTGTTCTTAGAGTTATGAAGAAAGCAAGGAACGTAATTTTACTACTTATTATAAACTAGCTTTTTCCCGCAGATCCGCCTGCGTCAAAAAGTAGCCTATGTTTAACCCCGGGTTTTCAACTATATTCATACTAAATTTCATCAAAACCCGTCCAGCGGTTTGGCCGTGAAAGCGGAACAGACAGACAGACAGACTTTCGCATTTATAATATTAGTATGGAAGTATGGATTCTTCCGGGCCACAAAGCTTTGAAAACTTAAAAATATTTTTATTACTATTTACAATAAACTAGCCATTTCCCGCTTCTTCAGATGCGTCAAAAAGTAGCTTAAGTTTAACTTTGGGTCGATATTCTATCCAAATTTGATCAAAATCCGTTCAGCGGTTTGGCCGTGAAAGCGTAACAGACTGAGAGACGGACTTTCCCTCGTAGAATATTAAGTATGGAAGTTGATATAGAAGTATGGATGAATACTTAGTATCCATATCCATACCTAATATTATATATGCGAAAATCTGTCTGTTACGCTTTCATGGCCAAACCGCTGAATAGATTTTATGAAATTTGATATGAATACAGTTGAAGACCCTGGGTCAAACGTAGGTTACTTTTTGATGCAAGCGGAGCTGTAGAAAACAGCTAGAATTCAATAAACTTACTCGTAATGAAGAAAAACTAAGTAACTAAGTTCATAAAAGAAACTTTGTTGCAGGTTGCTCCCATGAAGCAGTATTATGTGATGCAAGTTGAGATATGATGCATAATATTGAGGCATCGTACGTATCCATGAAGAACACAGATGTAAAATATCAATAAGACTCTTCCTCAATTATACGTGTATGCCTAGTTGCGTCGTCAACTTACGCTTCGGAACCCAGGAGTTACTTCCGTAAGACCTCCGTAACCCCTTTTTAATAAGGACACCAGACCAATAGGAACATGATGTTCTTTTACGACCACTAAACAGTAGTCGGGACCAACGAATTAACGTGCCTTCCGAAGCACGGAATTATCTTTATTATCAGACAATCAGGTGATTCAGGCTTGCAATGTTGTCCTTATCAAACTACAAAGTTTGATTTTCGTGGGAATCGAACCCGCGACCTCTGGGTCAGAGGCGCCTTAACCACTGGACCACAGAGGCAGTTAAGTACTATCCTACATAATTTTGTCAGTTTTTCGTAGCCTCTCAATCATCTTCATTCTCAAAAACTTCACTTAATCTTCGGCAATTCCGGTCCCCTATTATGTTCCTCTGCCATGATATTTTCGTCATCTAGCACGTCTCTTTCCTTGCAAAAAACTGAGGTTTTAATGATATGATAAGAAAGTTAAGTAACAACTTGCCAAAGTCAGAATTAGGGACTCAGGACAAACGGCTTAACGTGCCTTCCAAAGCACGGAATCAACAAATCGGAAAATCATTTACAATTGCGTGATTTTGGAGACAATGACCTTTGAAGTAACTGTATGATTTCCAAATGATGCCGGGTAACACTTGTGTATGTGTGTGTAGTCTATAGAAAAGTGTGTCTGTGTTTGTAGCAACGACAAAGAAAGGAAACTAGATGCAATTTTATGCGAAATTATGCATGCTAGCTCAGCAAAAGCATCCTAAGTGAGTAAGTACTTACATATCTTTAATGTACATCTCGGATATACATTAAAGATAATAATAATTTTAAGTACGAGTAAATACTGAAAGGTATTGTGGTTAAAATAGATAAACGAGCTAAACGGCATTATGTTACTATAATTAAATTAAAAAGTCGAATCATTAACATCATCATAAATTTAAGAGCTGGGCTTTGGTCGGTTATTAGCGAGTTATTTAAGCTCCTTCCGTTCTTGTTGAGTTTTATCGAATTCCTTTATTTTATTCCGTTAGCTTTCCACTTTGTTTGCTTCATATAGCTTTAAGTATTGGTTTATCTGGATTTGACTCCTTTTTTCTTTTATCTTTCCTTCTTTTAAAACAATTGAAAGATTCATAAATTATTTTATTCTTATGAAACAATCTACGACAGAAATAGTCTCCACAAAACCAATCGGTCGTGTCAACATTTCAACAGTTGACGATCTTAACACTGACAGCTAATTAACCAACAGGCAACGCGAGGCTTGCCACGTAATTATTCAGTTTCCCAAGTGCCTGCCATTTCCCGCCAAAACCCCATAACACTTGAACTTACAATTAACTAAACGAGAATGCATCCCAAGGGCTGCAGTATTGCCAAATATGAAGAAGTAAGGCTCAAAAGCCAAGTTGACAAGGGGTTCGAGTTGCACGATGAATTAGGTATGTTTCTCTTGTGGCTGCTTCTTTCGATTAATTCTGTTTAGTCTAACTTTTTAAATTCTCAGCTTTTTTTCTAGAGTTAACAGGGTCAATTGACCACGTATCCTACTCGATATGAATTAATGAATGAATTTTGACCTGACAAGCATGTTAACCGAACGTCAGCGAGGTCGATAAAATGATCTGACACCTTTTGTTTTATTTCTGACATTAAGTAGTTAAGCAAACGGTTTAAGGTTTAATTTGAAAATAGGAACTATAAAATTTTTCCGGCATTGAAATCAGAAAAATATTCATTGAAGGTATTTTTTTTAAATTTTGGTATCTTGGTGGGGCAAATCTTGAAAACCTTAAAGAACCAGCCAAGAAGGACTCTAAAGACTTTCGCCATTGCCCTAAGAAGCCATTGTTGTTTCCTTAACGGCCGTCTCATGACCCCTTTAATTAATTTGAAACTCTGAGGCCGCTATTTGAATAATAGCCGAGATAGGGTGCACGGTTGATTTTAATTGCAAATATTTATGTTAAACGACCAAAATGTAAAGCATACTAAAGTATGATATATTGGTAGAATTTTGGCATATTGTTATTTGTCTTGATTATGAGTTTTTGAGTAATTAATGGTGTAAAGTTTGCGAGTACTTACGATGAATGACTTGTTTGTTTACCTGAAAACAATAAACAGATTTGGGAAAAGTAAGTGAAAAACAAATATTCAGTATTTTCCAAAATACTTAAATCTATTTCTCATAATTACATTGATTAGATTACATACCTACATGCATATTGGAGGGTATTAGATATAGCATAAAACATTTAAACAACTTCAAGTCTCATTTCTAGGTGTTCTAAGCGAACGAAAATTTCCTACTTCTAACAGGATTGCGTTAATTTTAAGAATTTTTTAGACGAATTATACCCTAAATCTTTAAATGTAGGTACGCACCGTGGAATATTAATAAATGTTCTCCTTAGCTTATAACGAAAATCCAGTATGAAAAAACAATACTTTTGTAATCTAAAAAATGCACTTTAAACACTGCACTGAAGAAAGCGTGACTTACCTACAGTAAGCAAACAATATACAGGAATTTCGCACGGCACTTCCATCAGTCATTAAAATAACAAAGATAACGTTATCCTACACCTTATTGTCAAAGCCATTGGTTATATTTTCCGTTGTGATTTTAGGGTTTCACCTGATTAGTTAATAAGTATTTTAACGATGTAGACTTAAGGTTTATTTTGCTGTATTCTTTTGTTTTATGGTCGAGAGCGTAAGATGCGCTCGTCGCGCGAGCTAGATGTGAACTAAAACTAAACTAGAACCATTGAATTAATCTCGTCTTAAGGTGAGTACGTACATTTAAAAAAATATACTCGTAAAAGCCTTTCGTAAAATAAAACAGTTATTTTTTATCAAAACAGCTACAACCACCACATGTCACGAAAATCTTGTAACATTTAAAAATAATTTAACTACGAATTTACTTAAGAATTAGCTGTTATGCTTCCAATGCTACAGTTTATGAAATTCGATATAAAAAATAAACAGAGATCGAAAATACAGTAAAAAATCCCGTGTGTAATGAGACACATAGTACAAATTGATTTTACGTGGAAGTCTCAACTTTTGCAAGTAGTAAAAAAACAAAAATTCTTCAAAACCGATTTTTTTAAGGAAACATAAATTGTCTCACAGTGAGAGTCTCCCCCATCTCCTAGTTTTTACAATCTCGTTAAAACTACAAGAACATATTTTCCAGTGTATCTCTATATTATAACTTACATTATTCAAGGCATACTGCCAAGTGTTTTACACGTGCAGTTTATGGGTCAATTATACACAGAATGCACACAGAGTCCTGCGTATCCAATACAATAACGGCTTGAGGGCGCTGTTGGGGTTACCGAGACACTGTTTCGCATCAGGAATGTTTGCAGAGGCTCGTGTGGGCGCTAGCTCCAACAGCCTTCTCAAAATTATCGCTGGCAGGGTGGATGAGCCCATTCTTAAACACTGGACCCAAATACATTTAGACAAGTAAGTAGTAGATAAGTTACTAACATAGTTTTAGGACCATTGTTACTAACATTTAATATGGATTTTATGATTGTCCGAAATAAAGAGATTTATTATTATTTATCCTAATGATACGATCCTATAAATATTATAGCAACCAGTACATACATTTTTGACTATCTATTGACTATACACCGTGAAATTTTAGTCGTTTTGAACCCAATTTGCTTTTCCGTGGTGTAAATGTATCAAACACTCTCCATTTAACCTTTTTTAAAGGATAGCTACCAAATATAAAAAATGTTGTAGAAATCCAAGAGTTCCAGAATTGAAAAAGTTAAACGAATTTTTTGTTGTCTTTATAAGTATGAGTTTAGCTTACTTTCTCCTATATATTTTTAGGTATTTCGGAAAAATACCTAGTTAAATCAAATCAATCATAGTTGGGATAATCTTTTTTAATATTTCTTTGTAGAAAATAAATCTATTATCCTTCCAAACACAACATTTTCACGATAGAAGGAAATATTACAGTAATATTTAAATGCAAGCTCTCAGATTTCACAATTCAATACAATGTTGAGAAAAACTGCAAACATGTGAGGTGAGTACAGCTGGCCACATAGAAAATTATACTACATAATGAATAAGTGTAAAGGTGAGATGGTACATTTTCTGTGAAGTCCGATATACCTGCGAATACAGTACCGAACAATGGATTACGAAACAGGGCATTGACCCGGCCAGTGCGGTAGGAACACAATTTAAAATGTTATTTTTTGTAAATGTGTGTCTGCTAACTGCAAATAAAATAAAGTAATGATCAACCGATACTACAGAAGAGGTTTATTGATGCTACGGGAGACCGAAGAGCTAGCGCTTTCCTCGGACAACGAAGTAGTATGGCCATTAAACAAGAAATGCTGCCAGCATTTTCGCCTCAGGAATCATTTTTGTATTGAGTTTATTTTTGGTTAAGTATTAGTTTTAAGTTTTCTATTAGATTAGTTTTATCGAGTTATAAAATACATTCTAGATATTGATTTATAAAATGGAACAGAATAAGCAGAAATTACTTCGAAGCAACCAGCGAGAGAAGATAATCTGTTGCAATAAACTCTATACAGGTTCTTAAAAACGTTTATTTAGACTACTCTAGATGATGATAAGATTACGATCTCTAATAAATAAAACATTTGGCATAGTGACCATCACCTTGGTGATAAGTAGACCGATTCGGCTGACCGTTTGGGTTTGGCAGAGCACGCGAAGACGTTAGTTACGTGTGCTCAGTTTTTTTGGCTGTCAGTGAGTCATGCGTGAGCATAATATTACGTCTAGACATATTAGCTTTTTCACTAATTCACCACCAGCTACGTAAATGGGTATTAAGAGAGAGGTCACAGTGCGATTACGGAGCACCAGGCCAGACTCTATCCCACGTGGTTAATGAATGCCCACTTCGCAGTTTTCTCGGTGGCATGACGGAATTGCACAATCTCTCCCTGCCGCCAAGAGCTCGCTGAGAAACCTGTATGTATATTTGATCCGCGTAGAATGAATGTCATATGATGATGAGCCTTTTTCCGTGGCTTCACTTAGGTAGGTTGGATTCTCGAAAAGTCCCCTAGTGTGAGACGCGACTTTCTGTTTCACCTTTTGGTCACGGGGTCCATGGCCGGCGCTGCGGCGGCGGTTGCGGAAAACCTCAAACGGCGCAAATATAAAAACCTCAGATACAATTATATATTTGAGCCGTTTGGGGAGGAGACCTTAGGCCCATGGGGAACTCAGCTCAGTGAGCTCAGCTCACAAAATCTATGACGTTATCGCCCGTAGATTGCTTTAGGTTACTTGTGACCTAAAGCAAGGGCTGGCTTATACTTCGCCCAAAAAATCAGCATTGCCATACAACGTGGCAATGCTGCCAGTCTTCTGGGCATCTACCTCATGGCCACGTTTTGCCGGGAATAACTTTTTATGAGTCGTGTTATTTCGTTGTAGTTAAGTAGTTACATGTAAGTTAGCCTTCGACATAAATTATATTTTAATGTGTTAAACAATGTATGTAAAGATTAATAAATTAAATTAAACGACAAAACTCTTTTCAGTTTTAACCAAGGGCATAAAATGAGCATTTTAAAACATAGACATCGATTGATTCGTTCAGATAAACTGTTCACTTAAAAAAAAAAAATTGCCTACCATGTCCGACTATGTAAAGTTGAATACATGATGTTTTAATTTAAACATTTATATTAAAGATATAACATTTCTACATATTTTTAAATAGACTTATATAAATATATGTAGAGTACATAAGTACTTAGACCCTGCAGACAAATTTCGCCAGGCTACTCCATTTCTCATTCAGCTTAACAAGAATATTGCAGCATTTAATTATTGATCACATAAAAAAAATCTTAAAATGTAACGAATGCTAAAGAAAACCAAAATAAGATAATCTGATGAATAAATCCAAAATGAAACATTAGTCTTTCTCTACTAAAAGCCAATACACTTACAATTTCATTTTCGTTTTTTGTCCACATCTGGATCGCATTCACTAAACAGTTATTTTAAACAATGTTTACCTACTTTAGATCTAACAATAAATACGAGATCAACTGAAGAGGAAACAAAAACAGCAAAGGAATTTTCATTTCAATCTGTTTCTGTAATAAGTATAAATCAATCGGAAATCCGTTTATTTTCTTTATATTCAGTATTCCATACATTTTTGTTTATTTTATATTCTGATCGTAAACATACCGGTTTTGGGTGCAATACGGAAACGATATATGACAGGAAATAATAAATTTATTTTTTAAAGTGCATACACAAATGCTTGATTAAAATTAGCTATCCAATTAAATTTAATTTGGGTATTGATTACTTATTTATGTAATACTAGCTTTTTCCCGCAGCTCCGCCTGCGTCAAAAATAAGCCTATGTTTGACCCCGGCTCTTCAACTATATTCATACCAACTTTCATCAAAATCCGCGTAACAGACAGACAGACAGACAGACTTTCGCATTTATAATATTAGTATGGACAAGTGCCCAGTGAAATAGTCTTGCTCTATATTAGTAGAAATTCAAGCCTGTGTGTTTTTTACATATTTAATTTCGACACAAATGAAGTCATAAATCATCTGATATGTTAGAAAAAAACAAAATAGACAATATTAGTGAAAATTGCAGATTATGACTTTAATAAAAAATAAAAGAAAAATGTAAAGAGCCGTCTTTAGATGTGTCTTTAGATGTGTAAAACACGTGAATTCTTTTAATTTTACTCAAGTAATTTTTATAGTTTACGAGAAATAAGAAATTCTCAGGTTGCTGACGTTTCGGCTTACAATTTAAATATTTAAAGTGTCGATTCGGACAAAGTGGGCAAAAATTTGTGGCCGAAACGTCAGCAACCCGCGTCATTTTCATGTCTTCGTCTATTTCCTTTGAATTATTTTTGCAGCGATGTAAAACGTGGCGTTGACCTACTTCTATCTCGCTTGCACTGTGAACGACCTCCACTGTAAACACATCTGCTAATATTTTCGTAATGACTGTGTGAATTCGTTTAGAATCTTTTGAATTTGAACGTGTTAATAATGTGCTAATATTGTGTGCTAATGTTTTATTTACTGTTGTCTATTGCTCCGTTAGTGAAGAGAGACGTAGTCACAGATAAACAAGCAGAGTAAGGTTGCATTCCCACTAGCAAGGAAACTTCTGTCAATATCTGATAAGCTGTGTGGAGGACATATACCATCAGACATTTCTTGCAGTAATTTTCTTGTAGGTGAAAACGAAGATACTTAACCTTAAACTTTGTTGTGTTCTTCAGTATTCAGAAAAGTATTTAGAGTACTTTATACCTTAAGGTGCTCCTAATACTTTTATTGTAAGTAATATTATGATATCTCGTTTTAGCTAACCCTGAGCCGTGGCTTCGTAGGTTAAAAGCCTAAATGATGATGAGGAAACAAGATAAAAGTACCTGGGACCAAAATACCGTTAGAACTTATGTAACCAACTCTATATTAACATACTATGATTTGCACAACGAGTGGGTGTAACAAAATTGATGTAAATTAGTTAGTAGGAGGTGAAAATGGACGTACACTATAATCGACTGTTTTTGCATACTAATCAGTATAGGATCCAACATTTATGCAAATAGATACCTTTATTCTGTAGGTACATGGAATTTACCACTTTAGTCACTAAATAGAGAAAGTCATGGATTTTGTTTCCAATTTATACAACAAAATACACTTCAAGTAAAATAATCAGTTACTTGTTTAACTTTTAGTAACAAAATGTTAGATGGCTACATTTATAATAAAATGTTAGATAATAAATAACGAAAAAAAAACCCATTTTCAATCACTACAATCAGCATTAATTCAATATCAATTCAAAAGAACACGTCATCCACGTGTTATTTAATTTTTATTTACGTCAAATAAAACAGTTCAAAGTAAAAGACGCTTATATTCTTCAAAACGCCTGCCGCTTCTGAAAGGGTCCCGTTAGCCCCTAGGCTATGAAAAATGTCGCTCTGCTTCGTCAGGGGAGAATTATGTGCTCATCTTGGTACAAATAGATTGTAAAAAGCGTAGGGTTATCAAATACATGCGAGGGTTTGTCCTAAGGCTATCGGGACAAAGACATTTAGTTCGAACTCTGATACTGCTGTATATTTAGACGATGTCGCTACCTATAATGCTGGAAAATGATTATATGATATAATTATAATGCTGGAGGGTTAAATATTTTGCTGTCTTTTCGCTACAGGAGGAAATATAAACCTCTTTTAATATTTACTTCTGTATTATTATGTAGGTGAGTAGAGATGAGTATGAATGGTGTGGTTTTTGATGACTGGTCAACTAAAAATTTATTAATTCATAATCATTTATTTATATACTTAAGGCGATGTATCACTTAATCCTTCGGTATTTGATATCGCGATATTTGATTATAGTACGTACTCGTAATGAAATAAGGTTGAAAGTGGCGATACTGGTTGGCCTGTCACCAGTCTCAGTTTTGAACCCGTGTCTGCCATTTCGGTTGTTTTTTTTTTATGTTTTAATTTATTATTTTCCATAATTATAACCAAATATTGTATTTTTTTAGGTATCACTCTTGCTCATTAAGTTATACTTTTTATAGACGCAAAAAAGTTGGTAGTTGTCGCTGAAAATATCAAGTAATTCGAGACGAAACTTTTTCTGGGTTATAGCTTTTTTGCTATTTTATTTTGCTAGGTTTTAAATACTTTTAAAAAAAATATTTAGATGTAATCATTTATTTTGATCTATGAACTGCTTTTTCATATATTTTTCATGCTAGTATTCCATGTAAAATAAGGCTAACCACGCGACGAAAAAATAGACGTTTTACGGTATTCCTCTGATGCAAAGCGCCTTAACATGTGTATGGCGGACTTAAAGCCGCAGGCTTTTCCTATATTCAACCAATCGGTGTAGATAAAGCAATAGTTAGAAATCATGTGTGTAACAATAGCAATCAACCTTGCTGCGTTGATTGATTGGTGATCATAGTGTTAAATTATTTTAGACCGTGGTTTAAAAGTGATCAGTAATGCCAGTGAAATAAATACTTACTGCTTATTACATTAGGATAAATAAAATAAATTTATATGTTGTATGTAATTGTGAGCATCGCTCAATATTATAAAAATAAGATTAAGATAAGTAAGATTAAGATAAGATTTAAGATAAGGATTTTTACTGTAAGATTTTTTTACTCTATTTGAAAGAATACTCTTAACGTTAACTTTGTGATAAAAACCTTTTTTACCTCCAATTATTATTTTTACCTCCATTTGTCTCATTGAAAACTACATCAGACAAATACACTCAATAATGCCAACATAAGCCAACAAGAAGTCCAAACACCGAATAAATTTTATATGATGTATCAGGTAAAGTCACTGTTAATTTAACCTACTTTTAGTAGACAACTTTTAGATTTGTTATATTGATGATATAAAGACATAAAATATACAAATTGATATATATTTGATGTATTTATTAATGCAATTACAAATTAATTATCATTTATGCAAACAGGCATACAGAACGCATTTCGAATCACATGCGATTTATACCGCGGGTGAATCTCCCAAGAGCTCTTATTGAATGGCTTCTTTTACACCACGGTGCGAATAGGGTATTTATGGTTTAGTAAACACAAGGAACCCTTTTAGGTTTGTCATATCTGTCCTAGGTTTATCTCGGACACTATAAGATCTAGAAAGCTGTTTGGTATTGCCTATTAAGCAGAGCTAACCGTCAAATGAAATTAATCAAGTATCTAAATTAATATTTTTTATATATTCCCAGAAAACACGTATATTCCTGTTGTTGTTTTAATGACCGTAGGGGTAGGCAGAGACTACAGATTTATTTTCCCTACGGGTAAAAGGTGTGATGATATGTATGCACCAATGTATGTTTTAATAACCATCCGCTGAAATATCCAAGTAAATAACCTTAATACTGCCGACGTTTCAACCCTGTTACAACGGCTTGGTCACGGAACAACTGGCTCAGCATTTCTACAGCTCCATACTTCCAGCGGTTGACTGTCCAAAGGTTGACTGTTAGATAATGATTTTAGCATTATTCGCTAACTAACTGTTTAGTTTAAAAGTTAAAACCTGATAAATTGTATCAGGTATAAAAAAAACTTGCCTAAAGTTTAAATAAATAAATACTGGGTGTACATATAAAGTGTGCTCTACCCTATTCTGTGGGTGCAATGTGGTTGTTATGACTCGATGACCACCACCTGTCTACCATGTGCGGAAGGACCTGGGGCGAGGAAGCCGGATCCGTCAGCCGGACCAGCCGGTACAGGTTACACGCATCACTGATCCGTGACTGATTGTTTGGTGACTTATTAATATGGGGTCGTGTGTCTTGAGTAATAATGAAGTCAGTACTGTGATACAGCAAGCTGTTATTAAAAATGTAGCTTTTTTTCAAAGACACCAAGAAATTTTCGAAAAGCCAACTTTTAAAAGTTTTTATGGGACGAAAGACTGATTGAAATATTTTAAATAAGAAATTAAATAAATAATTACCTATTGTGTCAATTTTTTTAATTTAATTTTACTTTTATTATAAGGAGAAAAGTATATAAAGTGAGAGCTAGTTTTCCTACTGTTAATTTTGACCAATGCAATAATTATCGTTTTATTAGCATTATTGTATAAATAGCGTATTATTGTATAATTATTCAAATTTTGCGGAGGTTATCTACCAGCCTGTTACTTTTATCAAATTTACTTAATTTGAGACTGTATGCTGTGTGAGAAATGAAAAAACATGAGAAAATTTGTATCTACCTATTTTAGTCGAAGTAAATACAAAAGAAAGGTCGAGCGAACTTTTTCTACCAATATGTCAGCTGTCCAAGCTCGGGGGAGCAAATAAAGTTCCCGGAGCATCCCTCTCGACTCGGTACACAATAAGATTTAACATAATAAAGAAAGGTAACCCGTATTACCTTTGAATGTGATATAGCCATCTAACGCAGCCTCTTTTGAGTAGCAAGAGATTTATTTGTAGAATTGTTAGGTATATTCAACATTTCCTAGATTCTAGGTAAGGTATAAGATGGTTAACAAAATGTGTACCATATGGTTTCTGCTCGAATAAAACATTTTTTCTCGTAGTTTTAGGGGCGGTTTAGATAATAACGAGGTCCCAAATTAGTTGAACTTCCACTTGTAATAGATTTCGCTAACAATAGCATTCCCATAGAGCTTTGAGATAAGGAGATGCTTGATTACAAAATAATTTAATTTATTATTTTATATGGGACACCAGTTTTTAGTTTGTAGTTTAGTTTTATTTTTTGTTTAATATGTAAGTCTTAGTTGTGTATTTTTTAAATCTTGAATTGTGAAGTTTAAAAATAAACTTATCATTATGTCTTATTAAAATGTTTAATTACAAGTAACCATAAGCTGACCGCCATTTGCAAAGGGCGCGACCGGAATATACTAGGATGATTCATATAAAACATAAGCAGTATGTAAATCTTGTATCAATATTGCATCCCAGATCCAGTGCACTTGGGAGTGTAAGTATTACTCAGTAGTATCAAGTGTATAATGATTAATATCCACCCCACAAAAAACAATTAAAATAAACAGATATAGGTTTCTTCTATACATATACATTCTAAAGCATCCTAGAAAATAAATACTATGTAAACTTAGTATCGATATCAGTAACTAATCCCAGTTGGGAATCGTGTTTCCTACAAGTGCATTGGGCGTGTCGGTTTGGTTGCGAAGTACGGTTTGCCTCGGGCACCCGTCATCGATTGGTGATTTGTAGCGCCCACGTGTATTACGCGAATTTATCTGTACTGCTGATAATAGGTCTCAAAAAATTATATTATTTATTTAATAAAGAACTTCTAAGCTGATACGTTGGGCGTAAAAGCTGCCAGACCTGGGATCTGTTTTATTTCTAAAGATATTATTAAATTGGTTATATTTTCTTCTTTATGAAGAAGTTGCTTAATTGATTTTTCGTGTCATCCATTTTCTGCTGCTGTGCAAACGGTCGTACGGTCGTGGACACCTTACCTACCTATTTTTTTCTATTAATTCATAAGAGGAAGAAAATGACAGATACGAAAAATCACGTCACTTATTTTTTTAATTTTTTTTTATACAACTAAGTAGGTAAACAGGCGTACGGCCCACCTGATGGTAAGTGGTTACCGTAGCCTATGAACGCCTGCAACGCCGGAGATTCCACGAGAGCGTTGCCGACCTGTCCGCTATCAGCACCCCCTCTGGAGCCTGGCGACCCTACTCACTAGCAGGAACACAACACTGCATCACAGTGTTATTTGGCTGCGGTCTTCTGTAGGGTGGAGGTACTTCCCCAGACAAACTACTCCTTACATAATGTCTCTCTCTTATATAAGAAAATCCAAATCAAAACTTTCTTTATCGTTTTAATCTTAAAATCAAAAGATTTCTAACTTGTTTATAGTACTACCGAAAAAACTGTGTTATAAAGGCTACTTTTGTAAAAGGAAGCAATAAAAGTTAAAGTTCTTACGTAACTAATACCGAAGGCAAAATCAAGTAATTAATGAAATGAATCATCATGTATCCACGACTAATAAATCCCTAGAGAATGTTGCTAATAAAAATAAATTATAAGCAAGCAGACGTATAAAAAGCTAGAGCAACGAGTATCACCCGTCTTTGTAAATCTTTTAATTGGACTAGTTTTTCAAGTCGAGACATTCCCTAAGGCTTTGAAGAGACTGGAGTTTAATTTGAAGATTTGTACTTTGTTTTGAAACAATTATTTAAATGTTTTTTTTTTTATCTTTCAGCGCCGATGATCCGGGATTAAATTAAATGTTATTTAGTTCTGTCGGGTTATCGGCGTTCGATTTGTTAAAATGGTTAATGATATTGTTTTAGTAAAAAAATAGCTAAGTAGTATTTATGTGGATATTTCTTTTTACTAATGACAATAAATCACATAAATCAGTCTTGTTTCACAATGTATCCTGTATTGCATTGATATCTGGATTAGAATACAAATTTTTACCTGAACCAATACCAAAGAAATATTTTTTTCGTCTATTAAACTTGTCCTAGATACATTTAGTCATTGGATGTTATAAAGTACCAAAAATATATCTTTTCAATCGACGTCTCGCGTCCTAAACCCTAACCGAAGCCTTAACACAAAGCTCTTGAAGATCTGGATGCATGGATGGTTAATTATTATTTAGGCTTCCAGTGTTTTATAACAGTGTTCAAACTTTATTTAGATAACACTTAAGACGTCCACAGATTCATATCATAAAATCATAAGTGGAGAATCGACTCCGTGCCATAATGATACTATAAAATACATCTACACTTCCTACAAGCGTAGACATCAGAGAACTTATTATAGCCACTTTATGTGTACAAGCCCTGACAGTGATAAAAAATAGCGAAGGAACAGAAATAAGTCTGTTTATATATTATGCAAGAGCCAATCAGCTCAATGAAATTTTAAGACATCAAAATTGTAGCTGAAGAATACTTAATTACTGTTTATCAGTTTTAAATAGCATTCCTTTAGACATACTCGTAACAACTCAAATAATTTTCTGTAGGGATACCACCACTTGTTCCATAGATACCAACCTTTAACAGATAATTCATGTCTGCAGATCGTAGATCACAAGAATTTGAAGAAACATTGTTGTTGTGAAATGCCTGCCATTGAAACTATAGATACTTAGTCCAGACCCAGTTTTTCTTGTAATTTTAAGGGAAATTCCGCTATATTTCAGTGATTCATGATCCTTGAATGAATTTATCAGACTGGAACATTATATTTTAAGATTGTCCGCGCAATAATACATACTCACCTAAATAATACATGTATTGAATTTTATACAATAATAGAAAATTATCAAATACGCATCTACATCTGCCTTTATGTTAACACTAAGTTTATTTTGTGGCCTGACTGTGACATTCGATAGGGCAAGTTGCGATTGTGACACTTTCATTATAGACTGCAGCAACCCTCACTGCAAACAAATTTATATCTAATCTCGTATCAACAAAGTTGAAATTTCTTTGATAATTGTCACAAGTAAAACACATTGATTAAATTTGAAGGCTATTTCCAGTACTTAAGATTCAATTTTCACTATAAATGGGCTTGGAGGAGAAAATATTGAACGAACGGCTTCGCCAGCTGATAAGTCGATTGTTGAATCGAGTGCTGTAACGAGAGACTTACTCGTTGAAATGAACTCGACATTTTTGATTGAAATTAACTGCTCTAGTAACTCCATTACCTGAAACAAAAGAGAAATCTAAATAAGACAAAGAAACAACACTGAAAAGTATTATTTGCTTTATGAAATCAGTGCATTTTTTTAATGTTCATAAAAATATCAGTAATTTAAAAAATCTAAGTATATTTTTCTTACAAAATAATTTTATGGTATTGATAAAATAAATCAATGATGACATTAATGTCAGTAAAACATTTATAAATGCAACGAAATTACTGAGCACTTTTATCCTTATACTCGTAAAATTATAAAAAAAGATATATAACATTTAAGATTAAAGCTATTCAACACACTTCATCTTTTATAGTTTCAATATCAACAACACGTTAAGTAAGCGTTGATGTCCCAAATATTGAAGATATAAATCATCATGATACCACTTCGTAAACATGAAACATCGATTGTAAAGTATTTACAAAAGCATAAACAAAACGCAATAAAGAATCGAACCGATAGACAGTTTGTGTAAACAGGCAAACAGAAATAAGACGGACTGATTCCTTTTGATGTAGATATTGGACTGTAAATTGGAACGTTAAATAAGGATACAGCTTACAATAAAGATACGATTTAGCAAACATATAAGAAAATATCAAGCTATGTTCTTTGTGTAATGATTTGACATTTTTGTGAAAAGGAAAAAAAATACAAACAGACTTTTCTCTATTTAGTAGTATTTCATGTCTGTATTAGAGTATTTGCGGCTCCAAGACAAATCCACTTGGCCCACAGACAAATAACTTTTAATTCTAAAATTGTAGTTAGGTATTTTAGACTAGTGAACAAATTAAAGAACTCTACTATATGAAAAACTAGTGATATTGGAATAAGGATAAAAAGTTTACAGACAATAACAATAAGAAAACTAATGAAATCTAATATACAAAAAAAACTAATGTTAAAAGAGTACGCAAGAAAGCGGAATTGAAAACTTAAAAACATTACAAATACAAATAAATTCTAAAATAATTTATCTTACTATAAATGTAATTCAATCAAGAATTTTTATTATTAAAGTTATGAAAATTTTACTACCTACTTGGAAACGTTTTGCAAAATTAACTAATGAACTAAACGCAATTGCTTTGGGACTCCAGTTTAAGCATTTCCAAGTACTTTCACTCAAGTAAGATAATTGAGGAATGTTCCGGATCTCACTGGAGGCTCCCGAGGGGCTTTTCCTCAACAGGTAACTTTATAGACGTAAGTAATGCGGTCAGGAATACTTCAAGCACTAAATCATCTCACTTCTCATTTTACTTCATTTCTGTATTCTTTGTCAGAAGAAAGACATTTCTATATCAGAAATACTTTTCTGCTTATCACTCCAAACTAATTTCTGTCCATCTCAGATACAGAATGATCAGGTAAATTTAGGGCATTGATTCGTTATATTGACTGATAAAGAAAGTAATGTTGTATTGATTCTAGTAAATGTTGTTATATTTAAAAACAATTAAATCTTAAGAATGAAATAAGTACAGTATAATAAAAAGACTTTTCAATAGAAATGCTGATATAATTATAATTTTGCCTGTATTTTATTTAAAAAAAAATGTACACCGCCACTTAACAAGCTGCTGATTTACCATAAACAAAACGTTTCACATCTATCGTTACTGTAAGAAAGATTTCGAAACAAAACGCAATAGGGCGTGACGCGATCTCAGCGATCCGTGAAATAGTGCTGAGATTTGTACATATTCTCCCTTCAAACATAACTTTTGATGAAAATTTTTCGAACGTTTATTTATTCAAGTCAACGTATGTATATTTATTTATTCATATTTTTACCATGCGAGCGAAGCGAGCGAGAATCTATATTTTAATATACGCTTTTCTCGGGATATGGGTGTGTGTTGTGGCTATAATGTGGTAGGTATTTGATTATTTCGGATTGACGGTCAAATTTTTGAATGAACCTTATGAAACGAGAGCAAAGAAATGTACTTACTTCGATTAATTCGAATATTTTTGTCGAGAGCTTTTTTTATCTATTGGAGGCAAAAAAAGGGAAATTTTCGTTAAAGCTATTTAAGAATGGATTGCTATTAAATTTAATTGAACATAATAATATAACTATAACTAGGAAATGGATTTAGATAGAGGAAAGTGGAAGAAACTAACATACTGTGCCGACCCCACTAACAAAGTGGGAGAAGATATAGGAGAAAAAAAGAGGTAACTCCTTATCTAAAAAAAAACAAAAGATAAATAATGCTCCCAGAAAACTGTCTACAATGTCAATAGGAATTAGTTTCACATTTCCCACGTTCCAGTCATAGATCAAATTAAATATTACATGTTAAGCTAAATAACTTGCTATTAAATCACAAGCCAAGCGAATGGACCCAGCTGGTTAAGTTGACAGGTTCTAATTTAAATTATTAACTAGAAGTCATAATTTTACTGATTGTTAATTTATATGTTAATTGGCCATATTAAATTGACAGAGCTATCTATGGATAAATTTTTACGGACTTTATAAAAAGAGGTATTGAAATCCAGTATGATTTCTGGAAAACAAAAATGATTTAGAATTCATAGATAACTAGATTTTTCCCGCAGCTCCGCCTGCGTTAAAAAGTACCTTATGTTGGGGTATGGACCCCGGGTCTTCAACTATATTCATACTAAATTTCATAAAAATCGTTCAGCGGTTTGGCCGTGAAAGCGTAACAGACAGGCAGACTTTCGCATTTATAATATACTAGCTGTTTCCCGCAGCTCCGCCTGCGTCAAAAAGTAGCCTATGTTTGACCCCGGATCGTCAACTATATTCATACCAAATTTCATCAAAATCCGTTCAGCGGTTTGGCCGTGAAAGCGTAACAGACAGACAGACAGACAGACTTTCACATTTATAATATTAGTATGGACTAGCTGTTTCCCGCAGCTTTGCTTGTGTGAAAATGTAGCCTATGTTTGACCCCGGGTCTTCAACTATATTCATACCAAATTTCATCAAAATCCGTTCAGCGGGTTGGCCGTGAAAGCGTAACAGACAGACAGGCTTTCGCATTTATAATATTAGTATGGAAGTATGGAAGTACGGATACAAAAAGTAAAACAAATTCCTTATTCGTTCTTTCAATTGTCAATTTTTAAGCCTGGCAACCCTACGATAAAATCTAAAATTAACTTCCCAATGCAGTGAAAGTGTCATCAAAAGACCAGACTAGGTACATAAATAGCTTTAGTTATTACCAATTACGTAATAGAAGTATGTGTTGACTGTTTCTGTTTATTGTCTGCACAAAAACCTGTGGTATTATTTTAATTAGCACCTTTGACTTTTCATGACTTTTATTGTGAGGAAGAACATAAAAAAAATCATTTGACCTAAATAAAATTTAGTAGTATATTTAATAGTATACTATATAGCCAGCATTGAAACAAAAACTAGAACCTAAATCTGAATGCTAATAAAATAAAATATGTTTTTTTTAATTTTGTTTATAGTGCATTGTAAATGTCTTTACATTGTTGTGCGTCTAAAAATATAAAGAACCCCTGTCGACTCTGTGGTTCGACCGGATACTTTACATCAAATACAAAACATATACATACACAAACATACCTAAAAATAAAATCAACAATACGCAAGAAAAAAAAATTAGATTAAACTAACTCTGAATATTTGGTTACGTTCATTCAACCGCCATTGTATTCGAATTTCGAACACACATGTTCACACGTTACACAGCAGTACACCTATACGAAAACCGTATCGAATCTCTGTCAAAGATGTCGCGGGGTCAGCGACCCCAATGCGGGCACCAAATTCGGAAGTGCGCCTGGGACATTAATCGGACGTCACTGGTCTTGGATCGGGAAAGAAATTCGAATAAGGAAAATTGTGGAGTTGCCTTTTTAGTCTGCTTTAATTTTTTTGGTTTTTAATTTAAGATGGCGCGAACATTTGTGTCAATATATCAATTTACTCTACATATCTATGAACGTCTAGTACTTTTTTCAGGTGAAATCGAAGTATTTGCAAACATGTCTTATTTTCGATTATTCATAAAATTTACTCTTTCAGGAGCTAGTGATTAGAAACACTTGTAAGTACTTATAACGGTACTTAGAGATCGACTCTATATAAATTCGCAAAATGATCTTGGAAAGGTAATTTTGCGAATTTCATAAAGAAAATTTTCAAAATTAATCTCGATTTATTTCGTCGTCGATCAATTCGATTATCGATTTTTGCAAATTTAAATAATATTGGGAAATTACGTCAATAAGCTTATAACGTTATAAAGCTGTTTTATTTATTGCATTTCTTGCGCTGAAAGTTAAGACTTGATGAATTTCTTTTTTCTTGTCTTCTAACGCAATACGTAGCAAAACATAAAACGTGGAAAGTCACACTAAGAGACACCCCATTGTCTCACATAAATTGCAATGTATCAAAAATTCAACAAAACGTATGTCCGCTCAAACGAATGCACAATGAACATTTAAATATTTAGCAGGCTTGTGTGTGTGGCGTTGGCTTTGAATAAGTAATTTTACACGTCCCGTGAACCTTTTTGGTATTTTTGGATGGATAACAGAGCCGTTTTGATATTTTCATTAAAGACGATTCAGCCCACCCTGGCTTTGCTTGAGCCATGTATTCTAACAGTATCGCTCGAAGTAAAATTTTCTGAAATTATAAATATCCGGCGCAAAGCAGTGAAATAGCATATTTAACTGTATATTTTGTCAATTTTCATACGAAACAAAACACAATAAAATGTAACCGATTCTGAAAATGACAACAAAATTAGTAAATAGAGCAGTATAATTAGCTTTAAAATTTGTCTTAAGAAGAAAAGTGAGAGCGCGGTGGGGACGTCTTGCAATCTCTTTTTTAGTCACGAAACAGTGGTAGTAACGAAAAAAAGACATAGGTATAAAATGTAAAGATCTTTCCAATCCAGAGTCATTTAATAATGTGTAAAGATGTAATCCTGGCAAACCAGTTGATTTACATCATGAGCCTGAGGAAGTAAAAAACATTACGCAACAAGTAGACATTTATAACATCAGCTTGATGTTTTTAATTTATTAGACAGGTAATTTTAATTCTAACTTGATCAAGATTGCTAATGATTTGGTTATAAATAAAATTTATTGCTTTTAATTTTTTTTTAACCAAACTTTCATAACACATTATAATTTACGGACAGACAAAATTTGATATCATCGATATGAAAACCTGTTGCCTAATGCCCTTACGATGGTTAATTGATAAATTGTTTGATTTCATTGTCAATTGATCGCCATTTATAAAATACACGGATTGTAGCCTAAACTCACACGTAAGTCTGCTAAGAAAAAATGCAATGTTAATTGAAAAAGTGTACATAAAAATGTTTTTTTGAAATTAATAGCAATGACACTTCTAAGTCATCAAATAAAAAATCTACTCAAAAATATTTTGTTTCATAATAACAACATTTCATTTTCTGTTCTAAATTGGCGAAGTAACATGCTAATCCAAATGTAACCAACGACTAATAATTACATGGAGTCGTTTAGACTACAATTATCATATTGCCAGTAATGGTCCTTACAAAGTCAGATTTGTATGCAAGGAGCGGAAGTGGTGAAAGTTGATTAGACTTATTAGAATTATAATCATTGGCACCTACATGAAAGTGTTGGCATAATGTGTGATTTGCATTGAATAATAAATAACATAATATGGAAGGAGTCTCCTTTAGCTCACTCGGAGTAAGATTTCGGTGATATTAATGTAAGCTATATGTCTTAATTCTATAATTAATACACGCACCTAATAAAAGCATATACCTACAATATCATTACTGTCACGCACCATTGGAGTTATTTCTCGCTTCTCATAATCAAATAAATGACATAAATAAAATCCTATCTGAATATTCAATAGTCATCATTTCATAGTAACAAGTACTTACGAATATTCAATGATTTAGAAGAATTCAGACCTTAAATATGCTAAAACTTACACGAAAGAACTATGAAAAAGAAATGTTTTTAATCAGTACGAATTCTACGAATAAAAAACCATACCACAGTGATAAACCTAGTTAAAGATAAAACATAACAAATCCTTACTAATTTCACGTTTACCCCTTCCAGACTCCACAAAGTCCATATAAATCCCTTGCCTCGAGGCTCCAGGACGAGTAATTCCCTGATTCGATATGCTATTATGGATATTAAAATATTCCGTTGGAATCACGGATTGGCGCCATGTTTGATTTAGAGTGGTGACTTCCTGCGATGGCGTATGAATTAAGGGTATTATCACCCCGGAAGGCATGAAGCTGCTCTGAATATTAAATCAATAAAATTTACGATTATAGCTATTCCATCAGGAATTTTATGCGTTATTGCATCATATTGGCAAAATCGATTCGATCGTATCGAAATATTTTGGTCCTGCAATTTAATCGACATATATTATTTATGGTATTAACATTATTTTTGTTTCGAACTAAATAGTTATGTTATTTTCAGTATGGTTGTTCATAATCTTCATTTATGAGAACAATACCTACAGTGCCCTGTTAGTAGCGGAGTAACGGCTCTTTGATTCCTTTTACGACAACTGAGATTAGCTTAAAATGGTTCATTATAAATTCGGGAACAACACGTCCGACTATTTATAACGTTTGAATGTAAATGCACAAATACACTCGAATTCAAATTTGGAATACGAAATTATTCAATCAATAGAACGGTACTCGCATTTATGAAACGTGAATACTGCGTATAGAAACGTGGGCGACGGTAACCCGATTAATTTTAACAAAATACTGTGATCACGTATTGGCAAAATATACTATTTCACTTCTAAATTTATTATGTGTATCTACTGCGACAATTTTAACTTGTCTATGTTTTCCAAGTTTAACCTTCCTTGCTATTGAAAAATTTTTAATGTTACTAATAGCTTCCTCTCTCGTATTCTTGTGTCTCTAGTGTTTGCCCGATTTAATTTAAATCTATCGCTTTCAGAGTCTTTGGTAGAGTCGTAGTACCGTACTGCAACAGATTATCTCACGTTTTCTACAAAGTAAAGTATAATTTTGTCTTTTTCTTCGTTATGTCGTCCGTATTATATAATTGTATATACCGTCCGTATTACATATTTTTACAATTCCTACTTCCCTTCTAAGTCATACTTGAGCGAAATCTAGAACTCTATCAGTTTCATATTCATTACCTATAACATACCCTACCCTATCCAATCTGGAGATACTTGAATCGTCTGCGTGCCCAGGTTGGCCTGTGTAAATCTAACCAGCAAAAATAGGGGTATACAGAGGATACCCGCTGTCAGTGCAGAGCGCCAGTGCAAGCGATGTCGCACCTGCTGGAGTGCCCCATGTGCCCTAAAGCGATCATATGGGAGCGACAGCGAGTGCGACTCAGGTGGCTGCATACTGGACACATAAAATCTGAGTCATCGATGATGAAGAAGAGACGAGACCTATAACATCTCCTATGAATACTCCATACCCAAACCAAAACCACACGGCACTCTATAATAATACGCTATTGATTAAAAACGAACCATTTGCATAACAAACTTAATTATTGATACCTTACTAAAGCAGTATAACCCGGCCGAAATAGATTGAACATCAGGTGTACCAAAATAGCATGAGGCCTATGAATATTTAAGTTGACTGTGCAACGTTAGGGCGCTATCGGTTGATGCACTCGCGTATTACCATAAAAGCCTCTTCAATCTCCCAAACGCTTCGTGAATTTCAATTCGCGCTTAGCGTTTTTTGCGCGTTTATTGATTTTTTTTAATAAATATTCGGATTTTGATTGGTTTAGTTATTTTAAACGGTCTATATCGATACGTTTATTTTTATTGATATAATTGGAAGACCAACCACTTGCTTATAATGAATTAATATATTTTTGTTTATCTACTTTATCAACCGACTTTAAAGATCCAAAATACAAAAGGAGGAGATCCTCGAGTATATTTTTTTATTGTGAGGTTGGTACAGTGTTTAAAATATTAGTTACAAGCAAGTTCACTCTATGATTGTCCATTTCATTTGACACTCTCTTTCTTCTCCCAATGTTACCCAGTAATAAAATTGCCTTTCATTTCATTGGAGTTTTCTATTCGTAGTAATGCCATTAGCAAATGTTTTCTTAGAAAAATGTGCTGTACATCTAAACACAGTCTAGGACGGAACTTCAAAATGGAAAAGGAAGGCAGAGGTAATGAGCGAAACGAATCATAAAGAAAAATCAGTGATGGTAACTAATTTTATCAGAAGTGTGTATTGGAGCGATTCAAGTAAGTTATTTTCAGGGTTTGGGGCGTTTTAAATACTTCCTTCGCAATTCCTAATAGCTGTGATACTACTCCGTTAATAAAGTCTCGTAGTAGAGGCATCTCCAACTCTACGTACAAAAAGTCTATTGAAAAGTAAATAGAAGATAGGTTGTAGCTCAGAGATACTGAAGACCTGGCAAAATGGAGGAAAAAAAGTAGGAACTTTGCACTTACTTTTATCTCTCAATACAACCTGTTGGTTGACTGGTAGAAAAAGCCCACGGCTTTAAGTCCGCCATTTACATTCTTTGTAATAAAGTTTAAATAAATAAATAAATAAACGCGGACCCAGGGCTCCGAGGCAACAAGCCAAGGATGCAACCAAGAACGCCCTAAGATGAGTAGTAGTAGATTGTAGCCCAATCTCAGATCATAAATACATAGATGAGGAAATACATACATAGAGCCAACAGAGGTTTAATGCCAGTGTGGTCATCCCGTCGAAACTGTTCAGAACCTTCTGACGTACTTGCCCTGTGAGCTGTACAAAACGGTAGCTTTGTCGGCCACGGAAAGTGCAACGGAGGTGACACATTTCTGGAGTTACAAAATTTTGAATTTTTTGCGCTTTCGACACGAAAAGAAGATCATAAATTTCATGATCGAAGGGACCAATGGAAGCTCATGTATAAAAAAGTCACTTGCTTTACTAGTATCTGATATGAAGATTAAAGTTGAAGATGTTATCAAGCCTAGATTACTGTTAACTATTGTTGTGACCGAGATCGCCGTGTCAGCGTAATCAGGGCTCCGCTTGGTGCTCTGATACGATCCAACGGTATCCACCCACATGCAGTTACCGTAAGATAATTCAGTGTTATTTGCATCCCATTACTTGTTCTTTGCTGGAAGTAAGACACCTTAATTTGTTTTAGGAGGAAATGGTTGAAATAGTATCTTCCTTAGTTTTTGTTATAGTGCCAGCTCCAAAGTAAAATGGCGTGGCATTGAGATGGTTACTCTAGATATTGTTGGTTTTTATTCTTTTTTTTTTGTGTAGTAAACTAGTTACAAGTATTTCTAATAGTAGTGGTTTTAGTAGTTTTTGTGTTAGTATCTAATGGAATAACGAGACCTTGTGAACTAGTATCTATTTAATATCCCAGACCAATTGAAACAAATTTAATGTACTTCAAAGTAACAAAGTTAAGTTATATCATTTTCACCCCGTAAATATTTGTGATATTTTTTTTTTCCTTTTTTTCCCTTTTTATGTAGCTTCATATTGTCTATTTAACAAAAAAACTTATGTGTTACTTTTATGTGGAAACTTTACTGATTTATGCAACATTTATATTGTAACTAAATGTATATAAGTGTTATCAAAATTGTTTGCTTCCCAATTAAATAAATAAATATTTAGATAGTAGATAGTGTGAATTGAATAAAATTACTTTCTTATTACAAGTCGCAAACTTCACCAGTTGAAAATCAATAGTATATAAATGACAATTCATTGTAATTTCCAAGAGGATTAAAAAAAACGGTACCGCAAATAATATCAATTTGCGAAATACGTATAGTGATTCAATAAACGAAATCACTGCAGTATTCAAACTGCAATTTCATTATTGGGAACAGAATATTGGATATCCACGCATTCCGGTTCCCGAGGGATAATAGGACAACCGAATCAACTTTCCCGCGGTTGTACAATGGATGGGGTATTTGGAGCTTAGATGTCGTTTTCGGGGAAATAATACACATAAAAATAGGAAGATATAGTCTGAAAGTCTTTTTCAAAATGTTAATGCTCTTCAATGAGGTTAGAAATTCATTGGTTTTGCGATAACACTCGTTTTTCCATTTCTGTGGTATTTTTTTAAATTAAGCTCTTTATGAAGATGGAAGATTTTACTTAATGCACTATACTACTAATATCGAACACTGCAATTATGAAATGAACTCCCTGCTATGGTTTTCCCTAGTGAATATAACATGGGAGCTGTGAAAAAAAATCCCCCAGGGTTGGCAACGCGCTCATAACATCACCGGTGTTGCAGGCTTCATAGGCTTCGGTAACCACTTACCAGGTGGGCCGTACGCCTGTTTGCCTACTTAGTTATATATAAAAAAAATGTAACTGATTGAACATTATGATAGGGCTGTTTATGATAATTTTGTTATTTAATAAGGAAATCAAATAAAGACTAGGATATGCATGCTGTCCATTCGTTTTTAAACAACCCTACTAAATTTCAATGACCACTTGATAATCCCCATCGTTAATAAGTGTGTACTGGACTATCCAGTGATCATGTTTATTAAATCGGAGGTATTACATGCGTGCAGGGAATCGGCTGTCAATCACAGGTTCCAGCGGGCAATAGTTATGTTGTGAGGGGTTGGCATCGTTTGAATATTGACTGGAAATTCTGTAGCTTTGGTTAGATGAGGAATTTTCAGCTTTGTTGATGGGATTATTAATTACTTTGGGGTTTGTGTTGTGTCTAGCTCATATATTCGTATGTGTGACTAGCTTTCCATTAATTTTGTTTCAATGGAAACACACTTTGATATAATTTATTATATTATATATATATTATACATATTCTTAGACTAGCTATGCCCGCGGCTTCGCCCGCATGAAATTCCGTTTGTGTCACGGAAAAAAGGAGCCTATGTCACTCTCCAGGTCTCTAACTATCTCCACATAAAAAATCACATCAATCCGTTGCTCCGTTTTAACGTGAAAGAAGGACAAACAAACAAACAGACCCACTTTCACATTTATAATATTAGTATGTATATGGATTAATAATTAGTCTCCGCGCCGCCGAGAGACCAATTATTAATCTAAGGTGTTATTATTATTACTTTTGCTCCTGCTTAAATATGAATGAGCGGAAAAAGATTTCCATTCGTTCTGATTAAAACTACACATTTTATCACATTCCTTTATCCTGAAGGAGGATATTGTGTCCCACTGCCTAAGCAAAGACCACCTTTTTTTTGTTTCCATTCGCTATCTGCATCCAATCCGACTAGAAACTATTCAAATAGTCAGGCCATCTTCTCCTGGGTCTCCCTCTACCTCGGCAATCGTCCGGTATCCAGTTGGTGGCCAATCTCATCCAACTTTCTAATTGCATGCAACAAACATGTCCTGCCCAGTCCCTTTGCAACCTGGCAGGTTTTGCACCTACATCCTGTATTTATTACCTATTTGCGTTGGAGAGCGCAGCTTGGTATTTTAAATTTTATTTATCAGTGATATATGATGAATATTCTTTTTCTTCATCAGAGTGTTTTCCCGGTTGCATCCTCAGCTATTTGCTTCGGAGCCCAGGGTCCGCTTTCTTACTTTTACGTCTCCACTTCGCCTGGTCCCCCCCCCCCCTTATAATCAGTGTTAATAATATCTTGGTATTGTGACGGAAGATCCTAAGCTACGACTTGGAAGAATTGCCGCAAGCGTTGCAAACAACGCTTAAAAACATAAATAAGAAATCATACATTCTCTAAAATCTATTGCCATAAAACCAAAAGAACAGTCGGCATTTCAAACGGCATGTGCCGTGTAAAGTTTATCGCGATCGATCGATAGTGAAGTCCCAGTGGACAAAGTGAATCGATATCGCACTATTACAACCCTGATATTTGGCCTGCTGATAAACTGAATGGGGGCAACTGTCGTGTGACAAATGGTACCTGATAAAATAATTGTATCATCTACTACTGGTAAATTTATCACGTAAAGGAAAGATACCCCGAACAAGGTAAACAGATGGTATAAGAGACAAAAAGTAATTTGAAATCAAGAAATAAGAGGAGTGCAATTTAAAACAAACCTACGTAAAATCCGGGGCTTAAATATATTTTATTTGTCATATATTATACAATAATATAATAAACAGAATATTTGTACAAGGATGCTGCTAATTACTAAAAAAAATCTCTTTTAGCAAAATAACATAAAACCAACGGTACGGTATGTGTTACAGCGCTATTTATTTATTAATTTATTTAACTTTATTACATAATTGTAAATGGCGGACTTAAAGCCCGAGGCTTTATCTACCAGTCAAAGTTAAGCTTTATCATCAAAAGATTTATTTTTTCTTAAATCTATATTAATTTCATCCAGTAAGATGCGACATTTACGGCCGAATAGAGGCCACAAGCAAATCAGCTCCGCCAAATGATTGAGCAATCTCAATTGCCAATGCAAGGGAATTTCTAAAATTTAAGCGTATCATCCAATATTAGTTAGAAACACTTAGAACCCATAGAAGTTAACTGTAGGTTACAAAAAAAAACCTATGAGAGTTTTTATTTGATTTACGAAAAGCATTTAATTATTACGTACTACCAACAGAGTGTGTAGTAGTGGAATGATAAAGTTGTTACCCATTTTTTGGTTGACCATCAGAAGCTGAGTGATGATAAAGCAACCCGGTCGGGCGCCAAAAGTTATCACAAACTATGCGGGTGGCCGGTAATAACTTGATAACATCCGGTCCTGGGGGTCGTTTAGCTATTCCGTACATTCATTGTTGCAGCGATAAGGGTTTGCAGAATGCTGGATTTCATGTCGAATATCATCAATTTTAAATTAAAAAAATACATATGTCTAAAATTTGAAACGAATGTTACAATGTTTTCAAATATTGCAACTACTCAGAATCATCGTCAAACTGGTAATAAATAGACGGTAAGTACTTAATCTATAGATAGGTAAGTTATACTATTAATTTTGTGTTTCTAGCTTATAGCTACGAGCACAAAGCTTTTTAAACTTTTCAAACAAAAGCGCTAAATATATTCTGTATTGCTTCAGGGTAATGTTCCCGTTGGTGTTTGAAGTTGGGGAGTTTGTTTTTGGAAAATGTAGAAATGAACTTTATTTAACGAGTGATTAGGAGTAAATTTAATTTAAGTTATGACTCAAATCCTTTATTAAGTTGAGATAAATGTAATGTATAAAATGAAAATTGTAGCTTTAGAACAGAAAAAGCTTGCTATAAGAATATCGTTAAAATTCAAAAAAATTCTGAGACCTTGCAATGAGGGAAAAACATTTTTGTCAATATTTAAAACGTGATCAGTATGGTGCACAGTTTTAAAATACACTTCAAATGATTGGTAGATCCACCTAATAATAATCAAATTAAAGTACCAATAAAGATGTAGAAACATTATTTTTAACTAATTCCATTGATAAAGAAACAGTAATGATAAATTCAATCACAACAAAAGAAAAGGAAGACGAAAAACCTCCTTAGCTTAAATGACTAACATTACTTAAACAGGAAACAAATCCAATATCCTTTGATCGCGAGCATCAATAGAACTTGTTTTTCTAATAAATTGCAAACGAAATTTACGAAGCCTTCGGCAGTAATTTGATCGGTTCTCAAAATTTGCCCTTGAGGCGTTCGAACATAAACAAGATAGGAAAAGCCTTTTGTTTAGAAATGCGATCTCATCTGGAATAAAAACATCTTCCTAATTAGGAAGATGTACTAGACGTTTCTGAATTAATTCTGAAACGTCTAGTACATCTAGTAGTTTTGCATAGGAAATTAAATGTGACTAAGTTCTGTCTTAAGCCTATCACAGAATTACTTATAGTACTAGCGTACAGAACGGGCACTACCCTCCCACCCCTAACAGGCACCACACCTAAACGCGCAAATTTAAGGTAAAAATCAAGAGTAAAAAAATGCAAGGATATCGTTTAAGCCGCTGCGACGACTATGGCGCGACCAAATTGTAGTAGTCGTAACGTAATAGGTATCGCGCTCGCCTCTGTTATGTAGAATGTCTAAGTGTACTATTATACTAACATACCATAAGGCTACCCGTAAGTAGTAATAACTAATTCTGTGCTTACGAGTATATACTCGGTAGATACGCTTCCTCTCTTGGTGTCGGTCTATCGAAACGCTCGAAATCTGAAGTAATACGTAACCACCAAATAACAATTCTCTGGATCAATATATGTAGATGATATCATCACATTTTCTAGATCAACGTTTTATATACTTTATAAATATTATCGCAGCTCAAGATATTATTAAATTTGATAGTTAAGATAAACTATTTTAAGTTGATTGTGGCCAATATCACACGTGGAAATATTTAAAAGTCTTGTTCCAAGATAAAATTGAGAAGAAAATTAGAGAGAAGATAATAAAATTGTTAATTAAACACGTATAGAGCTAGCACCGCTTTGGGAGTTTTCAATTGGGCAAACTTTTAAAGCTGCAATAAAGTGTGACAGTTTTATTAAGTACCCCGTGCGAGCTCATTTGAATATATTGAAAAAAAAAATTGCATATTCATTGCCGTTCATTTACACAAAAGAATAGATAAATTCTTCTTTATTGGCTGTTTTGAAGATCAACAATAAATTCATGTATTTTTTTTTCATTTTCCTAAAAACATCTGACTAGAACAAAAAAGCTCATGATAACATTGTTATTATTTGATGCGGTAAGCAAAATCACGGCCACGCATTTCTACAAATGTCTCTATAGAAAAGACATGATTTTTGTCTTCCGAATTTCATTTCACCAAAACAATATTTATTTATTTATTTACTTTATTCATGTACACAATAAAAATGTAAAGGGTTATACATCTACGTATTTGCTTGTAAAATTAAACGGTTTTAAAATAAATGTCGTCTTTGTTTTATATTCATAGATATTAAATAGCAGTATAGCTGTTTCTATATTAATTTTGATCCCTGAATGTACATGCAGACATTGTCCAGCCGACTGGAAAGTAGGAGATAATTGCGTTCATTTAATGTCACTGAGGACAATATATTTACAAAGCTTTCTAATAATAAAAAAGTGTATAATTACTTTATGTATTTTTTTTTATTGCACCTGCCTGCAATACAGATCAAAATGATTGAAAGGGGTGTGTCTTCTTACTAAGATGTTGCTTGAATTAAAAAAGAACTTCGTAATATGAGAATCACTAGAGAGAGAAAAATACCAGCGCTCCTGTCTCTGGTGTAGATTATTTCTGATTGTTTCTTCTTCCGCTAGCCTCTTCATAACGCTTTCGTATCTTCAGGGTCACAGTCAGAGTGAAAGTGTGTGTGGTTGCAGGTTTGTATGGGATTTTCATCAGATAGACAACAGTTAAAAGCTTTCACAACATGAAGATCAAAGACACTCACTATTCTACTTTTGAAATTCGAGAAAATAATCTAAAAACCAACTTAATCGATGTGATATATCTACAACTCAAACCAACACACTAGTTCAGCATTGACATAATATATTTACATAACTATGTTATTGTATGTGTAATCAAACATACAATAACATAGATAAACATCAGCGTCAATCCTTACCTCCTATTTTAATTAATGCCTAGGATAGACTGCTTTATCTTTTGATTGACCTACGCCGTTAGAACTATTATTAATTCTATGCCTACACGTCAAATGAACGAGGTGATTGAACTATTCTTGTTAACTATTTCACCTTCGGTTAGAATTTCTAATTCAACTTAGTGTTAAGTTTTTAAGTGATGTTGAAGAAAAATTACAAGATCAAAAAGAAAAAATATATTTTTTCGACAGCTAAAAATATGGTACTAGTACTCGTATATTGAAGAAACTCATCAAATAGACCCTAACTTTTATTTTATTAAATTTTAGTATTTATTTTTATCAACCCTGACGTATGAGTTTTTGGAAACAGTCTTCTAAATCGTTACGTAATTTCTGTTAGTTTGTAATAGCTAGTTGAGGTTGACTTTTCTTTACAAACACATATTTAAAGTATCTACGGTGTTGCAGGCGTTCATAGGCTACGGTAACCACTTACCATCAGTTGGGCCGTACGTCTGTTTGCTTACGTAATTGTATAAAAAAGAGAAATAAGACAAAGATGTAGTACATGTTTTATTTCCCACATCAACCCTTGTAGCATCAATGAGTCAGGGCATTTGTGGTGCTTCCTGAGGATCGTCTGAGCAAACTAAAACATTAGAAAGTGCGGAAATTCCATGACTCACGATGCATTGCTATGGACTCTTGTGATTCACAATTTCAAACTTTTCGCAGCATTTGTGTACGTCGACATGTCTGTCTTTGTTTACGCTTGTGCATAAAAAGTTATGTGGGAAGTGTTGATAGGATTGTTTGTGTGTGACAAGGATATTTCAATTTTAATGATGATAAATAACTTCTTTTTCTTCAGACTCTAGCTACCTTCCCAGGTTCTGAGACGTCAGGCTCGTAATACGGTACCAGTATTGTCTATAAGTAACTATGATTAAGAACATTTCATTAATATATACGTAGGTAGGTGACGATGTAAATTTTTAAGTCACTGAATGTAAAACACCATGTGAATTAGTTACTGGTCGCTTAAATGACAAAAATAAAGAGACAGATTGAAGAACAAAGTAAACACTTTATTTCAAAACCACTCCGGTTTTGAAATAAACCAAGTATCCATTACTGAAGTACGAGCCGAAGAAACATAAATGCTCCTTAAAAATATGATAAACCATGATACTTCAAAGGCATCTGCTTATTTGTATCAATTCGCATCTTTGTCAATAAAGGGACATCGCCACCTGTCACCGATGTTTACCCAGTATAAATAGTGTTGCGAACAAAATTCAAAGTGTACCCTTATTGAATATTCGAAAATTCTCATTTGGTATTCGGGACGCATGGCAGGGCATAAATATCGGTGTCGTCCTCATTATATGAACTCCCGAAGGCTGCATGCCGGCTCTGGAGGTCCTGTGGGACGTCACTCACTTAGATAATGGAATTCCAGATCGGTTGCTTGGCTGCTTATGTTTGTTTGGTTTTGAGGTTTGAGGGGACATGTTTTTGTTTAGTCACTAGATTGAAAAACATTTTCCAATCTTTATCCATTGTTTTAACCAGTTAATAAATAGTCAAAGGATAATTTTTATCATAACAATTTCCATTTTTAATTTGAGGATTTTCGTCTTTTAACTATTCAAGCATATGTATTGTAGTGTTCTTTATGCGCCAATGGCTGGGTAGATTTTCTACTCGTGAAGTATTATTGGATTTGGCATAAATTGTGTCACTGATAATTTAAGGCTTTTTGTCGCTTGTACAATACAAATAGCACAGTTGCGAAACCAAAATTAAATAATCATGTAGATGAGTCCCAAGCTAAACAGGTAGAACCGCCTGTTTGTTTAGTAACTAAGCCAGCTTTAAAGTCCTCCCTCAACTCCCAACTAAATTCAATGTGCAGTGGAAAGTCGATGCAACCACGGTCTGGTAGGCACGGTACGTGTGGCCGATACTAAGCGGCGAGCCAACCCGTGCGTGCATCTTTGTTTGTTATGCTAATTGTTCTGATTTGCACAATAAAACGAACCCACTCGTACTAACGAGTCGATGGATGCGTACCGACGCGATAATTAACACGATAATTTGGGTGCGTGATGTACCGTTGTATTGTTGAGAGTTTTCTGATTCATCTGCTTTCATTTATTTGGCTGTGAATAATTGTTGCTTTTCGGTTGTTTTGTTTCGTTTCGTTTTGTTTATTGCTATTGCTTATCTGCTATGTAACATCAACTGCATTAGCAAGTCTTCTTCCAACATCTTGTCGAGCCGAATAGCTAACGCGTTAGAATCGTCCGAACCAATAAGTGGCCATGCTCACCGCACATCGTTGGCCGCTAAAAGATACGCGCTGGAGTCCGGGCTCCTACATAGTAAGTTTATAAGTCTGCTGCCTTGTTGCTGTATACTCGTAATTAGTCAGTCAGAGCCGACTATTCATTACTGTTCAACGAACTATATAGTTTTATTCTCGAATACACACTTCATTATAATCTCATTTCTACTAGTATTCTGAAGTTAATATGGTTAGTACACTGAATCGAGCACAAGTCACTTGTTCATATTAATACAAGAATGCTTCCTTGATTGAGAGATTTTCAGAACTCTACAATTTTCTTTACTTTATTACAGCACATGTTTACTTACAACATATATTTATTTTAATCTTTATAACCTAAAATAGTCCAATGGGTGGACTGTGTGCTAAACCATTGTCAACCAGTCCACTATCTATAGTTTTTTTAAGTTGCTGTCGTTGTTATCAACCAAAGAATTTCTGTTTCATGTCATCGCTGGGTGGAAAGACCTTTTACCTTTATAATTTATGATCGAGGTTCCACTGCAGCGGCTCATCAAAAAGTCATTGTGCCATTTGTATTTATGAACTGTTGTGACAACGTACAGTCAAACCCATTGAACTATACTACCATGGCGCCGTACTAATTGTAAAGCGCCCATAGCTGAAACAAGTGTCCTACATAGCTAATTTAAACTGACCTATTTTATATATTGTAAACATTTTTTTTTTTCTTGTTAAGAAGTAAGAATATGGTGTATTTAACAATGGATGGGAAAAGATTTGACCCCTTATAGGGGAAGTTAGGAAATAGTTTGCATTGTCACTATGAGATACATATATTTTAATAAGTCAAAATTTATCCATGTATGTATATGACCAATGCGCTTCAACGAAGGAGTAAACGAGACTTAGAATATGATGATATAAGATGGACGGTCGAATCAAATATCTACAGATGGAAAAGCGTTGATAAAAGTAAAGATTTGACTATAAAGAGTAGGTAGAGCTGAAGGAAACATTGGTGTGTCCCCACTGCGCAACTATCCTCAGTTGATCATTCACAGTTGAGCAATGGGGAAAAAAGGAAGGATTTGTTTTCTTTTCTACACGTAATAGGTTCATTGAAAGCATAATAATTAAGTAATTAGCCAAGTTCGACTCGCTAAAACGAAGAAAGCTTTTAGATTGGCTTATTTTCGGTAAAATACAAAAAAAAAATGAACACCAAGAACTTTCCCTGAAAAATATAACCATAGCAAAACAATGCATTTATTTTACACGACGAGGAAAGTAATAGCTATTCAAGACTGAAAGGGCCTTGGAAATCCTCCCACAACAGTGCAAGGCCTGCGAAGAAAATTATTTTCCCCGTCATTCTTTTGTCCCGCACTTTTTAAATATGGCCGCCGAGGAAATAATATTGCGACTTTGCTGGCTATTGTACTTGTAATACTTGACGATATATATTTATTGCATAAGTCTTTTTTGCATACCTATGTTGTACACACAGGTAACCTTTGTAAACACCAATGTAAAAACTTTGAAATGTAAAAATTTGTGACCTACAAATCGAGTGACTTTGTATGGAAGATCTAAACACACTGTGGTGCGTATCGAAAGCAGGGCTCTCTCTACACACTGCGGGAATACCTAGTATTAGAGACTAGGCCAAATACGGATAAGCATCTGGTTTGGTTCCCGTTTAGATAGACCTAGAGGCGGTTGACACTGCTATCAGAAAAGAGCTCCAAACTATTGAAATAAACCACTCACCGAAGCCGGAGATTCTTCTCACAGGTCTGGACAGCAGGTCACTAGAATCGCAGTTGTAAGCTGCTATTCTAAAGGTTCGAAAGCGGCAGATTGGCACATAACACACACAAGCGATTGCGAATATATAGTTCCTCAGGTCCAAATGCGATAGCACTAATAAGTAATTAGCAAGCGATAAATTGTCCAAAAATCAGCGTGCACGCTCGCGTGCGGCACAGCTGGATCGGGTGCAGAATGCACAGCACACCGATGGCGATTAGGCGAAGACTTAACGAACACGAGAGTCCGCTAAGATGAAATAGCGATATCCACTCCACGGAGACTAGGCGCCGACGACAGATACGCACTCCGCGAGGTCAAATGCAGATCGAAAAAGTGCAATGCGACTGCATTTTGCGAGTTCCAAACGTAGACTGAAGTGACGTCCAAAGGTGGACGCCACGCTTGGCGAACGGTCAATTCAAAAGCAAGGAATTCTCCGCCAATAACAAGCGTCTATTTGCCTCACGTTCCGAAATGACCTAACAATATTAACCATTTCCCCCGGCTTGAAAGGTCCTACTTTCAAAACCCAAAAGGAAGGAGAAATAATAGCGAATAACTAATAGCTCTACAAGTTGCATATCATCACACATACTCTATCGTCTAAAGATTACATGATTCTGATATGGCTCTACTCATAGAGACCAGCGAATTAGCAACTAACTAAAGGGAATTGCGAAATATAGCGAAACTTATCTTAATTAAGAACTATATCTAAATAAACTAGGATAAGTATGAAACAAAACTATTGAGTTGGCAAAGGGCACAACTTAACTACAGGTCGGCTTTGTAAAGTCCCATTTTTGGTCTTTACAGAAGCGACTCTAACTATCCCGTGCTTGTCCGGAAAGATTTCTGTAATTAAACCTAACGGCCAATGCAAGGGCATGACATTGTCCTGCATAGAGACGACTACCATCCCTACTCTAACAGGATTCGCGGGCGTGTTCCATTTCTGTTTGGATTGCAGAGTGTGCAAGTATTCTTGACGCCATCTGTTCCAAAAAGAATGAACCAGTTTATCTGTCAATTCATATCGCGAAACAAGGTGTAAACGCGTTTCGTTGACGTCGCGAGTGGGCAAAAACAAGAGCGGCTTCGTATGTAAGAAGTGCGCTGGCGTAAGAGCGGATAGCTCCGATGGATCCGAACTAAGTTGATAAAGTGGCCTAGAATTCAGCAAAGCTTCGATCTGAGTCAACACCGTGTTGAGCTCATCAAAAGTTAAGATTTGTTGTCCAATTACCTTGAGTAAATGGGTTTTTACACACTTAATTTGACTCTCCCAGCTACCTCCGAAGTGAGGAGCTCTACATGGAATTGTTTTAAGCGTTATGCGGTGCTCTGCGAGTTCTTTTTCCCATATAGGCTTGTATTCTCTAGCTAAAAACTTATAAAGATCGCGGAGATAGGATCTCGCGCCGATAAAATTAGTAGCGTTGTCCGAGTAGAGAAACTCTACCGGACCTCTACGTGCCAGAAATCGCTTAAAGGCCGACAAGAAACTAGCCGTACTCAGATCCGAGGCAACCTCGAGATGTAGAGCTCGAGTTGTCATGCATGTGAACAGGCATACGTACGTCTTCCTGGACTTCTGACCTCTACCACGAACTGACGTGATATATAAAGGTCCTGCATAATCACACCCAGTGTGTGAGAAAGCTTTAGGAGCGGTCTCTACGCGACATGGTGGGAGATCAGCCATGATAGGAAATACAGGCCGCGGTTTAGCGCGAAAACAAACGTTACAATTGAATGTAACTTGACGTGCAATACGTCTTGCGGAAAGGATCCAGTAACGTTGTCGTAACAAGGATACGAGCAAGCTGGGACCTGTATGAAAATTGGATACATGATAATGAGAGACCAAGAGCTCTATTATATGATCCTGACGAGGAAGGAGAATTTGATGTTGGGCATCAAATGATAATTCCGAATTTGCTAAACGACCTCCTATGTGAATAAGTCCGTCATGCAGGAATGGACTTAATTTTTGTATCTGCTTGGAACACAATTGATTTCGATACAAACGATCTAAATCAGTTTTAAAGTGAATCTTTTGAACAATTCGCCATGCTAATTGTTCAGCGAAAGCCAAGTCAGAAGCGGTAACTGGTCCCCTGGGGAGCCGATTCAAAAATTTATAAACGAAACAAATAGTTTTCAAATATTTCGACCAGGACGAAAACCTGGCGGCGCGTTCATACAACAAATTCTCGGACGAAGAGCTTTCGTTCGAGTTTGCGAGCGATGAAAGCACAGGAAAGGCGACTGGTTTCAATTCAGGAAGCTCCTGTGTTTCAGTGTTTGTGAATGGTTTAACAGGCCATTCAGAGCGAGATAGAGCAAGCCACGGCGGCCCCGTTAGCCACAAAGGATGTTGGACTAGCTGGGCCGGCGTTAAGCCGCGCGAGAGGCAGTCACTGGGATTATCTATCCCTTTCACATGAAAGAAGTGGTCTGCCGACAAATTCTCATGAATTTTAGCGATACGATTGGCCACGAAAGTGTGCCAGCGATGAGGGGCGGAGTGAATCCAACTCAACGTCACAGTTGAATCCGAAAAAGCAACGACTACCTCTATGGCGTGTCGAGCTGCGTACAAACTATAAACTCGCTTTATCAAGGTTGATAAAAGCAAGGCGGCGCATAACTCCAAGCGAGCTAGCGAAACTACTTTTAGCGGTGCGACCTTAGATTTCGCACTCACTAGCGAAATGATATTATTTTTCAAATAATCCTTGATTACATTATCGTACGATAATTTGATGTCAGGATGCGACTTAAATTTACGTTCGAGGCTGTCAAACCTACGACGAGCGATATCTAACGAATTTCCTAGCGAAGATGAGTCAGTCTTGAGTGGTAACGCGGCTACATACTTGCCAGAAGGAGCACGAATAATAGTGGAACAGTAGAACTCCTCACAATACTTATCGTCCACGTTCAAACAGGAAGGAGTGGGAATACTTCCAATTTCCCAAAATTTGCGTAAGTCAAAATCCTCTGGATTTGAAGTGGCGAAAAATGACAGCGTGTCAATGGGAGGTTCCAAAACTGGCGCGTCCCCCATGAGAATGTAACCTAATATAGTGTCCAATGCATCTGGAGAACCAGAGACTCCGGTAATATGACCTGGTCGCAGTAACTTAGCGAAGAGTGTCACACCGAGTAAAATATCTATATTACCTGGTACACCCCATGTGTCATCAGCGAGTAGCTTGGGTTCGATGTGGGTAAGTTCACTCATGTTTACACCACACAACGGAATCTGGTCCGTTATCTGATCCAGTACTAACGCGTTGACACGGTACTTAGGCTGCGAGCGGAATCGCGAGGCGATTGTAACATCCACAGAACCTCGAACAGGTTGTGAAGTACCACCAATACCTCGGACTGTACTTATAGAATCTCGCCGAATAGCAACACCAAGTTTTCGACAAAAGTCCAAAGACAGGTAATTTTTTTGAGAACCTGGATCCAAAAGGCACCTGGCAATCACACCCCTACCTCTTTTATTGAATACAATGATTTTAGCAGTAGCGAGTACTTCGGTAGTACGTTTCGAGTCAATAGAAGTAGTGTGATTACATAATGCTACCCGATTGGTATCAGAAGGCGAGAGCGGGGCGGCCGCAGGGGAAGCCGGCGGCGCGGCGGCAACCGTGTCGTTTGGCACACGGTGTATCTCAGATGCATGTGAACGCGATAACAACGAAGGCAAATTATTGTTATCAAAATGCAACCAACTATGGTGCTTAGCGGAACATTTCCTACACGTAGTTTGAGATTGACATTTTGACACAAGATGCTGACTACTCAAACAATTTAAACATATTTTTTTGTCTTTTACGAATTTAAATCTATCGTTGGAACTCATTTTCTTAAATGAATTACACTGAAATAAATGTTTATGTGTTGTATTGCACAAACTACATTTAGCGGTTGTAGCAACAAGCGCGTGAGGCTTATTTACCGACGATGTAGACGTCGGGTTACTACTTGCGGTGCGCGGGGGCGCGGTTCGATGCAGAATTTTAATCTGATCGCGAACAAATTTTACAAAATAATCGTAGTCGACTTTCTGTGAATCCTCATGATCACGAAGTGACATTTCAAAATATTTAGCGATGTCCGAATCTAATAACTTAAGACCCAGATGCGTAAAAATAAAATTATCTAAGTTATCTATTTTTAATTGTTTAAGACCTGCTATAATTGCGGTAAATTTATCAAATAATCTTTCAATATTTGCGGGATTAGAACCACTAATTGGTTTTAGCGAGAACAATTGATTTAAATAACTAACCGCGAGAGCCCGTTTGTCTAGGTATTTATCTATGAGGGCATCCCAAATCACCCGGTAGTTATCTGCGGAGGGAGTAAGGCCTACAGAAACGTTCCTAGCCTTACCTTTAAGACAGCTCAATAAATAATGTATTCGATCACTATCCGATAGTGCGGAGTTAGTATGAATGACGCGTTTGAATGTCTCATAGAAAAAGGGAAAGTTCTGAATTTCACCATCAAAACTAGGAAGTTCTATTTTAGGTACCTTAATATGATGCGTTTTAGAACCTGGGTTTTCACTTGGAGACTCGATAGGCATTTGAGGTTCGATAAGCGAACTCAGCGTATTTTTAATTTCACTTGCCAAATCATCAAACGAATTTAAGACACTATAGCTAACTTCATAAGACTCGTAGATTTCCATTGATAACAAATTAATATTATCAAGAACATCACTAAGTTCAGCGCGCAAATTGTCTATTTGTTTGGCTCGTGCGATGAAAGTCCGACGTGACCTTTCAGTATTTAAAGATCCAGACGAATCATAAATCTCTTGAATACGAGCGTAATACGCATCGCGTTTGCCTATGTAAATCTTAAGTTTCATCTCTTCACCCATGGTTAAAACTTGCGAAATAAACTATACGAAGGCGAAGTGAAAGCGAAAATTAATGTTAAAAATATAAGAAACCAATTTCTTATAATACTAAATGCATACGAGCATTAGAAAGGTCAAAACAATAGAATAACTTAGTACTTTAATTTTAATTCGATACTAATTGCGTACGGAACCACTACCTATACGCGCGGAACCCTAACGTTGCTTCGTTGCGGGCGCGTAAACAATAAAAACTTGTAAACAATTCACAAGTACGATTAAATACCTAGCGTAGACTGCATAGCTAATATGATTCACGAGACGAGCGCAGATGCGCAGTGAAAGTTTTACCTACTTCGTAAAAGTCAGGTGCGGTTTGACACCTCTGACGAGTGTGTGTCTGTTTAAAAATCTATAACGCCGGAACGCAAATTTTCGAAATAACTTATCGAGAATGCGTCGAGTACGTGGTACTCCTAGGCCGTACGATTATAGATGCGGGTCGTAAATATACATACAACTAAAATGTATACCTACTAATTACCTACTCTAAAGGTTCCTGTCAATAAATCGAGTACACTTTGAGAAATAGGTAACTGAGCGAACAAGCGAAAATAAGATGTCTGAATTGTACTAATTCAAACAAATGCGGTTGATTGTTATCTAACTAAGGTCCCTTCAAGAAATCCAGGATACCGTTAGGTACAGATAACAGCTACAAATTGCGAGAATAAGATGTTTAAATTACATTAACTTAAACAAATGCGGTTGAATCTACGCCTGGGAACTAAACTACTCGTATAATAAATCTATGTTACTATGACGAGGCGATATTTAACGAAAACTATCGATCGTAACCTGAGTTGCGAACTATTACTAAAAATGTTAAGTACCTAATGATTTTATAACGCAGATAAAATGCATACAACAGGCGCTTACGAGCGATGCGGACACGAGGCCCGAGCGTGCGATCACCGAGTACCTACCCGCTACTACGCAGCATGCGCACTTGGAAAAAAATATTTTTTGAAATAGGGAATTTTAACGAAAACAACCTATTTAGCGACATGAACAAACGTAACTTTTGTTATTCATATACAGATTACTATTGTAAAATGCGAAATAAAGAAATTAACTCAATAAATTTCTGTCGGTAGGTGAAATCGGTACAAAGCACTATAGCCCTTACGACAGTGGTCATAAGGTCGAGAATTGTGTGACGATATGCAACAATCTTGTTTATACGAGAAAATTTTCAATACTTTTTTGATGAAATCTAGGTCCTTTAGGACACAAAATAGACACTAGATCCGGCTCGAAGGACCAGAAATGGTGCGTATCGAAAGCAGGGCTCTCTCTACACACTGCGGGAATACCTAGTATTAGAGACTAGGCCAAATACGGATAAGCATCTGGTTTGGTTCCCGTTTAGATAGACCTAGAGGCGGTTGACACTGCTATCAGAAAAGAGCTCCAAACTATTGAAATAAACCACTCACCGAAGCCGGAGATTCTTCTCACAGGTCTGGACAGCAGGTCACTAGAATCGCAGTTGTAAGCTGCTATTCTAAAGGTTCGAAAGCGGCAGATTGGCACATAACACACACAAGCGATTGCGAATATATAGTTCCTCAGGTCCAAATGCGATAGCACTAATAAGTAATTAGCAAGCGATAAATTGTCCAAAAATCAGCGTGCACGCTCGCGTGCGGCACAGCTGGATCGGGTGCAGAATGCACAGCACACCGATGGCGATTAGGCGAAGACTTAACGAACACGAGAGTCCGCTAAGATGAAATAGCGATATCCACTCCACGGAGACTAGGCGCCGACGACAGATACGCACTCCGCGAGGTCAAATGCAGATCGAAAAAGTGCAATGCGACTGCATTTTGCGAGTTCCAAACGTAGACTGAAGTGACGTCCAAAGGTGGACGCCACGCTTGGCGAACGGTCAATTCAAAAGCAAGGAATTCTCCGCCAATAACAAGCGTCTATTTGCCTCACGTTCCGAAATGACCTAACAATATTAACCACACTGTTTAGATAAGGTTGGTGTTAAAAAGTCACCCTGTATAAAAAGATTGACAGATTGGCATATTTATATTAAAAATACTAGTGTAAAAAAATACATTAAAAGCATCGATTTTTATGATTGTTTAGTGTATTTAAAAATGTCAATGTCAAACATAAACTATACAAATTGTTATGTAGAGACGACCCATTGACCTCAAATTACGAGTACTGTAACAGCAACGTGTAATTAGCAACAACGATGCAAAGCTATTAAACAATTAATGTAATTAGCTTAATAACTGCTATTTCAGTAACAGTATTAATCCGTCGTTACGGTTTCCAAACGTCATGTTTTTTTTTCTTCTCTTTATCGCTGACTCTTTCAGCTGCAGTACAATGTCTCGATATTTTGATATAGATGTATTTACATTCTTCTATTTTTCTTTTTCTTAATATATTCTTCAACCAGAGTTAAAAAAACGGATTCGGATATTTGAAAAAGATTCGGATTTCATTTCTTTTTCTTTTTGCTTTGAATCGAAATAGTTCCATTTTTAAAATAGTTCTCTTTTTAAAAACCAGCCAGATGTAAAGCGAAGCTTATGTCCAAATGCAAAAAAAGAAAGATTTGAGTTGGTATTTATTTATTAAAACTTTATTGTACCATAAGTAAAAATACAATTGGCGGACTTAATGCTAAAAGCATTCACTCCCAGTCAACCATTAGGAAAAACAGAGAAAATACAAAGCGGCGCAAAAAAGCCTTGTGTGACATTACAGAAAAAAAAAGAACCCTACAGCTAAATAAACATACATATATTTACACAAATAGGGAGTATAATATACATACACATATATATATTTAAAGATTTTAATGCAGAGGAATTGTGATTCTGGTTTATAAATTAGAGAGAATTCATTAGATGAGCTTGAACCTTTTTCTTGAAGGCAAATTTTGTTGAGGTCTCTTTAATGTATTCCAGTGATGTACTCCTAGCCGCAGAAACTGTTCTACAAAGTGTTCGTAATATATAATAGAATTAGCACACGGAAACAACCCGTTGATAGAACGCTGTCGACATTTTACATAACATAATCGATAACTGAGCAAACAGCCCCCGGCGCCGCTTTCACTCGTCCACGGTTCAACAATCAGCAGATTGATCAATCTCCATGATATTGAATGCAGTCCTTTATCATAAAGCCATCGGCCGGCGAATTGACGCGAGCAATTTTGTTAGTACATTCTTTAACTAGAAACTGTCAACCGTGTATAGGGTTGTCGAAAATATGATTTTTAGGAAACGGTTTGTAGATATTTATTTAACTTCATTACAAAAATGTAAAAGGTGGACTTAAAGCCAAAAACTTTTTCTACCAGTCAAACAAGAGGTGGTGCGGAGAGAATAATATTTTTTGAAGGTAAGTGAAACCGAAAATCTTAAAGATTATCCATTAACTATATCGAATAAAAACATTCGATTAACAACAAACAAAAGATTTCTCAGAGGAATAAATCAGCCATTCTATAATTTGTTTCATCTTTTACTAACCGTGTTTGTTTTTAATACACTTTAAAAAAAAATTTGCTTGCCATGTCAGACTATGTAAAGTTGAATACATTAAATTTTATATATAACTAGCTTTTTCCCGCAGCTCCGCCTGCGTCGAAAGTAGCCTATGTTTGACCCCGGGTCTTCAACTATATTATACCACCTAACCTTGTAATCAACTTAAGAAAAACAGCAAACAAAGTTCCTGTGATTATTTTCAGTAATTAGTAATTTTAAAATTGCAGTCGATCATCCGTGCAATTATTATTTTTTGGCTTATTCCATCTGAATAATGTAGAGGGCAATTAAATGTTGATGTATCGTTTAATATTACTGGATTTATCTATTCTATTTCGGAGTTATTTGTTTGTGAAATTCGAACTGTTATCTTATAAATTTTCATAAGGGAGATAAAAATCAAGCAATATTCTTAACTATCTTTGTCATCAAAAGATTTAAACTATTTCAAAACAAAACATTGTAAAAATTATCGCAAGTAACCTACCGTACAGTGGCTTATCAGATAATAGAACTGTTACTGTGTTCACGAAAACACGATTATCTTTTGCAAAGAAGACAATGACGGTTAATAGGACAGTTTACGGAAGACGTTAGTAGCTTCAAGGTAATAATAACATTTACTATAATCATGATTATGGCAGGTGTCCGACTTCTATTGCAATAGCCCAGTTTAAATCCATCCAAACTTCATAACCATCACCCATTTTACTCACTCATTAGCAATAATTCCTTCTCCTGCCTGAACCTGTTCATGGAAATGTCATCTATTGATATAGCCGAGGACGGGTTAGGGCAGGAGCACCACATGACATCAACTTCTAAAAGGGCCTCAACGCGTTACATCCATATCCCCGCGCAAGCCTCTCAAAGGACCGGGGCAACCCGTGAATCCCAAACGTTTACTATTACTATTGTTAGATAAGTAGTGACTACTTCAATAACTGAGTTTATACGCGATATTTTCATGTTACCAGTTGTTTAGTCACATGTGGATCGAAATGGCATCAAAGTTTTAAATAATTAATCAAATATTCTCTATATTTAAATCCACCAAACGGTGGATCTAAAAAAAACAAGGATCTTCGGATCCGTTAGTAGATTGTAAGGGTGAATCTTAAGAGGAATAAGGAAGAAGGAGGAAAAAATTCACACTCTCTACTTTTCAACTCTATCCTTGGGAGTCAAAAATTCCTTTTACAATTATTTCTACCCATTAAGTAGAATGATAGCAAAACTTATTATTCTATTTACATAACAGTTATGTATACTAGATTATGCGTGTGTATTTACAGCTATATAACATTAATCCCCGACGCAATCGGGCATTGAAACAACGGTGGTAACGCACCTTGACGAATTATGTGCATTATTTAATTTGAGAACAGAACAAGACAGCCAAAAGCGGCATAGGTAGACTGTAGTAGGTTGATATTGATATATTTAACAACAAAAAAAAATATTCCCAATATAAATTTATTTTTTTCACCACAAAAAGCGATAAGCGAAAAACATTACACGTAAACGTCTACTGTCTGGTTGTTGTATTTTCAAGGCAATATAAAAATAAATTGATAAAAATTGAGTTGGAAAATAGAATAATTAGATAGGACATGATATAATTTAAGATGGCCTTTTTTCATTTTTGAAAAAGAACAATTACGTTTTAAAGAAACTAAAATACTTATTTAATTTCATTATCGTACCTATATATATGACAGTGGCATAATAAATAAGATTTTATACAAACCTATACATTGAACTACGTTGCTTCATTGCTTAGACATTAAAAACTAAATCACTCGAGCTAATCCCAAGCGAATCAAAGAACAACAAGCCATATTTTCTAACGCAACGAATTAATTGGCAAGGCTGAGAACACGATAAATACTTACCAAAGCACCGCTAAATACGGACTGATAGTATCACCACGAGAGTTACGATATAAGAGGCCTCTAATAAAAGAGAAACACCAGATTATTGGACGACATCTTATCGACATAGCCCTAAATTGGTCGAGAGAGTTATAGCCAAAGTTCGTGGAAATAAGGATGATGATACTGGTCAGATAAATGAGGTAAATGGACACGTATGTGTAACGTTTGTAGATTAAGAATTAGCAAAAAGTAAATAGTTGTTATTTGAAACTATTGGAGACAGTTCAGACATAGAGATCAAATTAAAAACTTTTGTTTTAGTAACATTAGTATAATTTTTACCCTAAATGCTGAATGCCTGAATATAGCTGAATGGTATGGATCGAATGAGTATTAAGTTTGCTGAAAAATACGAAAATAAAAAACATAAGCTTAAAAAACCTCATCTGAAAATAATAGTACTTACTATTTTTAAATCACAAGAAGATTAAAAAAATATATTCGACAATTCGCAGATAAATGTTCATCCGTTTGCTAAAATGAAATTCAATCTTTATTAGATTCTCAAACCAATGTTTGTTAAACGGTTTTGAGCTAATAAAAGTAATATTAAGGGAGCAATTCGCCCACGAGAGGAAATGAAAGCAACGAGAGAATGAAATTGGAAAACTTGTTACAAAATTACTCGAGACGAAAAAAGCAAAGTAAATATAAGGCATCGGAAGTTAGTGAAACGATGTTCAGCTACTTTTGTTTACTTTTACCTGGGGAGTGCTTCGATCTAAACGCTCTTGTTCGTTTATTGTAAACACAATATTTCACTTCGCGAGTTTTTTTTGTTATTTTTGTAGTTTTTAGAAGAACAAAATTAAAAAATCTTACGCAACTAAGCTCTTATTATTAAGGTAAAAAGATAAATTAATGTAAGTTAAGATCATGTTTATTTAATCAACTTTTAGTACAAACGTTGATGATAGGACACACTTTCTTTGTCAAATCACTTTGAAAATTAAAAAATGAACTTAATAATCTTGATAAACAAATTATCAATAATAAACAAATTTTCATTAATGTAATAAAGTACTAGTCTTACCTTTTATTCCAGTTGCCAATCTCTGCATACCGTCGACCGTTAGCGCATCCGCTCCTTCTCAGTTCATTTCCCCTGAACGTTTGCACAGAATTCCCGTTCGGCGTTAATATTCCGTTCGAGGCACTGTTATTGTTCCGCTCCCTGTTTCTCGGGAAGGTCCCGGTTCCGGAACGGAAAGTCGCCAGCTGTGGAGCCTCTAGATCAGGCGTGAATTGCTGCAAAGGCAACGTCACATTCCCACTCCAACTCTTCCTGTTCACAGCGAAAGTTTTGAACGTGTTCCCATTTGGAGATTGAGACACTCCGCAGAAACTGCTCCGATTGTGGCTATTCTTTATAAACGCACTGTTTTGGAGAGCCACTTGCGGCTTGATCGGCACCAGAGGCGATGCCTGATCAATTGACATCGTTATCAATAGGTGCTATTGATCTATCTACATTTTTGTCTGTAAAGGAAACAAATTGGAATGTTAAACATCTTATAGAAAGACGTTTAATACCATTATTAGAGTTGCTTTATCGTTTTTTAGTTTTGCTATTTTTAAAACGGTAAAACTATAAAAATTATCATCGCAAATAATGTCTAGTTCATTGTAAAGGTTACCGACACTTGTTGAGCAGACAATAAGTAGGTGTCCGTTTGAGTGTTCATTTTATTGTTTATATAATGACCCTCTGTGGAATTCAGTGGGTTAGGGCTCATCAAATAAGCATAAAATAGAAATTATTTTCAAGGACACTAGGTGTTATACGACGACCTTGTCAAGTGAACAATGGCAGTATTTTGGCGTTATTCTAGCCATATCATTAACTATCTTAAAATGGTCTATGGAATAAGGATAAATAAGGAAACTGTAAAAGCAGTAATTAGCAAAGGAGGTAGAAGCTTTTTATATATACCCTTACTAAAAGATGACATAATTTGAAGGAAAGTATACTTATATAATTTTATTACATTGAATAAGATAGGTACCAGATAGAATGACAATTAACCGGTTTCTATGGTGAACAAAGAGTTTTGCTAATTGAAGAATTAACTGACTTAGTTCAGCCTTGACAATTAACAAACAGAGAAATATATATTCAGAAATACTTTACATGTACCTCCTGTACAAAATGATTTTAAATTTTCTGTTCTTAAGTATATAAGTTATTTTTTCATAAAATTTAAATTGTTTAAGGGTATTGTTAACCTCGTCATTTATATGTAATCAGTCTTGCACGACCTTCTATTTTATTGCAGTTCAGTGCACTTAGCCACGTCCTGTCCTCACATTCATTGTCTGCGGTAGTGGAAACTCTTCATTAGTTTTCGCGCCTTGACCTGAATCGATTCATCTTCGTCTAGCATGACTGCTAGAGTTCATTCAGTTCATTTCAAGGCTGGTATGTTTAGGTTAAAAAGGTCAATTCTGTTGTTAAAGTTTGACATGAAAAAAAGCTTTAAATAGTATATTCACACTAAATCCTTAAATAAAAAAATGCTAGCATAATAATCAGGAGTTTGAACAAAGATTCTCGTTAAATCAATACGCCTAATCATTAGAGAATCGATATAGGTAACGTAACATATATTAATAGCGTATAAAATGTAAGCCAAGACCTACAAATAGACCAAAACGAACAAAGTCTTACCGACCAAATCTATTGCGGACATAACCAATTGGCTACAAACATCATCGGTTATATAACCGTTTCATCAGATGGACTACTGGGTTACATAAGGCTAACTCTAATTTCCGAAGATGATTTTGTACTATAAAATGAAATTCACTTCACACTTTCTGAAAACCTGTTAGCTATTAATCAAAATGTAACCTTTAAACAGTGGTCAGTGGTACCGAAATCCAAAAAAATATTGTACCAAAGTTTTGTAATACGAGATCGTTAGAATTGTATCATTAATTTTGTTAATTTATCAATAGTGAATAGATGAAAATTGAAATTTATTAACTTTTTGTGGATTACTTATTTTCTTTGAGTTAAATAAATTGGCAAACTATCTAGTAATTGACTAAGTGGAATCAATTTTATATAGATAATTTTATTGACACTATTGTTACTAAAAAGTAGTTCTTCATCAGTTCCGCTATAAGTATGTTCTAAGTACATAATATCTTTTCCGGTATCGCTCAGTACAATCTTACGTTGATTCGTTTCTTGTTGCTATTGTTCTTGGTCATGAGTGATTGGATCTGTAGAAGCAGTTTCTAATTCTTGCTGCTTTTTGTTATTATTGAAAGTGTCACGATGCAATCATTGTATGGTTCATTTTTAAAGAAGGTTATGGTTAATTATAAAATTTGTGTTTCAATATGTTTTCGAACTTTTGGGTTTTTGGTACATAAGCGTGGATAATCTCTTTAAGCTTCGTGTGAGTGACCTATTTTAACTATGGCTTTAGAAATAACTAATGGTAATTAAGTGTTGCTTTTATTGCAACTTGACCTCCTCTAGGCGATTTTTATTATAATCTTCAAATATAGCTGCCAGGTTTACAATATTGTTACGCTGAGTGAAGCACAGTTATTAATAAGTAAAGATGACTTGAGATTCGTTTTTTGGAACTAAAATTAGGTATTAACATTTATCATAACAAAATAATATATATTCATTTATTTAATGTACAAAGGCGCTTCTATACTCTTAAAGTTAAAAAAATAGTGTTTATAAATTTACTCAGATGGTGCAATAAAGTGTTTATTTATTCAATCAGATAGTAAATAAAAATAACAGTTGCAGTAAAGTTATCATGACTTGAAATACAATTCATAACATAATATTAATCACAAAATTTGGGCAAACTACATGTACTTTGTGAAATAAAATTCCCATTAATTCACTTACCAAGAGTTACAGTTTGTCTGGGTTCAAGAGATATCACGCTAAATAACGGCTTATACAATATCTATTTGGCACGGCTGCTGGAGGTATTAGTCATGCTCTACCGTTTCGCAATACAGCCAATTGTTGGTAATATAGTAGTTTTTGTTAAGTTACAAGCTTATTGAGAATTAATATCTTCACTAATATTACAAATCTGCACACCTACTTCATGTTCCATTAATAAAATTTCTGTTGTTATTTTGGAATATACGTTGAAGATAGACTAACGTTTGGAAGGCGATAAAAATTACATCAGAAAATTTTCCAACAAACGTACATGTGAAACTAATAAAAGTGTTTTAAAAACTCGTTTGATTCTGTTGGAGAATTGTTTTCAACAGTCAACTGATGGCGTTTAATAGTCATCGTTGGTATATATGAGGTAGCAGTTACAAAATGTCGCTGTAACGGTTCAAATACGTTAGTTATTATCGTTGACCTTATTAACATACGGACAAACTTAGTTATGTACATCATTGGACAGTTTCAGTTTCATTGGGTTTTATTTATTCGAATTTTGAATCTAATAACCCTGATGTTTTTAAAACTTAACAAAATTCGAGTTAGTTCGTCATTACTTCTTATTTCGCGTCTTGTATATCTATTTCTGTGTTCTTAAGTATCTTTATTACTTCACACCTAAGTTATCGGTTAATTTATCTAACAACTTTTTAACCAACATAGGCTCAACCAATCGTGGTTCCTTGAGCAGTATGTTATTGTAAAACACGTAATCATTCTGACGTTAGCTGGTATGGTATACACACATTATACAATAACCATAAATTATCACTATCTATACTATAATAAAAGAGTAGAATCTTTCATATTAACAATATAGCTAGCATAAGAATAGTTCCTTATGAAACAAAACAACATTCAATTGGTATAAAGATAGCAGAACGTCTAAAAAATTTCATTTACTTGGAGGACTTGGTATAGGGATCTTACCAAGACTTGCTTTGAAAATAGCTGGTTTGAAAATACCATACGCATACAAGGGTAATGAAAAAGATAACCCACCAAATAATGTTCTTTTTTATTATGTTATTTATTATAGTATTTCAAATAGGGCTCAAGAACGAAACATTATTTCAATCATTTAATTAAGCTTGTAATTAAATCAATTAGATACGATCCGAGGATGTCGCGTAATTGGGAGTTACTTGAAGAAACTGTTGGCCTAACAACAAAACTAATTTTTTGTTTATCATAAAACAGGGTAATGAAATGTATGCTTACTATTTTTGTGAAGTTGCTCACTTTGAACTTCGATAAATCGCAGTAAACATTTACAAGTATTTATATTATTATCTCATTCATTACAGAAACTTTCTTTCTAGAGTTATCACATTTACTAAATAATAAAGTTATTAATATTTGCTCAATTTTCTAGGTAATGCTATTGATTAAGCACATGACCTAAAAACACTCCTAAACAGGTTTGTTTCAAACGTGATTTATCTCTTAGAAATAGAATGCAATTGCATTTTATATCACGTATTTTTTGGCAAGGTCAATACTGATAATTATTTTGTAAATTAGATATATTAACTATCCTCTTATTCTTTTATCACAAAATTCTAATCTACTAGTAGTTTTGTGAACTATTCATAAAATGAAATGTATTCATAAAATGCTACTAGGTACATCCCCCTTTTGCCCTCATTCTGCTACTATATTATCAATGAACATTTCTTTCTTGTCTATGAATAAAATTATTAAAGGCATAGGCCTTAGATTAATAATTGGTCTCGCGCGCTCGACGGAGATCAAATATTTACATAGGCCTTAAATTTACCCCTGAAGATTTATACTTATCTAGATATTATTAGACAAGTGAAAATTTTAAGTATCTACTTTAGATCATACGTAAAGCTGACTCACAGACGTTCTAAGTTCTAATCGAAGGACGAAAGGAGAGCGTAGTCTTAGCAATAAAGTCTTAATGCAAAGGACGCTAAAAAGCCCACATAGTTTACCTTGACCATAAAACATAGTTAGCTATAACAGGTATACCTACGTGCTGTATCAATGAAAGTTGCTAAGCCGGAACAGTCACGTAAGTAGGTATTGCTATTTCATATTATGATAATATAAACACAGTTGTTATAACAGCTTTACCTTCAGTTAGCGATTAGAGCTTGGAAATGAATGATACACTTGAAGAATTCGCAGATACTAATGACATGACAGATCATCATGATCATGAATATTTTAACTATAGAGATATAATTGTAACTGAGAAGTATTTTTTTTAATGTGTTTGTATTAATTGATGTTGTATGGCGATGACAAGTATAAAAGGGCGTCATGATAAATAGGCATTCCAAGTATTATTCTGAAATGAATTTTGGTAATATGAGAACTTGTAACCGTCCGTACTGCCGGCAGCCGCTTTTACGATGTGGATTCTATTGTACCTTCCGAATAATAATAAATTGTTGATTACTATAACAGTCTTTATTTTACCTGACTTACCTGGTTTAAAATTTTGGGCAACGTTTACCTGCCTGAGCTACCTGAATGGTTTATGAAAATATATCATTCAAAAATCATAATACATCAAAATATATCTTTTACCCGAAACACTTTGATATTATCAAAACTAAAATCAAATTCAAGATGATATCTTTTTTTACATTCATAGTCAATATTGTGAGGTGAAATTAAATATTATCGCTTTCAACGTAGCAATGTATAGTTTGGCAGCAAAAAAATGTGAGGCAGTAACGAGGGTCTTTAAATTCAGGGCACGAGCGACACAGGAAGGCAAAAGCCACATTGTGTCATGAGGCTTCCGTACTATCCAATATTTTCTATTATTGACACCGGTTCCTACAACTTTTATATTGGACAAGTGTCAAGGAACAATTTTATTTGAACTTATAATTTGTAGTTTCTTCTTATTGAATAAATTTTTTCTTTTGCATTCGTCTTAATTTATAATGTGATAATTATTATAAATTCATAATTGAATTCTACACAATAAAGAAAAAGCAACGTTGCATATATTTCAATTTTGAAGTTGGTGGATTACATTAATGTTCAACTAGACTAGTAGGTATAAGAACTTTTTGAAGAAAACTTTGATTCAAAGTTATGAAAATCGATGAAAATAAAAATAAATCGTGCTAAAGTAAAACATATGAAAAGTCCAGGTACACCTATTGATACCTCAAATGGGCAATAAATTATTTCGACTCTGCCAAAAGAGGATTCAATTCCAAGTATAATAATACAAGGTGTATTTAAATTGCTCGTATAATCGAGTCAACGTTCCTGCGTTACGCATACCAAAATGATTGAACAAAAAATTGTTCGAGCAAAAACTAACCAAGGTCGGGAACCAACATTTTTTGTCGATATTAATCGAAAACTGTACGTATTTTGCTCGATTTTTTTATGACTACATGGTAGATTAATTTCACCCTTTGAAAACAAATATCCATACTATCCATATCCATACTTATATCTATACTTATATTATAAATGCGAATGTCTGTCTGTCTGTCTGTCTTTCTGTCTGTTATGCTTTCATGGCCAAACCGCTTAACGGATTTTGATGAAAACATAGGCTACTTTTTGACGCAGGTGGAGCTGAAGGAAACAGCTAGTTATGATAAATATCTCGATGTTGATTAATACTCATAGTTTGAATATCTATGTGTGTATGTGAAATTTGTACTAGCTGTAAAGAAATATCGTGAAATTCCTCCAATATTGTGTCTATATATATATAGATATCTGTAATTAAAAACCCCATTTCCATTGTAAAACCGGATCGACTGTGGCCATGTTTTGTGTTTTCTAACACCTTACATCAAAGATTTAATAAAATGTGAGCATGTTCTTACTGTTTGATATACAAAATTGTTATTCTCAGAAAACATGTCTCATTAGATTGATCTGTTTTTTTTTGGCGCAGGAGATTTGGCTTTAGAAAAGCAAGAGAACTCTCTATCATTTTATCTGATCAAGACAATTGAGCATAGACTGTTAGATAACTAATATTCTGTTAAATAGCTACCTAAGCTAAGCTTTATTGGCATTGCAGCTAAACACAAAAATATCAACCACTCAATTTAACAGACGCATTGAAATGCGGCTCAGGTAAATCAAACACTGGCAAGGAGTTGACACAAACTAACGATGCAAACGGAGTCTGCAGTCATTAGGGTGGTGGAATGTATGAGGTAGTTAAGGTAAATTCAATAAACAGACAATACAGCCGAGAAATATCAAGATAGTGAGGTAATGTTACTTAATCCGGTGTTAATCCAGCAGCGTAATATCCGGATTATATACCTCTTACCGGACTAATAATAGGTAATTTTTAACAGTATAAAAGCAGAGAAAGTATTTCCTGGCATAGTCACTAACATGGCAAAAGTTCCAAAAATAAATTGTTACGAGAATAAAAACGAAATCACAAGTTTCCTGGAAGTTATAGTAAATAACTTACAACAGTAACAGCTGTAATTTTATTTCCTTATGCAAACTGAATATATGTAAACGCTTTAAACCTGTTACATAAGTTTTGCTAAGAAATTTGCATACACTAGTCACAAGTCGAAGGGAAACCATCTATCAATGTGCGGAACACTGGTAAGGAACATGCAATGGTCTGCACCAATGGCTATTTAGGTATAACTATAAAGTCCCCGTCACGAGAGGATATAAATTATGTAAACAAATGCGTTTTTTTAAATTTTTGTGACATATTTATGTTTAGAGAGAATTTAAATATAAAAATGGTTTTAGATGATTTTGATGACCGCCGCAATCACCCGCGTGTATTTCTTAATTGATTAGCTGTATATTTTTTTTTTCAAAACTGACAAGATAAACCGTCCTCAAAAATAAATGATGGACCAAATGTTTACATTTACTGAGCCGGACTCGTTCCTGTACCATGCATCATTGCGATAACGCTTTATATCGTCAATTGGTCATTAGTTTCATATTACCTGTATAGTCATTTAAGTCAATTGTATTTGGCGCAATGTCGCTAGTAATCTACTAGACCCACTCAAGTAGAAATTAGTTTATTTACTAAATTTATTACCTTCTCGTGATGGCGATTGTAGATGTAAATAGAATAATGTGATTTATAAATCACTATAAAGTAATTTTAGTATTTCGTATAAATTATTTTGAAAATGTCGATGGATTCATTATAATATTGAAGAAGGCTTAATTCCTTTTTCACAGCCATTGTCATATGGCGCCCAAAAGCATCGAAACTCCTACAAATAAACATTCCTTTCTCAATGTATGGCGCTTAATGGTTAGCATTTTAGAAACTGACTTATTAGTGGAAACCCGTAATATAATGAGAACCCAATTATCTAAGACTGAATAGTATTGATATGATTGATTCATATCATATCAAGTGAGCTACATGGTCAGTCGACGATAATAAAAGTAGCTTTGATAATCTTAATCAATGAATGAACAGAATCTATCACAAACATACTACAACTTACTATTTTATCCTTAAACCGGTATTAAGTAACCTACAATAATAAATAAAAAGAATTCCACTTTCGATTGTGGTTATATAATGTAATAATATAGCCAATTATGGAAACTTTCTATTAAGAGAAGAGGAAAATAACAATGATTGTCGTACTGACTGCGTAGGTTACTATTACTGCAACTTTCTTAAAGTTTGGTTTTCCTTTACACACAATGGGATGGTGTTTGGTTGTGACAGATTCCCGCTGTGAGAAGGGTAGAGCCTAAGGTTTGAAATGCGTGCAACGATCATTGTGGAAATGTATCTGATAGATATAGCTTCTGTCTGAGTATTAGCTATATCTTGCCTCTCTTGTGAAATAGCAAAAAGATCTCTATCAAAAAATAGTCTATTTTGAAGATAGCAAATCATTTTTTTTGTTCACTCTTATAAATATTTTAACGTAATTTAATACGGATTGGTCGGTACCTATAAGAACATAGGCCTCGAAGATCTAAATGTAATAAATTATCTATTTGTTTTTTTATGTTAATCTATGTTTGTCGAAAATGAAATAATATTGATTCTAGTGCATGCAATATAAGTCTTAATCGATTGCACGGTGCGTTAATTAACTAATACGACGAGTATTTACCGATATACTGTGAAAACTTGTAAACTGTTACTAAAAAACAGTTCATGTAAGCGGAACTGTTAACAACTTTCATTCATAGCGCTAAAAGGGTGATGAAATTAACCAACACATTGTAATTTTGTATTCTATAATATATAATAAGCAATAAATTTAACACTCAAAATTTTATTTTCTCTAAAGATCGCTTACAGCGTCTCGTACTTCGATCATTAATCAGTGTAAGGAAACGCTGACGCAAGAGAATTAGGCGCAAAAAAAGTATAATATCCCTTCAAGTAGCGATAAGGTTGAGAAATTATTTTTATCCTCTATTATGTAAGTAAATTTAACAAATACGTTCACGTCATTTTATGGCTACTGAAATGTTTTTTTCATATCAAACTGTTGCCTTTAGAATAAACAAAAGCTACATAAACCTAAGGATAAAGCAATAAAAAATGTAACTCAGCGTGAAATCAATTGATTTCTGCGTAGGGGTCGCCCACTAATGTCGCTTAGCGACAGACACTTTACAAAAAAGTCAAAGCTAAGGCCCTCATGCAAGTAGGTCACTAAGAAGGGGACATGACGAATCGCTCTCATCATTCTTTAATGCTACAAGTGGGGAACGGACGAGATAAGTTTCATACCTCCCTAGATTCAAGTGGTATTGATTAATGAGTTTTGAAAATTAACAAAAAAATATCGCAGACAGATAACGAACGTTTAAGAAGCGAATAAAATGAGCCATGTGCGGCGTAATTGAATTCAGCAGACATTCTTAGAATTTAGGCACATTAGGCGGTAGGTAGGCTATGAAGTCGGACCGCTACGAGCAATATAAGGAACTGTAAAGAACAATGGCTCCGTTGTGTTTTCCGGAGCGGCTTTAACCATATACATTAGCGAATGTTCCGCCACATACACAGAGGTAATTAAAAAGCCATGAAGAGCTACAGAAGCGGCGGCGAGAATCGTAATTAGAGATCCTATTAGAGGGTTAGAATTTCTAAGTGCAAATAAAGTAATAAGGAATTTCATGGCTCGTAAAAGTTTTGCTAGTGATAGTGTTTGAATAGTAGTAGATATATTTAAACGGAGGCATGATGATCGAGCCACGTAGTTTCGTAACCACGATCGGGCACATTCCATGGCGGCGCAGTGCAACGAACCTGGATAAGCCTGTATTGGTTACTGATGACTTTAATCTAGATAAACTATGCACATTGTATTAGTATCTATGGCCAAAACTAATAATCTACCGACAAAAAACCTAAGTTTAAAATAAATATCATAAACAAATAAGAAGTAGGTAACGTAAAGGCAATGAGGAGGTTAAACATAGCCATTATAAATGTGGACATTATACTCGCATTAATTAAATACAATAGCATATTGAACGATGTTTTTGTAAGCTTGTTATCTCAAGTACTTGTGTTAAATATTTGCAATTTTTATTGCATGGTTTTTATTAAAAGTAACATTTTATCGTACTTATTATGGTAGTATTAAAATTTTACTATTAATAGTAGAAAATATATTCAAGGTGATATTTTTGGAACATTTTCCCTCCTTGCGATACATGATAGTAATTGCGAAATAGATATCACGTGCGAAAATGAGATCACTTACGCAATTGTAGGCAAGTTATCAAAGAGTTTGCCTCTTCTAATGCATTGGCAATACAAACCCAAACATAACATGCTATAGGCTATCAGATGTGAGTAGCCTTTTACCATTGAAGAGTCAAAGTTCTTTAAACTCTTTTGACTCATATGCTTGCCCAAATTATGTTGCATTAATTATTTGTGATTTGATCGTTCATTTTGGTTTATAATCGTCATCTGCATCATTTCCTCTTCATCAATTTACATCGTCAGAAAAAACGATATATAACATTCTTCACTAATGTATCATTCCACAATTAGAGAGGTCGTAAAAAATACTTTTACTAACACAGTTAGTGTTTTAACTGCCTCTGTAGTCCAGTAGTTAAGGCGTATTCCTGCAAACCCGGAGGTTATGGGTTCAACTCCTATGGGTAGCATAGTTGTTTCCATTTAGATTGGGGCATTGCTTGAATTACCTAATTGTTTGATGTAGAGATGATTCCGTGCTTCGGAATGCACTTTAAGTAGATGTTCCCAGATGTCATCAGGTGGTTCTTAAAGAAAACCACGTCAGAGGCCGAAAGGCAGTTTTAAGAAACCTATGACATCATAACGTATAGAATGAATGAACAGTTTTAAAGTTATTTATAATTGAAATACATTTTCTTGGATTTCGACGAAGTTTTTATGTTACAGACCCGTTAGTCGATCATTTGCCAATTTTAAACTTGTGATTACTTCAAACGGAACTTTACATTTCGATTTTATTATTATACGTAGGTTGATCTATTTTAGTTTTGAAGTTTCATAAAATGTTTTAAATTTTCCATTGGTCATGTTAATATTCTGCACAATAATTATTGATATTTTTTGTGTCGATCCAAAGTGATCTTCTCATCATCATCGTGAATGGCAAAAATAGTGAATAAAATACTCTTTGCTTTAATAATTTTGGAAAATTACATCGATCAGGTAAACAGACATAAAATGTTATTGTATTTCTTTCTGTTTCTAATGGATTAAATATAAATTTATTTGATCTTCGATTCAAAAGCTGTAATTAACAGAGGAATAATGAAAACGTCCAATACTCCTGATAGCCAGGATTACGCACACAATAATATAAACGATTAAGAATGATATATTATTTAATCCGACGTGCGATGAAAAATATCGCAAATCGAAAAAAAATAAAGGGGAAGAGAAGGCCAATGTCAACGACCTTACACCCTATGAGTCCAACAATGGGACAGATCGAAAAAAAGGGGGCTTTACCTATTATGGCCCCAAATTACCGCTCCATTGGTCTGTTGTATGTTCAAAACATGTGGCACGCGCTACCGAGATCTTGCCAGACCAGTTCTCTTTCGATAAGAGTTGATGTGAATTTAAAAGTCGTTACATACTTAGGTGTGTTGTATAATCTGATCTGATATTTATAAGCCACGGAGCTATAATCTGATATTGAATTCTTGTCTCTTAGAAACGATTTGAGAAAGATCGAAAGGTGTTACTTTTTTCTGTGGTACGTTACAGCATGTTCCGACATGTATCGAATTTATAAGATTGTAAAAGTTTGAATGTGGTCATAAAACTTCAATTTGTCTCGAAATAACATAGATTGCGCTCAAAATAAATTAACTATAATAGAAATTTAAATAACATTATCAATGTAGGAAATAATAGTTTTTAAAATGTCTTTTAATGATGTATCTTCATATTAATATAAAATCGTTTCAAATATAACCACTGCCCGGGAAACATTAAATCAAATTTGTACAGAATTAAGTGTGCCTACATCTTACCCAGGGGTTTGGTTAACCAGAGGCTGGGGAGTACCGACGATCAATTTCAAGGGCCCCTCGCCTTATTCAAATCCCTTCTTTGTCTTTTGCATTTCATACACTGGGTGATTCAACTGCTATACACAGGGACTTGTCTACTGTAGATTGTGTATTGTCATTATTGATTACTACAACTCAATTGATATTTACTAACATTGATACTTGTTTATTCATCGTCATGATCTTGATTATGATAGCAATAATATCTGTGAATGAATCTGAATTATAAATCGTTAAATTCATAACAGCAGTCAATTTGTTTGAGAACAATCTTCTTTCATTGATGGTAAAGTGAGTACTAAACATTCTAAACATGCAATGTTGTTAAAGCAAGAATATAACTACCTAAATACCTAGTTAAAGATAAGACTTATCAGTATCGATAAAGCAACTCTCATGATGATATCACGTAGTATACAAAAGTAGGACTTAATTATAACAACAAAAAATATACTTATATAAAAAAAAAAAAAACAATAATAAAAATATGAATACAGACCTACAACAAAACAAAAAATAACAGATGAGAATCACTGATCAACAAACACACAGTAACGCAACTGAAAACAGAACTCAAAGCACAATTAATTTGACAAATTACCGGCAAACGAGTGAACTTTGACTAAACACTGCACAAAATTGACGACAATATCAAATTTTTACGTGAAATTTGATATGTGTACCACGAACGCTGGAGAAACCGACCGTACGCGTCACGCGGTCGGCGCCTAGCAGGCAACTGGCGTGGATACAACTTGCAACGGCTACCGGCTTACTCTAGTACGCATGTCCGGACTTGCATCCCTTAACAACAAATTCTAGACCCTTGCTATCCATCTAAAAACTATTCTGAGTCCTATGCAAATTCTAAAGATCTTATTGGTGTTTGCATCGCTTCAAAAACTGTGGTGTGTAAAAGAGACGGGAAGACAGACAAGGTCGACCGTGATTACAACATTGCTTGCGGCAAAGAAATCAGGTTCTTATTTAGGTACACCTGGTGGTTTAAGATAAGGTTCTGTGCTTCTTTGCAAATAAACGATGGTCATATTTTTCTGTTTTTATAAAGAATCTTTCTTTTTGGTACAGTAATTTTTTATTTAATTGTAATGAAACAAATATACATTAACTATATATATATACTTACTAAAACTAAATAACTAAATCTATTTAAATTACTATTATATATATATAAATAATATAAAATTATACAACTAGAATAGAAAAAAATTAAAAAAGTTTCATAAAATTGAACATTCATCATCATCATTCTAGCGTGTATTTCTAGTAGCGTCGTCAGCTTACGCTTCGGAGCCTAGAGTACGCTGTAAGTCATGGTCCTAGGTTCTAGATTTGAGGGCGAGGTGCCTGGAGCTCAAGATAGACAATGCCACTAAAATGGCGACCAATCCAATAATCGTCGCGTCACGTCGTCGCTTGACACGCGTATTCGCTACGGATGCGCGGGTCGCGCTCGACTAACAAGCTCCTCATCAAATTGAACATTAATTATGACATTAATATGTTTGTTTATTTCACTTACCAAGTTTTTAAGGATCAAAACTCATAACCTACAATTAAATATTTCTCAAAACGAAGTTACGATTGAATCAAAACTATGACAAATTAAAACCTTTATCTCTGTCACAATTGTTACACATCATACATTTATAAATTAAATTTCACAAAATATGCATGGTACCTAGCATATTCAAGATGTCTTCTAAATTGGATTACTTTCCGTGTCATAAATATGATACTTTCACTGCTGTGACACATGAGGCTATGAAAGCGAAGCGCGACAATGCACAATGGAATACCTTTTTGACACACACTTTCGTATGTTTAAATTCTAGAAGACAAGTTCTAATAAATTTAAAAACTATTTCACTTGAATATGAAAGGAATTTGGTTTGAATTTGAAAATGAAAAAATGATTGTCGTTTTATAATCAGACAATACCGGGATTGTTATCTGTGACTATCGATTATGAAAGAATGGAATGATATGAATGAATTTATAGGATTTCAATATTCCGAGTATAAATTCCAAAGTCATAAAACATAAATTTACCTACATACATACAAATTAATTGAAATGTGATAATTTGTATTGAAAACATTGCACGATAAATACTTTAATTTTGTTTGAAGCCACAATCCGCAAACATATCAAAGCAAAATATATACATCCACGTGTTTACTTTACACACGTGTACACACATTGTCGAGACAAAAAGAGGGTGATTCTGAAATTCATAAGTTGTTAGAAAATAAAATTGCATTAAAAAAAAACTGTTAATATTTAGTGTAACAATCTCTAAAACAAGAATCATTTAGTGTAGTATTTGAAATATATTTTTTTTTACAAAATGAACAAGTAATTGCCAGTATTACTCAAACTTTTTCTACTAAATCATAACCATAAGGTGGTGCGGAGAAAGTACTAGCACAGAATTTAATTACATTTAATCCAAAAGAAGAAGAAACCCACACCTGCCGGTATTTAAAGTGCATAATAAAAAATAAGTTATGCGATTGTTTTGAAATCAAATATGTTCATTCATTTTATTCTTTGTTGTACCACAAGGTAAAGTACTTTGACAATTGTAAAGTAAGTTAAGTTTGATAAGTTTATTGCTGCATACTGAAAGGATGGACCTAACAATGCTTATAAAAGTATTTAATTGTAGAATTGTAGAGTAATTGCAAACTAGAGTCGCTAGGTTCATGATTATTATAAGGATATTGTTTATAAATTAAGCATTTTCCGTAAGTACATACTTAGTCACCCTATCAAAAATAATTAAACCTGTATCCAAATATGTATTAGAGGTCTCTTGTGTTTGCACTGGCTTGGCAAATATTGGGGTAAAGAGCGGAAACATTATTACAACTGGCGCTTCTACTACGAAACATTTCATCGCAAAATATGAATCCTCCACATCTAATTTTAAAACATCCATTGCTGCGTCAGTTCTGGAATTTCCAATATAACCCTTGTTAAAGAGGATTTGGATGAAGTGTAATAATTTGTGGTTGTTATTTAAATTACTTTGGTGTAGGTAAGCTCTTGTATGTTTGAGTATTTGGAAAACTGAACTTTAGGCAAAGTCTAATGATTTGGGATTGAGAGGAAGCCGGTGAGCAGCTAAATATTTATTTTGATTATGTTATATGAACTTGAAAAAATATACTTAGTTTATGGTCAATAATATTGATTTTAGATAACAAAAGTCGTGCCAAGGTCATAATACAATGGTACTCTTTGATTTTTTTTTTCAACATATCATATTTGTTTTATTATATAGGTATCTCTAAACTACGATCAAATATTAATGGTATTTTTGCTTCGATAATTTATTCCAATTATAATAATAAAGTCAAATACAAAAGTATTATTTTTATGCAAAAATGCTTAGCAAGTTCCATAAAATAAAAATTGTCTACACCACACATTACAACCCAGAAAGCGTAAAAGCTGAAAGGTTCACAATCACCGAAAAACCTACTTAAAATATCATGTGTCGTCTTAACGGTCAAAATGTAAGCATAAAGTCTATTCCTTTGCAATTTCCAACTCTATCTCCTGTAAATAAAGTTGTTTATGTGGATGTAGCAACATAGTCGTTCAGTGTACTATTTCGCGTGGAATTATCATAAACCGCCCCATTATGTCGTAAAACGATAAATATGTTGTAAAACCATAAACGGAGGCTGCGCGCGATCTCATAAATTGTCCCGAAATTGGCCCACTTCGTAATGGTTCAGTCTATGAGGATAAGTGTGCTTTTTGGGACAAATAATATTGTCTTTTTTGCCAGACCATTATTACACCATCCTCAGAGCGCATTTCCGTGCAATGTTTAACTAAGTATAATTTAACTAGTAAATAGTAATACTAAATAATAAAACTTACCTTTTTTAACCTATATTGGAAAATGTCCCCGCGAATGTTCCCAAAAGGCTGTTTTTATTTGGTGGCAATGCCTATTCTTCAGCTTGCATTTGTAGTAAGGTAGTAACAGACAACGAGACATCAGACCAAGTTTAGTGACCAACACTGACGGATTTTACAGACTGCCATCGCAACTGGCACAGCTTAACAAATTTCCAAGCATTGTAAAAACTCCGCCATTAGTGTTAAATAGCATAATTATCTCTTTATTCTATATAAATTTATTTATTTTTAGGTATAACCAATCATAAGTATCTCAATAAATTCAATAATTCGATCTTTTCATAAAATCTGACACAGTTGAAATGATAGAAACAATTGCCGAAGTTATTCCCTTAAATTGAGGACCCTAATGAAGGGGAAACGTAAATTATTTTTAAGTAGGTCCGCCCCATCAATTCATTGATTTTGACTGGCCCTTATTTTTGCGGAGTTGAGAGTTTGAAAGAATTTTATCGCATTAGAGAATATAAAGTATTTTAAGTATTTATTTTACCAATGTGCCTATTAGTGTAAGGTCTTTCATTTCAATATGAAAACAAAAATTATTCGTCATGCCTATTGCAATAAAGAAAACGCTGGGATGAGATTAAACACATTAATACCAAACTTCCATATCCCTCGTAACAATAACAGTTTACGCAAATTAAATTAGCAAACATCGCGTCTAATTCCGAGTTAGTTCATTAATTACGCGGGATTAATTAATCGCAGGATTAGTGGTAATATTCATAGACACAAGTATACCTACTCGTATCATATACTCGTATTATATGAAAATTCGCAAAGCATTTTCTTAATTACATTGTTTTACTAATAGGTAACATTGTTGAGTCCTCGCAACACTGATGAGGCATCAGATATTTTATTTGGAGAAATCAAGAAAAAGTGGTCCTTTTTTTTCTACTTGAATACACTAAAGTAATAAAACAAAATACTTTAATATCCTTCCTATTATGTAAATATGAACAGTTTGATATTTTTAGGTTCCGTTATACATAAATAATATTTTTATGTGATAGAACAATCATGAGATTTAAGAAAAATATTTTTATTTGTTTTTAAAGGAATACCATGCGAACAGAGCGGCAAGTTACAGTACTAATAGATTTTATATATTTCTCTAGTCGAAACCTCCTAAATTAGGTTCGTTTCACTAACAAGATAGACGTAGTTCTAAGAAAATGGCAATTAACGACACAGCCGATTGTCACTACACCCTTACAAATTATATTACCTTCTTAGTTAACGAAGATAGCAAATAATGGAAAAGTCAAATAAAATTTTTAAAATTAAATGAGGGTGTGACAAACACTTAATTATTATTTATTTCCCTTTTTAATATGGCAGCTAGTTAAATTATACTTAAGTAGACGATACAATACTGCCTTTTATATATTTATTTATTATTCATTAAACTTTTATTGTTCCACAATACTTATAACAAAGCGGACTACGCGAAAATGTAATAAATATAATTCAAAAACAACAATTGAAGTAATTTATGAACATCTATTCTGCCTATTACGTTCTGCTTAAGATTGAAGAGTAAGTGAAGGCGATCTTCAAAAAAAAAAAAAAATAATAAAATATAATAAATCATTTATTCCAGAATAAACATTCCATATCATTTGTCATCAAATTAATAAATTAGATATAAATTAAATTAATCAATTAATATGTATAAAAAGCAATATTGTAAATCTGTAAAAATTCCTTTGCTCACTTCGATCCCCACATAGGACCATTGCTTAAAGTAATTATGAATTGAGGAACATTAATTACTGTTTAATAATTGATGTTGATATCTTAGAGATAAACGATAATTTAGGTTATAGGTGTGAAGTGCGGGATATTACGCTAATAAATAACTTATGTAGAGCCTTTGTTAGGATCCACCCCCTTATGGATCTCTGAATAGAATCTCCTTTAAATTTACTGGTTGTTCTGGGAAATAGGCGTAATTTAGAGGTATGTACTCTACAATTTTTATGAAATCTAGACGACTCTACATACTCAAACACAGCTACTTTCTAGTTTTCTTGTAAATTACTGGACATGGCGTAATTTGTTTGCCCGTTTTCTAACTCCTTCCGTTATGCATGCAGACTGCAAAAAGCAGTGAAAACATCCTGGCCTTAGCCAAGTTTCTAGAATATCTCAACCCAAAAATAAAATTTAAGAGAGTCAATAAAAGTGAAGAAGAAATAGAAATTTGACGTATGTGAGATAAATAGATAAAATAAAAAATAAAATAACAAAGCTACTTTCAATGCATAACTAAGGCAGAAAAAAATCTATTCCAGAGTCTGGAATTTTTACTCATGCATTTTATCATAAAAGCGTTGGTCTTCCAAATAAATTAATGAAATAATTGTTCTTAGTTTATGAAAACGTAACATCTGGTAATGACCCTGTCAAACTGCAACTTTTTTATTCTATTTGTCTACAACGCTCTGGATTCCGCGGTAGCTCTTTTAAACGTATTTCTTCTTAATGTTTGCTTAACTGCATTTTCCCCTTTGGTTATCATTATTCGGGATCGATACAAACTATCAAAAGTCAACCCTCCAGTCATTTACCTATTCGTCACATCCATGAATAATTTACATCAATGTTATAGCTGAATATTCACTTAGTAGCTCCTTTGTAACTAAAGATTCATTAGTGTACCTACCTTTGTGTAGCATTGTACAAAGGTGTCTAGTCTAACATGTATCATCTATAAGGATGACATTAATATCGTGTGCAACTGTGTTTTGTTTGAAGTAATTATGAATTGAGGAGCATTAATTACTGATTATTAATTGATGTTAATATCTTACAGATATACGATAATTAAGGTTTTAGGGGTGTGAATGTAAGGGATGTTACGCACATAAATAAGTTATGTAGAGCTTTTTGTTAGGGATCTGTTTTCAGCAGATTAAAAAAAGGTTTGTTCGAACAGCTAAACGTTTAAATAGTAACGTAGGTAGGTTACCGAAGTATGTTCTTTAAACCCATTTGATATTTATTTTATGTTACTATTTAATACTTACATGAATAAGGTAAAAGGAGATTCCTAATTAGTCTCGTAATTACCGGGAAAAAATTGCTTATTTTAGATTTATTTTAATTTTAAAAGTATGTTAGATTTACTTAAATCATTTTATGTTTATTGCCTTATTTATATTTGTGATAACCATAACTTTTCAGTTATACCCTTTCATAATAAAATACAAAATGTGTCTCATAAAAATACTAATTCAGATCATTAACACAAGAGGGTGAATATGTCTTACTCAAAAGATTGTTCATACATTAAGCTTTGATGAAATCAATCGTTTACGAACTAGAGGTCGAAACGCCTGTTAAGTTTTATATAGCAAGTGCGCGATGTGTAGTGTAGCTTAGCTTTCTCGCTTAGGCGTCTCTCTCGAGCAAAAAGTGAAGTGGTGAATGAGTACACTTACAAACGTAGCAGAAAATAAAACATTTTGCTTATTGTTTTTTTTTCTGTCTTATGAGTAATTGAATTCTTCTTTGTTTAGCAGTTTTCTTTTTTGATAAATATCTATTAAAAAATTACACAATTTATATCAAGAGATTTTGGTAACGAATTAAATCTGTTTTGATACAGCAATTTATAAGTAGGTACATAATACATTAATAAGTAAATCAAACTATATCAATTGGCAAGGTTGTAACGCGTTTATTACCTGTTTAATTATATAAAAAAAATGTTTTTTATGTGTCAAAAGAAATCATTACACAATTAATACAGAAGTAAGTAATTTAGGTAAAAAATAAATGTTATTATAATTTAAATGTTTAGTCTCTCAGTTGAGCTTCATTGTCACCACATAATACACGTGTATCTCAAACTAAACCTTGACGAAGAAACGTTATACTTAGTTTCTCTTACAAAAAATTGCCCACTTCGAAAATTTAAACTACAACGTACTTGAAGCTTGAAAATTCAACATCGACAATTGGCAAAAGATCTCGTCACATCTTTAAACTTTCCAGACAGCGCCTAATCGCGTTATTACTGTAGGCTCCATAAAAAACGGTCTCGGAACTCATTAAAATCTTGGACTGCTTTAATTGGAGTCGCAGTTGTAAAAACATGGATAAAATTTCTTTAAACTTCAGCACGTTTTCTTAGATTTTCGTTGATTTCACCAACCGGCGGTAAACTTTCTGACGTAGGTTAGCTGAAATTCGATCAAAGTGTGGGCACAAAAAGACAATGGAATTAGTCTAGGTAATTATTCGCTAATAAGCTTAGATTTCACATTTATTTGGAACTCCTGCACGTGACGCACGTTGAAATGTCGAACGTATGAATGATTCCTCTTCATCTTCTTAGAAGTCATGTTATCCAGATAGCCGAGGGTCGTAAATCAAAAATTTGAACGCGGGTCTTCAAGTATATTCATACCAAAAATTGAGTGGAAGTCTAGATATTATGGATGACTAAAATTTAATCTATTAATAGTATTTTTTTTGTTTATTCGAACACAGTCCTCGCAAGGAATTTCTCCGCAAATATTTATATCAATTATGCAAGTGTCCACAAATATTTGTTACAATTAAGAAAGGTTGGGGAGTTTGGGGACCATTGTCAACAATGATACTTGTTTAGCTGCACAAGAGCCGGGGTTTCTTAATAAATTTCGTGACTTTTGAAGTATACACATTATTAAGACAGGAAAGAAAAGCTAATTTAGGGCTAAGTATATTTCGCTACAATTTCTTATAAATATCAAAAAATCATCGTGCCGCCTGTAACTAATAATTTAGTATGATAAATTGGGATAACAATACATTTTTCTCTTATTTTAGGCATTTCTTTGAATTGAGTTCAGTTTTTAAAATGTGCAACGTCCTTTACATTACTTTGTCGTAATTTTGCGCATTATTTAATACCTTTATAATAAGAAAACATAATTATATGGTTTTAGCAGAAGAATATATTTTTTTTGTCATGACTGGTATTGCATGGAGATCTTTGGATCTAGTAACTCCTTACCAACAAGATAGTTGAGTTGTTAAAATATTTGCCAACTTAGTATTATAAAACTTAATACTAAGAAAGTTTTCGCCTCCGATCAACCTTAACGTCAGTATGACGTTTACGTTTAATCAATTTGCTCGACCTAATTTTCTGGACGCAAATTGGCGGTGACTAAATGCCCTTAATGGATACCATCTGAAGTTGACAAGAATAGACTTTTACTTTCAGTTGAGAAGGGCAAACTTTTGATGATTATATTGTGTGGCATTAAGATTATTCAGCAATATTTTACACAAATTATCATGGAGATTATATCTTTAATCAGCCGGTCATTGGTAAAAACAAGTAACCTATCATTACCACTAAATGGCAGTCGTTATTATCTATGACATATGTCATGCGACAGCTGGGAACTCTATTTTTAAAATGTTTTACTTTTATGTTGAATTCGGTAAAGAACAAAAATCATTCGACTCGCCGATTATGCATGACACACGCATAATCGGCATATCATTAATGCCTAAAAAAAGGGGCTCCAAATACTTTTGAATTCGATTAGGATATTAAAATTAAATTTTTGAAGCATTTTAGCAAAATTTAAATTTTTTTCTTTGTTATGCTAAAACACCTGCATGTAGAAGAGTCATTTCATTATTCAGATCAGAATATCTAATTATTATTGTGGGTTTATTGTTTTGCGGTTATCACGAACCTTGACTTAGCCCACTATATTAGGTTTCGTTACCTCGATCAGTGATCCTGTTAGTAACATGATTAATAGTTAAGTGTGAATCATCACCATAAATCGTCTTGTAGAGAATGCTCTTAGCATTAAGTGCGCCAATTGTTATAAGTATTTGTGTAAGAATAAAGATTTAATATAGAAATAAATAAGTTTATAAGCTTCTAGCTTTTCCCACGACCTAAAAATTAAACATTAATTATTTCATGTTTTATGTACTTAGCTTTTGCCCACGGCTTCGCAAGCTTCCATTTTCTCTCCGATAAAGTAAGTATGGAAAAACACTTTATTGAATAATAGAAACTTCGCAATTGCAATCTCTTCCAAGCTACTAGGATTACAGTCATTTTATTAGGGATGAAAATGCTCCTTAGCTGACGATAGTAGTAGTATAAAGATAATTAATATACATTTCAGTAGATAAATGCGTAACAAACAAATACTTGTAAAGTAATTTCACATATTAAATTTTTGTTCAGAGTTCAAAATAAGAAGATATAAGTAATGTAGAGAGTACCTCTTCTAAATTACTAACTTAGGTTCTAAATGGTTTTGAAAATGTTCCAGTCTCGTCCACTACTCAGAGTCTCTTAGTTAGAACGCTTTGTCTCACTACGACGTTAATTGTCTAAATAATTGGATTGTTGTTAACTATTTCCTACCTGTCGTCTAACTTATCTTAGAACCTTATATTCATAATGACAGGGTACAATATGCAATGATTTGGTGTAATAATTTAGTGCAAAGTGGGAGAGTTAAGGTGCAGCGTATTAAGGGGCGTCTGTCTGAAACGGAGTATTAGATGCTAGATTAGATTCACTGTGAATGTACATATGTGTACTATGTCTACAAAGACAATCTTTGTGTTCGACCAAGCGCGGTTCCCATTTACGTCTCCCTTCAGAGCTGAGGGTAAATTTTTGAGTCTAGATTCATGGTCCTAGATTTGGCAACACTGTCATGAATGAAGCGTTAAAGAATTTTAGAGGGAGAATCCACCTAAAAGGTGCAGACCAACAGGAACATGACCCGAGGTATGTTAAGGGCCAACGCTGATCAGATTCCTCAGGCTGTCTTAGGCATCTGGCTCAGTTTTTTCAGTTACAGTCACAGGTTTCAGGAAGTCGTCATAATTTAAACGAATCCGGTGTTTGCTGAAACACATCAATACATACCTAAGTATCTAGCCATCATTTCAACCTCAGTCAATCCAATGCCGGACATAGGTATGCCTCTCCTAGTGATTTCCAAAATGACCGCTTGGCAGCAGCCTGCATCCAGCGTCTGCCTGCGACTTTTTCAGGTCATCTGACCATTATCAAAAATGAGGAGATCCGTAGGAGAACAAAAGTCACCAATATAGCCCAGCGGATTAATTCTTTGAAGTGGCAGTGGGCGGGCACATAGCGCGGAGAATCGATGGCCGATGTAACAGAAAGGACAAATGCAGCGTTGGACATCCACCCACCAATTAGGTAGTAATTTTACGAAAAGCAAATATAGCCACTTAGCCAGAAATATTCTCACTCATAAACATGGCCATGAAAGTTACTAAGGAGATCACTGAACAACTTTTCATCAACGAAGTTTCATTTTACAGCGCCATGAAAAATTCAAGAGACAGAAACTGTGAAATTGGCTCAAGACTTTCTTTAAAATTTTAAGTAACTAACACTTTTTATTACACAATTTGGAAGTGTTCCAACTCCGCAAAATTGGTGATAAATCCTAAAAATAAGCTTTAGCTGATTTTTTTTTTTTAACTCTTGTATTACGAAGCTAAATAAGATAATATAAAACCTACACAATCTTACGTTCATTAATAAAATTTATTCAATTAAGATACACTATGAATGTACCTAATCTTTGATATTTATATTATAAATAGGTTAAATGAATATTATATAATAGAAAACATATTTTCGCTACGCTTGGCGAAACCCTAGCAATTGTGTATATATTAAGATTTTAATACAATTTGTGTAAGAATTTTATGCTAAAAATTATTATACTCAAAAATATAACCAGTTTCATAATATAATTATCTAAAATATTATATAATAATTTAACGAAATGAAACCGAACAAAAACAGGACAACATTTAGCATGATATCGATTACAAATTTACAAGAAAAGTAAATTACCAAAGTAGGACGATTACTTGTTCAATGCACTTTCGAAACTCTGCAATATCCTGACGTGTGGGTTTGATTGCATCATAACCCACGCTGAAGGATATGCGTATACGTATTAAAGTTTTTTATTTATTGAACTTCTTAACGGATGAGAAGTGTTATTTTTGAAATGTGTGACTCACGCAAAATCGTTATGTCCAATAATTTTCGTTCGTTACCGAACGATTTTTATTCGATATCGTACGATTTCCATTCGATATATATGTCACACATTTCAAATGTTCCATGTGGACCACGTGGTCGATTTTTGAGAAACACAACTTAAATCTCATGTTTACAGTTCGACAGTATTCATATTATATATCAAAAATCTCTTGGTTGTTACGTCCTGTTTTCTTGATTATGACGACAGTCAGACTATGCGATGCTACTCGCACGTTAAGATTAAACATAAGCGAACTGTCTCGAAAATTACTTTATCCCTAAAGGTGCAAGAATCGGTCCGTTATTTTAATATTATGGCTTTACATGTTTGCAGTCATTATGATAATCAGTATCCATAAAATTTTATATAAATCCACATCATTATAATTACGTTTATAGCCTCTTCAATGCACAAAGCATATTCCACATTTCATACCTTTGCATCTTGCGTCGGCATGCACATGGAATTCATATTGGATGCCGGTGATGCAGTTATCGTTTGCAATATTTGTATGTATGTATGGTTAGATTGTGGTTTTAAAACACAAAATATACGATCTTCGGTTTTATCTGCATGTGCTGTTAGAAATTTTCAAACGCTATGTGAATTAATTTATGATACTGAATTATTTCTGATATTTACTAAAGTTTTCTATTCCCGGAATCGGCATATCTCTATACGTGATGTTAAGAAGGAAATAATATTGTAGATGACAAATACCTTAATTATTTAAATCCACAAATTATTTTATGGAGGCATTGACTTTACCTGAAAAAAAAACACTACATTAAAAAAATGGAGACAAAATTAAGGGCTCTATGCCCAGACCAGACAACATAATATTTTTCTTATGTAGAAAATACCTCATGAATGAAAGCAGGATATAGGTCATGCTAAAAAAGACGCATTTTTAAGATATTGTTTTATTATAAGCAAAATGTACAATGTCGTAAACTTTATTCAACATTGTCACAAAAACGTTTTCTCCAAAACATGTCACGTTTAAATAAAAACCTACACAACTCTGCATTCCGTCTGCATGCCTGCATATATTTAGGGCACCGTTAATCTCTATTTAAGGAAAACAACAATTTGCAGACAACAGAGGATAAAAGGTGCATTCGGAAACAAGAACAAACTTTAGAGATCGAGTGTTTCTTCTCAATATTTCATTTTCATTGAATACCTAACTCAATTATGTCTTATATTTTCGCGATTGTTACGCGATAAAATTGATTGTAAAGTTGATAACGTTAGGTGTAACTTAGTTAGTAAATAAACCCGATAAAACCATGTTATTAATATTTTAATTTTATATATACCTAAATCAATTTATTCTAAATATATACCTAAATCAATTTATTCTATTTACAATTTGTTTTACTTATGGCTAAGTGCGAGGCGTCCTCTCTTTCATTTTAACGAATTTCCGGTTACATCCTATGATAATCGGAAGTTTTAATAAGATTACCCTGTTCAATAGTATCTCTTAAAGAGCAATCAATACAATGAATAAAGCGTAGTTACGAGTACGCTTAGATTGAACTAATCTTACTTAGGTAAAGAATTCGATACCTAGCAGTACTCTGAGTCGTCATTTATGGGGACGTGGTTACATATATATTCTTAAAAATATTGTATAAATTTTGTATGTAATTACGAAATAAGCGTAAAAGTTTTCGCAAACAATTTTGTAAGCGACGTAACTACGTACGTCCGTAACGTCCTAGAATTTATCGCTAAATCTACTAGTTAATTTATCAGGGGCTTACAAGTAACGAAAAAGTCGCGTGATTCGTCAACCGCTCCATAGTCACATCAATTTACCACACCAGTGAGACTAAGGGTAACTTTAATTATAAATAAATAAATAAATAAATAAATAATTATTATGAATAATTAGCGCTGCTTTCTTTCAATTGTTCCCTGTTACTTTATTAAAATCAAATCAATATCTACTACTGGAAAACAAAAGCTTAAAATTAAAAATTTTTAAAAATGTTAATAAGGTCAATAATCGCTTGATTTTCAAAATGCGATCGCTAAATAAACCTGTTTCTTTTGATTTCACTTGTTTTCCCGATATTCACTTGTTTTTCTGACTGTCATTTGTTTTCCCCACATTTGTTTTCTTTATTTTATAATACGAGTAACAGCTAGTGTTTATTATATGCTTACCCTAAAATGTTTATACAGTGTTGCAGACGATTGTACTTAGTTGTGTAATAATTTGAAAAAAAAATCCTAATGACACAACTAGTTGTGCATATCAGCTGGTCCATGAGAAAAATGTGTTGGTGTGACTACGGATAATCAAAATTAACCTTAGTCACACTGGTGTGGTAAATTGGTGTGACTATGGAGCGGTTGGGAGTAATTTATCCGTCTTCTGAAACTTCAGAGATTCTTTCTAAAACTGAACTAATTAAGTATTCGATGCCTGATGTTACGCTGATTCGTCATCTATTGGGTTGTGGTCACTTATCATCTTTAAAAATAATGTATAAATTGAGTATGTAATCTTGTCATGCACTTAAAAGTTTTCTTATGCAAACAATTAACAAAATTGTAAGCTACAAGACAATTCGAGGATGCTCACCGCTAAATCTACCAGTTAATTTATCAGGAGCTCACAAGTTGGAACAAAGTCGCGTTATTTCATCCAACTTCTGAAACTTCAGCTATTCATAAGGATTAATACACCATGCGGTGCAGGGTGTGCACCCTGAGTCCAAATATTAAGAGTGTTAACTACCTACAATGTTTGCTTGTGTCTTCTGTCTGTTAGTATACTCTTTACCTTACATTAATAATTGGCGTCACGCGAGCGTCGTCGCCACCATTAATCTAAGCACTATACCTTACTTTGTTCAATTTTAATCGTCATAGATTTCAGTTTTTTTAAACTTAAATATGCACTTATACTATATAAACTTATATATATTATAACGCAGGCAGATAGTTACTTCAACAATTCAAATATTTTTTCAGATTTTCTAACCTGAAATTGATACCTAGAATTTAAAGGTCACGATTAGTAAATAAGGTGCGGTGCGGTTTCAGAGAATGTAAAAATTGTTCCTAAAAATAAAAGTAGGTAGCAAACTTCAAGATAAAATCTATTTAACTCTAGCTATTGTAGATGTTTCACAACTTTAAACGCTTCAGCGGTCTGTCTACAGTTTTCAAATAAATTACTTTACTTGAAACTTTCTTAAACTATGTCCGAGACACACGAAAGTTTGTAGTAGGAAAACCATGCGATTGGTAGAAAAATCCAATTTCGTAATTTCAAAGAGCTGGAAGATCCCAATATAAGTGGCGAGACGAAAGCACTGAGCTTGCGCTGGCTTGGGCACTTGAAGAGAATGGAGGAGCATCGAGTGGTGAAGACGACGGAATATCTAGGAGGGCCGAGGGGATGGCGTCCGGTCGGCCGTCCCAGATATCGCTGGATTGACGAAGTGCAGAGGGATCTGCGCGAGCTGCACGCTGATGATTGGCAGGAGGTGACGCAGGATAGATCGAAGTGGAGATATCCGGGGTCCAAGACTCACTTTGGGTCGCTGCGCCTACTCAGTAAGTAAGTAAGTAAAGCAGTGGTAATGGTCGACTGGTGGACTATTAGGAAAAAACGTTCACGTCGTTCGATCTATCAGACTAAGCTATCGGATCAAGTGTTCAGAGGGGAAAAATTTAATTCTGCATCACCTTTTAGCAAATGAAGAGTGGAAGGCTCAAAAAGTCTGTATGTTTCCCAAATGTCAATTAATAAAATAGGTTATAAGTAGATGAGTATTAAAAATATAGATGTGTGTACTCAACATAAGAATGTATCAAAAAATACAGAAGTTTTAAAAAGGTTTAAGACTACTAGTTTTATAGCCAAAAAACTGCCGCTGATGCTCATCCAGATAAAGGTGGGAATTGTGAGCTATCGTACAGAATGAAGCACGCTAACACTCCCTCGTTTATCTAACCAAGATCCACTTCGGGTCGCTGAGCCAGCGGAGTACTATACCTAACAGACTTTTCACGACAGTTCATATATTGTGGATATCCTACTGGGTACAGAATTGTGAGCACTTGGTAAAAACGGCCCGGACCACAGGCAGCCGCAACTTTTAATGGACTGCGAGCTATAAACTTGTGCCCTCAGGACCTAATTGTACCGTAATGGTCATTTTAATGTTATACATTTAATTAGTAGGCGAAAGTGCGTGGATTTTGTTCTGTTGTGAGGTAGGTATTTTATTTCTGTTAGGGTTGGAAGGCTAATATAATTTGCATGTTTCTTACTTTTCTTTTTATTATTTAGAAGTGATCAAGCATGATTTTTCCAGTAGAAAGTAATTTTAAAATTCTGATTGGGTTTGACATTTCAATATGTAACTAACATTTGCAAACTGAAAACAAAGAAATGTATCCCGTAGGTATCAAACCCTCGACCTCTAGATCTAAGATTTCCCAGATGTATCTGTTGGTAAACCACTGGACGACGTAGACAGTAAAAATTGACGATTACCATAGAATAGATGATATTACAATTAGAAGGATTTAACAGGCTAACATTTGTTTTTCCCCTCAAATCAGACTTTAGTTCGAGTTACTCTATTGTAATAAACAGTACCATATTAACCCATTTGGTTAATTTGTTGACAAGATTAGAGTTATACAGAGGAATAGCTCTAAATTAGGATTCTGTTCGCTACTTACTCTACGTACCCCTATTCGACTAGAAAACACGAGATGAAGAAAATGCTTGCTGAAAATTGTATTGTGTACGAAAAGCTCTAATACCAGAGTGTACTGGGTTGATTGACAATGTAAACCACTCGATATGAGTGAGTATTATTAAAAGTGACATCACATTTTAAGTCATAATGCAATCGAGCCAGCTATCTCCGTTATGAAAAGTTCAAGTATATTTCAAAACTCTATAGAAAGTGTAGTCATAATCAATGAAGCATGTTCATTCCACAATGATTCACATCAAGTAATGTCCAATTATGTCAGTATTACTCTTATCGATAACGATTCCTTATTGTCGGCGGATCACTGTCTCATTTGACATTTACTGATTATATGAGATGATTGGTAAGGTAACTGGCGCTTGTGTAAATAACATTCGGAGGTTGCAACATCTTTGCCCAGCTTCTGTGCTTTATTATATCTTAAAATTAACTTTACTGCCTTCAGTCCAGTGGTTAAGGCGTTCGCCTTCGATCCGGAGGTTCCATTCCCACGGAAAGTCTACTTTGTTTAGTTGTTTCCAGTTTGTTTAGGGCATTGCAGGCTTGAATCACCTGATTGTCTGATGATGATTCCGCACTTTGGTAAACACGTTAAGCCGTGGATCCCAGCCATTAAAGGAACCACGTCAGAGAGAGAGAGTAAAAACATTTACTGAAATCAATCAAAATTTTCATCCCGGTCTTGAATGAATGGGAAGTGGAAATGCTTTGACTCAGGTATCATTCAACCTATTTTTAAGAAATTTGTTACAAACTTGCGCTTAACTGCAACAACTAAGTTACCCAACAATCTACAGAGAGTCTAGTTACAAACAACATCTAATGCCTCAGCTGCATCGATTGCATCATCGAATGCATTCAATCGAGAACTAAATTAATGGTTTATTGGATTATTCAATGGCTTCATTCAGTAGACAGCATGACATGGATCGTGTCAAAAGATTTTTGTTTGACGGCTGCCATGTTTATGGTGATCGATAAAGGAACCACGACAGTTGCCGAGAGGCGGTTTTGCACAACTCTGAAACTATGATGCACATGGTCGATTGACAATACAAGAAATGATGAAGACAGAAATAAGATAGATTTTACCTAAGAACTGCCATTTTGGCGTTTCCTGCGTGCCACAGATAAGCCTCGCCTTTTAAGAAAAAAAATATTATTTTTCGGTTTGGATGCTCATTGGCCTCGCCATATTAAGACTTAACTGTCCAACACATGACAATTCTACAATCTTTATGTGGAGAAAATTATTTTTATTTAACCATTAATATTATACGGTCTATTTCTTTAGCCGGAAAGTCGGAAACTACATGCCAAGATCAATGATGCGACACATATCTTCACGTGACAACAATATAATTTAATGGTAATGAATTGCATGTTTTATTTAAAATATTTACGTATAGCACAGTCTGCATGATTGGTTTTGTAAAGTAGAACATACAAGACTGTTTTTCCTAATTTGATAAAAATCTTTTCATCATGTAAACTCTTAAAAAATTTAGTCATTGTTTAAGTTTGATTTGATACTTGTTTGATATTCTTAGCGACAAATCCATATCCATATCTACTCGTATACTTCCATACTAATATTATGATTGCGAAAATTTGTCTGTCTGTCTTTCGGTCTGTCTATCTGTCTGTTACGCTTTCACGGTCAAACCGCTGAACGGATTTTGATGATATTTGGTATGAATATAGTTAAAGACTCGGGGTCAAACATAGGCCACTTTTTGACGCAGGCGGAGCTGCGGGAAACAGCTGGTGGTAAATAATTATTCAATGTTCGAGTAAATCGACTGTGCTAGTTTTTGTATGTAGTGACCGGGGTGTGTTCTGTGGAGAAACTCTGTACCTTCATTGTACATAAATAAAAAAACAATTGCAAAACATACAAACTAAAAAAAAATAAACTTGTTGTTACTATACAAGAGTTCTCTGTGAAGTGGAAAGCGACTAGTCGGACTCCATAGAGCCGACTGGCAGGAGGTTGCGCTAAACAGAGAAAGTGGAGATCTCTTGTGTCGGTGGAGACGATCTTCTTTGGGTCGCTGAGCCATCTCAATAACTATGTACTACTTACTTACTATCCGTAAAATTAGCTAAAAACTCTAATAGCAAAGAGACTCAGATCTGTGTAACGTGGAACTGTCTACTTAATATTGTTTTTTAATGAATAAATAAACGATAAACTTGACTTCTTAGGAATTCGCCATCAGCAGTTATTGTGCTTTGAAGTTTGCACACAAACAGATTAAATTGATTTTATTCCAAATGCAATAGAGCTTTCAAAATATGCGATGGCTGTCTTTTTGGCGCCATATACTTAGTCCATCGACCAAGTAACCCGTTAAAAATGCCGGCCTGCCAAACACAACCCAATCTGAATAGCGTTAGATAATGATACTGGCTGCTAAAATAAGTAATTTTTCTTTAATTCGACATTTGAATAAAAATTTTAATTAATCTACTGATATTTCTGTCTATCTGGCGAAATTTAAAATTTGACACAATGTTGTTTCATCGCAAGTAAAGAAGATTGCACTGCCGAAATAGCACTCGCATTTGCATGGTCGAACCTCGGCCGAAATAAAAAACTTCCTCGTTTACTGAAAAATGCCTCTATTTGTCCTTTTGAAATCACTAGACAATAAATAAATATTAGTGGGCCGTAAGTTACTCAATGTACTCCTCTAACCTTCTTCTTGTAGGTACTCATACCAAATTAACGCAAAAACACAGACACATTAAATAGCAATTACACACGGCTAAGATCTTCATCCTATGCCATTAAGTACCATAAAAAGTAGATAACGTTAACGACTGTGGAATTAGAAATTGCCATAGCTGAAGCGAGAACTGAGACCCTATTATATGTAATCTTGACACATTTAGATTATTGACTGAGTGAGCGAAGCGATCGTCAGTCTCCATATCGAGACTGGCGAATTTTGATTTTGTAGAGATGTTTATGTGTGCCACGTGTTTATGTTTATTTTTGAGTTAGTTTTAAACATATAAGATGAAATATATAAGGTGGGTTTAAATTAAAAAATGTGTGTCACGGAAAATGTTTATATCGGGCTAGAGATCGCATTTCTGAACGGTTTCCAGAAACTTGGCACACGTGTGTTTTGTGCTTGTCAAAAGCTTTGAGGGGAGATAAAAGCAAAAAGTGTGATCATTTAGTTCGCAGCTAAATAGCCAATAATAGCAACTGCTAATTAACAATGTCTTAGTTATTTTCATTCTAGAAAAATGTTTTTTTTATGAAGTAACTCGTGGAAAGCCACACGCACGCTAATACTAATTCAATACATACACAAATTTTGCAACAAAAATAAAAAATGTATAGTTGAAATATAGTTCCAACCATTATAATTGCAAGTTTGCTAGGATTTCACAATCTCGAGTGAAGCAGATAATCCTGGTAGATACGAGTCCAATGCACTTTGTCACAAATTAAAGAATAAACAGAAGCAACATTTATTCTGAATACAGCAAACCTGCTTAGGTACCTAGCCTGGAAGAGACTGCTTTCGCGATAAGGCCGCCTATTGCACATCTTGTCTCAAACATTATAATATTTGTTTATATTTTCTTTGGTCCAATAAAGAGTTTCTACTTACCTTTTTACTTATGATATTTAATAATTGATAAAAAATAACTTGTATTTACTCGTATAGAAATATCTCTATTGTATTTAAATCAACTAGAAGACAACAGGATACAACTTTTTATAAATTTGTCAAAGTTTTACAAGATGACGACGTATAATTGTTTTAAATATGACAAAGTTATGTTAAAACGACCGAATACAGTTCATAAGTACCTTTCAAAACAAAAGTAAGGTTTTTCTAATTTATATGCCTACTAGCTGTTTCCCGGAGCTCCGCCTGCGTCAAAAAGTAGCCTATGTTTGACCCCGGGTCTTCAACTATATTCATACCAAATTTTATTAAAATCCGTTTAGCGGTATGGTCGTGAAAGCGTAACAGACAGCCAGACAGACTTTCGCATTTATAATATTAGTATGGATATTATATGCCTATAATATTACTTGTGATTTGGGTAAGGATCTGCTAGAGTACTATAGCTTTTAATCTGTGCCTTCCTTTATTTTAGATTTTGTATAATTCACTGAGAAGTAGCTTTTGGCATGCGATTGCTATGCAATTGCAGTGTATAGTTGAATCAATTGTTTATTTATACTTAAAGGAATGTAGTGCTCTACGTATACCAAGTATAGTAAGCTTATGCCTATGGATTAATCAAGCTGTATGGAGAATAGTTTTTTGTTAAATGAACAGTCACAACAAATAAAGTATTTCTCATATCAGAAAAATGTATTACTTTATCATTCATATAGAATGGGTTACATGGTCAATTGACCCTGTACTCCCTAATGTCAGATTTTTCCCCCATTTTAATACACTCAAACTCATCTCACAGTACAATCACTGTGAGTTGAGTTAAAGTGGATTCGGCGATGAGCACGGGGTCATAATTAATTACAAATCAGGTGGCTCAAGCCTACAATGTCTTAACCAAACTGGAAACAACAAAGTATGCTTTCTGTTGGAATCGACCCTCCGGTTCTAAGGCGAAAGGTAGTATTCACGTAGGTATTAAACATTTTTTTCAAAATCTGTTTCGTGATCTAGTGGTTAAGACGGTCGCCTTCAACCTGGAGGTCGTGGGTTTGAGTCTGACTAGAAGCATACAATGTTTAGTTGTTTCCAGTTTGGTTAAGACATTGCAGGCTTGAATCATCTGATTGTCTGCTAATAATAATGCTTCCTTGCTTCGTTCAGAAGGCACAATAGGCCGTTGATCCCGGCTGTTATTAGGTGGTTGTTAAAGGAACCACGTCAGAAGCCAAAAGCGGGTTCCTAAAAACTCTAACACCAGGATGCACAGGGTCGAATTACCATGTAACCCTCTCGTTAAGAATCAAAATCTACTCGGTTTCTCACAACTAGTACAACAATAATTATGTTCAATAGATCCTGTCAGGAGTCTCAGAAGTCAACACAAACGAATGATGTGCTGGAGGATGCATTAATTCACGCCGAGGGCAATGCCACTTTCTTTATTAGTCCCACATCGGAACAATAAAAGATTTTATTAGTCTATGGAGCTTCTAACTAGCTGTTGATGCTGAGCTAGCTTACGCCAGGATACAATTTGATGATGGTCTTAAGTGACAGCACAGGGTTATTGCAATGGAGCGACTACCGCCTAGCTTCATATTTTTTACAGGGAAACCAACCCAATAGGATCAAGATTCATGTATGTTATTGACCAACACCGTCAAATTATGTTAGTAAGATTACATAGTAATTCTTTCATCTGTCATTTCATTACCCATGATTTATAAGACACATTCAATAAATATAAAATATGTCTATACAATATAAAGTACATATATTTTGCATGCATCGAATGTTTACTATGCATTATCGGTAGTCAAAGTAGGCAGTAAACAGAGTTGTATTACGAGAATTGCATTTTTATCAGTCTTCATGTCTCCGCATTCCATTTGGCATATTTGTTCCGCTATATCTGTATAAAAGTTGCGCCGTTTATGTTTAAAATAGTCTTGCATAGGTTTTCATTCAGTCTTAAAGAGAATGACAATTAAACAGAAAAACCTATTTCGATGACGTTCTAACGCCTTAAAAACTACTGAACAGCTTTTACAATAGATACAGTAATTCCCGAGGATGGTTTTGGTAAATAAAATACATTGATTTTTACATAAAATAGGTTAAATTATATAGTTTTATTTGAAAAGGTCAAAAAATCCTGTCTATTAGAACACTTCTGCGAGCCAAGTCATTGCACTAGTCTTATCAATAAAGGCGTCCATCATTGATGATGGTTCGTCTCTACATGGCGACCCTGCCAGCTTGGATGCCGTTATGAGTGAATTTTATATATATCCAGTCTTGTTATCATCATCATCATCATTTCAGCCGCAGTCAGTCCACTGCTGGACATAGGCCTCTCCCAATGATTTCACAAAATGATCGGTTGGCAGCAGTCTGCATCCAGCGTTTGCCTGCGACGCTGCGCTATGTCGGTGACTTTTGTTCTCCTACGGATCTCTTCATTTCTGATTCGATCTCGTAGGGAAACACCGAACATCGCCCTTTCCATAGCTCTCTGGGCGACCTTGAGCTTTCTTATGAGGCCCATAGTCAAAGACCATTTTTCGGACCCGAATGTCATCACTCAAGTCAACAGTCTTGTTACATCCATAAGAATTTTTACATACTATGTCAGTAGTCTTCATGATATACGTATAAACAATGTTATTAAGTAAACACTTGATGCAAGCTTTCATAAAATATTTTTGGTACCAAACATGTCTCTGAAATTATTACATTTTATTTATTGCAGACTCGTTATGAAATTAATTAATGTATGGTAATGCTGTACCTTAATTACTTGGGACTTTTATCGAAATGTACACGGCAGCCAATTTGCATTATGCCAATAAAGTTTCATCAGCATTCATTAGCGAGTATATTAAAGACTTCAAAAGGATAATAAAATGTATGAGCATTATTTTAATCCCTCCCATTGTCTATTTAAATTTATTTATGTGCAGTTAGTGTACATTATTTTGATATATACATGGTGAAGTTGGGATCAAATTTGCAACAATAACTGTACAAACCACGGAGTAAGTACAAACTCATTTTCGCTTTCATTATATAAGAATAAATAGGATTATGATACAAATCCTATTATTTAAAACAGTACTAAGGTTAGTTAATCCTACATGTAAATACAAATATGCCAGACGTCGCAAAGTCGAAAAACTGAATGCTAGCTTACAAGTAATTACTAGAAACACACAAGCAATACTAAATAAAATAGCAAAGGACCCTGTAGACTTTGCAACGCAATGTGGATTCAAAGATGAGAACATTTGATTTGAAACTTTACTCTATGTAATTAATGAATTGTGATTAATATATATAACTCTAGATATTGCTTATGTTAGTTACTAATAAATATATAAAATAAATAAATATTTATCAAGTGTTATTTTTCGGCTTAAATATATACCCTCGATAGGCCAATCCTAGGAGTTAGAAGCAAATTTTTAATCCAAATAAAAATTATCATAATGTCTATTTTCCGCAAATTTAGTCATAGCCGAGATATTATACCTATCATTGTGCACCTCATTTCATCTGATCTGTTATCCAGGCCTCATTTCCACCCCTGCAAGATCAATCAAGAAATGTCTGACAGTCTAGCCGACAGAAACTTCTGCATTTAAATAACGATCTTGGTACAACATTTATAAATTATAAGCTACTGGCCGACTTTTCTTGCAGAAGTTTGTACCAAAAGTACAGGTGGTCAGGCGGGGTTTTTGTCGCCTTGCAGGTTCACGCATTTCAACCTGTAAGGCGACGAAAGCGAAGGCCTTACAGATTATAATTATCTTCATAGACGATATTATATTTGAAGTTTGTTTATACGGTCTGTAGGGTCTTTTAGAATACTGCACCTTTAAATCGGTCTCGGTCCGCTGCAAGTCTACAAGCTGTCAGCCAATGAATATACATGTCATGTCAGAGTTTATACTGACGCACGCTTTGAGTAAATTCAACGCTTCCTACATAACACAACATAAACGTAGTCGGTTGTAACGTACCTACAGCGTGGAAGAAAATACATAATTTTATATTTTTAATTTCCTACAGCTTCAGTTAGTCTGGTACACTTCGCACCAGGTGATGTTCTGAAGCTCATGCAGTCCTTCTTCAGAAATCTTGCTATAGGTGAATAAGGCATGGGGTAAGTACAAAAGAACCCAGAGGTGCGACGTGCTTCCTTGGTATAGGACCCCTTATGCAAGATAAGATAGTCTGGTACACATTAATCAAAGAGTGTATTATGGCTTGTAGTACTAGCATTCGCCTTGGGCTTCCCTCGTGTTGGAAGTTTAGGAAATTCATTCTTATCAGATGTCTCTTGAGTTTCTATTGGTATAGGATCGATTTGAAATCGGATTTTCATTTGCCATTTTTTTCGTATGTCTAAGACATGTTTTGAAAATAAAGTGTTTAGGTAGATACTACATGAGTAAGACCTTGTAAGTCGGTGAATTTATTTTAACGATACTATCTGCAAGTTTTATAGTTATAAAACATATCTTAAATGTAGATCTAGATGTAAATCTTAAATGTAGATGTGTGGTAGGTATTTATATATTCTTTTTCCGGTGTTCAATGCTGGACGCCGATTCTCTCGCATTTAGAAATTTCAAGAAGAAAAAGAAGAAAGTCAAATGCGAGATTTGTAAAAAAAAAAATGGCGAACGTATAGGGTTTTCTATAGTAACCATTTCTGTCAATCCATCCATAAGTTGAAAATCTTCAAAAAATACACACCTGTGAGGATAATGCCGTCTTCTGAAAGGTCTTGGCCTCACTGCACGGTCGAGTGACGAAGACCAAACATCAGGTTCCCTTGACCTGGACCTGGACAAGGAGTTCCTTGCCTCAGCACTCTTAGCGCTCTCCAACAGGATTGCTGTGTACTTGGTTATCAACATTTTCACATCACCCATTTACTTATTCATATTAACACTTTTCACTAGATCACTTGTGAATTTCGATTTTACTGGTTACGAGAAACTGGGATTTTTTTTTTTCAGAAAATTCTAATAAAACATACTGTTTACTAAAAAAAATTCAACATTAATGGATATAAGCAGGATAGTTCGATGAAATGGAAGAGACTTGCGCTTGATTTATATAGATGTCCACATGGATTTACTAAGAAGTTTACCCTAATCACAGTTCTAACTAAAATCGAAAAATAAGAATATGATAAAAATAATATGATCGTCACGCTACCATAACTACTTAGTTAGCGATTTTTGAGCAAACAAATCCTTTGTTTTCCAAGTTTTCCAAGTTGATTTTTGGAATGTCGAAGAAGGATAATTTTTGCTACGTTCTTCGAAACCAATAAGTAAGTGAAACAAATACTCTTGTAATAAAACTGCCGTCTACAAAAAATAATAAGAAGAGAAAATGACGTGTTCGCAAAACAACAGTCAATAAAACACAGGAAAAGTCTCATCATATTGCTGCAAATTACAGAGCAGCAGCTAACATTTTTCGAGGCATCATAAATGCGCCGACACGGTCCGCCTGCGACCACCGACCTTATCTTATTGTCCTGCACACCAAGAATTGTACATTACTGGAGGCACAACAAAACATATATCCATATATAATTCTACCTGTGCTCCGTGGTGTCCTCCGAGAGCTAGAAATGTTTGTCTAAAGATATAGCTATCAAATGCACCGAAGAAATCTCGTCGGCCCAGTGGATTTAATTTTTTGAAAATTTTGTACCTTTGTCACATCCCATTTATCGGACTTACTAATTCTTAATAAATCCCGATTGACTCTTCAACAAGAACAATCCTACAATCTTACTCTTTGATGCTTTTATAATCAAATGCAAAATGATTTTTTCCATAACCGCTAATATAAATTTTTAATAAAATGCATTTAACCCTCTTTTGTTGATTTCGCCGCAGTCGGGATAAATAAAGTGTAACGTATTTCTTGTCTACATTACAATTTTTAAAAAAATATCTTAATTACATTAAATAATCAATTTATTTTAATACCATTGAGTTACGGCCTGGCCACGAAGTCGAGCGGTGCGAACGTCGGTGCTGGTGACGGGGCGGCTATTCGCGCGGAGGAATTTGCCGACAGAGTAGTAGAAACCTATTAGGTATAATTATGTTATACTTTTTGAACAGTAGACCTCGCGATCATGAACAATTTTATAAAAACGCTACTATGAACTTACTCCTTATTTTTCATAGCAACCTGAGAGGAATCCGTTAATAAATAATACTCCAAATTTTTTCTCCGTGGTCTTTCCAATAAGAACCCCGTGGCTGACACCATGCGGAATATTATTTTTGTTTCATTCGCGAGGCCACTCGCCTGCCGCCCGCGTCGTCCGCCAGTTACACCGCCCCATTCGTTTCGCCAGACGCCAGTGCGCTGGCTTGGTTAGCGCGTCAGTATGTTTTTGATTTACACGCGCGGACGTTCGCACCAATGGTCGTCGTGGCGAATTTCGCCGTGGCCAAGCTGTAACGCAGACTCGCATAGAACCCACCAGATTATTATCATTATTTATTACGTCGCTTGCAAAACAAGGAGAAGTACATTCGTTCGAAAAATTATGACATTACATTATAAAACACCCATATAATTGTATTTCATGTAGGTGTGTCGAGTGTAATTCACCAGTTCCGTAGAATGCACAGGACAGGATACAGTACGTTATGGTCGGTGGTCAGCCGTGCCAGAATGGCGTGACGTCATAAGAATATAGACCACGTATTAGATATTTTAACTTTTCCTCGCCTCACTTGATAAATACCTATGGTATGTGTGGTGTCTTCTACTGATAAAGTAGTGTACTATTTTTTATTATTAGAAACTAGTCAGAACCGGCGTATGTTTTCAATATTCCCTTTAGTCACTTCAAAACTAAAGAATAATTTTGACGATTTCATTCCTCTATTAAGTTCTGACAAAAAAAAGATATGTATAGGTGAGTAGGTACCCCGAAAATTGAGAAATTTCCTAAAACTATCATAATCATATTCTTTGACAGGCCACAAGTGTGTTTACAATTTCGCCGACATTCATTACAAAATGTCACTGAACCCACCGGCAGTAAATACAAAATGACAATACTGCACAGAAATGCCTATTTCTAGTCTTAGATAGACTGAGAACGTTTTTAGCTCAAGGGTAGCGCCTTCTATTTCTCTATAATATTAGAGTGGGGATTGCATTGAATATTCAAATCTTTCTAGACGTAAGTTTAACAAGAATAGAGTATGCTCTTTCTAATCGTGTTAACGTGTCGAATACGACATACATTGAATCTATTTATAAATTACAATTAAAAATGTTAAAAATAATTATTCCAAATAAAATCTTAAAAAGCTAGCTAAGGATGATGCGGAGTTATTTAAATATTGCAATATAATGAGTGTCTATGATAAAATACAATATCAAATTTTAACTGAATCATGTAAAAAAATTGTTAAATGGAAAAAATGCGACCTAGCTACCTAAGAACACTTTGTTATTTAAATAAATATAGTCTTCCAAAATTTAATAATCTGTATGGGACAAGAATTCCTAATTATTTGATACCAAACTATCTAAATAAGCTTCCTTCAGAACTTCAGGAAAAATTTAAATTAAGTTTGAAAAAATACTTAAATACTTTCTAAATGTAATAGCGACTCACCGAACACAGATAAACCCATCGAGGTTTCCGCGGTTCGGTAACTGTTGTATGTGTACATTTGATATTTACTGAATAAATGATTTAAAGAAAAACAACAAAAATCAGTTATTGACGATGCGGCTGGTAGTGTCGTTGCAAAAAAAATAATTAAAAGACAACTAAAGGGATGTACTGATGGAATTTGTCCTTACATCTCCCACTGATGGGAACTTTGACCGCAAAAATATGATACATCGAAAATACAAAGAGCGGAAGCTCAACTATTTTGTATGCCTAGAATTCATCAGAAATTTACTACGCAAACTGCTTTTAAAAATGCGTTGATCAGCAAGACTACTATGACTATAATCTTATGTTTAATTCATTTATCAGGCATGTGGTTAGTTGCATATTAAGTTTAGCCATTACTCATCAAAGCTAAATCAATTTAGCCGGCTCTCAGGCGAACCACATTCTGATATAGCTGCTAGATACGACCCTCTAGGTTATAATTTAAACATCTTATCTCTAGTATCATCCTTCCTGGTTCATCGTATTGCGACTGTTAAAATAATTGATTCTCATAACGTTGTGTTATTGTATTTCGTATAGCGTTTCTTTTTCAGTTGAATCCACAGCTGGTTGCTTTGGAGCCATTTTGGAGGCCAGGGTTTGCTTTCTTACTTTAAGGTCTCTAAATCACTCTCTTCTGCAACCTTGGCAGAGATTCCATTAGCAATCAAATCCTTTAGCGTTTCGTTTCATATTTAATTCATTTTAAAAAATCTGACTAGCGTTTATTTGTATGTTTTTTTTAATGGCGATGAAATACCCATTTTTGGATGAAGTTCTAAATTCAAATGTCTTTCAAATTCTTTTGGAATGTAGATCATGTAAAAAAATGAGGGACTTAATTTTTGGAAGTCAAGTTTCTTTTGTCTTACAGCTTTACCCATTATAAATTGTGCCATTTTGTTCTTATCTCTTCGAATTCCTCATTAATGGTGTAAAGTGAAGTAACAGTTATCAATTGACCTTTTAAATGCAGCATTCCAGAAGGGAAATGTCAAATTCATCTTTTCTTCATCATTAATACTCTAAAGGTGCTTTACAAAAATGGCGGTTAAGTAAATGTCATGTTTACCATGGTTTCTTCCTTCGAAAGCATCTACTCAATATTCTACTGGTCACTTCTGACCTATAAACTATAAAAACTGAAAAATTTCTTATAACCAATTGGGTAGTATTGCAATGTGACGATCATTTTGACAGTTTAATTCGTGTTTGTAAATATTTTAAGCAACTTAAATGCAAACGAAATGAAATTAGCAAAATAAGCCGTTTAATTTCGTAAAGGAAGATGTTTAATTTCGTAAAGGAATCGAAGGAGGTCTGGTAAGGATAGCAGCAAGTGAAAATCCATAGTCTCTGCTTACTCTTATGGAAAACAGGCGTGATTATGTATGTATGTAACAAAGTTACGGAGGTCAGAGGATAAAGTGGCATTGTAATAACCAGTGCCACTACATTTTTTTTTTAAGATTATATTCGTAAAACGCTGATATTGTACCTTTCTGAGAGGTGGGGCCTGGAGACTCACAATACAGGTTCCGATCTATTGCAAGCTCCAGCTCCCACAAAATAAATTGTATACTCATTTGCCCAACTCTTGTGTGTATCTATCCTATTTTGTGAAAGAAATAAAGATTTTTATTATTTACTAGCTGTTTCCCGCAGCTCCGCCTGCGTCAAAAAGTAGCCTATGTTTGACCCCGGGTCTTCAACTATATTCATGCCAAATTTCATCAAAATCCGTTCAGCGGTTTGGCCGTGAAAGCGTAACAGACAGAAAGACAGACAGACACACTTTCGCATTTATAATATTAGTATGGATTAGTATGGATATGAAAGTATTAAAGTATGGATTATATCTGTATATCTATCGTATTTATGGTTCTTAAAGCACAGGCTGAAGATACAACTGCAACTTAGAAACACGCTTGAATAAAACAGAATCTGGGTAAATCTACCACAATCTGAATAAAGAGTACGATACTCCCAACCTGCAAATAGACCTTGCAAAATTAAACAAAAACGTCAACAAAGTAAGAAATGAAGTTATTAACAATAAAAGTAGACTAAGTAAACATAAAGACAAAACGTGACCCGCATAAACCAGACATACGCTTATTTAACTACAAGAAACAATTAGTCGTAGTAAAGTGAATGTGATCGTGCCTTTGTACTGATGACTAATCACCAAGTTAATAAATCTAGAAAAAAGTATTCCAGTAAATCAATTTCGGGACATCACATTTTTTAGGATAAATGGGACGTTACTGACAATCTTCCAAACCCAAATAAAATTATTTACATAAAATCAAAGGCCTAATTAAAAGATTTTTTCTTAAAATGGGAAGGATAGGTTTTTGGTACTGCGTATTTTGTCTGATGATGGTATAAACACACATCAAAGTTCTATTCAAAGTCAGTGAAGTAAAAATAAAGGCAATTATTTACCAAACAAACTTAATTAGCCACGAGAACTGACTGACTTAAATCAGAACTTAATGCCAATCCTACTTATAACGTACTTTTGAAGCTAAATCATAAAATAATACACCACATAGTAACAAGAACAATGTAAATAAAAGCCAGAAGGACACACATGACATGCCACAGTAAGTGGTGATTTAGTCACTCACTCATTTCCTGGAGCCTGAATGTTCCAATACATATAGATTGGCAACAAATTAAAAATGAAACTTTATTGAGCTTGCTACGTCATGAAGTATTAAATTCGAGATTTGATTTGATAAGTGCAACTGAGATCATTAATTAATACAACTGGAATTAAACTGATAAAGTAATGAAAAATTATTAAATTGTAAAGTTTTCTTTTCCGATGTCAATTACATAACTGATGTGCCTAAAAAAACTGTTCTGTGTACAGATTCTAGAATGATAGACTTATTTTCGAAATAATCTTAACAGCATCGAACAAAGTAAAACGTTCCTTTCTCAATTTAATAAGCAGAATTAACTTTTAAACTAATAACAACTTTAACTTGTAACTTTTTTGTAATAAGCAGGTTAAAGAATTTGACAAATTAGCTCCAATGACCTTTCTAACAATTCAGTAACTACCAGACACACAATAAGAACTTATTAATAATAAATGTTTATTGAGATAAAGGATATACAATCTAAAATTTATTGCTTGGCAAAACTAACACGCAATGTAGGACAGACACAAGGCGCAGTAAGTGGTCGTCGAGATAACGACTTCCTGGGACCCTGCAGTTGCGATTGCAACAGATCGTCTGACAAATCGTGATCTTTGCTATCAAAACCCGACGTACGTAAATGAATTGATTGATCGGTTTGAGAATGTATGGAGTTGATCGGTAAGGATCTGTGTATTGAGAGTTTCAATTGTTGGTGAAATGGGAAATGTGAAGTGAAACTAGATTGTGATCTATAAATCTATGATGAATTCGGGATAAATGGCTTTCTTGACGTGTCATAGTAGCTCTGCCCGATTTTATTTTTATTCTAATATTAACTTGAACTTACCTTACAGTGACCTACAAAAACGAGAGTGTTTTGTTTTGTTACATTACATAATAATTATATTTGATTTAATTTATGACCCGCATGTCTATAACTCTCCATATGAATTATATTCCTCTCCGTCACTACACAAATTGTCAAGCAGGTTTTAGATTTTTGTCATTTGATAGCCATTTACCACAACATATACTGAAAGAGAGGAAAAATCTATGCTTAAACCAGAAATCACATTTTGAACTATGATGATAGCAGATATTACAATTACTAGTAAGAAAGACAAAATGAATGAAAGTGCACTGATTATGTATAGTCAAACAATGATTGTTGTTAAACAGAAGGATATTCGCACATCATTCTTATCTTTCTGCGATAAGACAGTTCAAGGTATTGATAAGCTGTTTAGAATATACGTTTTGTAGATTATTATTATGCATTCTGAAACGAAAAGGTTGAATCACCTGCTAGACGTGCCTTTCTTATAAATATATTTTTGGGTAGAAATAATGACAATACTGTAACTTCATGTTTTATATCATCCCAGGCTTTAAAATCATATTACCTGGAACGCCACAAGGATTGCGCATCAATGATACAGATTATATTATTATGGCATTTTCTATCTTGAGCTCCTCCGCGCTTCGGAAGGCACGTTAAGCCGTTGGTCCCGGCTGTTATCGATGGATAGCAGTCGTTAGGCTGTGTCTGATGCCTTTGCGCTGCCTGAAAAATTCTGACAGTGTTGGCCACTAACACAGCTCGGGTCATATTCCTGTTGGTCTGGTTTTCCTGTAAAAGGGGTTACGGAGGTCAGACGGCAGTCGCTCCAATGTAATAATCAGTGCCGCCAAATCTAGGACCATGACTTACAGCGTACCCTAGGCTCCAAAGCGTAAGCTGACGACGCAACTAGCTAGCACGCTAGGATGATGATGATGATAAAGATGATGTTTTTGTACAACAAACATTATTGTTGTATAAATTTGAAGCTTAATAATATACCTAGAGTAGGCGCAGTTCCTACTTATTGTTAACTTTAACATCATCATTATCATAATAGTAGGCGTCCATTAGATCATCAATCTGGCAAGAATTTCGATGATTCACAATTTCTTAGTAAACAATCTGATGAATGAATCCCAATTTCAAGTACCAATCACGAAAAAAAAAACTAATCATACACCACTTTATGTCAACGAACTTTGATTGTGTACAAGACTTCTCAACACTAAAAACATACACTGCATATCACAATAATTCACGAATGTTTATCCGTTCAATAAAAGGACATTTAAATTTTGTATTTGGAATTTTCGAATGTAATTATATTTGAACACACGTGTTTGCGTCCGTCTATGTACACCGGCGCACGCGCACTGGTCCGATCGGTTTGACGCACACAGGGCATGTTACTTGCAAGTTGTTGATTTCGTGCAATTTTTATTGGGTTCCTGCTGGCGACGATAATTATTTGGAATACCGTGAGGTGTTTGACCTTTTCAATGAGACGATTCGGGATACAAGTATTTGATTCCTAGGAAGAGTATGTATAGAGGTTCAGAACGCTGTGGTGTTTTTTACATTTTATTTTTTACTTATCATCACTCAACATGATCTAGTCTTATTTTGATTAAATGATAATATATATGTTAAGACTGAAATATTCTGACGCAAGTTTTAATACAATTTAGCCGGAATATTTCAGCAATTCTTCGATGAAATTACCAAAAATAAAAGGAAAATATAAAAATTTATCTCGGTCAGCACAATATCAGCGTTCTGATTTCAGACTCTATCTCTAACTGTAACTTTGGAAAAAAAATCTCGGGTGATAGAGATAACTGTGTCCTCCAACAAATATTTGAATGAAGTAATGATTCCCCTGGTAAAAATGTGGTCTTAATTCAATTTTTTACATTCCTAACGGAAATTCCAACCTTTAGCGTTTTTTCTCAACGAATAAGCAACATAATTTCTTAAATTAAACAAAAAAATACTAGTTATTGTCTCATTCGTGTCAGTCTACTAAGTTAAAAAAATAAACAAAAAACATAAAACAAGTAATGTCACAAACATAACTCATAACTAACGCAGATTAAAACTAGCCAATAAAACTCTGCAGGCTTAAATGCTAACTGTCCAAAGCCGTAAAAAACCGCATTCATTCAAACAACAATAGCCCAGCCACGTAAATTTTACTTTCATCCTGCCATCACCAGCCTATTCTATGTAATGACCAACTCGTTTTGACCTTTTTGCTATCCGACTTACGATTGCCACCATAAAAGGATAGGTCCAGATAACTTTATATCGTTTTAATGCGCATCCCTTTGAGAAAGAAAGCTGTGGACCATTTTGAATCGTTTTCCTCTTAAGGCCTGGGTGTTTTTATTGTATGTCCTTCAAACGAGTTCGATTTATATTCGGAATTCGAGAAATCGAATACATTTCATCTGCAAATTTAGTTAAAAATCGAACATGTTTGGATTTTTATAAAATGGGCGGCTGGAATGCCTCCGATTTTGCTATTATTTATTATCAAGACAACATTTAGTATGCATTACAATTAAATCAATCTTTTTTTTTTTTAATTTCTTGGTAATTAACTGTTTTAGTTTTTATTGTTGTGATTAAAAACTAAAACAATCGTTGCAGTCACGTTAGTCAGAATTAATGAATTTTCCGCTTTGTCGCTTCAACAACATATCTGTAAAATCAAATTATTCTCACACACATACCATCGGTTTTCATTCAATTTCAAGACTAATATTTAATTTCGTTGCCTTGGACTATATAACTAATCTAGATATAATTCAAGCTGAAATGTATCCTTATACGAGCAATGTCTCGTAATTAAATCTGTAAAATCAGTATGATACTGACACCTTACAAATATTTGAAGAAACTTTATATGCAGTAATAAAACACCGTTTGTCGTAATTATATTTATGAACAATACTTACGTACGCTCGCGGCCGAACTCACCGGCTTGACGCTCGACAACAGCTTCCGGTAGAGTGAGTATTTTGTGCTTGTATAGTTGTCGATTCTCCATTCATATAAATGAATAGTTTGTGTTGAGGTCTTCTTTTTTTGTCGGTCGTTGCTAGTATATCGAATATTTTAGGTAAATAGCCTATTGATGAGCTAAATGATTAGCCACGGCTTGAATCACCTGATTGTCTGAAGATGACCTATTTCGGTCACGCTAAGCCGTTGTTCCGGTCGCCGTCTGGTGATAATTGGAACCAATATGGAACCTCGTCTGAGGCCGAGAGGCGGTTTGGAAAATCTAACACTAGGATATATTTGATCGGATCTATTATCCATGAAGTCCAATAGGCGGATCTCTAAATGAATGAATAAGTTTCATGTACCTAATCGGCGCTGAATCCTAAAAAGTCTTAAAGACTAAGTTTAAGCGGACTTAAAGACTGAGGCTGTAAATCCGCCGTTGACAATTATGAATTTTAATAAAACAATAGTAGATTATGATACAAGGGTGCGAAGTTGGTCCGAGTGTATGACCAATTTCACGAGTTGTCATACGACGATTTTGAACACATTCGCAAGGAAAAGCACGCTTATATTATTAACTTTTTATTATTTACACAATAAATAAAAGTTCTCAAGCGATATCAAAACTTTTCTTCACATTAACCTTTGTTGATATACTTTGAACACTTTTCACAATAGAGAGTAAAATTAGGCTTGTGCGTTTGTTAATGCATTGCTAGGTATCTACAAATATACATATGTAATTCTTGATTTTGTTTTAAAGCTTCGTCCGCGCTTTGTCCTTATTTCTTCATTTAAAGATTTAAGTTAAGTAGCTATAGTCAGCCTACTTAAACAGTTATCAACATTCGATTTTCACATGGATAAGTATATCTGGCGGAGTCAAATTTAGGTATTCTTCCCTAAATTAAATCGACATTTATTATTATTAGTAAATAAAATACAAAAACAAATAGATTTAGAAATGGCGCCACTGATATAGACAGAGCAGAACACAGTGTTTTTTTCCACAAATGGGTTTCAAGCCCATGGATACAAGTCCTTTATAGCCCTGCTTAATTTTTCTACACAAATAAATATTTTGTAGTTCAATACGGCTGACGTTCAGTAAAATAAATATTAATATGAAATTCAGTGATGATTTACCATTTGGAAGCTAAAACAGTGTATATTATTTGCAAAAACAATGAATTGGCTTGAAAGTTAAAATCCTCTTGGCGTACATTTAAAAAAATGTACCCTAACCATGGAAACCATTACTTTACAAGTTCGATTACAATATAAACAACTAGTTTGTTTACAACCCCCATTAATGGCCTAATTACAATGAACTAAAAGACAATGAGCAAATGTGCTGAAAATAAATAAACTTAACTGTTCTAACTATACTTACTTCTTTCATTCTCATGCCACCTTCCCAGTGTATCTGGGGTTGGGCCTTCTCGTAACTCTGCGCCATTATTAAAACTATACTAAACATAATGTGTTAAATTTATGATTACTTCTTATCTGCTGTTCAATAGTTAAATTCCCAGCGTTGCAAACACCATAACGAGAAAGTTCTGCAATTGATATGACTACCGGATCCGCAGGTTTCTAAAGGTATCATGTAGCTAATTTATGTATTTATTTTAAGCAGAACGCACATATTATGGAAGGATTAATGCAGCAGCATATTATAAGTAAAATGCATATATTTGTACATGGATAAAGTCAGGATAAAGCGAATACGATTCGCGCATGAAATCTTCTTAAAACTTAGTGTTAGACTAAAATGTGTATTCACCGCTGTGAGAACTGCACGAGAAGCGTGAACCCCCCTTTTTTAATGTGTGAGTCAAAATGAATGAAAATCGTTCGATATCGAATAAAAATCATTCGACACGCCAATTTTGCGCGAGTCACACTTTTTGAAAATAGCACTCCAGGATTTTTTTCGTCGTGTTCTCCGATTGTGGTCGGAATTTGGCAAGAAAAAAACAAAGTACAACAGAATAGGTGAGAATGCTAAATCACTCAACAATTTCGGTTTATTCCACTTGATTTAAATCCACATATCTTCTTCTTCATCGGTCCCACGCTCACTGCTGAGAATCGTACCACATGTCTATTTCCATAATCTACATAAATGTACCTGTTAATGCAAAGTAAAACAAAGAATAAACTCTCAATCATACGATATTTTTGGAATCTTAACATTTTTATTATTTTACTAGCTAGATAACTTACTTAATAGAGAAATTGCAAATGACAAATTCAACTAAATTTCCTCATATTTTGCCAGTATTTATTTATTAAAACTTTATTGTACCACAAGTAAAAATACAATTGGCGGACTTAATAAATTACTTACAATACGATTTTAATCAATACAATAAAATAAATTTTCCGCAAATCAAATTTAATGTTATAAAAATATTATTAGTCTGCCAGATGTAGGTATGTGGTATGTTCAGGAAATGATAGTATGATGTAGATAACAATAACATTATTAGCCTTTTCTTATAGCTATTTCTTTTCATGTGAATATTAATAACAATTAAATATAACATGCAACTCAGAAATGAAAGCCGGATTCGCGCACCAGGGTAAGAGTATGTGGATATAATCATCACCATCCAAGTATTAGCCGATTGAAACCCAAGCTCTTTGAAGTCCAGGGCCCTCTAAATTGCAATGTCGAATTTTGTTCCTTATTATCAGAAGCCAAGACTAACTTTGGGTCGCTACGCCATTTTAGGAAGTAAGTAATTTTGTTTCCGCTTTTGAGGTATTCTAATATTTGTACACAGAAATAATATTCAGCCTTATTTCAAAAACTAGCTAGCCAGCCTAACCATGATGCTTTATTGAAATAGTTTCTCTAGGTAAATACGCTACCAGACAGTCATAGGCGCAAATGTCGATTTTTTAGCAAACCATATTATTTTTTAGTCATATTGTTCACATTACATTATGCACAAAAGTGATAAGGCATATATATAATTAAGGCATTGTGAGTATAACAGACGACCATTGCTGCTGCCCCCTATTTCTTATCTGAGTTGATATCTTAGATAACTACATCTCACGAGAAGCATACTTTGTTTAGCTGTTTCCAATTTGATTAGGATTTGCAGGCTTGAATCACCTTATTGTCTGATAATAATTATCATTGCAAGTTTCGGAAAACATGTTAAGCCGTTGGTCTCGGCTTGGCGGTCATTAAAGGAACCACGTCAGAGACCGAAAGGCGGTTCGAAACAGCTCTGACACCTGGGTGTACTGGGTCAATTACCCACGTAACCCACTAGATATTAATAAATTAACCACACCGATGTCACTACGGATAATTTTATTTATCCTCAAGAAGTCGTTGGCGTATCAGGGGGTTAAGAAAAGATTACAATTTAAAAATCGATAATTCCTTCATATGGAGTATAAGTAATTCATTAGTGTGTGTACGTACACATTCTGGTGTCAAAGTTTGACACGTTCCGTGATCGCATCTGTCGCGATCGCAATGAATTTTGAAATTGTGACTGATTGTGTGACGCCTAAATATAATATGACGCCTCAATAAAAGAAATGTGGTTCGCACATATGTATGGTATGCACTCCTGACACCTCGGGAAGCGGGTAGAACTCCCAGTGTTCAGCCGAGTGAGTGCTGAGGGAAACTTCAGGTGTTCCTTTTACCCTTTTCAGGGGTTTTTAAGTATATCCAACAAAACACTTTGTCTTATAACGCCGTACGACAACCACGTCGGCGAAAATTTCTGCTACGACGGTTGCACCATTAAACTCAAAATAAAGGATATTTCGGTATTTAATTCCGATTTAAACTTTTTAAATTATAAAAATAGCGAGCAGATATCGACCCGCTCCAAAAATCATCTGATTTCGTCTGCCGGTGGCGGCTAGTGTGCTAGCTGTCAGTTCAGTCGTAGTGATGGGGACCCAGTCGACATTTGCGTGAATTGAATCGATGAACTATCTATCGACTTCGTGCAGCACCGTGTGAAAACAACAAGCATTTAGTATCGATTTTAAGATCCGCCGGCGAATCATTCGACAATTAACTCGACTCACACGGATTTAATGAGTGATTAACGAAATACGGAACAAGAGAGTAATGATTCGATTATTGTTTACCGACTCTTGGATTTATTCGCATGTCATCGACCAGTCGAAAACAAAAATCACCACCCGTGTACAGAATGTTGCTTTCACGATCGCAATCGATATATCCCACGGAGGCGTCAATTCTCTTATTTAAAATACCTAATGCACAATGGAATCGTAATTGGATCGCAATGACAACTTTGACGTTTCTGATATTCCGTTACTTACATTTTTCTACTTTTACCATTAAAATATGTTTTAGTTTCAAATGAATAGAGATTCAAAACTGTTTTAGCAGAATACCATTATTAAGTATATCTAAAAAAAATGCAACATAATTGAGTCGCGATTGAATATCAGTTGCGTGGCCCTTCAAAGCTTATTAGCGGAATTGACCCTTCACTCAAAAATCGGGCAATTAGGCAGTTAATCGACCTAATATTAATGGCATAGTAAAAATAGCATTACATGGTGTACACGACGCTTAAAGGGTTAAGCCAATAGATTGCAAATATTGCATATTAAAATAAACGCTGAAAATAAGTGCTGACAGAATCAGATATTCGATGGCATTTATACAGAACCAAGCCGTGGGCGACATACCTAGAACCGGTGTAATTATAAACAGTATAAATAAAACATGGAACTATGTGGTAGAGCAATATATTGTAAGTTTATGAAGCACTTACATACTATCGGGCTAAGTGGTACCACAGAATAGGTAATTTGTGATGGTACCGCACCCAGTCTTTTGGAAATTAAGTGAAATATTAAATTCCGTCATTCATTCTATATTTATAATTTACGTACCTATAAAATTTCAGTTTTGTTGGTTCCGGAATTTGGTGGATGCTTACAAGAGTGAGTGACTTTATTATCTAGTCCTTGTTTGTTTGTAATATCTTTATTGTACAAAACACATGTAAAAGAAAGTCAAAATAAAAGTACCTAAAATGGCGGACTTATCCCACTTAGGGATCTTTTATAGTTAACCAGCAAGTGAGAGGAGAGGATTTGCTTACCAGAAGGGTAGAAGCGTGTACAATACCGTGCGTGTACCAAGGTTCGCAAAAAGGTAGCATGTGCCTCTGATCATAAAGCACCATAGCTGAATCTCAGACACACACTATATGGTAAAGCCCAGACTGAGGAGCCAGCTTCTTAGTGCATACAGCAATAGCAACATCAAAGAAGCCAGAATATAACTATGGGAGAGAGACCACACTTTAAAAAAAATTATATGACCACGAGAAGAACTTTCCGATGGCCTTTGCTTCTCTTGGCCTGTTTCGAAGTCTCTCCGAGCCCAGTAGATCTTGAGCGAGCGAGCGAACCAAGCGAAAGTCTCAATTTCGAGGTTGGCCAGTTTTGCTTTTGTTGGCATGTTTGTGTTGTGTGCCTCCATTTTTCGTCACTTCTTGCCAGTCGCTCCTATGAACGGTTTCCATAACTCTACATACTAACTTCATCCCTACAACAATACTTAGAACAACATACTGGTCGTTTTTCACTAGACTAAAGAACTCGATAACGAAAACAATGATGTCATGAGAAAGCTATACTACACAGTCATCTTTACATACACATATGATATGTGACTGGATAACTGCATATGAGTGGATAACTGGGAAATTGACCGCTTCGGCATCTCAAGGTAGAGTGAATCATGTTTTTGCTGCGCACGTAGAAAACTATAATAGTAGTTTATTATAGTCGGTCCAGCAGTCTAAGATATGTTGTTAGGTGTTCCACTTAGGCTGTTGGTAGTACCTGTGTCTTTTCCGAGAATTTGCTGGTCACTACTGATTTATATAAGGATGAGCATAGGCGTGTTTCGTTTATCCGATTATGTTCTTTTAGCTAAAAAATTATCAGAATTTCATTCTGATGTCCATGGGACGCGCTTATGTGTACGTGGACTGACTATGACTGAAAATATGATAATAATGATGATTCGAACTTAATAGTGATGTGATTTGTACATTTTTTCTTTTATACATATGGCCCACCTGATGGTAAGTGGTTACCGTAGCCTATGAACGTCTGCAACACCTGAGATGTCACGAGCGCGTTGCCGACCCTGAAGGAATTTTTGCAATTTGCAATTTGACAATGCAGGTTAATTATATAATTCGTCTTCGTTACACGATTTACAGAATCATACATAGATTTTTTTTCATACTTAGTTAGAATCAATAATTCCACTTCTATGTGTGTTTTAGATCTCTACTGTTGACATCCAGAAAATTGGTAAAGAATTCAGTTTTATAAATGGGAATTTCAATTTCTTGTTCACAACTGCTCATCATCATCATTTCGTGTAGGTTACATTCTAGGGTAGGTCTATCTATGATGCAACACCTGCTATAGAGTACGGAACCGTGCGGCCCATGCGATATTTTTTACAATAATATGGTGGCTCATCTATAAACACCAAATTTAGAAATGAAATTACCAATGACTACTTATCGTCTTAACACGCAATACAGAACTTTTCTTCATATTATATATATTTTGTTACTTGGTTTGTTGAATATACTCCACTTTCTCCTTAACTCATTAGGGTTTGTATAGACCCCGATGATTATCAATAAGGTTTTTACCGCACGTACGTAAGTATTAATTACGTAACTGTTTCGCGCAGCTCCGCCAGTCAAAAAGTAGTCTATGTTTGACCCCGGGTCTTTAACGATATTCATACAAAATTTCATCAAAATCCGTTCAGCAGTTTGGCCGTGAAAGCGTAACAGACAGACAGACAGACATACAGACTTTCGCACTTATAATATTAAGTAAGGATATGGATAGTATGGATTAACGGAGCGTAGTGATTACTAACTAGGAAATATAAAGCCTCTTGTGATTATGACAACAAAATTGAACCGATCTTAATGAGCCTTTTAATTTTAATTTACTTTTGAAAAAATGGTTTTCTTTAAAACTAATAAATAACATGTGCGGTAAATTAACTTGTAAAATTTTATAAATTAGTTTGTCAGTTAAACGACTTCTTTATATTACCATTAATTTCAATTTCATTAATTTTAATTTTTCAATATCGGCAACGCGCTCGTGATATCTTCGGTGTTGCAGGCGTTTATAATAAGTAGTATGAAAATTTATTTTAATATTTTTTATTAGGTAATTTAGTTTGATTGTATATTGCAGTTTTTTTATTGTTAAATATTTATGTAGGGTTTATGAGTCGACCTGTATTAAATTTAAACATTTTAGTTTTAAAATTACAAATTTATAAACAGAGACTCTCTTCAAAGTTTGAAAGCTGTCGTATTCAGTAATCATACATACATACCATTACGCCTTTTTCCCGTAGGGGTAGGCAGAGACTACGGATTTCCATTTGCTACGATCCTTACAGACTTCCCTCGCTTCTTCCACGCTCATCACTCTCGTCATACACGCTCGTCGATTACGGGTAATCCTGACATCTCCTTTTTTTAATATGTCTGCGATTTGGTCGCAGTATTACAATTAATTTGATTTATTGATTTTGCTGGGCTTTCAGACCTCAAAACAAAGAGTCATTCTTACAGACATGTTGTAAGGCTTATGTCAACACAGCTCATACTCACATCTCCTCACATATTACCAATAAAATTATGTAAATTGTGAACGGCAAACCACGACATTTACATATTAAGGTAAGTCCTTTTTATGCGGAAGCCCATTTATGGAATTCCTAGATGAGAAGTTTACATAATTATTTGTGATGATAATAAATAATCTTAGTTTTATAGTCATCATCATTCGATCATTTAAGCAGCAGTCAGTCCACTGCTAGACATAGCCCACTCCTAATGATTTCCAAAATGACCGGTTAGAAGCGGTCTGCGTCCAACGTTTTCCTGCGACCTTTTTCAGGTCATCTGACCATCTAGTTTTATAGTATTTCAAGGCTTCTCTACCTATGAACCAACGCAAACTGCATCAGTTCATAGGCTGAAAAACCTATTTGAATTAGCTGATATAATAATCATAAGAACCCCTTTTCCTCATGAAAACTTACTTTTATGCATTTATTAGATAAGTTAACCATAGAATACCGCACTTGTCAGTCAATGTAGGTTAGTCCTTACTACCACGTGTGCTTGTAGTAAACCATCCAATTACTTTTGAGAGCTAAAAAGTCCTTGACAGTTCAGACAAAAATCTATTCTTTGAAAAGTTAACTATATTTCAACTTGTGAGTGTCAACTTGCCCATTGAGAAACTACTTTTTCCAGGATGAAAGTTCGCCTAAGTCTATGCAAAGTTTTAAATATCTGATCAGCAGACAAAGCATGTAAATGTAAGAAACAAATTCAATATAGCATTATATCATTAGAACAAGTGCATACAATATTTTATCTTAACCCCACAAAATGTAGCAAATAGATCCTTACGCACACATCTGTCACATCTACATAATCTTATTTGCTAGTATTTAACGCAAGAATAACACAATGAAAATGATAATTTATCACAAAACTGTTCGTGTGTGCTCCCCTTCCGATCACTATGACGAAACAAAGCCCTTTGATACTGTATACGAGTATCTGTTCATTACAGGACATCGCAAAAAGTAGAGTCATGTTCATGTACATGTTAACTGTTTGTTATCTGACTACGGCGAATAAAAACAGAAGTATTAATGGTTTTAGCAGTGTGGTACTGGATATCTTTTAAGTAATAGACCTAATTTTTTCGTTCGTAAATGGTAAAAATCATCGAAAACAACTATCTCAATGTAAAATTGTGACTAATGAACTGTTACGAGCTTGGGTTTCGGTATTTGGAGAAAAACACTTGGTCAAAACAAAAACACCGACGTCACTTAACTTCACTTATCACTCACAAATGTCCAAATCACCTGCGTAACACTGTCCTTATGTATCGCCGAAGTCGTTGGTTTCACTTGTTCTTCGCACTTGTTTCACTTCTGGATCGCTCTCGTAGCTTAACTCAAATTGAACTGGCCTCCTGTGTTTTTTTTTTTTGAACTGACTTACAAGTTTAGCTCCTGTAAGCATTCAAATTTACAGCGGGACAGTTTGAGGCGAGGGCTATTATCCACTCAGCCTGTTAGCCAGCCAGAGTGTTATATTTACTAAAATCCCGATTTTTTTTTTAAATTAAGCCTAAATATTAACATAAATTGACCAGGTTTTTAAAAAATATAAACTAGGTACTTATTAACTTTGTCTTATTTTATGTCATGATAAAAAGCAATCTAGAAAACGTCTCATGTCTGGGGAAAGACTTTTCTCAGTAAAGTTCTTGAGATAAAGGTATGAGAAAGACTAGTTAAGATAAACATGAGCAATTAATTATTACTTATACGAAACTCCGAAGTAATATCGGTGCTATCGGAACAAAACAAATTACGACTCAGATAAATAACGCCTAATAATATCAAGTATCAGATAAGTTTGGCAACCGAGACGTACGAAAATAAAAGAGGGTAAATATTTAAGAGATCGAATTGGAATTTTATGGAGGTATATACGCTTTTATTTTCATCACAAACGGTTTTGTAATAATTATTTAAGTTAATAACATTAAAATAAGACATTAGTACTTAGTAAAAATTAGAGCACTGAAATCGAAACCAGAATTAATTAGCCTGTTGCTTTTTATGTAACTAAATTTAAATCTACTATATTTCTCTTTTATATGTAAAATACTAGCTTTTTATTATGGAATAAACAGAAATATAAACAGAACAGCTTCGCAGCTGCTAGAAGACTCGGGTTGATTGCTAAAGAAATGCAAGGCAGAGATTCCCTACGTTTGTATATATGTGATAAATATCTAGTACAATCAACATGGACACTTGATGGACGTTACTTGGGTGCGGTAGGGTTGCTACACGTTACTTACTTGGAAATAGTATAATCCGATTATCAAGCTTGTCTTTCAGCGTGGATGAACCGACAAAAAAATTTCTTTTGCTCTGTCGTGTCATAATTTTCATTATTAGTAGTAGGTATTTAATTCAGTGTTAAATACCCACACATTTTTTTCAATTATTGACTATAACATTACATATCTAGAGATTGATTACTAATGCTTTCGCGATTGTTCCTCATTACATTAAACTTTTTTAATAAAACCCGTATTAAAATAGTTTTATTTAATATCCAGAGATTTTAAACGATTCTTTGCGACAATTCTGAAGAAGATACGTATTGTGATAAAAAACTATAGTAACCAGCACGTGTTTTTCAATTGATTAATTTTCTTGTCAAGTTCGAAACATTTCTAGCTCTGGCGACTAAAAATGTGCAAAAATTTATTCCAATTTTACCGAGTAAGCCTGTGCGATTGTCTAAGTGTTCCAGTTTGTGGGATAATATGCAAGATATATATATAATATACTAGCTGTTTCCCGCATCTTTGCCTGCGTCAAAAAGTAGCCTATATTTGATCCCGTACCTTCAGTTGAGTTAACTTTTATTTTAATATCCGACAATCATTTTCACTGTGAATTAATTGTAATTACAAAGAAAAGGAAGGAAACTGTACTTACCAAACGAAAATTAATCAAACACCAAATATCGCAGTCTTATTTACCTGGAACAAATAAAAAATCCTTTTAATTTCATCAGTGTGGCAACCCTGTGGCCTGTAGCAATGAATAAAGGATAAAGGACATCAGCCGGGAGGTGCGGGGCCGTGATTGATCTGACACGGGGAATAGCTAACCATTCCAGATTACACGGTCAGCATTATTTGTAAATATTGTTTTAGCATTAGGTAGATGAGAATTCAACAGAGAAGAAAAGTTTACATTCCTAATCAGTTCTCCTTTGTCCTGGGTTACCACTAGAGAGCAGTCGTAAAATTGAAATGCTGCATTTCATACTATTAGAAATTATTTGTTAATTATTTGATAACTTCATTGAATGAATGAATGAACACTTAATTGCACCATTTATAAACAAAAGAAACACATAGTTAATTAAATCCAATACAACTAAATGGGTACAAAGGCGGACTTATCGCTAATGCAATTCCTTCCAGCCAACCTTAGGATAGAAATGTGCTGCCCTTAAAAAAAACACTTGCGTGAGCGGTGCAGAAAGCTTAAATCTACATGCCTACAATAAGACGCATATAATATACTTACATAAATAAATAATAAGAATAAACTTACAAATGACATACATAAATAAATATTGTCAACAAGTGTAAGAAGTTAGTGACAGCCTCAGATTACAAAACAAAAGGGTGACAGCCCTATTACAATATAAGAGAGTATTATTCTAACTCATCGTAGTCGTTTGCGTATTAGTAATTTGGGTTTGTGGCAATCTGCGTCGAATTCATTCAGATATATTTAAATACTCTATATTAATAGTTTTAATTGTTTTAATATAATTGTATTAATGTTATTACTTTATTATTGTATGCTGTATGTATCACGGCAAAACATAGCGATCTATATGTAAAAAATTATAACACCTGTATGTATTTACCTATGTTTTACAAATAAAATATTGATTGATTGATAGTATTTTTAGGTTACTGAAAATACTAAAGTAATATTCATTAGCCGTTTGTTTGTCGTTTACTTTTTTCACGCTTTTCATGACATATCTGAATTACTTAAGATATTAACAAGATCGTATTAAATCATTATTAACTACTGCATTGGAAATTAAGGCTCTTATACACAGTAAAGTCTCGAACACGCGTGTTATAAATGTACTTTCGCGCACCTGAGACTAAAATAATTTCAAAATCTCAATTCATTGTGACAATGCTCCTTGATTGTGAACAATGTACGACTAACGTCCACGATCGCTGAGTCATACTCACTTGGATTTCTTCCCGCCCCTTCCTAGTACCCGCTTGTAATTGAAAACCTATTCGTTCTCGAGTAGGTCCAGGGAAGAGAGGTCAGATGAGGTCACGATCATAGATTTGTAAGGTCGTCGATGTGACTTGTTCATTTACCATGTTTGTTTGTGTTGTTGTGAAATAGTGTCTGTGTAAAATTTGTAACTACATTACTGAATATATTTTGGAGATCCATATTTATAGATATTCGTTCGTTCGTCTATTTGTCTTCATCGTCATGAGTATAGACTTGAAATTTTCAATGTGTATTTATTTCAATTAACACTTTAATAAAATGTCAAATGGTCCTCCTAATAAACATTTGAATTTTGCTAATATTTTTACCATAACGCGAACTATAATTTGATATTATGATCCTGTCTAATGAATTGTCACTCATTAATTTATTTCATGATACATATAGAAGGTGAAATACTTGATGTCTTGTCAATAAATTAAATGATGATGATTTTTTACTACAGTATATTTTTAAATAATATAAATTTATTCAAAATAAGTCCACTGCTAAAAATAATCCATTATGAACAGAAGACAACAGAATTGAAGCTATTGCTTCCGGTTAAAATTAATACAAATTAAAACATAATTTCTCCAAAATCTCTCATCGCTTCCCATAAATTTAATTATTGCCTAAATTATTCGCACATATGATAACGAGGCAAGTTAGAACATCAAGTTACGCCGAAATTATGCAAATATACCCCATGCTTAGGGTTTCAATTAAGATGGGCATTAATAGAACGGGGTTGCAAGGGAGTTATCCTTGTTCTGAATTACATTGATATAAATAACGATTAAAAGATAGTTTATAAATCGTTTATCTTTCAGATATAACCGATATAACTACGCCTATTTATCAATATTTTAAAGCTTTCAAATAATACTCGTACGTTAAGTTAGTCTAAAGATTCAATGGGGAAATGTTGCCAGCATACTGGGCACGTTGCATCGATGGGGTTTGTCGTTAATTTCTTTTGTCATACGAATAAAAGATTCAGTTTAAAAAATATTTCATTTATAAATGTATCTTTAGCTATTAACCGAACACAAATAAACCCTGAGAGGTTTATCATTCATCCTTCATAGATCTCAAAAATAGCACTGCAGAGTTTTCTTTGATTTTTGGAAAATCATACCATTTTGTATGGTCACTCCTATTAAACAATGGTGTCAATAGTTCCACTGTAAGTACGACCCTACAAGTCACCAACTATTTCAGCTATTCGGGTCCACTAAATCTTAATAGTCGAAACTTCGGTGCAATGACTCGCGAAGTGTCCGCACATAAATTTTAAATCCCCTTGCAGATCACAGAATGCAGGCGATATGGGCAATGTAGGTTTTAGCGTCTTCCTACACCTGCTGCTGCTGTTCCAAACTAGCCCGCAGGCTACGGACCAAACGCCGCTGTAGATCCGCTGTTTGGTTCATCGCACTATCATGTGTTGTCTTTCTGACGGTCGGACATACAATGTCAATATTGTGACGGTGCGCACGAGACGAATAATACTTTTATCTACATATTTGTATTTATTTATTCGTTAACAAAAAACATTGTGTTCGATAACTAAAACTAAACTAATACTAAAACTAAATTAATTTAAAAATTCATTCAATGAGTTAACAACATTTTTCCATAAGATAAGCTCTGAGCTTTGTGTTAAAAGTTTCTTGGCTACGTATAGTCTTCAACTCTATAGGCAAGTTGTTAATAAATTAATAGTAACAAAACTTTTAAAAAAAGCTTTTATTTAAACGCTCTAAAAATAAGAAAATAATGTCTTTCCTTAAAAATTTTTACTATCAACTTATAACCTCACTAGCTTGTTTGACTCCGGGTTTTCAACTATATTCATACCAAATTGCATCGAAATCTGTTCAGCGGTTTGGCCGTGAATGCGTAACAGACAGACAGACAGACTTTCGCGTTTATAATATTAGTATGGATTATATACAATTTATAAGATCATAAAAGCTTTGCCGCGAGGAAGCGAAGCCGCTATTGGAATTTAGGGTGAAAAAAAATGAAATGATGGAATGAAATCGTTTATTGTCAATATTATATACTTTATACTAATATTATAAAGCTGAAGAGTTTGTTTGTTTGTTTGAACGCGCTAATTTCAGGAACCACTGGTCGAGAAAGGCTATAGGACGAAGTCGAGACGGGCTGCTAGTAGAATATAAATATCACTTATTGACGTCAAGTGATAGAGTGGAGATGCTCTTAAATCTTAACAATTATTTAGGCTTGCAGAAACCTTGCTATTGCTATTTTACAAGCGTCCACTCTTGCACCCTAGATCAGTCTTGCAGCTCATTGTTCTCACTGCTAAGTGCTTTTTAATTGAAATTTATTATTTATTATTTGCATACATACATACCATCACGCCTTTTTCCCGCAGGGGTAGGCAGAGACTACGGATTTCCATTTGCTACGATCCTTACAGACTTCCCTCGCTTCTTCTACGCTCATCACTCTCGTCATACACGTTCGTCGATTACGGGTACTCCTGACATCTTTATTATTTGCACAAGGGAAGAATATCATGTTCGTGATAAACATAAGTGTATTTTCGTATATAAAATAAACCATAAACTCTTCTTTCCTTTATCTTAAACGGTCACTCACTGTATTTCAGTGTGGTGACTGGGGTTGAATGTGGAAAGTTTAGGAAATGTAGCCAGTTCAGGAGTACGCAATTTATAGTGGTACGTAATATCTTCTTAATTGTTGTTTTGAAATAGTTTACTAAAGGTTTACAATTAAAAGCCCTAAAACCTGATTCAATAAAGCAATTGAATGCAATGAAAGCGATAGACTTTACTTAAATATATCTTCGATCAATCCGAACAAGTTGTTTTTTGAAGTCGTAAACGTTTAGAACATTTTACAGCATTCCTGATCACGGGTAGTTAAGCTAATTTAAAATAATAAAATACAAATAAATAGTAAATTTAAGCGTTTCAAGTTTTCAAAACAATAATCAACTTGGTCTTGTGACAGAGTACAACGATTATATGAAAAGTTATGTCCTTTAAAGTTTTGTTTCTCTTGGAACCTGAGATGTGTTGGGTTCCATGAGAAACAAAATCTTCACAAATTTCATTTTTCCTTCTAGGAGAACTTTCAGGAAATTTTAAAGTTATTTATGTGTGAAAGTCCTGAGATCCATAATACATTATTTGGAAGCATTGTCATAATTAACTGTACTCATTTTACGTATAAACAACTTTTACTTTTTTTTTTTCATTACTCTCTGAACAAGACTCACTGTAAAGGTAAATTATGCGACCTGTATGTTATTATATTATATGTTGTTATTCACCTTGTATGCTTGCCGAGTTATTTTGTACTTACTCTTACACACTTTCTTTATAATTTCCCTCTAGTAGTTATTTTATAAATACTTGTTTCTTAAAACTGTGGATAATGTGGTTGGTTACAGAATTGTTACATTTACATATTGTTTATTTTATACACTGTCAACACATATTTTGTATCTGTTTGTTATTCCAAATAAATAAAATAAAAAAAGTCGTAAAATGTGACATAAACCGTACCCTAAGCTCCAAAGCTGAGCACGCAACTCGAATAGCACGCTTGGACGAAGAAGAACTTTTACAACTAGTTACAAAAGGATCGAATACCTAGAACAAATTGAAACCCACCAACATCGAAGTCGTTTAAACTTCCCCAGTTTTAATTATACAAGTCGTGTCGTGTATTGTGGTTTACCGTTTACATGTTTGAGAAGTTTGTATTTATGGGCTGTTACAAATAAACAGAGTTGTAAACAATGCCAACTCATACGTAAACAGAGGTTTACATAACTAAGTAGATGAAATTTCATTCGAGAGGACAAGTTTATGAGATTCATAATTAATTTTAAGATTGTTGTACTTGATTGTATGTACTTATTAGTTAGTTTTTTTTGCAGTAAAGGATGTTGTATTGTATAATTTAAGGTCAGGAGTTATTTCTAGTATTATTTTTATAGAAGTATAACTTATCGAAAACCGATAAGTCGAATTAAAGTTTATTCGACTATTATTGAATTATATTGAATGAAAATAATTTTATATCGAATAAAATCATTTTCAACAAGAAGGCTAGCAGAAGACAGAAGGAGCTGGAAGGATCCACCGATAATAAAACGGCATTTTAGATTATTATAGTAGATATAAGTACAATAGATGTCCTTGGATAGAGATGTTTGGAGGGTGATGGGGGAGACCCTTTGCCCAGCAGTGGGCCGAAATAAGATAACTAAAAAATATTCGAAACAGAGATCGAACATTAAAAGTTCTCAAGTTTTCCACAATATCATGGAGATATAATTCTATTTTATTGTGAAAAACTAAAGTCTTTTGTGCAATAAAGGATTTTGTATTGTACGCAAATATTGTTTAACTACAATGAAACAAAATTCTACCTGATAAGGCTGATCAAATTTCATTGAGTACCTTCTTCTCATGCTGCTTAAGATGCATCCTACCCACAGCATAAATTTCTACATTTAATAGCGACAAATAGTGATTAAATTTAACTATTTTAATACGGTTTTATCGGTTCCGACATTGAGAGAGAACGCAGGGCTCTGGCAGTTAGAGGAAACATGTTGGCTCGCAGATTCGCGCAGTGTACTGAAGAAGTCAAGGTCACGCTCTTTAAAGCATACTGTCAGAACATGTACACCGGTAGTCTGTGGGTCAATTATACCAAAAGCTTCTTAGATACCCTGCGTGTTCTATATAATAATGTGTTTGGGATGTTGTTGGGGCTGCCCCGGTATTGCAGCGCGTCGGCTATGTTTGCCGAATACCACATTGATGGGTTTGCGGCCCTAATCCGCAAAAAAACAACATCTTTTATCGGCAGAGTGCGGGGCAGCCGCAACAGTATCCTAAGTACTCTGGCGGATAGGTACACGTCGCCGCTGTGGAGGTGCCTGGTGAGGAGGGTCATTTTTGAAACGCACTCATAATATTTACTTACTCTTATTATTTTATTACTAGTGTAAGAATTCTGTACTAACATATTATGGATCCTAGTTATCTGATATTAAAAGATTTTTATTTTTTATTTTTATTTTATTTTTTATTTTTATCGCCTTCTCGCGATACGGCGTTATCGCGAAAATATAAAATAATTTTAAGACAAATAGAGTTTCGATTTATTTTGGTTGTATTGATTACTAAAACGGATAGAGAAATGAAATGGAAATCTCGCATACTCGTATTTATTTTCACTTTTCGTTACACCAGCATTTTCTCGAGACCAATTTGCACCAACACCTATTGTGTTGGTCGTAAATAGGAAACCGTTTAGAGCAAGTATTGGTGAGTTATGTCTCAATATCGGACCCTCATTATGGCTATTGGTTGTTAAGTAATTGCGTATAAACACGCGATATAAACTGTTCTGTGAACAGGTGAAAGACTTTTCACCTGTTAGCTACTTTCCGAAGTGGATTTTAGTTTGTAACATACAACACCGAATTTCAGTTGCTTCTGCAAAATGTCCACTAAACGATTCCCGATTTAAAAATGTCATAATACTTTCAGCAAGAAAGTGTACTTTTGTCTGTCTGCTTTTTTCTTTCCCTCATCTTATCGTTTCCCGGTTGCCTTTTTAATTGCTTTAGACGCCAAAGACCAAACGAAATTTGCTAAACTTTAACACTTTTATAAGAAACACTTGTTTCCAACAACATCTCTGATATTGGATCAACGGTTTAACTTAATTTCCGAAGCATGGTGGATATTATGATAAAAAATATACTGTTTTTCCTATCCGGCCACCTAAACGGAACAACTGGAAACGAATCAACAATTTTTCTTTCGAGTCGAAAGAGCATCACAATGAAATTATTTTGTTTCTAACCCAGGTGGTTCGGAGGGTAATTATTTTATCCTACAATCGCTTTAGATACAAATATCTGAGAGCACCCAAGCAGAACCTTCATACAAAAGTACATATATACTCCAAAATATTCTATTTTCAACGTAGTCATGAAATATCACATCTCATTTCGATGGCATTATGATTTATGTGGCCAATAACAGAGTATCCTGCTGCGCAGCCTCTTCGCGCCTAGAACCTTCGAGATTTTATTATCTCACCGACGTGGTAATAACTTTTCAAAAAGATATCTTATTTCAATATTAAAATTTGAGGAGGGATTTCATTATTTATGGACTCTTTTGTGTCCTTATTTAGGTACTCCAAGTTTTTTTAAGTATCTTGGTATCCAGAACATCAATGGCATGAACTTTAGCTTATTTATTGTACTCTACACAAATCTTTGTCTATTGTACAAAATCAGTTAAGTCTACTTTTAATTATAGCTACACGAATACCATACATTAGACGTCATGTCATGCCTCCGTAAGATCTCTTCATGAGCCAATTAGCATCAGTAAATTGATTAGTTTATCCTACTTTAATTAACGACCTGCTTTATTGGTTTTATGGGCTAGACAATTGCGCTAATGCCTGAAGGTTCGAATTTTGCAAGTTGTTTTCAGACTAATAGAAAACAGCAAGTTAGAATGTTCTGATTTGCTTAATAAAAACCGAGGGACGGTTATGGAAAAATTGGACAACAAACCTTGTTTGTTACCCACACGATACAATTGAATGATTAATATGAATTAAATACATGATTGTTAGCTCTAAAGACCTATTTTAAAAATGAATGAATGAATGAAAAAATATTAATTCAAGAAACACTGTCTCACAAAGTCGTTAGTATGAACTTATGATAATAGTGTTCATAACTTAATTTTAAATCATAATTACCAAAATTTTACGCATTCCATTACCTTCCCAATCCAGCTGATGGAAAATGCTGCTGAAATGCTGATCATGTATCGAATGAAACTCGTTCGAGTGACCTATTATTTAATGAAAATCATTCAATATCGAACGAAAACCACTCGAGTGACCGATTTGGCGTTAGTCATACTTTTGTAAAAATAGCATCCAAGTCATTTTTAGGTAACTTCGACAATAGAAATTGCTAACAACCACAAAATATTTTCAGGCCAAACAAATACTCACTTCCATCATAAAGGGGTGTTACAAAGGCGTCGTAAGAGTAGAACTTTTTTAATCTCCACAAAATTGAAAGCACCGTTTTGGGTAAGGGTGGAAAAATGTATTCACAAACTTGCAGTAACATCAATTGACGAGTCAGGTGTCGAGGAAAGAGAAAAGTTTTATGTCATAAACGTCTTTTGTTGAATGTTTTTGAATGTGATTAAATATTTATAAACTTTTTCCCTTAGCAAAAGAGGGGTTTATTATCGAAACTTTTGTTCACCCTTTTCGTAAATTTTCGATTGAAAAGTAATAAAAGTATTGAAGAAATAAGTAGCTCTACGAAATCGAATTATCACGCCCATTGAGTCATTCATTGGACGGCAATGATTAAAATGTATTTGAAGATACGGCAAATGTTCAATCGTGAGTTTATTATTCAGGTATACTTTATTATTAGGTTCTTCAATTACTTTTGTGTTATTTTATTTTATTTTGTATCTTTACTTGTTTCAATCAATCACATCATCATTTATTTGTGATAAAATAGTCTCGACGACATCCATGCCAAGTCACCCAAAGAGGGCTATGCTTGATGTCTCTCTATGGGATAGATTACAGAACACGCAGAAGGGCCAGAGTCACCGACATAGCCAAAGTGGTAGCGGAAAGAAAGTGGAGATTAACGGGTTACATATACAATAGATGAGCGTTGAGTTGGTGCTTGAATGGAGACCGAGAACCGGACGTAGAAACCTTATACCAGATAGACAAACCTGGTCAATATTGCCAGAAGGGACTGAATAAGAAAGGCAAAAGACCGAGGAAAATGGCATGCAATGCAAGATGCCCACACTCAGCACTGGGTGGCGATGGGCTGAGGGAAGAGAGCCTCGATGAGTTGATTATCTCGACTCTGTATCATATTTCTATACTTACATGGTGTCATGGCGTCTGACGAGGTTCTTTTATACGACCAACAGCTAGTCGACTTATTTCCTATGAAAAAATAAACAAACTCGCTAACGATAGACAAAAATGGAACTCTACGTTGCTTACACATAAATAAAAGTACTTACGTAAATAAGGATATAACATAGGATTACTTTTATCTCAGAACTGCCTCCGTGGTCCAGTGGTTAAGACGTTCGCCTTCGACCCGGGGGTCGTGTGTTCGATTACCACGGGAAGCATACTTTGTTTAGTTGTTTCTAGTTTGGTTAGGACATTGCAGGCTTGAATCACCTGGTTGTCTGATAATAAAGATGATTCCGTGCTTCGGAAGGCACTTGAAGCCGTTGGTCCAGGCTGCCATTTGGTGGTCGTTAAAGGAACCAAGTCAGAGGCCTAGAGGCGGTTTCGAACAACTCTGACACCATGGTCGATTGACAATGTAACCTACACGAAATGATGATGATGATCTCAGAAAAGTTCTATTCCTGTGGGATTTAGAACTCTAACTTTTTATTGTAATTTACGGATCAGATGACCAATCTTCACCTATATGTTCATCATAGACTTGGCGTACTAAATTAAATTACGACCCAGTATTGGGTTTATAAAAAAGTATTTGAAAATCTTTTAAAGTAGGGCAATGATTAGGCACTTCAAAAGCAATCTTATAATGCTTTTTATGTAAAGTTAATTCTATTTTAAAATGAATTAATCGTGTTACTGTCTCCTAGCCATTTTTAAAGATAACTTCTGGATTTGTAACTTACTAGCTGTTTTCCACAACTCCGCCTGCGTCAAAAAGTAGCCTATGTTTGACCCCGGGTCTTCAACTATATTCATGCCATATTTTATCAAAATCCATTCAGCGGTTTGGCCGTGAAAGCTTAACAGGCAGACAGCCAGATAGAAAGACAGACAGATTTTTGCATTTGTAATATTAAGTATGGATTGTTTATAGTATATAGTATGGATATGGATAGAATGGAAGTCACCCAAAGAGGACTATGCTCGGTGTCTCTCTATGGGATAGAATCTATACTAATCTATACTAATATTATAAAGCTGAAGAGTTTGTTTGTTTGTTTGAACGCGCTAATCTCAGGAACTACTGGTTCGAATTGAAAAAATATTTTTGTGTTGGATAGATCATTTATCGAGGAAGGCTTTAGGCTATATAACATCACGTTGAAACTAATAGGAGCGAAGAAACAGCCGAAAATGTGGAAAAAACGGGGAAAATTATTCATCTTTGAGTGATTCAGCTTCCGTTGCGTGCGCTGCGAAAACCGTTCGAGATACCCAAAAAATATGTATGAAAGAATTTTTGCTCTTTAAATTATCTAAAACAATGTCCGCGACAGTATATGTCTATCTTTTAAGATTAACTCACAATAACCGTTTTTTAGAGTTGTATCATCATAATAATATTATTCTTTTTCCAAATAAATATGTTATTGATTAAGAGTATTTAACTGTGAACAAAATTATCTTTGACATCACTTAATTTCAATAAACATCTTATAAGATAATACAATTTTAAAATAACTCTGAAACAAAATTCACACGCGCCGCGTGATGAGCGCTCGCCCATGATTCCCAAAATAACTATTCCACGCGGACGAAGTCGCGGGCACAGCTAGTACAGAATACGCAGAAGGGCAGAAGTATGGATATTGGTATGTATATGGATAAGTATGGAAAAATAGATAGAAAAAAATAATTAGTGATTTGCAACCAAAGCATGAAGTGTACTTGTTTAATTTTATTTATTTTTAATAATAATAATTCTTATCTCGATTCTATATAGAACTTGGCCGCCGAAAATGGCGAAACTATATAAAAATTAAAAAATAATGAAAGTTTCTTTCTCCTTATTTTAAGCAGAAAGTTAACATAAATATTTTTTACCTCATCTTAACTGATTAAACATTTATTGCCAACAAACTCCAAATTGATCATGACAAATTCCAGTTTTATATTAAACGCTGGTTTCCTATATAGATCGTTAACAATGTCGCAGCACACATTAATTACTAGAACTAATGGGGGGGTAATGTTGAATATTCTAGCTCCCGGCTGCGGCGGGGGGTGATAACCACATCGCTGAGGGTTCAGCAATCACGGACTATTGTTACATGAGCTCCATTTATTTACTGATCAACTCTTCAAAGCGTTTTCCCTGTGCTTCTTAATACGAATCTACTCGTTAATTCATCCATATCGAGTGGGTTACAAAATCAATCGACCATAACACTTTGGTGTCAGAGTTTTTTCGAACCGCCTTTTGGCCTTTACCGTTAGTCCTTTAACGACCACCAGATGGCATGGTGTAAGTAAAGGTACACAACCCATACAACCATTCTAGGTGTCAATTCCGTTATTAAACTATAGAAGACCATGCAACTGATATTTAATTACGATTCAATTGTGCACTATGTAAAATAAGACGTGCAGCACCCTGGTTGCAGTGTAAATTAAAAAAATCGCCAGCGACAGAAAATCTATTCAAATTTGAAACGCCTGAAAATAATGTGGACCCCGTTTCCATAGATAAATAATTATGTTGACGTCGACATCGTCAGCCAACTGCGGAACTTTGCATTTGTAGCCAGTGCAATCATTCGTATTGCACTATTTCTACGCTTACGAACTAGAAAAATTAAAAAAAAAAAAAACATCAGGAAATCTATTCAAGTCTGAAACGCAAAAAAACAACAGAACCTCGTTTCCATTGATAAATAATTTTGTTGACGTCGAAATTGTCAGTCAACTGCGGAACGTTTGTGCAGCCAGTGCAATAATTCGTATAGCACGATTTGTTCGCGTCAGCTGTATTCGCACGGTCGAGTAATTAGTGCCTTTTCATTTTACATAGTCTGTCCTCAACCTATCAAAATATTGGGGATTCTGGTATCACTTCCAATTTTACTAGCATTGACAAGAATGGATATAAAATGAAAAGTATGAATATAATTCTAACTAAAAGAGGAATGATGCATGTGCATCGTCACAATACGGAGGGGAACAGACACTTGAGGTTATTAAAAAAAAAATACATATCTTTTTGTTATATTTTTGCGATTTTTACATATTAAATAAAACTATTTGAATAACTAAAAAACGCGATAAAAATCTAATTAAATAGTTAAATTTAGCCAACCATTGTCTTCTTCTTCGATGTCGTTTTCCTCATAGCTGAGGATCGTGATCGTGACCACCACAATCTAATTTGGCAATTAGCCTCTTCCAGTCTGATCTATGCTGAATATTTTGTATTTACACTTAAAAATTTACCTACCAGTACTGAAATCCGAAACCAATAACAAAAACAGGAAAAACTGGCGTCACAATTTAAAAGCAACAAATTGTCCAATTCCACAATTCATAGCAAAATAAAATACGTAGGCAACCCCAAACCGCAGTTGTTTGAATCGTAAAACGGTAACAGTTTTAAAAGTGACATAGAGTCGCTGGTTATTCTCGTTAAAACAACAGTGCAATATGTGTAAGTACGATATGTTTGTTTGCTGTAGGCTGTAGCATATGGAATAGAATTGCCCTGCCTGTAGCATAGATGTTCGGCGACAGAAAGAGATTTATGCCCAGTAGCGGGCTTTAGTTGTAGTTTTAAGCGGCATTGGGTGGAGCACATAGTACGACATCCACCGACTAGATAGGTCAGATGACTTGTAAAAGGTCGCAGGCCGCTTCCAAACGGTAATTTTGGAAATCATTAAGAGAGGCCTATGCCCGGCAGTAAACAGACTGCAGCTGAAATTATGAAAGGTGATGAGTGAGTTATAAGATGTTGATGATAAAGATGAGGTGTATATTTGAATTATTTCATTGATGACTATACGGATAAGAAAATATGAGCAAAAATGGACCCAAAGCCAAGAATACCATTGCTCAAAACAGCCGTATATCAACTCAATCTCTGATATCTGTATGTTCACGGTACATTAAATGGTGGTCGTCTAATTAGATCCCCTCTGGCAAACGCGAGCCGTTTTTGTCTGAATAAAGAGCAACGCACACGTAAAATTATACAGCATAGTGTTTTCAATAATAGGTCTCAAATCGCAACAGTCCCACTGTTGTAAGTTTTGTCACGATTTCGTCCTTTGAGGAACAAATCTCTTCGTCACTGAATATCATATTCTCAAAATTTTAACATCCTACAACAGCTTTCTGCGATAAGTGTAAATTGTCTACTTTCTTATAGCTTCTACTGACGTTCGTGCTCTACACACTTGCTCTCCTGTTCCTGCAAAAGGGGCAAGATTGTGGCCATATCATCTCGTCTCGTTTCTACATTTTGTCAGCCAATTTTCCGTCTCTAGGAAGCAAGCACGGCCGGTCGATATTGGGGTAGCATCAGGGGCAACACGCTGCAACACACGACCAAATCTAGTATCTCCACTCTTTCAAACTAGATTGCCCCTGCAGCTGTGAAGTGAGTAGAGTCCTTTAATCTATCTTTGATTTCGAAGTCAAAATTCGATTCCTACATGGGATGAGTCCGTGTCAATGATGTTTGATGAAGTTATATAACAGAAGCCCAGAAGTTACCTAACGTTTTGTAGCACGCTAAAAGGTAACAGCCAAATATTTAGATGACAGTTTTTTCTTTCGTCATATTTTGAAACTTAAAAATATAAATAAATAATTGTTCCATCTACGTTTTGCCTTAACTGGCGAATATTTTAAGATAATAAAAAAGATTCCCTCACTGGGAGCTCGCAGATGCGCCTGAATGCCTCCTGAATAATTACGTGTCGCCCCGAGCAGTGTAGCGCTGGTGAAATGAGAATAAAAATGTCTTAGATTCAATACAAACTGCATAGATAGGGATTTCCATTTTAGTAACTTTACTTTTATGCTATGTTACTTAGGCATATACAACGATAACAAAACGTCTACAAGATATCTTGTTGTCGTGATTATTAAGTTTAATAGCAGCTGGTTTCAATACTTGGTAGTTATAATTAAGTCTTTAGGATAATACAGATATACTTTCATGGTGTAAAGGTATGATAATTTGTACCCATCATCAACATTTCGTGTAGGTTTCATTGTCAATTGACCATGTACATCCTGGTGTCAGAGTTGAGTTGGAACCGCCTCTCGGCCTACTTTCACACCATGAAAGTATATCTGGTTTGGTTTTTTAACTAATAATTATGAAACATTATGGCTCTACTTATGATTTTTTTACAATTAAGATATGGAGTAGCAGAAAAGAATGGCCATGAGACAAGAAAACAATGTACAAATTAGAGAAGAAGTTGAAACAAAATTTGTTAAAAACAAATCAATGAAGTTTTGTAAAAATGTGTAGATTTTGTAAAGGACTACAAGTAGGAAGAATAAAAAATTACCGAGACAGCGAGAAAGAGAGATTAAAAGTCTTTAATAGTTTGAAATTGTATATATCAATGGTATACGTACTTCCCTTGGAAATATACTGGAAGCAGAGGTTCATTGGTATATCGTCGTTCCTTTAAGGGTTAAAGTTAGCTGGCGCAAGTTGAAATAAGTTAGTCACGTTAAACAAGGATATGCACTCTCTTACGGTTGGGGTACATTCGGATCTGTATCATTTAGGGTTGGTAGTTTTTACTAGCAACTTCTATGGTTTTGCGTGTTTGATGTATGCTTTGATTAAATTACCTGATCCAATCTATTGTAAAATTTTTGCTATCCCGGCAACCGAGGATCATAACTCATATCGTAAAGGACTTTTTGCGGCTAGCAACATTCGATGATGACCTAGTCTTCCACACCGTTTTGTCATACTGGTGGTACAACGAGGATGAACTTCTTGGAGGCTTTAAATTTATAAAGTGCTTGAGTGACCACACTGGAATATCGTTGGCCACTCCGAGAACCAAACGTGAAGGAATCCGGGCAGTAATACCAAAAGATATGACTTGGATGTGACCCTCTCATTCAAATAACCTGTTAACCGAGAACCAAGAACTTGCCCTGTTATTCTCTTGGCATATCTCAATACCACCAAAGAACTGGTAACGTATTGACTGTCTGGCTTGTGTTGCCGTGTGTCCATCTTAAAAGTACCTAAAAGTTGCCATTATTTCTTCGTGGATATGTTACTTCACTGGCTCAGTACCCGAAGTGGATTTTTGCCTCCGAAAGTCATGATTAAATGAATGATTTTTTTGTTAAGTACTAGTTTTTCCCGCAGCTCCGCCTGCGTCACAAAGTTCAACGGTTTGGCCGTGAAAGCGTAACAGACAGACAGACAGACTTTCGCATTTATAATATTAGAAATAATTGTTACTAACGGGAAATTGTGACAACCCTATTGTCTTAGAGACTCACTCGCCTACAACTAATCGAATTCCGTCTAACTTGAACTGAGAGAAATCTAATAATGTCATATCGTTAACTGTAACTGATACGTAGATGAAGGATTAGGTAACTTTCTATTGCTTTGTATATTTGCTGAATATAGCGCTTGATTCGCGCACGTATACAGATAATATCGCGTTTTTTTAAATAATTTTAATAATTCATTAAACAACAACAATTATCACCTACTAAAATTTATCTTGAAAATAAATTATATACAATACCTACTCATGAAAGTATATTTCTTATGTTGCACTGTAAAAAATTATGTTATGCAAACATTTTGCTGAAAAATACAGTTTCTTTTTCGTAGCAGTGCTTATAATATTTTATAAGCACTCTCTCTCAGCAACTCTGAAAACATGTTCTTGTAATATCCTAAGTTAATACACTCTACACATGTAAACATATACCGATACTGAGATAAATTTCCCGCTCCAATTTAGAGAGTGGTGCTAGTCGGGAATTTTATGTTAATGCCCCATCCTCCAACACCGAGGTATGAAATAATAATATTCACTAGGTGCCATAGAATAAGACGAAACAGAAGTTTCATTTGTTTAAAACAATTCGGAAATGAAGCGCAGTTTGGTAGGTACCATACTTAGTTAAATAAAGCTTGATTAATATTTGAGTAAAAAAAAAAAACTTTATTGCACCATACAAAATTACATACAAAGATATGTTGTCTGTAACGAAGATGTACAACAGGTACTTATCACTAGAGCAATCTCTTTCAGACTACCTTTTGTATAAGAAAAAATATCTAAAAAGAACAAAATATATTCTAGAGCTCGCAAATTGCATATACTACAGGCAAATACATATACCCGTCAATACCCTAGCTAAACTAGAAACAACTAAAATATAAATAAAGTACTTCAGGCAACTTGACCACAGAGGCCGTCGAAATTGTGACTTTATCTCTATCATCATATTACATCTCTTTTTGTTGATCTTATAAAGGAATATTCTCTCATAATGTCGTTTTGATCCTACGATACAATTATGAATGAATGAATGAACACTTTATTGCACCATTTACAAACAAAAGAAACACATAGTTAAATCCAATACAACTAAATGGGTTCAAAGGCGATAAGTCCGCCTTTGCTAATGCAATTTCTTCCAGCCAATCTTAGGGTAGAAATGATCTGCGGTAAAAAAAAAACACTTGCGTGAGCGGTGCCGAAAGCTTAAATATGCATGCCTACATTAAGACGCATATAATATACTTACATAAATAAATAATAAGAATAAACTTACAAATGACATACATAAATAATGTCAACAAGTGTAAGAAGTTAGTGACAGACTTATCACAATTATATCAATGATTTTTAATTGGTTTTGAGAAAAGCGGCATACAAGTGGCTTGTTTCTGGAAAAACAATGTCTGAACAGCTAATCGACACGAAAAAAAAGAAGAATATACACAGAAACGATAGTAAAAATTTACCATAGAAAATAAAATATCTAGAAGTAGTACTCTAGTAGGAAAGTGAGGCATAAACTAATAATACAAACTAGCATAGTACCTGATATCTCTGGTCAGTCTGCTGCCGACTTGCATAAAGTAATAATTTGTTGTAACTTCTTATAAAAAAATCCGTTATGTCTTCTTGTATATTTTTCACGTGCAAAAAATTTACTGAAAAAGTCACAAAACATGTTAGTGTTAAACAAAACACTTATCAAGTGTTAAACAAAACATTCACAAGTCTTATTTAATCAAAAAATAATTTTAATTAAAACCTCTTTATTTGTCTTAAAATTTGGCGCGACGATTTTACGGGTGTTGCCAGTATTACAAAGTCAAAAAATTACAATTGTTTCAGAAAATTGTTGTAGATTATTCGTTTTTTTTAGACATGATTAATATATTTGGTTTGTCATTCATTCTTAATTATAGAATTCATTCGCTAGCGACTGCGTTTGTTTGGGAAAAATCAAACAGATTTTAATGTAATATAGTTAGTAAACAGGGTTTGCTAAAACTGATGATAGATCTTCTACTTCGTCGTGTCGATGTCTCAAATTTTAGAAGCCCAGAAGTACTATTTTTGAAAAGTGTCACGTACTATACTACGTGGGGCGCACTATAAGTTTCCGGAATGAATATGAAAAAATACTATTATAGGTACAAAATTAATTTATTGTTTTTCAAAATAATCTCCCTTGGCGTCTATGCACTTTTTCATTCGATGAAACCAGTTTTGAAAACTTTTGTGCCACTCCTCTGTGGTGACCTCTGAAACGTGTTTTTCATACTCCTCGACAGCCTCTTCTGGTGATGAAAATCGTTGACCGCGTAATTGGTTCTTAATTTTTGGGAACAGAAAAAAGTCGCAAGGTGCCAGGTCGGGACTGTATGCAGGATGACTCATGAGTTCTACATTTTTCGCCTTCAAAAAGTCGTTTGTCTGTCTGGCCGTGTGAGAACTAGCATTGTCGTGGTGCAGGATGATACGGCGTTTACGGTTATTTTTACGGAGTTCGTCAATAACTTCCGGCAAACAAATGGTCGTGTACCAGTCACTATTCACTGTACGACGATTCTCTAAAGCAACAGTAGCCACGTGTCCAGTTTTATTAAAAAAAGAAGCAATCATCCGCTTAGATGCACTTTTCACGCGCGCCACTTTGGTTGGTTTCGGCTCATCTTGAAAGACCCATACGCTCGATTGCTGCTTTGTTTTGGGATCGTAGCAATAAATCCATGTTTCGTCACCTGTTACTATGTCCCACACCAAATTTGACGCACCTTCGTTGAATCTGGTAAGCATGGCACTGCACCAAGTGACGCGGTCCGTTTTTTGAGCCTCGGTCAAGTTGTGTGGGATCCACCGCGAGCACAGCTTTCTCACACCCAAATGTTTGTGTAGGATTAATTGTATTTGACTCATGCCTATTTCTAAGGATGCGCGAATTTCATGGTAGGTCACATGCCTGTCTGTTTCAATCATACGGCGCACAGCATTGATGTTTTTGTTGGTCACAGCGGTGGACGGCCGACCATCGCGAGATTCGTCACTGAGATTGATACGACCACGCTTGAATTCTGCAAACCAGCTATAAACAGTTGTCTTGCATGGTGCTTCATTGCCAAAAGCTGTTTCAAGCCGAGCGATGCTCTGTTGAGCTGTCAAATTACACTTAAAATCGTAGAAAATGATACTACGAAAATTTTTCCGAGTTAAATCCATGTTGATGCAGACACACAATTTTTTAAATGGCGCCACAAGGTAAAAACAAAAGACAGTCAGATGAAACAAACTGCATTCTACAGCCAAAGAGTTCTATTTTCAAATGTTGCAATAAATTTTTAAATATTGTCTATGTAAGTGGCCAGTTCCGGAAACTTACAGTGCGCCCTATGTATATATACTAAATAATATTACAAATGTGAAAGTGTGTTTGTTTGTTTGTCCTTCTTTCACGTTAAAACGGAGCAACGGATTGATGTGATTTTTTGTGTGGAGATAGTTGGAGACCTGGAGCGTGACATAGGCTAGCGAAGCCGCGGGCACAGCTAGTTTAAAATATAGGGCTACAGGAGCCTTATTTTCAAAATAAATGACTCACGCAAATTCGCTGTGTCGAATGATTTTCATTTGCCATAAACAGTGAGTCGGATGATTATCGTTCGATGTCGAATGATTTTTGTTTATCAAAAACGATAAGTCTAATGGTTTTCATTCGTCATTGAGTTGAAAACTGAATTACTCTCTATATCAAATTTTAATGTAGATTTAATCTCGTCTATAAATAACACACAACATAAAAACACTATACTTACATTTTATTATTCCTACAAGAATTGGTATTTATAATACATCCTGGCAATCATAAAAAATTAAAAAGTTTCAGTTTTGGACACAAAGCGACGCATACAAAAGTGGTGGGTGACTATATCTAGAGTATTCTTTAATCTATGGTATGTACATACTCGTATTTATTCTAATTGCGGATAGGTATATAACCTCTGATTAAACGTACAAAAACCCCGGTCTAAAGGCCTGGGGCCACAAGCTTTTCGCATTAAGTTGCCGATCCACTTATTGACGGTAGGGGTGCCAACTAAAACTTTTCTAATAAACTTGATTGAGGTAATAGTAATACTGCAAAGATAAGATAAAATAAAAGATTTTCGAATTTCCATGTACGTAACGCGCCATCGTAGTAAGTATAAACTCCAAAACAATTGTCATTTTATTCTTGGAGAATCGATTCTGTGAAATTAATTATTTGTAGAGTACATTTTAATAAACTTAGCTTTGTTTTTAATGTAATTAATAGTATACAGATATTCTATTTTTTTTTCTTATTATAGAAAACAAGTATTTTGTGGACTAAGGCTGGAAAATAAAACACGTAGTTTTTTTTGAGTAATTGATATGACTTGTTATTTATTGTTACTATGACAACCAACAAAAAATATATAAATTATACAAAGTATTTACTATTAAAAAAGGTTCAGTTCTCAACACTTATTTTATGCTTTTGTTACATGTAATCCTATTTATTTTTTACCTGTTTAATTAATTAATTTATTATAGCTTTATTGCGCAAGTTAAAAATACAAAATTTTAACAAATGGTGAACTTAATACCTAGTGACATTCTCTACCAGTCAATCACAGAACCAAACAGATTATATTTTAGTTACATAAAAAAGTCTGAAAACTCGTTAATCAGTCGCTAGCTGTCTGTAATTTCCAAGTATACATACCATACATTTATTTTCCTGTTTTATCTCTTTAGCCTCAATGACACCATTACGGATAGCCTTAACCAGAAAAAGCGTACACAAAATCAGCTTAATCGGCAAAAATGGTACTTTAACGTGATAAATGTCATTAAGACAGATGCGTGACAACCCTAGAGGTGGTCGTTAATCGTGTTTAGAGCGTGATGCGTGAACCATGTCGCTGACCGCAACCCTAGAGTTCGCTAAATAGAAATTAATCAGCGCAGGTTACGCTACTGTGTATATAAGGATTTCATTCTGAATTTCCCTTAAAATATGTCTAATTAAAGCTTTTAAGGGCTATGTACTTCAGGTCTATCAAATTCAAAAGATTTTCACTTTTTACGTATCTATAAAATAACCTAGTTATTATGCAAAGGAAGCGCATATCAAAGTCTTTCAGAAGAGCCAAAATGACGCAAATTTTGAAAATGCTAAAATAATCTTTCTACTTTTTTATTTATTTACTGAAACATACAAAAAGTATATTAAAAAAATACAAAAACTAGATAGGTAGACCTTTGAAATTTCTGCATCACAGATTATATCAAGTAATTTAGTAACTTAGTCATTTGTTTTCTTTTGCCAAGAAGTTTATGTTATATTTAAGGAAATTCGCATCTTATACCCTTCATTTATTTTTATAAATACTTATCTAAAAATACTTAGCAAGGCAAAAAATGTAATTATTCAAGTACATCTGTTCATTCACAATGAGGCGGGCTTCTTGTCTTAGCGTTATATATAGCAGGATCTCACGCACGAGTCTGTAGTGACACCATGATTACATGAAGCAGCAACTAAATATTTCATTTTATTTTATTTTCAAAAATTACTTTAAATTGTAAATATTTGATAACTGCATTTAATGACGTATATTTTACAGATAAATTACATGACATCCTGAATGTGTTAATTTTTATAATCGAATAGTATCAGAATTAGAAATGCATGCATTCATTAATTTCGAATAGGTTACATGGGCAATCGACCTTGTATACCCTGTTAGAGTTATTCGGAACTGCCTTTCGGTCTCTGATGTGGTTCCTTTGAAGACCACCTAGTGGCAGTATGAACACCAATAGGTATGCATTTACAGCTTATTAATTCGCGTCATTTTTATGTTACATTATTTTGTTTCGTTAAGAAAATAAATATTTACAGGAGTTTCAAACACTGGTATTTTGAATATACTTATAATTTATCTGGATAAATTGAAATCATTTACCCTTAAAATTTTCAATAGGTAAATTCAACATATGATTTTGAATAGACTTTGATAAAATTTGAAGTAAAACACGATCCATGTTATTCATTCACAAAGTTCTATCTATCTAGATATGCATTAATGTACAATTTTTAATTTGGTTTCTTCAATTAAATATATAAACTAGCGATTTACCGCAGCGCTATGTTTGACCCTGGGTCTTCAAGTAAATTCATACCAAATTTCATCAATATCTGTTCAGCGGTTTGGCCGTGAAAGCGTAACATACAGACAGACAGACTTTCGCATTTATAAGATTAGTATGGAGTATTTATTTATAAATCTTTATTGTACCACAAGTTTACAATTGGCGGACTTAATGCTAAAAGCATTCTCTCCCAGTCAACCATTAGGAAAAACAGAAAAGTTATGTGCGGCGCGAATTATTTTAAAAATACAATGAGAGAGAAAAAAAACACTTAACTGCTAAATAAACATACATAGATTTACATACAGTATTCTTATCTATACATATACATACATAAAAGAAGAGATGAAAACGGAAAAAGATGACGATTTAGGGTGATATTATGCTAGTGAGGTGAATTTTGACTTTTCTTTTGAAAGCGAATTTAGTAATGGTTTAGGAATGGAGTATGGATGTAACTTAAACTTAAGCGTTTCATTTGTTGTTTTAAAAACTTTTTATACACTTCAACACCAGCAACATTATACAAGTTTATCATTCATTAGTTCATAAATAGTAAATTAGAGTATTTTATTTTTCAAAGTTTCATGACATACGTTACAAAGAAGCTGGATCGTACGAAAATAAAAATACCTCAATCCCCAAAACTCCACCGACATGGCCACCCGAAGAATGAATATGTAGATTAAGGGATTTGTTTTTGTGCACGAACACGGTTTATTCTTAGGAAATTGTTTTTACCACTTCATCCCCGAGATTAATAAGGGAGAATTTATTTTGTTGTTAAACACAATATGGTTGTGGTGTTCATCATAAGTGAGTTATTGCGGTCGCAGACAGCCGTGTAAGTACACGTCTGTTTTTCATTTCTGTCCGACAGTAGGTACTTCATTTTAAAAAATTGTAGGAGTTATGTTTAAAGTTGAGAGCATCAAAAGGAACCTTTACTTGCGGTTTCGATGCTCTTTGCGTTAACTCAAATTTTACTTTTACCGATTGGAACCGAACTAAGAGTAAATAGTTTATTTGTCAATTTAAAAAGGCGGTAAAAAGTTATACTATTTCTACATTGAACCTTCTATCTTATCCAATTTTCTTCTTGTCTTCTTACTTTTAGAATAGATAAGGTCGGCTCTGTACACATCTTCGCCATTTTTAATGGTGTTGCGTCATTTCTGGATTTACGTCTTAACCCGTCGAATGTCCTAGTAACATACCCGTGTGACTAAGCGATTTCGTTTTAGTTACTAGGACGCTCGACGGGTTAACGTTGTCATTTCGGCGAAATGGTTCGAGTGGTCTTCCTCTTTTGCCCTCTTGAATGGTATCTTGAATAATTAAACTTCCTCTTTTGCCTTCTTGAATGGTATCTTGAATAATTAAACTTCCTCTTTTGCCCTCTTGAATGGTATCTTGAATAATTTAATTTAATTAAATAATAAGATAACAGTAATTTAAACACTAAAAATCCCGACTACTTTTCTTGGAATATTTAAACCCGAAAAAATCTGCCATTTTGATTGCCAGTTTTACTCTCACAGTAAATACAAATCTAACGACACCTCTCGAGCTAAAATCCATCGAGCCGTTCAGGCTGTAAAGCGTGCCATACAATTATACATACAAACATTCATACATAATATACATACATACATACTTTTGAAAAACATAACCCTCCTTCTGCCGCAGTCGAGCAAAAATTAGATTTTCGCTATTGGAGCAAGGCTCACCCTACAATGCTAAATGTTCAAGCAGAGTTGCTGGAGATTTTTTTGAAAAAAAACATGGTGATACTTAGTAAATGTAAAGATTTCGCAATCATCAATCAATTTACTAACACTGGAATGTTTCATTCACAATTCAAGAATTACAAAATCTCTACGAACAAACTGATATTTCAACACAACTTTAATTTTACATACTTATCTTGTTTCTTAACCTCTAACACAAACTGATAAGTTACATTTTTCAATAACTCATTATTTTTAGCAACACAATAATCTGTTGGTTTCAGGAATTGGCTATACGATAGTCAACAAGGGGGGAAGACAAAATGTTACGATTATAGTTATTGGCGTAGTCTTTGCTGGGTAATAGTTGGCAACACTTTATATAGAGACCAACATAACAATATTTTTATGGAGCAGATAGCGCGGTTGGTATTTCCGCAATTTTCGACATTAGGTTATGTGGCAAGCTTTTGTACTAAATGTTATTTTTTTTTAATGTATTTAATTTTATCCTTTTTTTATGAGGTAAAGAAGAAGTGGGTAAGATGAGAAACATAGAGGCTTTGTAGGAAGCAGTTTCTATGGTATAAAAAACTGTGGCAAATCGAAATGTGCAAAAAGTATCCATCTGTGAAGTAAGTCTAAGTATCTTACATTATAAACCATTTTCCTTTACTTTATTGTACAGAGGTAAACTCTTATTTAACAGGGGATTCCAAGCCCTGAATAATATTGATACTAAATAAAGATTTTCGTATTTTTCTACATTGAATCAAAACCTGAAAAGTCATTAACCACACATTTTTGCACCCCGATGGCCCATTACCCATAACGATGGCTGTCCATCTAGGGTGTTCGATTCAATTCCACGCAGCCGGTGCCCAAACCGACTAATTCGGAAATAATTATTGCTCGCCCCCTAATGGTAGAAAAAATCAGAAATGATGCCAGGGATCTCGTAGACTGATAACTGAATGTGAAAACGTTTGATGCGATATAGATTGGTTGTGTGTACTTAATCATATAACGAAAAATATACTTATACCACATAATTAATGAGAACTAGCTGTTTCCCGCAGCTCCGCCTGCGTCAAAAAGTAGCCTGTGTTTGACCCCAGGTCTTCAACTATATCCATACCAAATTTCATCAAAATCCGTTCAGCGGTTTGGCCGTGAAAGCGTAACAGACAGACAGACGAACAGACAGACTTTCGCATTTATAACATTAGTATGGAAATGGATAGTATGGATATGGATGTTGTCTTTTCGTATCCTTGACACCGCCAAATTACCCCACTAGTTGTAAAAGGTACTTTTAAAGTGCCTTAAGAATACAATAGGGATATACCTATTAACCAAGACAAAAAAGTACGTTGAGATAGTTAGGGCACGTAGAAAGAATGGATGAAAAGAGACTAACGAAAGGTAAACCAATATACAATACAAAGCAGAGTTGACAGGAAAACCACAGATGTCTTGAAAAAAGGAAGCCCATTAATATACTCGTACTTCCAGACAATAACCTAAGACGATCGCAATATTTGGTCGAAGAAAAACTTTCATGACACAGGGTTTTGTATATGTGATACAAAAGGCCAGGACAGAAATGGTTGACGACAGAGGGAGACTTAGGTACAGCAATGGGGATAGCGCAGCAGTGGGGACAGCGGATTATAGAAAGATGATGAGGATACTAATCCTCCTCATCTTTCAATACAGGTACTCCTTTTTTTGGTACGCCTTTGTATCGCATTTCTCTTACATATTTCTACAGCCCACATGAAAAGTAGACGATATTATTCCACAACATTACAAGAAGAACATTTAAAGCATTTTAACAAAGTAATACAATTGTTAGGGTTTCAGTCAAAGGCAGTAGAAAATAAAATAAAGCGGAGCGGAGCAGTGTAGAATGGCAACTATTGATTTACAGGGAAGCCTATTTCATAAATGCTGGTATCTACTTTTATGTAGCTGTAGGTAGCTATATTCCTGTAATGCGTAGAGTACAGACAGTGAGTAAGTATTGCTTAAAGAGTACATTATTCATTTATAAAAACTTATTGTTCTACAAGTTAACTGGCTTGTACTACAGCTAGACAAATATTCAACTTTTGATATTAAAATTAATAAATATCAAACGATTTCTGTAATCCTAGTACTTCTATATTTACCATTTTCCAATGTGAATGAATGATTGAACACTTTATTGCACCATTTATATAAATTAGGTAAATTGATAGAAAACAGTTTCTACTTATAGCGAATTAGCGAACATATTTTGCATAATGTGTACATTGTTTTACATTTTTAACGATTTGAGATTGTGCGATAAGGCCGACATTTTGTAGTATTGTATTTAAGAAAAAAATATTTTTTTAAGTACATTGTTTTTTAGCTTATATTTTTTTAGATTTCAACTCTGTATTGTAATATATTATTAACACAGGCCCCACCCAGCCCGTCGAGATTGACTCGCAGGGCATTGTTTGTGAGCTTCGCTCGCAATCACTCAAAAGTACTGTTTTGATGAGGATCACCCCATTCTATGACTGCGATATCGATGTCGATAAAACAAGAAACATCACAAAACCCGCTAAACTAAATTAAGACCGTAATACTTAGGTACTTTGGAGATTTTGTCATTTGTATAAAGTTATTGGATAAACCTGTATGTATAATCCATACTAATATTCTAAATGTGAAAGTCTATCTGTCTGTCTGTCTGTTACGGTTTCACGGCCAAACCACTGAACGGATTTTGATGAAATTTGGTGTGAATATAGTTGAAGACAAAGAGGTCAAACATAGGCTACAATTTGACGCAGGCGGAACTGCGGGAAATAGCTAGTTTGTATATATTTTCATAAAGTCTTGTTATTTTTCCACACGAAAGCGACGCAAATCCATACTAATATTATAAATGCGAAAGTCTGTCTGTCTTTGTTTCTTTCTGTCTGTCTTTTTGTCTGTCTGTCTATCTGTTACACTTTCACGGCCAAACCGCTGTACGGATTTTGATGGAATTTGGTGTGAATATAGTTGAAGACCCGGTGTCGAAGCTAGTATTACATATTTTTACACAAGACAATCTGATAGGAACAAACGAATCAAAATCTCTAAGGTTAATGAATAAAAAAGGTACCTAAGGTACCTAATTAAAAATACCGTCGAAATTCTTTTTATTGTGTTATCGATAAATGCGTGTAGCATAGACATCACTATTGAAATGAAACAGTGGCATGCATATAAGAACTAAAAGCACAGCCCTCTCGTCTCAAAACCACAAAGGTTCGACACCGCCTCGGAACACAAAGGCTGTGAAGCTGAATGTAGTCTTTGTTACAAATATGTACTTCTAGGGTTTTATAAGTACTTTCGATTTATTCCAAATGAAATTGTTTACTTGCAATGTGAAAAATTGTTATCATGGTTACTTCACTCACTTATGTTGGCTTAAAAGTGCAAGAGAGAAGAAACGCCATTGCAGAATTTTGTCCAAAAAAATCAATTTACAAAAATTTTGTCCTAAATTATAACAATTCCTAAAAATTAAGTTGCAATCAAACCAATAATAAAATGAAACTGTTGATAATTGGTTTAAGGTGTTAAATACATTTAAAAAAAAATTACTACACTACCTACTAACTACATGACCAATTTTTTCGAATATTTTTATATAAGTGTGAACTAACATTATTATATAAGTGTGTGTATTACTAACAGATGGACTACGGTCTGAAATATATGTTTTTATTTTTTATTTTATTAACATTCTCTGTAATTATCAAAATATTCAATACTAAACAAAGAAATGCTAACAAGAAGAGATTTTCATTAAACAGCAAGAAAACACCATTTAATATGAACAAAAGCCTACATATTAAAGAGTTTGTTTAGGTTTGAAGCGAAATTCAGTTTGCAGCTTCATAATGCATTCATTTACTCTGAAGTACTTATTTGAGCCGTGCCAATGATTTATTGTTATGGAAGGGCCTGGTTGTGAATTCTAAATAAATATAAATTATAATATTTTTATTCTCCTTCTCCTAACACAACATAAATCTGTTTAATGTCATTTAATTAATTAGCCCTGAAAGTATTTGTATACAAATTAAATCCACCTTATATAAAAAAAATCACTCAAATTAAGTTAGCCTCAAAATTAAATTAAGTTCGAGAACTGTAATAAGGGATGCTAACTCAACAATACTATTTTCATAGCAAATACAAATATATACTTATAAACATTCAAGGCCTAGGAATAATCAAAAAATTTCCATATTGACCTAACCGGAAATCTAAATCGGGACCTTACGCCAAATGTACTACTTGTGTATGTATGTAATGTAATAACTCTTCGGTGTATATTGTAATGTCTTACATGACTCTACCTACATCAGCGTTGAATATTTATTCCCTATCACATCCACACAAACACATCCATGTTTAATACAACATCAGCCGTCAGTTACACGGCCACTGCGAAGTGGAAGTTGAACAAAGAGCTATGAATTATGAATCCCTCTGTTCTAAACTGTAGCGCCCATTGCTTGGTATAGAATAATATTGTAGCGAGAAAAAATACGTCATTCAACCCGCAGATGAAAAAGAGGGTTGTAAGTAGGAGTTTCCAGCGGTCATTCTGGATTTTTTTTGGGGAGTCCTGTAGAATCATGGATAGGTGTAAGCCGTTTACTACCTACCTAGTATACTATATTTATTTACAGCCAAAGGCAAGTATACCTCATACCTAATCTCATTTAAATTTTCTCTAGGTTGTCCTGTAGATCGTCTATGTAACCTAATGTAATTTTCAAGCAATGAAGGCATTGAGAAAGGAATATCATTTGTTGCCATTCCTTTCTCGATGAACGAAGAGTTTCGTATTTTTAAACATAGATCTAGAACTTTTTCGCTTAATCTATGCTCTAAATACTTTTATATATTTCTTAGAAAAGCGGCTCGGAAATAATATGAGTTTCACAAGGGGAAAAAGCGTAACGTTTTAAACAAACTATGAAGGAAATCCAGAAAATCAAGCCACAAATTTTGCCTCCAAACTCTACGAAATGGTTAGAAAAATGACACCGCAAACATGTTTACGAGACTAATAGGTCCTGGTTTATTAAAATATTAAAAGAGCAACTTTATCCCGAATTTCCCTAAAGACTACAGGAAGTATTTTCAGCACCCGGTCGGTGTGATAAATTTAAACGAGATGGGGTACTTTTTTAAATTTACATTATGCGTAAATTTTGGGTTAATTAAATGAAAAAGTTTTTATGACGGTTTTCATAACCCGAGATTTCTACCCCTTTTTGCTTGAAAATGCATGTTGATGTTCTTTCTTGTGAAAATAAATAAATTTTGATTTGACCGAAGTCAAAAAAAAAGCTAAATCTATAGATTTGGCAGACCATTTCGTAGTCGGTGTCATATTTATGACCGATGATTTTCTTGACATCAACTTATGCAGCAAATTTGTGAAGTGTTCTTTGTGTATCTAAAATATCTTGGGAATTCTTATGAGCTTTATTTATACTAATTCCAGAAAAGTATTTACAAAAAAAATATGCAAGATAGCTGAATAGAGTTTTTCTATTCGCTTGCGTCTGCATTAATAAAATCTAACTTTCGAGGCACAAACGTCAAATGCAAAGGACTAAAATCTAAAACACCTTTAGACTTCCAGCCAGCAGATGAAGAACAATTGATTCAAATTGCTTTCGAGCGAATTCAGTATGGTGTTAAATGGATCGTTAAGATGAGACCTTCGGAAAGCTAAGTCTGGCTTTTATTTATAGCAAGTACTGTGAGTTATACAAGCATACTACCTTTAAATTTACACCTATATTGACTATACCATGATATTTTATTTATTACAATTGAGCAAAAGCTTTTTGTATCTGCAATTAGTGCAAGTACTATGATTACTAATGAGCTGTTGAGATGCAGGATATGGGCGTAAAAAAAACTTTGTTTAATGACAAAGTCTCTGCATGTCAGCTGGATGCAAACCTTTGGTGCAACTAAAAGACATTAGCTCTTTTCAGTGTTTTCTAGACCGCCAATTGTGCTTCACAAATTTGTATGTGTTACAATAAAGATGAAATCTATAGATATATATAACAATCAATTGCTGTTCGTTAGTCTCGCTAAAACTCGAGAACAGCTGGACCGATTTGGCTATTTTTGGTTTTGAATTATTTGTGGAAGTCCAGGGAAGGTTTAAAAGGTGAATATATTCGGAGGCGGTACGAAGTTTGCCGGGTCAGCTAGTAAATAAATATATGTAACTGCCACCTTTGTCTAGTGTATTTTTTAGTTTTTTTTTTTTTGGTTTAGGCGTTTTCTTTAGACCCGGTGGTCGTGAGTTTGATTCCACGGGAAGCATACATACTTTGTTCAGTTGATTCCAGATTGCAGGCGTGAAACACCTAGTTTTATAATAATAAAATAATTATGATACCGAGCTTCGGAAGGAACGTCAAACCTTCCAAAAATAAAATTTTCTGTTGTGTATGCTACAGCTAGTAATCCAATAAAATTGACAGAAAATGCTAGTTTATATGGTTGGAAATGTGATTACTGCTACAGTGGCGCGCACCGATAGCAAATCGAATTACACGCGGTCCTGGGTTCGACTCCAGTCTCTTTGATACTGAGACCCTTTTGAGACGATAGTAAGGTAATTGTGTTATTTGTTTCAATCAAAGAATGTTTCCCAAGATATAAGAATGGAAAAAGTAATAGATTAAATATTAGATATGACTTTTTTGGGAACTAAAAATGAAAACATTTATTTGTATTATGTCAACAATAGCACCATTTTACGACGAGGAAATAAATGTTAAAAGAAAAAATATTAAAATAAGTACCTACCTAATATTATATATTCACTACATAAGTAGGTACTTCAAAAAGAGAATCGATATAGCAGTGCAGAGGGGTAATGCCGCCAGCCTTCTGGGAACCCTCCCTCGCGGCGACGTGCTGGAACCTATTTATTACTTGTGACTTATTTTCTATTTATAATATTTGTATTTTCATAATTAAAATTACCATAAATTGATTGCCGTAAAGTCAGTCACATAATATAAGGTATCAAAATTTCATCAAAATTTGGCAGAATCTTACCTTGTAATATTGCTATCCTCGTACAGCTCCGACAGCATCTCCTCCAAGTCACTGGATAGGGTGTTCAGCAACTGTAAAGAAAAATCATAGAATTATAACCCGTTACTTCATCATCATTATTTCGTGTAGATTCTATTGTCAATTGACCATGTACACCCTGGTATCAGAGTTGTTCGGAGCCGCCTCTCGGCCTCTGACGTGGTTCCTTTAACGACCACCAAATGGCAGCCGGGACCAACGACTCACAGTGCCTTCCAAAGCATGGAATCATCTTTATTATCAGACAATCAGGTGATGCAAGCCTACAATGTCCTAACCAAACTGGAAACAACTAAACAAAGTATGCTTCCCGTGGGAATCGAACCCACCACCCCGGGTCGAAGGCAAACCTAAAATAAATAAATTATTGTAGGTCATAATTAAAAGTAGTACTAAACAATATTCCTATCAATTAGTTCACTCGTAGAAATTGACGAACTCGGGAAAGCGTTCCCAGTTCTTCCCGTTGCGAATAAAAATGATGAAAAACATTACGTATTTGCCAAGGTTTTAGTATTCTTTTCTGGCACGGCTTTGTGTGCATTTACTTGCAGTCTATTGATCTTCTTCTTCTTGTCGAGTTGAAATGGCTGACTCTTCAGATTGATATAGATCTTACAACCCGAAAGATATAAAAAAAAATCTTGAATTATTTTTTCAGCGAAATGGCGATACCAATACTAAAATGACGCCATGTCGTATCGGAGGTAAAAATCTTTAAATCGCTGAACTACCATATATAGTAAGATTACAAATGCAACCGCACATAAACCCGTAGTTCAACACTCTGCCGGATATTTCATAGTAATTTCCCATAATCCCCATTATTGAAACATCCACGTCGCTTCTATTCAGCCCGGAGCACATATTGGAATCGTACGGAAATGAGTTAAACCCTGTTCAGCGCCACAAGGTTAGTTATTTGCTTTTTTGAGACACGCGGACCTAAAGGATAGCCAACACCCTGAGATTAAATTTGTAACATGATTGTAGCACAGATTACAGATTATATCATTAAGAAAGGAAATTGCAGATGAGGTCAGTTTAAAAAATATTGACGGAAGCATACTTTATTCCGTTACCCTGTTTACCCCGTACCTATGGATCCCTATCCCAATATTACTTCTTTTAAGTTTTAATATTATATCTTCAGAAATTTAAAATATAACTGATTTTGCATGATAATTAACCACTTCCGTTGGAAGCTTAAAACCGTGGAGTAACACTAACATAGGTACATCGACTATTACTATTAATAATTCTATGGCATTAGTCGAAACATAGGAGTAATAAATTCTTCTAACCGGACATTTTGGAAATCATTAGATGTCTGGGAACTAACTGCGGCTTAAATGATGATCAATCTTAGGTAGACTCTAAGGTCGAAACGAGACGCCATGTTGCACTATCAAAATTTGAATTTGGAAACAAAATTCGTTGAAATGTTGACTCAATTTAAATCTGTATGTCACAGAACATAGGTATTTGCTCAGTCTGCAGACGGGGTGGCGGCTGTACAAAAAGTGCTCCAATAAAAATCCGTGGCGACTATCCACGCGTGGTGCCTACCTGTGCAAAATAATAAAAGTATAGAATAAACTGTCACCTACATGGATAATCAATACATATCCATACTAATCCATACCCATCCAGCCATACTTCAATATTGATATTATAAATGCGAATGCGTGTGATTTTGATGAAATTTGGTATGAATATAGTTGAAGACCCGGGGTCAAACATAAGCTACTTTTTAAAGCAGGCGGAGCTGCGGGAAACAGCTAGTATGAAATAAAATAAAAATATTTAAAAATAGCTGGGAACAAGTGGATTGCGATGGTCCGGGACACAGATGGTTGGCGTAGACAGGGAAACCTTAATTATGCCTAGCAATGGGTTACAGTTGCAGTAATGACGATGATGACTTAATTTCGAAGAATTCATCATGTAAAATGTGTTCTCAAAATGTCAGGGTGTACAGGATCGACTGATCTTTTTTCTTATTGATAAAAAGAATTAGGTACTAAGAATAAATAAAACCGTACATATATTTTTGTTATTTTTCAAGAGAACATAATTTTTTGTATAATAACCAGATACCAAAGCCAAAGTTTCAGGATTCCAGAAAAAATTGGTGCGCCACGTGGCAGAGCTCCGGTGCCATTTGTTTAGGCGCCATTAATTTGTTTTCCCTACTTGGTATGCTTCAATTTGCATGAAGTAAAACTTAATGTTAAATTTCTGTATTTTCAATATTTTGCACTGTTGTGCTGACTGAGTGTTATTAGCGGCTCTCATCATTTTCCACGTGTTTCTGAAAGGGAGGTTCGCTTCAAGGGACATGTATTTGTCTTGTTTTTTTACAAAGAGTTTTATTTTTATTTGTTTCTATCCCTGATGGTATTAAAAAGCTTTTAAATTATTTCTTTCGTAATGGTTTTAAATCTTGGCTCCACAATCCATATATTTATTTTAATTGTTTGTAAATTAAATTCCTATTTATAGACTAAACTATAAAATCTCTGGTTTTCCTAATGGTGGACTAGGAGAGAATGCTTTTAGCATTAGGTCCGCTAATTGTCAAAGTCTTCTATAATTGTAGTACATACAATAAAGATTTACAAATAAAATATATTATTAGTAAATATTTTTAAATAAAACTATAATTTTAACGGAAAAGTTAACCATTTAGGGGTGAAGCGGTCAATGACCCAATGACTCGTACACAAATCGTTGCTTAGCAACAGAAATCAACAACATCATCAACAAAATACAACAGTCGTTATTGCCGGTTGTTCAAAGTTTATAGAAAATTTATTTAGTTATAAAACTAGGTCAACAGGTTTATTTCAAATATCATTAGGGGAAAATCGGAGTACAGATTTCAAAGAATGGATACATTATCATTGATTGTTTTAGGGAAAATATAAGGTGTTTTAAAAATATTGGTACATATATATGAAGCTCTGTTTCGGGTTCCGTGCTGAAGTGCCTCCGTGGTCCAGTGGTTAAGGAGCCTTTGCTTGTTCTATTCCCACCGGAAGCATACTTTGTTTAGTTGTTTCCAGTTTGGTTAGAACATTTCAGGCTTGAATCACCTGATTGTCTTTTAATAAGGATGATTCCGTGCTTCGGAAGGCACGTTAAGCCGTTGGTCCCGGTTGTGGCCGGGAAGCGGTTCCGAACATCTCTGACACCAACGTGTACATAGTCGATAGACAATGTAACCTACACGAATTGATGATGACGTTTCGGGTTATTTTTTAAATTTTGGGAAATTTGTTGTAAAATTCTGTAGCTCTTTCTTTCAAGTCTCCAATGTTTTATTCACTTATTTGGGAACCGAAAATATATTCTCATAATATATTATATTGATCAATAGATAATTAGCAGTTTCCCGTGGCTCTACCCGCGTCAAACAGTAGCCTTTTTTGGTGCCGGGTCATCAACTATACATGTTTTATCAAAATCAGTCCAGAGGTTTAGACGTGAAAGCATAACAGACAGACTGTCACAATTATAATATTATTGTATAATATGGATAGTGTAGATCATCATCATGATTGCGTAAACCATTCATCTTGCATGGATCAAATCTAGTATATTTTATTATTGTCTAGGCTTTTTTACAAGTTTTCTTTATAATAAATATATACAACTTGATATCTAAGTCGAAAATTCAATTTTTCAAATTATACCTGTACAATTACGAGAATGACACAAATATAAATAATTTAATTTTGCAAACAACTTTATTCCGAATCATCAAAAAAGCTCTTCATAAACGTCATTACAAAATAGAGTCTCCTCGTGGAGTTAACGAGCCAAGTCTAATTGTTTGGAAGTGTTCGCTTATTATACTCGTATTTCTTTTATTTCTTTCCACCGTTTAATGTTATGAGATGATATTTCATAGGACATAGTATATCTTGGATACAGATAAAACTGTATTTTTAAGTTTTTTAGAAATAAAAAAAATTACAGAACTAATGTTGCTTTAAATGTATGTTGCTTGTATGCTTAACCTTTTGGTAATCAACATCGTTGAATCGGTTTTGGTTTGAGCTAACTTATTGAAAATCATCTAAAGAGCAGTTGAACAAATGAAATGAAGAAAATAATTTCGATGCACGGATTATGAACGAGTCACAAGTTTTGAAAGAAGCGCGCCTTTGCTCATAAACTTGCTCTACTTCAGAAAACTTCAGAAACCAAATAATATAATTTTAAAACTCGGGGTCAAAAAAGCATAATTTTTAAATTTTTTTGCGAAAAAAAAATCTATGGAAATTCGAAACACGAGTCTCTGAATTCTCAGCATCGCGAATTCATGACCACTGCATTGTGCTCCCAGGGCACGTGTTTATACTTAAATGTTCAAGAGATAATTTTTATATGGACTTAGGTAAACATCTACACGGTATTGTTTTATCTGAAATTTTTCAATATACAAGCGACAAAATGCAAATTTGAACATTAAACCGAGCGTCCCCAGACACGGCACGGGTAACACCCCGTCATGAATAATGTCTTTCGCTACGAAACTGGCATTTTTCTGTTATGGACGTAAATAAAATGTGAATATTACGATAAGTGAGGTAGGGAACTGACTGAGACTTTGTTTTTTTTGAGTTTATATGGTAGGCTGCTGTACATAAACAATAACCACGACTAAAGGAGCAGCCTGGACTCAAGCGCAACGCAAGCTAAAGATGCAACTGCTTGGAAACACTACTTGAGTTAGGCTCCTCTAAATCCTTATGTTTTCGCGATTGTTACCCATTAAATTAAACTATTTTAATACGGTTTTAAAGCGTTTATTTCTTTTTTATTTACACCTAACAGGTGGTGATGGTAGCAGGTAGAGTAAGTTAACATTTGTCTGTCATGATTTTAATTTTAATCGTTTCTGACTTCGCTCTCCTTTGTTTATACTGTACGAAGCTTAGTAACATTTCTTTATAAAAAGAATTCAATTTATTAGACCAGTCCAATCCCAGTCCCAGAAAAAACAAGACAAATGATTAAAAATATCGCTCCTAATGAAACAAAACACAAAAGAATGGATGACATGCCAATATCTATGGAAAGAGACAAATAGCTGTTCGCTGACTGTTTTCTTCTAACAAATGATACCCTTTACTTAATGTTATTGGAGTACGAACATCCTACTCATGTCACTCGAAGTTATATCACGTCACTTCTGAAACCGACATCGTATATGGATAGAGATGGGCGTCTTCCCGGAAATTTTCCCTTTTATTCCCGGAATTTTTGAAAACTCCCAGGAATAAATAGTAAATTATTCTTTATTTATTTACTAACTTTATTTACACTTTCTTAAACACTACAATTACAGGATATTAACAATTAGCTATAATACTAAGACAATACAGTATAGAAAAGGCGGCCTTATCGTACAGCAATCGCTTTCCTTTTTCTTCCCCTTGCTTTCCATTTCTTCCCTCTTGTATTTCTTCTCGCTGCCCATCATGGAATATGGAACACATATGTGTCGTTAAAGGCGACTAAGAAAGAAAGGTATGAAATCAGCTTTGTCCGACTAGTGACAGATTAACCCAGTATCCACTTAAAACCATTGCAAAGATCCATAGCATTTTCAAGATCGATGACACCTAGGTACCTGAGGCAGGTGATCGTACAAGTAATGACTTAATTAAAGCTCATAAAGAGTAAAAATAAGAATCATTGAATTAGTATCAAATACAAAATACTTTCAAGACACTGATCTCAAACCTACCTTTTCTTGTTTTGCTAGCTCTATCTATAAATTTATTTTCAAACTACTTTCTACCAGTCAACGTAAGGTATAGTTAAGTTCAGTAATAGACATACTGACAAAGAGCATTTCGATGTAAGTTTCGACCTACAAACGAATGTTCCTTTCTCAATGCATACTGAGGATAAACAGCAAAAATAAACTAGGTTAGTCACGAAAAGAAAACAAAAATTAGAAACAAAACATAAACAAGAAAATCTTAGGGCTAAGCTGTCAATGAAGTGCAAATCTCGTTAAAAGTTGACAGAAGTCAATTATTCCCGCGACGAAAGCCGGAAAATGAAAATAAGTCATTTTAAAATGAAAAATAGAAAAAGTTTAGATAATAATTGGTACTTTGATTCTTCAGGGTCCTGGCTTTTCCTTATTACTTCACGAGTTTGGATGAACTTTTGTGTTAATGAGTTCTATTTAGGTAGGTGTGGGTACTCTTGTTTCTAGTATATTGAACTTTGTAATACTTATATATAAGTACTTATCAGGAAGTGCGTCAGATTTGTTAAAAGTTGAATCGAAGAAAAAACTTTAAGTATTTTGTTTAAGTACGTAGTCCAATGCAAGAGTCTTGAAATTTTCAGAAAATACTATTATAAAAAGATAGACTTTATTTCTAGTTTTTACAATAATATTATCATGACACCTACAGTTTTATTTACAAGTAGGAATTCTTAGCACTAGATTGTTAATTGATTTGTAGATGGGAAAATAACATCAAACAAGTCGCAGAAAAGGAAAGGGAACAGGACCAGAAAAGCACAAGACAGATTAATATGGCAAGACTTGGATGAGGCCTATGTCAGTGAACTAGTAAATATTTTTCGTAACATGACTACTGAGATACGATAAGTCTTAAAATAAATCGCAAATATATATTATTATATGATGCACGTCCATAACTTTGAAGCGAATGCGCCAATTTGAATCCATACTTCCATACTAATATTATAAATGCGATAGTCTTGTCTGTCTTTCTGTCTGTCTGTTACGCTTTCACGACCAAACCGCCCAACGGATTTTGATGAAATTTAGTATGAATATAGTTAAAGACCCGAGGGCAAACATAGGCTACTTTTTTACGCAGGCAGAGCTGCGGGAAACAGCTAGTAGTAAATAATTTAATTGTAGTGTTCTTATATTAGGAAAATGTATCAAAGCTGCAAAGCGAACAACTAGTAATTAAACCGGGAACCTACTAAGAAACAAATACTTTCTCTTTTTTTAATATCTCTAGTACAGTAGAAGACAAATAAACTTGAACCTTCACACATTACGGTGGGCACGGTACGGGCCACGTCACATTATCTATCTTCGACTCTACCACAAATAAAGGAATAATTTATCAAAATCAAGTATCTGAATTCCGTCGACATGCCAACAATAGACGCATAATTAAAAAGAATCGTTAACAAGCATTAATGAAACAAGTACGGGAACAATCTGGAAAAAATAACAAATACCATCACAAATCAGCCATGTTGTTAGCTGCGGTGCTTTCAAATTAAAAAAGAAAGTCTAGCAGTTCAAAATGTTAAGAATATTTTGAGGGTTCCGTCCATATTTTTTAATCCTTTATAGTTTGAATTTCTACTAATTAATTTATATAGATGTTTTACTATAACAGGCGTGTTTGTTATCACTAGTCACAAGCTCTACCTTACACTAACATATAGTTAAAGCTCACATGACATCCATATTCGGTATGACTTCAACGCATTTGATTCAAGTTGTTAGACCATCAGCATGCATAGGTATTATACTTAAATTTTCCTGTTTAAATTAGATAAACTTCATAAACATAAACATTAAATTCGTTACATTAAGCCGTTGGTCCCGACTGTTATATGGTGGTCATTAAAGTAACCACGTCAGAGACCGAGAGGCGGTTCCGCACAACTCTGACACCAAGGTTTTATGTATATGGTCAAGTGACTATGTAACCTACACGAAATGATTATGATATTAAATTCGGGTAACTCTGTGGTTGCGGTCTATGGATTATTCTTTTAGTACTAGTATAATTTAAAAAAATATCAATGAGGATCCCTAAAATCCCCCTTGTTTTACATATTGAAAATTCCTCGCTCGGTCCGCCAATGCGCAACTTTCTTCATTTGCCGTACAATACAAAAGTTGTTCGACCACTCCACAATTCGTATTTGCTCGAAAAACCTCATTTTTATGTTAAAAAGGTGTAAATTGTTAGAACTTCTTGTTGTAGGTACATTGTTCAAAATTTTAGGTATTGCTAAAACAAGTAAGGTGGGAGAAGTTCAAATGAAATATTATAATACTGTCAACGACAGTAGTGCATGCACAATTTTTGGAATAAAAGAGGTAAGCACACTTATGAGGCTGACCATACTTAAAAATAAATAAAATCAAAGTTTAAAAATTTGTATTAAATTTTACTATTTTAATAAGGTTTCTATCGCATTTATTACTTATTTATACACCTTACAGGGTCGTAATAAACGCGAAAATTTAAGAAATCGTCAAATAGTAGCTTTACAATTTGTTGCAATTATTTTATTTACAGAAATAAGCAAGGAGATACATTTTAATTTACTTAAGTGTCACTAGTACCATTAATTGTACTAAGGATACAATGTTGTACCACTTGTACCTACCATCAATGGTACTAGTCAATGGTACAAATGATCAAAGGGAAATTTAAAAAGCATTCATTAAATTTTGAATATTCATAATTTTAGTTAGGCACGATGAAGTTATAAATGAAGGCTGATTGAGAGGGTCTAACAAATATTTAGGTAAACTTTGTAATGAATATTAATTTTGCTTTGAAAATTAGTAATTTTGTAATTAACCCTATACAATCAACCTTTGCTTTTACTTCTCATTTTAAGGTTTTTTAGGTACTTATTTTGAACATAGGTACCTACCTATTGCCATGCTCTACATACACTATCCTGCACATAGATTTAATATAAATACCACTTAAATTTGTAAAATTAAACCAGTGATCAAATATATTTAAAAAAAAAAAATAATTTCTCGCCTTCACAATTTTTTTTATTGAAAGTGATTTAGTTTCACGTAAATTGTAAAAGTTTGGCTGTTATAAGTATAAAAATTACCTGTAAAGTTATTTTATTTCCTTTTAAAAATTAACATTTGTGCCAACATTATGGATAAAACACTACGTAGATACCAGCCTAGACAACAAAAGCCAGGGGAACAAAGTTAGGGGTGTTTAATTTCCGAGGCAGCCACAAAGCGGCGCCGCTCGTACCACGTAGAAGTATCAAATGATTGATATTTTCCAAGCACTATTTGATATTTATTATTGATACACTACTGAATAACATGAATGTATACCTAGTTAGGCAAATTTTATCCTAAAGAGTTAGGTGAAAATATAATGATGGGTTAAATAAGTACTTGATTAAAAGCTTTTCTAAGCATGGCAATTTCTAATACAAAATTCGGCCGTATCACTCCTTTGTAGATATCATTCATGACATTTTCTTACAAACTGTAACTTCATGCATTTATAATAACGCCTTCTTTAGCTTAATACAATGAGTCATATTTACATCATTGCCTTTCTAAATCGTGCAGGCGATTACATGTTGCGCAAGTAAATAACGGGCCGGAGCATGGCGACTTCCGACCATGCCGACGGAGGCGTCTCACTGTGTATTTGTTTTCGTTGTTTGCATCATTTTCCTGTGTTTGTTTAGAAACTTTCATAGTTACACTTCATTGAATTATTCGGATAGCGTCTGCTCTAGATAGTAGCTATTAATGTGTACACCGTAGCTATCTCGTTACAATATCATTCGCAGGATAATATTTTGAAGACCCGTTGAAGAACTCTTCACGACTTAAGAACACAATCGGATATAAGTGAATGTTCTACTACCCAATATTAGTAAGCAAGCATCCCTAGTCATTAAAAAATAGGTACACTCGTAGTCAAAAGTTAATTGTGACTTTACAATACATAAGTATAGATAAAATGTCCATGCAGACCTGACGCCGATGGTACATCTACACTATGAGGCATGTTCTGTCCACACATCGGTTTCAACATGAAACGGGATGGTACGTGCTCGTATTAACCAGGAAATTGAAATGTCCACTGCAATCGCTTTGTGTCTGAGATGTCACATCTGCATACGATTTGGTAACATGTGGGGATAATAGTAATTGGATAAAGGTTTGCAGGATGAATGCCATACGTAATGATGATGAGTAATTGGATTACCTACATTCATAGTTTGGGTTGAGGAAACATTCTAGGAGTTTCAAAGGAATGATAAACCAAACCGTGACTTATGGAGTGCTATTTTTGAAAAGTCGAATGATTTTTGTACGAAATCGAAAAAAAAACCATTCGATCTCGTACAAAAGTCATTTGATATCGACCGATTTCCAATCGACATATGACTGCTAAATTTAAAATAGGGTTCCAGGGTGGATTTAATATACCTAGTTCTTAAACGTCAGTGGAAAAAAAAGAGTTTTGTATTTTACCTTCATATATGAGCCTCCATTTCTCTCGTCACAGTGTCGCCTCATGTATCTCTGACACAGATTAGACATTTCCACTCTGGAACAAGAGTAATAAATATAGATAGTCACAACAAAAGGTAAAGATTGTTTAAAGTTACAATAGGGAATAATATGAAAATTTCAATTTTCCCTGCAGTTGAGAATAAGCACAGGAATAAGGTTTCTTATTGTATGATTAGTAGCACGCTATTGACTTTGGACTGGTGGCCTAAATATCATCTGTGGGGACGATATCTCCACTTTGGTGGGTACTTTGTACACCATAACTGAATATACGATTTTTAGAATCAGCAAATGTGTTGTTAATTTCGGATTAAAACGTTATTGCTGATCTATCCAACCAGAAACACAGACTATAGAGCAGATACTTTTCTATCAGAGCTATCAATCAAACTAATTTTAGGAATTACTCGTAAATTAAAGTTTACAAAGTATACCTGCGGGATCCTCGTACCTATATACGATAGAAGACGACAACTTATTTTTTTTATCTGTGTGTAAGACCAGTTGACCGTGAACAAATTTAATTCTCGCCGCATCCGGAGCCACTGGTAATTTGAGACAAGTAAGAAGTGACGTGGTTTAGTTGAATTTATACTTACAATATATTTTACTTATTGAAATGCGAAAAAGAAATATATAGGATATGCGTATGTTAGAATGAGATAGAGAGCGAGACCATTTCATATACCTACACAATAATGTCCCATAGCGGCCTTACGGATTTCTTGTCAAAAACAAATATTTAAATTATAAATAAAATATCTAGTCTTAAGTGTTAAAAAAGTGTTCAGTAGAAGCGCATAATTATGGTTTCATGTGCAGTGCCTAAATGTAACTCAAGTAACAAATAAAACCCACATAATTTCACATTTTACACATAAGTACCACCAAAGTTTATCACTGTATAAATCCATGATTCCATAATTGTTTCGATAGTTTTTCTGCACTAATATATGTAGTTATTAGAAAAGAAATATCATGTAGTTTTTCACATGATTGTGTAAGATGCATAAGAATTCAAATTTGGATAAAAATAAATACGTGAATTTTCACAATTTTTAACCTTATTCTTAAAGTTTCGGGACAAACATCATATCGATAGTACCCAAACGCTAGGGAGGAATAAATACCTACCTACTGGTATCAAACGTACCTATATATTTAAAATGAAAAAAAGTCCGCTACGAACGCGGGTAAATGATTCTCGCGTCTCTGAGATAAGTCGAATTCGAGATTTCTCAAAAAAACTCTCACGCCTTTAGACATAAAGTCTGAGATATCGCGAAAAAACATGGCGGATTTCTACTGAAAACCTCTCGTTCATATTCTCATTCACCTCTCGTAATTCTAATATTACAATTTCTATTAAATACCTACCATTCAGATTTCTATCTAATTTAGATATTTGCGAAAAATAGCTTAAAATGGTTGGCAGAGAAGAATGGTTTTCCAAATTATATTCAACTATATGTAATAAACACTTTTAATACAGTTTTCAGTAGAGCGAGAATCGCCACTGGTCTTAAAATTATAATAAACTAAAGTTAATAAGAGTCCACCTATTGGAAATCGAGTTGGAGTGCTCGTTAAAAATAAAAATACTAAAGTAGCATGTTTATTATGTAATTTTATTCTAATTTATCCGAAAAAATACTGCATACTTCATTACGTTAAGAAAATCGATCATAGTGATGTGGACATTGCTCGGCTCAGCACTATTTGTCAGGGCACATATGTGTGACACACGCACCCAAATAGTTTTCGAATTGGTCTCATTTCTTTTACTAATCACCCAATCTATTGACGTAGTCAAAAAAATTCTAAATCTATGCTTTAGACAGTACTAGGTATTTCCCGCAGCTCCGCCTGCGTTAAAAAGTAGCCTATGTTTGACCCCGGGTCTTCAGCTATATTCATACCAAATTTCATCAAAATCCATTCAGCGGTTTGGCCGTGAAAGCGTAACAGACAGACAGTCTTTCGCATTTATAATATTAGTATGGATTGTCTACTTTTATTATGGCACATACACGTGTAGAACATACTGCAACCAAATTGCAGACATTCGTCATACACGAGCGTGTGTGACGAGAGTGATAAGCGTAGAAGAAGCGAGGGAAGTCTGTAAGGATCGTAGTAAATGGAAATCCGTAGTCTCTGCCTACCCCTACGGGAAAAAGGCGTGATGGTATGTATGTATGTATGTACTTACACGTAACTGTACGTAATCTTTGTTACTGGTATTAATTACAATTAAATTATATATGATTTAATTACTGCAGGTACTAAAGTACCAATAATTATTTAAGTACTCTATAATACATTCACAGTTTACGTTCAGTTTAGTGGACATAAATTGTCCAACATTTTATAAGACTATTAACTATTTTGAGGTTAATGTGTACTATTTTTTTGGTTTTGTGTGTGTGTGTATGTGTACTTCAGTAGTTTCAGAAGTTTTCAGTCTAAAAAGAGACAGAGCATGAACAAGAACTTAATCCACAAATAAATAATCGTTTCCAAATAAAATCAAAATTATCTGTGTCATTAATAGCGTATAAAAAAGATTTGCATCTTCTTGAGTATGTATGTAACTGATAACAACTATTCTGTTATTTATAAACATGCATGCAAACACTAAATTACAAAGTACAGCAAAAGTTGCGTGCAGATACTAGATAAACTCTTTGCATATTCATACTAGGAGTCTTACAAATAAGATAACAAAAAAGAAATTGCTACCGGTACGTGAGGTTTCTCTGATACAACGGATTATTATTCGTTAGGTCCACGTACAGATGGACATTGCGACTCTTAGATATATATTTAAATGTTGTAGCTGCAAATAAAAGGGTATAAACATCGACATATATTTACACGTGTTACATATTGGAATCCCTTCGCGGACCTTACAAAACCATCAACATAATGATTCATTTTCCTGAAACTGATCAGACCATATGTCGAAACTGCAGATCAAGCATTCTGGATTCACGGTGGGAAATTACTGCCAAAGGACAGCCGCTGTTATGCTCCAATCGCGGTAGCTCTCAGACGTTTTAGAATTAACTTTATCTTAAGTATAATCGATTGTGATTATTAGATTTAATAAACTTTTTATAATCCCTAACTATCGTAGTTTTTAAAAACTCCTATCCTGCGGCCAGTATCGTATCTGGCGCAGTCGACAGGATAGTCGAGTCAGTGCGCGTTTCTAGCATCGTTACCGCCTGATAGTCGAATCTTCGGCGCGTTGACTATCCACGAACCTACGGCCGGCCGCGGGAACATCAAGAGACATCATCCAGACATCGATGGGTCATCAAGTAAGAATGCAGATTGCCACGATCCTGTGAGTAATACGCACTATTCCTATTGGTTGTTTTCCTATTTCCTATCATTCCAAAGATATTTTTGGGTTAGTATAGGAAGGAACTTATTTTAGATTTATTAAAGCTAGATATCTTATTCAAATATATTTTTCTTATAAAGTGATTAATAGAATATTTCAAGATTTTTCACCCAAGTAATTTTAGGGGTAATAGACCCACTTTGCGTAACATACGCGATGGTTATAGGGAAAATCGTTTCCATAGAGATTTATTGTTAGAATTAGAAAATATAGAAGAAGAATTAGACGAAATGTCTCTTCCACAAGAAAATAGCTTAGCCTCTGGTGCCCAAAATTCAGCATCTATTAATAGTAATTTAACAGATCAAATTTGGAAGGCTTTGAGATTGGTCCCCGAATTCGACGGCAATGCTCATGTCTTGATCAGATTTCTGACTATTTGCGATCAAATTGTTATCAATTATATCAATCCAGCTCCAGGAAATGAGTTAAATAACGCAGCTGTTTTAAACGGAATTTTAAATAAAGTAACTGGGCGCGCTGCGACCACGTTATCTGCCAATGGTACACCTAGAGACTGGAATGGTATAAGGAATGCTCTTATAAATTCATTTTCAGATCATAGGGACGAATCGGCACTTTACACTGATCTATCGTCATTATCACAGGGCATTGACACACCGCACGTTTTCTACGAACGCGTTCAGAGCTTATTGAGTACCATAATGACACATGTTCAGCTACATGAATCGATACCTACGACAGTAGAGGCTAAACGCACTCTCTATCAAAAACTAGCATTGCAGTCCTATTTAAAAGGCCTACACGAGCCTCTTGGCTCCAGGATTCGATGCATGCGACCTGAAACGTTAGAGAAAGCATTAGAATACGCCCAAGAAGAGTTAAATGTCCTCTATTTGCAACATAAAATAGATCACGTCCACGTGGCTAGGAAATTACCACAGTACAGTAATTCTTTTAATTATTCCCCATTTAATTTGCCCCAAATGACACCTTCTAACCAACTGATCCCTAGACAATTTGGGTATCCCACGTCTATTCCTATTTATCAGAACAAACCAAATCCCGGTTCTTCTCAAGTTATAAAAACGCAAAATCCTAATAGTAATGTCCCAAATAAATTTAACACTCCTTTCCGATTCCAAAATTACAATCCTCAAGGTCAAAATAGATTCTTTAATCCCAATCTATTCCAAAATTCGGGTTTTCAGGGACAAAGACCCTCAAGGACGCAAGAAATCATGCGAGCCTTGCCTAGATCTAATATGTCAACCGGTTTTAGAATTCCGCCCCGTCCATTTTTCCAACGGCCTATTCAAAACGCTCCTATCCCAATGAGTGGTATTAGTCACCCCGTAGCTCGCAACTTACCTTTAACACCACAAAATCCACAAGTTAACATGAACGAGACATATGACTCCTACTTGTACGATGAGTACTATCCCCAGGACTATGACTACGAACAGTACTTGGATTTTGATCAGTACGTCGACTATGACCAGTACACAGACTACGACCAATACCCGTATTCTATGCCTATTACTGAGGTTGAAACTAATAGTCCCATTAAGGAGGAAAAGTCTATTAATAATAAAGAAAACAAGGAACAAAATTTTTCTCCGAGGCCTCAAATGACGTCCCCAAAATAGAATTAAACTTACAGGATAAAAGACAGCTTCCGTATATTCAAATTTCCAATCCACCCTTAAAACTATTAATAGACACGGGAGCGAACAAATCGTTTCTAAGCCCTGAAGCTGTAAAAATGTATTTCTCTAATTTTCCTATTAACTACGACCCCTTTATAGTAACTAATATCCATGCAACTACGAAAAATGATTATTCAGTAACTATTCCTTGTTTTTCAGAATTTAGAGATCAAAAGCCTATTAAATTATTTATCTATCGTTTTCACAAATATTTCGATGGACTAATTGGACTAGATTTATTAAGACAATGGCATTCGCAAATCGACCTTAATTCTCAAGAGTTAAAAACTCAATTCGCTTGTAACCCTATTCACTTGCATGAGTCACAGAGTTTCAACTTAATCGAAACAGTCATACCGGCAGAGTCGAGCCGTCTTATTAAGGTGCCTACTGACGTTTCTACTGGCGATATATGCATAGATCAACAAACTCTATGTGACTGTTATATCTTAGATTGCATATCTACTGCCGAAAATGGATACGCATACATCGAAGTTTTTAACCCTAGTACAAATGAGGTACACTTTAAACTTTCAGAACCCTTACACGCCTATTTATTTAATGAACAAACTATTCCAATTACCGCCTTAAGTACTGATAACACGCAGCGAACTCGAGACGTCTTATCACGGTTGCGCACGGATCATATGAATAATGAGGAGAAAGCTAATTTAATTGCACTTTGTAGACAATATTCCGATATCTTTTATTTAGAAAATGAAGCCTTAACTTTTACTAGCAAAATTAAGCATAGAATTCACACAGTTGATGAAATTCCTGTTCATAGTAAGACATATAGGTATCCATACGTACATAGACAAGAAGTACAGAGCCAAATAGAAAAAATGTTAGATCAGGGAATAATTAGACCTTCTACTTCCGCATGGAATGCTCCTATATGGATAGTACCAAAAAAATCAGACGCATCCGGGAAAGTTAAGTGGAGGCTAGTCGTCGATTTCCGAAAATTGAACGAAAAGACAGTTAATGATAAATACCCTATTCCAAACATAGCAGATATCCTAGACAAGTTAGGCAAGTGTCAGTATTTTAGTTCCATTGACCTTGCAAGCGGATTTTACCAGGTGGAAATGCATCCAGACGATATCCACAAAACAGCGTTCAGCGTAGCGGACGGTAATGGGCATTTTGAATTCCTACGCATGCCCATGGGTCTTAAGAATAGTCCGGCGACCTTTCAACGGGTTATGGACAACGTTCTGCGTGGTCTGCAAAACGTTATCTGTACCGTTTATCTTGATGATATCTTAGTATTTTCAACATCCTTGCAGGAACACATGGTTAATTTAAAGAAAATATTCGATAGGCTCAGAGAGAGTAATTTTAAAATTCAAGTAGATAAATCGGAATTCCTGAAACACGAAACGCCCTACTTAGGCCACATTATAACGCCCTATGGAGTAAAGCCGAACCCAGAAAAAATATCTGCCATCCTAAAATACCCTATTCCTAGATCAACAAAGCAAATAAAAGGATTTCTAGGCCTTCTGGGTTATTATAGACGATTTATACCTGATTTTGCCAAATTAACCAAACCTTTGACTATGTGCCTTAAAAAGGGGGCAAAAATTCAACTCACCTCTGATTATATTAACTGTTTTAACCATTGCAAACATCTATTAACTAACGACCCTATTTTACAGTACCCCGACTTTTCGAAAGATTTTATACTAACCACGGACGCCTCTAATGTAGCTTTAGGAGCGATCCTATCTCAAGGTGCAATAGGATCTGACCGGCCTGTCGCCTACGCGTCAAGGACACTCAATGATAGTGAAATCAACTATTCGACAATAGAAAAAGAACTTCTCGCCATCGTTTGGGCTACGAAATATTTTAGACCCTACCTCTATGGGCGAAAATTTAAAATAGTTACCGACCATAAACCTTTACAGTGGCTACTTAATTTAAAGGAACCCAGCTCCCGCCTTACACGTTGGAGACTCAAATTGTCAGAATTTGATTTTACTATTATTTACAAAAAAGGAAAAACTAATACTAACGCCGATGCCCTATCCCGTGTGGAAATTCATAATGAAGAATTAGATTCCGTTATTGTGAACATCAGCTCAGAATCTTCCTCGCGACGCTCATCTATTTCTACTATTACTGCACCCGATGATAGATCAATAATTAGTATGTCTTCCACAGATACGGCTCCAAGCCAAAGGCCTTTAAGTAATATAGGATCCCTAGAATATACAAATGACTTAGAAGAAATAGAGACGCCTAATCAGGATAACCTACCTTCCGGCACAGCGCATACAAGTGCGGAACACCCTGTATTGGAAATTCCAGTTACGGAAGATCCCTTGAACAAATATAAAAGACAACTCGTCATTAAAATTTCGAATAGATCAACACCTATTAGACCGACTATATCGAAACCCTTCGATACCTTCAGAAAAGTCATAGTTCATGTCTCAGAGGAAAACCTAGAACAGGATCTCATTTCGATAATAAAAAAACATATTGACCCTAAATTCCGTACAGCTATATTAGTGAACCCGATTAATAAAATGTATGAAATAGTTCCAATCCTTCAAGGTCATTTTAAAAACGCTTCCATGAAACTCATATTAGTCAAACGTGAAGTGCAGGATATAAGTGATTACCTAAACCAACAAGATATAATTTTAAAATATCATGAAGGCAAGACGAATCATAGAGGAATTAACGAGACGTATCTTTCCCTTTCACAGCACTATTTTTGGCCTAAACTTAAAGAATCTATAACTCTTTTCATTAACGAATGTACTATTTGCAACCGAGCGAAATATGATCGCGTCCCCATAAGACCTAAATTTTAAATAGTTCCACCGCCATCTAAACCGTTCGAATTGATGCATGCTGATGTACTTACTATAGAACAAGAAAAATACTTTACAATTATAGATTCCTTTTCTAAATATGCCCAAGCATACAGATTACCCGATTGCACTGCACCGAACATAGTAAAATCCCTTATGACCTTCAGCACTCATCATGGTTTCCCATTATCTATAACCACAGATCAAGGAACAGAATTCACTAACCAAGTCGTAAATGAATTCCTGAAATTGCATAAAATTCACCACCATACCACAGCCGCTCAAACTCCAAACGAAAATGGTATGATCGAACGTTTTCACAGCACACTATTAGAGCACCTTAGATTACTTCGTCTTCAGCAAAAAAATGAATCGGCCTGCAATTTGATCCCTTACGCGTTAATTGCATATAACAGTTCCATACATAGTTTAACAAGGTGTAGGCCATTTGACTTAATATCGGGCCATTTTGATCCTAGGGACCCGACAGACCTTGACTTATCCGAACGTCTATTACAACAATACCTACAGGACCACAAGAGTAAAATGGAACTCGTATATAAAATTATTCATGATGATTCCCAAACTAATCGCATCGAAATCATGACTAGACGTAACCTAGATAGGGAACCGGAAGTCACTTATGAGGAAAATCAAGAAGTTTTTATTAGAAATCCGTTAGCATCTCGACAGAAACTAGCACCCCGTTATACACAAGACAACGTAATAACTAACTTACCTATTCACATATATACGTCAAAGAAACGCGGACTAGTTGCGAAAAATAGGCTGAAACGAGGTAAGAAAACTAAATCCCCTGTATTGTTACAGGATGATAATACTCGTGATGTCCAGCCGCCCCTCACGAGCCAACCCTCAACCAGCAGAAATACGACTTGATAGCCTATCATATGGACCCGGCATCCTGCCGTTTAGGCTAGGATCTACTAAGATTATATCCCACGACCATACCTTTTTACAAAACCTAGACCTAGACAACATCCAACGACAATTAGATTTCGTAGGTGAGAACCTGACTGATATTTCCAATAAAATACCGATTCCTATAATTTCCCTATTCAAAAGCCGTATAATGTACCTATTAAACAAAATTACTAAAACTACTGAGCAGATAAATTCATTTAAGCCTAGACGAGCCAAGCGTGGTCTAGTAAATCCGTTAGGAACGTTTATTAAAAGTATAACTGGGAATTTAGATCATAGCGATGCCCTGAGGTTTGAAAATGCCCTTAGGACTTTACAGAAAAATGATCAAGAGTTATCTAATAATCTTAATGATCACATAAGTTTGTACAAAAATTTGACTAATCAGCAAACTCAAGTCCTGACGAAATTGACATCAAATCAACAGAAGTTGCAAACTATAATTTCAAATCTAGTTAATAGTTCTCATGAGGGCCAAAAGGGAATAACCCGATACGCTCAAATTTCACAGATATTTGACGTTATCAGCGAAAACGTTCAAGATATCTTTCTTGAAACATCTAGGTTAGAAAATATAATAGCTTTTAGTCGCACAGGCACCATGCACCATTCCATTTTATCTATTAGCGATATATGCAATATGATTAGTAAGATTAAGTCACTTTATGGCACTAATTCAATCTTGAATTTAGACATTAGACATTATTACGATATAATTAGACTAGGCTCGTATTTTATAGATGACAGGTTAGTTATTGTCTTTAATTTTCCCATTTTGTATCCTTTTACCTACATCCTTTATAGACTTTGTCCCGTACCTAATAGGCATTTTGAGACTATAATTCCACCCTTCCCGTATATAGCAACCAATTCCAAGGAATTCGTGTATATGGAGGCAGAATGCCCGAAGTTTGAAACGTGGTACATCTGCCAGCAGAAAACTATACATCAATCACGGACCCAGCGTGACTGCATCTCTCATCTCATACACGAACAGGAAGTCACAGCATCCTGCCACCCCGTGCCGATTACCTTTACCAAAGAAGCTCTATTAGAATTAGATAGCCAACATTACATCTTATCATTCCCGAAAAGTACCAGAGTCCAGATCTCCTGCGGACAAGAAGAACATCGAATTTTAGAAGGAAGTTTCCTGGCTAACATTCCAAGAAATTGCAGCATAAGAACACCTGAATTCACGGTTATAAATGTCGACGACAAAATTCGCGGACACGCTGTGGAAATCATGACGATCGCAATTCCAAATTCGACGAATGCAGTGACTCATTACAATCTGACTACAATTGACTTGAATACCTTACACGATATCCAACACCAAGTTCTCATGGAACCTGCCACGAAAATTGAAGCCGCGGATCTCACAAGTATCTACCATACGACGATACCTACTTATAGCATCGCAATACTATGCACAGCTGCCTTCTTCTTCATATTCTATCGCCAGCGCCGCCAACATTCAAAGTCTACTCAAACGGATATCGAGCTGACTGCAGCAGGATCTGAAAGCAGCATTAAGTCTATGCAAGAGCACAAAGCCGCAACATTTGCATTAGACATTGGCAAATAGTTGCTCGTCTATGAGGGGAGGTGTTACATATTGGAATCCCTTCGCGGACCTTACAAAACCATCAACATAATGATTCATTTTCCTGAAACTGATCAGACCATATGTCGAAACTGCAGATCAAGCATTCTGGATTCACGGTGGGAAATTACTGCCAAAGGACAGCCGCTGTTATGCTCCAATCGCGGTAGCTCTCAGACGTTTTAGAATTAACTTTATCTTAAGTATAATCGATTGTGATTATTAGATTTAATAAACTTTTTATAATCCCTAACTATCGTAGTTTTTAAAAACTCCTATCCTGCGGCCAGTATCGTATCTCACGTTTATATAGGGTTTCGTCATTGGGAATAAATATTTGTCCATAAACAATGAGAAGTATTTTTTGTAGTTGTTTTAAAGTAAACTTTTGTTATGTCCAACCGTATACCAATGAACTTTAGTTTGATAAACGATTATAAAATTTTCAGTAATTTACATATAGGTTTTATTCTGTTTGAAATAAAAACATGTATTTAGATACAGGAAAAAGATATACTAAGATACGCAGAAAAAAACAATATTAGAAATCTCAAAAGAAGAAAAGTAGCTAAGAATAGATGAGCGTATTTTAAAAGTAACAACTTTTAAACAAACCGTAGGAAATCCGTAATGACAAAATTGTTTAATTTCGAGATAAAAGTTCGGAAGTTAAGACAAAAGCCTTTTGGCACAATGAAGTGATTCCCCGGCAATTGCTTGAGGAACACGGCCTCTGAACGTTCCGTTTTATTTGTTCGCACCCTCGAAAAGTATCCCCTAAAATTTAAGGAACGACGGCCACTGTCGCAGTCTTCCTTTTTTTTCTTCCATTTTTGTTCCTCTCAAAACTTTTTTGCCACTTTCTTTGGCCGACTTTTGTAGATCTCACATTGCAGCATTTTAAATCATTTTTTTACATTCAAAATATATTTATAACTTGATATCATGATGTTAAGAGCAGCTGGGATCTAAGACAGAACCTCAAGAACTTATTCCTTATTCTCATTAGGACAGATTCTCGAAAAGCTAGAATAGAATTAACAATCTCTATCGAATGGTTAACGAACTCAAATATTATGTGAATCAGCAGTGTAAGTAGTTATCTATTTCACCATTAGCGCACTTTAAGCTTCCAGAATTGGGATTGGTCATTATCACTGAGGCATGTTATCTCGAGGTCCTCCGAGTTTATAAACACACGTAAAGTAATTACTCACTACGCTCAGCTACTATACCTAGCTAAGCTGGCAGTGGATCTACCTTGACTCTATCTAATATTATCACTAGCCACCAAAGTTGTGTACCCACTGAATCGATGTACGAGCTACTATTAATTATAATTATTATTAACTATTAATTATATTTTAAATTCATATTAACAACAACAAATTCAGACCTGTCTGACGCTCTTTATTTTCCGATTCTTACGTAATAGATGCAGATTAACACGCACAAATAATACAAGAAAATTATCTTCTGTGTGCGTCGCGTATAAGCCTGGACTCGACAATTTGCGTGCAAAGTGCTTGAATGTGGGAAATAGGCGGTTGCTGGGCAACGAATCTCGATTCATGTTTATTAGGAGACGACTGTCTTCGATCCTGTTGTAGAAAAATCTGGCAAATTATGACCAGTGTTTTCACTACGATCAACTGAAGCGACCAAATGACAAAACCTGTGCAAGTTTGTGTCTATTCTCTTCAAATCCTAGCGCATTTGTTGCTTGTTTATAGTGCTAAAATTGAGCACTAAGACTCAAAAGTGACTTATAGATAAGGGGCCTGAGAGAGCTATTAAGAGCTTATTTTTGAGTTGACAGATTATAACACTATATCGACAAGAAAAGAAGAATGTGGACTACAAGTCAAGATATAGTGAAGTTATTAAACCGGAGAATATCTAAAAGATAATGCGTGATGTAAAGAAGGGAGATTTTTGCCCTTGTGGACACAGATAATTATTTAAAAAGAAATATTACTAATTTTCTTTACCATCATCCTAAAATTTGCCGTAATTATTACACCGCGCCTGTTTGACGACATCTCCCGTTTAAAAAGAGGTACAATGAAATTGAGACCTCTGTTTGGCCCATTATCACAATTTACGACATCCACGAGAAATTTATTGTAAATGCCTTGTTTTTAGCTTAAAGCTAAGCAAGAAAGCAGATACAATACTTTTTATATTCAACATCCTTACGAATATCAATATGGGGATGAATGGCCATATATTTAGCACCCTCAAACCTTTCATAAACATCATCTAGAGCATCCCTTTTATGCAAATTGGCTGTTTCGCCCGAGCGTTCCCTTTTTGCAAAGTGACATTCATTTTGGCAAGGAAATTGCTGTAGTAACTACGGTATGCAGGCCAATTTGTTGAGATACAACGTTTTATAGCGAATTGTGATAGCTAACAAGTTTCTTAGTTAAAGGCGCCAAAGAAAACAGTTTAGAAATCAAAAACATTAAGCGCATTATAATTAAATACCACAGATTAATTTCTACATAAAGTTCAAAATGCCTACGAGTCTGAAGAACTTTTTTGGAACTTTTTTGATGACATGAGCTAATAAAATGCTAAAGTACATATAACACATGCAACACAATACACAAAAACACATAACACATAAAATGATGTATGTAAAATAAGTAACTGAAATATTTGCAATTATACATGGATTATTATACCTAATGCTTGCAACTCATTGATGAAAAGAAAATTGATGGAGACCAAATAGCTAAATGACGACTAAACAATCAAAAAGCATTTTCAGTATTTGCGATATTAAAATCATACAGATAGACATCAGTGTAATAGCTGTCCTGAAATTCACATTTAATTGGAAAGGGAACACTTCCCAAAACGACAACTCTTCTGGGTTCATGTACGTGACAATACAGAGCAGTTCAGAGTCACCCTTTGGTGTCCAGCTCAAACAGATTCATTTTACATTTCCTTTTGGCCACTGATAGGTATCAGGTAAATTAAAATACTGATTGGATTGTCTCTCAATTGCGTGGGTTTCAATTCAACATATGATTGTAGCTTGTACTTTGTCTAGCACCTAAAATTTCGTGTGTTTCTCATGTTAAAAAATAACCTACCTACTTTTTTTTTTCTAGTAGATAACATAAGTAGGTTATTTATTTATTTAACACTTCTTTGCACACAGTAAAATAAAAATTAAATATGTTACATAAAATGTGAACACAGTATGTACACAAAAGGCGGACTTATCGCTCAAGCAAGCTCTTCCAGGCAACCAGGTTAGATAATAAATGGATTTATTTTATAACTTAAATTATATAAAAATTATTGAACCCAAAAAAAAAAGGAGTAACATCAACGCCATTAACGGTAATCATCGGACAAGTAGCGGGTTCACCCACATATGCCTAAAGGACAATTACCCCTAATTATTGGGGCATTAATTAGTAAATGTACCCATAGTACAATAGGAACTTAATGCTAAAAGCATTATCTAACAGTCAACCTTTGGGTTAATCAGAGAACCAAAAATATTAAGGTTTATGTAGTGATGTACAAACCTTGAGGTGTCGAGTTCTAACTTTGAAGCCTCGAGGCGGATTGGCATGTTTCAGTGAGCTCGGTGGGCTCATAACCCCGAGTCTAGCCGAGACGCGAGCTCTCTGAACCACGCCTCGAGGCTTCAACAGAGTACGAGCCTTATAAAGAGCTCGAAAATTAGAATTCAAAAAGATAATTGTCTGATGTCATAAAAGGTACCGTAGATGCTTAATTTGTTATTCTATGGAGCTCGTAAAAAGGCTCATTCTTTTGAAAAGGTTCGAGCTCTGAAAATTACTCCCGAGTCGTTGAACTTCATACAAACGAGACGAGCCCTGTAAACGACACCGAGCTCTAGACAAAAGGACTCACAGAGCTCGAGCCTTATACATACATCACTACATTTATGTCGATCAACAATTATTATTACTGTAGCAAAATGACAGAAACTAGATCCAGGGGCAAACTACCGTGGATCAATGAGAAGAAAAAAGTATCCTTAAGTCCACTAGTGGATCGTAGGGATGGATCTAGGTAGTATGAGGTAACATACACGACCGACACTCTACTTGCAGTTTTTTAATTCAATTTATAAGAGTCCTAGAATAGACTTACCTTTAACAAACTGCCAAATTGGATTGTGGTGGTAACGATTACGACAAACAGCTATGAGGAAAACCACTTTCACGTAGAAGAAGATTTGAATTAATTGATCATTGATTGATCGATTGATGTGTGCGTTGTGACCACACATTTGCCAATTTGTTTGTGATTACATGTTTTGCCAAAATAGATACCAATACGTAGGTATCTAATAAGTGATATTTTGGCAAAACTTGACTCGCAACACAAATAGGTATATGCCATGTGAGCTCGCGACATAACAACTAAATCAAAACAAATATACAGGGAGCTCTACTTTCGCGCCATCAAAGCTCAATTCCGCATTTCACACCCAGAAATATGCCAAATCTTTACCATAATCCTATACCTGGATATCGAAACAGGCATAACGGAAGGGTGAAATAAATCGCGGTTCAAAATGACACCGGCACGATCCTATAATCCCATAAGTCCGGCCGATTGGACACGTTCGGTCGATTTTGGTGGTCTCTGTATGATTTCTGTTGACTGTCTGTTGGGTTCACTATTTCAGAGTATTATTATGAGTGGGAGTTGAATCGCCTCACAAAATTCTGGTTTCGATAAATGTAAATTCAGTTTTTTTTTTATTTTCGAAATTGGCTACGGTTTAATCTATTTTGTCCTTTTACAACTTAAATAGGTGTCTACTATCTTGGTCTTGGGATGCAATCTAGGCTTATACTTTACTCTCATTGAAGGTCATTTTGATTTTGGTCTTATATCTTAGAAAATTACACATTGGATTATCAAGATGCGTAGTGAGAAAGATTATTTTATGCTGCCGAAGAGACACAAAGACCAATAGGTGACCAATTATACTTTTGTTTTTTCAGATTTATCTTATTATTAATTATTGTTCAATTTTTTGTTCCAGCAGCAAATTGCTCGCATAGCAGCGACGCAATTTTGATTATATTGTTTTAAAACATGTCGCAAACATATTACTAAGAAATAAATTACTTCAGTCTCAAAAGCCCTCTGATCTCTCAGCAATTCCCAAAACCAAGACATCCCTCGGAAAAAAAATGGTACTCGTTACAGCAGAGGAATTGGCGTTAATAAAAAAAAGCGTAATTCTGGGGTGTTGACAAACGAGAGGACTACGGTCGGTTAATGAGGCGCACCCTGTATCACCTGGCACCGAATGCGCCGGCAATTTGTTATACGGGTGGAGACTTTTTAAGATATCTTTCGAAAATTTAACTAATGACGACGGAAACGCATGCAAATGTTTATCTATTTAAGAATATTGAAAACATGAATATCTTTTTTTATTTTTATTAAATCTCAAATACAATGGTAACTGACGTAATGTGTGTGTACTTTTCTTATATTAGCAAAATTTACCAAAACTGATGTCACATATAAATATAGTGATTAGCTGCGAAGAGTTACACTTAAATTAACAAAAATCTGAGTCATGTTTCACATTAACTCTAAAAAATTGTTAAAACCTCATTTCGCAAGTATTACTACTTTATTTAAATACTTATTTATTTAATGTAAGAAATATACAGATGGCGCTTTTGTATTTATTGTATCGGATGTGCCTTATTGCGGCGCTTATCTTTCTGTTTCTCACAATGGTTGACTGGTAGATATGCTCTTAGTGTTAAGTCCGCCAATGGTTAAGAGTATGTTTACTTGTAGCAAAGTAAAGTTTTAATAAATAAATAGTGTTCATTAGTTTATTGATATCAACCAATCAACCAGCCATTAACTTAACACTAAACAGTATTAAAATAGCCCGCTAATGTTTAACACAAATCATTCCCTAATCCGATGTCAAGTCAGGGTTGGCAATTTTTCATGTACATTATATTAGATTTTTATATAAATAAAGGATTGAAATAATGTTTACTTGCAAGTATGCACGAGTAGTTGGATTTTACGTTGAAACAAATTTTTGTACAGCGAATAGCTATCACTGTACAAAGGGGTAATGCTACTAGTCTTCTGGGTACTCTACCTCGCTGAGATGAGCTGGATTCTCTGTTATATCTTTAATTTTTTTTGTTAATTTTTATAAATATTCTTTTTTTCAGTGGCAAAGTTTTGGTATGCACCACATCTGTAGTGTAAACCGATTGGTCTGCACAAATATAATTAATCAGGTTAAGATTTGATAAAACAATATATAAATTGAAGTATAAACATTTCTTTGATTTTCAACAATTTATTAATTAATATTATGATTAAATAAAACTAAACTAATAAAAACCTAAAACTAATTAAAACAGATTTTTTACAAATAAGACAGTCCCGTCAACGTCGCACTTGCGGTAGTGTACCAAGAAGGCTGGCAGCATTGCCGTATTGAATGGCAATGCTTATCCTTTGAGCAAGGTAATTACCAGCCCTCTGGTCACGGGATACCCCTATTAGCTTTTTCGCCAAAAGCCGAAAAAGCTGATGAGCCGATGGACCTCACGGTCCCAAAGTTTCTATCCCAAAAGGCGCCAATATGTAGTTACTACTAATACCAGCATTTTTGCGCCCTTTGAGGAGCTCTGCCTCAGCTGCAGCAGCACCAGCCTTTAGTTTGGTGGCCTGAAGATGGGACCCAATCTCCAGGGCACTTTTTGTTTCAAAATTGCAGGAACGTAGATGGTGGCAAGAGCCCGGTGCATGATATTGTTTAGGGCAGCATGAAGCCCTAAACGGCCGGCGCTCCTGGAGCATGAGAGTCCGTGATGTCCAAGTACGTTGACGGTATATCCCCGCAAGGGCAACTTTACAGGACCGTACAATTTGCACCTAAACGTAGAGCTGTTGCCGAACGGAAGGCGTCGTTGTGGAGCAACGTGCCCAAGTTGGCAGATGTTAGTGCCTGCAGCCAAAGTGCCACACCGCCACAGTCTACAGAATTGCTAGACATTTGCTAGACAATTGCTAGAAATTTCTTTTCTTAAAAAACGTACATATATTATTCTTTTATTATAATTAGGACGTGTAAATTAAAAGCAGATATGTATATGACAAACCCTTGTTTTAAGTAATTTTACTTAATCTTTTGGTACGTTACTACTATTAATAATTCTGTGCCATTGGTATCAGTCTATCACCCGTCTAACCGTTGAAAATTATAAACTTTAAACACCTTTAACACTTTCGCTGGCAGTAACGCCTCTCGACGTAGATAACAATTGAGTGCCATTGTTATTTCCTTCAAAGTCAGCGAAAGTATAAAAATACAATTTAGATCCAATATTAATTAGTAGTATCCACCTTGTGTTGTAATTATAACAATCGTAACGATATAGGTAAATTGGGGAGTAATATGTAAATTTTATTAAGAAATTATTGCTTGCCAACCCTAGATCGAGTTTGTTTGACTCGATGAAGAAGGCGTCTGCTTCCGATATCTTTGATTCAAGTCCGTGATCGATGGATGCTACGGGAGTTCGATTAGGACCTGCTAGATGGAAAGGTGATTTTTATTTTTATTCATTTTAATTTCGTCTGCAGCTGTTTATTGGAAGCTGTGATGTATTTCCCTCGCTGCTTCTGTATGAGATTGATGATTTGGTTTACTTTATTGGGAATCTTGATTCGAAGAAGAAATTGATGAAAAATGTGTGAGAAACTATTTTTAGTGATGTCCCAAGACCCGGTAGCCGGCTATTGCATAACATCACAGTACTAAGTTAGTGTTTACCTGTATTCTGTGATAACGTTATGAATTCTATTGTCTTCTTTTTGCTCCATTAAATACTTACAAAATTAAAAAACAAATCAAAACTTTAATGTATGTTAATACAATTTATAGAAATACAGACATAGTATACAGTACTTTTCATTATTATCGACCTCAATTTAATATGCAGCTATCCCGAAAGCTGAAAAGTGGACCTCTATTTTACATTACAAAGACTTAAAATAGTAATCACGAAACCTTAAAGTTTGAAAATTGTAATTCCAACCAAAACCCTAGCTAACCCGTCAGCGCCGTCGTCGCCTATTTTAAAATCCCGCACGTGGCATATTTTCACCCCTGCATATTCCGATGCGCTAATGTCCCTACTCCTCGGTATAACCACATTTTTCATCCGACGTCACTCACATATTGCAGTCTGAGATGTCGGACCGTCGGAAGATTCATGTCAAAAGATTCTAACCTATGTGATATCACGAGAGTTGGCACATTAGTTTATTACCTTCGAATATTTTTCTGGATTTGTACTTTCTCTCATTTTTATTGTGGCTTGTATTTAAAAAATGTTTATAATGAAATTGATTACTATATTGGTTCACTCCAATAATAAAATATATATTAATTATCTATCCTATAGTCACTACAGGATATAAATAATGTAAACAAATGCTCAGGGGTTAGCAACATTTGAATGAAAGAAAAAATAGTATCCCACCAAAAATGTTAGATCCTCCAAAAAGAAGAGAGCAGAAGTCAGCATTGTCAATGCTGAATGCATGTGTTGCACAATCAACAACAGCCTGAAATGAGACACTAGCGTCCAACTACCAATACCAGTATGGGCTGTTATCTCGCTTAACAAACATAGGTAGTTACAACAGATATAACATTACGTGTAAACAAAATTGACTTGTACCCACTAACGTATAAAGAATGTTCAACGGCCAAGTCACACAATAATAACTATAATAATAAAGAAATCGCAGTAAGGAACCTTAGACTTGGCACGACTTTGTCAAGATTTCATTACTTTTTAGAGATAAACAAGTAGCTCCATCGAGATTTGGCTAGTTTTTTACAGAATATTTTTGGTGGGCTTTCACTTCTTTTTGTAGAAATGTGGGCATATTGATTTATTTTATTAGATTTTCTTATTTGACACAGTTTTTTTCTTTTTAGGAGTAGTTTTTTTATTATTACAAATCTTTCTTTCCTTTTTTTCCGGTTCTGATTCTTGTACAGTAGCAACAGTTTTTCGTATTGCACGTTCATTATTTATTCTTTTAGACGTTTTATACAGTTTAATTTCTGAGAGATCAGCGCGGTATTTACGCCTAAGCCGGTTGTATTCGGTGATCGCTGAAGCTTGAGCTTTTATACTCTTAAAGTCAACATTTATGAGGTGCACCCCATGAAGATTGGTTACTCGTGACAGCGCCACGTAGGCTTGGCCACAAGAGAATATGGAGGTGCCAATGTCCACGAGGGCATTTTTTAGACTTAGACCTGGGCTTTTGTGAATTGTAAGGGCATACGCCACACAGATTGGGAATTGTTCTCTGTACACGTATGCCCGGGGTATGATCTCAAATTTTGACTTAATAGGCAATAATTCGTGAATCAAATTATTTGCGAATTTTACTACCAATTGTTGAGGCTTTGTTTGGTGTTCCGGGTCCCACCTCACTTTTTGTACAACGCCTATTGACCCATTTACTAAACCTAAACTAACAACAATGTTTCTCCTAAGCATTACTTTAGCTCCCTCTTTAATGATTATTGTTCTTCCAGTCCAGCAGTCATCGACGCATCATCTTCATATTTTTGTAAACACGCGGCTTTCGTTATCATACATTTTGAACAATCCAAGGAATCTTTAGCAACTAACTTTATCTCGGGGTGCGGAATCGCTTTTAACATAGCATTATTTAATTTCATACACATATTTCTAGTCTGTAGTATCTTCTGGTAAGTCCCTCAAACATTGTGCTATTTCCATTAACCTTCCTTCATTGGAATGCGAGAGCAGAGGTATCAATCGGTTAGATGGTATATCTCTGTTAATTTGTGTAATGTTCGAGTAGAATAAAGTTAATCGTTCTACTATTTCTTCTTGTAAACTTGTAACTATAAGTATAAAAGCCAGTCTATTCTTATCCAGAGTTTTCCTTTAATTTTATTTATATGCGTATTAAAAGCAGAAGGGGAGGCTAGATAAAATTAGAAGATGTGTCCCACTACGCTGGATTTTTGCAATGACAGTCCATTTTTTATGTACCAATAGTAGAAGGGTTACCATATCTCTAATATAGCTGAAACCAGCTGAGTGTTCTTCATCAGATACTTCAGACCTTCCATTTTTGACATCAAATGAAGCGGTCCACCAAGTTGAATATTTTTTGTAAAGGCGGTATGTCGATCTCTAATAGTTTGGTTGGGCTCTTGTGTTTTCTAATCAGGGTCACCAGGTACTCCAGATCTTCGATTATCCTAGTTTTTATAGTTTTCCCTTTATGTGGCCATTAAACCCTAACTCTGTATCAAATTTCAGCTCTCTGAGTTTATGGGAAGTACTAGTTTTATTCTGATGATCATGAGTGAGTAAGTGAGTGAGTGTCATAAATGCGAAACTTTGCTTTCGCTTAAATTCGGAACTAAATGACCCACAAACTTGAAATTTTGGATATTAAGTATGTGATTATAGCTTACTGGATGACTGAATTCTGCGTTCTGGTCTAATCAAGAGGTTCTCAAATAGGGGCCTGAAAATGCGGCGAAATGGTTCCAGTAAAGGATGGTACGGCAGTGTTTGCTTCGCGCTCGACTTGACGGGGACACTGCCGTGCCCCCCGATTTTTGTGACATATTTTAATGTTTAGAGAGAATTTAGATTTAAAAATAGTTTTAGATGATTCTGTTGACCGCCGCAACCCGCGTGTATTTCATAATTGATTAGTTGTATTATTATTATTTTTTTATTTGTTTTAAATGTAAAAAGAAAAAATCACCAATTAAAATGGCCGACCAAATGTTTACATTCACTGAGCCGGACTCGTTCCTGCTGTACCATGTATCATTGACATATGGTTAAAATATAAACCGACTAATTTAATTTGGTCGTTAGTTTCATATTACCCGTATAGTAATTTAAGTCAATTGTATTTGGTAAACTTATAATATTGTCGCTAGGTAACCACCCACTGGAACCCACCTGAGTACAGATTAGTTTGTAACTCTGGAAATATATTTACCAAAAAAAAAGAATCCTCCTTAGGTAGCAAACTATTTCCCCATCCCAATATATTCTCAATGACCAAAACAACCGAAAAACACTAAAATGCCGCATGAGCCATTAATCGCATCCATTCCGGAAGCCCGCAATTTCCATTACTCCCAAAGCACCATTGAAGAACGCCCAGCAGTTTTTTCGCCTATGAACCTCTTGAAGAATTTAAGATCGTAAAATAAAAGTGGGAGATACCTGCCGATGGTTTGCAGCGGAGGGGTTACGCGGAGTTATAAATATCCTAGATGTGTTTGGCTTGGCTAACTCAATTTCTTATGATCAGGTAAAGCTGTAGGATCTTTTTTTAAGTAGGAATGTAGGATCTTCTTTCATTGCATTGTAAAAAAAATATAATAAATTTACTGTGAAACACAACGAAGTCAAACCGGTCCTTAACGAAGAGACAAAGTAACGAATTTAAGAAAGTATGTTTCAAAGGAAGGTAAAGAATTCCTTTGACTAGTTTTAGTTCTATACATCTTATGTCTTTGTTTATTTTTATAGCGCGTCGCGTAACTTATGTTTAACTTACCCATGTTTGACAAAAATAAATGAAATATTAATCTTGTAACCAATTCATTTATTTTAATTATCCCTCTCGAATAAAACTATTTGCATATGATTTTCCAGTTTGATGTGATTACAAAACAAACATATTATATGCACAGCAAGAAACTGAATCTTATCCCAAAATTGCTCCAAATATTGATATAACACATCTAGTTTGCAACATTTTCTATGTCTGGGTCTTGATGTATCGCGGTGGGTACCGTAAATCTGTTGCGGTGAAATAAATAATTTAAAACTAATAAAACCTACTGCTCGTGCCAGTTGATTTGGTACCCTAATGGACCTACGAGAGTAGATTGATAGATTCCCACTGAAAACATAGTAAAGACGGAACGCCACCAAGTTTACTTACGAACTTCCCTTTTCAGGGACTTTAAGATTTTTTTTGGAGTGAACTATTCTAAGACAAAAAAAAATATGAATTTTTGGAATGATTACTTTCAATAAAAAACTTAAGTGAAGACCGAAAATAGAGATCGGCATCCCATGGTACAAATAAAGTGATCAGTGGATCTAAAATGGCCACTTTGCACGAATTACAATATGATCACATTATGAATCATTGCAAATCTTAAAATTGCCACATTTTGGCAGTTCATGAAATGAATCATTTCGTGGCAATTCTGCTGTTTGACGGAAAGTCGCAAAATGGCTTACTTTTCGTGAATTGCTTATGAATTGCTTTACCTTATTGCCAGGCGTAAAAATAATCTTTATTTTTGCATAGCGTGCGTACTTTTACGATTTTTTTAGTTAAAAACTTTTTGTAACCAATAATGTTGATTTACTATTATAAATTAACTGTAGAGTTATAAATATCAATAAATATATTAAAATTATGAAATCTATTTTTATTTTATTACTATAGCAATACTTACACGAGAAGTGATTCAGGGAATGAATCACGAAATGAATTGAATAATAGTTGAAACGTCAATGTTAAAATTTGCAGAATTGCTAAGCTTCGCAATTCATGAAATGAAACGTTTTGATGAATTGCTCAAAGTGGCCATTTTAGACCTGCAGCTGACAGGACTTTTCTCTGTTTGCCAGCGAGCTGTATTTGAAGTTTTATTTTTTATTTTTGGAAATATATATTACTGCTAAAACAATGAAATAGGTTTATTAAATTATGTTTAATATCAAACAAATAAAAATAAAACTTGAAAAATTACATATTTAGACTACCATTAAACCCTATAATTCGCAAATTGCATTAAATCACAAGTACGTGCATAATTACAGATTACCGCGTAACTGCATAACGTACGACAATTAATTCCTGTCATACGCTTATACGAAACAATACCTTATTACACAAGTAATTTAAGTCGAAATTTATGATTTGTTTTGTAATTTACGGTAAGGTAAACATAAAATGCGTTGCGTATGCGGATATGTACTGCTTTCTAACACGATGTAGCTGAAAGTGACATTCTTCGGATGGTCTACACTGATTCTATGATCATTATCATCTCAACAGTTTACACGTTATGCCTGTCAAGCCTAAATGAAACAACAAAGTATCATTTAGGCTTCCCAAGGACTTCGAAACAACGACTTCTGTAAACGCATATTTAACCCTTGGCTATAGGAGCTGTGAAAATACTGAACTTAGCATACTAATAAACCTAAATTCGGGCCATCATGAATCAGATTCGAGAGCTTAGGGTATCGTATTAAATAATACGAATTCATATTTAAAAAAAATCTAATTATATTTTCATTGTTTTTAATTTAATTTGGAAAATGGGAATTGATGAGGATGATTAGGATAATTTAATTTTTATATTATTGTTGAGGGAGCAGAAATCTTTGCTCAGTCTCAATGTTATAAAACAGGTTAATAAAATAAATTTTCTATCGCCGAAGCTTCTTGGCGGTAAGACAGATAGCCACATCCTAAAATTTTCAAAGGTGTTGCGTATTTCCTAACCATTACCGAACAAATACCATCTCATGAGATAACAAAAAAAGTCGTCCACTATTAGTGATATTACGCGTAAATTCTACGCACCGTGTCCACACCTAATTCAATATTACGACCACAATGAGCAATTTGCGTCGCTCGCTCGCCACAAAACAACGCTAACAAACACTATTACTATGATACAGGAGCTCTGATGAAAGAATACGGTAACTGACATTTTTTGTTACTACCGCAAGGTGAGATGAATGAATTGATTAGCGGCGGAACAATTTGTATCGATTTTTTTTAGATTTGTTAGAGATATTGAGAATGTTTTTGTTCGTAATATCTCTATTAAACTTTGATGTATTATTAAATGAAAAGATAAAAATGCGTTTTAGTCATAACAGTCCAAAAAGAAAATCGTCGTGTGCATATGCAAGTAATCGATTTTTTTTTATACTCGTTGAAGAAATTCGAAACTATTTCGATGAAGTTTGGTAGTTTGCTATGCCTACGATGTTACACACATGTTACGCACACACAGCCATGTTTATAGCTATACAATCGTGTTATGATACGTATTCGGGATAGAATTTTTTACAGAAATTATAAAAATATAGCTTACATACAAATATAAATAACTAGGTGACGACTAATAGAATAACATCGCTGTGAAAACTAATTTTGTATTTATTCAATCAATTAAAAATTTGTAACAGATCCGTAAAGAGATCAACAGATATAGGTAGAGACAATATATGATTAGGAACCTAATAAAGTTTATGCAGGAGGTAAAGTTTATAGTAAAGATATTTATTATGATAACTGTACATAAAATTCTACTTACATGCTTAAAACCATAACTGCATACCTCGTTATCCCTCATAACAGAATTACAAAACAAAGTAAGTGAAATGACTTCGCAACGAAGTCAACTAGGTGTAACTGCATCTTGCCCATTGTTTCACTATCAAATTGTCAGCAAATCCTACCCCGTCTCAAACCATTTTATAAAATACCCCTCAAGCAAACACAGACACCAATATGACGTGAACTGTCTTAGTGTATGCCGTGTAAGATGTGTTTTGTGGATAAATGTGTGATTTTGTGTTTAGTTGTGTTAAGTAAAGTTGTTTGCAACCCGGTGACGACAAATTTTAACACAAGCGTCAGAGATTTTGCTACGCCTGAGGACGATGTTGTAAGTTAAGAAATATTAAGAATTAAATAAACACAGGAGATTTTTGTAAATTTAGGAAAAATACTTCAAAATATAGTACTTTAATACGTACATTTGACATAAAAGTAAGCTTAGCAATATGTAAGTTTAATTATTAACTAAACTAATTGAACACCATGTTGTGATTCAAATAAATGAATATGCTCAAGTGGAACTCAGTTTAAAAATTCACTTCTGATGTTAATATTAAGACCACCAGACATTGGTTAAAATCGGTTTTGTATTGTAGACTTATACACATAACCAGTCTAAAAATAAAACCTGGTTTTGTGTAGAGTTACGAAGTTAAAAGCTCGACTCTACATGAAATCTGATAATCTTTGACCACGCGTCATATCCTCTCCAGGTCTTCTGATGACATTTAACATCAAAATGTTTTTGTTAGGATAGTGATTTCTTAATAACTTTTGGTTAAGTACTTAGCCAATAGGATACCTGGAGCGGGTTCAAAAGAGGTTTTTAATGGTGCGCTATCCAAACTGGCCATAAATAAATACATAAGGGCAAATCTCACAGATTGTGTTGCTGCAATGCTATCAGTAATAATAAAAATTAGGGGTCACATTATCAATTATAATGTATAATAATTATCTCTATTATGTAGTACGTTTCTAAACTTGGAAGTCAAAACTGAAATGGGTACAAATGGTAAAACTATTTCGTTCAACAGAATACAACAAGCGTTCAGACGCTACAGAAGCAGGAATTTCTGAGATACGCCAATTTTGCTCCAGTCAGGAATCCTATCAAATTTAAGGTATGTTTTCATCTCAGTATTACCGTTAACTTGTATAAAGTGTTTGAAAGGTTTCCTTGTGTGGTTCCCAGGTTCAGTTGTGCTATATTTGTGATCGTGCTTGCGTTATCTGTGAGTAACTTTTAGTTTTTGATAACTAAGGATGTAACTTATAATCGTCGAGTCTTGTTATTAGCATGTTTTATTTTTATACTACTAAGTAGGCAAACAGGCGTACGATCCACATGATGGTAAGTAGTTACCGTAGCCTATGAACGCCTGCAACACCGGAGATGTCACTGAGGTGATGAATTTTTTCACTCCCATGTTATAGTCACTGCATATAGCATGTTATGTCTAAGATATTGTTACATGTTGGTATTTTTCTGTAAGACCCCTGAAAAATAAAAATAATCGAGATGAAATAAATATCGGAATGAAAGAAGCTCCTCTGACAAGAGCACAGCTCTTAAATTTATGATGATGTGAGTGACTTTAAACCGCTGAGTCGAATGATTATCGTTCGTTTTTGAGTGATTTTTCTTTGACATAATCGGTTTTGTGTGAGTCATACTTTTCAAAAATAGCATTACTGCAGCTTTTATAATTAACACAGCCATTTTCCTGATAAAAAGACGTAGAGAAATCATAGTACGTCTAGCAATGTTTCTTATGTTTCTATAGAAATTTCGATAGACACGCAACATAAACTTATATCCTTCCTGTGTTATGCTTCTAATTAAAATTATTTATTTTCCTTTATCTATACAAATGCAATAAAGAATTTACTAAGTAAACTTTGTGGCTTTTCCATTCATTGCTTACAAACAAGAGGAGACTATTATGGCAACCATAGCACAGAATAGGTAATAGTAGTGACCATAGTATGTATGTATGTGTATAAACATAAGAGCTGGGCTCTTGTCGGCGGAGTTTATTCCATTCTGTTCATGTATGGAGTGACCATAGTAAGGTATCATTTTTTTTTTAAATAAATAAATTAAAAAAAAAAAATTGATTGTAGTCATACTTATTCTACGATTTTTTTTCTTTATGGTTGGCAATAAAATACATATGGTTGCGCTATTTGATTATTTGTTATCACAAAAAAAAACACAATTATATACATAGCATTGCTGATCAAGGAAACATTACCATATCAGTATGTTCCACATAGCAGATATCGACGGAAATGACTAATGCAACAATATGTGGCATTTTTATTCCGAGCTTAGTTTAAAAACATAAATTGTACTTATAATAATTACAAATATAATTAAAATAAACTTATAAATAAACGCACTGCATATTTTAAACATATGTAATATACGCACTTAATGCTGTAATTGTATGATAAAAAATACTCGTAAAGTAAGAGGTAGGTAAGGGAAATAAAATCCATTAAGTAAATAAAATGATATCAAGTAAATTTTGTGTATTATTAGTTTATTGATGAATATTTTTACGCAAGTGTTTTTAGCCTTAAGTTATCTGGAAGGGCAACACTATTATAAAGTAGTTCAAATTATCGATGTAGCAAATACAAAAACTAATTCTACTGCCACCGGCCACTTTATATTGTTATTCAGCCCTTTTTCTGACCTATAATGAGCGAGAGACCTATATGAGAGATTGGACTTACTCATACCAATTCATTATCTCTTCTATGTCGAGTGATATGGCGAGTGCCTTATAACCATCGACTTGTAACAATGCAAAATAAAACAAAAATTCTAATTACTACTTCCGGGAAACCTCCAATCAAGTGACCGAAAAGAAATTGTTTCTACGTATGAGAAACGTTATTCATTGTTACCGAGAACATGAGTAACAGAACAGGTAGAGGTCGCCGTCACGGGAAGCGGTCTTGAGGTATGTTGTTCCCGCTTCGAAATTGTTACTTAAGGGGGGGTGTGAAAGTAACATGTTTTTAATAATACTTGGAGATTTGAACGTTTGCCCGGTTTCATCATAGACTTGCAACTAGAGAGCAGAGTCCACTATGACACGATTTCAAAGTAAAATGAAAATTAATTCAAAATAAATAATAACCTCTGCCTTGTTCTTCTTTTATTAAGCTCTTCACTGCCTTTTTTGCTCCACCTGCGTCAAAAACCATTAGCCTATATTTGACCAGGGTCTTCAACTATATTCATACCGAATTTCATTAAAATCCGTTCTGCGGTTTGGCCGTAAAAGTGTAACAGACAGACGGATTTTCGAACTTATAAAATGAAGTATAGAAGTAACCCCACTCTCGAAAGCCTAGGAAAAAATTGGCAAAAATTTGGATGACGTTGAACATTTTTTGGTCAATTTCTTGAATATATGTTTAAACTACAAATATAGCGGCGTATAGCAAAGTATGCCAGGTAAAACGAGAGATAAAATCAAATCCCAGTCTTATCCAATGCAGATTGTAATTGGCTGTAATTTTCTGATTGCAAAATGATATCCTTGGGTAATTTTACAACTTCTGCTTCTTTTAACTGAATAATCCAGCTTTATTTTACGAAGTAGGTAAATAAACTTTGGCATATGTGATTCTAAGCGATTACTTTGTCTTCTTGTCATGTTCAAGTGAAAATGGCTCTAAAAATAGCCATTTTAAAACAAAAGCCAAACTATGTAATTTTTCTCAATACTTCGCCATCTGCACAGAGATAAAATATTCCATAGTTCAAGAGCCGGGACTATTGGGACACGACATCAGGTGAGCCATTGATGGCACCGCACTAAAGGTCCACTAGTAATTGCTTGAAACCTTGAACTTCTTCTGATATATCCCAACACTATTCCTGAGTCTATTGAGTGACTTCCAGACTGCCTGGGAAAGGGAATTACAGAAGCTATCATTTATTCACATTGACTTAAATAATTTCATAGAGAAGGAGGAATTACGCGGATTCTACTTTTCAAGGAAATGTCCTCTGCTGCCCTCCAGATTCCCCAATTGGATTTAGAGCATCAGACCGGAATAACTCGAAATTTGTCGATTTGTATAGAAATAAAATCGAGAAAAGTGTCAAGATAAAAAAGAAAACAACAAGCATTTAACAATAAGAATATTACAAGTAATCCAAACACTATTGAGACAAAACTAAATATTTAAATACTGACTTCCATCGCTATTGCATTAGAAATGTAAAGAACTATTATACAGTGAAAACAATTGGAATGTGAACAGTCGTCGATGACTGTGACTCATTTTATGTGAATATATCTTAGATGTAAACTAATATTTCATTCTTTGAGGAATGCGATCAAACCGTCAGGATTGAACACACACAAACACAAATGACAGGGTACAAGTATTTTATTTCATTTAATTACAGCTATCATATTTTATAATATGGAAATAGTACAGCCACTTATAATTTTAAGCCTGTTGTCCCTGTACAAGGACATTTTGTATATATAGCATTAGCGAATAGGAATTTTGTTTCTCTAAATTAAAAAACACCCACCCCTAACGGATAGTTATATAGTTCTCTAAGCACCTCTCTTAGCTATCACCCTAAACTTTACGTTTTAATCTCTTCTTTTATGTATGTTTATGTATGTATATGTATAGTTATGAATACTGTATGTAAATCTATGTATGTTTATTTAGCAGTAAATGTTTTTTTTCTCTTATTGTATTTTTAAGATGATTCGCGCCGCACATAATCTTTTCCCTTTTTCCTAATGGTAGAGAATGCTTTTAGCATTAAGTCCGCCAATTGTAAAAAGTATTTTTTACTTGTGGTTTCAATAAAGATTTATAAATAAATAAATAAGATTTAAAGAGGTAGCGTATAACATTATTATCATGATTCTTTGCATCAATTTCATCTCGTCAAAATGGAATTACCTCATTTTCGGAAAACACTACGAGTTATTATCGAAGGACGCTTGAACCTCATTTTTTAACAAAATCAGTAGTTCAGTAAAGCTGTCTTCTTTCTGGTAGTAAATTCGAGATACACGAGAATGCAAGCAATTCCAATGAAATGTACAACAGCACACCTCGTATAAGTCCATGTCTCAGACTTGAAGTCTAAAGTCTGTACTCGCTAAAATTGCTTCGAGGCGAAAGATTACACCTCGCTCTTGACATATTTATGGCAACAATTAGACCAATATCGAATTTTGTTCGAAATAGGAATTTGTTCCTATTGGAACTTGGAGAAATCAAATGTATTTACGAGCACTGAATAGTATAATATTTTTTGTGTGTCGTTTATAATAAAATGATATTTTGAACTGATTTATATTTTTAGGAAATACCAGACAATGCCCTATCTTCAAGTTCACACCATGGTCGAGGTCTTCTGCATCATGAACACACTGGTAAGAATATACTTAAATTTTTTTTAATTGTGTTGAATGGAGACATAAGATATCATTTGCCCAGCAGTCGGACACAAATCTACAACTAAAATAAAGAATAAGATAACGAATAAAATACTAAGATACGGAATAAGAATAAAAAAAACGTTTCGGTACATGAGACCTTTATCCTCTGATTAACAATTGACAAAATACCCACTTTTCAAAATACCTACTCATCTTTTACCCATTTCCAATAATCACTATTGCCTTATAAGTGTGATTTCCTAAAATTCCTACTTTTTAAATTTTGGAGGTCTACATTGATATTTTTTTAAGATAACACGATCTATTCCTGTTTTAATAACTATAAGCCGAAGTACTAGGACTACAGAAATTATGAGAAAGTTCACAGATATTTTTACATCAAAAAATGCCGCCCCCCATCCTATGCTGAGGGCTTAGGGCGTTTCTTCCTGTGAACTTCCTCATAACTTCTGTAATCCTAGTACTTCGGCTAAATTTCACATGTTCTAAGCGTATTATGTTCCAGATCATACATAAAAAAAATTAACACATTAGGAATTTTGTGAATTATCAATCAGAGGATAAAGGACTCGGGTACCAAAACGAAAATAAAATGAATGTGCAGTGCCTTCGAATAGTTGAAAAGTTGTGTAGTGTAGTAGTTGGCGCAGTGACGTTGTATCCCCATTTACTAAATAGTGAAAATAATATTGATAGACACAAGGTTATTTTGAAACCATTGGTCAAATTTTAACAGTGAGTTAAGTAAGAAACTACAAATGAATTCCCATGAAACAAAACAACTAAAAAGAACAAAGTTTGACCACCCATTAGCATCTAGTGATCAACTGACAGTACATGAGAGGTAATTTTGTTTTCAACGATTTTAATTTTTTTAAAGTTGGACCAGTTTCACATGAGTTTCACTTAACACACTGTAAAATTTTCCAAAACTTTCTCTGTATAACACGGCTGGTCCTGTCAATATTATGTCATACATGTCTCCATCCACTTTGCTCGACAATTCCCCACAAATAACACCCAAACCAAACACTAATATATTCATGGCTACACCCCTACACTTACTGGGGCATTTTTATGACATAGGGGAAGTCTAATACATTATTAAGAAAAGACGGACACCTAACAAGAGTGTCAACAAGAATTGTTGATATTTCTATTGGGAAAGATCTTCTGAATTTTGTTTAAAAATAGGTTGAATAAAGCAGTTTTCTAATGCAGACATTTTCATTGGTCATAAGCTTTACGTTCCTTTCCCAATAATCATAAGTAAAAAAATGTTCGCAATGATTTTATTATCCCACTCTAAATTTTTCTAATAGTAAAATATTGGATTTAACCTGGCAAATGAGACATACTGCGAAATGCAATTATTGTTCTCATTCATTTTACACACAGTTTCTGGTAACTATTATTCCTGAACTAAATAAGTAGGGTAGGTGAATGTTTAAAACTTTTCTTTAACTCAAGTTTCTCTAGTAACTTCTGACCGCAATTGGGTATTCTACTAATTTTTATTTTTTCTTTTATTCAATATTTTTATTCCCAGAAACAGAATTATGAAAGAATTTTTGTAATCCGTTCAAAAATAAATAAGTTATAAGGCTTTGAAATTCGGTGGAAGGGGAAACTGTCAGAAAACAAGAAAAGGATGCACTGTGTGAGCTGTGTCGTCACTGCCACTCGTTTTAGCGCGAACAAAAGAGATAGCAAGACGTCCCCACCACGGTCCCACTTTTCTTTTAGAGAAAACTTTAAAATCGAATTACTGCCTTAAATAACAATCAATTTTGTTATTGTTTTCAGAATCTGTTACTTTTTAGTGTATATTTTGTTTACTATAACAATATTAACCAAGTATGACTACAGTCAAGTAGCCTATTTTTCGAATAAGCGCGACGTCAAATCTCAAAAACTCAGGAATTAGAAAAACTGGAATCGATTAATCTTATCTAGCTTCAAGTTGAATGACCTAGTGCCAAATACCAGAACAGCGGATTTCTGCTCAGTCTACCGTTTCGATCTGCTGAACAAGAAAATTGAAGTCATTTGTCAACTAAAAAGAATTTACAGTCTTAACAATTCTTTATTTCAACATCTAAGTACGAACAAGTCAAATAGCCATATCACCTTGAATGACTCCAAGCTTTATAAAGTTTAGTCATCAAGTCTAAACTTCATAAAGCTTTGCCTTCTTATAACTAGAACTAAAGTTCGGTCATGTTTCTGATAATGGCTTTTTTGCATTCGGATAACTTTTTAATTGACCGCCTCCCTGGTGTCATACTTCCTTAGAAATTTTTTGGTGAAATCCATCTCTATTTTTTCCTTAAGTTAACCATGAGAATGAGTGATGTCAACTGCAAGAAGAGAGAAGATGATAATGTGCATAATATATGTGTAATAAATTATTATATTTTCAGGCTATGGACTAGACTACGACGATGGACATTATGGGCATGGAGTGGACTATCACCTTCATGACCACAGTCTTCACGATCACCAAGGTCATGGATATGGTCTCCATCACGGATACGGTCTGCATGGTTATGGTCTGCATGGACATGCTCATCATCACGATGATCATGACCATCATCACGATGATCATGGTCACCACGAGCATGATCATCATGATACGCATCTGTACCATGGGGATTATGAACATGGACATCATAAGCATTTGGCTCATGTAAGTTTTTAATTTATTTTAACGCTGAGTTGTAGAGGAATAGAGAGAAGTGAGGACAAAGGTTGGATCCCCAATCTTTGTGAAAAGGTATCCACCTTTTCCCGTAGTGGGACGATTAAATGTCAAAAATTATGGCAGTCTTTAAGTTTTAAGTCCACTGGATCCGTTTTAATGCGAGTTGAATCTGACATCATCATCATCATTTCAGCCGCAGTCAGTCCCCTGCTGGACATAGTCCTCTCCCAATGATTTCCAAAACTACCAGTTGAAAGCGGCCTGCATCCAGCGTTTGCCCACGGCCTTTTTCAGGTCATCTAATCATCTTGACTAATCTGATATCGTTTCCTATTGATTAGTTAGGATTAATAAAGTAGTGTGATCGAAACAAAAATATAACATTTGTAAGATAAGCATTTCGACTTGGATATCGCCTTTCCACATCATCACGAAGCACCCGTACCATCTGAACGATTTTCTGTTAACATCTCTCTTTCACTCTTAAACAATACAAAAAGCCCATGCGTTTTACAATAACCCAGTTAATAATGCAATGTCAAGAGTCAAGACTGAGGAACAAGATAATAGGTCTAACTCCGTTCACTTTTCGTCCCACGCTTTAGTTTAGGCGTTATTTATGCACAGGAAATCATGCATTACCTTAGTTGCGCCTACTTTGAACTAAGTGCATTATAACTTGCAGGACTCTGTAATGTTACACAGATCATTATAACGCATAAGTTCATACTACATATAATTACTGTGCCTGCTTCCCATACTACAAAGGGTGGTATTCGTGATAAATTTTTTTCAACTTAAAAAATTTTTACGTTTCGTTTATTATTTTATTTAACTGCCATTGTACAAATAGGCTAGCTTTCAGGGTCAAAAGACAAACATTAAAATTAGTCCGTCATTTAGGGAATCAAAATATATTAGTGACGTATTTTTTCTTTCGTCAATTGAACGATAAATTAAGATATAATGCATCAAAGTTTAGGAGTGGGCGCTCGGGACATATAATATTGCGAAAAAGTGTAGCACACTGTGACGTCACACGGAACTTTAACGCGCCATATCTTTACCATTCTTTGTTTAATTTTCAAAAGAAAAAATACGTCTCCAATATTTTTGATTATCTAACTGATGGACTTAATAATTTTTTTTTAGGAAACTAGACTATTACGAACTGTACAGCGCAATCATTATCTTACAGCCAACCTGTTTGTATTTGTTTGTTCCTGTTGTATTTGTTTGTATATAAGTCCTTTTTATTTCATTTTAAGAGTCATGAATTTTAAGAAACAATAAAATTGTAATTTATTGCAATGGACTGGGCCTAGTCTCAGGGGTTTGTATCCACGGATCACGCGATCAGATCATGCACACTGGGCATTCATTCGTTTATATTGAGTGTGTTACATGGTTAAGCAACACTGTAGACCCTGGTGTCAGATTTCCGGAACTGCCTTTCGGCCTTTGAAGTGGTTCCTCTAATGGCAGCCACGGCTTAACGTGCCTTCCGAAGGAACAAATTTGAGTAAATTTAATATTATGTTATTTCGAAAATAATTTTATAATTTACTACCTAAGACTTTCACGTATTTAATGATATTAAATTAATACAATAAGTGATATTATATTCTGTATCCCACGTTAAGAAGTGTTTGTTATCGGAGTTCGTCGATGTGAATCATTTCGGTTCATTGAATTCTGCGAGCACGCAACATCTTGTAAGAGTCTTTTATGAGCTGTTTTGAGCTGGAAATATTTCATTGGTAGTTCTTTCTTGGGGCACTAATCAAATGAGATTAGGATTATATTCGTGCAAATAAGATCTAAATTTTGATCAAGGTCAAATCCATATCAAATCTACCTCAAAAATCTATTCTGTGGTGTAACTATGTAAGTGTTCAATCAACAAACTGATATGGTTTAGCATGTATTTTTAATATGTTTTAGTATCTCAATGTAATTATAACCGACATAGCTCTCTGCATAATGCAAAAGTTGAATGTTAGATAATGTTTCTACCATCAAGTCCGCCTTTGGTTCTTTACAGTTTTGTTGTTCTATTTTGACATTGGGGGAAAAAGGAGAAAGAGCGTCCAGGTAGACCAAGGCTCAGTTACTTAAAATAAATAAAGGACATAGTAAGCATCGTGTCATATCAAATTAAGAATAGAAAACGATAGGGAGAAATAGAAAAAAAGCTCCACCAAAAATTGCTAACTGTTAAATTTATGAATGAATAAATTTCAACATTAATATTAACCTGTGTACTAACTAAATTAAATAGGACATTCTACATAGTTTTTTTATCACCTCAAAGTGATGAGGCGAAACTTGATTAGTAGTCATTATAAACAATTTGAATTTATAAATACATTCATGGAAACGTTCTAAACCACAAATCTAGATTCTTACGTCGATACAAACCTAAAAATATACTTCGTTACACATTAGTTCAGGTATAAAGTAGATAAGTTGCAAATCCAGTGAAATCGACCGCTGCATTTTAAAAATTGTTTGTTTTTTTTTCAGACGTTGGCAGCAAAAACAATCCTGTGGCCCATAGCAGGTATCGCCTTATTGGGAGCCGCGGCTGCTTTGGTCAGCAATCCTGTCCTTCTACAATTAGGAGTGGTTTCGGGACGCCGAAAACGGGAGACGCAAGAAATGACAGATTTCGATCCAAATACTCTAAAGAAATGGTTGACTAAAAATCCCCTGGACTTTGCGACAAAAAGAACCGCAACGTCCGAAAGAATATCACAAGCCGGTTTAAAATTCTCAAGGGCGGTTAATAATTTAGAAAAGAGAATAACTAAAGACGCTATAAATAGTGACGGAGATAAAGTTGATGAAAATCATAATATTTTAAAAAGATTTCGACGAAATAGACATTTAGAAGTTAACAAACGTATGGTATTACGAAAACCATCAACAGTGCCAGCGAATCATGTTTATGTCAATCACTCAGATCTTCCAAGAACAGAAACAGATGAGAATAAACAGTATATAGCTGTCCCACTTATAACGAATAGTTAGCTAAAATGTATCTAATATTCTAAGTTTTACTGTTAAATGTATCAATCGGATAAGAGAGTATTCACTCGTAAAGCAAATAATTTGTTTATAAATAAATTAATAATGTTTGATGATTTGTTGGTATATATTTCTTATTTGAATAACAGTCTTGACTCGACAAATTCGTAGAAAGTAATTATGTACTAAATAATAGAATGACATAATTGTAACACTTACCAATTACTCAAAACACATAAGACATAACCACACTTATAATATTTTAACACAAAATGCCAATGAAACACATAAAACAAATGAAACACAGACTAAAACATTCACAATTCACAGTAAGCACATCACACTCAGCTGTTTAGAATACAAACAGTCAGAAATATTGACCAAACAAACGCTAAACTGTCGATTGTTAGCGAAACGTCATCAAAGTACCGATCATACGGTGCTCCAGAATGGAGTGAAGTTGGAACTAAGCTGTTTTCTGTAGAAGCAACTTGAGCGAAGTCAGATACGGACTTTGTTTGTGTGCGTGTGGTGGACGCAGCGTTGCGCCCGCGCACCATTTCAATAATAACTTGATTCATCTCTTCGTGCACGTGTTGAGTTGAGCTTGTGTGAGTGACAGTGGTTGGATGCATTTCTTACAAATGTTTGAACTGTGACATGCAAGCAAACAATATACGGTTGTCATGTCATTCATCAAAGAGATGTGTGGAGATTAGTCATAGGCTCATATACCTCTATCGTTGTTTGGTGTACTACTTACTCGGTTATATTATAACACCTGTCTGATTATTAGGGTGTTCGAACAGCTGTCTATATCATCTGCTCGATTATTTCTGCAAAAAATCGTAACACTGGACGTATGTACCTGCTGTTCTGGCTTTACCACCTGTAAATATTTCCATAAAAAATATAAAGGAACATAATTCAAGTTAAACAAGCCTGCATTTTAATCTTCAATTATATTTGATTAAGCCATTGAGAAAGGAACGTGTTATTTCTTATTATCTATATATATAAAAGAGCAAAGGGTGACTGATTCATCAACGACCAGCCTAAACCATAAAAGCTATAAACTTGAAATTTGGACCGAAGTTTTATGTTAATACGTAGTGCTCAGATAAGAAAGGATTTTTCAAAATTCCACCCCTAGGGGGGTTAAAATTGAAGGCAAAGTTTGTATGAAAAAAAATTAAAATCTTCACCGATTTACTTGAAACTTGGCAAGAATGCTTCTCAATAAAAATAATTAAAGGAGTATTTCGGCATTTTTGACATTCGACCTCTATGGGGGTAAAAAGGGGGAGGTAAACTGGTTTATCATCTCAAAACCGAGATCGCGGATCGTTTTTTTAGTAGAGGGTTCACATCCTGCTAGACATGACTTCTTTTTACTTCCCTTTTTTTCGTTTTGTATTCGTTTTTTAGAATGCTATATTTTTAAAAATATTTTAGTAAAGAAATGTTTCAAGAAAGTAGCTGGATCGAATGCACACAAATACAAACAATAATTTTCTGTTTTCGTTTTTTTTTCTAAAATTATTTTCTTAATTTTTTTTTTAATTTTCTAAAGAAACATTTAAATAAATTCATTTGCAAATTTTTTGCGGTCATCTACTGATTGTGCCGAGATAAAATACCCCTGATATCCAATAGATGGCGTCGATAAAATGATAATTGCGTCTTTAAAGTGATTTTATTTAAACGTAGTTCCTATGTAATTTTTAGCATATAAATCGTAATCCACTGAGTCCACAAAAATCCTCAAAAATCAACCACAAAAAGAGAAGACATTATTCGATAGCCAGCCATACAATGTAAGCTAAAATTATTTCTCAATGTTTCCAATAGATGGCGCTGCGCCATTTTGGTGATTTCTACTTCGTGCTATTAAGATTTTTAACAACATAAAGGGGTCGTGGATATCTTGAAAAGTACGTATTGGTCGTTTCGTATCGTTCGTTAACAATATTTTCGAGTTAAATTGAATTAGTGGTTGTTTTGGTTAGTTGGTAATTATAAATAGATAAGAGTTGTTGGTTTTGTTACCCGTTCGTTGTTCGTTCATTAGTATTTTCTATGTTGGTGGTTAGCCAATAACCAACCAGGTTAGATTGATTGAACTTTGAAGTGAATGAATATACTTATATTTTGTTTGTTGCTATACTGTTAATATAAAAGAACAAGGGTGACTCATTAACGCCCAGCCTAAACCACAAAAGCTATAAACATGAAATTTAGACAGAAGTTTTATGTTATCTCATAGTGCTCAGATAAAAAAGGTTTTTCCAAAATTCACCCCCTAAGGGGGTCAAATGGGGGTCCAAAGTACGTATGGGGGAAGGAGATTAGTAAGTCCGATTCATTTGAAACTTCACAAGATTATTGTTTTTGTTAAATGATTAAACACGTGTTTCAGGATTTGCAGAATTCACCCTCTTAATAGAAAAGAGGGACAACCGCTGTTAATGCAAAAGTTAAACGATCACTGACATATCAATGACTGTTGGCGTGTGGGTTCTTTTGAGATAAAGGAATTATTCTAAATGCATATCTTATGGGGATTTATAAAATCTAAATAGCTAAATCTAAATAACTAAATACTACTACTAAATATTAACTTTTTAAATTTAACTCCTGAAAGGGACAAATGTGACAAAGTATGAAAAAAAAACTAATTTCATTGTTCATCAATAAATTTTAGCAAACATTTTTCCAAATTCACCTGTTAGGAGGCTGAAATGGGGTCCAAACATGTATGGGGAAATATGACAATTTTATTTAAAACGTCACATAATTATTTCTTGATGATGAATGAGTAAATACTATTTTAGGATATTTTGCATTAACCCCTAAAAGGGGGAAAAGGTTATGTATCATTGATTGTGTTTATTTTAGCAAGGGGCTCCTTTTGTAATCAGCGGGTGCACTAAGCAAGCAGTTTTCAAAACGAGAGATTAGTTAGACCGTTTTATTCGAAACTTCACAAAATTATTTCTTTTGGTGAATGAATAAATACCTGTACCAGTATTTTTAGAATTCCAGTTCTAAAATTTTTAGAATTCCAGTTCTAAAAGGGGGGACAAACTCTGACTAAACTGCCATTGATCTCTCATTAAATTTAGCAAGTGGGTTTCTTTTGTAATCAGGGGGTGCACAAAGGATGAATTTTTCAAAATTGACCCCCAAAAGGGAAACTAATGTTCAAATTATGTACGGGGCAAGGAGATTAGTAGGTAGGATGAAAAATACTAGGTAGGTACAGTAGCCTATGAACGCCTGCAACACCGGATGTCACGAGCGCGTTTCCGACCCTAAAGGATTTTTTAGACTTACATAATAGATTAGTAGTAATAGGTGTTTATATTAATATTTAATTTAATTTAAACATTTTGTTTTTATCGTTAATTTATAATTATTATTGGAATTTCAGATGTAAATAAGTGAATAAATACTTGTAGTAATAGGTTGGTGTATGTAAGTGTAATAGGAACCCTAATGAAAAATATTAAAAAAAAAAATGTTTAAAAAGTGTTATTTCCATAGTAATAACATAACTTCTTTCTTAATTTAATCGAAAAAAATATCACCATGATTCTATGCCATAAGTAGAATTTGATACTGGTGCAGCCATCTATGTATAATCGTGGGAACTAAGTTAAAATGAAGTTGTATTGAAAAGCAGCATCAACTATTATGTTAAGTTGTCCTGTGTTTTTCGGATAGAGTATGTTGTCTAGGATTTCATAGACTACAGTTCACATCATCCTAGCGTGTTCTCTAGTTGTGGGATGATTTATATTATAAACTGATACCCTGAATGATTTATAGGCATCTTATTATATGTTTCGGTATATGTCTTTTTAATGTCCTCTGGAAGTGGTAGATAGTCTGTTCTATTCTTTAAAAAAACACCACATGGAAGATAGTAGAATGCGTCGTTGAAAATTTAATAAAAAAACAAGGGGACAGTTCTGATATGTATTTCTATATTTTTGTATAAATTATTACCACAATACAATATAAAAAAGTGTGGAGCATTACTCGGTATCACAGCTGTTAAAATTAAATCTTGAACCCGAACTGGAACAAATAATTAGAAAAATCTTACAAGAGCCCTTAAAACATACAATACAAATGGGAAACATCCACATCTGAAATCACAAAATTGAAATTACAACATTGTTTACAATACGCAGCAAAGGCGGACTTATTGCTAAACAATCTCTTCCAGTCTCCGCGCGCGAGACCAATTATTAGGTAACCTTTGTTTAGTAAGAGAACAGGATGTATGGGTGGGTCCAGTAGAATAAAAAAGTAGTTTAAAAGTTAATTTACTTATATTTGCTTTATATTGTTAGTTAGAATTAGGCTTTACTGGTTTTTGTACAATATCAACATCATTTCAGCACACTGCTGGACATGGACGTACGTATCTGCTGGAAAGTTAATTTCTTTATTTTATAAAACTTACCTTTGGAGCATTTTCTATACTACACTTGAAGATCAATGCAGCTCGTTCGCATCCCTTATCACCGTCATTTACTTCTACGTCGTTCACTATATAAACGAATATCGTGTTAATTATTAAAAAATAAAACCGGTCAAGTCCGAGTCGGACTCGTGCACATAGGGCTATAAAAATCGCAAAATAATCACGTTTGTTGTATGGGAGAGAGGAGATTTTTTTTGTTTTTTTTTTATTATTATTATTTGTTGTTATAGCGGCAAAAGAAATACAACATCTATGAAAATTTCAACTGTCTCTATTACGGTTCATAAGACACGACCTGGAGAGAGAAGGACGGACAGCGACGTCTCAGTAATTAGGTCCCGTTTTGCCTTAAAGTAAACAAAAACTAGTACTTTGCTCAACAAACTTAAAACCAAAAAAATAAATAAAAATAACCTAAACTCACCCTTGACACAAACATCAGCCATTTTCTTTCCGTTCTCTAATCTCGTCTCATCTCCGTTCTTCATACGTTCTGCTATCTTGTAGCCATGTTCTAAACTATAAAGACCTTTTTCAGTCATCTAAAACAAGAGTAATTATCGCTTGTAATCCTTTTGAGGATAATAATAGTCGGGCGATAACCAGAGTGAGTATGTACCTAATAATAATAATACCTATCTAAAGCGAGATGTGCCAAATTTGCATGTCGTATAATAATTGTTTTGCTTGCGATGTACAGGATCAGGAAATACAGAAATTTATTTATATGAAAGAACAAAGCAAAGTAAGTTATTATAAAAGTTATTTCTAAACGTGGTCTGAGAATGAGTGTGTTTTGTTTTTTGCCCTCGGCTGCACATGCGTTTTTCAAGTACATTATTTCCGACGTGTAAAATACTCTTTATTTTTGTCAGTAGGAAGAGAAACGTAGGAACCTATGTGTATGGGAATTTTCAGGATGATTGGTTAAGTAGATGATGCATAACAGAAAATATCCACTTTCGCTTTATAGTATTATAGTTAGAATTAGGCTTTATTGGTTTTTGTACAATATCATCATCATCATTTCAGCTCAATCAGTACACTGCTGGACATGGGCCTCTCCTAATGATTTCCAAAATAACCGGTTGAAAACGGCCTGCTTCCAATATACAATATCCTTCCTACTAACTTCGCCGGTGTCTTTGACTTAATCTCCCGGAATAAATATAACATAAATACATTCTTACAACTCCATCCAATTTGTAAACGCATGCCAGTAAACACTTGACCTCAGTCTTAGTTGGCGAGATCAGTTTCTGCAGGTTCAACAGTTCACTCATCTCCACTGGGTGGTCTTTGGTACATTTCATCACCAACTTAGTGAATTCTATCTTTAACTCGTCCTCGGTCATCGCCTGTAAAATGTGTAAGTATCAATGCTTATGATGTTTTTTTATTTCAGTTTTCTTCAGACAAACATGTCAGCTTAATTAAGCTACGGAGCCTAAGGTACGCTATAAGTCATTCTATATTTGGCGGCACTGGTTATTACAATGGAGCAACTGCCGTCTGACATCGGTAACCCATCTTACAGAGATACACGAATATACTAATTAATTGCTTTAGTTATTATATTTGAAGAAATATAACATTTAATAGGTATATTTGCGTTGTTAGTGAAGGAGTGAGGCAAAGGCCCGCATTCAGAGTCGGCAACGCGCTCGTGACATCTCCGGTGTTGCAGGCGTTCATAGACTACGGTAACCACTTACCATCAGGTAGGCCGTACGCCTGTTTGCCTACTTAGTTGTATAAAAATTGCTAACCTAACCAAAATCCGCTCCAATTAAAAACTCGTTTGAGTAACTAATTTTACATTTGTAAAAGTTTAGTAATTTCACTTGTACCTAAGTAAATTTACTCAAAAAAAATACAGAATAGAAGGCTTTGTTTTAATGGGTAATTTTTAAGTAACACGCTAAGAAACAAAAGTCAGCAATACTCACATAGACATAGCCAAATAACAAAACTACAACGAAGAATTTCATCATATTTAAAAATTAATGTTATAAAAATTTTTTGAGACCTAGGTATATTTCATACTAACTGTTCCGTTTAAAATTTCGTGTATAAATACTGGTGATGTCAAAAACAATTACTCTCCACTTCCGTAGTTTTAGCATTATTTCAAATTTTACGCGATCTAAAGATTAAGCAAAATTATAGCTAACATTCATTATATGTATTTTACTACAAAGAGTACATAATTGGTACAATTTAAATTGTATGTAATGAGGAAATAAGTGCAACTTTTGTTTGATTTTTTTAATTTCTTATCACTGTTATTGGAGCGTTTACCGAATGAAGTGAAGTATAAAAATACCGGTCAAGTGCGAGTCGATCTTGCGGACGAAGGATACCAGCCGTACTATTCCATTTCTATAGAACTATGAATGGGACACGTATTTCTTTTTTTTGTTTAAATATAAGAATTAAAACAATAGCACATTTACATACTCGTAATAGTTAAAAGATCACGAAATCCTCATGAGAGCGGAGCGTAGGACAAAACTATTGAGAGACCAAACAGGCCATATCACTGTATTAAAGGTCTGGTATTCCTGTTAAAAGGATTGCTCCATTTCAAAACTAGATCTCCGACCGTCACTAAATCATACCCTGAAGCGAAATGAAACTGGATAACATGTTTGTATGAAGATTTAAACATTAATACTTACGTTAATATAGGCAATGACTGACCATAAAACCACCAACTTTCTCATTTTGTATTTTTCTATATTATGTCGGTTGTAAAATTGTAAAACTAACGAACACTTCGGTGTAGTTTCGATACCTTTTTGACATGATCTGAAAATACTGCACTCATTATTTTTATATTACATCGTACTTTTCTGATTGAAATCAAAATATTAAAAGTACATTAAGGCCCTACTACTACAGATAGTATCGATTGATATTATCGGGAGTTATTTTTTGCTTCATTGTGAATGAGATAGTGTGAGAGGTACTTACATGATAAATCGTCGTAAAGGGGGTAATCCAGAGGCCTTTTACGTTGTCTTAACTACCCTCTGAAGCACCGAATCCTCATTTTTATCAGCCACCTTCTATCACCGTACATCTCGCCATTGACAGGGAGTTCATCTTTATACCCTAAAGTGTCGCGGACAGTAGGTACGCTTTAAAATAAAATTTCTACCGCGTACGCTCAGATTATGGAATGAACTCCTTGCTCGGTTTTTCTTAGTGACTACAACATGAGGGCTTTCAAAAGAGGTGTTAATAAATTTCGGCAACGCGACCGTGATACTTGTGGTATTGCAGGCGTCCATAGGATGCGGTAACCACTTACCATCAGGTGGGCCACGTGCGTGTTTTTCTACTAAATTGTATTAAAAAACAATCAGAATATTCAAGTCAAGCCTAGATTTGTTCTTACAAAACAATGAATGCTTCCAGGGGAAATCTCAAACTCTCGACCTCTGTGATGAGAGGTCACAGTAGAGGTATACTAAAAATTAAAAAAAAAAGGAAAGTTTTTTATACAATTAAGTAGGCAAACAGGCGTACGGCCCATCTGATGGTAAGTGGTTACCGTAGCCTATGAACGCCTGCAACACCGGAGATGTTACGAGCGCGTTGCCGACCCTGAAGGAATTTTTTCACGCCCTTTTTGAAGGCTCCCATGTTATAGTCACTAGGGAAAATCATGGCCAGGAGTTCATTCCATAATCGCAGTGTACGAGGGAGGAAATTCCGTTTGAAGTGTACTGTAAGCAATAACATGGGATCCAAGGTATGGGGATGAAATCCCTGACGATGGCGAGAGGTGCGATGGTAAAAAGTGGCTGTTGGCATCATGTCAAACAATTTCTCCAAGCATAGCCTATTATACAAGCGATAGAACACGAACGCGAAGTCTCTCCTGAGACTCAAAAGCTCAATACCAATTATGATCACGGGAACTGCGGCAATTCTGACAGCGCGTCTCTGTATTGAGTCAAAGCTGACGCATTCAGGTACTCCCGCTCACAGGTGACAACAATCTATACTAATATTATAAATGCGAAAGTCTGTCTGTCTGTCTGTCTGTTACGCTTTCACGGCCAAACCGCTGAACGGATTTTGATGTAATTTGGCATGAATATAGTAGAAGACCCGGGGTTGAATATAGGCTACTTTTTGACGCAGGCGGAGCTGCGGGAAACAGCTAGTATTCCATATGTGGCCGCACTTGCGCCTTATATATAGGAGCAGTCTATGCTGCGGCATGAAAAATCGCTTTGCCCTGTTGAGAACTCCGAGCTTTTTGGATGCCATTTTTGCCTTGCTCGATGTCGATGCCAAGAATTTCAATCTTGTCAGATATGGAAAGAGGAGAGCCAAGGAATTGAGGACCATTTTGGCGGTGAATGCGCACACTTGTGTCTTAGATGGGTTGAAGTTGACTAGGTTCTTACGTCCCCAGTCAGCAATTTTTCTCCAAAACGATCTCGTTTCGGTCAAAAGTTTTACACGACTCTCTTCCACGACGGATCGAGTAATATTTGCACAGCCAGAGAAACGAGTACTCCCAGTACTGTCGTCCGCATAACAATGAATGCTATCATCGATAGAAAGCATGTCATTGATATGCAGAAGAAACAGCGTAGGGGATAAAACCGAGCCTTGCGGAACGCCAGCATTAATGTCCATACTATCAGAGCAGCTAACGCCAACTACTGCTCTGATGCACCTACCGGTCAAAAAACTGGCGACCCATTTGCACAATCCCTCAGGCAAGCCGTACGATGGCAACTTCGATAGAAGACCCCGATGCCAGACCCGATCAATGCTTGCTATACATATAAGTTCTGCTTCCTCATATGGACTATTAGCTGTTTCCCGCAGCTCCGCCTGCGTCAATAAATCTATGTTTAAAACCCGGGTCTTCAACTATATTCATATCAAATTTCATTAAAATCCGTTCAGCGGTTTGGCCGTGAAAGCGTAACAGACAGACTTTCGCATTTATAATATTAGTATGGATATGGATGCATGGATGAGAATGGACCTGTAAACACGCTCAGACAAACGGATGATGATACACTATAAATGCTATAAGTGATTTTCGATAACAGCGGGATCTTTGTTGCTTTGTTTCATTCTGGAAGTCTTTAGCCAACTTCAAAAAAGAAAGTGGTTCTACGTTTGACTGTATTTGAATCCAGATATATGAAAGTAATGAAAAGTAGTAGCTTTTAAAAATATTTATTAATAAAACATATTATTTCGCTGCAATTTCGTCTCATGTTTTCTTTTGTAAGAAATCTCGCCTTCACACAAACTCGAACTGAAAATAAAAGAAAATAAATATATGAGAACACAGTTATTCGGTAACATCGATGGGTAAATGTACTCACAAATTTTATTTGATGGAAAAATTTACATTCAGTACGTTATTAAATTACAATACAAATGATTTTTATGAAAAAAATAAATAAGTAGGTGTAAACATTTTTGCACAAAATTAAAATTAAATATACAAATTAAGGGCATGCTTACATTTTTTTAAAGGTTCCTTATACATAAACAAACATGGTTTTTATAACATGTTTATTCCCTAAAATAAACTTAATGAATCTATGGTGGCGACTGGAAATCACGCTTGGACGTAAAAGACACTCAACCTATGGTGGGTTTGCTACTTAACAATTAAGTCAATAAAATATTTGTAATTATGCTTGATTGTAATAATTGAAACGCTCGAAGTAGAGCGCGACCCGCATATCCGTGTCAAACGACGACCAGAAGCGACCATTATTGGATTGGTCGCCATTTAGTGGCATTTTCTATCTCGAGCTCCTACGTGCTTTAGAAGACACGTTAAGCCGTTGATCCCGATTGTTCTCGATAGATAGCAGTCGTGAGGCTGTGTCAGATTCCTTTAGGCAGCCTAAAAAAATTCTGATAGTGTTAGCCACTAACACACCTCGGGTCATGTTCCTGATGGTCTAGTTTCCCTGTAAAAAAGCTTACGGAAGTCAGACGGCAGTCGCTCCATTATAATAACCAGTGCCGCTAAATCTAAGTCGATCACTTACAGCGTACCCTAGTTTCCGAAGTGTAACCTGACGACGCAACTAGGAATACACGATAAGATGAAGAAGTAATGATTGAAATGCCATTATCATTATCAGCTTTCTATAACCCACTGCTGGGTCTGCTGCTATCCTGGGCCATCGCAATCCAGTTGTTGCCAGCTATTTTCCTGTTATCGTCGACCCGCCTAGCAGCTAGATGTTCAGTACTTCGCCTTCCATTTCATTAAAATATCAAATCTTTTCTCAGCCAAATATTGTCTATTTGACGGAGATAAGATTCCCGGCTTTGACTCAGACCCAAAAACCTGGATACGACTGAACAGATTCCGCTCGGACCACGAAAAAACTAACCACCACCTACTTAAATGGGGATTAAGGGGGTCAACATACTGCGACTGCGACTGCGGAGCACCCGACCAGACCCTATCCCACGTGGTAAGCGAATGCCCATTTCGCTGTTTTCCCGGAGGCATGACGGAATTGGACAATCTCACGCCTGCCGCCGGTGCCGCAAACTGGCTGAGAAATCTGGGCGTGGATGTATGATACGCACAAGATGAATGCCACACCACACCCAATGATGATGATTATCTATTTAAAGATTCAATAGGTAAAATAATTGATTAAGCTGAACCACTACCTGAGGTGCTTTTTCCATGGTGCATTTTAAGATCAGAGCCGCTCTTTCACAGCCTTTCTCTCCGTCGCTGACTCGCAAGTCATTTACTGGGAAACAAACACATTTTGAATTAGGAACTGGATAGAGAAAAGCAATCGAAGATCTGAAGATTGCGTAGAAATGCATATTTACAATCCAAAATCTTAAGCTAAGACTTATGTGAAATAAATAATAATTTAAATAGATTATAGAGCCCAAATCGCTGTCATCGCTCGGTAAAGTACCCAAGAGGATGTTGGCCTTTGGATGGCTATACTAATTGTTTGACCGAAATAAGCGCCAGCATTTGGGTCCCCGGAAACGTTAACGTTTCTAGTTGACTAGTAAAAATTAGATTTCTTGTTTGAAATGGGACCTGGGACTCCAAAACCTTCGGCTCTAAATCCGCTCTTTACATTATTGTAGTGTAGTTAAATAAAGAAAACCCTAGTTACGTCATTGAACAAAAAAAAAATTGAAAAGCTAAGCTATTAGGTAAGTGGTTAGTAAGAAAAGAGTTTCAAAGATATAACAGGCAGAAAAATCTGCTTAGTTTGTAGTCGTAAATGACCTACAAACATTTAAAAAAACATCTTACCGCTAATGCAAGCTTGTGTAAATTCATCAGCTTTTCTCATCTTGTCCGGATTATCGGCGAAATACTTTTGCGTGATCTTCTTAACTCCTTCCAGAGACAATTGTCCTTTCTGATCCATCTGGAACAGAGCATAAAATTGTGGCTATTTAGAGGCTTTGACTATCGCTCCGAGTAGTACTTATAGTTCAGAGGATATCCATTGCGATTCAGAGAGGGAACGCAGCCAGCGTAATGGGTATCTTTGATCCGGGTGCAGTTCGGGGTTGTATATTATCAGACTGAAAATGTATTATGATTTTTTTGTTTTTATATTGAATAAATGAATAATGCCTTCTAAGTTATAGAGTGTTTGTTTGTTTGTTGTAATAACTTTATTGTGTATATATATGTCAACGTGAGAAGATTCGAGCACCCAAATCGTTAATTAAAATTCAAAACTTACAGTTAAAATAATCAAAACATAATAATTATTGATTTATTACGTGGTTATAGCGATCAATTGCAATTAATTGTTTTTATTTGAAAAGCTTTTGATTTTATTTGGGTAACACTTAATAGACAATCTTTGTAATTTGTAACTTCGGTAATGAAGGATAAACTGTTCTTTAAAATAATTAATAATTAACATTACGATTTATAAACATCGGTCGGGGTGATTTCATCATGCCAGCAAGTAAATCTTTTTAAAATAACATTTATGGCTATGTCCGCCATATTGCGTAGCGTGGTGAAAGCACATCCGATTATTTAATTTTTAATGACATTCGAACAAGAATTGGAGTGTTCTAATAATTCTAGAATTAATAGTTAATTAATTTAATATTTTTGGAGACAACAATTACGTTGTCACACATTGTTTAATTTTATTAGTGTGCATTTGACGCGAGTTCTCACCATACTTTTTTCGTTGACTTAAGTGTGGGGGAAGTCGTGCGGAACACATTTGCTTGGAGTTGTTCAGGGCGGCGAGAACTTATTTTGTGAGTACTTAATTTCATTAATTCGCTTACTTGCTGTGTTTTAGTTTATTGTGTTAAATTGTTTAAGGGAAATTGTAAAATACCTACGTTGAATAATAAGTGTTCCATTGTTGTTGAGCGTTTCATTATTTTGCGATGTCTGAAATTAATAGTGAAGAGGGTGACATCAGCAACGCTGATGCCACGCTTTCTAAAAATTTAAACGGGACTAACCCGCCGTTATCAGAAGTGGGATACACACCCACTTCTGCCGTACATTCTGGAATAGCTAACGAAAATTCTTCTGCTTCTGTTAGCGGCGTACCCGTTGAATTTTTCACACAGATGTTGCAAGTAATGAAAAGTATGTCTGATCGTGTTGCTAAGCAAGTTGACAAAGTCAAAATTAATGACCTATTTTTACCATCATACGATCCGGATGCCAACATAGGAATACGTGAGTGGTGCCAACACGTCACTACAGCCATGGAAACCTATAGCCTAAGCGATTATGAGATTAGAATGAAAGTTGGTAGTTTACTTAAAGGTCGTGCCAGGCTGTGGGTTGATAATTGGTTGGTTTCCACTACCACGTGGCGGGAATTGCGTGATGTGTTGATAACGACATTTGAACCTGAAAACAGGTATTCTAGAGACATTTTTCGATTTAGAGAGCATCGTTATGATAGTACCAAGGATATTGCGCAATTTCTGTCGCAGGCGTGGGTACTATGGCGTCGTATCACTAAGGACAAGTTGTCTGATGATGATGCGGTTGAGGCGGTTATTGGTTGCATTGGGGATGACCGATTGAGAATTGAACTATTAAATGTAAGGGCCTCATCGGTTCCTGAACTTATTTCGGTGGCCTCATCTATACGTCAGCTCAAAAGACCAGTTCCTAGTCTAATTAACACTCAATCGGTTAACAACAAGCGACCGCGTTTTGCGGACAGGACTCAACAGTTTTGCCAAGTTTGTAAAAAGGCTGGACACGATACACTTGATTGTCGTTTTAATACTAAATCTGAAAGTACTCAACCGCGCCATCAGGATAACAAAACAATTACACCGTCTTCTAATACCGATACAAACAAGCCACTTTGTACATTCTGTTCGAAAGTAGGACATACATTTGACAAGTGTTTCAAACGCGAGCGTGCAGTCATTTCGAAGATTAACTGTGTTGGTTCAAACAATTTGGCGTTTATGCAAATAGAAATCGGTAATATTAAAATTCATGCCATGTTTGATAGTGGGGCCGAATGTTCGTTAATTCGCGAGTCTGTAACGGCTAAATTACCGGGAAAAAGAATAAACGAAGTTAGTTACTTGAGAGGTATTGGCCAGTTTACTGTGCTCTCACTAACAAAGCTGTCAACAGTTTGTGTTATTGACAATTTACGTGTAGAGCTTCAATTTCATGTAGTTCCAGATTATGAAATATCTGCAGATGTAATAATTGGAATAAATCTTGTCGAGAACACGAGCCTTGGAGTTTTGGTGACGTCTCAGGGTGCCAAATTATTTCACCAACCGTCTGTCAACCACATACGATCAAATAGTGAGAAATTTGATAACTTGGACTGTGATATCACCGATGATGATCAAGTGGCTCAATTAAAAACATTGCTGAATAAATATGAGCATTGGTTCATTCGCGGCTATCCTAAAACCAGGGTTAACACTGGTGAGTTGGAAATCCGTTTAATAGATGCCAACAAACGTGTAGAACGTAGACCATACAGGTTGAGCCCGGTTGAGCGGGAAAAAGTACGTGATATTGTGAAAGAGCTACTTGATCATAATATTGTCCAGGAAAGCAAATCTTCTTTTTCTAGCCCAATAATATTGGTTAAAAAGAAAAACGGTCAGGATCGTATGTGCGTTGACTACCGGGAACTTAACAGAAATACCCTAAGAGATCACTATCCTTTGCCGATAATTTCAGATCAAATAGACCAGCTAGCTGGTGGAAATTTCTACTCTACTTTTGATATGGCTGCCGGATTCCATCAAATTCCGGTGGCAAAAGACTCAATTGAGCTCACAGCCTTTGTAACACCGGATGGTCTTTTTGAGTACCGGACGATGCCTTTTGGTTTGAGTAACGCTTGCTCGGTTTACCAGCGTTGTATTAATAAAGCTTTGATGCTGCTGTTGGCTAAGCAGGTGTGCCAGGTTTACGTAGATGACGTGTTGTCGAAGTGTAGAGACGTACAGGAGGGACTCTCTCACATCGAACAGATACTTATCGCTTTGCAAGGGGCGGGTTTCTCAATTAATATTGAAAAGACTGCATTCTTTAAACACTCGATCGAGTACTTGGGCAACATAATATCAGATGGGCAAGTGAGTCCAAGCCCAAGAAAAGTGGAAGCTTTATTGAAAGCACCTACACCCGCTACCGCTAAACAAGTTCGACAATTTAATGGCTTAGCGAGTTACTTCAGGCGTTTCATTCCCAATTTTTCTCGTATCATGTTGCCACTCTATGAATTAACAAAAAAAGATACTAAATGGGAATGGAACGAAAGACATGAAGAAGCTCGCAACAAAATCGTACAATATTTGTCTACTGCGCCCACCCTGTCTTTATTCCAGGAAGACGCACCAATCGAGCTTTACACCGACGCCAGCAGTTTGGGGTATGGAGCTGTACTGATCCAGGTCATCGAAGGTCGCCAACATCCGGTCGCCTACATGAGCCAACGCACCACCGACGCAGAGAGCCGCTATCACTCATACGAGCTCGAAACTCTGGCTGTGGTGAGAGCAATAAAGCACTTCAGACATTATTTGTACGGACGAAAATTTAAGGTAATTACTGACTGCAATGCGCTTAAAGCGTCAAAACACAAAAAGGATTTGCTACCCCGAGTTCATCGCTGGTGGGCCTTCCTTCAGAACTACGAGTTCGACGTTGAATATAGAAAAGGTGAAAGGCTACAGCACGCGGATTTCTTTAGCAGAAACCCCTCTGGTGAGTTATCTACAAATATGTTAACTCGGGACACTGAATGGTTACAAATAGAACAACGCCGTGATGATAACCTACGTACGTTAATAGATAATCCCCCTACTGGATATGAAGTGGACGACGGTGTCCTTAAGAAGGTTTTTACAGACCCTGTGCTCGGTATGTATAAAGTTACAGTGGTTCCAAAGTCATTTCGATGGAGTTTGATAAACTCCTACCATGCTTCGTTACAACACCCAGGATGGGAGAAAACTCTACAAAAAATGAAGGAATCATACTAGTTTGAAAACATGAGCACAGTGGTAAGAAACTTCGTTGACAATTGCGTTATCTGCAGAACTTCTAAAGGTGCATCAGGGGCTGTACAGGCTCAATTACATCCTATTCAAAAACCTACAGCACCGTTTCAAGTAATACACATGGATATTACCGGAAAGTTAGGCACCAGAAACTCTGAAGGACGAGACGAATATGTGATTGTTATTATTGATGCTTACACAAAATACATTTTACTAAATTACTCTAATGATAAAAGTCAGAGCAGTAGTCTAGCAGCTTTAAAAAGACTCGTACATCTGTTCGCATCTCCTATTCAAATTGTAGTTGATGGCGGACGTGAATTCTTAGGGGAATTCAAAGTTTATTGTGACCGTTATGGAATTGACATTCATTCGATAGCGCCAGGAGTTAGCCGAGCCAACGGACAGGTGGAGCGAGTCATGAGCACGCTAAAAAATGCCCTAACAATGATAAAAAATTATAGCACTGAAAGGTGGCAAATTGCCTTAGAAGCATTACAGCTAGCTTTTAATTGTACTGCACATAGAATAACAGGCGTAGCACCCCTTACTCTTCTTACTCGGCGACAACATTGCGTCCCGCCAGAACTCCTGCAATTAGTAAATATCGAAAGCGGATTAATAGATTTTGATGCGCTAGAACAACATGTTCAAGAAAAGATGGCTGCGGCAGCACAATATGAGAAACGGCGTTTTGACAAAAACAAAGCGAAACTTCGACCTTTCTTAAGAGGGGACTATGTTCTCATCAAAAATAACCCACGAAACCAAACGTCTCTCGATTTGAAATATAGCGAGCCTTACGAGATTTTCAGAGTCTTGGACAATGACCGATACATGGTGAAGCGGGTAACAGGACGAGGACGGCCTCGCAAGGTGGCTCATGACCAACTACGTAGAGCTCCACAGCCAGGAGATCAGACAACCGTGTCGACGAAAACAGCTGAAGATGATCAACCGGGCACGTCCGCAGCTCCTGAGCTGCAACCCACAGCCGGAGAGGACACCGAAGAGGTCACGTAAACTGGTGAGTTCAATCCAATTATAGATGTTCTCACTATTTCATAACTCAATCTATTTTGTATGGCAAGTGGACTGTCACATCATATTACAATTCTCCATAAATATTACTCTACAAACGTATGGCTCGAATAATTTAGTTAATTTAATAATTTTATTAAAAACAGTTTGTAAAAGTATTAAACTTTTACAATTTACTTGGCACGGGGTTAGCCTTGCTTATAAAACATAGCATTTGCTATGTTGTGGTTTGTCTAACATACTAAAATCCCATTAAGACTGTACACATCCTATCCCATGTTTTATCTTTCGATTCATTTTTAGAACCTCTGCGGACCACTATCTTATAAAAAGGTCCAGACCGCAGCATCACCATGCCCATTTCCTTTAGAGCCTTTGTGGACCACGGCGCACATGACCGCCCAGACCACAGCATCGACCTTTCCCAATATCCAGAACAAAAATATTATTATTTTCCCGTGTGGACCACGATCATAATGAAATGATCCAGACCACACCATCGACCTAGACCCAATTCCTTTAGAGCCTCTGTGGACCACGGCGCACAAGACCGCCCAGACCACAGCATCAACTTTTCTCCCCGTGTGGACCACGATCATAATGAAATGATCCAGACCACACCATCGACCTTGACCCAATTCCTTTAGAGCCTCTGTGGACCACGGCGCACAAGACCGCCCAGACCACAGCATCATCCTTTATCTACGAGAACGTAAACATAACGCGGGTTACGTGGAGTGACCGTGTTAACATTCAAGAAGAGTAGCATGATGCGCGGAGCATTGTTAGAATATTCAATATTATTTTAAAAGCTCTAGCTTCCTGTACAGCAATTTATAAAGAAATTAAATACTTAACAATGATGGCAGGATGCGTGTAGCTTTGCCAGTTACATGTGAACATACATTGTACTTTTTAAATCCACATATCTACAACTAAATTACAAATTTCCTTAAACAGGTGCACTTTTACCATACTACTTAGCTGATAACTTGTTGAAGTTAATTAGCTGAACAAAAATTGTAGTCAGTAAAATTATTTAAAGTTTAAAATAAATGAATAATAAGCCAAGTTATCAGCTAGCGTACCTGTGGATAGGCGCTAGACTAAAATCATGAAAACTTTACATTTCAGGATATCTCGGGCTGGTGCAGAGCGCGCACCACCTCGCAAGACGGCCGTGTCGACGTGAGAAGATTCGAGCACCCAAATCGTTAATTAAAATTCAAAACTTACAGTTAAAATAATCAAAACATAATAATTATTGATTTATTACGTGGTTATAGCGATCAATTGCAATTAATTGTTTTTATTTGAAAAGCTTTTGATTTTATTTGGGTAACACTTAATAGACAATCTTTGTAATTTGTAACTTCGGTAATGAAGGATAAACTGTTCTTTAAAATAATTAATAATTAACATTACGATTTATAAACATCGGTCGGGGTGATTTCATCATGCCAGCAAGTAAATCTTTTTAAAATAACATTTATGGCTATGTCCGCCATATTGCGTAGCGTGGTGAAAGCACATCCGATTATTTAATTTTTAATGACATTCGAACAAGAATTGGAGTGTTCTAATAATTCTAGAATTAATAGTTAATTAATTTAATATTTTTGGAGACAACAATTACGTTGTCACACATTGTTTAATTTTATTAGTGTGCATTTGACGCGAGTTCTCACCATACTTTTTTCGTTGACTTAAGTGTGGGGGAAGTCGTGCGGAACACATTTGCTTGGAGTTGTTCAGGGCGGCGAGAACTTATTTTGTGAGTACTTAATTTCATTAATTCGCTTACTTGCTGTGTTTTAGTTTATTGTGTTAAATTGTTTAAGGGAAATTGTAAAATACCTACGTTGAATAATAAGTGTTCCATTGTTGTTGAGCGTTTCATTATTTTGCGATGTCTGAAATTAATAGTGAAGAGGGTGACATCAGCAACGCTGATGCCACGCTTTCTAAAAATTTAAACGGGACTAACCCGCCGTTATATACTTGAACAATCAATCAACATCCAAGTGTGTTTCTTTTAACTAATCATCACATTCGGGAGGCAAGTTCAGCCGTTGGTTCTTGTTACAGGTAGCGATATTAAATCTCATGGGAATTCCAAAATGAAATGTAGCCCAAATATTCCTATATGTATGCGAAATTTCAGAAAGATTGGTTCTGTAGATAAAGTGAGGATATAAAGAAATGTTCACTCCCTTTCTCATTTATCATTACCAAAAAGATAAGGTTACTACTACACTATTATCTTTTATGTGAAGGCAATTTCGTAATGATTAAAGTCTCAGTCAAGAATTGATCATAACTATACCTATCATCATTGGATATTACGACTCCCAGCATCAGCTAAATAGTCTATTTTGAACAATATTAGTTCTAAACCGGCAATGACAAATTAAATGGCAAGAGCGATCGTGCTTTGTCCAGCGTGTAATTGCAGTCATCAATGACCTTGGCTGGGATGCTAGCAAATCACGTTTTTGTAATTTCCTATGTATGTCACTATTACTAGCCCGATTTATTGGTAAAAGGTTGTTTTTATCCAAATTTATTCAACATTTCTTCTCTCCTTCGTCTAAGCCATTTTTCTACTGTTCTCTTCGTCACTTCGGAACCCAGGGATCGCTTTTTTGCTTTTTCTCATTTATTTTGATCTTAGGCGTCCTTATGTTTTACTTATGACCATTTGCATTAACGTAAAAGCTTCTATTACCGCCAGTTTAAGCTGCTTTACGATTCACTTAAAAAAATTAGATATAAGCTGTCTTGTTAAGAAAAATATTATAATTTATAATTAATCTCAACGAAGTATTCTTTGAAATTCAGTACTTAAATTAAATATTAAATAACACAATAGTTGTTAAATAATTATTTAATCCAAAAGAGTAGTTAATTCTAATACCGACCCAAAGAATGCTGCAAGATTCTATTATCGGTTTTTTGGTTTCTTTTACCGACCGCAAGAAATTACTCACTTTTTTTATAGGATAAAATAAAATAAAAAATGTTTTTGATATATTTATTACGTTATAACAATAGTTTTGAGAACAACATTATTATATTATTATCATAATTATTTATTGCACTTACTTTTTGTTATTTTAATTAATTAAAAAATATAATCAGTCTCAGAAAACAGTCTTCAAATAATTAAATGTTTGCTTCTTAATTACCTACATACTAATTAGATATTATAAATCAGTAACAAAGATATTTTTATCTGTCATACAATTTTTAAAAGATTATCACAAAATATCTTTATAATACACACATATTATCTTAATAATGTCATAATTCGCTCAATACAATAATCAACTTTCTAAGTTCAGATAAAAAAGTTTTAAAATAATAGATTACCCAACAAGTGAAAAAAGGTCAATTCTTTTCGAGGTACTAAGTTGTATCCCGAGAGGAGCGAAGGACTCTAAAGTAGAATCCTAAGCATTTGTTTTCCACAATGTTCATTTAAATATTTCTCTTGTCACGCAGAGTTGTTCTCGGTATGCCATAGGTTTTTGAAGCTTCGTATACGCTGATCCCTTCATTTATAGCTACAAGTGCAGCTTCTAGTTAGCCAGAGGTGTACTGCTTGCGTTTCTGCGGATCCATGATTCTGTAAAAAAAACAAACTTAAAGAGTTGTGGAACTTTATTCTTTGTAATAAGCATTAAAAAGTTACAATTTGCTACCATTACTTTTATAACTTACCGTTTATCAATACAAATTATAAAAATAAGTACCCCGAAGCGTTTGTCTGTCTGTCCGTCTATCTGTCCGTCTATCTGTATAGGCTAATCTCAGAAACTACAGGGCCGATTTAGATAGGGTTTTTTTTAATAGGAAGCGTGATTTATGAGGAAGGTTTATGTGTATAAAACATCCCCGGGCGCAGCAGGGATGGGCAGCTAGTTACAAATATATACAAGAAAACGCGGTATGCACCTAATGGCTCCCTTTCAGTCCCGGCGATTTTGCTTGACTTAAAAATTATGGAAAATGGCAGCCTTAATGAAACTGGATAGCAAATATGATTATACAAATAATTTGTTAAATTCTGCTAAAAATAAGCCAATTTGTTACAAAAATATACAACTTATTTTTGTGTACTATAATACTACCAAAAATATTGTCACAGCTGCTGTGAGTCGGTAATATAATTAAGTATGAAGATTACAATATTCTATTAGCGACCAATAAAATTAATAAAAAACAGCTAAAATATCTACTTTATGTAAAACTGTTCAATTCGATCTCATTGCTATCCATTTTCTTTTAATATCAATTAGTAATTAACTCAAATAATAAAGTTTATTTAAAGTAAAATTTCACAAAGTAATAGGGATGATGGTTAACGTTGTATCTAGTATTACCCAAAAACCTCAAGAATATGCTTTGTCGTTAATTGATCTAAAAAAGTAAAATAATTTTATGAATTAAACAAGCAAAAAATAATATCAAATTAAGTAGTTTAATAATAGATATTATTTAAAATACGAAATGTTCTCAAATTTCTAACAACGTCATGGGTCGTTAATATATGTAGAATCAAGATTTGAAATATGGATTCTATTACCGCCTTAAATTAAAACATGATTTTATAACAAAAAAACCATTAAAAAGAATAATATTTACAGTTTGTTTAGAAAAATAACATATATTTAAAAGTTGTAATGTGATAGCAAGAAGACAAATCATTTTTAAGTATGTTACTTTACTTAAGTAATATTGAAGTATACTTACGTGGCTGGAGACGCGTCACTATGAAACGTGCGTCCGCTTCGGGCGCGCCCCACTCACCTTCAAATTATTTCTTTCACTGGCTGTTTCGACACGCGAACTTTACTCTATTTGATGTCCAACAAAAATACCTAACAAATTTTTAAGGTACGAGTTTTCTAAAACCTATATTATGTCTGATACAAAAGATTTTAAAATTAGATCGTTAATAGAATACAAATTTTAGGGGGTCGTTAATATGAGCTTTTACGTTATTATGTTTAAATAAAAAAAAGAATTTTGGTAAAAACATTTTTCTTATTCGGAGTACGTTTTCCCGTTGCATCTTCAACATGTGCTTTGGAGACCAGAGTATTCTTTTATTACAACGGTTTTGATGATATTTCTTTACTAGCGTTTTCAGAAATGTGTTGAGAAAAATTACACATGCATGCAAATTGTTAAGAACTATGTACGTTCAGAGAAGGCGATATGGTTTTGGCTTGGCTTACAGCGCTTGTTATGGAACTATACGCTATGCTTTCATATTATAGCTTACGTCTTTTGCGTGTATGTTAATTTGCGTTTCTGGCACTCTACGTGTCTGGAGCGCTATTGTTGAAATGTTTTGCAATTTTTTTAAGAGTTACTATGTATGAGTCATATGTCGAATAAAAATCGTTCGACTAACTGTATATGTATGAGTCACGCTTTCCAAAAATGACAGACCACACCCCTTTTAATCGAATGGTCTTGAACACTCGTTTCAAAACGTCCGAAATAAGCCAAAAACGGTTCAAAAATTTACAACGTAAAAACTAAACTCAAAAATCATTCGGCTCACCAGTTTTGGGTGCTTTTTCGCTTGACTATCAATCATTTCATTGACGTCAAAAAACTAGAGCAGACTTACCATGCCTATCTTTTTGTAAGTGCATGCGAATAGGCACGTGACTTTTTCATCGTTAGGCAGCTTGCCTTCCCTCAGTTCCTGTAGGCCGGCCGCAGATAGTGGGAATTCATTGGTGCACGACATTATGGTATCAGCATATGTCTTCTTTAGTTCCTCTATGGTATCACACTGTAAAGAATAAATTTTAAAAAGAAAATTGAGAAAAATAAAATAAATAAAATAAAAATAAATATATATTTAGGCATCATGCATGATGTCATGTTGCAATGAAAATGATTCTGTTCTTCAGAAGGCACGTTAAGTCGTTGGTCGTTTAAGGAACCATGCCAGAGAGCGAGAAACTTTTCCACAACATTTCTGACAATAGGGTGTACAGGTTCGATTGATCATGTATCCTGCTGGATATTCATTAATTAATGACACAAAATAAAGATTAATAGAAAATTGTATAAAAACCTATTAAGAAATTTACTTAATGATTAATAAGAAAACATGAAAAAAGTACCTACCGACACGAAAAATCTAATAAAAGCACAAACACACAAAATAATTTTGAAAATATTCGACATTTTTAATTTTACAAAATTGTCAACAACGTGTAAACTTGTTGAATGAACTTAATAAATTTACAGCTACAGAAGTAAGAATAGCTATTATATATGAAGTAACTCGCCCAGTACATGAACAATTGGTTACATCAAATAATCATAATAATGCCCACCTAAATATGAACTTTATTTTCGGTGCAGAAAGATGAAAATTTGAATTTACACAATGGCATGGGATTACCCGTAAATGAGTAGAAATAGGGCTACACAAATGCTGTTTATTGTTCGAACCTATTATTGCTGATATAATTATTTACACTGCGTGAACTCGATGAATGGATTACAAAACCTGTGCAATTGACATATCATTAAATGTAGATACTTATATAGATACATATCCCAATGGGTCAGCCCACATGATATTTTTGTTGCCTTATAAACAAAATTACCTAATCGTCGACAATGTTTGACACTTCTTCACCTTCACACCACAATTTTATGACAGAGTGATAAGTCATTCAGTCATTCACATATGATGAGTTCCATGATCAATCGACCAAATACACCCTGGTGCTAGAGTTTTTCGGAATTGCATCTCTACCTCTGACATTCAAGCCTTCTTCTTCGCCTAAACATGTTTTCCTAGTTCCGTCCTCAGCTTACGCTTCGGAGCCTAGAGTACGCTGTAAGTCATGTGTGGCGAGCTGTAGCTGGCATTCAAGTCTACAATGTCCTAAACATACAGAATATTACTACATAAAGTATGCTTCTCTTGGGAATCGGACACACCTTAACCTCTGAACTGCAGAGGCAGTTATAATGAAAAGTAAAGATGACACATTCAGGCATATTAAAATGTAAAGCAGGTTTTTTTTATTTAAGTAAAATCAAAGTATCTATCAAAAAAAAGTATGTGTGACTTATCACGGTATCTCCTATATGAGTACATCACCAATATTTAATGTAAAGAATAAGAAGATCAATAAAAAAGACAGCGATAACATGAAAGTCTTGTACAAACCAAAACTTCCCTTCCAAATAAGGGCCCTTCCCTTCCAATGCAGCAGACCATGGTCGAAGAAGTCTTCTTGATCAAGAAGCCTTCCTCGACAGGTATTCAGAATATGACAGTCATAAAACCATTATGTTTATACCAACCTGGGATATACCAACCCACTTCACCCATGATGAATAACTATATGGTGGTAAATAAATTATCAGCACCACGTTTTATTAAATTTACTCGGAAGTTACGAGTATGATATAATTTTGCTTTATTATTTGAAAACTGATATTTCATAATACAACGTGAAATATTTCATTATGAAGGATGTTGACGATGAAGATTATATGTAGACTGATGAATGAAATAATTTTCCCTGTAAAAAGGGTTACGGAGGTCAGACGACATATGCTGACGACGCAACTAGGAATACACGCTAGGATAAAGAAGATGAATGAAATAATTTTGTCAAAATTTTTTGCAACATTCGAACGATACTGCGAGATCTGTCCCCATAATTTCCCGAGTAGTAAATAACAGTGTTTGAATTCAATGTCAATGCAAAAAACTAAATGTAAGTGATACTTTAGCATAGGGAAATCAGTATAAATTGTCGAAAATTGGCAAAAATTGTCAAATTTAGTTTAGTGCTCGATGAAGTAGTAAGTTAAAAAAAAAAACTTTAAAATGTTTCGTGAAACTGCTTTCCTTTTGTGCCTCTGCTTCTTCGCCTTGACACCGTATACAACAATTGTAAGTAAAAGATTTATTTTATTAATAATAGTCTTGCCATTACATTTCCATTTAAGGTGTCTGCTAGAAAATCCCATTTTTAATTAGTCTTCTCTTCCTATTCTCTTTCTTTCGATATTTTTTAATTCCTTTTGTATTCTTTTGTTTCCCACCTTTCCTGTCCTTTAGTTAAACAAGTTTATAGATAAACATATTACAACAGAAGAAGGTATTAATGATATTTTATTTTTACAGGCCATGACTGCTGAACAAAGAGATATGATCCACAGCCATTTTGAAAAACTAGGAATGGAATGTATAAAGGATAATGTTATTACTGAGGATGACATAAATAAGCTTAGATCTAAGCAGATGCCGACAAGTGACAATGCACCATGCTTTTTGGCGTGCGTGATGAAGAAATGTGGCGTGGTGAGAATTCCAAATCTATACTAGTAATATAATCAAGCTTAAGAGATTGTTTGTTTGATTGTTTGTTAGTTTGTATGCTTATAACTTGAGAACTACTGGTGAATTTCGAAAAAACTTTCGGGTTAAGATAGCTGAATTCATATGCAAGATTATAACCTAGTACATACACAACGGGCGGGTGAAACCACACTTAAATCATCAAGGTTTCATTGTACTTTGATCATCATACTCAGATGGCTAGACGCTTTGATAGCCCCTCAGTGTAAGAGTTCCACCAAGTTCCTATTTTGCAGTAGCATATGAAATACATAATTTAGTTTGTATATTCTGATGCTCGTGTAGAAAATGTGACATTACTTAATGAGTCCCGTGAAATCGAGGTACAAGCCAGGAATAATATAGCTCCATTGTGACCAATAACAATCTTTTAATAATGTCTGTTTTAAGTAAAAGAAAAATTTACAGATAATATTAAAATTTCAGATGGACGATAAAGGCATGATGCAAAAGGAGACAGCTCTACAATTAGCGAAAAAAGTGTTCAACAATGATGAAGAAGTGAAAATGATGGAGGACTACCTTCACTCATGCTCACATGGTATGCATTTCATTTTTACTATTACAACGAAAGTTTGTTTCTGCAGGCCTACGAGAGCCAACTGGCAATAATTTAAATAGAATAAGATGAAATTTTGCCACTTTTCATTTATTAATTATTAAATTTATTACGTGCAACTTTTGCTATAGCACAAAAACGAGTGAGTGATTGTCTAATTAGATGTGAAAGATTGATCTTTAATAATATTTATTATCTATGATTTTTGAGCATGATTCCGTGCACTCTACAAACAACATTTTTTCCTGCTGTTCTCTGCTACAGAATAAAAAACTTCATTTAAGTATATGCAATAATGTAAAGGCGAGTTAGGAACCACGCCACGCCACAAATGGACGATATAAACACCTAACAAAATTCGAAAATGTGCATCAAATATACAAGTAAGTAAACTCCGATTAGTTTCTAGCTTATTATGACAAAAGTACTTTCTTCAATTACAGTGAACACTGCGGCCGTAGGTGATGGCGAAAAAGGCTGTGAGAGGGCTATTTTATCATACAAGTGTATGCTTGAAAATGCTTCTCAGGTAAGTCGTTTACGGGTTGGGTAAAAGCAATTAAAACGTTGCTTGTTTCATAGAAAAGGATAGTTTTTTACAAATTGACTATCAAGATTTAGTAAAAATTTATATATATAATAGTTATTTTTTTGATATATATCAATACTAGTATTTCGTTGCTATTGCTAAACTAAGAGACTACCTATATTAAACTTTAGTGGGAGAAGAGTGTTACAAGCGTATTGCTATTCTAATCCCCTTATAAGATACTAGCGGTATCCCGCAGCTCCGCCAGCGACAAAAAGTAGCCTATGTTTGACTCCGGGTCTTCAACTATATTCATATTAAATTTCATCAAAATACGTTCACTGGTTTGACCGTAAAAGCTAACAGACAAACAGACAGACTTTCGCATTTATAATGGTAAGAATATGTATATATAGTAAATAGTGATATAGTTATAATATAGTAATATAGTATGGATCTAATCTGGCTTTCTTTACATTTGATAAAATATAATATCTGATACGCTGATAAATGTTGGTATGAATATAGTTGAAGACCCGGGGTCAATAATAGGCTACTTTTTGACGCAGGCGGAGCTGCGGAAAAAAGCTAGTTAACCATATTTCTGTCATAAAAATCATCCTATAATTACTAGACATAAAAAGTTCCTTGTTTTGTTCGGTTTCGATTCTCTTTGATTTAGTCAACATTTATTGTGAAGACTGAAGTAGCAAACCAGCTGTATTCAGCTGATGATGCACCCTGGTATGAGAGAAACAGAAATTATGCATTCAGAAAATACAAATAAAAAATATTTTTTTTACAGTTCGGGTACGACTTGTAAAAGGATATCATCAAGAAAGTAACTGGCGAACATTCAGAATCCAACCAAGAAATCGATTAAAAGTGATATTATATAAGTATTGTTTTATTTTGTATTTATAAATCTTGAAAAATGGTATTAAAAACTATACAACCGCTACTAATGCAAGCGACGGACTCAGCAAAGGGCTTCAATGTCTTAGGTAGGTACTAAAAAGGACCGTTGTTGATTGGGCGACAAGGGCCGCTGGATCTCATTTTGGGATTTGTTCCACGTTCGGACTTAAACTTTTGTCCCACATAATAAAATTCCCAGTTCGGCTCTAAAAATATTATTAGTTCGGTCCTGAACAAAATTATTAAAAAAAAATCCCCGGTCTATCTTATACGTATTATCGGTTCGGCCCTCATTTTAGGGTTCCGTAGGGAACCCTTTTAGTTTCGTCATGTTTGTCCGTCTGTTCGTCTGTCCGTCTGCCTGTCCCAAGTTTTTCAGAGACTATTAGACCTAGAGAGCTAAAACTTGGTATGCCTATGCATATTACTCACGTGGAGCGAACTGTGTAATAAAATGATGAAAAAAAATTTTTAGGGTACAGTGGGGTTTGAAATTATTTCTTCTTCTTTCAATTTGTATAGGGTATCATATAATAGAAACATTATGAGTACTCTTAGAGTGTTTTTTGATTAACGGTTTCGTTTACGAGATATTTAACTAAAACGTTAAAAAAAATCAGAAGTGTCGACAACCCCTTCTTGAAAAACCGTTGCATTTGGACACCTGAAAAAATTCATAACAGTAGTAAATATAATGAATTTATAAGGAAAATTATCACTGCTGTAAGGCTCATAATAGTTTACGAGTAATATTTCATTAATTCAAAAACATGTAAAACCCAATCCATTGAAATAAGCATCTCACTTAAGCAGATAGTTTGACATATTTTGACATTTGACATTTTCCGATATCAAGATGGCGCTATTTATGAAACTTACCATGATTTCGTTTCAGATTTGTTTTAACATGAAATAAGAAATTTATAGCAGGTTTTATGACCAAACCATTCGAGACCATTCACACTCTTAGCAGGCCCTTCAGGCACAATAGTGTCGGCCCTATGGCATAGAAAGTTTGTGCCACTAGGCGAGTTTGCATTGCTTGTTCAAAATTTGAAACTTATTTCTATGTTCAAGTTTTGTGGAAGTACAAGTATAGTGCAAAATTAAAAAAAAAAAATACTATAAAGACAAAAAATATTTCGCACCCTAGGTTGTCTTTTTTCTATAAGACTAAGTGACAGCCCTCAAAATGTTCCCCTGTTATTAGATTAATTCATTAAGAAATTCTTATAAGTCTTCGTCCAACTGTGTTCTTCGTAATGCTTTTTTACTCGAAAACCAGACCAACAGGAACATGACCCGAGGTGTTCATCATCATTCATCTTCATTGTTATCTATCGACAACACCAAAGGGATTTAACGTGCCTCATGAGCACGGTCGAGATATAATATGCCACTAATGGTGACCAATCCAATACGGGTCGCGAGTCGCGTCTTCGTTGTTGTTTGACACGCGCATTTGCTACACGTACTTCGGATACGCGCGTCGTGCTCGGTTCTCGAGCTACTTGATATATCTGCTAAAGGACAATTCTTAAATTCTTTATTATTCGGACTACTACGGAACCCTAGAACCCTACATTGCGCGTGGCTTAACACGGCACCTGACCACTTATTTTGTATGCACTGAACTTGCCATTTTGTACAATTAGCATTTATTAATAACATATCTATCTATATACATAAAAGAACAAGGGTGACTGATTCATCAACGCCCAGCCTAAACCATAAAAGCTATAAACGTGAAATTTGGACAGAAGTTTTATATTATTACATAGTGAATGAATGAACACTTTATTGCACCATTTACAAACAAAAGACGCACATAGTTAAAACCTATACAACTAAATGGGTACAAAGGCGGACTTATCGCTAATGCAATTTCTTCCAGCCAACCTTAGGGTAAAAATGAGCTGCGGTAGAAAAACACTTATGTGAGCGGTGCAGAAAGCTTAAATGCCTACATTAAGACGCATATAATAAACTTATAAATAAATAAATAGAATAAACTTACAAATAACATACATAAATAAATACTGTCAAAAAGAATAAGAAGTTAGTAACGGTCGATATATTATCACAATAAAAGAGAGGATTATTCTACCTCGGAAAGGTAGTGAGACTTAACCTGATCTTTAAACGAAGTAATGGTTTGTGCCTGACGAATGTCTACCGGTAATGCATTCCAAAGTAGGATAGCCTGAACTGTAAAGGATTTTGAATAGAAACGAGATGAGTGGTCAGGAATCGCCAAACGAAGGAAATTAGCGCTACGGACATCGCGGTTACTGATCTCACTGAGAAATTTAAAACGTTTTTTTAGATACAGAGGTGTAAAAGGATTAAACAGAATTGAGTATAGAAGGGAAAGGATATGTAAATTACGACGAAGTCTGATGGGGAGCCACTTGAGTTGCGTGCGAAAAGCTGAAATGTGATCATATTTGCGTAAGCCAAATAAGAACCTAATACAAAAGTTTTGAAGACGCTCAAGTTTGTTCAATTGCTCTTGAGTGAGATCAGGATAGCACGAGTCGGCATAGTCTAGGATAGGATAGAGTAGAGATTGTGCTAGCATGATTTTAGTCTCAATCGGTAAAAAATTTCTGATTCTCCTGATAGAAGCAGCTGCAGCAAATAATTTTTTGCTAACTACGGCCATCTGAGGAGCCCAGGATATGCTGCAATCAAACATAATTCCTAGATTTTTTACTTTTCACTGAAAGGTATGACAGTATTGTTGAATACGATCGAAGGAACTGATTGTCAATCAATCCGAGAGATGAGATGATACTTTGCGTTTTGGCAGGATTTACAATAAGCCCATGAGAACTGCTCCATTCCGCTATCCGAGATAAGTAATAGTAATTGCACTAGGGAGATTGTCTAATGACGTATGATGGTAAATTTGAAGGTCGTTTGCATAGATATGATAGGAAGAGTGAATGTGGAAAGTAATGGAGTTGATAAATAAAGAAAACAGTAAGGAGAAATCACACAACCCTGAGGGACACCACAGAACGTTGAGCACCAAGATGAAAGGTTATCCTCAATCCGTACTCTCTGTTGACGTCCGTGTAGGTAGGAGTGAAACCAACCAACCGTTGATGGAGATATGTTAAGAGAGCGTAACATGCCTAGCAGCACATCAAAATCGGCGGTATTAAACGCGTTACTAAAATCTAATAGTGATAGGACTGTCAGTTCCGTTCTGTCCATTGCAAGACGGATATCATCAGAAATTTTTACAAGAGCTGTTTGAGTGCTGTGACCTGACCGAAAGCCAGATTGGAACGGACTAAGAATATTGTTCTTATTAAGAAAGGCACTGAGCTGAGATTGAACTGCTCTTTCAAGAAGTTTAGAAAGGAAGGGAAGGATGGAAATGGGACGGTAATCAGAATAGGTACTGGGGTTAGCTTTTTTTGGCAAACACGTAGGCGTTTTTCCAGGATGACGGGAAAACACCTTCTGAAAGTGAATTGCTGAGGATGTTGGTTAAAGGAGAAAGGATAATGTCAAGGATTGGTAGGATCATTCTGCGACTTATGTCATCCGTCCCGACAGCATTGTAAGTCACGGAAATGACACTCTTCCAAACATCACACTCAGCAATTGGACTAAATCAAAAACTGGAATGATCAGGTGTGGGTATAGAAGAGAGACGATTGAGTGTGTGACTTTTAGCATTGCCACCGAAAGCAGTAGATGAAGAAAAATGGCTGTTAAGGGAATCAAGATATTATTGGGAGAGTTACAACTGTTTTTACCGACACCCATTGATCTTAGAAACTTCCATACCTTAGCTGGGTCACCGTTTTCAACAGACTTGTGTATGTGATGACGCTGTGCCTCCCTGCACTTCCTATTGCACGAGTTTCTTGCTGCAACGTATTTTTCCCGGTAGCGGTCAGGATCAGCTTTGAATTTAGATTTTATGCTATGCTTTTTGGCGATAGCAATCCTGATGTCTTCAGTTAACCACGGGACAGGGAGATGTTTAACACGAACTGGTCGAACAGGCGCATGCTTGTCATAGAGCTTTATGAGTATATCGTTAAAACCAGTAACCTGGTCGTCCACTGAATCAAGATTTGACACCGCGAACCAGTCAAGACCACTAGCATCCTCCCTTAGTTTATCTAAATCGATTGATTTGAGATCACGCTGAAGGAGTATTTTTGGTTTGGACTTAGGGGGACGAAGTTTAAAGGAAAGGTGGAGAAGGTCGTGGTATGATAACATTTCTGCATTGAATTGTCCATGTTTTGCAACCAAATCAGGATAAGATCTAAAAGAGTAGGAACACAATTTGGAAAAAAGTGAGTAGGTTGATTGGAATGGATGAGAGACAGGTTACAAGCATCGACTAAGGACACCAGAGATTATGAGCGGTGATCGTCCTTCAGCAAGCATGTGTTGAAATCGCCCATCAATATAGTATGATCGCAAGATGGTGTTAGTTCCTCTAGGAGCTTTACTAAAGAAGAGACGTAATTGATGGAAGAGGAGGGGCTGTAAAAAATGCCTAAAAGAAGTGCTCAGATAAGAAAGGTTTTTTCAAAATTCATCCCTTATGGGGGTCAAACGGGGTCCAAAGTATATAGTATATAGGGGGATGGAGATTAGTATGTTCCATTCATTCGAAACTTCACAAGATTATTGCTTGTAATAAATAATTAAACACGTGTTTCAGGATTTTTCAGAATCTTCTCCCTTAAAGAGGGAAAAGGGGCACAAACGCTGAAAATGCAAAAATTAAACGATCATTGATCTGTCAATGAATTTTTGCATGTAGGTTCCTATTTTGGTCAAAAGGTGCACTAAGAATGGACTCTCCAAAATTTATTGATTTTATAATTAACTTAACGATCACTGATATCTCAATGACTTTTGACATGTAAGTTCTTTGAGATAAAGGGGTTCACTAAGCAAGAATTATTATAAATGCACACATTATGGGGATTAATAAAATCTAAATTGCTAAATCTTGACTTTTTTAAATTTAACTTCTGTAAGGGACAAATGGGACAAAGTCTAAAAAAAGAAAAACTAAAATATTGATCGTCAATGAATTTTAGCAAAATTTTTTTTCAAATTGATCTGATAGAAATGGGGTCTAAACAAGTACTTATGGGATATATGGCCATTTATTTAAAACTTCACTAATTATTTCTTACGATGAATGAATTAATACCTATTTTAGGACATTTTGCATTCACCCCTAATGGAGGGAAAAGGTTGTGTATCATTGATTTTGTTTATTTTAACAGGGGGGTTCCTGTTGTAATCAGCAGCTGCACTAAGCAAGGAGTTTTCAAAACGCACCACCTAAGGGGGTGTAATGGGGTCCAAAGTAGATAAGGGGGAGAGAGATTAGTTAGACCGTTTTATTCGAAACTTCATAAAATTATTTCTTTTAATCAATGAATAAATACCTGTGTCAGTATTTTTAGAATTCCAGTTCTAAAAGGGGGACTCTGACTAAACTGTCATTGATCTGTCATTGAATTTGAGCAAGTGGGGTTTCTTTTAGAGGGTGCACTAAGAAACATTTTTTTTCAAAATTGACCACCAAAAGGGAAAGTGATGTTTAAAGTATGTACGGGGGAAGAGGATTTGTTAGTCTGATGCAGTCGAAACTTCACAAGAATAATTGTTTTGATAAATGATTTTTTACCAGTTTTAAGGTTTTTAGAATTCAGCCCCTGAATAGGGGATATGGGTGTTATTTGTATTGTTGATCGGGTTGCTGACTAGGAAAATAATAACCTAATCTAAGTAACTCAAACCTCATTGAAAATCCCTTTCTATCAGGCGGGCAAAGCCGCGGGCAACAGCTATATTTAAATTATAATTAAATTAAGTATCATTATAAGTAAATTAATAATATTTAAGGTAGCGTCTGTACAAAAGTTTCAGTATACAAAACAGACCTTTAATTAGGGCTAGAATAATTTCAGAAATGCCAAGTTGAACGGACTGAATGGCATCATTTGTAATATTTTTCAAGCGAATATAGGATGGTTCCGGTTTTAATTAACCTTACAAGTACTAGGATTCCAGAAATTATGAGAAGGCTCACAGAGAAACAAACGTGTCAAGTATGGTAGGTATCTCAGGTGTTAAGTACAGAACTGTGTTGTTGGGATTTTTTATCAGGTATATTAAGTTCTTTTTATAGTTACTTAAAATTTTTGCGATTTATAAAAGAGTTCTCTGCCTTTTCGCTGAAAAATTTTCGGCCGATTATCACTTGACAACTAACGTTTCGAAGAATTTTATTTTGCAGAATAATCATTTGCCAACTTTATTATAATTTTGTTTTATTTCCCAACCTCGCAATTGGCAACTGTATGTTTGGTCTATTTTTTTATAATGACCTTTCAAATTGCCAACTTTTAAGTAGCGTATGTTTTACTTAGCGTAATATTAATTCAGCTGTTAATTGTTTGCCAAAGGTAAAATTCGTTCGTTACGAATAAAAATGTCATGAAATGTAACATTTTGTGACAAAGCTCGCTCGCTTATGTGGTGGTCTGAAGATAACCTATAACCTAACCTAATGACTCTTCCATAACGTCGGTTCCGTGACCAAGGCGATTTTTCAGAAAAGTGACAATGGTTTTTTTTATCATTGTATCAATGTACGAAAAGGGAATTGTTACACTGACGAAACGTTATTCATCTAATAGTTATTTGGCCTAGTAAAAGACTTGACAAATAATAAATACCCCAAACGTTTTATGGCATTATAATAATCAGCTTAACAATAATCCTACCAAATGAAACGTTGTCATACAATAAAAAAAAAAATGATAATCGTTTGTTGTCAAAGTGAAAAATAGGTGAAACGTTGGTTGACAAAAAGGCAGGATACCATATAAAAGACTTAATCTTAAATAGAGTGTCTCTCACGCGCTGCCAACTCGAACATTTATTTCAGTGCCTCCATAAGGTTACAAAAATTGATAAGTAAATTCCTTGTCGATTACTCCAAAAACGCCTCACAATTTGGGGACATGACTAAGCACTAATTGGCGTATCACTATTGTGGGTTTCTTAGAACAAGGCATGTCTGATCGAAGGTTGGACACAGGATATTGCTTTTTCTAACCATTGTTTGTATATAAATGCTGGAGCTCCAAAACAAACATCATTAAGTCTTTGGGAGTCAAAGAATTAAGATTATCTAAAATGGAATATCTCGCAGTCTTGTTGGCACTGGCTAAAATAGTTGTGGTAAGTACTAACCTGTTCTTTAATAAGGTTTATTTAAATAGGTCTGTGTTAAATGGTGTTTTAGATCTATGATAAGTTCAGGAATAATCTTAGGGAAATATCATGAAGCTATTCCAAGTAGAAAAGAACCCTAAGCTCAATTTTCTTAATCCGGTACTGCATTTTTTTAGTTTACCTAGAACTGAGCCAGTCTTGTCGTCAAGGTATTTGTAAAACTCTTATACCTTTAAGAAGATAGTACATTTGTGCTAAGAGTAATTAGTGAGTAAAATGTTTGCACATGATCTTTTTGAGAATTGGTGTATGTAGCAATCCAAATAAACTATCTATGTCTCTCTGTAATTCCATCCCACTAAAATTTCCAGGCGACCAATACAGCTGAACATATAACATCTCTACAATCGAAATTCGTGACAGCTGGCGAAGCCTGCATCGGGGAATACCCGATATCAGATGAAGATGTCGCCACGTTTAAAGACGGAAAGTTCCCAGAAAGCGAACATTCTGGATGTTTCACTGCTTGTGTGTTGAGGAACATTGGCTTGGTGAGTGATACCCTGCATTGATGTGATTTATTTATTAAAACTTTGTCGTTCTATGAGTAAAAGATCCTGTTCTAACCAGACATCCGCGCTCTCAAAGACCTTTACGAAACTACTAACAATGCGTTTCCAGTGGTGGGATATTGGTCATAACAAATATTTATCCAGATTCCAGTCGCTAATTAAAAAGTAAAACATACTTATACATTTGGCAGACTTATTTCTGAAGTAGTATCTAGTATTGAACCTTTGTATGTGTAATAAACAATGTGTAGGTTGTCATTATCAAAAAAAGCTATGCTCGGAGTAGTTTCTGTCCATTCTTGTCTACTATCATTAGCTATTTTATTTCATGAATTAATATGACACTTTACTTTCTTATTAATTTGCTTCATGTAACTACGCTACGACTTGATTTACCAAAACATGTAGTAACATCGTTATTTCAAAGTTATAGTTTCAAGTTCAGTGTTTATACTCTGGTTTTAGAGGCATTCGGCATAATATGGTTATCTAAACATCTGGTTCTAATTAAATTAAAACTATTTTAATACGGTACATTTAATGAATAACAATTGCGAAAACATAAGAAATCATCTGGTTCTAATGTAATAAAATTTGAATAGGGCTCGTAATCAACGTGTTATAAATTTATCTATGTTGTAATCTCTCAATGCGTACCACTAGATCTGTTAAGCTACTCAACAGTTCTTATACTTCTGTATAAGGGCTTTCAGCTTCTTAGGTGTCCACCTATGAAGCGGCTCTATCTTTAAATATTTATCTATTACAATTCCAGTTCGATGACAAAGGAAACCTCCACAAACCTGACAATCTGGAGAAGGCTACGGAGATTTTCACTGGAGAAAAGGAAATTGAGACCCTCAAGGATCTCATCAACACTTGCTCCAAAGGTACTATTCCCTAATTTATTTATGTCGTGTGCCTTTTCAAAGGTATAATCGAGAGTGAAATTGGCCACCCGCTGAATATTATCACCTTTTTCCTAGCTGATGTCAATCTTTAAGCTAAAGACGTCATCTGGTAGCACGAAAAAGATGAATGTTTATGTTTTGAAGGTGATCTAGGTAGATTCAGGTCAGTGAGAAACTTTAAGCCAATGTAGACTTCGTCCTGGGCAAAAATACCGATTCGGAAGGTTTAATTTTTCTGCCACTTAATAAGAGTTTCAAAAGTGTGATCCTTATCGTAAAAGGTAAAATACGACAAATAAATTCTCTCTTTTTTCAGTTAATGAAGAAAACGTGACTGATGGAGAGAAGGGTTGCGAGAGGGCCAAGTTGCTGTTCAACTGCTTTGTAGAAAACTCCAAGTAGGTAAGACATGTCATGAAGAGTAATAACAAAACCTTGATGAATTGAACTTAATTTTGTATCTCCGCTTGGGATTCATGGGTTACCCCGGTCCTTTGAGAGGTTTGCGCGGGGATATTGATCCAACGAGTAGAGGCCCTTTGGAGAAGTTGATGTGATGTGGTGCTCCTGCCGTTCTCGGCTATATCAATGGTTGACATTTCCATGAACAGGTCTCGGCAGGAGGTGGAACTATTTGTAATGAGTAAAATGAATAAATAGGCTATGGTGATGAAGTTTGGGTGGTTTAAATCTGGGATGTAATTGGGATGTAGTTTTAATAATAGGAAAAATTTGGGCACTTCCCATAATCAAGATTACTAACTATTAGTGGCAGGGGTGACTTTCCACTCAGTGCATGGGCCCCCCAAATAGTCGCCGCGTTGTAAACAGAAGGGCAACATTGGAATAAGCGGCTGAGGGTGCCGAGAGGTGCGGCTCCGGTTACGCCATCGTGAGTCGCCTAGTGAGCGGGTTACCTCATTATTACACCATGACGTGCAATACACTTCCACTCTCGAGCATAAAGCTCTTGCGACTCCACTCTGGCCATCCGGCTAAGGCCAGCCAGAGGTAGGGGTCCTGTCCCCCATCGGTGTCGACTCCGAAGGAAGGCCGGAGGTGAGGGACGGAGGTCTCCCCTGGAAGCTCTCAGGTCCGTGGTGTGGCCACTCACCAACAGCTTGCCACAAGCTGCCCTGCGGAGACTGAATGCACTGGGAAGGGAACCTAATGGACAAAGGGTCGTCACATGGACGCCTGCTAATTTTATTGTTATGGTGAGTGAATGAGGGTAACCCAGTTTTGACCGTGGATGCGACTAAAATGATTCTGTTCAAACCACGAAAAAACTTACCAAAGAAAAATTAAGACTAGCTTTGTATTATGTACCCATAGTGAAAGAATGTTTATACCCAAATATTTAATATCACAATGAGCTAAAAGCTTTTTAATAAGACACATCGATGACGTGAAAAATCATGTCTTTATTAAAATTAACTTAACATCCTCTTTCAGAAAATCGAGCAGATAAATTCGACACAGTAAGAAAAAGGACCACACTACCTACCTCGCTAAGATGGACAACTAAAGAATTCTCTGGAATCATGTAGTATTTAGTTAGATTGTGGACAAAGTTATGTTATACTAATAATATAGTATCAATATACTAATAATATAGTTCCTCATTGCAATATTTAGTTGTTTGATTTTGTCTTAGAATTATTAACGCAATAACGTTTGACAAACATGCTAAATCTATGGATTTTCATAATGATTAGAATAGATTTGGCATTTTGTAACTTGGAGGACATTTCACGATTAAACGTCCAAGATTTGGCAATAGACCGTACGACACTGTTATTGTTAATTTAATTACACTACTCTACCAGTCAATCAGTGGCAGAAACAAGAAACCTTTAAGTAAATATTATGGGGTTGGTAAAACGCATATGACAATATAAATGAATATTATTAGGTTATCTCTTCTTACCATCAGTATTATCCAGAGGCCGACTGCCTTGCATCTTTATGCATAAAAAAATAAGCACTGTTTCTTGGCATAATGATTTTTAAGCATAACGTTCTTACCATAACATTTTTCGCATAATTATTTAAAGCTTAATAAATAATGTAATAGGCATAATGTCAAATTTTCAATTTCATGTTTAAATGAATGAAGCAATCCAAGGCGCATCGGTAAAAAAAATCGTTGAGTCGATAAAAGTTGAGTTCAAACGACGAATTTAAACGTCACGAGAATTCGGATAATATTAAACGCTCTATACTGTGGAATGCAACTAAAACGGTGACGTCACGCCTAGGCAATTTAGGGTGAGACTTTGTTGTTCGACAACTTCCTATATTGCGTTTATGTAAATAGTTCCCAAATAAAAGTTTCTTTATTTTTTATGTGCTCATCGATTATAATATATATATTTTTAGTAACTTTTTCAATATGAAAATTACCATCGATTTTTAAAATCCTAAATAAACCTCCTGTGCAAAACCTTGTCGTCAATCCAATTGTATTTAAACATATTGGCGGCTAATTAGTGGTCCAAGGGCCTCCCCGCCGCATCTATCCTATTGCTACACTTTATTGCACAAATCCACACTTCCCTACTATCGATACTACTACAATAATATTAAAAATACTAACTTTAATTTTGTTTCCGTTATTCCTAAAAATATTATGCCTAAATACTATTAGTCTTGTAGTTAATATGACTTCGGAGATTATGCGATTTAACATTATGCCAAAGCAATTAGCCTAAAACTTAATTTACTAATATAAGACGTATGCCAAAAAACAATTATGCCTAAGAACTGTTATGCCAAAATATTTCATGCCTAACTCTACCGAGTTATACCTGCCTAAGTACATTAGGACAAACCCAATTATGCTTAAAGGAATCCCTCTTGCATCACAATATTCCAGTTCCTAATACATTTATGAAAAGAAGGAAATGGCTCCCGAAATGAAATTTAAAGAAGATTGCCAGAGACCTATAGACTGGTGGTACCGTCTTAAGACAAAGTGTAGGACAATAAAAATATTACTAATTTATTTGTATTAAATTATGTAATAAAAAAAGTAATCATACCATATCTCTACAACTTACGAGTAAAAAGATAAATGCATTTGAATTTAATACAACAGCTGCTGAAGGACGGTTAAAAAGCCTAGACTAGACATAGAGGTTTGATCTACGAAGGATGAATGCCATACGCAATGACGAAGATGAGTCAATGATTTTTCAGTTTACGTTTTGTTATAGAGCCGCAGCTCCGTCTGCGTCATAAAGTAGCCTATGTTTGAACCCGGGTCTTCAAGTATATTCATACCAAATTTCATCAAAATCCGTTCAGTGGTTTGGCCGTGAAAGACAGACATACAGACTTTCGCATTTATAATATTAGTATGTAAAGTATGGAAGTATGGAATTATGGATAGTATGAATGGAAGTGTGAATATAGAAGTATAGACTTATACTCGTTCTTTTTCATCTCATCTTCACCATCAACTATTTGGAGCATATTCATATTTCTTCTCCAATTTCTTCTCCAAAACAAAGAAAGAGAAATTTGCGAACACTTCAATAACTACTTTTCTACAATCGGAGAAGCACTGGCAAAAGAAATACCACAGAAGTATCATCAGGATAACGTTTTCAGTGTAAATTCAAATCAATCATCAAATGGAACCGAACGTTGTGTACTATCACCTGCAACTGTTTGTGAAGTTGAAGAAATAATCAATAATTTAAACGGTAACACTACCTCGGGCTTAGATGGTGTCACTACTAAGATTGTAAAGTGTGTCAAGAATTTAATAGTAGAAGATTTGACAATCTGTATAAATAAATGTCTGGAATGTGGTGTATTCCCCGATAGCCTCAAACTTGCAAAAGTAACTCCGATATTTAAATCCGGTTCCAAATCCAACCCTAGTAACTACAGGCCCATATCTGTCTTACCAGTAATATCAAAAATCTTTGAAAGAATCATTTATAATCGAGTTGAAAGTTACCTAAAATCGAAAAATATTATATCAAGTAAACAATATGGCTTTAGATCAAAATCTAACACACTGTCAGCAACAATAGATATCGTAACTAAAATCAAAACTAATATTGATAAAAAACAAATAGCATTAGGGATATTCATTGATCTTAAAAAGGCCTTCGATACTGTCTGCCACAAAGTGCTATTAAATAAATTGAAAGGTATAGGTATAACTGGGACGGCACACAAAATGCTGGGTTCTTTTCTTTCAAATCGTTATCAGATCGTGAAAATCGGAAATCATCAAAGTGAACCGAAACCAATTAATTGCGGAGTTCCACAGGGATCAATATTGGGTCCGTTATTGTTCCTCATATATATAAATAATATTCAAGATATAGGGTTGCTAGGTGATATAACACTATATGCTAATGACACAAGCCTTTTCTACTTTGGCAACTCAATCAAAACAGTTATTTCTGATGCTCAGAAAGATCTAGACCGGCTGCATCAGTGGTTTCAATTCAACTTATTAACTATCAATACATCTAAAACCAACTTTATGATATATAAAGCAAAAAACAAAAAACTTATTAACTATGAACCACTAACAATAAACAATCACAAAATTGCCAGGGTTGATAAACAAATTTACCTGGGTCTTATTCTCGATAGCCAGCTAACATGGGTTCCACATATTGAGAAAATAAAAACTAAATTAACATCTCTCACTGGCGCCTTGCGCAGCATTGTTAAACATCTTCCGAAAAAAACACGCTATTGCATATACAATTCTTTAGTAAAACCACATATTGACTATCTTATCCAAATATGGGGAACCGCAGCAAAAAGTAATTTAGAACCAATACAAAGAGCGCAAAATAAACTTGTCAAAGTTCTGTTTCACTATGACTATTTCACTCCCACTGAAAAAATCTATGGTGAGACTACGCTAATGGACATCAGCAAGACATACTGGTACTATACATGTTTATTAATACGTAAGATACTAACTAAAGATATACACACGCAAATCTTCTTAACTAAAAAAAAGGAACTAAGAAAAATAAAACTTCGCAACGCGAACAATCTAGTCTTGAGAGCACCAAGAACTAATTATGGAAAAAAAACCATCCTATTTGAGGGTTGTAAGATGTTTAATAAACTCCCCAATGATATTAAAGAAGCTCAATCGCTATACACATTTAAAAAGCTATTAAAATCCTATGTAAATAAAAAATTGTATTAAAAGAAACAACATTTATTCATTAAATTGAGATTATTATAATCCAGAAGGAATATGATTTCTATAATTATGTATATAACTTGTATAATATAAAAAAGTAATAAAAAAGCATAAAAAAAAAACAAAAATGAAAAAAATAAATAAAAAAATTCAATTATTAATGTTCTGCTGATAATTTTATCATTGGTTGTGTTAATTTAACTTGTTACACAACAAAATTTTATGATGATTTTGATATAACTTATTTCATTTACATTTTTTCCCATATTAATTAACTTATACAACCTCAATTTTATTTATACATTGTAATTTATTTTTAGATTCCAATAATTATATTACAATTTATTAAATTAACAAAATATAACAATTACTAAAATAAAAAACATATACTAATCAAAATAAAACCGCAACATACAAATACGAAATTCTATACACAAGGTTGTGTCGCTTCCAGTCACATCCGTCACTCCGATCATACATCTTTGTACGCATTCCATCTGCGCTCGCCCAGTGCCCAGTGCCCAGTGCCCAGTGCTCGTGCGGTTGATTTTTGTGGTTTAGAGGGTATAGTGATTTAATTTAATTATTTACCGCAAAATGTACGCGTAACCTTAAGTTTTAATGTTTATCACTTGTTCTCATGGTAAGTGAATTATGTAATTCTTTGTGAGAATAAATATCTTAAATCTAAATCTAAAATTCGCACTGTCATCAAGATAAATACCATACATTAGTAGATTGGATCATAAGGGAGCAAAATAATAATTTTACGGCGAAGGCGCTTTTTTGAATCCAGAGCGAATCCTGAACGTAGCGAGGGACTCAAAGTACGTCGCCCGAGCCAAAAATATATTTTGCGCTCGATACACTCTACTTTCAATCGCTCTATGAGCAAATAAAAGGCGCCTCATATTTTATTGTAATATTATTATTTAATAAAACATAGAGTAACAACTAAATTGAAATTAAATAGTATGTATAGTACAATAATGAGACAACTAAAATCATGATTATAGCAGGTGCCCGAATTTCGTGACGTCATAATCTATCCATAATATTTTTTTAATATTTAGATACTAAAGCCAAATAAAAAATATGAAAAATTCTTTATTACTTACCAGTTCGAGGCTCCACCCTTTATTTCCTTCTCTTTTTGGTGCAAAGTCCAAAGCTCGTATGTAGGTATTTCAGTTTTGTGATTTCCCAGATGTGGGCAATAAAGTTATATTGTATTGTATGACTGGCAGAGAATGACTTAAGGCATTAAGTAAAACTTGTGTATTTTTTAAAGTGCAATAAATTTTAAACAACTAAATAAACTACACACTTTGTTTTCATTTTTCAGTATAGAAAGATAACTATTATGCATTTCATGATAATAGTTTCATGATATTTCCGAAACGAAAACAGCAGCGGCTTTTTCTGTTTCTCTGCTAAGTATTTCTTTGTATTTTTTTAATGAAAATTCATAAACCTTTCCCAACGTTATAACAACTTTAGCGATTTGATACATTGCTTCCAAGCTTTTCAATTATTTCTTACAAGGAAAAATAATATTGAAAATTAAAAAAAAAATGTTCATAATGATTTTAGTCTTCACTTTTTTAAGCTTGTACACATTATCTGCTGACACACACATGGTCGATTGTAAACAATTGAAAATGCATTGTTATAATTTATCAGCAGCGAATGTCTTAAATATGTATTTAAATAAGAATATCAAAAATTAATAATAAACAAAGAACACAAAATCCTTTCAACATCTTTTATTCAGGTACTCTATTACATTGTATTTAGAATTAAACTTAGACACAAAAGTTCGCTATCCGATGTTTATTTAACAGGTAAATGTCTACAGACTTAAGTACAAATAATTATTTAGATAAATTTAAAAGTAGTAGCATCGTTTTTCTTCTTTCAGCGAAACCGCAGGCGCCGATTGTAGTTGTGTTAAAAATCAATGTCGAAATTAAACTGTAAAAGAAGTATATTAAAATTGAAAATACTAAAAGTATTAAATAATGATTTCTTATGTTTTCGCGATTGTGATTCATTAAATGAAACTATTTTAATACGGTTTTATCGCGTTTATTACTTAAAGTATTTACTAAAAGTATATTTACAATATCTATTAATTAAGGATTAATATGAAATTCTAATTAGATGATATAATTAACATAATTTCTTTCCCTTATTCATATTAGCTCTAAATCTCGTAAAAGCCTTTTCTTTGTCTTTACTTGCCTTTTCATAAAGGGAAAATTAAAAATAGGTATGTCTACATTTTCCTTTTTTTACTACCTATTCTTACTTAGGCAGTGACCTACAATTTTATTCAGAAATTTATTTTCAGAAAATAGTTTTTTTTTTTTTTCGAAAAGAGAAAATTACCTATTCTATAGAATTTTAGTTTTTTTTTTTTGAATTATCAACAAAAATAACTATATTTACCTTCGAGGCATGTTCCGTTAAACAATTAAACGCCATTTTAGCTCGATCACAGCCCTTATCGCCATCCATGGTCATTTGTTCATTAACTGTAATAAAAAATAATAAAAAGTTTTACGTCTTTATGTGTATGTGCTAACTTAAAATTCGTAGGCTCAGTTTGAAACATTCCAGACATAGAAAGTCCACTGCTGGATATATTCTGCTTTGTTATAACTTGATTCACCTGGAGCCCTATTTTTGAAATCTATGACTCATATGTCGAATGAAAATCGTTCGACTCACCGATTATGATGAATAAAAATTATTTTAGATTTTGCGTAAGTCAGACCAAAAACCATTTCGGGTTTTTGTACAACTAAGTAGCCAACAGATATACGGCCCACCTGATGGTAAGTGGTTACCGTAGCCTATGAACGCCTGCAACACCAAGTGTGTCATGAGCGCGTTGCCGACCCTAAACAAATTTTCTTCAAAACTCCTTCTTTATCACACAGCATTCATATTTTATTGTGTTTGTGGGAATCTCTATAACCTCCAAGTTAAACTGTGTGTTAGTATATCTGACTCGTTAATAGCATTTCATAATATTCATAATTACATGTGAAGACAATCACAAAATACATAATGCTACTTTTTTTTAAATCTCCTTACCAGAAGAACATTTTCCGATGAGTTCGCCAACTTTAGACAAATGCTCGTCATTATCTTTGAAGATCGCTTTGGCACTGTCTTGAACTCCGGCTGCCGATAGTTTACCCATATCGTCCATCTACAAGAAAGGAATAAGTAAATTTATCATTGTCGCGCCAGCAAATTAACTTACTTACAACTACTGTTAATTATAGAGTTCTGTGTCTTTACCAGATTTTATTAATGCCCCTAGCGGTTTCCGTTTAGATGACATAGTATGGAATTTCTTAGTAGTGTGAAAGTCACATTTCTAAAGAGATTTCTTGTTTGGCAAAAATAGAAGTTTATCGAAAATTTAATGTTTTTTAATTTTTTACCGGAATGTTTGTGGCCAGCATTACTTAGATAGCCTAGATAACATGAAAGCGATACTTACAATACCGATCTTCTTAAACAGACATTCAGCGAAACACCTGGCGTTCTCATTATCTGGCAACATTTTCTGTCTGAACATATTGATGTCCGAAGCTGATAATGGATGATCCTTTATACACGCTAGTCCTCCTGAGAGTAACTTTGCTTGTATTGCAGCTCTTTGGGCTGGAGAAACTGCCTATAAAGGTACATGCACAGATTGTAAACTTTACAAACTTGATTTGAACACCTCCGTGGTCCAGTGGTTAAGGCGATCTCCTTCGACCACGGGTCGTGGGTTCGCTTCTCACGGGAAGCGTTGTTTAGTTGTTTCCAGTTTGGTTGGGACTATTCAGGCTTAAATCACCTGATTGTCTGATAATAAAGATGATTCTGTACTTCGGAAGGCACTTTTAGCCGTTGGTCCCAGCTGCCATCTGGTGGTCGTTAAAAGAACCACGTCAGAAGCCGTCCTAAACAACTCTAACACCAGGGTGTACTTGGTCGATAGACAATGTAACCTACACGAAATGATGATGATGACGACAAACTTCATGTATGCTTAGTTAACGAACTCTACCAGACACCATTATTTTTATGAAAGTGTTATTCAATGTTATTCAATGTTTTTCTCAGTCAGCACACATCCTTACTAAAGTCTATCTGTTTCCCAAAATGACTTCGATCGACTTGATTTATTTATTTATAAATCTTTATTGTACCACAAGTTTACAATTGGCGGACTTAATGCTAAAAGCATTCTCTCCCAGTCAACCATTAGGAAAAACAGAAAAGTTATGTGCGGCGCGAATTATTTTAGAATACAATGAGAGAAAAAAAAAACAAAAAAAAACACTTAACTGCTAAATAAACATACATAGATTTACATACAATATTTATAACTATACATATACATACATAAACATACATAAAAGAAGAGGTGAAAACGGAAAAAGATGACGATTTAGGGTGATATTATGCTAGTGAGGTGAATTTTGACTTTTCTTTTGAAAGCGAATTTAGTAATGGTCTCTTTGATGTCATCGGATAGAGCATTCCAGAGCCGTGTGGCTTGTAAGGTAAATGAATTAGACATAAAACTGATTTTGAGAGATATCGCTAAAATCTCTCATTTTCAACTTCGAAGCCGAGAGTTTGCATTATTTTTGCTCCTGCACTCTCAAAGACCTATAAGCAGCTTCAATTGTAGACTGGAGACGATTCGCTGGCAAGAAGTACCTATCAAAAATTTGCTACACGAAATAATAAACACGCGTCATTTACATACTTACTTCGCTTTGATACTACTTCCAAATCTATTCCTTGTGACTGAAGCATCATATCCAGTTATTTGTTCCTCGACTAAAAAGCATACGTATAATTGCTTTAGAAGCCAATATTTCTTGCCTAACTAAACTAGGAATAAAATTAATACTCTACTGGATTCCACCATCACTTCATTCAATCTTTCAGTGAAATCTGAATAATGACAAACCTGAACCAAAGCACGTGGACCAGTAGTTTCTTAATAGAGGTTCAGTCCACAATAACATATAATTGAGGTATAGTTAGACTCTCATCACTTCGGCCGTAATCTGTGTACCCTCATTGTTCTGAGCAAAGCAATTCTTAATGACTTGAATTTACTCGGTCATTTTACTTAATGATTTCAATTGTCGCCGTTGCAGGTAGCTTGTTTAAATATCTTTGGATTCCTAATAGACATGCTGTACGAGTCGTCAATTTAAATATTTGATATTTTATGTTTGCTAAGTATCTATCCATACTAATATTACAAATGCGAAAGACCCGGGGTTAAACATAAGCTGCTTTTTGACGCACGCGGAGCTGCAGAAAACAGCTAGTAAAATATAAAAATGAATCTCTGTTTCCCCTGATCATCGCATCACGCGTGAGCGGATGGAACAGTTTTGCTTTTTCTTTTTATGTTGTGTTTATTATTGACCGGAGAAAGTTCTTATGAAAGATAAAATCACGTAGTCCTGCAACGTCTAGTTGTATATAAAATACAAGCTGATCCCCGCAGCTCCGCCTGCGTCAAGATGTAGCCTATATGTTTGACCCTGGGTCTTCAACTATATTCATACCAAATTTCATCAAAATCCGTTCAGTGGTTTGGCCTTGAAAGCGTAACAGAAAGACAGACAGACAGACTTTAGGTTTTATAATATTGTTATGGATGAATGGATGCTATGAAGCAATAGATGTAAAGAAGCATGCTACAATATTTTTTTTTATAAACTGTGAATGGAAATTTTTAATCAGCGGAGAGTGACGACAACGTCAATCCACGAAACTTAGATTATTAATTGGTCTCCGCGTAATCTAAGCCACGATAAAAAAAGGTGCTGCAATTTTTTTATACAACTAAGTAGGCAAATGTCCGTATGGCCCTCCTGGTTGTAAGTGGTTACCGTAGCCTATGAACGCCTGCAACACCAGGGATGACACGAGCTCGTTGCCGACCTCAAAGGATTATTTAAGGATATTAGTTGATAGCAAATATTTCATTAAGGATTTTGTACTTACCAAAACAGAACCAGCAATGAAAACTATAACTAAACATATATAGCTAAAACGATCCATGATCACTGTATCATTAACCAAACTCAATACAAGTGATCAATCAATAATTTTACGTCTAATTTATATAGTGAAGCGTGATTTTGCCGAATTCGTACCATGAGATGTCCGGTTATCCCAGCCTTGGACTGCAGGAAGTACGGATTGGATAAAATCAGCTTGGGATTAGATTCGGTCATAGTCTGTTTTCGGTAAATGATTTTATGTACTCTTTATAGTGATTTGTTGGTGACGTTGGTGCTGGTTATGAAGGAGTTTTGTTGAAAATATTATTTTTATTCAAAATATAATTTATGAGATGCCTTAAAATTGTTTTTTGTTTGTTTGTTATAACTTTATTGCACAGAAAATAGCATTACAGTAAATACAAAACTAAAAAAAAATGCAACTGCGTACTTATCCCATATTGAGATCTCTATCTGTTGATTCAGTGTACCTTACATTGGTACCTATATTGTACACCTACACTCTTACTACTATAGGATTTTTTTGAGTTAGCTTATTTTGACCCAAATTGTGTTAAAAGTATATTTTCTTAATTTAGAATATCTTAGTTTCTTATTGTACAATTTAACATTTTTCGTTAGAAGCTATCACTTTTCCTGCAGCTCTGTTTTTGAAATCACATATATATCGAACAAAAATCATACGACATCCTACGAATATTATTCGAAATCGAACAAAAATTATTCGTCGCGCCAGTTTTGCGTGAGTCGCACTTTTAAGGCGCTGTATCCCTCAACCTTTCGGTATTTGATGTCGCGATATTTGATATAGTACGTACTCGTAATGAAATAAGGTTGAATACCGGTTGGTCTGTCACCAGTCTCGTTAAAACCCGTGTCTGCCATTTCAGTTGTTATTTTTCAGTTTTAATTTAATAATTCAATAATTATAACCAAATATTGTAATTTTTTTTAGGTATCCCTCTTGCTCATCAAGTTATGTTCTATAGACGCAAAAAAGTTGGTAGTTGTCGCTGAAAATATCAAGTAATTCGCGACGAAATTTTTTCTAGATATAGCTTTTTTGCTATTTTATTTTGCTAGGTTTTAAATACTTTTTTAAAAGTATTTTGATGTAATCATTTAATTTGATCTTTGAACTGTACTTCATATTTTTTTCATGCTAGTATTCTATGGAAAATAAGGCTAACTGCGCGACGAAAAAATAGACGTTTTACGATATTCCTCTGATGCACAGCGCCTTCTGATGTTATAAATTTGAGTGTATAGATTTTTTATTCATTTAACTTTATTATATAACATGTGCCTTTTAACCAGTGGTGTAGAAAGAGTGTAGATAAGTGCAGACCTATAAGGTTCTCAAAATAAATGAACAAATCAAACATAAAACATTTTTATTAATCGAAGTAGCAAACAGTGTTATGATTTACAATAGATCCATTGTACTACCTTAAATTGAGTAAATTAATTGATAAAATTTAGATTTACTAAGATCACAGCGTCTTCTATAACAAATATTGCCGAATTTTCTTCATAGCCTACAGGGTTACTTGGTATTAAAGCACTCACAGTTGAAGCTGAAAAAAAACAATGTCATATATGAATTTTAAAAAAAAACGGCAACACATGATTACACCTGCCATTGGTAACTTCATCAATCATCATCATCATTTCAGCCGCAGTAAGTCCACTGCTGGACATAGGCCTCTCCTAATGATTTCCAAAATGACCGGTTGAAGGCGGCCTGCGTCCAGCGTTTGCCTGCGACCTTTTTCATCTGATCTGACCTGATTATAACTTATAATACAAGACACAAAGGAAAGAATTGAATTGAGTTGAAATTTTGATGTCGGGTCATACTTGAATTCTCATATTTAGATCTATTTCTTTTGGTGGCGCATGTAGTTTATAACTTATTTTACGTCATACGTCTACTCAGCTTACGAGTAGCTCAACTCTTTATGTTATCAAGATGTGAGATAGAAATAGTTAAGACTAAAAGATTCTTCTCATGTCCGAGGCCAAGATCCAGTTTGGGTTTCTGCGTCATCGTAGTAAGGTAATGATTTTCGCAATTGTTACACTTTAAATTAAACTATTAAGAACCGTAATTGTTTTATTATGCAAATAAATATTTATACTTACTAATTCCTTGTGTTTAGAGATACAAGTCAATAGGAGCTTAGCCCGATCACAACCCTTGTCTCCGTCAGATACTGATTCATCGTTTACTGTAAACAAATGATTTATTTATTAGGCAGTCAGGTCATTAAAGAAGTGTAGTAGTTGTAGCCTCATGTACTCGCCCTAAAGAACGTCAACATTCTTAGGGAGTTGACTCAAGGAAACTATATGATCACTAAAACTTTGCCACTGACAAGGCATTATCAATAGCTTCAAGGACCTCAACTTATCAGAGATCAGTATAATAATAGATACATAACCACAAATGACCACTTCTTTATTTATTTGATTATCACTTATATCTTGGGCACCAAAAAAGCAATCTAAGAGCAACTTATGATTTCTATTAGTGTTATCGAGTTACCAAATAAAAATTAATTGAAAAATAATTCACTGGCCATCCAGCGAGGCAATACTGCTAGGGTCATGGGAAACTTTTGTTTTACTTTAAATTATTCTAGTTTTTGTTCATTACATTTTTGTATTTATTTATTTATTTAAACTTATTACATAATTGTAAATGGCGGACTTAAAGGCTGAGGCTGTATGGCTGTGAATTTTCAACCAGAATTGAAAAAAAAATATTGAAAATGAATCTTTACTGTAATTTTCTTCAACCATTAGCATAAAAGTTGATGCTTACAGAAGGTAATGCAAATAACCTTTGGACTTCAGGTAGTTTTCTTTTCACTTATAGCGTACAGCAGTAGCTCTACTTAGGTATTGTTTTAATAGGCTAGTTTCCTAAAAAAAAATTAACTGACAGAATTTAGATAATTAAAATATATTGGAGACGTATTTTTTCTTTTGAAAATGAAACAAAGAATCGTAAAGATATGGCTCGTTAAAGTTCCGTGTGACGTCACAGTGTCACACTTTTTCGCAATATATGACGTCACGAGCTCCCTCCCACTCCTAAACTTTGATGCTTTATATCTTTATAATTTATCGCTCAATTGACAAAAGAAAAAATACGTCACTAATAAATTTTGATTCCCTAAATGACGGACTAATTTTAATATTAGTCTTTTGCCCCTGGAAACTAGGCTATTGTTGCACGTTGCACCTGGACCTATCCTGTCTGCCACAAACATCTAGATCGGATGTCTTGCTACATGCCTCAGTCATGTTTGAGTGCCACAAGTTCGTATCTGATTCATCATCATCATAGAATTCAAATAACAATATGTGTGTCTTTTTGTTCGTAAGATTTTATGAGGTAAAATTTATAACTCTGTTTGATACCCTTGGTAAGTTGTGAAATCCAAGCAAAGAATACGAAGTCTATCAGCTGCACTCAGAGTTTATCCTTTGGAAGAATTTTTAAATGTATACTCCTTAGTATAAATTTAAAAATTCTCCCTCAAAGGGATACATAGTTTGAAAAGTTTGCTTATGTAGTCATACCGACTCTGAATGTTTCAAAATCTAATTCGTGCCACATCTAATTCCCTTGTTAAGATATGTTCATCACTCTGATAAAATAGATTTTGTCTCTTTCTCTTCTATCGATACTTCACGTGAAAGAACGAGACAATTCACATTTTACTACAAGGGGCAAGTCTAAATCTGTCCTCGTGGAAAGTGATAGTCTCTCAGTATTACAATACAATACAATATATCTTTATTGCCCATATTAAAATTAATACAATAAACATTACTCACAGAAATAAGATTAGGCATGCAGGTAAGGCACAAGAAGAGCCGCGTGGGGGATACCGGCATGTCTCAATTATAAGATATTAATTTAAGACTCGAGAGGCTTAAGCCTAATGAGGAGCTCGATAGTCGAACGCGACCTGTGTATCCGTAGCGAATGCGCGTGTCAAGCGATGACGAGACACGACCATTATTGGATTGGTCGCCATTTAGTGGCATTTTATATCTCGAGCTCCTTCGTGCTTTGAAAGGCACGTTAAGCCGTTGGTTCCGGTTGTAATCGATAGATAGCAGCCGTGAGGCTGTGTCAGATGCCTTAGAGTAGCCTGAAAAGTTCTGACAGTGTTGGCCACTAACACCTCGAGTCAGACAGCAGTCGCTCCATTGTAATAACCAGTTCCGCCATATCTAGGACCATGACTAACAGCGTACCCTAGGCTTCAAAGCGTAAGCTGACGACGAAACTAGGAATACACGCTAGGATGATGATGACTCGAGAGGCTTAATACGTGGTACATCTACCGAATCTTATTTTTGTAGTATTACCTGAAGAACATTCGTCAGCCATCTCTGCGAATTTCTTCCTGTCATCCTCGCTGCTCACGAATTTAGCGCCGACTTCTTTGGCCTTCTCTGGGTCGTAAAGACCTTTGTCGTTAATCTGAAACACAGATAGTTTATAGTAGCATGTGTTTTTAAAATTTTATTTAATACTAGCTTCTTTCGTTTCCTGCAGCTCTATGCTAGCCTATGTTTGACCCCGGGTCTTCAACTATATTCATACCAAGTTTCATCAAAATCCATTCAGCCAGTTTCGCCGTGAAAGCGTTACAGACAGACAGAAAGCAGGCAGACAGACGCATTTTTAATATTAGTATGGATAATCGGATTCCAGATCTCCTCTCTCTATCTCTCTCTGTAGCGTTTTTCGATGACCAGAGTGTATGCCTTCGGATTACTTATGCCATTTGTAGGCCTTGGGCAATTTCAATCTAGGTAATTAAAAACTGATCTTCTAATGTCATCCATATGTTTCTGTGGTTCAGTTATTAAAAAGTTGTGCCTGTGATGGTCGTAGGTTCGATTCCCACGTACTGAAAGCATATTTTGTATAGTTATTTCCAGTTTGGTTAGGACATTGTAGGCCGAGCCGAGGCCGCCGTGGTAGCGGCCGCCGCGCTGGGGCTATGGAGGCACATGGTCCCGGTAGTAAGCGGTAGGCGTTGACACCGTGTGGTTAAAAGTGGTATCATGCCCCAAATAACCACCCAGATTCCCGTTTATGGCTGGGTGGTCATCATCATTTAGTGTAGGTTACAGTGTCTATCGACCATGTACACCCTGGTGTCAGAGTTGTTCGGAATCGCCTCTCGGCCTCTGACGTGGTTTCTGTAACGACTACTTAAAGGCAGCCTGGACCAACGGCTTAACGTGCCTTCAGAAGCACGGAATTATCTTTATTATAAGGCAATCAGGTGATTCATGCCTGCAAAGTCCTAACCAAACTGGAAACAACTAAGCAAAGTATGCATCCGGTGGGAATCGAACCCACCACCCCCGGGTCGAAGGCGAACGCCTTAACCACTGGATCACGGAGGCAGTTAGGCTGGGTGGTAGGCCTTTTCCACACGTTATAGGTGTTGTTCCCGAATGCCATCTCGTGTTCGTTAAAGGATCCACGTCAAAAGCCGAGAGGCGGTTTCAAACAACTCTCATAGCTTGTACCTATGATCTATTGATCATGTAACCCACATACACATAACATGTTTGCGAAGTACACTAAATAGACTTCTTGTATTTTCATAGAAACCTGCGTTATTGTCTATTAAATCTTTATACCAAATTTCAATAAAAGTTGTACATTAATTTGTAAAGAATTAACTATTCAAATAATTGAACACCTCAGTAGAAACTCAACTTTTCTTTATCGCGCGCATACAAAAACTAATATTATGTACATTAAGCAACTCAAACATATGGAGCAAAAGCTTTCAAATCTCTCCCAGTCAATCTTAGGGTAATAAGAAAATTGTTTTTGTGGGTACAGTAAACAGATTGACAAACATATAGCATCTATGATTAAATATTAATTTTATTATAAATGCAAACCATAAACTTTACTTACGAAGTTAGCTTTTTTGAAGATGCAACCAATAGCACAGGGCTCTATTCCGTCTATGTTCTTGTTCTCCTTGGCCGCCTTCAGCTGGTCTTCAGAAATGTCATACTCCTTGCTACACTCGGAGACAAATTTCAGCATTGATCCTTGTATAGCTGTCACTTCATCTTGACTTAAAGCCTGTTTAAAGTTATTAAGATTTTGTAGGTGTATTTTAAATCCTTAATTCTCATAACTGGTGATAAATTTTTTTTTTTTTAGTTTTTTTCAATATGGGCTTTATGAATTGAATGCGTAGACATCTAAATCATTTTTTTTAATTTATCAGTTTGTCTTTATTTTATTTATATAACAAACAGATAAAAATATGTTAAATAGGTTTCAAGATTAATACATATAACCTAAAAATTAAAACCTACACTATCAATAAATTAAAACCTAAAACTATAAAAAAATATCTTAAAAAAAATAAGTAAGAAAAAGAAATAAACTAAAAATTTTAATCTAAGCATCGTGCCAAGAAAACTGGCTGCATTCCCACGCTGAATTGCAATTGCAATTCTTTGCGCTAGGAATGAGCCAACAAGCTTGTCAACAAGCTTAGGAGAAATTTCTTTAAAAATTCCAGGCGTCCGGATAAAGCCGGACATAGTTAGGCTCTTTGATTGCGTGTCCGGCCAAAATAAACGGTTTCCAGCTTGTCCGGCTTTTGTTAGGCTTTTTATTTTTTTTTTAATTTAAATAGATTTATAGTAATAATCAGAAAAGCTTTAAATACTGAGACACAAAATTATCATGTATCAATCATCAATAATTTAGGGTGTCCGGCCGTTTTAGCCAAATGTCCGGCTATTAGGTTTGGCGACCTGGCAACCCTACATGGACCTAATGTTTCGACACTGAGCGGCACAACATGTATTCACTATTGAGCGAAACATACTTGCGCCGCTTGGCGTATTCTGCAGCCTCCGCCGCGGCTCCAGCCCTTAGGATCGTTCCCCCGAGGCGAGAACGGGCCAACGTGTCGACGCAGGTTGCGTCCCACACAAGAGCCCTCCCCCGCGCCCAGGGGACCAAGGTCAGGCCATCTGGGCGCTTGCCATCATCGCGCATAATACCTGCAGGTTCCAAAATGCTAGGAATGTCGATGGTGGCAAGCACCCGTTTAACTATATCGTTTAGGGAGCCGTAACGAGAGTATCTGCCTGCACTGCGTTGGCAGTGTAGCCCATGAAGTCCATTTCTGCTGACGTCTTTGCCACACGGACATTGATGATGTTTGACAATGGCAGCACCTAGCCTAAGGCCGACTGCGATTCGGAAGCTGCCATTGTTGAAGAGTGTCCCGAGGTTAGCGCAAGGAAGGGCGTGTAGCCATTGGCCTGACTCAAATTCTGATACATTGAGAAGCCGCGCCCAATATCACTGACAGAATTTTGGACCACAGAGTTATGTTCTCTCTGTACCATTGAAGCATTCCAGAGTTTTTGTAGGTTTGGTGCCTTTGGGATGCTTTCACCGGGGCAGAGAGCCTTCCCAGGCCTCTACCGCGTCGAATGCATAGTGAATCGCACACGAGAATGATTTTAAGATTTTAGCACACAAGTGCGACACACTATGCACGGATGAAAGAAAGGCTGGAAGGGCTACACTAGAAATTTTCCGAATTTCGGTGCCACCGGATTTGATCGGTAAACAGGCTTGAATCCAGGAACGTTCCTAGAGGTTTAAATTTAGAATTTTTATTAAAGCGTTTTTAAGGGTGGCATCTAAGTTTTCTAAAATTTCGAAATTTTTCCAGATTGGGCAAGCTCGAAGAATATATGTTAATTTAGGAACGAAAAGGCAATATTTTAGGATGGTATAGACGATGTGAGAATTTAGTAAGCCCAGTCTGTCTATGCGTTTTAAAAATGTGTCATATTTATTTTCTAAAACCGGCCTAATGCTATCCTCGAGTAGTGGCACCCCTAAGAGGAAAAGTGTACTCTTGTCTAAAATTTTTATAGTAGGTGCACACTGAAAATATCAAATGTTTTGTAAAAAGAAGAAAAATAAAAGACTAAATAAATATTTTACTCTTTTTCTTGGTAGGGCTAATGCTAATTATATTTGTGAAGATCAATCTTTTGCCACTAACAAGGCATTGTTAGTGGCTTAGTTAAGGTCATTGAGAGTGCAGGTGGTTCGGCACTCAGAGCAAGACTAAAGATAAGCCGCCTGGGGAGAGTCCCTAAATACATTTGTAATATTGAAATTTAATAACTTTTTAATCAAGTTCTCGAATCCGAATAAATCGTGCGGTTGTATCTATCTATCCAAACGAATATAAAAATACTTACCATCACGTTACTGAAAGCAACAGCCACAACCCCCAAACACAATACTAAGCGGGGCGACATGTTAAATTATCACTAATTATGACACTCGTAATTATATAGGAACATCCACCAACAGGCCTCAAGTTGTTCTGCCTATTGTACCTGCAACATATTTATATATAAGCCACTAGAGTAATTTGTAAGATAATTATCCTGCTCACACGAACTATGAAAAATTGCAAAAAAATGGCAACAAAAAACTCAGGAGGTAGGTAATTTGGATCGTTACTAATGTACAGCCATTTTTAAGGTAAATAAGGAAATGGTAATTGTAACAGATCATATCCATACGAATTTGGAGCTGGTGAATTGTCGACAAATTAGTTGGTTGTTATTGTTGACATATATGGACATGTCTGGCATAGGTTGATGAATATATTAGCTAATAATTTTGAAGTTAAAACGGATCTAAATCAGGAAATAAATAATGATGAGAACAGTTTTTATATGCTATTCAGTGGAAGAAACATCCTACATTAAGTGATATAACTGCATAATTGATATGAACAATAGCTTTACGGTCATTATTGTCTCAATAAGTTTTTGCGTTTAGATTAGTTACGACAAAGTGGAAAATTAAATCTTCTTTAAATATGATATCAATTACTAAGTCGAATGTGGTTTACGTGACAACACGAGGAATGACCTGCGTGTGCTCTCATTGTGAGTTGATGATCTTAAAATATTGAGAATATACAGCAGTAAAGAGAACCTTTTTGAAGTAAGCAGCAAGCTAAGGTAATCAAGAAAATGCTAAAGAAGAGAAAATATTGCCAGTGTCATCACAGAGCCTTTTAGAAGTCGCTCAATAGATTTCGGTTGGGCGAGTGAAGGTTTTGTTAGATGTAGTAATAGTATACTACGGACTGCCTTCTGAGTCACAATTTCAATATAATCTGCTACCTACCATTCATTATGATTATTTAGAAAAACAATCAACTTCATGAGTTAATGTGAGTACAAAAGTAGGATACGGCTCATTAGCCGATTCTTTTATTATACTTAAAATAGCCTTAACAAGAAATAACAAACGCATTGTAGAAGACAATACTTTGTCCACGTCTGGAGATGATCAATTAGGTATAATCATGTTTGCTCTTTTGTTGAAAAAATCCTTGAAGCGATCGTTATAATGAACATAGAGTCACTGTAGTTCTTCTTGCGATTGTCTAGAATTAAATAAAACTGGTCAAGTCGGATTTTTGCAGATTTCGGTACTAGGGTATTAGCAACTCAAAATAGTTTTTTGTATGAACTTTTATTAGTTTTTATTTAAGCGTGTTGTTATAGCGGCAACAGGTCTACATAATTCTGAAAAAAAAACATATATGATCTAGGTACCTCATCACTATAGAGTGATTCTACAGACGAAAGACGCGTTGCTCGGAACTGTTCATCAGATACATACTTCTCACAAACAATTGGTTGACAACAAAGGCGTTTCAGATAACGCGGAATTAATGAAAGAAGAACGTAATGCTGGAAAATTTCCATGGGCATTATTATTCACTCCGCTTAAAACCGCATCACTGAAAGTGTAGCTTCCTTAGAATTATATTCCCGTTCCAAGGGTAAAAGCGGAATCCTATTACTAATACTCCAATCCATCGGTTTTCACAAATGATGTATTTTTACATAATTTATTTTGTGACTTAGTACTAGGTTTCAATTCACTTTATACACGGAACACTAAAAACATTTTTAAAAACTGCAGACTTTGTGTTCTGATGCGTGTATCTCTTAATCGCTCTTATAAGAATAATGACTTTTTTATGGCCTATGAAGAACATACTTTAACAGGATAATTGTTGGGATTGTACAATTAAATGGTTATAATATATCTATTGTTTGTCGGACATAGTCCAACATTGTATCCGACCTATGCTAGGCGTGGACTTCGGGTTGAGAACATAACTAAAGCACTTTAAAGTGTAATGGTCTAGGTGTCCTTAATATTTGGGTCTTTCTGTTTTTGAGTATTCCGTATTTGTACCTCTATTTTTCTTCTTTCATTAAATTTATACCTACAATTAGAATCAGAATCATTTATTTTGTCATTATGTTGGAATTTATGGCTCGCATAGAACGGTTGTGCATATGACCTAAATGATTGGTTACCAGGGTAGTACCTACCTAAACACTTTCGGCTTCAAGTAAGAAGTTAAATAAATAAACATTAGTTCAATGTCAGTGGCGAAGTTTTGGCCTTCACAAATATAGTTTGCCTTTGCCAGAAACAACTCGCTAAAACAAAGAGCGCAACCGCACACGGTCAAACGTTCCTTTACAACCTCTTTTAATGCGCTAAAGAGAAGAGGTGTTATTTCTATTTTGATATTAACCTTACTATGAAAGGTACAAGAAACTCAATGGCTTTTCAGACTGCCAAGCGAAAACAAACCGAGCCAATGTTCGGGCTGTTATCGCTAGGCAGTCGTCAGCTTGGGTCAGATGCTTCATACAAGCTACATTTACTGATGTGTTTATTCCCAAAGAGCTATGAAGAGGGCATTGCTCGGTGTTTTCCTACGAGATTGAATTAAAAATGAGGAGAACAGTAGGAGAATGAAAATCACCGAAATAGTCCATAGGATTAGTAATTTGAAGCAGGGGACGGACCACATAGCGTGGATAACCGATGGCTGATGGGGTAGAAAGGTTCTCGAATTGTGAACACCAACCGGCAAGCGCAACGATGGACATCCACCGACTAGATAGTCAGATAACCTGAAAAAGGTCGCTGGCAACAGCTGGATACATGCCGCTTCCAACCGGTAATTTTGAACTAACTGTGTATAATCAGGTACATCATTACAACACAATACAATCTGCAGCCGATGCTATAATCAAAGTAGCTATTGACGCATGTTCCTTGTATTATTCAATTTGAGTCAGACATTGTTAGACAATGGAGAATTTACCGCCATGAGTTGACTTCAGGCAGGAGACAAGGACAGAGACATTCTATAATCTTTGCTATAGGATAGTTCCTAAAATAAAATAAAAAAATATTGTGGGCCAAGTCTCACTTCACTCATCATCGTCATTTTAGGCACTAGTCTACTATTGAAGATTGACCTTCTTACAATATTAGACTGTCAGATTTTTAGCTTTACTTTCCTCAACGTCACTTTTTTGAATAATATTTCACAATTTTGTTAAAAATTGTAATGACCACCTAAAATAAATTGTAAGAATTTTCTTTAATGACGTTTTGGGTGTCATTAAAGCAAATTCTTAAATTTTTTAATTCAGTTTATAAAATTTTCTTTAATGACACCGAATGCGGCGATAATTTCCTCTTTTAGTATTTGCGTATAAGCACATAAAAGGAACTCAATGACAGAGATTTAAATTTCCAATTGAGAAAATTTGCCCCAATACAAAATTTCCAAAAAAGGATTGTAAAAAATAATATCAATGGAAGAAAGAACACACAATAATGAAAAATTGCGTTTGAAACCTTTTCACATTTTTATTTTGTGGAGAGATGCTCGAAGTTTTCCTACGACTGCCTTCGACATCGAATCAGAAATGATGAGATCCGTAGGAGAACAAATGTCACCGACATAGCCAAGCGGATTAGTTCATTGATGTGGCAGTGGGCGGGGCACATAGCGCGGAGAACCGATGGCCGATGGGGTAGAAAGGTTCTCGAATGGCGACCACGAACAGGCAAGCGCAGCGTTGGACATCCATTGACCAGATGGTCAGAATCTGATAAAGGTGCAAACGATGGATGCAGGCTGCTGCCAACCGATCATTTTGGAAATCATTAGGTGTAGCCTATGTCCAGCAGTGGACTGACTACGGCTGATATGATGATGACGATTTTGTTGAACATTATTATTTACGATGTTGTAGATATTAACAGAAGATTTGCAGTGTGTTGGATCAAGATAAAGTGTCTGTTGCGACTCTGCCCAGTTATTATAACAAATGGCTGGTTGCGGTCGAAAGAGGAAACATGACGGGCATATTTTTGAGTAGGTAATTAGTTTGCTTGAAGTCATCTAGGCACTATGAATTTTCCCAACGTGCCGACATTAGTATTTTCACTGACTTTAAAAAAAGAGGTTATTTATTGGATCTCTATGGGCTTTTTAGTCAACTGATCCCAATGAAAACTAATACATACTTATATCATAAATGCGAAAGTCTGTCTCTCTGTTACGCTTTCACGGCCAAACCGCTGAACGGATTTTAATAAAATTTGGTACGAATATAGTTGAAGACCTGGGTTTATACATAGGCTACTTTTTGACGCAGGCAGAGCTGCGGTAAACAGCTAGTAAGTAATAATCGCGACAAAAACCGTAGGTATTAAAATAGTTAAATTTGATATTGTACTTATTAAATTTTAAAGAATTTTATCAACAAAAACCAAAAAGGAGCTATTTAGTTTTTATTCGCTATATAAATAACTCAGATTCTAACAAACGGTTTCTTAATACATATTTTAAAGTAAAATTACTTAATAATACAATACAATAGACATTTAAAACTAATTTAATAGCAGTCTATTTTTAACTATTACAAATATAATATATACCTATGCTACATATTTATCTTGTTTTATGTACTTAATTACATATTGATCAAAGCGAGATAATATACTCGAGTTGGTACCGCAAAATAAAGCGGTCAATCGCTTTTTGTTACATTTGATAATTATATTTAGTAAAAGCTTTGCAATTGTATTAATTACACACGAGTACTTGTTAAAGTTAAAACAATATTTATACCAAAAAGAGCACTAAATAAATTATTTTCAATTAATTTCGATCAATATATTACAATGATTCTGCCAGCTTTTCCAAATATTGTTTTTATTGTTACCAAAGATTACTAAACTAAAGAAAATGGTTTTGGATTGATAAAATCATAAAAACGAATACGTATGGTATCATTTACAATGTACATAAATTACCGCTGACCGTATCAACAATTTTTTTACTATTGTTTTTGTTTATGCAAATATGAAATCTTTTGGATTATCTTCATATATGCATTTTGCTGTCCAGTATGACGCCTCACACAGATCCTTGTACTTCTTGGCTGTAAAAAAGAGGGTGGTTTAACAATAAATCATAGTATAGCATGCATTCTTCTTCTTCTAATAATACATTTTTGATTGTTTAGAATAATATTACGCTAACGCACGTGTGCGCTTCCGATTATTGGCTTTTCCATGCTATCTATGCTAATATTATAAAAGCGAAAGTCTGTCTGTCTGTTACGCTTTCACGGCTAAACCGTTTTTGATGAAATTTGGTATGAATATAGTTGAAGACCCGGGGTCAAACATAGCCTTTTTTTTTGACGCAGGCGGAGCTGCGGGAAACAACTAGTAATATTATAAATGCGAAAGTCTGTCTGTCTGTTTGTCCGTCTGTCTGTCTGTTACGCTTTCACGGCCAAACCCCTGAACGGATTTTATATTTTATAATTTTTTACTAGGCCCTGAAATTAATGTCGCAGATGTTTCTTTAAAATACGCTTGGATGAAAAAGAATGAAATCCTCGCCAAAAATAAAGCATAGGTAAACTTGAATAAAGAAAAAAAAAATTAAAACATTTGTCGAAGATTTTAGACTTCTTCTTCCTTAGTGACTTTGGCTGTCAGTTCCTTAAATGTCGTCTTAAACATGGTAAGTCTTATTTCATTCCACTGGCGGATATTTACGCCATGCCATGACATCCTGCGTCTCTCTTCTGTTATTATCTATACTCCATACTTCCATACTAATATTATAAATGCGAAAGTCTGTCTGTCTGTTACGCTTTCACGGCCAAATCGCTAAACGGATTTTGATGAAATTTGGTATGAATATAGTTGAAGACCCGGGCAGACATAGACTACTTTTTGACGCAGGCAGAGCTGTCGGAAACAGCCAGTACTTATATATTGTACTCTGTGTCTCCCACTCTGCGTTTTCCGACAATTTCGGACAAATGAAGAATTTAGATAGAAGTGGATGAATGACTGTATGTCTATATATTATGTAAATAGTTATTTGTGCTGCTGTAAACTTACATATATCTTTACATTTCTCTATGGATTTCTTCACGGACTCCTTCAAATCTGGCGGGTACATTATATCCACTTGTTTCAGGGCCGCCTCATAACTCAATTTATTGTTTTTCACCTGCAAAATAGATATATCTCTTAGGATGACAATGTACTTGTCAACCATATGGGGAAAACAAATACCTGAAAAAGGAACTATATATTTTCACATGGAAAAGTATTCGTAAGACCTAGCATCTATGGTCAAGAAGAAAGTTTCCTTACTGGGTTCTCTAAAAAAGGGAGAGAGAGAGCTATCAAGTCCGCGGAGATCCTTCTGATGACCAACTGCAGTACTAACATTTTTGTGTTTGGGTTTGAAGGGTGACAGGGGTATGTAAAATTACTGGCTAATGTACCAGACCATGTACCAGACCAACGGCTTAACGTATGTACCTTAGGAAGCACAAATTCATCATTATTATTATTATTCAAGTGGTTTAAGCCTGCAAAGTCCTAATCAAACTGGGAACAAGTAATAGACTGACGTATAATTTTAAATCTGTGGAGTAACTAAACGAATTGGACGTATGCTTCCCGCGGAAATCGAACCGACTATCTCCGGGTCTAAAGCAAACGCCTTACACACTGGACCACAGAGCGGCACAAAATTAACATTGTTTTCATACAAACAAGTGATTAAAGACTGCAGTTCTAACCAAATTGCAAAGAATGAGGTAAGCTTTATAGTTGGGATCGAACCCACGATCTTCTTAAATCAAGAAAATGCCTTAAACCATTTTAACATAGTTCTGAGGGCTCCGACTTTCAATCTTTGCAATTTGATTAGGACAGAAGGTATTTAATCTGTTAAGCCATACATTCTCTCTGTTATCTAAAAACGATGCTAGTTTTTATTAGGTACTTAATTACATACTTACAACTTGTGTCAATTGATAAACGCAGGCTATATAACACATAACGTCTTTGTCTTCAATAAATTTTCCTTTTTCTATATCTGCAATTAATGCTGAAAAAAATATATCTCTATGAAAACTATTAACGGATCCCACGTCGATAGAATAATTGTATTATTGTAACGATAATTATATGCATACGACTTGTAATTATACACGAATTTTCGCCATCTAGAGTGACCAATCAAAACCCATGCATTTTTTTAACAGCAACTTGTGGTAAGCATGCAATGTTGCCTCCAAATATGATTGAAATCTGTTCATCAAAAACGCTTAAGCAAACTTTCACCCTAAATAAAAAATAAAGGAGGGTTTTACTTTCATTTTCCTCAAATCGAAAAAGCTACACAAATCAAATAAATTATAAAAAGTCAATTAAGGAATAAGTGTGCCAAGTTTCGTAAGGATCCGTTGACCTCTAGCTCGGAACATAATAACAAAACATATTTCCCCACAAAAGAAAAATTGATCTATCTCGAATTGAAGACTTTCGCTAGCTTCGCTCGTTTAGTCATCTACTAGGATTTTCCCCATTATAATATTATTCAAAGTTTTTACCTTCTTCGACTTTGACCTTTGCCAAGCAGTTTTTTCTGAACATTTTCCCAGAGTTCCTCATTTGCGCTCTGGTCATCTAAAAACAAAATGTCTTTATAAATTGTTATTTCTACAAAAAAATGCTAGTGTAACAAATTGACTACCTACTCAAAACGAGCATTATAATTAGGGAAATACGTGATGAATTGCTAGTTGGCACAATTTTTGTGTGATTATGTGGAGCCTAAAAAATAAATGTAGGTACGTACGTATGTAAATAAAATCATTTTCATGAACATTGCCTAATGACTCTATTTGGACGATTGCACGATACGTAATAAGAACACTGTTAGTGTGTTTTGTGACGGTATTTGGAGAAATCAAAATATGCCGGTGGAAGACGATCCCGCTGGAAGTATGGAGCTGTAAAATGCTGAGCCAGTCGTTCCGTGACCACGGCCGTTGTAACACGGTTAAAACGAGGGAGGTATAAAGGTATTTTATGCGCTTAATTTCGTTTATGCCATCTATAAAAGTGAAGTGGCTTGGTTGAGGTAACTAATGATTTGATAAAAAATCGCAGTTTCAATAGTTTTCAAAATCTAATGGCAAGGCAGTTTGGCAACATTGAGTAGAATTTCAGATATTAATGACATAATCGTCTACAAGTAATGATCAAATATTCCTATAACTTTGAACATCGCAAGAAAAACTGATAAATGTTAATGGTACGCCTATGGAGCAATTACAAAGAGGAGATGCCGTTTGAAATGGTGCAGTGATGTGATCATTGGCGCCTCGCCGACACAAAAGTGGGCGGAGCTTGTCATTGCTCATGCTTCATGGTTGGAGCCACGGCCGAAACCAAGCACCCCGCAAGTCTGCTTTCTGCCCCGCGTAGCCTCACAAATACTTTCTTACAAAACGCTCATTACGGCTCCTTATTATTACGGCGCTTATTCTCCTCTTTGTAATTGCTCCATGGCCTAGACTAGCTGAGGTCTATACTTATTTGGGGCATCTAAAGAAATCGTTATGGTATCATGAGGATTTTGACAAATGTTTTAAAGGGTTAACGCGCCTTAAATAACCATTAATGAGATTTAGCATTTTAAGATACTTACTCCATGAACATGTCCAATTATCACTCCAACCACGATAAAACATATCACTTTCAACTCCATTTCTACACTAGAACAAATACTGTTAGACTGATCAGTAAACGTTGATTCATAAGACTATATGAATGTCTAATTGTATACCAGGAGGTAGTCAATAGGTGGCTAATGTGATGTGTTAAGATCCAAAGATGTAATTTTTGTAACGAGCAGTTTACAATCACAGCTGTGGGGTAATATAGAAATATTTACTTTAGTGTGTCTTGAGGAATGAAAAAGTGGAGTGTAGAACTTAATAACCAACAGTAAATTACACGAATAAATGCTTCACAAGTTAACGCCACCATTAATTTAGTGAACACGAAATAATTTTACACGAATAATGTCAATAGCAAGTTAATTAATTTAGGAAAAACTTTACACGATCCATACCTAATTTTGTCAAAAGTCATCGACGACACAACCAGACATCGGACGAACCATGAACAGAAATTGAAACTACGTTCTGACTAGGCGGTTCAAGATTGTTTAAGTTGTAGATATAAATACCAATCTACACTTCTACACTAATATTATAAAGAGGAAAGATTTGTATTTTTGTGTGTATGTTTGTAATGAATAAACTTAAAAACTACTGTGCCGATTTCAAAAATTCTTTCACCATTGGAAAGCTTCATTCACCCTGTGTAACATAGGCTATATACCGCAGGCGGAGCTGCGGGAAACAGCTAGTACTAAAATATAATAGCAAAACTCGTTGTTATATTTGAGAAATTGTATTTTTAGATATAAGTAACTTTCGTTAACAAGTTAGTAATTTCTTTATTATATATGTACAAGAAAGAAAGTGTAACATTATAGGGTACCTTCATATATTATATGGCTATGGAATGATGAATATGTAGAATGAATGCAAGAATATATTGTACCAAATTTTGTTAAAGAAATTTAAATTTAAATTAATTTTGGGTTTGGGTAGAGTCAAAAGTTGCTATTTTAGAAATGCGTATTTTTATACAATGTGCCCGTGATACCTCTAGTATTACAGGAGGCCATATTTGTCGACTAAAAAAATAACTCTGCCGTCTCAGAGAATTAGAGTTAGGTTAAGTGAAAGCACTTCCAAAAGAAATAAAAAGGTAAACTAAAATCTCCCTTTTATTCACGACATTATTACTAAAATTTTATAAACCAAATCAACTGTTACTATCATCAAATCAATACTTCATCAAACATTAAATTTATTTCATCAATACTTGGATTTCCTCGATTCTTGATCAGGGGAACACAAAATTTGCTGGATCAGCCTCATACATACATTTAGCTGTGTAAAAAGCAACTTCGCATATGTCCTTGTACTGTTTTGCTGAAAATAAAAAAAACGTGTTCACCAACCTTTTCATGTTGGCATTAATTTCTGACAAGTAAATACAGTCATATTACAGTGTGTTCATGGAATAAATAAATAATGAGAATCAGAAGCCATCTTCAATACCTAATAAGAATACGTATACAAATTCATACAGCATTTACCTACGACAAAAAGAACACAGGATACAGGTCGCTTCCTACATTCCGACTAATCATTTAGGAGGATTTCAAATCCTTGGAGGAGAGGCCTACCGATATTCATGGGAAGGCGAACTCGCGCCTTGTCGAAAAAATTAAGACTTAAAAAAATTTCTGTACTCAGCCACCATGTTGTTTTACGGAAGACAACGCCCTTTACCTAACTTACACCCATATTCTCAAACGTTTCCTCAAACTCGACTCAACCTTACTCCAACTCATTGGTATGATTAATCGTCACTAGCTTCCTTGACTTAAGGAGTTTCCTCATTGGAGGTGAGTATCGAACTGTCAAATATAAGGTTGGTCGAGAGGTACCTTGGGGCGGCCTGGAAAGTGGTTATAAATCAGTTGTTTTGCCACTTTTTGCCTTAGTTAACTACTTACTTGGTTTATTTTTAATGTATTTTTTTGTATTTTTCAATATTTGTGCTTTGAATTGTTATTATAACCTGTGTCGTTTCTCATTAGAGTTTGTTCAAGCAACCAACTAGGAATGTCGTTTTGAAGGAAAGTTCGAGGACTTCCTTGAGGCGCCCTCCAATGATTTTAAGTGAAGGACGTCCATGGTTTATGTTTAAGAATACGGGTGTTAATGATACTATAAGTATACAGACATAACTTAGCAAACCATACCATCTAATCTCATTAAAATAAATGTCTACAAAACTTTATTACCGAACGTGTCTCAATAACTAATTCTAGATTAATCTAGGTATCCTAGGCACGTAGGCAGGTGTGTTAGGCCTGGTATCATGAATAATTACTAAGTCCGTTAGTATCGTGACGATCCGTGGTGTAAGTATCTACTTAGAGTCGTATCACTAAAAAAAAATCCTTTAAAATCTATCTCTCGAGACCTTGAATAAATTTTAGATATAGTACTCACAAACGCCTTTGCACTTCTCAACCGCAGACTTCACCGCGTCCTTCATGTCCGCCGGGAACATCATATCCACTTGTTTCAACATGGCGTCGTGCATCATCTTATTATTTTTTACCTACAAAAAGAAATAGATGACATAATATTCAGTTCAGGTCAGTTTAACTTCATCCTGAACGAAGTTACCGGGTGTCCGAATAGGCGAGGTAAATGGGTATTTCAGGCAAGATACGACGGCGTCCCAGTCTTTTGCTTTTCTTTGACTTGGTTGGAGTAGTGCTGTACTTCTAGATTAAAGAATGAAACTCGATAGCCTTATGTGAAATCCGTGATTGTACGATAATGCTTATTAACCGATGGCTTGATTGTTAACGCTAGATGTAGAGTAGAGTCGTCTCCAATTAATTAAGAAACTTATTAATTGGGTGGAATCCTCTCTCCTACTCGTTAAAAGTTACAATCTGAGCTAGCTATTTCATTTCGAAGGATGGATTTCTACAAAATGCTACATGTTATTAAGTTGCTATTATCCGTTGCCTTTATCATTAAATTAAACTACTATAATGCTGTTTTTATTCTTTATTAATTATAGACGGAAGTTTTGTATTCTTATGACATCGCAGACAAATGTTAACTTAGTCTACCTACGACCATGATCATTGTGACCACAGTTTAGGTAAAACTAAATGATATAATAAACGCGATAATACTGTATTATAATGTTTTAATCTAACATTTCACTTTTCTAGAGAATGCTATTGACCGTGAGAACTGGTATCCACCGAAGAGAGATACAAAGACAACAGAGACTGACATTGTAAATACTAAGTAAATAGGCTAGATTCCCAGGTCATAAGACTAACATTAAAATTAGCCCGTCTTTTAGGGAATCAAAATATATTAGTAACGTATTTTTTCTTTTGTCAATTGAGCGATAAATTATAAAGATATAACGCATCAAAGTTTAGGAATGGGGGCTCGTGACATCACATATTGGGAAAAAGTAGAGCACACTGTGACGTCATACGGAACTTTAAGACGCTATATCTTTGTTTAATTTTCAAAAGAAAAAATACGTCTCCAATATTTTTTGATTAACTAACTGACGGACTAATTATATTTTTTTAGGAAACTAGCCTATTGTATAAATGAATAAATTGACTCACCAAACCACCCACAGTATAAACGCAAGCTACGTAACACATAACATTCTTTTCTTCCAGAAACTTCCCCTTTTCAATATCTCCAACTTGATCTAAAAATAATAATGAAAAAAACGTCTTACAATTTTATCTCTAGATGTTCTCTCTATAATTCGCTTGTAGACTTTAAGAGATCCCTTTTTGACCCCAAAACTTCTGACGTTATAAATGTGTATTTTTTTCTGTTCAATGTATTTATGCAATTTAGTTTTGATCTTTGTTTATTTATTTTTTTAATTATTCAAAATTTAATTAAGTATTGTAATAAGTATAAATTAAACAATACAATGTAAAGTAAAAGGTACGCACGTATTGCAATCTTTTGTTTTTGTGAAATAATTGTCTAACCATTCTAGAACTAATTTTTAGAGATATTTATGAATGTAATATTGATACAAATAATCTAGGCCTATCTTATTTCAAACACTCGTTTCTTGATAAATTATTCTAAAAAGGCGATAAATAAAAGCATGATATTATTCTTTGATTTATAAATTTTAGGTAATTATGAAAACATATTATAATCTAATATCAAAAATCACATAAAGAGAGGTTATTCATAAACCTTACCTTTATTCATAGGCCTTTTTAAAATATGCTTAACTTACAGAAATGTTGTTATTAGAGTACTAATTATGTAAAAAATTGTATTTATGTACCTTTTATCATGTGTTTCCATGAGATCTTTGAACAACTTTCCAAGTTATTTTACTAAATATTTGGCTTAAATTGCTAGTCAAATTTGATGTTGCATATGAACATGAAATAAAATTAACCAACCTAATATAATAACGAAAATTATTTATAAAAACAGTTTTCATACATTATATTTATTGCTAATTAAAATATTTCCTCATAATTATTATTAAATATTGCAAAAGGAAAAAAGAAAAAAAAAAGCCTTTTTTAAAGTAGTCCATAAATGCAGTTATAGTTAGCATATTATAAAATATACATTTTAAAGTCAGGTTAATTGTTTTTATGAGTTATGTTGTGATCAGTATACATTACTTGAAACAAAACTTCAAAAAATAACTTATTAAAATTAGATAGAAATTACCACAAATTACTAACAAGCAAATGAAAACGCCCATCCTTCATAAACGACCGGCCACTGTTGTCCCTGTAAGCGCGATTGCGCTTCCTGCACTGTTTGCCAAGTCGTGGCGCTTTCGTTTATGCGCATGTAAAGTATTTTTGATGTAAATATATAACTTTTTCGCACTATAGGCTTTATTAGAGCATAGGCCTTATTTGTATCAAGAACCTTAATTATCCCTCAATATTTATTATCTTAAGAAAAACTGGGGCTTACCTTCGGTGACGTCATTTTTCGGCATACAAGTCTTCTTAATAAGCTTGCCGGAATTCTTTATCTGTTGCCTTGTCATCTAGAAGTTTCAAAAAAATAGAGAGTGTCTATTTTTCCATGTTATAAAGAACAAACATAATATAAACACGTTATTGATACGCAATATTTATAAAGGCTATTTAGCGAAAAAACGACTAGGAATGAGGTCTGGCAGCCTATAAAGGCAAAAAAATCTGAAAGTTTTGCTAGTAATAATTACACTCAGTTTAAATGCGGAGACCTTTTTGTTATCCATTTTTTTATCAAATAAATAAAAAATTATATATATATATATATACTTAAATCGCTGAAGACTTCTTGCGTCTTTTCAAAGTCGAACCCAGTGGCGTCTACCATTTCCAATGGGTTTTAAATTGTTAATCGTGCGAATATAGTTACATTGCTGTCATGTGAATTGTACTATCGACGAGATATTTTGTTTAAGTATGAAAATAAGATATTCAATTTGAAATAATTCTCGCTGGTTTTTTGCATCCGTTCTTGATGGAAATCATGTGACATATTGTATATTTCTGTATTCGTTTCATGCATTTATTCGATTTTCCTACATCCATCTAAATGTATGGATATATTGGTTCCGTATACTTTCCTGTATTCATTATATGCATTCCACTAATTAAATGACTCCTTACTATATTTGAGATTATATTGGTACCGAATATTTTTTCTGTATGTACTCCATAAATTGTTTTGAATTTGCTGCTTCCTCCTAAACTTTCAGCTGCGTCTTTCCATATAGAAAGAGCAGCCTCAACGCCGCCCCTAATACAGCTCTCATCTGTGTATATGTGGATGTCCAGATTATTCTGGGCATTCACCTGCTCCTAGTTTTCCAGGCGGCAAACCTCGATGACTTATTGTTCAGCTGGGTGCGGTGCTGCGGAGCTGATCCCAGTGAGCACTAGGGCTCCGTTGTGGGACACTGTACGATACGCTTTGTACATTTTTAGTGCGATCGCTCGTTGCATTGCTCTCAGTTTCCTTTGCATTCCCAGCTTCTAGGCTGCAGACGCCCATACACTGGCGACATACAGAACCACTGGCTCCAACGTGGCTGTGTAGATAACCTCGGGGTGTAGACCCCCAACTGGCTCTGGACAACTGTTTAGAAAATTCCAATGGCTTTGCGGCAGACGTTGGCGACATGTGCGTTGAATGTGAGTTTGTCGTCTGTTAGCCAATCGGTTCTCGCTGCCATCAGCTCCAGTAGGATTTGCTCTGGACTCGTGTTGGACTTTGTAAGGTCCCTAAATAAGTTGGGTCAACACAACAAGCTGAGACTAGTCTGGAAGCTGGGTTACATTGGGTATAGCTTTCTTAAGTGAATCTCGCACAGGACTGTAATCTACCTAGGAAACCCAGGAATTTTAGGATTCACGACTCAATTCAGATTTTTGCGACATCCAAAACTGGGCGTTGCGTCATTCTGGGGGTCCGAATCCTAGTTTTCTTGATACTACTTGACTATAGGGGACCTAGTTTCCTATAGTCAAGGAGCTAGTAGATTCTTATTCTGTCTAAATTGTTATATTTGTCAATAAATATTAAGTTTCTCCACCATCGTCGTTAATAATTGGTCGCCCCAGCGTATCATCCCCTACATATAATTTAGTAGTAGGGTACCAAATAAACATTGTTTCTTTCTTTAAAATCCTCTTGACCTGGAGCCCTGTATTTGAAATGCAAACTCACGCAAAACCGCTGATTTCAATGTTTTTCATTCAACATAATCGGTGAGTCGAACGATTTCCATTCCACTTTATCGGCGGATTTTAAGATTAAGTCATATTTTTCGAAAATAGGTCACCTGATTTTTTATATTAAAATGCGAGCAATTGACCATGATCCTGATGTTATTACAGATGTGTTCTAAGATGGAGCTCTCTGCACTTTACAAAAAAAGTACGAGTAATCATAGGATTACAATGCAATGAAGTAATGACAAAAAGTGTAAAATATTTTAATCAAATTAGCGTTTCCGGCATATTGAATAAAAGCTCAATGTAACGTTTAAATTTACAAACAATACTTACGGCATTAACACCAAACTGTTGAAAAATAACAATAAAACATGTAAAATAAACCAAATCACTTTTTGAATACATTTTTAATTACAAAAAATTAAACATACGACAACGGAATCCATTACAAACTAATACTAGAGTATGGTTTTTAAAATGCTTTTATACTTAGATGATTTGCAGGCTATGCATATTTAACTACAAATTACACAAATTCAAATAAATGTAACTAATAATTATTTACAATATTCAATAGGTAAAGTTTTATTTTTCAGTTATAGAGCGGCTCGTCTCATCTTTGTTCACATTGAAATAGTAAAACTTAACTTAACTTAAAATTAAATAAACTTGTTTTTATTTTTGTAAGCCTACAGTCAACGACATAAATTAAATATGCTTGTGATAATACAATGACTGTAGAATGATAGTCGTAACTTTATAGGCTTCTTCTCTAGTAGCAATGGGTTTTAAATACTTCTTAGATCTGAAAATCTATATTATTAAGAAACCATACTGAACATTTTCACCTTATAAATTCGTTATCTTATCAATTAACATTAGAGAAAAAATACAGTTTGTCTATTTACTAATTACTCCAAATACAGTAAGTACTACAATACAAAAGACTCTAACTTTTGAATAGTCGTTTCAACTGTAAAAATAGAATTATACTGGCAAAAACATATAGGTAAAATAAATTTAAAAAAGAAATTGTGCGTTAATCTTAATTACAATAAAAGACAACAAAAGAAATTTAATGTAACTGTATCATCTCTTTATGCCATAGAGACAACAACAATAAAAAAAAACTTTGTCTCTCGAATCAATTACAACCAACTAACGTCGGAGGCGTCTATCTTTGAATTCTACGGATGATTTTAAAATACTTCTCGTGCACAATGAGAATTTCATTATTATTAAATTTTTAATTCAACAATAATACGATTTTGAATAGATGACAGAGTGCGAGAGATCCATCCGTGACCCATCACTTCTTCATACTAGGGTTGTTGCGAATATCAGCATCAGCTGATCATCAGCTTCATTTTCCACACCAGCATCAGAATCAGCATCCGCATTGATCGTTGCTGATGCTGATGCTCGAGCCGCAACATGTCCCCCGGTGGGCGGAGTTAACGTCTCGTGTCGCCGTCGCTTGTGAGTTTTATCCAATCAAAATGCACCATTGTTATTCATTCGAAACAAAACGTCTAATACAATTCGTCGTAATACAATTCCAGTATTAATAATAGTAAGATTAAGTATTTAGTAATATAAAATATTTTTTTGATTCATTAAAACTTACAGAATTATATTTATCTTTTATTGAAATACATATGCTAAGAAAATGTAATATTTATATAAAAAATCATAAAAATGAGCACCTTTTAGGGGGAAAAAATAAAATCTGCATCAGCATCAGCATCCGCTGATGTCTATTACAAAAAATCTGCATCAGCATCAGCCTCCGCTGATGTGACAAAATTATGCACCAGCAACAACCCTGCTTCATACCATTCAATTAAAAACAATATAATTTCTTGGATGATAAAATATGACATTTTAAAGCGCCATTACATTTTGCCTAAATATAGGCGTGCAATTACTTAAATACAAGTGATAATTAAATTATAACATGTGGTAAATAAGGAAAGTTATTCAAAATATTCAAATAAAATATCACAAACATTTTTCATGGTTACTTTGAACGTAGTAGAAATATAAAATTCTCAGTAGCCGTGCAGTATTTCGCATACGGATTCCGTATTAGATAATACACCCCCGTACGCCTTGATTTGGCACTCAAGCATAAAAAAACAGTAGGGGGACATAGAAATCCATTGTAATTATATATCCGAGTACTTTGTATAAAGGAAGGATGAAATTGCTTATTTTTGTGAGTACATTATTAAAGGTACAATTCTAGGTTATGGGAAAACAAAGTTAGGCGGGTCGAATTCATATAGGCATCTCGTTCCGTAAAATACAGATTCGCAGACGTCCGTGTATTTATCCTCTGAAATAAAAAGAAAATTTTATAATTATCGTTTGATCACATTTTATGTAACTGGATGTTACTTAGCTTAATGATTTCTTATGTTTTCGCGATTGTTATTCATTAAATTAAACTATTTTATTACGGTTTTATCGCGTTTATTACTTATTTATTTACACCTGACGTTTCAAACACTTTACAGCGTTCATGGTCGCAGGCAGACTAAGTTAACATAGCTTACTCCCATTTTAGGTATCATATTGTTTTCGCTTTATTAGTGCTGTCTATGAAAACATTTATCACTTAAATTAAACTATTATATATATTTTATATATTTTTTTTTTATTTTCTCCCGGACATTGGATCTGGATTTATTCACCACAAGCATAGCTAGAGCAAAGCGTTTACTTTATGATATATAATCCAGTAGCATTGCTTTTTCTGTTGTGTCTTATAGTTAAACTTTTTTATAATTCTTTTTTTTATTTTGACCATAGCAATGTTGCGACTAATGTTTTGTTACATCTCATACTTGTTATGTAGTTGTCTCACGATTGTGGCGTGTGTGTGATTACTATTCAACTTTTGTTAAGCTATTTTGGATCTATCTGTGAGGACTTGTAGAGGCTCACTTGCTTTATATAATTTTTACCTTACTACTTTTATACAAAAGAAGTTGTTGGTCTTTCTAATAAATAAATATAAAAAAAATGTATAATATGTAATTATTTGCACCTAACGTTTCAAACACCATACAGCGTTCATGGTCGCAGGTAGACAATCGTGAAAACATGAGAAATCATTGTGTAATGTTCGATTTTCTTGTGAGTTTTTGTTTTAACAAAAATTATCGGAACTCTAATTTTATCTGACCAATTTAATAGGTTTTAGAATTAAAGTTACAGGTTATCGAGGTGTTGGTCTTGTATAAATCAAATTGAAAAAGGCGTAAAAGGCAAAAAACAGAAGGCTCTATCATAGCATTTTAACAGGGAAATTAGACCTCAGTTTGACCCTTAGTTGTCGCGTATTGATTGATAGAATAACAAAATATTTTTTTTTCATTTCAATACAATTCAAATAATATAATCTTGAATTGACATAATCATTACTGATTATATTTTTTAAAGTTTTAATATTTTCAATTTGAAAAGCATAACTCCATTTTATATAACGTTTACGTACACTAAATATCACAAGTTATACAACTTGGGAAGTATACTTGCCAAAAAGTATACTATTTACAAATCATATCAATCAAAATGTTATTTACAAAATATAACTGAGGAAATATATATATATATATATTATTATTATATTAGTATCATAGATTTTAAATTAACTTGATTTGAATGTACCTGCTATTTCTAAACAAACCTCAGTGGTTTTGTGAAATGCATCTTATGTTAATTTGTTTGTATCAATTTTTGGAAAATATTAAATAAATAAATATGTGAAGTGAGCGAGAGACAGACCTTGTGTCAGAAGCGACTGAGTGTCAAAAGGCGACTTTGTGACAGAAGTTAGGTTAGGTTATGGTTATACAGAGACCACAACAACAACCTTGTGACAGAAGTGGCCTAGTGTCACAAGGTGATTTTGTGACAGAAGGTAGGTTAGGTTATACAGTAAGCGAACGAGCGAAGCGAGCGAGCGACAGAAGCAATTAACTGTCAGAAGGTGAATTCTGAAAGAACTATTAATTATCTACGGCTAGCCGTTCCGTAGAGTTTATTATATCTAATGATGATTCTGATGAACAAATATATTTCTTAAGTTTTATAACTGTAAAACTGTATATCAAAGGTTTGTTATATTGAATAATTGTTATATTAAAAGATATTATAATTTTAAAAATAATTTCTTTACATTTTTGTCTAATTTGAAAATTATACCTACCAAAATTATATATTTCATTGGTCTATCTATCGTAAACTATAGATATTTTGTATTTATATCTGATACTAGCTTTTTCCCGCAGCTCCGCCTGCGTCATAAAGTAGCCTATTTTTGACCACGGGTCTTCAACTATATTTATACCAAATTTCATCAAAATCCGTTCCGCGGTTTGAAAGCGTAACAGACAGACAGACTTTCGCATTTATAATACTAATACTAAGTGTAATCCGTATGGACTTCCACATCACTTACAACATCCATCCATACTAATATCCTGTTTTGTTGTGTGCAAGAAAGTGTACTTAAATAAATAAATAAATCCATACTTTTATTATACTTATAATATACAAGGTGTCTTTTACAAGTCGCCTTGTATAATATTATAAATACGAAAGTCTGTCTGTCTGTCTGTCGGTCTGTTACGCTTTCACGGCCAAACCGCTAAACGGATCTTGATGAAATTTGGTATGAATATAGGTTGAGAAGTAGAAGACCCGGGGTTAAACATAGGATACTTTTTGACGCTGGCAGAGCTGCGGGAAACAGCTAGACTTCGCTTTAAAAAAATGAATTATTATTATTCTTTTTTTGCGAACTTCACTCTTCGCTAGTTAGTCTAATACTACTTTTTTTTGTTTTATACAACTAAGTAGGCAAACAGGCGTACGGCCCACCTGATGGTAAGTGGTTACCGTAGCCTATGAACGCCTGCAACGCCGGAGATAACTGAACTAACTGTTTTTGCTGCTAACTTTTCTTTGGTGTTTCGAAAAAAAAAATATTTGCCGAAACTAACCACATGGCAAACAAAACAAAAATTTAGATAGAAAAAAATACTCACGGACTGGCAAACAGTTTTCAACTCCTTTTTTGACAGCTGCTCTCATATCTGCCGGATAAAGGGCATCTACTTGCTTGAAAATGAGATCTTGATTCAAACGGTCGTTTCTTATCTAGGAGATTATTAATAATTAGGAAGATAACTAAGAAATAACGTCTCGTGTAAAAGGTATGACGAGTCATTACATAGATTCACAGCCAGTCAGGTGAACGACTTAATAAAGGGGATGAGTAGGGGTAAATCTCCAGGACATGACGGGCTCAGTATCGAGTATCTGAGGTACTCAAGGGTGCACCTGCCGAGGGTTCTGTCCATGTTCTTTAATTTGTGTATCAGTCATTCGCATTTACCATCCGATTTGATGAAAACTATTGTTGTGCCTATTGTAAAGAATAGGACAGGTGATGTCTCTAACGAAGGTAATTATCGCCCAATATCTTTGGCGACGGTAGTGGCTAAAGTGTTGGACGGTCTGCTTGATTCCTATTTAGATAAATTTATAAATCTACATGTGCATCAGTTTGGTTTTCGGCCAGGATTATCTACCGAAAGTGCAATATTGTGTCTCAAGCATACTGTCCAATACTATACTGAGCGTAAGACTCCTGTTTTCTGGATTTCTCTAAAGCTTGCGATCTCGTCTCCTATGATGTGCTTTGGAGAAGGCTGGCAGACTGTGGTGTACCGGTGGAGATGCTTGGCATCTTCCAGTTTTGGTATGCAAACCAAATAAACCGCGTGAAATCGTCGAATAGTCACTCCGAGCCATACAGGTTGGAGTGCGGTGTGAGACAGGGGGGGGGGCTTTCCCTAAGCTATTCAACTTGTATGTAAATGACCTTATTGTCGAACTCAGCAGCATGCGTGTCGGATGCAGAGTGGGTGGTGTTAATGTTAACAACATTAGCTATGCTGACGACATGGTGCTGCTGGCTCCGACAGCTAGGACAATCGGGGAAATGTTGAAGGTATGTGAGGCCTACGCTGCGTCGCATGGCCTTATTTATAATGCGAGGAAAACGGAATATATGGTCTTTGGGGCAGCCGGTAAGTATCCTGACCTGACATGAGCCCTCCGATTACTCTAAACGGAGCGAACATTAATAGAGTCTATCAATTTAAATATCTAGGACATTTACTTATCGACGGTCTTAGAGACGATGTAGACATAGAGAGGGAACGCAGGGCTTTAGCTGTTAGTGGAAATATGCTAATCAGGAGATTTTCACGATGCTCAGATGAGGTCAAAATCACGTTATTCATGGCTTACTGTCAGAGTATGTATACCAGTAGTCTATGGCTTAATTCTACCAAGAATTCGCTGAGGGTCCTGCGTATCCAGTACAACAATATTTTCAGAATGCTATTGAACCTCCCTCGCTTTTGCAGTGCCTCTAGTATGTTCGCCGAAAACCGTACTGATGGCTTCCAAGCTAATACGAAAGAAAGCTGCATCACTATTGAGAAGGGTAAAGGGAGGCATTTTGAGAGTAATAGCAGATGATCCGCATGCACCTGTGTTGAGAGGTCTTGAGCGAGTGATGAATGAGGTCGAAAACAACAGCTCTTTTGGCCGTTGTCAGCTCGACTTTTCACGCAGGTTCATGATTTAATAAAGATTATACCTACTCGTTTTTTTTTTTTCTGTTTTTCTGTTTTTATTTGATTAAATTACTAACATAGTTATATAAGGCCTTTTGCAATACTAACACATAAATGGATCATAGTTATATAAAATAACTAGTTTTTTTTTTTTTAAGGAAACAATGTCCATGAGTGCAGTGAATGTCGCAAGCGCAGTAGGCCAATCGCACTAATTGCAAATCAAGTGTTTTTACTTACTTTACTTTTAACATAATTACCTACAGCAGAGGCTCTTTTTACATACATACATACCATCACGCCTTTTTCCCGTAGGGGTCGGCAGAGACTACGGATTTCCATTTGCTACGATCCTTACAGACTTCCCTCGCTTCTTCTACGCTGATCACTCTCGTCATACACGCTCGTCGATTACGGGTACTCCTGACATCTCCCTTTTTTAATAAGTCTGCGATTTGGTCGCAGACTCTTTTTGAGTATGTAAAACCAGCGAATCGATTAAAAATCGTTTAACTCATCAATTATGTCGGGTGAAAATCAGTCGACTCACCGGTTTAGCATTCTCAAAAATAGCCTCGCGGTCTGGTTTGTTTTTGGTAACTACGTTAAAGTCATATTAGATAATGGATACTTTGTGTCACCATTTACCTAAATTAAAAACATCAAATTGATTTTTGCTAATTATGCAATTTATAAAGTTTTCATTCATTCGTTCATTCACAGACCTAAATAAAAGTGACGAACTCACCACTTGCATATTTTTGTAGATACAGGTTACATAACACATTACTTTGCGATCTTCTAAGAACACTCCTTGTTCTATTTTGTTAATTTTATCTGAAATTAGACAAAAATTTATCCATGTGATATAAATAAGTTTAATAATTTGTATATATCCATTCATAGAGAATAATTTAAAAGAAAAATTCTTGGAAAGAGGCCCAATGCTCAAGGTCGACTGTTAGATAATGCTTTTAGCATTAAGTTCGCCAATAGGCTAGTTTCCTAAAAAAATATAATTAGTCCGTTAGTTAGATAATCAAAAAATTTTGGAGACGTATTTTTTCTTTTAAATATTAAACAAAGAATGGTAAAGATATGGCGCGTTAAAGTACCGTGTGACATCACAGTGTGCTACACTGTTTCGCAATATGTGACTTCACGAGCCCCCACTCCTAAACTTTGATGCGTAATATCTTTATAATTTATAGCTCAATTGACAAAAGAAAAAATACGCCACTAATTTATTTTAATCCCCGAAATGACGGACTAATTTTAATGTTAGTATTTTGACCCTCGAAACTAAACTAATTGTGCTATACCTACAACGGTATTTCGTACAATAAAGTTTTAATAAATAAAAATCCACAGATAGAGCTGTTATTACGGTCAAAATTCTATGATAATATACAAAATAGATCTGGGACATCTAGTTTCTGAATTGCCATCGTATTTAAATATAAGTCAAGACATAATGCATCATAAGTATTAAATATTGGCTTACATTTGTTTAAACCCGATTAATATTTAAAAAAAAAAACAATCACCTTCAGAAACTCCAATTTTCGGTACGCACTGTTTCTTGATAATTGTCAACGTTTTCTTTAATTGTGCTCTCGTCATCTAAAATTTAGGTAAATATTTTATGTTTTATCGTCAAAAATCTACAAATACAGATATAAGGAACAATTTTAGCAAAGGCTCCCACTACCACACGAATGTTTCTTACATAAATAAATACTAAAAAACCTCACACCAACAGATAAGTACATTATATCACTAAGATTTCAATTACTGTAAAAGCTATAGCCCAAGTAGGTTGACATCATATAAAAGGCTAGCTCCCCTGCCGTTCTTCTTCGTCATGTCGAAATGTTTACAAACATTTTATAACACTAAAACATTTACAAACATTAATTATAATGTATGTCAAATTTTTGTAAACAAATATTTACTAACGTTTTTTAACAGCATTCTGGGAGCACCAAGCTCCAAAACAAACAATGAGTTTAATAAATAAAATATACTGTAACATTGTAAAATATATTGAAACATTGCAAAAAAGGCAAACTTAATATTTATTCATATAATAAAAACTCAAAGGGTTTAAGTACTTGAGTGTGTTTCCTATCATAGTAATTTAGATAGGTAATTTGAAGCACAGTTTCAATTCCATGTAAAGATAATATCAAATATGTATAATAGAAAATATATTAAAGATATGGAAAAAATAATTAATAAGAAAATGCTGCCACCGTTACATTGTATTGATATTGACCCTGATCTGCTTACGGGCTCGATCGAGCCCAACATTTTCTGAGCTACTGTGCTTCCGGGCTCGATCAGCCCCAACGTTTTCGCTTGCAACACTTTTTATTTAAACAACACTGAGTAACTCTATGTGTCTACGGCTTTTTCTCGGCTTACTACGATCCTGCCACTATCGATTAAAAATAATTCCATTGCCATCCAGGGCCGAAAAAATTTTTAAATACGAATTTGAAGTTGAGCTTGACGGGTCTCATTTTTTTCTAGGATCACGGTACGGGAAAGTGCCTGGCTGGTGAAGTTATTCTTTATTAAAACTAATGATTTTTTTTGAGAAAATGCATAAATAAGTCTATTTTAATATAATCCAAACCTCTCATTCTTTCACGTCTAAAGACTAAACATATCTTAGTTAAACTAGGCTTAACAAACGTTTGCTTTTTTATGAATAAAGGGATTTTAATAATTAACCCCTTTTTTATATTTTATTCATAAATATTGATTTAGTTAATTTGCGCCTTAAGTTCGGTCATATTCAAAGAATTTAGCTGAATTCTATCAAGGGGGTAAAGAAATAGAATGTGTGTAAATACTTTTTACTATCTTCATAGATTTACTTCAAACTTTGTACATTTACTAAGCAATGGTAATACGGTTCTATACGTAATTAAAAGTTTCCGAAAATTTCGTCATTTTAGGGGGTGACATTTTCGTATATTTTATTCATGTTGTAAACACGAAATCTCGAAACCTATGAAGCTGAAATTTGGAAGGCAAGCACCTTATAGATATAAGAGATATCAGATAAGAAAAAAGTTTGCTGTATTTGATCCCAAAAGGGTAAAGAGAGTGCCAGTTTAGTTTGAAAAGTTTTTATTCTTTCAAATTTTGTTAAAATAGTTTTATCGATCCAAAATATGTACACAAACAACACCAAATCGCGAAAACCTCGCCGGGTTAATGCGAAAGAATAAGAGGAAAAATAATTAATTAAAAATACTTACTCCAGAACAGTTATTGCATAAAACTGTAAATAATAATAACCCCAATGCTACACGCATCTTTTCAAAGCGATCACTATGTTAATGAATACTAAACGTTATGGCAACAGACTGACATCAAAATTTAATTATCATTTACTTAAATACTTAAACGTTTTCCGAAATACTCGTAAACGTTTGCGCAACCTTTAATTTTGTTAAATTATACGTTTATAAGGCCGCATTTACACCTGCGAGAAAACTTCTGCAAGAAATTTCTGACGAACTACCTGACAGCAACTTCTAAATGATGCTAGTGAGAAAGTTACTAATGTACCTTTTTATTGTTATAAGTCACCTGTAGTTTGATAACTAAATATATAAAATGTAAACAATAAACTTGCTGCAGCGTTATTTTGTGCATAAGCTGCTGGAAAGCAGACTGTCAGACATTTCTTGCAAAAGTTTGTCTGGTGGTAGACATAGACAATTAGAAAATGTAACAAATAATGAAATAAATAAGGTCTGAAATATTTAAGAAAATTTCAAAAGTATTTAACGAATAAAATCAAAGTTGGATGGTTCAATAAAAAACATAGTTAATATATTATGTTATGTGATTACATGTGTATAATTAAAGTAATATTCGGTAGTAAAATATTTGATATTTAAACTAGGTACCTCATCATACGCACAATTAAAATACGTATTTATTGATCGAGTGAGCGAAGCGAGCTAGGGCTACAAAACAAGTTGGGGCGAAAAAACATTGTTTGTGTGTATGTACGTTTCGCGATAACTCTCGAGCTGTTAGTCTGATTTCGATGAAATTTAGAAGGTGTATAGGAGACACGCATAGAATTTTCAAGTTCGTTTGACATCAAAATCGGTTTAGTAATTTTTGAGATATTTGCATTAAGGTAAAAACAAATATTTCTTAATAATTCCAAAGCCGTTGCGCTTACGTGCGAATTGGCGACCCTTGAAGAATTTAGTTGGCAAACTAGCATACCGCCCGCCTAATGGTAAATTCTCGAAGTAGTCTATAGACACATGTAGCGTGACTTTTCACCACTCTCCACAATCTACATATATGTTGCCGGTGTCCATTGAATTAGTAGTATTAGTAGACCTCTTACCATCAGGCAGGCCGTATGCCTATTTTCCTACTAAATTGTTTGGGATCGGCAATGCGCATGTGATACTCCATGTGTTGCAGGTGTCTGTAGACTACTACGAAGTCTTACTATTATAAAAACGTCTTACTATTATAAAAGTCTTAATATTATAAATACGTTTATTTCAAGTAGGTAGGTTTATTATGCAAGCCTGTTTGCCTACTAATGCGCACGTGACCTTCCAGGTGTTGCTGGTGTCTATAGACGTCTACAACTTCTTACCATCATACAGGACGTATGCCTGCTTGCCTAATAAATTGTTTAATGGATCGCAATGCGCATGTGACTATCCAGGTGTTGTAGTTGTCTATAGACTACTGTGAAATCTCACCATTAGGCGGGCCAGATGCGTAGTTGCCTACTAAATTGTTTAAGGGTCGGCAATGCACACGTGACACTTCAGAACATGCAGGTGTCTATGGACTAATTTGACCTTTTAGCTGGCAGGCCGTATGCTTTTTTGTCTACAAAATTGTTTGAAGATCGACAACACGCAAAATCTATTTGAATCCTGTCTATATTAATATATTAAAATAATCGCGAGGTCTATGTTCGCGGCGAACAACTAGTTACTTAAAAAAATATATATATTACCTCGAATCAAGTTCCTAGTTACGTTACCACAAATACTCCATTGTGTAGTCAGCTTAATAGTATGAAAACCAATTATATAGAACCTCCCATCAGTCCCAACCGTCTAGTTTATGGTACCACATCGGTTCATTTTCTTTGTATTGTCAATCGATAAATAAACTAGAATTTCAATAATATAACGTTTACTATACATAAAACAATAGATAAATATACATTTTGAACAATAAATAAATTTGGAATTTCCTTCAATTGGAAATCAATTTCAGTGTGTCCCCAAACTAATTTTGTCTTTTGGAATGTTCGATGACTATATTGAAATAGCCAGGATTCATGGAAAAACGAATGATTTCGGATCAAAATCATACATGCATTTGGCCGTCCAATAGGATGCGTCACAAATGTCCTTGTGCTTTTTGGCTGTAATTAAAAGATTATATAATTAATACAAATAAATAGATAATGGATCGCATAGGAAAATACACTTGTAATTATTGAGTGTATTGAGTGTAAATATTGAATAGTTTTATATGCGGCCCTCTGTACACAACTACAATATTTGTATTGAGAAAATACTTGGGTACGTAATAATTGCAAATATAGTTTTGCAGAAAAGACGACATTGCTCGAATCTATACTAAACAAGTAGGTACAATACACAATCATTCAAATCTACTGCTAGGTACAATGAAAGCAGTTTGCAATCCATTTAAAAAAAATCATGAAAGAAGGCATTTACAACGCGTCGTTAAATAAAAATTTAAATCAAAAGCTAATACAAAACTATACCTAACAACATAAATAAATCTTTGTTTTATGAGTTTATTAGGGTAATCTTCCCAGTCACTAAAAATATTTCAAAAATTTCTTTCTCTGTTTATACTGAAACACTGAAACTTTGACAAAGTCATTATACATGCACACCACATTAGAGTGAAAGCGAGGATAACATCAACAATATATAATTTAAGAAATGCTACTGCTTCACCTGCGTTAGCGGGAACGTTGACTTAATGCACAAACTGCGCGTCGCTTAATGCATTAAAAGTGCGCGTTGGCTTCATTTTTCAGGCATTAACGCCGTAAAAAGTTATTACTTAACTAGTTAACACGGTATCAAAAACGGCGAGTCGAATAATTTTTGTTAGATATAAAATGATTTTCAGTCGTTGACGAAGGATTTTTGTTTGATAGCGAAAGATTATCATTAGTCATATATGTGTCCTACATTTCAAAAATTGCGCTCCAGCAACTGCACTAGTGGCAAAAATGAGTGTTTTAAACATCTATGCAATTGAATAAAGAAGAAAATACCAAAATTCAAAAGAAGAAGGTGGATGATTGGATTTGGACTTTATTTATTTATTTATTTATTAAAACTTTATTGTTCCACAAAGTACACATATACTTATAACAATTGGCGGACTTAATGCTAAGAGCATTCTCTACCAGTCAACCATTGGGAGAAACGGAAAGATAGTTTGGCGCAAAAAAGTTAAGGGGGAAAAATGTATTACTTATAGAGCAAATTTTATCAAAAGCTTAAGTTCATACACTACGTAAACATACATAAAACATACACAAATACTATTTAATTTTAAATATATCCTATAGATATATATACATATACCTACACAAACATCAATGATGAAGTCAAGTCACATTGAGAAGTTTTCATTAACTGAGCGAGTCCAAAATGTGCATACGTGCTCGCTTTTTAAATAAAAATTTGTTAGGAATTTCCTTAATATCAGCAGGCAAAGCATTCCAAAGTCGAGTAAAACTGCATGGTGCGAAAAAGAGGAGTACTTAGTAAGAGAGAATTAGAAGAGCGAAGTTGACGAATTACATTGATGAATTACATTAGGATCGAAAAGAGTCCACAGAGAAGCCTAAGCTCTCTGCGTTGACGAATTTGTAGCCATCTAAGCTCGGAGCGGTAAGGCGATATGTGATCATACTTACGGAGGCAAAATATGAAGCGGATGCAGTTATTTACTAGACGATCTAGCTTATTTAGAAGATCTTGATTAAGGTGCGGATAGCATACATCTGCATAGTCCAAAATTGGAAAAACTAAGGTTTGAACCAAAAGAATCTTCGTTTTAATAGGTAGAAAATTTCTGAGACGATTTAGCTGTTGAAGAACAATATTAATAGAGCGGCTGATTTCAGCCACATGAGTAGTCCAACTGAGTGTGATATCAATATGGAGACCTAAGTTTTTTACAGAATTACAAAAAGGAATAACGTTATTATTGTAGGTTATAGGTGAAACAGAACTAAGTTCGAGCTGGTTAATTTGTCTACTGCTACCAATAACGATTGCCTGACTTCTCATTTGATTGATTGACTTTCTCATTGGACCACTCCATTGTCGTATTTCGTTAGCGCCAAAAGAAAGCAAGTAAGTCGTTCCTCTACGCATGCGTCGCGTGCGGAATGAGCCCGGCGTTAATGTAGCCAACATCCTCTAGCGCGTTACACTGCGCAGGAGAACCCTTTGATGTGTCCAAACAACCGACACCCGAGCAATCGCTTAGCATTTAGGGTCATTAGTAATTACGCTAGTACATTAACACGTTAAAATGTTGGTCACGCCTGCGCAGCGTCTTGATTAACATGCTAATTAACGCGTAAAGACGCAGATGGAGCAGTAGCAAAAGAGATACAGATGGGAAATGAGAGAATCTCTCTATCTAGTAGATAGACAGTAAATGAGAGAGAGATAGAAGTACTCACAAACGTCCTTGCAATGTGTGGCGGCCGCTCGAACAGGGTCCTTCAGTTCAGGAGGAAACATTATGTCTATCTGTTTCAGAACAGCTTCGTGATTGAATTTGCCGTTTTTAATCTAAGCAAATAAAAACAAAAGATCAAGAGCCCTATTTTCGAAATGTATGACATATATATATCGAATGAAAATCGTGCGATATCGAACAAAAATCCCTCGATATCGAACGAAATACATTCGATATCGAACAAAAATTATTATTTTGCGTCAGTCACACTTTTCAAAAATAGCACTCCAGGTGAGACGAATAACTAAAAATGTATAAACCGAAGGCACTAACAATAATGGTTCTCATTCGGAAGTACTAGCGATTTAAAGCGGACCCTGGACTCCGAGGCAAACAGCTGGGGATGCAAAAATGGGAAAACGCTAGGATGAAGAAGATCATTTTAAGAGCTTTTTCCAGTAACAGCTGTAATCATTATGCAAATTTCTTAGATCTTCTTTGTATTAATAGAGTTGATGAAACACCAAGATCTAAAAAATAATCCTAAAGTTGAAAAGTAATGCATAGTCAAGATATAAGCAAACTATAGAAAGCCCTTATGGAGTGGGTTAGTATGTTATTTTTGATAAAATATCTCCTAATGTGTATCAGACGAGTATTTAATGTTTTCGCGATTGTTATTCATTAAATTAAACTATTTTAATACGGTTTTATCGCGTTTATTACTTATTTATTTACACCTGACGTTTCAAACACTTTACAGCGTTCATGGTCGCAGGCAGATTAGATAAGATACAGACGAGTATTTGTACAAAATAATGGAACCAAAAGACAGAAAAAATTAAAAAGAAAGAAGTAAACATTAGGTACTATTAATGTAATGTCCATTGTATTTATTGTAATATGGGCAATACAAATATATTGTATTGTTGTAATGTAAAAAACTTAAAATTAAATAAATCATCCCCGTGTGGCATGTTAGCAAGAATACCAGCATTCTTGCTATTGCCTGTATGCATATGAATGTATAATAATTCGTATATTTGTTCATTTATTTTTCTCCCATGCAAAGTGGCAGTCGATAGTCTAATGCCCGTTTGCACCAACATGCCCCTATTTATAGGGGACCACTTAGGGGCATTTAGGGGGCCCCTAATAAGAAATTCGTTTTCACCAACGCTTAAGAGACACCTACCTGCTAAGGGGGACTCCTATAATTAGGGGCTCGATATTTCGATACTTAATTGATTCCCAAACGATTTCTTGTATTGACGAACACGACGCATTGAAATTGAAACGAGGTTTTATTTAGTTTTATGATGGCAAGTACTTTAAGTGATTTTTTCGATGCTCTGGCGGATATTATTATTCAACACTTTCAGTGTTGAATTAGTTTCAAATCAAGGATTTCTTACAAGACCACACGTTTTTCGGAAAAGGATAGATCACTTTGATATATATGACGACGATATATAGGAATGCTCTAGGAGTTTGTTGGTGAAAACGGGCATTTACCACCAGGCGGGTCGCAAGCCTTTTTTCCTACTTGATGAAAAGAAGAGTTCCTACTTACCACTTGTGTCATACTGTAGACGCAAGCGATATAGCACATTACTCGGCGATCCTCTATAAACTTTCCTTGTTCTATTTCACCAATTTCATCTGTAAATTAAATCTTTAAAAATACTTATAAAGATCCTACTTGGAACTTAAGTACCTCTTAAATCGTATCAGGAAATAAGAGAAAGTTGATAATAGGTGTAACATACCTTCTGTGACATCATTCTTAGGCATACAAGATTTCTTCATAATTTTCCCTGAGTTCTTTAGCTGTTGTCTTGTCATCTGTAATGAACGTAATTATAGAATATTATACGTTAGTCACCCTTCGTACACTTTAATCCACTCCTCGGATCCACTACTGAATCCACGGAGTAAATAACAAAGAGGAGATGGCGTATCGAGAGCTTCCTTGCAAAAATTGTGTGAGGCTACGCGGAGCGGAAGGCAGACGTGAGAGAGCTCGGTTTGGCCGTGCCTCCGCCCCTATTGACGATCATCTCTACTTACCAATAGATATCGCTAGCAAATCGAAGATTTCAACATAAAAAAATATATTTATATTTCTTTAAATTACAGATATTTTGAACATTAAAAACAAGCGCATATTTTGTGTAACACTAAATCAATCAAATAAATTCGAAAAAATTATTTACTTACGTTTATTGTGACAGCATTGAAACGCCTAAAACTAAATAGTTTAAAATATTTTACAAAATATTTTAATAATATTTAAATTTATAAGTTGAATTATAGGTAAATTAGAAAAATTCGAAATATATTAGAGCTCGCTCCACGCCACCCATCTTTCACAGTTGAACGAAAAATTAAGGAATTACGTCCACTTCTGACGTCACTGCGCCAATGACCGTAACGGTGTACCAGTCGATGCGCCGTCTCCTCTTTGTATTTGCTCCATAAGTGAACCCTAGACACTTTTTTCTCCTTTACAACTGTAGAAATTTTTTATCTCCTCGTTAGTCGCAGATAGGACGTTTATATTAGTTAGTTAGATAACCAAACAGGCATTAGATTCGGTCACTGTATTAGATAAATCACACACACGAAATATAGTCAAAAGATGTAGAGTGCTTGTAGTCTAGGCTATTTCACAAGAACCCTGTAATTTTACAGCTTCTGTCACCCTTCAATCAGAAATTAGTAATGCTTGTTGCCAGAATCGCACGAAATAGAACATCAGATTGAGTGAACTTTGTAAAATATATCGGAAAAGCACTAACAACGAAACAAGTGCATACTTGGAACTCTATTCTCTCATATTTTATTCTGAATTAGATACGGAGAATGATAGGTTCTTCGTTGACGTCGCCAACAGTATAGTATAGTATAGTACTACAACAGTATAGTATAGTACTTATAATTATAAGTGATGTTATTTATTTATTAAATTTTTCATCACATGTAAATGGCGGACTTACAGCCATAATAACAACTATGCATGCATATCTCAAACTGTAACTGTAACAAAGTCTACTAATATGACTTATATCCCTCTCTATAATGAAACCATGGTATCTGAACTTATTGTCTCTTGTGTGTGTATTATTGATATTTAATATTAACTTAAAAATATTTAAAATAATATATTTACCGCACAACCATAATTAAAGCATAAAACAATAATAAATGTAACACAGAACACTCGGACGTTCATAAAAGCCATCTTAAAAAATAATACTTACTGCTGATAAATCAGAATTGTGTATTTATATGACGGAACATTCATAAGATTTGATTGATTGATTATATGCAAAAAGGCACTAGGACAAGTTAACAACATACAATTCATCTCATTAGTAGCTCTATATACACGTAAGCTGTTTATCATAATGACCATATAATCATAAAAATTATACATTGATATATGTGAAGTGAAAATTTGTACCTGTAGGTATGAAGTGTGAGAAACTACGAACCCCCTTATTCATAGAAATTTCCAAACGCACACTTTTACTAAAAAAATGTTCTTTGTGGGACTAAACATATTTAATTTAAACTTTAAGTTAACTTTTATATGTAAAAGGCAGTAAGTCTTTCCATTTCTTGCCTTTGGTGATATAGTCAAATTCGAGATAACGACAACATAACGACTCCTAAAAACAATACCGCTAATTTTTTTTGACAACTCTCACAATCTCAATTTTCGTTTTGAAAGAGAATGGAATCACTTTGATTACAAACTGTGTTCCTCTTTTCCCTCTAATATAACTACTAAGAGGGTTTAATGTTTGTTTCTAATGTTTGTGGTTGTTCTAATGTTCTGTTTTATGTTGTAATCTGTTCGATTTGCTGTGTAAGTACATGAATTTGATTAATTAATAAATAAGGTCTCGAGAGAGAACGTGACTAACCATCGTGGCCAACTAGAGCTAAGAACCCAAGTCTTTTGCAGAAGATCAAGGCGCCAACTTATTCACAAGCAGTAAAAACATCGCCTGCGAGTGTGGTGCATCTTCCCAGACATCTTCTCATCATCAGCCATCTTCTGAAGTGTCCGGCGTGCCCGAACACCTGCACAGGGATACAGTCTACGCTGTACGGGTGGCTCAGTTCTCGCACTCTGCACAGTGCACATCTAACGCAGCATCTACATCTCCGTGATTGAGCCTCTCACTCTAGCATTAAGTACTCCTCCCTACCGTATAAATGGACAGGCCTAGACAGCCTAGGATTTGTAGGTCGGCATTTGTGCATGGTATAAAACTGTTATATAAATGTTTATAAGTATCTTCGCATACAGTGACTTCTGAATGAGAACGATATATTTATTAATCAAATCAAAAATTACATAAAAATGCAATAAGTAGGTATATTTTCTGACTTAAAATTTGCAACATTGTACTCACATGAAATTTCGAGCACACACGTGTGATTTAATTGATAGATCTAAACACGTCAATTATGAAACTGCAAATTATCTCTACTAAAGTGTGAAAAGGGTGACCATAATACTACACATTTTGTGGTGAATTCTTTGCCTATCTCGGGTCTCGTTTTTAAAATTACCAGATATTTAACTTACCCAATTTAAACTATAGGTACCGATATATTTTTTTAGGAAAAAAATTGTTTCTGTGTTCTGTTTTTTTCTTTTATTGGAGATTTACATTAATAAGAAGTAGGATTATTGCGTTAAAAGTCAACTTATTTCTCTAAAAGCTTTATAAGTACAATAAACCATAATTTTATTTAGGTATTCTTTTTTTGAACAATTTACTGAATGAGTTGAGGTTTATGTTTGGATTGAAAAAAAAATATAGATCTATTTTTATTTATTTTTCATCATATATTGCACAACCTTAGCCCTTTGATTTCAGTGAACCATGATTTACTATAGTACTTAATCGCAAGCGCACAAGAAAACAAGTAGTAGTTCAAACTCAAGAGCTAAAACAAAAATAAGAAAATAAAAATATTTGTGTGAAATATAACATCAAAACATATATTTTATGTATATTTTAAATAGTAATAGTCAGTCTAAATCTTAAATATTAATTATTTTAAGAGAGGTAGGACATTTTGTAAGAAGTAGTCCGTCTGGGGAAGTACCTCCACCCTACAGAAGACCGCAGCCAAATAACACTGTGATGCAGTATTGTGTTCCTGCTGGTGAGTAGGGTCGCCAGGCTCTAGAGGGGTCGCTGTGCTGACAGCGGACAGTTCGGCAACGCGCTCGTGACTCCGGTGTTGCAGTCGTTCATAGGCTTCGGTAACTGGTAAGTACCATCAGGTGGGCCTACGCCTGTTTGCCTACTTAGTTGTATAAAAAACAAATTTACAATTAAACTTTAGTTCGATTTATTAACACTTTCGCGGACAGTAACGTCTCTCGACGTAGATAACAATTGAGTGCCATTGTTATTTTCTTGACTGTCCGTGAAAATGTTAAAATTACAAAATAATTTAAAAAATTAAATTTAAATGGTTATGAATGAAATTGTTACAATTTTACTACCGCCTGATGGTCACACTAGTAATTTCTCAATGCTCATTCATTAGCTGCAACACAGTTCAAGCGGTTGCTAATTAAGACCACATAAAAGCAATGTATGGAAGATCAAGGCTTCTTTAGGTCATGAGAACTAAGTCTGAGCCATGTTACTCTACATATTGAAGTTTTTACTGTTCCTAGCTGTTTGTAATGCTGTGAGTAGTCATTCATATTGAGTGGGTCAATCGTCTTTGTACATCCTGGTGCAAAAGTTTTGCAGAGCCGGCTTTCGGCCTGTGACGTGATTCTTTTTACGGAATCCGGGACGTGACTTCCGGAGCACAGAATCATCATTATTATCAGATAATCAGATGATTCAAACCTGCAATTCCTAACCAAATTGGAAACAACTAAACAAAGTTTGCTTCCCATGGGATTCGAACCTATGACCTCCTGGTCCAAGATAAACGCCATAACCACCGGACCACAGGGCAGCAAGTTGTCAATCATGTGTTACATTGCTATAATTTTCTTGAATTATTTTACGTGTTTTAACGTGTTCGTTAATCTATATATTATGTTTTTTTAGAAATTAATTAAATTAACAGATACAGAATTCAAAACAAAAAAAATTGTAATTGCTTGTGTATGCAAATTATTTATTTTATTTTGTACAATAAAGATATTACAAACAAACAAACAAACAAAAATAGTACTTAATTACATAAGTGCATAATTGCGAACGTAGGTAATTATAAAGATTTCTATGAAAAGCATAAACCGTAAATGATTACAGATGACGATGAAACAGATAAAAAACACAGGCAAGATGATGCGAAAAACCTGCCAGCCCAAAAACAACGTCGCGGACGGTAAGCTGTATTTAATTCACTTCTAAGTAAATACTTAAAACGACGACAAAAGACTTCGGGCAAAATATTAAAAAAAAGTTAGCCTACGCTGGGGACCCATAGAGGCGATCAGGAAAGGGATGTTACGAGTACAAATATCTATTAATTAAATATGCGTTTATCTCAATGGGTCTATTTTGAAGCGGTTTATATTTGTGAAGTCATCTTGATCGATACTTAGCTTTTATATTTTTGTGATCGATTGAAGAACTTTGGCTCATTTTCTACTTGTTTCACCAACTTCAGGATCGACATGAAACTATATGTGGGTACAGTTGTTAGTTTTAATGATTTTTAGGGTTCCGTACCTCGAAAGGAAAAAACGGAATCCTTATAAGATCACTTTGTTGTCCGTCGATCCGTCCGTCCGTCTTTCTCTCAAGATCCTTTTCTCAGGAACGCGTGGAGGTATCACGCTGGAATTTATATCAAATACTCAGGTCTACTGTCCCTTGGAGCTGTGAAAAAATTAAACGTCTAAGTCAATGCAATCAAAAGATACATCCGTTTATGCCGCAAATTTTCGACACTCGCAAGGGAATCAAAACCTACAGGGTACATCCGGTGAACTCAGAATCTTGAACCCTCGGTGTTCGAGTCCGACTCACGCTTCGCCGGTTTTTTTCTAATATATCTGCCTAGCATTATTAGTGATGCTGTAACAATTTATTGCAGATTTTGCTCAGAAGTGCTATTTTTGACAAGCATGACTCACGCAAAGTCGGTAAGTGGAATCATTTTCGTTCGATTTCGAATAATTTTCATTCGACGTAATCGGTGAGTCGGAACAATTATCATTCGTCTCTCCAGCTTTAGGGTTAGTCATACTTTACAAAAATAGCACTCCAAAGGGGGTCAAACGTAAAAACTTTACTTGTGAGACTAACCCCCGTATTCTAAACATAACCTTAAGAACGTCCTCCAGTACTCCAACTTTCCTTAAAAACGGCATTCTTAGTTGGTTGCTTGAGCAAACTCCTATGTGGTTATAATAACAATGTTAAACACAAAAATTGAAAATTACAAAATAATAGAGTAAAAAATAAGTTAATACCTAGGCCAAAAGAGGCAAAAACCTGTTTTTATCTTCTTTATTTAATTTCAAGGACGCGTCAAGGTACCTCGCGACCAACCTTATATTTGACAGTTCGATACTCACCTCCAATGAGAAATGATCTCAAGTCAAGGAAGCTTGTGACAACTAATCATAACAATGAGGTAGAGTAAGGTTGAGTCGAGTTTGAGTGAAGGTTTAAGAATACGGGTGTAAGTTTCTTGAAATAAAATTATTCATTAATTTACTGTTTTCCAGAAAAGATTGACCCCCTGAACGACGGCGTTTTCATCGAAGAGAAAGAAGTGAAATGTTACATGGCATGCATCATGAAAATGGCCAACACGGTAAGTTAGTTCAGTCAGTTACTAAAAAGAAATATCTAATCTATATTTATAAAAAGAGATGTTCCCACTGACATATAGACGCACGCACAGTCGTAACCACTAATAGTAGAAACGTAAAGTTTTTACAGTTGTTTAATTTCAAAATGCGAACGCACACTAAGAAGGGATTTTAAAAAAATGTTTACCCTAAAGGGATGACAAAGGGGTTGGAATTTTGTATGAAAAATCTTTGAATCGGCTACGATTTTAAAAATAAATTGAGATTCATGTTATTAAAAACATTTAATTGAATAAGTGTTTCATGGTTTATAAAAAATTATCCCCTAAGAGTGAAAAATACGGACTGAAAGTTTGGAAAGTAAGGTAATTGTAAGGAAAATGTTTAAAATCTGCCCCAACTTCAATGAAATTTATTATCCGATCTTCTAATTATATCACGAAGTTTCCGGTTTATGGTATTCATACACAGGGGTTGTAAAATAGGGGTTGATAGAGATATATATTAAAACACTTATTTAATATGTACTAAGTAGTCTTCATTTGGCTGTTAAACGAAAAAACCCGAGGCTAGGGCTGCGATGTCGAATGAGCGCTCTCTCTCGAGTTCCGCGTACCGGTGTATCGAGGCTATGTCAATGAGAACATTTCCATTTATATATTTGTGTGTATATAGACAACCATGACGATAGATTATAGTCGCGAAAACCGACATACACGCTTGCTAAGCAGCGAGCGATAAGCTAGTGAATCAGTTTCCTTAAAAAAAAATTTAAGAGCGCTTTGTTTACAAACACACTCGAATAGATATTATTCGACTGAGATTCTTTAAAATCGATTACCGCTCCGTTTATTTTGCGTGTCTCGAACACCTGCGGTTCGTCCGATCGAATCTCGATATAGATCGAATGATCGCACCGCTTCGACCGACGAGCGATGAGCGGACGAAAATGGAAATTGTTACAAAGTTAAACTGAATTCCGTTTTTATAAGATACTAACGGTTTCCTGCAGCTCCGGCTACGTAAAAAAGTAGCCTATGTTTGACCCCGGGTCTTCAACTATATTCATACAACATTTCATCAAAATCCGTCCAGAGGTTTGGCTGTGAAAGCGTGTATGAACTTAAGCTTTGGATAAAATTTGCTCTATAAGTAATACATTTTTTCCCCCTTAACTTTTTTGCGCCAAACTATCTTTCCGTTTCTCCCAATGGTTGACTGGTAGAGAATGCTCTTAGCATTAAGTCCGCCAATTGTTATAAGTATATGTGTACTTTGTGGAACAATAAAGTTTTAATAAATAAATCACTGATATATCAATGACTTTTGGCATGTGGGTTCTTTTGAGATAAAGGGGTTCACTAAACAAGAATTATTCTAAATGCACATCATAAGAGGATTTATAAAATCTAAATAGCTAAAACTTTAAAAATATCATTGATCGTCAATGTATTTTAACAAATATTTTTCCAAATTCTCCTGCTAGGAGGGTGAAATGGGATTTAAAACGTCACAAAATGATTTCTTATGATGAATGAGTGAAGAAAAATACCTGTATCTGTATTTTTAGAATTCTAGTTTTCTAAATGAGGGGGAAAACTTTGACTAAACTGTAATTGATCTGTCATTGAATTTTAGCAAGTGGGTTTCTTTTGTAACTAGGGGGTGCACTAAGGAAGAATTTTACAAAATTGACCCCCTAGTGGGAAACTGATATTCAAAGTATGTACAGAGGAAGAAGATTACTTAGTCCGTCGAAACTTCACAGGATTATTTGTTTTGATAAATTATTTGTTACCTGTTTTAAGGTTTTTAGAATTCAGTCCCTGAATGGGGGACATAGGTGTTATTTGTATGATTTATCGGGTTGCTGACTTCGAAAATAACAACCATTTTAAAATCCGACGTGCCGGATGTGATATACTATCAATCCCTATTGGGATCCGATGGGGTAGTAGTCTTCTAAATACATAAAAAGAATCGGGCAACAGCTAGTCCATACTAATAATACTAATAATATTATAAATGCGAAAATCTGTCTGTCTGTCTGTTACGCTTTCAAGGCCAAACTGCTGAACGGATTTTGATGAAATTTGGTATAAATATAGTTGAAGACCCGGGGTCAAATATAGGCTACTTTTTGACGCAGGCGGAGCTGCAGGAAACAGCTAGTTATTAATAAATGGTGAACAAATAAATAAAATACGTAAAGAATTCTACATTGCTCCGTTATAGGAGCTTTTACCTTATTAATAAAGATGTGGAACTTGCTTGTTTTTGTGCTTTTGTGAAAAAAAAATGATTTCTGTGGGTCGGACCGAAGATTAAGAATTTCTTTTGCTCTAGACTAAAGTCACTATTAATACGTTTTCGACATCATAAAAATATTTATTTTCAGATAAAAAATGGAAAACTAAATTTCGAATCAGCATTAAAACAGGTCGACTTGCTGCTCCCAGAAGAATTGAAGGAGCCCACCAAAGAAGCTTTGACTGCTTGCAGAAAAGTTCGTAAGTATACCATCATTAGGTTTTCTTTCTCAATCAATGTAGCCATTATGACTCGAGAAGAAGAAAGATTTCTTTTATCCCGGTGACCAGCGGTGACGTAGTCGGTATGTATAGCTTCAGTGCCCAGGATCTGCCGAAATACCACAGAAATAAGAATAAGCAGAATTGACATGTGGGCGTTTCCTGCGTGTCACAGTTAAGCCTCGCCATATTAAGTTAAGACTCGACAGGCTTATCTAACTGGCTCGTACATGGCACTTCTACCTAATCTTATTTCTGTGCAAAATTCGATGTCTCACATTTTTCCTTTACATTTGTCATTTTGGGAGTTGGTCCTGAAAAGGGATATTTTAAAGCATATAACAGACTTATACCCAGCAATGGGACGAAATATATTTAAATAAATCAACTCTCAAGTAATTTACAAGTAGTCGGTAGTCGCCTCTATCCATTTAATTCAAGTACGTACCTACTCGTATATATATATTATGTATTGGGCTAGGTATGTAAACTTCATACACGGGAAGGGAGGCCTATTCCATCATAAGCCGGAGACCACAGTTTATCTAAGAATTTTTAATCATTAGGTAGCAAAGTTGGTTAGGTAGTTATATTATGGCCACGTCATACATAACCCGACTTTCCAATTTGACAAGAAAAACTGTGTAATAACTTCAATGTTTGATTACAGCGGACGCGTACAAGGACATCTGCGACGCGTCGTTTCACGTCACCAAATGCATTTATAATCACAACCCGTCCATATTCTTTTTCCCATAGCAATATAATAAATATTAATTTTAACAACGCAGTTTTATTTACCGTCTCTCCCTTTTTACCCTACTTTTTACTAGCTTTGAAGCCTACTTTACACTTCCACTTCTCACATGCCTTTACAAAAACCTTTAAAAAATCTTTTTCATTTCTCATACTCGGAAAGTAGTCTATGTTTGATCCAAGTATCGGTCTGAAAATGCTTCATCCGACCCGCGGGTCGGAATGTTTCATACAAATTCATTCCGAACCAAGGGCCGGAATGGATTTCAAAAATAGAACTAATACATTTCTTATGAAGCCAGCTGTCAAAAATTTAGATTTTTTTATGATTTTTTTTTATTTTAGAAGTCAAGTTAAAAGAAGTAATTTAAAAAATTATATTTGTCTATATTTTGTCACTGAAAAAAAAAAATATAAATCTATAATTTTCTTAATTATATATAATTATTTTAATACATAGGGTTGTTTTATGTAAAAAATGATATCTAGACCTACATAGAAATATGTCACCGATTTATTTATGATAAAAAAAATAAAAAAAAGGGCACTGCATACCTACATACACAGTATTTAAAAAATAAAACAAATGTTAGAAGTAAGAACCATTGTTCCTGCCTGCGGGGACTGGTGCGCGGGAGGCGACTGGCTTCTCTACGTATCAGCAATTAGGGTCGGCATTCGGGATTCGTAGGACGTACTTCGTTGCGCTCTTATTTTGTATTGTCGTGTCGGTTATGGTGTCATTAAAAATATTTGTAGTAAATTCGCGTTTTTTCATTTCACTTCTATTCTCCTAAAATCAGAAGTGGGATGAAGAAAAACTCACGGCCATAGTACGCTCTAAGCTATCCGTTTAAGTATTAGTTTCGGACATTCTAACACCGCTGCTGTGAATTTAGTTAAGTGACTGATTATAGTGCGATTAAGTTGTAGTGTACAAATACGGTGACTTTAAAAAGTGATGTGTGTTAATGTTTTAACGTAGTAAGAGAACATTTAAGTCTCATAGTGTTGGTTACTATCCTGGATTGTGGACTCCGTTGGTCCCGTCAGGAATATATAGACGTGATAGATCAGTTTAGTGTTAGTTAGATATTGTGCCATTCTTTGTTCTTTGTTTTATTATAAACGTGGACTTTTGTTTACATTTCGAGCGTGAGAGCGCGAGACGCGATAACGTCATGCCGGGTAATCCGAACTCGCTGTCGCGGGGAAGAACCCGACCGCAGGAGCGCCCCACTAGTCGAGATCGGGAATGTACACGTAATAAGCTACGATCACCGTCTACGTCTCGTAGCGCTCGTAGCACTCGTAGATCTCGTAGCATAGACTCGGTACGCGAAATGTTAGGCGTTATTCTAACACGATTAAATACGTTAGAAGGTGACAGTCAGAAAAATATATCTAGTACGCCGCCTCTCAATGTTTCAAGCGTTGATACTGATATTCGTATGGGAAGGGAAGGTGATACCCCTCCAGGCACACCGCCCCCTGGTTTAACACGTCAACATCGGTATAACCAATCAATCGATCGTGATAATGATAAAGTTGTTACGTACACTGCGGACCGGTCGTCACAAGTGCAACCCGCGAATAGTACATTATCTGAACAAACACTGACCGATGCTTTTGGTACCGCATTACGTTCGCTCAGCACTGCTGTACGATATAATCAGCCATTTTATATTTCCAATTTTGACCCAAGTTTACACGACATTGATGTTTGGTGTCGCGAGGTAGATCGTGCGAAAGAAATTAACAATTGGAATGACAATGAATGTCTTTCCCGAATCGGTAATTGTTTAAAGGGGGATGCTCGAACATGGCTTAATGAATGGGTCACAAATGATCGTAGTTGGACCAACTTTAAGAAAGAATTTAAACCTCTTTGTCCAAAGAAGGTAGACGTAGCTAATATATTGTTCGATGTGATGAAAACTAACTCTGATCATTATCCCACGTACGCTGATTATGCACGTCGATCTTTACTTCGTTTACGTATTGTAGCAGGTTTAAGTGATGAATTGATATCTGCAATAGTTATTCGCGGTATTACTGATCCTCAAATTCGAGCGGCTGCAACCAATGCAAACCTAATGCCAAACGATTTAGTTAAATTTTTTTCAATTTATGTTAAGCTTGGTTCTAACACTTCTAAAAGCAATACAAGCCAGTCATCCTGTAATCGACGTGATAGTTTTAAAGCTAAGCCTTCTGATATTATTAGGAAACGTCGATTTGAAGGAAAGAAATGTTTTTCTTGTGGATTACCGGGTCATGTACTTGCTAACTGTCACAAGAGACTTAAAGTCAGCTCGAATGCTAACAGTTCTTCCCCTACTACTGAGACATCTAACACCCAAGTTACTGCTACTCAAGTTAAAGCAGAATCGTGTTCTTTTTGTAAAAAGCCTGGTCATAAGGTGGAAACTTGTTTTGCTAAAATAAGATCTGAATTTCGAAACAAAAATAACGTCAATTTCTGCAACGAAATGAAGAGTAATCGTAAAAGTGATGTTATAGTTGCGGTCATACAGGGCGTACCTGTTGATGTTTTAATTGACACTGGCTCAACTATTTCCCTTATTTCATCTGCATTGATGAAACATTTTGATAATCCTCGTAAACCGGCATTTCGTATCTTGAAAGGAATCGGAAGCCAAGAGATAGAGTCTACTTGCTATGTAACTTTGCCAATTGAATTCGATGATCTCACTTTAGAAGTCGATTTATTTGTGATAGCAGCAGAATATATGAACTCTCCAGTTATAATAGGCACAGACGTTCTTAACCGTAAGGATATTACGTATATTCGTACTAGAGAACAACAGCTTATCACACGTAATATTGAGGAACCTGATAGAATTCTAACAGTCGAGTTTGATAGACGAACATTGATAAACACAAATCTTACTGGAAATGATTATGATAAATTGTTGGCTATTATTGATGAATTTTCTAATTATTTTATTACGGGGACAGCCAGTTCAACTGTTAAAACCGGGTGTATGTCCATCAAACTCAACAGCGATGTACCTATTAATTACAGACCATACCGACTTTCACAAGCTGAAATATTACGTGTTCGTGAGATCGTAAAGGATTTATTAGATAATGGTATTATACAAGAATCTGAGTCAGAGTATTCTAGTCCTATACTTTTAGTTAAGAAAAAAGACGGTAAGGATCGTATGTGTGTAGATTTCCGAAAACTTAATGAAATCACAATCAAAGACCGGTTTCCTTTGCCATTAATAGATGATCATATAGATCGATTAGGACGTCATAAATTCTTTACGAGCCTTGACATGGCGACGGGATTTCATCAGATTCCAATGGAAAAAGATTCAATTCCGAGGACCGGTTTTGTTACACCGGAAGGTCACTATGAATATTTGAAAATGCCATATGGTCTGGCTAATGCTCCTGTTGTGTATCAGCGTATAATATCAAAAACCCTTCACAATCTCATTGAATCTGGTAAAGTTCTTGTTTATATTGATGATGTACTTATATTAAGTAATTCAGTTAATGAAGGTTTTGAAACTTTGCGAAAAGTACTTCAAACTTTGACTGAAGCTGGATTTTCTATAAATCTAAAAAAATGTTCATTTCTATCCACTAAAATAGAATATTTGGGTCGTTCAATTAGTGAGGGTCAGGTACAGCCGAGCCCTTTAAAAGTAAAAGCTCTTGCTGAAGCTCCTATACCTAAAAATGTGAAACAAGTACGTCAATTTCTGGGTTTAGCAGGGTATTTTCGAAAATATATAGCTGGTTTTGCTTCTAAGATAGCATGCATAGCACATCTTACAAAAAAGGGTGTCCCGTTTGAGTGGGGTACAGAGCAGGAGACTGCCAGGAAAGATATAATCAATCACCTGACCAGTGAACCAGTTCTTGCAATTTATGACCCAACTCTACCAATTGAAGTTCATACTGATGCTAGTGCGATCGGTTATGGCGCAGTCTTACTTCAAGTACATGAATCAGTTCATAAGCGTGTAGTAGCTTATTTCAGTAGGTTGACTCAGGGTGCTGAACCCAAGTATCACTCATATGAACTGGAGACCTTGGCCGTGGTCAAGGCCTTGCAAAATTTTAGGCATTATCTAATTGGAGTGCCTTTCATTGTTGTAACTGATTGCAATGCCCTTAAGTTAACACAAAAAAAGAAAGATCTTATGCCGAGGGTAGCAAGATGGTGGATGTACTTACAGGATTTTAACTTTTCTCTTGAGTACCGTAAAGGTTCTTCCATGTCTCATGCGGATTATTTAAGTCGAAATCCAGTAAATGTGGTTCAGATTCAAAAGCCCCGAAGCTGGGCACAAATAGCACAAGCCGCAGACGAAGAAACACAAACTCTCATTGAACAACTAAAAGACGGCAAGCTAGATCCTAATCAATATGTTAGAAAGAATGACCTTCTTTATTACAACTATAAGCCAATTGGAGAACAGTCTCGTCTCCTATGCTTTATCCCTCAAGGTCATCGACTTAGTTTGCTTCGTGTGTTCCATGATGAGCATGATCACCATGGCGTTGACAAAACCCTTGATCTCATAATGAAACACTTTTGGTTTCCCGGCTTAAGGCCATTTGTTCAAAAGTATATTACACATTGCATTATTTGTATGTCTCAAAAAAAGTTGCCACGTGCACCTCTTCAGCCAATTCATTCTTGGCAGAAACCTGACCGTCCGTTTGAAACCATACACGCGGACGCTTTAGGTCCTCTTCCAGAATCTAATGGACATCGTTATGTTCTTATCATTGTGGACGCCTTTTCAAAGTTCTGTCTTCTGTATCCCATGATAAGGCAAGATGCGAGCGAGTTGAAGCGTCATTTTATGAATGCCATTTCACTTTTTGGATCGCCTAAATTAATTGTGGCTGATCGTGGCCGAATGTTTCAAAGTACCGAATTCTTGACTTGGGCAAACGAGCTTGGCAGCGACGTCCATCTTATTACGCCTGAGATGCACCAGTCTAATGGACAAGTCGAACGTTATTGCCGGACATTGCTGAATATGATTCGTATTAACTCTAATTACCGACAGGAAGAGTGGTCCAGTGTAATGTGGAGATTACAGCTTGTGTTGAATATAACCAAACACAAGACTACACAATATTCGCCTCTGAATTTACTTATTGGTGTGGATACTGCAACACCGTTGATTCGCAATCTTGTCCGTGATGTGGCAATATATGGTTCAAAACCAAATCGAGAAGCTTTACGAGAAATGATCAAACAAAGAGTTTCGGAACGATTGAAGCAGAACCAAAAGCAACAGGACGCTTTTGTTAACGAGAAAAGGAGGTTACCTCACACTTTCGAACTGAATTCCCTGGTTTTTGTAATCAAAAAGGCACAATCCTTAGGCAAACTCGACTCTGGCATGCGCGGACCTTACCGCGTTATTAAAGCTTTGCCTCAGGGGAGGTACGAGTTACAGCTGGTTGCTGGCTCCTATGGGAAGACTACTCAGGCTGCGGCAGAGTTTATGGTGCTGTGGAAGGGAGAGTGGACTCCAGAAACATGTACTGCTTTCTTTGAAAGTGAGCTCCATGGTTTTTTTTTTAATTTTTCTAAAGTTGATGACTTTTTTTTTGAGTATTGCATTTCTGAGCAGACCTCAATATGTTTTTATTTTATTTTTGTGAGTAGACCTTGTTTATATGAGTAGATCTTGACATTTATATTTACGAGCAGACCTCGCATGTGTGTAAGTAATACTTAAATTTCTTTTTATGAGATGAGCAGACCTCGTCTCTCTATACGAGCAGACCTCGTCTATCTATACGAGCAGACCTCGTCTATTAATCTATACGAGCAGACCTCGTCTATCTATACGAGCAGACCTCGTCTATTAATCTATACGAGCAGACCTCGTCTATACGAGCAGACCTCGTCCACACGAGAATACATGAGCAGACCTCATCTATGTAACGATTCGTTTTATGATTAGATTTTAATATTACATTTATTCTTGTGAGCAGACCTCACACAAGAATGAATAAATAGGTGTAGTTGTAACAGAGTTCTTTATTACGTAGACACGGATCAAGAAGATCGTAAGTCTGCAGAAGCTGAGCTGAGAAGATCAGAAGCTCATGATGACCAGATGCCTGGTACATCTGGGAATTGATTGATATTTGAGACTGTCTACGCACCACAACAGATCGAGAGAGAGAACGAGAACGTTCTCTCGTCAGGAGAGGCCGTGTTAGAAGTAAGAACCATTGTTCCTGCCTGCGGGGACTGGTGCGCGGGAGGCGACTGGCTTCTCTACGTATCAGCAATTAGGGTCGGCATTCGGGATTCGTAGGACGTACTTCGTTGCGCTCTTATTTTGTATTGTCGTGTCGGTTATGGTGTCATTAAAAATATTTGTAGTAAATTCGCGTTTTTTCATTTCACTTCTATTCTCCTAAAACAAACATTTTTTTTTAACATCGAAATGGATGGCCTGCGGCGGAGAAGCTTTGTGTTCCATATTTAAAATTAAAAAAATAAAAGCTAGAAAAAAAAAGACTTGAAAAATTATTTGGCGGAATTAGAGCTGTTTGTTTGCATTGCAGAACTATTTTTACAAGAGATTTGTTTAAAAATGAGTTCAAGTGATACTGAAATACTGACCCCAGATTCGGTTAAAGATGTAGCAAATTCAGTAATCGAAAATCTTTTACCAGCAATTTCTAAAGAAAGATATTTAATTGTATATAATGATTTTATGAATTGGCGAGCGATTAAGAAGATAAATTCATTTTCCGAAAGTGTGTTTCTAACATACTTTAATGGACAGTCTGGCAAAGTTAAACCTTCTACGCTATGGAGCAGATATTCAATGCTTAAGAGTACACTAAGTGTGAAACACAATATAGATTTGACAAAATTCCATAATTTAACATCATTCTTAAAAAGCTCAACCCCTGTGACTGGGGTTTAAAAGTAAAAAATCAAAAGTATTCTCCTCTAACGAAGTGGAAACATTTTTAAATGAAGCCCCTGACGAGATATATTTGGCAGTGAAGGTAAGCTAATAAGTAAATGTTTTTATGCAAAACCAACATGGTTTCCGTTGTCAGAATGCATAAAATGGGAACATAGATGTTGAATGGTGTGTGTTTTCAAAATATTTTTAAATCTCTATCTATACCAACAAAATTATGTTCTTCACAGGTAGTGTTGATATTTGGCATAAGCGGCGCTTGCAGAAGCAGTGAGCTCACAAATCTAACAATCCATGATGTTGAAAATCAAGGCCAGTTACTACTTGTTAAATTAACCAAAACAAAAACAAATATTGAGCGCACGTTTGTAGTGCGAGTCGACTTTTCGAAAATAGTTAAAAAATATCAAAAAATAAGACCAGAAAACATAAAAACGGATCGTTTTTTTCTCAACTATCAAAAGGGAAAATGCTTTAAACAAGTGATCGGTAAAAATAAAATATCAGGTATGCCCAAGCAGATAGCGACATATCTGAATTTGCCTAATTGTAACGAGTATACCGGCCATTGTTATAGAAGAACGTCAGCGACACTATTAGCCGATTCTGGAGCAAATATGACTATGTTAAAGAGACACGGTGGATGGAAATCCAGCACAGTCGCCGAAGGATATATTGAAGATTCTGTTCAACAAAAAAGGAAGATATCGAACAAATTGACTGAATCCATTAATATACTCCCCAGTTCGCCTAAACCAACCACTTCAAAAGATTCTCAGCCATGGATTCCACCATCTAATCAAATACCTAATCTATCCCCTACTTTTACAGAAATTCAGCTTAGCCAAGTTTGTAATAGTGGAGTAAGTGATAGAGTGAATAAAAATGTCACTTTAAACTTTACGAATTGTTCGAACTTTTCCATTAATTTTTAATAAATATTTAAGAAAAATGTTTTTTTCTTTACTTTCCTTATATTCGAAATGAAAAGTAGAGTGTTCCCCGCGGGTGGATGACATCAATTCATACTCGGATTATATCCGCCCTCGCTGCGCTCGGGCGTCTAAACACCTCGTATGGGAATTGATGTCATCCGACCCTAGTTTAACAATCTACTATTTAACCATTATGTAGATTGTCTTTTTAATGACCATACAAAATGTGTGGTCATCATACACGGTGATTAAATTAACCAAAACATTATAAGTATATTTAATTTAAAAAAAGTGACCTTCGAAATAGTCAACGATGCGTGTTTTTATCAACAAAGTGTAGACAGTCATTACAGCTCCGGAAATAAAGAATTTACTGGGCACCACCTCAATAACAGCAACTCATACGAATTTCGACCTAAATATATGCACAGAAGAGTTAGATTGGTCTTAAAATTTTAGATCTACTTAGAACCAGCTACCTATAACATTAGATACCTACTTACCTCTTCTTTTTGTGAATCTAAATGATGTATGAAATTATTATTTTGAGTTATTCTTTCTAATTGAGTATCCTGCAATCCAATAGGCGCATCCGAGACCGACAACTAACTACTTTTATTTTATTTCACAATTTTCGAAATTCGTAAATATAATATATATATAAGCCGAAGCACAGACGAGCTCAAAATAGAAAATGCCACTAATGGCGATGACCAAGCCAATACGGAAAGATTTCGCCGTAGATTGTCGCACGCAATCATGCGGATACCTACGAGCACAGCGTTCGGCTATCGAGCCTCAAAGTAGGTATACATTTATCTAATGGCATTTTAATAAAAAAATACAGAAATATTTATGAACAGTCTTTTAATTTGGATGTCTCTTTCCTTTTATCGTCAACTCTCCTTGGGAGACCTATAATGCACAGTCCATTATATGTTTGGTCGTATAGTGGCCTTTTTGCGATACTATGGGATAGTGGTCTATTTATAGCTTAACATAATTAGTAATTACCTATACTGACTTCAGTCATAGTTATACTATCTACTCTATAATAATTAGCTGTCGACCTTATTTTGTGGGAAATTTCAAAAATTACTTACCTAGTTAATTTTTGCTCAAATAACCCCTAACGTAGAGTAACAAAGGATAAATGTTTTTAAATGGCCATAAACTATGGGAAATTGATCAGAACTAATGACTGAAATGTTAAGGCCAAATTGCTATATAAGATTAAAACCGAGTAATTTCAGTATAGATTTTAGATAGCCATGTTACCGCGACTGTTTTTGGTTGTTTGTTTTGTTGTGTCTTCCTACGTAAGTATTTTTATGCAATTTATTACGAACTAGCTGTTTCCCGCAGCTCCGCCTGCGGTATATAGCCTATGTTACTCAGGGTGAATCTAGCTTTCCAATGGTGAAATAATTTTTGAAATCGGCACAGTAGTTTTTGAGTTTATTCATTACAAACATACACACAAAAATACAAATCTTTCCTCTTTATAATATTAGTGTAGATAAAATTAGATTTCAGTATCTAATAAATTAAACTTTAGCTTTGTAATGGGGGTGACCAAAAAATTGGATGTCTTCTAAGTACTTCTGTTCATAATTTTGCAAGCATTTTTTGTTTACAGCAAACTATACTTAGAAGAAATTTACTTTTCAGCCTACTTAAGAATATATACAGGAGTGCTATATTTGACTCAAGTTAAAAACTGACACAAACAACACTAGATTTCCTGTGTTACACAGAATAAATACAGACAAATGAACAACTACTACTAATATTACGCCTTTCTTCTTAGCGCATTTCCGGTTGCATCCTTGGCTGATTGCCTTGGAGCCCAGGGTCCGCTTTTCTACGTTTTCTCCTCCATTTCGCACGGTCTTCGGCATCCCTGGTTGTTAGTCCTTTAGCACGCATATCCTCCGTTACGCCATGATCATCATTCACCTTGAATCAATTCTAGGCACGTTCCCCTGAAGAGGTGAAGAAATGGTTCATGCAACTTGGCATGGAGTGCAACAAGGACCATCCCATATCTCCAGACGAGATGGTGATGCTGCAGAAGCATAAGGTTCCGGACAGTGAAAACGTCAAATGCTTGATGGCTTGTGTCTTCAAGAAAACTAAATGGGTGAGCACCAGTATATCCTGATTTTATAAACACAAGCCAACATTTTTTAGTGTTTAGTACCTTAGTTCAACATACAAAATTCTGTTGGCTGATTACTAGATATATTGGGTGGACAAAAGTTCAATTTTTTTTAAAGAATGTTGTCTAGTTTTAAACAATTATTATTGCAATATAATGAGTGTCTATGCCATGTAATACAATATCAAATTTTAACTGAATCATGTCAAAAAAATTGTTTAATGGAAAAAATGCGACCTAGCTACCTAAGAACACTTTGTTATTTTAGTCTTCCAAAATTTAATAATCTGTATGGGACAAGAATTCCTAATTACATGATACCAAACTATCTAAATAAGCTTCCTTCAGAACTTCAGGAGTTGTATAACAATAACTTTACAATATAATAAATAAATTTAAATTAAGTTTGAGAAAATACTTAAGTACTTTCTAAATGTAATAGCGACTCGCCGAACACAGATAAACCCATCGAGGTTTCCGCGGTTCGGTAACTGTTGTATGTGTACATTTGATATTCACTGAATAAATGATTTAAAAAAAAAAAAACAAGTATTAAATAGGTACACAATACAATAGGTACAAATACTCTACATTGCACCAAAATCAAAACATCAAACAGTCAGGCACAAAGGGGGACAAATGCAAATAAGTAGGTAGCAGAAGCAACCCTATTGGGGCGACAACGGGTGCGACTCATGTGGCAGCGTACTGGGCACAAAGGACATGAGTCATCGACACGATAAAGAAGAGAAGAGTAAGTAGTGTAGGCACACTAAACATTTGGCTGTTGATGCTGAACTGGTTTATATGGCAGCTGGTATGAAGTTTCAGCTTAAGAAATATAAGTACGCTTCTTTTCAGCAGAGTAAAAGCTTACCGTAGCGACCCACGGGCGTTAGTTACCTACTCATAAAATATTTATATCTGTTTGTTGTAAATTATTCTCTTACTTTCAGCTATCAGATAGCGGGACATTCGACATTGACATGGCCGAAAAGATGGTAGACAGCGATTACGGGAACGACACAGACAAAAAGGACAGGGCTAAGAAACTTTTGGACACGTGTCGTCCAGGTACTACCTATATCTCTTTTTTTTTTAAAAGGTGTGCTGTTTTTAGACATCCTGTGTCCTGGTAAGCTGCAGTCAATGGCTCATCTCTGTCGTGCCCTCCTCTCTCTTGCACAATAGAGGACCTTAGAGAGGCAAACGTCCGAGCGGTAGAGGTGGCCAGTATTGGTCAGAATTAATTTAGAAACTTCATTTTGACACGAAAGAAGAAGCATTAATGTGTATGTATGTAACATTTAAAAGGCACGTTAAGCCGTTGGTCGCGACTGTGATCAGATGGTCATAACAGAATATCGTGATGCTCACTGGTGATGCCTGTTAAATATAACCAATAGATCTGGTTCCCCTGTAAAGGGAACCGGAGGTCAGCCGGCAGTCTCTCCATAGTAATAACCAGTACCGCCATCTAGAACCATGATTAAAGCGTATCCTAGGCTCTTAGATGACGATGCAACTGTGTGTTATTCACACGCTTAGGCGAGGAAGTCTTAATAGATGATGAGATGTCTTTAGATTCTTTGCAGCATTCTTTTCTGAATTGTAGATAGAGTTTCGTTTTTGAATTGCACAAACTAAAGTCTACATACTGGAGGTATGACAAAGTTATCATTTCCAGTGAACGATGAAGCAGTCAACGACGGTGCTGCAGGGTGTGAGAGGTCATTCCTACTGACCCATTGTTTAATAGACCACGCGCCTAAGGTGAGATATATTTTTTTTTTGTAAGTAGAACAAATTTTTAAAACAGTTCTATTTGTAGAATAATGTTTTTATACTTAAATAAATGATATCATCATGCATCTCTAGACCATAAATAGGATAAGGTAAGTGCCATAACATACACACATCTACGTATTCTTATTTCTGTGGTCTCTAGTACTAGTGGTATATAGTAGTCTAACCCCCGTATTCTTAAATATAACCTTAAGGACGTCCTTGCTCAAACTCATTGGAGGGCGCCTTAAGGAAGTCCTCGAACTTTCCTTGAAAATGTCATTCTTAATTGTTTGCTTAAGCAAACTCCAATGAGGAACGACACAAGTTATAATATCAATACAAAGCACAAACAAAAATTTATAAATACTATAAAATAGAGTAAAAAATAAATAAAGTAACTAGACAAAAAGTGTCAAAAACCTGATTTTATCCACTTTCGAGGCCGCCCCAAAGTAGCTCTCGACCAACCTTATATTTGACAGTTCGACATTCACCTCCAATGAGAAATCATCTCAAGTCAAGGAAACTTGTGACGACTAATCATACCAATGAGGTGGAGTAAGGTTGAGTCGAGCTTGAGTGAAGGTTTAAGAATATGCGTGTAAGAGCATCGAAACCGCCACGCCAAAGGAACGTAATGTTCCTTTCTCAATGATAGTAATCAAAGAAATATTCTGGAACACATATTGAGGAGTATGATAGCAAACAGAAAGAGTTAATGTCATGAGATTTAAAAATACTGTAATTATATTATTAGTTTTTTTTAAATATTTCAGCTCGGCTTCGACTTGAAACATGTGACTCAACTGTGAACGAGATGATCATTGCTCCACATAGTGTTAAATTTAAAATTAAGTACCAAAAAATGTTAATTATATGGAACGTATAACTCCACATAGTGTTAAATTTAAAATTAAGTACCAAAAAATGTTAATTATATGAAAAGTATAACTATTTTTTGAGTTGTCCGTCCATGCCTTAACCAACGCCCAAGTCTCCCTGAAGCCCTAGTTTTGGAAAGTATGAATCTTTCGACTCACCAATTTTTCACGAATTATAATCATTCGACTCAACGATTTTAGATGAGTCATACTTTTCAAAAATAGGGCTCCTGGTAGCGAAAAAATCTAGATGTATGAAAAATCCTCATTCCTTTTTGCGTCCGTGACTCACGAGAGAGATAACCAACCTACGATCTCGAGTTAAGTCTAATAGATCGAATAACCTTTTAAATTTTAAGGTATCAAAAGTATAAACAACTATTTATAGATCAAACATGTTCATTTAATAACACAAATAACTAAATCACTAACATAGTGTCGCGTTGATCGTTCCATTCATCATACATACATAATAAAAAAACATTGAAATATCGTGACATAATTATAGCAGACAAATGTCGCAGTTTGTGGTGAAAACTTAAGGCCCGCGTCCATTAGGTCGCAGAAGTGTGAGCGAGACAAACTGATATTGGTATGGCGTCGTTTCGCTCACACTTCGCTACGGGTACGTGTCTTGACGAAGAGTTGCAATAAAAATAGAATTTAGATCCTACTCCGCTCAAATGGCCATACCCGAAAGAACAGAAGCAAGGCGCGACTCCGGCCAAAAGGACGCCAGAATTTATAATTATTCTTCAGCTATGTATTTCCGTCAAAATTGCAATGTTTGTTTGTGTCTGCGTTATATCTGATGGCAGAAAATATATTTATCTTGTATGTATGATATCGTAACGTCTTACAAAACGATGGTGAAAAACAAATGGACGAGGTGACTAGTGGAAAATACTCTCAAACAAACCATTCATGCCCTATATTCGAAAAGTGTCACATAATGACATCAAAATATATATATTCGAGTAACAAAGATTGCAATGTTTTAAATTTTTTTAAGATTGATTGCTTACGAAACAAATAAAAATTTTGGTTAAAACTAATTGTAACAAACAAAACGAATTTAAAAAAAAAAAACAGTACAGGTGACATTTTTAAACACCAGTCAAATGTTTGCGGTGTAAATGTAAACTTCACCACTTTCAATAAAAAATTGTGAAAACCGAGAAAATTTTTTCGACCTCGCATACTACGCTTGATAGGATCATTTGATCACAAAATTTCTATTGGATCACTAAATATTTTCATTTATTTAAACGTAGGTATGTAAAAATTTGGCTGTTGTTTAAGTCATCCGGTTTACAAAAAATATCGCTTTATTGCATTCCGTATAAATACATCTTGCAATTTACAACAAAAAGATAATTTGTTTTACACTTCGGCGTCTTTACAACCAATCAGAGATTAGAATTTTATTGCCTTTGTTGTGATTGGCTGATAAGTAAAACTTAGTATAAAGTTACGCGTCCACTGCCTCCAAATCGGAGCCTATGGAACGTCAAAATTTATTGTTTTGAAATATAGAAAATCGTGATGTACCTTCACTTTTGGGGACTCAGTAGACGCGCAACTTGAGTCAGAAGTTTAAAGTAGGAATTTCAAATAAATAAAGATTCGAATAGTGGAGTATTTTGAACAAACAAATGTTAAAACCTCTGTTCTTTTCATTACAACTAAAAGTATCTTTTAAATTTCATAAAAAAATATTTTACGTAGATCATTTTCAATTTATACAGTAAAAATACAACTAAGCATAGAATTCAAATTTACAATAATGATGAAGCCGTATTCTATATTTTTGTGTGCAATACAAGAAGAGTTAAAAAAGTTTATAAAAATAATATCTTATAAAAAACAAAATCCCAAGGTGTTTTGGTCCAGTATTCTTCAGTTATATATTTTATAACATGTAATGGTTATGTTTATTAGATATGTCATTATAAAAGTACTTAAATAGCTGCGCATATGCTTATTTACAAATAATATTATGTTACGTACATTTTATAGGTTAAATATTATAGTTCCTCTCTATAAATAATAATTATCCACTGTTTATTGCACACATTGTGTAAAATTGATTAATTGTTCAGGTGGAAATCTGAAAACAAAAATTTGAGCATAAAAAATACCTGGAGTGTAATTTTTGAAAAGTGTGAGACGCACAAAATCGGTGAGTCGAATAACTTTTGTTCGATATCGAATGATTTTCATTCGACAAATATGTCATACATTTCAAAAATAGGTCTTCTGATCTTCTAGTATTTTTGAGCACTATAAGTTTTTTTTTTCTTGTATGAAGTATTTTATATGGCATTGCTCTCGTGATTATAAATATGATTTCGAGCAAGAGAATAGATATTATAATAGAGAGTGATATAATAGAGAATAATATTATGATCAAATATTTTTGCAACTTTACTAGCAATTTCATTTGTCACAATCAATATTTAAAGCATTCTAATTACGAAAGCTACTATAAGTATTATTTGATAAATAATACGAATGTATTTGACTTTTTAAAAGCTATAATACAGCCATTATGTACTATGTAAAAAAGTTTGAGGTACGGAACCTAAAAAAGGAAGAATATTTTTCTTTATTAAGGAAGGTGTTTTTTATTCTATGCTTGCATTATTTGGTGTTTTTTTTTTATTATTTAAATTTTGCCATCTTTAAACCTAAGCAATAAAGATCAATGTAAGTACAGGTTGGATTCAAACCAAAAAAATCTTATTAATCAATCGTTTACATGGTCTTTATATTTTATACTATGTGCATCATCTTGGAAATTCATTTGGCACAACGGTCATATTCTCACACGTATTTTTACAATTCTATAATGAAGGCTCATAAACTTGCTTTGATATATGCGATATATTCATAAAGTATCCCACAAAAATAAATCAATGGAAGAATGTTTTAATTCGTTAGATACTTTCTAAAACTGAGCAAGAAATTTCTCACTGGAACTAAACGAAATCAAGAAATTCTAATATCGCTTAAAGTATCAGGTAAATATCTATGATTTTTTATTTTTATAACATAACGACGTTGTTATTACCCGAGTAATCTTAAACTAAATATTGTCCAAAATCAAAAAAATCCGTCTTCTACATAATAAGCCTAAAGTATCAAGTAAATTATTGATTTTTTTTTTTTAACCCAGGTGCATTTCAATATACCCAGTGTTGCACACAAATAAGCAAATCTAATATCAAAAATATCAACAAAATCTTTCTTCAGTACTCTGGTAAAAACTAATAATGGCATATTTAGGTTTACTTTGAGACAAACTTTACGTTCTTTTGACTAAGTTCAGTAAAAAAAATATACGTACAGTGCCCAGCGTAAACAACACATTGACTTTTTGGCTTTGTAGAGCGTTATACCTACCGTTATTTGTCACACTTATCTATTTATGTGCTATGATTGTCGATGGGTAATATTTACCGTCGGGCACTGTAAGAACTTCACATAATGTACAGATGAAATTCAAAACTCAGTCCGTTGCAGAATGTTACAGGTGACTAACTGAAGGTTCGCTCTCGACAAGTCTCGGCAAAAAAAAATGTGGTTTCGGCACCAGTTCGGTTTCGGCACCAATTTCGATTTCGCCAAAATACTCGTAGGATATGATATACGCGTTCGTGAACTATACCGAACGACCCAATCTATTAAGAAAATCTATCATAATCAATGTGCCATTTATATTAGCTACCCGTTCCATTTTCATGAATAATAACAAAATTTTACACTATACCTATTATATTCGACGTCCAGTACAAATAACTAATCACTGAGCATAATGTACAATGTTGAATGCAAACTGTACCTTATCCAACTTAGTAGACATGTGTATACAGTGAGCCACATTCTACTTACATATAATTATAAATAGTATGTAGTATTTTTTAATATAATGTACTACTTTCGTAAGTGTCCCACTGTACATTTATATGCGCGTGAAAAGTATTTATTTACATTTGGTAATTAAAAATTTGCAGAAACTAAGTTCAAAGCGATCTTTGAAAATATTCTGATACATAGATATATTATTCGATTATAATTTGTTAATGCTCCTAAATTTTACAATGACAAGCAAATGACACATACCACATTCAAGCATTCTTCTTTTGTTGTTTTGTTGTCCATATGTGCCAAATATCAGCCAATGAAAAACGTATCTTATGTATTATACGACTTTAGATCCATATTCTACATTTGCTGCGACTAATGTATATATAAACGAATTAACATTTAGAAGGCGCATTTCAGTACAAAAGTTGAAATGGCAACATTTATGCGAGCCAGTGCAAAAAGTATCTAAAGTGTACGACTTTAGCGCTAATGCAAGTATAGATGAGCGTATTTCGGTAAACCGGTCATTTTGGAAATCATTAGGAGATACCTATGTTAGTTGACTGACTGCGGCTGAAATGATGATGATGATTTCGGTAAAAAATTCATTTATACGAGCCATTGTTTAAGAGTATCTAAAGTGTACGACTTTAGATCCATATTTTAGCGATAATGCAAATATATATCAATGAACGTTTAGAATGGGCATTTCAGTACAAATCGAGATTGCGACCTTATTCGAGCAAGACCAGCTGTCCTTCAGAGATGGCCGCCTCTGGTTGATGTTATATGCTATCGTAGCTGTTGGGGTCGGGGGAACTCATTTGGTTGGATCGCGCTGGCAGTTTGAAACCGTTGATGGCGAAAGCCCAGCCGTCCTGAAACAAATACATTTATTTATGAAGAAAATCAACAACTACTTAAATTTAACAATAATACCTCGTAAGGGTTGACTGGAAGAGATTGCCTAGCAATAAGTCCGCCCTTGCTCATATTAAGTTTAAGTTAATTGTAAAACTACTTCTGTATGTGGGCAATAAAGATATTTTGTTTTGTATTGTATTAAATAATAGAATGGTCAAAAGCAAGTGTTTGTTTGAGCCGTTTCATGTAAATACAATGTGCGAGCGAGTGAGCATGATTTCTCTCACTTTAGTTTTTTTTTTTTGTTTTGTAACTGATACATTTTGTTTTCTAAGATAACAAGGTCGTTGGGATAATAATGAAGGGTGTATATGTCAGATTTTAAGAATAGATCAACTCGTCTCTTGCCATGAGATTTCGTTAGAGGCGACTAAGAGAATAAGACTGCGTCCTGTCTTTCTGGGCGGAAAAACGCGGACTGTGATTTGACCAATCACAGTGCAGGAAACTTTAACTCCATTTTTGTGATTGGTTACTTAAACGCACCCATAATGTTCCGATTGAAGTTGTTGCGCATTCACTCAATTCGCCTATACCCAGTGTTGGGCGTAGTTAAATAGATTTTGTAGTTTGATTACAAATTACAATTACATGTAGTCGATTACAAGTAGTTGCAACTACATTTAGTTTAACTACAATAATCGCAACTACGTAAAGTAGTTGATAGTTTAACCACTGTAACTACTGATTACAATCTTTTTTTTTTGTTCTCTTTGTAATGATATAATTATGCGTTGTTTGATTAATATTTACCAAGCCCTGCCACAACAATGGCTAATACCGGATATTTTACAAATATTTTTTATTTTATCATAACTTTGCTATTTGTGAACTGATTTGAAAAATACATATTTTATCTGATAAAGTATTACTCCGAGGCACGGACCCATTAAATTTTTTATCAAAATAGGTTTTTTTATCTATGAGACTACAGGATTAAGTGTGTAACCTTAATACTTCCAACGTTCAAAACGTGTTACAAGTTACAACGGCCGTGGTAGGACAGGAAGTATAAAGATTCCGCTAAGTGCGTATATTAATCCTGTAATTTTATGTTTTAAATATGCAGTGCGTTAGTATAAAAATTAATATAAAATTATAACTATTTGGGTCGAATTCTGGATGGTATTCCTTTTGACAGTGGCGGTCTAACAAACAACAACATATAACATTGAGTTCGCCCTTGTCAGGTGGAGCCAAGTCCATATATGCATGCTGAAGAGTTGTTATGGCTGAAAGATGACCTTATCCCACCTTTGACTTTCCTCGTGAGGCTGGCATAGTCACAATATGTGACTGAAACCTCAATTTAAAGAAAAGAAGATGAAATTAGGCACACAGATGGATGGCTATATAATTAAGTATATGTATACAGGCTGGACCGCGAAAGTAAATTTGTATACCTACATATAATAAAACCGGTCAAGTGCGAGTCGGTCTCGCACGTAGGGTTCCGAACCATCATCCATACTAATATTATATGTAAATGCGAAAATCTGTCTGTCCGTCTTTCTGTCTGACTGTCGGTCTGTTACGCTTTCACGACCAAACCGCTGGACGGATTTCGATGAAATTTAGTATGAATACAGTTGAAGACCCGGGGTCAAACATAGGCTACTTTTTGACGCAGGCGAAGCTGCGGGAATAAGCTATTTATCTATAAAATTCGCAACAAAAATGTTGTATGGGATCCCCCCTTCAATATTTGTTACATTTTAATATATAAATAGGTTGACGCTAAATATTTCGTCAATATTTAGCGTCTACATGTTGCCGTTTCCAATATCGAGCAAAAAAAAATTACATTTGTTGTATAGGATAAAAAATAAATTTTTATTCTGTTTTTAGTATTTTTTTGTTATAGCGGCCACATAAATACATCAACTGTCAAAATTTCAACTGTTTAACTATCACGGTTCATGAGATACACCCTAGTAACAGACTGACAGAGGATCAGCAGAGTCTCAGTAATAGGGTCCTGTTTGGGTATGCAACTCAAAAAATAACTGTGCATGAGAAGGAATAAAAATAAACTTTGATAAAATAAGTAGTTGGTCATGTAATCGTAATTGCAACTACAAATTGTAGTTAGTAGTCGAAATGATCCAACTACTTTTTCGATTACTTTCCGTAATCGAGTAGTTGCAACTACTAACTACAAAATGTAATCGTAGTTAGTACTTAGATTACATTTAGCCTAACTCTGCTTGTACCCCTGTCTGACTGTTATTAGTGGCGGTTTCACCCAAGGAGAGCTGACGGCAAGCGGCCGGTCATAAAAATAATTTCGAATAATCGTGTAGAAGTAAAAAAAAAATGGCCTTTACAACTTACCTTCACTAAATTAGGCAGGTCGGACCAGAACGCCAAATTGGGTATGACTTCAATACCAGTGGCTCCCATAAGGAACTTCTTGGTGCATATTCCTAACACGAGGTAGAATATCACCAGACAGAAGAAAACTATGAGGAGGGTTGATCCGAGCGACCTTCCGGGTTCCTCTAACATCTTCAAACAAGCATGCTTTGAGTAGAATGCAAGAGTCTGAAATAAAAATATATTTGCAAAAATTTAATTATCTAGATTTATTTTAACTTCAAATATGGTTTGAAAATGCTATTTTTGCTCTATTTTAGTTATTGAAATCTGTCTCGCTCAATTTCGTTGTGCAATTGTTTCTACATAAATTGTGTAATTAATTTGCACTAAACAAAATCATTAGACATACCGGTTTTAACTGAGCCACATAAGTTAAGATTCAGGTATAGGTAAGACGACTTGAAAAAATTACCAAGAAATAGGATTTAAATTAATTAAACAAGATTTAATGTTCTTTGGAAAAAACTTACAATGTTATTAGGATCTTCTGTGGAGTACACTACAAGGTTGTCTTTTCCTTTCTCTGAGCACATGAGCAACACTATGTTGTCACTAAAAATATAAAAAAATACATTATTAACCTTTTTCAGCAGACTTAATTCTGTACTTATTTTGTGCAGTATTCATATTGCATTACCCTTCATTGCAGAAAAAAATTAATAAAACAAATGGAATTTAGAAAAACCTCATTAAAAAGGGGAAAATGGGGAAGTGTACTGTTCACAGAACTACTAGTATTAGTTAGGATTATGATCAAGATAGGACCCCTAAGTGCATCCTTATGTTACCTGTCCCAACTTCCTACCTGTACAAAGGACTCAACTGCAATGTTTCTACTTAAGTACCTAAATATCTCTAAGGTGCTACTGGCGGATAATACCGCAGGCCTAAAATATAGATAAGTACCTAGATTAGGCGTGGAGTGGATCCACCCCATCACTTAAACATTTTCATTTTTATGTATTGAAAATAAATGAAAATTTCAACAATAAAAAGCTATTAAACAAATAAATTTTGTTTATTTAATTTACAATTAAATGTTAAATGAGTCACTTGGAAATATCAAATAAAAATTCATTCATTACATCATTAATTAGTCGTCATCTAAAAAATCAATAATGAAACCACAATCTATAAATAAAACAGGAGGATGCGCCTGTGGTTACGACATATGTAGGTAGTAGTTTCCAAACCCGTTTAACAACTTGAATGATTACTTGTAATTATTTATTCATTTGAATATTTTAACAATACTTGCCTAAAATGATCGAATTTATTTTTGTGTAAACAGACAAGTCAATTTGCATGTAATTTCTGTTTTGATTGGAAGCTTAACAAACTTTAGCATAATGGTCTTCTTCATTAGATTCACTGTGTGCGTGTGTGTGTGTGTGTGTGTGTGTGCTATGTGCCCAAATACCTGCACCATGAATAGACCATAAGCAGTAGTAGTATATTTAAGACTCTATGTTCTCTGAATAAAGTAAATCAAAATAGTAAAATAAAATCAAACATTCAGGCAATTTAAGCCTGCAGTCTTAACCAAACTGGAACCAACTAAACAAATTATGCTTTCCATTTGAAACAACCCACAATCTCCTGGACTGCAGGCAAATGCCTCAATTACTAGACCATAGATGCACTCAATTCTCTTCCTATGGAAGCTGATTCATAGGATAAGCAACATGCCTTTTACTACTAATACTTACGATGGTAAGTTGTCATATATGAGGGACATCATTGAGTGTCCATCACTGGAGAAGATACTCTTGTTGGAAGATCCAAGGTACTCGCATAATTCATCTCCTAGTATGTATGTGTTCTTAGCTGTTGCATTTGTCAACAAAGTAAATGTGTATGACTGGCGAGCCAACTGAAAGCAGAATAAATTCATATTCAAAATTTTTTTATACACTGCTGGCTGTCTCTTCTAATAACTTCTAAAATTACGAGTCAGAAGTGGCCTGCATCCAGCACTTGCCTACAATCTTTTTCACATCATCTGACCATATGGTAAGTGGAAGTCCAATGCCGCCCTTATTTTTTATTGCCGTAATTGGTCGCGTGGATTACACCTGTTGTAGATCTGTATCTGTGAGATCTTTGCAGAGCTCCTGTGTCACGACTGCACGCGACCAATGATTGAGCAGCTCTAAATTTGTAGCTTGATTGTTCATTTAAAAGTATGTAGAGGCACAAGGTTATAGTTTTTGAGAAATTGTTGATTTTGTATATGTGGATTACATATGTAATCCATGCGACCACTGCAGGGAACCTTTAAGAACCTTTCTGCTACATGGCTCTTAAGTTTTATTTGTTTTGGCTAGACAAGGTCTTTATCTCCAATTGTCTGCTCTCCAACACTTGACTTTAGCATCTGTCTGGTATGCAAAAAATATTAAACATAAATTGTTAATAAAAATTATATCACACCAGTCACTGCCAACCTTTTTAGGGTTCTTATAATGGGTCAATATACAACCAAAAAATTCAATCATTCAAAGATCAAAAGATATACAACAAAAGATGAAACTCTATGTTATGTTGTGTGGTCATCAACACCTGATGTCTTTACTAGTAGCATCTATAGTTGGAGGGCTAGAGACTGACACAGGCTAGCTTTAAGTGTGCTACAGCTAGCAAATAAATAATAGTCAAGTCATGCCAGCAATGAAATGATAAATAATCATCATTTCAGTGCTGGCGTCAAGTATGTTAAGGGCTCAATTACCTTAGAAAAAATGCAATTACATAGCAAACGGAAATTATAAACGGAAAAGATGGTAGTAACACACAGTATTTATATGTAGTTAGAACAGACATCCTACCATCATTGACAAAGGAATATTTGTCCCCAAGGTCAAATATTTTCGTTTAATTACGATGCAGAAGAGGTTTAAACATTCAACTAGCAGAATAAAACAAGCGAACAAATAAAAAAACTTACGGTTAATGGTCTTTTACATGTATCGGTGGTAGAATTGAACTGAGGCATAACATCATAGCAGGGATGATAAAAGTATGTATAAAGCTTGGTTTGTGTATTGTTCATTTGTAATTTGTTATACGTAGCTTGATAAAAATTATTCGACACAGTTGGTGTAAGATCTATACCCGTGCCATTGGGAAAAATGCACCTGCAGGAACTTTTCTGCACACAAGTATCTTGAGCCACGTTCGATGAAACTACCAATGTTAAATAAATAAACGAACACCAAAGTAATTTCTTAAATTCAATCATTTTAGCAAAATTTGTTGATTTGCGCGTATGATTTTAATTTAGCCAAGCACACAAAAATAAAATCGGATATTCAGAAACCAGTCAACTAGAAATAGGTAGGTAGGAAGTTGTCATCACATTGTCATTGTCAATGTCAATTTTGTTTGGCTTGCCAGTCATCTTTCATTTTGAAAGTTTAGTGTAGTTACACTCGAAGTCGATGTAATTGGGTATTCTACAAATTTTTATTTTTTCTTTCATATCAATATTTTTATTTCCAGAAACAGAATTATGAAAGAATTTTTGTAATCCGTTCGAAAATAAATAAGTTATAAGCCTTTGAAATTCGGAGGAAGGGGAAACTGTCAAAAAACAAGAAAAGGATGCACTGTGTGAGCTGTGACGTCACTGCCACTTGGTTTCGTGCATACAAAAGAGATAGCAAGACGTCCCCACCACGCTCCCACTTTTCTTTTAGAGCAAACTTTAAAATCGAATTACGGCCTTAATTAATAACAACCAATTTCGTTGTTGTTTTCAGAATCGGTTACTTTTTAGTGTATATTTTGTTTAGTATAACAATATTAACCAAGTATGAATACAGTCAAGTAGCCTATTTTAACACCCGTATTTTTAAACATAGCCTTAATAATGCAGGCATGTGAGTACAATCTGTGGGTTTAATTATTATAGATCGGCTTTAACAGATAGTTTAATTATTATAGATCGGCTTAAACAGATAGGTAAGCTTTATTAGAATAGAAGATGTACCTAATGTTTAGTATCGTCTTTTTTGGAAATGATTACGATTCTACTCCGTATGGCTTAAACCTAGTCCATGATGTGCACAACAGCACAGCACTTTAACTGTCAATTGTCAAAGAAACGTAGGCTAAATAACAAAACAAAACGACAGCATGAAACTTCATGAAAATAAAAATAACCCCGAAAACTTGGGATTGTAATGTTTACATTAAAAATAATGTAATTTTTGTTTGTGATATCTGACTAGAAAATCTTTACATAAACTAGAAATGTCCGAGAAGAAGAAGAAAGTATATCCTCCTAGTAAGGTAAGTCGATAATAGGTAGATGTAAAACCAACTTACATGACCCAGTAAAGCACGATTCGCCTTTGACTCTTTTATCATTTCCGTCAAGTTTCTGTCCCATAAATTGCGTGTAACCAAATTTGTTATTGTTCCAATTTTATGAACAGGGAATCGGTTAAGTCTATGGGTTAAGTAATACACCCCACATTTTGCTTCAAGTGCAGTATATGCAGTACTTAAGTGATTTCACCCCATCCACCAAAATTGATGTGACATGGTGTTCTGATCACTGCTTTCAAATATCCTGATTGACTTTATAGTATATAGTATGAACTACTTCTACTGTACTGTGTTAGTATTATTATTAATTTCTAATATTCTGTATTGTAGTGTGCAAGAAAGTGTAAATAACTAAATAATTATGAACAAAGGCTGTCTTATTGCAGGAATCTACAACACCACGGAGACCGGTCATTTTGAAATCTGATCGTGAGACAAAGGATCAACCTAAAGAGAAGGAGAAAGAAAAACCACCGACAATAATACTTAAAACTCGTGAACAGAGTAACCCTAAAGATGACCGTCCTCAAAGTCCTAAAAAACTGACAACTTCCGAAGGTGATGGTCTACATCCGTGCAAAATTGCCCAAAATGAAAACAAGGACAAGAAACATGCTGGTATGTATTTTTTTTTATTTATCTTGGATAATTAATTTATTAGTCAAGGGCCAATCTCGTGTGTATAATGTAAACCATTTATGTAATTTAAAGACCGTTTTGAATCTTTAATTCCCTGGTAACTAGTTATTACATTAACTTGGTTGGATATTCCAATTCAATGATTATTGCAATGTGAACAACGTAATATTGGAAGATAATAAAGTAATCCAAATAAACTCAATTCAAGTAATGATATTTACACATAGTTGCTATAATCTTTATCTATGTGTGTAATTCAGCTCCATGTCTGTACAATTAGTACCCAACTACATTTTTAAGCATTACAATTTATTGTTCATATTTCAGAAAAGATCAATCCTCCATTGAAGCATATGACCAATCCTATAAAACTTCTAGATGAGAACTTAGAGTTTAATAATGCTGCTCTGGAATTTCTACATGATTCAAGCACCAATTATCTTGTTGTGGGTGTTATTGGTAAGTATATTTTGAAAATTGTGCATCAATTTCAATTGATCCATTTCAGTTCAAATATGGTGCATTTGCTGATATTTCTCATAAAACACAAGATTCAATAAATGCCCATTTTGCCTGTCTGAATCTACCTATGTTGTCCGGTGGTTAATGCTTTTGGCTGCAAATCTATCGGTTCAATAGGAAGGAGCCACTCCCACTGGTAGCATACTTCATTTAGTTGTTACTAGTTTTGTTGAAATCACCTGAATGTCTGAAAATGAAGATGAGATTCCATCAAGTCAGCCTTCTTGGATCTTACCTGCAGACAAGAGACAGCGCTTCAGTGTTCTATTCTGAGATTGCTTAGAATAGAACACTGAAAAGCTAAAAGATGAGCTTGCCCCACTTTTGATTTTCTCCATGAGGCTGGCATAGTCACGATGTGTGACTGAAGCCTCATTAAAAAGAGATTAAAAACATATCTTTTGATTTGTGTTCACAGGCACCCAAGGTGTTGGAAAATCAATGATCCTCAACCTGATAGAACAAAGCAAGCACACTCCAGACCTCTGTAGGCAGATACGGCAATCCCACGAGATGACTGAGGGATATGACGGACCAAATGAGATGGCTGCCATTGAAAACCAAGTGGAGGCTCTAGATTTGTCAGAAAATGAAAGGTTACCCAACGGGTTTAAGTTCAAAATGCAAGATATACAGCAGATTGAGAGAGGTGTCCACTGTACTAGAGGTTGGTTATTTATTAAAAAAATTTGTTGACCATTCTGTATTTGTAGTAGGTTTAGGGGTTTTTATGAAGACTCTGTTAAACCTTTTTTTTTACATAATACAATGAATATTGTACAAAAACTTATTCTCGGAGCATTGTGTCAATCTTTGGAATTGTTCATTTTCTAACTTTTAAGTTTCCACATTAGTTAAGTTAGTAGGTGGTCCCAGCTTGGTGGTCCCTATGCAATTTTTTTTTAAATTAAATCATGTATATTCTCTTTTTTTTCGCTAGAGAGCACTCCTTCTAAAAACAAAGTATAATAATAGCTGCTATTAATATAACTAGCTGTTTCCCGCAGCTCCGCCTGCGGTATATAGCCTATGTTACTCAGGGTGAATGTAGCTTTCCAATGGTGAAAGAATTTTTGAAATCGGCTCAGTAGTTTTTGAGTTTATTCATTACAAACATACACACAAAAATACAAATCTTTCCTTTTTATAATATTAGTGTAGATTAAACATTTAAAGTTTTGAAAAACGTCTTTGAATATTACTATTATAGTAAATTTCTTGACGTCAATTTTAATCAATAAGTTTTACCACCACCTTCCGGCTGCCATCTGGTGGTCGTTTAAGGAACCACGTCAGAGACCGATTGGTGATTCCGTAAAAACTGAAAATAAGGTCACAGAGTCGATTGATTGATTGACCCACTCAATATGAATGAATGCTTCCAAAGTGCAAACACAAAGGTTGCTCGTGCCTATAGAATAAGCTTCAATCTATAAATAAATTAAAGAATAATATTATGTTCTATGAACGAACGAAAACATTTGAATACGGACAAAAAATATTCGACTCGCCGATTTAGCGTAAGTCGCATTTTTTAAAAATAGCACTTCAGGAAAGTTGGTGCTTTTCAATGTATGATGAATGAATGAATGAACACTTTATTGCACCATTTACATACATTTAAGAAAAGATACAGCATGATGATGATTTAAATTAAGTACAAATACTTTCAGGGCTAATTAATTAGTTCATATAAAACAGATTTATGTTAGTTTCATAAATTTCCACATGCTAGTTTTCGAGAAATTCGAATTTTTTTAATTGTAATAATTAAGGCATCCTGCAGTGATTTTCCTTTTTTGTTTTACTTCTATTTTGCTGGCAATACTGACAGAAGATGTAAAACTCATTTTGTCTCTGTCTATCACAAACGGAATGAGGAAAGTAGCAAATAAATTCCACTCAAACGTAGTTTGGGGAGAGAGCATTGATATATTATTACGATAAAACCTTATATAATCTGTGATATTACATTTCAGGTGTAGACATGTACGTAACCCAAGACCGAGTAATCTTACTTGACTGCCAAGCATTATGTTCTCCGTCCCTCATCGAAGAAACTTATACAAATCCCATCACTGCCCGGAGTGCTAATGTTGTGACTGTAGACTGCCTTCAGATAGCATCGTTTCTGATGGCTATAAGCCACGTACTCATTGCTGTGCAGGATTGGTTTGCGGATTACAACTTTATCAGGTATTTAATTAAGATATTCAATGGAACCTAAGTTAATTGACTGCCAATGTAAGGTCCATTCAAACAGACGCGCGTCCCGGGTCGGCGGCACGCCCACAGAAATAAGAATCTGTAGAAGTTCCGTAGCGTGTGCCGAAGTTAACTGGCCTGCTAGTGGCACTGCTATATATTCTTTCTGGGGGCGTCTGGCAAGTCACGCTTGATTCGCGTCAGTGAATATAGGTTGAGGTTAGTTTAAGTAGTAAGCTTAAACTATTAAAATATCGTACAGTATTATTCTAATACTACTGGGCAAATTTTTGAAACTGACAAAAATTGTTCGACCTCCCATACAAATCTAGTGATCAGCTGACTGTATTTTGTAAGGGAGGTTTTATTGATAGTGGTTAAGTTTCTTGTAATTAACACACTGTAAACGTTTGGCCAGTTGTATCAAAATAATTCTGTATATTAAATTTTTGAAAATGCAGAGGAATCATTAATAGTTTTATCGTGAATACATTTGCTGTTTTTTAATAAATATATTTTATTTTACATGTTTACAATTACTATTTTTAAAACATAGAAACGATATATTTATAAATTGTTTATTGTATAAAGTTTAGACTAGCATTAACTCCTAAATCACAGGATGCTGAGAGTACTTCATTCTAGCTCAGGCCACATTTATTTTTAATTATATTTTTGACTACAATTGTAAAATTAGCATTGAGTGGAAACATTGAATAAAGATTTATTAAAGATTATTTATTGAAAATTATTTATTTTACAGATACATTCAAGCAGCGGAGATGCTCAAGCCGTCGTTATCTGCTTCGAACACCGCCAGTCAAGAGCCGTCGGAATCCAACTCGTCTTCCACCAGCCCCCATCTACTGTTGCTTCACAATCGATGTCAATTGGAGGACTTTACCACTGATGCTATGCAGTGCATGCAGGATCTTTACAGGTAAGTACAACAGTACCTGGTAGTAGGTAATTAGCCCTTACAAGGGCCAATTTCACCAAAGTCGGATAAATTAAATTAAAATTTAATTCATAACGCAATTTACTCTTATATAATGAAGTTTGCATTTCACCACACAGTTAAGCCGAGAATATACTGTTAATCCACGTATAAATCTGGTATAATGACTGTGCTCTAGAATAAAAATGTCTGCCATTCATTTTATATGCTTAGATTAGTTAGTCTTGGATAGGAACAATGTTGGTGAATCGTTCATTTTGAGGAACTCGAAGGCCGAGCGCGACGCGCGATCAGTAGTGAATGCGCGTGTCAAGCGATAGCGTGATGCGACTCTTATTGGATTGGTCGCCACTTAGTGTCATTTTCTGTCTCAAGCTCCTCCATGCTTCAAAAGGCACGTTAAGCCGTTAGTCCCGGCTGTTATCGATAAATGGCAGTCGTTAGGCTGTGTCTGAAAAAATCTGACCGTATTGGCCACTACACCTCGGGTCATGTTCCAGTTAGTCTAATTTCCGTGTAAAAAGGGACGTCACTCTACGTCATTCGCCCAAGTCAGTAATTTTGGTATCCAAACTCATTATTTTTGTCACTTAAAATTTAGATTTACATTACTCGTTTAATTTACTACTCATTAAAATATTCTTAAATCTTTTATTTAGTCTGATATTTAACGTCCCCGCCACGAAATCCATAGATAATGATGATAATGATAAAAAATCACAATTAGTATGATAGCACGATATATCCTTTTTTCATCTAGGTATATCAAATATGGAATGCGTAGGAATATAAATACGAATGAGTAGGAAATTCACTGCCAATTTTAGTGTTTTTAGTTAGCCTTACTCTTATGGTTTTAATTGGCTATAGCTTTGGCGAGAACAAAACTTTAACTATAGCGTCTAACAACTGAATATGTCTTAATTGGCTAGTAAACTTTTTCATGAAAATGTCTAATTCGTAAACCATTTCGAGGAATAGGCTTAGGGAACAGATTACATTAATCAGATCTTTAGTTAAGCAAGTATTTTTTAAGAAAATCGCAGAAAACCCAATGACTTTCATTTTTTAGCAAGGTTGACGTATGACGTAGCCGGATAACTTCCGGCTATTCACATTTAATTTTTTAGGTTGGCAGCACAGCGTAGTGAATAAATATTTTTTGTTTGGTAGCGCTAACTAAGCGCTTCACGTACTTGTCACCCATGTCAAATGTCATCTCTGTTCAAGTAAACATAACCTAATTACATTCATTCATACATTATAATGAAGAAGCGGTGTCCAATTATTGAAAAATCAGATGTAAACGGATGAAGAGACTGCCGTAAAGTCCAATAAGCAGGCCAATATGCAATAGATACGAGAAATGGGGTACCTAAATATTTGGCGATTGTAAACAAACAAGAAACCAACTCGCGGCTAGCGGTCCATCTTGACTTTGACATTTGACACTGACATAAATATTTTTTAATACCTTAGTAAATTTTGCTTTCTTGCAGTTCGAAATGGCCATTATAGCTGCGTGACGTCATCATTATAAAATCTTTAAAATTAAATAACAAAATAAATATAATTTTAAGAATTTTTTCGTTTAAATTGTATCTCCGAAATAGTCTATTCTATCAATAAAATATATAATATACACAATTAATTTTTTAGTTGACTAGCCAATTACTTTATTCATGTACACAATAAAATGCAAAGGATTATACATAAGAGGAAAAGACAGTACAAGGGAGCTGCTTATTTCTAAAGAAATGTCTTCCAGCAGACCCAAGAGAGGAAATGACAAGAAAAGGGTAATTAGCGTGTACAAAAAAAAAGGAAACGTGAAGACTATACCTAATTACCTAGGTACAAATTTAATAAAATCATTGTAATATAAACATACTTAATTTAATACACAAATACCTAAATCAATACTTCCATATTCATACTAATATTATAAATGTGAAAGTGTGTTTGTTTGTTTGTTTGTCCTTCTTTCACGTTAAAACGGAGCAACGGATTGATGTGATTTTTTGTGTGGAGATAGTTGGAGACCTGGAGAGTGACATAGGCTACTTTTTTCCGTGACACAAACGGAATTCCACGCAGGCGAAGCCGCGGGCACAGCTAGTAATTAATAATGTCTTGTATTTGGGTGAATCAACAATTCCTTGCACAGGATCAATTTTTTTTTTCAAAAAATAAAATTAATATTTTTATAAAATTACTTTATGATTCTAAACAGCAACTATTAAATTTTGTTATAGCAGGTTCAGCACCGAAATATTTACTATATTTCAACACTTTTTACACACAAAAAATGAAACGGAGCTTAATAAGAATCCCCTGGGTAACGTTTTCTTATGTGCTTTTTAACCAAATAAAATTACACAGAATAGGAAAATCAATATTTATATTAAAGGAACAAATGTTAATAAACTACAAATGCTTTGACCAGTACCTATTATGAGTAACATTAATTATTTTCTTAATGCTATTGTGTCTCTTGGGTCACTTTAATTAAAAAACAAACCGATATTTCTCAAAATTTCTGATCTAGGTAAATTTAAATTAAAAATACCATCTCTGCGCTAACTGGTTCTAAGTAAATAATATATTTGTATACAAAGGTTTATTTATGTAAAGAAGGTTAATCATAAAAAAATGAAAATTCTAAGAGGATGTGAGGGACACAACCGTTAGCCCAGAGACAATTTTAGTGACTCAAGAGACATATTCAAACTTTTTCATCACTTATAATCAAATCTTCACTGTAATCAGTCTTAATTCGGGATCATATTTTATATCTTAATCTTAAAGTAAAAAACTCACCAAAATAATTATAAAATATAGGTACCAGGGAAATTCGTAAAAGAAAGCTTAATTTCTGTATTTTATTTCTCCTCGAAATGTCGTAAATATTTGGTGTACATTTTTTGTGCCTACAAGAGTTGAAATTTTCTTTGGTAAAGTTTTGGCCACATTTGATATATCATCCGAAGATATGAGATAAAGTCGGGTCTTGTTAACGTCTTTCAGTGCTTCATAGAAATCATTGGCATTAGAAATATCATCACCACGTGCTACAAGATCATCTGCCGACCTTTTTAGATAGCCACCTAGGCCATCAGCAGGCCCCTTTCCATGACTTGCTTCAAAAAAAGACCATGTCATTCCTGTGAATCCATAGTTGAACAGAGTGGTTGAACTCAGATAAAAGTTTTGTTTTTGGCGGTATTGACTAAACGGACCATCGGAGAAAAAATGAGTAGTTGTGACGCTGGGGTTACTGTTTCTTATGTCTTTCAATATTGGGTCCAAGTGGGCCCATATAGCTGCAGGTTGATGATTGATGTTTGATGAAACTGTGCAGTAGGATTCAACTTTCTTGTTATTGTCACCAACGTTGAGATATACCACCAGCCACCACCGTATGCAGAGACTTGCTGCTTTGAACCGCCAAATTGGTGTGCCTGCATTTCTTCGTGGAGCTTGCACGTATAATTTTCGCTGAAGTCTACAACTATGACTGCTTCTGTTTCTGGTACATTATCAACAGCCTGTCTAAAATTATGAAACTGGACCTTCATATTATATGTATGTTACTTTAATATCTTTATTTCTTCATTAAATATTTCATTAACTGTTCGACTGTCCCTTCTTTCTCACTTTTCACGTTCTTGAAGGCTTTCCTTTGTTTCTCGTCTTTGTCATATAATTCTATTATTCTTTCCCATTCTTTCCAGCGTATTTTGTCCGTGCATTTGCCCGCATTAGGTTTAATTTTAATGTCTTTGCATTGATTGCAAGTTCCGTACATACAAGCTTGATTTTTAGAATTGCAGACTGTTGGAATAATCAAAGCATTAAGATCACTAGTACTGATGACATCTTTGTTTTTAAGTGCATACGCCTTGTATGTTGTATTTGTGTGCGTTTTGCACAAGCACATTTCACGTCCACTCACGGTTGGCTTTAAAACATAGAATGGTAATGAAATGTAAAGTAAAAGTACGAACACTAAAATCCAGAATTTTCTTCTTTAAATGTCATGAACAATTTTTTCATACTATCCAACATAAACCTTTTTTGCATTTTCTGACCATTTTTTGTACAAGTTTCTTTTTGCCAGCGGTAGCCCTTGATATATCGTCCCTTATAAAAAGTTTCTATTGATTTTTTTAGTTTTGTTGAAGAGGTGTTAACTTTCATCGATGTCCTCGGTTTACTTGTAATTCCTAAAGATTATCTTATAATTTCTATTTAATGCACTTGTGTTATAATATTTTTCAAAATTCTTTTTTCTTTTAATGTTTTTAATCTTTGGTAATTAGCTTTCATAGTTGTAGACAGCTTTTGATATTTAGTTTTTTCATCTATCTCAGGTTTATTTTTTTTCAACTCTATTCTCTGGCAACGCTTTTTAAACCTTTCACACTGCTTTTTCAATTTTTCATTTTCTTCTTGCAGTCTTAAATTATCTCTATATAATTTTGAACGGTCTCTTTTTATTTTCTTTTTACCCTGTGATGTTTTATAGATTCGTTTTTAGGAGCTGGCGAAGCTATATTTTCTCTAGCAAAGTTTACGTCTTCATTATCGCTTTCATTTAGAGGCGCTATTAAAGGAGAGCTAGGTGGTGTTATATCAAGGACACGGTTTAAGTTTTTTCTTTCGCTGTCTTATTTGTTTCTTTCTCAACCTCCAAATAACTCTTAACATTATATTGTTCTTTTGTTGACAGATCCTTAACAAGTATTTTCTTTTTATGGTAGTTCTCTCGTTTCTTCTTTTTATACTGTTCATACTTCTCAGAATAAAGTTTTAGTTTTTCTTTATATCGCTTCTGCCTTTCTGCAGCAGTAAACGGCATGGTAGCTGAAAGAGCACATAAATAGCGTCACCAAAGCGGAGGGTAAGAGACTAAAAGCATTATCTTAGTAAGAAAACGTGACAATCGAGCATAACCGATGAAAGAAAAACGCGCATTCAGCTTTTCTAGTTAAAAAAACATTCGCTTGTAGCAATTGTTTTTAGATACTAATATGCCTGGTTGTTAATTTTCTTTATCCTAGTTAGTATTTGAATTTGAAGCGTGACTATTCTTTAAATTTGATAATAAACACAAAAAGTCTCCTGACTAACGAAAATTGTCTCTTGGGTCACGTTACAATGTGACTCAGTGGAACTGTGACCCAAGAGAAATTTAACGATTAAATACGTTTTTTTGTTAGAAAGAAATAAAAATTTGTATATGCGACTGCACCCAAAGCATTTCAGACTCAATTGTTAAATAAATACAACACAATTCCCGTATATAGATCAAATATTTACCGAAATTCGATGTCACCCAGCAGAGCCTCAGTAAAAACACGCTGCCTCACTCAGGGCAACGGACGAAATGGCCGAGCAAGCGGACCTTTCTCAGCGGCATACCGACGATCAGATGACTCGTAGAACAGACCTCATTGGTCACACCATTTATAGGCTATCTCTGTCGTTTTAGCTAGTACTTTATATGGCGTGAGTAAGCAGACAACAGTTTCATTGCATCGTCAGGGACAAAGTTACTAAAGTCACTTGAATATACTAAAATGAATTCTATTACTCTGTAAATAGAGTTTTAGGAAGGGTAATGTATCCTAGTATGTGATTACTATTTTAAATTTCTGCTCGCCTACGAATATTTAGGCATAAAATTGTAATTTTGTTGACTAGTGCGTACAAGGGACAACGTAAATTTGTATGGGAGTACAATTTCGTCTACTGGGTCACACTATTTTTTTTCAAAATATTAGAAGTAAGTTTTTATAGATTTATACTTAGACACTCGTCGTGCGAAGCTAAGATCGCGTGGTCGTGTACTGCTTGCTATTGTTGCGTTATTAGCACATTTTGAGCGTAAACGAAATCATCATATTACAATTAATACAATAAAAGTCAGTGTGGTGTGATTAAGTGTTTTGTGTTCCGTGGTTTGAAGAATTTCATCTCTTATTTGTGAGACTTTTGTCTCTGTTACTGTACACCACGAATACCTGCTTGGTTATAACCTAAGATGCAGCGAACGCCGCCGCCGCCAACTACGACACCAGTGTCTACGAAGTGCCTCTCGTTCCCAGACTTATCAGCTCCTACTGCTACTGGCAGTGATGATAGTGTTGATTTTGAGCGTATTACACTAAGAAAACGTAAACAACCGGATGATGTAGAAAATATTATGTCTAAAGTGGAGCATAAAATTACTGAGCGTTTCGAAGTATGGCAGACTACCGTGGATGACAAATTCACCGAAATAGTAAGAAATGCTGTTAGTTCTGCTCTCCAGGTTGAAATACTCAAGATGTCGATGTCGCTTAGTGACTCACTCAAGGGAATTACGGCTCAAATAGATGATTTTGAAAAATCTGTGACTTATGCCAGTGATAGGCAGGACGCCTTAGAAAGTCGCCTTAATATTATAGAAAACCAAGCAGTGTCGGGGGCTACTTCGGAGCAGATTAATAGCCTGGAAACAAAATTGGGCTTGGTTCTTCAGACTGAAATAAGTAAGATGTCAGCGTCCTTGTGCGACTCGCTAAAAGGTATCACAACCCGTTTGGATGACATTGAAAAATCTGTGACTTTTTCCAATGACAGACAGGACAGCCTAGAAAGTCGCCTAAAATCATTAGAATATAAAGCATCATCTGGAGTTACGTCATCGGATCAGATAAACATCTTGGAAATCAGATTGGATAGTATGGAGCAGGTTGCACGCCAGTGTAATATTGAGATCTTAAATTTACCTGAGCGGCGAGATGAAAATTTGGTGCATATAATCGAGCAAATCGGAGGTATAATTAGGCATCCTATCAAAGCTACTGACATTGTATCGGCACATCGTGTGCCACATATGGACACCAAAAATTCGCATCCTAAAAATATTGTTGTGAAATTAACGTCAAAGATACTTCGCGATAACATTATTGCAGCGGCGCGAGCAACTAAGGGTTTAAGCACCAACCAGCTGTCAATCTCCGGCTCTTCTCGTCCTGTATATATAAATGAACATTTAACGCCCAAAAACAAACAATTATTTCGTGCATGCCGGGATGCTGCAAAGAAACATAACTATAAGTACGTCTGGGTTAAACATGCTACGATACTGGCCCGCGAGAGTGACTCATCGCCTGTTTTTGCTATCAGATGCACTGGTGATATTTGTAAAATTAAATAATACTTGTAATATTTTTGTGTTTAAGGGAATATTCATTAAATCTATATGTAGTAAGTTGGAAAATATCAAACACAATAAATCGCACGACGTCACAAGCTTGCATAGTAATCATTGTTTTGTGACTACGCATACTAGCTATTTTCTTAATAAATATATAAGCCAATATATTCTGGTAATAGATTTATATTTTGAGGGAGTATTACTATTTGTTAAAATTATATGTGGTAATTTGAAAAACACAAAATGTAATAAAAAAATTCGCGGTAGTAATGGTTTTCTGACTACGATTTACTTTTTTCTTTACAAATATATAAAACAATATATTCTATCAATATATAATATAAACTATAAGATGTCTCTGTGCATGAGTTATACTCATGTTTATATAAATACAACTTTGCAGACTTTAAACTTTTTGACGAAGATTTTGTACCGAATTATAAACAAAAAAAGATACTATAAATATAAATATAAATTCTTGTTTAGTATAATATTGGGGAGTTCTCATGTTATTGTTGCTGAATATTTTGTGTTATGCATATTGATATTCTCATGTATATGTGCATATTGTAACTCACTACTCTGGTATTTACTTGGTTATTATACTATATGTAATTTTAATATGAAAAAAGTAACTGTTTGTTTATTACATTATTTAAATTGTGCCAATTTCAGTGTTTAATTGTTTATCAGTTTACTACCAGAATTGTAGTGGAATTAAAACCAAGCTTCATACTATATATATGAATGTTATTTCACATTCTTTTGACTTAATTGTTCTCTCGGAAACATGGCTTCATAGTGACATATGTGATACCGAGATGTTTGATTCTAGATATCAGATCTTTAGATATGACCGAGATAGGAATGCGTGCGGCCGCAAGGATGGCGGAGGTGTTATTGTGGCGGTAAACCGTGCTATCACTGCTATTGTTCTCGGTGACCGCCCGCGTTGCTTGCACGCTGATGGTACCGCCTCCGCCCCCCTCCCGCCCCTCGTCGATCATCTGTTTGTCCAGCTAAGTATTGGTAGCCGTAAACTACTTATTAGTGCTGTTTATATCCCTCCCGGACAAAATCAAGAAACATATAATGCTTATTTCAGTTTGTTACATGAACAGTTGGAAGATTACAATGGTGATCTTTTTATAGTAGGCGATTTTAATTTACCTAAATTGAAATGGAGTCAATGTGGATCTTTTATGCAACCTGATATTAGTAATGATCGAAATTATATACATAATGCTTTGGTTAATTTTATGTCGTTATTTAATTGTCACCAACTTAATACTTTATTTAATACAAAACAAAGAATATTGGACTTGTGTTTAACAAATATACCAAATTATAAATTAACACTGTCAAATATGCCTCTTGTTCCCCCTACTGACAATCATCCCCCCTTTCAGATAATACTTACTTTAGAAAGCACTTTTGTACGTATGCCACCTAAGTCGCATGTAAAATATTACTATAATAAAGCAAATTATGATTTAATCAATAAAGTAATCAAATGCATTAATTGGGATGACCTCTTTTTGAATAAAGATGCTGAAAGTTCAGTCGAATCTTTTTACGACATAATTTATGGTATTATTAAGAAACATGTACCAACTAAAGTCATTAATTCTTCTTTATATCCTAGTTGGTTTACAGCTGAGCTTATTCAATTATATAAAAAGAAAAATCGGGCATGGATAAAGATGAAAAAATATAACACAGATTCTAATTACAGTATTTTCTCACTCTATAGAAAGCAATTTAAAGAGAAATCAGATAAATGTTTTAAAAATTATATGAATAATGTAGAAAATAGTATCAAAAAGAATATAAAATATTTTTGGACATTTGTTAGTAATCATAAAAAATCATCTGATCTACCTTCCTCTGTTTATTATAAAGATACGTCTGCTGATACACCAGAAGATATTTGTAAGTTATTTTCTGATTTCTTTGAGTCTGTTTTCCAGAATTCTTCGGTTCCCGATGGATATAGTTTAGCAGATATTACAATTGATGACACTGTGACTCCTAATGCAATAATCAGCAAGCTTGCTGTATCTGTCGGGGATGTTAATAGGGAATTGAAGGCTCTTGATGTTCGTAAGGGTGCTGGAGTTGATAATATCCCTCCACATTTTTTAAAATATACTGCTGATTCTATAGATAAGCCCGTGTGCTATTTACTTAATAAATGTTTCAATGAAGGAGTGTTTCCTAAAATTTGGAAAATGGCTAGGATAGTACCTGTGCATAAGGGAGGCTCTAAGGAAAATGTAGAAAACTACCGTCAAATCTCTATTTTATCGGCTCTTGCTAAGATCTGTGAAAGACTAGTTAAAGACGCTATCTGTTCACATTTGCATACAATTATTTTGCCCCAACAACATGGTTTTGTTGAACGCCGTTCAACCGTAACAAATTTACTCGTTTATGTCAGCTACTTATTTGAATCACTTGATGCAAACAAACAAACGGACAGCGTCTATACTGACTTTTGCAAGGCCTTTGATAGAATAGATCATAAAATTCTTTTGGAAAAGATTGCTTTTAATGGTATTCGTGGAAGTCTATGGAGATGGTTCAAATCATATATTTCTAATAGAGTTCAAAAAGTAGTAATTAAAGGATACGAATCTGAATGTGTTAATGTAAAATCAGGAGTGCCACAAGGCTCTATTTTAGGGCCTATATTGTTCTTACTATACGTCAATGATATACATGAATGTTTTAAATTTTGTAACTTTATATTATATGCAGACGATTTAAAAATATATCACTTAATTAATGATAATGAAGACCACATTAAATTTCAAGAAGATCTCGATCGCTTCTCAGAATACTGTAGCAGAAATAAACTTGAACTTAGTATTAATAAATGTAAACGTATAACATTTTCCAAAAAGAAATCTATAAGTGACTTTGGCTATACTCTCTGTGGCACTCCTCTAAATAAAGTAATGATTATCAAGGATCTCGGTGTAACAATAGATAGTGAATTGCATTTTGATATACATATTCAAAACATTATAAATAAAGCTTACAAAATGTATGGATTTGTTATGAGAACTTGTAGTATGTTTAAAAATAGTTCTACGTATCTTTATCTTTATAAGTCTCTTATAAGATCCCAACTAGAGTATGCTGTAGCAATTTGGAACCCCCTTTACGAAAAATATGTCTGCAATCTAGAAATGGTACAAAAAAAATTTCTTCGACGTATTCATTATAAATGTAATCGTAGTCGCCTACCATATGAACAATTATTAAAACATTATAAGATCTTAGATCTTAAATCTAGACGCTCACAGCTGGGTTCTATGCTTTTACATGATATTGTTCATCATAGATATGAATGTATTGAAATCACCAGTAAAGTATCATATCGGGTGCCAATTAGAGCCCAGATGAGATCGTCACGTCCTCATCCTTTGTTTTTCATTGAATCCAGTCGAACAAATGCAGGTATTCGTATTCCGTTAAAACGTATACAAAAATTGTACAATGATAAATTATCCCACATCGACATTATAGCTTTGTCACATAACGTTTTTAAAAAATCTATTTTAGAATTGTTTGTATAAGGGTGTGACTGGAACGCTCAAAACTTTGATGAAATATGAACAAGTTTCGGCTTTGTGTTTAAGCTTTACATAGGTACGTGAAAACATTTTTTTTTTTGCTATTCAGCGATATTTGGTCTCGCACATGAACAAATTATTTAAATATTATTTGTGACCATTGTTGTTGGGTTCACAATTGTAATAACTTTGTACAATAGCTTTAAGATTAATATATTGTAAACCTGTTTATGGTCCTTAATAAATAAATAAAAAAAAAAAAAAAAAAAAAGATATTTTGGAGATAATTCTGATAATTAAAATAAACCTACAAACATAGTTTTGTCCTAATAGTTTAATAGAAATTTCATGTTGATTGTAAAGGACACGTTCTGGCAAAGAAAAGTTGATTGACCCATTTGTACAGACTATAATTACAGCATATAGAAAGTTATTGTAAGATATTCTTTGTCTTCTGAGCTGATTTCTCAGTTGCGTCCTTACGCATCTGTCCAACACCTAGTAAAGGCTACATACAAGCTAAATTCTAATCGTGATTCTATATTTTTGGCGGTGAGTATTAGTTATAACAATGGAGCGACTGCCGTCAGTTTCCCTTTTTGCATCGACACCAGATCAATAGAGGAAAAGATCGCTTAGCACGCGCTTAGTCTTTGCGAACGACTATCGAGCTTCTAGAAAATTCTTAAAAATATAATCTCCTGTTCTCCTTCTGTATTCTCATTATTTTGTTTCACTATACACGTGTTTCTTATCTCATGGCGATGAACTGTTAATTGTTATCTAAGATTTACAAATCTTTTGATTAAAACTAACTATTGCTTGTTTTAAAAGTAATATTAAATCACGTAATGCTTCACTGTAAAAGTCCAATGTATTCTATGTTTACCTAATTTTTATATTATATTCATTTTAGTATTTTTAGTCTTGTCGTTGTTTTTGCAAAAGTAATCTGAGGAAACTTAATTAGTTCAAGTAGTATTGTAAATGTAATATGTATATCAACTACTTATCTGTATGTTTCCCAAATGTAAATAAATAAATAAAAAATAAATAAAATTCGATATATCTTTTTTTTTCTTAAGTCACTAATGAAAAACAAAAGTGCGTTTAGATTTATTTACAAAGATATGATCACTGGCAATGTTAATAACTAGCGCTGGGTGTAAATACTTTTCCCCACTGCTGCAACTGTTAATTTCAAATTTGACAACTTTTTTAAAAAGGCGCAAAATTATTAATAGTACTAAGGTACAGAACGGACACTCACACCCTCCCATCCGAAACAGATACCCCACCTCACCGCGCACATTAAAGGTAAAAATTGGGAGCAAAAAATGTAAGGTTGACACTTCGGCGCGCGGCCGCGACGGACAACTATGACGCAGACACGGGAAATAATCAACCCTACGACTCTAGTAACACACAAATTCACGTGATTCGCGTGCGTGTGCGACCGAATCGTGGTAGTAGTAATATCGGCGCTGTTGTATGGAATGTCCAGGGTGTGCTCGAGGGTATAAACAAATTCTCTTTATTATAGAACAAAGGTACAAAAAAACTGCTTTAAGCTTACTTACATACCGTTCGAATATCAATATCTTTTGACATCATGACATTATACAAAAGTTTTAGATATAATATAGAAATGTTTAGTTAACCGCCAGCGACGCTTTAAAATCTAATGATAAGATTAGAGGGTCGTTAAATAAGATCGAAAATAGAAAGATCCAGGCTTAAGATATTTTCGAAGTAATTTTCAATATAAAACAATTTGTTCCAGGAAGGCGTTCCAGAAATCAAATCTGCAGCTAAATTCGGGGATGTACATGTACAGTGACACGAACAAGAACGGGATGAATGTAGATAACGTGTGCAAAGCGTATAGTGTGGATGCCTGTGGGATGCCTATCAACCTGTTTCTACTGCCAGAGATTTACGATGATTTTGGTAAGTCCATTAAAAAAAATAGAGCTCTTTATTGATTTTGATAGAGACATGAAACTTCTTTCATAAATCTTATAAACATACTATCATACTACGCGGTTTGATCTGCCTGTGTTTTTCTGAAGAACTGAGCCAACCAACGTAAATTCGCGTCAACAATGTCTAAGTGTTATAAATGTAATAAAACAGTTTTGTTCGTAGATAACCGTGAAATCTACCGCGGACATCCACCCTTCGAGCAACTAGCAAACCGTCTTCGCTGGATGATTCTCGGTGTCAACAGGCATCAAATTACCAACGTGCCGAACCTTTCAGAAAGAGGCTGGTTCCATTACTGCAACAAAGCCTGGGAGACCATACGGAAATGCACCTTTTTCATGGAATACGAAAGGTTCTTACCATGAAGACGCCTCGTGAAATAGACGGGGAACTACTTGGGTATCTAAGGATAACGATAAACGCACAGGTGTCAACACCTGCGCTCTTATCGCAGAGATAAACGCGTTGAAAGGGAGAAATTTATTCAATTCCAATGTACAATGTTATTGGACCCATTAAAATTTCACTTTTATACATGTTTTTCATTGGTTATTGATAGACACTATTGATTAATGGTTTGCGCCTCTGCTCCGGAGGTTTATAAGCGTGTTGATAGACACTTGCCAGTCTCCAATGCTCCGGGTAGGCACATGCGTTTGAATCCCGCCAAATAGTAAACGGTGGAGCCAATGTAGGTATCGTGTAAGATTTCTTTGTGTACGGATGACGCATCTTAGGAATTTTAACACCTTTAGAGTCTGTACTACTAACACTTTGCACGGAGTGCGGGTTACCAGCTTTGAACGCGAATTTATAGTCTTCTTTTTGCTTAGTCCCTTGATGTATCTTTTCGTTACATGGCAAGCAATTTTTGTGTCGTCCACTAGATGACTCTGTTTCTTTAGACAACTGGGATTCGATCGGTGAACTTTGGCGCAACTTTCCTTGTGCTAAGGCAGTTTTCTCGTAAGACTCTAAACTATGACGGTTCCGATTTATATCATAGCGGATATTTTTTAATTTCTCTTCAGTAGTCCATGCGTCTGTCATTGTTTGTGGCTTTTCCAGCAGTGCATTATTACGACTGGATTTTCTACTGGTCTCACTTGGTGTGCCACACCCATGAATACCATCACATTGTGGTTTCTTCGTAGTTTGACCCGAACCCTTTCTACTAGATGATCTTGAACCCTTCTCACCTTTATCCTCATAGTTATGCTGAGGGCAATGCTGAACTTCACAAGAATCCTTGCGTTTCTCTTTAGCCATATCCTTTTCAAAATAAGGAACAGAGTGATGTCCTGGATCAGATCCTGAACGATTTTGATGAAATAATGGCATTGCGTGACTTGTTGGTGGTGGTGATTCTGCTTCCTTTGGCGTATGTACCATTGTGAAAACTGCTGGTGCTTTAGATCCATTTGATCCATCTATGTGCTTCGAAGGTTGCGGTTCACCTGTAGGGTCATCAGGTCTGAAGTCCCAACATATTGCTAAGTCCATTAGAGATAGTGGTTTTTTATACCGACCTCCCAAATTAGGGGCCGACGTGGAAGGTCTTTTACTATCTTTTTCTGCCTCTCCTTTCTTATGGTCGCAAGTTTTAGGTCTATGAACACGCATTTTTGTACAACACGTAGGCCCAGATGCCCCGTAACCTTTCCACCCGATTGCGTATGGCTTTACAATGATATCGGAATCTCTATGTTCAGCTATTTTTGTGAGGTTTCTGTATCCTAGTGTATCTGGCAAAGGCTGATGTTCAAGGTTACCTACGTGCATTGACCTCGCGAACTGAAAGTTTTGTGAAACGTTTACGTATGGTAATTTAGGCGTTCCACTTTTTTTCTCAAGTTTCATGTTCTCTTGTCTCTTTTCATTTTCCTTTGCGTTCTCAGCTACTTTTCTCCAGAATTGGTCTACTTCGTCTTCTTGTGGACCGTGTATTCGTTCGATTGCGTCTTTGACTAATAATTGGTGGGTTTCGTGTCTTTTATCGGGATCTGTTAGTGATCCTGGAATGTATGGACCACGACCTTCTTCATCTACTGGTTCTTTCTTTACAATACCTAAAGGATTATCCGGTGTTCTAGAATTTATATTATCATCTGCCGCGTTTTCTCTTGTTTCTGTTTTATTTTGTTCTATTTCTATATTAGCTTGTTCTTGATTTAAATCCGTTTCCTTATTTTTGAGCAGACATGAAAAGATTTAATAAAATTTAAAGCATTCTTAAGGAGTTACATGTGCATGTACTTGAAGGCAATAAATAATATCAAGGAAGTACCTATCTACAATAAGGTGCATTACTAAAATTTCACGTCTTCAATGTTTTTCTGTTTTGCATATCTTTTTTTGATGAATTGGGCATAGGTGCGGCTGAAATAAACGAACAAAAATAAAAATTAATTTATATAAATTTAACTACAAAATAATAAAACCAAGGTTTGTTATGAAAGCATAAAACAATAAAATTACCAATGTTACGTACATAACTAAACTTCTTAACATTTCATGCTAAACTAGAGGAATATTTAAGTTTTCCGTGCACAAGACAATTTTATTCTTTAAATAGCTACAAACGGCAGTATTGTAAAACTTATACGAGAATCGCAAAAGGACAGAAGCTATAGGTATACGGGAGGAACTAACTAAATCGCATAAAAATTGGAGCATGTAGGAGGCTAACACGCAATGTACCATTCGGAAAATCTGAATGAAAATGTAAAACTCAAGCTGTGTTCACATTGGTTTCGTTTTGACTGCTGTACTTTCAATTAATGGTAATGACAAAAATAAGTCATAAATCGAGGCTGAGAACTGCATCGATTCACATGTAAAGAAAAAAGTTAATGACTTAATCAAAGTACATTTTTTTTTACAAAATCCGGAATATCAGTAGAATATTTAATGCTTATCCCACACAATGGATTTTAATAACATTGCTGCTCTTGCATACTGCATCATAACGGAAAATTTAGCGTAAATAAGTGTGTCTTTGTCTTTGCGCAGAATTTCACGTCTTTATTAGGTCACTATCTAAAGTTATCTGGGTTAATTAAAATAGTGAATTACTTATTTCCCGCTATAAAGCGGTATTTGAATATTAGGTTGAGGAAAAAGTCTTTTCGCTTATAGTATGTATGAACTTGTAATAAAATCTCTTTGGCTATACTATTTGTATCTGGCTGGTTTTGATATCATTAAAAGTTTTAATTTTAAAGAAGATAATTTCAAATTCATATTAGAAAAATGTGTGGTTTTCATTTGTATTTCTTACTATCAAGATGTGTGAACCTAATGAAGAAATTCGATACATTTTAAAATTTTACTACAAGAAAGGTAAAAATGCAACGCAAGCCGCGAAAAAAATTTGCGATGTTTATGGACCTAGTGCAGTGTCTGTGAGAGTAGCCCAAATTTGGTTTAAGCGTTTTCAATCCGGAAATATTGAAGTCACTTGTCGCGGTAATTTGATCAAAAGCTTCAAAATTTATATAGCAATGGGATCATGCCCCTGCCTACAAGATGGCATAAATGTAATCGAACAAAATGGCACGTACATACTTTAGTTAAATGTAAATAAACTATATTAAAAAATGTTTTGAATTGTCTTATAAAATGCGAAGAAATTTTTTCCTCAACCTATTATAACTTAAGTGTGTGTAAGTTGATCACGTGAACGCATCTTAGGTTATGAGAGACAAGTAATCACAGCGTGCATATGTCACTTACCTACTTTGAACTTTCAAGGCAAGGTATCTAAATGCGTACAAAGATAGGCCGATTTAGACCACGCGATATAACTACATATGTATAAACGTAATTCTCATGTTATAATCGATGTTAATTGTTAATTTCATAAAAAGTTTACTGAGCACTTAACATTTTTTAACCATTGACCTTTTCCCCACTGCTCGGATTATATATTTATATATTATATTATATAATATATATATTATTATAAATTTCAACATATATAATTACATCCAAATCGGCTTTCTCACACATGCACAATCTTTAAACACATACGTACGTACAAAGTTTTCGCGCGTAAACCGCTGTCAAAGTCGCGAGCACCACAGACTACTCACAATAAAAGACTGGAGATCCTTCAGGGAAGGTTCCTTCGGCTTCAGGTCTCCTTTCCCCTTGTTGCCGCGCATGCGTGCCTCGGCCGCTGCCTTGGGTCTTTGCACACGCATATTCACCCAATCAGGAAACCTTCCGTCTGGCGGTTCTTTTGCCAACTCTTCAGCTGAAAAAAAAAGATTGTATCTATTTTGGAAGTGATCCTAAAAAATAGATTAGGTAATATAATAGGTCTGTAGGGTATAGAGTTCCCATGAATTAATGAATAACTAGGTATAAGTTTTCACCTAAAAAGTTTTGTTTTGTTGTTGTCATCACAGACTAGTGAGCTACACATGTGGTGATGATGACCGGAAAGCACGCTTTATTTGTAGTATGTTATTTTGACCTATTTTGGTAGCTGTTGTATCTATGGTCCCTTACCTACTAAGGGTCGATTTCACAATAGTCGGATAAGTTTTATTCCAAGGACAATGGCGCAATTAACTCTCGTATAATGAAGTTCACATTTCACCACACAATTAACTCGAGAATATACTGGTAATCCACGTATAATTCAGGTACAAGGACTCTGTCTCTAGAATAAAAATGTCTGCCATTCATTTTTTATACTTAGAATAGTTATTCTTGGATAGGAAAGATGTTGGTAAAATCGGCCCTAATGTTACTTATTTTTAGTAAAGTAAATCTTAATCCAGCAAATTCTGGAAGAACTAGTTATAGAAATGCAATAAGAGAATTTGAAAAAATGACATTTATATCTAGCCAAAGATTGGCTGGTCTACCATAGCTATTTTAAGAATGATTTTATAGTAATAATAAACGATCGTGAAGTAGTCCTTCCTTCCATCAGTTAGTTAAAATTTCAGCCTATATTTCCTGGATGCATTCGACACACGTGGCCCGCCCAATCCCATTTCAGCCTAGCTCTAGCTGCTTTCCCCCTTACATCTGAAACTTGAGTAATGGAACGCAGTGTGGTGTTTGTTACCCTGGCGAGGGATTCGTAAAAGAAGAGAGGAGGCTTTGCCCAGCGGTCGAACACCTATAGCTAAGAAAAAAAGTGACATCTAGTAAATAGTCTGAGTACGTTAGATTGAAACACAATATGTTATTGTTTTTGTCAACCTAGTCCCTAACGAACATTTAACAAAAACTTCCGTGTCGTTTCTTCAAATTACTTTGCAATTACATAAAAAAACGTAAGCCACGGCATTTTGCCTGACTGAATATTGTACATTAATCGACTGAATCCACGATTTTATTTGCCTGTCTTACCTATTTAAAGATATTAGTTAGAATAGTTAGGAAAAAAGAAAAGGCAATAACTTGCATCGGCTTCGCACAGTTTTTGCCCAATCGTATATCTAATCATGTGGTTCTATAACTCGAACCATGCTAGGTACATATATTGGGCACCCGAACAATGGCACCTCATATGGCACCTACCAATATTTTTCGCAGTTGTCATTACTATTTTCATTTAATATTTAAAATTATATACATTCGGATTAGTTGGTACTATTAGTACGTAGTATTGGAACATTTTTAGGAAGTATACATCCAAAATTCGGTCAAAATTATAATTTTCAAGTATTTCTTTCAGGAGTCTTTACTTCTGAAAATCGCACACCTAATATTATGACCTAGTTAGGATCGTTGGGTATTGTAGACACAGGGAAAGTGTAGGGCCAAAATAACAAACGATGATGACATTGCTATTAACCACATCAAGGAAACTAACGACCGGCTATTAGATAGATAACAAGTTGATAGTATACTATTACCAATCAAATATCATGAAACAGCTGTCACGGGCCGTGACTCGCGCCATTCGGACCGGAAGTCGCGTGTGACAAATAAAAGATGGCTTTTATTCGACTACCAAGGGCACACGGGTTGAGTTGGAATCAGTGCGTAACATATCATCGATTGGTTGATGACTTGAAGGTTAAGGACGGTGTGACAAATGAGTATAGATATTGATAAATTTAGATTTTTGTTATTTGTACCTACTTATTGTAAATTTACTTATGTACTCTTATATCTCATTGAAGCCGCGCACTTTGTCTGCGTATTTGTTTGTAATAAACTCAATACAGACTTACCAGATTTACCTGCTGTTTTTACTAATAGGGAGCGAGAAGAAGTCATGAAAAAGTTTAGTTAAAAGCTTTTTCAGACTGGGTTGCCAAAAAGGCGGGTAAAACCGTGGGAACAATTTCCATTAAATCGGGTTTATAATACATACTTACATCCTTTTTTTCGTGTCATTTATTGGCCAATTCGAAATTAATTTAAAACTTTGTTGACGTTTAACCGACTAAGTTTAACTTTGTTGATGTTTAACCGACTAAGTTTAACTTTGTTGATGTTTAACCGACTAAGTTTAACTTAACAAAGTTTAACTTTGTTGATGTTTAACCGACTAAGTTTAACTTTGTTGATGTTTAACCGACTAAGTTTAACTTTGTTGATGTTTAACCGACTAAGTTTAACTTTGTTGATGTTTAACCAACTAAGGTCAACTAAGGTTAAGGTAGTTTTGAAAATTGTTGCGTTTTGGAAGACTTCCGCAAATAAAACCAGACGACTTACAACAAATCTACAATAATCTTACCAACTTTCCTCGTGATCTTCCTCGGCAGTTCCCAAGTGCCGGTAAAGTGGCCGAAGCACCGCGATGTGCCCCTGGGTGCTCCGGGCAGGAAGTGTCCGTTATCGTCGCAGATCGGCTTAGGATTCGGCCTCATTTCTACTGGACGAGCCCGGGTCGGCGCGAAACGAGGGACCTGCCAGTTGCCCAGCCTTTTTGGCGTTGATTCCCGATTGAACTGCAACAATATACTTTTTTTTCAATATATTTCTTCTTTTTTGTCATCATCATCATCTTAGCGCCTTCTCGGTTGCATCCTCAACTGTTTGCTTCGGAGCCCAGGGTTCGGTTTTTTGTAACACTTCTTAAAAGTTTGCTGGAAGAGATTGCTCAGCAATAAGTCCGCCATTGCTATGTTACCTACGTAGTTAAAAACTATGTTTTTAATTACATAGAGAACATAAATTTAATGTTAATTGTAAGTATTTATTGTAATATGGGCAATAAAGATATATTGTATTGTATAATTATGTAAGGTACACGTTCCCCGCTGCTCTCGAGCCTTATGTTTCAAATGTATGAATGACTTATAAATGAAAAAATGAAAGTCGTTCTATATTGAACAAAAATCATTCATCTCACCGATTTTGTGCCGGTAGATCCCACTATTTCCATTGATAGAAATACTGGGACAGAGTCTCCCACTATTTCCATTGCGGGCGGCGGCGGAAAAAAACGCTATATCATCCGACGTGCACATAGAAACTATTTATTTCCTCTTTAAATAAAACCTCTTGAACATATTGAATGACAGCTGCCATTATCATTGTAGGTATTGCGTTATTGATTCATTGACTGATATAGTGGAAAAAGGTTTGACTACCGTTTATTTTTAAGTAATTTTATTAATCAGTAATTTATTCAGGCCGTCATAAATGTTGAAGTGGAAACAGATTCTCAAATAACACAACTGCGTTTTTTGTCGCAATAGAAATAATCGGATATAGTTTTAAAAAAACGTTAGTCCCACTATTTCCATTTTGTATTTCCATGGAAATAGTGGGATACACCCTTTTGTGCGAGTCATACTTTTTAAAAAATAGCAAGCGGCTAGAAGTACATGTGTTTTTACACAAACTATCTCGCCCCATTTCAGCGCCTTGGTCAATTATTTACCTACATTGGCACGTAAAAACGCCCAAACAAACAACCAAAATGGCCAAAATGTTGGCAATAAAAGCAATGTTTCATTACTATGTAGGTACGTACTCGCCCCCTTGTGTTCGCAAGGCACGCGTCTGACAAATTAAAGCCTTTTATACAGGCATTACAAATACGCAACTGCGGACTTAATTCAATATATCTTACTACTTTTAAACGTTAAGCCGTTAGACCCGGCTGCCATCGGGTATTGCCTACATTGGTTACCATAATCCACTTTCTACGTAGTATTATGGCTGTTTTACACACGATCCAGTGCGGCGATCCAGTGCCTTCACGGCAGACACATACAAACAATTATTTAAAAGTGTAAATAAATTGTTTGCGTGTGTGGGGTGAATTTCGTGTCAGTGATGGATCTGGATCGCCGCACTGGATCGTGTGTAAACCAGCCTTTACGCTATTGGGAACAGCAGAGTATTTGGGAACGTCTGACATTCAGTGGTCTTTAAAATGCGCCTCCTTAGGCCAAACGTAGTTCCTTTATGACCAACAAATGGCAGTCGGGACCAATGGCAAAGCGTACTTCTGCAGGGAAACAATATTATCAGACAATCAGGTGATTAGAGCCTGCAAAGTCCTAACCAAACTGTAAACTACTAAACAAAGTACGAGTATCTATGCTTTCCGTGTGAATACATCCCACGATCGAGTCAAAGGCAAAAGACTTAATAACAAACTGGATCACAGAGGCAGAGGAGGTGGATGCTATGAATGAATGAAATGAAAAAATATAACAAGTGAAAAGAAATACAATAGTGTCACGTGTCTATTGAGCAGGTGTCAAACCCACCCCTGTAAAGTTTTAATGATCATCCCTTAACCAACAAAGGGTTGCAAATTGTTATTTACCCCATACATCACGCCTTCATTTCTGCATTATTAATGCATGTAATAATTTAGAATTATCTTGTCAGACTGGTAATTTCTACTACAAACTACTTACCAATAAAAGGCGAAAGACAACATTTATCTTGGCGTTTTTCCAGTTTCATCCTTAACATTTTTTTCTTATGCTACGATTAAGGTTATTTAACTGCTAAAAGCTTTATTCATCTACGCAATCAACTGACTTTATTATTAGCTTCCGAAAGGAGTTATTTTTACAAGCTTACAAAAGCTTTGACATCGAGCTTATTACTCGAAAGCCTTGAACTTGAGACCTTGCGATTGCAATCCATATGGCTTCCATTGTCCTTATTTTACTTGCGTTATTTGCGTCACTGCAGCATTGCTTTATTCTTCATCCTAGCGGTTTCCCAGTTGCATCCTCAGCTGGTTGCTTCGAAATACAGGGTCTATTTTCTAGCATTGAACAGAAAATTACAAAATGAATATTTACAAAATTGTTTTGTGATGTTTAGTAAAAGCGGAGTTATTGTAGCAAAGGCGTAAAAAGGGTTTTAAAAGCCATACGGCAGTTGATCGGTCATTTCATTGTAATTACAGCGATATCGAGCTCTGAAGCACTATTTTTGAAATGTATGCATACTAGCTTTTTCTCACAGCTCCGCCTGCTTTAAAAAGTAGCCTATGTTTGACCCCAGCTCTTCAACTATATTCATACCAAATTTCATCAAAATCCGTTTAGCGGTTTGATCGTGAAAGCGTAACAGACAGACTTTCGCATTTTTAATATTAGTATGGAAGTATGGATGATATATATATGTCGAACAAAAATCCTTCGTTATCGAACAAAAATTATTCGACTCGCCGATTTCGCTGAGTCCCACTTTTCAAAAATAGCACTCCTGGCTCGAATTACAGTACAGTACGTACCCTAGGCAAAATGTATGGTACAATAAGAATACACGTAACTATAATATTTTTAAACCAAAGTATACTTTTGAGTTGACTGCAACAAGGTTCAAGTTGATGGTTTGTTTGAGACCATTATTTTGATTATTTTGATCTTTGCGTGTACGTAATGGCCTTCCTTCAGGGTCTACATCTAGATTTACTGATATCACATAAATTTTGTACTAGCTATGCCCGCGACTTCGGCCGCGTTCCCTACTTACTTATAATCCGTCATTGCAGAGTTGTACACAAAATCTTTGACGCTATTAATAAAATATTGCGACGGAATCCTGAAAGATATTTATAAGACAAAGTCAAACAATCGTGATTTATTTGGTAGGCTCCTGATTTCATGATAATTCTGCACTTTCGCATGTTTTCAAAAGGAAATTTAAAGATCAATTTTAAAGAAAACTTACTACGTACTTTGAATTTATTCTTTAGATTCTCTAGAAATACAAATCCATACTTCCACACTAATATTATAAATGCTAAAGTTTGTCTGTCTGCCCGTCTGTCTGTCTATTACGCTTTCACAGCCAAACAGCTGCACGGATATTGATGAAATTTGGTATGAATATAGTTGAAGACCCAAGGTCAAACATAGACTACTTTTTGACGCAAGCGTAGCTGCGAGAAACGGCTAGTATTTTGTAAAAAATAAATGTAAAAAGTATTCGATGAAATTGTAGAGAATCTATGAAGCCGCGTAGACCAATTATTAATCTAAGCTATGAAGCATTTCCTAGATTTTTAGACGTTGGAACTGGTAATAACCTGCCAATTTGCTGCCGACTCTGGCTCGTCATCATCAGGCTAGCTCTATTAATGTCATATTTACAAGTCACTATAAGACAGTTAACATTACCTCTACCACAAGATTTTGTGTTAAAATTATTTCAGTTACCTTATTGCTCGCCAGGGAAGCTTTACAGATTATTATTTCTCATGGTACAAAATAGAAATGCTATAGTTAGGTAGTAATTTGTTCCAAGTCAATAATTATTGGTATATATCGAATTTTTCATTATTCATACAGAACGTACCTATTACAGATTTCAATTCAATTCTCCCTCTACTTCCCAAAACATACACTCTTGTCTGAATCAGAATAAATCTGGACTATTTTCATAACAATAGTAAAAAACAATTACATACAAACACGAGAGCTATTAACTAAAGACCCATGCACACAGTGTCAAACTGGGATTAGGACCGGACACAATAGCCGTGAAAAATTGACATTCTGGCACCCCTAAGCTCAACGACCCATCACTAACTAGAAAATAAAATTACAATCGATTTTGAACTCTACAGCTATTACTGATGTCTCAATATTCCCAGAAATAGATAAAGTTAGATATGTTTGGGATGTAATTGGATGAATCTATCGTGGATTAAGGGCATTACAATTTGTATCAGTAAAAAACGCTTGTGATATGTTGTAGGGGCGATAATAAGTGTTGCAGGTGCGCGATAAAAAATATATGGGATTACACGACGGCTAAAATCTACGTGATGCAGGCTATTCATACTTTTTGCGACTGAAGACATTTTCATAAAGTGAACTTTTGCAATTATAGGGCATGCGATAAAAGGGCAGGTGTTTTAAAGTGCGAGTTGCAAGTCAGTTGGGGTTTTCGATGTTCAAAAAGATGTGTACTAGGTGTGCACAAGCAAGACAAGACCCTAGTAGACAATGCTTACCATTAGGGTATACCCATGATCGGTACAGTACTAAGAGCCACGAAATCCATTATAAACATGTAGCTTATGCTTGCGTCCTTTGCTGTACTTACGTGATAGCTTTCTCAATAAAGATATATTCTATTCTATTCTAAATCGAATGTTGGCCTGTTCTTTACAAAAAAGAAACTTTTAGATTCTGTGGTAAGTAATACAAAGAATATTGAAAGAATCAATTAAAAATGAGATAGAAATTCATGAAAAACAAGGCTCGTAATGAATGTGTTCCTATTCAATTCGTATCTAGTATAGTTATAAGGGGGTTTAGTCACATCACGTTTCTTATTAGGCATAGGTACCCAACGAAAGGTCTGTAACACATTTACAATGCAAGAAAACTGCTTACTAAACTTGTAACTCGAACATACCCATGCAAATCAGCATGCAATCTAATGAGATTCAAATGTTACACAGTATCTCGACTACAAACTACAAAATAAATTACACAGTACACATACCTGACCGCTATCGAAACAGTAAGACATTTTTAACAATTAAATAGACCAAAATCCCTAAAAATAACTTAGAAGTAACACAATTTATTCTAATAAACTCAAACGTCAATTGCTAACACATGTTTTGTATCAAACTGTCAGTTTTAAAAGAAAAATATATTGTCACATGGCAAGGTTTTGTTCTGGCTTCTGTATAGGATAGGACTACAATAATTTTCGTAGCCGGAAAATGGGAAATTATTGGCAAAACAAATAAGTTGCCATGGCAACGGGACAATTCCTGCCGGTCCTGGAGGATTATCCCCTAGACAGGATATCCTGAAAGGTGAACGGCCTTTTGACAATGGACTTGCGTGCGCATACAAAATTGATAACTTTACATTAGACTGTGCAAATGTAATAAATCAATTCAATGAGCTATTGACTCGCTATTGTATTTTATAGTACCTGGTTTTATATTAGTTAATTGACTATGATATTTCATGTGCTTCAAGTAACCCAAGTTGGAGTGGAATTTGGATTGGTCATGTTATCATAAGCTCCTATCCTACTCCTACATGCCACATAAGACGCATGAAAATGTTGATCTCGTCAGAGCCTTCAGAAAGATATGTATATCTTATAAGTCCTGGTTAACTGGAAGAGATCTTCATGGGATAAGTCCGCCGTTGCATTTTTGATTTTTATATTTATTTCATCTTTATTGCACTTTATACAACAAAATACAAAAGGTGGACTTAATGCCTTAATGCATTCTCTGCCAGTCAAACCTTATATTATTGTAATGTAGATATTTTTCTGTGCAATAAAGACATTATGAACAAAAAAAATTTAAATAGACCTCCGTCAATCGATAACCAAATGCACGAGAAGAGCTTGATAGGCGAGCGCGACGCGCGTGTCAAACGATGGCAAGATGCGTATTGGATTGGTCACCATTTAGTGGCATTTTCTATCTAGAGCTCCTCCGTACTTTGAAAGGCACGTTAAGCCGTAGGTCCCGGTTGTTATCGATCATTACAGGATGCCTTTGCATCTGACAGTGTTGACCACTAACAAACCTCGGGTCATGTTCCTGTTGGGTCTGGCTTCTCTGTAAAAAAAGGTTACGGAGATCAGACGGCTGTCGCTCCATTGTAATGACCAGTGTCCCCAAATCTATGACCATGACTTATAGCGTATAGGCTCTGAAGAGCTGACGACGCAACTAGGTAAAAAAAACACGTTTAGATGACGAAGAATTTGTTTAATACCAATAGAGTTGCGTGGGACGATCCTTTTCTTTTCTATTGCGTGTTTCGAGATTAGCTCGACCTTCAGGACTGATCACCGCACTAATGTCTCCGACGTCGGCTCGTGGAAGTCGCGGCCCGGTACATCAATGTTTGCATAAATTATCTTATTTTGTGACCGAGAAAATCAATTGCTGGCATTGAGAAAGTAACGTTTTCTTTACTTTTTTTGATTGCAAGTCACTGATTGTTGTACGATTACTTTTATTATTTGACAAAACTGCAGTTATTCAGGACAGAAGAGCTATTTTTAAAATGTATAACTTAGGTAGATACTCGCCGATTATATCGAATGAAATGCCGACTCACCGTTTCCAATGAGTAATATAATAGATAATAATAGACTTACTTCACTTCTACCCTTCTGGTAAGCATATCTACTCCTGCCACTCGCTGGTTGACTGTAAGAGATTCCTAAGTGGGATAAGTCCGCCATCGTACTTATTTTTTTTCATGCTTGTGTATGTCAATTATTTGTTTTATTTTGTACAATAAAGATATTATATATATATAATATATATACTCAAAAATAACAATTCTAGACCCTAACAGAAATCAGGGAACTCTTCCTCGAACAAAATAATTTTATCTTATTTTGTGACCTACAAAATCAGTTGAGACTCTTATGAGCTTTGTTTTAGCTGTAAGGTTAAAATTTGTCATAGATCTGAATCGTGAATTTATGTAATTTTATCTCATTTGTTAAAAAAGTAAATCAATAGCAAGTTATATATTGCAGTAGAGACCTTCATTTTGAACACTGTAGCCTATACATAGAGTTTATAAAACCTATTCATGTCAAAACCCAGGCCGGGCTAAAAAAAAACTTACAAGACAGAAACCATTTACAATAATGTAATAAAGTTAAATAAATAAACCACTAATAAACTTTAAAATATCATGCAACTGATATTCAATTACGACTCAATTACGATGCATTTTTGATGTGCTCAATATTGGTATTCTGTGTATAACACAATTTTGAATCTCAATTTAATTGCAACTAAAACGTAATTGAATGGTAATAGTAGAAAAAATGTAAATATAATAAATAACAGAGTACCGATTATTGAAAAAGTTGATGATTTTGATAATTTTTTGATTAGCAAAATTTTCCAGTTGCTGTTCAATGGCATGCCTAATGGAATACTATTATATATTGGTCTTAATTAGTAACAGAATACCAGAAACGTTGTTGACCAAATTACTGAAACATCCAAAATTAAATCAAATAATAAAAACTATGAAAACACACCTAATAATAGTAATTTGAATTCTATTTTTTTATCACCTACGACTATACCAGAGGTACATCAGCATATATTATCTTTGAAAAACACTAATAGTGTAGGGTATGATGAGTTGAATACAAAGGTAATAAAAAGTTGTGCTTTGTATCTGGCTCCTCCACTTACCCATATTATCAATTTATCTTTAAGTGAAGGAGTATTTCCTGATGCCCTTAAATTATCGATTATAAAACCAACATACAAAAAAGGTAATAAATCTGATCTTAATAACTACAGACCAATAGCTTTAATACCGATCATCGCAAAAGTTTTTGAAAAAGTAATTTATGAGACTCTCTATGCCTTTTTTGAAAAAAGTAATATATTTGCTCCTGAACAAAATGGATTTAGAAAAAATAGATCTACTAAAAGGGCCTTATTTGATCTATATAAAATAGTCATAGAGGCAATGGACAACAGAGACCACGTGTGTTCCATATTTATGGACATGACTAAAGCATTTGACTATGTTCACCACAAAACTCTTTTACGCAAACTATATAATTATGGAATAAGAGGATGTGCTCTCAAATTAATAAAGTCTTACCTAACTAATAGGAAACAGCAAACAATTGTAAAAAAAATATGTCCAAAGTCTAAAATGGAACAAGGTTATTTTTCTGAATTCAAGAATGTAGAATACGGTGTTCCACAAGGTACAATTCTGGGTCCACTCTTATTTTTGGTCTATATAAATGACCTCCCAGCAAGCATTGCATATCCAATGACACTATTTGCAGATGACTGTACAGTTATTATAAATGTAATAAAAATATGACATCATATGAAAATGAAATTAATTTGACATTAAGTAAAGTAATTGATTGGTTAAATAAAAATAATTTAATCATAAATATTAATAAGACTACAGTTATGCATTTTCGACAATATTCTCAATCACCCGATGTAACAATTCGATATAATAATAAAATAATACAGCCATCAACATCGACGAAATTCTTAGGCTTATGCTTAGACTACCAAATGAACTGGAAGAGGCATACAGATGACCTATGCAAAAGAATTCATAGTTTTATTTTTGCACTCAGAAATCTATCTAAAGTTACTAACACAGATACGGTCGTAGTTGCGTATAATGGATATATCGCATCTATCTTGCGATATGGCCTTATTTTTTGGGGTAACTCTGTAAATAAACATAAAGTTTTTAAGGCACAAAAGAGGTGCATTAGAGTTATAAAAAATTTAAAATCAACTATAAGTTGCAAAAAATATTTTAAAGACCTAAAAATACTAACGGTTCCCTCACTTTACATCTATGAAATAGCAATGTTTGTTAAGCATAATCAACATCTATTCCCAAAATTTTCAGATTTACTTAATAGAAGACCACAACGTCATAATCATAAAATAATAACACCAACTTCAAAAACACAATTAAAAAGAGCCAGCCTGTTATGTATGGCCGTGAGAATTTATAATGGGTTACCCCGACACTTATTAGAAAAAGACATTCCTACATTTAAGAATACTTTGACATCCATTTTAATTAATAAGGCCTACTACTCTATGACTGAATTTTTTATTGACAAAGAACTAGTATTAGTAAATTAAGTGTACTTACTTTATTTGATATGTGACATAATAAGATATTGCATGTATGATATTAATATTTCTTTATAAAATGTGAATTTGTACGCCTAAATAGTGGCAAAACATAGTGATACAATCTAAAAATTGTCAACTTATCTATGTTACCTATGTTTAACAAATAAAGGAATTGATTGATTGATTGATAGACTATTTTAGGGGTTATTTTAAAAGTAATACGGGTTAAGCAGAAACGTAAAGTAAAAGGTCGCTGTAACACTAAAGGAGCAGAAAAATAAGCAGGTTTCAGAGGTTGGTTAATTATTTTGACGTATCCAATCGCTGTTCAAAAAATTATATGTCTACGACTTCGCTTAGCTACGAAGCTATGCTACGATTCCGAGAGTCTACAAGCTGTCTACGACAGCGCGGGGCGGCGCAGTGGCGTCGTAGCAAGTGCTAAGAAAAAATGTTTTAAGAATTTTTAATACCTATTTTAAGTAAGTAAAAACACTTTATTGCACCATAGATACATACAAAGATATGTTGTCTCTAACAAAGATTTTGAAGAATCATCTGCTTCAAATAGATAGAAATACCACGTGAAATTTCAGGTTGATTAATCCATTTCTTCCCTATTCTATGTGGATTGTAAGACACACAAAAAATAAAAAAAAAACTCAATTCAAAAAAGAGTTTAATTTTATTTCTGAATACATTGGCGTATAATCTACATCTACATCTACACTATATTTTTATTAATTAATTAATTATTAATTAGCTACACTAATATTATAAAGAGGAAAGATTTGTATTTTTGTGTGTATGTTTGTAATGAATAAACTCAAAAACTACTGTGCCGACTTCAAAAATTCTTTCACCATTGGAAAGCTACATTCACCCTGAGTAACATAGGCTATATACCGCAGGTGGAGCTGCGGGAAACAGCTGGTATAACATAAGCCAACACATTAATACCCTATAGGCTATAGGCATATAAAAATAAATTAGTAACAGTTTTATCATATTTTAATAAACCTAATTTTATCTTTACTAGGTATGAATACTTATTAAGTGGATAACGATAAAATCAGACGTGGTTTTATCGTTGTAATAAAAAGAGTATCCTATAGTCATTACAAATGACCTATTTTCGTGAGTCATGTAGTAAATAAAGTATTATCCATAATTACGAGTATACTTATATATACTTATTACTTATAATATTATAAATGTGAAAGTCTGTCTGTCTTTCTGCCTGTCTGTCTGTCTGTCTGAATTGTCTGAATTTCATCAAAATCCGTGCAGCGTTTTGGCCGTGAAAGCGTAACAGACAGACTTTCACACATGGATTAGTATGGATGGATTTTATATCAAATTGGAACGAGAGTATGAGAACAAAACTTCATTGTATTAACTGTAGTTAAGATTTTCTTTGTTAACTTTACGCGTGACAATTTTTACAAGCTTGGAGAATTATGATACTGATTTCGATATTGATAACTGTATTTCTTAAAATTGAGAAAGTACAATTATCGTGTAAATCAATATCCCAATCTAATATCCTACAAATGCCATGAAAAAAAAAAATATTGCACCTTTATGTCAGCTTAAGCCGTTTGTCTCAATACAGAGATGCGCTGTCAGAATTGCCGAAGATCCCGTGATCACAAGTGGTATTGAGTCTCAGGAGAGACTTCGCTTCCTTATGCGTGTTCTACCGCTTGTATACGAGTAATGCTATGCTATGCTCGGAGGAATTGTTTGACATGATGCTAACAGCCACTTTTTACCAACGCACCTCTCGCCATCGTCAGGAATTTCATCCCCATACCTTGGATCCCATGTTATCGCGTACAGTACGCTTCAAACGAAATTTCCTCCCTCTTACTGCGATTAAGGAAAGAACTCCCTGCCACGGTTTTCCCTAGTGACTTAAACATGCAAGGCTTCAAAAAGGGAGTAAAAAAATTCCTTCAGGGTAGGCAATGCATTCGTGACATCTTCGATGTTGCAGGCGTTCATAGGCTACGGTAAGCACTTACCATCAGGTGGGTCGTAAGCCTGTTTGTCTACTTAATAGTATATAAAAAAAAATTATGTAGAGATCTCAAAATTACACTTTTTATGGTACCTATGTGAGATTAAGAAACTCTTAAACAAAACACTTTCTCCTTATACCTAAAATTAAAATAGTGTAAGAATAAATAAATAACAACATAGACGATTCATACGAATTAGGTTTTTTTAAGTACGAGTATCTACAAAAAGGGGAAAAAAGTCTTAAAACATTGCTAGATATCCGAAAATTTGAGTAGTCCTCAATTACAGGACACACCTGCGTCCCTACAGGAGCGCGGGATCGATAGGCGGGGTCTGACGGGATTGGCGGGATGAGCGTGGGCGGGACGGGACGGGTCCAGATGGTGGAAACATGTAAAGGTTTGGACACATGTAGTCCTTCTATTGCTACTTGTATTCCAATTTTTGACTATTGACCCGTGGCCACACTATTTTGTTATTATTTCTGACCCACCGTAGCCTTGACAATACCCTCGGTTCTTTTGACTAAGCGTGGATCCTAGTTGGGTCTCACACCAACCAATATGATCTCATAAGAACGAACTCTTGGTCAGAAAATCGCTTCATGGACGACGGTCTAATATCTCCATATTATAATAATTAATAATAATATTATAAATGCAAAAGTCTGTCTGTCCGTCTGTCGTCTGTCTGTTACGCTTTCACGGCCAAACCGCTAAATGGATTTTGATGAAATTTGGTATGAATATAGTTGAAGACCCGGGGTCAAACATAAGCTAATTTTTAACGCAGGCGGAGCGGAAACAGCTAGTTTTTAATCAAATTAAAACACGTCAGTATCTAAGAGCTCTTGCGAAAATACTATCTATATATCAACTTGCATGCGAAAATAACTAAAAAATCTTTCTTTCCAAGCAAAATCGTTTCTGTACTAATTCCATCAATTGAAGTCATGGCGACTGAAAGAAATATTTTCCCATTTTTTAATAAACAAATTAAAAAAATAATTAAGTACGGAATTCGAAAATGAGTACTGTGTATACTCCAAAAAGTTTCCAAAGAAAGAACCGCCCCTTCGATGGTCCAACCCCCGCCCTCAACATAAATATAACCAGAGGGATGCTGTCCTCTCTTCTCAGTGTAAAATGGACCGGGGTGAATAGAGGGTCTTAAATTCAAATCGTTTGATTTGCCTTATCTACCCCGCATGCCCTAGTGACGATAGGAACCTGGACTCAGGATGAATAGTGGTGTTTAATTCAGTGGGATATGAGACAATGAATGTTTGTAAAAAGTGGTGATTTTATTGGACAAGTAACATAAACTTGTAAGTACTAAGCAAAATTTATAAAAAACTAGCTGTTTCCCACAACTCCGTTTGTGTCTAAAAGTAGCATATGTTTGACCTTAACTATATTTGTTTGTCTTTAACTATATTCATACCCAATTTCATCAAAATTCGTTCAACTGTTTGCGGACAGACTTTCGCACTTTTAATATTAGTATGTATATGGATAAACTGTTTCTTAACAAGTGTTTAAGAAGTATATATGTTATGTGTCTTTCATACAAATTTTCACCCCCCCTTAATTCATTTTCCTTGAAGGAAGGGGTTGATTTTTGAAAAAAACGTATCGTATTATGTTTGACCCCGGGTCTTGAAATAATTGAAGATTAATAGAATGGATCCATACCAAATTTCATAAAAATCAGTTCAGCGGTGTAGGCGTGAGGCATGAAAACGTGAGTAACAGACAAAAAAATATTTAAAATTAATTAAGACTTCTGAACTCCAAATTTGGAAGGCATTCGTAAAAAAAAGTTGACATGCATGATACAATACAATAAATGTTTATTATTGTCCACATCTGGGAAATCACAAAATTAAAACTACTTGCACAACATTGTTTACAACAACTTACCCCTTTGATTAATAATTGGTCTCCGCGGCGCTACAACTATTAATCTAAGAACTTACCCCTTAAGAATATTTGAGTTGACCATTGATTCGCAAAGAAGAAGACATATAGCAAAGGCGGACTTATTGCCAAGCAATCTCTTCTCTAGCCAACCTTTGGATGGTGGGAAAACATGACGTATGATGATCATTTCTGAAAGAAATTGAGGCTAACGTCCCTGTTACGGCAAGTTATGTTTGTAAGAAATTGCTTTTGTTAAAATTATATGTCAATGTATTAAATTATATTTCCCTAAAGTTTTATCACATCTGCATCATCCTAAAGAGTTTTTAAGTAATGTACCTACGAGAAATTAAGTCAGTCAAGATATCTGGAGCCCAAATGTAGCTAGAGATTCTTTAATCAGATCCTAGATCTTCTTTTTTTGTTAATTACATATCTACATACATAATTTAATCAAGTCTGCTTACCGTAAATAACCCTTAATCGACGAGCGTGTATATCGTAAGGATTCGTCTGTAAGGATCGTAACAAGTGGCAATACGTTCTCTGCCTAAAGGTAATTCTTGAGAAAATCATATGTTTATCGTTAATCGAAGGAAAATTGGTTGGGATAAAAATTAAAACATAGAAATTAGTCAGTTTAACATCATTTTGTAATAATACAATCAATACTTATCATTATTAATACATAGTATAAATATTATAGAATTCGGTTTTCGGGTCTAGACGTTAATCCGTTAAGATTTTTATACCATGCAATGGATTGTATTGATACGGCTGTTATGGCAGGCTGTCACCATAATAGAGATATTCCTCGAAGCGCACGTAACAAAGCGCACCTTTATTATTCTTCAAAGCGCTCCTAAAAGGTGCGGATAAAAATGAAAAATATATATTATGATTTTATTCCTCAAAGCGTAGATTACGTAATTAATGTTATCGATAGATGTTTCAAAACTCGTTTGCGCTCACTAAAATCAACTATCATCCGAAGTACTAGGATAGCATAAATTATGAGGAGGTTGACAAACTTTTTCATCTCAAAAATACCACCCCATACTTCGTGATTACGGTGTTTTTATATCTGTAAACCAACTTAAAAGTCCTGTAATCCTAGTACTTCAGCTAATAATACTGCCCTCCTTAACATAAGTGCAATAACTCGACTTTCGGGCCAAATAGAGTTAAATATATATTCGTGATCAGCAAAAAGAGTTCTACATTTTTGTCTTAGACAGTTTTTACGTATCTATTGAAAATCTTAGGTTTTTGCTAAGCTTAACTGCAATATATTAGGATTTGTATGTTGGGTTACTTAGCAAGCCCGCAATAACTTGAGTTAAAGTAAGGTTAGGTTTAATTTCTAATTATTTTTACTAATGATAACTGCAATATCTATAGATATATCTTTCATAATTAGTATATTCTTAATTTGTAAGTCACCTTTGCTATTTATAAGGACAATAACTTAAAATTATTCCATTTTTACTTGGCACATTTGATATTTAATGGTATCATTTACCAGTCATATGCACAATAAGTATGAGTTATTGTAATTATATTCAGGAAAGAGTAACGATCTGATTTAAAGTTTACTGATATTTTAAGTAGTATGTAAAATTATTGCATTTATTATTAGGAAAAACAAACAAAGACAGTTTACCTACGCAAAATAAATAGAAATATTTCTGAAAGTTATGGCGTTCATGGTAGGAATGGAGCTACATCAGTGACTCAAGTAGAGATGTGTCGTTGTGGCTTTTTCAAATAATGAAACGTAGCCGCTACTTGCTAGCGAACAACGTTGTAAAAACTATATCTATTTTACATAACTATCTATTTTCATGGTGTCAATCAAATAAGGCTCTTAAACGTTTAGCTTTAAGAGCTATAATTGATTGTTTAAAACAAAAACGATTATCATTGGAAGTTATAGAAGTAATGCTATTACAATGAAATTTTCTTCGTATTTTTTACAGGCAGACTGTCTGTATAAGCAAATTAAGCAATATGTAAAAAAATATTAACATTTATATACAGGCGTATTTAAGTTCATTGTATTTTACATTGGACTATTTACATATATACAATATTGACAAGTCTGGATCTTAAGTTAAAAGCCACTGACTGATCGATCTGTGTCATTTATATAGTTTCGTTTCAATCAAACACCTATTTTTTTCTCTGTCTGTTAAACGCGAATGTGAATGTGTATTATTCACTCACACGCAACGCTCTGTGCCATCGGTATTAATAATCGTCGCGAGTCGTGCGCAAATTTGGCTAGTAAACTTTTTCATGAAAATGTCTAATTCGTTAACCATTTCGAGGAATAGGCTTAGGGAACCGATTATATTAATCAGATCTTTATATAAGCAAGTATTTTTTAAGAAAATCGCAGAAAACTCAATGAGATTTATTTTTTAGCAAGGTTAAAGTATGACGTAGCCGGATAACTTCCGGCTATTCACATTAATTTTTTTAGGTTGAAAGTGCAGGGTAGTGAATAAATATTTTTTGTTTGGTAGCGCTAATTATGCGCTTCACGTACTTGTCACCCATGTCTAATGTCATCTCTGTTCAAGTAAACATAACCCTTAAATGACCTAATTACACCTTCATTACATTCATATATACATTATAATGAAGAATCGGTGTCCAATTATTGAAAAATCAGATGTCAACGGATAAAGAGGCGGCAGTAAAGTCCAATAAACAGGCCAATATGCAATAGATACGAGAAATGGGGTAGATATTTGGCGATTGTAAACAAACAAGAAACCAACTCATGGCTCGCGGTCCATCCTGACTTTGACATTTGACACTGACATACATATTTTTTAATACCTTAGTAATTTTTGCTTTCTTGCTGTTCGAGATGGCCATTATAGCTGCGTGACGTCATCACTATAAAATCTTTAAAATTAAATAACAAAATAAATATAATTATAATAAATATATAATCGTCTGAAAAATTTCTTACCAATAAAGACCAAAACGATGTTGGTTCAATCTCTTGTGGTACCGCTAATAGATTACGCTGATGTGTGTTATCTGAACATTACTGAAGAACAACTTAATAAGTTAGAACGCCTTCTGAACAATTGTATTAGGTTCATTTTCTGCCTACGTAAGTACGACCACGTCTCAGAATATCGATCCCAGCTTAAATGGCTTCCTATCCGTCAACGCAGGAATCTCCATATCCTTTGTCAGTTATATAATGTGCTTAATAATCCATCTTCCCCAAAGTATCTCAAAACAGATTTCAAATATTTAAGTTCGACTCACGAAAGGGCCCTGCGTTCTTCAAACAATTTGACTCTTGCCACTCCCTCTCACCATACTGGGTTTTACTCCAACTCCTTCGCCGTCACGGCTGTCAGACTCTGGAACGCGCTACCTGAATCAATTAGGAAAGCCTCCAGCCGTGCGGGTTTCAAAGTTCTTGTTTACAATCATTTTCTCGCACAGCTGAGTGATGTGGGAATCTAGTTGCAACATATGTTGTTTATTTTGCATTGCATTAATAATTGTATATATTTGTTGTTTATGTAGGTATATTATAAATACGTGTTTATATTATATGTAAGTATATTATATATATATGTATTGCATATCATTTTCTGATGCTTTTCTGTCAATTTAACTTTATTTTACACCCACATAAAGCTCTCTGCTTGACCCAAAGGTTGACTGTTAGATAATGCTTTTAGCATTAAGTCCACCTATTGTGCTTTACAATTGTATTTGTACAATAAAGTTTAAATAAATAAATAATTTTAAGAATTTTTTCGTTTAAATTGTATCTCCGAAATAGTCTATTCTATCAATAAAATATATAAAATACACAATTTATTTTTTAATTTGACTAGCCTATTCCGCGATCGACTCACGCCACGCGAATAAAATAAGTACAAAAGAGACAGCGAACGTTATGAAAACCAGATAGTTTTGCTTTGTTTAAAAAACTAGCTATCGTTGTCGGGGCAAATAGACAATTTTATAACTATCTGTGAATTCTGTGATATATAGCGCACATCTCTAGACTCAAGTCAGTCAGTCGCGCGCGACGCTCACAACAAACACACACGATTAAACATTTTTGGTTTAAATTATTTACGCTAATTTTTCCTTGCACCCTATATTATATGGCCTTCATTGTTAAGAGTAACAAAACACACTTGTAACTGTATAATTTACATACATTTTTCGAATGAAAAGCACAATAACAAAGAAAGATATTGTACTAATGGTTAGAATTAGTATAAACTATACAGAAGCACCTGCTTATTAAAATTGCAATATTTTGATTTCCTAAAAATAAGTACCATAACTATATTACTTATTGTGGTTATGACTAGTAATGCTTACACTTTTTATGAAATTGTTGTAAACATAAAAACAATGTTGAGAGTTTAATAGCTTAAATAGCGTAGTTTACAGTTTCACGATACTTTATAATATACTATACACGTTAACCTACAATATAATGAAAGTTTCAAGTTGATATTTTTAAATAGGGCCGAGTTAGACTTAAAAAACTTTTTAACTTTTTCCCCGCGTTTTTCTCAAAAGTAAGTCAAACTTAGTTATTGCACTTTTGATAAGGACGGCAGAATACATGTTACTGAAACATGAACAGTCCATGTTTTTTTGAAAAATAATTAATGTAGACCTCCTAAAAATGTCACAAAACTAGTAGGTAATCTGTAGTAAGTGTTTAAAAATATTGTTTGAGGAACTTTTTTGATTGACTACTAGGCTCGCAGTTTATGTCTTCCTAGCACTTCGCCACATACTAGAAAACAAGAATTCCCAATAAATCTCTCTTCAAAAAAACATTTACACGTGAAAGTTGCAACATGTACCGGCTTTCTAATCTAGTTCCAAAAGGAAGCACTCAAACAGTATGTAATGTTGAAAAAAACGTGCATTATTTGTTATCGATATTTTTCGTTAATACACATCTCTATAATAAATTTTATCGATAGGTGCGCTTCGAGGATTAAAATATTTTCCATACGAAATGATTTCTGCTCAGCGGTGGAATGTTGGAACTTGGAACTACCGCTGAAAGCTGGTTAAAAAGCTTAGTCGGAGGTTTGATCCATGCAGGATGAATACAGTAACAAATAGTATACGCGGTGAAAATGACCAGTCTTGCCAGTGTGGTCTCTCCTCAAACCATGACGCATCACCTGTCCTGCTCTACCCAGCCACCTGCACGCTCAGCTACAGCTTACGACGCTATACGAAGCTACCGATAATGCCTTGTCGGTGGCGGAGTTTTGGTCCTCAGAAGTATAATCTGACTAAGTCTACTTGCTAAGAAGAACAGAAGAACAAGTCCAACTGTTTAGGACCTATTGAGTTACTATTAGCACTAAGGTCCCAATCTCAATCGCGCAATCTTCTCTACGAGTTATATTGCGTGATAAGCCAACCATAAAGATCAAAATAATACTTATTCTGGAATAGTTTCGCTACATCGAATAGCCAGGCCGAATCGATTCGACCGTGATTCGATTATGAAGGGTTGAGGGGCATAGAATAAATACGGATTTATTATCCCCTAAAGGGCCGCTTAGAGCGAGGTGTGAACGCATGCTGTATTATTTAACAAAGTACCCTCGAAGTGCCCCTGTTTGTGGCCGGCAAATTTTATTTGGTAGGTGTTGAAAAAGCAAGAGAGGGTTAAGATAAAGGAATTCCTTGTGATGCTATTTTTGCGTAATCTTTTAAGGATGGAGTAAGCTTTTGTTATCTATTATCACTGTTACGCTTACTGAAGTTTAAAGTTATTCCCTTAGATTAATTGTTGTCCTTTGTCTTTACTGTTTTTGTAATTAATTAACCATAATTTTTTCATTCATAGTAAAGCAATAAAAAAGTACTTCATTTTGGTTTATATCAAGTCCGCGTTGGTTTTATCAACGAAAAAGAGTACTGTAATGATGCGCTTGCATCATTCCTCATTTGTTCCATCCTTTTTATATCATAATAACCATCCTTCACCACATTTTCATTTTAAAATCATTTCTCTTTTCGAATCACCTTTTTTATCCACATTGTTTTCATCACATTGCATTTTCCTCTCGAAGGAGCAACAGCTCCACTTCTTTTTGTGTATTTTTAATTAAATAAGTACCTATAACTTCAGTTATAATCATTGATTAATGTGTAAAAATCAGTATTAAAATAAAAATAGTTCTGTGAAGTCTCGGATTTGAGCAGTTTTACAGAAGATACCACCTCAACACTCCTATTCATCTACTTCGTGTGGCAGGGCCCCCATATTATTCGTGTTTTACTGTTCGTGATAAAGTTATACACTCATATTTAGTCTTATGCCGAGAAAGCCGAGCTGGGGAGCCCGCCACAATACTATTCCATCCGAAATGGTAACCCATAATGTCGTAGCACATGAGCCACAGCACACAATCATATTTTTAGTATCTTGTTTTGAAACAAACAATTTTTAAATACAAGAATATCGTTACGCTGCGTTAGATCTTCGGGGTTGATTTCTAAGCAGAGGTTATCTACGATACGATCAATACCGTCAATTTTAAGCGAAAAAACGGTTGTATTCTATTTACTAGAAGACTTGTAAGACATTTTTCTAATTTTACAGATTAGAAATGAAGAGCTGGCTAGAGACCGCGGGCAGCATGGAGGACGCCTCGCTGCCCTGCATGCTGGGAGAAGCCCGAGAGGCCCTACTGCCCATCACTGGCCGGGAGAACTTGGCTCCGAGAAAGAGGTATCAGATCTATTTTTCTATGTTAGATAATTAATTTAATTAAGATATTGATTGGTTAAGGCGCATTAAGTAAGTTGAATTAGGTATGAAAAGGGCAACAGGATCGACAATAGGCCAATTCTCAGAATGGTCAACTTTATCAAAAGCACTTTTGATTTTCCAATGTTGAAATAAGATTCGAATTTAAAATCTATAAATGTTCCGTCACTACACTCTCTACATAAGTCATCTCGTTTTGTCCCTTAAAAACAGTGCTTGTTCGATATCTGAAAACCCAAATTGCTAATTCTTTGTATAAAATCCGTTTTTGTCAAGCTCTATACTTCTCTCTATTCTGTGGCTCTACTACGAGTTTTTATTAACTCAGACCCTAACGACTAAAATTTAATATTATTTCTTAGTTACCTTTTTATCTACCACAGGCGATGTACAGGTTTGTCATACTAAATTCTTAACGCATTCGCTAGCGTCTGAGTCAATAAAATCTCTGCTTTACAGATTAACATCCTACATATCTTTAATTATTCTTAACATATGATATCTATCCCCAGGGAAAGGAACCTAGAGCCATGCGCTTTATCGGAAGAGGCTTATCTTTCAAGCGGCGCCGGGTCTCCCTGCGCAGGCCTCTCAAGAGAAGAACGGAGAAGAAGACGCAGAGCTACCCTCAAATACAGAACAGCTCATGCGACACGAGAAAGAATTCGAGTGGAAGCATTCAACGCTGCTTTTGCTTCCCTAAGGAGACTGCTGCCAACATTACCACCGGACAAGAAACTATCTAAAATTGAGATCTTACGGTTGGCTATATGTTACATTGCCTATTTAAATCATGTTCTGGAAGCTTAGGTTCTAGATTTTGTTCTGAATGCTGAAGATCTTTAATTGTACATACATAATATTTAGTACATAATTCAGTTCATCTAATGATCTCATATTAATTAATCTAGTCAATTTAAAAAAAACCAGCTAGTCCTTAGAAATTATTAATAGTAGGGTAAAACCCGGATAGTTGCGTCGAAGGGTTACTTGCGCCAGTTTCGAAATTTCTATGTTGGGAACATTAATGGCGTTAGTGGTTGATTATAATTGAAAGCGCCCTGAATATCCCCACAGTTCTTTTAAACGTTAGGCAACTATCCGCTACAGTAGGCGGCTATCCGTTTATTAGGAGGTCAAATAAAATGGGATTTACTCGAAACCAATAAAAATAAGGTTTACGAAAATGGTGTTCTACGAAAGACAAAGAACCTATCTCTACATAAAAATGATCAATTATTATTAATAAGTACACATTTTTTTATAATACAGATTTTTAAACATGAGGCAACTATCCGTGTTTTACCCTCGTTACTGTTAGATATAAACAAAATACTTCTCTTTATCTGGCCAAGTCGAAGGAAAATAAACGTACATTATTATTCGTGCGAAACTAGAAGTATCTAAGTATAATAATATTTGCTTAGCTGCACCAAACTTAGAGTATACTTACTCGTAATATAGACTGGTGTAACATACACTTCACATGCCCGTAATGTTGTCTACTTATTTAGTTGTATATAAGTGAGTAATTTTAAAACATAATATTTTAAAAATCTGTCCAAGTATCGAATTCATTAAGTTCTCTTACCCTAACATACTCGTACTTTTTATAATTAATTTTCTCAAGGTAGAGCAAGTAATATATTTCATGGATACCTAATCAAATTAAGCACCTTATATTTATTATTACAATAGCTGACCCGGCAAACTTTGTACCGCCTCCGAATATATTCACCTTTTAAACCTTCCCTGGACTTCCACAAATAATTCAAAACCAAAAATAGCCAAATCGGTCCAGCCGTTCTCTTGTTTTAGCAAGACAAACGAAAAGCAATTGATTTTTATATATATAGATAATGATCTACTAAATCAGATAAGCGGTCAAGTAGTTCATCATCATTTCGTGTAGCTTACATTGTCTATCAACCATGCACACCCTGGTGTCAGAGTTGTTAAGTATCTTAAGAAGGGACTAATTAACCAAGTAGTATTTATATTTCAGCAAGCATTTCGGAAATTTTTAAGGTATATGGAAAATGTATCTAATACTACTGTAGTCAATTGTAAATGTTAAAATAATATTAATCTAATTATCTAACTTATGTAAATCAAAGTCTTCCTTTGTGTTAATTTGTGTTATGAAGTAATTTAAATTAAACAACAGTATAAGTTCTAGAGTGTTTTATTGCCTTAATTGTATATACTCACTGTCTTATTCAAATATTTTAAATAAATGATACGTATTAGTACATCCACGAGAATTGGTATTCAATCCAATTAAGTGTACCACAGAATGATTTGGTACTAACAGTACTTACTAGTTAAAATTGAATACTTACATTATTGAATATAGCTGTATAATTGATGCTCTGACTGAAACACATCTACCAAATTTGGAGTACACAACTCGTCTATTACCACAAATTACAGATACTTTGAGGAGGAAAAAGAAAAAATACATCTCCTCTCCAATTTTTCACCGAAGCAAAGCCCAGGAGAACATAATGAAATACATTAAATTACAAATAATTCCTGCCTGAAAATTTAAAGCTTTTTATCCTCAAATGGTTTTCATCATAACATAACAACAATAAAAAAGTCAGTACATACGTACAATAGATCATTATGATAATAATAGGTAGGTAGAGAAGTAGCGTTTTAATTCCTTACAATAAAAGTTATGTACTCCTTACCTATACTAAGACTGTAACTTCATGTCAGTATATATCGTCTAAAGTTTAGGGTTTAGACTCTAAATCCTTTCCTTTTGGTACGTTTATTTACATCATTGTATACGATATCCTTATACATTTTGTACTTGAATTTCAGAATTACATATTCATGCAAGCATTTCATTAGCTCGCGTTCTGAACCTGCCTATGCATAGTTTCTTTATCTTTTCCTATATCATTTAGATAACTTAGTAATACTGGGAAAAATATCATACCATGTAGGAAGCCTAACAGTACCAAGCTGAAAAACATTCTGAAGAAAAATACTTCTATTATTTCAGTGTAGGAAAATGCTAAAACTATAATAGGTATGTTCGTAAATGTTATTCCTGTAATGACTACTGAACCTACGGACTTGATAGCATCTTCTACTCTTTCTTCTCTCGGAGCCTTGCTAGTAGCAAAAGCATGCGCGATGTGACTACAAAATTCAACTGCAATACCAATAGATACAATCAAGTTAACACACGACACAGCATTCAGTGGAATACTCCACAAATACATGACACCCATCATATTTACGACAACCATTGCAGCGGTCAATATAACAGCAAAAGATGTTAAGAAGTTAAAGCCAGAAGCTACGAGATTAAAAACAAATGCACCCAAGAAACAGTAACCAAGAGATGACAATGTGTCACTCCACATAGTTAAATACTGTTCGTAGTAAACAAAAAAGACAGAATACGGGAAAACCTCAATATCTAATCCAGTATGTTCAAATATGGCTTGTGATATGTTATAACTTATTTCATATGCATACTTAACAGATGTTATATAATCGTACGATGTTCGTAAGTTTGTGTGGTAGGCCATGAAATTGCTGTCAGATATCTGAGCTCTTCCTTCTGAATCTAATACATAAATAACATTATTAAAGTAACTAGCTAGACCACCTTTACTACATATATCAGTTGGAGCATCTTGCAAGAAGAATGGTATGTAGGTGTCAAAAGCATCTCCTGATGGTCTCAAACCATTAGCCCATTCATCTCTCGGTACCGTACAATAAGCACATTCTGGAGAATTATCCATACTGGAACAGAATCCACCAGACGTAGTGTTATATTTACAGCAAGATCCAGGTAGAGAAGACCAGTCGAAAAAGTCATCCAACCACGAATTAGAGCTTCGAGATATAAAAGTAATGTCACTATATTGGGATGCCAAGAATATTTGAGTTGTAAGAGAGTCGTTGTTACACATCTGACCACCGCAAATTGTATTTTGGTGATAACTATCACTGTAATTCAAACCGCCTTTAACGACGAAATATACCGGAGGACCAAGATGCATAAGATTGTTGACAGATTGTAAATAACTATACACATAAGAATCAGGAGGTAGAGCCATCTCTTGATCTAAACCAATATCTATGTTAGGGGCCATCACAATACTAATAAACGTCATAATTAAAAATAACGTAGCCACAATGAGTTTGACTCGCCATTTCAAGAGAACTTTTGAATATGGTTCCATAAGTTTTCGAGTAATGCTTTGGTGGGGTATATCAGAGTTCAATGGATCATCGTCATTCAAAATTTTTTTCTGAATGCAACAGAAGATATCTAATCTATTTTGACGCGACTTCTTATAATCAAGAGATAATATGGCCACCACCGTGGTTATTTGAAAAATAAATAAAAACGTTAACGATAAACTTGCAAATATTGCAAATGTAACAACTGCGGGAAAGTTTGCCAAGCTGCCGATGCCAAAACATGTAACCTGAGTAACTGACGATACAAACATAGAAGGTCCAACTTTACTCATCATTTTAGAAAACACAAACCTTCTCCTTTTTTCGAAGCTAAAACTTTCACTATAGTCGCTGTAACTCTTTAAATTATTATCGATATCATGTAACGCGTTCACCATTAAAAATACATTGTCGATACCTACAGACAACACAAAGAATGGTATGACATTGATAGCAAGTAGCGTAATCGTAATGTTGGCATACCCCATCACACCTATGGCACAAAATATTGCCAAAATCTCCAGCAAAATACTGCTAAGAGCAACTATCACCTTGCTGTCGACTAACCAGGTCTTACATTGTCTTATATTACCTAATGCTAAAATGACATAAATGAACATAATTATGTAGCTAATAGCAATAGGCACAGCCTCGGCTACTGAAACTCTCCTAATCTCATCCTCAATGGACCGTTCAGCGCCATAGGAAACTTCTATCTCTTTATGAGTAGCTGAAAAATTATGCATCAATTCTAAAAACTTATCTTCCCATTCCAAAACAGGGATTAGATCTTCTTCCAAGAGATGATTAGCGATTGGAAAATTTAATAACAATGTATCAGCTAACAAAATATTATCGTCATATCCTCCTATTGAAAGCTCAGGCTCTGAACCCCCGCCCCAACTTGCAAGACAATTTAAAGCATAATGATTATTTAAACAATTTTGAATTACATTGAGATATGTGTTATTATTGATGTTGTATCTATCACTACCGAAATATGTAGCTGCTGACATCATAACGCATTCTTCAATTCTTTCTTCTCCGCCTCGCATTCTCAGTGGCGCGTAACACACCTGTTGCAATTTTACGCCATCATTATCTCTGTTTATATCGATAATGGCATCTTCAAGTTCAATCAATAGTTGAATATTTTCAAACAGAAAAGCAGGTCCATAAGTTACATTATTTACAACAAAAGGTTCATCATTAAAGCGTAAGAAAACCTGAGAAGCGCGATAAAATGGACCGAATCGTGAATTGAAATAATTTAATTCTTGCCGACTGCGGGAGTTCGGAGCGGACCACAACTCTATTGGGTTTGACGTTATATTGATATTGAGAACACCGAAAAGCATAGAAAAGGCAACCCAAGTCGTTATCATAATAGTTAGTATAGCATTATTACTCACAAATTCCCCGATACCTGCAAATATGGACTGAAAAATTCTAATGAAGATATTGTCTTGTCGGATATTTTTATTCTGAAAATTTGGTGGCTTTATCCTTAAAGTCATAATAATGAAAAAAGTGACGCCTATAACAAAGAAAGATACTGCTATACTAAAAGCTACGCAGTTAACATTGAGGACAGTGCAAGGTTCGTCTATTATAGGTTGCATCCCAGAAGGGCACACAGACATACAATCAACGCAACTGCAGGGAAGATCACCTTCAAACGTTTCATTGCAAGGTAGAGCATCAGCGTTCATAGAATTTGCTACTGTTTGTGTTTTTATAAAGTTCACTTGAACAGGTGTTAAGGGATTGCTACCATACTCTCCAGAAAATTGGAACCACGATTGAGCATCACAAACAGCTGCATTGCCGCACATTAAGTTGATAGCGGGTAATCCAGTCTGAGGGACTATCACTCCGACGCACGAGGCGTGTGCACCTAACATAAAGTCTTCATGAAGTCTGTAGTCTACTTCTTCGACGTACTCTACACCTTCAGCTGTAGTCAGACCGTAAACATCCACGAAACGGCTTTGATCAGGCGAACAATTCATCTCACAGATTTGTCTGATAAAGTTCCGAGCGCATGTAGGGCAGCGTCCAAGTATTCCTTCAGCCAGCATTATGCTTTCAGACATCTTTCTCATCTGTATCGGATCACAACAAGTAACTATATCTTCGTATGGTTTTCTGTTTCCATTTTCATCGTACACTAAAAATGGGCATCTGTTAGCGAGGATTTCAACAAGTTCTTCTCTTTCTTCTTCAGGTACTTCTAGGGGCAATGAAGAAGCCTCCATATCCACGACACATGCCCGATCGAAACCAGACACCTGATGGCATTCTCCGCGCATAACACATTTTGCTTGCACTTTACTCGTAAGCAAAACTATAAAAAACACTGTGACTGCACTTAACTTCATTTTGGGTCCTGTAATTTAACACTATAATTTTTATCAACTGGTCATTTTATTGGATATACACACTCTAGTGAACTATTTCAAAATGAAAGAGAATCAAATAATTAGTTTTATAAATCAATATGATAACATTTGTTAGATAAACACCTGCAAGATATGAGTATAATGCGTGATAACATTTTTTTTTAGTTCTTAAATCTATGCTAAGCTAACACGATTATTAAATTGTAATTCTTACCTTAACCTTAATCAAAATGTATTCTGGTCTGAATTTTTTCTTTTTTGCCTTGTTCTTCGTCATGGTCCAACTTTTCGTAAAATCTCTAAGAAATCTCCCACTGGCTAAATCAACACAGGCAAAGTGACGACAAAATAATTTTAAAATTATTTTGTTAACTAGTAATTCCAAAAAATAATGCAAACAAACAAATCTCAAATCTTGTTTTATCACGATATCCGAGAAAATCATTTATTTGCAGAATACATGCATTACAATAGATGTTACTTACATTACAAATTTTAATGTGAATAGACGTGCAAATTATTTTTTAATACAAATGTTTTTCGTGAAAGTGTTTCTCTTAGTGGTCACAAACTCACAACTAGCAACAAGACGGGAATAAAACTCTATAAGTAACATCAATTGAGAGCAGGTGCGGCTCTTCCAGGCCCCTCCCAAGGGAGTTCAGCTGTGCCCGACGTTTCGCCATACATTTATTATAAGCCAATAATCTTTATGTTTGCGACCGAACATATTGGGAATTATTCAGAAGGTGACAAGATGTTTGTAATAAAACTGATTTTATCACTACTATCGAATCCAAGTAAAATTTTTAAAGATGGTTTATTGCCGTATTTGGAAATATTTTACGTAAGAAAGCGGTAAATAATATCATCATTTTTTTATATACAATTAAATAGGCAAACAGGCTTACAGCCGACCTGATGGCAAGTGGTTATTGTAGCCTATGAACGCCTGCAACACCGGAAATGTCACGAGCGCGTTGCCGACCCTGAAGGAATTTTTTCACACCCTTTTTGAAGGCTCCCATGTTATGTTTACTGGGGAAATCATGGAGTTCATTCCATAAAGTAAGTAAATAAAAAATTCCGAAATTTCGTTTGAAGCGTACTGTAAGCAATAACATGGGATCCAAGGTATGGGGATGAAATCCCTGACGATGGCGAGAGGTGCGATGGTAAAAAGTGGCTGTTGGCATCATGTCAAACAATTCCTCTACTATGCCGATAATCATCATCATCACTCCGCAGTCAGTCCACTGCTGGACATAGGCAGGCCGTATTCACCCGGCCATTATGGAAATCATTGGAGCAATGACCGGTTGAAATCGTTTATCATCAGTATAATAATTACATCAAAAACTATGTAAGTAACCAATGTAATCAACGGGATAATGTCATCAATCTTAGATTATTTATGGTTATCAACCTAATTTTTGAACATTAATAATTTTGTGAATAGAACACCAAAATATAAAATATGTGTGCAAAATTGTGTTGAATATATTTTTATTTTTATAAAATACAGACTTCTCTCATTCTAAAAATATTATACTTAACGATAAACGGGACGTCCGAGTTTCTGGCCTACCTATGCTGAGTTTGAAGAATTTTACTTGCATATAACCTACTTACTTATAGAAAAATACCGACAATGACTTAAGTACCTATTCGCCAATTTGGCAATACAATTTCGTCAGTAATTGAACTAGTAATCTCATTAGGCGCCACTCGGGGATTTAATGAAGTTGTAAACGAATTTCTCGATTTGAAGAATTCGACCATCGCACGTGTGGCAATTGGCGAAGCGACTTTGAGGGTGGGGTTCGTTTCGATCTTTTGAAGTATCTCTCATTTAAGCGTTTTCCCGGTGGCATCCTCAACTGCATGCAGTTTGGACCCTGGCTCCGCTTTTGTCTATTTCGCTCGGTTTTCGGCACACACGGTTGTCAGACCATTTTGTCACATTTAAACGCATTTAGCCACAGCTTTGTCAAATCAACACTTTTTGATCTTACCGTTTTTATATGACGTGGTGGTATATGGTGTTATGTCACTAAGGTAAATGTGTAAGTTTTAAAAGTACCTAGACTTTCTCACGTTATGGCTGGTTTATACGCATCCAGCGTCGGCAATCCAGTAGCGAATTTCTCTATGTGACGCGCTTGTGAGTGTGTGCACACACAAACAATTTCGTGTCCATGAACTACTGGATTGCGACCACTGGATCAGTATATAAACCGGCCCTTACTTCCCACTACAACTTTGTTTCCACGTGGTAACTTGCCATGAGTCACACTCACTAAACTCCTATCGCGTCCCAGTGTCTCTCTCTATAGCTATTTTGACTCGACAAGAAGAAGTCAAACCACGCCACATAAAACCACTGTAGAATACAAAAAAGGTTTTCAAATTAAATCTTTACTTCTATACTAATCTATACTATCTATATCTATACTAATATTATAAATGCGAAAGTCTGTCTGTCTGTCTTTCTGTCTGTCTGTCTGTCTATCTGTCTGTTACGCTTTCACGGCCGAACCGCTGAACGGATTTTGATGAAATTTGGTATGAATATAGTTGAAGACCCGGGGTCAAACATAGGCTACTTTTTGACGCAGGCGGAGCTGCGGGAAACAGCTAGTATTCAATAAAAATACAATATTATATAGCGGGTATGTTGACAGCCTGACAGACACGTGTCTCAAGATAGATGGCGTTGATGAGAAGCTGATGGGCTGAGAATTGATGTCTGGGGAAATCTAACTTGTAATTGATATTGAAATGAGGGGCGACCAGTCATTCCCACAGTCGCGCAATAATGACCGCACACACGCTACGCAACTGCCCTATTCTTTATCCTCTGCAACAAAAAGAGGGGTGTGATTGCGATTTCTTTTGAAAGTTATTTAAATTGAGAAGACTATGTAGGTAGTAGTACCTATATGTAGATATAGGTACCTTATTGTTCTGACTAAAAAATGTATAAGTACTATCAAAAATTTTTTTTATATAAGTAGGTAGTTTGATATTTATTGAAAAAATGTAAAAGTCGGGAATCTATGGCAAAATACATGAAAATCAAAAACAAATAAATTTTTACTAAATTAAAGTCAGTGTCAAGTTCTGTCCGTGTTGGTGTTTCAAACGCCAAAGAAAGAATGTGTACAACTGTACACTTACAAAAAAATTAAGTCAGACGCTAAAGTTAAAATAAGATCACAAGTAGTGACATCTATCGTTTAATCATGTTATATTTCGGCTTAGTTCAAAGTAATACTCATAGATGGCGGTGTAAATACGAAAGGATATCGCTACTTGTCAATAGATGGTGCTAACTCATAATGCCAACTACTAGACGGTAGATGGCACAAGTACTTGTTATAATATTAGAAAATATGTAGAGTGTAGAGTCATTATCACTTTATATTGTTCTGTGCACTGCATATGGTAAATCCAAACCCTAATACATTTTTCATTTTGAAATATTTCTTGAACATAAACTACAATATTGACTTAACCAGCAAATATCTCTAAATGAGAGTAACTTCAGCTACGGTAGGGATCTAGAGTAAAATTAATGTAAAATTATTGAAGCTAATAGACACCGTTGTTAGAAAATTAAACACGACCTTTCCGGAATCAGCCGAATATGTACCTAGGAAGTATCACAAAAAGCCGCCGCGTATTATATACACCTACAATTAATAAGACATGCACCAAATACGTAAACATTATGGCAATCTCATAGAATCGTTATCACGAGTTCGACGCGTGCTCAAATACCTAGCGTTTTCATTTTGACACGGTGTTCATACGTTGTGATTTTGTGACTCATAAACTGAAATAATCAATTCTCGCTTCGAATTTACGATTATTACTTTTTATAGTTGTCATAAATATGTACTGTCTTGGCATAGGTTAGTTTTAAATTAATCTTATTTTGAAATGAGATAAATAATCATAAAAATAATGGAGCTGCTAGTACTGCAAAATCAAAGATATAAGACGCGAGAGAGGTACATAGAAATTACCTGTTGCATTATTATCATTACGGGCGCAAAAAGTCCACTGCTGAATATGAACCTAATAGAATTTCATTTTGACAGATTCAAAGCGATATCCTCCGCGGCGCTACGCGAGACCAATCATTAATCTAAGCGACAATCGATGGACTCTACTAATTTATTATTTTTTCGAAAAAAATATTTTGTACCTACTGTGATCAATTTGTTGTATTTTTAATTTAAAAATAATTTATTCTTATTCTTTTTTTTTTCAATATGGCTCTTACCTTTGTATTTATACAATCCATACTAATATTATAAATGCGAAAGTCTGTCTGTCTGTCTTTCTGTCTGTCTGTCTGTAACGCTTTCACGGCCAAACCGCTGAACAGATTTTGATGAAATTTGGTATGAATATAGTTGAAGACCCGGGGTCAAACATTAACACTTTTTCACGCAGGCGGAGCTGCGGGAAACAGCTAGTAACAAATAAACATTTTTTAGTAAAATTATTTAGGCAAGCAAGTCTAGTCGAGTCAGGTTAAGTGAAGTGGTAGAAAAACTGCACTGAGCGATTTCGAGGAGCTTTTGGCAATAAACAAGAAAATCACATAAATCGAACACTGTATCACTTCCTAGCACTCACGCTTATTCTCGAACACTTTGCGAATAATAATCCACCATTATTATACACAAACACTCAAAAAAAACATAAATTTTGTAAAATAAAATACAGCGCCGATACTGTTCTTTTCAGCTTCCCGCCAAAAGTTCTTATTCATATTTATTTATCAAAACTTTATTGTTCCACAAGTAAAAAATACTTAAATTAACGGACTTAATGCTAAGAGCATTCTCTATGATTCAACCATTGGGAGAAACAGAAATATAGTTCTACGCAAAAAAGTTACGTAAAATATACTACGGTCTTTGGAGCCTCTTGTAGAGAAATGACCTACGCTACCCCTACAAAATGATTTTCAGAATGGCTATGGACTGCACTAGTCTTATTCTGGTCGAGTCAAAAGGGCTATAGACTGCACCATATTATGTTTTCTTTTATGGTGCATTATAGAGTGCAATACAATATATTACAAAATTCTTTATTGCACAATTTACTTACAGTATTTACTTCACAGTATTTGTATTGTATATTTAATTTTTCCGTTTTCGCCTATTTAGGCAACATTGCCTACTTATAGTCGGGGGAGTTGGCTCGTCCGTGATCCCGGCCGGTAAACATCGCTCGGTGCCAAACGCCACATATCTTACTGCGTTACCGCACGCGCGTCACTATGTTTATTAGATGTTTGTACGGGTTAGGTTGTGTCCGTATCCAACTTCACTGGAACCGATTTTAATAAGACTTATTTGCCTGCGATGGTACGGTCACGTCTTACCAAAATGTCTGGTCATGCCGCCTCCGACGGGGCCTCGTAGAAGGGGCGCGTCCAAGAAGAGCTGGCTTTACGTCGCAAAGCAGGATGTGCTAACTTTTATCTGTTAAGGACGCCGAAGACCAGGCAAAGAGGAGACGTAATAGTAAGAAAGCGGACCCTGGGCTCCGAAGCAAACAGCTGAGGCCTGCAACCGGGTAGGCGCTAAGATGATGATGACATAAGTATTTTTTTATCAGAAACAACAACAGCTACTTTAGTATAACAATACATAATAGGTAATTATCATTTTGATAAAATTCTGTTATCATGTTCACCTAGTTGGGTACATGCCAACATTTTCTTTAAAGGTGAATGCAAATAACTACCGCATTCAGGAAATCAGGTAACCATTGATATTATATTTAAAAATAAATATATGTACTTAATTTAGGGATACGATTCATACGATATATGTAGAGCAAAGCCAAAAACACAAACGGATACAAAAGTTTGTGTTTTTATTATGATTCTATGTAATTTATTACATAGTAATATTACATGGCTTAAATTATTAAAAAAGTGCTTTTAATAGTATAATTTCCCGTCGATAAAGTTGCAACAATATTGGTATAAAAAAAAAACAATTCTCAGTCTTGTCCCAATCTTGTCAAACTTATTATGAAACACGTTCTAACATGTTAATATTACAAAGAACCTGTGATCATTATTAATATTACAAAATGTGAAAGTGTGTTTGTTTGTTTGTCCTTCTTTCACGTTAAAAGGGAGCAACGTATTGATGTGATTTTTTGTGTGAAGATAGTTGAAGACCTGGAGAGTGACATAGGCTACGAATGCGAAATGCGAGTCGAATATGTTTTTGTATGATAACGAATGATTTTCATGCGACATAATAATATATGTCATACATTTCAAGAATAGCTCCTATAGTGCTATTTTTAAAAAGTGTGACTCACACAAAATCGGCGAGTCGAATAAGTTTTTGTTCGAAAACGAATGGTTTTCGTTTTTTTTTTTTTAATAATGCTACTCTACCACCGTGAATATATTGGTGCCTGTTTCTACCTTGAGCCTGCTTTCATTCCAGTTCTATCATTTGCTACAGCTCGTACTTACACGCTTCATACGTTCCTTTCATTCATTCACTCATTCATTCCTTATCACGGGTGGGGCTCCCGTCTACAGGGTCTAGCTTATCTAGCTACATTTTTTATTTATTTATTATTTTTCTTCTTATTTCTATGGTACACGGGTGTAATAATATAACTACCTATTTTATTTTATTACTGTCTTAAGTTATCGAAGGATATTTGTTTGTTATCGAACGATTATCATTCGACATTTATGTCACATATTTCAAAGATACGGCTCTTGGCTACTATTAGTAATAGGGTTAAGGTCGACAAATAAATGATTGATTGATTGACAAAATAACAAAACATACATAAAACGCGGGACATAATGGAAACAGTTTATTCAGATCCGGAGCTTGTAATTTTAAAACGGCCCGCGGCGCCGGGACGCCGTGACGTCACAATGTCACGGTATTTTCAGAATAAGATAATACAGTCAGGAAACGAGCTAAATTCGCACTACGATTCACCATATTGTTGTCAGGAAGTCGTGTTACATCGCATCTCACTATTTCTTTGTGTAAAACACTATCAATCTTATCTCCGTATTTATTACCAACGCGCATTCAGAAATTAATAGGTAAACTTGTCAAAATTATTCTAGTCATATCTAAAGGAAATAAAATTGGGGTTCCATCCAAACTTATGCATGGTAGACGTACGAGCTTGGAGATAAATGCTAAGAATTAAAAAAATTAAGATAGTCTAACAGATACAGAATAAAAGTCATATTCAAGAGGAAGCTCTACCAATTTTGTTTTTATTTTTAATGAGTAATTAATCGCTACCAGTCAACTAGGACCAAATATTTTTATGCTTAGTCATTAGTCATTACATTACTATAATCTTTCCTATCGATGAAAATGTTACATAATTCTGCAATAAGCTGAATTTTGTTATTTGCTTCATTTATTTATATCGTATGTGTTGTAAAGTCAATCGACCTTGCACACCAGGTGTCTCTTAGATTTTGAACTGCCCTCAGACTCGAGCATATCAAAAATCTTTCTTATGGGCTTAAATACCTTTTTTTTACTATATATTTATTGTAACTTGGCGAGGGTGAGCCGAGGGATCTAAATTCAAATGCTAGAACACTTTATAAGCTTTGCAGAGAGCAGCAATAGATGGCGGTACTAACTTCGAAAGAATAAAACTGGCATTTAAAAAAATGCAAAGTGTGATAAAAATAGTGTGTTAAACTGGTCAAACCGTGCATTCTGTGCACATAAAGCGCACATGTTTATAAGCATCTCTGAAAATATTTAGCTATGCACATCTCGCGAACAATTTGTGGACGCGGGACGGGTGTTAAGTGGAAAATTTTAGCAAAAAATTTAAATGTCTTGTACTTATTTATACGGTATCCTTTTAGATAAAGCATTGCTCGCAATGGTGAAATCTAGAATTTTCTGTTGTTTTATACACTTTCTTTCACTTAATTCTTTACGTTCTCGCACACGATTTACTAGTATCACTTTATAACAATACTGCCTAACGCATTATTTTGATAGAGTTTCTTTTATTGCACGACATGGAACATTGTCAAATACAATAAATCATAAGAATAAACCTACATAATAAGTACATACATGCAGTCGGCAAGCATGTTGAAGAACCTAGGTAAAAGTTGTTAGTTTAAAATTAACTCGCCTAAACTTGTTTTTGGCTCTACTTGAGAACTATTTTTATGTAGCTATCTACCTTGATACTTTTGATACGATACTTTTCTACATTATTGCTTACCTACTACATAAAATTTGTAAGAGAAATCCTGGTTTGGTTATATAGCAGTAGCTACATAAAATAACCTTTAAATTATCACATCAATAGAAGTGCATTAGTACCTAGTAAATTCAGTAAAAATAATGATGCAAACGTAAACATTTTATATATGTAAAGTACCGTACCTATCGAAACTTCAACATACATTCAGTCAAGAAATCGAAAATATTGACTGTTTATTACCAATAAATAACGCATTTTCTTGATTCATGCAACTAATTAATAGCTTATTTATATTCAATGTTATCTCTGTTATCAGTCGTTAACCTGCCAGCCACGTGCTCGTAGTAACTATAGTATTTTGTTAGTTTTGAAGCTGTAGCTCTCAGTCAAATAAACAAAATTTGCCCCATTCAAGCTCTAGAGAAAGACAGGTAATAAAAATCATTTGGCCGACGACCGAGAAGTATACATAGCAGAGAGCTATTCGTAAAATAGAACGTTAAGTTGGCCTGCCGCAGGGAAAGAGAGGGCCTTATGAGCTGCCTCGTTTGTGCGAGCAGTACAGACTGGTTAGGTCAGAGCGTCTGCGTCGACTTCGAAGAAATGAGAGGTGGATATACTTAGTTGAATGCGTTCGAGTGGGACGGGTGAAGGTTGCATGTTTTAGCGTGGAAATTTCCACTGCAGACAATGAAACTTGAACGTATGGGAGGGTTAAGTGATGTAGTAAAGTGATGATTTTATTTATATCGACATCGGCATTTTTATTTTTTCTGGAATATAAATTCCGATGTCTTTATCTCTCTCCAATTTCTAAATAACAGTTTTTTCCTAAATGCAAATGAAAGCACATGAAACTATATGTAGTATCTTTAACGAAAATTGTTAAAATTTGGTTGAGCATTTTTAGAGATAGAGCGTTAAATGTGCATAGGTAACAGGAAAAGTGTTGTTGACAATGCAATTATAGAAGTAAACAAAAATTTTAATTTTTCCAACAACCAAACATTGCAGAGCCATAATAATTTTGTAAAGCCATGATAATAATTTTAAAAGTTTTTCAAAATTTCATTAATTCTAAGCCTCATTAGTTAAGTTTCGTTGTTTAACTTTTTCTCAAAGGGAAATATTTCATCAAACGTGACATTACAAATGTTTGTAAAGATTCGTTATTATCAATTAGGCTAACATTATTGTACTAGTTCGTAGTTTCGTTTTTAGAAATATATTCCAAACGTTTTAATAGTAGCCCATTCGCGAGGTCTACTGTTCACAGAACTACTAGTTATAACTGGCCTGGCAGTTTATAGTATCAGATAAACATTGCACTTCGGCTTTTCGTAATGTAGAACTTTATTTCTGTCGCATCTATCTTTTTGAGTTTTGGCAATGAATGCTGATGTGCATTATTTACATAGAAATAAGTTTAGTTACAAGTGCCATGTGTGAGCCCACATTATGGCATTTCTACCCAACCTTATTTCTTCATCTTCGTCGTGTCGACAGCTCTTAAATTTGTTTAGCCCAATGCGTATGGCAACGCTTCCCCCTGGGGCCAAACCTGTTGTTGCCCTCATAAGGTCACTTCTACTACACGTAGCAGGCAGCTGGATTTAGTGGGCACTCCGAAAGGAGCGATGTGAATCCACGGAATACCCCCACTTCTGCATATTTGTTTTGCCGGGCTATTTAGGGATCTTCAACAATAAGGCTTCCTGCTTTACCCTCCGCCTATTGTGCTTTATAGTTCGTAATTTTTGCAATGAAGGTTAAAAAAATATATTGATAATTGAAACTCTATCATGGTCTCCGCATATCAATGAGCTGAGCCGAAGAATCTTTGTATCTTTGCACTCCTTAAGACGTTTGCAAAATTTTCTGCCCACTGGTACTAAAGCACTACTGGCTCGCTCACTCCTTATATCTGTTCTGGATTATGCTGATGTCGCGTTCCTGGACCTTACAGACGAACTCACTGCTAAACTAGAGCGACTACAGAACTCGTGCATTCGTTACGTATTTGGGCTAAGGAAATATGACCATATCTCCGAGTTTCGCAAGCGTCTGAACTGGTTGCCAATACGGATACGTCGTAAACTACATATTGTCTCTTTTCTTTATAATGTCTTGTTTAATCCTTCTTCCCCTGAATATCTCAGATCAAATTTCTCCTTCCGGGATCTTGATCCCCGTCTGCGAGCATCTCACCACCTAAAGTGGAACATACCTGTATACTTCTCACAGTGTTACGCCAACTCCTTCTCAATTCTCGCTGCAAATCTCTGGAACAAGCTTCCTTTGGAGATAAAAGAGCTCTTTTCTCACTCTTTCAAATCTCGGGTTAGGGAATACTACGAACGATCGGACTTGAGCTGAGCTTACTGTTTTTATGTGTAATTGAATTTGTATGTTAGATGTAAGTCTATGCACCTAAGATTTCTTTGCGTGTTGTGCCCATATGTTTATGTCCTATGTTAGTTTGGTTGACTGGAAGAGATCCCTATTTGGGATAAGTCCGCCTTTTGTAGTAACCTGTATTCTGATACTATGTTCTTTGTGTACAATAAAGATTTTTACATACATACATACATAATTTACCGCCGCGCCGCCGCGCTATAAAAACAAATTTTATCGACATTTGTTGACCTTGCGCCCCTCCCTAGCTTGTCGGCCGTCTGCGCGGTCGTCGTGCGGTGGGCACGAACGCTTGCTTGCATAATTACATTTTAACGGCCGTATACACTCTTATCAAATGCTAGTTCCCATAAACTTATCGGTTTGGATTACAAATTGATTAAATTTCAAGTGTTAGGTCAAGACTTTAAGTAGTTCTTACTTACCCATTTATTTAAAGGCACACTATCTTAGTAATTACTTTTATTTAACTTATTTCTAAATATATTTTTATCACATAAACTACATACAGTTGTCATATGCCTGACCAAAAAGAAAAAAAAAATACAAACGAACTAAAAAAATAAAGAATGAAGAGATAATCCATAAAAGAATGTCCTGGAAATTTCCTGGAACAAATGGAAATAAGTTTAATGGAAATTCATAGTTAACAAATTAATTACCAAATAAAAAAAAATCTGCTGGTTTTGATGAAATTCCGTCTTTATAGTAAGTAGATACTCGTGCCTGTCTTTTGCGATTCAGTGAACAGTTCAAGGACAGAAGGTATATTTAGGATCTTTTTTGATGTTCACACTTACATCATACATAAGGTATGTCTATACCTATTCGTACCTATTTTAAAAAATATGAGTAAGTATTTCAGTTGTTATTTGGACGACGTGACTCTACAAATGTAGCCATTTTTATTCATTTATTTAACTTTTATTACAGCCTCCGTGGTCCAGTGGTTAAGGCGTTTACTTTCGACCCGGGGGTTGTAGGTTCGATTCCCATGGGAAGTATACTTTGTTTAGTTGTTTCCAGTTAGGTTGCAGGCTTGAATCACCTGATTGTCTGATAATAAAGATGATTTCCGTGCATCGGAAGGCACGTTAAGCCGTTGGTCCCGGCTGCCACATGGTAGTCGTTAAAGGAACCACGTCAGAGGCCGAGAGGCGGTTTCGAACAACTCTGACACCAGGGTGTACATGGTCGATTGACAATGTAACCTACACGAAATGATGATGACTTTTATTGCATTACAAACTTTAAAGCATATTAGGCGGACTTAATGCTAAAAGCATTATTTAACAGTCAGCCTTTAGGTAAAGCAGTACAGTTTTTTTGCAAGTAAATTTTATCAACGTAAATTGGTTAAAAAATAAAATTATTAGGCTTGCTTGCCATTCATTTGCAATCGAGAATCAAGGAAAGGAAATAACATAATAATACAGAGCTATTAACATAAAAAAATTGGATTGAACAATGTATATATGTAATTAATTTCTTTTATATAAGCAATTTTACTTACTTATAACTAATACTCAATATATTTTTTTAGATTCCATAGATCATGCACACAAATGACTCACAAAGTCACAATATGAGTGTCTACTCTATTTTGTAACGTTACTCAGTCTGACGCAATCCATGTGTAACTTGCAATTACTTACGGCAAACTTAAATATCCATTGGATACTAATCCATCCATACTAATATTATAAATGCGAAAGACTGTCTGTCTGTCTGTCTTTCTGTCTGTCTGTCTGTTACGCTTTCACGGCCAAACCGCTGAACGGATTTTGATGAAATTTGGTACGAATGTAGTTGAAGACCCGGGCTTAAACATAGGCTACTTTTTGATGCAGGCAAAGCTGCGGGGAAAAGCTAGTACTTAATAAAGTGTGAAAGTCTGATTGTCTATCTATCTGTCTGTCTCTTACGCTTTCACGACCAAATCGCTAAACGGATTTTGATAAAATTTGGTATGAATATAGTTGAAGAACCGAGGACATAGGCTACTTTTTAACGCAGACATAGCTGCGGGAAACACCTAGTTCTATATTTATTTTGCCTAAAATCTTTAACACGATAATAACGTGGTCAGACGGCAGTCGCTCCGTTGTAATAAGCAGTTCCGCCAAATCTAGAACCATGACTTATAGTGTGCCCTAGGCTCCGAAGCGTAAGCTGACGACGCAACTAGAAATACACGCTAGGATGATGATGAATATTTTAACGCTATCCAGAAACGATTTAAATAAATAATCAAAACGAACGCATATAAAATTGATCCTAACTTATTCATAAACACACATCAAAAATTTCTAGTTACGATATTCTAGTCTAGAAATATTTGTAGAATAGATGAATTGAAGAACTTCCTATTTGCTAAATACAATATTTACTAAATTGTAAAACAAAAATAGATGTATCTTGGTAGAGCACAGATAACATATAAGTAATCTTGGCTAGTATTTTTTAAATTATATATGAAAATAAAAGTCAAAGAGCTTTTTGTCACACATTTATTTCAAGACTTTCTCTCTCAGCTTACCGTTTTTTTTATTTCACACTTTATAGCCTAAAATGGTACAATGGGTCGACTTAATGCTAAAGTTACGCTTTCCTGTTTTTTTTTAAATTTATTTACGTACAAATGATCAGCGATTGATCCCACCTGATGTTGAGTGTAGCTGTGGTCTATGACAGTTTCATTCTCCGATGGTCCATGTTCTGACCACGTAAGTTCAAGACTTGTGTTATGGGATACTAACCCTATTATATTTTATAACAAATACATTTAGATCCAAGACCCAGACTAATCAGAAAAATATCACTTTCTATCTTGACCTGACCGGGGATTGAACCCAGGACCCCCTGAGTAGCGGGAAACCACGTGTATATGTGAAATTTGTTATTACCAAAGACAAAAATGTGGGTTTTAATAAAAATGACTAAGATTTGCTTCACAACGTGGCTACGCAGTATAGAGAGATAAAATTCCGCGTTTTAATTAAGGATTTGGAGGCAAGAACTAATTAAAATATTTTTTCAGCTTAGTAATTTACTGAAAGTCATTAACACGGCCAAGGTTTTCTGCGATTGTTATTTTTAGCACGAAATATTCTTTGAAGTAAGAGGCTATTGTAAATAGCACTCCATTTCAATATTTCATCAGTTTGGAAGTCTAATGAGCCTTTTTCTGATTGCTACTTAAAACTTAGTATAAATAGAATAAAATAGTTTTTTTTATTTACGTTTCGTGCAGAAAACACGTCGTAAATACTCACGCCTATTTTTTAAATTGTTAATGTTGTATTGTATCTTTATTTTATTAGACTTTTCTGCATTATTATTATTTATAATTTATTTAAAAGTAAAAATAAATATTGTCATAATGTTTACTTCGAAATGAGTCTTAATTCTGGGAATATTTACCACGTTAAATAATCCTGAATACTTCAGGATTTAGGCACGAACACAGCACGAGGTGCAACTGTGCAATGCTGGCTGAAATAAATATAAAATATAAAAATAAATAAGAAAGAAAACTCTCAAAAATTTGCCGCTCTTTCAATATTTTAAGTAGAGCACAGAGAGCATTATGTAAGTAATGTTTGGTTTATCATAGACGCATAACAATTTACTTCAGTTCAAAAATAGAACAAGTAGCCATGCCAGTATTTTTCCCGCTCACGTGAAGACCAAAGAGCCACCGTAGTGTAATAAAGTGTATTATGTGTAATTTATCATAATTACAGCACACAATCTCTATTGTATTGCGTAATTGCTGTAATAACTTAAGAAAATTATTGAACCGTACGGTAGTCCTAGTAGTAGGTACTTTGTTCTATTAGTCCTATAAACTGATTACATTGTATTTAGTTAAGTAGATCACTTCACTGCGTTGAAGATGGCTGGGCACATAGCGTCCCGAATTCATGACCATTACTGTAGCAAATCTCTCTACGTGCCCAAAATTATTTTACAACGAATTAACAATTTATTATTTATATATATTTTTTTTAATAGTTACGAAATAACAATCGATGACAGACATTATCTTCATCATTTCAGCCGCGGTCAGTCCACTTCCGCATATAGGCCTCTCCTAAAGATTTTCAAAATGACTAGTTGGAAGCAGTCTGCATCCAGCGTTTGCCTGCGATCTTTTTCAGGTCATCTGACCATCTGGTGACAGACATGTCGAATTGTATTATAGCCGATCAGGGAAAAAATCTAGCGAAAGCGGTGCACAAAAGTTTTAATCTACATATTAACATAAAGCGTCTTTGCCATTCGCGTACCTTTCTGCCTCATCGGCCATTGGTTTTTCAGATGACCTGAAGAAGGTCACCGACAGTTGCTGGATGCAATACCAACAGGTCATTTTCGAAATCCTTGGGGAAGGCCAATGGTTGCTGCTGAAATGATAATGTATCATTTTTAGTAGTAATCATTAGTTAGTCATTTTATTGCTACATTATCAACAATATTTAATGTTTGAATTACGACGTCATAGGGACGTAACTTTAAAGGTACACATTTAAATAGAATACGTGAGGCAGGTCATGGATACTTGGTAAATATGAATAAATAAACATATATTTACTACTTAGCAAATCGTTATCATGTATTTGTTAAACAACTATACGCGTTGAACGCTTGTGTTTGAATATTTATTGCATTTTCAAATTAATCATTCATTCTTATCGAGGTTTTCAGAACCGCCTTCCGGCCTCTGACGTTCCCTTAATTACCACCAAATGGCAGCCGGCACTAATCCCAACCACGGAATCATCATTCTTATCAGGTGATTCAAGCCTGCAAAGTCCTAAGCAAACTGGAGACAACAAAACAAAGTTTGCTTCCCATGACACTATGTTTACATCTGTATAAGTATAGGTAAATAAAGAATTTTTCTTTTTTTTTTAAGTATTTTATTTAATACCGGTGTGAAAATAGTTTCGCCACGTACAGTAAAATGGTCCACGTACAGTGAATGGATGAATGTGTTTGGCTTTCGAAGAAGTCAGAATTTCTTTTAGTAAACCTTCAGAAATTTAAGGAAATTAAATTCAAAGATTATAAAAACCTTTCCTTTGATCGAATCTACAGACATCATCATCAATCCTAGCCTTTCCGTATTTCAATTGGGGTCAGCTCTCTGTATCTTCTTGCGCCAATCTTACCATTTCAGGGCTTATTCCTATCGTCTTCATGTCCCTTCTTTTGGTGTTCGGCCAATTTGTGCGGAAGTGACCTCTGCCTCTTTTCCCCTCGGTGATATTTATGATGTGTCTGGTCATGTGGTCTTCCTTTCTGCGCATCACATGACCGTACCATCGCATTCTGATCTGCATTTTGTCCTGGATCTTAGTGATTTTGAAGGATCTGCGTATGTGTTTAAATAGCTATAAATAACACCGGTGCGAAACTAGTTTCGCCACGTACAGTAAAATCAAAATGGACCCTGCGTCACACTCAATCAGTTTGTTTGGCTTCGAAGAAGTCATGTGACTTGTGTGGTGATCGTCAATTGTTCCGTTTAGTGCCATCTTTATAGGTGGACTAAAATAGCATTGTACCAGTATTAACCAGTCTGTTATTGATTTTCTATGATGAAATTGTAGTGCAGTACGCTTTTATAAACAAGTTATATACTTACTACTCGTGATATACTTTTTTAATCATTCCTTAAGTTCAGTCTAAAATAGTTAATGTACAGACACGTCGGTTTTAATTTTTTTATTTTAGTATACATTATAAGTTCCCACTGCGAATATACTCGGATGGTACAAGTACCTATTTCAAAAGGTCCGAGATATTTGTTCGTTTGATTTTCTACCTTTTTCAAGTGTAAGGTGTAAGGAAAGTTTCAAGTTTCTGTGAAGTCGTCTTTTGCGTAATTTATAACACTCAAACTATACTTAGGTATTGCTTTTTTTCACCCCTAGACCCAGTCCGTGATTTTGACCTTTCCTGCTAAAACACACAGCTAAAACTTTGGAAAATGTTTTTTTTCTTATTGTGTGGCGCTTATATCGCCAGTGATTTCTGGCAACACTTTTGTCAGAAGTAGCTCCCACGCTACTTCCGCAAAAGTTTTGACAGATTGACAGAACGCCGCTTTGAAAATTACAGACTTTGCACGTTTTGTAAAATTACTTGATTTTGGCGTCACATAATTGTGTAATACTGTACCGTACTGCACTGGTCTTAAATAATAACGAAATATACTACTGTGAAATGGACGTACGTGTTCATCAAGTGTAGGATAAAATTGAACAAGGGGATTCGCAACCAACACGTGCTTACTACGCACAGCAAACAAAACCCCAAAATTGTCATGTAATTTTCCGTCATTATACCTAGTCAGTGATGAAGACAGTTCTTTTAGCACGTTGACAGCACTAATTTTATACACACGTCAATTATCGTGATTTTAAGATACATAACATGCTGTTAAATATGTATACATTTATTTTTATAAAAGACGAAAACTTTGGGACTATTGGGACTATTTTTTGAAGTGAGGCTTATAAAAATATTGTAAGAGTTACAGTATTCGAGAATTCCGTTAAGAATATCACGACTTGCGTTTAAGCCCTCACATTGAATCGGCACATTACGATTAAGATGCAACCAAGTCTTCCACCTTTCCACCAAACTCTATAGAAAATATTTTTAAAAAATGCGGCGATTGGCACAGATGCACCTAACTCTACTTAGGATTGCCATACATCCGGTTTTCCCCGAATCTGATTTGTCCTAGTATAGAGGACGTCCGAGGAGCGTCCTTTGATACCAAGCCGGACTTGTAATCCACACAAATCCGTTGTGGTGCCTCTCCCCAGACTACGGCACACCTTTTTTTTTTTTTTTTTATTGATCTTATGAAGATTTACAGCTTCTTCACAAATAGTATGATAAGTGTTAGCCTAATTGCCAATAACAAATCTCCACAATTATAAATACATGTTCTTTTGTTTTGCTACTTATCATCATCATTTTACGCACTAGCTAAATCGACACTTTACAATACATTTTGCTTTATTTATCTTTTAATTGAAAAAACAATTAGCTAATGTTCGCCTCAAGCTGGGGATCGAGGTGCAAAACAGATCGAAATCATGCTCCACAATGTAATTGTTAAAAGTTGTACAACTCCTTAAAATAAACGTATTGCTCCTATAATTAGTGGTGGCAAATGGGACAAATAACACTGGTCTTCGTCTTAGATAAAGTGTATTCGTTCGAAGTAATATTTTTTCAAGTAACTCCGGGCAGTCAACAGAGCCACTGGCAATGGAGGACAGATAACAAGTATCGGCTATGTCACGGCGCTTTTCGAGAGGTAGGAAATGATATCTCTTACATCGATGTTCATAGCCATCTGATCTTTGGCGGGTCCTAAAATCCAGAAATCTCATAAACCGTTTTTGGATGTTTTCTATTCTTGTTTTGTATATGTTGTATTGCGGACTCCACACTTGAGACGCATATTCAAGATGACTTCTCACATAAGCAGTATATAATATTTTAGATGATTTAATTAATTGAAAATCAGTTGCCGTTTATCTTGCCCTGAGTGCCCAGTCACCTGCACACTCTTAGGGACCTTTACGAGGCCACTGACAATGCCTTGTCAGTGACGGAATTTTGGTCTTCCCAAATTTAACTTTGCCGAGTCGACTCGCTAAGAAGAAGAAGAATCCGCACGATGCATTAATGACTAGAGTCACTGTCATCATCATTTCAGCCACATTAAGTAGGAGTCCTCCTCCAAAGATTTCCAAAATGAGTGGTTGGAAGCGGTCTGGACCTAGCGCTTGCGTGCGACTTTTTTCAAATCGTTCGAGCCTCTGAACCGTTGATCAGACAGCTTGGACAACGTGATTTTTTTTCTACATGGTTGGATGCCCAACGCTGTGCTTTCCTGTACGTACGTGGTACTTGAAGAGTCACTGTACTAATGCCAAAAACACGGACTGTGGTACAGTTGTCTTCAGACCTTGAGGACGTGGGTTCGACTCACTCGGAAAGCAAATAGTTGTTTCCAATTTACTTGTACCTAAATTCAAACAGGCTTTTTATCTTTTATCTTTATCTTTTTTATCTTCGGGCATTGCAGTTGAATCACCTGATTGTCTGATTATCGTTTGACCATAATATGGCCCACTCAAAGGAGTATAAGTATTTATACGAATCTAGATATTACCTAACACAAATGGAAAATACCCTTTGAAATTTTTCTACAGAATAGATAATAAAAATATCGTTATCTTTTCCCCTTTTTTATCTCTGATTTTATGTATGTATGTTTATTTAAGAATTTATGGTTTATTTATGTATTATGTGTTATTTTTGTCTTCTCATTATGTTTATAAATATAATTCGCGCCGCACATAACTTTTCTGTTTTTCATTAGTGTACGTTGACTGGGAGCAGATTGTAAAAGTATTGTTTTAATTGTGGTACAATAAGGATATATTAAAAAATAAAACATGGAACATAGATGAGTAACCACAAATCTCTTAGCACAAATGGCTCAAATCCACTTGATGTAGACTGGCAGAGTGAAACGACCATTACAAGGTAGGCTAGCCAAATCTACCGACCCGGCGCTGTTCGGGGTCAACAACCTTGCTTTCTATTTCTCTATGCTCACAATAACAGCCGAACCGTTACACTGACCACCTCGTGGGTATTTATATAACTTCTCAGCAATTTAAAGAGAAGGATGAGATTGAATACTTACTATTCATCATCTTCCTAACCTCATCTATCTATAAAAAAAAATTCATCTTATTGGGTTAGAAAGATTGCGAAAACAAAATAATTTTTACAGGTTCAGCATAGCATGTAGCAGTCTTTTTTAGGTTTTAACATTTCTTAAGCACGAAATATAATCTATGCTTATTCAAGTGTCTAAAAGAGATACTTATACGAAAAGGAACTCATAAAACAGTACAGCCAGGTAAAGTAGCAAGCAAATAAACAATAATGAAACGAGGGGAGTCCACAATGCAAACAGCAATAAGGGCAGGAACATGACCCCACCTTTAGACCACGAACAATAGCACGCAACGCATGTCGGGAATTTTCCAGAAGTTTCTATCAAGGTCGTGGTTTGAAGTGTCAAAATTTTCCCATTCGAATTTCAAACTTTTTTCTATTGTATTGTTGTCTGTGGTTTTTTCCGACATATGTATATTATACTTTACAAACTTGTGTATTACCTAACTTAACAGCTCGCCTACCGAGGATAAACCTACTTACAGTATAAGTTATGTATTTTATTTTTATTTGGCCCACTGTTCTGTCTCAAGCATAAATATACAAAAAAAACGAACTACATTTTATACATTATTAGATTGATTTAAGAACCGGTGCTTATGCATTTTAATAATCGCGACTCGACATTTGGCAGAAATGGCGGCTACGCACCTACCTTCCAGATAGATAACCAAAAGAAGGTCGCAGGCAAGCGCAGTGCAGGCCGGTTCGTGAATTGCCTTCAGCTGAAATGAGAATGATGACTCTACATTATTTCTTATCTTTCTGTTTCTCTGTTAAGTCCGCCATTATTAGAAGTACTTGACTTATGGAACAATAACGTTTTAATAAATAAATATTACAGCAAAACCAAGCTCGGCTAGATAACCAAAATTACAATTTTATGATTATGACATAGCAGGGCCTTCCATTATCTAATCAACTTGTATATAACGTAAGTAGTACACAAGCATTATGTAAATTGCCTCCCTAATCCCATCGGTATTAACTTTATGACAATATTATGAGAAGCTATTGTTGTAAAACATACGCAACCTAATCCTCTATTGCCTCTGTAAATAACAAAAGCGATAGTCAGGGGCTCTATGAACTATGAGTGTACATTGGACGTATGGCAGTAGTCAAACTAGTCATAAAGTCATACATTGATGACTAGTGTTGAGCGTCTACAAAAAACATACAATCTTTTGGGTGAATCTAACTAAGAAGTTTAAAAAAAAATCTATAAAAATAAAAAAACGTAGAACAGACAGACAGACAGATGGACGGACAGACATGACGAAACTATAGGGGTTCCTTGTGTTTACTACGAAACCCAAAAAATGAGAACCGGCTGCTTATTTAAAAAAATGTAGAACCACAAATATTTGAATCTTTAAAACTCTAAATTCAAATAACAATCGATTACCTATTTAATTTTTATAAAGGCACCTATTTAATGTCATTGACATCGTAGCCTTGAAAGTTTCCAAAATACGAGTACCATAAAATCAACGGATAAATTAAAACCGGCAGTAAAATTATATTTCTATCTCATATGCCATCAGTAGGAAGAAAAGGGACACAAATACTTATTGGCAGTCCTAAACTGCTGTTTGACAGGTTTACAGATTATAAAACTTGAATTTGAAACACGAACCAAGCACGTGGTCGCCAAGGTCGGAAACCGCCTCGTGTCGACCCAGATGCAAAGAGAAAACAAATTTAGACCTTAAATTAGTGGAATAGAGTTATTTTTTTAATTTCGATTAGGATAGAGCTATGCTTGTTTAGTTGTCTGCACCTCGTCTGAGACGCATATGCTTTTTGGCAGAGGTGTTTTAAGATGAAAGATTCTTACAAATTATTTTACGGAAATCACTTTAAGATTACATACAATTAACTTTATTTATTATAGTACGATATTTATAATAAGTGAGTAGTTATTATCCATACTTCCATACTTAATATTATAAATGCGAAAGTCTGTCTGTCTGTCTTTCTGTCTGTCTGTCTGTCTGTCTGTCTGTTACGCTTTCACGGCCAAAAACTCTGGCACCAGGATGTAGATGGTCGATGGACAATGTAATCTACACGAAATGATGATGACAGGGTGTTGGTTTAGTAGACATAAGTAGAGTAATATAACTTTTATAAAAGTAGATAACATTTTTTTTTATTTTTTTTTTTCTATTACATGTAAAACATTGGTTTCTCAACTCTAGTGTTGTACTTCTCTTTCACCCTTCAGACGATTGACTATGTAAACTAATGGAAGTAACACGTGTAAAAAAACTAGCCCCTTACACAAAATGTACGATTGACATTTTCTACACTAATATTATAAAGAGGAGAGATTTGTATTTTTGTGTGTATGTTTGTAATGAATAAACATAAAAACTACTGTGCCGATTTCAAAAATTCTTTTACAATTGAAAAGCTACATTCACCCTGAGTAACATAGGCTATATACCCAGCTAGTATTATATAATTTAAGAACTGAATTCCTATTTGTATCATAAAATTAGTCACGCGCCCGCCTGGGTAGGCGCATTCTTAGTTAAACAAAATAACCGATATAAATAAATACAACATTGCAAGATCTAAAAACGAACACGAGATTAAGAAATAAGGTTTGTTTGAGACAAATACCTAGCGGCTTTATTCAGACGATTTTATTTATAGAGCTAACAGAAAAGGGGAAAAAATAGAATATTTACTAACAACGGCGCGCGGGTTATCTAACCTTGACGATGTACGAGTATTTGTTTTTTATAGCTCCTTATAATTTTTAGATGTGGAAATAATACATAAAGAAACCACATCCTTGACTTTCGAATTGAGAAAGCACCAGTAGAAAACATTCTGCTCAGCGACAACTCTACATTTCTTAAGGTCTTTATGGTAAAACCAACTCTACCTTCTTTTATCCATATTCGTAACTGATAACTCTTAACCAGTTACAAACGTACTTTGGTCGTCACTTTAACAACTAATTCTTCATACAATATGGTACCTAGCTTCTTTGGCAGTCTACCTCGAAAAGCATAGTCATTTTATAAAATCTACATAAATACCAGTACATATACACACTAGTGATTGGCCTATATTTTTAAAATCCGAATTACTATACAGAGACAACAAACAAAACAGACAGAGAGGTATCTCTATAAAATACCTCTTGCACTTGGGTTCCAAGGTCCAAACGTCTTCACCACAAATGGCACAAATATTTTTTATTTCTTAAATTCTGACAACATTGCCTCGATATGAGATGGAATAAATTCTTTCTTGAAGTCGAAGTCGAAATTTTCAGGGGCGAGCATTGGAATTTGTTATTGGCGAATATTTCTGGATCTGCTGGCGCATGTAGAATGATGATTAACGGTATTTTGATGGCCTAAAATGATAGCTGTATGCTGTACTGAACGAAGTATATTTGTTTTCAAAATATAGTGCGTTATTTCTTAAATTAGTATCTAAAGTTGGATGCAGTGCCTATAATAAATGTTGTAAACACATAAAGATAAGAAAGATGGAATAATATCAGACTTTCACAGAAACAGTGTGCAGGAACTGAGACACATCCCATATTTTTACTCATGGTTGTTCTCATCTTTTTAATATATTTTTACAAAAGGTTGCATATTACTTATTTATATTAAAATATAGTTAAATAAATAAAAAAGTACTTGTTTCCCGCAGCTTGTATGAAGATTAAGCGAAAAAAACCTAGTAAACCATGTATGACTTATATACCAGTCTAGTACGAACTTACATTAATAACTTACTCATAGATCAATAACACTTACCATAAAGTCTTCATCCATACTTCCATACTAATATTATAAATGCGAAAGTCTGTTTGTCTGTCTGTCTGTCTGTCTGTTACGCTTTCACGGCCAACCCGCTGAACGGATTTTGGTGAAATTTGGTATGAATATAGAAGACCCGGGGTCAAACATAGGCTACATATATTATGATGCAGGCGGAGCTGCGAGAAACAGCTAGTATGCTATAAATACAGAATTGTTTCCAGGCAAATTAGCCGAAGACATAAATTAGTTGGAAGCACCCTCTTAAATATTCATTCAGAAGGCCGTTTGAAGAATCCAGTTTAAATTAATGACGAGCTGACTTGTACCCATAATTTCCGATATAAGATGGAATTTACGTGAAATAAGCCCTAAATATCGCGATATTTAAAATAAAGAAGATTATTCTACCATGAATGGAAAAACAGACGTCATATAAAAGAGAGAGATAATTTGAGATACATACATACATACACTTCATTTAAAATTGATTTTCGAATCAATTAAATTTGGTTATCGAATCAGTATATGTAGGTACGTATAATAGAAGATGTACAGTACATAGGATACAGTCTACTAATTGAATGTAAAAATGCTGTTAACCCTCTTTTAATACCCAATTTAATTGGAAACAATGGACTGACTGATAATAAATTGGATTGGCAAGTAAATGGAATTCATTTTATGGAATAGGTTAATAGGTTCGCTCGAGTTAGGTCAAGTGAAATACATTGCGGCTAAAAATAGATAGTTTTCCGCGTTTTACTCGTAACCAGTAATGAAACCAATCTATAAACAACAGTAAGTAATGTTAAAATAAAACATATATTTCTATTCAAAAATTTGTGATAAAAAATAACGCTTTTATTTAGTTGCTTTGATATTTAATTGATTCAGACATTACTTTGCGGAAGTTAAAGTTACAAGCACTTACCAAATTATTTTGCGTGCTTCCGGTACCAGTTAGTTCATGCAAACTATTGCCGGCCAACACCCACCCACTACTTTTAGTCCCAACATGCCCGCCACCAATAGTTTACACATGCGACACGAGTTTCGCCTCTACGCGAGGCATCTTCAGGCACTAGACTAAGCTGTTAATAGTTTCACGTATAAACGAATAGTTTGCATGAACTAACTGGTGGCGGAAGAACGCAAAATAATTTGGTAAGTGCTTGTTGCGTGTGCTTTGTTGCTTTGATTTACACGCGACATTAAAATAATTGTAGTACAATTGTTCTAAATTTAATCTTGTAAATAAGATTGTTTGCCAGTCGCATCACTGATTAAATTTATTAGACGATTCAAAAAGTACCTAGATAAGTCGGTCTTTCGGTTTTGTGACCATGGGTCATCCCAACTGACATAAATTAATATAGCGAAAGTGAGTTTGTATTTTTGTTTAATGTCACATTTTTTGGACATTAAACTTTTACGGAGTGCAACTTGAATAGACCACCGTTCGTAAAGCTTTTTACTACTGAAGTAATTTTCTTCAAAAATATCCCTTTCATACTGTAAGGACTAAGAAAAACATAATATACCTTTCATACCGCTTTCGTGAGATTTCTGCAAGGGTACTGGTATCTAGACCTATTTAACTATAATTAATAAAAGATAAGTCCGCCTCTTGTTGTGTTCTATTTTGTTGTAACAATGTTCTTTCTGTACATAAGTTTTTACTTACATACATTAATTCATCGAAAAGTATTGAAATGTTCTAAAAATCATCACTAAGAAAGCCTACATGGGTATTCGATGTTTGCAGCAGTGTTACTCTACCACGAATACTTGATAAACATAGACTATAAATCTGTATAGTAAGGTGTTTAAGAAACTGCATATTAAATCGACAGCGTCAGTGTTAATAAAATCTTATGGTAGAGTTGGAAGAGATCGTAAGACCATTTAACCGAGTTCTCTATAAAAGCAAGGTTTGTTCCAAGTCTAAAAAGAAAATTAATACAGCAAATCAGTGTTTTTCATTCTAATTTTACTTTTATAACCACTGTTACTAGAGCTCCCGGAACATTGTCTAGCAGTAAAATATAGCAACAGTGGGTGTGGCACATCGGCAACACGGCATGAATTAAATTGTTCCAATATTTTTAAGCGCTCTCGTTTTAATATCCAAAATGTGAGTGTTTTATAACGGCATATAAAACACAAAACAAACAGTTATATTTATTTAATTAGTTTTTATTTTCTTCTGTATTAAATCTAATTTTGGTGTTGAAACTTTCGGGCCGTGGGGTCCTGCAATGAAAAATTTTATTAAAATCCTGGCCCCCAAACTTGTCGATGCCACTGGTGACAAGAGGGCCGGCTCATTCCTTGCGCAAAGGATAGCAATCGCCATCCAGCGCGGGAATGCTGCCGGAGTTCTTGGCACCATGCCGCAAGGGCAAACATTAGATTTTAATTAGTTTTTATTTAGGTTTTTTTTTTCATATTAGGTCTTAGTTTTTATTTAGTTTTATATATAAATATTATAGTTTATAAAAAAAATTAAAAAAAAAAAAAAAAAAAAAAATTGGAGTTAAATAAAATATATTTTATCCGGTATCTAAATAGATCATCGTCATCATCATTTCAGCGGCAGTCAGTCTACTACTGGACATAGGCCTCACCTAATTCCATTTTACAAAATTCCAAAATGGCCGGTTTTTAAGCGTCCTGTATCCAGCGCTGTATCTGACCATCGGTCGGTGGATGTCTAACACTGTTTCTTGTTTATCTGGTAAATACTATAAACATTACGTACATTCCTTTTTCAATGGGCAAATATATATATTAAGAACGAATTGATCTATAATACATTATATTTTTTGCTGATCGGCTGGGCAACATTCTTCGTCTTTGTGTATCGGCTCTCCCAATCTCTGTCAGAGACCAAGCATAAGTAATAGGCATGACGAAGAATTTTCGATTTCATTTAAGAAAGACAATACAATACAAATATTCTTTGTTGCACCAAAATACAAATTTCACAAAACAATTTATGTAAATAAAAATTGAGGTACAAAGGCAGTCCGCCTTTGTACAAGTCCTATCGCTAAAGCAATCTCTTCCTCAACTTCACCTCACTTTAATAGGCATATTGAAAAAGAGATATGACCAAGTTAAACTCACGTGCATTTTGGATGATACCAAACGCTCCGTACTTATGGATACCTAGCGGTGACGTTACGCCAAGGTACCTAATTTACAAGGGATGAGACTAAATTTGTTCGACAACTACCTTAAATATTGCGTTTTTGTAAATAGAAAGTTTCTTAATTTTTTTGTGTTCATCGGTTATAATATAATTTTATAGTAATTTTATATTTTCAAAATGGACTTTCCCACCGATTTTTAAATTGTTATAAAAAAAAATCTGTGTTGTAAGTTAATTTTAATAACGAATTTAAATACATGTATTCTATCATGAAATATCATTACTTTTTTAATTTTTGAACCTCGTCGTCATCCCAATTTATGGTGCAGGTGTTTAATTTTTATGGAAAATAAATATATAAAAAAATAGTCTGGGCATTTAATGATATCGTAATACTTATATGCACATGCATGAATGATGGTCGCCTGAATTCGCCTGTAGTAGTGTGGTAAGCTAAATATTTCCACTTGCTAAGATCATTCATGTATCACCTATCATTTTCACAAGGTCTCTACTTTCAAGGGTTCAGCGATATACTACGAGTATTATATCCTATTGATAGCATTTACTAGTGGTGGACAGGATTATTAACAAAGCAATCATATCTAAGTTGAGAATAGAAAGATGTCGAAAATATGACTTTCAGCGGTTAATGCGTAGGAAATTATTCATTTCACAAGTTAAAAACTTGCTCGTAAGAGTTTTAAGTAAAAGTAACCAAGTAATAAGCAAAATATTTCATTTTGTTATCAGTGTTATTGTTATGACAACGTAACATCAGTAAAGTACTAGGGCAAGTGACGTCACAACGCCGATCGATTCACGGTCACTGACCTTACGGACCTGCGCAACTGATCAATTTGTGACTTCCGAATAGTATCAACAAAAAGTGTTCTATGCTGCTGCGGTAATAGAAGCTAATTTGCTATGACTTTGTTTTGTTACAATAAGTTCGATTTATGAAATTTAAAGGAAAATGGAAGGATTGGAAAAGCCTTGCAGAAAAGGAATGCCTTTTCTGTAATGTTTTTCCGATCCTTCCGTTTTCCTGAGCTGGGATCCCCATGACCAACACAGATGAGAAATCATTGTCTGGACAATCTAGACTAGAGTTGCTATCCATCTGAGTTTCCCGGGATTTGTTCTAGTTTAGAGTACCTCAGGGGAGCGTCCAGGGGAGAGGGGTTTATTTGTACTGTGGATTTATAAATGTAAAGTCTTGGACCTTCCGCGTCACCTGCATTATGCCCTCACGGAATTACACTATGTTTATAATGTGACTATGTTTAAAACAACCTCATGACATGTCCGAGTTCTGGGCTCTACAATCTTGCGTCTTCTCCTGACTGTCAAATATTACAGATGGCAATCCTACCATAAACTGATTTTGGGATGGACCTATTGGTAGATGTCAACAGAGCCGTGTTATGTGGTCGATCTGAAAGCAACATTGAGATGGCCGCGTGATGCAGTTGATGAGCATCTTCTGTCGTACCCAGCTAAGCTGTCTCTTGCACAACAGTGGACCATGAGTAATTTTGGTTAGTTTTCGAATGATTTTTATTAGACACTAGCTGTTTCCCGCAGCTCCGCCTGCGGTCTATAGCCTATGTTACTCATAGTGAATGTAGCTTTCCAATGGCGAAAGAATTTTTGAAATCGGCACAGTAGTTTTTGAGTTTATTCATTACAAACATACACACAAAAATACAAATCTTTCCTCTTTATAATATTATTAGTGTATGTCCTCGAATCGAATAAAAATCGGTGGAAATACCGATTTAGAGTGAGTCAAAATATAAAAACTTTGACCATCGCGCACTGCTCTGTTTTGAAGTCCAAGAGTGTGAAGTGAACGGAGATACTTTAAAAAATGAAGAAGAAAGAACAGAAGAGAAAATCCCAGGTTTCGGAATATATTATAGCATAGTCACGGTTGACCCAGATGATAAGAGAAACTAAAATAACTGAACAAATCTCTACTAATATTTGTAAACAAACGATAAGTCAAGTGTAATTAAATTGTAATGCCTATTTACCATGCAAATATAGTAGTTATGTAGAGTCACTATCACTAATATTAGAATACGCCCCGGTATAATAGTACTTTTAGTATATAGTAGTACTATTTTGTGTTCGTGAAATCGAATTCATTAAAATAGATTTTCATTTGTTATTTGCATTTATACTAAGGCACAGATTAATTAATAGTACTAAGGTTTATTTATTTGAACGTTTAGAAGGCGTTAGATTTTTAAAAATTTATTAACTCTGTATATTAAAACCTGATTTTGGAAAAGATAAGCCAATAACAAAATCTTTTTTCTTTAGAAATAAGCAGCTCCTTTGTACTGTCTTTTCCTATTAGGTATTATCCTTTGCATTTTTCTTGTGTACATGAATAAAGTAAATAAATAAATAGTATATGTACTACGAGTTAAACCAAATTTTCTTTATTTACCTAAAAACTTTCCTGAGTTAATTTCGACGAAACGCCATAGCACAACAGACAAATAAATTAATTGAAAGATAGAGTTTCATTTTGTATGGAGATGTCGACGATCAATAATGAAGTTACTACTAGGGCACAGAATTATCAAAAGTACTTCTCTGGAGTCACTTGTGTTTACATTACCACAAAAAATAACAAATCCATCTTTATTTACAAACAAAAGAAGCCAACAACTAAAATAGCTCAAACGCCGACTGATTCACCCTCAGTGATTCATTTAGGAAAATCTCGTAGAAGCTCGTTAATCTAGATAAGGTAGACATAATATGTACATTACGGTCTTTTGATATGCATGAAGTATCATAAAAATGAATAAAGGTTTGTTGTTTAAAACAATGGTTATTTTCCTTTCAGAGAAAAAAATTAAGAGGTGGAAAAATCCATCCGAGTTCACTGCTTGATTTAGTCTATGGCAAGCCACCTGCATTCACTTTTGTCGTGTGACTTAAAATTACAGCGTTTTCTTTACTCTAATTGTTTTTTTTTTCATATGGCTTTTACTAGATGTATTTGGCCAGTATCGAGTAAAAATTATATTGAACAAAGTTGTTTAGTCAAGCAAGTCTAATTTTCGCTTAAGCTTCCCACCAAAAGTCCCTTGCTCTACTTAAAAGATTGCTTCGGAAGGCACGTATAATATATAATATATAGTATAATAAACTAGCATACCCAACAGAAGTTGTCCTTACAATAATGGACACAACAAAATAATAAATATCATTATTCCATCCGTCATTATCGCGAGAAGATTATTAGGAAAAATAAATTGAGCCGAAATTAAAAAATAAACATATTACCAATTCCAGTTAATTGCAGTGTCCCCAGCATGCCAGAAATAGCCGGTCGTGTCAAGGTCGGAGGTCAAAGAATTGGGTCACTCGGACAAGGAGCATGAAAGGACGAAGATCATTTGATCTGACCTTTCTACTAAATACGGATATCAAGGTGAAAACACTTCCGGTTATCTTTGACTGTCATTTTTTTTGAGAATTATTTATGTAATAATAAGTAGGTAGGTATATCATGGAAGTAATCTTGAATACAGGGATATACAGGTTATTTTGAAACTACATGCCAATTTTTTCAGTGTGTGTTAAGTAAGTTTTTTTTAGTAATGAGTTTTACAGCCATGGATACAAGTCCTTTAAAGCCCTTCTTAATTTTATTATCTTCTTGAGTCCTACAGTGTGGTTTCGTCAAGTCTAAAAGTCTAGTCGGTAGTCAAGTCTAGTCAGAAGAAGGCTAAGTCAAGTGGTAGAAAAACTGCACTTAGCAATTAATAGGAGCTTTTGGCAACAAGCATGAAAATCACATAAATCAAACACTGTATCACTTCCCAACACTCACGCTTGTTATCGAACACTTTGCGAATAATAATCCATCATTATTATGCACAAACACTCAAAAAACACAAATAATGGAAAATAAAATACTGCGCCGATACTGCTCTTCACAGCTTTCCGCCAAAAGTCTTACCAGTTCAATTTTTGTACCACAAAGACTTGAAACCTAAAAGGTTTCGTTGGGAAAAACTAAAACCAAAGAGATTCCTCAATACCTACGAATTCTAAATTTTTTTATGTACATTTTAAAATCATCATTTTTATGAGGGTCAATTTTTCGGTCGATGGACAAATATCAAGTTTTACACAGATTCATTGATTGGCAGATTTATAAGCAGAATATGTAGAGAACACAAAGTGCTACTTTTAAAAAAAGTGACTCATGCAAAATCGGTGAGTCGAATAATTTTTGTTCGATTTATTACAATTTTGAATTATTTATTTATTTATTTATTTAAGGTATTCACAATAGGTTACAATCAACAATGTAAGTAAGTTAACACTTTAAGCTAGACTGAAATCCAAAAATGTGCACACACAGCATGACAACTGATGTAAACCCAAGCATCTGAAATCCCCTAGAAACGATGGCGGCATAGTGATCTCTAAACGTCAAACCCTCATCAAATAACACGCCCAACTCCCTGACTACCGATGACCTCTTCAGGTTTTCGGAACCAATGCTGTAATCAAAAGTGATTTTGTGTATCTTTTTCTTTGTAAATGACATTTATTTAATGACATTTGTATGACATTTATTGACGCTTAGATACAAATTGTTCCTTTGACATCAGTCTTTGAGAGAATGCAGATCATTCTGAAGAGCGAGAAAATCAATATTATCATACATTTCAAACATAGGGATTCAGAGCTCGGTAAATCCCTGAACTTGTACGAGTATTTTGCTGTGACGTCACTATGTTGGAACAATTCCATCCATCATATGACGAAGTGACGTGCGGCGTCGCAATCGCAAGCATTCGCTGAGTAACATTTGTGATGTCATTTAAATCAATCGTGAGGATTGGCACGTATGAATTTATTTACTTGTAACTAGCAGCCCGCCCTGGCTTCACTCGGATGCTCTTAAACAGGCTAGCTGTTTTTCTTACTCCTTTAATTGAAATTATCAGTGTACACCAATGTAATTTGATAAGTTGATAGTGAAATGCATATCCGGCTGCAAGTATGTGTGATGTAACGTGTACATAAATTAGGCTACGTTCACAACAAGCACCTGTCGCAAATAAACCTCCTAATTGACATAGGTAATTAAATTCATCTTAATCTCGCCTTAAACGTACTCGTAAACATACCAAATTCATCCCCGTATATATGATTAGCCAATACATATATATAATTAACCTACAATAATTAACCCAAATCATATTTCACCGTAGGGACATAGAGATCACAGCACTAAAAACTTCGTCAGTCATATGACATTCTTTTGGAACACGTCATTATCATAAAAGTGCTAATTTCAGCATGGCATGCCAATTTGATGTTTAATTTGAAAGTTTCAGTGCAAACCAATGTTGTTTTTGTTCAGTTTTACCATCATTACATTGGTCGAGTAAACTCTACCAACCTGTAAACTTTATTTAACATCCATATTTATATAATACAATTATCTTTACTACCCAAATAAAGAAACAAATATTTGTACAATAAAGATGTACTGTAATGAAAACTTATACTCGTAAAGGTTGATAAGGGTGAGGTTATTTGAGCCTGAATACACAATATTATGTTAAACATAATGTCAATGGCTTTATTTGAGTAGAAAGGTGAATAAACATTATTTATTTATTAAAACTTAATTGTTCCGCCAAATGTTACAAGTAAAAAATACTTTTACTAATATTGGGCGGACTTTTCTAAGAGCATTGTCTAACAGTCAACATTTAGGAAAACAGGAATGATAAGGTTCGGCACAAAAAAATTACGGAAACAATTATTACAGACTTTTTTTTATGAAAAGCCTTAATTTAGTTAAGCTGTCGTAAAGTTTATGAGTAATTTTAAGCATTTGTTAATTCTTTTTATTAGTTACATTAAATACCACTCGCGAATTCACTCGCACAATATGACACACAATTTCGTGATATTCGTCATTTTATTAGCGAATGTCACACGTCGTCCGGTCAAATTAGATAGAAAATAGAGTAGATACTGTATAATTTTCAAATACCTGCAAATTGATACAAAATTGAAGTAAATTATCTATACAAATAAAGTGAGTTCTCATTTTTGAAAACAACTTGAAGCTGAAAACCGCACACACAACTGATTTCGCTTTAAAATGCAAACCAGTCTCAAAATTCTATCAATAGTTACACAAACAAAAGTCTTCAGGTATGAATTTACACTGAGTATCTGCCACTGCTTATGCCACTGCTCCTGTTGCTATCAGAATTTCGGGATTGTTGTATGAAAAAAGTTTTCAGGCTGGCGTGAGAAATACAAACAAATACCTTACCCGATTGTACGACTTAAAAATGAATGTTGTTCGAACTCTTATTACGATTAATTTTAAGATATAATTAATTTTAAAATAGATTAATCTTAAGATAGAAAAAGGCATGTTAAGATGGTTTAGACATGTAGAAAGGATGGATGAAAGGAGACTTACGAAAGGTATTTACAAATTAAAGGTGACAGGAAACGTCGGTAAGGGCCGGCCTTGGAGAACATACTGCGACCAAATCGCAGACATATTAAAAAAGGAAGATGTCAGGAGTACCTGTAATCGACGAGCGTGTATGGCGAGAGTGATGAGCGTAGAATAAGCGAGGGAAGTCTGTAAGGATTGTAGCAAATGGAAATCCATAGTCTCTAATTTTCGTTCGACATTGAATAATCTTACATTCAAAAATAGGGTGCTCCAGGTGCCCTTTTATCGGGTGCTCAATATGTACCTACTCGTGCTGCAGATTACTCTGCCCAACAGGGCTGAGTGTAATACTAATATAGTTAAAGGAAGCTAGAAGGGAAAATTAATTCATTTTAATTTTTCATTCATTACAAGTAGTGCCTGCATCACACAAGGAAGTAATTTCCATGTCTGTCTAGTTTTCAACGAAAGTCGATTTAAACTGAACAATACTTCAAGAATATTTCCTTACTGCTCCTTCAGCCCTAAATTAACGTTTTTATCTCCTAAACATTCAGGAAATTAATCTTTCCGCTTGATGAGCCACAGTAGTCTTTGAATAAGTAGGTACCTAAATGCATACATCATCATCATGGTCAGTTTTCGTCTTCTTCCTTTCGAATCGTTAATTTGAATTTGTATGAAATGTATTTTGACTATTCAGGAAATTAATCTTTCCGCTTGATGACCCATAGTGAAGTAGTCTTCGAATATGTAAGAAAGCGGACCCATTACAGGTAGGTTCTTCCGCCACGGCTCTATTAATGATATAATTAAAAGGGCGCTTGCCACCATCTGTATACCCAGCTCGTATCTCATATCTCGAGACGATGGCAAGCGTCCCGATGGCCTAACTTTAGTCTGGGGAACGGGGAAGGGCTCTAGTATGGGACGCCACTTGTGTCGATACTGTAGCCCCTTCTCGTCTTAGGACACTTTCCAAGGCCGGAGCCGCGGTGGAGGCTCCTGAAGACGCCAAGCGGCGCAAATAAGAGTCGCTAAGTAGTGACTATATGTTTGTTCCGCTTAGTGTTGAAACTTTTGGCCCGTGGGGTCCGGCTATGAAAAAGTTTTTCAAAATTTCGACCCCAAAATTTGTCGACGCTGCTAGTGACAAGAGAGCCGGCTCATTTCTCGCGCAGAGAACGGCGGTCGCTATCCAGCGTGGGAATTCTGCCGGAGTTCTTGGCACCATGCCGTAAGGACAAGTTTTAGATTTTAATTAGTTGTTATTTTTAATTATTAGGTTTCAGTTTTAGTTTAGATTTATTTAGTTTTTATTTTTTAATTAACTTAAATAGTTTATTGACATTTTGTTTTAGATTAAATTAAAATAAAAGAAAAATCATGTATTTTTTTTAAATTGTTTATATCATGCAGTGTATGTAAATACCTACCTATATACAATTAACAGAAAAAAACTTGCGTTTAGCTGATGTAGTCTCATTCAAAACTCTGTTTCATCAAACATATGTTATACTAGCTGTTTCCCACAGCTCCGCCTGCGTCAAAAAGTAGCCTATGTTTAACCCCGGGTCTTCAACTATATTCTTACCAACTTTCATCAAAATCCGTTCAGCGGTTAGGCCGTGAAAGCGTATCAGACAGACAGACAGAAAAACAGACAGACAGGCTTTCGCATTTATAATATTATAGTATGAATATGGATTCAAAGAGCATCGAAACCGAACACAAAACGGTTCTTTCTCAATGGTTAGGTATTAGTGCATACCTACCTTATACTCGTATATACTCGTAGGCAAAAATAGAGAAATAAAATACATTATATAACTATTTTGTAATAATTAAAGATTGTAAATAAATATAAAATTAATAGAGCAATTTTATTGGCACAGTTGTTCAGACACAACTATGCCAATAAAATTAACTAAATACATGATTATAAATTACGTAATTAAAATAATATTAGAACTTGGCAAAGTAGCCCTAACGTGACATTAAACGCTTCATATGATGTCTTATAAATAATCGCACCAAATTTTCTGTATGAGTCATGCAAAATTACTATATTAATTTAAAAAATAAAATTTTACATATGTCAATGTAATGTCAAATTGTCAAATTAAAAACAATATAAAATTAAATAAATAAATAAAATCGCAATAATATTCCCAATTTGCAATCTGTTCATGGGGTTATTATATTATAATTTTCAATTAGGTGCACCCACACTACTTTCACACTATTTTTTAATTGTCTAACACAATTTACTCTGATTTTCATCCTTTCACCTACTATAATAATCTTAGATGCGAATGTGTTAATGTAAACACATACATTAAAAACATAGAGTAAATGCAATGTGATATCAGAGATGTGTTAGAGCGCTGTAAAACCAAAACTGCGTACGTGTGGGGTGTATTTATAGCGTATTTTATTAGCCGCCATAAAATTTAGCGTTGCCTCTCTGGTACAGACTAACAAGACATAACATATTGCTAAAATGTTTATAGCTTCAGTCTATTAAAAGATGTATGGTACTGACTATGCGACGTAATTGTCAAGAAATAATACGTACTTATTCGAACTTACCGTTTTGTCTTTCTCTTTTCATTAGGTGTTATCCGCCTATGGCGTGTGTGTACAGCTATTTCAGAGAATAAGGATATCAAATACTTCATCATCCTAGCGTGTATCCTAGTTGCGTCATCAGCTTACACTTCAGAACCTAGGGTACGCTGTAAGTGGAGCGACTGCCGTCTGACCTCCGTAACCCAGTTTGCACGGAGGTGTGTTAGTGGCCAACACTGTGAGAATTTTGCAGGCTGCTTAAAGGCATCTGACACAGCCTCACGACTGCTATCTATAGATAATAACCGGGAGTCGAAATGACTATTCACCATATGTGTTTGGACTAGATGTGGCTAACTTCACAGTTTCGACGTGAGTTTTTTTCCAACTGCAGGAGAGGCAATTGGCGCATTTCAAGACCACAGACTGAATAGCCTCGCAGTGGTACAAGGAATTACTTGAAAAGCCCCACTTTGCTCTATTCACGTGGCATCTCTCGACTCTAGCTCAGAGTCTATAAGAAATGTGTGATGTGTTTGAAGCTACTAGACTGAACAAAATAGACGGTAAAAACCTGCTGAAGTATAGTGATGTATATAGGATCAGCCAATCACATGACAGATATCGGTCTGGTCCACTCTTATCATCATAACAATACATTGATATCTCTCACTTCCTACTGAAAGGCGTCAAGATGTCGACCAGTGATAACTGATAAGGCTGATACGATTACGATTTTAAAAGTTAAGCCGTTTGGGACAAATAATTAATCCATTAAATTTCATATTAAATGAAAATGGAATGATCTGGAATAACATCCATACATCTATACTAATATTATAAGTGCGAAAGTCTTTCTGTCTGTCTGTTACGCTTTCACGGCCAAACCGCTATACAGATTTTGATGAAATTTGGTATGAGTATAGTTGAAGTCTCGGGGTCAAACAAAGGCTACTTTTTGACGCAGGCGGAGCTGCGGGATACAACTAGTACTATATAATAATCTATTACATAATAAAATACGATAAGTGCAAAAAAGTCTGTCTGATACGCTTTGTCGGCCAAACCGCTGAACTAATGTTGATGTAATTTGGTATGAATATAGTTGAAGGCCCGGGGAACAGCTAGTAAGTCATATATTTGACAAAATTTTATCGGACTACCATTTTTTCCCGAAATTCCCACAGCAGAAAAAGAGCGGACAAAAGCTGGTAATAAAGAATCGGCCACCTGCTCCGTGGCTGGCAGGCCCGAGGCTGACTGCTGCCAAATAGTACATTCCTATCGGCGACCTTCGACGTACATGTCCAAACTATTTATGAACAAAAACACGTTGCTGAAAATGTCTTGTAGCTGTTAACAAATCTTTATCTTTAAAAGTACGATGCCATATACAGACATAGTTACCCAGACACATACACGGAAACCAGCAAATTATGTAGAGAACAAGTGTTTAGCCATGCCGCCTCCACCAGGCCCGAAAAGTGCCGCCTTGACGTTGCAGGGACGGATATGCGTACAACTAGAGATAAAAAAAAAAGATGAAAGATGAAGAAATGCCGAAGACCGGGCGAAGTGGAGGAAAAAGAGTAGAAAAGCGAAATCCAGCCTCCGGCCCGAACAATTAAGAACGCAACCAGGAAGACGCGCTGATATTAAAGAGAGTTACTGACACTTTAGCACACCTCTTTTTCGTAGGGTGGTAATCATTCGTTGAGTCCTACAGAATCAAACCTTTTTGCTACGAACACGAAGTCTATAAAAATCTACATCCTATGGAAAGAGAAATTTTTTTTTGGATAAATGTGGATGTGCGAAGTGTAAGAAAAATGATAAATTCTAATTTTCCATAATTATTACCAACTACAAAGAAAAAAAGATTTTTAAGCCGAGTGTGACTGAATTTTTTATTATCAATATTACTAAGATAAAAGACGTTTCGCGTTTTAGGATCCCGTGGTCCATTTACTGCGGTAACCGCTTACCATCACCACACGTTATACTCCATTCTAGTTTAAATATCTTTCACCTAAGAAATTAGAAAATGGGGTGATGGCTATTCTATTCTTCTCACTATTATATTCTTATATCCTCTAGCAACTTATAATAGTCGTGGTTTCTGTCCTCAAACTATGGCGTATTTGCTGTCTTGTTCTACCTAGAACAAGACAGCAAATACGCCATAGTTTGCACCTGCCCTCATACCTGCGCACCATGAATTATTTATACTTGGCGTCTGACAGAGCTGTTCAAGGTGGTTCAAGTGGTTTCTGGGCTGATACAATATAATACCATAGACAGGCAAAGAAGAAAGAAGAGGGAAACATAAAATAGTTTCAATAACGCTCTGCCCTGCTATAAATACCTTCCGAAACCCGAACCTTGTTTATCAGTATTCAGTTCCACCATGAATAGACATCAGATCGTCCTCAAGGCCGTCTGTGGTTTATCTCAATAGCCAATACAATGAATACACCACAAACGGCTTTGTTCGTCGATCCTTTGTGTATCACAAGTTCTGTGACGTCACATCTTATCTAAATGTAACCGAGTATTACCTACTGTATGGGATAATGTTTACTTAGATTAGAGAATTTAGTTAGAATACCTAGGTACGCCGCATCGGTTTTTCTAAATGTTGAAGGATAAAGCATCTTTTAGCTTAAGTCTACCCTTTGTATCATTGAATTAGGCCGTTGGTCCCGGCTCCCATCAGATGGTCGTCAAAGGAACCACATTAGAGGTCGAGAGGCGGTTCCGAACATCTCTGAGACTAGAATGCACATGGTAGACTGACTGTTTAGCCCATACGATATAAATGAATATTCCGCCTTTTGTGTTTTTGTACAATAAAGATTAAAATAAATAAAGACTAACCCCAAAAAAGTTTGGAAACTTATATTATGGGATACAATTTATTTCTACGTAACGCGTCCTTGAGTTATCGTGTTTCGATAATATTTGGCATTCAGATGATCGATTGACGAAGAAATGGATCAAGTTTGTCGAATTGAATGCATTTATCTATCAACTTTCAACTCGAAAAGTCGATATTTTTTATGACATCGATTGACTACTATCCCTTTACGTATCCTGTACGATTGACCGTATTTAAATTGCTTGTAAATCTTACTTGCTTAAATTAAATTTATTCTGTTCCGCTGTAAACATTTTGTTAAATTATGGGTTGATTACAATAAACTTTTGGAAGTCAAATTATGTACTTTTTTTATCTGTTTGCGTACCAATTAAATAATTTAAAAAATACCAAAGGATAACATTAGCTATTATAACAATATTTAATACAAGTAAAATGATAAAGTGATAATCATTACCAGGTGTCTGCAGGTATGTGCAGGTGCTTTGAAGTAAATTCATAAATGATTTTATATAACTTTATGGCTAAAGGTAACTAAGTTAAAGGAAATACAGCTTGTTAATACTATGATAACAATTAATCGTACTGTGTAAGGAAAATATATGCAATAATTATCCATAAATAGAACAAGATGAAACATGCTATTTATGTAAGTAACAGTAAATAAGTATTTATGCAGATAGATATGTCAATTTACTATTCTTGGACATAATTGCATATGGAAGGAGATATATTGTATCAAAGTGTATAGACAACAATTAACATGATAGCGAATAATAAAGTGACGGTCTCGCTAGGTGGTTGGATCAAGGGTCGGATACAGAAGCCGGTCATTCTTGACACGGCACGGATTGTGAGGAGGATCTTCACTTTGGAGCCCTGACCGCCTGCAGCTTGGAGTCTTGACTTAGCTGCCGATGGGTGCCCCGTTTTCATATATTTTTAAACGTTTTTATTTTTAAAATGTTATTTACAAAGAAAAGAAAATAAATAAAGAGGTTATAATAATAATGCTTTTTTACCAATTCAATTTAAAATACTAATATAAAAATATTTATTTAAAAAACGAGACTAATGAATCAATGTTTGTGAAATACTATATGTTGTGAAATAATGTATGTGATTGATTATAAGTGCGAAAGTCTGTCTGTCTTTTGTCTGTGACGCTTTCACGGCCAAACCGCTGAACGGAATTTGATGAAATTTATTATGAATATAGTTGAAGACCCGGGGTTCAACATAGGCTACTTTTGTCACAGACGGTGCTGCAGGAGACAGCTAGTGTTCAATAAAATAAACTTTAATGACATATTAAATTGTTAAAAAAATTATAAAGTTATAATAACTTTAGATTCTTAAATTTCCTCCGTAGTCGTATAGCAAATGCTGTTCACAACTGGTCGTCTCTACATATTTCAATCTCAGTGTTCAAATTTCAATTTCAGTGTTGATACTAAATTGTCATTGACTTCTATTACCCCTCGGTTCATATGTAACTGGTCGTAATAAATGGAGTTACAACAGAAGGTTCTCGACCAAGGAACTATGGCCCTGTCGAACACTTTAGATACACACATACTGGAGTGAATGAATACACTTCATACAGTTACCTATATAGAAAAAAATACAGCACTGAATCCAATTAACACAGAAATGAACACAAAGGCGAACGTAGTGCTATTTTTTCGAAAAATATATCTCACGCAAAATAAGTGAGTTGAATAATTTTCGTTTGATATGGAATGATTAATCAATTGGCAGCCGGGATGAGCTGCTTAAAAGCCTTCCGAAGCACGGAGTTATCATTATTATCACACAATCAGTGGATTCAAGCCTGTTCAATATCTAAACCAAGCTGGAAACAAACAAAATATGCTTCCCCTGGGAATCGAACCCACGACCTCTGGGTTTACAGAAAAGGACTACGGATGCAGTTTTTTTGAGTAGTAAAGTACCTTACACACCAGATTGGAGCAATTCGCGAAAAATCTACCATATTGCCTTAAGAAACAATAGAGTGTCATTGTTGCCGACAATTTCCAGTTCGGTTGGCGACGGCTGTAAACGAAACCGGTTTTAACTAGATCGCGATTCTCTGCGATTGATTAACTACGTAATTTGTAGGGTCGCCATTGGTTTATTTATTTATTTAAATTGCACAAAATATATTTATTTATTATAACTTTATCTAGACAAAGTCGTGCCAAGTCTTAGGTTCCTTACTGCGATTTCTTTATTATTATAGTTACTGTTGTGTGACTTGGCCGTTGAACATTCTTTATACGTTAGTGGGTACAAGTCAATTTTGTTTACACGTAATGTTATATCTGTTGTAACTACATATGTTTGTTAAACGAGATAATAGCCTATACTGGTATTGGTAGTTGGACGCTAGTGTCTCATTTTAGGCTGTTGTTGATTGTGCAACACATGCATTCAGCATTGATAATGATTACTTCTGCTCTCATCTTTTTGGAGCGTCAAATCGACCACTGATCTAACATAAAATAGACGTACAGACGGACTTCTATCAATGATTAGAAGTCCGTCTTTACTGAAAATATTTTTTTATACTGTTTGTTTCAGTCTCGCCTATACATAAGTATTATTAAAATACGCAGCTTTATTAAGCCTACAATTGACTGGTTATTGAATCAAAGTTTTCCAAGTGGCAATTTTCCATCGTCAATGGGTAGCGGTTCTGGCGACAGATTGGTGCAATGGTGTCATGGAGCACCTGGTTTTGTACCCTTGTGTACCCTTCAACGGCCAAGTCACACAACATTAACTATAATAATAAAGAAATCGCAGTAAGGAACCTTAGACTTGGCACGACTTTGTCTAGATTTCATTACTTTTTAGAGATAAACAAGCAGCTCCATCGAGACTTGGCTAGTTTTTTTACAGAATGTTTTTGGTGGGATTTCACTTCTATTTGTAGAAACGTGGGCATATTGATTTATTTTATTAGATTTTCTTATTTGACACAGTTTTTTTTCTTTTTAGGAGTAGTTTTTTTATTATTACAAATCTTTCTTTTCTACCTCTAAGCTGGATTTTTGCAATGATAGTCGATTTTTTTAAGTACCAATAGTAGAAGGGGGTATTACAATATCTCTAATACAGCTATGACCAGCTGAGGGTTCTTCATCAGATACTTCAGGCCTTCGATTTTTGACATCAAATGAAGCGGCCTACCAAGTTGAATATTTTTTGTAAAGGCGGTATGTCGATCTCTAATAGTTTGGTTGGGCTCTTGTGTTTTTTAATCAGGGTCACCAGGTACTCCAGATCTTCGATTATCCTAGTTTTTATAGTTTTCCCTTTATGTGGCCATTAAACCCTAACTCTGTACCAAATTTTAGCTTTCTGAGTTTATAGGAAGTACTATTCTGATGATCATGATTGAGTGAGTGTCATAAATGCGAAACTTTGCTTTCTCTTAACTTCGGAACTAAATGACCTACAGACTTGAAATTTTGGATTTTAAGTATGTGATTATGGCTTACTGGATGACGAAAATTTCTGCGTTCTGGTCTTATCCAGAGGTTCTCAAATCGAGGTCTGAAAATGCGGCGAAATTCACAAGTACAAATACTTATAACAATTGTTTCACAAGTACAAATACTTATAACAATTGTTTCACAAGTACAAATACTTATAACAATTGGCGTACTTAATGCTAAGAGCATTCTCTACCAGTCAACCATTGGGAGAAACAGAAAGATACTTAATAGTAAATAAATGATTTGATTTGATTTTACTTTGTCGCAAAAAGTTATGGGGAAAAATATAATATAGAGCAAATTTTATCCGAAACTTAAGTAGTTTAATTTAATTAGTATCAACAATCTGAATGCTAGGAGCGTTGTCTATGTTAAAAAGAAAACCTTTGAAGCATTGATTTCGACTAATAGTTTGCATGAAAAACTCTACTACAACCTGGAGAAAAATCGTCATAATGTAAAAACCACATACACTCAAATACTTCTTAAATAAATATGAAACAAAGCTTCATATTTATTTTTTACAGTCTAACAATAAGAAAATAGAATTTTAAAGTTTTGTAGGATGCCTGTTGGTTGATTGGTAAAAAAAGCCCACGGCTTTTATATTCTTCGTAATAAAATTTAAATAAATGTTATGAATAATAAATTTAATTACTTAGTCGATCTCTTGGTCATCCTATTCCTATTTGTTTTGATTTAGTCTGCACTCTGCAAGTCGAATGCGTATGCACCGTTCGATTCATATCGTCCGATGAATCTACACTATAATTTAAAACTTATACTAGGTATCCATACACTATGGTGGTCTGCAGACCACCAGATATACTGGTTTAGTATACCTACGGATATATGCTTTATCGAATCGGTTGTATGTTTACTACGGATGCAATGGGGAGACCAATGGATCATTTCATATTTCCTGTTGGACTGGTTTCCCTGTAAAAAGGTTACCAAGGTCAGACGGCATTCATCATTGTAAATACCAGTGCCGCCAAATCTAGGACCATGACTCACAACGTACCCTAGGCTCAGAAAAATGAAATGAAACGAAACGAAACGAAATGAAATGAAATTTCATTTTTTTTAAATTATTATTACGACTAGAACTAATCAAAGTTACGCTTGCATGAACATGAATACGTACTTCTGATGAAAATGTATTTCTGGCGCTGGACTTGTGGATAAAGAAAGAGTAGTCCAAATTTTTGATAATAAAAGACGTTAGAAGATCTTCTAAATCTAGAAGAAATCTATGGAAAACGGAAAATATATAGGCGACATAACCTCTGTGTAGTAAAAAATAAAACGAAAATAAGTCGTACAAAATAAAGAAAAAAAAAGTAAAAGAAAAATCGATGTGAAAAAAAATGATCTTCCTTTGTCGAGACGAAATCTAAAAAATAAATGTAGTTACATGTTTTCGCGCGCAAAGAAAAACATCTGCCACTTCCCACGACTTCTTTTTCTCTCATATCTAAAAATAACTGAAGCTTATTTATTTCACGATAACTTCTGAACTTCTAGTTCTTTCTGATATCAGTATGTCATCAATATAATATTATTTTTACTTACTGCGATGGCTCGGTGACCCAAAGAGGATCTTCTGTTCCCTGTTCAGCGCAACCTACCAGTCGGCTCTTTGGAGGGCTTCCACGTTTTTTTTCTCTCTTCTTCGTCTTTGAGAGGATGGGAGAGGAACGAGCTGTCAAGAAAGCATGAACGGGACGACCAAATTATTATTTTTATTTAATTTTAATTTGATAATGAATGATATTTGTAAAAATACAGAGTCGATAACTATTAGGTTTTGATATATTGAGAGATATTTTAACAGGTTCCCTGTCCCATGAATCACATGTGAACTAATCAATTGTTATAACTGTTGTTAAAATTTTTGGACAGGGAATAGGTTAATGAACAAAAATAAAGTGTATTATTAATAAAAATCACTAAAAAAAAATGGAACAAATTTCTTTAGAAATAAGTACTTGTATAAGTACCCTTGTACTTTATTTTCCTCTTATGTATAATCCTTTACATTTTATTGTGTACATGAATAAAGTAAATAAATAAAAAAATAAAAAATTCTAATTTTTACTAAGTACGTCTTTTATCATAAAATTAAGGGCGTGTTTGTGTATTTGGTTGTACTTTGTAGATACCTAGGTAAAGAAGAAAAGAAATCCATCGTATGTACACCATGTTTCCAATCCATGTACACAATGTTTACTTTTACTTATCATTTGTAGCATAATTAATGGTATCTTCTCGTAAATATCTTAACAAACAAGGTCTCGTGCGTGTGATATGAAATACGATAGCCTGTAAAAACCAACTGATAATGGATTTGTGATAACAGCTAGAAAAATGCAAACAGTGGCCAAAAAAATACTTAAAAGAAAAAAAATATATATTTATTCAAATTTACTCAATACACTTTGGTTCTCAAAATGTAGTGAGCATTGAGAAAGGAACGTTTATTTGTAGGAGGGTTTAGTTTCGATACTCTTTGGTAATGGGTTACAAGGATGTAGATGTAGGAGAGCGCCCAGTACAGAGGACGCAGAGCTCCGACACACTATTACGAGTATCGGCTTCGCGTCTCTACTTTTCAGTGCGCCATCCGTCTGTTTCCATCCATGGTAAGTTACAACCTATCAAGTTGTGTATTTAATCTTTTTAATTTATATTACGTGTAAATCTTTATATTTTTTCTTGAGGGAGTTGAGCAAGCATAGGTGCAATAGTCAACATAAAATGGTAACCGGCTGAGGCATAAAAATAGGGGTATAGTGGTATACTTTTTGTGGTTTACTGTGGCTCTATGAAGTTCCGCTGGGTAATGAAAATAGACGCCCAAAATGATCGATGGGCAGGTATTTTAGAACTTCTATACATGGGATTTCAAATATCATTTTGTGGAGTGTTTGTGTATACGATAATCTAAGGTAGATCCTATACCTATGTATACATACATACACATCACGTGTAAAACCACCGTGTTCAGCAAGTAGGTACAATATACCAACCAAAATACTTATTAAGTCACGTTTTATTTACTAATACTAGTGGGAAGGTCAACGAAATGTACCTACTAGTAATAAAAATAGCCTAAAAATGACTACGATTAGCTAGCCAAAAAAAATTGGCAACAACAGATGACACCGATCAATCTTATTGCAAGATAGGAATCAGTACCTACATTTATTCTTCGAGAAAACTGATCAGATTTTTCAGACTGTCTAAAGGCATCTGAGGCAGCCTAATGACTGCCATCTATCGATAACAAACAGTGCCAATGCACGGTGATAGAAAATACTAATGGCGACCAATCCAATACGGGCCAATAAGTTTCGCTGTTGCTTTACACTCGAGTCCCTCAACATAAATATCAAACACATAAAGTTTAATTTTTGGCTTCGGCTTAGTCGGACGATATTTCAGTATGACAATCGATAAAATCTGGAAGTCGAGGAAAAGGTGCTTCTATTTTGTCTCACCGTGTCGACTCAACAAAATTATATTTGACTATTAAGATAAATTAAAAAAAAGGCATACCTAATTAATAATCGCTGGCAAGGTGGATGGGCCCATACTTACACACTGGATCCATTTAGATAAGTAATAGATCAGTTACTGACATAGTTTTTAAGAGTATTGTTACTAACATTCATTATGGATTGTTGACTGTCCAAAAAAAAGTATAATAATAAAATCTATAGGTTTTTGATTTAAATTTCTAAGTCTAAGCAAGTCCATCCAAAATCCACATCAACAAACCATCATGAGGTCCGCGTATGGAAATTTTAAATCAATAATTTCACAATAATTAGTAATACTGACGTAATCTTGGAATTTCTGAGTATCTGTGACGTTAGTAATTACATACTTACTTGTGTGTTCAATAATTTAATCAATTCACCCTTTGATAGAAAAAAAAATACAACAATCAAGAAGAAAATACTTCTTTAACTAAGTTTTTCAATCATTTATCAAAAATGTGTAACCAATTCTTTTATTAAGAGTCCATTTTTCAGGACTGTACATATCCAAATCTTAGTTGAGATGCAATTTGTAGTGGGATAACATTTGCGATAAGTGATTTTCTTAAGATTATTAGTATTACCTATGAGTATTACAAACGACGAAGCGGTAAATAGAAAAGGAGAAAAGCAGAAGATTCTAGAAGTGATTGAAAACAAAAGAGGAAACATATTGGGGCATTTGATACGACACGATGACTATGACAAACATCTGTAAAGAAAAAAGAAAAAAGGAGTCCAGATAGAACCAAGACACAGTTACGTGACGCAAATATAGGAGAAAGTAAGCGTCATGTCGTACCTATCTCAATATTAAGGTTCTAAGAAGCAAATGACAACGAAGAATAGAATTAACTCGACCGACAGGAGCCTAACTCTTAAATTTATGATGATGATGTAAGTATAGTCAATTGTAATCAGTAACCACAGATTAAAAAGAAATTACTTCAGACAGAGACATCGAACACTTTTGTATTGTGTCCTGAAAAAATTGACGCGCCCATATATTGGTTATGTGAGAAAAGTGAGCCTAATTTTTGACTCACCCAGCAAACCACTTATTTGCATGTAAGAAAGTAAAAATACTGACTTCTAGATACTTAATGTTTTCTTATGTTTTCGCGATTGTTATTCATTAAATTAAACTATTTTAATACGGTTTTATCGCGTTTATTACTTATTTATTTACACCTGACGTTTCAAACACTTTACAGCGTTCATGGTCGCAGGCAGACTAAGTTAACATTTGTCTTTGATGTCATAAGATTACAAAACTACCGCCCGAAATTTTTATTGGGAACTATTCCGATTCACGCAGTATTGGCTCACAGTATCTAAGGGTCTTGCAGTCTGCTTCCGAGTTTGCGATTTTATTAAGTTAATGACTGGGTCCCAAGCTGGCGGTACCTGCCATCCATCCTCTCTATTGAAATTAGGATGTTTTTTAATTTCAATAGCTTCACGTAACATCCTTGGAATGAATCTGTTTTCCTTTGCAAGGACTTGAGGATTATCAAAACGCATATAGTGGTTGGGTTGGGTAGATCATTTAAATTCCATTAATAGTAAAATTAAATTCACTATGGAACCTGAGATCAATAACTCATTAGCCTTTCTTGATGTTTTAATAACTAGAAATCTTGACAATAGTATCAGTCACACTGTGTACAGAAAGCCCACCCACACAGACAAATATCTCAACGGTAAATCTCACCATCATCCATGTCAGTTAGCTACCGTAGGCAAATCTTTGTTACAGAGAGCACACGGCATCTGTGACACCCACCATCTTAAGGAGGAGCTTCACCGAGTCAAGTCTGTCTTAAGAAGCAACAATCTCAGCCTCCCACACATATGTCACAGAAGTCGACCCAAGCCACACACAGTTGATCGTTTTCCTGCCATCTTACCATACATAAAGGGAGTCACGGACAAGATTGGTAACATACTTAGGCGAGCTTCAATCAAGACCTATTACAAGCCGCATAAGAAAATTAACCAATTTTTAAGACCTGTAAAATCCAATATCCCATTGCAAGATGCTGGAGTTTATAAAATTGACTGTGACTGTGGTTTATCATACATTGGGCAAACAAAGAGAAGCATTAATACTCGTATAAAAGAACATATTGCTGACATGAAAAATAGACGCTCAACCAAGTCTGCAGTCTGTGAACATGCTCTAGACAAACCCAACCACTATATGCGTTTTGATAATCCTCAAGTCCTTGCAAAGGAAAACAGATTCATTCCAAGGATGTTACGTGAAGCTATTGAAATTAAAAAACATCCTAATTTCAATAGAGAGGATGGATGGCAGGTACCGCCAGCTTGGGACCCAGTCATTAACTTAATAAAATCGCAAACTCGGAAGCAGACTGCAAGACCCTTAGATACTGTGAGCCAATACTGCGTGAATCGGAATAGTTCCCAATAAAAATTTCGGGCGGTAGTTTTGTAATCTTATGACATCAAAGACAAATGTTAACTTAGTCTGCCTGCGACCATGAACGCTGTAAAGTGTTTGAAACGTCAGGTGTAAATAAATAAGTAATAAACGCGATAAAACCGTATTAAAATAGTTTAATTCTAGATACTTAGTTCATTTTCTACGTCAGTAACATATTTTGCAGGAATCGCAGAACAATGAGACAAACTAACAAAAGACCAAAAATTTATAAACAAAAAGTTTTAAAAGTTGGTGACGCAAATTAAAACACCCTTTGCCGTAGCTTATATAAAAGGTTCTAGAACATTCATTTCATTGTATTTACAAAGAGGGCATTTGTACGGGTTCTTCAAGGGCTCGCTGCTCGCCTAATGAAATTAAATTAATCTTTTTATGTCGTATCAAAGGGTTTGCGTGACTCGACTGAGAAATGGATCGTGAGTGTTCCTGAACTTAAGTATTCAATCTTCGAATATAAGAAAAGATAGTATTAGAAAAATATTGAAGCGTAAATTCTTTAGTTATTTTATGGTCTCTTCTACCGAATTTCAGCCTGTTAAAGTGAATTGATAATGTAAAAAATCTTGTTTTTATATTTTCTAATGTAATGATTATTGAGCCTTAAAACGGTAAAAAATAAATATCTTACATACACTGAAAACGGTCTAATCGATTAAAATATTCTTATATTCCGTGCAAATATTTTACTGGGCGAGACAAAAATGTATTGGGATCACTTTCAGGTACATATATTCACACATCTTGTTCTGTCATCGTGCACATGCATTTTCTACATCGTATTATATTTTTGTAACATACTGACAATGAATGATACGATATAACCACTTTAGAGCCTGTTTCTCAGTTCATTAAAAATATTTGTAAAAACCTCACAGAGATCTTTACTTTATTTTCTACACATACTCTAGGTATACTTCTCTACACAATTTATTTTATGGTCGCCGAAGAAACTACAAATATCAATGAAAATGATCTTTTAGGTATTGATGTCTGTATGTACCGATTATGTGTTTACTGATTTCAATGAGTGGAATTTTCCTACATGTTACCTTTCCCTATCATTGCATTTAGGCTGCTGACGTATGTAATAGGCATGCATATGCGTCACTATCACAATACATACCATATCAGATATCATAGTATATCTTAATATCTGTATTACGCTGTAAATTCATTAACTTTATCTGATAATACTTCAAGGAATAGGTTCATAGTCCCAGTGATTTTGTGGTTGCATTCTAAACCTGGTTTCGGAATCCAGGGTCAGCTATGTTTACCCTCTATACTATAATGTACTTATGACTTTAAATATATTCAAAAATTGAATAAGTAGGCAAAAGGTATACGGCCCATCCGATGGTAACAATACCACACTTTTTATTGCACCAAAATATTACAAATTTGTAAGTAAAATATAATTAGTAAAGAAAACAAGAACAGTAAGTACCTACAAATTATATCTATTCAGAATTATTGTTATATCCTTCTCTTCTTCCATGAGAAGGCTTTTGTTGGTGGCACTACTCCTTAGTTCCTAACTATAGGCATACTAAATATCTGGAATATTGGTTCCGTAGATATGACGTGAAGATGTAACAAGCCAACTACTAAATACCTAATTTCACTTTTAAAATAAATAAATACAGATGTCTCGGCACACACTACGAATTTGTAGCTTTTGGAGTCGAGACACTGGGTTCATGGGGCAAAGGCGCACAGGGGCTTCATAGGGAGCTCAGCAAACGCCTAAAGGAGATAACAGGCGACCCTCGCGCGGGCAGCTTTCTCGCTCAACGGATAGCCATCGCTATTCAGCGCGGGAATGCTGCCTGCGTGATGGGAACCCTGCCAAGGGGGCCCACTTTAGATTAAATTTAGTTTTTAAGTTTTCTTTTTCTTTTTGTTTTAGATATAGTTTAGTTTTATTAAGTTAGATTATTTTTTTTTTTAATTACTATTGTCCATTTTAAATAAATTTATTATAGTCATAAAAAAAAAAAAAAATTCACTTTCGCCTTCATATTATTAGTAAGTACACAAAAAACATAAACAAAGAATATATGTCCAATAAAATAGTCCTTAGTAAGCAAATTCATAACAACCACAATACATGTATTTATTAAATTAAACCTAATAAATATTTCATTGCAAATTTATTTACTATTATCAGATATTACTTACTACAAGGGATAGATTGTGGAAGGCTAATCTGTATTAAGTACTGCTAAATAGATAGAGCTGATGACGAATTATGTCACCTCATCCTTCTACCTGCGGTTTTTCCATTTCAATATAAAGCTAGCAGTATGGAGTAGGCTCCAATAAAAATTTTTAAAAAGCGTTAATTTAGCTCTTCTCAGAATGAGATAAAACCTACAATCTAAAGAACTGAAGTAATCTCACCAGGGGCATCTAGTTCTGTGCACAGTAGGTACTAGATGCCCCTAGTGAGATTATTCAACAGAACTGGTGAGAATACGGGATTTTTCTCAATAGCTGTACCTATAAAATTTGATCCTAAACTTTTAAATATTCTACTTTCTTTCTCAGTGGCGTAAGGGGTATTAGACACAAGTCCACCATTTGTACATTTTATTTTTAATTTGTGCAATAAAGTTTAACCGGCAAAATACTTGCTAATAGACGCACTTATCCATAATATAAAAAAGAGAAGTCCTGTATAATATACGAACCTTGTAATCCTTGTAATAATTAAATGCCCCTGAAAAGTACTAGTGACCACTAAATACATAACAACATTTCCTATCGAACCCTCTTCATCAAAGATCAAATCACTAATCGGAGGAGATCTCAAGGTGATTTAAGTAGCTAGCTGTTAATTGTAATAAAATCTGTCTGTCCATTATCACTGCGGGATCTAATGGGATTTCCCGCCACTATCGGTTAGCTAGTCCACCTTTATGGCTTCGTAGTGTGTCCAAGGTCGTTATTTCTAACACCCTTTATTTACACTGTGGTTTCATATGGCATTCTTTAATTGAAAAGTTTCCGTGGAAAAATTCTGCTAGACTTTTTACACGACTAACCAAAAAAGGAGTGATGAATGAGTAATATTTTCAGCATGTATACACATTATATGTTTGTATGTATGTGTCATAGTTTTCGGAACCATATATCTTTTGCTTAAAGATTTTAAACTTGTAACCACTTCCGTAAGCCACCTGGAAGTTGTGGGTTCGATTCCCGCAGGAAGCATACTTTGTTTAGTTGTTTCCAATTTGGTTAGGGCGTTGCAGAATTTAATCATCTGATTGTTTTATAATAATAACTATTCGGAAGGCGTTGGTCCCAGCTGCTATTTGGTTGCTAAGGAACAACATCAGATATGCCGATAAACACTGACACCAGGATGTACAGGGTCGATTGACGTAGATAACCCATTCAATATGAGTTAATTACTTGTAAGAAACCTAATTTGTAAAATGACCAGTTTTCTTTTAATGTAGAGCCACGAAATGTATGTGCGCTGATTGTCATAAACATAATTAAATAGATAATATAAAATAAATAAAATAAATTTTGAGAATATTATAAATATCTATGTTAATTATCTGTATTCTGTGTTTCGGTAGAATATTCTTCCTCCTATAATATTTTTAGTATTTCAGTATTTCACAGAGTGCCAAGTGAAGATACTTATCTAGTCATATATAGACCCTATGTGGATTGTGGACTGCAAACTCAACTGACCCTGCACAACCAGCCCCTTAATAATTTCAAAACCGTCTCCTTCGACAATCAACTGATTTTATCCTGCAATGTCCTAACCAAACAAAACAACTTGCTCTTCGTGGAATCACACCCATAAAATGATGTAATTTTTATCATAATTTCGAATGAGTATTCAAAAAGAAGAGTGTAAGTTACTCAGATTTGTTTTATTGTCATTTATTTTACCCACAGCTAGTTCATTTATGTATAATATCAGGGAATTCGGGCGCTCTACCTACATACAAACCAATTATTCTATGAATTCGGGCGCTCTACCTTCATACAAACCAAATATTCTATGAATTCGTCCTTTGTCAGAATTAGATATTCTTAGAAGATCGATGATGATCGATCGATATTTTGTGAATTTATCTAACTAGTAATACATAATTATGTAAATGGACAAAGTACATTGTAATTGAGAACATGGTAATTGAGCTGGCAGCAAAAAGGGAAAGCCAAACAACAACAGTTTTCATCCCATCCATAGCAATATCGACAAAAAGTGGCCCGTAGAAATACTGGCCATTTATTTTACCTATTTATTACTGTGGGTCTTACCACTTCTAACTTATCTGCGAGTAAAAAAAAAACTAAAAATCTTTGGTTGCCGAGTCTTGTTCAGTTAGGAGGAGTATCTAGAGCATTGTTTAAAATAATTTTCATCTTTTAGCGGGCATTAATAAGCCGCAATTATCTTTGCCGCGCACTTTTTGAATTTGGAACATCTTAGTGTTCAGCCCCAAAGAAATCGAACGCAAATATTGCTTCAATAAAGACTGGCTGGTACGACGGTCCATAGTCGGCATCTCTATTCCTAATAAAACTGTAACAATAAATTTTTATAATTGCGGAAATGTCTCAAATGTAAAGTTATAAGTCAGTTGTTACTGTATGTTTTATTAAATAATAATATTACAATAAAATATGAGGCGCCTTTTATTTTCTCAAAGAGCGTGGTGAAAAGTAGATTATTTTTAGCAAATCCGCTATATGATCCTAATGAAATGAAGAGGTTAGGAAACAGTTGTATTATATGGATAAAAAAACAATTTTAATTAGATAAATTTATGATCACACACACTTTAAGTCTAAATTTAATTTAAAATCTCGAAAAAAGTGTTAGATCCAAGTAAAACAAGATTAGAAACACAAAAAATACGAAATTTCGGTAGGAGGCAAATAAAAGGTGGTCGTAAATTGATAGTAAGCTTCATATTTATTTAGTACATATAAAATTCAGATCAAACGATGCTTTACATGCAGTATGTATGTATGTATGGTAATCTAGACACGGAATATGTAACATTGAATTGTACATCAGCATTATTTTCAATAAATTTCCTATTGCAGAAAATATGAATTTCAGTAATACAGTTGTTAATATTTTTTTCCAGGCTGTATGAAAATTTTTGGTTCTAATTTGTAAGGAAAAAAATCCAAAATGTACGAAAAAGAGCACCACCAATCTTTACATATTTTTTGCAATAATGTATTTATTATTATATTCTATATAAATATTGTGTTATTTATACTATGGCAGATTAAACTAAGTCGATTCGATTTTGACATACATACTCGTACATGACATAAAGAATTCTGAATATTAAATATTGCATATTTCTGTTTATGTTTGCTTGTTGTTTACCTTTATCTTTCAAAATAGTGAAACAGATCACTTACAATTAAAAGGAACTTCAGATATAAATACAAACATTAGTGAACATATATTTATAGCAATATCTGGGAGATATGCTGCAATTTAGAATATTTTTCACATCCTTAGACTTAGTCAATTTTGGTTCAGTACTATAAATATCATTATATTATATTCATATATTATGGTAAAGCTGGTCCATTTATACAGTCAAACAGCATTTATATTAACGATTGAAACATGCAGAATTCTAACAACAATGAAAGTTAGCGATGACGTGGACCTACTCTAGCAATAACTGATGTTCGGCCTTAAATACCAATATCGACAGTTTTCACTATGATCCTAAAATATATTCTACTTAGGACACTTTCTCAAAATGTCCCCATTTGTCTTGTCAGTTGAATAAGGTGTTATATTAATACCGGCATTCACATATGCGGTTTTGAAAATGATATTCTAAAATAAATAACACCATATAATTAGGTACAATTAACAATCACAGATACCATTCGCAAATCTGCCAGACGCGGGGCGCGCCTCTGCCAATTATATAAATAAAATTTATCCGAACGATTCAAAGGCGCACCCCATTCTAACTTACAATAACGCAGTCTTAACATTCATCATACAACCTAATACTGTCATCCTCGTGATCCGCAGACATGCAACAGTTAAAGCGAACCGAGTGATATAACTAAAGGGTTATCCCGACCTTGAAGGGCCGGCAGTCAGCATTCACTAGTAGCGTTTTGGTTCACTATCGGGTAGATATCACAGATGGTGTGTCGCCGCGGGCGCCTCTCGCCGCCGCCGACGTCACAGGTAGGGCACGCACGCGGCGCAGCGCGAGTGGCGCCGCTCGGGGGACTCCGCTCGCGCCCTGCACACAAGCACTCGTTATTTCACGAGGAGCGTTCTTCCCGTCGCGAATCCGAGCGTCCGAGCGCCCGCTTCAACTTCTCCACCAACCTGCTGTGAAACTTCTCGGGTTCCCTCGCTCGCTGCGGGCTAGCCGAGCCCTTGGGGCTGTCTGCGGCGCGCAGGGAAGCTCTCGAGGGAGGCGCGCGGCAGTACGACAGCGAACGCATGGCGGGCGCGCTGCGGTGGGGACTCAGCGCGCCTCGGTGGTGCGACGACAGCCCGGGGCCCTCCGACCGAGACTCCGATACCTTCCGCACGCGCCCGACCGGACCAGACTTCTCCGTAGACTCCCGCCGCGACCGCTGGGAGTTGTAGATATCCCAATCGTTCTTCATAACTGGCATCATAAACGCCATCTCGATGGCGGTGACGGTGACTCTTGTGTCTTAACGTTTTTGGGAGATACCGGCCGCTGACCGAAAGTATTCTGTTCGCGGAAACTTGCGGATCGATATGTAAATAAACACTGAAGTCCTGTAGCTGATGTATTTTCACAAATATTTTTCTTTTATGAAAATATTTATTGCAATAAATGTATATAATGTGCAATTGAGAGCTGAATTGAGGATATGTTGGCTTTCACTTCAATGTCACTCGCACTGTTCAGATTAGGCAAGGATGTTCACCTTAGGACGAATTGCGGTAGAATGAAGTATTCGTGAAAACACACCCTGAATATAAGGAAAATATCGGCGCCACTGTCGCAGCGGAAATTATTGACAACTCTAGTTAATTAACTCTATACTGATCCAGCTAAACTAAAGCTATTCACTTTATTTAAATAAAGTTATTTTAATTTGATAATAACTTCAAACAAATAGAAATTCGTGAAAAACATGCGGAAAACATCAAGCCTGTATGAGTAATTCTGATTAAACTATTCTACACTAGAGAGCGTTGCTTAGATTTTAGTACTTACTGCTACCCGACAACAGATGCCGCTCTAAGCACGGCTAAAAAGCATGCTGCAAAAAGCACGTTGTAAACAGCGGATTATCTTTTATGCAAGGCCTGCCCTGCCTTCTACATTAAAATCACAAACTCATAGAAACCATTTCCTCGTCATCTCTACTGAGTGATAAATAATTAGAAATATTATACAATGGCCTAAAGAGTGATTGATGACCATAGAAGTAACAGCCTGGCCACCGAAATGTGAAATTCGCCGCGATGCCACCGGCGACTAAAAGAAATACATACAAATTAATTTGTTTCAGTGCACTAATCTTTACTCCTCATTTCGCCTCGCCAGTCACCAGTTCCCGTGACTTTTTAGTGCATTTTTTTATGTATTTCTTTTAGTCGCCAGTGGCATCGCGGCGAATTTCCCCGTGGCGAATTGGCTAGTAAACTTTTTTATGAAAATGTCTAATTCGTAAACCATTTCGAGGAATAGGCTTAGGGAACAGATTACATTAATCAGATCTTTAGATAAGCAAGTATTTTTTAAGAAAATCGCAAAAAACCCAATGACTTTAATTTTTTAGCAAGGTTGACGTATGACGTAGCCGGATAACTTCCGGCTATTCACATTTAATTTTTTAGGTTGGTAGCACATGGTAGTGAATAAATATTTTTTGTTTGGTAGCGCTAATTAGGCGCTTCACGTACTTGTCACCCATGTCAAATGTCATCTCTGTTCAAGTCATTCATACATTATAATGAAGAAGCGGTGTCCAATTATTGAAAAATCAGATGTAAACGGATGAAGAGACTGCAGTAAAGTCCAATAAACATGCCAATATGCAATAGATACGAGAAATGGGGTACCTAAATGTTTGGCGATTGTAAACAAACAAGAAACCACCAACTCGCCGCTCGCAGTCCATCTTGACTTTGACATTTGACACTGACATATATATTTTTTAATACCTTAGTAATTTTTGCTTTCTTGCAGTTCGAAATGGCCATTATAGCTGCGTGACGTCATCACTATAAAATCTTTAAAATTAATTAACAAAATAAATATAATTTTAAGAATTTTTTCGTTTAAATTGTATCTCCGAAATAGACTAGCCAATTGTTTCGTGGCCAGGCTGTACTGTAATACCTACCGATATAAAATTACGACCGTTAAGTGTCCCTACCAAGAGATATTTTTAACATTACAAATTTTGTATGTCAAATTTGTAAATAAATAATAATCTTTTTCGAAAGCTATATTTTCTCTTTTTTCTATTGTGAGATGTAACAAACTGAATCGCCCCTGTCGCCATCTTAGCGCTCCTGGCGGATAATAAGCTATGCAGGCAAAATCCGTTCAAAAATTTTCATGCTAGAGTCAAATGATTTTTTCGCGTGGCAATTACTTATCTAACTAAATTTAATGTTTCCTTTTTTGTGATCTTATATTTCTAACAATAAATACACAATAATATATGTAAAATTAGTTTAATAAGAGAGCGTAAATGAACAATATTCATGATAGAACAATAAGTATTGTTAACACTATTTACAGATAGCTTTATTAAAATTAATTAACAAAAGCCGTTACAAAGCTAAAATAACAAGAAAATGGCACCGTTTAATAACCGATTTAACATAATTAATGGAGATTATATTCACTGGGATAATCAAGATTTTCTTTCCATATTCGATGGCTCGGTTAGACATAACTTAATTTTTATTAGATATTTTTATTTGAAGTATAGTAAGTATACATTATAACGATGATATCTAGCTAAGCTACACGGTCCTTCATGCCGCAGTAATAAATTGTAAAATCACAATTACATAGCTCAATATTGTGTTGATTTTGTTACACTATTTTAAATATAAAATTAATAAATGCACTTGGTGGGAAAAATAATATCACATTCTAAGTTGTAGGGTTCGAAAGGTAAAAAAGGAAACCTCATAGGATCATTCGAAGTCGCCTGTCTGTCTGTACGATTCTGGAGATCACCTTGTGTATAATTTTACCGAATTTTTTTAACAAAATCATACCTAGATAATAATCCCCACTTAAACCATATCTACAAATGTTAAACATGAGATCGTTGCCGCTGGCTCTTATAATCTGTTGCTGTGCCCACCCTAAACTTAACCACGTAAGGGTTAACCGAAAGAGATTGCCTAGCAATAATTCCACCTTTGCTCCATATCCTTAAGTAAGTGTACAAATAATTGTTTTTGCATGTGGGCAATAAAGATATTTTGTATTGTATTGTATAATATTAAAATTCATAAAAAATATCCCCAACATAAGTTGGTCACTTATTCATAATGCCTTGAGAATATCACACGCACGCTGCAAACTATTGCACACGCCAAAATTTCCAGTTAATTTCACAAGAATATCTTTAAAAACCATATACATTGACACTAGTATTTTCCTTAGTTGGACTATTATCATCTTTCGAGTACCCGTTCAAATTAATCATAGTGAGCAACTCCACTAGATGGCACCGGTAACCGCATTCCATGATCCTGGGACAAACTTTTTTATTCATTTTTTCCAACAAATTATAGATTAGATAATAATCCCAATTTAAATCATACAAATTTTAAAGATGAGATCTTTGTCGCTGGATCATTTCGAAGAAAAAAAAACATGATTTGCCATTATTGAATTGCTCAAAAAAAAATATCGCTAATTTAAGATGGTCATTTACGCATAAATCTTTGAGAATATCGCTCGCACGCAGCAAACTAGAACATTCACCACAATTTCCAATAATTTCACAAGAATATCTTCAAAAACCAGAGACATTGACACTAGTATTTTCCTTAGTTGTATTATTCTCCTCTTTCGACCTATCAGGGTCGTAATATCCGTTCAAATTGATCATAGTAAGCAACTCCACAAGATGGCGCTGGTAACCGCATTCCATGAGCCGCGTGACTACTTTGTGAATGACTTTAGCGAGTTTCTCGAACAAATGGAACAATTCTTGGAGCTGATTGAAGTTTGTGTGTGTGAAGTGACCGTTGGGTTCCTTTTGATGCCATTCACTGTAAAAATGAGAAAAAAATGTGACGTATTATTTTTTTCGAGAGCTCGAGGGACGTTTGAAGAAATAAGATAACTTTTGCCTTTGTGCACACTTTATTTATTTTTCTATAATTTATAGCCCGACCAGAAAAATAGCAGCCTTGGCCATATTGCGGAAAAATATTAGAACTAATTTATTTTACTGACAACTAGGTATTCAAGTAACATTCCGTCATCTCAATGTCATCTACCAAAAAAAAAAGGAGTGGACGTTGTGTATTTTGTGATTATCAAATAAAAATATTTATCAAAATGGTAGATGATGATCAAGATTTGAATGATTGATGCGAATGAAAACGAAGGATTGATTTATATTTCATTAAATGACATTGTCAATTTTGTTATTGACATGACACATACAACATGTTGCCATCTCAAGGCGATCAGTAGCGACGCCAATGCAGGGTTTTTATTTTCCTGGTCGGGCTATAAATGTTTTATTTAAATTATAGAAAAGGAAAAGGAAACAATAAAGAGTTTCTAATGAACTAAGGATAAGTCGCACCCAGTACTAATTTTATTGTGTATTGTTTTCTTTGTTTATTTTAAGTATACATGAGAAAATTAAATATTGTTGACTTGATCCAGGTCGCATCTAGTCTTCCCACAGTTACTAACTGTTCCCCAAGTACTGCAGCTTTTGTTTTATAACCTTTTCAAAAAATTGGGCTATGCAATGCAATAACATTTTTTCAAAACTGTCCGGTAGTATCACTGTGTTTAAACAAACTCTCTGGTTAGACAAAATAAAAAAAAAATTCATTGAAAAGATATCGACATAACTTTTCATAAAGGAAACAAAAGAGGCCTTTGTCCAGCACTAGGGGAAAAATATTATGGACTGAAACTACATAATATAAAAATATTTGTCAGAATACTCACCCAACCTTCAAAACCCTGCTAAACTTCAATACCACAGTAAAAATATCATTCAACAACTTCATAACAGGAGTAGATCTGTTATTCAACAGGCATCTAAACAGCACTTTCTTTATATAAACCACGTGACAGTCGTACAAATCGTCTAATGTCCTCGCTTTTTTCAGATCATTCTCGAATTCGACCCAGGAGCTTAGAATACAAGTGGTGACGATGTAGTTGTCTAATGCTCGGATCATTGAAGACATTATGTGGCGGTAGATCTGTATGGATCTGTATTGAGGGGAGCGTAGGAGCTTCCTTGAGTGCTGTTTCGCTGCTAGTTTTAGTATCTGGAATTAATAGAATACATAAAATAATTGCATCACACATATTATCCTGTAACGTCCCAGTTGACTGGAAGAGTTGGATTTGTTTTTGTGTGTCTATTATTGTAATATTATTTTCTGAGCAATAAAATTATTACAAACAAACTATCCTAATCCTAATCTTAACTAACATGTAAAAACGAAAAGTGATTTTGTACATTTGTTTGTTATCTGCTCGTGAACCAATCTTTCTGAAATTTTGAATACTTATAAGAGTTCTTACTGAGACGAACATAGTGTACCTCTCATTTCGGAAAAAGTAGTGCTTCCATGGGATGTAATTTCACGTGCGAAAAAGCGGGCAAAAGCTTGTAAATTGTAAATGTTTTTTACGTCACGTTCCTTCACGTACATTCTTTTTGTTTCGTCTAAAAAAGTATTGACATGATTTTTAGTATGAAAAATTACCTCAAAATCCTCGCCAAGCACCCAGAAAATCCTCCTCATTTTGAGCAGAAACTGGAAAACTCTCGCATAGCGTAGCAACGCTTCGTTCGATAGTATAATATTAAGAGGCCATTTCACCGCATAAGTTAGGGAAAGGCAAGATAAAGCATCGGGGGAACTGTGCTGGAGGCTTAGTGGAGGCTCCGACATCATGAACGATAGCTTCTCGGAGAATTTGTGCACATCTGTGGAAGAGAGTGTAAGTCCATTCAGACTGGTGGGACCATGGAGAAGAGGAGATGGCATATTGAGAGCTTTCTTACAAAAATTGTGTGTGGCTACGCGGGGCGAAAGGCAGACGTGAGGGGAGCTCGGTTTGGCCGTGGCTCCGCCCCTATTGACGATTCCCTCTACTTGCCTATTGATGTCGCTAGCAAATCGAACATTTTAACATAAGAAATATATTTATATTTCTTTAATATACAGATATTTTAAACATGAAATATTTTTAACAGACATATATTTTGTGTAACACTAAGTCACAGTGGCGTGGGGTGAAAAAAAAGAGAGGTAAAGCCGCCACGATTATCTGAATTTAGGTTTTCTTTATGCCCGAGGAAAGATAACTCTTGTTTTCCAAGAAGAACAACAGTGTCTATTAAACGTTTCATTAAGTTTCGATTACGCTCTACTTTACGATTGTGGGCTTCAAAATTATTGCCGAGAAATGATTCTATTCTACTATTTCCAAAATCGTGTAACAATAAACAACTGCGTAAATGTTTTTCAGTTTGACTATGTTTTCTAGCCGAATTGGTCAAATTATTTATGTCTGAGAAACCCATTTTATTCCAAGCACTATTTGTATCGGAAAACAGCAGACATGGAAAGCAAAATAACTTATTTAATTTGCAACTGCCTGATAACCAATTGTATTTATCATACATCGAACTGTGAAAATGTTTGAAAAACCCATCCTTACACTTATAATCAATTTTTATATCGGGACGAGCCCGTCCAAGGTTAATGATATATTTTTTATTATCGAACGATTGATTTGAGAACAAAGTTGATTCATTCAATAAGGTAATCTGTAAGACAACAATCTATTTGTACTAATGCCGCCATTTCTCGCCTAACAACAACAACGACATAAAACAAAATGAAACAAACCAACCTTTACGATGAAACAAAACAAACACTATATCAGAATACACAACAGCCTGTGTTAAACTTCACTAATTTCGATTCTTTTAAACTATATACCACAATCTAATCACTTATCACATTAAATCAATTAGCATAAAATTAATTTGTACAAATGCGCGCATAATAAGTGAAGTGACATAGTGACAATCCGTCCGATTAAAGACAATTGGCCGGCGGCCGCAGCAGGGCGGCCAATGGCCGGCCTGCTGCGGCAGCGCTAATTGGACGAAAACTTTTCTAGTGATACGAAAGGAGAGTTTGGTAGGCTATCTTAAATCGGGTTATCATTTAACAATATCAACGAGTACTTTTCATGTAGTAGTGACATGTATGTGTGTGTCAATTTCATACATTGGAAATATTTGGATTCCCGATATCTTGAGCGAGTTCACTTGGCGTGTACTCGGCGCGGATTGCGTCTTACCATTGCTAAATCGTGCGTGTGTGCGTATGCGCGATTTCAAATACATTGCGTATTTGTTTCCAGCGTATTGAAGAATACTTTTTACAAAGCGCTCAATGTAATTGTGTCGCTTGCGATAATTAGACTCCTTAGTTTCCGTATTACCGGTAAGGCCGTCAGTCGTCGGCTTACATTTTATGACAGTGTCATATAAGTAGGTATATGGGTATAGCTAAGAACAATAGCGGTATAGTGTATACATTTTCGTGGAAGAGTAATAAGCTGGGATAAGCTATTATTATCAATAATTAAAAATATGTATATATTAGAGATTAGCCAAGGTAAGCCGGTGGGAATCGTGTTCTATGGAGGCTTCGCCACTGTAAGTCAATCAAATAAATCCTAAAATATATTATTTACTTACGTTTTTTGTGATCTCATAACTGTACAGCATCGAAAAACTCAAAACTAAATGGTTTAAAATATTGACAAAATATTCTAAGCTGAAACTAAACGTAAATTAGAAAAATAAAAAAATTCATAAGAGCTCGCTCCATGTCACGCATCGTTCACAGTTAAACGAAAAACTACGTAAGCTCCGCGGATTTTTCCGACATCACTGCGCTGATGACCGAAACGGTGCACCAGTCTATATGCCGTCTCCTCTTTGTATTTGCTCCATGGGCGGATCGCCCACAGAAATATGTGCCAAAGTTAACTGACCTGCAGGTCTAAAATCGCCACTTAGCGCGAATCACAATATGATCACAATATGAATCAAATTGCAAATCCTAAAATGGCCCTAATTTGGCAGTTCATAAAATGAATCACGAACAATTCATTGCATGCAATTCTGCAGTTTGACATTTTTCTATGGAAATACGTAAAATGGCTCACATAAAAGGAATTGCCTTTATGTCAATCAGCAGAATCGGGACTAAAATCGCCACTTAGCGCGAATCACAATATGATCACAATATGAATGTCATTGCAAATACTAAAATAGCCATAATTTGGCAGTTCATAAAATGAATCACGACCAATTCATTTTATTCAAATCCGCTGTTTGACAGTTTTCTATGAAATTTCGTAAAACGGGTCACTTTTACAGAATTGCTTTACTGTCAAGTAGCAGAATCATAAAAAGCACAGACATATAAGACGTACACAGACGGAACATAAGTTAATAGTTATACTTATGTAGCAAGTAATTGTTGTTATCCTTTTCTCACGTATTCGGATCTATATGGCGATATCTCTTTTTTACACCTGTAGCAACATTCACTCACACATAGATATTAAGCTACGCGTGGCAATTTTTGGCCGTGACGCCATTTTGTAATCTGCGTTGTTGGATCGGTGAACACTAAAAATAATAGAGTAGAATACCGGTAAATGATCTCAGATCATGCACTCCACACAACATTCATACATTCTTTGAAATCATGGGAAGCATTATCGTAAACAACTTACCCTAGACTAGATACAGCCCAGGCTGCATAGTTTTGCATGTGTGTGTTTGTGCTACGCTAAGTAATAGCATACCTTCCGTCTGTTTACGTCTTATATGTCTGTGATAAAAAGTTACTCTTCAGCAACATCTACAGTTCATTTCTCCAAATTTCACAAAAATTTGCTCAATTGTGGAGTGAGAATACTTTGTTATTTTGATTTTAGGGTAATTCGTCAAGTTTTAAAACTGTTTCGATTCGTCAAGCGAATTTTTATCATTTATTGTTGTTTATATCCGTCAAATAAGTACTAATAAGCTTTCGTATTAAATTGCAAAGATAATTATAATCATCAACGTTTGATTAAATTGTTATTATTTCGTGTAAAGATCTCGGTTTGTCCGAATTTTTTTTAGAACATGTGCCTATATGAGGTAGAAACATGTATTAAAGGTAGGAAAGACATCGCAGTGCGAATCTAACGACCAAACCGATACCTATAGGGGGATTACCATGGTATATAAAATTTATCTAAATGCGAGTGAGTAGGCGTGATAGCGCTTTAAGGGATGTAATGTAGGGCACACATCTCGCTTACTCATTCGCATTTGTTGGATAGAATTAAGAGATCATGGTAGCCCTTTTTTTGGTGTGTGCTTCCTTCTCTTCATAAAAAGTTATGACTTGAGAGGATTAACTGGCCGATACATGGCACTCCTTTTAACTAATCTTATTTCTGTGATCACACAAAAACAAAGCAACCTTTACGAATTAACATCATATCACCATAAAATAATTACTAGTACTAACGATATCGCAAAAATAAGATAAGGTATCATGTTTGTGTGCCAGTTAAGCCTCTTGAATCTTAATTTTATATGGCGATGCTAAACGTGGACTTCACGTGCGTGGCACGCAGGTAACGCCCACATTGTACTTCTATAGAGATGTACCTAGGTATCGCCTTCCTTAGTTATTTACACACCGTTGTGCGCTATTTATATAAAATAAGTTGATAGTAAGCCACGACTAAAGAAGAACAAAAAATAAGAAGAGCCTAAAAGACTTGTTTCCACGGCCGTAAAACCCATTTTTTGTTGACAGATGACTGCACTTGATTGACATTGACTGATATATGCTGATATGATAGACTTATCTTTATTGCCACTATTAAAAATAATTATTCAAGTAGTCTCTATTTTCTATAATGCGTACTCAAATCCTAATGCACGCACGTCAAATAAACAATAATCTTAATTTCTTGTTTTACAGTACGTCTAACATCATTGATAAAAAAGAATTATATAAAAAATAATGAATCAGTTTTGTTTTTGAAGAATTGCAATGGCAATATTAACACGACAAATGATTCACGAAATGAACTGAATTGTTAGTGAATTGCAAATGATGCGCGTCCATTTTACAAAAAAAAAGGAGAATTGCAAAGGAATTGCTAGGAATTCACGAAATGAATTCGTTTTGATGAATTGCTCAAAGTGGCGCTTTTAGACCTACTGCTAATGACACTTCTATATATTAGCGAGGGATTCGCATCAGTTTGAATGAATCTTAATTATTAGTTTACCTTGATTATATTATTGTCACGAAAATAAAAATTCGGCCCACAGTTGACAACCACTGACAAAGATTGACCAGCAATGAGCACGGAAAATTCTCGCAAAATCAAAGTTGTGAACAATTGCGCGAACACTCTAGTACTAGCTCTGGTATACAGTTTTGTCTCGCACTCGCACTTAGATCTATAGTTCGAAAAAATAAAAGAAAAAAGAGAGAGAGTTTCTGTCTCTTACTTCAATAGTTATTGCGCACTTTCTGTAAATAATCGCATACTAAGTCTACTGTTCCCATAAGCTAGTTTAAGATACAATGAAAAAACTTACGTGAAATTGAAGATCCCAACGCCTTATCCAAAATGTTATGTAAAGTCGCGAAATTCAGCAACTCATGCGGATTCAAAGTCATCGACAATTTCGAAAATAAATTATGACAAATGCTCCTTGAAAATTCCCCATCCATTAGAAAGAAATAATCCTTCAAACACCTCAGATGCTCATACAAATCAAGATTGACCAAGAAATATGTTAAAATTGAATTATTCACAACTTCTAATTGATATGTCAGGGGTAACATCACAGATCTTTGCAGGCACGCCGTCAACGTGGCTATATTATTACTAGTAATGACTTCATCTTTTTCTTCTGAACCAAAATGTGCAAATATATTTGAATATGGCGACTTTTTGACTTCCTCCATTGTAACTGCTGGGTGAGTGTAAAAAGAGTACGCCATGTCAGCATCCATTTTTCTATTAAAATGGTCACTCGAAAATTTATCTAAGTCTTTAACGCCAAACGGATCAAAATCATCTAGATTATAAGATCCGTCTAATATATCAAAGACAGAATAATTCTTATACATTTGTTTACGAAATACGGCTTCAATAGTTTTTGACGGTGAATTTTCTGGGCTTTGTATTGGCTCGCTGGCTATTTCAGATTCCTCGGTTTCGTCGTCTATGATAGGAAAAGTGAAACCGTCTGATGATATGTACTCTTTGACTATGGTTTTCATAGACTCTAGGTCTTTGGATTCGCTTCGTGGTGTGAATATGTCGCTTGTCATTGGACCTTCAAGAGGTATATCGGCGGTTGTAGGCGTTTCCAAGTCCAGCTGAAAATCAAATTATTTTTTCAAACTAAATTGATCATCATCATCCTAGCATTCCTAGTTGCGTCGTCAGCTTACGCTTCGGAGCCTAGGGTACGCTGTAAGTCATGGTACTAGATTTGGCGGAACTGGTAATTACAATGGAGCGACTGCCGTCTGACCTCCGTAACCCTTTTTACAGGGAAAACAGACCAACAGGACATGAGGTGTGTTAGTGGTCAACGCTGTCAGAATTTTTGAGGCTGCCCTAAGGCATCTGCCACAGCTATCTAGCTATCTATCGATAACAACCGGGACCAACGGCTTAACGTGCCTTCCGAAGCACAGAGCTCAACTAACGAGCTCCTCTGACAAACAAAAAACTGAATTGCTAATAGAGATAAAATAGAAGCGATTGTTATTCCCAAGATTTATTATAAATGATATAGTCCATTTTCTAAAGAGCGCCACAATACTTCTCCAAAGGGCATCCTATATTAGATAAATCCGCACACACAAAAAGCTCAAAATAATCTTAATAATTTAGATATTACATTGCAGATCCTGTGTTTTTCATTCAGATGCCTAAACTGCTACTATTTTTAATTCCAAATTTGACATCTTTTTACTGATCATTGCTTTAAGTATAAATAATGTATTCTTACATTTCTTGTTCTCATCAAGATAGGTATCCGTATTTTACGATAGTTTTCAAACAAATAAAACACTTACCCTTGGGAACAAATCTCCGGGTGTCACTGCCAGAGTATTAGGTGTGACAGTAAGACTTTGACTAGAACATTCCCCGTACGGCTTCAAATTTAACGTCAAATTTTTCTTGACATCTTTCCTCGGACTTACTACCACATAATCATAATCTGAACCTAACACTTTCTTCTTATTTTTAACGGCTTCTTCCTGAGCAACATTAGCTGGATCATTCCTTACAACTATTTCAGGGGGCAAGTTATATTCTACACCTAAAACTTTTTGTTTATTAATTAACGCTTCCTTTTGAGCATTTGTTTTCGGCTCAGCCTTTGTGACTTCTGGCAAAATCATCCCAAATTCAGCACCAAGAACTTTCAATTTATTCCTTCTAGCTTCCACGAATGGAGTAAAATCTTGCAAATTATTCTCTTCATCTATTATACTAGTAAGCGACGGACCTTTCATTTGATTGTTCTCTTGATCCGTCTGTCCGAATTCGTGCGCCATCACTTTTTGCTTATTAACCAGAGCTTCTTGCCTCATTTTCAAAAATTGTATATTGTCGTATGCTTCGTTCAGATCTTTGCCAATAACAGAACTAGATGTGCTTTGTTCGACGACATTGCCTTGTTCATCAAGATTTTTCTTATTATCACATTTCTCATCAGATTTTGATACGCCAAAAATGCTTTTAGCTGCATTGCAAATGGCACTAAATACGTTATGACTTTCAACATTCTTCGGAGCATCTCCTTCATTAAAATCAGTAACTTTAATTTCTTCTTCAGATATTTTATCAGTAATTTCTGCGCCATCACTTTCCTCATAATGATCTATACTTTGTATAGACATGGCCATACATTCTTCGTTTCTTTGATGTTCGAGTTCTAACTTTTCGCGTTTCAAATTCCTTTCCTCTGTTGACAGAAGTTGTATTCTACTCTCGTCTAATTGCAATCGTTTTATCTTCCACTCTGTGTGAATTTTACTTTTTTCAACTTCTATGTTTAGCTTTGAATAATATTCCATGAGTTTGTTCCTAAAACACATTCAAAATATTTTTATTGCAATCAGGATTGTTTTCCTAATAGTAAAGTAACTAAACAAAATTGCATGATAAGTAAGAGTGATTAATAAATAAGAAAATATTATCTTTGAACTAATTATACTAAAACAAAATGTTATTTGGTGGCCTCTCAAGCTTATAGTATAAAAAAGCATGAAAGCCAAATAATGTCACACAAACAGTAAGCGATTCAAGCTAAGCAACAGCAAATTTTGCTGGCTATGGGTGTCTAATGGTAAATATACGGCCATCATTTCGTGTAGGTTACATTGTCAATCGACCATGTACATCCTGGTATCAGAGTTGTTAGGAACCGCCTCTCGGCCTCTGACATGGTTCCTTTAACGACCACCAGATGTCACCCGGGACTAACGTCTTAACGTGCCTTCCGAAGCACAGAATCATCTTTATTATCAGACAATTAGTTGATTCAAGCCTGCAATGTCCTAACGAAACTGGAAACAACTAAACAAAGGATGCTTCCCGTGGGAATCGAACCCACAAACCCCGGCTCGAAGGCAAATGCCTTAACCACAGGACCCAGGAGGCAGTTATACGATAAAACAGCCACTACATATCAGACCAATGCGGTATTTACGCAAAGGTTTTATGGTACAGCAAAATTTAAAAATGCTTCATTGTTGCACATACAGGTGGTTAGATGAAAAAGCAATCGAGAAGATCTATTTTCACTTACTTCTCATCATCTCTGATTTTAGCGTCAATTTGATCGCTAGCAGCATCTGCAGCCTTTTCCAGATCGGTGCGTAGTTTTTCCCGCCTTTTAGAACGACTTTTAGCAGCTTTAGTTTCCGCCATGGCCGCTTCTAACACCCTTAGAGAGTGTTGCTTCTCTGCTATTATAAGCTGAGCTAGCCTCTTCCTTTCGGCTGTAAAATAAATTTTCTCTTAGAAATGCTTCTGTTAGTAGAATCTGTCATCAAACGGGCAGAGTAAATTGAAACCTCTTACGATACCGACATCAAGAGAGAGGGTCTACCCTCAAGTTAGAAGATCATATCTTATCCATAAATCCGATCTAGATCCATTGACATTTTTCTCCAACCTTCGGCCTCTCGCTTCAACATAATAGTCCATAGATTAAGTTTACTCCGTTTTTCTCCTAGTTATCTCTACTAATCTATAAAGAAGATATTTCTCCTCCTTATCAAGACCTATTCTTAAGCAAGAAACCTAAGTCAAAGTATACCTTACAATGTTACCCATAGATTTATCTCTTATCAAAATCTATTCTTAAGGAAAAAACCACACAACCTTACTCAAGTAGAGTGAAACCAACTTACCAACAATCTTATCCATAGTCTCGGCCTGTTTCAAAGCGGCCATCTCCGTGAAAGCCTTCCTTTCGGCCTCACGCTTCAACATGATCTGCTGGAAGCTGGCCGGCTCGCCGCTCACGAACAAACATCGAGTGCGGTACACGTCTAGGAGTTGTTGTTGACGCGAGAGGGAATCGAAACTTGCGCAGCACGATATGGATGGGTGGTCGGAGGAAATTAGGAGAAGTAATGGATCCTGTGGTTGACATGTTCATTAGAAATTACCATTGATGGTTTTCTACGCATGGATTATAATATAACAAAATTGTATATTTCCCGGTAACAATGTCGGAACTTCACCAACTCACAACCGCCGCTAAATCTGATTGAAAAGCCCAGACTAGGTTTAATACATTCAGGATGAATAGCATACCCAATGATGATGATGATGATATGTAAAATTTATTTATTCATTAAAACTTTATTGTTCCACAAGTAGAATTGCTTATAAAATTGCGAGAAACAGAAAGATAGCTCAGCGCAAAAAAAGTTACGGAAATTGTAGATTTACAATCTCCAGAGAGATTACAAAGTAAGTTTTTACAAAAACTAAAGTAGGTTTTTTACAATTTTACGGTGACATATACATTACTAGCTGTATCCCGCAGTTCCGCCTGCGTCAAAAAGTAGCCTATGTTTGACCCCGGTTCTTTAAGTATATTTCAGTGATTACAGACAGACTTTCACATTTATAATATTACTATGGAAATATATATGTATGCACATGACAGGTATCACAGGCAAGTGAATCTGCAAGCAACAGCTAGTGCTAAATTAATAAGTATAAAAAGTATGTGATGAAAAACTCACCGAAGGATTGCACATCTTCAAAAGCCTCAGCGACTTGCCGCACAACAAAATAAACTTCGCCAGAGGCCGAAGAAAGTCGGGAATCGCAACACTCTGAGTTATATGGAACCCCTTGTCCCAGTATCGTTTTGTACGACAATTGATGTATTGCGAGTCTTTTCTGATGAAGAATTCGTTGAAATGGTCATCGAGCTCGCCTTCGAAAATGAATCTTTCGATGAATCTGAAAATGTAATGTTTGCATGATAAATCTCCAATCAAACTGACGCCCACAGAAATAAGAATACGTAGAAGTGCCCTAAGTAGGCCAGTTAAGGCCAGGCACTTCTACCTAATCTTATTTCTGTGGGCGTCCCGCGTCCGCGCGGGATTCGCGTCAGTTTGTATGGAACTAAAGGTTATATTCGAGAAGCTTCGAAAACGCAAATGTTGCAAAGTTAGGCGAATTTGATGTTTTAGAGAAAAAGTAAGTTAGTCTTTAGTGTAAGGGATTCGGAGGTGTTGGGTCCGAATCCTACGTGAAGCATACATTGTAAAAGTTCTTTTCAGTTGGCTTTTTATTAGGAAATTGCGTGATTCAGTCACATTCCTAATAAAAAGCAGGCTACCAATTGGTTATACAATAAAAATAAACACCAGGTTATAAAAGGTCAATTGACCACACGATATGAATTATTAACCATTTTTAGGAAACACTACGATAAAATACAATACAATACAAATCTCTTTATTGCACAACAAGGAAACATTTTTTAAATACCTAATCATAAGAAAACTTTATGCAAAAGGCGGCCTTATCGCAATAGCATTTTCTTCAAGGCAACCTTTCGGAAAATTGATTAAGGATAATAAAGATTGTGCGGGGTAGGTGACACGAAAGAAATTTAATTTTAATTTAACAAAACATATATAGGTATAGATAAATTATTACTTACTTGAAGTAGACTTTGCACAAAGAAAACAGTGAATTGAACATCGTGAAGGCTGTTTTCTTGTGCGTTACCAAGTATATCTCATTGAACAGATACGACATGAGTTCGGCGCCTTGAGGCAGGGTTGTAGTCGTTTCTAAAAGAAATTAACAGTACTAAGACAACTTTTGAAGAAGTGCTATAATGATAGTATTAACATTTGCTGCTGATAAATTATAACAATGCATTTAATTTTTTTTACAACGCTTCACGTGTTGTCAGCAGTGAATGAAACGCGATAGAACCATTTGTTTTTAATTATATGTGTAACTATCGCAAAAACAATATCCTGAATAAGCGCGGGACAGCTAATGGTCGAATGAAATCGATTTTAATAATGTTAATCATTTTTATTAAACAAATATATGTATGTACTTATTTACATATTTTTACTTTTACTAACTATCGCTTTAGTTTAAATAAATATTCATACCCCAACTTTGTATGTTATCCCATTTAAAACTTTATACTTTTAGCGCCATAATATAAAAAAAATTAAGAACATCCGTTAGGCATAGTTTTAACAAAAACATATTTACTTAGTTCCTTTCTCTCATACAGATAATTTAACATTTAAGAACGAGACAGAACATAAATATTTTTATATGAATAAGGACATTGATATGTTTTTCAGATGCATACCTGCGTCAGCCATTTTGTAAATAGAGGCAATCGTCTCAATCTCATAGTTGCGTTCTTCGACGTGGTGCAAAATTTGCAAAAGCGTGGGGATGCAGTTACCGCCCTCTTGTGACTTTTTATTGCACTGTTCGTATATCTCTGTGGCTAGCAGACGGAACTCCAGGAGATACCGTCTTATTACTTCGCGGGCGGCCTTCAAGAAGAAAATAACCCTCCTAAAATAACCTCCCTCGTACACTGTGATTATGGAATGAACTCCCTGCCATGGCGTGAAAAAAATCCTTCAAGATGGGCAACGCACTCGTGACATCTCCGGTGTTACAGGCGTTCATAGGCTACGGTAACCACTTACCATTAGGTGGGCCGTACACCTGTTTGCCTACTTAATTGTATATAAAAATATATAATAATATAAAGTATTTAACGCTTTGGGTGCAGCTGAATTAAACATAAATGAATATTTATGGAAAAATAAGTCGATATCACAAAACAGGTTCGGCAGTGGGCAGACTGCGGCTGAAATGATATGTGTTTTCAATAGTCGAACTGTCCAAGTGTTGAGGAGCGTTTACACGGCAGTTACCAGCCACAATTTAAAGCGCTTCTTTGTGATGACTAGACGTCAAAAATTCAATCATTATTATGAGGAGTTCCCATCACTAAATAGCTCATGTGACGTCACAACATGCAGTGCAGAATAAAGGAAACATTCGTTTGGTGTCTATATGGAGTCTTCATTCGTCATCTTTTATTTTACAAACTAAAATTTACAAGGAATTTTTCGCCACGCATATTACGGGAATTTTTACACAACCTAGTCTGTACCTACCATACCAGGACAATACAAAACTGTTCATTGCATAAGCAAAATTACATGGTCAGTTACATAAGTAATTTAAAAAAATATATTATTTCAAGTACAAGTGCAAAGATCACAAAAATTACTGTTCCCACGCTGTTGTTCCTCGTTCCTTACCTCATAAACCAATCCCCTCGTATGAAAATGATCATCAGCAATCTGATTAAAGGCAAATTTATATAATCGTCTATAGTATGTCCCAATGGTCAGTAACTCTGACACATAACCTTTAATCTTATCCCGGGAAATGCCTTCCAGGGCTAAGTTCTCTCGCATGGTGAAACAGTTCCACTCTTCGTTGAACGGGAATGAGCTGGTTTCTATGCCAACTGGAAATAGATAAATAATTTAAGAAATCATACAAAATGCACTTGGAAAACTAGCTGTCTTCCGCAGCTCCGCCAGTGTCAAAAAGTAGCCTATGTTACATCCCGGGTCTTCAAATATATTTATAACAAATTTCATCAAAATCCGATCAGTGGTTTGGCCGTGAAAGCGTAACAAACGAACAGACAGAAAGATCTATCCGGACAACTTGGACTCGGACGTGTAACTCTGACATCGTCGTGTAGGAGGCGCCACAGTCGCATCTCTCGAGCAGAACTCTCTATCAATTGTCATTCAGTGGCTAGTTTAGTTATGATTACGAAAAATTGTAAAAGAAAACTTACTTATAAGGTACATGACGTGCCGTATAAACTGCTTCTCCGATATGACGTGTAACTCTGACAGCACATCGTCGTGTAGGAGGCGCCACAGTCGCATCTCTCGAGCAGAACTCTCTATCAATTGTCATTCAGTGGCTAGTTTAGTTATGATTACGAAAAATTGTAAAAGAAAACTTACTTATAAGGTACATGACGTGCCGTATAAACTGCTTCTCCGATATGACGTGTAACTCTGACAGCACATCGTCGTGTAGGAGGCGCCACAGTCGCATCTCTCGAGCAGAACTCGCTATCAATTGTCATTCAGTGGCTAGTTTAGCTGTGATTACGAAAAATTGTAAAAGAAAACTTACTTATAAGGTACATGACGTGCCGTATAAACTGCTTCTCCGATATGACGTGTAACTCTGACAGCACATCGTCGTGTAGGAGGCGCCACAGTCGCATCTCTCGAGCAGAACTCGCTATCAATTGTCATTCAGTGGCTAGTTTAGCTGTAATTACGAAAAATTGTAAAAGAAAACTTACTTATAAGGTACATGACGTGCCGTATAAACTGCTTCTCCGATATGACGTGTAACTCTGACAGCACATCGTCGTGTAGGAGGCGCCACAGTCGCATCTCTCGAGGAGAACTCGCTATTAATTGGCGTTCCGTGGTTGGCGGGAGTTTAGCTGTGCGAGATTTTTTTTTATTAAAACTCTATTGTTACACTAGTAAATTATATTTATACAATTAGCAGACTTATTGCTAAAACTGAAAGCATTATCTTCCAGTCAAAAAACAAACTCGATAGGTTTAGAAATAAAGATGTACAAGACACACAAAGGCGGCTTGGAGACATGACAAATTGACATGATAACACTGTGATAAAATCGTATTTGCCCGTAAAATAAGCATTTTATTTTTTATTTTCATACACTTACGAAACATGTACCGTATAATAAAATTTTTTCAATGTTTTTCGAAAGTTTTCTTGACATTTTCACTCACCGACATACTCCCAAATATCATCAGGTATGTCCTTGTCAACTTGAGTGGCCAACTCCCAAATATCTACCAAGCCGTCGTCACCACTCGCTCGGTACATCTTCTGCACATCTGACATGTCGATGTTCCTTAGAAATGAAACCTAGAAGTAATTTTGATAAATTGTTGTTTAGTTTAGTGATTCTACTAGAGTAGGACTCTATTATCTTTAAAAAAAAGCCTGTTTGCTGCTCTACAATTTGCAAAATTTCTAATTTATCAATCTCATTATACAAGCTTTCACATTTTCTAAATTAATGCATAAGTATTGAATGATATTGTAACAATTTTTTTCATCCTTATCATCATTTCGTGTAGGTTACATTGTCTATTGACCATGTACACCCTAGTGTCAGAATTGTTTGGAATCGCCTCTCGGCCTCTGACGTGGTTCCTTTACGAATTACCAAATGGCAGCCAGGACCAACGACTTAACGTGCCTTCAGAAGCACGGAATCATCTTTATTATCAGACAATCAGGTAATTCAAGCCTGCAAAGTCCTAATCAAACTGGAAACAACAAACATAGTATGCTTCTGGCGCGAATCGATCCCACCACCCCCAGGCCGAAGGCGAACGCCTTAACCACTGGACCACGGATTAAATGGAACTATCGGCGGCCTTATTTACCAAACAAGTCAACCTGACGGTTAGCAAAATAACTATGAGACCCTTGTAACAGAAGTGTCGAGGGCGCGTTACAGACTCTGCTATATACGATAAAAATGCGCCTAATGTATATCCTAAATTCCTTATAAGCGACACACAACACTGCTGCAGGGGCGATTTAGTAAAAGAATAGGGATGACCCTAGATCGTGACATCTATAAGCTTGTAGGATGCAGGAGCGTTTCTTCAAGCCTACAGACGTCATTCTAGGAAGAAATCCTCTTTCACTCTAAATCGACCCTATTTTAATTTCATAAAGTTAGTTAAAAAGTATTTACCTTGACATTGATGTCATCAGAGCCAGGAATCTTGAGATCCCTAGGAGATGTGAGACGAGGGTAGTTGAACATAGTCTCAGAGTACGGAGATAAATGGGTTGACGTCATCGAGACTAAAGACATTGGACTTAGGAACGTTTTTAGCTCTGACGATCGAGGTTTTGTTGAGTTGATATCTGCTAGAACTGAGAGTAAAAAAGAAAGAAAGAAAATATTTATTTTCTTTCTTTTTTAAAAGTAGATTGGTGACTGGCACTTTTCAACACCCACATATTAATGGAGCATGTTGGGATTCACAATTAGACACAAAAAGAGAGCAAAAGATCTAAGAAAAACTGAATGTTAGTAAGAAGACCATTTCTTAATCATCAATTCCCAACTGAACATTTGTGTTTTATTTATATAACCTCTTGGGTACCACCCATATGTATGTTTTCACAGAACTGAAAGATGTTGATTCGTAACATTTTGCCTTGTGTCCTGCGTGTCTGTCTCTACTGTATCACATACATTTTTAAGCACACATGTGGCCCACTCAATAGAAAGTAAATTCCACCTCTTATCTGGGCAACACTTGGAATATAACAAGTGTGTTGCCGACCCTGAAGATATCTTTTCCATCTATTCTTTTTAAAAGCTCATATGTATATAGTTAAATGTGGCAAAAAGTATATTATGTGTGACTCTTACTTAATCTTTGTAATCTAACGATGGAGCCATAAAAGAAAATTACTTTAATTGATAATTTATATAAATGAAACCTTACTTACGTGATTTAGAATCAAAGCTCTGTACGGTATACTCAGTGTATGTATGAGATTTATCTTTTTCCAATTTTTCAGCTTGACTCCGCAAAGAGTATGGTAATTCAAAAACATGGGCCGGATAATAAGAATAAGGTTCGGGGGATCCAAATGATTGTGGAGGTGGCTTCGGCAGCATGTTATCTAGAGCTCCAAAAGTGAATGGACTCTGAAAAGAAACAACTGTGTAAAATAGTTTGTAGTTTAAAAATTCTCAACGAAATTGACTTAAAATCAATGCACACTTATGGCAACCAACTTAAGGGTGGACTGATGTATATAAAAATATGAATGGAAGCAAGCAAAAGTTCCACAGAAATGAGAAATGAAAATAAGTTAAGTACCTAATAACAGAATAGATTATTAATAACACACCTGATACATCTGCAAAGACAAATCTTCTTTCACAGAGCCACTAAGACCCACAAGGAACTTCAAAACACTGTAAACGGTTTCTTGACGATCCCCAAAATCTTTACATCTTAGAGTACTTATAATCTTCTTCAGTTCTACCGATCTCTTGAATTCCCCAACATTTTTGGTATTCTGATGATTGACAAAGTAATAACAGAGCATATCTGATATAGGATCCCTGCTGGTTTGAGGTGTTTCTGTGACAGATTTCTTCAGAATAATCTCATAGGAACGAGATCTCATTTTGCTTACAAGTTTCTTCTGTGAAATTCTTCTATTTGAGCAATACTTTACGGCTGTTTTGGTACACAACTCAGTGAGAAGGTCAAAAACTGCATCTCCTTTGTAATCCATCATTAGTTTTTTCACGGACTTCTAATGAATCTTAAAACTCTGTAATATATTTGCGTTCTTTAATAATATAGATTCGATCTTCAAATATAATTTATTGGACTTTATGTGCTAGGAAATATAGGCAAAGTCCTATCACGTATAAAACATCACACAACTGCCAAGCCAATGGATGGATGCCTGAATGGTCCGAAACCGACGAGCTTAGAAAAATTGACATGCATTTATATACCTAGATTGTAGAATATTCAAACTATACTAAAACATTTAATCAATGTACATCGATGAAAACAATTCAATTAAAAATAAACAAAGCTGGCGCAGCAGCTCTTTCAGAGTCAGGGTAACCCGAACCTATTTTCAAAATTCCCTAAAAAAATTAAAATAATCTACATAATTATTTCCTAAATAGGCTTCTTGACTGTATTCATAATTGGGCAATGTTTATACGAAACAAAATGTATGGACAATTTTCTTCAATTTAATTTAATGTATTTATTTAATTAAATTAATGAAAGTTGTCCCACTTAATTTACTATTTTGCGTATTTATCGTTAAAATAAATAGAAAAACACTTCAATACAAAAAAAATATGTTCGAAAAGTCTAACGTTTGCAAAACTCCATACAAATACGCAATTCCAAAATATGCAATTTCAATTTATTAATTGGCCAAAGAGCGCAATGTATGGTTGCGCTACAATAGGGACGTGCGTGCGTAACTACCAAGGAATATCAAGCAAGCACTGCTAGGTGGGTACTGTTATGCAGGCTGTACACACTCGCGAGACATCTGCGAGACAGGCCGAGGGGAGAGTGTACATGAGACCTCTCGTAGTGTCTCGGGGTCACTCGGGGTCCCTCGCCCGCTCTCGCTCCGGTGTCGGTATTTTTGGCACAAGTCGCTCGCGGATGTCTCGCTTCGAAAAGATTCACATGCTCTATGTGAATTGAACCTATTGATAATGTAGAACAGCAATTTATAAGGAAGTACATACATACATACATACATACCATCTAGAGAATACAATCCCGGGATCCCAAATCTCGGGATCCCGGGATCCCGACCGTTTTCTGGCCCCGAAAATCCCGGGACTGTACTTGGCTAATCTCGGGATTTTTGGGATTGCCACAAACAAGTCTAGTTTGTATTCCGTAGTCCGTTGCGTCTTGAAAATAACCTTGCCTAGATTATTTTAATACATTACGACAAAAAGCAACTCGTACAATACGTAGGTAGTTAGGTACCCACTATTTACTACACAGGTACAGTCCTAATAATATGTTTGTCGTAGAACTTAGAAGGGACTTCTCCACTCGGAATACTTTAATACAATACTCTTAAGGTAATTCCCCAACGAACCAACGAAAGATTTAGTCTTTCTTGCGACGAGTGGACTTCAACTTCCAATAAACGATACATGGCGGTCAACGTTCATTCATATAAAAAATTTTGGAACTTAGGACTTGTTCCTATTTACGATAGTATGACAGCTGAAAATTGTCTTCGTATATTGCAAGAGCGTCTAAGTAAATTTGACATTTCCCTAGAAACTGACATCGTGGCTATTGTAACCGATGGACCGAATGTTATGATAAAGGTGGGGCGGCTTGTTTGCACTGAACAACAACTGTGTCTCGCACATGGTATCAATTTGGCGGTCTGTGATGTGCTTTATGAAAAACATAATAATTTGCAAGATAGCCCTACCTCAGATGATACTATAAATGAACCAGCAGGGACTGTTGATTATATGGACGACAGCGATGATGAACATCATTTAGAAGACTTAGACTGTCCAGAATCAGGTTTAATCGTAATGTCACAAAATGATCTTGCGCCAGAACACGTACCAAAGTTAACACAATATGAAAATATTAATAAGCTGATAAAGAAAATCCGCAAAGTTGTAGTGTATTTCAAAAGATCTCCATTGAAAAATGAAACAGTACTTCAAAAATATGTGAAAATTGAACATGGAAAAGAGTTGTCACTTCTTTTGGACTGTAAAACCAGGTGGAATAGTCTTTTAACAATGCTGGAGCGATTTTATCTTTTAAAAGCATGCATTCAAAAAGCTCTTATAGATCTCAATCATCCAATTCGTTTAGAAGATGTTGATTTTGAATTGGTAAATAAAATTGTTGATGTGCTGACCCCAATTAAATTGACAGTAGAAGCAATCTGTCGGCGAGATGCTAATTTATGCACAGCTGATGCCGCTTTGAAATTTCTTATAAAACAACTGTCTAGCAAAAACTCAGCACTTGCCAAAAAAATTAAAACATCCTTAGTGGAACGTATAAAGCAACGATCGGATTTGGAATGGCACGACTTATTTCCAGTTCCGACACAGGCTTTAGTGAGGAAGCAAATAAAGAGTATTGTTAAAAGACTTAATAGTCGAGATAACACGGAAGAAGAAGCAAGGTCAGGATCACAAACAGATGATGAGCTAAGGTCAGAAACCTCCCAATCCCAACCCCAATTGACATTAAAGGAAAAGTTACAGCTGGAAATTAACAAGAGTATGAAATCCCCAGATCCTGAAGTACAAGTACAAAATGAATTGGGGTTGGCAAATAGTATTAGACGTGAAATGAGCCTGTTCGAAAATGGAGGAGTTCGTGGATATCACTTAGAAACAGCATATAAGTATCTATTGTCTATTCCTCCGACCAGCGTAGAAGCTGAACGAGCGTTTTCAGCTGCTGCTTATGTTGGCAATAGACTACGAAGCAGGCTCGGAAGTCAAACATTGGATGCTTTGATATTTCTGCGATTATATTTTCGAAATTCTAAATAGTTATTTTGTGCTGTTTTTTTAATTTCTTGCAAAAGTATAGTATTTTTTGGTTTGTGTTTTTTCTTTTCTTATTATTATTCTGATTTGTGTTGTGCAAAGACATTAAAGACATTTTTTTTAATAACTCGTGTTTTTTATTTTAGCCCAATTAGAAACCACATAGTCTAATCCCGGGATAGGCCCGGGATCCCGGGAAAAGGCTTCAAAAATCCCGTAAGCCCGGGATTGAAAAACATGCTCGGGATTGTATTCTCTAATACCATCACGCCTTTTTCCCGCAGGGGTAGGCAGAGACTACGGATTTCCATTTGCTACGATCCTTACAGACTTCCCTCGCTTCTTCTACGCTCATCACTCTCGTCATACACGCTCGTCGATTACGGGTACTCCTGACATCTCCCTTTTTTAATATGTCTGCGATTTGGTCACAGTATGTTCTCCGAGGCCGGCCCTTACCGACGTTTCCTGTCACCTTTGATTTATAAATACCTTTCGTAAGTCTCCTTTCATCCATCCTTTCTACATGCCAAAACCATCTTAACACGCCTTTTTCTATTTTTGTCACTACATCTTCATTCACATCACACCTTTTCCTTATCTCACTATTTCTAATTTTATCACTCAGACGTACTCCACACATACTCCGTAAAGCTCTCATTTCAACTGCATTCACTCTGCTTTCATTATTTTCCTGCCAGACCCAACTTTCACTACAATACATAAGAGTTGGCATTAACACTGCTCTATGAATAGCCAGACGTGCATTTTTAGATACAACTCTACTGCTCATAAAGGAATGCAATGCCCCATTTATCCGATTACCCGCAGCCACTCTTTTTTCAATATCACCTTCATGCTTTCCATTTCTCATAAACATACAACCCAAATACACAAATTCATTCACTTGTTCAACACTCTTTCCATTTATACTTATATTGCAAACTGTTCTACTTTCATCTCTTTCAAGCACCATTACTTTCGTTTTACTTACATTTATCTTCATACCTTTACCTACAAGAGCTTCATTCATAATCGTTATCATCTTTTGCAATTCTTGCTCCGACTGCGCAAGTATTAATTGATCATCGGCATAAAGAAGGCAATTGACGTTTAACCCATTCATTTTTAAACCCCATTCCGAATCTTTCAGATCTTTCAGACAGCTGTCCATGAATAGGTTAAACAGCCATGGTGACGCTACACATCCCTGTCTAACACCTTTTTCGATCTTAAACCAGTCTGTATAGCTCCCATTTATTCTGACACAGGCGCTGGAATCCTTGTAAAGAGATTTCATCGCCTGTATCAGTTGGCTGTTCACCCCATACAAAGACAGCGTAGACCACAATTCATTCCTGTCCACTCTGTTATAGGCCTTTTCCAGATCCACGAAAGCACAAAATACTTTTTGGCCTTTAGCCAAATATTTCTCCGTTATATTTCGCAAGGAAAATACCTGGTCCGTACATCCCATCCCCTTTCTAAATCCCGCCTGTACATCCCAGATCTTATTTTCCGTCTCTTTGACAATCCTTTCATTCAATATATTTGCATACAGTTTGCCGACCACGCTGAGAAGACTAATGCCTCGATAGTTTTTACACTCCTGCTGTGAGCCTTTTCCTTTATAAAGTGGTACTATAACGGCTTTGCACCAATCTGTTGGAACAACGCCTTCCTACAAGCACCGATTTAAGAGGTGACACAGCTGAGTGGCTACGATGCCCTGTCTAGTCTTCAGCATTTCGACAGTAATTCTGTCATAGCCCGGAGACTTTCCCATCTTCATCTTATTCAATCCATCCACAACTTCGTCTATCATTATGTCATCCTCACATTGTTCTATATCTGAAGGTTGGTTGGTTGAAGGTTGTTTATATAAATGGAAGTAAATATTGATAATTCATTCATTAATAATTTATCATTTAAAAAGTTGAAATAATGCAAAGACACATCAGCATCAAGTTCGACTTTTAGGCCATCCTCTCGGAGTTCACTGCTCCGAATGAGCAAAGCAACGAGAGATCTACGAGAGTGTACATGATGTGCCTTGCATTCGGGCTTCTCCCCCGAAAGTCTCAGGCGAGAGTGTACCTGCATTCGATTTTTAAAAAAGGGTAGTAACTAAACGAGTGACTTTAAATCCATATTTGAAGTATCAAAATTAATGAGTTGAGCGAATAACATCGAGCGACGAGAAATCAATATATCAGCGACTGATTTTTTGGTCTGGCTGCTTTACATATAATCCGAGCAGCATTATAAAATTGGGCCGACCTAATATTTGTTTGAGTGACAAACTCAGACTTTACAATTTGGCAAACTGGATTACTGATAATACTGATGTTTGAAAAAAGGCTCACTTTTACGAACACTGTAACACCATAACCCGTCACGCGTCCGGGGGCTCTCAGCTTTATGTACGGCAAATGTCCCCATACATAGCGATTTTTAACGACTATCCGCGCAAAAACGTGATTTGTGCTTAAAATGTATAATTATATTGCAAGATTTGTATATGTAAAAAAAGATCAAGAAACGGGCAACAAGATAAAAGTAAAATTATATACTAATAAATACCGGAGTGTTCCTTTTATCCTGCAAACTTTTGAAATTGACGATTTTCTTGGCGCCATTATCTGCTTTCACGTAAAATTTAACTAAATTTACACACACTTCACTTAAACCTTTTACAACAACATAAAGTCTAATAAATTACGCGAATAATGACTATAATTACACTATTCTAGCACAAAAAATCACTTGTCAATTGTTATTTTATTAAAAATTAATAATTTGGCGCGCGAAAAACAATTGCCGTCGGCCCGCGACTGACCTTGAAACGCAATGGCGCGAGCTGTACACCTGATTCCCGCCACTAGCCCTTCGCGATGCGGCCCGCAAGTATAGATAGCAACAAAAATGTAAAAATGAATTTATCCGATTTCTTTCATTCATAAATATTAGAGTATACCTGTTATTATTGATTATAAATATATTGCATAGAGAAAACTAACAACATAAATACGCGTTATAATTTAAATCCATGCTTAATATTATAAATGTGAAAGTCTGTCTGTCTGTCTGCCATCTGTTACGTTTTCACGGCCAAACCGCTGAACGGATTTTGATGAAATTTAGTATGAGGCGGAGCTGCGGAAAAAAGCTAGTAATAAATATATTAATGTCAAATGCTTGAGAAATAAGAAACCCTATTTTTGAATGTATGAGATTTCATTCGACATATAGTCTTATATAAATTACGAATAAAAATTATTCGGCACAATTTTACTCGATCCCACTTTTTTTTAAATAACGCTCATGATTAGTAAGTAGAATATATGTGACAGATTTTATAAACTTGAATTCGCTCACTGCGCTAAGAGTTACTAGTCGTATTAGATTTTTTTATTTAGAGTCGTATTGACTAAAACAAATATCTAAATGAGAAAAAGACGGAAGTGCTATTTTAAAAAGACTCACGCAAAATCGACGTGTCGAATACTTTTGTTCTATATCGAATGATTTTTGAAAATACACGTGCACGTAATGAAAATCGTTCGAACAAAAATTATTCAATATCGAACGATTTTCATTCGACATACATTTAAAAAATAGTCCCCCAGAAAGAAAACACATTGTAGGGGTTATATGTTTTTTTATTTAAACAATTAAAAAAGTAGTATAATACTGAATTCAGGAACTAGGTCCTAATCACAACTACAGGACACAAGGCATTTTTAGCCGGGAGCCCTATTCTTGCAAAGTGTGACTCACGCAAATTCGGCGAGTAGACTAATTTTTAGTAGAAAACCAATGACTTGTTTGTTATCGATAGAGTTTCGTTCGATATCGAATGATCTTCATTCGACATAGGTATATGTCACACTTTTCAAAAATAGCATTCATATAGGTTGGTACAATAACGACATTTATTACATATTTGGAGCAAATGCTTACTTTCTAGTACATAAAACGTTTGTTAAAAAGTTCTACCTACTTGTTGTATTTTGTTATTACAACAATAAATATGGAGACCATCTAGTAGAATCCACATGAAGAGAGCCACCTGGGGTTCTGTTCACGGCCATCACTCGATCAATGCTGTAAAATAATAATAACTGCATGAAGAATATGTAAAGTAAAATTACACAGTTAAAACTCAAAAATATAAAATCTACATATCCTCCAAAAAACAAAGTAAGTTAATGCGATTTTGTTGTCAACTGTACAACTATGAAGACGCTGCCCAACCAAACGCGCCAAAATTACAAGGTCAATAACATTAGCATGAACAATATGATCGGTGAGCGGTGACAATTAAATTATTACGGAATTGTATGCAATTTCAACAAAATTATGGTGACATAAATAAAATAATAGATTCCCGAGTAAATTTACAGTAAACTTATATAGCTTTCACGGTATTTTATTGTATTTAGAAACAAAATATTGCAATATAAAACCCGTTAGAAAGATTGTCGATCTTAGTAAATAAAAGTTAAATCAATTTCTCCACGTAAAATTTTACATTGCGACTAGAATAAATACATTTTCCAAATAGGTTATTTATTTAGCTTTAATTTTATATATAATACATAATACAAATACTTACCTCCTAAAAGATTTCGACATATTTACGATTTTACTTCACACGCGAAATTGCACTAAAAACAGTAATGGCGGAGTTTCTTCCTGTGTCGTACTTCACTCATGAATTTGTTTTTATTGCGCAAAAAATAATTGATTTTCATTGGCGCAAAAAATACCCATCAACAGAAGGAGAGTTCCTATTGGTGTTAATATAATTTTTGAATGTGTCAAGCATTTTAAAGTATACATAAAAAATACCAAAGAGAACGGAACACTTTATGGCCTAAGTGGGCCCTTTGAACAGTATGAGTAACATTTGCGCTGCGGACTAAGTTAGGCCGCTGGACGCGTGACGGGATAACCTATTTTCCGTCATACACAAGTCGTCTTTTGAAACTCAATCTTTTTGTCGCAAGCTCTGTCGCTCGCTCGCTCACTGTTATGGTCACTGTAAAACCATAACCTAATTTACTTTCTGTCACAAAGTCATCTTTTTGAATACAGTCGTTCTCGTTCCTGACACTATCTAATGTAGTAATTTAGACGCTCATTTATTAATGCAGTCACTCATTTAGTAATTCAGTCATTCATTTAATAATTTAGTCACTTATTTAGTAATTTGTTTACTTAGTAGTACATTTTTGGCCTCAATTCGGATTTTTTTTCTTATCAATGTTAGTCGTTAGTTTAGTAATTTAGTTGCTGACTTTAATTCTTTCCGCTCAAGTCATTAAAACAGTATATCATCAACAATCGGTAAATGTTTTTTTATTCGACCGGTTTATTTATCCTTTAAAAAATGGTTCCCTAATGTTTGACAAAAAACGATAGAAAAATTATCACTTCAAAAATAACTATATAAACCTATAGATAATCATTTGACAAACCTACAATTTTTTCAAACATATTACTTTAAAAGCAAACATTTGACAAAACTCAGATTTTAAAAATGTTTTCTTTATCAAATATTGCAAATGCTAAACTAACATTCTAAAAAATATTATTTCACGTTTATAAAATTTGTGATTTTTAGTACACACTTATTTGTAAATAATAATGGTGGATTAAATTAAACTATTTTAATACGGTTTTATCGCGTTTATTACTTATTTATTAATACTCGTATAAAAGAACATATTGCTGACATGAAAAATAGACGCTCAACCAAGTCTGCAGTCTGTGAACATGCTCTAGACAAACCCAACCACTATATGCGTTTTGATAATCCTCAAGTACTTGCAAAGGAAAACAGATTCATTCCAAGGATGTTACGTGAAGCTATTGAAATTAAAAAACATCCTAATTTCAAAAGAGAGGATGGATGGCAGGTACCGCCAGCTTGGGACCCAGTCATTAACTTAATAAAATCGCAAACTCGGAAGCAGACTGCAAGACCCTTAGATACTGTGAGCCAATACTGCGTGAATTGGAATAGTTCCCAATAAAAATTTCAGGCGGTAGTTTTGTAATCTTATGACATCAAAGACAAATGTTAACTTAGTCTGCCTGCGACCATGAACGCTGTAAAGTGTTTGAAACGACAGGTGTAAATAAATAAGTAATAAACGCGATAAAACCGTATTAAAATAGTTTAATTTAATGAATAACAATCGCGAAAACATAAGAAAACATAATAATGGTGGATTATTAATCGCATAGTGTTCGAAAACAAGTGTGAGTGTATAAAGTAAATTGTAGCTACTTTCAAAACAAGATTCATTGACGTGGTCACTGTATAACATTCTCACTTACTTTCTGCCACAAAGTCGTCTTTTGACACTCGGTCGCTCTTATTACAAGATCTGACAGGTCTGGTTATGGTCACTATAATATAACCATAACCTAACCTTTCTTCTGACATAAAGTCGTCTTTTAACCTGAACCTTTTTTGAACTTTGGTTAGACCAAAAAGAAACAGATTCCTTAGATTTCTCACAGATATATGTGGCAATTGAATCAATTATCAAACAATGCGTTTTTCAAACGTTATTATGCTAAACGTTGGTTTAAAAATTGGAATAGTTATAAAATTATAAGTTTATAAAATAAGTTTTTGGTGTAATACATTTTTTAACCTTCGATTAGTTTGTCAAATGAGTCATTTAAAAATTATTGGTTTGCCAGTGTATAACTTTGTCAAGCAAAAACTTATCTTACGTTTTTTGCCAAATGATTGTTTGTCATACGTTTTTTATTTTATGATAGGATACCTAAAAAATACCTGTCATTGCATTTGCCGAGGAACCCAGATTTCCGTATTTTGGGTAAATTGAAAACTTTGGCAACATTAACCCCTCCCATTTAGTTATTTTACCGAATCGACAGCTAGGTACCTACCTAAATGAAATTGACATTTTAATTTTTCTTATTGTGGACTTTTTTAAAGCTTTTTCTATATTTTTAATCCAGTAAAACAAATCAACAAAGTGCAATATCATGGTAATAACGGAGTCTACGTCCCTGCCATCTTATTTCTGTGGTTGGGTGTATAGTGTACGCATCATGGATCTAAAGTTAAAAATGCTACGCATGGATGTACGTGATGTGTTTGACGTATACTTTGCCTGTAGGAAAAAAACAAAACAAAATGTGACATTCTTACTTAGTAACTGACATTGACATTTACCTAACCTACTTTTCTTTCTATTTCTTTCTCGAGTATCGCATTTTAATTGTAAAATAAAATTAGGCATTGCCTATTTATAAATTAAATAAGTTAATTGTTTCTTACACAGATTCAACATGAACCAGGCAGATGTCACAAAATTAGTGTCAAAGTTGCGTATTCCAGTACCGACTAAACATCGGAGACTCCGAAACTCAAAGGGCCCTGAAGGCAGGCTTGATAAATTACGTAAAACGGTTACTGGCCTTATAAAATATGAGAGAATCGAGCTTAATCATAACAGAGGCGACGAAGCTCGTCAGTATGCCGAACGGGTACAATATTTATACTATATACTACTTCATTTTAATTTCATATTTTTTGCAGAGTTTCTATCAACATTATCAAACATTTCATGTTTCAGCTTATATCGGAAGCGATTCGCCATGGAGACTGCCATAAAACGACAATGGAAACTGCAAATTTCTGGCTTCTTGAGAAAGAACTTATTCACAAATTATTTAAAGTTCTTGTTCCTCGATTTGAACAATCCAGCACTTGTTATACAAATCTAGTGATGGCACCGAGGGCTCAAAACACAAGAAATCAGGATAAAGTTGTCTTGGAACTGAAGGGAAACCCGTATCCACCACTAATTAATAAACAAGCTAATAACAGACAGTTAATCCAAAACCTATTGCTTGATGCTGCGAAGCAAGATTACCGACACGCTAAATATGCTGAGATAGCTAATAATATTGGCAAAGACAAATCGGGAGTACCAGAAGAGGAGAAACCCACTGAAAAAATATCTGAAAGTTAAATCCAAAGTTCACACTTTAGATTAGTTTTGTTAGGCATAAGAATTATTAAATGCATTTGTTTCATATTGTATTTTAAATAATATATGATAATTGATAAGATAAAAAATAAAGGCTTTTTATCTTTTATCTTAACCAAGTTGTGAAATATAACACTAGCTAGTTTTGAGATGTATGATTCACTCAAAATTGATGAGTCGAGTGAAAATAATTTGACTGCATGGTTTCGAGTGATACATAGTTTTCAAAACCCTGCTACTCCAAGCACCAGTACCTGTTGAATGGGTGATGTATGTCCAGACCACAACTTATGCTGTAATCTGTAATTTACAATGAGTATTCAATACACTACTGAGACCATCAAAATTAATTCAATCCCCTGTTCTTAAAATGTTCCTAATTCGATGATGGGTATGATTCTCCCTCTTTTAGAGATAAAGTCGAATTCAAATACGAACCAAAACCTCAACTTTTGAAAACATAATTTTTGTTGTAAAATAATTGCTAATAGACCTAATAACAATATAATTTTAAATGAAATTTTCATAATCTGAAAATATAGGTGAATATTGTTTTACTCGGCTATTCGAAAAGCAGTATTGAAGATGTATGACTCTTAAGTCTAATGAAAATAGTTATTATTTATTTAACATTTTCCAAAACTGATACAAAGTCACACAATGATATTAGAGTTTAGTTTCATATATCATTGAATTCACTTAAGATGCATTTTACAAAACTACCGAGTTCGACCCACATTAAGTAGGATGAAAATAATTTGGAAGAATTTATATAGTCGAAATCGAAAAGAAGGAGTCGAATGATTTTCATGCGCCATAATCGGTGAGTCGAACGATTTTCAAGCGACATAATCGGTGAGTCGGAACAATTCCCATTCTAGGTACTCGCCGATTTTAAAAAAATGGGCTTCTGGACTTAATTTGACATTCAGATTAATAATTGGTTTCGCGCGCGCGACGTGTCGTAGCGCCGCGAAGAGCAATTATTAATCTATGTTTCATAAGTATTTTAATGAAAAAAAAAACAGTTAATAAAATACTACATTACTAAATGAATAATTGTTTATTTATTTTTTCAATAGTAAAGCCAATGAGAGTCCTATATTTGATATGTACGATTCATATGTCGAACGAAAATCATTCCACTCACCGATTTTGCCTGAATAGGCTACTTGACTGTATTCATACTTGGTTAATATTGTTATACTAAACAAAATATACACTAAAAAGTAACCGATTCTGTAAACAACAATAAAATTGGTTGTTAATTAAGGCAGTAATTCGATTTTAAAGTTTTCTCTAAAAGAAAAGTGGGAGCGTGGTGGGGACGTCCTGCTATCTCTTTTGTACGCACGAAACCGAGTGGCAGTGACGTCACAGCTCACACAGTGCATCCCTTTCTTGTTTTTTGACAGTTTCCCCTTCCACCGAATTTCAAAGGCTTATAACTTATTTATTTTTGAAAGGATTACAAAAATTCTTTCATAATTCTGTTTTTGGAAATAAAAATATTGATAGGAAAGAAAAAATAAAAATTAGTAGAATACCCAAATTTTTTTTATCGGGTAAAAAAGTCGGGTTGACCATTTCGCATCGCAACTTGCAACAAATCGTGTCGGATGATGTGAACGCCGTAAAATGCGTGCGTTCATCTTGCTTTTGTTCAGTAAGTTCATTTTAGGTTATTTTTCATAACCTAAAATGAAATTACTAAAGTTTTGTAAGAAACAACAAAGTACATTTAAAGATGTCAGCGGCCGGGCACCGCAAATAAAATCTATTAGCCCCAGGGCTACACTCAGTACCTACTTATTATCACAGTATACATTCTTATCAGTAATTTCATATTGTAAGAATTAAGTACTCTCTGGAGCTGTACGAAGAAGCTTTGCATTGCATATCTTTTTAAAAAATATTATTAATTTCCGCAATAGAGACATAATGTCAAAAATTGTTGTTTTGGGATCTTGCAGTGTTGATTTTACAACGTAAGTATACATAAATACTTACACACAACTACTTAACTAATTTCTACGTAGGCAAGTGTATTTTATTGCTGAAATATTATCTCCTCATTTGGCAGATATGCTCCAAGATTGCCAATGCCAGGAGAAACACTTCATGGCACCAAATTCACCACTAGTTTCGGTGGAAAAGGTGCTAACCAATGCATAGCAGCTGCTAAACTTGGTGGACATACATATATGATATGCAGAGTAGGTATGTATAAAAAAGTATAAATGGGTATGTTTTTATGGGTAAGTATGACGTATAACTAGTGATAAAGGCGCATGCATTTAGAACAAAATACAAATAGCTAAAGGCAAGGAACGTTTCCATCAAAGCATAATCGAGTAGGTATCGATAACTACTCGATTCCCTGTTTAAAAAAAAATAGATTCCGGTTGTGTTTTACGGATGCGTTTCCATTGTACGAATGTTTGCCAGTGCAATGCGACGCGACGCGCGACATCATACTTGTTTGCGTACATGATATTAAACAAGAAGCAGATATGTTATAGCCGCGCGCGCTGAAGACTCAAATACGTCCTAATTGGGACGTCTTGTAATCAGTCCGTCCGCATCGAGCACAAGCATAACGCTCCGTAAGTTCCTGTGTCCTTGCCAATATAAATCAAAAACGCCGTCCTGTGTTTTTCTATTGTGTACCAATTATGACCCTAAAGTAAATGAAATACAAGGGATCACTTACCGCATGTGAGTATGCAAAAATAGTTTGATTAATTAGTCATTTCAATTATTTTTTCAAATATATATAATAAGAACAGATGCAAAGGCGCCATGATCAGATGACGAAAGAGAGAGCGATAAGGATGCCTGCACTGCGGACCTACATTATTAGTGCAGAATCGTATACTGATGGCGACTTCAATGCCTACAATTAGTAGTCAGTTGTTATGTATTATTGTTTGTTATTATAATAGCTGTCTATTGTTGTATTTTACTGAATTTGTTTTTCTTTTATTCTAATACAGTAAGTACATACAGTGTTTAATTATTAAAATGTCATGGTAGTGCACTGTACGCGAGGTTTGCTGTTCACAGAACCACTAGTGGATAATTTTGTTCTTTATATTTACTTTTATAATGATGTTTTATCTCTTACCCATGTAAGTACTTACTCTTGAACCAAATGTACACTCTACAACAATAAATGTTACTCTATGCAGAAGAAACATTTGAAGTGGAATATTAAAAATTATCTGTCTCTTTCATTTGCATGCTGTTCAGTATCTTTTGTTTTACTCATCAGTAAAACGTTTCGATGTGTGCAGTTCTGTATTGCTGATAACAGATTTAAAACTCAAATTACTATGAACGTAACATATCTGTAGTTTCTTAAATTATTTTTTACGCAAGTAATGAACTTGCGTAAAAAATAATTTACTCATCATAAAGCAACAAATCAACCGAACACCGGAGTCAGATTCTTCAGGGAAACACTACTGGAGCGATATTTTTAAAACGTATGAATCACCCGAAAATCTAAAAGTTCAATTAAAGTCGTTCACTTATGAAATTCACTCGTTTTATTTTGACAGGTGATGACCAATGGGGTGAAAAATATAGAAATCACTTCAAAGAAGCTGATATCGACGTGTTGCATGTTCACGTAACGCCAAATGTTTCGACAGGAATCGCTCAAATATGCGTGGCCGAAGGAGGAGAAAATCAAATAGTCATAGTACCAGGCGCAAATGGATGCTTAGGAAAAACTGACGTAATTACTGCTTCGGATCTAATACAGAATGCCGGTGTGTTAATTGGCCAGTTAGAAACACCATACGAAACTACACTAGAAGCTTTTAAATTATGCAAAGGGGTAAGTAGTTATTATCATAATGTTTGTTTATAATAGCTTTATGATAAGAAAGTTTACAAAGCCGTTATTAATCTATCGGTAGCTCAATAGGCAAATCCAAAAATCCTCGCAAAACGACATTAGCTCCAATACAGAACGTACTTAGGAGACGATGGAGCAAAACAAAGGGACCAAAGTGTTCGCAAAGGTGGAGTCTATTGGGCAGGGCCGACTAACTAAGCTGAAGACGGAGGACGGCAATGTGGTATTGACGAAAGCTGAGGTGCTGAGGGAGATCTAGAGGTTTTACGGACAACTCTACATTTCAGTAGCCAAACCCGTGGGAAGCTTGCCCAAAGACCCAAAAGCCAAGCTTACTCAACACTATACAGAATATATCCCGGACATCAGCCTGTACGAGATTAGGATTGCCCTGAAACAGCTCAAGAACAACAAGGCGCCGGGGGAGGGCAGAATCACAGCAGAGCTTCTGAAAGGGGCCGGTACTGAAAGTCCTTCAGAAGCTCTTTTATTCCATTTTGCTCAAGGGTTATCACGAGTCGCGAACAACCTCGATGCCTTCCAGCCTCCAGAACCAGCCGGTTTCCAAAAAGGTTTTAGTACCATAGACCACATTCATACGCTGCAGCAGATTATACAAAAGACCAAGGAGAATAACCGGCCACTATGTCTAGCGTTTGTGGACTATGAGAAAGCCTTCGACTCTATTGAAACGTGGGCGGTGCTTCAGTCTCTCCAGCGGTGCCGCATTGATCATCGGTATATCGAGTTGTTGAAGTGTTCGTACAATAAAGCCACCATGTCAGTCCGAATACAGGAGTGTGGCGACACTGTCGCACAGCAAGTATTACTACACGACTTTACAGATAAGTTGAAGTTTCATAACTTGAGATTATTTGCTTTTAGCGCCATAGTAATTAGGGTTCTTGTATGGACAAGAACCCGAATTACTATGGAAGACTAAATCGCGCTATCGAGTTTCTACTTATTGGAGCAAAAATACAACCTCCGACAGAATATCGTCGGAGCCGCGGTTCCCCAGGCATACCACTTCGCCTCGCATACCTACTCACCTCGGTTGAGCTTAACACCATCGCTCCCGCCGTATCTCCAAAGGAGCATAGCACGGGGGCTATATACCACTGCAGAGAGGAGTGAGACAGGGAGACGTCATTTCTCCAAAACTGTTTACCTCAGCTCTGGAAGATGCCTGCAAACTCCTGGAATGGGAAGGAGTAGGCTCCAACATCAATGGCGAGTACATCACTCACGTTTGTTTTGCCAACGATATCGTGATCATGGCGGCATCGCTGGAGGACTTTAATACCATGCTCAACGACCTCAACGTGGTCTCCCAACAGGCGGGCCTTGAAATGAACATGAACAAAACCAAAGTAATGTTTAATGGGCAAAACCAAACCATGTTGCACCATCATCGATTTATATTGGGGGCCACCCCATTGAAGCCCTTTATGTCAGTTGTACTATTACCACTGATGGTACAAGTGATACAACATTGTATCCTTAGTACCATAAGTTGTAGACCATTATGTCTACTTGGGTCTGGATCCAGGCTGGCAACTCCAGCTTCAAGGACGAGGTCTTTCGTCGAATCCGACTCGGCTGGTCAGCGTTCGGGAAGCTCCGTAGTGTCTTCTCGTCCAAGATACCTCAATTCCTCAAAACTAAGGTATTTGACCAGTGTGTGTTACCAGTGATGACATATGGGTCCGAAACGAGGTCTCTGACTATGGGCCTCATAAGAAAGCTCAAGGTTGCTCATAGAGCCATGGAGAGGGCGATGCTGATTATGAAGAAAGTTTAATATCCATATCCATACTAATATTATAAATGCGAACCAAATCCTTTCAACTCGTACATCAATAGAACCTTTAAAGTTTCTTGTTGACGGGAACAATCAATTACAAATAAGATTAACGGCGAATTCTCCGTAAATGTAAAGTCAGTGAAAAATTCTGTAGCTTGAAAGACCTGTCGTCGAAAATAACAAAGAGGTTCTGTTGGCGTCATGTTCAAAGGTGAAAGAGTCTGTCGGGGAAACGGAATTAAGTAAATTGTCCTGTCGACGAACAGTCCAGTGGCCAATGGGTCGTAGGAGAACGGTTGCGGAATCTGAATTTTCACAATTTTTTAGGGATTGATTTCGATGCTGTCAAACATCATATTGATAGTATTGCACCCAAACGCTAGGGAGGAATAAATACCTACCTACTAATATTAAACGTGCATATATATTGAAATTCAGCAATCCGACACGGTTTATGAAAAAAAGTCCGCTACGGACGCGGGTAAACGATTCTCGCGTCTCTGAGATAAGTCGAATTCGAGATTTCTCGAAAAACTCTCACGCGTGAGATGAAGTCTAATTTGAGATATGAAAAAAAAACATGGCGGATTTCTACTGAAAACCTCGTGTTCGTATTCTCATTCATCTCTCGTAATTGTAATATTGCAATTTCTATTATATACCTACCTTTCAGATTTCTATCTAATTTAGATATTTGCGAAAAATGTCTTAAAATGGTTGGCAGAGAAGAACGGTTTTCCGAAATATATTCAACTATATGTAGTAAACACTTTTCATGCAATTTTTAGTAGAGCGAGAATCGGTCACTGATCTCAAAGTTATAATTAAATAAAGTTAATTAATGCCCACCTTATCGAAGTCGAGTCGGAGTGCTCGGTAAAAATAAAAATACTAAAGTAGCATGTTTATTATGTAATTTATTGTAACTTATTCAAAAAAAAAAAAACTGCATACTTAATTTGGCAATGTTCTCACGTTAAGAAAATCGATCATAGTGATGTCGACATTGCCCGGCTCAGCACTATTTGACAGGGCACACACGTATGACACACACATACAAACAGTTTTCAAATTCGTCTCGTTTCTTTTACTAATCAGCCAATCTACTGACGTAGTTAAAAAAAATCTAAATCTATGTATGAATCGGCCAATATATTGATGTAGTCAAAATTATAAATCTATGGTTCTAGCACATAGCAGCTCCATTATTATTATCATTACATCATCATCATTATCATTACATCATTATTATTACATAGTATAAAACAAAGTCGGTTTCCTGTCTGTCTGTCCCTATGTATGCTTAAATCTTTAAAACTACGCATCGGATTTAGATGGGGTTTGTTTTAATAGATAGGGTGTTTCAAGAGGAAGGTTTATATTTATAATACATGCATAATATAGTAGAGGAACACTGATAATTTTAGAGGTTTCTAATGTGATGTCGTAAATTGACACATTTTTTGCTTTTACCTTGCAAATGCTAGCTATACCATATGAGATAGATCAAAATAATTTACTACAGTATTGTACATCTTTAAAATATCTACAAAAAAGTCCATGGTACCATATGTCTAACTATTTTAGTTACGTCACAACAACTACCTTTTTATGTTAAAATTTTCAATAGTAATGCCGGTACAAACTAGGCCATATTATTGGTTTCTCAGTATTGATCCTTAACCAAATCAATCATTCCATAGTCAAGGATGGTTTTATATTTGTAAATAACTCTTTGAATAAATGATATCGGACATTCCATTCACACAAAGATATTACGGATTTTGTTTTGTGTTACAATCCCTTCGCACTTGTGTTACAAGTACACGCTTTCTTCCCGTGGTGCTTAGGTGTCATCAAATACGATGAGGAAAAAACCAGCGGTATCAATCTAAACGTACGTTCTGCGTTCCCAATGAAGATTGACGTTAAGCAGGCGGCCAGTCGTAAAACAGGCCAAAATAATAGGAATGCAATCACTTAGGTGTGTTTTTTTTAAGTGTGCCTCACGCAAAATTGGCGAGTCGAATAATTTTTGTAGGATATCGAACGCATCATTCGATACACATTTCAAAAATTCACAATAAAAAAATAAACAGGTAGTAGGGGCTCACTATTTAAGTTAATAATAACCTGTATTAAAAAAGGGCTCCAGAAGAGAAAGCGTCATGGAAGCGGGAGCTGAGGACGCATTCCTAAGAAGGGTTGAAGTTAGGCAGGCGGTCAGTCGTAAAACAGGCCAAAATAATAATAGGATTAGAAACACCCAGGTTTGCTATTTTTGAAGTGTGACTCACGCAAAATCGGCGAGTCGAATAATTTTTGGACGATATCGAATGATTGCCATTTGACATATATGTCACACATTCAAAAATAGGGCTCCAGAAGGGAAAGTATCATAGAAGCGGTAGCTGAGGACGCATTTCTCTGGAGGGTTGATGTTAGGTAGGCGGCCAGTCGTAAAAACATGCCAAGATGAACAACAGAAGCAACCGGAAGGCATGCGTCATGGAAACGGGAGCTGATGAAGGAACTTAGGGAGTGTTAAAAAAATTTTACGTGTTTTCGCCGTGGATGTTTTAAAAGGGGACGTTCTGATACTGTAAGCTGGGTAGACAGATGTTAAGAGAGTGTACACGGGACGACCAAGTAGAAAGCAACCAGTCGGTCGTCCCAAGTATCGCTAGAGAGACGAAGTTGTGAACAACTTGAAATTTAAATAAATAATCACATTTGATTCCCCTGTAAGTAAACTTGAAGTTGAACTTGACAAATCGATTTTGACTGCTCTATGGTAGTAGTAAAGTAATACGAAAAGTAGTACAACTTAAGCACCTACACAATAATTATGTAAAAATGCACCAAGTAAAGATTTTCTATTCTATTCTGAGAAATAACCGAATATTTACAAAATCTTCAAAATACACACTCCATTTGCTTTTCAAACAATCATGTTTGTTTCAGATAAAGCTGTTGAATGCTGCTCCAGCCCGGGAGGGTATTAATGAAATACTCCCTTACTGTTCCATTTTATGTGTAAATGAGCCTGAAGCTTCATTACTGACAAATCTAAATGTTGATATTTCGTAAGATATTTTTTATCTCATACGAGCGTAATCTTGTTTAACTTAATTAATTCTTGTTAATCATTTCCAAGCATATTTGTCTATCCAACTTTTGTTCAACTTATTTTTTAAGAACCGGGGATTTGACAAAATTAGCTATTAATTTGAAGTTGTAGTATGTTTTCAGTATAAAATTGTTTGCAGGAATTCTGCTCTAGCGTTAGAAAAGTTGCTTGAAAAAGGTTGTGAAACTGTTATAATTACATTGGGGGACAAAGGAGCAGTATATTCATCAAAAACAGATTCCAGACCAGTTCATGTAATGTGTGAACAAGTAACTCCTATCGATACAACTGTAAGTGCCTGGGTGCTTGGTGAATTTAACCTTCATTGTTCATAATTTAAATTCCCTCCCACCAATGTTATGTTAATATTTTGAACCTCTCTTTACATTAAATCGGCAGTTTAATAACATTTCGATGTAATAATACAAATACTTTCCGTTTATCAGGTATCTAAATAATATTTAAAGCCGTTGAAAATTTTTCAGGGAGCGGGTGATGCTTTTGTTGGTGCGCTTGCAACGTTTTTAGTCACTTACAAAGATATGCCATTGCATCAGATAATTGGAGCTGCGTGCGATGTAGCGACTATATCTGTCACCAAAGAAGGCACCCAAACGAGTTATCCATCAAATTACATCCCATTCGACAAGAAATATAAGACAACTATGCTATAAGCTTAGATTAATAATTGGTCTTCGCTGCGCTACGCGAGACCATTTATTAATCTAAGGCTCTAAGCTTATATATTTTATAATATTAATGAATAAAAATAAAACACTAGGTATATCAACCATCAAGGTTTTATTAAATAAATGAAACAAACTATCATAAACACTTATATGAGTTAATCTAAACGTAAGTATATTCTTTTAATTTTATTATTAAGACTGTTCGCTCAAAAAGTTTGCAGACACGCTATTTCAAAAACTATATTATGATCAAGTTATGCAAAAATTGTTATTAAATTAATTAAAAAATACCGACTTAAGAATAGCGCTATATCAATGCTATTATTTTTTAATAAGTCGGCAATAACTTTGTCACTGGCATCTAATCAAACTATTTGAGCTACCCAACTATTAACGATACAATATCTAATCTACATTTAAGTTATATTATCGAGTACTCGTAAAACTTTATCTCCAATAATGTGCTTACATCAAAATCGGTTTTATAATACCGTAACATAGAAAGTTATAATGTTTACAAAAATAATTATATAGGTAATACACAAATACGACCTTATTGATGAAAAATTAACAAACGTTTGTTAAATGTCCATTTAAACTAAAATGTGTTTTGTTCTTTTCTAGACATTAGGCAAAAGAAAATATTTCACCTACATTAAGTCAGGTTTACGGATTTTACTCAAAAATTGGTAAGCATTGGCACGAATCGTGGTAGTAGTGCACCGGAGATCTTGTCAATGATATTCATTCGACTTGCTAATTTTGACCTACATATACTTTTCAAAAATAGGGCTCCAGATAGTTTGTGTCCGTATATATAAAATGTCTCGACTTTGGTATCGAACAGTGTGAACCGTCCTTTTAGTGACGTGCCACGTAAATGACCTCGAAATACGGTTTTATTTTTTCGGAAACTATCGCGACTGCTTGCGGCCGCAATTTGCGTACTATCATAAAACAAATTCCTTATTCTTTAAATACCGCTTTAACCAATTTTTAATTAAAATTATCTGTGAAATATCGAATAGTTTATTTATAGATAAACTAACAATACTATGTATTTTTTTTTTATTTATCCGATCCCCCTTCCTAACCTGCTGGGTATATTCTGTGCTGTGCTATCAGTCAATAAAATTAAATCAAGTGTGCTAAATTATATTTTTTTATGATACCTTCACAACACCGAAAAACTCACACCCGTATTCTTAACCATAGGGCCTGTCCACATCACCACGGCACGACATCGTCACCGTAGAACGGTGCGGTGTCGGGGCGCGACGCGTTGCCGCGCCGTGCACTAGCACGGTACGGCAACGCCGCCGTCGAACGGTGCAAAGGACGGCGTCGTCGTAAGCCGGTGACGCGATACGATGCGCCCGATCAGTTGATGTGTTATTGTCTTAGCGATTAGTTGTACGTGTGAATAAAAGATGTCGGAAAACATAGATTGTGATTTATTGATTTCACTTGTTGAAGAACGTCCAGTATTATGGGATAAGACAATAGATGATTTCAAGAACAAAAATTTAAAAACAGAAGGCTGGAAGGATGTTTGTCGAAACATTTTTCATGACTTTGACGACAAAAACGATAAAGAAAAAACAAGACTAGGTAAGCTCATATTTATTAGTTACATTAAGTTATAGGTATATTATAATAAGTATTAGTATATTTATTTATCGAATTAATAATCGTACTATAGTCGGTTATTATATTTTAGTTAATTGCCAACTAAGTGCTCCAATATCGCTATTAAAATATTTACAGAATTCATTCCTTATGTTGACTGGGTTTGTGTTGTTTGGAAATTCGTCATCCTCTGACTGTTGCAAGTTTACAAAATTTTCTTCTATCATTAGTTCCTCGGTTGTGGTAATTCCATCTCTATTAATAACAAAGTTATGCAAGACACAACATGCTTTGATAATATCTGTAGCAAAATTATATTGAACATTCAGTGGTCGGTGAAATACACGCCATTTATTTGCCAGAATACCAAAAGTACATTCAACGTATCTTCTCGCGCGACTCAAGCGATAGTTAAATACTCTTTGTTGTACAGTCAAATGTTTCCCTGGGTATGGGCGCAATACATTATTTGTGAGTGGTAAGCCTTCATCTGCTACAAAAACATGGGGAACTGGTGTCTGTAGACCTGGTAAACATTTTGGCTCTGGTAAAGGCAGATGGCCTTGTAGTAATAATTCGTACAGTTTCGTATTGTGAAAAACTGTCGAGTCGCATTCCTTACCAAATGCTCCTATATCAACATACACAAATCTATATTTGGAATCAACAATTGCGAGCAAAATTATAGAATTATAACTCTTATAGTTAAAAAAAAGAGACCCACTATGGGCAGGACTCCAGATTCGAATGTGTTTCCCGTCCAACGCCCCCATACAATTAGGAAAATTGGCTTTCTTGTCAAAATCTTCAGCTGTTTGTTTTAATAACTCCTCTGTTATTTTCGGAATACATTCATTTAACATGATTTTCCATAAAGCTTGACATACTTCTCTTACTATTTTTGCGATTGTACTCTTTCCACGATAATCCGTTAATTCTAAATCTCTAAAACTATTTCCTGTTGCCAAAAATCTGAAACAAAAATCCGGGTATAACATCATAAACATCCAAACATCCATACTCATAAAATTTCACGTTTATAGATAATATTAGTAGGAAGTAGGATGACAAAAATAACTGATTTTTTTCTCATTTAGATCTCAGATCTAGATCCCATAACAAAGGGGTATCAACCTAGTAAATACTCATTTAGCGTACCTAAGTAATTTTTAGAAATAGGAATTATAATTAATTTGTGTAATAAAAGCCGCTGGTATACCTACCTACATGAGTACTATCTCTGTATTTTAGTTTGATACTCAGCCCCTTTCCGTCATACACTTTAAATTTTATTATAAATGCGAAAGTTTGTGAGGATGTATTGCTGTATTTATAGTATGTATGTTTGTCTTTCACGTAAAAACTACTGATCCAATTGTTGCTAATAATACACGTTTTAAATATTTTGCAGGTAATGCTGTGGTAAAGAAATGGACTCATATAAAAGACAATTTTACAAAATACCTGAAAAAACTTGAAACTTTAAATAAATCGGGATCTGGTGCAAGCAAAATTAAGGAGTATCATTTGTATAAGCAACTTCTGTTTCTAAAAAAAAACGCTGCAAATTTAACTGACTCAAGCATAATGGAAGAAGATGAAGAAGACGAGATACCATATGAAAAAAATGATTATAAAAGATCACGTTATCAACCAACTCCACGAAAAAAAAAAAACAATGATGAAGTCGATTATGAGATTCTCCAAGCCCTAAAGGAAACAGAAAATAGACATCTGTCATTTTTTAAGGCCATATTACCATCATTGAACACATTGAATGAGCATCAAACTCTAATGTTTCAAAGTCGTGTTTTACAAATCCTAACTGATTTACATCAGATTTCATATCAGTATGAAACATCAACTGGTTATCATACAGCTTCTCAGGATAGGTACCAAAGATCACAATCATCATATACTACTAATTATCAACCAACACAAACTTTTACATACCAATCAACAATGTCATCAAACGTTTCTAAAACACCAGCACCAAGTACAAGTAGTATATATCAACCATCGACTTCATCAAATTCCAAACCACCAAACTCAACTTTCGAAGAACTATCAAATGATTGCGAAGATGAAGCAAGTGCATTGGAATCAACATATGATTTTTCTTGAAAATTAAGATAAATTAAAAGAAATATTATATTTTTTATCATAATGATAACTACGTAGTAAATTTGTTGAATTATTTTTCTATTATTTATCTTATAATTGTAACGTTGGTAGTTCAGCCACTCAAAATCTGTGATTTTATCTAAGGTTATTAAAGACTGTTATTGTTTTTCTTAGTTATAACTGTAATCTTACGGGTATACAAGCCAGTAACCCCGCAAAATCTGTGATTTTTAGCTAGTTGTTAGGTTAAACAGGCAAATAAGCCGATTGAAAACTGTGATTTTTAAGTAGATATTAAGTTATTATTGTGTATTTATATAGATGTAGGCATTTTTGAGGCCAATATCTACTGTTCTTAATATTTTAAATAAACATATTAATAATTGTACTCGTACATATGTACATCATTATGAATATAAAAGAGGTTTGATTGTGATTTACCTAATTGTTTTTCTAGTGTTTATTATTATTAAAAAGCAAATCGTTCATTCGAAAACTGTGATTTTTATACTCTAGATTTAGTAAATATTAAACTTGCTATTATTATCAAAAATAAAGAACATAAAAAAATATTACATACATATAAATTGTTTTCATTACTTACCTTATAGTTAATCCTAACTTCTCCAAAGGCCCAACAGGTTTTCTAAATACAAATTGTTTTTGTATACGCGGTGCAACTCTTGTTAGTAATTCTTCAAAACTTGATACAGACATTCTAAAATAACTGTAAAATTTATGGTCACAGGTTTTCAACGCTTCATATTTTCTCGTGAAATGATTCCCATCACTATTCATAATTGAAAGATATGGATGCACCCAGTACTGTCTTTTTAATTTTTTTTTCTCCAACTTATCTCTTCGTCTTTTTAATAACAACAGAAGCAGAATACGTTTTGTGCGGTCCATATCTACAACGAGACTGTTATTTATTTGGTGAAGAATGTACCGAAAGTTTACAAGGCACGGCAACGTGTAACTTTGCGGTGTCGTGAGGTACATTTTTACGGTACGGCAACGTAAATTCCCACGTTACGGCAACGTGCCGCGCCACGGCACCGCACCGTTCCACGGCGACGACGTCGTGCCGTGGTGATGTGGACAAGGCCATAGCCATAAGGACATCTTCACTCAAACTCATTGGCGCCTTATGGAAGTCCTCGAACTTTCCTTTAAAATTACATTCTTAATTGGTTGCTTGTGCAAACTCCAATGAGGAACGACACGGGTTATAATAATAATCCGAAGCACAAAAATTGAAAAATACAAAAGAATAGTTTAAAATAAACAAAATAAGTAGTTAACTAGACATTGGGAAAAAAACTGATTTATAACCACTTTTGAGGCCGCCTCAAGGTACCTCTCGATCAACCTTATATTTGACAGTTCGATACTCCATCTCAAGCCAAGGAAGCTTGTGACGACTAATCATACCAATGAGGTGGAGTAAGGCTGAGTCCAGTTTGAGTGAAGGTTTAACAATATGGGTGTCATTCATCATTACTAGTGGCAATCTATGATTCCCAATGATTCCAAACACAACGTAAGAATGGAATTTATTTGCTATCTTCCTGATTCAGTTTGTAACAGACAGAGACAAAATGGGTTTAACAACTCTGCCAGTATTGCCAGAAAAAAAGTAAAAAAAGAAAGCCACTGATTAGGTGTCCTAATTAGAGATGGGCAGCGGGAAGAAATTCAAGAGGGAAAAAATGAAATGCATTCATACCCGGGAACTTTTAAAAATTTTGGGAATAAATGGGAAAATTTCCGGGAAGGCCCATCTCTAGTCCTAATGTTTACTATTCTGTAAAACATAAAACTTCGATTTTCTCGAAAACTAGCTTGTTGAAAATTATGAAAACAACATAAATCTGATAAATATTATTTAATTAAAATTAATTAACCCTGAAGGAAATTTTAATCCACCTTAAATAGAATAGGTATTTATGATCACAAGGATCTGGAAATAAACTATAAATACCTAAATGTATGATCATTATTATTTTATAGTCCAATCTATAGTACAAAAAATCCGATAGAGACAATCGATTTTAAAAAGAACTCTGCAATAGGCTACTTGACTGTATTCATACTTGGTTAATATTGTTATACTAAACAAACTATACACTAAAAAGTAACCGATTCTGAAAACAACAACAAAATTGGTTGTTAATTAAGGCCATAATTCGATTTTAAAGTTTTCTCTAAAAGAACAGTGGGAGCGTGGTGGGGACGTCTTGCTATCTCTTTTGTACGCACGAAACCGAGTGGCAGTGACGTCACAGCTCACACAGTGCATCCTTTTCTTGTTTTTTGACAGTTTCCCCTTCCACCGAATTTCAAAGGCTTATAACTTATTTATTTTTGAACGGATTACAAAAATTATTTCATAATTCTGTTTCTGGAAATAAAAATATTATATGAAAGAAAAAATTTCACTACCAGAAACTGAAAATAGAAATATTTTCAAATCCGCTCATAATTAATTAAGTTTTAAGCCTTTGAAATTCGGTGGAAGGGGAAACTGTCGAAAAACAAGAAAAGGATGCACTGTGTGCCAGTGACGTCACTGCCACTTGGTTTCATTAAGCACAAAAGCCAATTGCGACAAATTTTATTTTTCGAACAAGATTGGCCGTTCAATCAAGCTAATCTATTGAAAACAAATGTTTAATCGCACCTCCATCCATGCCCTACCTCAGTTTTCATGGCTAACAAATTTCAATGAGTTCGGTTGGATGACATGTTGATGTTGTGCAGGTACCAAAGAAAAAAAAAATTCCTCTGGTGGTGTCCAGATTAAGCTTTATAAAATAGAGATTTGTCGAAACACTACAATAAGTCGTGTGTTCTGAGAATCTGCAACTAGTATTCATTTTTCTATAACGCCAGTCATACTGTTGCTTTTCTAATGGTCATTTGTTTAAAGTTTTCAATATAAATGACATGACATTGTGATCGTGAAAAGGAACATGTGTGATGTGTATTGTGTACATGTACTACAGCTGACCATAGAGAAGAGAGAACAAGAAAAAAATATTATTTACACTGACTGACATTTCTTTGGAGATTTTTACCTACTACCTACATAGTGAAATTATGAAATAGGCTACTTGACTGTATTCATACAGCAATATTTGCATACGAAGCAATATACGCACACTAAAAAGTAACCGATTCTGAAAACAACACCAAAATTGGTTGTCAATTAAGGCAGTAATTGAATTTTAAAGTTTTCTCAAGAAACGTGGGAGCGTGGTAGGGACCAAGTGGCAGTGACGTAGCTGCACAAACAGTGCATCCTTTTATTGTTTTTTGACAGTTTCCCCTTCCACCGTATTGGGTATTCTACTCAATTTATTTTTATCCTTCATATCAAACATTTTACTATCAGAAACTGAAAACAGTTTTTTTTTAAATCCGTTCTTTAATAAATAAATATGCCTTTGAAAATCGGTGGAAGGGGAAACTGTCAAAAAACAAGAAAAGGATGCACTGCGTGTGCAGTGACGTCACTGCCACTCGGTTTCGTGCGTACAAAAGAAATAGCCCAGTTTAAGAAAACTTTAAAATCCAATTACTGCCTTAATTGACAACCAATTTTGCAATCCAGCGAGGGAATGCGGCCAACATTTTGGGTACGTTACCCCAAACTGTAGATAATTTTAAGTTTTAAATTTCTTTTTAATTAAGTACATGCAAAAAAAGTTTTATGAGACGATTAAATTGAATTTTGTTGTTGTTTTCGGAATCGGTTACTTTTTAGTGGACATATTGTTTCGTATACAAATATTGCCCATGTATGAATACATTCTAGTAGCCTACTTCAAAGCCTTCTAACTTATTTATTTATGAACGGATTTTATTAAATCTTTTTGTTTATTACCCAATTGTGAGCGTAGCCGATCTATTGACCAAAAGACCATTCGTTGCATCTCGCACGACTAGGAGTAATGTTACTTGAGAGATGAGTGAAAATGAAAAGAATACCTACATCCGGCAGTAGAGAGAACAGCTTAATTACACTGACTGACTTTTCTAACAAGTGTGAGCATAACGACCGAGAGACCATGAGTTGCATTTCACCTGCAGGGAGTAGAGAATTGTAACTTATGGCACCAAAACATTGACAACATTAATTATAATGTATATACATTTTTTGTAATAAAAAATTGTAATAGCACCATTAGAGATGACTTAAAAAATGAACACAAGGTTTTTCAGTATACATGCACATGTCTTTCGAGATCTCTAATTTGACTTTATCTCTATAGGCGTGAGAATTGGCCTACGTCGTATAAATAGTTGCGACATTTCACGACTACTTGTTGATTCTCGCGCCTTTAGAGATAAAGTCGAACAGAGATATCACGAAAAACATGGCAGATGTCTTCTGAAAAACTTTATACTTTATACGTTTTATTTGAGCATAAGTCGACCAAAATTGACGAAGAAGGTACCTTACCTACCTACGCCGCATTGCATGCCATATGATTGGCGAGGCAAGAGATTGCGCATGCTGCATAAAAATGTTCTCATTCTCCCATCAGGCTGCTGGCATTATTCGCCTTAAACGTAGATTGTCTGTTGTTCTCGTGAATGAATCAATAGGGGCTTTTTTGGTCACAAGTTAGCGCCACTGTCGACTGAAATAAAAATGTTGTAAAACAAAGTTTTAAGAGTTAGCAACAAATATACACACCTATGTAATGCTGCCTTGTTTTCGCGATTGCTTCACATGATTAAATAAACCGTAGGAAGGTTATTAAAAATAATAAATTTTTGATTTATTGTATCTATTGAGTAACTGCCAAATATTCTATACCATAGATTTAAGACTACACCTTCGTCCAGGAAGTTAGGAATTTTTGGCTAATTAATTACTGTGGTATTAGTTAAAATACTACTCTGTCTGAGCCTGGAAACTTCATTACTATCTATAACAAATGCTCCATAATCATAAGTAATTAGTCCAAGGTGAAATAAATTACTTACCCCCTTATTCATAAAAATAAACAAACATTCAATAGACCAAATTAACTTATTTATGTTTCGTCTCGTTCTTTCACGTCAAAAATAGATAAGGCGGAAAGGGTCTAAATATAAATTAGTTAATTTGGTCTTATTATACATTTGTTTATTTTTATAAATAAGGGGTTAAGAAATTTGTTGTGGCATTATATATACCCCAGAGATATTTATAACATAATAATATATATATATATATATTTTTGTACTTGGTTCACATTTTTTAGTCATTAAACCATTAAAAATTGCTGAAAATATTTTCACCCTTACACATTGGTAAGTACAAACATGGTACAACATTATTACGAGTATTATTTAAAAATTAACATGGATTGGAAGATGGAAAAACAATCTAACATGTACTTAAGATTTTTTAAACAAGATTTGGTAGTAGAAGAATTTTTAATATTTTATATGTTATACCAATTTCTTAAATTAATTAAGACATAAAAATGTTCACTTATGAAAAATGAAAAACTAAACAGAAAGTTTGTGAAACTATTAATTCAGAAGTTTGAACTAACATTATTGCGGTAGCACAATTATGGCCGGTTTATACGGATCCAGCTCTGACTTTTATAGATACGAAATTAACTCACACACCAAACAATTAAATGTGTGAATAAATTTAGTTTTTAGTAATTTTGTTTGTTTGTGTAGGTTCATTTTATGACCATGATATCCCACATGCTGTTTTTTTATCTTGAATAAATTTGTATCAATGTGAACACAATTAACACAAACAACAGATAGCGTGCATAAAAAAATGTGAAAAAGATATTTTCTATGCCACCGCCCATAATATCTTACATTCAAAATATACATTGTGAGAACACACAATCCAACCAAATTAATATCTGCATTTTTACCTAACGGTAAGGTCACACAGTAGCCTTCGTAATTTGGGCAGATTGTATGGTTCATATGTCTTGACTCTCTTGACAAAAGTGTACAATAACCATAATAATTGCAATGACCCAATTACTTTGCGAACCTTTTTATAATTTACAAGCACACTTTGATTATGAATCCTAGTTTGACCACTTTGTTTTTAACATTTGGTAAAAACATTTTTTATATTTGGAAAGATACATAGGTACAGCAATTACTCTTGCTTATTTTATTAAGTTTGCAAGATTTGTATCACCTAAGTGATATAATTTTAGGTAAAACCATTTGACATTTACAATTCCAAAATTTATCAGTAAGGCCATAGTTTTACAAATTCATGTATTATTGTTGATTAATACAATAAAATTACAGTATGTTTATCTAGTATGAATATAAAGACTTTGCAAATCTGTGTCATCAACAATTTGCAGTAGGACTTCCAAATCCTCAAGGCTGGATATGAATTTTGGTGCTCCTATAAGTTCAACTTGTTTACCCTCTATCTCTATATTATATTTCATGTCTTTTGGACATGTTACAGACTTTTGACAAGTCCCATTAACTTTTTTCTTGAATGTTACATGAGTGATATCTGTTCTTTTTGTAAAATTTTTATCAGGTTTCAAATTATCAGCATTCTTAAAATCTTTGTTCTTAGAATCAGTAGTTGAAGTAGCATTACCAAGTACATTTTCGTCTTGAGTTTTCTCACTTTTCTCAGTTTCATCATGATTTGTAGACTCTGTTTTATCTGATACTGTTTCACCTTGAATATTTGGCAATGGTAAATGTTCCTCAATGCCTTTCTGTAGAGTCTCATCTAAGATTGATGGACTGTGAGGATTTTCAAATTCATCTGTAGACATACTTGGCCCTTCATTATCACCTTGACTGGGGGCTGTTTCTGGAACGGAATTCAACTGGGCAACATCTTCAATCAATTTAGTTACATCACTGGTGTCCACTTCCATAGGTGTGATAGATTCCTTAACTTCGCTAGATGTGCTAGACTTACCGAGAAGCATGGCTTCTACATCACTTGACTCTAAATTTGACTTTGATTCTACAGGATTGCTTTGGTTGTCTGTTTTCTTGCTTTCGCTAGAGCTGTCATTCAATATGTCCATTATTGAAGGGAAATCATCAGCTTTATTTTCTGCCGAGTCTAAGCGGTCAGGCTTCACTTCTGGTTTCTCATTATACATTAGATCTTCAAGCTCTGCTGCTATTCTATCATATACTTTATCATCAGTTCGTTCATCCTTGAGAGGAAGATATTCAATACACCATTCTTCACTCGGCAATATATTTTTACCAATGACTGATATCAGTTCATCAAGAGATGTTTTGCTTTTAGTTTCATTTTTGGATTTTTTTTGAGAGGGATCAACAAATATGATACCGTAATGTTTCAATTGTGAGCCTGATTTGCCCACTCTGAGTGATTTTTCATCATACAGAGATACATTTAAATTTGCATTTTTGTCTTTAGAAACTGCTTTGGTTATTGGAGTCTTTTTCAACCTATTGTTCTCTTTCAAGACATTACTCGCTTGACGCGGTGTTGATGAGATAACCCTTTTGTTAGTAATATGCTCTTTAACAGGGTGCGGTTTATAAGCATTTCTATGTAAAAGTACCATGCCATTCTCATTACTTTTTAACCGGGCATTCGGATTTGGAGAGCTCACTCCAACCTTTTTTGTTTTAGGCGAAGAATTGCTTTCGTATTGTATCTTTACCTTGGTAAATTTACCTAATATTTTGGCAAAATCCATTCGGGTCACCACAACAGCACAATCACGACACTTTCCATCTTTGTACAAACGTTCTATATTTTTTGGCATTTTTGGGAGCCTTGCTCTCCTTGGGGTTCTGTGGGAAATCATTTTGCTTAATGCCCTGTTCTTCAAGTCAAATTAATTCAATATTAAACACAGTGTGTTGACGTACCTATCAGATACAAACACATTTCCCGCGCAGACGATATTTGCACTATTATAATATGAATTGAGTCACTTTCAGATTTATCAAATAGTTTTACTGTCAGCTATTTATAAATTTGTACATTGCACGTACAAAACGACAGAAATTAAATGTAATTTACTAATAATTGTAAATACACGACACGCACAGAGAGGTAATTCAACCGACCACAGCCAACGCAAAAATGGCGTCAGTTTAAGGATGCGATGCAATATTTTGTATGTTCCCGACTTGTCGATTAACAACATTATCGATATCGATGAAAAACGCTGTTTTTTATTTTTATAGCAACATGTCCAAAATACTATATTTTTGTGAGTACCTTTAATATTATATTCCATTTAAAGTGAATTTTCATTATAAATAGTATATACAAATCGTATAAAAAAAGATTATTGTTATAATATCCATTTGTCCCACAGAAATAAGATTAAATAGAAGTGCCATGTGTCGGCCAGCCTCTCGATTCTAATTTTATATGTCGAGGCTTAATTTTGCCAAACAGTAAAGACCAATTACAAAGAGGAGATGCCGTTTGAAATGGCGCAGTGATGTGATCATTGGTGCCTCGACACTGCAGTGGGCTGAGCTTGTCATTGCTCGTGCTCCATGGTTGGAGCCACGGCTGAAACCAAGCACCCCGCACGTCTGCCTTCCGCCCCGTGTAGCTGAACAAATACTTTCTTCTTTTTTTCTTTCTCCTCTTTGTAATTTCTCCATGGTAAAGACCCATATGGCACTTCTACCTATCCTTATTTGCATGATTCATACTATAATCTTATTTGTATGATTCATACCACGGGTGGGAGGCTTATTATAGTCTCTTAGTTCCATGCAAATGCGAGTGAGAGATGGCGCAATACGATATATAAGGCCACATTCCGATCTTCTTGTTCTTAGCGAGTTGATTCTGGCAGTTATTAAACTTCTGAGGACCAAAACTCTGCCACAGACATCCAGATTATACATTTGGATGGAATTAAGAGGTGTTAGATAGACGTGCCATGTGTCGGCTTCTCGAGTCTTAACTTTATATGGTGAAGCTTAACTTTGGCAGACCGGAAACGAACACTTGGCACGATAAGGTTATCTTATGTCTGTGTCCAAAATCTACAACTACAACAGTTTGGTATTTACGCAAAGTGAACTCTATGTGGTTTACTTGCGTTTTTTTGTCAATGTTATTACTATTATTTTATTTAACGACTAGCTGTTTCCCGCAGCTTCGCCTGCGTAGGGACAAGTGAGAACAAAGTTAGAAAAGTAACCTATGTTTGACCCCTGGTCTTATACTATATTCATCAAAATCTGTTTAGTGGTTTGGCAGGGAAAGCGTAATAGACAGACAGAATTTCGCACTTATAATATTAGTATGGATGGAAGTACGGATTATTACGTACAGGGGGCTTACCATCATCTTTAGTAGAAGGGCAGAATCGAGTAAACAACCGAGATGTCGCCTTACATCTTGTATTGCACCATCTTGCTTGCTCAATTGTTTCTGAAGCCCTATTTTTGAATGTAAGTATGTCATATGTCGAACAAAGATCATTCGATATCATACAAAAATAATTCGCCGATTTTCCGTGAGTCACACTTTACAAAAATAGCACTCCAGGTCCCTTCACGCCCCAATAAAAAGGCTCATAAGCCGGGCGTCTTTTTGACCGGAGTCACGCCTCGCCTCTTTTCTTTAAGCTGTGTCCATTTGAGCGATTTCAAACTAAATATATGGGAACCACTCAAGGGAGACGCGACGCGACACGTCTCATCTCTGCAACCTAACCTAATAGACGTTTGGTAAGTTCTTCAGGCACTGTAGTATCGGCTATCGGCCATTATTCCCTTATTGACATTGACACCCGTATTCTTGAAGGAAGCCTTAAGGACTTCCTCCTTGTACTTTCCTTGAAAATAACATTTTTAATAATACTCACGTACAGAACGGACACTCACACGCTCCCACCCGAAATAGATACCGCAACTCACCCCGCAGATTAACGGTAAAAATCAAGAGTAAAACAATGCAAGGTTGACACTTAAGCGCGGCCGCGACGGACAAAATTTAATATGACGCAGTCACGGTAAATAACCAACCCTACGACTTTAGTGACACACAAATTGACGTGACGCGCGTGCGTACATGACCGAATTGTAGTAGTAGTAGTATGGAGTATCTTCCTTGACTTAACCTTAGCACAACCCAGTGCCATATGCAGTGGCGTAGCTAGTATAGGTGGCACCCGGGGCGGATTTTATAGGTGTCACCCCAAAACTCAATCGAAACTGTTAAAATAAAAAAAGTTATAATCATTTACGTTTTATTCAAATACAACTACCTATTACAAATATTTGTATATTATGTAAAACAAATTAAGTTTGTTAAAAATTAAAATTTCTTCCTTCTATGTTTGACACTAGCGAACTCCGAAATCACGTCTTCAAAATTTATATTTTGTGTTGCTTCATGTTCTATCGTTAAAATACCAAGATTGTTTAATCTGGTTTCAGTCATTGTAGACCGCAAGTAATTTTTAATTAATTTTAATTTGATGAAACTGCTCTCACATGAAGCAACTGATGCACATATTGTTATAAATAACTTTAGTGCGACCGTTAGATTCGGAAGAGATTCTGTAAAATCACATTCCACAATAAATTTCAAAAAGTCCAGTGTCACCCAATTAGAGACAGTAACATTAGCCGCTTTTAAATGTCTTCTCAATCTTGGTATTTCTAAAAGGAGTTCTGTTTCTGATACTTCATCGTAAAGGTTAGTAAATTTTGATATAGCAAATTTTTAACTGTTCAGTGTTTGCCGAAAGCAAGGTCTTTGACTGCACAACCTCAAACAACGAAGCTACGTCTTTAATGGACTTTACTCTTTTTTCGAGTTCAATACTGAATCTGTCAAGACATTCTAACATGTCCTTTTGAAGTTCCGCCCTAAGTGTAAGTCCAGCATCTGTGGACGATGCTAACTCACCGGGCATGCGTTTCTTGCGACAAATTCGTCGTTCCATCGAAATGTTGTATTTTTCCGATTTTTGTACAGCAAACTCTATTGCCTCTTCTGCTAGATGCAACCGTTTCTCTCCAATGAATAGACGAAGTGCTTTTAGTTTTATGATTATTTCATCAACACATAAACCTTTACTTTGTAATGCAATCTGAGCATTGTTTACTTCCCTTAGCACATCATTCCATAAGAAAAGAAAACAAAGAAATGAGAAATTGCACACAGCAGGCATAAGATTTTGTGCAGCACCTCTAGTTTCTAAATTTACGTCTTGGTCACATAGTTCCTCAATTGCAATACATCTTAATTGCAATTATCCTATCAAAATTTTCAGCCAATACTTTTACTGCACCATAATGAGCACTCCAGCGCGTTGTCGAAAGTCTTTTAACAGATGCTTTGCTGTGATTGAGGAGCACTTCCCAACGGCTTGTGGAAGTTGAAAAAAAGAAGTATTATACTTGCCCAGGCTAAACAAAAAAATATTACTGCAATCCGTCTAAAATAAAAAAAAGGATGGCTCAATAATATAGTTTTAAAATACACAGTAATTAAAAGAGAATAAAATAATTGAAGGGTTTTTCGAAATAATCTAAGATACTGTTAATAGATACTAAATAAATTAAGAATGTAAGTATTACCTGTAATAACAAAAATACTTAACTTACCTTGTTTATTTTCTTCAAGAATCGACTATATTAAATCGGTTTTTATACAAAAAATGTTGTTTATAATATCTAATAGGTAAATAACAAACACTTTGCACTAGACGTTCAGAATTCACGTAAGAGAATATTGAAATGAATGCGGTCGGAAACAAAAGAAATGGCCCAATCCACAATACAAGTGATGAGCGCTATATCGAGGGAATCCCCTGACTAGCGTTGGTTATTAAATTGCGAACGGGGTATTAAATTTTGGGGGAATCCCTAATCGATTGACAGTGTGCACATTGTTTTTTTTCTAAATATCAGTTTATTATGCTCGTGGTACGATATTATAGTTACCTAGATAATTTTATTAGTGGCGGTTATGCTCTCTGCCACAGATTTACGATTTTTTATAGATAGAAAGAACTATAACTGATGGTCATAGTCGGGCTCGGGGTGTCATCCCAAACGAGTGACACCCGGGGCGGGCCGCCCCCGCCGCCCCCCCTTAGCTACGCCACTGGCCATATGCCTTGACTTAAGGTAAGCTAGTGTCGATTAATCATACCAATGAGTTGGAGTAAGGATGAGTCGGATTTGAGATACCGTTTGAGAATATGGGCTCAGGCCCATTAGCGTTTTCTACAGCTTGCGTGTTTGCATTGCTTAAAGGTTAAGCTCATGCCCAAGGTTCGTCTCAACTGAGAGCACCTTGCGCTTTTGCCGAAAAGCTTTCTGCAGCTGAAATTTAAAAATTTTAAAAATGAAAGCTAGGACTTTTTAGGCTAAATGACTAGTGAACTATCGAGTTGACTGTGGGTGGACAGTTGAGTGTGGACTATCGATAGCGGAGCACAGGACATATCAAGCGCAACACTATTGTATTGTTAGCCAACCCAACTTGTGTTGTGTCAAACAAAATGGCCGATTCGATTTCTATACCACTAACATTCTGACTGAAATGCAAGTAAATGTATGGTATTTCTCTAGAGATATTATGCTCATTTTGAAATCTTGAACAAACGTTAGGAGCCAGTGCTCATTGTGTCTGGTTATTTTACTAATTAGTTACATATTTCACCATGTCATGGCCATGTAATACTGGTCCATGGAACCCCGGTATTACGATGACTCCTGAAATGAACATGGGTTCATATACTCCAGATCAATGGACCGCTATGCAACAGCAAAATTGGCAACAGTGGGCTCAATGGCAACAACAGTACGCTCAGTGGCAGAGCCAGTACGGAGAAAAGGTAAGTTTTATCATAGTTCTTTTATTTATCTGAATTGAAATTGAAAAAGGTAAGTTTTATCATAGTTCTTTTAATTACCTTTATCTGAAGATAAATTCTTTAACCTCACCTAAAACAACGATCTTTGCTCTAATTGATCTCTGTAGCTATACAAAGTAGATTCAAAATGAATAGAAAAAGCTCAAAAAAACCAAAAAGTGGGCCAACAAATTAGAATCAAATTTTAAATAGCACTATTATGAGGGAGATGTAAGCTAAGAACTGGGAAACATTAAATACCTATATCCCTGCAACAGATCCGTTTGTAGTCGAAAGACTGTCAGAAAAAGAAAATCATATATATCCACAATAACAATGAATAGGCATGGTCATGAATAGAAATAGGCATACCCATCGAGTTAAATGTACTAACATACTAGAGAAGACACCGCACATTCTTACTTTGTCCAGTTCAACTGGGGTGACCGCTCTGTACCTCACTTAGTCTTGTCCAGTTCAACTGGGGCGACCGCCCTGTACCTCACTTAGTCGCTTGCTAGTTGTTTCGGGCCTTGTGCTTCCGACAATTAAAAAGGTGAAATGTATGTAGATCATAGGTAGATAAGTTTGACTGACATAATGCCAAGAGTATGATTTTTTGTTTTTACATACATACCATCACGCCTTTTTCCCGTAGGAGTAGGTAGAGACTACTTTCTGTTTTTAATGTAATAATTATGTAGTGAATATAAATGTTAAGTGATGAAAAGAGTAAACTAATTAGGTACTAAAGACAAAGTTAGTCTGATAGTGAAAACTGTATTTATCTAACATGTTCCTAATATAGGTAGGTACATCTAATCCAAATTCAAATTGTAAATTTTTGTTTTTTAAGTACCATATTTCCCTGCATATATGTATTCATCAAAATCGGTTTAGTAGTTTTATAAATAGAGGGTTCAATGTGTTTCAGAAACTTAGAAAACGAGTTAATTATTAACTATAGGCGTAGGCAGCATAATTCTAAAATATCCAAATGTATGTTGTTTGATTTGTAAATAAGAGATTGTTATTAAACCAAGATGGATAGAAAATAAATTGCCAGTTACTGATAAATCTTAATAAACTCCAAAAAAAATGGTCTCAGTTTTGCCTAAAAACTTACACCACGTCAAATAGACAAAAGTTAACTACACTCAAATCGTTTAATTATTAAAGGAAACAAATAAAAAAAAACCTTGCACAGCACTATATGCCAAAAACTGCTATGCAATGTGTGGAAAGGTATTTAATGCGCTACCTGAAGCAATGAAAACACTTCCAGATGATGAATTTTATATGTGTTTAAAAGATTGGCTTAAGAATAAATGCTTCTACTCAGTGACTGAATTTCTAAATAGAACAAATGACAAATAACTTTTGTAATTGATTCTTTTATTGACATTATAATTGTAATTTTAATTTTTAATAATTCAAAAATGTTGACATAAATAATTATATTATTTTGCATGCCATGTATGGTGAAATATGTAGATCCAAATTAAACTGTAACATGTAACATCCCTGTAACCATATTTTATGCAAATAAAATTATTCTATTCTATTCTATTCTAAAAATAATCACAAAAAGCAATTTGTCTTTTTAATTATTTTGGAACCACAATGGTAACATACCTACATTGTCCATTCTGTACCGTAACTACATTGTCCATTCTGTACCGTACCTGCCATTATCTATAGGGGCAGACATCTTTGAAAAAAATACATGTTTGTAGCAAATGTAGCGCTGCATTTTTGAATGATGTTTTGAGATGTATTATTGTTTCAGCGCTGCAGCGGCTTAAATGATAAATTACCAAAAATGGAACAATGCAAATGTTCTATGTAGCTTCTCTAGTACGTTAGTACATATATCTCGATGGGCATACCTATTCATGATATATCTTGTTCTTAATCTACTTATTTATTTTTCTAAATTGTTAGATTTATTATCAAATGAATAAGGTGGTAACTCTTAGTTACTACCATTAAAAATCAACCTCAAAACCTATAATACACTGGATACCTATAATACACCTATCTTACTTTTTTTATCACTGAAATTTAAACATAACTTAAAAATAAGATTAAATTGTTTTGCGATAATTCTTGCTTTAGCTTTTCAAACAAAGCTCACTTATTGAATGTAATACTCGTACTTAGTCTGTCAAATTGCATTTATTGTTTTACATTTTATAAATAGATGTACCTACCTATCTTTTATGTATCAACTGTGACTCACCGGAACCTGGGGCTCTTGTATATTTGTAGAAATTGATTATGTGTTTTGAATATGTAGTCAACAAAAGGGTAAAACATACTTACTATATGAAAATGAAAAATGTTGAAAATATTTCATTATCATCATCATCATTATCATCATCATCATTTCAGCCGCAGTCAGTCCACTGCTGGACATAGGCCTCTCCCAATGATTTCCAAAATGATCGGTTGGCAGCAGTCTGCATTCAGTGTTTGCCTGCGACCTTTTTCAGGTCATCTGACCATCTGGTAATATTTATTAACTGCTATATACAGAATCCACAAATTATTGTACAAACTCGAATGGGTATTTATTTATTTAAGCCTTTATTGCTGTTACTAAATAATACAATTGAGTATAATAATCACATTAATTTACATATCCTAACATGACATTATCAAAGGATTAGTAATCAGTCCTATGACACATAGGCCTCGTCCATTCCATCGTATTTCTAGTTTTACTTTAAGTCACTCCTCCAATCTTTTTGATATCATCTGCCTATTGTTTTGCTTGCTTGCCTCTTTTTCTTTTGCCATCCCGTAGTAATAATTAATGTTGTCTATTTCACCTTAATGTTGAGTGGGTATTAATGTATGTAGACTAGAAGAATGCTGCAGGGTGAATGCATTCTCCAAATTCCATGTTATTTTATTGATTGCAACATTATAACATTTTTTTAATAAAATAACTTTATTTTCCTTAAAGTGTATAAAAATATTAGCCAAACAACACTCACAATTAGAAATGTCCAACCTAACCAAATATATCCATTGATTCCCATTTTTTCTCTCCCAATAGTGATTTATTCCGAAAAAAAAAGATTTTTTTTATTTACACCGAAATATATATTTACATTATAATGCGATTATTCAAAAAATTAAAAAAAAATCACAGCGCTTGTACGAACAACGTTACAAGTTCACTGAAAACTGTTTTGCATCTTAATGCTTACAATCACCAAAAAAAGTTCAATAACATAAGTTTAATGGTTAATGAATAATTTAACAAAAACGCAAAAAAAATGTTCCATGACTTTGACATTAACTTACAAGGAATCGGCATAAAATGAGTACGCCCGTACTTAAAAAACAATGTGCCAAATTGGCTAGTCAACTAAAAAAGAAATTGTGTATTTTACAATTTGAACGATATTTTTTTTTTAATTACGGCTACCAACCAAAAAAAAATTATTAGCTCCGCCTGCGTCAAAGAGTAGCCTAAGTTTGACTCCGGGTCTTCAACTATATTCGTACCAAAATTCATCAAAATCCATTCAGTGGTTTGGCCGTAAAAGCGTAACAGACAGACAGACTTTCGCATTTATAATATTGGTATGGAAGTATGGGTATAGAAATATGGATTTTAAAAGTAGGGCTCCAGGCACTAGATAGTAATCGATATTATGATGTCGACATTTTAGGAAGATAAATCATGAAGTTTTGGAAGGAATAAGTGAAGAGGTAAATATACAAACCCACTTTCGCATATAATTAAGGATGGATTAGCCCCAAAATTAGGTCATATGATTGTCAAGAAACTTTTGAACGGGACTGTATAGATGATATTACAGGTATTACGTCCAATGAAGAAAGTCATCGATTTGTATGAAACCATCGCTTTTTTTAGCATTTCATTTGGACGGATAACCAGCCTTTGTTTATATACTTTCGTTTTTATTTTATACTAGCTTTTTCCCGCAGCTCCGCCTGCGTCAAAAAGTAGCCTATGTTTGACCCCGGGTCTTCAACTATATTCATAACAAATTTCATCAAAATCCGTTCACATTTGGCCGTGAAAGCGTAACAGACAGACAGACAGACTTTCGCATTTATAATATTAGTATGGATATAGGTACCAGAGTTGGGCAAAATGTAAAGTTGGGCAAAATGTAATCTAACTACTAACTACGATTACATTTTGTAGTGAGTAGTTGCAACGACTTGATTACAGAAAGTAATCGAAAAAGTAGTTTGAACATTTGAACTACTAACTACAAGTTGTAGTTGCAATTACGATTACATTAAAAAAAACTACTTTTTGCAACTACATATTTTATCAGTTTTTTTTAACCCTTTTCGTGCACAGTTATTTTTAGAGTTGCGTATCCAAAGGGTAAAACGGGACCCTATTACTGAGACTTTGCTGATCGTCTGTCAGTCTGTTACTAGGGTGTATCTCATGAACCGTGGTAGTTAAACAGTTGAAATTGTGGCCGCTACAACAAAAAAATACTAAAAACAGAATAAAATAAATATTTAAAGGTGCTCCTATACAACAAACGTGATATTTTTGCTCGTTTTTGCTCGATATTGAAAACGGGAACAGGTAGACGCTAATATTCACAAAATATTTAGATATATATTAACGTTAAAAGATATCAATAATTATATTAAAATGTAACAAATATTTAAGGGGGCTCACATACAACATTTTTGCGATTTTTATAGATAACTAGCTGCGCCCGCGGCTTCGCCCGCGTGGAATTCCGTATGTGTCACGGAAAAAAGTAGCCTATGTCAGTCTCCAGGTCTCCAACTATCTCCACACAAAAAATCACATCAATCCGTTGCTCCGTTTTAACGTGAAAGAAGGACGTTTGTCACAACACACTTTCACATTCATAATATTAGTATGGATGGTTTGGAACCCTAAGTGCGCGAGTCCGACTCGCACTTGCACAAACTCATTTTGACGCAGGCAGAGCTGCGGGAAACAGCTAGTATAATCTATGTATGTATGTATGTAAAAATCTTAAATCTATGGCAATAATTTACAGTTTTATAGTCTGTGTCTGATCTGTGCCATTATGGTATCTAGCTCTAGTCAGTGAATGCATCAGTCAATCCAGTTCAAAATATAAAACACCTATCGATTGAAGCAGCATCCACTAGAAACATTTGACAAGCTGTGGGTTCATTTAGGCTATAATAATGGTAACGGGTCTTTAATAAAAAAATAATTATTTATTCAATATTATTGAGCCGGATTTTATATTGTTTTAGTATGCAGAACAAATGCAAGTGATGCAGACGGTGGGCGGTGCCGGGCTGATGGGCAGCATGCCCCCGCTGCCGTCGGCGGGCCCCCCGCCCGCGCCCCCGCCGCCCGACCAGCCGCCCCCGCCGCCCCCTCATGAAAACAACCAACCCCTCTACAGCCAGAACAAAACACAACCCACTCCCGTACCCCCACCCGCCAACAAAATCCCTACCCCGTATAACAACAATACAGGTAACAATATCAACTGGTCTGGTCAACAGAGAGATCAACCGCAACAGAGTCCGGTCAACGCGGAAGCTTTGAAGAAGCTCGCCGAAGAGGAGCGCCTTTTTGACATTCAGTTTCAGAAATGGGAGGAGGAGATCGATAAGTGGAGGCGGGAGAATGTCAACCATCCGGACAAGCAGGCCTACAAGGAGTACGAGGCGAAGTTTGAGTCGTGCCGGTTGCAGCTGCTCGAGCGGCGCGCGCAGATGAACCAAAAGAAAGCCAAGCTACTTGGCGGAGCCACGCCGGCCGCTGCTAACGCATCTACCACCAACACAGGTAATATATCAACGGCCATTCCGCCTCCATTACAAAACAAAAGTAATTACAATATGCCCAATAATGGTCAGTCACAAAACTACAACAATAAATTGGGCAATTATTCTGATAGTAACACCTCACAGAGTAACAATAACACTGCACAGGGTTACAATAATAAAAATGCCTATAATTTAAAAGATAACAAAAACGCTGCATCAAACTACCAAGATTCCAGAGGCTCTAATTATCAACAGTATGACAATTCAAGTCACAATAGAGATGCAAATATGGATCCTCAAGATAGGTATCAGTCATATGAGAATATGGAAGACTATTCTCAACAAGATAATTATGGTGATGACTCTAATCATTCCTCATTTCTGCCATCTAGTAGTATCAAAGGCATACCCGGATTAGACCTTGTAGTTGAACCTGAAAAGGGACCCCAAGATGATGATGTCATCGACATAACTCAAGATCCACCACAGAAAACGACTGCTCAAGGAATGCCCGATTATTCTACTATATCTAAAGGTATAAATAATATACTTGGTGATGAAAAACTGATGAACATTTTGTCTTCTATCCGGGGTCAAGTTCCACCTGGACCACCACCCGCTGTTAGTAATAATCAGAGTGTAGGTGTGTCAGGTAACAATGCACAAAACATGGGTCTTGGTGGATATAATAATCCGCCACATAATCAATGGAATAGAAATCATGATAATAACCAATGGGATCGAAATAGTGACAACAATCAGTGGAATCGAAACAGTGGGCAGAATCAGTTTGGCAACAGGCAGATGCCTCCAAATAAGCAACAAGATTATAATAGAAATAAAAACCAGAATTATGGAAATCAGAATCAGGGTTATTACGATAATCAACAAGGGGGTCGGGACCTGTGGAATTATGAACAAGAGGGAAATTATGGTAATGAGGGGAATTATGGTGATGAGGAAAATTATGGTGAAGGAGATAATTATGGCGATGATGGAAATTACGGCGACGATGGGAATTATGATGAAGGGGGTAATTATGACCAAGGGAATAATTATGGCCAAGATATGAATCAAAGAGATGGGCCGCCGAGTGGGAACTTACCGCCTTCAATTGGTAATGCTCCCACGAGGGGGAATGTACCTCCTATGAGAACGAATGTGCCTCCTCCAAGGGGAAATGCGCCATCTCTGCTGGGGCCCGGGCCTCCACAGACAGGCAATGGGTCGGCGCCTCGGCCGTTAATGGAGATTAACACGAACAGAGAGGCTATGCACAATGATTACAACTCAATGAGCCAAGCGCCACCTCCGCCGCCCCCTAGAAAACCTATGTGGGTTGAGCTACCATTGTTTACTCCATCCCTCATTGTGGAATATGAACACAAGCCATTAAGATTGAAAGGTAATTGAATGATAGTAAATTAAAAGTCTACACGCATTTACGCTGCAATACACGACTTGGGTTGGCTCAGCAACTACATTGCAGTAGTTAACATTTTTTGACATTTTATCCACAGTTGCCCACGTGGCCTACTAAGCCATGTAGGATAGCACAGTGTCGCTTCGCTCTAGTGTGTTTTACTCCATAAATATATTAAAACTAGCTACACCGCGTCGGGTAAAGCAGCATAAGTGGGTGGAGACTTTAAATTTGTTTATCCTAAAAATAAATTAACACCCAAGATGACAATTTTAAGAAAATCCCCCCATGTATCTTCATACCATTTTTTTTTCTTCTATCTAAGAACTGCCCTCTTTGAGTTCCTTCCTTTCTCTTTTAAATGTTATGATATTATAATTTAAATTATATTAAATAAAATTCAATAAAGTAGTTTTCATTGTTTTGTTTTAATCTTTTTTACCAATATATTTTTTTTCTATTTCAGCCCGCGACTTCATAGAACCCATTCATATGTTCGACTACAATCATAAATCAAAGGATGGAGACAAAAAGAGGGATTATGAGAGAGAAGTAGATGAAATCTATGGTAGAAAACCTAGGGAAGATGATTTTGACAGATTTAGTAGAAATCGCGACATGCACAGACATTTTGAGCGAGAAGATGATAGGTATTCAAGAGATCAGTCCAGACAGTTTGAAAGGAGGGTTCCTAGAGACGAAAGGGATGACTATAGGTCAAGATTCCCTCCTAGAGATGATTACAACGATAGAAGGTATCCAGAAAATAGAAATGAAGATAGAAGACGCGACGATAGAGATAGAAGAGATGATCCATACAAAAATAGAGAGAGAGATGTTAGGGATAGGGAAAGGGACAGAGATAGGGAAAGGGATATCAGGGATAGACATAGGGAATCAAGAAGGAGTAGAAGTCGCGAAAGAGATAATCGTAAAAGAGCGCGTAGTAAAGAAAGCCCTATTAGTATTATAAGTGATGATTCCGTACATTCTAAAAAAGCAAAAGACGGAGATGACAAGAACTCCAGGCAACATGTTGTGATGATAGACGATCTTTTGGAGCCACCTGGGCGGGACATGAGGCCAGTGAAAATAGTTATTATTCTTAGAGGTATGTAAAATATAATTTTTTCTACTTACCCGAAAAAATTCTCAAGTAGGTCAGTCATAAAATTTAATGTCCCTTATCTTATAGTCCAAGAATCCTACATCGTGTATTTTCTACAATAAATGAAGAATTCGCTTTTAAGCAGATTGGCTTTGAAAATGCTTAAAAAAGTCTGAGGATATTTATTATGTATGTTGACATTTGAACATCAACTCCTTTATCAATCACATCCAATTTACCAATCAATCATGACTGTTAGAAATAATTAACTAAATTTAAACTAGATGGTCTCATTACTTGTAATTTGACCACTTGTTATTTAAAAACTAAAGCCGTACAAGCTTGCCGAACAATTATACATACATAGTCTCAAAAAACAACCAACTTCTAGAGCAGTCGGGTAAAAACAGGGATTGGATATAATTATACTCGTAAATATACAGCTTCAAAAATTTATAATTCGATATCGTAAGATCTGTCTGGCGTCTGTCACTACAGCACAGCAGTTGCGGTCAAACTATAAATTTTATAAACATATTAGTGGACGTAGAATTTTTGAAATTATATATTACAATTACAAGATAAAGTTTCTGGAGTTGTTATGACACAATTTGATTATTTTTAGGTCCGCCTGGCAGCGGAAAGACATACCTAGCCAAGTTGATCCGAGACAGGGAGGCTGAACACGGAGGCACTGTGAGGATCATGTCCATTGATGACTACTTCATGCAAGAGGGGGAAGTTGAGGAGACTGATCCTGCCACTGGGAAAACTGTATGTATATTGATAATATTTTTCTATCTAAAACAAGTATTTACAATAGTCCGACAAATATATAGGTGACAATTTAGTACCAGGACAGAAATATGTACTTATGCGATTGGACTGAAAGACTATGATAGCCGGATTCGAAAACTGAATTTTTTGAATCCGTTCAATATTATATAGTTATAAGCCTTTGAAATCTTGTGGAAGGGGAAACTAACAAGAATCAAGAAAAGGACTTTCTTAATGGCGGTAACGTCACTGCCATTTGATATTGTGCGTACAAAAGAGATAGCAAGACGTCCTCATGCATTTCCTTCATTGGAAAACTTTAAATGCTAATTACTGTTTTAATTAATTACCAATTTTGTTGTTGTTTTCGGAATCGGTTACATTTTAGTGTATGTTTGTTCCGTATAAAAATATTTTCAAAATGTGAACACAGTCAAGTAGCCTATTATTTAGTATCAGCAACTTACCTTTACTTCTATGTAAAAAAAATTGTACCTAATATTTTGTTCTAATTATAGGTTCAGGTAAGGATATTATTTTTTTGTAAAGAATATTAAAAAGATAAGAAATTTATTCCAACTTGACATCTTTTAGGTAAAGAAACCATCATTGAAGTATGAGTATGACAGTAAATTGGAGGAAACATACGAGAATTCCCTAAAACGTGCCTTCAAGAGGAGTTGTACTGATGGCTATTTCACATTTTTGATTTATGATGCTGTTAACGATCATCTCAGGTCGTACGCCGATGTTTGGAATTACGCTCGGCAAAACGGTTTCCAGGTAAATATAGCTTTAATATATATCTATATTATACATATAAAAATGAATTGTAAATGTTAGGCACGTCAAAACTCGGGAACGGCTGGACCGGATTGGCTAATTTTGGTGTTGAAATATTTGTAGAAGCATACAGAAGGTGTAAGTGGTTAGAAAATATTAAGAAATTACAAGGAAATTAGTAAAAACAACAATATTGTTTTCACATACAAATTGGATGTACCTAAGAAAATTTTTAAAAATGTAGGGAGAGTCTATATTTTTTCACGAGTTTTACGGACCTGGACACGAGTTTTTGTTATTTTTATTCAGGGAAGCAATATATACCTACACGTACCGATGATTTTTTCTATTTGTTAATTACGATTTTCAAATGCTGAGTCCAGAAATTAATTAGACATTTTAACGACTTTCAAAAAGAGTAGGTTAGGTAACTCAGCTGTATTTTTTTTCAAATGTATAAACCGGCAGGTAGTTTATAGTCCGTCATTTTGGGAGCATTTTTTTTTGTAGGAGCGGCCGGTTACTTTTTCTTATATGTTTTACGGTCCTAGATACGAGTTCGGCCTTTGTTAATTGTTTCATCTTTTGAGTCAAAAATAATAGACAAGTATAATTGTCGAACTCTGCGTTCAGATAATGTCTGTTTATTTTTAAACGACTTTAATATGAGATGACTAGGTTCTTAGCTCGGGTGTATTTTTAATGTTGTTTTTGGAGCGATTTAGTTTTTTTATAACTTGATTTTTTATACGTTTTACGGCCCTGAATAAGAGTCCTTCAAGGCCTTCCTTATTTTTAATTTTTTGAAGTAGGATTCAAACAAATAGAAGTACCTAGTGGCCCATCTGATTGTAAACTGTCACCGCACCCATAGACGCCACCGGGAGCATAGCCGACCCTTCAGAAGAAATACTTTCACGACCTTTTTGAAAAACCCCAATATTGTAGTCTCTCGGGAAAGTTGTGTTATGGAGCACATTACTGTACGCAATACTTTGTATTTGGATGATATACGTGGGGCGCACTATAAGTTTCCGGAATGAATATGAAAAAATAAATTTATTGTTTTTCAAAATAATCTCCCTTGGCGTCTATGCACTTTTTCATTCGATGAAACCAGTTTTGAAAAGTTTTGTGACACTCCTCTGTAGTGACTTCTGAAACGTGTTTTTCATACTCCTCGACAGCCTCTTCTGGTGATGGAAATCGTTGACCGCGTAATTGGTTCTTAATTTTTGGGAACAGAAAAAAGTCACAAGGTGCCAGGTCGGGACTGTATGCAGGATGACTCATGAGTTCTACATTTTTCGCCTTCAAAAAGTCGTTTGTCTGTCTGGCCGTGTGAGAACTAGCATTGTCGTGGTGCAGGATGATACGGCGTTTACGGTTATTTTTACGGAGTTCGTCAATAACTTCCGGCAAACAAATGGTCGTGTACCAGTCACTATTCACTGTACGACGATTCTCTAAAGCAACAGTAGCCACGTGTCCAGTTTTATTAAAAAAAGAAGCAATCATCCGCTTAGATGCACTTTTCACGCGCGCCACTTTGGTTGGTTTCGGCTCATCTTGAAAGACCCATACGCTCGATTGCTGCTTTGTTTTGGGATCGTAGCAATAAATCCATGTTTCGTCACCTGTTACTATGTCCCACACCAAATTTGACGCACCTTCGTTGAATCTGGTAAGCATGGCACTGCACCAAGTGACGCGGTCCGTTTTTTGAGCCTCGGTCAAGTTGTGTGGGATCCACCGCGAGCACAGCTTTCTCACACCCAAATGTTTGTGTAGGATTAATTGTATTTGACTCATGCCTATTTCTAAGGATGCGCGAATTTCATGGTAGGTCACATGCCTGTCTGTTTCAATCATACGGCGCACAGCATTGATGTTTTTGTTGGTCACAGCGGTGGACGGCCGACCATCGCGAGATTCGTCACTGAGATTGATACGACCACGCTTGAATTCTGCAAACCAGCTATAAACAGTTGTCTTGCATGGTGCTTCATTGCCAAAAGCTGTTTCAAGCCGAGCGATGCTCTGTTGAGCTGTCAAATTACACTTAAAATCGTAGAAAATCATACTACGAAAATTTTCCCGAGTTAAATCCATGTTGATGCAGACACACAATTTTTTAAATGGCGCCACAAGGTAAAAACAAAAGACAGTCAGATGAAACAAACTGCATTCTACAGCCAAAGAGTTCTATTTTCAAATGTTGCAATAAATTTTTAAATATTGTTTATGTAAGTGGCCAGTTCCGGAAACTTACAGTGCGCCCTATGTACATATATGAGGATAAATTCCTTGTCGTTGACCAGAAGTGCGAATGTAGAATGTTTTAAGAATTTAAAGTTTTACTTTCGTCAAGTCTGAAATAATAAATATGTATTGTTGTCAAACTCTACGTTTATAAATTAATTGGAGATATTTCAACCGACTTTCTAAAATGTAGGGTTAGGTTCTTAATTCGGATGGATTTACTTTAGCTTGCTACGATTAATTGATTTGTGATTTATTTGACGACTCCCTCAATTTGAGATCAATTTATTATTCCAAAGTATTACTGAAGGATTGTTTGATAGAATGGCTAAATAGGATTGCTACTTATATTTGTGTACCACCTATGCATTGTAAACTTTAATGATTTGATTAAAATTGTTTGAAAATGGTACACGAGAAAGGTGTCTATTCTGTAGTAGGTACTGTGTTGATATTGCAAAGGAAGTGAAAACAGTTTTATTTTTACAACAACTATTTAGTAGGCAAACGAGTATTTGGCGTTCTGATGGTAAGCGGTTACCGTGGCGTACCGTCTGCAATGTCAGATGAATTTCCAAAGCGATGGCGAGGGTTGCGGTGATATGAATGATGATTAACCATGCAACTTTTATTGGCGGCGGTACGAAGTTTGCCGGGGTTAGCTAGTGTTTTATAAAAACGACATGTATTTTTGTATGTGGAAGACCAACAAGAGCAGAAGAATCAACTTTATTCAAAATTTAGCTTAAGTCTGCATTGGAGAATTTCGCCCCTTCGTGTTCACTTGTAAGACAACTTCTGCTAGAAATGTCGGACAGCAACTTGCAGAAGTTTTCTCGCAGGTGTTAATGAGGATTAAATCTGTCACTATTCATTATTTCATACATTGGAATATGTAGATAGTGAAATATCGACTGCGCGGAATTCGCCTCCGGAACTTGAGCTAAACCTATTGAAATAACAAAAATCAATATTATTGACTGGTAGGTAAATGTTCTCTAGCATTGTACCCTTTGAGGTAATAAAGTTTGAAATAAATTTAAAAATATTAAAATGCCAACAACCAATTCCCAGGTATATGTATGTACAATGGAGCTTGACGCTCAAACATGCTTCAAGCGGAACATCCACAACCGTACACTGGAGGACATACAAGTGATAACGTCCCGGTTCTTCCCCACCCCGCCTCATCACATACAACTGGATCCCACAACGTTGCTACAGAGTGCCGGAATCACTGAGGTCCAAATGGAAGATGTGGAGGACGATGATGTTATTATGGAAGATGTTCAAGATGAGGTGAGATGAGGGTAGACGAGTTTTAGAAAATAAGATTTTATTCATCTCCTGAGGGAATGTTTTGACATAGCAGTACCATTCATTTGATGGCATGTTACGCCATTGGTCCGTGTATATGTTGGTTGTTAAGAACATTATGACAAATTAGTTGACCTCGTTACCTGCATAAATATGTGCTCCCAGACTACTGTCAGAAAATGTTTACTAACGTTAGTAAACTATTTACAAACATTTTACATATATTATATTAATAGTCTTGGAATATGTGTGTAAACGTTTTCTAGCTGCAGTGCCGGAGCTCCAAATGGACCTTCGCAGAAATAGACATGGATTTAATAGATTTATGATTTTATAAGCATTCTCTCAGAGATCGCAATTTAAATGTCTTACGATATTTAATCATAGAAAACCGATTCTATATGAAGTGTCACAATATTAAAAAGTGTGTATTTTATGTGTGTGTAACTTCAGGCTCGGAATTAAAAATTTTTTGTCAGAGACTCAATTCACTCCACTTGCTGATACTGGACAGATAGTTCTACAATAATATGAAATGTAGTTCTTATGTGAGGGTAGTAAGATGTGAAATTTAATATGTCATACGAGTCATGAGCTCAATGTAGGGAAGACGAATTTAAGGAGATTGGTTTTAGATAATAGGTGTATTAACTGAATGTTTTTTTCACTATGTCCCTGTATGTTTAGGAAGTAGGGTAGGTCTAATAAATTTTATTCCAGCATTGTAACTAAAATCGTAAGGTGATGCTCCATCGCAGGTTGAAAGCGTATTTACATCGAAGTGGGAGAAAATGGACGACGCTACACGACTAGGTGGGTTTAACGTGGTGTTAGATCACTACATATTTCATTTCCTTCTTAAGTTTGTGAGAAACGGTGTCGGAAAGTTAAGGAGACTGTTCACTGAGAAGGCAAACATTTCCACTCTTCCCGAAAACGTCTTGAGGCGATTGCATAAAGATTTTGTTAATGAAATGCGTTTGTATGTTCCAATGTCGAATATTTGCTGCCTTGTTGCCAGTTTTTAATCATACAAGCGTTAATTTGTTGAGAAGTGTGATTGTCATAAAAAAATAACATATCGGTCGGCTATACAGCAGAGAGCGTATTTTTTTGAAATAAACGCAAAACGCATATTTAATTACATTAGTTTTTATAACATTCTCGGCATTTGTACCGAATGTTTTAGTGTGGTCATAATATAAACTACGCGCCTTTGCCTTCAATATTGATTTTTATCTCCCAGTTGCCCAAACATTCAACTTCTGCTTAACCACACCGGTGCGTTGTAACAGCGCGTCACTAGAAAGCCGATATACAGCGACCGTAGTATAAACGTTTGATTTTCCCGGCCTTAGCCCAAAAAATCAGTTGCAATAGCAACGCGCGTAACAGTACTCTTCAGTTGTTACAGCGTGTTGCAGAAACAAAGCGTGTAACAAAACCGTTGCGTTATAACACTGCGTTACAATAACAAGAACGGTATTTATTTGCAATAACAACGCGTGCAACAATACCCTTGCATTATAACAACACGTGTAACGTTACCGTTGCGGTATAAAACGGCGTTACAATAACAACAACGGTATTTTTTTTTGCAATAACAACTCTTGTACCGATTCCGTTGCGGTACCATAACAATAACGGCATTTATTTGCAACAACAACGCGTGTAACGATACCGTTGCGTTGTTCCAGCGCGTCTCGACGGCACCAGCAAACCGCTACGGCCATCGCAACTCTCCATGGAGGACTACCTGCAGTTAGACGACTGGAAACCAAACAAGGCTCAACCTGGGAAGAAAACTGTAAGTATACATCATTTTTTCTTTATAAATTCGCGTTAAATGGCTATACTGCTCTACATTAAATTTGCCCAATATTTGAGTACATGCAAAATATCGGAAAGAAAAATCTTTCGTGGTTGCATCGATCGAACAAAATAAATTACTTTTCCACCCATGATTTGGATACAATTTGACTTGTTATAATTATTGTTAAGGAATTACAAACGATGATTTTAAAATCGAGTTAAAGTGGACGTTTGGTTTTACGTACTGGTTTTTTTAAATATCACTAAATTCGGTTTGACTTTCAAACGAATCATCAACTAAGCGTTATCCCTGTTTTATCCCAAGCCAAATAGCTTCGGAGCTCAGGGTCTTCTAAAACGTTTCTGAACTAATACGGTCAAGTGTACATAACACACAAAAGCGAAATTAATGAATGTGTGTGTAAAAGATAAATCATATCAGAATGTGTTTATTTTTCATAAACTGCCTTTACAGGTTGATTATTTTGTCGGTTGAACGCGGACGATGTTTATTTTAACTAATATAAAACGTGGATATATACTATTCGCCCGTTAATAAAAAAAAAAGCCGTCTTTACTTGGTAACCACCATATTGTAAAATGATTTTCTACATTATATTTTCTCAAATTTTGAAAAATTTACAGTATAAAACTTTTTTAATAAAATCAGGTGGGTAAACCTTTATTTTGTTTACTAACACCTCGATTTTTAACTAACAATTGGTAAACATCAGCAGAACCTGTTGTGTCTGCGATATTTTTTTTTTCGTTTTCTCCCCAAAGATAACATTATTTTGACAGCACTTCATTTTCTGTATATTATTCAACTTTACCTAGTCTTCGTTTTTTCGAAGCATAGATGTCTCAATTGAACATCTTTACTTTTCGGTTTTTTAAAACGGTATTTTTCCGCATAATTTAAGGATTTAAACGTTTATAAATTTAGGCACGCACATATTTGTGTGACTTTTATAAATAATATTTTGTTAGTCTTAAAGAGGTAAGTTTAATTTATCATGTGAGGGCATGAAGTGGCAGTGGATTTCATCGATTGTAATTATAACAGGTACGCTGGGCGGATATCGAAGAGAGAAGGCAACAGGAGAAGATGCGAGCTATTGGTTTCGTCGTCGGCCAAACTGATTGGAATCGTATGACAGACCCCACTATGGGGTCTAGTGCGCTAACGCAGACTAAATATATCGAACGCGTGAGGCGCAAGTAGGAATAAGTGTTTTTTCCATTGAACAATAACATGCTCGTTGTTAACAATGTGTTGGATACCTTGGTGGACAGGCGGGGCGAGGACTCCATACTAATATTATATAAAATAGATAAAAGAAAATATTTTAACGATACTTTTATTACTTACATCATATATTACTCGCGAATGTGAGTTGTCGATATGCCTACGCCATTCGCACGCGTAGAAAGAGCACATCATTTTCTCAAAAAAAAAAATTAAACGTTAAGGCCAGATTTTCAGTCTTTGTATTGGCTTTAATTAAATTTGACGTTGATTTTCTACTTGGAGTTAGCTTTACCAACGCTGTCATATTTCGGTCCCTCACTTCGAATCCTGAGGCAATCGTGCATATAGTAGATAGTTAAAAACCCGGTTCTAATCCTGGAATTGGATAACAAACACTTTGTTTGAATATGAAGTTAGGATTTGATGTTCATTAACATCTGTAGGCTACAAGATGTTTTTTTGTTTTCAATGAATAGGTATTTCTTTAGATTTGACAATCGATTGTACGAAGGTAATACACGCTGGATAGGATTTTGCTACAGATATATGCATTTTCAGAATAGGAGACACTGGTTTCATGGTTAAGAATTTGGCGTCTGGAAAAAAATTCGATTGAGTATGTATTGATAGAGAAATGTGATTTAAATCTATTAATGTATTTGACAGATTATGCTAATGTTGTTGTTTTTGCTGTCGTCTCAAGGCTTTTCAGGGTTATTTAAAATTCACTGACTCATATTTCTCATTTCAATACATTTAGGTAAAGTACTCATTCTTATAAAACGATAATTTTTGCAGAGTATTTTAATAAACAATATGATATAGTTTTATGCTAGGAATAGGCGTTCCTTCCCGAGTAATTGTTTTCCCTTATTGTGGTGTGCACAGAACTACTCAACAGAACTAGTGGGACTTTTTCATTTCCAATAGTTCTGTTGGCAAAAACAACATCCTGTTTACCGAACTAGTGAGACTTAGTGATTCCCACTAGTTCTGTTCTGTTGACTTTCGGACTAAACGTGCCCTAAGTTGTGACATTACGTGTTTTTTTATTATCTCATAATTAAAACATGTATGAATCTATAGAAAACAAATGAATGTCGAAAAAATGTGAATTTCAGGGTACAAGCGAATGTCAGAAAAATACGTGAATGTCAGTGAAACTAGTGAACGCCGGAAAACAAGTGATACCGGAAAAACACTTGAATGCCGGAAAACAAGGGAAACTCGAAAAAGGCTTGTTTGACGATCGTGTGTTGAAAAAACAGGGAATGAAAAAGTCCCACTAGTTCTGTGCACAGAACTAACTACTCAACAGAACTAGTAAATGATTGTTTTTTTGCTTCAGTTGTTTTAAGTTAATGCGATAAAAAAAAATATGCTTAAAAAGTACATAGGTACTTATTATTACGCAATGTGAGTCTGCCTTTATGTCATAGAAAAACCAGTATGTGGTTATGAACACACTACAGAAAATACACATGGCGACATGTGCCTAAAAAGATGATAAAACCATCTTCGGCTACACATTTTCTCTAGCGAAGGTTACAGAGTTTGCCTTCTTTTGACTTAAGTGTAATTCAATATACAGTTGGAAATTTTATTAAAACGTGAGTACATTAGTCCTATTTAAATTAAGTCTTAATTACTAGTACTAAAAGTGACTAAGATCTGTCATTACTTTTAAAAATTGCATGGATATTTGTATGAATTTCCATTGCAACAATTCAGTCATATATTTTACACATCGTCCCATTGAAAGTGAAAAAGGAAATGAATACCACGTGTGACAGGGACAACAAATCTACATTCAACTACTTCTGAAACATGTGTGAAGTATATGACTAAATGTAGATGTAAATACTTTAGCAATTAAATACATTTTAAATTATATCTTCTTTGTTTTATTGATCGAATATTTAAAAAAAAAAATCTAAAACATGTTAAATATTTTAATCATCGTCCATCGCGCTTACAAATCCGGTGAAGTCCAAACTCTTGTTACTGTAACTTTTGTACGGATTTCGAAACCTTTGACCGCCATTTGGCGGCTCCGCTGTGTTGATTTTCGTCAATTTTTCCATCACATCGATAATTTTGTTCGCCTCCAAGTCGACGCGTTTTTCAATGTGTGTGAGACCGGTTTTATCCAGTTTTTGAATGTCGGATTTTTTAAGAATTGTTTCGCCTTCTCTGCCGCCCGTGACTATCATGATCTGTGGGGTGCTCATTGCCGCCATGTGGTCCTTGATGCATTGTTGCAGGATGTGCAGAAAGAACAGGAACGCCAATAAGGTGAGAGCAGACATAGCTGCGTTACTTTTGTGGTGTCCACCGCCTCCCCCATGATGGCCGCCGCCTCCGTAGTTGCTGGAAATTAAAAAAAAACTTTTTATCCCAAAAACACGAGAATTCTTTATTTCAAATGAGGATATATTCCGTCGTATCATGTTTATTCATATTGAGTGATCAAATTTCACATATTTTTCTATCACAGTGTTTTGCATTTGAACGCGATATTATAATTAAAACTGCAATTTTAATTTAGCCACTAAGTTTGTTGCGTCCGGGATAGACAACGGTGGTTGTTAAGAAAGCATAAAGGCGGTGAGGTGGTTTAAAATTTTACTCTGTTACTGTCACACTAGCGCCGTCTGGTGGTACAAAAACTATTGAAGGCTCTCGGTAAAGTACTGTTTATTGTCATTTTACTTACTATTTATGTATAACGTCATGCCCATGCACAGGCGGCACGGCCGCCGAAGGTTCGTATCCGTAGAAAAGCTGTTCTTGACCCGGTGCGCCGTATTCTGAAAACCTTAAAATAATATGCTTGTTTTACACGTTTTACTATTTATGATACCGTGACACTAGCGATTTGAGCAAGGCAATTGCTAATACGATGCTATTTTCTTTATTATTGCGTGAATTGCCGCGCGGGTGAAACCGCTGGGCGGAGCTAGTAATTAGCGCGATACATAATATTTTTTTATGAAAACGTGATTGGAAAGACCATCAGAATCGTTGCTTTATCATAAGTGCAACAATAACGAGACTTTTTCTTTTTCGTTAATGATGGTATTTTTCAAACAAAATATACTCTTTATTGCAAAAAAAAGGAAAACATTACAAAAACACTTAACGTTACTTCTTTATAATGTGCTCTCGCATGTAAATTTAAAGTTTTCTATCGGCCGCCCGGTGCCCTATTCCCGCGGGAATTTAGGGAAATTCAACGCTACTCCTAAACCTACAAAATTTCAGCTTCATACGTACTTTGGAGACTTCGTATTTACTACACGAGCGAGTCTTTTTGTTCTTTGCTTGTCGACTAATCTCTATACTATTTAAATTCAGCTATTTTTTGCCAACATTTGCTCGCCTCGTATGCAGGAGTTAGGGTACAGGGATGAGTGATATTTTTCTGCAAATATAGATGTACTAACCTTTCCACAAGTTGCTTCCCTGCACCCATCTGCGACAGTAATTTGTCCAACGTCATAGTGTCACCAAAGTCAAGGTCTGACTGCCAAGTTCTGGTATATGTCGCGCCTCATAGTTCATATGCTCTAGTTGGCGCGAGATGACATGAAGATGTAGCGGTTTCTCATATCGAGCTGGGTTTAAGGTTGATAACCTATGAACTATTTGCCTGGCGTCATAAAAAAAATACGTGTTAAAAACTTCAACGCTCTCATACCAAAATTCTTGTTGATCCATTATAGCTCAAAGTTTTAATATGTTTGTTGGCTATATAAGAAAATACTTAGGTTAAAAGTACATACTTTTTATATAATTTTACCTTACCTTGTTATTTTTACTTATGCAATAAACTACTTTATATTGTTGTACTAATCAATCGTACGTCGTGAATCGGATTAAATGCACGGCGAAACGAACCAGTATCAGCCAATGATTTTAGCATAGATTTAGAATTTATTTGGCTACGTCAAAAGATTGGCGGATCAGTAACAGAAACGAGACAAATTTGAAAACAGTTAGTATGCGTGTGTCATGTCAAGTAGTGCTGAGCCAAGCAATTTCGACATGACTATGATAGATTGTTTTAACGTGAGAACATTTCCAAATTAAGTATGCAGTATTCTTTGGGATAAGTTAGAATAAAAGAACATAATAAACATGCTAGGTACTTTAGTATTTTTATTTTGAACGAGTACCCCGACTCGACTTTGATTGGGTGGACCGTTTTTGAAAGGAGCTCTACTCAGAATTGTATAGAACTGCAATTATTTAAAGTGTTTAACTGTATGATTTATATTCCTTCCTAGCGTTTGGGTGCAATACTATCGATATGATGTTTGACAGCATCGATGTCAATCCCTAAACTTCAAGAATTAGGATTTTATTTAAATAAATACGTGACAATTCAAGTATTTATTTTTATTCAAATTTGAATTCCTATGAATCTTACACATTCATGTGATAAAACTACATCATATTTCTCATATATTAGTGCGGAAAAACTATCGAAACAATTATGAAATCATGGATTTATACAGTGATAAACTTTGGTGGTATTTATGTGTAAAATGTGAAATTATGTGGGTTTTATTTGTTGATTTACATTTGTTATTGACGAGAAATCCGTAAGGCCGCTTTGGGACGGTGTGTATACGAAATGGTTTCGCTCTTTTTCTCATTCTAACATATGCATATCCTATATATTTCTCTTCACATTTCCCGTCTATTGGATCCATAGTCTAAGGATTTTAGCGTTTTCCCCTGTGTATGTGTTAAACTAAATACCTAAAATCCCAAAAACACATTTATTGTCCCACGAGCAAATACTAACCTTGGCAGACATGCGCCCTTGCCCAGAGTTCTTTCCTCTTACAATAAAATTAATTCGAAATGCGACCTAGATATTTTCCATGACCCATTGTCTACTTATAAATCGAAAATTCAGTCATTCCACCAAAATGCATGTTAATTTAATTTATTCTTTTAATTCAAATTTGGGTCGAATTTAATTTAATTCTTTATTTAATTTAATTTAATTTAATTTAATTCAAATTCAATTTATAACTAAATTATTTCATTTTCAAATTCAATTTACAATTCACAATTACAATATTTGATTTATTTTGCTTGCTGCCAAAATGTTTATGAATGCTGTGTTCACCTGTAATTGGGTTGCATGCTAGCACATTTGTGGGAAAGTTTATTTTATGTTATTACATGTAACCTGTTGGTGTACCAAATTGAATAAATAAATAAATAAATAAAATTATTTACTTTTTCTGCATATTCAAAACCTTTCTAATTTGAGGCTAAAATTAAGCTATTCAAATCATTACTGTGCTTGCATTTGCAATTACAGCAAATCATATTTTAATTGATAATTTATTATTTTCTTCTATTTTACTTTTCCTATCAGATGAGAAGTCGTCAGGGTCTGGATTGAGTAATGAAAAACGTTTTGAAAATATTTCTTTTTATTTCACAACAATCACATTCACGCAGGACGTCCTCAATCATACAATTCACACATTAAATATACAACACTAACTATTAGGTGATACAAACAGTTAGTTATTCATATCACACAGATTTATTTTTACATCAGTCGTTAATTATCGAGAACTGGCGGAATTGTTAATTGTTTATACCTAACATACAAACAAACAATTAATTATAATTCATAAATTTTGAAGGAATTCACTGTACGGGAACATTTGGGTATATTTAATATTTGTTTTCCTACTTATTAACTTCTAAAATAAGTTAAATAAATAAATAATTTAAATAAATTAACAGAACACTAGGTTCGACGCGCTCTTAACTGATGGGATAAGTTTTGAGCACAACGTGCCATTGTAACAATAAGGCACTTAACGGAATTAACCCTTGACTACTGAATTTCGTTTCGATGCAAACAAAATTAAGTAAGCTGAATTTTTGACTAATGTAACTTCTCACTCGTTTCACCCGAATCATTTAGTTGGAATTTCCTTCTAATGGTTTGGTTTTTGTTGCTGCTATCGATGTTGTTTTTTTCAAGCTGGGGGTAATGTTTTGGCGATGGGTTAGCTGGCCCTTAGACTTCGTTGCACTGGAGGTACATCTGACGGCAGTCGATGCCAGAGCGTCCCAGGCGACCGGCTTCGCTGAACTCCTCAAAGCTGCCGCCTGATTGCCTTTCCATCACGAAGCTTGCTGCGTATCTGTAAATGGTGATTAAAATATCAGTCCAAGAGTGATCGAAAATCAAGAGAGAACGGTTACAGTGTTCTTCTCCTGAAAGTGACATTTTTGTTTTTTTGAACTAGGTATGATGCATTTACATATTTGCGTGTCGAGGGCATTAAACTTTCTCAAACCTCTCTTAACAGCTCTATCAGAGACCAAGCAAGTCATGCATAGTGCAAGTGTTTGGGCACATATTGTGCTTGTGGTGCCCAAAATAATTGCAACATCTGGACAAAACTGTTAAATTGACTTGTTACTGGCCTGACAATATAATGCCATCAAGACAAGAATAAAATGAGAAAAAATAGTACTAAAACAAATGTACTTATCTACTTTTTGCCACACAAGATATTTAAAATAAATAATATTTTTTTTAAATCATAAAATAATTTAGAAAGATAAGTTTAGGGATTAGGTCCGCCATCGAACAGAAGATACTAAAGTTACTCACGTTCCAAGTTGGCAGAAGACGCTCTTAGGGCCAATGTCGCTGGAGCATTCAAGGTTGGCGTCGCACACGTATTTCTGGAGACATTTATCGTCGTTGGTGCCGAAGGACCTCACGTAAGTCTTCATCATCGCGATGCCGGCTAGGGCTGCGTCGCTGACTGAGTCCTTGCGACCCATGGAGCGCGCAGCCAAAGAGCGGTGGGAGAAGGACGTTTTCAGGGCATCCAAGAGGTTCACTACGATGTTGATGAACTGCGAATGTGGAAAACAAATATTTTATTGAAGGGTAAAAAGAGTAAATTTAAAATATTGTAGTTGATGCGATAAACATTGACTTGCAGGTAGGGTGTTTGGGTTTGGAATGATGTATCCTAGTCGTCATCATCGTCCGTCATGAGATATACTCATTTTCTCAGACAACTCACAATTATAATTCTTCTTCAACGAATCTTCCAGTGAATTGCTTTTTATTATATCTTCAAGAGATTTCACTCGTTTGCAGTTCAAGAAGTCATTACAAATTGTTGATTAGTTTATTAACTTGATTTTAATTTATAAAAGGTGTGAAATTAAGATTAATAAAGCATGGTTGTTCCTTATTCATAGATACAATTGTAAAATGTTTAAAATTATAGCTATAGGATGGCTCATCTCATTCCATATTTTACACCGGGTGAGCATTATTTATCCCATATTGGATATAATCCCAATAAATGTAAGTGTTACCTGATGATTGATTTAGTTACGTTAACGTTAACTGCGCGTTAAAAAGGAGAAGGGACAGATCGCATACCTCTCCAGCCTGTTTTGCCATGGAGGCGACCTGGTCGGGATCTTTCGTACCGAGCACCGTCGACAGTACCGCAGCCAAAATACCCTGAAGCAAGCGAGAAGCAACACCATCTCCGTAACCAATTTTTACTATGTACACTCCAAATTTGAGAGCACCTCAAAGAAATTCAATATTAAAGACTTTAGTCGTGTAATCTCGTGTTCTATGAGGTCTCCCAGGAACGTGAAGCATATTATTTCGTGTGAATTAAAAGGTTTCTCTAAACTACTCAATGGATCATCTAGAACCTGTTACATGTGAGGGTAAACTAAGTGCTTTACACTATCGGTGACAAATTCTATTTATCTACATAAATTAATGTTAGTACCGCAACATGGATAATGAAAATTGATTTGTAATTTGTACATTTCATTTTGGCATGTATCGGGACTTGCCTAAGTTTTGTGATGGAGTTGATACGTACCTGCATGGGTGATGAGCCGTTGTCAACTTTGTCAATGCCGTCGCTTGAGGGTCCTCCTCCAAGGATTGCCGTCAGGATTTTGAGACCCATGGAAAAGAGGTTTGCCCAGGGCGAGGGGGAGGCGTCTGTGTCGATGTTGTCGCTCTTGTTGGGGCCGGTCGCTCCCGTGTTGAAGATCATTTGCATTAACATTCCTGCGAATAAAATCCGATGGACATCTTAATTGTTGAATGTATAAAAGTTGCCTAAAAATTATTATTTAAAATGAAGTTAAAAAATAGTAAAAATGTTCATAAAATGAAAGGGCATCATGAAAATCCGGACCTAAAATTCTTTCTTTGAAAGTTTCAAATGCCGAAAACTGTTATCTTTTTCCTCAACATCGCAGGCCCAGATGCAATGTTCACATGCGTGTTATTAACATGATAAAATATTTAGGTCAATTGATATTACCAAGCACATTAGACCACGAGAAGCCGCTATCCGAGATGGAGTTGGTTTGTATATCGTCGAGGTCATCGAGAGCGACTTTCTTCAACGCATTGGGTTTTTCCGCGAATTTGCGCTCCTGTGCGATTTGCTCTGACTGGTGAACCGGCAATGAATTGCTGTAGTATTGAGGGTTTTGTGTCCTTACGTTACTTGTTGCCTGAAAATAAAATGTAACGTAACTTCATTTTGTGCACATGTTATTTAGAATACTGAGAAAGACCTCTGCAGTATCCTTATTTAACATATGGCTAAGAAATAAACCAGCACAATTTACGAAGTGCGATTTCGATATTCGCGCTATTTTACATTTTCTTTTAAATTTCTGTACTGCTATACGATTGTTTGTTTGGCAATGGACAGAATTGAGTTTAAAATAATCATCATTTCACTGTTTGCGTCTGAAATTGCGATGCTATTGAGTTTGCCATCTGATAGCCAACCTTAGTAATGGGGAGGCGCTGAAAGAAGAATTAACTTGTTTTCACCCAAAGCTTCGACACGTCGGTCGATTGACAATGTAAAGTTCTACTCGAAATGTTGACCCAAAGCTTAACCAATAAATAATACCGATGTTTTAATGGTTCATATTTTATTGCTTTAAATTATTGAAACACAGAATTATGTTTTCGTGATTGTTACATATTTTTACAAATCGTATCAAACAGATTTATATTTAGTCTTGGGAAAAGAAAGATACTGAATACTGTAAAAGTACTGTGAGTGTGGAAGTACTGGGTGCAAACACGTAATCCTTGGTAAGTGCCAGTTATTTACCTGTGATATTAGCGGGACGTGTTGCGGGTATGCCAGCGTGTGGAGGATGGTGGAGGAACTGATGAGCGCCAACAGCGCCCAGCCTGCTACCTTCGAATGCATCTGAAATGGAGGAAAATCCACTGTAAGTAAAGAGCGTAAGTACCTTCTAACGTTGCTACTATTTATATTGCCTACACTTACTACAATCGTCGTCGCGTGACACGTATGTCAATAGAATGTATTACAACGGCATTCAGAAAGATCTGGTAAAATCCTTCACGTTTGCATAATACCCGTCCGTGTGCAACTTATACGCGAGTGTATTTACTTAACTAAATAAACATACTTTCTTCTAATTTAATTGTGCTCTCACGTTGGACGTCGCGTCGATTAGAAAGTGTTCTAATGAGTGAATCGCGCAAATTGATTGCGGCGTTAAAGAGCGGTTGGAAAGTAGCCCGTCTGCAGCTCCTGTGCATTTTTAAGAGGATGTTGGGCTAATTAGAGGATGTCCATTAACGTAATTGCTGATGGATGTTACGATTGGAATGTCTCTTTTATGAAAATAAATTGTAGAAATCTAAAATTGTGATCAATCGCTGGTTATTTTGTAAAATACTTCAAAACTATATGAATGTGAAATTTGGAACCCCAGGTGATATCACCCAGGTGTCTCAAGTGGAATAAACCGAAAATCGGCGTAATAAGCTAGATGAGTCTTTTAAGTCTCTTCGTCTACAAAAATCGTAACGGCATGTCAGTTTAGTACCGCCCCGATTTAGTGCCCGATTACTGATGGTCCAAAGTAATGTACAAGACAATAAATCATATGGCGCAGTCGCTCTGATACCTCATCCATATCTGTTTAGTTTATTTGACTTGCAACAACGAAACGTAAATTCATCAATCATCTCGTCATTTGCAGGGGTCTATCCAAAGGCTGCGGTGACCGCGTGAGAACCGTCAGTCTGTTTGTGTACTTAATACATAGTGTAAAATCAAACTTGTATGTGGGAAGCTTGTAAGGAAATAAGTACATAGTACCTTAATTATCTGTCAATGAAAAGGCACGTTACGTCAGCCGATTCATACCGTTACTGCATCCATTAAGACGCTTCACTTGCACCTATCCGGTATAAAAGTGTGTTAGTTGTGAGTTGTGTCCGACCCCAATCACGGTGACCGGGTCTCGCTAACTGTATTCGGATGTCACCTCTCGCACCTGCCTTAATAAGGTGCTAGTTATATAAATTGACGTAAATTTGTGACCGTTAGTCACGACCGGCTAGGACGCTCCACTTTCTTCTCAAATATTTAACACTTGCTCCGTCTTATTGTCATAATCGTCACGGTTGCGTCACGCACATCACGAATCGAAGTTGCTGCAGAAAAGTTTTATTTTATCCTTGTTATTAAAAAAAAAATCGAAGAGGTTATTTTCATTTATTAGACCGAACATCGAAGTATATGTTGTGAAACTAATGACATCAAAATGTTTGTTGGTAATTCGTGCAAATTTCCGATTCCGTAATACAACCTTAGGCCCTAGAGCGTAAACTAGATGCTGTTTTCTCTGCAGGGTATCTATGACACAGTCGATTTCCTTGTGTTACTTAGAAGAAATTACAGACGTCCACATACATATCGAGTTGCACCACGCAACTAAGCCGACAGCCTGGACCGAGATTCTTTCCGGAGAAATTTGTCGTTGCTTCTGCAGGTTTAACGTTAACTTGTATTGCCGCGCTGTTTTCAATGTTATGGTTCAGAAACACTAGTTTTGAATCTGGTAAGTATATTAATTACTTTTATTGTCCATCCCACTAGGACCGCGAGGTAGACCTCCTCATGGTCCCACTGCGAAGTTAAATTGAATGGCTATCTTCAATATTATTTCTATATATATCCACAATAAAAATGAGGTAGGATAAAAAAGTTAATGCGACTTAAAAATGTTGTTAAAGTGCTTAGCTTGTTTTTGTTAATTTTCTCACGTGCAGTAGAATAGAATCTCTGTGCAGCTCAAATAAATCACTGGAATCATTCATTAGGTTTTGAGTTTCTAAACTTTTATCATGTTATCAATAGGTACCGCAAAGTTTTCGCGTCCAAGTATTTCCAAAATCTTACAATGCTATATTCGTCAACGCAGTGGCGTGACAATCGCCCCGTCTTGCGCGAGAGAAAGCGGGAAGTGGTTTGGAATGGCGCGACGGAAATGCAATATACATAAGTGCAAATGAATCGTAATGTTCTCCAACAGTCGCTATGAGACTGCTAATAGCATCTAATCTACGTAAGAGCACTTGGTGCTTAATAGATTAGCTTACTTTTTGGATCAGATTGGTGTAAGGATTATTTTGACTCCAATCATACAAATGTAGTCCAGTTTTGTGAGTAGCTCAACGTTTTCTTAAAATATTTTGATACATTTCTTTTTAGCTTTGTTTCATATTCATTTCTTCATCATTCTTTTTCTGAATGTATTCATTACTGTCAGCTTTATTTAATCCTGATTTTTAGATCTACCTTATCGGAAATGTAACATTTTCTTTTGATCCCATAAATTCAATTTCATGTACCACACTAAGTATTTATTTACCATTCAGCAAAATTTAATTTCTAACCAGCTTTCTTCAAGGGCTGGCCCCGTCACGTTTGACGGGGTGCCATCGCTCGCCTGACCCAGTGACCCTGACCACGCTGGTGCAACGAACTTTACGCCCTCACTTTCGTTTGAGGCGGATCTTGCTATTTCTATTGCTATACCGACCTACCTAGTTAGGTTAGGATTATATGCAGTGAAGTTTGTAACTTAGGTGCTGTGTGCTTTAGCCCTTAAGATAGATCATGTGAACACGTTTACATATGACAATTACATAGGTACTACTTAAGTATTTCTAGTAAGATTTTGAGGAACATCTTCATCAATCATCAATCTATCATCTACTTTACATCTCTCATCTACTTTAAAATTCAAATCACTGTTTTCTTCGACAACCTTTCAGATAATTAAATTGATTGAATCAGATGCTGTTTCATTATCCCAAGTATTATATTCATTTGTTACAACTTAGTTCTCGTAAAATTTTTGTTCACTGCGTCAGCTATTGTTATCTATAAGTAACATATTTAGTATTACAAGAATTTGTTTGACGTGTACACTGTTAAAACAAAAGTAGTAGGAATACATAATTACTTCGCTTAGTAAGGCAGAACGTTGAATGACACACGGTGAAAGCCTGTGCAAGGTTATTTTTCTAATTTCGGAGGACAACTCCGGTGATCACCAGCACTTTCATCGGAAATTCACCGTGGAAAGAATCGCGTTTCTCCCACAATTTTCATATCTCCGTTGACGTTTCTATATGCAGGAGAGCATGGGGAAATTATATGACATGAGAAAGTAACTTATGACTGTGATTGAGAATTATTATGCTTGCTCTTTGTTGACAAATTACCAACTTATTGTAATGGTAGAATGAATGAATGATAATTTTATTCCTTCGCTTAATTATGTAGTTTAGGTACAAAGTATTAGCAACTACATAAGTGATTAATATCAACCGACTATTTTTAATAAATATTGATTCATGCTCGATTGACTCTGTTTGTTTTTAGAAAATGTTCCCAAATGTGAATGTAAGTTTTTTTAATATTTAGTAGGTAAATCGCGTTATTATTTCGGCATTTTCTTAGACAATCATTTTTATATGAAGATGTCCCTAGTACACAATTTTTAAAGTCCGAGAATTGTGTAAATTGGTCAACTGTCTTTTAATTTAATTTAATCACTGATGATGTTTATTCGCCGTTGAAAAAGTGATGATTTCTTTAGCCATCAATTTGTACTGGGTACCTATGTGATACTTTCTTTCGTGTGAATTCATAAAGCGTCTGAAAACTTGTGATTTTTCCAAAACAAATCCCTAAAAAATGTTATCTTGTCACGTCTTCTACAAGACACGCATTATGCGTACATACACCAGAGTGTACTATAAGTACATCAAGTTAATAATATATCAGACGGGCACCCTTCAGTCCTTTTTAAACGCATGTGATTATTATCTTATAGTTTACAAATAAAAGACAGTAAGTACTCTTCTATATTTTGGTCAGTTTTCGCCGGCGGCTGACCGGTCCAGCGCGCGCTTTCTAAAACCTTCCACGAGCTCTGTGCGTGTTCTCACGCGGATGTAGACGCACGTTACGTTTCCATTGCAACTGTTATGTTATGTACAATCATTAGTTTTTATTTAGAGATATTAATCATATTTTTTGGAAATTTTCGCTTATACTAAAATGTGTTTATTAGCTATTAAAAAAATTTTCTTTTTGAAAAGAGCATTAACATATCTATCTATATCTTCTATACATATTTATACATATAATAAATCTATAACGAATCGAAAGTCTGTACATGAAAGATAAATAAGAAAAATCAATACCTACTCTTCATAGTATCCAAAACAATGATTATTAGAACTTTTGTCTGTTTGTTCGCGATGATCTCGAAAACGGCTCAACCGATTTGAATGCGGTTTTCACGGTTAAATTTAGTTATTGTTTTATCAAAATTGGTTCATAAATAAAAAAGTTATGTTTGTATTGTACATTGTATAATGTATGTTTGTATTTGACATTTAAGACTGGATGATATCAAAACTTAATGTGGTTGATCAATCTACTAGTGGAAACTGTTATCCACTAACAGAAATTCTTACAAGTGAATTTACGACTCCATTTGTCTCTACTTATATATATCTATCTATTACATTCTATATAAGAAGAAGTGGAATGAAGGAGCTATTTACAAACTTAACACCTTAGGTTTCTAAGTTTCTTACTTTCTTATGAATCCATCAAACCTGGTTACTGGATCTCGTGCTTAGTTCTATTTAGTAGTTACAGATTTTGAGCCTAAATTTGGTTTAACTTGACGATTCACACTCTCGTATCTTGCTGTATTCGCGAATCCACGTGCTACATCTTATACAAGAACCACCGTTAACCCGGTCTCGCGGATTGAACGTACGGTACACTTGCTCGATGCAAGTCTAATTTGTGCCACAGCATCACCTAGTTAACGAAACGATCAAGACAGCTATTGAACTGATGAAATTGCTGTTTTAGATCGGAAATGCCTGAAGCGAGGCGAAAAAGACTCGTCATTGCGAACAAATTTTGAACTTACACTTGGTTGAGTGGTAGAAAATGCAGAGCTTTATCCAACCACCATTTTACTGAAGTTAAACAAGTAAATAAGCTTTTGTATATCTCTATTGTTAAAAATATTAATAAAATGCTTTTTTTTACTGAAGGTTGAAGGGTAGAGATGCTTTAGCACGAAGTTTCCTACACGTTGTACCATAAAATATCATTCATTTTCAGAATTAATAAATAAAGATTGAAATAAATGATTAAAATATTATTAAGATTGGCCTAGGTGCTACTATTCAAGAACTCAAAAGGCTAAATCATTGTCAATTTTTTGGTTACGATTTGATATTGGTGTTTCAGAAAGATAAAAATTATTTCCTTAGGTATAGCAACGGCACAAAAGATGCTAGTAATATTTGGATTAAAATATTTTTGAATCGGAAGTGGGTGAGTAAATTTTACCGAATTCTTATATACTGTGCTGTGTGGACCTATTAACCCTTTATCATCACCGAGTACCGTAAGTTGTTCAACATTTACAGGCCGAGGAGCAGGCATAGTTTTTTAAAGTGCATTGGTGGCATCTTGATGGCAACATCAAAGAGTCCAGAATAGAACTATTGGATTTAAAAAAAATCATATGCCCAAGAGAACTTCCTGATGGCCATCACTTGCCTTGGCTAATTTGGAAGTCTCCCTCAAACTATGGCGCATCAGATTAATACTGACCAATAATGACTTAGTACTTGGCCTCTGGGTGTTCAGGTGGCTTCTTTCTGGGTTGGGAGGGTACTACCGACACGCAAAGAACATTTTTATGCATCTTTTAATAATTGGTATCAGGATTACAGCAAATACTATATAGATATATGTTCAAATCGAACTGTTTTTTAATAAGCAGACAAATTCCTGGGCAAATAAAGCAACAATCATAACGATTTCCTGAGTTCTACAATTTAATAACAAACTATAACATTTACGATATCCTCTACGAGCGGCGCACCTGATTTAATTGTGTAGGTATAATTTTCTTTTTAAATCGCCGCGGTTACCCAACCCAGTGACGAGATACAAGATTCCTCTCGCCAGCAACTTTCACTTTGAAGTTTTTTGGACATGTACTTACTGCCGTCTACATCCGAAGCGATGACATTAATCACGACTGTGAACTCACTTTTGTTATTGTTCCGCTTTTATTTTGTAACATTTAATCCTTTTACATTTCATTTGGTTGTTGCTATAATTATTTTGATTTAGTTTGGGTATAGTGAAATGTGCTTTAACGATCTCGTATTTTAGTAGTGCATACTTACTTGATGAAAAGAGTTTCAATGCGTAGGTACCTACACTGCCTTCAATAGCGGTAAGTTAGCGTTATCGTCGCTATTAACTTTACTTAAAAAATATTTACGTTGTCATTTAAAATAAAATATTGGTAGAAATAGAAATTTCTATGATTTTTCAGATTGATCGAATTGTCATCTACAAACTTAATTCTAAAGATAAAAACGTCAATCATCACACGACTAAAGGAGAATGCATAATTTTTCCCATATAAGTATTTAGTATCAGCAAAGGCCGGGTAGAGCTAGAAACTACAAGTCCGGGCGGTCGGCACGCAAGCGACTGTTGACCATTCCTATCGCACAGCTTTCCACGACACTTTCGACAGTCGCACGTTTCAAGACTTTTAATTACTAAACCTGTCACAAGTAACATAACCTGAGCGTTTTGTTTACCCAGCTCGAGAAAGTTCCTTACAAACTTGATGCTTATGATAAACATTTCAATTTGATGCAATAGACTGCTTTCTAAATTCTGTTGTAGACGTCAACGATCACATAATTGAAGATGCAGCGTGGGTTGGTGCTGATACTGCCATTGTTTCGATTCAATACCCATTTTGAAGTGATAATGTGTAGTCGGCACAAAAAGATGAAATCGTATCTCATTATCAATTCATAAACTCTTGTATAATGAATCTGTAGAATTGAAATAATATTTTTGCAAAGAAAGCCGAATCTCTAAATGTAAATATGATCTTGAATTTTCTAAGATCAATATTAGTAGACCGGTAACGATGCGATTGTTTTGCTCTATTTGTTAAGTGATTAATGAATGCCGCTGCGTTAACCGCTAATAAACCAACCACAATAAACTTAACTACTTAAATAATTGAAGTAGGAAGAAACTAGTTGGATCCTTATTGTTATACCAAATATAGGTGTTACACAATGTTTTGTGTCTCAAACCATGACCAATACAAACTTGGCGTAACATTTTCACATTTTAGAAAGTGAAGGTTCTCATTTACATGACTTGAAGATGCGTTCGTAAATACCGTGAAATTTTGAACATTGTCTTTGCCACGTGGGATTGTGTACTAATGAGATTTTTATTTATTTATTTTTTTACAAACACTGACAGCACTTACAGTTTCCCAATGCGTGCTGTGAGTTAGGACAGGACAATTCTTTTATGGAAAAAGTGACAAAATTATTTGGATTATTGATAAAATTTCAGCAAGCAGAGTTTGTGAAAATACAGTAAGTACGTAGTACATCGTTTCGGAAGATATAGCGGATATATTTCGGAATATGCCTAGGTACCCGATTAATTCTTGTTTCCCGACTACGTTTTATTAATGTATTAAAAATAACTTAGTATAATAGAATCAGGCTTGATTTTCATAAATCGTTTGGTAAGCTTGTGGTTTCTGAGAAATTATTTATCAATTGCGCTATTTAAACTATGAAATGGTATATATTTATTGTAAGTAATAACATTAATCACAGACCATTTAATTTAAGATGCAAAAGTGTTCGGCTAGATTCAAACACTGATATATTATAATATGAATTGTAACTGAACACAAGTATTTTACTTTATTTATAATTGGTAACTAAATTTAAAAAATATATATTATTCACATTGTTGATCACTGCCTAATTTCATATTCACTATAATTTACCTACGTTTATCATACAAACAACCATTTTTGTACACGGACGCTTTCACAATAATTTTCAAAATAAGCACTTCCGAATTAAATTAACACACCACCACAAACCGCGAAATATTTCTCAAAAACCAGGTCGCTTCCAAGTCACTGATGTCAGGTCGGGTCAGGTCACCCGATCACTTCCCAAGTCACGCACTTATCACTGAGTTCCAAATCTTACCTTTGATATATCTGGAACGGGAATCACAATTCACAAACACTTGGTTGTCACCGGAGAAAGTGCGTGGAGTCGACACGAAAGTCTTACTTGCAATGAGCGTCGCGCCTTGAACTTCACTATATATATAGCTTGACCCAGATACTGTTGGCGGTTAACTGTGCTATCCGTCTGCCCAACCTGTTCATCCCGTTGTTTGGGCCGATCCCTACGGACCTTGTCAAGGACACATGCCGATATAACTTTACAACCTCCTTGAGAGGCTAACAACTCTTTGAATTCCCGTTGTGGTTCCCATAATGCCGCGTCCAGTTTTGATTAGAATCTCTGCGTTGATGAGCTGTTTTCGGTGAGAAGCTAAAGATTAAGTTTGAGTATAGGCATAAATCGTAAATATTTGGCATAATTATGGTAAAATAGGTAGACATAAACAGTTTCCTCAGCAAACCAAACCTGGAACACTTGTCCTGCCCCCTGTACCCGCACTCGGGTGACCTGATGGCATGAGACTGTAAAAGTGGTAGAATACTTATGGGAAAGAGTCTTAACTGTATAGTTGGAAGGTAATCGTCATGCCAAAAAGAAGAATCAACTATTATTGCGATTTTGTAAACACTGAAGATTATTCATCTTTATCTGGGAAAACTAGAAAACGGATTTCCCTAGATGTAGGTATTTGGGAATCGACGCAACTGTTCTCGATGACTTGATAAATTTTGCTTTTATCAAAATGGCCACGTCAAATTTTGTACTACGAGTAGTTTAAGTTAGCGTCGTAGGATTATGAACCGACTGCAGGAAAATCTCCCGAAGGAAACATTTTTTTGCTCTCGGTTGACTTATTAGTCAACCGAATGAATGAATGCGTAGCCTTTCCACCAATAATGTTTAAGTATATTTTTCTCGTGAAATAAAAAAATAAATAAATGTGATAAGAAGAAAAAAAAAAAAAAAAATTTCGTTTGCAACCCAGATGAAAACACTTATTTTCAAGAAAAAACCTAGTTTATTTATAGGAGTCATCATCGTCGACAACACAAGTACGTGTGTATCTAATTTGAATGAAATAAGTAAGATCCCTAGAGAACAGTAAATAGTCTGATTAGCGTATTTAAGGGTACGAGTAGCTAGGATTTACAATGATTTTTTTTTGCATTTGAAACATGTTCTTTGTGTACAATAAAGATTCTTACATACAGACATACTGCATGTTTTAAATATTATTTTCAGATCTTTTAAAGGGCTACCATTAATACAAAATCTGAGAAATTAAAAAAAAAACGGACGAGAGGTGTAGGTACATAGTAAAATGATCTCGTTTTTAAATTTTGTGTCTAATAAATATGATTATCGTACGACTATGGGAATGAATACCTATAGTAAAAAGAATACCGCATGTCTGGTGGTAGATTCCACTAAAACCACTACCCAAGAGGATTGCCTTAATAAGCTATGTCTTAAAAACTGAGACACACCTCGTTTCCAAACTTCCAAAGCCAATCGGAAACTAAGCCTGTGATGATGTGAAGTTACTTTTACTTTATAATGTTGTTAAAATATATTTTTGAATGTTCTTCTGCTTGTTGCAGGTATAAAACATAAAATGCTGCAACGAAAAATAGGTAAGGTTTTCCGAAGGTGAGTCAAGTTCGGGCGGCTCTTAGAACTACCACAATAAGTCTTGTATTAACCATTGTGCTTTGTTACTCTTGTATGGGTTGGTCTTGAGAAGCTTTTGGAATATGTAATAAGTTGGTTTAACAAGTTCAGTCCCCTATGAATCAGGTTGAAAACGTCACTCATTAATTTATTACAATCGAGTGGGTAACATGGTCAATCGATCTAGTACACCCTGGTGTCAGAGTTACTTATAAATATTTATCGAGGGTCAGCAAAAGCTCACGTGAAGCTTCTGGTGTTACGGGAGTCCATAGGCTACGGCATGGAGCAATTAAAAAGAGGAGATGCCGTAATAAGCGTTTTGTAAGAAATTATTTGTGAGGTGACAACTTATTATCAGGTTATTGGTAGATACCCAATGGACAACCCGACAAAAAAAAGGGTGTTGTTTTAATTAACTTTTTGAATATCTAAGGAAAAAAGAATGTTCCCATGTTTTTCAGATTTCAATAATTTCGAAATTATGTGTTTCAAATATAAAATTATTACGATGGAAGTGACGCGCCAATTCTGCGCGCATGCGCGGTCACCCAAAGGTTTAAAAAAAAAGTCTAAAAATGGTATGTTTTACTTTGGCAAAAAATATTTTGGCGGGATGTCTTTTTTCCCACTGCCCAACTAACTTTAAAGCGGGTTTTTTTTTAAGTTTACTGAAAAATCTCATTGGTAGTACATATTCTTGTAATACAACGGGCTTTATCCACTAATAATATAACAAGGTCTGTCTCTAGTTATGTAACGTCTTGTTTCACAGCGGGTTGATCTAGTTTTCAAAGTCGCTGAGAAAATTTCATTGATCAAACAATCACTTTGTAAGAAGTAAATCAATGAAGTTTCCGGAAACCCCCAGGCGTCATAGTGAGGCATATACATCAATAATTCACACGCACGGGCCTATAGGCCGGCTGCAACCATGCATCACGGGAGAAAACGCAACTGCTTCTAAAACGTTACTGACGGAGACTCGGAATGGTGGAATTTTACGTACTCTGTTCAAAAAACAAACATTAAACATTAAAGTTGCAAAAAATAACGAAACAACATTTCTTACTTTATATGCAAGCATAACTAAAACAGGATAATAGAGAGGCAAGAAGTATTTTCTTTTGTGCAGGAGACGGGACTATTAGGGCACGATAGGAGTTGAGCCATTGATTGCACAGCTCCACAAGAACACTGGTTGCTGCTGGAAAGCCCCACATAGCACTATTCTCCTGAAATCTACCGACACCAGTCCGGAGTCTGTTGCGTTAAAGATATTGATAATGAGGGGTACAGGGTCTTCCAAACCTTCAGTCTGGCCACAGCAGGCTTGAAGAACTAACTTGCCCTTTTGGATGTAATGAAACCGTCCTTGACTACATAGCTCTCAATTATATTAATTCGAATGGCGACCACGCACCGGCAAGCGCAGCGTTGAACGTCCACCGACCATGTGGTCCGACGACATAGTCAAGGTAGCAGGAAGACGCTGAACGCAGTCAGATTGGAGATCCATAAGAGAGGCCTATGTTCGGCAGTGGACGTCTTGTGGCTGGGATGATGATGACATTATGCATTGCACTATCAATCTAGTTGATGTCAACCTGTTATGCATTAGCTATTTTTAGGCCTACTCCAGTTTAAGATCCAGTGGCAATAATTGCACATCATAACTGTGTTAACAGCTTTGAGCCCAATACGGTCCGGAACCGCTGATCTGTAGTCATTGAGCTGTTCGCTTTACATTTACTTTAGTAGGCCCGTTAAATCAAACGGTATTAGTATTTTGTTTCATATGCGATGTGACGATAAGCAAATATTTTTATCTTTTTTCTTAGTGGTAGATAGAGGGTTTAGTTTATAAGGTTTGATACTTGTAGAGCTTGTAGATGCAAGAGGAAATACTATAACATTGTGATCTTGGTGCAAGGAGTAGCTTTCATACCAGATAAGAAGGGTTGATATCAGAAAGCGGCTGATTATAGAAATAATAACAAATTTTAATTTGTACGCCTAAGTATAAAGGGAAAAATTATTTACGCCACGTTTATTGTCCAAGCGCCGGAGCAAAAGTAGGATACACCAAATATCCAATCGATGAAAAGATGATGTCCCACAAAATTGGAAAAACAGGTTATAATTTATTCCCATGTTTTTGTAATTTAAAGGCCATGTCTTCATAGTCAGTGTCAAAAAAATATATTTACTTACTAGCGGTTTTCCGCAGCTCCGCTTGCGTCAAAAAGTAGCCTATGCTTGATCCCGGGTCTTCAACTATATTCATACCAAATTTCATCAAATTCCGTTCAGCGATTCGGCCGTGAAAACGTAACAGACAGACTTTCGCATTTATAATATTAGTATGGAAGTATAGATATGGATTAAAACTAGAGAGAATTACCCAAATAATAGATAAACCAAATCAATTTATTAATAAGATTGTGTTTTCAGGTACTCTACGAAGATTTGCATGTAAGTGTTTCCTTCTGGTGCAATTAATAAATATACATTATTTTATAAACTACATTTACCTAAATAAAATAAATAATTTATTCAGTATTTACTTGTTTTATTTTCGCTCTATAGGGAACATGCAAACGCATATGCATAATAACACATCATTACAGGCCTCGCAAGCGCTGAATACCATCGCCATGCCACACGACATGTAGTCGTTGATAGCCCCTATTATTAGTAATAGAATTTTCACTTTTAAAGTACTCGGACATCACCACAAGGTATTCTTGCTGGCATTTCTTTTATAAATACTATTAGATTTAGACTACTTATTCTCAATAAGATTTCCCCCCTTATTCATGAATATTTGTTAAGCCTGAAAGAACGATGTGAAATACATTTTAGTTAACTTGGTCTTATTGAATTTTCGTTAATTTTAATGAATAAGGAGGTGTGTCTGCGCATTAAAACCTATGTTTTGCAAGTATCAAAAATCCCTCTTGTAATAAAATAGACAATAAACCAAGCACCATAGACATCCACTGAGCAGATGACCTAAAAAAGCTCGCAGGCAGGATGGATGCAGGCCGCTTCCAACCCAGTCATTTTGGAAATCAATAGCGCGTATAATCTCTTTATACTTCCGACGTTTCAACCGTGTTTATGTTTTAAATATGCATATGTGTGTTAGTTTAGAAGTTAATTCATTAGGAGAGGCAAATGTTTAGCAGTGGTCTGACTGCGGGTGATATGATGATGATGATGAAAGCACCATGGAAACGAATGGAAGGAAAGTGGTGAATGAAATAACAGATTAAAAATTTTTGGTTACCCGAATAGTTTTTGCGTTACCAATTTCAAAATGTTTCAGAGCTTATGTTACATAATAACGAAAGCAAGAGTCACGAATTAATCATATTAAAAGATCAACAAATTCTCATATAACAGGATATCAAAATTCAAAGAATTGTTTACTAACAGTATGACACGTGAAACGAAAGCGAATAAGGAAAAACTGAATTTACTTTCGCTATTCCTTTAATGAAAGGCTGACTTGTTAAACAGAATAATGAGATTTAAATTGAGATCTTTATAAACACCAAGAAGGCGTGAAAATATTGCTTTAGGAGTCCTATTTTTTGAATGTGTGATCCATATGTCGAATAAAAATAGTTTGATATCGAATAAAATCACTATAAATCGGTGAGTCTTATGATTTTCTTTCAATCGAATAATTTCCATTCGACATAATCGGTAAGTCTACCGATTTTCATTTGATATATGATTCAAAAATGGGGCTAGGATCTGAATACCCAAAGCAAAATAGTGGCGAAAATAAAGTTAAGATTTTTGAAAATAGATAAAATAAAGAGTAGGTATAGCGATGAGTGGTCTATTCTGTACATGTAATATCGCTGTTTGACTCACGTGTAGAAAGCAGTCAGTTAATAACAATTTTATGAAAATATAGCATTATTCCTGGAAATATATTTTCCTCAACTGGTTGTATCAGTGGGTCAATTTCGCTAATAAACTTTAAAAGACCAGACAACTGATATTTAATTACGATGCATTTTTGATATGCTCAATATTGGTTTTCTGCTAACACAATTTTGAATCTCAATTTAATTGCAACTAAAACGTAATTGAGTAAAAAAATATAAGTATAATAAATAATAGAGCACCGATTATTGAAAAAGTTGATGATTTAGATGATTCTTTGATTTTCCAGTTTCAGTTCAATGGCATGCCAATGGAATACGATTGGTCTTAATTAGTAACAGACTACCAGAAACGTCAAAAGTTGTCATTGCGATTCAATTACGATTCAATTGTGCACTATGTAAAATAAGAGAATTGACGCCCCGGAGTGCTGTTGTTTAAAAGTGTGACTCGCGCAGTATCGGCGAGTCGAATAATTTTCGTTCGTTAACGAGATTTTTGTTCGATAACGAAGGATTTTTGTTGTAGGTACACGTATGTCATACATTTCAGAAATAGTGTATATAATATCCTGAGCCCCAGGCTTTACTCACCGCTTTCAAGCGACTCACAGATCTCAATAACAGCTCATTTTTGAATGGGCATGAAAAAGACATCAACGAGCTGGGTTTCAATGTGTTCAGTTACTATCGATCAGATAATCAGGCATTATTTTGACGAATTTCTAAACCTGGATTTTTGTCCGAATACGATGAAGTAAAAGAATAGGATTATGTGTCCATTTCTAAAGTTCTTATGATAATTGTTTTGAACATAATAATGGCTACTTTTTTTGTAGCTGCTACTGATTGTAAGCCTGCATGAAATTTCGCGTTTGATTGTCATATGTCTAGGTTGATACAAGTTTAGTTCCCACGGTCCGCATGTTCTAGTTCCGCTCTACTTGCAGACTTGAGGGGTGATGTAGGTAGTGAGTGATATTGCGACAAGTTGAGAGAGTAAACTATGTAAAGTGTAGGCTGTCATGTGTTGTAAAAATCTTTGGTAGTGCAAAGTCAGCCATCAATCAGAAGCTCTATTGAATTCTGTGGTTCACGTAAAATCTATATTTATATCCATATATATGTAATTCACATTCTTATATCCATACTTCCATACTAATATTATAAATGCGAAAGTCTGTCTGTCTTTCTGTCTGTCTGTCTGTCTGTTACGCTTTCACGGCCAAACCGCTTAACGGATTTTAATGAAATTTAGTATGGATATAGTTGAAGACCCGGGGTCAAACATAGGCTACTTTTTGACGCAGGCGGAGCTGCGGGAAACAGCTAGTATAAATATATTTAAGTAATTTATTACATGACGAATCTCGAGCCTTGAAGACGTCGTGTCGCATCATACAATCAATCCTCGCAACGGCCTGGCCATCGAGAAGAGCGGACGACGACCATGCAACCTTCTCTGCGTGACCTGCGCGCGGGAGTCGTAATGACATGACATCTAGCAAGACAAGTGCATACTGACAGCTAGGGATTAATAAATTCATAATACAGTAAAAACATCTTTTTTACAATTTTAATTAAATATTTAGCCTTAGTAGAGCAGATCCGACTCATCGATTTTGAGTCAGTCACACATTGCAAAAACTGTTCTATAGATAAATTGTAAAAGAATCTGTGGTAATCTCATCTCATAGATGAAGAATTTGGGTTATCTCACATTATAAAATAAAATAAAATCCATTTATTTCAGGCTACAATGGCCCATAGTGCACATACAATTAAATGGTAAATGAGTCGCTCGGAAATATCAAAAAAAATCATACATTACATCAAATAATAATCAATAAAATACACATGTCCAAAATTATATTTATATTGCAATAGCGATAAGTCCGCCTTTGTACTAAATTTTCTAAATGTATTACTTTTAATTTTAATATTTGTGATTGGTACAATAAAGTTTATATCTATCTATCTATGTATATTAAATCTATGGGTAATATCAAAATATTCTAACGATAATCTGCTGTGGGTGTTGCGTCCTATTGGGCCGAATAGTCATTGACACGAAATAAGATCTAAATATTCCCCATAAATCTAGATTTAGCTACAGTTTGGGAAACTGACTACATTCAAAAGTAACATTTCTTATTTAAGTAGCTGTTTCCCGCAGCTCCGTCTGCGTCTTAAAGTAGCCTTTGTTTCATCCCGGGTCTTCAATAACAATATTCATACCAAATTTCATCAAAATCCGTTCAGTGGTTTGGCCATGAAAGCGTAACACATAGACATACAGACTTTCGCATTTATAATATTAGTATGGCGTATAACTTCAATTATTTCTTTTGTTAGCGGCCAACACTAAATGTTTCATTTTATTCATTCGTGGCAAAGATATTCAAAATATTTCCTACTTTCAACTAAGGCTTCACGCCCTCCGATCCGCTAGCTCGCGTAGGCTTTGTTTCATTACTTGTTATGGAGAAAGCGTCCTTGAGTAATAAATAGATGTAATATTGATAGCCTTGGGCAGATAATGTTTCTAACTTGTATGCGTCTGTTTCTAGATAGAAATTGATACTTATAGTCGTCCCTAAGTTTAGCTAGGCCTACGGGGCTAATTATTTTTTCTAATAATCTTTGTTTGCAATGAATATTTGTCATAAGTGCTTGCTAGCTGTCGTTATGGGTGATATATATGCCACATGATAAGATCTTGAAGAAAAAACCCTAGCTCCAAAAAAGGCAGAAGGAACAAATGTAACGGAGAAAGGGGTTGAGATGAGGGATTCTCTCTCTCTCATCTCAGCGCCTTACCAGTTGTGTCCTCGGCTATTGCCTCAGAGCCTAGGGCCCCCTTTCCTACTCTTTCTCCTTACTTAGAACCGGAACAAAGTCCCGGAACTGTTCAAGACACAAATACTTGACCTTATAGCGGTTTGTTTGATACCACCGCAAAGGTTCACTCATTCATTACAAAATAGAGGGAACACAGAAATAGAGTCCATCTTAGTCACGTGCTGTAATCATGAATTCTAATAGGCCAACAACTTATACGTCTGTCTTCTTTTAATAAGTCACATCTTATGATAACATTTGATAGAAGTAAACATTGTGAACAGGTTACCTAAATAACTTAATTAATTATTAGGTGACCCGTGGAGAAATTCTAGGAATCTTCTTCTCCTACAGTCGTTTACTCACTGCTAAGCGTTGTAAGGTGTGTAGAACATAGGTACGAGTATTTATATGTATTTCTTATTAGTGACTGTCCCTTGATCCTAAATTGTATCTATGTCTGTGTTGATTTATCTATACAGTAGACATTATTTTTAATTCTACTGGGCCCACCCTTACATTATGTTCTCTTATTGTACAAAGGTTGGCTGGAAGAGATTGCTTAGCAATAAGTCCGCCTTTGCTCCATATTGTTAACAATGTTATAATTTCAGTTTTGATATTTCTCAGATGTGAGCAATCTCTATTGTATTGTATTGTAATATGACCGTCCTATCTTTTTGACAATCTCCTTCCGCGTTAGAGATCTGGGTGTTGAGCTGCTGCCTGATTTGGTCAGACCATCGTATTGGGCTGCGTCCTCTGGCTATTCTTCCGTCCAAGGAACCAGATCAGTGACTACGAGGAAACAAAACAACGATAAATGTGATTTTCACCGTCACGTTCCGGAATGTTTATACCTAGGTTGTATGTCCAGTCGAAAGATTCCTTCTTCAATGTCGAATGTCTTGTATATCTCGTGCGAAGCTAAGGCGGGTAGGTTAATGGTAAGCTTGAACTCTGTATACTCGATGCTTCGTAGGTATCCACTGAATAGCGGTTATAATAGCAACAATATGGCCAACCACTGTTGTGGTATGTACGCATAAATGTACCGCATTAAACTTAAAAACGCTAGTTTTATGAGATACAATCAGTCTACTTTCCAACTACAATCCGGTTTTTTAGTTTCTAGGTTTTGGCCTTTAAAGTTGCTGTACCTACTGAAATATTTCTATGTTATTTTGCCAATGTCTTGCTTAAATCGCGACTTAGGTTGTTGCCTTTGCAGACAATAGGCTAAAAGCTAATGGAAAATAAAGTTTAGTAGTTGTTCGGCGTATTAGCTCTATCTACTCTAACCTACGAGAATGGTACTGGATACTGAAGGAGTTTATCATTAAAAATATATTACTGCTATGATTCTTCGAATGAGGTATTGGAGCAAATTAATATATATTACTGTTACCTCAACCTACAAATAGTATGTAATAAAGTAAACCAGTTTCTCGTATCAGAATACACCGCTATGGTTAGTCTACATAATTAATCATAGCAACTAGAGGTCTCTTGCTTTACATAAACAAGGGGTTATGCCTTAGGCTATGCATTTTCCACGTAGGTACATTGGTCAGTCTCAATCGAAATCCCTATTTTTGAAATGTATGACTCATATGTAGAATGAAAATTATTCGACTCACCGATTATGATGAATGAACAACATTCGATACCGAAGGAAAATCATTCAACGCGTCGATTTTTCGTGCGTACACTTTTCAAAAACAGCAATCCTGAACGGGACCACTGTGTAGCATTTATAGATCTTGGCCTATATAGATCTTACAGCGAGCAGAATTCAGGACACGTTGGGAATGCCAGCAAGTGTATGTATGGTTTAAAGAAAATGCACTTCACAACGACAACAACAACTCGAAGAGCACTTAAACAACGGCCAATTTAGTTTCTTAGCCAGTTCATTTCGGTTCAGAGACGAAGTCGTGAAGCATCTGGAAGCCCTCCATAGAGCCGACTGGTAGAAGGTTACGCTGAACAGGGAACAGTGGAGATCTCTTGTGTCGGAACCCAAGATCCTCTTTGAGTCGCTGATCCATTGCAGTAGTAGTAGTTGGTTCATGCACTTCCAAATCGGCAAATTTTCTGATGGTACAAAGATTTTATTATAATAATTTGATATGTAAACAAGGTGGCAGTGGGGCAGTGGGCCGGCGAAATGTGCGCTTTCCTTCTCAATGACACTCTAATCGGCGCACTGACCTACAAGGACCGCATTCCGATACAGCTCGATGTCAACGTTGTCTGTTTGTTTGTATGTTTATCTGTGAATATGAACCAACTGCATACTATTGCTTTATTTGTAAACGTGGTGTCGTATCAAAAACCAAAGGGTCTCGCTTATAACCGAGAAGATTGTAAGAAGCTCCACCGACAAGAAACCAACTCTTAAATTTATGATGATGATGCATCATATAGCAAATATAGTATTAATTTCGAAATTTTGCTCGTATTAGAGAAAAAAACTGAAAAGAGTACCTATTGGGTAGGATGTGTTTTTACCCGACTACGGCAAAGCCACCAGGAGGGTTATGATTTTGACCGGTTTGTATGTATGTTTCATCTGTGCACGATTTTCTTTAACTTTAGTGAAGGTCTTTATGGCTTGTAGCAAAAATCTTGTGAAAAACAATGTACGATTCCGTCTTATAGACGTTTTACATAACTATTCAAATTTGGTTCATTGGACTGCTGCGCCTGTTTAAATAATTCTCTTTGCTGCGAAGTGCTAATGTAAATAATGAAAGCATGGAATTTGAACGAATCTCAACCGGCGTACCAGGTCACGCTGAACAAATAAATATTGCCCACTTGTTTGCATTACCCGATTGACCAAAGGAAGTAACAAACTTCCTATAGGTATATGTTTTTCTTGAAATTTCATGAAAACAATACATTTGTTGTACAATTTGTTAGCAGTGATACTTTTACAGGGTTACAAATATCCTTATTATCCTTTAACACTTTCGCGGACAGTAACGTCTCTCGACGTAGATAACAATTGAGTGCCATTGTTATTTTCTTGACTGTCCGTGAAAGTGTTAATAATATGATTTTATAATTTATCTTATCTTATCGTTTTTCCAGTTCCGCTTCGACCCGTATTCGGCAACCCTGTTTCTCTTTACATTTACAGTAAAGAAGCAAGCAGTCTTATCCTTCGATCTTGACTAGAAATTTTCAGGACCATCTGTTAGTGAATCCTACAAACAAGTTTGTGACATTGTAAACGGATGGTTCTTCGACAATTAGCTAATCATCAACCAGTTCATCGACCTCTCAATTGTCAAACTATAAGAGAGCCTATTCAGTCGTCATATGTTTTCACCAGGGACAAAAGGCCGAACATAATAACAGCGAAGGAGTCGCAATGTCGTAGAAAGTGAACGTTCTAAATGCGAAGCAGTACGGAGCCAGGCTTAACAATAGGTTATGGTATTGTATGTCACACTATTGGTATAAAAAACTCTTAGAATTAGGAAGTGCGTCCGGCTGGCGAGAAACAACTCATTGACCAACCGTTCACGGAGTAATGGAGTGTCGATCATTTCCTTTCCATAATATATGCATCTTCATAATCTTGTGTATATTACCAAATATTTCATTTGCATTAAAATTTAAATTTCTAATTCTGGCGAATATAATAGCACAAAATTAAATATTTACTATTCTCTCTTGACAAGATTCTACGATTCGATTTAGAAAATCACGCCTAATATTTTTTGTAAGATCTAAAACGAAATGTCAAAATTACATAATAGCTTAAATCAAATTATGTTATCGTTACAATTAGGTCAAAAGCAAATAAACTATTGTTTAAATAAACGCATCCGTGCTAATTAGATAATTCGCGTTTGTACCAGTCTAAATTTGGACTTACACACCTTTGTTACCAGTTTGTTACGAATCCTTTATCTTCAAACACTTAGGTGCCACAAAACTAAAAGTGACATTCAAGATTTTTGAAAATCAAACTATTGAACCAGTTTAAGCTTTTCAATAAAAATGAAAAAATCTTCAGCTTGATTTAATATCGATTTCAAAACTAATCTCGACTTAAGTTTTTTAGTATGCGATGCTCTACGATGATGATGTGTTGAAATTCAAGTTCGTTCGACCTGCAATATAGGACCACATTCCAAAAGAATATTGTTTCGTCCCTATTGTCATCATTGAAGTCCAGTTTCGGCGTGAATGAAAAGTACTTTACAAAGTACTGCTAGCGAAAAGAAATAAGTACAAAGAATATGAAATTATAATTATCAGTGTATCGCACTTAACCTCATGATAAGGTCACTGAGATAAGGATGTGGTTTTCTTATTTCCATAATCATAAAATTATACGGGTTATGAATAGCATGCTCATTAAATCTAAGTGAGATTCACCTTAGTTATTAATGCGAGCAGCTTGATACTGTTCATAAAGCCTTGAAAGAAAGGTTATAAACAACATATGTGGTAGGCTTAAAGGTTTATGTGTAGAGATCAGTGGTACAAGTAATGACTACATATACAAAAGCAGAAAATAGAACATTGTGATAAAATTGTGTGGATTTAGTCTGGCTAAGTCAGGAGCTATTTTTTATATGACTCACGCAAAACTGGTGTGTCGAATGATTTTCGTTCGATATCATCCATGAGTCAAATGTTTTTTCACATTAATTTACACATACAAAAAAACCCCAAACCTGAGACATCTGTTTTTCTCAAAATATTTTTCTGCGTATTTTAAGATTTAAATTTTTAAACTAACCAATGTTCAATTTTTTTTATTAGTCATTGGATTTTGGAGAAACTGCTTTATCAGAAAGACTTTTTATTTTTATTTTGTCTATAATCTCTGCGTTCAAAAGGCAAGTCCACGAGACATTTACAATGCTCATTATGTTATTTCGTTTGTTTTTTTTTCCGCGGCCACTTTCACCACAGACCACTACAAAATATAAAAGTACAGATATGGATTTTATTTTATAATTACTTAAATTCGTAAATTTCTTTGGATATTTCTTTTAAAAAGAAAAGTTTTGACGCAGTGAAGGTAGCTAAGTAATAACTAGTAAGTCAAAGCAATAGCATAATAATGACACAAAATGAAGGAAAAAAATCAAAAGTACACAATCGATACTACTTTTGAATATAAGATGAGAATTTACAAAAAAAAATAGTTGAATAATATATAGAAAGGTAATTAACCATTGGAACTATTCAACTAATTTAAAAAATACTTTCTTAATCTAATTATTTAGGAAAGTAATTATTTATTTAGTATTAAATTAGTTCAATCGGGGACTTCCAGCCAACGATTTGCCCCCAGAGAACAGAATACTTTACGCAATATGTTATTCATTATTAAAAAGATTTTTCTTGAATGATCTTTTCTGTAGTCTCGTTAATTTGTATCATCGGCCTCCATTCATGCCGTGACAAACATGTTACCGCTTTATTTTTATGTTATTTTGTATAATGCTACTTTCCGAAGGGATTAAGTTGTGGCTGACATTTAAGATAAACTTAATCAGTTACGAAATTTTTATTAGTAGATATTCTTATACATTTAAGGATAGGTAGGTATTCTTGTGTTAATATTGAATAAGCAATATGTTTAATCACGATTCATTCTCAGATGCATTAGCATGATTACATGTTGCCAATCATAAGTGTACGTATGCATGTTTGTTTATTTATTGTTTGTCCGTACACATCACAAAAGCATGAAGTGAAATTTGGAAAAACCTATTTTTCCGTTGGACTACATACCAATGGTCCTATTTAGGTCCGACATGTTTTCGGGATTAGGATAAATGACTATAACTAAAAAAACATATTGTTGACTCTACAAGGCAGCTTATTTATACCTATACGTCGCATATTGTTAAATAAATAAGTTTTAAGTAGTCAGTAAAATTTTTAAGGGTCTATCATTATTGGCGTATCATTTCTAAGAAACGGCCAAGACATAAATAACTAAACCAAGCCGAAGTAGGTCGCTATTTATCATTTTATTTTTATCTTTTTAGATGTACAGTGGGCTACATAGAAAAGCATATAAATAAATAAATAACTCTTTATTGCACCAAATTGTATCACACCATACAAACCACCATACAAATCTTGAGTATATACATGTCATCAAACCTCAGAACATCAAGCCTAAGCTATAGCCTATTTATGTAATTGAAGTAACGAACAAAGACAAGTATGGAGCCAAACATATGTACGAACATTTTTGCTGTCATTCAGTCGAACGCTCTGTTTGATGCTCGCCTAAAAATATTTTTCACGAAGTTGATCAGGTAGAACCATGTCGTCTACCAGGATCACCAGACCGACTATCAGAGTTTGTTGTTGAAAAAGAAAGGCAATCCGATTTGGAAAGGACCTACGTGAGATGGTTTAAACATCAATAGAGTATGAAATGACAATAATAGCTAGGGTCGGCTTGAAGCAAATGGTTTTTTTTTTCAGAAACATTTTATATACTCAGTGAATGTTCAAGTATATCTCCACCTTTAAGTCATATACTTACCTATGTGGCCCACTGTACTAAGTAAGTAGACCGAACTTCTTCAAGCGTCCAAATGTGTTAATCAGGTAAGGCGGTTCTCGGCCCTTTCTCGTGTGCTAACTAGTGAAACTCTGTCACGTAATTTCAGTACAGTTACAAACGCCGAATAGTTTTATGAGTAAAAATTCATAGAATTGTGTCAGCATCGTCTTTATCGGTTATCACAGTGGCATTTCATATAAGATCAGTCCCTACGTGATCGTCTTTATCGGTTATCACAGTGGCATTTCATATAAGATCGGTCCCTACGTGATCGTCTTTATCGGTTATCACAGTGGCATTTCATATAAGATCGGTCCCTACGTGATCGTCTTTATCGGTTATCACAGTGGCATTTCATATAAGATCGGTCCCTACGTGATCGTCTTTATCGGTTATCACAGTGGCATTTCATATAAGATCGGTCCCTACGTGATCGTCTTTATCGGTTATCACAGTGGCATTTCATATAAGATCGGTCCCTACGTGATCGTCTTTATCGGTTATCACAGTGGCATTTCATATAAGATCGGTCCCTACGTGATCGTCTTTATCGGTTATCACAGTGGCATTTCATATAAGATCGGTCCCTACGTGATCGTCTTTATCGGTTATCACAGTGGCATTTCATATAAGATCGGTCCCTACGTGATCGTCTTTATCGGTTATCACAGTGGCATTTCATATAAGATCGGTCCCTACGTGATCGTCTTTATCGGTTATCACAGTGGCATTTCATATAAGATCGGTCCCTACGTGATCGTCTTTATCGGTTATCACAGTGGCATTTCATATAAGATCGGTCCCTACGTGATCGTCTTTATCGGTTATCACAGTGGCATTTCATATAAGATCGGTCCCTACGTGATCGTCTTTATCGGTTATCACAGTGGCATTTCATAAGATCGGTCCCTACGTGATCGTCTTTATCGGTTATCACAGTGGCATTTCATATAAGATCGGTCCCTACGTGATCGTCTTTATCGGTTATCACAGTGGCATTTCATATAAGATCGGTCCCTACGTGATCGTCTTTATCGGTTATCACAGTGGCATTTCATATAAGATCGGTCCCTACGTGATCGTCTTTATCGGTTATCACAGTGGCATTTCATATAAGATCGGTCCCTACGTGATCGTCTTTATCGGTTAACACAGTGGCATTTCATATAAGATCGGTCCCTACGTGATCGTCTTTATCGGTTATCACAGTGGCATTTCATATAAGATCGGTCCCTACGTGATCGTCTTTATCGGTTATCACAGTGGCATTTCATATAAGATCGGTCCCTACGTGATCGTCTTTATCGGTTATCACAGTGGCATTTCATATAAGATCGGTCCCTACGTGATCGTCTTTATCGGTTATCACAGTGGCATTTCATATAAGATCGGTCCCTACGTGATCGTCTTTATCGGTTATCACAGTGGCATTTCATATAAGATCGGTCCCTACGTGATCGTCTTTATCGGTTATCACAGTGGCATTTCATATAAGATCGGTCCCTACGTGATCGTCTTTATCGGTTATCACAGTGGCATTTCATATAAGATCGGTCCCTACGTGATCGTCTTTATCGGTTATCACAGTGGCATTTCATATAAGATCGGTCCCTACGTGATCGTCTTTATCGGTTATCACAGTGGCATTTCATATAAGATCGGTCCCTACGTGATCGTCTTTATCGGTTAACACAGTGGCATTTCATATCGGTCCCTACGTAAATCCATAAAATCTATTGTTAAGTACCATTCATGGAATTTTTAAATCTTATGTCCACTTTAATCCATGACAAAAGTTATTTTTACAAAAGTGCATCTTTAGTGCTATTTTCGAAAAGTAGGAATCACGCAAATTCGGTGAGTCGAATGATTTTCGTTCGATATCGTATGTTTATCATTCTTCATAATCTGGGAGTCGAACGATTTTCATTCGACATAGGTATGAGACATACAATTCAAAAATAGGGCTACTGTTTAGAACTCTTTATTTATAAAGATATGGTGACATGTTCACACTTCTAACTTTTTGTGTGCTGAATTCGATGTACTTATAGTAAGTTACAATGGTATTCTTAAAAAATGACGTTAAACTGATGCTGCATCGATGAAGAAGAATTACAACTCAAAAACTTTACAACTCAAACTTCATGTTTTAAATATAGAGTAGATTTGATGTCTCTGGATACACTATTAAAATATTTAAAACATTCGTTTCTTCCCGCTTTCTATTTCGGTGGATTTTTCAGTGATTCAGAGGTCTCAATTCACTTTCATCTCTGTTCGAAAGGTGGCTGATTTCACCATCAAAAACTTTCTCTCTTGGAAACAAAAGAGTCGACATCAGGAGTATGAAAATTATGCCAAATAAACCTAATGAAGGGGATAAACTGAAACGCCATTGGGAAAAACATCCGGCCTCCGAAGCCACACAACTTGAGATCCGGTTATAACACTTAGACGGTGATAGTTTTTTATGACTGAAAAAACCCAGAAGTGTATTTTTGAGAAACTAAATACACTCCTGGGTATGACTCATGCAAAATCGGTGAGTCAATGACTTTCGTTGATATCTAATTATTATCACTCGATACAATCAATGAGTCTAACTATTTTCATGCACTCCTGCACATAGAGCGACCTCACTCATCCTTACGAGTCTCCCCTTGGAGGGAAAAACTAATAGGTGTTTATCTACACAATGCGCTAAAACAATCGTGCTAATTTTAGATACATAGTCATTACTCGCTGTGTACATATGGTCAGTTCGCGCCGAACTTTCGCACCAATATTGCGTAACCCCACTCACCGACATTATCTAATTGTTACGTCACTAACTTACATAGTTACGTCACATTGGTTATTGACATTAGCTTATATGAGTTCGTGTGAATTATGCCCCTCATTCTCCTAGAATTTGATATTATAGCTCTATTTTTGAAAAGTGTGACTCACGCAATATCGGCGAGTCGAATAATTTTTCGATTGATTTTCGCTCGATGACGATAGATTTTGTTTAATTTTGAACAATTGTGTCTAACCCCAGCGGCAAGTTTCGCCCCAGAGAAGAAATGCAATACTCTCATTTTTCTGGGGCGCAACTTGCCGCACACCGAACGATTATCATTCGACATATATGTCATACATTTCGAAAATTGGGCTCCTATAGAGGCGGGACTAGCTTCCTGATTTATTCTATGTCATATGGAAGAGAAAAAACTAGTACCATGAGCTACGAAGCAGCCAGCTCAGGTCAAAATCAAGAAAACGCTATATACGAGGGAGAAAGAGGTAATACAGGTAAATAACTAGACATTATATTTATAAAAATCATTTAATCTTTATTATTTTAAAGTTTCATTAAACTGTAACTGTGAGTAAAAAGTTTTATAAATACCAAAATACAAAGTAAAAGTGAAGTGTTTAAAATGTGAAATTATATTGGAAAGTACGTGGAAATCCCATACGTCGACGAAACGCGAGCGTTGAGATCTTTTGTATGAGCGTTTATGTTCACATTGCTTACTTTCCTTATACGGCCTTTCTTCTGATTTTAATGTTTTTAAGCGTATAAGCCTTGCCTAATTTTAGCTATTTTCCTCATTGCCTTGTCGGCGGCGGAGTTTTGGTTCTCAAAAGTATAAATCTGCCGAAGTCGACTCGCTAAGAAGAAGAAGCAAGCCTCGGGATTCGAAACAAAGAAGCTGAGGGTGCAAAAATGAAAAAATATTTCATACACAAGATTTCAGTCGTCTTTGTTTCATACTACTTTTTTGAGATTTTTCTCGCTGCTTTCATTATTTATTAAAAATGGAAATAAATTAACTTTTCACATGTGCATGCAGTCACAAATGGCACCCTTGTTTGGGTTGATTAATTTATGTACATTTTAGTCCACTTCCGTCACGATATTGCTTTACAATTTAGTAAAAAAATATTCATATATATCCATACTAATATTATTAATGCGAAAGTCTGTCTGTCTGGGCCAAACCGCTAGAAGGATTTTAATGAATTTTGGTATGAATATAGTTAGACACGGGGTCAAACATAGGCTGCTTTTTGACGCATGCGGAGCTGCGGGAAACAGCCAGTAAAGAGTAAACAAGACATAAAATATTATATCATTTGGTACCCATGTGTCGTCAGAAATAGCAAGATTTTCTTTACAACAGTCTATTAGAGTGGACTAGTTATTTGAAACAAATTTTTATATGACTATATCTCATCTTTCTCGTAGAATTGAAAATATTTATTTTAGTCATCAAAACTTATAACAAAACTCGATCCATTCTGATATTAATCGCTGTAAACTGATTATTTTTAGATAGCATTAGACAGATGAGCCGGGAAATTTGTCATGTAACTCGATATCTCATTCGTTCCCCAATAAGAATTATCCAGGAGGTCCATATTTCAACCTGGATTGACCAGTGGGTGGTATTTGGAAGCGGGGTCGATGCCCTCTGTCACTTTCTCCGGAGGCGAGATGATAGGGGGCGATCATCTCCTATACACAGGACCATAAACTAGTAACTGGTTTTGATTTATTGACTGCTAGCTGCAACTGGCGGCTTCGTCTGCGTGATGTTCCTATGTAGTACTTTACAATTTGTTATATTTTAGCTTTTAATCGGTACTTTATTTTTCTAATAGGTGCAGTGAATGAATAGACATAGAATCAAATCAAAGCAAAATGAATACAAAGGCGGGCTTATACCGGTAAAAGTATAATGGTAAATTGATTATCCATATAATTGGCTAATGTTTAAAATGCCATTTTGTACGAGTATTAACACAATAGTATTTGTAGGCGTAGGCTTGAGAGTCTTCCGAAATCATCAGTTCCATCATGGAACTGATAATGGTACTCGTGGCAACGAATGGCTACTCCACACATGTATTTTCTTGTATTCACGAAGAGGCGATAGTATTGATAAGAAAATTAACGGAGCAAAAGATAATAACTGTTATATATTCACAATAGGTAGAAAAGAAATTTATTAAGATAAAAAGAACAAAGTTGCTATAATTAGTTGAGGAAATTAATAACAAAAATATAATTCTTAGTCGTTACATACATCATAACAAAATTGGTTGTTAATTAATGTAGTAATTAGTTTTAAAAGTTTTTTCAAGAAGAAAAGCGGGAGCGTGGTTGGGACGTCTTGCTATCTCTTTTGTACGCAGGAAACCAAGTGGCAGTGACGTCACTGCATACACAGTGCATCTTTTTCTTGTTCTTTGACAGTTCCCGCTTCCACCGAATTTCAAAGGCTTATAACTTACTTATTATTATATATATTAAGAAGGGATTTAAAAAAATCTTTCTGTTTTCAGTTTCTGGTAGTGAAACGTTTCATATGAATGATTAAAATAAATTGAGTAGAATACCCAATTGTTTGTGTAAAATTTTAATTTAATTTATAATTTACGTCACTACTAGTATGGATAATGAATCGACGTTTCTATATTTGCCTATTTAACTACTATGGATTCCTCCTGAATTTCCTAGATATTGGATTAGCACGCATAATGATAGATATTATTCACGCATGTTGATTTAAATCCAAATTTTTGGTTTATTATTATTATCAGTGGGTCTTTTTTCAGTGGTTGTACCTAGTTAAGGCAAAATTGACAATGTTGTCAAAATTGTCGTTGATTTTGTAGTAGGTAAATCAGGTTGAAAAATAGATGTCTTCGCCAAGCTGTCTGCAGTGCAGCAACCGTCACGTAACGTGAAACATGTAGACAGTTTATAATTGTTTGCAGACTCGGACATTGACCTCTTATGTAAGGAACAAGGCATGATGCTGGCTAATATTGATACTGGACCAACGCATTACGTCAAATATTTTTAATTTCCTGTGACAGAATGCTGCGGAGTTTCATGTCAAATTTCCAGTGCTTTTATTTTTCATGAAATTTTATTCACGTGACTATATAAGAATACACACGTGACATATAAAATCTTAACGCGGTCGTCTGCGTTGATAAACGAGATTTTTGAGTAGTACGACTCACGCTTAAACGGTGAGTCGAATGATTATCATTCGTCATAAATTTCAAAAATATTACTCCAGCCTATAGAAATAACCTAGTCTAGTCAACCATATTCATCGATGTATATTGTCTCTCTTATAGCAAGTCACGAAAGCTTATACATAACTTGTTCTAATAATTCCAGAATATCTTCTTGCTAGCACTATTTTAATAAATTAACTGAGGTTAACGTGTGCCATATTTTGTTAAACTGAATTATTGTTTGTTTTAGATAGTGGTACTCAAAGGATATTGTACTAAATTCAACATTCTCTCATCTAGTAATAGTAGAGATTTATGTCAGATGGCTTATCTGATATCTTAACTGTAATTTATTTAAATGTTTGTATTTAATATATTTCTGTTCCAATTTTCCATAACATTCAATTCCACTGCTAACATCATTCATGAAGATCACAATCTTTATGCTTCTGTTCACAGGTGTTGCCACTTTCTCTAATTTCCTCAGCTGTCGGTAGATGGCGGTACATGATATCTGCTCCCCGCAACCCCTTCAAATCCATGGTACTCTTACCAAACACGGCATTTTGCATTTTATGGACAAACGGTGTTATTTTACAAACTAGAAGTCTAATGCAACTCGTGTCTTCTCCCTGTTGTTGAATTACTTCGTCGATGTCGTGAAGGATAGATTCGTTTTTGGCCTTGGATAGCAGGTCTTGCAGGCTTCTCGAGTTCTTGTTTAGGATCCAGTTTGTGGGATCTTCAGAGCGAAATGGTTTTGACGGACGCGGGGGCCCGGCTAGGAATGTTGATATCTGAAATTGGAAAATCGTAGTATGCTTTTACAAAGCTGCCAATTATCAAAGTATTTTTAGTTGTGAGAGGGGCAATATATAAATAAGTATAAGTAAATAAATATGAGCTCGATAGCCGAGCGCGTCGTGCGTATCCGTAGCGAATGCGTGTGTTAACCGACTGCGAGAGGCGACTCGATTTGGATTGGTGCGAGCTCCTCCGTGCTTCGGACGGCACGTCAAGCTGTTGGCCCCGGTTGTTATCGATAGATGGTAGTTGTTAAGCTGAGTCAGATGCCTTTAGGCCTGCCTGAAAAAATCTGACAGTTTTGCCCACCAACACACCTAGGGACATGTTCCAGTTAGTCTGGTTTCCCTGAAAAAGGGTTACGGAGGTCAGACGGCAGTCGCTCCATTGTAATAGCCAGACGATTTGACGGCAAATCAAGGACCATGACTTACTGCGTACCCTACTACCACGCTTGGATGAAGAAGAAACATAGTAGGTTAAAACTTACCATCTGTGCCACAAACACAAGCGCATTGACAGCGACCGCACTGATTTGATTGGGCTGTAACCCAATCAGCTTCACCAAGTACTTCAACGGCGTCATGGGACTGGGAACCTCATTGACCTGTATAGTATTTTGTAGTTTAGCATGTAAATGTTTATTAAGATATTTATATTACTGCATAGATCTAATAAGTATACTGCGCCATCGCCTTGTTTATTTATTTCATGTACACGCTGTAAATATACATTGGAAACTTAACATTAGGAAAATTGTGTTCACACAAGGGTTCTACTTATTTATTTTTCCTTGTTCTACATTTTTCCTTGTACCCTAAGATTTAACTGGAAGTCCGCCTTTGTACCTTATTTTCTTGTAGGTAAATTTTTTCTGCACAATTTTTGTTTTAATGCAATAAAGTGTATAAATTTCCTCTCTCCTACACTGCGATTATGGAATGAATTCCCTGCCGCAGTTGTCTCCAGTAATTACAACCTGGGTGCCTTCAAAATAGGCGTAAAAAATTTCCTTCAGGGTCGGCAACGCGCTCGTGACATCCCTGGTGTTGCAAGCGTTCATAGGCTACGGTAATAACATACCATCAGGTGGGCCAGACGCCTGTTGCCTACTTAATTGTATAAAGAAAAATAAAAAATATTTGTATTGTATTGACAATTAGTGATAACTGGCTGCCCGATTGCAAGATACTGGGTGCATGCGCACACGATTTTCCCGGGATATTGCAATTGGCCAGGAAAATATTTGGGCTAAGTTTTTTTAAAATTTTTATTAGAATAAGTAACATAGAATTACGGTTAACTACTAACAATTTACAGACAGAAAAAGTCTGAAATAAACAAATTTTATTTATTTATTGACCTGGTATTCCGGTATGTTTTCCTCTGCAATGTTCTCCGGGCTTGCCTCCTCGTAGGCTTCATCGTAACCTGGTCGCCGTCTGTTGGGTGTTGGCGTATGTTGGTGCTGGTTGGTATTGGCAGTTTGAAAGGCTTGAACCACAAATTCAGCGACTTTTGATGCGACGGACTCTGAAGCTGTGAAATAACAAAATATGCGATGCTTAAAATGTACTTAATTTGATTTATGTGATACGCGTCTATGGATGAGGAGGTGTGTGTGTGTGTGTGTGTGAGTTAGGTCATATATCTAGTTTCGCTAGTTAGTTCATATTAATAAGAAGTAAAAGTAAATGAAAACTTATGAAACTTAGCTATGGAAAATAGAAATCAAGATGAATCGTATGAAACATTTTAGCGTGAAATACCTATGTATTAATTTTCTTAAATCACCATTCAAAATTGTTAAAAGAGTCTTTGGCTAAAAAATAGAGTTATAAAAATTATTTTGGATTATACACGGGTAGCTACGCTTATTACTTCCATGGAATACGTAGTATTGTTCTAATATGGAAAATTGTATCTAAGTATTTAGTACAGATGTCAGCAATAAAGTTATATTGTATTGTATTTTATTCTCTCAACCTGATTTGACCTGCTCTACCTTACAACTTAACGGATTTTGATGAAATTTGATACAGAAATCTTGAGAAAGGTAGAAGAACGTCTACTAGGAATCCTTCTAGGGCTAAAATTATTTCTTGCATAATAACAGAAGCCCTATTTTTGAAATTAATGACTCATATGAGTCATTTTCATTAGGTATATACCTATCGAATAAAAATCGTTGGATATGGACGTGTACAAACAAAATTATTCGGCTCACACTTTTCCAATAATAGCAATCCAGAGCGATCCAAGATCATGCATGACCGAAGCCTGAAACAGGTAACAAACTTACCTAAAAAATCAGAAGCTATTTTCATCCCTCCACTCAATCTATCAATGAAACCATCCCTGGCTTCTCTATCGAAATCACTAGCACACACCACTTTTAGGGCTAAAATCAACAACAGGATATGTGCTGCCATCTTGAAAACTTACACGAGACTATATTAGATGAGAAAAGCGACGCGCTCTGCTGAATGAGTTAACAAGCGCATGCGCAACTGTCGTGGACCATGGCTTTGTAATGATTGTCTTTCTAGTATAAGAGGATGTTAAAAATATTTTATAGGTTTTATTTCCATGTACTGTTTGTTGTATATAATTGTCCGATAACTTTTTAAAAGTTTTATGTATTTGTGTTATCTAATTTGAATATACCTGTATAGATGGCGCTAGTAGTATTTAAATTAACTACCGAAGTTATATTGTTAACTTTTGTGTGGTACTCATTTCATTCGGAAGAATATTTATTTATTTGGAGAAATATTTCATAAGGAAAAAAAGATTTATTTTAAAAATACAAAATTTGTGACCACTTTAATACAAATAAATTTGTTTCGATTTAAAAAACAAGAATTATGTGATTAGGTAAATAAGATTAACTTGTAATAAACTGGCTCTACTATATGTGTTGGGACTGTCTCTAAATAATAAAGCATTCCTGTCGTGGGCTGAAAATGTTGTCTTATGGGCTGTCCTTTTCTGCCCATCGGTTGAGACCTACAGAGTTAAAAGCCTATGTAGCCTAAAGCCCACTTCTATATATTTCCTACATAGTAATGTGGACATCATCGGTAAAAGCCATAGTATAAAAAATGCGATGACATTTAAATGTGTCTCAAGGGAAAGTGATGATCATAATAAAAACCTTACAAAAGTTATAGGCGTAGAAACCTCTAAATTGAAACACCCTATATATGAACGGAGACATTTACCGAAAGAGACAATGGCTGCGGAAATGTGCAGAAAGATTACTTCAGAAAATATACAGAAGGTTTATTGACAACAATGACTAACGCTTATTTTTGAGTACTTTATTTCTCATCTGTTTTCTGTGTATCTCAAAAATTGGGTATTCTACTCAATTTATTTTTATCATTCTTATGAAACATTTCACTACCAGAAACTGAAAACGGAAAGATTTTTTTAAATCCGTTTATAAATAAGCAAGTTATAAGCCTTAGAAATTCGGTGGAAGAGGAAACTGTCAAGAAACAAGAAAAGGATGCACTTTGTGTGCAGTGACGTCACTCCACTTGGTTTCGTGCGTACAAAAGAGATAGCAAGAGATAAAATCCAATTACTGCCTTAATTAACAAGCAATTTTGTTGTTGTTTTCAGAATCGGTTACATTTTAGTGTACATATTGTTTCGTAGCCCAAGTATGGATACAGTCAAATAGCCTATTCCAGCGGTTTTCAGGTTTAATTTTAAGTCTAAATTTTGGACCTCGGGTTTACTTTGCATACCATTCATGATTTACTTGGACATAACATTCACACTATTTTTATGACCTCATCGTCAGCCTAGTGGGAGATCATTTCAAACCAGGGCATGAAGATATTTAGACCTCTGTTACCGTAGTCGTATTTTACTTAAATTAAATTTCTCATCATCATCATCATTTCCTGTAGGTATTTATTTACATTGTCAATCGACAATGTACATTGATTCTCTAATGTACTAAGACATAGATAAGATGACTTAGAGTGATCTATTTTTAAGCTATACCACACTACAAATGTATTCTATGATTTAGCTAACAAGTGAGTGTTTGAAGACAATACCATCTCGGTCTGATTAAGTATAATGCTGCTAAATACAGCAACCAGTGTCACCCATTTACCCAGCTTAACTCAGTGACCTGCATGTTTAACTTGAGATGTGCTCGGCAGACCACGGTAATGACCACCATTGTGACAGCCACCAAGCCACCGAGCAAACGTCTCAAGATGATATTCTTTGTATTTCTCATATTCAAGGCTACGAATGCTGAAATACCTAACAAAGACCTTCAATTTCTTAATGAATTGCCTATAGAGAAACTACTCAAGTTAAAGGATTCGTTGCAAGATTTTGTGACTGATAATTTGGAAAATGTGACAGTAACTACGCCGTCGTACTTGCAAGCATTCGGAGCACAAGCTTTGGCGATGAAAGGGCCTCCAATTAAAAGAACGGATTATGAAGAAAGTCTTTGGAAGAAGGAGTCTAAGATAAGCAATATATTTTCGATGTCTGTGACGACACTGGCCTTCTTGGCTTTCGGCGGTTATTTGTTGTGTTTGATAGTGCAGGCTGTGAAAGCGAAGGAGCAATATGCCGCCGCCGCTGGGACACAAACGACTCTAGTGGTAAATTCAGCAATAAAGAAGAGACCCCAGCCACAAGCGCAGTTCGCGTCCTACGGGAGGAAAAAGAGGGATAATCGAAGTCAGAGAAGTTTGGAGAAGTTGGAACTCACGCCTGATCAGCTGTTTACTGCGTTGGTGCACTTTTGTGAAGGTTACGCGAAGTGGAGTGAGGGTGTGGATCGATCTTAGGTCATAATGTAGTATTTTGTAATGATTATTATAGAGATCTTAAGTAGTAGGATTTTTTACAATTTATACATTATTAGAAATTGACTTAATTGACTTATTAATTTCACGAAGTAAAGTGAGGGTGTGGATCAACCTAAGGTGAAATTGTTGTATTTATTGTAGTGCTTATTTAGTAAAGATTTCTTAATTATAGATATTTTACAATTTATACCTACTTTATTAAAATAGACTTAATTTTATTTTTATTTAGATACTCATTTTTATCAAAGCAGTTGACTTTATAAATTAAGTGCCACTATAAGACCCAAAACATGTTCAGAAATCAACGCCCCGTTTCTTAAAAAAGCAGTTCTCGTTTGATGATTAATTAAATACTCAATGAATACTTAATTTAAAAGAATAATATAATTACGTAGCAAATTAACTGATACTGTACCAATCATATTAACAGTATGCCATTCATTTGGTTGAGCTCTACCTATTACTAAGTTAGATAAATTAATAATAAAATATTCAGAAAATAACAAATCACACATTTAATTCAAATAAGAGAAGCTTTGTTTTGCATCCATTTCGTTTGCAACCTCAACTATTTCCAATTAATATTTTAATCGAAACCTTTAGTAGGTGGGGCAACTCTACATAGTATAAGCAAACTTGCAGATATTGGTTAATCTATTATTTTCATTATATATCAGGTTATGAAGATATTACAACCAGCAGCTACTCAAACGCTGTTTACACCGAGAGCAGGAAACCAGATTGCCCGCAATATCTGTAAACATTTTCAACCTGTCAAATAATCACGGTAACACCTAATAATAGCTACAAGACTCTTATTGTGCTTGTGTTAAAGGCCAATTTACAAATATTTCTGTCTTTTTATTCTAAACTCTACTTAAATAACTTTAGAGTTTATTTTGCAGTGAATATTGTATACTTTTTATGATATTTAAGACGTAAGTAGCAAGTGCTTGGTTTTGTTTGTATGAGCCTGGTAATGAGGCGGTTGGCTTCGGTCTGTCATCGCGTGCTCTTATGTTTACAGGCCGGTTACACGAAACAGTGGATAACAACCGTTAACATGCGGTTAAGATTTTTTTAATTTATGATTAAAGATTTAGAATGATTGAAAACATAAAAATATTTAATTAATGTTAAAATAATTAGATAAACATATATTATGTAACTGTATGTTATTCCCTTGATAAATAAATAATTTGTGCAGATATGAATATTAAGAAATATTTATGTCAATATATGATATTAATTTAACATAATAACATTAAGTTGAAATTATAGTCAGGAATATCCATTGTAAGAATATAAAATTTGCAGCAGACATTTTAGTGTTTTGATTTTGTCGTTCGTTAGTTACCTACTTCATAACTTCGTCATCCAAAACTATTTAATCTAAAAGCATCTATTGTTATCGTTTTTGTTTTAAACTTTACATACAATCCATTTCAAACAACTTTTAAATTGTTGAGGATAAAATGCCAAAAATATACGCATACGTCGTGCTTTTTGTAGAGAACGAAAATGTTACCTAAATCACTGAAAATATCAATGAAACTTTTCAAAAAATAAATGACTATATCTTTTAAATAGTACTTTCACACAGAACTCAGTTTCTCAACCAGTTTAAATGTTTCTCAAAATCTCTTCTTAATTCAATCTGATGTTAACACAACGTTAAACCTAAATCGTGCAATACGGCTGCGACGCTGGTGGTTAGGCGTGTGGTAGCCTGAGCAGATGGCCGGGTGATGACAGCGCCGGCACACTGGGAACCAGCAATAACGGTTATCGGGGTTTAATCACTTTTTATTACTTCAACAGGGTTATTTTGCATAAACAGGGAAAATTTAGTTTGTGCTGCAACTCTAGAGGATATTTTTAAATTTGAAATATGTGAGAATATTATGATAACACTAGCTTGGTAGATAGACCATTATAGCAACTATGTATAATATTATTTTTTTTCAATTGTAATCTTATATTGTTTACTAAGTACACTGATATTAGAAATAAATTAATGTGATTTAATTTAAGTTAATAAATCCTAAAATAAGTTTAGAAAATTAAAAAACAATTGTTACGTTAAAGTTAAGAGTGACATTTCTTTTATGAGGCAGGGTTTTTCATCCTGTTTTTTGTACCTTCCTCGCTGTCCGTGATCATCCTACTCCATCGAGGGATTACGAGTATATGGTTAAATATTATCGATTTTATTTAATATCCACCAAACTGACGCCTTGTTTTCATTAAAACAATTGAAAATCGTTTATGTCGTCGTCGATTCTCGTTTTATTCGCTAACACTGGAATGACAGGCGTCGTCGGGGTGTTTAGGTCAACCGTTTACATCAAGAAACCTCTAAACTAAATTGAATTTGACTCGTAACTCGTAAACGAGGTGAGTCAGGAATCGATTCTCTTGATATGAAGACTCGTAAAACAAAAAATAGGTAGGCATTCGCATTTAGTTTTATGATGGATACGGGAAAATGCATGAAGATGTGTAAGTGTAAATGTGTAGGTTGTTTAGGTACATTCTCACATTTTGAGTGTTAAAGTTATAGCTAAACAGTAAAATAAACGCAACAAACTTAAAGTTGAAGTGGAATATTTTAAAACATTTTTATCGGACTAGCTTACCTTGAATAACAATCACGGAAATGTTTAAGCCAATAATAGAATATTTACTTTGGTTTAAATATAAACCAAAGATTTAAATTTTTGCTTTAGTTTAAACTACACGCTAAATTGTTTAAAATATATGAACCTTAGTTCAAACTCTTCTCTGATCGTTTAAGTACAATTCTACATTCAACTGATTTAAAAAAAAATTGATTAAACCATAGATCTTATATATATTTTTTGGGTTTTAGGTTTAATCTGCAAGAGCGATATAATAAATTAATACATATTAATTACTATTAGTATTTCTGAAAAGTTCTTACCTCTTCCTTTAGAATCCTACGAGATTATATCATCTCGCAGGGAGAAGAGCTTCCTTATAAACCTTCCTCGCTTCTTTCACGCTAATCATCATCACTCTCATCATCTTCCTAATAGTAAGAATGTTTTCAGTGCATTTGCAAAAGAATATAGTCTTGATAAATTTTTTTAGACATTATTTAGATAATTTCTTTATTGAAAAAATAACTAAATTAAATTGCAGATAAAATTAGTTGAAACGCTCGCATTTTATCTTATAAATAAATTTCTAAATACAATGCCTTTTTTGTAGGTTTCTTACTTACTGTATTGATTAAGCGACCCGAAACGGATTTTGGCCTCGGGTTCCGACACAAGACTTCTCTACCTACGCGATTGTTTGCCAGTCTATCTTTAGTAGAATTTCCGAGTCCTTGCACATTTTATCTCTCCAGCGGTACCTGGGTTTATGTAGAATATTTTCTTAAATATATTTTTCCATGCCGTATTCGGCTACAGCAACCGCTTTGGACTGTTTTATAATTTTATTATTTATTTATTAAGAGCTGGTGTTTAATGCTCTTTGGTGAGCTCTTTAGAGTCTGCATGATATAGCCGATTTTCGCATTTAAAAAAAACATAGAATTGTGTCCACGAGTGTACTTTACTATTATGAACCCTGCGTCTGCATAACATATGAATATTACAGCGTGCAATAAATATATAGCCTTATAAACATGTCTTTTAGGATCCAATACAATGCCTAGTAATGTTTATATAAGCATAAATCCAGGAAAACTAAAAATAATTTGTCATAAACGAGCGCTCTTTAACATTTATCGGTAAATTTCGTTGCTATTAAGTGATTTTAATACAGGAAATGTTCAGGATTTTACATGCAATTTTGTCATAAGAACATTATTTTAGGCTTAAGTGTACTTACATGGAGTGCTTTTTGAAATCTGCGACTTACCTAAGTGGGGGGAAAGGGCCAAAAATGGTAAGTCAAATGATTTTCGTTCGATATATACATAGATATATAGGTATACATAGATCCAAGAATCCAATATACTGTTTTTTCTTATCCGTAGATATTTTTATCTCGTATTAAATACACGGTGACCAACTTAAGGGACGGTGATTCCTCTGAGTCATTAGGATATAATAGTTTTGATATTTTGATATAATTTTGGTTCATCACTTTTAAAACATAATATTTAACGCCTTTTTTTAAAAAGGCAATTAAAAGCCGATTTTCAAAATCTTTAAGCTGTCCCACGCAAAGTAATACTAAAGTACAATCATGTACTTACAACAGACTTAATCTAAAGTTAAGTGATTTCATCGATTACATGACACATACTTGCCTTGGAATTAGCTAATAAAGTCGCATCAAAGTGCCGAAGTCATTTTTATAGCCTTCGGAAAAGCCCTTGAAATACCTCTAGGTATTCAATTCATTAAGGCTAGATAATTCCCTAACCGTCGCACTTATGACAACGCAAATTCTTCAAACTCAAATAAAAATTTTCCTTAACAGAAATAACTTCTAAACCTATAAGAAGTTGTTTATCTATTGAGTATAAAATTACATGTGAAATTGCGTCTCTAACTGAGAATTTATTGCGTTTGAAGAATTTGCTTTAATGGCCATTAACGATTCTGAGTGCCCCGGTAAAACGAATTGTTTTGAACATGTTTTTATTAAAGCTACTGCAGAATTGATTCTGAAATGAATATAAGTAAGATGCAGCTGAGCTGAGAATTATGTTTGCTGTTAACACGATTACGTTAAATTCCCGATAGAAATCATAAAGTTCCGTACAAAATAAAAAGTTGTTTAAAAATATTAAATGAAAAGAGTTGTGTGGTGTATAGAATGAAACGGAACACCAACGTTATGTTGACGACCTGCATCCAGCGACTGCCTGCAACCCTTTTCATCACTGACCATCTGGTCGGTGGATGTCAAACACTGCGCTTGCCGGTTCGTGTCGCCATTCGTGAATATTTCTGCCCCATCGACCATCGGTTCTCCGCGCTATGTGCCCCGTTCATAGAGCTAATCCGCTGGGCTATGTCTATGCTTTTATTATCCTACGTTTCCTCTCGAATATCCTCCGGATTATTATGTTATTCAGGAATGTCTGGAAACATTTGGAGGATGAGCTCAAATTATTAGCTATGGTTGTAAGCTTCCTAAAGCAAGACCTACCTAGACGATCCTTCAAATAGAGAGTCAATTGTAGTATCATCTACCTGAAGAAGATCATAGTTAAGATCATAGTTTATGAACGATTGCAACATCAGTAGTTTCATCGGAATTTTGATTATTTCATGTAGGTAATTTTTCCTTCTTCACCCGAGCGTATTTTCAAGCTCTTTTCAAAGGGAAACTAGACCAATTGAATATACATCGAAAACATCACACCAAGATATGCTTTTTAACGACCACCGACATAACAATAGGGACAACGGCTAAGCGTGACTTCCGAAACACGGAATCATCGTTATATTCAGATAATCAGGTGATTCAAGCCTGCAATATCCTTACTAAAATTGAAACAACCAAAGTAAACCAATCTGGCAAGCAATCGCATAGAATAGGTAGAAGTAGAGAAGTCTTCTGTCGATATCGGAGGCTAATATTCATTTCGGGCTCCGCTGAGCCAATGCAGTCAGTAAGTAAACAAAGTATCGAATCTGAGGCAAGAACCTCTTAACCACTGGATCACAGAGGCAATTTAAATCATGTAACTTAGTACAATATAGCTCTCATGTGATGGAGAGTTATGCTCCTGACTGAGCTCACACATGAGCACATACCGAGCCACTTAGCATTGGGTAACCGCAATAAATATCAGCCGACAAAATACATCGCGCTCTGTTGACAAATCCCGCAATAAAATATAAGCATTTACAATAAAATTAATTATTATTTACATGGCGCTGTGGGCGATCGCCGCCATTGGGTTAGTGTGGATACGATCCGAAGTTCCTGAATTTCCAACTTCTTTTTAAAAAAGATGGATTTACATTCACTCGTCTAAAGTTCTGATCACGACAAAGATTTTTATACTTAATTCTCAGTTCTCAGTTACTATTCAGCACCAATCCCAGTTCAATCACTGAGTATCACCCAGTAGCGTGCCAGTCACTCATTTTCAACCTTATTTCATTACGAGTGCGCACTATATCAAATATCGCGATATCAAATACCGAAGGGTTAAGTGGTACAGCGCCTTAACCCATCTATCAAAGCAACAAGGGGACGACAAAACCCCATCGAGTTTGAACTCGTTTGATTTGTCTTGTCTTGTGGAGTACTTTGTTTCAAAATGGTATTCAGGGTCTGATGATAGGGCCAGTAGTTGGTCATAGGAACTTCGTAAGGAGACGACAAAACCCCATCGAGTTTGGACTAGTTTGATTTGTCTTGTCCTGTGGAGTAGTTTGTTTCAAAATGGTATTCAGGGTCTGATGATAGTGCTGGAATATGACCACAGGAATTTGGTATTACATGGATCTCACAACTTTTTACGGCAGAAAAATTAAAATGCGAGGCTTGGTAGTTTTTACAAGTTTTATTTTTGAAGGCATGTCTTTTTGTAGATGAGAAAAAAAGGCTAGATTTAGAATAAATTTGACTATAAAATCCAGGGCATGTCCTTCCCATCACATTTGTAAATCTCTTATTTAGTTTTTGTTACTTTAGGTAGGTAGGTTATATGAAACCAGTATTGAAATTACTTGAAACGAAACCAATCTTGATTTTGAATTACATTTGACAATAAAATCCTGGGCATGTCCTCCCTAAGCCCCGACCGCCTAGTCCGGGCCCCGCGGCGCATGCTTTATCGCACGCTGCGCCGGACACCTCGCACTCGCACACCTCCTCCTAGGGCCACCACATTTGTATAATATCTCTATATAATATAGTTTAATTAGTTTTAAATATAATTTAGTTTATTTCTAGAGGTAGGTAGTTATATGAAATCAGTATTAAAATGAATTAAAAGCTAGAATTTGAATTACATTTGACAATGAAATCCTGGGCATGTTCTCCCTAAGCCCCGACCGCCTTGTCCGGGCCCCGCGGCGCATGCTTTATCGCACGCTGCGCCGGACACCTCGCACTCGCACACCTCCTTGTAGGGCTATCCACATTTGCCTTATTTTAGAGGTTATAAAGCTTTTCATTTATATTTTTGAGGCTTCTATTCTAATTCATACTATTGTTACCAGCTGGGGGTTCGCTATTTGGAGAAAACACCTGGTGTCTCGAAAAGACGTTTATGTCTACAATGATGGTAGCCGACGTCACTTAACTTCACTGATCACTCACGATGTCTGAATCACTTGCTTATCACTCTCCTGATGAATCACTGAAGTCGTAGGTTTCACTTCTTCTTCGCACTTGTTTCACTTCTGGATCGCACTGCTCTACTCAACTGGCCTCCTGTCCGATCCGGGTTCTTCCCAGCTTTCGCCCTTTTTGGGCGATAACGAGGGAATGGTCAGGATTTGTGGTCCTTTCAGTGGTGGGCTTCCGCCACCTGCGACTACAGGCGGGACGCTGGGTTTGGCTAGATTTTCACACCTGGGCATGTGTTCTCTGCGTGGGCGCCGCTTCTCGCGGCGACTCCTCCTCATCTTCTATCATCGACAGGATGATGGCATTTCGTGGCGGTGGGCGGGTTTCTTGAGTCGGGCGGACGTGCGTGACAGAGCGAGGCACGCGATGTACTAGATTGTTTGCGCAATTATTCCCGTATGGAAGCATGCAGCGGTTGTAAGAGAAGTTTTCGCGGGCAGGGTTGCTCAATCTTTTCCAGTTGTTGTCAACTGTGTGCCGCGATTCGTAACACTACTTATTATTCTAAGCGCGAAATTGCGTTCTGACCTATTACTTTTAATTTCGCATGCTTTATGTAGTGAGGACCACATATTTAACAAATACGGATTAGAATTATTGAGAAGTACCTATTTTATTGGAAAGTACACTTATTTTGCTAGGGAATTTAAGTACACATACATACCAAGGTGGTCACGGCCGTTGTAACAAGACGTCGGAAGTATAAAGGTATTACATACATACATATCATCACGCCTTTTTTATGAAGGTATTATACGCACTTAATCCTGTAATTTTATGATTTAAATATGCTGTGTGTTAATTTAAAAGTTAATTAAGCTAGTAGGTAGGTAACCTATAATCTATTTTTAGCGCTTGTGGTATAAGGTCGAAGACAAGCGCTTGAAGCGGGCGCTTCCAACTGGAAATCCTTAGGGGAACTTAATGTCCAACAGTGGACTGACTGCTAAAATGATGATAAAGTATTACTAACCCCTTTCCCTTGGTGCGCACCCTAGCAGCAAGCACTTCCATCATGCCCGGCATCATAACTCGTGCCGGCGCGGGCGCAGGCGCGACCTCGACTTTTATTGTGATTTACAAGCACATAATCTCTACTTTTTGCACGACCCTGCGCTAATCTGAACCTTCTTTATGGCCATATTTGATGTTTTGACAAATAAGATTTGGTTATGAAAACTTATCTTCATAAGACCCACTGAGAAATACCTTCCGAATTTTTATAGTTTTATTTTACTTAATTAATTAGTGACAGTTTTAACATATTAGCAACATGTCCACATTATGATTTCGCGATTGTTACACAGTCATCACATATTGAGCGAAGTCTCTAAAGCATACTATAAACAAGTTGTATTGAATCTGCCTTTAGACATTGCATGCTTGTCTGATAAGAATATTGATTTCGTGCTTTGAAGCACGTTATGCCATTGATCCCAGCTGCCATCTGGTGGTCGTATACGAAACCACGTCAAACCCGAGAGACGGTTTTGATAACTCTCACTTACGTCAGGGTGTTCCGATTCAATAGTTAGGCTGTGTCAGATGCCCTTAGGCAGAATGAAAAAAAATTGTCAGTGTTGGCCACTAACACACCTCGGTTTATGTTCCTGTTGGTCTGTTTTCAGTCGCTCTATCCTATTAATAAGAGACAAATCAAGGAGCGTGACTTACAGCTTACTCTTGGCTCCGAAGCGTCAGCTGTGGACGCTACTGGGAACCACGCTTGGACTAAGAATAATCTTCAATATATTATATTAACATGATTAAAGGCAGTAGTTAGTGACTAGCACTATCTTTTGTGCATTAATGAAACGGATAAACCATATATATGGTAAAACTGTGAAAGCAATGAAAATATATCACAATTTTGTTATTGACTCGTTGATGTCTTTTGCTACTTACAAATTAAACCGAAATTATTTAAAGAATACAGTAATAATTTAAAAAAATATGTGACAATTTTTTTTTGCTACAGAACACATTTTTAATCATGATCCTAGATATGACTGTACAGGTGATTACAATAAAACGACTGCTGTCTGACTTCCGTAACCCTTTCATAGAGAGATCGAGCCAATAGGAGGGAAATTGGATTTTAAAAATACTTTAGTTGAAGCAGTACAATAAGTTAATATTGCATGGGTTCTATAAATGCTATGCTAGAAGCTACTTACCTACCACTACGGCAATATGAATTTTCTTATGATAATATTAAATATGATATTTCAAGGCGTCGTAAATCCAAGAGACTCGCGTGTTGTTTCATACAAGCTGAACATTGTAAGTTATGTTACAAGCTTACAAATGTGACGCCCTGTCTTTGGCAACCAGAATTTATTGGTGGAGTGTGAGGAAACATGGAATATTAGCATATTACTTAGTTCAAATAGTCTATTTCACTCGTCTTAGTGTATTCACAGTTGCATACTTTTTCTCTTTTATTAACTCTCTCTCTATGACTCATCTCCCCTTCCCGGTTGCCTTGTAGCCCAGGGTCTGCTTTCCTGCTCTTTCTCCTCCACTTCGCCCGATCTTCAGCTTCCCTAGTTGTGAGATGCATCCGTTCCTGCGACTTCAAGCCAGAACTTTTTGGGAGCACCCCTTCTATCAGGGCCTGGTGGAGGCGGCATAAGTCATAGCGTATTCTCTTGCGTGCTTATTCTCTATTATTACCTACACTCAGGCTAGGTATTGCTCAACGCAATGCTCTAACTCCTGTCATGAGACTTTATAATTTTTCGCTCTTATTTTAGCGCTTTCCCAGTTCCGTCCTCCTTTTGCTTCGGAGTCCAGAACCCGCTTTCCAGAAAATTTTATACCATGGTACTGGACGTGACGAAGTAAATGGAAGTGGTGGATCAAAAGTCTCCTTTAAGTATAGTCCCGTCCTCCTGCAGGAAAACATTTCGATAATATTAAAGTTGGTCATTTACCTGATTGGTCGCCTATTTGTAAAAATGTGCCAATTATTAGAAAAATATTAAATTAGTGAATAGGTATGTTTGTGAAAGTCGGCAACTACAAATAAGACCGTCAAATATTTAAATATCCATAACAGTCGTCAATAAATTAAAATAATATTCAGCGGCTAAAATACGAACAAAACCAATGAAACATATTATTGATTAAGCTCAATTAATATGTGTTCTTGTATTTTTATTGACATCTAATATTTGAAAAAACCGTTCATAATATCTAATTCCTATTATTAATGGGCGATTAAGATTGAATTTCATTTGAACTAATGTTTTAAAATACGATTATGCAAATATTATTAGTTATTAATAAACAGTTAATAAATTGTGGCTAGCGTCGGACGGCCGACCCACCGGGCTGTGGTTAATTACAATAAATATATCGAGGTATTAGAATCGATCAAATGTGAAAATATTCCGGTTATTTATCGAAACTAATAAAGGTGACGTACGGTTATCGCCGCCGATTTGTATTTTAGCGTTCCGTTCCACGCGGGGTGCTCGGAATCGATACGTTTTATTGTCTTTAAGAGACTCGTTCGATTTATCGATAGTAGTGACGATTACAGCTTTTTTTTTTCAATAATTAGTACAAATTGATTTAATTAATGTGTTGCACAGGTGTATGTTTGTCGCTTGACTTTTTGAAGCACAAAATACGGGGAAAATATGGGGAAAAGGTGCCTTACTTTGACAAATTTGATACAATAGCGCTATTATACACAAAAAAATTACAGAGTCGCTCAAGGATTTAAGTTCCATGATCATCGACCTCAATATGATCTCCCAACAGGTGGACCTTAAAATTAACATGGACAAAACCAAGATAATGTAATATTCGGTTTCTTTTGGGAGCCACACCCCTGAAATTGTAGATTAGTATGCCTATTTGGGTCACCTGGTCCAGGCTGGCAACTCCAGCTTCAAGGACGAGGTCTCTTGTCGTATCCGACTAAACGGTGATATGACCTGAAAAAGAATGAAGGCTGCCTCCAATCAGTCATTTTGGAAATCATTATGAGAGGCATGTCACATGTCCAGCAGTGGACTGACTGCGGTTGAAATGATGATGATGATGACACCAGAAAGAGCGTCTCGCAAAAGGATTTTCATTTCTAACCATGTACCACGCGACATCATCCTTTTTTACCCGATCGGAAAAACAGTTTGAGTAAAATTTTATTAATTCATATTAAATTGTAAGGAACCATAAACCACATTGTTCATCTCGTTGTATCGCGATATCTCGTACCCTGGCAAGCTCACACGAGCTTGATATTTATGCGTTTATTGGGCATCGACAATATAAAGCATTTCCTGAGGCGACACACTACGGCTCGCTCCTCTCTCTGGGCGTCTGGGCAGCTATTCTCGAATTCCGTGGATTTTATCCTATTTTATCGTGTTGTCGGAACTTGACTTATGTATGCTGTAAGTGTAAGGAAGGAAACAGAAAAGCTGATTTACATTTATATGTAGTGATCAGCTGTTTTGTATAGAAGGTCGAAAAAACTTCTCGGATTTTACTTATTATTTTATTCAAAATAGCGTAATCTTACGTACAAAACATTAAATACTCTTATCCACTTACTAACGAGAGAGTAGATTACATATCCTCTAGCCACAGCCAGCTTGGCCACGCCACGGGTACGTTAGTACTATTATATACATACACTATACACTTACACTTACACTAATATTATAAAGAGGAAAGATTTGTATTTTTGTGTGTATGTTTGTAATGAATAAACTCAAAAACTACTGTCCCGATTTCAAAAATTCTTCACCATTGCAAAGCTACATTCACCCTGAGTAACATAGGCTATATACCGCAGGTGGAGCAGCGGGAAATAGCTAATACTAATAATAATTCTGTGCCACGGCGAATTTCGCCGCGATGCCACCGGCGACTAATAGAAATACAAATGCATTTGTTTCAGTGCACTAATCGTTACTAATCTTCCTTTCGCCTCGCCAGTCACCAGTTCCCATGGCTTTTTAGTGCATTTGTTTTGTATTTCTTTTGATTGCTCCGTGGCCAGGCTGTAAAACTTAATTCGATGTGAACGTTTAATCCCGTCCGCTTATTTCAAGAATAGACCCCACAAAGCTCGCCTCGTTCACTCGTCCGGAGTTACGACAATAATTCCCGTCAACAATACACTTTATTAACAGTTAGTTATGTCTGCCGTGATGATATCGCGCCTACAATTAAATATTAATATGTGTTCGATTCGATTTATATTGCCCTTTAACGAGGCTCTGATCGTTCGACAATGTGGGAGTTATCGCCGATGTTTAGTAACTATGTACAATTTAGTACTGCGTTATTAAAGCCTAATACAATATACTACACAATAAAAAAATTAAATGAAAAAATTAAAGTCCGCCTTTGTATACATTTCTTGAATTTGTAATTTTTTGTGAATGGCACATATAATAAAGAGTTCATAAAGGCCAGGAAAATTCATAGGCTACGTTGAGAAAACTAACATAATTCATGACTGTTAACAAAATAAATTTTAATTATACTTAGAGAAAATTATTATTTTATTATGTCTCTACATTTTCGGAAAGCTTTTGTTTAAACTTAAACGAATAAATTTAATTAAGTATCATTATAATCGATTAATTTTAGACTGTATTCAGCACATTAATCTGCTTTTAACTTAGTGCCCAGAGTTACCACTTAGCATTTCACGCACATACCATGCAAAGTTACAGGTGAAATATGAAAACAGACATATTATGAACTGTCTAAATTGACGCAGCTGTGATGAATCGATTTAAACATAGGAGTTCATGTTATGGCTACCTACTTCATTTTTGTTGTTTATATTTATTTAAACTTTATTGCACAGAATTTTAACATAGGAGTTCATGTTATGATAAATCAAAACAAAACTATATAAGTAGTTATATTAATTATTACTCACTAGAAAATCTAAATCAATATAAGTATCTAAATAAATGGTTAAGTTGGTTTAAAAATGAACAATTCTCTAATGCACTATATTTTTAGTTTATTAATACTGATAAGTATTTTTAAAATCTATAGGTACTATTAACTTAAGCATTTCCTTAGATTTTAAAATACTTTTCAACACGTTTGCTCGTAAAGTGTCTTTTATTTCATTATAATTAGGCCCTTAATGGGGGTTGTCAACAACACGTTGTTTATATTATAATCGCACTTGTATAGTAATGGTTCCATGATTACGGTACATTTTTTGTTAAATGTACGCCAACAGGATTTTTAGTCTTAAACCAATTCACTGTTTTGCAAAAAATAGAATAATATATCTTAGCTTCCAAATGATAAATCAACACTAAATTTATAAGAGATATATTTTTATTTTTCTGAACATTAGCCGTATTGGTCTACAAATAATAATTTGTGTAGAAAAATTAAGAAGGTCTATAAAGGACGTTTATCCACGGCCGTATAACCTCTTACTTAAAAAATTTACTATCAGGCTCTGCTCTGCCTGTATCAGTGGCGCCATTTTTAAATCTTTTTTATTTTTATTTATTATCATATAATTCAGGATTTGTTTTTGTAGGTATTGAATTTTCTATTACTATAGTAAGCTAAGTAGGCTGACTATAGATACTTAACTTAAATTTTCAAAGAAAGAAATAAGGATGAAACTTTAAAATATAATGAAGAACTAGATACGAGAATATAAGTATATGTATTTGGAGATACCGAGCAATGCATTTACAAACAGACAAGCCCAATTTTACTCTAATTGTTAAAGTTAATGTAAAGAAATGTTTTGATATCGCTTGAGAACTTTTATTTAATGTGTAAATAATAAAAAGTTACTAATTTAAGGTTCCTCACAAATTTGTTGAAAATTGTCGTATGACGTATGCATATATTCGGCTTCTATAGGCATGAGCCGAAGGGGAATAATATCGCCTCGTAAATAATGACCATATTCGCACCCTTGTATCATAATCTACTATTTTGCTTAAGTAATCATTAACGTCCCTAAATGTGGCTGCTAGACACATATCGAAACGGCTTATTTCGAATACGACATTCATATTTAAAGAAAGCATGCGTGTACTAAAAACCAATTCGTGAGAGAGAATCGAAAAAAATAACGTATTGCCGCCCCCACGCGTAAACTTGTCGGCAGTCGTCCCCGTAAAGTGTAAGCGGATATTTTTTAAAGTCCGATATTTAATATTTATTGCGACACCGTATATGAGCGGCCATTTGTATAAATAATCGCTCGTATTGATACTCCATTGATACGCTTGTAGAGATTGACTTGCGTGATCATTTGGATAATTGATTTTGTTGGTTTGATTATCAAGTATTGGATTTAGGTTGTCCTTAATTAATTTTCGTTTATGTTATTTTAAACTTTATCGTATAATATCAACACACTTTACATGAATATCAGAATAATCAATAAAATTAAGTTTTTAACGCGTTTATTACCTCCTAGCTGTTTCCTGCAGCTCCACCTGCGTCAAAAAGTAGCTTATATAAGACCCCGGATTCTTCAACTATATTCATACCAAAATTTCATCAAAATCCGTTTAGAGGTTTAGCCGTGAAAGCGTAGCAGACGGACAGACAGCATTTCGCATTTATAATATTAGTATGGATATGGATTTATTACACGTAACGTTTTCAAACACTTAGCAGTGTTTATGGTCGCGGGTAGACAAATAAATTAATAATGAATGAATGACTGAATTAACACTTAAAAAAAGAAATAAATTAATAACTAAGTAATAAACGTGGTAAAATCGTATAATTTAATGTCTAACAATCGCGAATACATAATTGACATTAAGAAGATACCTAATTTGAAGAAACTTAATTTTACTTATGTAAATATGTTGTGTTCCTACGAAACCTATCATAAGTAGGTATAGAAGTACCTATTTTTGGTTGAAAAGTGAAATAAAATTCTAACAGGTGTGAGAAAAATGTGCTTTAATCTTCACTGTTTATCATTTGATTGAACTCTTGAACAATGCTTACAAAATCGTTAATGCAAAAAGTGAAAGAACAGCGATTTCAGTTATAATTAGAAATACAAATTTAAATGACCTGCCCAAATTATTAAATGCTCTTCTTCTTCCTTGCGCTTTCCCGGTTGCGTTCTCAACTGGTTGCTTCGGAACCCTGAAAATTGTAGATTTAATGTTTAAAAATTAAACATTTTCTTCCAAGTAAAGTTGAAAAACATAATCCTCAGCTAAAGAACATTAAGTAATAACCAACACTTCGTGCCGGCAGCGCTTTACAGCCTAAGTGTTCCAAAGAGAACAAATAATCATTTTCAGAATCATAATCCGAAACAGAAACATTTCAAAGTTACTTAACCCCTGTAACCCTCGCACACCGCAGCTGTCGAATCTCAATGAAACGTAATGCTTGAGGAAATGAAAACAAATGATTAGCACGGATTTAGACGGAGAGCAGTGCCCTCGGAGGATGTTCCTCTGTTTGTTATCTCACTCCGGATGGTCGCTGGCCCTCGACAATGATGTGGTGAAACTAGATACGATAGTATTTTAAAGAAATATTTCAAAGAATGAATCAATACTTTATTGCACCATTTACAAACAAAAGAAATTTTAGTTGAATCGACTAAAATAAAACAAAATGTGTACATAGTAGGACTTATCGCTAAAGCTGAAGCAAGACAAATGAATATATAAAAGAGTTTGCCTTTGCTCCATGCAGGTATTGTAGTTGCAATTATTTCTGTATGTGGCCAATAAAAATATTTTGCATTGTTTTGTATCTTACTTACTGCTTACGGCCCGAAACGGATCTCGGCCTCCGACACAAGACTTCTCTATTCCTGCCTATTATGCGCGGTTGTTTGCCAGTATTGTATCTATCGATCAGATAACAACTGCAACTAATTCTCGTGAATTCAGTTCAAAATATGTCTCCCAAATGCCTGGCCTCCTGCATGTAGATGTGAGGATCTTTTAGCCATTTCGGCTCGACAAAAAGAAGAAGTTCAAAATAAAAAAAGTATAATTAGTTTTTAATTAATTTTAACTCTTTTATTATTAAGTAGGTTGGTTAAACTACAAAAGTGCTATTGTTAAAGTTGGTAAAAACTTGACATATCTAGTCGTTGTAACTCATTCAGGGCAGCGTAATTCGGTGGACGATCGAGATTTACAATCGAACACTTTACTATCGAGTAAACATCAGCAGACTTAATAAATCTCCCGAGTGATTCCAAGGAAACAATTAACACGGAAGTCCAAAACATTTGATTACGCTCGTAAATTGCGTGGGTTGCCATCTATAAAAAATATATTCCTAGTGGTTTAGTAGGTATTATTTAGATTAGAACAAGTAGCTGGAGAGACAAAGTGAAGGACCTGGATGCCCTTCAAAGAGCCGACTAGCAGGAGGTTGCGCTGAACAGGGAACAGACGAGATCCATAGCAACCAGCTGAAGACGAAACTGAGAAAGTACTAAGACCATGAAGAAGCATAAGTGGATTTTAACCAAGACCTTTATTAAATTAAACTATTTCTATACGGTTTTATCGCGTTTATTACTTATTTATTTAAAACCGTATTAAAATAGTTTAATTTAATGAATAACAATCGCGAAAACATAAGAAAACATCAAGACCTTTATGTTTAATTTATTGGGTTAGTTTTTTTCTGCCTTTATAAATAGAGACCTACGTCGTGTTATTTTACTTATAAAAAACACTGTCATGACAAAAAAAAACAAGAAAAAAAAAAAAATAGTTAGACACTTTCTGAAGATCCTGATTTTACGAGGTAAAATATTGATGATCAGTATGAAAGATCGGTAATTATATAAGTATAAGTAAGTATATAGGTATGCTTATTTATTAGCAGCAGCAAACTAATCCCATAAATCTCCTAATCATCTCCAGGTACATTCATAAAGAATAAATCAAGCTAGTAAAAATGTTTAAAAACGCATCAACAAATTACAGTTCAATATAAAACGCGAAGCAATGTATAAACCCTAAAGTTATGATTTATCTCTTCTATAACACGTGTTGATTAGCGTGAGTTATAGGGGAGTCACACACGAGTTTTCTAATTTCACATTTTTTTGACACAAAGACTGTAATTCTTAAAACGGTATAACTAACCATCACCTCCAAAAATGGGTATTAAGGGAATGTTCTGTTCGACCGCGGAGCGCCTGACCAAACCCTATCTCACTTGGTAAACGAATGCCCACTTCGCTGATTGTCAGGTGGAATGTCTAAACTTTACCAACTCACACCCGCCGCTGAAAGCTGGTTAAAAAGCCTAGGCATAGAGTATTGATGCAGGCTTCAAGACATATTAGTAAGGTGGAGTAAATCGACGTTTGGTTGTGACTACAGGCTTGTTCGGGTTCCTCATTATATAGAGTCTAATATTTTCTATTATGCTTGATAGAGTTAGAAATTTTAATTACGTTTAAAACTTTTCTGATGCATATAAATTTCAGTTTTGTCAGTATGTGGAGTACGAGTAGCATAAATACCTTAAACTATTCTTCTCAATGGGCTGCAATGGAGATTAAACGTTTGTATGAAAAACACTTAAAATATACCTCTTGCCGCAGGCGGAGTCGCGAAAAAAAGCTAGTAATTTATAATTGTAAGACTACCTTTAGATGTGTCGCAACAAATCACCCCACTAGGCTTTGCCCCACAAGCCTGCTAACGACATGGTCCTTAGCACCTAGCGAACTGACTTACGGCCTAGCATGATCTTGATTTACAACTCGTCTTTATGCGGTAATGAACGAATACTCGATTCTCGATGTATAAATATTAATCGATTATTAGCATTCGATATTTATGGTGACTCAATAGCATGGTTTATTGGTTTCTTTTGTGAGGTGTGCATTTTGAAGTGGGTTTTCTTGTAAAAAAATAAAATCTTATACATGTAGAGCTATAGTAAAAAAATTAAAAAGTATTTTTATATTCAAAATATTGAGTTATTTTTTGTACTTAATCGATAAATCATTAAGAATCCATTGAAATAAAACTTCTTATTATAATAATAACATCTGTGAAGTGCTAATCACAAATTCGGAGTAGGTAGATTCACAAAGAGTTGACGTAAAGCACGTGGCCGGTTATAAAAAAAAATGACATAAGTATGAATTTTCAGGCTTACCTATGCAGCAAAGAATACAATCTATTCAGGGAAAAGTTTAAGAAAAGGCTAATAAGATTGGTGAAGAAATGAAGACTATAAATATATTTTTGAAATAGACCAAGGCTCGATTATTATTGACTTAAATACTCGATTTTACACAATATTTTTTGAGAAACCAGACTACATCCACAGCTTACCCTGGCATCTGAGGCAAGGGATCTGGCAATCATGATTGTATGAAAAGGAAGAAATAGGTACTCTTCTTTCTACTCTTGGACCTACTTTAATACGATCAGGAGTGCTATTTTTGAAAAGTATGACTCACGCCAAATCAGTGATTCGAATAATTTTTGTTCGACATCGAATAAAATCCTTCGATATCGAACTATTTTCAATCGACTTATTGTCATACAATTCAAAAATAGGGCTCCAGGTAGCGGCCATCATCGTTCACATTTTTGAGTGGACTTAGGCCATTGGCCATGACATTGTCCTAAATTAAATAATGTTATTCAGGTTATCTTTAAAACTGCTATAAGAATCTATAAATTTCCTCCAAAATTTTTAAAGCGCTTTGTTTACAAACACACTCGAATAGCTATTAATCGGTTGAGAATCTTTAAAATCGATTACCGATCCGTTTATTTTGGCTGTCTCGAACACCTGCAGTTCGTCCGATCGAATCTCGATATAGATCGAATGATCGCACCGCTCCGACAGACAAGTGTTTATATGAGCTGCTTATTGTGTAATGAACGGAGGAAAATGGAAATTGTTACAAAATTAAACTGAATTACGCTTTGGCTCTACCATTTTTATAGGATACTAGCGGTTTTCTGCAGCTCCGTCTGCGTATGAAAGTAACGTATGTTTGACCCCGGCTCTCGAAATAATATTCATACCAAATTTGATCAAAATCCGTTGAGCGGTTTGGCCGTGTAAGCGTGACAGACAGACGCAGACTTTCGCACTTATAATATTAGTAATATGGAATTATGGATAGATCAATGCGATGCAGGAATCCCATTAAGTACTTTGAGTATCATCTCAGCCAAAAGCCACACTATGAGGAAGATAGATTTACAAACTGACCGAGGTAAAGCTGCCTGGTTCCAGTGTCTTCTTGCTACCTTGACGAGGTCGATATGTGGGTGTCCAACGCTGCGCCTGCCGATACGTGGTCGCCATTAGAGAATATTTAATTACTTATCTATCTATAGGTAAATACATTTATTTATATTATAGCCGTTCTTGTTATGAAACAGATACACATAGGTAAAATAATATTCAACACATTTGCACACAAAGTGATTTTTATATAATAGTATTCATATCCATGATAAAGGAATTATGGTATTAAGGAACAAAAAGATATTTACGTTTACAAAGGCAGACAAGGTGTGATCCGTATATGTACATACCTAGAGAAGTGTACATGTGGTATACCTACCTACTGAACACAATACACACACAGAGACCATTCATGTCAGCACAAAAATTGCTATAGGTTTCTAAGAATATGAGTTTCCTGAAGACTTTTGTATGCTGCAGCATCAGTCTAAATATCTATACTTTGTCTTTAAATTACTATCGAAATAACTGTAGGTACGGCGAATTTCAAGAATCTGATAAGTACCAAAATCTAAAAAGCTGGTGAAATCATATCGACCGGTATCAAATGAGCAGTCTTTTAAAAATGGTTGTACCTACCGATCTCTATAATTATGGTTAAGAACATCTAGACTATCTAAAAATCAGCGTTTAGGTGTTGGTGTTATAATACCACAGACATACGTACTACAGTAATTGTTCGTATGTATACATGCCAGACCTAAAACTTATAGATATCGAAGAAGTGACATAAACCAATAAGCAATTAAATTAAATACAACTCACAAACTTAAATAAAACCCATTAAGAGGCATTTTATTGTAAACAAATGTTCACTCAATGTTGTACAAACTATATTACAAAGCATAACGGGTTCCGCCCAGTGGATTTCGCCCAATCGCGAGCCAGCAATAATAAAGCCACGCCCACTGCGCTTGCGCCGCCAGAAACTAGAAAACGCGTTTCAGTTTTTGAACTGCTCTCAGTTTGAAAGGTCGTGTAAGGTTATGGTGTGGAAATGACGACTTTAAATAGTGAACAGAGTGGAAATAAGTTGAAGTTTAGTGTTGAGAGTATTCTTGCTACTGATTCGGTGGTCGTGAGCGAGGGTCGACAGGAGCCCCCGTGCGCCGGGTGCGTGGCAGCGTTGTATAGGTGCTGCAGGGATGAGCCGCTACTGCAGATCCCCTTGCCATTGCCGTACAGCCATTTGCATCCTGCTTTAAGACCTTCTAATGGTAAATAATATCTATTTTCTCCTTGGTGATAAGTATGAGTACTTTGCGTATAACCTTCCCTAAGAATCTTGAGCAAACATTTTTTTTTATACAATTAAGTAGGCAAAAGGCATACGGCCCACCTGATGGTAATTGGTCACCGTAGCCCATGAACGCCCGCAACACCAGGGGCATCACGTGCATATTGCCGACCCTTGAGAAATCTTTTAACGCCCTTTTTGAAAGACCCTATGTTGTAATCTCTTGGGAAAACCATGTTGGGGAGCTCATTCCACAGTCTCAGCGTACGTGGGAGAAAATTTCTATTAAAGGGCACCGTACGCGATCCTTTGAATTCTAAAGAATGCGGATGAATCCCCTGTCGATGGCGAGAGGTGCAATGGTTGAAGGTACATTTTTTAATCCGTCAGGTAGTTATACAACGTACACACAAACAAATTAGCTTTGTTACATTAACTAAGAAAAGAAGTAGACCTACCACACACAGACACATGCGTATACATTACATTACAGAATACTAGGTACATGCAACATGGAATAGAACGTAGTACGTACGTTGATACCTATTGTTAATCGTCAAAATTACAAAAAAACAAACCTACATTTCATAGATTAATAATTGGGTCGTAGCGCAGCGGAGACCAATTATTAATCTATGCTACATTTCTAATTTCTCTCGGGTGTTGCAATTTGGCTTTTAACTTTTTACCGCTACTTAAATATTTTTTACTTTACAGTTTACTTTTTAATAAAATGTTTGCTTTGCACTGAATTCAGCGACTTGCGAAGATAAGGTGGACCTTTTGTGTTTCTGGTATTACATTACTTATTTCCATAATTTCTTGTAATATTAATTTGTTTCAATAATCTTTATTACAATCACGGAGCAATCGTGATCAAGATGTATACCTATACCTATTTATTTTTGCTATGATATTAAGTTAATAATTTTTTCGGCATTACAATACAATTTATTTTTATCATTCATATGAAAATTTTCACTACTAAAAACGGAAAACAGAAAGATTTTTTTAAAACCGTTCTTAAATAAGCAAGTTATAAACCTTTGAAGTTCGGTGGAAGGGGAAACTGTAAAAAACAAGAAAAGTATGCACTGTGTGTGCAGTGACTTCACTGCCACTCGGTTTCGTGCGTACCAAAGAGATAGCAAGACGTCCAACCACGCTCCCACTTTTCTTTTTGAAAAATCTTTAATCCAATTTCTGCCTTAATTAACAACCAATTTTGTTGTTGATTTCAGAATCGGTTACTTTTTTGTGTACTTATAGTTTCATATGCAAATATTGCCCAAGTATGAATACAGTCAAGTAGCCTAATACAGAGATGACTCTCCAAGATTATTTAATTAACTAGGTCTGTTACGACTGTCAACTCCATAACGAATATTGATTATAAATAATCAGTTAAGACATTTGTAGGTACCTGTCTCATTTATTTTCATTAATCAAAAATATTTTACTAGTAGGTTAGGTATACAAGGCGCCTTTAAAAATATTAGGTACCTACTTCGCAGGCTCAGCCAATTATTAGCTCCCAGCTCTCGCAGATCAGCCTGCATCGCATGCTCCAGCGGTATCTGGGGCGACTGGTCTTCCGTCTGATATCTTCCCCAGATAGGCTTCTATTCTCTCCAGATGACAAGCTCGCGAAGTCGCTTGGACCTAAAATATTTCGCGCCTTAATCAACTCCTCTAAGTACCTATTTCTGAGTTTCTCCAGCTTCCGTCGGGGTCCTTAGTAGGGCCGAGGCTTATCCAGAGGATCCTCCGTTCCGCCGTGAGTCGCCGGTTTCCTCTTTGAACATTTAAATTTTAAAATAATTGCAAAGAATGAGTATTACTAAGATCTTATTTGTGTCTATTTACCATGTTTATTGCGAATAAAGTTTCATTCATTCATTCATTCTATCTATTTATTACACCAACAATATTAAAGTTGCGCAAAGCCATCGTAAGTACTTACAACAAATTCTCTGGAAGTGTAGTAGCGGCCATTCAATGAACGTCTTTGGAAAAATAAGATTTCCTTTCTCTCTGGAAATTAATCCACAACAACTAAGAACGTAAATAGGAAACACGCTTAGACGAAGAAGAAGGTACTTTGCACAAGTGTTATCATAGTTGGTCTGGTTTCCCTATAAAAGGGTTAGGGAAGACAGACAGCAGTCACTCCATTGTGACTCCTCCACTCCACTCCAATAACCAGTATATTGCCAAATCTAGGATCACGATTAAAGCGTACCCTGAGCCATGAAGCGCAAGTTGAGGATGCATCTGGGAACCATGCTCGGACGAAGACTTCGCACAAGTATAATACAGTGTAGGCTTCATTGCTACGATCCCATAGAAAATAGCAATTTGTGTCTTGAGGTATTTGCTTTATTATATTAGGAATTTTATAAAATTTAACAATTTTCCTTAAAAGATCTTTTTCGTCCAAGCGTGTATTCCTAGTTCAGTCCTCAACTTACGCTTCGGAGTCTAGTGTACGCTGTAAGTCATGGTCCTATATTCGGCGACGCTGGTTATTGTAATGGCGCCACCGTTACCCTTTTCACAAGAAGACCAGTTAAAAAAGAACAGGACCCGAGGCCTTTTTTTTTAATGTTTGCCTATCTGTGTTCCTGATGTGTGGCCGTATGATATGATGTATGAAGCGCACGTCACACATCCATCGCGGAAAGATCGCACACGAAACTCCTCCCTATTGCTATATTAGCCCAGACAATTTAAAGTAGAACCATGTGTGTAATCTGAGCTGCGTCAACTTTATATCCATTATAGCGGCATAAATAAATACATAAAATTAAACAAATAAATAATATTTAACCGATTCAGGCGTTACTTTGCGGAAGTTAAAGTTACAAGCACTTAATAAATTATTTTGCGTGCTTCCGCCACCGTTATACGTCGTTTATACGTCGGACTATTAACAGCTTGGTCTAGTGCCTGAAGATGCCTCGCGTAGAGGCGAAACACGTGTTGCATGTGCAAGCTAGTGGTGGCGGGCATGTTGGGACTAATAGTAGTGGGTGGGTGCCGGCCGGCAATAGTTTGCATGAACTAACTGGTGGTGGAAGCACGCAAAATAATTTATTAAGTGCTTACAAATAAATAAATAGAGGGCGCTGAGTGCCAAAAAATATATATTTTGAAACTTTTTCGCGCACCTCGATAAACTTTAAAAACATATTTTGTAATGGTTTAATATGTTTATTTATAGATGTTTTTATAGAAATTAAACAAACAAAAAAACAGTTCCACTTCTTTTTTCTAAATATTAAATTTTTAACATGAATCTCGTCAAGGTATATTACTTAAATGGGCCAGTAATATTGTATGTTATACTTGGGATCCCTTCTTTACGCATAGTTTGTTTAGTACAAAACATACCGCATACCGAGTTAGGCATAAAATATTTTGGCGTAACAGTTCTTAAGCATAATTGTTTTTTAGCATACTGGTAAATTGGTAAAATTGACGTTTAGGCTAATTTACTTTGGCATAATGTTAAATCGCATAATCTTCGAAAGCATATTAACTGTAAGACTAATAAATAGTATTTAGGCATAATATTTTTTAGGAATAAAGGAAACAAAATTAGAATTACTATTTATATCTAATATTATTGTAGAAGTACGGATAGTAGGGAAAGTATACATTTGTACCAGTGTACCAGTAGGTTAGGCCCTTGGGCCACCCATGAGCCGCCAATATATTTAAATACAATTGAGTTGACAAGGTTAAAAAAATTGTAAAAGTAATATGATTTCATGATAGCATACCTGTTTTGCCCAAGAGATTTTTTATAAGAATTTAAAAATCGATAAGAATTTTCATATTGACAATATGAAATTACTAAAAAAATTATAATATAATCGATGAATACATAAAAATAAAGAAACTTTTATTTGGGAACTATTTAAGGTATTTGTACATGTCAGTCTTACCCTAAATTACCTAGGCGAGATGTCACTATTTCAATTCTTTTAGTATGAAGTGTTTGTTAAAAAATATGTCGACGTCTTTTTCTTTTACCAATGTGGCTATGATTGTAATGTGGCTATGATGTATGGACTTAAAAGTTTATAACCCCTTCAAAAGTGGTACAGATATATAAGTGTAACAGGATCAAAGTGTAACCCTTTCACAGTGGTACAGTTATAAAAGTGTTTCGAACCTGTTTCAAGCAAAACCCTAATGAAAGTGTAGCAGATTGCATTTTTATTGTGTACATGAATAAAGTAAAGTGAAGATATGAAGGAATTTATTTCAAACAGTTTTCAACCTGTTTTTAGATATTTTTTATGTATGTGTGCGTGTAGTGTACTGACAGCCTGCTTCTACAATGTGTTTGTGGATATTACACACACAACATAAAATAATAAAAACCATGGAGCGACTGCCGACTATTCGATTCCGAGATTCGAGAAACAGTAGATATTTAGAACACTTCATTCGGTTACCGTTAAAGTCCGTGATTGCAAGTCTTACATTTAAACATGAAATAGAAAATTAGTTACCATGCCTATAATATTTACGTTCTCCAAGTCCTATTAGCTTGAAGTTTGAATAGTAAGAAAGTACAAATTTGTGAAATTTATGATTAAGAATATTTATGCTTAAATAAACGTTATGCGTTTATAAATTATGGATTGATATGATTATGCTTAAATACATTTATGCTTTATGATGTATTGCTCAACATGATTATGCTTAGATACATTATGCTTTAAGAATTATGCGAAAACGGTTATGAGTAAGAACGTTATTCTTAAAAATCTTTATGCCGCAAAACAGTATGCCATGTTACATTATATGGCTTAATTTTTTATGCTTAAAGATAGGGAATCGTTATAATTACGTATTTTGTTGCGAAAAAACTAGATCACTATATTATGTAACTAGATTGTTAAGCTAAAAAAAATTGCTTTTTTAATACTTGTTAATTTTTACCATTATAATAATACTAAATTTTTAATTTGAAATATCAAAAGAGAATTCTCCTTTCTCAATGGAAATATCCCACAAAAATATTTTTCCTACTTAAGTATCATATCATCAATCTTTAAATATTTTTTTAGTAATGTGTTTTACGACCATGGATACAAGTCCTTAATAGCCCTTCTTAATTTTTCTATTTTCTTCAGTCTTACAGTGTGGTTTTGTCAAGTCCTAGTCAAGTCTTGCCAGAAGAATCAGCCAAGTGAAGTAGAAAAACTGCACTTAGCGATTATGACCGACTACGACCTTTTGGTAACAGTTATGAAAATCATATTAAACAAACACTGATCACTTCCCAACACTTACGCTCATTCTCGAACATTTTGCGAATAATAATCCACCATTCTTGTGCACAAACACTAAAAAACAACACAAATTTTGGTAAATTAAATATAGCGCCGAAACTGCTCTTTTCAGCTTCCCGCCAAAAGTCCTTACATTACTTATTAGATATCTAATGAAATAATAAACAAAAACATTAAAACTTCTTCAAATAACTTCAACACTGCAACCAAAAGAATCAAATCTCACCAAACGCTGGAAAATGTTGAAAGGGTTAATAAGAGAAACATGCAACTGATTCCATATTTTTATTCCAGTATACCGCCTGCCCATACCATCTTCTTCGCCACCGCAGCAAACCACTGCCCGGTGTGACGTCACCTCCAGCGGGAAACGCAAGAGATCTTGGTCTCGAGCCGTGTTTAGTAACCTCCAGAGAAAAGGACTGGAGAGAAGGTTCCAGATACAGAAGTACATTACAAAACCTGATCGACGACAACTGGCTGCTACCCTGGGACTTACTGATGCACAGGTAGATATTTAGAGATACTTTGTTCCTATGAAAATTTAGTCTGCCTGTGAGGTTTCTGAATTTTAAAGGCTAATACGATTTGGCAAATGCAACCAGTTAAAAGTTTCGATAATGATAAAAAGTAAAGTAGGTAAAAAACAAGAAGGTAAATAAGGAAGGGATCATCCTTCTTCTTCAACATCCTAGCGCTTTCCCGGTTGCATCCTCAGCTACTTGCTTCGGAGCCCAAGGTCCACTTTTTTACTCTTAACCGTACTACGCAAGCTATTTTGAAGTTTATCTGCTATGTCACGGACATGAAGACTACCCCGAATGCGGGAGTTTCATACGCGGTCCTTCCGCGTCACTTCACACATCCAACGCAGTATCATCATCACACTTCTCCATATTCTGCCTATATTGACGTGATCGTTTCGACGACTGGGAAGCTGTCAACAGAGCCTCGTCTGGTCGGCAAGCGCACTCGCAGGTGAAGTAGGTTTGGGCCCCGAAGATGTTGGTGGGACCCCAGAAACGCCCAAACCAAACGCCCGGGGGATCGGCTACAAATATTAATCTGTTGATCTAATTGATTGATTTATTTATTTATTATAAGGAAGACCAACAGCTTATATCTATACATAGGGCGCACTGTAAGTTTCCGGAACTGGCCACTTACATAAACAATATTTAAAAATTTATTGCAACATTTGAAAATAGAACTCTTTGGCTGTAGAATGCAGTTTGTTTCATCTGACTGTCTTTTGTATTTACCTTGTGGCGCCATTTAAAAAATTGTGTGTCTGCATCAACATGGATTTAACTCGGGAAAATTTTCGTAGTATGATTTTCTACGATTTTAAGTGTAATTTGACAGCTCAACAGAGCATCGCTCGGCTTGAAACAGCTTTTGGCAATGAAGCACCATGCAAGACAACTGTTTATAGCTGGTTTGCAGAATTCAAGCGTGGTCGTATCAATCTCAGTGACGAATCTCGCGATGGTCGGCCGTCCACCGCTGTGACCAACAAAAACATCAATGCTGTGCGCCGTATGATTGAAACAGACAGGCATGTGATCTACCATGAAATTCGCGCATCCTTAGAAATAGGCATGAGTCAAATACAATTAATCCTACACAAACATTTGGGTGTGAGAAAGCTGTGCTCGCGGTGGATCCCACACAACTTGACCGAGGCTCAAAAAACGGACCGCGTCACTTGGTGCAGTGCCATGCTTACCAGATTCAACGAAGGTGCGTCAAATTTGGTGTGGGACATAGTAACAGGTGACGAAACATGGATTTATTGCTACGATCCCAAAACAAAGCAGCAATCGAGCGTATGGGTCTTTCAAGATGAGCCGAAACCAACCAAAGTGGCGCGCGTGAAAAGTGCATCTAAGCGGATGATTGCTTCTTTTTTTAATAAACCTGGACACTTGGCTACTGTTGCTTTAGAGAATCTTCGTACAGTGAATAGTGACTGGTACACGACCATTTGTTTGCCGGAAGTTATTGACGAACTCCGTAAAAATAACCGTAAACGCCGTATCATCCTGCACCACGACAATGCTAGTTCTCACACGGCCAGACAGACAAACGACTTTTTGAAGGCGAAAAATGTAGAACTCATGAGTCATCCTGCATACGGTCCCGACCTGGCACCTTGTGACTTTTTTCTGTTCCCAAAAATTAAGAACCAATTACGCGGTCAACGATTTTCATCACCAGAAGAGGCTGTCGAGGAGTATGAAAAACACGTTTCAGAGGTCACCACAGAGGAGTGGCACAAAAGTTTTCAAAACTGGTTTCATCGAATGAAAAAGTACATAGACGCCAAGGGAGATAATTTTGAAAAACAATAAATTAATTTTGTACCTTTAATAGTATTTTTTCATATTCATTCCGGAAACTTATAGTGCGCCCCACGTACAATAGGTAAAAAACTTAAGCAATTTAGAAGCTAATTAAAGGTCCTCACAGATAGAACTAGAATAGTACAACTAACAAACCAAACATAGTACAGTACACACACTGCATTTTGAAAAAAAAAAACAATTTATTTTATTTTTTTAAATATTTTGATTGTTGACTAGATTATGTCTACAATATTTTAAGCAAAAAAAATAGCGGTTTTAAAAGACTCATATTTTTTTCCTCAGGTCAAAGTATGGTTCCAGAATCGCCGCATGAAATGGCGACATACTAAAGAGGGCCGAGGCGAAGCACCGGGTGCTACGCCCCTGCCGCCCAGACAAGACAATGAAGATAGCGAAGACATTGATGTGGATACGCTAAGCGATTGAAAGATGTCTCGCAAGAAATAGCGTAGTTAATATTTGAAGATTTTTTTTGCAAGCAAGGAATTGATAAGCCTTGCCTTGTGAGGTCATCTGAAGGTGAGACAAAAGGCTTACGGTGCGTTTACACCACAGAAAGAAAATTAGGTAGAAGCATGTATATTTATTGATTTACATTAACTTTTTCTACGAGCAGTGCCATGTGCGAGCCTTTTGCGAGGCTTAACTATATATAACACGCAGGCAACGCCACATGGCACTTCAACCTCATCTTATTTCTGGTTTACTCATCTCTGCATGGAAGTGGGTAGCGCAAGTATGTTCTATCAGCACATGATAATCTGTACACGTCATACGATTTATTTAGGGTATAGTATAGGCCACGGAGCATTTACAAAGAGATGGCGTTTCAAATGGCGCAGTGATGCGATCACTGGCGCAGCGCCAGTGCGCTTACAAAAGTGGGCGGAGCTTGTCATTTCTCGTTCAACAGTGTACCGAAAAACAGATCTCGAGCTCCTAAGTGCATCACGATTTTCTACGGCTTTTTTACGAATTTAGCATTAAATAATTGGTTTCTGTTATATAGGATATATTTACGGCTCTAAAACTTATACCTAATATTTAAAAAGTTCATAATTTATGAAATATGGCAATGTTTTTAAGATTGGTGATTAATAGGTTGGGGAAAAAATCTTTTCGCATATAGTATGTATGAACTTGTAATAAAATCTCTTTGGCTATACTATTTGTATCTGGCTGGTTTTGGTATCATTAAGTTTAAATTTTAAAGAAGATAATTCCAAATTCAAATTAGGAAAATGTGTGATTTTCATTGGTTTTTCTTACTGTCAAGATGAGTGAATCTAATGAAGAAATTCGATACATTTTAAAATTCTACTACAAAATAGGGTAAAAATGCAACGCAAGCCGCGGAAAAAATTTGCGATGTTTATAGACCTAGTGCAGTGTCTGTGAGAGTAGCACAAATTTGGTTTAACCGTTTTAAATCCAGAAATTTTGAAGTCAAAGATGCACGTCGCTCTCTTATTATATATGATACTACGGATATATAGTATATACGGATAAAATGGACGCCATTTTTGAAAAAGTGGAGTATGATCGGCATATCAGTAGTTCGTGTAGCTGAAGAACTGGGAATTGACCACAAAACAGTTTTGGAGCATTTGAAAAAAACGGTACACAAAAAGCTCGATATTTGTGTACTTCACGAGCTCACTGAAAGAAACCTAATGAACTGTGTACTCATTTGTGATCCTTTATTACGACGTAATAAAACCGAACCATTTTTGAAGAAGTGGATCACGTGATCCACTTTTCACTGGTGAAGAAAAGTGGATCACGTACGACAAGAACGTGCGAAAAAGGTCGTGGTCAAAGGCCGATCAGGCTTCACAGACTGTGGCGAAACCCGGGTTAACTCGCAACAAGGTGATGCTGTGTGTGTGGTGGGATTGGACGGGCATTATTCATTATGCGCTGTTATCATTAGGCAGCACCATCGATAACTCTACTACGAACAACTGATGAGATTAAAGCAAGAAGTTGAAAGAAAGCGGCCGGAATTAACCAACAGAAAAGGTGTGGTTGTTCATCATGATAACGCTAGACCTCACCCATCTTTAGTCACTCAACAAAAATAAAGAGTTTCTTCCGTGGCTTCTGATCAAAAAACCACTTGTCGCGATATTTTAATCAGAAGCCTCAAAATTTATATAGCAATGGGATCATGTCCCTACCTACAAGATGGCAAAAAGTAATCGAATAAAATGGCACCTACATACTTTAGTTAAATGTAAATTAACTACGAGTATATTAAAAAATGCTTAGAATTTTCTTAAAAAATGCGAAGAAACTTTTTCCCCAACCTAATATAACTCCTTGTAAACATTCCCTCATTTGTTTCAATCACCCTATAAAAATATATTTGTTTTATTATTTTCTTCTTGAAATTAAAAAAAATATATATATAAATAACTTCGACCCAATAATTTATTGACAACCTTAATGTGGTTGTAATCGACGCGTAAGTCGTGAACAATAGTGACATCTAGTGTCGGGTGTCTGAATTAATTGATAATTTGTAAATAACGTAGTACTGTTACTTTCCGGAAGATGGATCATTATGGGTGGAGCCACGGCCGAAACCAAGCAGCCCGCAAGTCTGCCTTCCGTCCCGCGTAACCTTACAAGTACTTTCTTACAAAACTATTATTAATCTAAACTGACGGTAAGTTTCTTTAGATAAGTGTTATTTCATGTTTGACTATAATGTGTTAAATGCAAATTACTTTTTAATGTAAATAAATCCATAAAGCGAGTTAATCAAGTCATTAATCTTAATTATGTACAATTGTACACACATTTGATCTATTTAGATCTAAGTAATAATAATATTTATGAAATAAAACAATTCTACTAATCATAATGTACTTTATTTTATTTAATTACAGCCTACTTTACAATAATAGCTGCTATAATACAAGCCTGTTTTATACACATTTTATTCTAAAATAACTTTACATTTAATTCTTCATATTATGGCAGTCGAATGCAGGGAAGATTTATTATTTTAATTGTCTTTGTTCTTATTTGATATAAATCTAAGAGATTAACAAGGGTAAAGATTTACAACGAATATTTAACTTCGTTAAAATATGACTAATACGAAATGAGACAGTTGACATAAATTCCGAAAAAATCCCACTATTTTTGAACGATATTCAAATAAATATGGACTAGGGATGTAATGCATCTAAACAGTGTTTAAATGAGTTTAAAACTCACTGAACTTTAAAATAATAATCTTTCAAAAATTTGAATAATTATGAGAAATTAGTATACCTTCTGAAAGGTACATTATTTGAATAAAGTGTAATTAATAAAGTGCATCATATTGTCTAAATCTCGATGTAAGTAGGAAATGCAAGTAGTCGCCTACGGTAATAGATTCTTTTATCATTCGAAATCATAAAATTCTGCAAGCTAAAATCAACTCTAAAATCAATTTTATTTGGTTAATAAACTTAGCAACCATATCTTAAATCGAAAAAAAATACAATACTCTTTTTTTAATTAAAAAATATAATTAAGATATGTTTTTTGTGTATTGAAAAAAACACGACATGTTACAAACTAAAACATTCAACAAGTGTTAACGGTTATTAATAAAACTGTATCACTTAATAATCAACTAATTTAATCTTAGGTTGTTCATCATTTTCTTCCCTATAATCCTGATGCCTATATTCACTTGATGGCCCATCACCATAACCGTGTCTATGGGACATGCCTCTATACCCTCCCCTATGCCCATAAGGCCTTCTTCTATAACCCTGGTCCCATCTATTATTATCACTGTCATATCGATTGTAATTGTCCCCTTGTCGATTATTAAACTCTCTATTTGAATATCTATCGAATTTGTTCGAGTTATAATTCGATCTATATTCATTCCTTTGTTCGTTATGTTCATTTTCCGGGTAACGTCTTCGTGGGTTATAGGAGTTTTCGCTTGATTCTGGTTTTTTGTGCGGCACAGAGGCGAAGTTTCTATTGGTTTCCCATACGGGAATTGGTTTTGGTGAGGGACTTTTTGAAAGACTACGATTTTCTCTTGGTTTATCTTGTTGCGATTCTCTGTAATGGAATTTAAATGTAAGGATTTATGAAGATTTCAATGGTAAATACTGACATGACTTCATGGTATTGTCAGGTTTCAATCTGTATTAATATAATGTAGTTGAAAAATCCGATCGCGTGACAAAAATGGAAATATTCTAAACTAGCTGTTACCAGCGGCTCTGCCCGCATAACAAGTTTTATCAAAATCGGTCCAGAGGTTTAGCAGTGAAAGTATATCACACAGACATATTTCGCATGTATAATAAATAAGTATGTATTTGATGATGCCAATTAGTTTCTTCTTCTACGAAACAACATACCTGGAAGATGACCGCGACCGGCTTCCGTCAGAGAATTCATCGCTGGATCTGCGGTTCTGTTGGTGTCTCATTTCACGTTGTCTGCAAATAAGAAATTAAACTTAGTTCACGTTACACTTCTACTTTACACCATCTACTCCTAAAAACTAGAGAACTGTCAAGCCAGCTTTTTTTTTGACGGAGGAGGCGGCATGGGAAAACCCTTCTTACCAACGTACGTTGCCGGTTTCGACAAAAAGTGATCCGCCAGCGATTTTCCTGAATGTTATCTGCTATATCACGAGCACGAATGCTACCTTGAATGTGGAAGTGTACAAATCAAATATCTTTGATTTCAAAGTTTTTTTTATTGTACCTACCATTTTAACTACATCCAACGCAGCATCTTCGTCTCCGTGACACGCAGGTCGTGTTTGTGCCGTACCATGGGCCACGCCTCTTCACCGTGTAGGAGGGCAGGACACAGGATTATGTCTTATGATTATATCTATAAATCTTTAGATATGAGTAGGGATTTATAGATGTACAGAAGTTCGTGCGCAAGTCAGACTCGCACTAGCCCGTTATTTACTCGTGTGCTAGAGGGAGAACACGTTTCAACTGACCTGCGTCGCAGCTTGATGGCCAGCTCCCGCATCTCGTGGTCTCGTCTCGCTCTCGCTTGTCTGCTTCACTGTACCGACACACACTACACAAGCAGCACTGACCTGCGTCGCAGCTTGATGGCCAGCTCCCGCATCTCGTGGTCTCGTCTCGCTCTCGCTTGTCTGCTTCACTGTACCGACACACACTACACAAGCAGCACTGACCTGCGTCGCAGCTTGATGGCCAGCTCCCGCATCTCGTGGTCTCGTCTCGCTCTCGCTTGTCTGCTTCACTGTACCGACACACACTACACAAGCAGCACTGACCTGCGTCGCAGCTTGATGGCCAGCTCCCGCATCTCGTGGTCTCGTCTCGCTCTCGCTTGTCTGCTTCACTGTACCGACACACACTACACAAGCAGCACTGACCTGCGTCGCAGCTTGATGGCCAGCTCCCGCATCTCGTGGTCTCGTCTCGCTCTCGCTTGTCTGCTTCACTGTACCGACACACACTACACAAGCAGCACTGACCTGCGTCGCAGCTTGATGGCCAGCTCCCGCATCTCGTGGTCTCGTCTCGCTCTCGCTTGTCTGCTTCACTGTACCGACACACACTACACAAGCAGCACTGACCTGCGTCGCAGCTTGATGGCCAGCTCCCGCATCTTTTGGTCTCGTCTCGCTCTCGCTTGTCTGCTTCACTGTACCGACACACACTACACAAGCAGCACTGACCTGCGTCGCAGCTTGATGGCCAGCTCCCGCATCTCGTGGTCTCGTCTCGCTCTCGCTTGTCTGCTTCACTGTACCGACACACACTACACAAGCAGCACTGACCTGCGTCGCAGCTTGATGGCCAGCTCCCGCATCTCGTGGTCTCGTCTCGCTCTCGCTTGTCTGCTTCACTGTACCGACACACACTACACAAGCAGCACTGACCTGCGTCGCAGCTTGATGGCCAGCTCCCGCATCTCGTGGTCTCGTCTCGCTCTCGCTTGTCTGCTTCACTGTACCGACACACACTACACAAGCAGCACTGACCTGCGTCGCAGCTTGATGGCCAGCTCCCGCATCTCGTGGTCTCGTCTCGCTCTCGCTTGTCTGCTTCACTGTACCGACACACACTACACAAGCAGCACTGACCTGCGTCGCAGCTTGATGGCCAGCTCCCGCATCTCGTGGTCTCGTCTCGCTCTCGCTTGTCTGCTTCACTGTACCGACACACACTACACAAGCAGCACTGACCTGCGTCGCAGCTTGATGGCCAGCTCCCGCATCTCGTGGTCTCGTCTCGCTCTCGCTTGTCTGCTTCACTGTACCGACACACACTACACAAGCAGCACTGACCTGCGTCGCAGCTTGATGGCCAGCTCCCGCATCTCGTGGTCTCGTCTCGCTCTCGCTTGTCTGCTTCACTGTACCGACACACACTACACAAGCAGCACTGACCTGCGTCGCAGCTTGATGGCCAGCTCCCGCATCTCGTGGTCTCGTCTCGCTCTCGCTTGTCTGCTTCACTGTACCGACACACACTACACAAGCAGCACTGACCTGCGTCGCAGCTTGATGGCCAGCTCCCGCATCTCGTGGTCTCGTCTCGCTCTCGCTTGTCTGCTTCACTGTACCGACACACACTACACAAGCAGCACTGACCTGCGTCGCAGCTTGATGGCCAGCTCCCGCATCTCGTGGTCTCGTCTCGCTCTCGCTTGTCTGCTTCACTGTACCGACACACACTACACAAGCAGCACTGACCTGCGTCGCAGCTTGATGGCCAGCTCCCGCATCTCGTGGTCTCGTCTCGCTCTCGCTTGTCTGCTTCACTGTACCGACACACACTACACAAGCAGCACTGACCTGCGTCGCAGCTTGATGGCCAGCTCCCGCATCTCGTGGTCTCGTCTCGCTCTCGCTTGTCTGCTTCACTGTACCGACACACACTACACAAGCAGCACTGACCTGCGTCGCAGCTTGATGGCCAGCTCCCGCATCTCGTGGTCTCGTCTCGCTCTCGCTTGTCTGCTTCACTGTACCGACACACACTACACAAGCAGCACTGACCTGCGTCGCAGCTTGATGGCCAGCTCCCGCATCTCGTGGTCTCGTCTCGCTCTCGCTTGTCTGCTTCACTGTACCGACACACACTACACAAGCAGCACTGACCTGCGTCGCAGCTTGATGGCCAGCTCCCGCATCTCGTGGTCTCGTCTCGCTCTCGCTTGTCTGCTTCACTGTACCGACACACACTACACAAGCAGCACTGACCTGCGTCGCAGCTTGATGGCCAGCTCCCGCATCTCGTGGTCTCGTCTCGCTCTCGCTTGTCTGCTTCACTGTACCGACACACACTACACAAGCAGCACTGACCTGCGTCGCAGCTTGATGGCCAGCTCCCGCATCTCGTGGTCTCGTCTCGCTCTCGCTTGTCTGCTTCACTGTACCGACACACACTACACAAGCAGCACTGACCTGCGTCGCAGCTTGATGGCCAGCTCCCGCATCTCGTGGTCTCGTCTCGCTCTCGCTTGTCTGCTTCACTGTACCGACACACACTACACAAGCAGCACTGACCTGCGTCGCAGCTTGATGGCCAGCTCCCGCATCTCGTGGTCTCGTCTCGCTCTCGCTTGTCTGCTTCACTGTACCGACACACACTACACAAGCAGCACTGACCTGCGTCGCAGCTTGATGGCCAGCTCCCGCATCTCGTGGTCTCGTCTCGCTCTCGCTTGTCTGCTTCACTGTACCGACACACACTACACAAGCAGCACTGACCTGCGTCGCAGCTTGATGGCCAGCTCCCGCATCTCGTGGTCTCGTCTCGCTCTCGCTTGTCTGCTTCACTGTACCGACACACACTACACAAGCAGCACTGACCTGCGTCGCAGCTTGATGGCCAGCTCCCGCATCTCGTGGTCTCGTCTCGCTCTCGCTTGTCTGCTTCACTGTACCGACACACACTACACAAGCAGCACTGACCTGCGTCGCAGCTTGATGGCCAGCTCCCGCATCTCGTGGTCTCGTCTCGCTCTCGCTTGTCTGCTTCACTGTACCGACACACACTACACAAGCAGCACTGACCTGCGTCGCAGCTTGATGGCCAGCTCCCGCATCTCGTGGTCTCGTCTCGCTCTCGCTTGTCTGCTTCACTGTACCGACACACACTACACAAGCAGCACTGACCTGCGTCGCAGCTTGATGGCCAGCTCCCGCATCTCGTGGTCTCGTCTCGCTCTCGCTTGTCTGCTTCACTGTACCGACACACACTACACAAGCAGCACTGACCTGCGTCGCAGCTTGATGGCCAGCTCCCGCATCTCGTGGTCTCGTCTCGCTCTCGCTTGTCTGCTTCACTGTACCGACACACACTACACAAGCAGCACTGACCTGCGTCGCAGCTTGATGGCCAGCTCCCGCATCTCGTGGTCTCGTCTCGCTCTCGCTTGTCTGCTTCACTGTACCGACACACACTACACAAGCAGCACTGACCTGCGTCGCAGCTTGATGGCCAGCTCCCGCATCTCGTGGTCTCGTCTCGCTCTCGCTTGTCTGCTTCACTGTACCGACACACACTACACAAGCAGCACTGACCTGCGTCGCAGCTTGATGGCCAGCTCCCGCATCTCGTGGTCTCGTCTCGCTCTCGCTTGTCTGCTTCACTGTACCGACACACACTACACAAGCAGCACTGACCTGCGTCGCAGCTTGATGGCCAGCTCCCGCATCTCGTGGTCTCGTCTCGCTCTCGCTTGTCTGCTTCACTGTACCGACACACACTACACAAGCAGCACTGACCTGCGTCGCAGCTTGATGGCCAGCTCCCGCATCTCGTGGTCTCGTCTCGCTCTCGCTTGTCTGCTTCACTGTACCGACACACACTACACAAGCAGCACTGACCTGCGTCGCAGCTTGATGGCCAGCTCCCGCATCTCGTGGTCTCGTCTCGCTCTCGCTTGTCTGCTTCACTGTACCGACACACACTACACAAGCAGCACTGACCTGCGTCGCAGCTTGATGGCCAGCTCCCGCATCTCGTGGTCTCGTCTCGCCTGCCGCCGGCTCTCGCGCTCGAGCCTCGCCGCCTCCGCGCGTTTGTCTGCCTTCACTGCACAAACACGTTCATATAACCCTTAGACTATGAATAGACGGGAAATGTGAAAGAGAAATATATAGGATATCCGTATGTTAGAATGAGATAGAGAGCGAGACCATTTCATATACACAATAATGTCCCATAGCGGCCTTACGGATTTCTTGTCAAAAACAAATATTTAAATTATAAACAAAGTATCTAGTTGTGAGTATTAAAAGCGTTCAGTAGAAGCAATAGATTTAGAATTTTATGACTACGTCAATAGATTGGCTGCTTAGTAAGAGAAACGAGACCAATTTGTGTGTGTGTGTCATACATGTGTGCCCTGTCAATTAGTGCTGAGCCGAGCAATGTCGACATCACTATGAACGATTTTCTTAACGTGAGAACATTGCCAAATTAAGTATGCAGTATTTTTTGGGATAAGTTAGAATAAAATTACACAATAAACATGCTACTTAAGTATTTTTAACGAGCACTCCGTCTCGACTTCCAATAGGTGGTCAGTAATTAATTAACTTTACTTTGTTATAATTTTGAGACCAGTGGCCGATTCTCGCTCTACTGAAAACTGTATTGAAAGTGTTTACTACCTATAGTTGAATATATTTCGAAAAACCATTCTTCTATGCCAACCATTTTAAGCCATTTTTCGCAAATATCTAAATTAAATAGAAATCTGAAAGGTAGGTATTTAATAGAAATTGCAATATTACAATTACGAGAGATGAATGAGAATACGAACACGGGGTTTTCAGTAGAATTTCGCCATGTTTTTTTCGCGATATCTCAAGTTAGACTATATCTCTAAAGGCGTGAGAGTTTTCGACTTATCTCAGAGACGCGAGAATCATTTACCCGCGTTCGTAGCGGATTTTTTTTTTCATAAACCGTGTCCGATTGCTGAAGTTTAAATATATATAGGTACGTTTGATACCAGTGAGTAGGTAGTAGGTTTATTCGTCCCTAGCGTTTGGGTGCAATACTATCGATATGATGTTTGACAGCATCGATGTCAATCCCTAAACTTCAAGAATTAGGTTAAAAATTGTGAAAATTCACGTATTTATTTTTAACCAAATTTGAATTCATCAATCTTACACAATCATGTGACAAAAATACATGATATTTATGATATTGCGGAAAAACTATCGAAACAATTATGAATCAACTGTCGCGCAACGCGGTTCATATCGCGTGGAATTTTTCGGGATTAGTTACGCTTCTAGAGAATTGTTAGTTGTTGAGAGAGAGAGAGAGAGAGAGAGAGAGAGAGATAAAAATAGAATAATTCATTTAATATCACTTATTTCCTCAAGTTTAACTTAAGTTTACCACCACTTGCAAAGCGCCACAAACTCCACTGCATTTACAAAACCTTAAAGCTAAAGATCATAGTGAACTTAATTTTGCAGATTGCGCTATTTGTCACTCTCAAATACGTCTCCAAGATCCAGTTTGCATTGTATTGTGTAGAACTTTCTAAGAGAGTGTACTTTGTTTAGTTGTTTCAAGTTTAGTTAGGACCTTCCACTCTTGTTTATCATGAGAATTTTCCTTTATTTTGGCTTTGTATTGTAATCTAAAAAATAATCGTATATCTACTAGTTGTAAAACTCACGTTGCCTTGACAACTGCGCTTGCATTTTCCTCTTCAATTTCTCCTTGAGCGATAGTGTCTCACGCGACGGACCCTGTGAATATGAAATAATTTGATATGTGTCTTCTATTCATTGGGCCAAATGCCTTATTTATTCGAGGTAAAATCCCAAAAAGCAGTTTTTTTATTCCAAATTTACGATATGAATATAGATACCGAAGGGTATTAAAATGTAGTCATAGAATTAGACTGTAGTTTAAAGGAGGCTAGGTTTGACTTTGGGAGAGAAACCATGCTGTGTCCAATTTTGTCATCCCACGAGAGGAACTACCCCCTTGTCACGAACTGCCTTGCCTGTTTGGAGGATATTCAATAGGTTGCGGACCTAAGTTGGTCGGTGTCGGATAGCCTGGCCAGGTGGGGGTTCATACATTCCTCTCAAATGTACCTCGCACTTGCTGTCCTGCTCCTTGTGCCCTAACACCTGCACTCGGGAAGACCTGCTGGCCGCTACCGATGAGGCCGTGAAAGTGGCAGAGCACTTCTCGGGAAAAATATGACTATTTCGTTGGGAAGATATCGACACGCCAAGAAGAAGATAGAATTAGAAGTGCATAATTTAAAGATTCTTGATTTCCCAAGAAATTCCTTTTCCTGTTGGTACTGATGATGGTAAATATTGTTTTTATGATATTTCACAGTCAGTAAAAAAAAAACAAAAAGATTCAGCCTGAGTCCATGGTCTATATATACTTAACTTTGTATAGATCTAGAACTTCATATCTTGTTTCTATTAAAAAGTAAAAATGGGGAGTAATTTATCTTAGTGTGAGTATGTCCCTAAAAACTAAAGCGCAAAGTTTAAGATTGTGGTAGATACGAATATAACCACACTATAGCGATAAGTCCGCCTTTGTACATTTCTTTTGTTTGTAAATGGTGCAATAAAGTGTTCTTTCATTCATTCATACCAGTAAATTTATTGAAATAAATTAAGTAATAACCATGACTCCAAATACCATTTTTTGCACTATCGAATTGACAACATGATAAAATTATGTCAAATTGAAAAATAAATGTCAGTCAATACTTTTTTATTTATTCTGAAATCTTTACGAATAAAGTATTTCCCACCATTTTTAGTTTGATTTGAATAATTACCCACCAGGAAATATTTTCGAAATCTGTCACTCAAAATCGTGTCGAATCAGTTTGTTTATATCATAACATTTTTTATAACCTCCTTCATCTGAACCGCTCGTACGTGTGTCGAACGACTTGCAACAAATTGTCAGACGACTAGTATTAATATGAATAAAACACTTTTGTCACACTGATTATGAGTCATAAAAAGATCTTCAGATAACTGCACAAGTTTTTCATGAAAAAGTATACACGAGGTAACGAAACAGGTATTGCGCGGCTAAATATAAGCGTACAGTGTAAACAATGATTCTTACTGACTTTGGAGCTGGATCCAGACAATCGTAACTGATTCTGGTTTGTGTTGGGTTTATTGCCTGCCGATCTGGAAATTAGAAAACTCTATGTCAATTGATTTCTTGGTGATTAAAAATAATGCACACTGTTCAAATAAGAATTTATACAAAATTGTATTTTCCTGGTGCAATAAAGTGTTTATTATTATTATTTATATTTTTATCTCCTCACAACGAGGGTATTCTCCTAATACGCGGGCCAAAGTAAAGCGTAAGAGGGGGGATGTGTTTAATTATATAGAGTAAGTTGATGTAAGTATTGATAAACTAAGAAATTTGCGTGTAATGCGACATGTATTTAAGATGACTGCCTTTTGGATCAAACTAACTGCATATGACGGTATTTCTATTGTATCTAGACTTTGTTTTAAAGATTTTGGTGTTACACCGGTAGATGACAGAACAACGGGGACTACATAGACTGTTTGTACTTTCCATTGTGTTTTGATTTCTATAGCTAGGTCCTGGTACTTACTTAATTTATCAGATATTGTGGACTGCAGATTATGTATTATTATACAACTAAAAGATCTTAATACTAAACAGAGTGACATTTTAAACACCAGCCAAATATTTTTTGAAAAATATTTGTATTTTTTAAATAAAAAACCGTGTGTGTATGTACCGTGCTCCTTGTTATTTGTATTTGTATATATTTAGCCTTGCCAATAATTAATTTACTTAATGATAATAAGCTATAGAAAATGTATAAATACAACCAGGTACTAGACTATAATGATTTGGCCATAAGTTTGCGTTAAATAAAACTATTCTAATATAGTTTTTATCGCATTCATTACTTATTTATTTACACAGTATTAATTTTATTTTTATATGTGTCACAATGGCAAAAAAACATTATTGCATTGCCTTTGTGCTTCATTGAGTAGGGATGAAACGATACGAGTAAATACAAGTACATACTCGATACTTTTCACCGATACCAAGTACTTTTAGCATCGATACAATGAAATTAAATATCGAGTAGGTATCGGTCAAAAGTACTTATATCAGTAATTTTTTTTTTTACGATAGATAAAAAAATTGCATGAATTAAATTAAAGTTTTTGAACGCATCCTTGTCTTAGTTTTGTGTAGTTGGCAAGCTTGTTTGTCTATGCCCAAAAAAAGTCAAGTCAGTCAGTTGGTGATTGGTTGGTTGGTGACATTGACATTGTTTTAATTCTCCGTCCCGCCCGTTGCCTGTTATACATTGTTATTATATGTACCTTTTGACTAGAGAAAGTGCCTGTGAAGGCCTACTCTCTGAATAAACGATTTGTTTCTTGAGATACAAGGTCGCTGTCATACAAAAAAATATGTATTTTTAAAGGGCTTTCTAACGATATGAGTATCAAGATGTTAGACTGCTGGGTACAGTCATGAGCACGTCGAGTTTTACACTTTGACCTTTGTATCGTCTTTAAGGCGCACGGAATAAGAGCGCAATTCGAACTGCAGTGTAAAGGTTGATGTGCTCTTGACCGTACGTTTCGACTCATCTTTGTGTAATTTTGTTTTAAAGTTTATTACTCAAAATTTTCCAAGAACGATTCGATACAAGTAAGTATCGATACTTTTAGATCGATACCAAGTAAGTATCGATACTTGACGACCGATACTGTATCGAGTAAAAGTATCGATACCTCAACGGTATCGTTTCATCCCTATCATTGAGATCACTTTAAGATTGTTTTGTTAAATTGTACTGGTTTAAGAGTACACACTTGTATCGTATAGTACTTACTTGTTTTGGTGTTCATCGCTACTGTCAGAGTCTAGAGACAGTTCACTGGAAGACTTGTCCTCAGCTTTTCGTCCGTAGTAACGCGGTACTGCTTTAGACGCGCCCGCGCGATCCGAGCTAGCAAAGAAATGCCGTGTTAATAGGTTTTTCTTCTACTTGCTAGGAAATAACTGATTACCTACGTGTAACTTAAGCGTCACGTCACCGCCCATACATTCCCATAGAGGTTTGCACACGACGCGACTAGTCGCTAATCGGTTAGTAACGCGTTAGCAACTGATCACGGGTAACACAACAGAATTATTAATAGTAAGTACAGAACGGTCACTCACAGCCTCCCACTCGAAACAAATACCGCACCTCACCGCGAAATTTAGGATAAAAATCGAGAACAAAACAACGCAAGGATGTCTATTGTGCGCGCGGCCGCTGCGACGTCTATGACGCAGATACGGTAAATAAAAAACAAACTCTACGACTTTAACACACATTGACGCGCGTGGGTACGCGACCGTATCTTATCACAAGTTATAGGTATCAGGTTCGCCGCTTTTGTATAGAGTGCCCGGGGTGTGGTAGCGCTGCATGCGCTACCGGTTGAAGAATTTCTTTAAACTATCTTGTTTTTGTAAAAAATTAACGAGCGTGAATACCTGCAACTTGAGTAGCGTCATGTCGCCCTATGCTTATCTGTTGTGATGTCAAAGGCGAACTTAATACTTGCTAGCATTAAGTTCGCTTTTTGTGCCAAACTGATTGTGTTTTGTGCAATGAAGTGTAAATAAATATGTAGCTACGTAAATAGACTCACTACGGGCTGAGGCTAACAATTCCACATACATTGTTTTTTAGTTTGACAATGGTCGTTGGAAAAGAAATACTCTTGCGGTCGATATAGGCAGTTGCTGGCCGTTACATTTAACACTTACCTTTTTTAAGAACATGTTCAACAATTCTTTTAATTGTTTAGTCTCCATTAATAATAAACATAAAACGGGCTTACCTTTCGAATGATTTGGACCTCGAGTTATTACGCTTGTCATAGCCACTAGTTTGACTGGAAGTAGTAAACAAATATATGTTATTTAATGTAGCTAAAGTAAAAATTGTAAAAAAATCCTCTATAGTATATTAAAAATTAAAAACCTAACAAAAGAATATTTAAATTAATTTTAAGATGTAACTAATGACACAGAAATAATTCTTGGGGCATCTGTTCAAATAAGGTTCCCAGGTATTTTATGTCCTAATCAAATTTCAATCATTACGAAATTATTATGTTATAATATTATGCTTAAATTCACGAAAACCACATTTTATTGATGAAATAATACAAATACATCATGTGTATATTGTATACAAACTACACAATCTTTTACAAGTTTTCGAAAAGCAAAAAATATACAAAAATACAAACTTTTGCGGACTACGCGAACGTCTGTTCCTGTAGTTACGTGACCGCGATCTTGACCTTGACCTCGACCTCCTCGGACTGTATGACCTCGACCGCGACCTCGAATATGATCGAGACTTCCTCCACGACCGAGACCTCGAACGAGAAATCGACCGAGCTCTCAAACGAGAATTCGATCTGGGTCTCGAAAGTGATTTCGATCGTGCTCTTGAATCTGATCGTCTTGAACCTCTTGATCGAGATCTGGTAGGCGACCTTGACCTTGATTTTGAGGAAGATCGAGATCGCGACCTTGATGGGAAGTGTGGACCCATTTGTGGTCTTTCGAATGAACTTGATCTCCTGATAAAATAATAAATAATTAAAATCTATTTCATTGACAGAAACTCATAAAAACACTAGGTATGTTCGTATCTGAGTACTGGAGCCCAAGAAATGTGTGACTCATATGCCGAATAAAAATTAATTTACTTAATTTTGATTTTACTGTGTGCAAAGAAGTGATTATACTCGCCGATTATTGAGTCACACTTTTCATAAGTAGCACTTCTGTACTGAGAATTATAGTGGATAGTAGACATTACCTGGGTTTTGGTTTGCGAACAACATCAGAATACAGTGGTTCTTTCTTCAAGTTTTGCTTCAGTTTTTCAGAGTACAACAACGGCTTGGGAGGCGGTGGAGCTGTGAACAAAAGTTACATGTAATTAAAAATCTAAACCTATGTTATTTAAAATTATAAATAGAAAAGCAAACGGTCAAAGCAATTTTTTTTTTTTAAATTACACTCTAGCCACGTGGTAATTCGCCACGGCGAATATCGCCGCGATGCCACCGGCGGCTAAAAAAACGTAACAAATTCACTAAAAAGCCGCAGGAACTGGTGACTAGCGAGGCGAAATGAGGAGTATTAACGATACATATAAACAAATGTTTTTGTATGCATTTCTTTTAGTCGCCATTGGCATCGAGACGAAATTCGCCATGGCGAATTCCCGCGTGGCCAGACTGTTAAAATGTAAGTTCTCATGGTTTGCCTCTTTTAATATATCAACTCTGTTAGATTGATTGGCACATGAGTAGAATTAGTGACATATCGGAAAACATGGCTGATGTCTACTGAAAACCTCCTGTTCGTATTCTAAATCATCTCTCAAATGATATTACCCCCAATGTGCGAGAATCGAAATGCAACACATGGTGTTGCGGTCGACATGATCAAATGGGCGGATTTGTGGCTCTTTATTTATGTACATCTTTATTTTTTTTTCTTCTAAACATTATATAGTATTTATTGTGTTATCAAAATAAAGAGTTTTCAAACACGATAACAAAAATATAGATGACATAAATGTTTAAAAGTATATCAAAATATACAAAATCCCTAATAATGTCGTAAATATATAATAATAATGAGGTTGGATTGGATTGGTTGGATGAAAGCTACTGGATCCGTGTAAACGAGCCTCAATATGAAGAAAACTCACGTTCGTCGTCGCCGAAGGACGTGATGAACTGTATGGAGCCCGGGTCGGGACTGGCGGAACTGCGACTGCCGCTGGCTGAACGCGAGCGCGAGGCCACAACTCCGACCGCGTACGACGGCGGCGACACCACGCGAGTTGCTAGTTTCTTGTCACTGAAATGTTTCCGCTTATTGGAATTAAACTATCAATGTATATTTAAAATAGTCTATATCGTGGTTTACAATAGTGTAAATAAATAAAGTCAGAATCGAGCTTTACAAACAGCTTTGCCGTCGAGCTACTGATAATTAACTTCTCCTTTTGTTGCTCGAGAAACGCGCCACTTAACTTTTAAACTAACACACTGCATAAGTATTCAAAACATATAATTTACAGGATAAAGTGTGTAAAGTTGAATCGTCGGAAATATGAAGGTATTAAATGCACTTTATCTTGTTGTATTTTTATGTCTAGTTGACTAGTACTACTGATAGTTCTAGTATTCTTCTTTTTTTTTTGTGTGTCGCAATAGCATTCTTACTGGGATAGAGTCGTCCTTGATATGGCAGCACTGGTTATTGCAACAGACTGACTCATGTACACCTATTTACAAGCAGACCTTTACATGATTGGTGATAGATACCATGCCAATGTCACTAGTGCGCTGTCAACAGTGTCAACTCGTAGCGTATTTTCTTTAGCAACCACACAGAATCTCGCAGCCTCTAAAACAACAAAAATATTGAAAAAAGTAAACTCACCGGTGTGCCCGTCGCTCTCTCCTGCTCTTGCGTCCAGAAAACATTGCCTTCTCTTTCTCTTCCCTCAGCAACTGTTTCTGGTGTTCTGCATCATCAGCGTCCCCGGTGAGAAATGAGAAGAGGTCACAGCCCGCCATGCCGAATTGTGGCCCCACCAAGTTCAGTACGTGAGCCTGCCCTCCGTTAATGTTGATTAGTTTTTGAAACCGAAATTTAAAGGGACGATTAAAATATACCTTGCTGTGTTGGTCATAAAAGTTAAGGAAGGATTAACAAAGGTCTTTTTAATTGTACTTCTGTTTGTGGTTATCTATCATCAGACCTATCTAAGGAGGGTTGTGTGAGTCAGCCAGCCAGGTGGTAGGTAAATATGTATAATGATTTCAAAAATAATCTCATGTGGTAGATAAATAAAACATCGCGTTTGATTTAGGAAACTCAATAATGCTTGAAATGCAACCAGAAAAACACTTAGATGGTGATTATGGTCTATGTAGGAAAAAGTGTTGAAAATCATACTTGTTAAGATTAATATAAAATAATCTTCAAACATAAGTATTTGCCTATGTTTTACAAATAAAATATTGATTGATTGATCTTAAGCATTAGAATAAGAATCAATAATTTTGCAAGAATACATGTACAGAAAAGGTTTTACAAAATGTAAATACATATACTTAGTTTGCTGGCAAACTGTAAAATTTTAGGTTCAGTACCCACATAAATTTTTAGAATAAGCTTCCTAATAGTAAAGCTGAGGCGGACATCAGTTACTAAACTAATCCTATATTTTTTTTCCAAATTGTATCTTGCAATCAGCGTTTTTGGCTATGAGCACATGTGTTCAATGATATGCACAGGTAGTTATTCCTCTTTAGAAACAATCATTACAGCATAGGTAACCTAGACATGGCTCCCCAGTTCCAGGAGCCTACGATGCTTCAGATGATGGAAGCAGTCTGGTATGATGTGAGGCTAGCTGGTTAGGATGGTTTTCCAGCCTAAATTTGTACTTCTGGCCACAAGATTTTATTTCCTCCTTTACTGTTCCTACAAACTAATCCTAGTTTAAACTAAATATTTTAACATCCAATATATGAAACAAACAACCCAACATAAAAAAAGAAATCTTACCTGTGAAGAATCCATCTTGTTCACATCAATACTGAGGTCCACATCAATGATTTCAAGATCGGAATCGTCATCCGAATCCTTTTGTTCCACTTTTTTTACCTCAGGGCCTGTAACGTAACACTAAAGCCATCAAAATACTCCTAAATCATCATACTAAACAACTACCCCACATCCAAACAAATTAAATCCGTCAAGTTGGCAGCAGTGTAAAGGTAAGCTGAATCTACCGTTAGAACTAGAGGGTTGGGCGCCTGGATCGTTATAATTGTAGCCTATAGCTGCACCGGTCCCTTTCCTTTCGTTAAGTTTTTCCTTCTGCATCTCTTTCTCTTCTATTGTGACACCAAACTGCTCTTCAATTGCTAGTTGTTGTAGAAATTTATCCTCACCTTCAACAATAGAAAAATTTGTGTTATTCTTTTGTTATACATAAAATGCAATAGCTTCTTGGCAAAATCAGCAGACTTTGACTGGGACATTTAACAAGCACATCTAGTTTTTATCCTGAAATGAAATCGTTAATGGATAACAATCGCGAAAACATAAGAAATCATTAGGATATAAATATCACTTATTGACGTCAATTATCTCCTATTTCGATGGTTAGGAATTAATTTTCTATATCAGTTTTTACTGGAAAATTATAATGAAACTGTTATCTTTATATTTAGTAAACAGCTATAGCCTTTATCATAGATAAATCTTGCCAATAATATGTAATACCAAAATAAAAAATCTTGTACATTCTGTCGACTCATTATACAAATTCTTGCCACTTAAAGTTTGCTGTCACTATTTATGTAAGCAATAATAAAAAAAGACCTCAATACTTACTTATACCAAGAAATGCATTTTGAGCCAGTATTCTGTACCTCTCATAGTTACACTGTCTCTCTTCAGTACTTAGCTCTTCAGGTGGTATATCCGGGTACTTCAACTCCGGAATGAAGTCTAAATGTGCCCGCACATCGAAACGGTCAATGATGTTGTGTGGGTCACCTTGCCATTGCATCCTGAGAAAATGATAAATACAAGTTGATACTTTAAAAAAATATAACGACAAACAACAAAAGAACAGTATAAAACCTGAAAGAGACTAAATTTGGCAATTCTTACTTCAGACACAATACATAACCGAGTACCTAGTATAGGTTTTAGACTATTTAAATTTGGAAAACTCTTAGCTTAGACATAAATTATCAGAAGTACATACATGATAGCTGGACCTTCGCCGGCGGCAGCCACGGCTGGATCCAGGTGTATTTTGCAAGGCCGACCATGAAGCTGTAGAAATTGTGTAGGTTCCGCTTTCTAGAACGCAATATAGTAAAATTAACACATGAACAAGGAAATACAAGGGTCGATGTTATCAAGTATCCAATTTTCACTTGAAATTCTTGTTTTTATTCAATCTCATGACATTTAGAAATGAAAATAGATCAAAACTAACGATTTTCTCATAGAAATCCTTCCGACGTTCAGCCCGTCGGCGATAGTCCACTATCATTCCTCGTATCATTCGCTCTTGTTTTCTTGCTTCGTGCCACATCTTTCACGATCTGAATTGAATATTCGGATGGTTTGATAAAACTACACTATTGCGCAAAAACCAACGAAAATTCAGATTATAAATTAAAATCAAATGCAGTTGAACGCCATTTCTTACAAATTAAAAAAAAAATGTTTTTTGTACGTAGTTGTAGTGTTGCCGCTCGATAGTAGTGTTGCGTAGCGATTGTCGACTATCGATATCATATGTGCTTTGATTTAACCATGATCTCTTAATTCCACAGAAAAAACGTAGATTTAGATTTTTTTACTACGTCAAAGGAAAGTTATTTTTGGGGGCATACTATACCTCTTAATTCCATCAAAATGCAAATTGGTTTTTTGCACAGAAATAAGTTTTTATGGAGTGGACGTTGCCAGCGTGCTACAGTTAAGCCTCGTCATATTAGGCAACCAAACTCTGAAAAAGTTTTTAAAATCAACTGTGTTACTTTGGAGATGTCCCATTCAACTTCACCTTCAAAGAAATTCCAATTCTTTAGTCTCCTACAGAGTCGTCAAGTGTTCCTTGCCTCCTTATTTTATAAGAACTATGATATGAAAAAGAAAAACAGATTTAAGTTTTTAATTTACTGTATATAAAAATATTTCATCACTATCTTCAGAGCTAAAAAACACTTCATTTTCCATCTGATTTGGCCTGCAAATGGTTACCCAATTAATGAGTTCATCAAAAATATCCAGACCAGTCAAAGTATCCGCCATGCTTCTACATGTGATTAAATAACTGCCCTTTTTGATGTGTTTCTTGAAGAAATACCATATTTCTCTGTGTTTATCAGCATCAACAAAGTGATCCAATGTGTTAACAACTATTATATCCGAATTAAGGACTATGTCGCTTCGGTCCAATATATCTGAATGTACTATTTTAACCCTATCTGCATCCAATGAATATTGCCCAATTATTCTCTCTTGCAGCTCACAGCATTCTTTGTTCATTTCCACTCCTACAATACTTCCAATGTTTGATAAATAATATGCCTGAAATAATTATAAATCATTATAGTATGAATTTGATGAAGAATGAAATTATTACAAATTATAGTGTTTAACATGATTATCAGCTTATTTAGAAAATCACACTAAATGCATTAAATTAACCTAGTAAGAAATAACTATGGTCTAATTATTTATTTACATATTTTAATGTGAAACATGGTTTTTGACTATGGGCCTCTTATGAAAGCTCAAGGTCGCCCAGAGAGCTATGGAGAGGGCAATGCTCGGTGTTTCCCTACGAGATCGAATCAGAAATGAAGAGATCCGTAGGAGAACAAAAGTCACCGACACAGCCCAGCGGATTAGTTCTTTGAAGTGGCAGTGGGCGGGGTACATAGCGCGGAGAACCGATGGCCGATGGGGCAGAAAGGTTCTCGAATGGCGACCACGCACCAGTAAGCGCAGCGTTGGACATCCACCGACCAGATGGTCAGATGACCTGAAAAAGGTCGCAGGCAAACGCTGGATGCAGACTGCTGCCAACCGATCATTTTGGAAATCATTGGGAGAGGCCTATGTCCAGCAGTGGACTGACTGCGGCTGAAATGATGATGATGATGATATTTTAATATTTTATTTCAGTTATATTCAGTACTAGTGTAAAATGTAATAGGTATATTCTTATATCGAGTGCAAAGGCATCTACCCTAAAAGAAAACTTACTCCATATAAAACTGCTCCTAATCTAGAACCAACATCCAGTATTTGCTTATCTTCTAAGTCTCTTGGCAAAAGATATTTGAATATGCACAGCAGTGCTTTTCTAGATGTCGAGTGTGATAGCAATATCAGCTCCTGAAACAGTCTTAGATTATTTAACAGTCAAAGATTTAAAAAAATATAAACAAAAATATTTTAAATTTGATGCAATCTTGGATTTTTACAACACTCACTTTAATATTCCTAGAATTACAATCTGAACAATAATGTCGTTGAAGTTTTCTTTGTTTAGTGAGTTCTTCAACTTCATTATCATCATAGAGGAATTCGTCTACATGGCAGGAGCTCTCCTTCGTGACGTCTGCCTGGTCGCCAACAGTTGGTGGGACTATATTCTCTGAAGGAAGCTCGGCATGAAATGGAATCAATTTCTTTATGGTTCTACCAATTTTCAACAAGTTTTTCTCCGAATTCATGAGCGATTTCTTAATTTCTAAATCTGAAAGAAATTTTCAATTTCATAATTTATTCCATAGTATAGTGAATTTGAGGTTATGCGGCTAATATATTTTGTGTGTAAATACAGAGAATTTGAATAAATGATTTTTCCATATAATAAGTATTACGAACCAACGTACTAGGTACCTACCTACCTTTTTTATATGAGAGGCTACAAATCCATTTTTCAATGTGATCCAATTCTTCATTGTCCAACACGGAAAATATTTCTAATAATCGGCATTTAACACTTACGATACTATCTTCAGACATTTTACGAATAATACTTAGAGCAAACAAAAAGCAATGATTACCTAAAAGAGAAAGTTAATTAATTGTGGTCGCAAATTAATTCAAAAATTAATTAAAGTCAACACAACACAAAAAGGCAAGTGAGTGGCAAGTAGGCCACAAAAAGTAGGCAACTTCTTTGCTAGAGATGTGCCAAATCGGTTCGTAAACTCGGTTCAAACCGAGTTAAGTTAAACTCGAACCGAACCGGGTTGGGGACAAAACCAAACCGTCCGAGTACCTACCGAACCGACAGCGCGCGACTTACGCTAGCGGGGCGGAGCGGTTTGGCCCGAAGTGAACGAACGAACCGAATGTAAAGACGAGTTATCCCGATTTCTTCCGAAGAGGTACGCGGGCGGCGGGGCCGGTGGGTGACAAGTAGGTACTTTCCTATTAGAAATTTGTTCAGTGGCCGTTTATTACGTTTATACCTTTATTTAAAACTAGCAGTCCGCCCCGGCTTCGTCCGTGGTACATACATAGCCTATGTCACTCAGGGATAAAGTACCTTTCCAATGGTGAAAGAATTTTTGAAATCGGTCCAGTCCAGTAGTTCCTGAGATTAGCGCATTTAAACAAACAAACTCTTCCGCTTTATAATATTAGTATAGATATAGATTAATTATTTTTTTAAACCTTCGATCAAGCAGTTTTTTATACTTCATAGAAGTTTTCAAGTTAAATTATAATGTCAATTGTAGATCCCGCTCTGACCTCCGACCGTCATAGCAACTCGGTTTGATCAACCCGGTTTCAACCCGGTTTACATTGAAAGTCGAACCGTTCGACCCGGTTCGTGATTTTTTCGGGTTGGCACATCTCTATTCCTTGCCTACGGAAGTAGTGTTGTTGCGATAGCGATAGTCAATCGATATTATCATGATACTATCGTGACCTCGAAAATCAGTTGAACTCATATAGACATGACGTAAACAGACGAAAGGTATAACTATTACTTAGCATAGCAAAAAGACACACATGCAAAACTATGCAGCCTGGGCTGTATCTAGTCTAGGGTAAGATGTTTACGTTAATGCTCCCCATGATTTCAAGAAATGTATGAATGTTGTGTGGAATGCATGATCTGAGATCGTTTATGATTTTCCGACGAAACAAGCGAGCGACGGATTCGCATCTCTCGCGTCCCGCTTCGATTGTCGACTATCGATAAGTAAAGCAACACTAAAGTACAAGCATACAAAACAAAGCAATGCATGCTGCTTGTGCTTGGGATTAAAAAGTTGATTTTGTGATCGATTTCTTTACCTTTAGTTTATTTTGTGTTCTTCAATTGAAGCCAAACCAAGCTGGCACGTATAGTTATTAATTAGAGTGTCTATTTTTTTATTTTTTTACCGATTTTAAGTGACCAACAGTTTAGCTTACTTAAGCCTATCTAAGTTTAATTGGTCACTAAGCCGTTTGTTTGTTTCGCTGGAGTCTGGAGATGAAATTTATATTGTGAGTCGTTCAAGAAAAATCGTGGTTTCTACTTCTCAACCACAAATTAGAAATAATTAAGTTCTCAACGTCAAAATGAGCTCAGTGGAAAGTTGCAAAACTATCGGAATATGGATTTCTGAGAAGAAAAGCCAGAAAATTAATTGGAAGGAATTGATAAATGCTTGCACGAATCATGGTTACAATGTGGCCATGGTATGTACTCTAATTTGAATACTAGTTTTAGTAAGAAAATGATTTATGTATACATAAATTTAAGTATACAATAAGTTTTAAGATTTTCTTGTTATCCATAGTAATATTATAAATGCCAAAGTTTGTCTGTCTGTCTTTCTGTGTGTCTGTCTGTCTGTTATGCTTTCACGAAATTTGGTATGAATTTAATATTAGAAAGGCTATAAGTCATTTTTCTATGTAAGTAAGCCTATGGAGGTCGGTCCGCAGTCGCTTCATTATAAAACCAGTGCTGCCATATCTAGAGAGTTCTGAAGCATAAACGATGACTGTGCTATTTTTTGAGAAAATAGTAGCCCATATGTTATTTCTAATCATATCATACACCATACAAAATTTAAGGCAATTTTGTTCAGCTATTCTTGAGTTTTAAATAATGTAAGTAACCAGTTGTGTTTGCGTGTTTTAGTCCTCTTTTAGGTTTACTACTGGTTAATAATGAATGTTCATGACTAGCTGTTCCCACGTTAAACTCCACCTGTGTCAAAAAGTAGGTTACCAACTGTATTCATACTATTGCATCAAAATCAGCTGTTTGAAACTGTAACAGACAGACAGACTTTCACACTTGTAATTTTATAGTATGGAAGTATGGGTAAGGGATTATGGACTTAACACTAGTAGTAATGCAATTCTATATTATGATAAACTGCAAAACATTATTTTATTCCTTTAAAATCAGTGTTTGTTTAATTTTTTCCTGCATTCATCATTTTGACCTACTCTATTAGTTAAGCATCGAGATATGTCACTGGACATGTGCCTCTTAAACTAGTTTATCATGAAACTATTGGCAAATCTCATACACAAACAGATAACAAAAAACAAAAATTAAAAAAAATTATAAATTTTTCAGTTTTAACAAATTAATTATAAATAATTAAAAAAACTATGTGACAGTATCTTAATTACTGTTTACAATACTAAATAATCATTGTTACTATCAATAAGTAATTTGTAAGTAACTTTCAGTGTTTGAAAAAATTCAAACCCATTGAATTAAATGTCGGTCTCTGCGAAGTGTTTCCACTTTAATCAGTCCTTTGCTTTCTTGGTCTAAGTTGTTAGTTTTATTTTATTAGATTTTTTTCTTAATATGGATCATAAATAAAATAAATTAAGACACATAAAATCTTCCTATAAACTTGACTCAAAGCTTTGCTGTTAGATAATGCTTTTAGCATGAAGTCTGCCTATTGCAATATGCAATGGTATATTTTGGACAAAGTTTTAAATAAATAAATTATTTAATAGAATAAACCTGACATAATATGATTTTATTTATTTGTCTCAACAATTCTTTCTATCTACAACTTAATCTACCTAAAATAGGTGTTTAATTTCCCTAATTGTAATTTGTAAGTAATTTTTTTGCAACCATGATTGGCCTGGCTATGTCTGCATATATATAAGTTTTCATACCTTCTCTTACCTTTTCTATGAACTAGTAATAAAGCATTTTCCTCTTAAATGTTGATCCTTGTCTGTTCTTGACATTGCAGGTGGACCTTGAGAGGCCTTTAGAAGAGCAGGGTCACATAGACGTGTTTCTTCATAAGCTGACCGACATTATTGCCGCGGCTGATCAAGGTGACATCAAGGTATATAATCTTAATCTATATTTACTTAAAGAAATCAATAATCAAAAGCATACACCATACCTAATGGAAATTAAAAAAAATTGATGTCTTAGTATAACTATCAGACTGAAGTGAATCAATACCCTAGGAAGTATTTGTGTGCAGATTGTGCATGTCAAGCTACAGTGAGGGTGTTATAACACTAGTATTTTTTTTGGCATATATAAATGTGCTCCTTCTTGCTTTGGCCGACACATTAGTCTCGGTTGGGAGATGTTTTCGAAAAATTATGAAACAAAACTTTCATTGTGTAAGATCGTTGTTTGGTCATCTTCAGTAAATATTTGCTATTATTATCGTGTTAGGTGTGACACACAATCTGCCGTTCTTAAGCAAACACACACATAAAATGTTTGATTAATAGTGTTTACGGTTTTGAACACGCTATTTTCCAGAAAAACTACCTTTTTAAAGGTTCAATATTTTTACTTACTTATCATTAGTAAAAAATCAAACAAATAATTATGTATGTGATAAAGAATATTTTTTGATGGCTTGAAATATGGCACACGGGTACGCGACTTACTACCCGAGCTACTAGTAGTCCAATATCTCTTTCCTATTCCTAAATCCAACTAAATCCTATCCTTTCCCGGCTTTGAAACACTTTCGATTGATGGGCAGCAGTGTCCGAAGTACAGTAAGCCGTAAAAACTGCGCTCCCTTCTACCAAGCGTAAGGAGTATGGCAACCACCTCTTAATGAATCATTAGGAGAAGCCTATGTCAAGTAGTGAACTTCTCCAGCTGAAATGATGATGATGACTGTACTGTATTCATCTCAAACGTGAATTTGAAATTATTGTCTCGGCATTATTCCGATTGTACAATATTTCACCTTAAATGAGTGTCATGGATGAATAAGCAGTGATTAATTGTTATAAATGTACTTGACACGAAAGATCTTTAGAACGTCAACGTTCAATGTCAAGCATTGTAGGTATAACATTGTTCACAATAATCTACACATTAATAAATTCAATCCCGTGTCCTTAGAATGACACTTTACCCTCATTAAAATTATGCAAATGCGAAAGAAATTCCATCACCTTTTGAAACGGTTTTTTTCAATATTGTACATACTGTGCCTTACGATTAATCGTCCGTGGCAGGTTGTATACTATTTAGTCACTTTTAGTGATGTGCAGTTCCTGGGAATTTTCAGATTCCATCCTAAAATTTCTGTAAACTTTGGTAAATTTATAGAAACGTTGGATATATGTGAGAAAAATAATAATAATAAAAACTCTTTATTGCACCAAGAACAAACTTACATAATTATTGTTTAAATCCCGTAAACTTAGTAAATTTCCAGCATCAGTTTAATTATAAGTTGCTAAGCGCCCAAATTAATATAGGATATAGATTTAGTTTAATTTTATGTATTTTCTCAGGCATCCATAATCATCAACAACGTGGAGCAGTATTTATCCAATAATCCGGACATAACTGTGATTGACCCTTTGGACAATGTCAGGATATTGCTAAACAGGTATTTATAAAAATTAATAATTGTTTGTTTGTTTGTAATAACTTTATTGCACAGAAAAATACATAACAGTTAATACGAAACTAAAAATAAATGCAACGGCGGACTTATCCCATAAAGAGATCTCTTCCAGTCAACCGGGACGTTACAGGAATACAGTTAAAAGAGACAGATGGTAGAAGTTGTGCAACCAGAACAGTACTCTATTTATTAAATAAAAATAATACTTATAATGACATAAACTACATAAAAATATGCTACATAAATGTATATGTATATGTTTGTGTATTATATTAATATAGGTACATAATAAAAGACACACAGGCACATCATTATTAATAATACTAACACAGGCTTCTATGGAAAAAAGGAATAACAATACACACTTATTTGTCAGTGTGTTATTATTGAACACACTGACAGCTGATACCTACGGGGTGACTTTTTAACACCAACCAAATGTGCTGGTTTCACTGTCTGAAACTAAACCGCTTTTAATAATAAAAAAAAGTGATGGATGTGAAAAATAAATCGCTCTTCAAATACAAAATCGTGTATGCTGATCTGAATATTTTATTATTGGAAGTGGTTTTGTTTCACCTATAACACTAAAAATTTGGCTGGTGTTTAAAAAATCACTCTGTATGTGCATCTTGAAGTTTGAAGAATTTCATTGTTGAAATTGTCCAATATGTTTAATTACTATACCATGTATACTAAAATTTATACTGGAATCATAAACCATATAATTTCTTTCAGAAACTGTTACTACTCAATATTACAAAACGAACCATCATTCCAAAGCAATGGCATTTTCACACCCACATTCGCAGAATTCACCACAAACAATATAGAAATGAACGTAGCTATTATGAGGCAGAGAGGTGTGGAGTTTCCAGTTATATGCAAGCCGACAATAGCCCACGGGTCTAAATCTGCCCATGAAATGGTGGTGATATTTAATGAGAAGGGCCTCAATGTGTGCAGGCCACCATGCGTGGTGCAAAGTTTTGTGAATCATAATGCTGTGTTGCATAAGATTTATTTAATAGGAAACAGGTATGTTGATTTGATTTTCTTTTGTTTAAAGTTATTTTCTAAGCGAAAATTTGTTTGTTATTCTGTTATACTTTTAGCACTTGTTCAGTGTTTATTTATTTATTTAACTTTCTTACATATTGTAAATGGCGGACTTAAAGCCCAAGAGCCTGTTTTCAAAGTATAGGAATTTATTGCCAACCTAACGGGGAAATTTGCGATAGACTATCGTAACAAGCAAAGCAAGCAGCACGAACAGCCAATTGCCCATTTTCTATTGTACCCTAGTTGCCAAAAATAGATTTTAGAGAGGGCTTACTTATTTACTGGTCAAAGCGTAAATTGGCTGAATTGCCATTATGACTCGAAGAAGAAGAAGAATACCCTTCAAATGGAATTTAAAAACATTAAACAATTTGTGTCAATAATTTATTATTTTTTACAGATATCACATCTGCAAGCGGCCAAGTCTAAAAAACTTCTACGCATCGGAGGACCAAGAACCAATATTTTATAGCACGGGAGAGGTCTGCAAAGCAGATAGCCAATCAACGCTTTCAATCTTAGACCCTAGCGATAAGGCTGATATTCGAATGACAGTGAACGAGGAGAAAATTAAAAACGTTATTAGGGTTTTGAGAAGAGATATAGGTTTATTATTGGCCGGTTTCGACGTTGTCATAGAGAATGAGACAGGAAACCATGCGGTCATAGATATAAATGTTTATCCGAGTTACGATAATTTTCCTAATTATTTTGAACATCTATTAGAATGTATAGATGAGACTGTCAGTAGGAATGCGTATAGTAATGGCGATTCTAGTTATATGGTGAATGGTTTGGTCAATGTTGGTTCGTATACGTCTACTATAAGATAAGTCAAGAACAGGCCCTCACTTTTCATTGGTATGTAGGACGAGGTAATAAAAGTGGTCCTTTTATTATAGTTCTGCTCAACCGATGGTGCATTCCACTAAAAAGTATTCGTAGCAAATGATATACATACTTCCTCAAGAATCTGACCAGCCCCAGTGTTATGTTCATTTTTAAAACAAACTTATGTATTTTTTATATATGGCTTTTACTTTCGTATTTAGCCAGTAACAAGTAACAATTATACAATAAAGTCGTTTAGTTTAGAAAGTCTAAAGTCAAGTCAGTAGTTAAGTCTAGTCGAGTCAGAAGTAATGCTAAGTGAAGTGGTAGAAAAACTGCACTTAGTGATTTCCAGGAGCTTTTGGCAACAAGCAAGAAAATCACATAAATAGAACATTGTATTACTTCCCAACACTCCCGCTTATTCTTGAATACTTTGCGAATAATAATCTACCATTATTACGCACAAACACTAAAAAAAACACAAATTTTGGAAAATAAAATACAGCGCCGATACTGCGCTTCACAACGTCCCGCCAAAGTCCAAACTTATGTAATTATATAAAATTGGACAGATAGGCCACAGACTTAAAAGAACTTCAGACGTATAGAATAAAAGACTGCCTCAGAACGTGGGTTCAAAATTTATAATTCTATGCAGCTAGTTTATAAATCTGAAGGAGGCATACACCCTAGTAGGCGAAAAAGGCTAAAGAGAGAGATGGAGCTAGATTTTTTATTGGGACCGATTTTGATAATTTCTTACTCGATATTTGTTGGTTGATAACTTCATGAACTGACTCAAATATAAAAATAATTGTATCAATATAGTAACTCTGGTATGTGTATTTGTACAACAAAACTTTTACAGTTCCTTTGATTGTATTTGTAAATGATAATGAATGTATGAAAACTGTAATGGAAATGTCCAACTATTTATTTGTATTAAATATACTTAATTTATTTTTATTTAATAAATACTCTTCAAAACCCAGCGTACGCTTTAATCATGGTTCTAGTTTTATTAGTAGGTACCGATTATTACAATGAAGCCTCTACAGTGTAACCTCGGTAACCCTTTACAGGCTAACCAGACCAATACGACCACAGTGTAATTAAATTATCACCGAATTGCAGCTATTTTTTTTTATATATAATTTTTGTCTTTTTCCCTGTTTTCCTGCAGTTGTACTGAAAGTTATTGATCAATATTTCGATGTTTTAGACCAGCATTTCTTTTTAAGATAAAATATATTTTAAATAATCATTATTAAGTTGTATTAATGGTTTTTAGAATATAAACAAATAGTAAGCTCTATTTAAAACTTACTCAATATAATATTTTCTTAAGTCTGGTGTAAAAATTTTAGTTTACACTATTGGGTGTACGCGAACCATGCAATTGTTTAGGCTATTTGTGTGACTTGATTTTACGTATTGAAAAATGTATGTTGAAGTATGATTTTCGGTCGATATTGAATGTTTTTCAGTCGACTTACCGGTATTGTGTGAATCATGTCATTAAAAATAGGGCTCCAAATACTGTTTTAAATTCTTTATATGATTCGACTGCGAATCGGAAATTTACTTATCAACTGTCAAATCAATATTTCAATAGCCTTAGAACTAAAAATCTTTTTATACTCATAAAAAAATGAAAGCGGCAATTGGTATAGGATGTTAAGACTGTGATCTTCATCTTTCTGTACTCTTAAGACTGAAATTTAAGTGTCGTGCAGATTTCTGTATTTATTTATTTATGTAAAAGCTTAAACTCGATATAGACATGCGCTTTTACCATCGCTTTTGCATTTGTGTGATATTTGGTATTTTGGTTTGCCTATATATCGATCTACATATTTATAGTAAAAATTCTGTTTTAGGGTTTCGTACCGCGAAAGGATAAAACGGAACCCTTATAGGATCACTTTGTTGTCCGTCCGTCCACCTGTCTGTCAAGACCTTTTTTCTGAGGAACGCGTTGAGATCAAGCTGGAATTTATATCAAATACTTAGTCTACTGTCGCTTGGAGCTGTGAAAAAATCAAACTTCTAAGCGAACGCGATCAAAAGATACAGCCGTTTATGCCGCAAATTTTCGACACTCGCAAGGGAATCAAAACCTACAGGGTACTTCCAGTGAACTCAGAATCTTGATATTTGGTACGAAGCAATGTCAGAAAGCACATATAAGGGGAAAATTGCGAAAACCGTAAATGAATCTTCATACCATCAGCGAAAAATATCGTAGACTAGGCATATGTCTATTATAAGTTAGTTACGTTATATCCAGGGTGGGTTACTATGATCTTATAGCAGGGCAGAATTGAGTGAGTAAGCGAGCTGGTGCAATGTGTCTTGTATCGCACCATCTCACTCACTCACTGGGATAGAGGTGATGAACGTCATGACTTATCATTTTCCCTCCATGAAGTGCTTAAGAATTATAAAGATGACCATTATTTTTATGATTGCCTACCTGAATGATGCCAAAATAATTAATGTTTTATAAGGAGCACTAGCAACAATGGGAATTGAAATGTATTTGATTAAACTATTTATTGTATTTACGTTAAATTTAAATGCGCATTTAAGCAGAATTATTCCAGTGTTATTGCAATTATTCAATATGGATCCTACAAAAAGATCCTAATTTATTTTTGTAATTGTGTTACTTAGGTTAAGTTTTAGTTTAAGACAGAGCCGGACTGTATTTTAAAGTTTGACACTCGTCCTCAAATTGAATAAATTGGAACAAATTTTACTTGTGTTAATTTTTTTTACTCACTTGATGATGATTACGAATGATTTATTTCCTTTCTACAATACATTACAAATTAACAGTTGGCCCTACACTAAGCGGCAAGCCTGTCCTGTGGTAAGTTCAGATTAACAGTTTTGAGTTAATTATACTGATATCGAACAAAATGTACACTTAACATAACAATTTCATTCCTCAATAATGGATGCTTTCAAGGGCCTTTGATTAAATTCAGTTAATAAGTTTACGATAGCGAAGATAAAAAAAAATATCGATTTTTTTCTGTTGATATAACTATGTCAGCTATCCAGAAAAATATCAGATTTTTAGAATTGGCAAATTAATCGTAAAAATCATTGTTAGACTAGTAAAAATATCAGGGAGTACAGACTTTTCTACTTGAGCGCCTATCAGAACAAATTTACTACCTAAATGAACTTTGATGCAAATAAATTAAATTTGCATTCCACCAACTTGTCTCGTGTATTATATCTGAGACTGATTTACATACGTTATAGATTTTGTATCTAAAATTATTTACACCGGCGGCGGCGTTTAGTATTCCCTCTTTGCTGTGTGTTTAGTGGAATAAATTCTTAGCTCTTCCTGCTGACAATGTGTTTTATTTGACTTCGTGTTATTGATGCGATTCATCGAGATATAAGTATGATGCGAGGTTTTGTTGTGAAGTATGTTGAATATTTTATGGTAGTAAGTACCTACGTATCTTATTACTCTTGAGTTGTTTTTGTTAATCAGAAAAACATTGTTAGTGTAATACATTGTGCTAAAACAGCACGAAAATAGAGATATTCTGATGAAAATACCTCCTTGACGTAAAGACTGAAATGTTTGTGATTCATTATTTTACGTAAAAGTTTACATGTCCTCCACATCATAAGATTTAACGTCATTTAAAATCATTAGTTCGTGAGACGCCTGCTTAACTTGTACATACTCAAGTTTGGTCATAAAAAGAATGCTACCTACTCATCATCATCATCATTTCGTGTAGGTTACATTGTCTATCGACCATGTACACCCTGGTCTCAGAGTTGTTCGGAATCGCCTCTCGGCCTCTGACATCGTTCCTTTAACGACTACCAAATGGCAGCCGGGACCAACGGCTTAACGTGCCTTTCGAAGCACGGAATGATCTTTATTATCAGACAATCAGGTGATTCAAGCCTGCAAAGTCCTAACCAAACTGGAAACAACTAAACAAAGTATGCTTCCGGTGGGAATCGAACCCACCACCCCCGGGTCGAAGGCGAACGCCTTAACCACTGGACCACGGAGGCAGTTGTTACCTAGTATCGACAATGAATCTGAAATTATTATTTAAAGAAATAGATAGGTATTTCATTATCATTGTACCACCATCTAAGGGTACGCCTTGGAGGCATAGCGTTGCTTGGAGGTATAGCGTTGCTTGGAGGTCGTCAAACTGCCGTCTGAGTCACAGTCGGTAAATAAAGCGTGTACGTACAGAATACAATACGAATCCATACAAAATACCTTCAGAACATTCGTCTATGTCATCCCACGTCACAATAACGGTGTTAGTGTAGATCAAATGTATGAGGAGATGTGCGTTTGATACTCGTAAGATACTATGTTGTGCTCATTTTCGTTGAAATGGTTTTTATGAAAATCTGCATGGATAAATACACCTGTAAAGAAGGACGGTTACATGTACGTTAGTGCAGAAGACTTAGAATTTCATATTTAAATGATTTCATGTATTGATTCTGCGATATCTATCTAAACGTACTCGCTACATACTTATGTAGGTATATATATACCTATCTCAGACACCAATATCTCACAACACTGGTATTATCAGTTATTTCTGTATTGTACCTAATGATAACCTTGTCAATTTGTGTTAAGAAAATAAATAATTTTTATATTAATATTTATGTGATGTGAGCATTTTCAACAAGAGGCTAGGCGATATTGGATCAGGAGTGCTATTTTAAAAAAGTGTGATTCACTCAAAATAGACGAGCTTATAATTTTTGTTCGATATCGAATGGTTTTCGTTCGTTTACGAAGGATTTTTGTTTGATAACGATGGTTTTTTTTTCGACATATACATATATGTCATACATATATATTTTTGCGAACTATGACTGATATGTATGTCGAATGAAAATAGTTCGACTCATCGACTATGTAGAAAGAAAATCATTCAAAATCGAACGAAAATGATTCATTTGAGAAACAAAAATAGCACTCCAGCGCTGGCCTTGTATACTGTCTGTTTATCCTAATTGATAGTAGTGCTACATTATTTAAGCTGCCTCCCTCATCTTAGCTTAATTACCGACCGCATCCTCTTTAAATTTTTTATTTAACTTATAATTAACTGATCTATAAATTTGCAATATCTCCCATTTCCCTAATCTGAAAGTGCTACAGAGTTGGCGCGATGGCGGCTCTTGTAGTAATTGTTAATTCGACGGACTGTGCATAAATCACATCTAGTTGCAGGATCGCAGTTTCATTATGTGTTACGGTATACCATCTGGAGATAGGCGACATTCAGACGAGTAGAAAACGTTAGTAGTTGAACTAATGAATCTATTCTTGCGGAACTCTGTATATCGAAACGCCTTTCCTAGACAAAATGGAAGGAAAACGTGCCAGAGACAAACTCCAGCTAGATAGATCAACTGCGTAAAGAGAGCAGCTGGAGGCAGCTCACCTATATATTTGCGGTCCATAGCATTGCCTATAGCGACAGGCTGGGTCAGATGCCTTTAGACAGCCTAAAAACATCTGACAGTGTTGTCCACCTTGGGTCTTGTTCCTGTTGTTCTGGTTTCCCTGTAAAAAAGGTTACGGAGGTTAGACGACAGTCGCTCCATTGCAATAACCAGTGCCACCGAATCTAGGACCATGACTTACAGCGTATCATACGCAACTAAACACGTTTGGATGAAGAAGATACCCAGCTCTGCCGATATGTACTTAGTTACGATTCTCAACAGTGAGGATGTGATGATGAAGAAGAAAATACTTGGAGTGTATCTCCACCATGGAAATAAGTACCTTCTGATCTTGGTATTGGCAATAATCTCCATTTTCAAGTTTCAGTTTGCTCCTGCTGCTAATCTTTTTCATTTCAACATTTCATTCAGGTCAACATTTTTGTAAGTTTAAACAACATTGTCTCAATGCCTTTATAAAAGGGGCTTTTCAGGACTTTCGTTATTTCAGAAAAAAATACTTTCAGATGGTTAGATTTCGTACACTAAATAAAAGTATTCCTATCAACGTGAACATGTGAGGATTTTATCATGGATTTGTTAGATTTGACAGAATCTACTTGTGTATCTATGTCTGTCTGTACACTACCTTATGCGTAGGCGCCGCATTCTCAACAGGAAGTGAATCTGGATCAGCAAGGCCCGCTCTGGATTAACGATACCGTACAACGTATCCGGTATCTTAATATAGAGCTACCAATTTTTTAACAGGTTTCTTGTGTACAGTGTGTAACGTGTGTAACATAAAACCAAACAAGATTGGACTGGCAGAGAATGCCTGAAGACAGCATTTATATTTTTTTCTTTAATGTGACATATGCATGTAGGCACATGTAGGTGTTCAGTTCACTGAAATGATGACAAATGTGTTGGTAGGTATTTGTAGCCGATGTAACAAATATATTTTTTATCTTTCTACTTTACCTACAAAAGTATGCGATAAGTTGGTATATTTACAGTGAAAATGAAGATTCGATCGTGATTACTAATGCCTTTGCCCGCAAAGAACATCGAAACCGCCACGGGTGACGTTCCTTTCTCAATGTTAGCACGGGAACTAGGTAAATTGATCTATCACCTGTCATATCTATACTGAATCAACATTCAATAAACATCATGAGTAAAAGATATGCTTATTAGTCGTTGTGCGGTGCATTCATTTCATTTTATGTGGCTGGGAAGGACTGTCTGTTTATTGAATTAAACAGATCCAATAAAGGCAATTAACTACGTGTTACATGACCTTACTGCGTCGCCGCCGAGACCATGAAGTGGAAAAGATATTAAGTTTTTCTAAAGTACCAAATGATAATGACCGGACCTTCCACAGTGGAAGCCACGGAAATGCGTGTACCGAAGGTTTTCTACGAAATTGATCTGAATATAGTTGTTTAGAATTGAGAATTGCCAATTTGCCATTCAGTCAGCTGTCGGCACATGTGCGTAGTGGACGCGCGCCGCGCGCGCAGTTGATCACGATTTTCGCGCGAACGAATACGATCGAAAAGTGAAAAATGTTTGCCGGTGTTTAAAATAATGTGATACGTTCTTAACTGCCAGTGTTTTTGTGCTCGAAGTGTTTTTTTTATTTTTAAAGTGTCTGGTTAAATCCTCACTGTGCTTTTGTTTTGATCTGTCAATTCTGAGTCTGATTGACGATAACGTTAACAACTTGGGTGCCAAGTTGGATGAATGCTTGTTATGGATTTCTGAACTAATTGGACGCTAAATACGGAGCACAGGTATGTTGAAAACAATTTTGAAATGCCGGAAGTGTACGTAACATATTAATCAGATCTGCTAGTTACACTTTTTGTGCAATACAGATCACCTTAATTTTTTAAATATTATTCCATTAGACAGAGAAAATAATTACGAAAATTATCTTGAACTTTGGAACAAAGAATTCTTTTTCTATTGTTTGAATTTTGACGAATGGTTCTATAGCAGTGGTTGTGCTAATTGATAGTCTTAAGAGTGCAATAACACCGAAATACAATAACTGTTTTTGTTTTTGACAGAGAAAGATCATTCTCAGTCATATTCTCAGTAAAAACTGAGGTGTAAAATGAATTAGGTAAGTATGAATTATAATTAAACTAGGTATTTTGATACGGTTTTTATCGCGTTTAATAAAATAGTTTAATCTTAATATATAACAATCGCGAAAACATTAGAAGTATAAACTTCTCAGCCCAAGGTACAATTTTTATTGCTAAAGTATTAAAATGTATTTGCATCACATAAAAAAAAAACCGTTTAAAGTTCAATGACTTCTTTTTATTCCGAGCATACATGCCAGTATCTTTATTAAAAATATCATCGTAAAATTACCTACACTATTATAAGCTATATCAGTGCTACTGTTCGAAGTTTAAAATCTACCTACTAATTACAAAGATTACTGGCCGTTTCGCCAATCATTCGTAATTTAAATATCGTATACGGCTTTAATGAACGGCTTACTGTACTTGAAACTCTGCTTTCATTCATAAGAAGAAACAATATGACGCATGACGTGTGAACTCATCTCGACAGTGGCGCCATTGTCATTACCCGGGAAATTAGTTATAGAACTTTCTTCAATTAATAATGATAGGCAAAATACAAGGGAAGAGGCGTGCTGGGTCCTTACTATCACCTTTAAAAGCAGGGCAGAAGCGTGTGAGTGAATGAAATGGCGCAATACAAGATTTAAGATGTCTCGCTTGCTCACTCCTTTCTACCCTGCTATTAGAGATGATAGTAAGGACCCAGCACGCCTCTTCTCTTGTATTTTGCCATACAAATTGCTAAAATCTAAGAACTTTCTAAATTAGCAAAAGATCGTGCTAAGTTTGCATGCGTTAGTTGACGGCCAACCTCCAGAAATGGAGACGCACTTGAAGACAGCACTTATACATTTTATACATCTAAGATTTGATCTCCCTCATCACTATGATGATTTGAAATGAATGCAAATTGTCTTATTAATGATTGTTTAAAATTACTACAAAAAAATAATATCTCCATACAAAAGACATAAACGCGTCGAAATAATCAACACTAGTTCGCCTTAATGTTATGCCTCTTATGGTTTTATACATATATATATTAAATTTTTTGTATGTTTCTTACGTTAAAAACCGCATTAAAACGATTTAATTTAATACGTCATAAGACTTTAAAAATTTGTACGGACTGCCTGACGTTTGTGTTAACGTCAGGCAGTCCGTACAAAGTTTTCAATTAGGATTTATTTTGTTATTGGCAGAAGTCGTCATCTGCCGGAAAGGTGATTGTAGGAAATGAGTAACAGATAAATAGGTGCCATCAAAAGAATTGTGAATTGTTAATTAAAGTATAAGGACACATGTACCGAAACGATACAAATATTTTCAATTGTTATTTTACATCTAATTACTAAACCGATCTATATGCAAGAACGGACCTTGCGACAACAAACTACTTACACCTGCTATAATTATATTTCATGACTTTACCTTTCTACGCTATAGATATATAATATAATTTAAAAATATATATATTTGCCAATCGCTCAATTGAAGCCACGCTTCAATGGTTACATATATTTGAAGCTAGATACGATAGGATTATATAAGAAACATAAATCTCAAACCAGTTTACATGTTGATTTATAATACGAACGACGCAATAAAAACGGTGTCATGTGATTAGACATATTTTCGTATACCGGAAGAGACGGCTGTAATAATTTAACTAATTTGGCTTTGAATTATTGCTCCAAGAAATCCAAGGAAAGTATAAAAGGTGACACTAAACGTACCTCCTTATTTATAAAAAACTAGCCGTTTCGCGCAGCTCCGCCTGCGTCAAAAATTAGCCTATGTTTGACCTTGGGTTTTCAACAATATTTTATACCAAATTAAATCAAAATCCGTTCAACGATTTAGCCGTGAAAGTGTAACAGACAGACAGATTTTCGCACTTATAATATGAATATATTAGTATGAATGAAAGTATGGATACAAGCTTTTGATTTCAAATTCACATCGAAAATTGATAAGAAGAAAAGAGCTGAATATATTTTAGTTAAAATGGCCTTGGCAAACGTTTGTTAACTTTTAGGTTTGGAAACAAAACTGCATTTTATTTGGTGTTATAGTATTACGCCGAGCCAAGTCTCATATTAAAAAAATCATACTAAGTTTTGCAAAGAATTATTCGTTTAGGTTCCTGGCGTGGTATTTTTTAAAAGTGTAACTCGCGCAAAATCGGCGAGTTGAATAATTTTTGTTCGATATCGAATGATATATATATATATATATATATATATATATATATATATATATAATATCATTATATATATATCATTCGATTATATAACAAAGGGCGTTCGTAAAACCTACATTAACTAAATTATGTTTAGACCCTTTCTGTCTTGTCTATTGACGTGAAAGAACGAGACGTGACTTATATTAGTTAACTTTATCTTATTAGACGATCATTAACTTTTATGAATAAGGGAGTGAGAATATAATAGTGATTGTGACGTCACTTCATTGCCGACTTTTTGCATAGCAGACTAAAACTCGTTATCAACTATTAACACTGCATTTAATTAATTTAATGAATAACAATCGCGAAAACATAAGAAATCATTATCAACACTGCATTTACATTGATAAGAAAATATGTCAGACAGAAGAACCCTTTTACGTACCCACACTTACATATCTAATTAGCTACTGTGCTGCTGTCTAGGGGATTTTTAAGGAAAAGAAAATAATCTAGAATTCGCCAGAGATAGGACGGATTAGAAACCGTAGAGGAATGTAACAGGACTTGATCTAGTTTTCTCGTACACTGTTTGTTTTTACCCGGATATTATATACATCGGCTGTGTTGTGCCAGTATTAAGGACCGTTCAAATTGACGCGAATACCGCGTGACTGGCGGGACTCCCATAAAAATAAGAATCGGAAGAAGTGACGTAGCGTTTGAAAAAGTTAACTGGCCTGCTAATGACATTTCTATTTTCTATATTCTTATTTCTGTGGGCGTCCCGCCAGGCGAGTGTGATTCGCGTCAGTGTAAACGGTCCTTTACACAGACAAAACAAAATATTTAGATTACCTACTGAGATTCTAAACGCACTTCATTTTTCTATGGATCCTTAATCCATACTAATATTATAAATGCAAAAGTCTGTCTGTCTGTTACGCTTTCACGGTCAAACCGCTGAACGGATTTTGATGAAATTTGGTATGAATATAGCTGAACATCCGGGGTCAAACATAGGCTACTTTTTGACGCAGGAAGAGCTGCGGGAACCAGCTAGTTTATTATACACGAGTAGATGAAAATGATGTGATTTTTCGTTGACTTACAGCCAGTCTACTTAACACCAAAGATTTTTTCACCAATTGAGAATAAAAATAGCTCGCTCATCGGGAGGCCCGTAGCAATTTTTGTCAACATTAGGTAGAGAATGACAACGTAAATTTTAGAAATTTGATAAAAACTGACCCTGGCATTGAATTGAGCACAAAACATGAAGAGTGTAGATGTACCAGCATGTATTTTATATTTTTTCTTTTCTTAACCCATACTGTCCCGCTGCTGGGCAAAGATCTCCCCCATTCTCTTCCACTTATCTCGCTCTACAGCTACTGTCTCCCATTCCCTATCAAATCCATTTAAACATTATGAATAAAATTAAAGAAAGGTTAAAATTGTAAATAAATAAAATTACCTAACTAGTTGCAAACATTTAAATTCAATTCGGTTCATTACAAATAAATGTCATAAAGTATTTAATATCTGTCTATATGATATTCTTACATAGTTTAAAGTTGACTTTTTTTTAAAAAGTTGTTGTTGCCTAAGTACCTATGATGAGGTTGAATTTTCTCGTGTTCTTATTTTATGGGAACATTTCTTTGGATTTTTTCTTAAAAGTGCAATTGTTCCTTTAACTTTTAATTTATCTGATTCTCACTTTCATTCTCGGCTATAGTGTTTTGAACTGTTTACAAACTTTTTCATTTCATCCATAACATATGGACAAACATAAGGGTTTTTATATGTTTTTTAAGCTAGGAAAAATATTTATGTATTTTTATTTGGTAAATAAATCTAAAAGAAAGTTATGAATGAGACTATTAGAAATGAATGAATTAGAGCTTAAAATATCGGCTTCCCATACTAGATCCTGTCAACTGATCAGTGCATTTGTATGGGACGTCGAAACTCTTATTTTGGTAATTCCATTTTTTTAATTAGTTAAGTCGCACTAAACACCGGCCAATTTTGAAGTTTATTTATTAAGTACGTGCGACTTAACTTAATAAAACTTAACTTAATAAATAAACTTCAAAATTGGCCGGTGTTTAAAATGTCATCCTGGACAATTTGTTGTGCTGTAAAGGTTTTGTTTCATATTGTATATTTTTGTATATTTTTTATATATCTATATCTATACATATAAAACTGTGCCTGGTCGAATTTGTACATTGAAGTTTTTTTGAAAATTCTTAGTGGACAGGACACAACTATGAATTTAGACGACAAATCACATTTTTTTGAATTTTTGTCTGTCTGTCTGTGCACGCATCACAGGAAAACTACTCGACCGATTGACTTGAAATTTGGCATGACCTTCTATATCAGGTCAACATCTAAAGTACAAATTATCTCGAAAAAAATTTCTTGTTAAATAAATAAATTACTCAAAAGAAAAGGCTAAAATAAAGTTCTTCATTCATTTTCACAGCAAAGCATTGATGATAAATTTTACAATTACTATTATATAAAAAAACAGTTAAACAGAATAAACATGTTTATAAAGTTTGTTTTAAGTAAGTACCTATAATACATTCCAAAGTTTTGCGGGACGTACCATTCGGCATATTGGTTCTTTTATTACCGACAACCAGGCAACTTTTATGACACTTCTCCTTGATCACGTGAGCGAAGCCGCGGGTAACAGCTAGTTTAATAATAAATCCACAGCCAAAAAAGTAATATATTTATTTATTAACGTTTATAAAAAAATGGCGGATTTAATGCCGTATCTCTGTATCTTCGTTTATTTACGGCTGTGACCATCAGCAACTTGTCGAACGAATTCTCGATTAGTGCCGGCCGAGATCTCATAACCTTCGCTTAGGCTGAAGTACCTCGCGGAATCAAATATCACCATTACTCTAAGCCCAGAAGGTAATCTCGATAAGAGTTTTGAACACTTCAGGATGCCCTATTTTTGATAAGTTTGACTAACGCAAAATCGGTGAGTTTGAACGATTTTCATTGGAAATATGAAATGAAATATATTTTAAAAATAGTGCCCCTGATCTGATGTAGAGCTAAACTTAAACTCTTCATGACCTAGCTTCACAAGCATTCGACTTTTAAAAGAAAACTTTTGTCAACTTTAGACACACGGGACTGTCATCAAAACATGTGGCTTGGTTTTGTTACAAGAACAATAAAAAGACAGAAAAATAATTATCAGTGAACCATAAGTCCATGCATCGTACAAGCTCCATCGCTTAGGCCACATTGATAAGGTGTAAATTATAAGGTTGTCTCCGCTTAAAACTTGGCTAGCTCTACATGAGGTAAGCCTGTCAAGTTATGCTTCTCGTCAACCTGGCGGCATAATGTAAATCGACCAATCATACAAAAGCGTAGAGCCCAAAGTTTCCAATGTCTAAATTTATAAAAATGCTTCCTACTTGTATCTTCCAGAGAGGCGTTCCCGCCGCGGTTGTTACTGGCCAATAATACTATTTAATGCATAAAATTGCGGGTGCGATGACGTACTGTCAGTTGATATTAATTGCTGTGCCGTAACTGTAAAACTAGTTTGGCCATCGGCGTCGCTTCTCTAATAGGATCGGACGCGCGCGCGTACTTTTTCTGGAGCCTATTTTTAAAAAGGAAGACTCACGCAAAATCGACGAGTCGAACGAAAATCGTTCGATGTCGAACAAAAATATTTTTTTATTTATTTAATTGGCTGTTTACATCTACAATCAATAACTCAAAATGATTTTCACATAAACAGATTATTGAACCCGTTGGACATCAGTTCGTCTCGTAAATCAGTCAATACCCGTGAGAATTTGGGTACGACTGCATTTTTACGGCGCATTTTATGTGAATTCGAAATGCTTTGTTAAATGCAAGTACGTGTGCTGAGTTGATGCGTCTAGGTACGACTTCTAGTAATAAAAAAATTAGGACGACTACATGGAAATAATAAGCCTGTCGTGATTGGTTCAGAATAAAAAATATAAGCTGACTAACGACTCCATGGAAGTAATAAGTATCAACGGCGACTCTAATTTTTGTTTGCTGAGATTCCAGATCTAGTAAGTTTTTCTATACGAAATGACTCGGGTTCATGACTATTGTTGCAAGGTATTATTTAGGCAAAATCGTAAATAGAATGTTTTTTATTCGCACGAAAACAAGTCCCCGCGAAATTGTCGTAGGTTCTCTAAACCTTTGATTAATTATTATTTTAACAAAATTGTATTTTAAATTTTACACGATTATCAGACGTAAAAGTTTTAATGCGTTGCTTCGTACTTTGTGTAAGGATATTTTATTATCTATTTAAGTCAAAAGTTATATTAGGTACAAATGCGTTTTATCGATTTTTGTACAAAGTTTTTGTGTTGCTGAAGACCGGACGAAGTGGAGACGTAAAAGCAAGAAAGCGGACCCTGGGCTCCGAGGCAAGCTGAGAATGCAACCGGAAAGCGCGGATGAAGAATGATTTATTTATTAAAAAAAATAATACTATAATAAAAACTAAACTTAAAAATAAAACCCTACCTTTAAATAAAAAAATGTCCTACCTATAAATAATTTATTAAATTTTGGTGTACAGGTTACATGTAATGATTTCTGTACAAAATGATTATAGTAGGTAGGCTAACACATATAGCGTTAGCTAGCTGCTAAATCTTGAGGTTGAGGTTGGCGGCTCTAAAATCTTTTTGTAGTATTAGTATCATGTATTCAATATTTACGATCGTCATTTATAAAGATATGATGACAAAAACTACTACATCACTAGGACGGATTGCGGGCATTGTTCTCGTCACACATGTTTAGCAAACACGTAGGCGTCATTATGGTAGGTATGGAAGCTGAGGCCTCTTAGGTTGGCGCGAATAGCAAACATTGACATATCGCATAGTCGCATGCCATTGTAGCATGAAGGTCGAGAATTTTTACTAGTTATTTAAATCCCACTGCTGGCCTTCCCTCATTGTTTCCACACATTTTTGTCCCCTGTTGCTGCCTTCCAGCCCTTATGTTTCAAATTATCTGTCCATCTTTTTCGTGGTCTACCTCTTTTTCTTCGTCCGTCAGGTTTCCGCTCTATAGCTAGGATCTTTCAGGATGCACTCGAGAATTGTGTCCCAGTATTTTTCTTTTCTACTCTATATATGCAAAAGTGACTTCGTATTTTTGTAAAGTCTTTCTGCTTTATCTTCAGAACTAATCTTATGCGAAACCAAAAAAAATATAGACATGGAGTTTCATGCGCTTGTGACGGTATAGGTTAGTTTCCAGGGTCAAAAGACTATCATTAAAATTAGTCCGTCATTTAGGGAATCAAAATATATTAGTGACGTATTTTTTCTTTTGTCAATTGAGCGATAAATTATAAAGATATAACGCATCAAAGTTTAGGGGTGGGGGCTCGTGACGTCACATATTGCGAAAAAGTGTAGCACACTGTTACATCACACGGAACTTTAACGCGTCATATCTTTACCATTCTTTGATTAATTTTCAAAAGAAAAAATACGTCTCCAATATTTTTTGTTTATCTAACTGACGGATTAATTCTATTTTTTTAGGAAACTAGACTATAATTTGACATAAAATAGACAAGATTTAAAATTGAAAAGAATAACCAAGGTACCATAACGGCCATTCTCCGCCTTAGCGTTTACCTAATAACCGTACCTTTTTTTACTTTTTGTTAATTTGTTTTAAACTCATTGAAATATGAAACATATCAAAAAAGCGAATTTAAATATGAATTTGGCGTTTAAATATCATGAGCATAATCAGATTTGAAAAAAAATTATGAAATGTAATTTAAATTATATAAATTAATACGGTTTTATTGCGTTTATCACACATTTATTTTACACCTATCTTTTCAAACACTTTATTACAGCGTTCAAGTTCGTAGGTAGACTCAGTTAACGTTCGTCTAAGATATTATAAGTACAATACAAATTTCCCGATTCAAGCAGTATTGACTCACAGTGTCCAAATTAAGGTTTCGCAGTCTTCTGCTGTGCTTGAAATTTTATTGTATTAATGCTGGATTCCAAGCTGGTGGTGGTGACTACCAACCATCCCCTCTATCGAAATCGCGATGTTTTATTGATTTCGATAGCATTATTGGAATATATCTTAAAAAAACATTATTTTTAGTAATAAAGTCGATAAAAATCGTCAAATAGTTTAATATTAAATGTCTAACAATTGCGAAAATAAGAGAACCCATTCGCTGTGTGTTGTCAATTTTGTCCATGATTTCTTTTAGACGAGATGTCTGAAAACCCAACTGTAAAATCCATCGGAGAGGCATCGGGGCCCGTGTTGAGGAACATATTGCTGACAAAGATTGGATGCTCCACATAGTTTGCGGTTCCTCAACATATTCTTGGCACAACAACTATACAGCGTTTCGATGAGCCTCAGATCATGGAAAAGGAAAGCAAATGCATTCCGGGAATGCTGCATGTATGTTGACATCAAATGAAGTCCCAATTTTTATACGGAGGATGGTTGGCAGTGCCCCCCGGCTTAAAATCCGTTCTTCACTTTAATTACATTTCAATAGAACTGGAAGACTACCTGCGGACATAAAAGCTTTTAAGAGTTTGAGACGGTAGGTGTGGAATGGATGTGTAATAAACGCGATAAAATCGTAATGCTACAGATCTTAGCGCCCTCCCTAACATACTGTGTCGACCCCACATAACAAAGCTTGACAAGTTAAAGGAGAAGAAGAAGATCTTAGCGCCCTCCCTGATCTTAGCCCAGGCAGAGCATGCTTTCATGATGCATCAATTCTCTTAACATTAGCGCTCTCTCTTTATTACATGTATTACTATTTTTGTATCGAACTATTTAAATAGGAGTGGTCCGATTAAACATTTTTTAGTGATTACAATGCTATTACATAATCACTGAATAATATAGATGTTAAAAGTAGCTACTAAAACCTCAAACAAGAAGTCTCGGGCTACCGTTGTGAGTAATAATTTCATACAACGATAATTAGGAATATACGGTCATTAGTACGCGATAATTAGGAAAAGACATATTTTCAAATAAAAAAAATAAGTTATTAACTACAGGTTTGTACGACATACGAAGGCCAAGATAGTCTCTTTTTCAATAAAAACCTAAGCCTAACTTAAAAGATCCAGTGTAAAAATAAGCAAACGACAATAAAAAGTTCGAAACCAAAGTTACTGTAGTTAGATAATTAAGTGTTTTATTGGTAGTACATGAAGACAAGGAACGTGCACCCGGTGGTGGGTCATGCCGGAAACAGTGAGCTTGCGTTACATGCAGTACCTAGTGACGTGCAAAATATTGATACTTAAGAAGATACATCAAGAAAAAGAAGGTAATTGTAACTTTAGTTCAGACACGCAGTTATTTAATTATAATTATTAATAGTCTGGTTCTATTGAGTCGATATTTTGTTATACGATCGACTTGCTAAATGCCCTTTAAAAAGTTTAATTAAACTAACTGTATCTATACGAGAAAAAAAAATGCCAAGTTTAAACATATACCTACTGCCAAATCTAGTACCATGATTAAAGCGTACCCTGGGTTCCGAAGCGTAAGCTGACGACGCAGCTAGGAATACACGCTAGGATAAAGAAGAAGAAAAGACACGTAAAAATGGCAACTCTGAGAAAGGCCGGGTATCATTTTCGCGCCACTAATGATTGTCGAATTCGAGTTTGTCTAAACGTCCGCCATTTTATTTCGACACAACTTGAATTCGAATACCTATTTTTCTGAAGGCGCAAGAATCGCACTGGGAAATGTCAAGACATATTTCTTTTAGCATTTCTCGAGACCTTTATGTATGACCGTATCCGCAAGTTTCTGTACCAAAGTAAAAGTAAGATTCTTAAGTTGTGATTGATAGAGCTCAGAAAACAGTGGAACAATTTTAAAGATATATAGTTACCCAAATTATTGTGACCTTCGGTTCGCTTGTAACTGTTTTTGTGCCATTATCTCGTGAATTAATACTCTGTCTGATGGCAAAAATATTACAATAGCCGGAAATAGGTGTATTCGCTAAAAACGTATTGTATATTTACCAAGATGATTTATTGAAGGTAGTTCTAATAGTCACATGGGAACTTAGGCGGCTATTTCTGAATTCAAGGTTATGATCCTCATAATTTAAAAAGATATAACAATACCATCCAAATGAGACCGAGAGGCGGTTTCGAAAACTCCGACACCAAGGTGTACAAGGTCGATTGACCATGTAATCCTCTTGATATTAATAAATACAAAAAGTACAAGCAATAGCATACAAAATAATTAGCTAATTATATAAAAAAATAGTTCTTCTTGTCGAGTCGAAACAACTAATTCTTTATTTAAGTGCTTAAATCACGGATCACGGCCTACTAAACAAGTTTAATGGATCATTATATACATGTAAGGATTAACAAAATAACTATGTTTTAACCCATTCACTGCCACATAAATTTTGATAATAGTTATTTGAGTGTATAGCACACACTATTTGAGTTTGGGCACTTTATTCGGAACGTTAACTAAATAATGTTAACCTTTTTTGTAAAAATAATTATCATATTAAATTAAAGATTGAGAAACCTAAGCGATCTTGGATTCAGAAAGGACAAACTATATTGTTGATTTAAGTTTTATTATATACTTAAAAAATATATCAACTGATGTATGTGAAGGAATGGAATTTCTAATATAATTCTTAACTTAACTAAGTACATTTAACTACTTCTATCTACTATTAGTTAATCTTATAAATGCGAAAGTCTGTCTGTCTGCCTGTCTGTTACGCTTTCACGGCCTAACCGCTGAACGGATTTTCATGAAATTTGGAATGAATATAGTTGAAGACCTGGGGCGAAACATAAGCTACTTTTTGAAGCAGGCGGAGCTGCGGGAAACAGCTAGTTAATTATAAAATAGAGTCTTACAAACCAATATTTTTGGGTCAAAAAGACTCAACAACAAGCTTTCTTAATTTGCAAACATCGCTCCCTAACTCTAAAATCCCTGGAGAAAGTCAATTAGCTGTAACTTACCAACGAATTAGGTACAGTGGCCAGCTTAAAAAGTATACCACATTACTCTTACTCTCATACCTCAGGTCGGAAACGATTTTGTTGCCCAGTGTACCTCAAAAGCCCAGTTTTCCGCTAATTGCCCCCAAATCATACATACTGGCGGCGGACATGATAGTAATAAAGCGAATTTTTAATAATACCACCGGAAATTGTTGTCGGTTAAATTTAAATAACAATGTGTATTTTTATCGTATCAGTAATTTTGCATGCGTAATATATAAGTAGTACCTAATAGAGTAGTAGTTTAGTAAATTTTTTATCCATTCTTCCATATTATTATTATTATTATTATTTCGTTCTTTTAAAATATTTTCTCTCTTTGACGAAAGAGGTTAACACTAGCACGGGCCATAGATAAGTGCAGAAAAAAAAAGTTATTATATTACTTATAGCCCGACCAGGAAAATAAAAACCCTGCATTGGCGTCGCTACTGATCGCCTTTAGGTGGCAACATGTTCATGTCGACAACAAAATTGACAATAGGTATCATTTAATGAAATAGAAATCAATCCTTCGTTTTCATTCGCATCAATGATAACATCTTTTATATCACTTTTTTATCATTACTATGTATTATTTTTACCATTTAAATAAATAATTTGATTTGATAATCACAAAATACATTACGTCCACTCCTGTTCCTTTTTGGAAGATGACATTGAGATGACGGAATGTTACTTGAATATCTAGTTGCCATTAAAAGAAATTAGTTCTAATATTTTTACGCAATATGGCCACGGCTGCTATTTTTCTGGTCGGGCATAAATTATTGTTAATATTATAAGTGCGAAAGTCTGTCTGTCTATATGTCTGTCTATTACGCTTTCACAGCCAAACCGCTGAACGAATTTTGATGAAATTTGGTATGAATATAAGTTGAAAACCAGGGGTCAAATATAGGCTATTTTTGACGCAGGCGGAGCTGCGGGAAAGATGGTAGTATGGTATAGTCTCTAGTTATTTTCCTCATATCGCTTAGAGTTAGATAATAACTGGATGTCTTATTTTTCTATGTTTTTTGTCATGGTCTTAGTCATGAAACAGCATATTGTGTGCGCATGTTTTTATAGCGTTTATTGACTGTGTAAATTAAAGTGATTACAGAAAAGACACTTATGAAAAATTCGTTTGCATTCATCTACACATACATTAATTACAAAGTCACAAATGACTTCACATGAAAGAATATTTACTGAGATGATTTAGGAGGTGAAAATTAAAATGACAGTAGCAATATTTGCCAACGCTCTACGTAAATGTTTTCACAAAATGAATATGTACGTAGTATTTAAGAGTATTTGTATTGTATTGTATTGTAGTATTCTAAATAATATACAATGAACAAAATCATGTAAAATGTCTACTAGAACCTTTATCTTTGGTCCTTATCTTCAATAAAGGCCGGTAATGTCAAAACAAACTGTGTCCATAAGACATGCTTAAAAAAGCGCGTTGCACTAGGTATATGCGAACGATTTTCTCACGAAAAATTGTTCACTGGGTGCTATTGAATATAGCACTCAGTAATTAATTGAGCATAGGCTCAATCATTAATTCCAACATCATTGGAAACTAATGAATATGATCCTATTTGTCGATTTATGTGAGTTACGAATTTCAAAAATAAATCTCAAAAATGCTATTGTAAACACCATATTATGAGAGGTAGAACATTTTGTAAGGAGTAGTCCGTCTGGGGAAGTACCTCCACCCTACAGAAGACCGCAGCCAAATAACACTGTGATGCAGTGTTGTGTTCCTGCTGGTGAGTAGGGTCGCCAGGCTCCAGAGGGGAAGTTCTCCTTTGAATGAATTACGAGGAAGAAGAGTTGATTAAATTAAAATAAGCTTATTTCTGTATTTACATTATTTTGTAACAATGATAATGTCGTCTCGAATATTCGCGTGCGCAAAATTGTAGTAATTTAGCAATGACTTGATCGTCCTAAGAAAATTGATGGAATCATAAAAATTCCCAGCGAAATCACCATCAAGACATAAGAGCTTTGAACTAAGCTATTGAGGTTTGTTTATTTATAAGTTTTTATAAAGTTATTTAACTAAAAAAAATTAAATTATTTACTTTAAATTTGTTTCTCAAGAAATAATTATAAACAAAAAAGACACTGATTTTATTTATGAAAAACAAAGACTGTAAAATTATCTTTTTTTGGAAAGAGCACAAACTCCGACTTTGTTTTCCAGAAACTTGCCGCCCACTTATTCATTGCCCTTTAAAATGAAACTGCGGAATTGTGATTGAAACGATTAATAAATTGATAAAGTAAGGTAACTAAAAATTTCCATTTAAATCCTGTCGCAATCGCTCACTCATGGTAGAGTCAAATAGAGGGATATGAAAAGAAAGATAATATGTACCAATATACTTGCAAAAAAATACTCGACGACTGTACTAAACCAATGTTGGTACACAGTTGCCTAATATGATGTAAAAGAAGCCTTCCTCTAGCCTTTATTTACAAACTTGAGAACCTAGGTTACTTTTTCAATTATTGCTAAGTACCGAACAATGGAGATTTTTAATTTCTTTAAAGTAAACTTCGGTCTCTGATGGACGGAAGTTGGAGGAGATTTCTTAATGAAGTTGAAAACTTAATATTAGTATTTCTTGTTAGGCAAGTAAACTTAGCCTGAAGTCAACTAAAGTAGGTAATGCTGTTTACTTGCCGTATTACTGTAAAATCTAATAAAACTGACCTTTTAGCATTAATCCCGTGGGTGTCGTAAAAATAATACAAAGACATAGGTCTAATTCGTCTTGAACATTCCAACTATGGTAACATTTCCAAGGATGTTTGACGTCAGAAAGCAGCCACTTAAAATTGATATTTTTTTCAAATAAATTTTACACAACTATCTATCTAAAATAGGTACTTCATGAAATGATTTTTAGAATTATTTTATTTTGATTTGCTATTTAGGTCCCCCTGCTGGACCAAAGCCTCCCCTCTCGGTTTAAAATTATATGTCTATTATTTAACTATCAAAGGCAAACTTATTAGATTTTACACCGGAGTGTAAAGGGTCGATTGACCATGTAACCTACTCGATATGAATAATTAAATAGAACTCGTTAACTTAAATATTGTTTAATGACATTTGTAAGAATGATGAACTTTATAATAAGTATGTTAGTTCTTAAATTAATAGTCGTAGCCATTTTATATACATAATTATATTGCTAATTGCTATATATTCATAACTTAATAAAAACATCACGTGTAGTCAAACAATTGCAATCATTAGGCTCATACGCGGAATTAATGAGAAATGTACGGCTGAGTTATGACGATGTGAGGTAAGCATAAGTCGCATAGAGACGCATAGATATACTGTTGATAATTGAAATAGATACAACGTTCCACTGCTGGGCGAAGGTCTCCCAAATCTCCTTCCAAACCTCTTTCTGCTCCGCCACCTCTGACCACCTAGCCTCGAATCTTTCCAAATCGTCGCTCCAGCGCATTCTCGGTCATAAGGAAGGAAAACTGTTATTCAGAATTTCAAAAAATCAGATATAAAGAGGAACGTACACATACTTATGTAATTATCACTCCTTCCACTAGATCCACCCTAGGCCTAGGATACTTTCTGACTGTTATGAACGATATGTTCCTGAGAATAGATACCTATATGTTGTTAATATACCACTTTTGCTGTGAAAAACGAAAAATATATGTCTAAGAATCAATAAGTTGGGTATGTACATTTCTTAGGTCAGTACTATTTCCAACTAGTGGTGGATTCTCTCATTACATAGTAAAAAATGACATTAGGCAAGTCTTAAGCAAGCTCCTTAAAATCATCTTATTTTAAGGAGTTAGAAAAAGTTGTTTGGAAAATAACTTTCAACGAAATGCAAAATTATTTTTGAACGATGATACTAAGCCTAATAAAATAAGAAAAATCTAGTACAGATTATGATATTTCACATCTATTTTGATCATTGTCTATGCACACAAGCTCCGTTTTACGGGTTACTTGGGTTAAGCACCTTACAGTTGATTTGATTAAAATTGCAGAGTTAATACAGAGGTATTTGTGATGAAATTGGTCTAGTTGTATGTGAAATTAGTTTATGGAATCTTCGTGTCATAGTCAAACTCTATCTAATGAATGTCTTTGTGTGTAACATAAAATTAGGAAGTGAGTTTCGCTCGCACTCTTCCAAATTCAATGTGTAATATACTGTATACAGTAAAAGTATAAATTTAGACTTATAAGTATAAATACTAGCTATTCCGGCAGATTCGCCAGCGTCAAAAAGTAGCCTATGTTTTCCTGTTATCCGTAGGGCTAAGCAGGGATTTTCACTTAGGTACTACGATTCTTACAGACCTCGCTTCGACCACGCTCATCACTCTCGTCATACACGCTTGTCGATTGTCATATGACGATACTGTTTGCGACTCATATCAATTGCCAAAGTTTTTATTTATTTATTTAGTTAAACTTTATTGTACAAATACAATTGTAAACAAAGAGCATCGAAACCGCACAAATAAACGTTCTTTTCTCAATGATTGTAAAGCACAATTGGTGGACTTAATGTTTTCTAAACCGTAGGAAAAAAGGCTTTTGTGACTTCCGCGAAGTAGTAGCACCTGAATCTCTTATATTGACAGACAGGTTTGTACACTAAAGCTAGCCTTAAAAAAAAAAAAAAAAAAAGAAACTAATGTATTTCTAATAAGATATGCACATTGGCACCGGGGTCAACGAGCTCCCATGCGGGTTCAAAATAAACACTCCCTCTTGTACACCCGATGGGTCGTCATTGCCTTTTCCAAAAAAGGATTCTAACCGGCAAGTCCGTCTATGTCAGACCATATGGAGACTAACTAGTGTTTTTGTCCGTATGTCTGTCCTCTTTATGATGCAATTCTGAATTGTTTTATCTGCATACTGATCTTAGATATTTTATAAGAACATACAAATAGACGTGTAGGCATGGCATGTATGGAATACGGTATGCCGGATGTGGCGTCTTTAATTTTTACTTGTTTTTAGTATCAGGTATAAGAAATTAGTTTTTTTTAATTCAACTATTCTAATACGGTTTTAACATTCAATAGCAAAAATATAAGACAACATCATGCTAGTTATTTTTATAATATTAAGATTAGCATGGGACCCATCTAATGGAAAGTGATTACCGTAGCCCATAGACGCCTGAAACACTAGAAGTATAAATTAAATTAGGATGATGAGAATGGTTTGAGAAAAAAAATTCTTATAATCGAAAAAAAAATTCATACTAACAATATTTTGTGTTTTTGATACACAATAAATACATGCAATTGATTTTGTGAGTGAGTTGAAAAGAAAGAAAGAAATAATATATCGTATGTTTCTGTGTGTTATTTACACTTATCTTTTATTGTACTGTGTGCAAAGAATTGTGAAATAAATATTTAAAGTAATATCTAAATTAGAAAATAGAAAGTCAAAATTCACCTCACTAGCTTATTATTTACCCTATAAACCATCGCCATCTTTTTCCGTTTTCATCTCTTCTTTTATGTATGTATATGTATAGTTATGAATACTGTACGTAAATCTATGTATATATATTTTTTTCTGTTTTTCCTAGTGGTTGATTGGGCGAGAATGCTTTTAGCATTAAGTCCGCCAATTGTAAAAGTATTTATTTTTTACTTGTGGTACAATAAAGATTTATAAATAAATAAAATGTACAATAACTGAATAAAATAACTAATAACCAATAAATTTGTCTGCATGGACCATTACAGTTTTTCTTTAGTTGGTACATAGTATAAATCTGGTTTAGAGAAAAGAAAATGTGGTAAATCGCTCATTACGTACGTTGCAGACAAGACCACAGCAATGTAGGTATAAAATGAGTAAATTATGAGTTTCTTTTTACAATAACGAGTATTCCTGTACCTAGTGAGTATTACGTATGCGCACATAAATTCTTCTTCTTACTCTTATTTATTTACCGGTAATAAACTACACAAAACCAGTTAATTGGCGGCCATTATACGATTCATTAGAATACAGCACCACAAAATATAAAAAATTCAGAAGTAAACCTTATATAGTAGTATTTTATTTGTCTAGAACTTAGAACAGTTGTAAAGATAATTGAAGAGAAAAAAACTTATTTTTAACATTCTTTCAAGATAGATTTTTAACTATTATTATGCAAAAGACAAAGAAATCATTAGAGTGAACACCGGTAAAGTTAACAAAATTGATTATTGGAATTTGCCTTGGATACAAATCCTTGTAGAGATGGGAGAGTTTGCACTTCTGCTGAGCAAAGGAGTAAAAACGATTAAATAAATGATGAATAAAGAATTTGTTTCCTTTGTTCGTTAATGAGTTCTTATTGAAGTAGCTACTCGCATATGAGCATGTAAATGGCGTGTTTGATTTTCATTATAACTTAAAGTAATCGTATAGGAATTGTCAATACCTTACAAACATTGTATCTGTACCTTCAATCTGCTGTGTCCTGGCAGCATCTTCGACCGCACAACTACAAGATTTCCCTACAAAGTGTTCTGTAATTTATTCTAGCCAACTACCAATTATGTTGTAACATTAAACCTCTTCTACACTAGGCAGTCCAATCGGGGAACAATTTTATTGTCTATGCATTTTTCAAAGCTCGTTCAACGGCACCATAAAACTGTATAGTGAGCTACAAGATCTGATTGGTTCAATAATCAATCCATATGTTTCGTCAATCTCTCAATTTTATTGTTCAAATAAGTTAAAATACCATATTTTGAAACCAGAGTTTTTGAATTGAGAACTTTTCTTCATATATCGACAATTGCCAAGACAAGACAAAAGAGAAGACAAGAGAAAAGTCTCTTGAAAAAATAATGCTTAAGATGCTAAAGATGTTAGAAAAAAAGGATAAATAAATCTATCTATAGGTATCTCTTTGCATAGCGGTACCTGCTAAATACTTTCAAAATACAGAGTACAAAACAATCAACATCACTTCAGTCAAAATCAGACAAAAAGCTGGTCATACTCGTAATGGAGCTAAAGGTGCCTCCTTTCAGCGCTTCCCTGTGACCTTTTTCAGGTCATCTGACCATCTAGTCAGTGGTTCATTTTATACAAAACTATGTAGGTACAAATTCAATGTTTTCAATTTTGTTTCAGTATTTTGAAAGTAAAGCCCGGATCGTGGTTAAGTGTTAGACTAAGTCTAAAACCCACATCACAGAGGATCACACTTAACATCTATATATATAAAAATCAATGCCACTTTTCGTTGTAATTTTATAACTCAAGAACGTGCTCACCTATCCAAACCAAATGTTTAGGCTTTGTTCGGACTATTTAGTAGATGGTTTATGTGAAGTTTGCACAAAATCGGTCGAGCGGTTCTTCATTTATCACTTTATTCGTAGCGAAGCACGTACCGAGCCGCTAGTATACTTATACGACAACGGACGGGGTATGTTGAATTGAAAGTGTTACATTGAAAAATATATTGTGTTGGTTTTAGTGTTGACAGTTAAGCTTGAAAAATGGGCCGGATAGATGCATAATTAACATTTGTTTCAGGGAAATTTATTTCTGTAGACTGAATGATTTTTAACTTTCATGGAGCAGGAAAAAAGTACATTTATTTATAGTAAAACAAAATAATTCAATACTCTTTATTGCACAACAAGGAAACATTTAAAAATATTGTTGTTTGTAAGTTAAGTGCAAAAGATGTTTCTTTTATTGGTTTGTAGCAAAACAAAAAACAATAGGTATTTAGTCTAAAATAATCAAATAAACACATTAGATATTATATTAAACTATTTAATACAGTTTTTACAACCATAAACATTGCAAAATGTTTGAAACTTTTGGTGTAAACAAATATGTAATAAAATAAACGCGATAAAGACCTTATTAAAATATTTAACCGATTCAGGCGTTACTTTGCGGAAGTTAAAGTTACAAGCACTTAATAAATTATTTTGCGTGCTTCCGCCACCAGTTAGTTCATGCAAACTATTGCCGGCCGGCACCCACCCACTACTATTAGTCCCAACATGCCCGCCACCACTAGCTTGCACATGCAACACGTGTTTCGCCTCTACGCGAGGCATCTTCAGGCACTAGACCAAGCTGTTAATAGTCCGACGTATAAACGACGAATGACACAAAACCATCGTACCCTTCCTATTATACTACTACCCCCACCACTAAGAGGTGGGATTATGAAACATGTTAAGTAATGGAGAATTATTTAAATCAGTTTGTTTATTAATTAAGGGAATTTTTAAATTTTTATGTTTATTTATTTCTAACTGCTCCAAAATGTTAAGCTTTAACCCTTTCTCTTCAACATGTAATATTTCATATGTATGATTAGGTGACAAATTATGATTATGTTCTAATAAATGTTCCGCAAAATGAGACCTCTCTGGGTGTTTATTTTTAAATGCGTTTAAATGTTCGTTATAACGAGTTTTGAAATTACGACCAGTCTGACCAATGTATATATGTTGACAATCATCGCAGCTCAATTTATATATGCCCGATTTTTTATCTGACTTAATTTTGTCTTTTGTATTACAAATGCTCCTTAAAGTATTATTTGGTTTTAGGGCTACATGCACATTATTTTTTCTAAATATTCTAGTTATTTTATCTGTAACATTACCTAAATAACATAAACTCGCCGTATATTTATGTCCTGAACTGGAAAAAGCTGCATATAATAGATGTTTTATAATGTTTTGATTTTTCTTTTGTATAATTTTATTAACTATATTTTTTGTATAACCGTTTGATTGAGCTATTTGATATATAATATTCAATTCCTTATTATAATTATCGCTGTTGAGTGGTACAGTCATTAAACGATGTACCATAGATTTATACGCGGCGAGTTTATGCTGCCAGGGATGATTAGATGTCACAGGAATTGTTGTATCTGTATATGTGGGTTTGCGATATATCGAAAATTCCACTTTATTATTGTTTCTAGTAATAGTTAAATCCAAGTAATTTAATGCTTTATTTTGTTCTAATTCTATTGTAAATTTTATTTTTGGATGAATCATATTTAATTCGGAAACAAAATTGCTTAATTGTCTGTTGGTGCCAGTCCAACATATGAAAATATCATCAACATACCTATAATAATGAAAAATGTAATTCGATTTCCCAATAATATTATTTTGTTCAAAATTATCCATGAATACATCAGCCATAAGTGGACTAAGGGGTGAACCCATTGCTAAACCTTCCTTTTGAACGTAATATTTGTCATTAAATTGAAAATAATTTTGAATCATACAAAGTCTCGTTAACCGTATTATCTCATTAATTTCACCTGGATGTAGTTTTTTCTTTTCCCATTCCGATTCCAAAATCTTCAAACAATCATCATAAGGAACGTTGGTAAATAAGCTTTCTACATCTAAAGATATTAATTTTGAATTTGCCGGAAGGGTTATATCTTTAATATTTTCAATCAACTCTAAACTATTTTTTAGACTATTTTTGGGATTAAAATTTATTTTATCCCTAATGTAATTATTCAAAAATTTTGCCAATTCATAAGTAGGAGCTCTTATGTAGGATACAACTGGTCTAACAGGTATATTGTCCTTATGTATTTTCGGTTGACCATATAACATAGGAGCATTTGAATTCATTGGTATTAATTTCGACTTTAAATAAGAATTTTCAGAAAAAATAAACTTTGAATCTTTAATAGCTAATTTTAGTTGAGCTAAATATTTATTAGTTGGATCACGATTTATGTTTTGGAATTCTGGTTTCTGTAAAATGTCATTTACTTTCGAAATATATTCACCACGCTCCATGACGACTATTGTATTCCCCTTATCTGCCTTTGAAATAACAATATTATTAGATTTTAATTTTTCTTGGACGGATACCAACGTTTTTATTTCTTTATTTGAATGATCATTTAATTTACATAATTTTATATTTTGTGCAATGGAATGTCTTAAAAAATTATCTTTTTTATTTCTGATGATTGCTGCTTCTGCGTCAACTGCTAATAATTCAAGAGAGGTTTGCGATAATTTCGGTGTAATACTATATTTTAATCCTTTTTCTAAAAGTGAATTTTCCTCTGATGTAAATTGAATATTTGTTAGATTTTTAATACGAGGGTAAAAAGTATGATAATTGTTATTATTATAATTATTACTATGATGATTATTATTTTGTTGTTCTGAAATGAGTTTGTGAAGCTTATCATTTTGTGATAAATATTTTTTATGTACTGATTTTGATGCAAGTTCCCTAGCTTTTTGATCAACTAAATCAAATTCTACAGGATGTAAATTATAGGCCAATTCAGTGTGAAGTACTTTAAGATGTGATTTTAAATTATCTCCAACTGAAAACCACCGACGTGACTCTTCACTTAGCCAGATCTGCTTGGCTTTACGAATAGCTGTATCAGCCGCCAGGGAGCATGAATTTGTTTTTAAATTGATGTAATTTGGAATAACATTATTGTGTTTACATTGTTGATTGAACCAAATATTTTGGACAGCAATACGATGAAGTTTTGTAAGTTTTAGATATATTTTAACATCAGCTATGCATGCTGTTTTAAGATATTTAACCGATTCAGGCGTTACTTTGCGGAAGTTAAAGTTACAAGCACTTAATAAATTATTTTGCGTGCTTCCGCCACCAGTTAGTTCATGCAAACTATTGCCGGCCGGCACCCACCCACTACTATTAGTCCCAACATGCCCGCCACCACTAGCTTGCACATGCAACACGTGTTTCGCCTCTACGCGAGGCATCTTCAGGCACTAGACCAAGCTGTTAATAGTCCGACGTATAAACGACGAATGACACAAAACCATCGTACCCTTCCTATTATACTACTACCCCCACCACTAAGAGGTGGGATTATGAAACATGTTAAGTAATGGAGAATTATTTAAATCAGTTTGTTTATTAATTAAGGGAATTTTTAAATTTTTATGTTTATTTATTTCTAACTGCTCCAAAATGTTAAGCTTTAACCCTTTCTCTTCAACATGTAATATTTCATATGTATGATTAGGTGACAAATTATGATTATGTTCTAATAAATGTTCCGCAAAATGAGACCTCTCTGGGTGTTTATTTTTAAATGCGTTTAAATGTTCGTTATAACGAGTTTTGAAATTACGACCAGTCTGACCAATGTATATATGTTGACAATCATCGCAGCTCAATTTATATATGCCCGATTTTTTATCTGACTTAATTTTGTCTTTTGTATTACAAATGCTCCTTAAAGTATTATTTGGTTTTAGGGCTACATGCACATTATTTTTTCTAAATATTCTAGTTATTTTATCTGTAACATTACCTAAATAACATAAACTCGCCGTATATTTATGTCCTGAACTGGAAAAAGCTGCATATAATAGATGTTTTATAATGTTTTGATTTTTCTTTTGTATAATTTTATTAACTATATTTTTTGTATAACCGTTTGATTGAGCTATTTGATATATAATATTCAATTCCTTATTATAATTATCGCTGTTGAGTGGTACAGTCATTAAACGATGTACCATAGATTTATACGCGGCGAGTTTATGTTATTTAGGTAATGTTACAGATAAAATAACTAGAATATTTAGAAAAAATAATGTGCATGTAGCCCTAAAACCAAATAATACTTTAAGGAGCATTTGTAATACAAAAGACAAAATTAAGTCAGATAAAAAATCGGGCATATATAAATTGAGCTGCGATGATTGTCAACATATATACATTGGTCAGACTGGTCGTAATTTCAAAACTCGTTATAACGAACATTTAAACGCATTTAAAAATAAACACCCAGAGAGGTCTCATTTTGCGGAACATTTATTAGAACATAATCATAATTTGTCACCTAATCATACATATGAAATATTACATGTTGAAGAGAAAGGGTTAAAGCTTAACATTTTGGAGCAGTTAGAAATAAATAAACATAAAAATTTAAAAATTCCCTTAATTAATAAACAAACTGATTTAAATAATTCTCCATTACTTAACATGTTTCATAATCCCACCTCTTAGTGGTGGGGGTAGTAGTATAATAGGAAGGGTACGATGGTTTTGTGTCATTCGTCGTTTATACGTCGGACTATTAACAGCTTGGTCTAGTGCCTGAAGATGCCTCGCGTAGAGGCGAAACACGTGTTGCATGTGCAAGCTAGTGGTGGCGGGCATGTTGGGACTAATAGTAGTGGGTGGGTGCCGGCCGGCAATAGTTTGCATGAACTAACTGGTGGCGGAAGCACGCAAAATAATTTATTAAGTGCTTGCTTATTAAAATAGTTTAATTTAATCGTGTAACAATCGAAAATATTAGAGACTTATAGATGTCTCAGGTTTTCTTTTAGACGAATCGGGTAGGGACTGCTTTTGTGGATGTCGACAAATATCTACATTACGTTAATAAGTTCCAACCAATACCCATTTTGATCGTTTCATCCTACGCTTGTTGGATGAGTCCAAGGTCTGATTTTCCATATAATCTCTACTTCACCTGATCAGCTTTGGCAAAAAGAAATGCTTCTATTAATACTTTCATCTACTAGACGACAAAACAACGATACACTGAAGCTCTCAATCTCAATTTGAAACAAGTGTCCATTTTCGCGCTGCCTCTATCAATGACCGGTGCTCTTTCTTTATTTACTATATGGACATACACCTGCTACAACGGTCCGATTAAGGGGTGGAACACATGGAATCGACCGGCAAGGGAGTCATAAAGGTCAAGACCTAACATACAACATAAGTGGTTCTTAGAAAATACTTAGTAAGAAAATACTTGCTCTTTTTAAGTACTCATTGGTTAATATAACGCTGTTTTATGTGTTTCCAATTAAGTTATTTAATGTCTTGGTTAAAGCTAATCATTTGGCTCAAAGTCAAAGCTACAATATCTGTCATCTTTATTTATTTAGGCATAGGGGAACAATTGTGGAAGAAGAGAGAGGAGGCTTTTGACCAGCAGTGGGGCACATGTAGTTAAATAAAAAATATATAATTGTACAAAGATTTTACAGCAAAATTTTTGAAGTCTATTGATGTTCAATTTGGAATTACCAAAACATTTTTGCTCTATGTAGCAAAGACAGTAGGTAGTCTCGCACTATCAAAAAGTTGTATAGTAGGTTGCTTTCTTTAAATCTATGTGTATCAGTCTTTATAAGGTTTACTGGCATCACCAATTACACGCTATTGCCACCGTTCACGCAGCTGTGATGTAATTGATCACAGAGCTAAATTTTTTTACAATAGTTGATCACTGTTTGAAAATAGAACCGTAACTTTTTTATTCTTTCATTTGTTGCCTCTAGGTTATTAGCTTTTCTTTTTTACACCCTCTTTCCATTCAATGCTTCGATGGCTAGTGCACTCATATATTACAGTAATATTTATGGTTAACTTAAGTGGTTTATTCTTTAAAAATCTTTTCTCACCAATTATACTTTCAACGCTGCCCTACCTCAAGGCATGTGCGACGTGTGCGTGAGTCAATGTCCCTTTCAAGACACACGCAAAATAATTATTGTTTTCAAGTATTTACATAAGTACCTATAATTCTCCCAGTGACATGCTGTTATTAAGTCGCAAGGCGGCATCGGTTTGCTTTATCTGATGTCTTGAACGCAAATATTAACTTGTCATTGTTCATGTTAATGCCAAGACTTGTGAATGATGATGGAGAAATGTTACATTCCGCCCGTTAAAGTGGAAGGTTTGATTTTGAAACCAGTGAAAGTACTGAAGTCAACTTTTAAAGGCATAGTAATTGTTCGCCTATGTTAGGTGCCTTTAAGAAAGAAAGAAAAAAAGAAATAGTTTATTTGCAATTAAAGTGGTACAGTCTGGTGCAGCTTTAAAAATCTGAAAATAATGGCGTCAAGACTTGTCACACAAGTGTACCCCAGTCTTGCTTATATTGATTTGTTTTCCTGTAAACGGTTTCCCAATAAAAAGTTACTGAGGTCAGGGCAGTCGTCTCATTATAATAACCAGTATCGCTATAACTACGATCGTGATTAAAAGCCTACCCAAGCTTTGAAGCGAAGTGAAAACGGTGCAAGTGAGACGCTTCAACACAAAAAAATGAATAATTAACCAACTATCACACAAGTCAATCAGAAAAGTCGAGACCCCCAAGACTTAAGTAAACATATTGATATCGCGGATCTTAAAGATGAATGAAGCTTTCCAAGTCGTCAACGTATATCCAACTGGCACATGAAAATAAACCGTTCAAGTAGTAAAGGAAGCAATAACCTATTGTGAGAACCACAAAAGGTAAAACATGTATTAAACGAGGTTTTACGCGATCGTTGGAGTAATATATTCAACACCGACATGAAAAATGGTTTACCATCTTGACGTATCAGGACTTGGTTGACAAGATGCATAAAGTTTCATTGCAGTATTATGGATAGTGGGTCACCGATGTCTTTCATTAGTCGACATTTTGCCAGGAAAATTGCTAATATCACAGATTCTAGAATCCTAGTCCGAAGTTCAAGCTAAGCCTGTAATTATTGTCCTTTTTAAGGAACAATGTAAAATGTATTTTTTTTTGATTCGATAGCGGAAAAAAAAAGCATATTCTGAAATGATTACAAATGGCAATGAAGATGATAAATTGCCAAAATTTCAGATCTGGTTTACCTCAAAATAGATCTGCATTTCATCGACAGCGGATGAAATTGATATTTACACGAATAAAATACGATCTTAAGAATTTAGCCTTAAAGTTGACACCAATAAATATCAATCACGTAGCGTCTTAGCACTGCACCCACAACAAAAGAGCCTACGCAGGCTGTATCTAGGTAAAAGGTGAGTGTACCGCAGTAGTTTGTACTCCGCTTTCCAGGACATTGGCCTTGTCATTAATAATTTCTGTGAATATAACATTTGCTGGATCACAATAGAGTTTACTATTGGTGGTCATTTACGGAACTACGTCATCAGAGGTCTAAAGGTGTTTACGAAAAAGTTGATACAGAATCGATTGACCATGTAACTCACTAGATATAATGATGATGAGAGTTTAGTATGGGATAATCGTGTGGTCATCATTATCAATCCTAGCCTTTCCTATTTTAATTGAAGTCGGCTTCGGTATCCTCTTGCGCCAATGGGATCTAAACTGTCTCTCTCATTCCACGGATTCTGAAAGTGCCAAATATTTAAAATATTATATTTGGCACCTTCAGAATCCGTGGAATGAGTGGGAAAGTTTAGATTACATCTCTCTTTTTTTAAATGAAAGTACCTATATATCTTTTGAAATATGTCAACACTACTTAGTTTTGGACATACTTTTGGAAATACCCAAAAATAGCACAGTGAAAGCGAGTCTTGGCTTCTGATAATAAGGCAAGAAACAAATACTTTTAGAAATGAATGAATATAATTTCAGCCTACCAGTTCATAAACAACGCGCGGAAACCCAAGACCTACATAAAGTTTCACCTCCAGTGGCTGCCCTTAGTGAAAGTGCGCTTGCGCTGATACGATCGTCTCATTACCGTCTCACGCGCCGACTAATGAGGGCTGTGATACTTCAGCTCGTGATCATAAATGCTCTTGACTTAATCACTGATCATCAATGAGCTAAGTAGGTGGATTAATATTTAACTTTATTAAAAAAAGGCATAATTTTCAGATAACCGAAGGCTTTATGAAAAGTATTAAGGCCAAGAAGGAGTTGGGTAGAAAAAGTAAAGAATCGTGTAAGAATCGCTAGCGTATGCATTTGTAAAAACTGATGGATAATTGACCTGACTTGTCTTGGATCAGGTATTTCTATGGCTAAGCATATTTATGAAGATCGACTTGAAAACCAAATACTTCACAGCCACGAAAAACAGGTATATGTTTATGAAGGGCAAGTGTGTATAAGAATTGGTCTATTTGTGGTTTAAGATTCATAACTTGATACGGCCGTCTCTGAAAACCACACATCACTTTACCTTGTGAACATGATAATACCACAAGGTTAACGTGAACTCAAATTACATGACAGATTTTGCGAATTCACAAGACTTAGTTTTTACATGAGTGCGTTGAAAGACCGTGGTCGGCAGAGTGCATTATTATTTTGTGACTTGATACTCTATTAGGTTAGCTTCTTACTAAGAATATTTAATTATGAAATTTATTGTTTTCCAAATTTTCACGAACAAGAAAGTATAAGTGAGGGTGAACCGGAGATTTTGCAATACTTTCAAATATTTACACCTTCAAAAATACCTTAGTTTAATCAGAAACCTGGTGGATATCCAGTTCACCAATATTTGCTAATTTATTTTCAGGAACAAAAACGCGATTAGTCTACTTGTACAAAAATTACGAAAGAAATTCTTTAAACCATGTTTTCATCAAGAGGAAAAATAAGAAAAAAACACATCTGCAATTCGATTTAATAAGGAATCTGTATCATCATGCTCCAGTCACTGCTTTTAGTATTTATTTATACAAATCCATTTATAAACCCGTCTGTTTGTTTGTGAAAATGCCGTATCATCACTGATTCTGCAAGGAAGGGATCATTCAAATTATTTGCCAATGACTTTCATTTTAATTGTGTGTACTTTATATTGTACAATGAAAATTTGTTACACAATGCAACAAAAGCATCAAAATGATATTATTTTAACAAACAAAGACCATCTTTCGGGCGTTTACATACGAGTATGTAGCGATGGCAATGCATGAAAGCTCAGGATCTTCTAGTTTATTATTTTATGAAATTAGGTAACAGAAATGATTTGCCTAATATTTTTAAATTATATGTAAGTACTTACAATAATAGGTACAAAACTGTTTTGCAATCCAATTGGTAATTGACGAAGTTCTGAGAAACAGGCATGAGAATAAATAAATATATACGATAAAAATTGGGTGGATGGAGTATCACACCAACTCTATAAAAAGTGAAAAATTGAATCGATAAACTTGAACACGATTGTAGTGAGCCATAAAAATCGTATCGATTTTATAATCAAGACCCCGAGTCCTCTTTTAATATTGACAATATTAACGATTCTATTCAGAGTGTTGACTGTAGACTTGAATCCTGCCTAATTAGGTGCATCGCGTGTGATTGCGAGTACTCAATAGATCATTCATTCGATGTTGACTCGAACTGTTTGTTATGTTCGATTTTACACTTTGGAATATCAATGTGCAAATTTTATATCTTTATATTAAATTTTAATTTTGAATAGAAGAGGGAAAATTTGGGGCCATTATATGGTACGATTTAATATCCACTTTATGAAACTGAGTTTACCATTGAAAATTTATTAAATTTAAAGGGAAGACGAGTAAGAGGAAGACATGGTATACGTAGAATAAATAAAACAAAACGTCACTCCAACGTTTTTAAAAAAGGTTAGCAGAAGATAAAAGTAAGAGCTTCCACTAGATCTAAAAAAGATCATAGTAGAATACTGATGACCTTGTTCTCGCATTCAATTACAAAATTTTATTTGATTAACAACAACATTTTATCCGTTGTTTTATGGGTTTATTTATTTATTTATTTCTTTTACAGCCTTTCTCTACCAAAGAGTTGGTGTATGCCTCCTTCAGACTCCTCCATCTTTCTCTATCCTGGGCAGTGAGAATCCGCTATCTTTTTGATGTCGTCTTTCTATCTCATTTGCGGTCTTTCTCTGGGACGTTTCTGATCATATGGTCTCCACCCTAATAGCCGCTTGCACCAGGAATCAGTCTGTCTGGCGATGTGGTCATTAAAAATATTAATTTCCTATAAACTTAACAAAATTTTATATATTCACTGCTCATTACTAATCCATACAGTATGTTGGAAATGTTGAAATCCCATTCCGTGCTCGGCAATAGCAAAATCTCTTAACATTATTTGCTTTTATGTCTCGTACTGGAGATCGCGTGCCTGTTATTGAGTGAATACCGTTGTTTTATTAATTTATTAGGTAACTGTAACGCGAGTAGTTTAGAGGTCAACGACTTTCTGTGTGTATATTGTTATTTACATATAATAAAGCCATTGGTTTCACGTTTTGAAATAACATCACGCGATATAGACAAATTGGATTATTTAACTGCATTGCAACATCTTCCGATCATCATAATTACTCCAGATCGCTCTCTGTGTTTTAGCGTTAGCGCTATGATCCTATGGTTTGAGGTTCGAATCCCAGTAGATGTAAAATTAGTAAAAGTGATTTCCATTCCAAAAGGACATTAAAGCCGTCACCATCTTTCTGACAAGGAATGAGATTACGTGTTTAGGATGGTGACCGATGACCATCTGGTGGTCGTTAAAGAAACTGCTATCTCTAACGCAAGAGTGTGCAGGGCGTTTTCAGCAAACCAAACGATACGAATAAATTATAAAATTATGTTTGTTTGATCTATGTGTGATAGATAAGATAGACAAAATATTAAAATTAGTAAATAAATATATTTGCAACAGTATCATCATCATCATCATTTCAGCCGCAGTCAGTCCACTGCTGGACATAGGCCTCTCCTAATGATTTCCAAAATGATCGGTTGGCAGCAGTCTGCATCCAGCGTTTGCCCGCTACCGTTTTCAGGTCATCGGACCATCTGGTCGGTGGATGTCCAACGCTGTGCTTACCGGTACGCGGTCGCCATTCTAGAACCTTTCTGCCCCATCGGCCTTCGGTTCTCCTCGCTATGTGCCCCGCCCACTGCCACTTTAAAGAACTAATCCAATAACAACAACATTGTAACAATATAAGTATATCAATTCAAGTTTAAAAAAAAATACAACACTTAAACTAAGACTTACATTAAAATTTGATCATGGTACAAAATTTATTACTTTTAAATCCGTCCTATTTTAGACAGTATTAATTAATAAATATGGTAGCGTTTGATTTCAACTAGCAAATGCTCCGTGACTCAAAGCAATAAAGATATCAAAACAGTTAATTTACTGGAATGAATTAACCTCACGTTTCGGAGAGAATATTAAATTGGAGTTCAAACGTACGGAGTAATGAAGCCGAGCAAAATACACACGTAGTGTATTACAAAATTGGCATTTGTATGGGAGTACCTCAAGGAGGTATCTTAGGGCCTCTTAATTGGGCCTCGGAAGTAGTAGATTTAGATCTCGCACTAGCAATGCTACGTGGCTTAGTTTATCTGATTATAATATTTCATTTTTCTGACTCTTTTGGTTGAATTTATTAGAATAGCATTGTTTACAGTTGTAATAAATTTATTTTTTATTTTGACGAACCTCTAAATCGCTTTGGTTAGGTTTTGAGTACCTAGACTTTTTTATTACGGATAGGCTATATAAATGAGTCCAATTATAAGTCTTTTGTTATTCCATTCATGTATAGTTAAATAGTTGTTATGTATCTTTCTTTGGCGATAAAATTATTATATTCTTTAAGATCTTTTCGACCATGCTTGCCACGCTAGGCTCTCGAGCAGCTCAAAGTATTCCGAAGTTTTAATTCTTTTCACATTTTGGTTCAAGGTTAAGTAAAATATTCAACGGCAGGTGGACTACAGACTTTCTGAAGGTTATAAAAATATTTATTACCAAAAACTATTAAAACAACTGCCGTAAAAATTTACTGTAGGTATAATTCGTGATTGGAAATCTTGAAACTCATAAACGTATTAATAAATTATTGAGATTTAAAGCATTATTTACGAGTAAAGAACATTAAAATTTTTATCAAACTTGTCTTATTCTCAAATTATCAACCACATTCATTTTTACTTCAATATAATCCTCACTATACATAGAATTTTAAAAGAATAGGCCTAATTCTTTTTAACCATCTAAACTAATATTATGAATGCAAAAGCGAGAGTGTTCATTTGTTGGTCACCTCTTTCGCTTCATCTTCCTGAAATTTGGCAAATACATGTATAGAAGAACTGAGGACATAGGTAGGATACCTTTTATCCTGGAAAGAAGTTATATTCCCATAGGATTTGTACGCGTGCGAAGCCGCGAGCAAAAGCTAGTCTATACTATATACTTAATATTATAAATCCTAAAGTCTCTCTATCTTTTTGTTACGCTTTCACGGCCAAACCGCTGAACGGATTTTCATGGTATAAATGCAGTTAAATATCCAGAGTCAAACAAAGGTGACTTTTAAACGCAGGCAGAGCCGCGGGAAACAGCTAGTTAATTATAATTGTCATTCAAATTATCAAATTGTTTAACACTTTTCAACATAATTTAATATAGTAAACTAGCTGTTTCCCGCAGCTTCGCCTGAGTCAAAAAGTAGCATATGTTTGACATCGGGTCTTCAACTATATGCATACCAAATTTCATCAAAATCCGTTCAGCGGTTTGGCCGTGAAAGCGTAACAGACAGACAGACAGACTTTCGCATTTTATTATTAGTATGGATATGGATATAAGTATTTAATTTTACGCCATCACCGGTTTCTGTCGGGACCCTTGAAGTTGTAGACCAGTATGTCTACCTGGGTCAGATGATCCAGGCTGGCAACTCCAGCTTCGAGGACGAGGTCTTTCTTCGAATCCGACTCGGCTGGGCGGCGTTCGGGAAGCTACGTAGCGTCTTCTCGTCCAAAATACCTCAGTCCCTTAAAACTAAGGTCTTCGACCAGTGTGTGTTACCAGTGATGACATACGGGTCTGAAACGTGGTCTTTGACTATGGGCCTCATAAGAAAGTTCAAGGTCGCCCAGAGAGCTATGGAGAGGGCGATGCTCGGTGTTTCCCTACGAGATCGAATCAGAAATGAAGAGATCCGTAGGAGAACAAAAGTCACCGACATAGCCCAGCGGATTAGTTCTTTGAAGTGGCAGTGGGCGGGGCACATAGCGCGGAGAACCGATGGCCGATGGGGCAGAAAGGTTCTCGAATGACGACCACGTACTGGTAAGCGCAGCGTTGGACATCCACCGACCAGATGGTCAGATGACCTGAAAAAGGTCGCAGGCAAACACTGGATGCAGACTGCTGCCAACCGATCATTTTGGAAATCATTGGGAGAGGCCTATGTCCAGCAGTGGACTGACTGCGGCTGAAATGATGATGATGATGATTTAATTTTCTAGTCACATAATTATTAGCTTATGTTTGAATGTTATCACTTTTCAACATAGTAAATTTAACTATTAAATTAGCATCGTTATGGCTTACGCTTGAATCTATATATGGCTTGTTCTCCAGAATATGTACATATATGCGACTGCTTTATGATCTCTATTGATTACGTATTGAAATGATCTGGGTTTGGGTTCAGGTTGGATAATGGCATAACCTCACGACTTGTAATAACCGACATATGTAGAAGCTCAAGATAGAAATGCTGCTAATGGAGACTAATCCAAGTCGCACCCACGATCGTCACGAACACACATGCGCCGTTAGTTCATAAAGCTCCAGCTGACAAAGTATAATTTGGTGGTGATTACAGCCTGCCTTAAAGTACCTATTTAAAAAGTAGAATAAAGTTAGTAAATTTATAGTCTTTCTGTATTATAACCCGGCTTCACATAGCCGGAGGATATAGGATAGACTTGTCTCAGCTCGTTAGGAGTTGTTTTAAAGTGGTTTCGTAGGAAATTTCTCCGCTACAACTAAAAGGCTAGGAAGTAAAATAGAATAAAGACTTTTATGCTTATGTTCGTGAGTTGCGATACTTTGGAATAACTTAATTGGAATTATATTACTTCCCATAATAAGCATATGTTTTATTTTATTAGAAGCAATTTCTAGCGTCGTCGTAAAGGTGTTTATTAACTGTATATCGTATGGAAACCTTTTGAACATTAAGTAGAGTTTCGTAGTCTCTGCCTACTCCTACGGGAAACAGGCGTGATGATATGTATGTGTGTATGTAAAGTTCCAAACACATTTGTCATGTTCATGATCTAAAGGCTGGTATACACACGATCTAGTGCGGGGTTCCAGTGCTTACACGGACACGAAATCCACCCACACACGCAAAAAATTTACTCGCACATTTAAATAATTGTTTGTATGTGTGTGTGTGTGTGTGAAAGCACTGGATCGCCGCATTGGATCGTGTGTAAACCAGTCTTAAAGTTAAATATTGTGTTGAAAGCAGTGGTCTAAAGTTTATCGTGGCAATCTGAAGCAACTCGTCAGGCATTTGCTTGCGGACCCAAAGGTCATAGATTCGATTCCCGTGAAAAGCATAAGTACTTTGTTTAGTTCTTTCCAGTCTTCTTCAGTTCCATCTTCTTATACTGTGTTGTATGTGTTATATTGTCTGATAATAAAGACTATAACGGGCTTCGGCAAGCACGATAAGCCGTTGGTCCCGTCTAACATCTGGTTGTCGTTAAATGAAGCGAACTTCCGAGTGGCGATTCTGAAAAACTCTGACTAGAGTGTACAGGTTTGGTTGACCATGTAACCTCATCATCATCCTAGCGTGCATTCCTAGTTGCGTCGTCAGCTTACGCTTCGGAGCCCAGGTCCTAGATTTGGCGGCACTGGTTACAACAATGAAGCGACTGCCGTCTGACCTCCATAACCTTTTTACACGGAAACCAGACCAACAGGAACATAACCCGAAGTGTGTTAGTGGCCAACATTGTCAGAATTTTTCAGCCTACCTAAAGGCATCTGAAACAGCCTCACGACTGCTAGATAGTAGTATCGATAGATATCGATAACAACCGGGACCAACGTTGGTTGGCCATGTACCCTACTTGATACGAATAAATTACCAGACAAACTGGTGGTCTAAGATTAATGTCGTCCCAAGCTAAGAACCTTCCTTACTATCATCATAAGGTGCCTTACTATCATCTCTAATAGCAGTGACGTGCTTAGAGATTTTCCATAGGGTAGGCAGAAACAAATTTCAAGAGCTCTTTACTGTTTATTATTTTCTTTAGGTACTTATTACCTAAATATAAAATCTTACGAATGTTTATCTATTGAAATAGGTGAAAAAATAATATTTTTTCGTATAATAAGAAATAAATTATAGTTACTACTCCACAGGGTAGACAATGCCCAAACGTCTTTATGGTATGCACGCCACTGTCTAATAGCAGGGTTGAAACGAGTGAGCAAGCAAGATGCCGCCTTACACCTTGTTTTGCGCCATCTCGTTTACTCAGTCATTTTTGCCCTAATTTTTAAGGTGATAGTAAGGCCCGAACATTAAGAAACTTCAAACCATTGTATGTATGGTCGCACCAAGTGTGGGTTTGTCTTAAGTCGCAGTGGGCCTACGTTGCCATTTTTGTCAAACACGTGTTCATGCGTCACAATACCAATTACAAAAGCCGTGGTAATATTAATGTCAGAGACCAACTTCATAAATAGACGCTGAAAATGTTATAAGCTACGGACATGTATTACACTTTTAAAGTAAATTGGGATTGATATTATTATCACTTAGGGCCTAAAGAAATAACGTCAATAGCCATTTCGATTCGTCAGGAAGAAGAATGATATCTTTCTTGTGTGTCTATTGGTGAAACCATTACTCTATTTTATAAGAAGTTGAAACACCGTGGATCATATCAAGGTTTGAATAAAGATTTTCTTGAATTAGATAGTAACTGTGCCAGATAGATTGGTTCTGTTCGTGATCACGGTTGAAACGTCGGAAGTATAAAGGTATCATACGCACTTAATACCATACATTTTTTTTTAAATATGCAGTGCATACATTTAGTTTAAAAGTTATATATCACTGTCACAGATCTCAAAAATAAATAATCTATTTAATCGTTGCTCTATGGTTCTATATTCAAATCGAGTAATGGTTGGGAGCGAATAGTGACGCCCGCGTTATATGGACAGACATGATCCCGTTTGATGCTAGAACAATACAGTCGCCACCCACGGGGGATTTGTATGGCGTAGGCGGATCGTTTTGATGTCGACTGCCGATCTGAGAATTGTCACCGTGTACTAATCAAATTCAAATGAACGACTGCACTGAAGTGCGCTGTTTATGGCTCTGCTGGAGACCTATTTTTGAAATGTGTGATTCATATATCGAATGGAATTCTTTCGATATCTAACAAAAATCATTCGATTAGCCTTAGGGCTGGATTTTTGAACTTGCATATTAAAACAAAAGCTCGGTATTTTAAAATGCACACAAGTGAACATCGTAACTTATAGATTTTTACCTATTTTTGTTTTTTGTTTACGTTATACATGCTATCAGAAATCAGTTGTAATTGTATGGAATTTTGTGAATTGACTATAGTCAAAATCATATATGATTTGCTGGAGACCTTCCAAGTAAGCGAAGCTGGTGAATGAATGAATGAACACTTTATTGCACCATTTACAAACAAAAGAAATACATAGTTTAATCTAATACAACTGAATGGGTACAAAGGCGGGCTTATCGCTAATGCATTTTTTTTCCAGCCAACCTTAGGGTAGAAATGAGCTGCGGTAAAAAAAACACTTGCGTTAGCGATGCAGAAAGCTTAAATGTGTTAGGTATAGTCATAAAATAAATGCACCTTTAATTTTTCTTCTTTCGTGTCAATGGAAGCCACATTCACAGCTAAGTCAGTAACCAAATACTTTCTAACGAAATCTACTTTAGATTTTTTATCACCAATCAAATTTTATACACATATAAATTTATTCTATGAACACCAGAAAACACCTTTCATTTTAATTTTATTTCAATAACATTGTATTTTTACGCCAGAGTAAAAAGTTAACGACCTACAAACTGAAATTAACCTAATTCACGTTTTGTCAAAATTCGTTCCTTTTCTTTAGAAGTCTCTTCGTTTGTTGTACAAAAAAAGATAGGTTGAGTTTTTTTATAAACCCATTAATAAAGTTACGGGTCGCAGCCAACAAAAAAAAAACACAAATGATTCCCAATACAGAATTCATATTCACGTTAATGTTATAATGTTTGGAAATCGAAATCGATTTTTAAAATAGACTGCGGTAGAGGAATGAGGAAGACCACCCATTCAAAAATTTATTAATAATTATCTATCTCTCGTAGTTCCGCCTGCGTCAAAAAGTAGCCTATATTTGAACCCGAGTCTTTAACTATATTCATACCAAATTTTATCAAAATCCGTTCACCGGTTTGGCCGTGATAGCGTAACAGACAGACTTCCGCGCTTGTAATTATATCTATTTCTACGGAAATGAGCACATTTTGCTTTGAATAGAGATAAAGAGAGGAGCTCAATTACAAAAATATAAATCATAGTTGTATTTTGAAAGTCAGTTGAAAATAATAAATATAAAAAAAAAACAACTCAAAGTCCAGCAGAATAGAAAACATAAGAGGTGAACAATGGATAGAATTAAACAGATTGAGAATCTCTTTTCACATCGAATATGAACCACAGTGCAACAGATGTGATAGGATAAAAGGCAAAAGCTCTAGATTTCGCGATAACAGTGAAAACAAATGGCTGAGAGATTTCTCTAAGTGACACGCCGATGGGTTTCGACATTCTATTATCAGACGAAAGAGTCTAGCTCTAAGAAAATTGAAAACCCCGCTGGCCTTTCAGACTGGAAAAAAATAGAGACGCCGCGTTGTGGAAAACTTCGTCACTGCACACTGCACAGTGTAAGTTCCATTAATGTTTTTTTTTTGTATGAAGCAGATAGACTTTACAGATCTGATGCTAATGTACAAGATTAGAGGCAAGCGTGCGTCATTAATTAGTTTGATGCAGCTGAGAGCGAAGATTTTGTGTGTAACTTAAATTTCCTGACATGATCTATATGGTGGAACACCTATTTAAAGCTACATAAAACGCAATTATAGATTGCTCAATTTTGAATTCTAAGGAATATTTAAACGGACCATTAAAAAATATTCAATGCATAATCGTAGGAAGTCAGCTTATTTCACTAAATGCTTGTTAATGAAATCAAAATGAAATTATTACTTTTCGATTGCATTAAAAATGTAAGATTGGCAATAATATATTTGTTTTAGATTTGAATTTGTAATCAGTCTTAACTTTTTTATTTGGTGTGGCCTTTCCTCCGATATTGAAATCGAGGTCAACGAACTTGAATATTATCTTGCAAATTGGAAAATGGACAAGCAAGAATTATGTGTACATATATTTATCGTTGACCGAAGGCTAGGTTTACTGCCTAGACAGACTTAAATTACTGAGCGTAATAAACTTGGGTACAAAATTAGTTGGTGTATCAGCGTACATACGAGTATATGACTTTTGCTGTTTTGCCTAATTAGTGTTGAATTTTCATTACATAATAAAGAAAATTGTACATAATTTCATGTGTTAGCTCGAAAAAGTCATCTTTATACGTTTTTTTCGAGAGAACTCACACGCGGGCAACAGTTGTGGTGATATATTCCAGCTAATAGCCATTTTGACTCCTTAAGGAGCAGAAATATTTATTGTCTGTCTATTGACAAAACTGTTGAGTAGAGATTGCTCCTAAAAAATGTGAGCGATAGCTTTTTTGACTAGTCTACAAAAAATACTCGATTTTTTTTATCGCTAGATAATAATATTTTATTAATGGAAATGATCAATTTTCATTTCTTATTGAAAATTTCAATTTCAAAAATTTATTGTTATAAAGATATCGGAGAAATTTAAAAAAACGCAGGTCCATTTCTAGGAAATTTTAAATAAAGCTATCTCTCATATTTTGAAGAGCTTGTGAACAAGATTTAATCTTAAAACCTGTCATATTTTGAGGTATAAATAACAAAGGAAAGTGATTAAAAGTATTTGCGGAATGTTTCTGGTATGGGAACCGTTCTCTAAGGGACCATAGATCAACTAGAAGCGTGAACAATGCCCACACTGTGTATTTAGTGATGGGCAGTGAGCAAATCTTCGACGATTAAAACTAGTTTTCAACCGTTTTCTATGATGTCTACAATCAAACCTCCTCACCTTACCGTTTTCAATCCATTAATCCACTTAATAAAAAAAAAATAATGAAAAAACGGTGTTAGAATCTTATGGTGCTCCCACACTGCTGTTACAAAATGTTTACTAACGTTAGAAAACATATTTTGTGTGCAAAAATTTGACATACATTATAATTAACTAGCCGTTTCCCACAGCTCCACCTGCGTCAAAAGTAGCCTATGTTTGACCTCGGGTCTTCAACTATATCAAACCAAATCTCATCAAAATCCGTTTAGCGGTTTGGCCGTGAAAGCGTTATAGACGGACAAACTTTCGCATTTTTTTTTCATAATATTAGTATAGATGTTAGTAAATGTTTTAGTGCTAGAAAATGTTTGTAAACATTTTCTAACGGCAGTGTGGGCGCCCCATTACACTGAGGTACCAGCATAAATTACTGTGTTAACTATGTTGTTCTTTGTATCTTAATTTTGCGTTTTTGAAAAATATTTTTTTTTCTTATTCACTCCCAGGTTTTTTTCTGTATAAATTAATATTAAATTTTCTTATATAATTTGAATTTAGGATTTGGTTTGATAGAAAGTGATTGTTTGTTGATTATTCTACTTCTTCTTCTTAGCGAGTCAACTTCGGTAGCTATAATACTTCTGTGAACCAAAACTCCGTCACCGACAAGGCTTTGTGGTGTATATTATTCTACTATTTCGGTTTAATACCATGATGATAACCCATCACTACGTGTAGTGAAATCTACTTTCAACGTGCACATAATTGGAATTTTCGAAAATGGCGCGCAAAGCTCATGCATAATTACTTTGTGGTTGAACTTTGATGCAAATAGATAAGGTGATTTAGTCTGTGTAAGAATATTTAACTGGATTTTTCTTAGTATCAAGCATTTCGGCATTTTCTTGTGACAGTAATGCAACACAGATTCCCTGTTTTGTTATTTTATTATCATTAAAATTTGTCTGCCATGTTTAAAGAGGCGTATTATATATGTAGACAAAAGTTTCAAAGAATTTCGTAACGTAGAAAATGTTTCAAATAATAATCAGTTCTTATATTTTTTCTTATGTTTTCGCGATTGTTATTCATTAAATTAAACTATTTTAATACGGTTTTATCGCGTTTATTACTTATTTATTTACACCTGACGTTTCAAACACTATACAGCGTTCATGGTCGCAGACAGACATGAACGCTGTAAAGTGTTTGAAACGTCAGGTGTAAATAAATAAGTAATAAATCTTATATTTTTATTCTAATTTAATTATTTCAACTACTATTTACTTGAATGAAACATATTTTACATAAACACTAATGAATGATTTTAATAAACAAATCTATCAAAAAGTTGATTATTTTTAACGAATATTGTTTGTTCGGTCTGTTCTTCGACAACATTTTTATTTAATGAAAATATAAATATATATTTTTTTGTATTCAGACATAATATATTTTATTATTTAGGCATAACATTATATATTAATAATGAAAATATGACAATTTATATATCATTCAAAATTCTAATTAATATCGAAATTTTAAATGTTATTTGTAAAAAAAACTAAGATTAGTAATTATTAAAAATAATAAGTCTAATAAATAATATTACAATAAATAAAAATCTATATTTAAAAATTTATATTCATTGTTGTGTGTATTCTATGAAGTAATATTATAAAAATCATTTTATTTATTATGAAGTTATTAAAAAATTTTGTCTACAAAATAAAGCGCAACCGTTTAAAGATCATGGAAAGGGCTAGGATTGATTATGATAATGTCATGTTTAAAGAAATGGATATTCCGTTGGTAACCGTTTTGGTCCTCTGAAGTTTGATAACAGCCAGAGTCGACTCGCAAAGAAGAAGACCGTGCTTTTGTTAAGTTAGGCAGGGCGAGATATTGAACTGGTTTCCGCCACTAGTGGTTTATTATCATAAGCGTCTTCGTGCTTCAGAGGGAACGCAATTCCTTTACGCTTGGCTCGCATTAACTTCGAACTTTAAACTTAGTCAAAATATGTAGCTTAGCCATTTGATTACTACCAGAACTATTGCAAAACATAATTAAATTTGACAGGAGTTGGGAGATGCAAGATGAACAGAGTAAGGTGGAGCTTTTCGATGAATATTTGTGCAACTGCGGGGCTATCCGCAGCTCACCTATAAATTGCCCAGTCTCCTGCACGGCTGGGGATTTGGAGAAGGCTAACAACAGAGCAGTAAAGGCGACATTGATCTAACTACATAGGAGTACATAATTAAATAGTCATTTCACAACAATACAAACAAGACATTAATTCGTCAACAATACGACAAGCGAATATATTTTATTCGCTTTGTGATAAAGAAGCAACTGTTCCTATACATTATGACGGCTTAGGTTTTTACGATAATTACACATGAAATTCAACTTTATTAAACAGATTTTTATCGCATATATTACTTATCTTTCAATCATCAAAAACTTTGCGGTGTTCATGATCGCAGGATTAGTTAAGATTTCAACTTAACTAACTTTATTTTAATTTATAATGTCTGCTAGTTTTACTACACATGTTTAATTTTTCACCACTTCTTTTATCTAGATATGGTCTCGTGTGGATGACTAAAGCTATGACATGTGGCTATTTCGTGTAGGATTACGTTGATTTATTGAGAAAGTGCGTTTACTAGGCGTCGGCTAACCCGCACCCACGTTCATAGGAACTCTCCTCAATGGCTCCGAGGACCGAAATAAATTTATACAATAGAATTGTAAAGAAAAACTATAATGTGAAAATTTTTATTAAACTAAAATTCAGCTCTGTGACAATTTGTCATTTTTAGTAATTTACGTTTTTGATTTGGAAATATTCCGAACATCGCGAATTTCTAACCCATCTAAAAGGGTCTAGCCATGCCGCCTCCTGGCTGGAGTTGAAAGGGCGCACCCAAAAAATGCGTGCTAATGAACTTACAACCAAGGATGCCGAAGACCGGGGGAAATGGAGGAGAAAAAGTAGCAAAGCGGACCCTGGGCTCCGAGGCAATCAGCCGAGGATGCAACCGGGAAGGCGCTAAGATGAGTAGTAGTATCCCGAATTTCTAACCCTGGAGGCTGAAGGTTTGTACTTAGGTATCTTTACAGTGAATATGAACGTCATTTCTTCTATATCGAAACCTATCGGATATGAGATTTAGATCATAAAGTTTGGATTTTCAAAATCGGAATAAATATCGAAAACTGATAGTTTCGTTTGCAATCCTAACATGACTAAGCTTTAAAGGAGTAGTAGTGCTACATGAATTACAATTAGTAGACCTGTAGGGCTCATTTCCATAGCTATGTATGAGCTATGCTAATACGTGCTAATAAATACTAGGTCGCTTTAGATTAGCGTTGTTATAATTATGTAAAACTAGTTTTTTATGTAAAAGAAGCCTATGTTTGACCCCGGATAACTATATATAAACCAAATTTCATCAAAATCCATTTAGCGGGTTGGTCGTGAAAGCGTAACCGACAGACAGATAGAAAGACAGACAGATAAAAAGACAGACAGACTTTCGCATTTATAATATTAGAGCCTCAGTACTACTTTAAATTCGATTCTTGATTTTTTATTCTCGCTTCGAGCATTATAGATTGCTTCAACATATTTTATTCAAGTTTGTTTAAAGTAACATTATCTACTTATGCTTTTGAGAGTTCAGGATTCCATTTCATTTCCATTCAATTTCTTTTTACGTAAATACAATTACATAAAAGTCTAAACTAATCCGTCCATCTTTCACTAGTTTTCGAGCCATGGTTCATCATTATCATTTCATCTGCACTGATTACATTTGCTGGGGTACGCAGGTACCAAGGACTTCTAGAACGACCAGATAGAAGCAGCCTGCATCCAGCATGGCTAAAGTCTTCCTTTTGAAGACACAAATTTCAAAACGAAAAAAGAAAAACAATAAAGTGTTGATAAAGAGATCTTAGTAAATAATAGTTTATCAATGGATAAACACCCTTAGGCCTGTACCATATTATGCAAAGCCGTTTTCGATGCAAATTTGCTCGACGATCCGCAACAGCTGTTCGAGCTTAAATTATCAACAGGATGTGAATTGTTTGATTTCAATCACTTCATAACCCTCCCATTATTATTACTGACCAGATAAAGTTTTCTCTTTTTATTACGATCAGATTTCATAAACATGCAAGCCAAGAATTGACCATGACTTGGATTGATCCAGTTGCGTGGAAGTCGTATTGTATAGAATAACTCCTTCAGCATCCTCAGCATGTTGCTCTCTTGCTTTTACATTACCACTTTACCCAGTCTTTGGCAATTTCAGCATCCTTGCCTTGACAGAGAGTCCATTAGTACGCATATCCTGCTTTGTGACATCAAACCAGCTATTTTTTGGTACGCTTCTTCTACCACGCTCCTGAAAATTGTTTAGAGTACTAAATAACGTTTGTATTTTCCATCGATAATCCATTTTAGCGACTAGTGGTATATTAGCATGAGTTTCTCTCCATATCTCGGAAGGCATTTAAAGCTGATGGCCCAATCTCTAGATAGTCAGTTAAATCAGATAGTCTTCAGGATATCTAATACCTCTGTATACTAGGGTCGGCTGCCATATTGATGGTGTTTGCTTCAATAAACATAATTTTGCAGACGACATGGTTCTCCTCAGCCCATCGATCAGCGGGCTCACCCAACTGCTGTCAGTTTGTGACAGTTATGCTAACTCTCACGGACTAAAATATAATGTAGCAAAAACCGAGATGCTCGTTTTCAGGGCGAGGAAGAGTCCGGAGAACGTCACCGAAGTCTTATTGAATGGCTTAGTAGTTCGGGTTGTCAACCAGTTTAAGTATCTTGGTCATATTGTGACTGGAGACCGTAAAGATGATTTAGATATGGAGCGTGAGAGACGGGCAATGTCGGTTCGATGTAACATGCTCGCGCGCCGTTTTGCTAGATGTAATAGAGAAGTGAAGGAGACCCTCTTTAGGGCATACTGCCAGTACTTCTACACTTGCCAGTTATGGTACAAGAATAAGAGGTCCTCCTTGAGCACCATAAGGGTGCAGTATAATAATGCATACCGCATCCTTATGAAGCTTCCTCGCTATTGCAGCGCGTCGGGCATGTTCGCCGAGCGGAGTATGCCCGATTTCTTTGCTATTATAAGATCACATATATCTTCCTTCTGGGACAGATTGCGTGACTCTAATAATAACATACTTAAAGTAGTGAGTAAAGATCTCGATGATGCAGTATTGGATCACAGCACATCGGGAACTTAACAAAAAATGATTATTGCGAGACTGTAGAAACGCCTTGTGACTTTACTTATTTATCATAATAACTTTTATTTTATTTTTATATTATTTTAGTTTAAGTTTATTACATTTTATTTTAAATAAAAATGTACAAATGTATGGGTTTTTACCTTAAATAAAGAACTATTATTATTAAACTAATATTATAAATGCGAATGTCTGTCTGTTTATCTGTCTGTTACGCTGTCACGGCTAAACATCTCGACCGATTTTGATGAAACTTAGTATATAGGTATATATATATAGTTGAAGACCCGGGGTCAAATATAGGCTCAATTTTGACACGGGCAGTGCCGCGGGAAATAGCTGATTAGCAATATTCAAAAAACTTTATGCAAAGAAGGTACTTATCGAATTGAATTTCATGCAAAACCCTTATTTATTACGACGGCGTAGAAACCCAATGGAGATCTTGGCCTCCGACACGAGACGGCACCATTTCTTGCGATCTTGTACCAGTTGCCGCCAGTCGCTCACTCCCAAGCTCCGTAGGTCCTTCAGCAAAACCCTATCGAATTAAATTAATATCCAACCAAACCAATCACTTGAAGAATTTCACGTGTTTAACCTTTAGAATTCACCATTCCTGGACAAAATAATTTGGCATGGAAGCGACATACTTCAAAAGCGTGTACCCGAGCGAATGGGCTATTAAATCGTCATAAAACGAGGTGTGACCGCAGGCCGGCCTCATACAGGGCCGCCCCTAAACATTTTAATTATTTTAATCTATTAAATTTACTCGCGAACTGTTTTGCTAGGTATATAAAAATTGTGAAAAGTGCTCGGATTTTTAGAAGTTGAGTGAAAAGATTAGAAGACTCAAAGTTTATATAAAACTGGCCGATATATCCGTGGCTTTTATGATCTGATCAAGTTATCCGTGGATAGTAAACTTCTTTTTTACCCAGCAGTGAAACGCAACGTCAACGACAACTATATACTTATATTCTGATATATCATACACATATCTCATACACATTTTCTAGATATATCAACTATTTTATATTTTCTTGGGTAGGAAACTACATGATTATTTAGGTATTTATTCTGCAGACTAAGAAATGATAATAAAATAAAATTTATTTATTTAAAGTATTTTCGTCTCACATAAAGCTAAGCATGTTATGTCAAATATGGAGTAATAAATTAATAGAATTAAGGATAATACATGCAAAGAATAGAAAATAAGAGATGTCGTTTTCAATTCAAAGGTCACTTTTGTTAAACATTAAATTAAACTATTTTAATACGGTTTTATCGCGTTTATTACTTATTTATTTACACCTGACGTTTCAAATACTTTACAGCGTTCATGGTCGCAGGCAGACTAAGTTAACATTTGTCTTTGATGTCATAAGATTACAAACTACCGCCTGAAATTTTTATTGGGAACTATTCCGATTCACGCAGTATTGGTTCACAGTATCTAAGGGTCTTGCAGTCTGCTTCAGAGTTTGCGATTTTATTAAGTTAATGACTGGGTCCCAAGCTGGCGGTACCTGCCATCCATCCTCTCTATTGAAATTAGGATGTTTTTTAATTTCCACCTTTGTTAAAATTTATTTTATTTATATACTCTATCGATTCAATAAATTTTAATATGAGTAAGTAAATGGTTCAGTAATATTCATCAATAATAATCTCTGTCAATATATCGGAAATTTATCAATTACTCCCACTGAAATACACGGTTATTTTGAATCCACTAGCCAAATTTTAGTGTGTTTGCTACGTGAAGCTAAACCAATTTAAAAAAAAAAAATGTGAAAAACGTCAATAATTTTTTGACTTCCCATACAAATAAAGAGTGCTTATCTTAGTTGCTCCATGGTATATAAGCTGATCACTAGATTTGTTGATCTAAAAAACAATATTTCGTGTTTAGACCTCCCATACAAAATTCTAAATTTTTTTATAGTTTTTTTTTTAAAGTGGTTTAGTTTCATGTATGTACTTAATACACTGTAAAAGTGAGTTCAAAATAACCTTGTATATCCTAGTTCTATGTTGGTCAACCCTAGCTCAGGTCCTTTAGGTGACGGCCCGGATTGTCCGATATTCCAATACTCGATTAATTTCCAGCCGATTGTACCACTGTACCTATACGGTTTTCTGTTTTACACGCGGTTTTTAATCTATATCTACCACATCATACTTGTAGGTGTAAAATTACTGGTACTCAATATTTCGAAATAATTAGTTTTTGTATTAGTCTGCGTTTGTAAATGAGAAACGATTTAAAAGTATTGTAAGTGAGAGAAGAATTTTAAAAGAGAGCAAACTATGAAATTTTTAAAAAGTATTTGTTTTAATTAATTTATATATAATATTAGTTGTGTTTATTTATTTCAGGTACTTAATTTGGAACTACTAAAGAAAAGAAAACTAAATAAACACAAGGCATCAACTTACACAAGTAAGTGAATATAATACTTAGATAGGCAACCGCCGAGAACTCTAGTCCCATATCCGTGGGGTTTTCAGAATGGTTAATATAATTAACCAGCTCCTTTTTTCTACCCATATTGGGCAGATTATTAATGGGCATGTATGGTTAATTATTATCATTGACCGAGCGAGCGAAGTGTCTGGCTTTTGTCCGTCTGTTCTCCCCTACAGGTCACATGTCTTAACCGATTTTAATGAAATTTTGTGAGCAGGTTCGGTAATAATATTGTTTTATTTTGTCGAGCCTGTTTTGCGAAATTTAAAAAAAATGCGGAAATATGGGTGTTTGAAACTTAAGACGTCTAATATCTCAGCTATTTCAAAAAGCAACGCCTGAATCAATTAAATATCGACTTCAGTTTTTTTTAACGCTAATAATTCTATACTCGTATTGGTCGGGTTAGAAAAATTATCTCTGCATATTTTACTGCGATGGCTCAGCGACCCAAAGAGGATCTTGGCCTCCAACACAAGTGATCTTAACTGTTCCCTGTTCAGCGCAACTCCCTTAAGTCGGCTCTTTAGAGGGCTTCGAAATTTCTGCATATGAAAATCTAATTTTCGGGAAAAGGTTTAAAGGTATAAGTACATACGTCATACACACAACGGAAAGGAAACTAAGGGGACATCTAGTAAATAAAAAAAAACTTAATGATAGTGGTAGTGTTACAAGTCCGATTAGCCGTTCGGGCGACCACGGGCTTCGCGCGGCTTCGCAATTGCACCGCGAACCGACGTCATGTAATGCAATATACGTAATGCGGTATAATGCCATTATGTTGTCACGGCGAGGGTTGGGGTGTTTACAATGACAATAAATGATTTCTTTAAATCCGTCTTGAATAGATCTATAGTCCAGCGAGCCTAATTATCGTTTGTCTATGCACTTCTGAATTCTACTTATATGCTAGCTAAACATGTGTGTGTCAGATATACCAAAGATAGTACGTACATAAAAGTAGAAAAGCGGAACTTGGGATCCGAAACAGCCAGTTGAGGATGCAGCCGGGAAAACGCCAGGCTGACTAAGAAAAGCATTTGTGTTCGAAACGTACGTGCGTAGAAAGCGACGACGGACGCCACTGGTTGCATTTTTATCGCTTCGCCATGCTTCCTTGATCTCGATTAAAATGCCTTTAGGCAGGCTAAAAATGTGTTCAAATATGTTAGAATGAGGTGCATGGTAATCGAAACCTCAACTTAATCTGAAATGTAGAGTCAGCGTATGATGAGTTATGGATATGACGTGTCATTTCTAATGAAATTTATTTCAAGGGGTAAGATTATATCTCGTGCTGACGACCTCAAAAAGCCTGGATGTAATTACATTACACCCGACACTTTCCACGGTCGCAATACTATGTAGGTGATCGTTTCTCACATGATATAGAACTATGTGAATATCACCCTGGTGGCTGGTACCAAGCATTGGCGAGTGCTTGGTACAACGGGCAAGCCCTAAAAGTGGTGGGTAAAACTTGCAGTGGAAGATGCGTGCACGGCCTTACAATTAAGGATGCCGATGGTAAAGAAAATAAATAAAAGAAGGACAGCGGGCTCTGGGCTTCGAAATAACCAGCTGATAATGCAACTGGGAAATGTTAAGATGCAGAAGAAGATCATTTAATCTTGTTGCTTTTCAAACAGCAGTTTCTTTGATGATAGCCAGCGTGTCTAAGTGTACATAGAGCCTAATTGTTCATCGGCACGCGCTTCACTATAATTTCATTGTAAAGTGCGCCCAACTGCCATCTAAGTGGCATTTACTTAATTTAAGTGGCACTTACTATAGACGCCTTCATAGCGGCAATCGGCAAAGTTAATGGGTAATTTATTTTGAACGTTTCACTGGCCACGAATGGTCAAACTGTAAAAAATGTAGGACATCCAAATTTGTTGTAATAGTAGACATTAAGTGTGACGAAAATTTAAAAGCCATGTTTGTAAATTTGTGTACGATCCATTAAAAAGTAATATAAAAAATGGATAGATTTTTATAAACTTTTAAAGGTGTTTTTCCAAATAATGTACTGTACTTGCCGTAATACAACAAAGATTACAGACCAATGTCACAGAGTAATCATATGAACAAAGACCTATTGTGCGTTCTCTTTTGTCTCTGACCATATCCTGAACGTGGGTCGTCGTCCGGTAAAAAGATCTCTATTTTGTTTGAATTAATGCCACAATGAAACGCATGTAATCCACTATGACATCAATACTACTGCACTGGACAGAACACTCAGCAGATAGAGGACAGTGTCCTGCCGGGCTATGACCTGCCTAGATCAATATATAACTTCGAGTAGGGGTCGGTAGATGTCAGGAGTTGAGGAAGAAGTGATTTTCCGAGGGATACAGATGTCTCTGCGGGAGTATTTAAACCATAAGAAATCGGTCCCCACAACTCTTGACTCCAGTGTTTACATGGTCGATTGACAATGTCATCATCATCCTAGCGTGTATTCCTAGTTGCGTCGTCAGCTTACGCTTCGGAGCCAAAGGTACGCTATAAGTCATGGTCCTGAATTTGGCGGAACTGGTTATTACAATGAAGCGACTGCCGTCTGACCTCCGTAACCCTTTTTACAAGGAAGCCAGACCAACAGGAACATGTCCCGAGGTGTGTTAGTGGCCAACACTGTCAGAATTTTTCAGGCCGCCCTAAGGCATCTGACACAGCCTCACGACTGCTATGTATCGATAACACCCGGGACCAACGGCTTAAAGTGCCTTCCAAAGTACGGAGGAGCTCACGATAGAAATTGTGGTCGTGTCAAGTCGTCGCATGACACGCGCTATCGCTCGGATAAAAATAAGTCGCACTCGACTAACGAGCTCTCTCTCGATTCACAATGTATCCTACACGAAATGATAAGGAAAAAAACCATGGCGTCCTGTCTGTTCTGGGCCCGTGGGCAAGTTACAATTTGAAAAACGATGACGACATTCGAAAACCAAAAAATATATAGGATTGACGTTAGCTGCGTTAAATCACGTGGTCGATTTTCATACTAATTCCAAAAGATGGCGAACACGAATGACGTTATCGTTTTTCAAATTTTATTGTCCTGCCTCTGCCTCTGTTGGAGGCTAATCGGAAGGATTGAGGTGACTTCGCTCTGGGCTAACCACATTCGAAAATTAGTCATATACTTACAGGAAAAGAAGATGTCAACAATTTTTCTTTCTGTCTTTCTATTTTGTATTGGATTTTGCATTGTGAAAAGAAATATATCAAAAGCATTTAGGCTTATACAGTAAATTTCTTTGTTAAGTATTTTTTATGTTTTACGTATTCATTAGAACCATCCTTACATTTTTTTTATGAACGCAATGCTGCAAACTTTTTTTCAATTATATGTATACCTAACCTTTTTGTCCTAACCGCAGGGTAATTCGATCATGGCGATGTAACTGACACTGCAGCCTCTTACCACGCCATCTGTCAGAAGTTAGTGTTAGTTAAGGTGTATTTTTTTAAAAAATGAGGGGTGCTATAAGGTTGACTTGTCTGTATATATCCTGTCTAAATGGATGATTCAATTATGATGCGCTTTTTTTTCTCTTGCAACAATAATCAGTTAAATCCGAAGTTTGGCTTTTACAGCCGAAAATTGAATAGTAGATATACCGGAGTTTTGATGATACTTATATACTGTATGCACCACAGTTACAGAATATTTAAGTATAGTGCGACATGGAGTGCTTGTAAGGCCGAAAATCAAAGGGAATTTTTAGTAGATGCGAGTACATTCGGATGCAGATAAACTTGACCCTCGGTCACTACTGTTTAGTATTAGGTACGGTGGGAAGGTCACTTTGATCTGGTTTCGGTTGTACATGCACTAGTGCATTCCCTTTTCGGAGGTAGATGAGAGAACAATTTGTTCTGTGACATGAATCTTGGTCTATTGGCTACACTACGATAGTTGTGCTTTCCGCAACGCGTTTTTAGAATTTTCTCTTCAATCGTGTTATAAAAATATGTGAATTTTGCATAAATTTAGCTCACAATTTAAGAGTCACACATAAAATCTTAAACTAGAGATAACCACCACAAATAAAGCAATGTACACACATTACGTACGTGTAATCATTTATATTCATTAGTAACTAACACAATTAAATTTTTTAAGGCATTAGTTCACCAAAATTCCCAGACGTAATAAAACCAAACAAATTACACGGCGAACAAAAAGCCAAGGTAATCACACAAATTCAATTCGCTTCACAGTAGCTGTGTGAAAATATTGTCCATTTTTCTATTTTGTGTGGTTTTGTTTCAACTCAGGAGCCCAATTTTTAAATGTATGCCTCACACATAATCGGTGAGTCGAAAGATTATCATTCGACATCTGAGTCATACATTTTAAAAATAGAGCTCCAGCACAGACAATAAAATATCAAGCCACAAAAACTTTATATCGAGGTCGTACTGACTATTTTGCAATGCATTTTAGTACTTTTACTAGGTACAGTCACGAGCATTAATATATTTACAATTGTATTCAACTTTAGACCTTGTTAGGTATAGTCATTATAGTTAAGGACCAATGGTGGATTACCTACTATGTTATACTATTAGACATGCTTCGCGGCGCTAATTCCACTAATTGACTTTATTCGGCCATGAAAAGAGAGCATTAAATAAGCGTCCACCAGGATATGAGCTGGATATAGGTACCTGAATATTTACATTTTTTATAGTAAAATGTAATCTTTAATATTGAATCCTAATAATATATTATTCCCTTGTTTTCAGTATGTAACGTGGTCCCTAGGCACGGAAGCGTAAGCTGAGAACACAATTAAGGAAACACACTTAGACGAAGATACAATTTTCCCTAAGCGTAACTTCTGACATGTGGCACAATGTCTGCAAAATTTTGCAAACATTCCGATTACAAAACAACATTGAATCGCGAATATAATCCCACATTCGTATTGACCCACGAGTCGCTCGTGTTTGCTCGACAAATTATGACATTACCGTCGACAAGTTGTCGCCGCTCAAACGGCTGAATTGTGATTGTGATTGGGAAGTCAAATTATGAAGCTTATGAGGCTAAATTGTATGTGTATTGAGTCATTGAACTACTAGTTGAGGCCTTTTGAAGACTCTGAATAGGCGAATACATCGTTAAAGTTCAGATTATATTCAGTTATTGTGTTATATTACATTCATTGGCATAAATAAATTCATTCATGATTTTGATTAAAAAGATTGGCACTATTATTTGTAAAAATATGAGCGACAGCCGGTTGAATGTTGTACACTTCGGTAGATAAAGAATAAGTGAAATGTTTGTTTTCTAAATGTTGTAAAACAGATACGCGCCTAGTCTTTACAGTGTCAATGATAGAGTAATAAACTAGTAGATACCTACAGAATGAGCTACGGGATTTGTGAGGTGTGAATACCAGATCCCTGTAGGTACTATTTCTCATTGAATGAAAAGTAACGGAGCTCGGATACACTACTCAATATTTTTATTGCAAATCATAAAGTTAAATTTCATATTATTCAGATCATCACGAGTAAATTAAACCAATATATAATATTTCAGCCACTAAAGTGTGAGGTGTCAAATCAACATAAAATCTATCTTCACAAACTTTTACACCATAACCTAACATACTCTCTTTAATGCTCAAACCACAGTGTAGATGTCAAGTTGTAATTTATTTATAACGGAATCATGTGATTTGATAGCTAGAAATCAAGGGTGACATAAAATAGTTGTTAGCAGTTTCTGATTTGCATAGACGAGTAATATCATGAACGAAGTATCCGAAGTTTTTTTATAGAAAACAAAGAAAAAATACTACAAATGTAATAAGAATTCATTTATTGATATAGTAACATACTTTTCACCACTCTTGCGATACGAGTATGTCAGGTTTTTTCCCATTTGCACATTATGCATTAGCAACGATCCAATCAGTGTAAGAAGAAACTCTAGCGTTGATTCCAGGGTAAAAGGAATGAGCGCAACGGAATCCCCAAGAGGTGACACCAACGATGACGTCAGAGTCATGGGCTAGAGGGCCACCGAAGTCACCTTGACATGCGTCTTTGCCGCCGATGTCGAAGATATCAGCGCACAAAATCTCAGGGGTTACGTCAGGCCAGTCTTCACAACCGGGTTGGGTCTTGAGGAAAGCGTAACGCTGCCTGCAGATGTCATGGTTGATGATGTTGACGTCGACGTGTTGGAGCTGCTCTGGGTTGCCGGCTTGGAACTGTAAAATGGAATAGATACTTGACTAACTGTATTAATGATTTCTTATGTTTTCGCGATTGTTATTCATTAAATTAAACTATTTTAATACGGTTTTTATCGCGCATATTACTTATTTATTTACACCTGACGTTCAGGGTAATAAACGCGATAAAAAACCGTATTAAAATAGTTTAATTTAACTGTACTAACTTTAAGAATTGCTTAAGGAGCTCGTTAGTCTAACACGACCCACGTATCCGTAGCGAATGCGCATGTCAAGCGACGGCGTGACGCAACCACTATTGGATTGGACGTCATTTAGTGGCTTTGCATGCGTTCCGTGCTTCGGAAGGCATGCAAAGCCGTTGGTCTGCCTGTTGTTATCGATAGATAGCAGTCGTGAGGCTGTGTCATGTCCTGTTGGTCTGGTTTCCGTGTAAACAGGGTAACGGAGGCCAGGCGGCAGTCGCTCCATTGTAAATAACCAGTTATAGTATAACCAGAAATAGTGAGATAAGGAAATGGTGTGGTGTGAATAAGTATGTAGTGACAAAGATAGAAAACGGGATGTTACGATGGTTTGAGCATGTAGAAAGGATGGAAGGAGAGGAAAGGAGACAAGACTTACGAAAGGTATTTACAAATCAAAGGTGACAGGAAAAGTCTGTAATGCCCGGCCTCGGAGAACATACTGCGACCAAATCGCAGACATATTAAAAAAGGGAGATGTCAGGAGTACCCGTAATCGACGAGCGTGTATGTCGAGAGTGATGAGCGTACAAGAAGCGGGGGAAGTCTGTAAGGATCGTAGCAAATAAAAATCCGTAGTCTCTGCCTACCCCTACGGAAAAAAACCGTTTGTTTGTTTGTAATATCTTTATTAGGCGGACTTATCCCACTTAGGGATCCCTTACAGAAAACCAGTGAGTGACAAGAGAAGATATGCTTACCAGAAGGGTATAAGCGTGTACAATATAATATTATTATGAAGGAAATACATTAAATAAACCTACATACTTATATAGAATAATCATACATACATATAAATAAACATACATACACCCATGTAACTAGCTTATACTTTAAATGTCTAAGTTCAGCAAGGGAGAATTTGAAAGTTTTACTTTAAAAGCGTTTTAACTTTGTGACAGCCTAACTTCCACTGGAAGTGAATTCCAAAGCTTAGCTCCCACAAAAGCAAACGACTTTAAGTAAGAATGTGACGAACAAGGCGGCACGTCAAGGGTTGGGTTACCGGCAGAGCGTAACCGGTCATCAATCCGACGAAAGGAAAATTTTTCTTTTAAATAGATAGGAGAAGAAGGGATAAAGAGAACTTTAAAGAGAAGATACAAGATATGAACGTTTCTACGTAACCTAATAACCACTTCATCTTCCGAAATATTTAAGCGTATGTATGTATGTAGAAATTCAAAAAAAGAAAGTATGTGTTACAGATATTAAAGAAAAATGACTTACCCAGGGCGGTGCCCACAAGGGCCAAGAGAATGAGAGCACGCATCGTGTATCGACTTTCGATTGATCAACTCGGATAAAAATTAAGTAGCCAGTTTCAGTATTTATAGTAGAATCAAAATCCTTTTATCAATAATCTCGTGCGTGGGCGTGACGTCATTATTGACGATTGAAGATTGACGAATTGCACGTACTGGAGCAATTCTATAAACTCCCGTGTATGGGCTACTTTAGAGAAATCCTTTGTTTTTTTAACATTCATCATACACGCTTGTAGATACAGTGCGTGATGGTTTTCATCTTTGTCCAAGAGTGGTTATTGCGTCCTCAACTTACGCTTCGGAGTCTATGTTACGCTATAAGTCATAGTCCTTGATTAGGCGGGACTGATTAGATAGATAGAGCGACTACCGTCTCACCTCTGTAATCCGTAGCCCATTTTAAAGGGAAAGCAGACCAACAGGAACATGACCCGAGGTGTGTTAGTGGTCAACACTGTCAGATTTTTTCAGACTACCTAAAGGTAGCTACTACAACCTAGCGACTGCTCTTTATCGATATCAACTTGAACCAAAGGCTTAGCGGGCCTTCCGAAGCACGAAAGAGCTCGAGATAGAAAATACAGTTGAGAATTGGTTCTCTTTTCATGTCTCTATACCAATTGGGTATACTAATCTATACTAATATATTGATATTATAAAGCTGAAGAGTTTGTTTGTTTGTTTGTTTAAACACGCTAATCTCAGGAACTATTGGTCCAATTTGAAAAAATATTTCAGTGTTTGATAGTCTATTTATTTATCGATGAAGGTTATAGGCGACCCGGACATTAATTTCATAATTGTCTAGATCCTGTTTTCGCCGAATTTTCAAAAGATCCGCTTGATACTTACGAATATTTTACTACTTTTTACTACTCTTCTTGTAGATACCAAAATCAAACCTAACTGGACAACAAGTAGATGTTAAACTTTTTAACAGCTTTAAATTAAACTATTTTAACACGGTATTCACCTAACGTTTCAAACACTTTACTGAGTTCATGTTCGCATGTATACCTGTGTATGAAACGCTTGGTGTAAAATTAATAAGTAATAAACGCTAAGTATTCTTTTCTTCGAACATCAGCACAGGCGCTGGTTTATTCGACCGCGGAGTACTGCGCACCGGTATGGTATCGCAGTGCCCACAGAAACATAGTGGGCACCTATAAGAAATAAGAACCTTATTGAAACCCCTTCTGGTGTGTAGGCCGGGTAGGCTTTGACTCAGACCGAAAAACCTTGATACGAGTGAACAGACACCTATATAAATGGGGATTGAGGGAGTCAACACACTGCGACTGCGACAGTGGAGCACCCGACCAGACCCTATCCCACGTGGTAAACGAATGTGAACTTCGCTGTTTTCCCGTAGGCATGACGGAATTGCACAATCTCACGCCTGCCGCCGCAAGCTGGCTGAGAAATCTAGATGTGAATGATCCGCGAAGGATGAATGCCATATGCAATAATAAACGCTAAGTATAAAAGCGTATTGAAATAGTTTAATTTATTGTGTAACAATCGCGAAAACATTGGACATCATTATATCTTAAGAATTTTCATATCCTTATCCTTACTTCCTTACATTACTATAATTGCGAAAGTCTGCCAAACCAAACCAAGCCAACCAGCCAAACCGCTAAACGGATTTTGATGAAATTGGGTATGGATATAGTTGAAGACCTCGCGTCAAACAAAGGCTAGTTTTGGCCGCAAGCGGAGCTGCAGGAAATAGCTAGTAATTTATACTTATAGTGAGTTGATTCTTAATTTACAGTAATTTCATGCAGAGTTCTGTATCTATGTCTCTAATATGCTCAGGATTAGGGTTTTTATGTATAACCTTTTTACTGCCTTTTTATTTGTTGAAACTAGATTTGGTTATAATTGTTATCTAGTTTGTAGCAAGCGAAGGGAATTAATTTAATTCAAATTTGTTAAAAGTAGCTTTATTTATTACAGTAACCTACACTACAGGACCTGTGGTTTTTGTCTTTCAACCCCGATGACCCGACAAAATAATGGATTTTCTAAAGATTTATTATGTTTTCGCCAATGTTACACATTCATTTAAACTATTTAAATAAAAATACTTAGTTTAATTTACTTAATGGATTTTCTTTTGTTCTGTCGGGTCATCGGCGTTTAATGTGTGGTAAGTTTTTAAATACTTAGACGTTTAAAATAAATATTTTACAAAAGTTTAGCAAAATAATTTATTGATTACTTTATAAAAAGCACGGTAAGTAGATTCCAACGGAGAAAACACACCTACAGGTAGCTACTTACTGTATTTCTTACAAGTATTTACGCGTTCGCGACAATCCAGTCGGTGTAAGATGAAACCCGAGCGTTGACCCCAGGGTAATACTCGTCAGCACAGCGGAAACCCCAGGAGGTGATACCGATTATGACATCAGAGTCGTGGGCCACAGGACCTCCAGAGTCACCTTGGCAAGCGTCCCTTCCTCCAACGTCGAGAATGCCAGTGCAAACCATTACAGAGGTGATGTCAGGCCATGCTTGGTAACCAGGAAGAGATTTCAGGTAGGCATAGCGTTGAGCGCAGGTTTCTTGATTGATGATGTTCACGTCGACGTGCCGAAGTACCTCCGAGCTGACGCCCTGATACTGGTGAAAGAAATTATTTATAAATCAATAGTCTAGTCTCATTTAAGTTTTTTTTTATCAAAGGTAGACAGTAAAAATATTTTCAGCTATTCTGTGTCTTAATAAATAGGTGAGTGTGTGTTGATGGTGTCAGTATCAGACAACAAGGTGTCAACTGAAAAGCGGTTCCGAATAACTCTGACACCAGAGTGTACGGGATCGAATATTACCCACTCGAAATAAATGAAAGTATATTACTGTTCTTGAGAGATGCTTATAGAATAGATTTAAGAACCCCCACTTCGGCTAATAGCCTATGTGAGTATGTTCAGTCCGTTAAACATTTCTGTTGGCGTGTCCCAAATGTCCGGAATCTCATTGAGGCCAACTATAGTGCGGCGAGCGTGGACACTTATTCGTCTGGGCAAACGGATATGTAAGCTATTTCGATTCAAAAAGGAAGATAAGTTATAACTGTTACCATTAATGAGGCAGTTTTCTCTCTCAATTCTCGCATCAATTATGATTTGGTCAGCGCGGCTTAAAGCCAGAATCGAAGCCAATGTAAGCTACTTACAGTCTGATCACCCCATCCAATAACAGAAACAATAGTGAGGTCAGGTAGGATGTAGCCAGGACCAGCAATGCGTGCCACTCCAACACTAGATGATAAGACAGCGGCCGATGCCAGATTGACAATAGCGATATCATTTTCAAATGTGTTTGCATTGTATCCAGCGTGAAGAGTTAAACCGGTTACAGTAATCAATTGACCGCCACTGGAGGCAAAAGTTGAGCCTAGACGAACTCGCCATTGTGATGGTAGATCACCCCTGAAACAGAAAAAGAATACATAAAAAATTAATGTTCGATATCATATCAGCTACAAGATAGTAACAAAAAAGTAAATTCAAACATACCTGTACTGGTATACATAGCAAGAATATACCACTTCTTTCAAAACTCCTCTTTTTTCTAAAAGTTTTCATTATTTTTCAAGGCATCTGAGACAGCCTATGAAATGCCATCTTGCCATAACATAACGATCGAATAGAATCTATAATTTAACTGTTATTCCAAGGTACCGATGGGCACCTTAAACAAATTCAAACACTGGTCTTTTACCAACGGTCACATATATAGGGGCCGAATCTAACCAATTTTATTCAAGGAAACATTAATAAGGGTACTTGATGATTTGTGTTAGATTAGTAAAGAAGTATAGACCATCATCATTTCATTGCTGTCCACTTCTGGCCATAAGCCTTATCAAGGATTTCAAAATGTTTGCATTTAGCGCTTGTTTGGGACCTTCTTCAAGTCATCTGACCATCTTTGGTCCGATGTCCCACAGTGCGTTTGCCAGTAGATTGAAAAGAAAAGATAAATAAACCTACTCGTAGCAATGAGCCGCCGACAGGACCGAAGTGGTGGTGATGAGTGACCCACCGCAGCTCTGTAGCCAAAAGAATCCCCACCAGTGGTACTGCATATTCGACATGTAGGGGTACTGCTCGATGGTTGTGGGTTCACCCCCTACAATCCTGCCTTGCCTGGAGAGCGCTGAAAATGTCAATAGACATGATTAGTAAAGTAATGAAAAGAGGATGCTTGATTGAAGAAAGGTCCGTGGGGTTAATGCAAGTTACAGAGACTCTAGTTACATAGATGACAAAATGTACTCTTTACCATATATTTAAACTTTTTAAATAAACTTTCAAGAATGCGGCCTAATTTATTTAATTGCTTACATACATACATACATACATACACACATACCATCACGCCTTTTTCCCGTAGGGGTAGGCAGAGACCTAAGATTGATTTAATTATATGATTATAAACTAAGCTGTTTTTTTTTAAATTTATATTTATTTTATTGATTTGATTTATTTATTTCCACACAGTACAATAAAACATACGTATGTTACATAAAACATATATGAGTAAATTAAATAAAAATAAAATGAAAATATATACATTTTTCACAACACAACAATACATGGTAAACTGGAGCTTAAAGTGAATAGATTCTATGAAATTAATTACACTCAAGAGCACTTTAAAATATAAATACCAAAATATTTTCTCTATTAAAAATGGTTAAGGAAGTAGATAGTTTTCTCGGTAAAAACACATTTAACATAAATTATATTAAACAAATACATACCAAGGGCAGAAGTACTGCACAGTGCTAGGAAAATTATGACACGCATCTTGCAACGGTTGACCAAGTAAAACAGGTTTAAAAAACTTATTTCTACTATATATATAATGTGCACCGCAACTTTATTATCGATACCTACTGGTGATTCCGTGGGTATTTCAAAGTAAAACATAGATTAAAACGACATAAAATGATAACAAAAGATAATCCTATTCGAATAGATTGATTTATAGATATGGACAAGTAATTTACAAGATTACATGCAAAATTCCCAGCTTCAATATTTAATGTGTTTCCTGATTAGGTAGTCTATATCATCATTACATCATTATCATTATCATCACATAGTATAAAACAAAGTCGCTTTCCTGTCTGTAGTATAAAACAAAGTCGCTTTCCTGTCTATCTGCCCCTATATATGCTTTAATCTTTAAAACTACGCAACAAATATTAATGCAGTTTTCTTTAACAGATAGAGTGTTTCAAGAGGAAGGTTTATATGTATAATTCATGCATAATATAGTAGAGAAACTCTGATATTTTTAGAGGTTTCTGACGTGAGGTCGTAAATTAACACATTTTTTGGCACTTACATTGCAAATCCCGTGAGTTAGATCAAAATTACTACAGTATTGTAGATCTTAAAAAGGTCTACAAAAAAAGTCCACGATACCATATGTCTAACTATTGCAGTAACGTCACAGCAACTAATTTTTTAGGTAAAATTTGGAACAGTAACGCCGGTACAAACTAGGCTACATTATTCGTTTTACGGTATTGATCCTTATCCAAATAAATCAATGAAATCGGACATTCCAGTCCAAAGTTATTACGGATTTTGTTTTGAGTTTCAATCACTTGGCGTGGCGCGGACGCAAAACCCGGACGAAGCGGTACCTAAGTAGGCCCGTTTTCGCCCGTTAGCGCATGCTAATGTTGGACAAAAAACGATAGAAAATTGATCATTTTAAAAATAACTATAGCATAACCAATCATTTGACAAACCTCACATTTACCAAACATATTATTTTAAAAGTTATCATTTAACAAAACACAGATTTTAGAGTTTTTTTTTTTCAAATATTGCAAATGTTAAACTAACATTGTAAAAAAAAAATATTTGACCAAGTATACTACGTTTATAAAATTTGTTACTTTATAAAAATAAGGTAGATAAACTGTTCGCGCCTAGCTACCACTCGCGGACATAGAAGACCCCCCGCGACCTCGCGGCGGTCCAAGACGACCACCACGAAACTACTTGCCATCTAACCGCCGGCGTGTGTGCATACATTCTGTAAACTTCTCCTAATTAAACACCTCCAAATTCACTTCATTTACTTTTGATGTAAGCTTGTCTAAATTAAACACTTCCAAATTCACTTCAATAACCTTTTTTATTTTCTTTTCAACTTGTCCGTTCTACCCTTCGTTCTCGAATGACCCAACTTGCCGCCTCCCACTCCAAAACCTCTTTTCCTCAGTGTTCCCACTTTATATCAATGAACGTACCATAAACGATATTCGAATTTTGGACATATAAATTAAATGTAAAACAAATAAAAGTATGTAAAATAAATAAGGGCTTACAATTCCTATGTATCTATATAATTTGTTGTACCTATTTCTTAAAGTTTTTATATTATAGTAATTAGCAGTACAGTCCGCTTTTTTAATTAAAAAACCCAAGAAGGATCCCTAACATAAACACTGTCACTTGGTAAAAATTATGTGCAAGCATTGTAAGCTGTCGCTACTTTTTTACCATGATTGACGCTCGCTCGCTCGCTCATGTCTTGGTCACGGTATAACCATATCTTAACCAAAGTCGGAAACAAAGTCGGAGTAATAAGGGTTCCGTATCTCAAAAGGTTTTATTTAGATAAATTTATATTAATACATTGCAAATTAATGTACGTATGAAATTCTATTGTGTGATGTACCTACTTTCAAGACAAGATTGACGCTCGCTCGCTTGCTCATTTCATGGTCACTGTATAACCATAACCTGACCTACCTCCTGAAACAAAGTCGGAGTAATTAGGGTTCCGTAAATATAAGGAATTTAATTGTGTGAGTATAAATCTTTATAAGCTATATCTATAGCCTATCTAGGCTTCGAATTGAATATTTTATGAACTTTGGTTAGACCAAAGAAAACAGATTTCTCACAGAGATTTGTGGCAATTGAATCAATTATCAAATCATGCATTTTCTATATGCTATACGCATAATAACGTTTGAAAAATGCATTGTTTTGTTTTTATTTGACATAATTTACAAAAATATTAGTTTTTAAAATAATGTTTTGGTGTAACTTTTGATTAGTTTGTCAAATGATTGTTTGTCATATGTTTTTTATCTTATGTTAGGATACCTATGCGTGGGTGTCGTTAAATGCATGATTATATCAGTCTAACTATACATTCTGTGTTCCCAAGGAAAGTTGATGTTAGGCAGGCGTCTAGTCGTAAGACATGCCAAAATAACAATAAGAATGGAAACACCAAGAAGGGAAAGCGTCATGCAAGCGGGAGCTGTGGACCTGCGGCCCGAAGAAGGGTTGACGTTAGGCAGACGGCCAGTCGTAAAAACATGCCAAAAAATAATAATAGGAATGGAAACAACCCGAAGGCATGTGTCATGATAGCGGGTCTGAGGGCGAAGTTGGAACAGTGCTAATAATTTTTGTAGTAAATTATAGATTAGTATTTCAAGAGTTTAATTTTACGTAGACTATACACTCCTTTTACCCCGTGAAGGGGATTGATGAAAATTATTGATACGCTTGATTATTTTTCTGGTGTTAAGAATAAGGTTTCTTTTTATCCGAAAAGATATCAGATTTTTAGGATCAGTCAAAAAAAAAAATTATCACATTTTATTCCCCTGAAAAATCAATCTTGATGGCTCTATGAGCCTATATGCCTGTGCTTTCAATCTTCCTTGAAATTACTTTCGTACAGTATTCATAGGTTATTAGGAACTACTCGGCGTCAGAAAGATCTATGTAGCCAGTTTTGAAAGAGATGCTTAATGAAGTGTTTATCTTTAATTCAACTTACTACATACTTAGTATAACCCGGACGAAGTATGGGCGGGCTGCTAGTTACAGATAAATAAATATACTTGCTGCTCAAAGATTAACACAAAACTGTATCAAATGATAAGAACAGTTATAACTTGATTAAAATGTTTACACTCAATATGATTGAAATTGGATTTTCCGCAAGTAGAGAAATAAAGTGTAGATACTTTAGTACTATAAATAATGTGGTGTAGATAAATGATGAATCGTTGTTCATATTTTTTTTCTATTTAGATTGATCAAGACTAGTTTAAAAATAGGAGAACAATGTTTGTTTATTCAAATTTGATGTTATGTGTATAGGTGAAACGTATCAATGAACAAAAAATACAGGCATATCAACGCACATCCATATCCATACTTCCATACTAATATTATGAATGTGAAAGTCTGTCTTTCTGTCTGTCTATCTGTCTATCTTTCACGGCCAAATGGCTGAACGGATTTTGATGAAAGGACCATCAGCAAAAATGTATGGACTCTGGTCCAAAGATATACAACTTTGTCAACATTGATACAAATCAAAGCATTTGAAGTATAGATCATTTCATTCTACTGGCACCAAGCTGAAATCGAGTGTTTTTTTACATACATTGAGTCATTAATTGCTAATAAAATGTACTTACCTAATGAAAATGACACCATGTTCGCGCTAGATATCAACTTAGCCGTCATAATATAAAATAAAGTATACTTATTCCAAAACCTTTCATTTGGTATAACTTCCAACGTTGTTGAGGGGTTGGACCAAAATGTCGCAATGTCCTTTAGTATGAATATAGTGGAAGACCCGAGGCAAACATAGGCTACTTTTTGACGCAGGCGGAGCTGCGGGAAACAGCTAGTGTTAAATAAACTTAAAGTTAATTGAATGTTTGATGATTTGTCATCATAGATAAAATAAAACAAGGTTAAGCGTATTTTGAAAAGACGTAGTAAACCCTTATTACGGGTCACTTGTACTCAAAGAGCATCGAAACTAAAATAAAACCTTCCTTTCTCAATGATTGTACTATTTGCAGGGCAATTGAAAAAAATATCCACCATTTCTAAGAAAATACTTCTTCTTGTCGAGTCGAAATGACTGACTCTTCAGATTCGTTTAGACCAATAATGGACTCCTGCACGTATGATGATCTGTTAGCGGCGAATGATAGGGCGGCGATTTTATACGAAAAAGGACGACCTTCCGAGGTGATATTCTACTAGGAAGAAAAATAAACTAGTGTTACCTACCTCCACTATGAAACTTTTTTCCTCTGGGCCACTATCTATGACTATAAAATTATATAACGCTTTACCTGACTATCTACGGACTGAAGAAAATGATAATATCTTTATAAAAAAATTAAAATTATTGCTAATAGATAAAACTTACTAATACAATTGACGAGTTTTTTTAACGATAAATTATACGGATAGCAAACCATAATAAAAGTTATAACTAATACACATAATAATAATTAAAGTAATAAATTATAGACATTCCAAAAAAAAAAAAATCCTTAACAATTTCCTAAAAAAGAAATTTAATGACATTCTTAAAATTATTGGACAACCTTTGACATGGATTTAATTACTTGACTACCTACAACAATATTTTTAATTTCGTTTATTTTCTTTATTTTATTTAAATTTTTATATTTTATTTTAATTTTCTTTACAAATAAGTTATTAATATCCGCTGCAACTAACCGCTTGCCGTTCCATTTCTTAAGTTGCAATGCCCGACAGGGTTCGTATTGTACTTATATTATAAAAACAGTGTGTGTACCTAGTTGGGAACTGTTGGTGTAGGTACTATATCTGCTGTGGAACATCGGCTATGACTGGGCCATCCGCGGGGCTTTTCTCCCCCGGACGACAGTCATCTGCTATGCGGATGACACGATGGTAGTCGTTCGGGGTGAGAATCTAGAGGAGGCCCTGCGAAGAGCAACGGTCGCAGCGGACCTTATGGTGTCCCGTATTGGTCTGCTCGGCCTAAGGGTGGCCCCAAGCAAATGTGAGGTCATTGCCTTCGGAAGAGGACGCAGGTGGAGTACACCCCCCGGTGCGTCCATCTCCCTTGGCGGGGAAAGAGTCCAGGTGAAGCCCAACATTAAATACCTGGGTCTCATCCTGGACTCGCGCTGGAACTTCGGGGAGCATTTCAAACGACTTGCTCCCCGAGTCGTTGGCGCAGCATCGGCCATGGCCAGACTGCTGCCCAACATCGGAGGGCCTGGTGCCCCGTGCCGCCGGCTGTATGCGGGAATAACCCGCAGCATGGCGCTGTACGGGGCGCCCATCTGGGCGGATAGGCTCTCCAGAGCCAACAGGGCCCTGCTACGACGGCCACAACGTATAGTGGCCAACCGTCTAGCAAGGGCCTATGTCACGGTATCCTGGGCGGCAGCATGTGCCCTGGCCGGAACCCCGCCATGGGAAATGGACGCTGAAGTTCAAGCCGAGGTGTATCGGGAGCGGGCCAGAATGCGTGCAGATGGCGCTGAGCCCGCTCCCTCGGAAGTGCGAGAGGTGCGTCAACTGGCTGTGAATAGGTTGAGGGAGCGATGGAGAGTCGAGCTAGAGGACTCCCCGTATGGCATAAGAACCATCGGGGCGCTCCTCCCATCGTTCCCGGTTTGGTTAGAACGTCAACACGGCCAGTTGACGTACAGGATGACGCAGGTAATGACCGGACACGGGTGCTTCGGTCATTACCTGCACAAAATAGGGAGGGAGATTTCCCCGGTCTGCCATGAGTGTGGGGAGCCCGATGATACGGCTCAACACACTCTGGCAGACTGCCAGATGTGGGCACCCGAACGGGTGCAACTAGGAGTAGCCCTAGGGCACCTGGACCTCTCGCTACACAGCATCATAGCAACGATGCTGTGTGGCGAGAGGTACTGGGACGCAGTGGCCTCCTTTTGCGAAACAGTTATGTCGCAAAAGGAGGCGGCCGAGCGCGTGCGCGAGGACAACGCCGATGCGCTACGCGCTCGGCGTGGTAGAGGCCGTGGTAGGGGCAGGCGGCGGGCAGAATATGCCCGCGCCGCCCAGATGCAAGGCCGATAAGGCCAAAGCCGGGGGGCGTCGTGGTAGAATGCTATTGCGATCCCATGGGATGCATGCGCCATGGCGCCCCCACAACGGCTGGTGCGGAAACGCCGGAGGGGTTTTAGTGGGTATTCTGGGCTGACTAGCAGCCCGGCGAGTCCCACACTTTGTGCGTAAATGCATTTCCCCTCCGTTAACAAAAAAAAAAAAAAAAAAAGGTACTATATGAAACGGGGGATACCCCACAGAACTAGCGTCCACGTCGCGTCCCCTGGGCAACGTCGTGTCCTGACCACCGTAACGGAGTGGCAGGCCGACGGCTGATAAGTTCTGTGCTGCCGGAGCAACTATTGCAATATACAATGGCAGATGCGCAACCGCTGCGAGACGCCTCCGGGCGATTTGTGAAAAAAGGCCCTTCTCAGGGCCAAAACGGCCCTTCTCAGGGCCAATCGGAGACTAATCTCAGATTTTCGGAGAGGGAGACCGGAGAAAGCCGTCGGGAATCCGAATATGGCTCGGTTCTTTCCGACTCGGATGTGGATTCCCTGCCGGAAATAGTCCTGCCCGAGAAGGCAGTAACTAAAAGGAAGGTGGATGAGGAGCACATCGACGGGGAGCGGAGGACCAAGGTCTCCTCCTCAGCCCGCGGCCGTCCTGCGGTGCGCCGCACGTATGGCAACAAGGAGGCGAAGGAGCGCATGCGTGAGCTCTCGGCGGACTTTTCCGACTTCGAGAAGGAGGCGGACATGGCCGCCGAGAGCTACCGGCGGGCGGCGAGACCGCAACCGGACAAGGCATCAACAGCCGTTGAGGATCTCCAGATCGTCCGTACGTCTGCCAACAAGGTTAAAGAGGAGGCCGGAAAGTCTGGCAACCTCAAGGGGACGGTCTGGAGAGACATGAAGTCGGCCTGTCGCGACATTATAGACGCGGCAGGAAAAATTCAGACGCAGTCTGACGAGGCTGAGGTCATCCGCATTCTGAGGGCTGACAACAAACGAATGCGGGTGGAATTGGACCTCCTCAGAAAAGAGACCAAGGCCCTGAGAACGGCCTTTTCGGAGAGGGAAGCCTCTAATACCCCTAATAGGGCCTCGGTAGGATCCACACTAGAGGAAGTGAAGTCGCTCCTATCCGACTTCAAGGAGTCCCTCTCCAGAGAGCTATTTCTGTCTCTCGGGGGGATGGTGTCGGACCGGCTCAAAGAAGCCGAAAAGAGGGGCTTCCTGGCGCCGGAGCCGGTCCTGCGCCCCCCCGCGCAGCGGAAAGAAGGAGAGAAGCCGAGGGCCAAACCCCGAAGCCGGCGGGGAAAATAACGGAGGAGCCGAAAGCTGGGCCATCTGGGACCTTTACGGGCTCTACGCTCATGCCTCCTGCAAGGCCTGGGCCAGCACTGAGACCCGTCAGGATCTCCAAGGCCAGGGCAGGACAGCCACCCGTGGCTGAGGACAATGGGGCTTTCGAACAGACGGCCTCGAAGGAAGGCGAGGAAACGTGGTCGACAGTGGTACGTAAGAAGAAGGGAAAGGGGAAGAAATCTCCCCCCCCCCCCCCCCCCCCAACCAGAGACGACATCCTCCTCGACCACGGCCCCGGCACGGGCTCCTCGGACACGGGCCCCGAAGCCCGTCAGGTTCACCCCACCTAAGACGGCGGCGGTTTTAGTAACCCTGAGGTCAGGCGCCAGCACAGACTACAAGTCTGTCATGACGAAAGTCACGACGGAACTGGACCTGGCCACAGTGGGGATAAGCCACGTGGGAGTGAGAAGCACGGCTACCGGGGCCAGAATAATTGAGGTCCCTGGAGCTGAGAGCGGGGCGATGGCAGACTCCCTGGCAAACAAGCTCAGGGAGATAGTAGGAAATGAAGTGGAGGTGTCCAGGCCTTATAAGACGGCCCAAATAAGGATCTCCGGCCTCAATGAGGGCGTGACGCCGGAGAAACTACAGGAGGCGGTGGCCAAAACCGGTAAATGCCCACCGGGACAGGTCAAAGTTGGGGCAATACGCATGGCCCCAGACCAGACTGGGGCAGTGATAATCACTTGCCCAATCCTGGCGGCCAATGCGCTGATAGATGCTGGCCGCCTAAATGTTGGCTGGTCCTCAGCGGCAGTAAGAGGGCTCGAGGCACTGCCCATGCGGTGCTTCAAGTGCATAGGCATTGGCCACACAAGAGCCCTCTGCCCCTCCCCGGTGGACCGAACGGAGCACTGCCACCGCTGTAGCAAGCCTGGACACTCCGCCGCAAACTGCGAGGCTGGCGAACCCTTTTGCGCTGTGTGCCATGAGGCCAAACTGTTGGCTAAACACATAATGGGGGGCAGATCATGCAACCCCCCGCGCACTAGGGGCAAACTGCCGGCCTCAAGACCGGTAGCCTCGGAGGGCCCCGCGATGGAACACTGATGGATAGGCGACCCTCACGCCATCCAGAGGTGCTGCAGTGCAATGCCAACGTCTGCGCCCGTGCTCAGGACCTGGTAGTCCAGCACGTGGCGAAGTGGGGCATTGCAGCTGCTGTCATCGCGGAGCCTTACTGCGTCCCTCCTCTCCCCAACTGGATAGGAGACAGCGAGGGGCTGGTAGCCATTATGGTTCCACAGATGGGAGGCCACCCTCCTCTCTCGAGAATCGAGAGCGGGCCGGGGTATGTCGCGGCCAGATGGGGTGATATTGCTCTCATCGGGGTATATTTCTCTCCCAACAGGCCGCGACGCGCCTTCGAGGACTATCTCGAGAGAGTGGGCAGGGTGGTCCGGAACGCGGCACCAACCCCCGTGATGGTGATGGGAGACCTAAATGCCAAGAGCACGGCGTGGGGGTCTCCCAGCACAGACCCTCCTGGAGTGGGTGGTGGTACTGGGGCCTACAGTCCTAAACCGGGGCAATGCCGACACTTGTGTGGGGCAGAACGGGGGGTCAATTGTAGATGTCACATTTGCGACCCCTGCCATTGCCGCACGAGTAGCGGAGTGGCGTGTCCTGGAGGATGTGGAGACCCTCTCCGATCATCTTTATATCCGGATGACGGTCTCCAAAACGCCCCAGTCCCAGCTCCCCCTGGGGGGACGAGTCGAAAATTCCCGAGATGGAACCTAGCAAGCCTCGACAGGGACCTGGCTGACGAGGCTGCTATGGTACACAACTGGAGAATGCCCACGCCAAGCCGTTCCCTTGGCGTGGTGGAGGAGAGAGCCATAGGCTTTCGAGCGTCGCTCACGGAGGTGTGCGACGAATCCATGAGAAGGTCCGGCCCGCCGTCTGCCAAGAGACGGGTCTATTGGTGGTCGGAGGAAATAGCGGCGCTCCGTCTCGCCAGCAATAGGGCCCGTCGGGATTACACCCGATGCAGACGGCGGCGAAGCAACAACCCTGGAGGTGCGGAGGGGGCTGGATACTACCACGCCCTCCGGGAGGCTAAGGCTGCCCAGCCATTGCTAAGGCTAAGGAAGAAGCACAGGCAGCCTTCCTAGCCACGCTGGACAGGGACCCGTGGGGGAGGCCATACAGGGTTGTACGCAATAAAATACGATTCGCCCCCCCCCCACACCCTCTATTGAGCCGGACCTTCTCAGTAGGTCTTCTTGTAGCCACCGGAAATAGTCGAAGGCCTATTTCCAGTGGCTACAAGGTTTGAACCTCCGAGAATGTCCCCTCCTGAGCGGGAGACTTCCATAGCAAATGTGCCCCCGGTCACGGACGAGGAGTTTGACCAGGGAGTAGATCGTCTGCGGGCCTGCAAAAAGGCACCTGGCCCGGATGGCGTCCCCGGTATCGTCCTGCCGGTGGCACTAAAACATCTCGGGAGCCGCCTGAAAGACCTATTCGACGATTGTCTGTCGACAGGGCAGTTCCCGAAGCCATGGAAGGAGGGCAGGCTCTGCCTTCTAAGTAAGGAGAGTCGACCCGAGGACTCCCCCTCGGGATGGAGGCCCCTGCTGATGCTGGATGAAACCGGAAAGATGCTCGAACGCATCATTGCACGTCGGATCATCCAGCACCTGGAGGGAACGGGGCCCAATGTGTCGGACCGCCAGTACGGCTTCAGAACCGGGCGGTCCACCATTGATGCCCTGAAAGACTTGAGGGCATTCTCGGAGGAGGCAACTGAAGAGGGGAACGGGGCCGTGGCGGTGTCTCTAGACATAGCCAACGCGTTCGGCTCCCTCCCCTATGAAGTTATAGAGGAGGCACTCCGCTATCATGGAGTGCCCCTCTATCTGAGGGCAATCGTGGGGCACTACCTGACCGGAAGTGTGCTCTACGAAAAAATGGACGGAACTAGAGCGGAGAGGGCGATGACCTCCGGTGTTCCGCAGGGGTCAGTATTAGGACCCCTGCTGTGGAACATTGGATACGATTGGGCCATCCGCGGGGTCCTTCTCCCCCGGACGATTGTGATCTGCTATGCAGATGACACCATGGTGGCCGTCCGGGGTGAGAATGTAGACGAGGCCTTGCGTAGAGCTGAGGTCGCAGCGGGCCTGATGGTGACGCGCATCGGTCTGCTGGGCCTGAGGGTGGCCCCGGGCAAATGCGAGGTCATCGCCTTAGGAAAAGGTAGAAGGTGGCGCCCGCCACCTGATGCGTCCATCTCCATAGGCGGAGTGAGAGTCCGGGCGAAGCCCCACATAAAATATCTGGGCCTTATCCTGGACTTACGCTGGGACTTCGGGGAGCACTTCAAACAGCTAGCTCCCCGTATAGTCGGTGCGGCGTCAGCAATGGGCCGGCTGCTGCCCAATATTGGAGGGCCAGGTGCCCTGTGCCGCCGGTTGTACGCGGGAGTAACCCGCAGCATGGTGCTGTACGGGGCGCCCATTTGGGCGGATAGGCTCTCCAGAGCCAACAGGGCCCTGCTCCGTAGGCCACAGAGAATAGTGGCCAACCGGATGGCTAGGGCCTATGTCACGGTCTCTTGGGCAGCAGCATGCGCCCTGGCCGGTACTCCGCCTTGGGAGATGGATGCTCAGGTGCAAGCCGAGGTATACTAGGAGCGGGCAAGGATGCGAGCGGGTGGCGCAGAGCCTGCTCCCCCAGAGGTGAGGGCAGTGCGTCAATTGGCTGTGGATAGGTTGAGGGAGCGATGGAGAGTAGAGCTTGAAAACTCCCCATATGGGACTCGAACCATTGGGGCGCTCCTCCCGTCGTTCCCGGTGTGGCTGGACCGAAGACACGGCCAATTGACGTATCGGATGACGCAGGTAATGACCGGACACGGGTGCTTCGGTCATTACCTGCATAATATTGGCAGGGAGCTAAGCCCGGTCTGCCATGAGTGTGGGGAGCCAGATGATACAGCTCAACACACTCTGGCAGACTGTCAGATGTGGGCACCCGAAAGAGTTAGGATAAGAGTGGAACTGGGGCATCTGGACCTCTCGTTGCACAGCGTCATTGCAACGATGCTGTGCGGCGAGAGGTACTGGAATGCGGTGGCCTCCTTCTGCGAAAATGTAATGTCGCAGAAGGAGGCGGCCGAGCGGGAGCGCGAAGCGAGAGCTGACGCGCCCCTCGCTCGGAGAGGCCGAGGAAGAGGCAGGCGGCGGGCGCGTTTTGCCCGCCAAGCCCGCTTCCAATAAAGGGGCCGTAGGGCCAAAGCCGGAGGGCGTCGTGGTAGAATGCGTAAGCGATCCCATGGCGCCCTCACAACGGCTGGTGCGGAGACGCCGGAGGGGTTTTAGTGGGTAGTCTGGGCCGATTAGCGGCCCAGGAGTCCCACACTTTGTGCGTAAATGCATTTCCCCTAAAAAAGATACTATAAAAAGATAAAAAAGGTACTATAATATGAAACGCAATAAATGATTTGAATTGAATTGACCGTGACCACTTATTGCTCTAAACGAATCTGAAGAAAATACTAAATTCATTAGAGGCGAACCTAAAGCTAAATTTTGTTCTATTTTCTTTCTATATTATATATTGTTAAATTTTTTTCTTTATGAATCAAACCAATCTTATATAACATTGAATATGTGGCCCATATCAAACTTCGCAAACAACTTGTCTAAAATATTATAATGTTCCTATGTTTTTTTAATTCTTGAATAATGACCCACAAAAACTGCGAGATAAACTGGATAAGCGACAACTCGTGTCGTTACTTTAAGGTTCCGTAATTTAAAAAAACTGGAGCCCTGTTATGTAAAAGTTTATCTTTAGTTTATGCTTGTTTTGTATTTATGTTTTTGTTTTATGTTTAGTTTGCAATAAAGAAGTGCAATAAAGAGCCTTTCATTAGTTAATTTCGAATGGGTTGCATGATCAATCGATCGGGACCCCATTTCTGTTTGAACTTAGGTACATTGCACTAAATAACCTGCGCACAAACCAGATTTGGTTAATAACAATAGAGTTTTATTTAATTGTTATCTCGTTTGTAGCAAGCCAAGGGTTATTTAACAGAAACATCTCAACACAAAATACAAATAACGACCGCGATTTAAAAAATATCTGGTTATTGGTTGGAAACTTTAAATACCTATTAAGACTTGTTTTTGTCTTTTTTTGGCTTCTCCGCATCAATAAAGGATATACAAGAGGACATTGAGTACTTCAATATTAATATGATATCGTTAGGTGTTTATCTGTTCGCCACAGACCAATGGGTCTGATTTCCCTAAAAAAGGGTTAATTAATGGTAGGTCAGATGGTAGTCATTCTTTCGAAAGAACTAGTGGGTAATAATCGAAATCTAAGCGTATTCTGAAAACTGTAGCTGATGTAAAAGTATAACACTCGAATTTTCAAAATCATCAAAACTTATTATTTACTAAATTTTCTTTTACGGAACCCTAATTCTAGAATTCGGAATGTTTTGTCTTCCGCATATCATCAATTAAAATTTCTGCACGTGGCCTTCCATTTAAAGATATTCTGTGCCTCTGTAGACCGGTTCGTAGAGCCTACTAACCTCGCTTTGATCAAAACATAAAGGTGATTATGATTATATTCTAAGCCTTGGTTTTCCAGTGGACCACATGGAATTTTTTCACTGTATCTGTTTACAATATAAAAGTATTGCCCTGGGACAAAAATTAGCCTATGTTTGACCCCGGGCTCTGTATTTGCTCCATGACCCCGGATCTTCAACTATTTCTATCTGAAACATTAGTATATTTTAGTAACAGTATAATAAGATAGCTGATACGCGTTGTTGCTAAAAAAGTCATTCGATGAAATCAAGAAGTGTAATTCCACATTTACTTCGATTCCACAATATTACGTTCTAAACTTAGTCTGAGATCTGACATCTTGAAATCTTTCCCATTTGAATTGCGTCCGTGTTCCACTTGTGAGCCAGTGATTCGATTTGCATTTATGATCTTGTATTAGCCTGATATTAGCTCATGCTGAACCACGATGCATTTCTATTATGGTATCTAATAGGTAATCTGTTCTTGATCCCGATTTCAATTCTCATGTGCTGATTGGCTTATGCTAAGCTCTTAATCTTCTACGTCCGAGTGTATTTCCTAGTTTTCTATCTTAACCTTGCGCTTTAAAGCCCAGGGTTAAAAATGATCTTAGATTAGGCTGTACTATTTTGTTATTGCAGTTCGGCAACTGCCGTCTGATCTCCGTAACCTTTTTTACTGGGTTCTATATAATCACGATGTCCTGTAACTACTACCATACGGCCTTGACTTCCGAAACACGGAATCATCTTTATTATAGACAATCAGGTGATTTAAGCCAATATGCGAATATATATGATAATATATTAGCATATTGGCTTATTATTTGACTATGAGCCTCATAAGAAAGCTCAAGGTCGCCCAGAGAGCTATGGAGAGGGCGATGCTTGGTGTTTTCCTACGAGATCGAATCAGAAACGAAGAGATCCGTAGGAGAACAAAAGTCACCGACATAGCCCAGTAGATTAGTTCTTTGAAGTGGCAGTGGGCGGGGCACATGGCGCGGAGAACCGATGGCCGATATGGCAGAAAGGTTCTCGAATGGCAACCGCGTACCGGTAAGCGCAGCGTTGGACATCCACCGACCAGATGGTCAGATGACCTGAAAAAGGTCGCAGGCAAACGCTGGATGCAGACTGCTGCCAACCGATCATTTTGGAAATTATTGGGAGAGGCCTATGTCCAGCAGTGGACTGACTGCAGCTAAAATGATGATAATGATGATATGATTATATTATGATATATGTTAACCAAACTGGAAACACCTAAATAAAGTATACATTAAACGGAAATTGAACCCATGACCTCTGGATATTCAGTATTATTCAGGCATACGCCTTAACCACTGAACCACAGAGGCAGTCGATTGTGATAATCTCATAATATTCGAAATCTAATAAGTTAGTTCTAACTTGCCAAATAAATTTGTGTTGCGTGTAGAAACATAAATGTTTAGATGATATATCGTCCGAAAAGTTCACATCTTGCTTTAAGCGAAATATGTAGGTGCGTCTTGAAACAATGTGGGGTCATGACCTTTTCTAAATTCGCAAAGAGGTTGGGGTTCTCCTTTTATTTTGAGAGACAAACATAGATAAGTTGGAATCATCCTTTAAGAAAACCTTGGCAGGGAAAATGAAGAAAGAAAGAACTTGCTTACCTATGCCAGTGATAAAAAAATATTGTAAATTATGTGTAGAAGTAGTGTACTCCCACTGGTGGAGAACAAGCCAGTTATCTTGCCAAAATATAGATACTTACTTAAATTAATTAAATTATCTGAAAGTAGTAAAACAATAGTCACACTTTTGATTTCATTTTTTTTGCAAGGTCCTATGTTTGTATTCTTTGTGTTGAGCGAACAAAAGCACACGACTTTAAATATAATTTTGTAAATTATCTCTTACTTTGTTTTTAATTCAAATTATATATTCGTGTAAACTGTAAAATAACACACGTTCAAATGAAATTAATAAATAATTATCTTACAAAAACAACAAGTACTTAGTAACATTTTAACAGACCAATAATATTTTTGTGTAGCATTATCCGGTATGAATATTACACAACAAACAATTTTTCAAGTGTTATCACAATTTGTTAGAGCTTAGTTTTTCAAGGCTCCAGCACTGACTCACCGGTACTTTGACCCCGGTTTTTGTTCATTGACTAATAGCCTTGGGTCAACCTTTGCAGTTTCCTCAATTATCTACACGAATACCGATCTATGTGCCTATTTGCTTTGAGACCATTTTTTGCTCAAACGCACTTAAGTTAGGCTCTATTGCACGATTTTTGTTCCCGTAGGTGTTTCCAGCCGACTTAAAAATGAGTTTCTCAATTAGTTTGTATTTTTCTACTAGGTACTAATATTATATCACCGTTAAAGTAAAGTAACAAAAAGTAACAATATACCAAATTATCCCTCTAATTCTATTCATAACATTTTCACGGTTACACACTTTCAGATCCGCTAAAGAACAAATTTTAAGTTTTTTCCTCATTAGCATACTTAAAACGAGTTCAAAATGTTTTTTTTTAGTGAAATCCATCCAATTAACAAAAAAAAAAGATTTTAACAATGAGAGTAAGTTTTTTTTTCTTATTGAATTCAAATACTTTCAGCCATTACTAGAAATACCCGTTTATCCATTATTCAAAATCAAATTCCTAATTGCAAGAATGTTGGTTTTGTGTGTTATTAAAATCGTTACTTATAGTAACCTTCTTCAATATATCAATTATGTTTCACTTATTCGATATGGTCTATCGATTTATTGGAGTTAGATGAATTGGCAGTTTTTTGTATACGCATTAGTCGTGAGTCGGGTTGCCATGGTGTTATCTGAGAAATCCATACTAATATTATAAGTGCGAAAGTCTGCCTGTTTGTTACGCTTTCACGGCCTAACAGCTGAACGGATTTTGATGAAATTTGGTATGAATGTTGAAGACCCGGGGTCCAACATAGGCTAGCTGCGGGAAACATCTAGTATAGGATTAAATGAAATGCCCACGCAATAAAGGGCACATTGCTAGTGCAGTATCGTTTCAGAGACATAACAAAATATATAGTAGTTCACTCACATGATGATAATAATAGTCTTAATGAAAATTAATAATAATAATAATAAATAATAAATCTTTATTGGGAACAAAAAAGTGTTTACACAAACCAAGGTTAACGATGGCACCCGCAGTAGTTAAAAACTGTGTCGCGAGTGTCAACGCCCACCTCCAGAAATACAAAATTTTTTTCTACATACCTACACATTTAAAATTATCAAATAAATAAATCAATCAATCAATTATCTTTTCAAAAATAGGTGAATGTAATTAATTAAATTTAGACAAATCAAATTAAGTTTTTAGTTATGTATACTAACGTGATCAAATTGAAAATTGGGTTACATAAAATTAATAATGTGAAAAATGTGAAAAATTATTACAAAAATCTCTATCATCATTCTCGAAAATCCAAACCAAATCAAAATAAAATTGAAGTTCCAAAATTAAAATTTCAAAATTGTCATTCAAAATTAAAAATAAGTAAATAAAATAAAAAAATTGTGGCCTTTATATTATATTGTAACTAAATTTTGCGTGTCTGTTAGCAGAATGAATACATTGGCCAAACAGTTTGTAACACCTTTTTTAACACATGTGTTCTGGCAAAATAAACTATTCTAGACATAAGCTTTGTACCTTATGACAAACTACCCCTAGGAAACAAACAATGTGGCCTAAATCTAATATCTAAATAACCTTCGGTGGTGTTACATAAAACCAGATGACCACACTGGAACCGTACCTTTAATACTTTCGCTGACTGTCAGGAGAAAACAATAGCAGTTCGATTGTTATCTACGACTAGAGACGTTACTGTCTGCGAAAGTGTTAAATATAAAGTGCGTTAGTTTAAAAGACAATTTACATTGGAACCGTCAAGATTCAATGCCAGTGTGGTCATCTGGTTCAAACTATATGCCATTTAAAAGAACTATGGGCGCTTCGCACCAGATGATGTTCTAAAGCTTATGCAGTCCTTTGTCAGAAATTTTGCAAGCGGGGTGAGTAAATAATGTGGTAAATACATAAGGACCCGAAGGTTCGTGGTTCCTGAATATAAGATTCTTGATCGGACAGTAACATTTGAGCACATCTCATGAAATATAGGGAGTGGTCTATTCTTAAGACATCAAGATTACTTTTAATAAGTATAATTTGCAGAAAAAGCGCAGGATTCTAGTATTGGGGTAATACTTACAGCAAGTACACTGACTGACGGATTGACAGCTTGATTGTGCGCTGACTGAGTTTGTCGGTTTGTTCGATCGCAAAACATTGAAATTCTAGAAAACATTTATTTTTTAACTCGTAATATTCATGTACTTGTAAAGTACTTAAATCAGATGAAATTAAAGATACAACAGAACATTTACAAGATTAACCAGCACTTGTAAGATAATCATTAAAACGTAGCAGACGCTGCTTATGTGCTTGTCAATAGTAAATATTAATTTTAAAAGATTATTTTTATCCGTTAAAAAATTACTTACTTTAAAAAAAATTACTTACTTTAAATTTACTACTAAAGAAAATTTATGTCGAAACCTGATTTCTTTTTAGCTAGTGCCAATAGACGAGCATTATACTCCTTTCTACCATATTGGGAGATTTCTCTTTTTGAACATTGCAAATGTAGAGAACGCTTTTAGAATAAAATCCGCCAAAAAATATATAAACGATGTTATATTACATGTAGAGTCAGCTACAATTGAGTAGGTATAATTTTATTCAAACTTAGTTGTAAAAATTGCAAAGAACAGTGAAAGGACTCACCGTCGAATGGGTAACTACGTAGCCATCTGATATTAACCACCACTAAGACGAGCGAAAGAAAAAACAAAAGACAAAAAGTGACTTAAAGAATTACTTCTATAGTTATACTGTTTTGAAATGCCGGTGTACTGCAAAGTGCAGTTTTCATCTGTTACATTCGTGAGAGCGCGGTGGTCGTGACGAGTTAACATTCATTACAAGGAAGAACTTTTCTATTTTCAAAAGATTTCGGAAAAGGAAGATTAAATTCGACATTTAAATCTTTGCAAACGTTTTCAACGCAGCTGGCCATTGTAATTATTTCAGGTGCAAGATCTTCGCCTCAGATAGAGCGGTTCGAATAAGATTTCGTTTTAGACTTGTGATTTTAGCATCGTTTTTTTTTTCTATGTAATATTTTGCGTGTGTTTGAAAGTTTTATCTATCTGTAATATTTAGAACTAACCGTAAGAATTGTACTGCATGTACCAATCCGACTGGCGACTGATCCGTTTTATTTCCTGAAATCCACACCCTGGCAGGTATTTGAAAGCGGCTATCAAATTGTATACGGGAAGGTTTTCTTGCAGTACCACTTTTCAAGCATTCTGGAGCCCTATTTTTGAACTCATTGAGAAAAGAACGTCTTTGTTTGAAATGTATGACATATATGTCGAATAAAAATCATTCGATATCGAACAAAAATTATTCGACTCGCCGATTTCTTCCTTTTAAATGAAGACGTTTACCGCTGTTTTGGTACGGAATCTTAAAAACGAATAATCCCTCCTGTTCGGTCAGTTGACAGACACTGCGGGCGGTAAACAGCAGCTATAAGTGACGTTAATACCACTCCTAATCCCATTTTAGGGCTGCGGGCCTGATCCCTAAGGACTTCTGGGAGGTCCTAATTGAGTGACGGATGACGGCTGATGAAATAAATTTGTGATATCATCAAATGATGATTGTAGTCTTTAAGCTTTATTTATGGTCGTTTGATTTATAATGTTTTGGGAGTAATGAGTGTGGAGGACAGGGTCAAGGTTCCGTACATACCTCCGTGTCTGTTCTCATCCTTGTGCGATAAAGAATTTTGTATTGTTTGTTCCGTAGCAAGTAAAAATAATCACCAGGAAAATGTTTAGTCCTGCAGGAAATAAGCGTAATGGATGTTTTATAAATTTTCATTATCTTTTATTCAAGGCAATAATTATTATAGTTATGTCAAATACATTTTGCACTATCTCTATTGATTATAGTCACTAATCTTAGCATTTACCATCCTCAGTTGGTAGCTTCAAACTCCTAGGTCCGCTTTACTTATTTTTCTATAGTTTGCACATTTTTTGGTATTCTTGGTTGATAGATCTTATGTATGCATATCCTCCACTGCGTAGTCAGCACATTTTGGGTTTGCACTTTACCTAATTACTTAATTTTAAAAACTAGAGTAAATTTTAAGTAACTGGAGATCTCCAAATACACACATAGTAACATTGTTTATATTTCTTTTTCATTTCACTCCATTACACCAGCTTTAGTATAGTGACTAAAAACCCCAAAAAGCTTTTCAACGGACAGATAATGGAACACTTCGTACGCAAGAAGCACAGCAAAAGTCAACAAAAGAGCACACTCAATGAGGCGAAATGAAATGTATCTTTTCCATTGTATTTTATTACATTTATTTCAGAGACGCCTATACAATTTACTATTTGTTTATTAGCCCATCAATCGTAGAGGAGACAGGGTCGCATCTAAATTATAGCGATCTAGAATCTGGGCCATTCCTGAGTCCCTCCCTGCTATTGTATGGTAATGCACTACCAAATATTTTACGGGCTTGTCTAATGCAGGATGGTAGTGATGTGATTTATGGAACGGATGGTTTATTTTTAATAATTTAAATGTATGTTTCATTGGACACGAACTAAATTTTGTCTCCCCCTTATGGAGATGAAATTTGAAGAAATATTTTAGTGATCTTAGGTAAGAGCCTTATGAGGTAAAACCATGGTGGAAATAGTATTTAAAATACCTCAGGCTACGCCTTAGAAATCGGCTGAAATTGAGTATAAAATCTAAAAAAATCTAAAACTAAGTTCTAAATTTAAGTTTATTTTAAATATCTCCTCGAGTAGGTTTGTTCTGAATTTCAGCCAATGCCTATTTATAGTGCTGCTAACTAAACTTTACCTAGTAGGGTCATTCGGCCGGTTGACGATCAGTTAGTGGATTTTTCGACTTTAAAGCATTATAACTAAAAAAATCAACGCTTTTCAAATCAGATGTAGTATTTTTCTAATAATAAAACTTTTCAGCTTTCTTTATGCACTTAAATATTTAGTAATATTTGAATAAATGAAATAGAAATTCTAAAAATAATAAAAATGTACGTATTTTTCAATTCACGATCAATTTTCATCAGTTTACGTCCACATAGAAAGGCCAGTTTACGATCGTTAACGGTGATTGAAAAATAAGCTTTATTGGTGTAGAAATAAAGCACAGATCACTTTGAGTGTTTTATTGAGAAAAAAATAGCAAGAAAATATTTTTTTTAGGAAAAATTAGATCTTTAACGACTTCAAAATAAGATTTCAGGACACTCACTAGTCATCAAATCATCATATTTTTGTAGTTTTTTTTTTGTTATATTATTTTTTAATTTTTTCTTTCTTTTTCCCTTTCATTTGTTGTTTGCTTTTTTTCTCAACTGCAGATATTCTTTATCTTCTTTCATTTTCTTAAAATGATTGTACTAAGCTAAGAATGATTTGGCACTTGAAAATCGATACGTAGATTAAAATATATTCAACTCTTCATCGATGTCATTTATTGCGATTTCAGGACACTCACTACTTACGTATCAAATTATCTTTCTTTATGGTTTTATTTGGTAAGTTCTTCCTTTTCTGCTTTTTTTCTTCTTTTTCTTTTATTTTTTCAGCTTTTTATTTTTTCTTTTTTCTTTTTCTTCCTCTCTCATTTGTTGTTTACGTTTTTTCTCTAACTGTAGATTTTCTTTATCTTCTTCCTTTTTCTAGTGATGATTTTGTCAAGCTGAGGACGATATTGCGCTTGGAAAATTAGGTCCGCGACGCCTTACAGGGTTTTCAGGTGGTTCTGTAACTGGAAAATATAAATGCTTCTCAAATACATCATCAAAAGAAATTGTTTCTTCAATAGTTGGCACTTGTGTATTTTCTTGATTATGGATAGCTGCCATCACTGTCAAATTAAGACATTCTTCTTCAGATTTTTGACTTATTGCTGAAACATCCTTTGTCAGCTCAATATCTTCCAGTGGGATTAGTGAAATATTGTGTAATGAGATAAATGACCCTGGGTCCGGTAGGTCTATACTTTCAGCAAACGTTTCGTCAATGTTAATTTGTGAGGTTTTTGCGCTTCATGTAAATTATTTGTCTCAAGAATAGATGTGCTTCGCGTCGAAGCTACAGAATTGCGAGGCGTTTTTGACTTAGATCGCCTCTTTTGGATATAGGACTCTTTAACATTTTCAATTTCTTCCACAATAAGCTCTGAATCTATATTGTGTTTGGCCAAATCATTTTTGAGCATTGATATTATTTTGATTGCTGCGTTAAATTCTTTTTCTGTTGCTCTTTTATTTTCATTGGAATTGATTTACCTTCTTTTTTGAAAATCTTTCACGCATTTTGTGTAATCTACATTATCTTCGTTAGCGATATAAGCCGCATTTTCTAAACCCATTTTTAATAGTGTTTGTCAAGTCTGTCTAAGATAAAGTGTTGTTAAGTGTTGGTCAGAAATTAATTTTTGTAATAACTTTGTTTGAATGCTTGACAGCGTTTCTCCAATTTTGTTTTATTGGTTTAAACACACTTACATCTGCTGATTAAAGCATATGAGTGCTATTTGGTGGCAATGCATAGATAATTATGCCATTTTCTTGACAAAATTCACTTTAGGCATTATAATACACACTATAAATAGAAGAATGGGCTTCTTGATGTTATTTTTTTGTAGCCAATATTAAAATCATTAGAAATATATTCAAAGAATACGTCACTTTTCGTCCAGCCACTTTCAAATCGGCCAAGAACCCATGATTCTGGTATACTGTCTACTAATGCTTTAGGGGTCTTATGTATAGAAAAATTACCAACGGCGGACATAATGTTCCACTTGCGGAAAATACCAACAGTACTGTGATATTTTCTTTTTATTTTTCTTGATAATGTATAGGTTTTTATAACCTTTTGGCCCTAAAACTTTTCAACTTTTAGGGCATAACGAAAATCCTGTCTCATCCCCATTGAAGATCCTGTTTGGTTCTTCAAAGATATATGTCGCATTAATGGATGTTATATAATCTCGCAGTTCCTTAAACCAGTGCCTAATGCGATTCTCTGTAATGGCAGCACTTGCATTATTAATACCTTCTGCCTCACGGATACTAATTTCAGGATGCTGGCATTCCGTCCTTAAATGGAGTCCTGATTTCTGACTTTGTCACTATTTTTGAGACGCTTTCTAACAGGCTTTGTTTATTCAAAGGAAACCCACATTTTGCCATGTCTAAAATCCACTTCGTTAATTTTTCCTCTCCTTCTATTCCCAAAACAGGGTCTGGACCCACTTTGGGTGGTTTATTAAATGCTACTTTACCGCTGAGACGATCATGCACAGTAGCAAACGGCACACCATAAAATCGGCAGGCAGCTCTGAACCCCATGGATTTGTTTTTATTGATTCTAGGGCACTTATAAGCTCTTCTTCTTTATAGGTAAAAAGGCGTTTAGTTGTCTTTTTTTTTACTTTTTCAAGTTTGTCAGTAGTTTTTTTCGTCTTAATTTTTCTTGAATTAGCCATCTGAAATAAATATGAAAAATACATGCAACCATAATGCGCATACACATACCAAGCATTTAGCCCCGTATTAGTATTATAGGCTTGGTCTATCAAAATCCACTGGTAATTTTATCAATATCCGTTCATCAAATAAATGCAACCAAAAGCACAAAATAATATCTTCAGATTACTCATAACATTTTCATACATGTCATAAAATATAGCGAGCAGCTGACAGGACTTTGTATAGAAAGCCGAAATGTTTTTTACGTTTTTGAATACAAACACACTGTTTAAATATAGCTGGTTTTGAAAAAATCATCCTGTATCATCATTTCATAATCACATGATATAGTTTTGTATCGTTTTCGAGAACATGTTGGTTCTCGATCATAGTTTGGGTTGCCACTTTTATATGGTCGTAAATTATTTAATTTACGATCACTAATTCTATGCCAAAATAATCGAAATTCACGTTTGATCGTCAACTAGTCAATTAACATCCATACAAAATCCAAATTTTTATAAAGAAAAATATATTGGCCGGAAACACTTTATTTCACGATCACTTGATTTTCTATCAATAATAGGTGCATAAATTGCTGGCTGATTTAAAACTTAAGGTGATCGCCATCTGACATGTCAATGAAATATACTTTTCAACATTAAAATCAATCTCAATAACTGCATTATTAGCATACATTATTTTAGAAAACCAATACAAACGCAAAATTAAAAAAGCCCGTTTACGATCAGGCGATCGTAAAATGAAAGTTGTCTGTTATTACAATGCCCAATACCGATCACCATATATTTTAGCAAATTCAATATATTTATGGTTAAATTAAGCATCAAAAGAAACTATAACTGTAATTTAGTACCACACATACAAATGCAAAGCTTGCATTACACTAAAAACATGTTTTACTTACCATTCAAACGAGTCGTCCCGCTATTTTTATCTTAAGATTTTGCACAAAATTTGACACTAGCACTACGGTTCGATTTCATCGGCTTACTGACCGACAATTAACGAAAAACAGAAAAGAATATATAAAACGGTTGTAACACAAACCTTCGTGAAAATCTATTTTCCACTATCTCGTTTTAGAATACGAATTTTAAGGTCAAGGTGACACTGATGCCAAGTATAATAGACCCACCAAAATTAATTACAAAGCGGTGGGGCCGATTCTATAGGTAATCAATTTAGAACCGCTACCTAAAATTGCTACTTCTCGTAAACGGTTCCTTACCCCAATTTGTCCATTTCCACGTCACTGATTTCCGGGGTTTAGGTAGGTACTTATTGCCCCATAAAAAGGAAACAATATTTAAAGAATGTAAAGACAAAATAATTTTATTTTTGAGAGAATTTCAATTTGTCGAACTGGGGATAGAAGAGAAGAAAAAAGTATAATCCGATTCACTATAGACCGTAGTCATCTATGTACCATGCTAGGTTCCTAATTGTACGCCAACCTCACTTTAGATATGCATTTTATGCAAATTCCGAATCTGGATGATGCCAGCCAATGTAACTAGTTGCAGTAGGTAGGTACCCGTGTTAGAGACACTGTTTTTTGTGTTTTATACAACTTAATTAATCGTACCTTAGAAATTTGATCTTATAAGTAATTCTGTTTCTGAACATAATCGTGTCTATAAACAGAGAAATAGAGATAACATACAAACAGCACCATACATCAAAACAAATTTGACACAAAACGTTTAGATATACCAGATTATAATCATAAAACTTTAGTAACACGACGTTTTTATCAATATATATGTGAATATTTTTGTTATTTTTATGCTGAAATCATAGCAGAAAATATATCGAAAACCTAATTCCACTAACTCGCCACAAATTTGCTCATTCCACGCCACTGGTTCCCAAACCGCAGATTGATGACCAATGTCGTCCGATTTTCCTTGTGTTAATGTAAATTGTACCCAGCACACATACGCATGTATTTTATTATATTTATATGTACAAGTACATACTAGCTATTAAGTCGTCGTCGTCGTTTCAGCCGCAGTCAGTCCACAGCTGGACTTGGGCCTCCCCAATAATTGGGGGTTGTTGCAATACTCGCCACGCTTGGCAGGCGGGTTGGCGAGCGCAGTTTCAGCGGCTTATCGTACTTTCGACGCTGCTGCCCATCGGAAGAATTCTTAAGCTAAGGAAGGGTGGAAAGTGTTTGAATTTTGGGGAAAGGATGAGTTACTAGGATGCTACTGACTCGGATGCACTTGGGTTGACTTAGTAGCAGCTCGGGTAAGTCGGGCTCGCGTACCCGTGTGCTATGTATTCAAGCCATCGGACAGATGCTTGGAAATAACACCCCTGACTTAGCTATTAAGTGTGTGTGTTTTATTAGTCTTTATGTCTTCTTAAAAACCTACGACATACGGATAGAAATTTATAATCTCATTTGGCAGTTACATGTTTAAAGAAATTCAAATAAACAACTTCGTGTAGACCAAGACAGTTGGCGGGGCTAACTGCAAAGCAATATAATTGTCAAATTTCGGCTCTAAATAGTAAGTGAGGTTCTTTTTGACTTCACGGCGAAAAGAACGATTATGATTATTTATAAAGTTTGCTTGCCTTCAAAATCTGGTAGAAACTCCGAAGGGAAGGAAACAATTATATTCCTAGTCCTTGGAGAGAAATATTTGGAGTCCGAGGACAAGAGTCTTCACCATTCGTAAAAGGTTAAGTAGTAGGGTAGTCTATCAGATACCGATGTTTTTCCAGTAGAATGTCGGAACTTCACCAATTCACACCCGCCGCTGAAAGCTGGTTTGATCCATGCAAGATGATTGCCATACGCAATGATGATAATAAAATGCCTTACCTACACCTGAATGTGACTTAAATAGTTCGCAATTTTTTGACATCAAACCCAAGCTTCAATGAAGTTGTAACTGCCATATCTCTTTAGAAAAACAAGCGACAAATGACGCGTCGGCAAATTCTGAACATCATTGTGTATGCTCACAAACACTTTCGCTAGGGAACGCAAAATGTTCCTTTCTCTTTCTTTTACGTGTGAATGCATATTTTCCATCTTATTTACACTTGTCAAGTGGCTTTGAAGATAATGCGATAGCTAGGGTTGTTACTGCTTTGTTGCAGTGGAAGTGAATAGTGATTCTGATAAATATTTGAAGACCAATTTTTAAGTAATTTGAAACTTTGAAAGAGAGGTAGGACATTTTGTAAGGAGTAGTCCGTCTGGGGAAGTACCTCCACCCTACAGAAGACCGCAGCCAAATAACACTGGGATGCAGTGTTGTGAGTAGGGTGGCCAGGCTCCAGAGGGGTCACTGTGCTGACAGCGGACAGGTCGGCAACGCGCTCGTGACATCTCCGGTGTTGCAGGCGTTCATAGGCTACGGTAACAACTTACCATCAGGCCTTACGCCTGTTTGCCTACTTAGTTGTATAAAAAAAAAAACTTTAACATGTTTATATTTCGGCATGGTTTTGGCAAAGAAATTAATATAACCATTTTCGCACGAATATCACATACGCATGTATGCATTGTACCAGAACGTCACCACGAACGGTCATACCATTCAACTGTAGCTCTATGTATTCTTACTTTAGATACATGGAAGTTTAACAGACCTACTGCAATAAGTGTGGTGAGTCTATATAAATTAATCTAATTTCATTCATTCATATAGTCAATCGACCCTGTACGTACACCCTGGTGTCAAAGTTTTATATCTACTGTTGTAAAGTCGAAATGTCTAACTCAAATGAAAAACTCGTCTGATCCTCTCTGTATCATTTAGTAATTTATATTGATCAATGTGCCCTGTACGTCGGTTGTCAGAGTTAGTTTTTACAATAATGGCATAGTTCTATAAAGCAATCCAGAATTTTTTATATTTCTATCGTTGCCAACCCTAAATAAGCGTCAAGTCACTGAACATTGACGCGACAAGAATACCATTTGCCTTTTAAATTAGTCCTAAAAGAGCTTTCGTTCTCTGTTGTCATGTATGCACGATTTTTCCATTGAACTGAGCCAATTTTGATAAATAGAGGGCACATTTCGATAGTAAAATATTGTTGAGCTTTTTATATTTTAATGTAACACAATTATATTTTTAAATATTGATTAACTTAACAGTGTGTTTCCCAGTTATACCAACATTGGCACATTAAGCTTATATCGGTCCCGGTTAATATTAGTTATCTACTGGCCACTAACACGTACAGGGTGTAAATTCTCTTATTTTACATAGTGCACAATTGAATCGTAATTGGATCGCAATGGCAATTTTTAACGATTCTGATATTCTGTTACTAATTTTAAGACCAATCGTATTCCATTGGCATGCCATTGAACTGCAACTGGAAAATTTTGCTAATCAAAAAATAATCAATTATTTCAATAATCAGTGCTCTGATATTGATTATATTTACATTTTTTCTACTATTACAATTCGATTGTCAGGTTACTAGTTGTAATTTCCATGTAAAAAGGGTTAAAGAGAGCCAGAACGTGATAAACAGTAGGTACCACCAAATCTAAGACCATGATGAACTACTCGTCTAGGATCTAACGGCTACACTGAGGATGTAATCGTCTAAAACATTCGGATGAAGAATATTTGTTCCTTAACAAATATTCTTCATCCGAATGTTTTAAATGCAGCAGATGGAAAAAGCATGTATGTTGTTAACCTGGTTGCGAACAACATCATTATTGTCGATCAATGCTCAAAAAATATGAATAAGGAAAGCTGAAGATTGAGAAATTACGAAGTGCTCAAAATACCTCAGTTGAGTATAACTCATACGTGGGAATGTAAGGTAGGTCCTCATGATGACAAGGCACTGAAGTCATAATAACCCGCCCACGCTTAAGAGTGTTTGCGCTTATGAATATTTAGCAGTGGAAGTCGACGAAATCCGCGGCTACGGTCACCCTGATAGCGGGTGAGGTATTGTTATCTTATCGAGTGAAAGGGGTCTCGTTGTCGTATGAGGACGAGCGAACTATACGAAAACTCTCAGTTCTCGTACTTGTCACGCGTTCTTGTACTTCTCTAGCCGTACTCTCAGACCGTTGTCGGTATTTTGCCCGACTCGACTAGTTCTCGCCTCTGCTATTGCCTACAGTATTAGATAAAGCGAGAAATCTAAATCATTTTACACTCTCACCTTCCTCGGCAAGATTATCGCGAGAAGTGTGACCAAATAAAAGTGACTCCTATACCATATCTACCTAAAATGGCCGGGGGATAAGTTTTTTTACCCCTACAACCCATGTACGGCCACTGTCTAAACATTTTGAGGATATTTTTATTTTTGTTCTCATGAACATGGACAGAAATACCTAAATTCCTCCGCTGCCAGCTCCCTCGCTCGCAGTTGAACTCTACCTTTACATCTTACGGAGCTTCAATTGAAAGAGGCATTTGAATATTTGCAACGAACTCAAACGTCTCAGTCCAGGAGATAGCATAGAGGTCGTCGGTATCCACAATGAGGTGTTGGTTTAACAAGTTTATTACCTGCCTAGTGTCTGGACAATTTGCAAGTGAGTTTGAATGGAGTACTGACGCAAAGTAAGGATTAATGTTAGTAGTGATAAAGAAATTGTTGCTATGGAAAATGAATGAGTATTTTTGTAGTAAAAAATTCTAATCTTATGAGCTTGAACATTTTATCAAATACTTGAGTATTTGAGAGTACAGTATTTAGGAAAAATGAAAAAACACATAAAACTTATGTAGTTTGTAGCTGAGTGTAGATTTTTTTTTCTTTTTTCTACTGCTGAAAATCGATCGACCAGTAAATACATAAAATTTGTAGCTTGTAAATTATTTATTGAATTTGTTCAAAAATATATGCTATTTAGCTTTGCCACTTTGATGCTCCGTTACATCGTGCTAAGTATCCTTAATCTTGAAGGAATTTATCATAATTGATTCAATAGCTCAGGCGAGACAAGTCAACAAAGTTATTTTCGCATTATGTCTTAGTATGTATAAGTACGCTTTTATTCCCACGACTATTTGTCGGTTTAGTAACACAAAGAAACGGCAATTTCTCGAACTATGTTGGCGGTCCACACAATGTCATAGTTAAAATTTTGATGGCAATATTGTGTGAACCGGGCCTTGTACAAACAAAACTACAGACCACACAGCTACACGAGAGCTTTCGTGTTACAACATGGAATGTTAATACTTTAATTTGTTAGAAAATTTGGTTTCTTACGTATATGTTACGATTAATGACCGAAGTGCAGCTACACTTAAATTTAGCCAGATAAATCTTAACTGTAACTGCCGGACCCCTGACAGCTAAACTTAATGTAGCCTATCATGTTCGGCTAGACCTAAGTTTAACAAACATCATTTCGGCTAATCTTATGTGTAGCACTTCGGTCATTAGCCGTAACATAAATGACTACGTGAAAATGAAAGGGCACTGGGCATCTTACGAGTAGATTTGAAAAATGCTAAATCTGACTTCCTCAACCATTTATTTCAAGAAGTGTAGGTAAGTTTATTTCTTCGATGTGTTGATAAAAGTGATTAAAAGGCTTTGACGTACCTATATCACAGATTGCTTTTGTATATTAAATTTTTTTTGGTATAATAAATAGCTATATTGTATTGCTATGAAAATCTAATAACAGATTTCATAAATAAATTGAAAATTTCGGTCTGTTACAAATTACGAAATTCAACAATATTTCAAATATACAGCGGGTGTGTCAATTATACGGGCAGAAATAACAACACGTTTTTCAAATATTGACACGATACGATACCAATACGGGCATTACATAGCCATGTTAACTAACCATAGCTAGCGGCATATATGGATTTCCCTAACTTAACCTTTCATAATCACCATTTGAGTCAAAAAAGTAGCCTTTGTTTGATCCCGGATCTTCAACTATACTGTACTTTTGCATTTATAATGTTAGTGTGGAAGTTGGACATTGATTTCATTATTTCTGTTATAACTTAATGTTATAATTATTTGTTTGTCGAAAATGAATCGCCCAGAACGGGAAGTAAAAATCATGAAGGCGAGTATAGAAGACTTTTGCACTTTGCACAACGAGGCGTAAACGTAGGCGTATCGTCATGACGCTACGCGTATGATACGTGCCGTGTTCCTCAGACGAGTCGTCGCGTAGGCGTAGCGTAATTAGAAATCTATTTTTGCTTATTTTTTTATTGAAAGTAGTTAAGTTTATTTATTTATTTATTTATTTAAGCTTTATTGCACAATACAAAAATTTGTACAAATGGTGGACTTAATGCCAAGTGGCATTCTCTACCAGTCAACCATGGGAGTCATAAGTTTCACGTACTGAAACACACTGTAAAAATTTGGCCGGTGTTTAAAAAATCAAACATGAAACAAGAGCAAGTTTGAGAACTCAACAATTTTTTTGCAATATTAAAATAAATTCGATTGTTCAAATATAGGAATTTTTCAAATAAAATTAATGAAAAATATATTTTTTACTCTTGGGTTTTTACGCCAGTATGCTACGCCTGTCGTAATGGCGATATGCGTCTCTTACGATACGCTGCAACAACGATTCGTGTGCGGACTTGTTTGAACATATACGCGCTCGTATTGCTCTCATAGTGCGCGCGTATTACGATGCACCGTGTGCAAAGGGGGTTAGTCTATCGTAGAACAGTAGCTGATGTCTCATCTCTAGTTATTGCCACTGCCGTTGGCTACCGTCTTACTGCCTTCCTATCCCCTGTTATTGCCCATCATTGCGTAGAGTCTGTTATTTTGTAAAACGTTTTTATCTCTTTATGTAAAGTAACGTCTACTGAAACCCAGATAAACTTCAAGATATTTTCTGATTATAATTATATCATCCAAGTAAACTAAGTAAAACATTTTTAATCTTTCATATCTTTTAAAGTAGTTTACTTGATTTTAAAATAGTTTTCTAAGGGCAATCGCTCCATACACCCTGGTGTCAGTTCAACGAAGTCACCTCAATGCTTCTTCGTCCAAGCGTGTTGACCAGTTGCGATGTATCTCTCCTTGGTGTACCTACCTGGGTTCAGAATATCTTCATATTAGCCCTAGTAATGGAAAATGGAAATCGGTTTTTGTTTTTTGTTTTCAAAAGATTATTTATATTCATAAGATATTGTAAACCAGTCTATAAAGTGTAGAATGTGAATAGAGCCTAAGACAATCAGTTAAATCGCACAGAAGCCATCTGGCCATAAGCTGTCTATTCACTACCGCTTCGCCCTCTGGCATTACCTTCCTTTAAAGTAGCCTTTATCAGGGTCTACAATTCCATAAAGGCCTTTATCGATTCCACTCGGGTGGTCAGTGTGGTTATGCATTTTATCCTACATATTGTTATTACTAGGTTTCGCTTTTTTGACATTTTTGATTGATTGATCATTGTTTTGTTCAATATTGTACAGATTTCAACACAGAGCTTTGTGTATATTGTATATTCTTAATTAGGTACCTACCAAATTAATACCAGCCATCAACGAAACTATACACATTTCTTTGCCTACGAACTTTGAATTTCGTACAGAAATGCGTCAACTTTGCCCATAGGGAACTATCGTAATCATACAAAATCATTTAACGCCTTCTATTAAAAACATCTCTATGTTTATGACAATGTCTTTACATTGTCTTCCTTAGGGCTGGTTTAGACGGATCCATCTTACTAATGGAAGACTTACCATCAGGTGGGTCGTACGCCTGTTTGCCTACCTAATTGTATAAAAAAAAAGCCAGTTCTGGCAATCCAGTAGCGTTTATGGGCACGAAATTTACCCACACACACAAACAATTCGTGTCCATGAGCGCGTCTACATAGTCAAAATCGGTCCTGGATCCTACAGTACATAGTACTGACGACATTATTCGCCCGTGTAGTGGCACCTAAAATATATTTAAAAAATATACAAAAATCAGGAAGAACTGATGTTAGCGACGCTGGTCTGCGCGGGAGTAGATATATTACCTATCGTAGATGTCCCCACTTTATATAACGGTGACCTACAATGTACATTGTTCACGATAGTTTTATGTTAATGGAGTAATTCCTTTGTTACAGAAGGCGCGGCGTAAAGGTGCGTCCACACATGTGTGCCAGAAATGATACCGGTGAGTGGGCGGAGTAATTGTGCATTGTTTAGTAGTAGTATGCTAGTATGTAATGTTGTTGTTTCTCTGATCAAACAATCTTGTTTTAAACATTTCTTCAGTGATATCTGAGAGGGTTTAAGGGAGTTAAACTGGGTACTGTGGCGAAAGATCTACTTACTACTACTATCTTTGGCTACGAGTTGGCAACGCGCAAGTGACATCTTTAATATTCGTAGTATGTTTATTTGCCAACATAATTAAATTTAAAGCCATACGTCTCGTAAGTAAAAAGGTCGTTTGACCCTGCACATCCTGGAGTCTTGATTTTCGATAATCAGCTAGTAGTTTCAAAGTCCTGGGGATGCTTACCTATTTTTTAAAAGGGTGTAATAAAACTACCTAATGCTGCGCTGGATGTGAGGAATGTCATGGAAGGACCGCAATATAAACTCCCGCATTCGAGGTAGCCTTTGTGTCCGTGGCATAGCAGATAAGCTCCAGGAGAATCGCCAGCAATGGAACTGTCACGTCTTACGGCAACCGGCGACATACTTTTGGAATAAGTGTATGTCAATGCCGCTTCCTCAAGAAGAGCTAAGAAGAGCTTTCTTTTAATCAATTAGGAAAAATATCCTAAAAATAAACATTATTACGAAAAGAATTGGCAGTAAATTATAACACAATGACGTTTGGTTCCCGGTAGCCCTTAGCAAATTACTGCCTACAATTATAAGGCATACATCTGGCGCAGCTGGAAGTTCTAATAAAGGAGCCGTTATTAAATAAGGCCGTGTGTACTTACTTAGCGGAAAACACACTTTTGTTATCGCAGATATTGTGAAAGCGGACTATGTAAATACACGGAAATTATTTTGTAGGTATATCTTTTTATTAACTTGAAGTATTAGATTATATTTATATACTTGGTATATTTAATGATAGTAAAGTAATTCCTGGCTACTTCCACTCACATACATCCTCAGAAATCTTCGCTACAAAGTTTTACAAGTATTTGCACATACAATCTACAGCGACATGTATTTCACCCATAAAGCATCCTCAGGCACTAACACAATAGTACCTAATCGTACAATATTAATGATGAACAAACCTGACAATTATGGTATGATAGAGGGGTCATATGTATCTGTTCGCGACTGTCCCTGTACAAGCGACGATAACTTACATATATACCTACACCATTCAAAGACAAGCAGTCATGCTTAAATATAGCAAATAAGCAAATCTCGTAAAATGTTTATTTGAGAGTATAATTTAAAGTTAGATACAGTATCTAACATTATTCTATTTGATGGATACTTGGACTTCGTATGCAGCACAGATGACAGTAATATCATGCGTCTTGCAACGAGGAATACTTGAGTAAATGTACATTGTGCTAGTTAAATGGCGAGTACAGTTTAGGAGCTATTGGTTTAACTCCAAGTGTTGTTTGATAAAATGATAATACCAAACCATAGCTTTATTTTATTTAAAAAACGCTTTAAATATTGCTAGAAATATTAGATATTATTGTGATTCTATTCATTTTGAAGTTAACTTCATTGATGTTATTGTTTGTCCACATGGATTCTTTACGGTCCTTATATTTTTTGGATTCACGGGTTGCCTCGGTCCTTCGAGAGGCTTGCGCGGGGATATTGATCCAATGCGTAGAGGCCCTTTGGAGAAGTTGATGTCATGTAGCGCTCCTGCCAAACCCCGTTCTCGGCTATATCAATATTTAACATTCCCACGAACTGGTCTCTAATTATAAATATTTACTCCTTAAATTATTAATTTTAGTAAATTATCTATTTTTACTATCCTTGATACTTCGTTTTCTGGGTTCTTGTTTTCGGTTCTTTCTTATATATTTATTTGTTTTAAATTACGTATCAAAACATCTATTAGTATTATAAAATACACGACCATCTACATCATACATTTTAAATTAGCTTGATTTGAATGTACCTGCTATTTCTAAACAAACCTCAGTGGTTTTGTGAAATGCATCTTATGTTAATTTGTTTATATCAATTTTTGGAAAATGTTAAATAAATAAATCTAGTTTCAGTTTTAAATAGAAATTTGGTCATACATAACTTCCACTAATATATACGCTTTCGTCGTATTCGACTCGCCCAATTACTAAATCAATGTAAACAAATTCATTGTATTACGTATTGGGCAGTTCATAAGATTTATACGATTTGGAGGGCAAATTCAGCATGTTTATATTCAAGACAAGTAATGTTTTACAAGATTCACTAAGACGCATACAAATTTTCAAATAGTGCATAGAAACTTTGAATGATAAAACAAAACTAGAGTGCTTTTAAAATGTTTGTTTGTATCGGTTTTACGAATTTTACGAAATTGTTTAAATATTGTTATACTTTTCGACTGTGTTATATTTGGGCAAAAACAACGGAGTACCTACATATTTTATTTTTCTCGATTCTGGAATTTTCGATTCTTATTATAAGGCTATTAGTGAGAATATGGTATGGTGAATATAGTTTACAACTTTTCACTATAAATAAATGCTACTGGAAATTAATAAAACATGGTAGAAATACGTGTGGTGCTGGTATCTTTGTACTATCCAAGTACTTGAAATCGTAAAGAAATACTTCCATCCATATCCATACTTAATATTATATATATAAATGCGAAAGTCTGTCTCTCTGTTACACTATCACGGCCAAACCGCTGAACAGATTTTGATGAAATTTGGTATGAATAATAGGGTCAGATATAGACAACTTTTTGGTGCGGGCGGAGCTGCGGGTAACAGCTAGTTTTATATAAAACTGAAAGGACTTCGAAAATCATTGACACCACAGTGTATACTGTTGTTACAAACTTATGTGTGTTTCATTTTAAATTTTATATGAATAATCATAATACCTACATCAAAATCAGGATTCAGTCAGACAAAACCATTCCATTTTAGAATGGCCCTACCAGAAGGAATATTAAACAAAATAAATACTTATTATCCACTCATAATTACGAGTACTTAAGCCCCATAGAAAAAGAAAACAATGACCGTGGTGAAAGGTCAGCGGAATAGAATTGTAAATATGTAATAGAACAGACTTATGAAATTATATTTTTATATTAATGGACACACTTAAGTTATTTTCTTCCTTACACAGTAAAAGAATAATAGTAAAAGAATAATAAAGACAAGAAAAGATATTCAATATTCATGAAAAGAAAGCGAAAATGATCTTATGTTTTACTCACTCAGGCGATGTGCATTCATTCAAGCGAGCAAGACTTTTGAACCCCCTGTTTTGCATTTACACCTTTCAATTACTTTTCCGTATTCCTACGGCGAGGACAAACATAAATAGCTCCTCTACAATAGTCGGTTGAAACTATATACCTAGATAAGAGAACGTATTATGAGGTTTGTATTTACTCTCGCGTAAAAAAGAAGAAAATAATAAAAAATATTTAGACTATACATTGAGAAAAATATTGTGTAGTATTTTCGAGTAGGTACCTAGTATTTCTCTCAATAGAAATAGTCCTATTTTATATAATATTTTAATAAATATTTGCAATTCCTTGGTTTTGCGAAAAACGCCATTGTACATTTTCAATAGTTTTTAAGTAATAAAGACCTCTAGCTGTTGTCCACATCTCTATCTACGTGATTCTCGATTCATCATTTCAGCCGTATTCAGTCCACTCCTGGACATAGGCCACTCCCTTCCAGAATGACCGGTTGGACGCGGTCTGCGTCCAGCTCTTGTCTGCGACCTTGGGTGGGTGTTCAACGCTGGCCTTGTTTAGGCCTACTACCCTAATAAGTAGTGTAATTTTTCATTGAAATCCGCAAACTCCAAAATACATTTTGTCAGGTTAAATCATACACTGCATGATTCAACTGTCTGTTATGTAGGTAGAAAGTAGATTTTTGCAATAGAAATAAAATAAAAAATAAAGTGAGAATTTACAGAAATATTCCTGCTATGAAATTTCAGCGTGCAATATTTTGCGCCGCTGCCTGAGATAATTATCAAGTGGCGTCCACATTTACAGTTAAATTTTTTTTACTGGTTGGACTGAATTTTCAGCGCTCGATGTTGTATTCCATTTATACCCAGTTTTTCGGTTCTCTTTTAGGCATGTTAAGCCATTGGTCCAGTTGCCATCTAACTACGTCAGAGACCGAGAAGTGGTTCCGCACAACTCTGACACCAGGGTGCACATGGTTGACTGACAATGTAACCTACACAAAATGATGATGTAATGAATGAAGTATGAATTCCCTTTTTATTTAGGAAGGAATCACGGGTGAATTATTTGTTTTTATTTCTTAAGAATTTATTAGTTTAAGGGGTTAATATTTTGGATAATCATAGCCCAAAACCGAGATTTTTTGATTTTATGAAGTAGAACACACAATTCTTATTATGTAACAACCTTAAGTACTAATATTATAAATGCTAAGATCTCGAAAGTTTTTTCTTCAATGGAGAAAACGTACATTTGTTGCCACATCATCGTTTATGTCCAATATTTTTCTAATTTTGCATACACATATTTTACTCAAAATGTCTTTCACTTTGGTAAAAGTTGGCAACAAACTATATTTTATTTTATTTTTTGTGTTCAGCAGACTCCGATTTCCAAAGGAGTATGTAAGCTTGAAAATCCATTCAATTATAAAAAAAATATAACGGATGCAGCTAGATGATAGCTTACGATAAAACGAGAGTTCCAAATGGAAAAAATCTTTAGCCAGTGTTGGACGAGGGGCTCATCCCAAAACTAATAACGTTAAATCGGATCACTGGACCGCGCCAAACTTTTAATTTATGCTAAAAATTGCGCTTCGGAAAACGGAGAACCGTTTTATATAATTTAATAGTTGAATATTTATAGTTTCGACGTTCATTGTTGTTTTATTGCGCGGAAAGGAGATTCTTGCATTTGCATATTTGATAACTCGGATTAAATGTGAGAGTGCAAAATAACATTGAATCAAAGGTTATAGCAAAATCTTAACCCAACATTGCGCTAATGATTATCCAGATAGCCTCTTTTTTCAACCGACTAAAAAAAATTAAATTCTTAAATCTTAAAAAGTAGATTTTTCATTTATTTGTATTTTTTTAGAGAAATACTAACGATTAAAATTAATGTAAGAGTGGGAAATAAATATTTCATGTGCGCATTCTCATTAGACTAAATACACTTGCCAAAGCATATTCAGAACGCTCTCTATGCATTATTAATACGCTAATCACTGGTTCGGGAGATAATTGGTTGCGTACAGTGTGACATGTTGTGTCAAGTGTGATTGATCAGGCCCGTGATTGGTTATATAATTGGTTACAAATATTTTACTAGTTGAATCCGACTGGTAACTACCGACTAATTTGGAAATTTTAAGAAGTCGTTGGTGTTTCAGGACTATTTCAGATGCCATAAAAAATGCATTCTATTTTTACTGTTCGATTTACTATGTACGGGTGGCCCAGTTCTGGGCATCAAAGGGTATTTAAGGTAAACGTCGACACGCTAAGAAGAATAGAAGTTTTTTTTTTATTTTAACTTAAATTTGTGTAACTTACAAGTCATACATGTTACTACTCACAAGGCAGTGTGGAAAAAGCACCAAGATCTTGAATAACTATCAATTAGTCGCATATGGTACGCTTGTAAATTACGAACACATGCTCAAATGGCGGAAAATCATATACTCTATAGGGAACCGTAGGGAGCTTACAAAAAGTCTATGGTGGCATTAAAGGCTTTAACAAGCTTCCCGCTGGTATGAAATAGGTAGACTCTGAACAGAAAAGATGGTAAGGAAGTTTAAATTAGGTGCTTTAGTATTAATTAGGGCATCTAGTACAATCTAGGACTAGGAAAATAGTATTTTGTTCGTTTTGTAGAGTATGTAATACCAATGTCAGGTCAAACATGCTTTATTTGGTAAGTGCATCATATCGAGTAGATTATATGGTCAATCGAACCTGTACATCCAAGTGTCAGAGTTTTTCGTACCCGCCATTCAAGTTCTGACGTAGTTTCTTTAACGACCGCTACAATGGCAGCCGGGACCAACAACGGCTTAAGGTGCCTTCCAAAGCATGGAATCATCATTATTATCAGAAGCCTGCAAAGTTCTAAGCATACTAGAAATAACTAAACAAAGAAAAAACTGAATCAGAATCAGAATCATTTATTTTCTGACATATAAGAGTTTAGATTTAAGGCTTCACGTGCCTTCTAAAGTACTAAAAATAAGTACTGATAAACTGTGACTAGTATTGGCGACCATCACATGTCACTTGTGACGTACACGCTCTGGGAGACTTAACCTTCCATATAAAATTCTAGCTAGTATATAAACGTATAAACTTATTTCATTTTCACTGCATATTTCTATAAAAAATAGTCGAGTTTCGCGTGCTGGACATACTTTATAAATTGACTAGTATTTAAAATTCACTTGTATTAGGGCCGCATGTAACAATGACACTCTACAAAGCGATCAAAAAAGTAATTTATAAAAGTTGAATGTGCACAAAAGTTGCGCTTCCAGGAATTAGTCAGGCGCGCGCGACTATATCGGAATCGATTCATTAGGTGGCAAAGTTTAATCGGAAACTGTACGGTATTAATTTAATTTGAAAAGTCATAGATAGGGGGAATATCCATCTTGCGTCACACATTGATAGCAATTTCCTAAAGTGATAAGATTACAAATAAATACAAACTTTTTAATTCAACAAATACCTACATTTTATTATACAATGGCGCCGATTCTCGCGTCTTTAGAAATTAAGTCGAATGCGAGACATGTTCAAAAAAATGGCGGACGTATATGATTTTCTGTAGTTAGCCTTGTTTTTTTTAAATTCTCGAATTCGGCTTATCTCTAAAAGCGCCAGAATCGGTCCCTTTATCCCTGGCTTAAGCTTGTATGGCATTATTTTTTAAAATCGCAAGATAATTTATGATTAATGAAAATTTATTACATTATTTGTCACTGTAGATAATTCTAGTTTTAAGGTAGTATTTTATAATAAATAACTCATAAGAATGCTACTGTAAGGTTGATTAGATAAAATTATCTAGAGTACAAATTAAAACTAGCGTCACGGTCCAGATAAAGTCGCAATTATAAGGTCGTTTGAATAAACTTATATAGGAAGAAAGTCATTTACATTCCCGACGTTATTCGTGAGATCTTTTAATTAGTGAGTGATTTTCTATGTCTAATTGCATATTTCATGGGAGGCGCGTGGTGGATGAATATATCAGTTATTGCACCGCATAATCTTGGGTTAATGAGCATCAGAATGTAGAGTTGTGAATTAATACTTTTTGTGGGTTTGTAAGAAGCAAGTTAAAGTCCATCTTAATTCTTAAGAACTCTTATAGTAAATTTGGAAGGAAAAATATATGTGACATTATCTTTTTGATAGAATTTTTCTTAATATCCGGCTGGATTAAAATTTAAAAAGAAATTACAGGATTAAGTGCAGCCAGTCGTTCCGTGACCACGGTTGAAACGTTGGAAGTATAAAGGTATTTTACGCTCGCAATCCTGTGATTTTATGTTTTTAATATACAGTGCGTTACTTTATAAGTAGTGTTGGAGCGATCGTCAGCGGAGCCCTTTTCATAATAGACAATCTATGCGGTTTTTTATGACAACATCACGCGTTGTCTTTGGTTTATGTCTCGTCTCGTTGGCGCATGGCTTGCTGCTAATTTGTAAAAATTTATCATAGTCACGAGATTACACAGCAAAATTAAATATAACATTCAGTCGTTTAATTTCAAGACCCAAGCGCATACATAAGTTGTGGTCCTTCGAGCCGGATATAGTGGACCAGGACTAGTGAGGTTAAGACGTCGGGGGAGCAGCTGCAATTTACGGTACGGTCAGCCATCCTTCATAACCTCCCGCCAGTGGCTTCAATCTGTGCTAATCACGTGTTTTATTCACGTTTCAGTTCTTGTGCTACGCCTAAAATCAGCTTTGTGCCGCTGCAAGCATCGGCTGACCCTCAAAATAGGAACACCCTCAAATCGTAAGTCCAAAGCCATAAAAATGAGCCTTACTGGCGAAATATCTAATAATCCTAAGTCGCGCGACAGATCTCCGTGCAGTAGACCTGTTGCCCAATTAGAAGCAGACAATGCTAATTTGAGTGAACTAATTAAATCTAGAGGCATTATTAAAGGTAGACTCACAAGATTGACTACTTTTGTTAATGGCATTGGTGCAAGCCAATTAAACACACAAAAGGCTATTGATTTAAGATTGCGCATGCAAGGGGCATCTAGTTTGTTCACAGAGTTCTGTGATATTCAGTCAAATATTGAGAAAATGGTGCGAGAATGTGATCTTGACGACCAGTTAAATCAAAGAGACCTATTTGAAGATATTTATTATAATACTTTATCTCGGGCTGAACATCTACTGAGCAACAACGACGTCACTGATAGTTCCGGGGTATGTCACGGTCACAGTAACTTAAAATCAATTAAATTGCCTACAATTTCTATGCCTACCTTTGACGGTTCTTATGAGCATTGGCTTGAGTTTCGAGACACATTTTCATCATTAGTTCATAACTCAAGGGAAATCAGTGATATCCAGAAGTTTCATTACCTTAAGTCCTCATTAAAAGGTAGTGCAGAGCTAGTTATAGATTCGGTGGAATTCTCAGCCAACAACTACGCCGTAGCATGGGAATTACTTCTCAATAGGTACAACAATAGCAGCCTATTAGTACACAATCATGTAAAAGCGCTATTTAACATTCAAAAGTTATCAAAGGAGTCGCCTTACTTGCTCAGACGGCTTATAGACACAATACTTAAAAATTTACGTGCTTTAAAAATATTAGGTGAACCGACTGAGCACTGGGATACGCTTGTAATATTCATAGTAATTTCCAGATTGGATGAAACTACTGAACGCGAGTGGGAGCAATTTAAGTGCACTATACGTAAGCAAAACGACATGAAATCATCCTTAAAAGTGGATGACTTACTCACTTTTCTTAAGGACCGAGCTGAGATGTTAGAGACGTTGCAAGTGTCTCACAATAAGAGTAACTTAGAAAATAATAAAAAACATACTACACATAAGACACATTGCAATATTTCTTCAAAGCCGCAGCAAGGTCACGGTCGCACTGCTTTCGTTAAGAAGTCGTGTTTAATGTGCAGTAATGAACATCCACTTTATTCTTGTAGAAAGTTTTTAGAGGCACCTATAACTACTAAGCTACACCTAATATCCACTAATAGGTTGTGTGAGAACTGTTTACGTCCGGGACATACGTTGGATACATGTAAGTTTGGCCCGTGTCGAAAATGCAATAAAAAACATAACACGCTAATTCATACTGACGCGCCTACGGACACACGGGCTACGAGTGCTACGACGTCGCATACAAATTGCAATGATGACGATGACGGACTGCATCTACATGGCGAGGCCCCGCCCGCGGCCCGCGCTCCGCAACCCGCGAGCACCATCCCCATGCGGTCGCAAACGTCTTCACAGGTAAACAAGTCACACAAAGATAATACTCGTTATACTTTTAATAATCAATCAAACATAGGTGTGCGTTCTGTTTTATTATCAACTGCTATTGTGGAAATTGCTGACAAAGACAATAACTTCCATTACGCCCATGCTATACTCGATTGTGGAAGTCAGCTTTGCTTCATGTCTCTTGATTTTTGTAGTAAAATAAATGCAACATTAATACAGTCCGCTTGCGAAATTAGAGGTATAGGAAACTCTGTTACACACACAACACAGACATGTGACGTGATATTGAGGTCGCGTATAGGTACCTACTCGACACGCATTAAATGTTTTGTTTTGCCTTACATAACTGATACCTTACCGGCGGCTACCTATGATCTTAGCGCACAGTTAATTCCTGATCATATACAGCTGGCCGATCCGTCATTTTATAAGTCTCAAGATATTGATATTTTAATTGGCGCAGATATATTTTGGGATTTATTATGCGATGGCAGAATAAGGCTGCCTAATGGCCCTTATCTGCAAAACACTAAATTAGGTTGGATAATTTCGGGTCCTATTAATAATTATACGCACAATAATAATAGGTCTTTCCAATGTAATTTTACACAAGCAATTGAAACTCAATTACGGCAGTTTTGGGAACTAGACGAGCTGCCAAAGGATAGTGACACACGCACTGACGAGGAGCGTGCTTGCGAGGAACATTTTGTCAACACTACCACGCGCAACAGTGAAGGCAGGTTCTGCGTACGCTTGCCGCTCAAGGAGTCTCCGTCTGTTCTTGGCGAGTCGTTTTCTCATGCTGAACATTGTTTCTATGCACTGGAAAGACGGCTCGGGCGCAACCCTAGTTATAAGAAATTATACACCGATTTTATTCACGAATATATTGATCTTGGCCATATGACAAAAGTAGATACATATGGAACTCCGCACTATTTTTTACCACATCACGGAGTATACCGTGAACACAGTTCTTCTACCCGTTTAAGAACAGTCTTCAATGGAAGCTCTGCCACTAATAACGGAATATCGTTAAACGATATTCAGCTTGTGGGGCCGCGTCTTCAAAGTGATTTGTGTGATATTCTTTTGCGGTTCAGACGATACAGGTACACTGCGTGTGCAGACATACAAAAAATGTACAGACAATGTTTATTACATGAATCACAGCGCGACTTACAGCTTATTGTGTGGCGGGACAGCCCTTCCGAGCCACTAGGTATTTATCAGCTCAACACTGTTACTTACGGTATGGCAGCTTCACCTTTTCTTTCTATTAGATGCCTCAAACAGCTAGCACTTGAGTGTATGAACCCTGACGTACGAAGAATAATCTCCGAGGACTTCTATGTTGATGATTTGATCACAAGTTGGAATGATAAACAGGAGTTATTAAGATTTTGTAACAATACATCGCAATGTTTAGAATCTGGTTGTTTTCCATTGAGAAAATGGACGTTTAACTTTCAATGTGATCAATCATTAGCTCCATTTAGCGCCAGCAAGGAGTTGACGTTGGGCGATAATGTTCAGTGCAAGACTTTAGGCTTAGGATGGTACAATGCAAGCGATGAATTTTATTATAACACGCAATTTAAAGGTGACACTGGTAGAATAACAAAGCGTAGTATTTTATCACATGTGTCTCAAATTTTTGATCCCCTTGGTTTAATAAGCGCAAGCATAATTGTAGTTAAAATTTTATTGCAAAGACTTTGGTTATTACATTTAGATTGGGATGATGAGGTGCCAAGCGATGTTTTACGCATTTGGACTAAGTTTGTTAAAGCCTTATCGGTGCTCGATAATCTTCGTGTTCCACGCCATGTTATAAGTACTGGCGCTAAGCGTTTGGAGCTACACATTTTTACTGACGCGTCACAAGTAGCGTACGGCGCATGTATTTACGTACGTTCAGTCAGTGAAGAAGGTAGCATATTGGTAAGATTATTGTGCTCAAAGGGTAGGGTCGCTCCTTTAAAGCCCGTTAGTATTCCAAGGCTAGAATTGTGCGGCGCTTTATTAGGTGCTAGATTATACAATAAAGTAAGCAAGGCACTCCATCTCCCTTTTAAAAATATTATGTTTTGGACTGACTCAACCATAGTATTAGGCTGGTTACACATGCCACCAAATTTACAAAAGGCATTTGTGCAAAACAGGACAGCAGAAATACACGAGTTGACGGGAGAACATCCTTGGCGCCATGTGAGTGGAAAAAATAATCCAGCTGATTTAGTTTCACGCGGTGTATCACTGGAGGAGCTCGCCATTTCTACTCTGTGGTGGCAGGGACCAACGTTCCTCTGTCAACCAGAATTTAATTGTAATCAGGTTCCTACACTTTTAAATAATTTTAACGAACTACCGGAAACAAAATCAAGCATAACACTTACTACTGTAACAGACAAGACTCCTGAATCTTTATTTCCTTTTCACAGGTTTTCTCAATTCAATCGCATGAGACGTGCTGTAGCATATGTATGTCGTTTTATTTTTAATTCACGCAATTCTCATAACCGGCGATCAGGAGTTCTCACTGTCGATGAATTGAGAGAATCTGAGATAATTTTAGCTCGACTGGCTCAATTGGAATCTTTTCCAGTTGAGTACATGTCACTTACAAAAAATGGTTCTCTGGGCAATAAACACAATTTAGCAAAGCTAAGTTTATTTATTGACGAGAATAAATTAATTCGTGTAGGTGGTCGCATTTCTAATTCTCCAAACTTTAGCATGGATAAGAAGCATCCGATTCTAATTTCTAGTCACCATTCGTTTGCTACAATGTTATTTAGGTATGAGCACAATCGCTTGCTGCATGCAGGGCCACAAGCGCTTTTATATAATCTACGTGAGTCTTGGTGGCCACTTAGCGGTAGGAACCTCGCAAAGAAGGTTGTACACAACTGCATTTTATGCAGGCGTTTGAGAGGTAGAACTCCCACTCCTTTGATGGGAAATCTGCCAGCGGGACGTCTGGATTCTGGTTTCCCTTTTATGCGTTGTGGAGTCGACTACGCCGGGCCAATGCTCATGCTTAATCGTAAGGGTAGAGGCGCGACGACCACTAAATGCTACGTTTGTGTATTTGTTTGTTTTGTGACTCGGGCCATACATTTGGAACTGGCCAGTGACTTGTCTACCGATGCTTATTTGCTGGCTTTAAAAAGATTTATATCCAGACGTGGAAAACCACTGGAAATAGTTTCGGATAATGGCCGAAACTTCGTAGGCTTAATGAATGACTTTAAAAAATTTTTAGATAATTGTTCGCCTGAAATATTAGATTATGCGATAAGTCAAAATATAAAATTTTCTTTTGTCCCTCCATTTTCCCCGAGTTTTTCTGGCTTGGCAGAGGCGGGGGTAAAATCCTGCAAGTATCATTTGAGGCGTGTAATGGGCAATGCACATTTAACTTATGAGGAATTTAGCACGGTCTTGGCCCAGATTGAAGCCGTTCTAAATTCCCGTCCTCTTAGTCCTATGTCTTCAGATCCTCAAGACTTCACTCCATTGAGTCCAGCTCACTTTTTGGTTGGCCGTCCGCTTACGACACCAGCTTGTAACGATATCTCAGAAACCCCGACAAGTCGTCTTACTCGCTATGAAAGATTGGAGCAGATTCGCCAGCATTTCTGGTCTAGATGGACTAAAGAATATGTATCTGAGCTACAGGCGAGAACAAAGGGAGTGAAGAATGATACGCCATTGAAGCCTGGCATCCTCGTTGTAATCAAAGACGACAATTTGCCACCATTGAAGTGGCGTCTTGGACGGATTGTGGAAACTTTCCCAGGAAATGACGGCATTGTGAGGGTGGCAAACATACGCACTTCGACTGGCATCGTGAAACGTTCGTACAGCAAGATTTGTCCTTTGATCGAGTAATCCCAGTTCAAGCGCAGGACCCATTGAAAGCAGGAGCTTCCAAGGCCGGGGGCATGTTGGAGCGATCGTCAGCGGAGCCCTTTTCATAATAGACAATCTATGCGGTTTTTTATGACAACATCACGCGTTGTCTTTGGTTTATGTCTCGTCTCGTTGGCGCATGGCTTGCTGCTAATTTGTAAAAATTTATCATAGTCACGAGATTACACAGCAAAATTAAATATAACATTCAGTCGTTTAATTTCAAGACCCAAGCGCATACAAGTAGATTAACATTAATAATTTGTAGAAAAATACACGCTTAATGAAACTAAAAATACTATCAGTAATCGAAACCTGTAAAAATATCTAAAAGTAACAATGCAACTTGTACAATAGTATGAAAAATCTCGCAAAAGTTCAAATACAACGTGAATTGTGAAGAAAACTGCAGGAGCCAAGCAATTTGCAAGAATGAGGGTAGGTGCTGCATTCTAACGAGTTGAAAACTAACTTACTCGCCGCGCCACCTGGGTGGCGGATGGGAGAACCAAACGAAAATGACATTGTGGAAATAAATGTTTAAAATATCTTGAAAATAATCCATTAGAAACTAAAATTTATGATGTCATTTTTCTATACCTACTCTTTTCTAATAAAGTTGGAAAAAATAGTTTGTTTGATCAAATGACGTAATCCAGAAAATACATAAAATAAATTAAAATTGCAATCCGATAGCTCTATTCTTAGGGAAGGTAATAGACTTTTTTTGTATTACACTAGCTTTCGCCCGGGTCTTTGCTTGATTTCTTAAACCCAACGGTGACAATATTTTTATCTCGGATGAAAGGTACCCTATATCCTTCTCAGTACACGACATTTCAGAAAGATTGTCGTTGAAAAATATACTACGTGTGGGTATTTTGGGTATCTAAATTGTTTTATACACTGCTAATAAATGTTGTTTTACATTATTTGTTTATTAGGATGAATAACGAAAACGTTTTAACCCGCCTATGTTATTATAGGGAGTTACGGGCTGAAACAACGGATAGTTTGAGAAAGTTTTAAACAATAATAACTATTCACGTCTTCCTCCGACTTTACAGAATGTGTTACTGATTACTCATCCTCATCATTTCGTGTAGTAACCTACATTGTCAATTGATCATGAACATTGGTACTGAAAACCTTATACGTCCGCCAATTTCTTTTTCGACACATCTTGGAATTTAACTTGATTTATTTATTTATTGTTAGGAAGACCAAACTTATCTATTATACTAGGTGTAGAATATGGAAGCTAGAATTAGCCGTAGAAATATGTATGATAAATAAAAATGAAACAAAACAATATAAAACTATTTATTGTACAACAAAGGAATTCATCAAACACTAGCAATCAAAACAAAAAAAAAAATCAATGCAATAGGCGGCCTTCTACATAGGGCGCACTGTAAGTTTCCGGAACTGGCCACTTACATAAACAATATTTAAAAATTTATTGCAACATTTGAAAATAGAACTCTTTGGCTGTAGAATGCAGTTTGTTTCATCTGACTGTCTTTTGTTTTTACCTTGTGGCGCCATTTAAAAAATTGTGTGTCTGCATCAACATGGATTTAACTCGGGAAAATTTTCGTAGTATGATTTTCTACGATTTTAAGTGTAATTTGACAGCTCAACAGAGCATCGCTCGGCTTGAAACAGCTTTTTGCAATGAAGCACCATGCAAGACAACTGTTTATAGCTGGTTTGCAGAATTCAAGCGTGGTCGTATCAATCTCAGTGACGAATCTCGCGATGGTCGGCCGTCCACCGCTGTGACCAACAAAAACATCAATGCTGTGCGCCGTATGATTGAAACAGACAGGCATGTGACCTACCATGAAATTCGCCCATCCTTACAAATAGGCATGAGTCAAATACAATTAATCCTACACAAACATTTGGGTGTGAGAAAGCTGTGCTCGCGGTGGATCCCACACAACTTGACCGAGGCTCAAAAAACGGACCGCGTCACTTGGTGCAGTGCCATGCTTACCAGATTGAACGAAGGTACGTCAAATTTGGTGTGGGACATAGTAACAGGTGACGAAACATGGATTTATTGCTACGATCCCAAAACAAAGCAGCAATCGAGCGTATGGGTCTTTCAAGATGAGCCGAAACCAACCAAAGTGGCGCGCGTGAAAAGTGCATCTAAGCGGATGATTGCTTCTTTTTTTAATAAAACTGGACACGTGGCTACTGTTGCTTTAGAGAATCGTCGTACAGTGAATAGTGACTGGTACACGACCATTTGTTTGCCGGAAGTTATTGACGAACTCCAGAAAAATAACCGTAAACGCCGTATCATCCTGCACCACGACAATGCTAGTTCTCACACGGCCAGACAGACAAACGACTTTTTGAAGGCGAAAAATGTAGAACTCATGAGTCATCCTGCATACAGTCCCGACCTGGCACCTTGTGACTTTTTTCTGTTCCCAAAAATTAAGAACCAATTACGCGGACAACGATTTTCATCACCAGAAGAGGCTGTCGAGGAGTATGAAAAACACGTTTCAGAGGTCACCACAGAGGAGTGGCACAAAAGTTTTCAAAACTGGTTTCATCGAATGAAAAAGTGCATAGACGCCAAGGGAGATTATTTTGAAAAACAATAAATTAATTTTGTACCTTTAATAGTATTTTTTCATATTCATTCCGGAAACTTATAGTGCGCCCCACGTACACAAGCAATATCTTCCAGATAACCTTCCAGAAAACTAAATTATGGCAATTATATTTATTTTCAGATGATAGTGCGAGTGTGGTGCGAGAGCGGCACAGGCTGGGCACCCACCCACGTGCCGGTGACTCCGCAGACCACGAGCCAAGACGTGCTGGAGTGCTGCCGAGAGCCAGGAGACGAACCTTGCTTGCTGCTCAGCGTGCATCCTAACCACGGAGGTATGATAAGTCATATCCTTAACTTAGACCAAAGGAAGTCCACTAAAATCCCACCCACGTGCCGGTGACTCCGCAGACCACGAACCAGGACGTGCTTGATTGCTGCCGAGAGCAAGGACACGAACCTTGCTTGCTGTTCAGCGTGCTTCTTAACCACGGAGGTAGGATAAGTCATATCCTTAGCTTAGACTAAGGGACGTCTACTAAAATCCCAGCCACGCCACGTGCCGGTGACTCCGTAGAACACGAGGCAGGACGTGTTGGAGTGCTGCCGAGAGACTTACGAGTTCTCTTCTTCATATGAACGTGTTTCCAAGCTACATCCTCAGCATTTTAAAGCCCAGGTTTCGACCAATCTTACCAGCACTAACCTTATTCTACAAACAAGTGATTTTCGAAGTCAACTGCTCAGCTTATATTTCAGTGATCAGTGATCTTCAAAACTCTCACCTTATTCTTTCAAGCATGGTTCTTAATTTACATCCTTAGCTCATGCTACAGACCCACTATATCCACAAAAATCTCATCTACATGCCGGTGAGTCCGGTGACCCAAAGATCACGAGTCAAGACGAAATCTGGAGAAAACTGACACCAGCATGTGCAGGGTCGATTGACCTCGTGCCGATACGAATCATCATAACAGGAAAGTTAGAGATAAGATAATATTACAAAAAAAACATTTAATCGCAAATGTAATATCACTGATTACTTGTCTTCGCAAAGTCTATCATTACTCGACCCAATAAACAGGCGCCTCGGCTGGCCACGGCCACAAAAACTGGTCTCCGTTACACTGGATGTCACTTTAATTCAGTAACAGTACTTGATGGGCTTAACCCTGCCCGAGGGATACAAAATATAGAGGATGTAGAATGTGCATCGTCATGCAACGTGCCATATAGCATTAGATTTAAAACTAAGAAAAAAAAAGAAAATTTTATCTAAGAGAAGGCTCTTATATGATGGTAAAAAAATTTTTATAACGCTGGAGAATGCATGGCAATATGCAGACCTTGAGGTCTGAAGCAAACAGCTGAGGACGCAACCGGGAAAGCGCTAGGATGAAAATAGTATGCATGGCAATAGATCATGGCGACAATTTGACAGAATAATGAAAGACCGACTGTTAAAAATTATCATTCCTTTTTACCAATCATTCATTCATTTTAATTAATCATTCATTTTTCTAAATACCGGAGCAGACATTTTCAATGATAAGGTTGTTAATCTGAATTTTCTTTCTCAATATAAATAACGTCAGAGGTAAACAAGCAATTACTTACTGAGTTTTGTTTTTTTTTTTTTGTGTGTTGAAGTGTAGCTTTCTGTGACCTCAATATTTTATGCTATGGGACGTTTATTTAGAAAATGTGACGTTGGACTTTGTTGTGCTGCTTTTTCAGTGCAGTTTCAAACTTAATTTAAGTTTTAAACGTTTTAGCGACAATAATATAGCCTTCATTTAAAGAGGCAGGGGCCGCGCTCCCACGTTCATTTCTTTGTCTCCATTTCTGACAAAAGTGTAGGTAAATGTGTACCTTTTGCATAAAAATATTTGTATCTCTAATCATTATATCACATAAAATGTGACAAATTTTATCACATAAACAGAGTATGGCTAGAAGTCAGTCAATAAGCTGTGGCAGTTGCCGTTACGCAACCTGAAAAATCTGACAGTAGCAAAGGTTGACTGTTAGATATGCTTTTAGCATTAAGTTCACCTATTTATTATATGTAAAATAATGTTTAAATAAATAAATAAACACAATTTTGATGGGAGAGGACAAGAAAGCCATTCTCTTGAGTACAATTAGCTGTGAAGCAACAATAAGGTTTATAACACAATGTGGAAGAAATTGCTATTGCGATAAGGCCGCCTTTGCGCAAGGTTATTTTTCTTGTTATTGCTTGTATTTAACAATGTATCCTTGTTGTGCAATAAAGAGTTTTTGTATTGTATTGTATTGTGTTTTAAAAATTAAACTCTTATTACTTACTGCTAGTTAGGAACCCTTGCAATGGTGTAAGATTTCAACTCACTCTTGGTAAGATTTATTATAAAAGGCAGTGGATATTATGATAATGATCATATTCCAAAAAAGTTCTAATACTTATTATGTAATATTGCAATGTAACAGTACTGAACATTATGCCAACGTTAGGCATGCCAGTGTGTCAAAGCGTGGACAATTGCTGATTGTAAGACGGCCTGATGGTCATCAGACTCTTCCAGGGAATAGTTCACGGAACCATTAAATGTAGGAGCACAGAGCAAAGGAAATTTTCTACTCCGAATTAATTGAGCATACATTTTTTTCGTACAAAAGCAAAATTGGCCAGTCTTAAAATATGGAACTTCGCTTACGCTTAGTCATTCAATAAATTAAATTTTCAGTAGAAGAACAAACATGTGATTTTAAAGCGGTTAAAATTTACACACTATTAATAATTTTACAAAATGTGTTATGTTTTTTCTTACCTAATCAATACTTTTGCAAACTATATCTCTTACGAACAATACTTTGCCACGACTCAACGGCAAAAATCTCGTGTTATGTGTCGCACCAAAGAACTAAATAAATGTTCAGTGACAAACAAAACGGTTCGCAACTTACATTTGTGGTTATGCGGATCTGTAAAACCTTTAATCCTTCGCCGAGATGCAAAAACTTGGCATCTGTAATTGCCCTTCACCGCCGTGGGAACTCAACCGAAATGTCATTTTCACTCTCACACGCATCGGGCATAAATCGCTTGTTTGTCGGCTCGGCGCAGTCGGGAAGAAAAGTCCAACGCCATAAAAAAAGTTAATGAAAGCTTGTTGTACTTATTTTAAGTGAAACAAGTTTTGTGTCGAGCGCTGTGTTTTGCAAGTGTTATTTTTAGATGTATATAATTTTATACACTTACCTAAATCATTGAGTCGGTGAATAGAGCATATGTGGGAGGCGGCGTCCGGTCGGCCGTCTCAGATATCGCTGGATTGACGAGGTGCGAAAGGATCGGCGCAAGCTGCACGCCGATGACTGGCACGAGATGGATGGATAGATCGAAGTGGAGATATTATCGGAGGCCAAGACTCACTTATGGTCGCTGCGCCATCTTAGTAAGTAAGTAACCTAAATCACTTTTACTTTAAAACCTCCATATATGTAAAAAAATTAAAAGTGCTCTTTTGCCCTTTTGCACTCTGAGTATTGAGGAGAATTTTAAAATTTTGACGTACTAGAGTACCATTTTAACAGAACATGTTGCGCACTGATTTTAATTGCGCAGAATTACGCAAACGTGCCTTTCAATAGTTTATTTATTAATTATCACTCTTTTGCACACAGAATAATAAAACAAACAAAAAAAAAAGCCGTAAATATACATTTTTGAAATGGCAACTAAAACTTGTAATTGTAAGTTGTGTTGTAAATCTAAGTTTGTAAATTTTCGATTTCCAACTACTTTTTCGGAACTAAATATCAAAACATTTGCGCTTTGACAAGTACATTTAGCCAATTATTTAGATCACTTTGTAAAATTTCTGTTGACGATTGTACTTCAGTAGATTGCTATTGACAAAGGCAATTAAAATCAGTTTATAACTTTTATCTGTGCAATAAAATTAATCGGCGTACATAAATGTTACCTGCAGCCATTACGGGGTGATCGCCATATTTACCCAATGTTATCTACTGAGTGTTGTATTTTTATATAATTGTATAATAAACTTGAGCATTCACGGAACGGACTTTTTGTGATCACTGTACAGACTTTTTTTTTGATTCGACTGCCGACTAAATCTTTTTTCCTATCCTAAGGGAAGTGATTTTACATCTTTCTTACAGACAACATCTATGTATGTAATTTTCGGTAGTGCAATATAGTGTTTTACTTGTTAGCACCCTATCGCATTTGACAAGGTTCTTAAAAGTATAAGAAACTAGAGTCTCCTTGTAAGGATCGTAGGAAGGCAGGCAGGAACTCACTTTCGCTTATAGTGACATTCAAAAAGAAAATTTGTTATCTACGTCAAACGATGCAATTTGCGAATTTACCAATGTACACTTATGTGATGTATGTGTGAGAGCCATGGAAGTAATAATTGGGTATTCTACTAATTTCTATTTTATCTTTCATATCAATATTTTTATTTCCAGAAACAGAATTAAGAAAGATTGTTTGTAATCTGTTCAAAAATAAATAAGTTATAAGCCTTTGAAATTCGGTGGAAGGGGAAACTGTCAAAAACAAGAAAAGGATGCACTGTGTGAGCTATGACGTCACTGCCACTCGGTTTCGTGCATACAAAAGAGATAGCAAGACGTCTCCACCACGCTCCCACTTTTCTTTTAGAGAAAACTTTAAAATCGAATTACTGCCTTAATTAACAATCAATTTTGTTGTTGTTTTCAGAAACGATTACTTTTTAGTGTATATTTTGTTTAGTATAACAATATTAACCAAGTATGAATAAAGTCAAGTAGCCTAGTGTGTGAACACAAAGGCTTACTTTATAAATTAAAATTTCAGGCAGACTCGGTATAATCTAAAAAACTTAAAAATTAAATGTTTATATGCGTATCAAGGCTTTTAATGGCCACTGTATAAAAAACGGTTGTTAAAATATTCCTTACCTCATTATTTTCATAGTGCGGACGCTCTCGTTACGCGTTTCGGTAGTAAAAGTAAAATAATAAAGCATGTTTTGCAGTGACAGAGAAGCTAATGTTTGACAAAACTCTTCCCCAGGATGCGATGATAATAACCGGGATTGCTTTTTTTAAAGTTTTTAAAAGTCATGCAAAATCGGTGAGTCGAATAGTTTTTGTTAAATAACTAATGATTTTCGTTGATTTTTTTTAACCTATATGACCCACTGCTGGGCAAAGCTCTCCCCCAAGTCCTTCCAAACCTCTCTCTGTTCCGCTACCTCTGACCACCTAGCCTCGAATCTCCCCAAGTCATCGCTCCAGCGCAACCTCGGTCTTCCTCTCTTTCGCCAGCCACCCACAGGGCGCCATTTAGTGGATATTTGAGCCCAACGATTGTTATCCATGCGGCAGACGTGACCCGCCCAATCCCATTTAAGTTTGGCAGCTTTGCGTCCCACATCGGCGATTCCTGTCCTGGAACGAAGTTTTGTGTTTCTTATCCTATCACGCCTTGTGACACCTAAAACACTTCGTTCCATTGCTCTCTGGCAAATCTTGAGTTTGGACTTTAGAACCTCAGGTAATGACCACGTCTGGGCGCCATATGTAAGAACGGGCAATACGCACATGTCGATAAGCTGACGTTTTAACGATATGGGCAGACTGCCTTTCATAAGTGATTTCATAGACCAGTAGCTCCTCCAGGCTTTTGCTATGCGGCGATTTATTTCTTGTTCCTGCCTATTGCTGAAGGTTCCATTGGTCATGACTTTAGTCTTTGATCGGTTCATGGCAAGTCCGATCTCAAGACTTGCCGTGCTTAGATCTTGAAGCATTTGTTGCAGTTCTGCCGATGTGGATGCAAATAGGACGATATCATCTGCAAAACGTAAGTTGGTGAGTCGTTTTGTTTCGGTCGCTATGCCTTTTGATTTCCACGAATCCGCCAATTTCCTAAATATCTCTTCAAGCGTACATGTAAATAATTTAGGGGAGAGCGGGCCACCCTGTTTAACACCTTTTTCAATTTTAAAAGGAAGACCTGACCCACAAAGTTTTACATCCGCTGTGCTTGTGCTGTAAATAATTTCCAAGAGATCAATATAAGTCTTTTCTATATTTTGATTTCGTAAGACAGTAAACAAAGACTCATGTGTGATGCTGTCAAAGGCTTTCGTGAAGTCCACGAACGCAATGTACATCGGAGAGTTAAATTCGTGAACTTTTTCTATTATTTGGTTTAGGGTGTGAAGATGATCTGTTGTAGAGTAACCGGGACGGAACCCTGCTTGTTCGGATAGTTGGTTGGAGTCGAGTGTACTGCCTATTCGTGACATGATTATCTTTATAAAAGCTTTATACGTGGGATACTAAACTTACAGGTCTATAGTTGTTTATATTGCTTTTATCATTCTTTTTGTGAAGAAGTATTATATTGGAGTGATACATTTGCTCTGGTATCTTACCGGTTAATATAATATTGTTAAAGAGATTTACCAAATGGACATCAAAATTGATAGGCTGATTTTGAGAGCCTCTGCTGATACTCCATCATCACCAGGACTTTTGCCGTATTTCAAACCTTTTAAAGCCTCATGTATCTCGTCAGTTGTTATTAAGGGAATGTTATCCGAACAGTGACACACACACACAGTCTTGCAGTGTTAGTTTTGCTAGGGTCATTGTAAAGGGTTTTGTAAAAATTTGTGCAAATTTCCAATATTTTATCTTGATTGTGCTGCTTATTACCTTCATCGTCGTTTAAATTGCTAATCTATGTTCGCCCGTTAGAAATACTCCTTTTCGTAGTTCTCAAAGATTTGTGTTTCTCAAGAGCTATTGTTACCAGTAATGTGTTATGTTCTCTAATATCTTTTCTGATACTTCTTTTTACTTTTATATCTAATAATCTATGTTCTTGACTTCTGATAGAGTATTCTGATCTCTCTTGTATCAAGGATAATGTGTGATTAGACAATTTTTTTATGTTTCTGTTTTTCTTTCTTTATTTTCTTACTACTATATTTAACCGCGTTAACAATATTGTTATATTTTGATTCTACATTATCTACATTGTCAATTTCTAATATCTGAAAATGATTTGATAGTTCTAATTTGATTTGGTTTGTGTTAATAAGAAGTGTGTCTAAGTTTATTCTATGTTTTATTTTTCTTTAAACAAATTTGCCCTATGAATTTTAAAATCAAACCTTATTTTTGTTCTAACTGGTCTATGATCAGAACTGTATTTAATTTTATTTATAACACCAACATCCTTAACCATTTGTTTATCACTAGAGAGAACAAAATCAATTTCGTTTTTTATGCGGGCGTCCGGACTTATCCATGTCCAAGGCCTTTGAAGAGGCAAATTGTATTAAACGGATTCCTCGATCGTTACGTTTTCCTAAACCGTACTTTCCAATGATATCCAAATGGTCAGTCTCCTCTCTTCTTCCAAGCTTGGCATTGAAGTCACCAATGACAATTGTCCAAGTCTCCTTATTGTCCTCGTATACATTATCGAGAAGATCATAAAAATCTTCCACGATTTCGTCGGAATGTGATGCTGTAGGTGCGTGGGCTTGTATTACCGTAAGTATTTTGTTATTTGTTATCCGAAATTTCAAAACAGCTATTCCTTTGAATTCAATTATATTATTTTTCCATTTATTTGATACCATAAATCCCACTCCAAACATTCCACTGTTGTCACCGAAATGGAAAAATACACTATCAGGCCGTTCAGTAATTTGTTCTCCTTGTCTTTTTATTTCTGCAAAACCGATTATATTCTAGTTAATATCTTTAAGAGCATTTTCCAGTTCAATAAGTTTCTCATCACTTAATAAGGTCAAAACATTGTAAGTCAAAATGTTGAGTAAATCAGAGTCCTTTATGACATTTGTTGTGGTCGTTTGACGGTTGATCGACGTCGCCCGGGGATTCTTCGCACTCCTGGCTCTAGTGCTACCCAAACGATTTTTGGGTAGCACTAGAGCCAGGGTGTAAGGGTTTCCGACCTCCAACTTACCATCAGGAACCCAAGTCAACCTCACCTGCTCGTGGTACACCCTGCTAGTTAACAGACGAGGCTATGACGACACAATACACCCGCCAACACGCACTGGACCAGCGCGGACGGCATGTGGGTCCTGTTTTGGTCAAGCGGTGCACTAAGAATGGGTTATCCAAACTTTACACCTATTGGGGGTCAAACAGGGGTCCGAAGTAGCTAAGGGAGAAAGAGATCAGTTACACCGTTTTATCAAACTACACAAAATTATTTCTTGTAATGAATGAACACCATGTTTTCAGAATGCCAGTTATAAAAGGGGGCGTCAAACTCTGACTAAATTATAATTGATCTGTCATTGAATTTTAGCAAGTGGGTTTCTTTTGTAATCAGGGGGTACACGAAGGAAGTTTTCAAAATTGACCCCCATAAGGGAAACTGATGTCCAAAAGTATGTACGGGGGAAGGAGATTAGTAAGTACGTTGCAGTAAAAACTTCACAAGATTATTTGTTTTGATAAATAATTCGTTACCTGTTTTAAGGTTTTAAGAATTCAGCCCCTGAATGGAGGAAATGGGTGTCATTTGTATGGTTTATCGGGTTGCTGACTACGAAAATAACAACCATTTTTAAATCTGACGTGTCGGAAGTGATATAATATCAATCTCCATTGAGATCCGATGGGGCGTTAATCTTCTAAATACATAAAAAGAAGATCCTGAAAGTCCTGTCATATATAATCTAAGTGATTCAAACTTAATTGGAAAACCCTTTTGATCAGGCGGGCGAAGTCGCGGGCAACAGCTAGTAAACAATAGACAGAAAACGCTGAGATATAAACTGGTGACTTTTTTATAGAGTACCGATATTTTAACAGTATGTTTAGACTTTCAAAAAGAAAAATAAGTTAAAACGAAAAAAATATTCGACCTGATACAAAAGTTATCGGAAAAATACCATACAATGGTGGACTTATCTTAAATGCAATTTCTTCCAGTCAACCATAAGGTAGAATAGAAAAGAATAATTAGACTAATGACGCTAAGTAATTAAGCTCAGGATTTCAGCATTTTTATTTAGTTTATTTGTAAGAATATAGAGCTCAGGAGCTCAATTTTTAAAAAGTTATGAGTCATAGATTATAACGAATGAATTTTTTTCTGAAAGAAAGTTGACAACGAATGAAAGTTTTGCGTGAAGGGCAGGTGCCCTTTTCAAAAATAGGGCACCTGCCTGGTTTGTGAATAACTGGCTTTTCCTGCCCCCGTGTGACTGGTCAAGTGATGATTCTCAACCTTTATCTCTTTTTTATCATTTTTAGATATTGGTAGCGACAAAAGCGATAAATAAATTGCAGTTGTGTGCACAAGCCTGTAATGGTATCTCAGGGTTGTCTGGCCCCAATATCGCAAGGGGAATATTATCGAGCCCTCATAAATATTTACAGTGCGTGTACAACACTGCAAAAGGCCTCAACAGAGTTGGATTAAGGAATTTATTGCAAAAATATTTTATTGTATCTTGGCATAGAATAGTTTCGGTTAGATTATGTTTGAGGTGTGCGATGTAAAGGAAAACGAATATAAAAAAAATGATTTCAGACCATAGTCCATATATTATATCTTAGATATACTATTCGCATGAGATCACGGCTCCCAAACTTAACTTTAAACTTATTTCTTTGTAAGTAGGTATATTATAAAATTGCGGAAATCGAAAATAACTTAAGTTGGACACTCGGGTGCGCTTCGATTCATTTAAATTTTTTGTTTCTATTTTCACTACGCATGCCTTATTGGTCTAAACTTATTGTTCTTTTTGCACTTTAATAGTTTAGCTTAACAATTTTTAGCTGCAATTGTAGATCTTAGAATAGAATCCATAAAAACTCTATTAATAGATGCCCTAAAATCGTTTAGCTTTTATTTCTTTAGACGTAAATATAACCTCGTATTGAGACCATTATTACTTACTATAATTATTATAAAGTACTTCAAAAAATTATAGTTTGTTGTTCACAACTAATGCACTACTAATAATTATTCCTAAAATCTTCAAAAATCACAGATCCGACTTAGAGCACACCGACTTCACGTGGCTCAAATTTGCCCTATACTAGAGTGTTATTCTTTAGCGCGGAACCAGAAGCGAGTCTTCTGGTAGAGCCCACCCAGAAATACTTGCATGTTTGCTTGCATGCTGCATGATTGCTTACATGCCGCATGCTTGATGCACGCTTCCTACAAGCTTGCTGCACGCTTGTTGCGTGGTAGGTAAATAACATTTTTAAGATAGTGAATTTTCATTAAATAAAACAAATATTTATTTTGTGTTACAAAAATTATATATTTTTGAACAAATCAGCAATATCAATAAATTCATTGATTATTAATTTATTTGCTGCACAAAAAGGATTAGGCGTTACACTTTTGTGCTTATGCTTTTTGGCCGAAATAATAATTAGTAATTGTGAATATTAGAAGTTATTAATTATTGGGCCTAATGACTAATTTGCAAAGTATATATTCGGCGATAAAACCTTAGGGAAGTCTAAAATAGGCTATACTAAATTAGGGTTAATAAAAATGTACGAAAAAGTTTTGTGCTATAAGTTTGTGCATCAACCTAAAATAGGAATACAAAAAATTAGGGGAGCCAATATAGACCCTGGACACTCTGCCACAGTTTCTGTTTTGGTAACTAGTATATTTTTTCACAGGAAATACAATGGATTCCAGCCCTGTAATCTGTTTATACAGCGCCGGAGGAGACTTGATTCCACTTACTGTCGTTTTTGTCTGACCCTGCATTACTGAGAGGTTCGAGGTCGATATCTCCATAACTAATTTATGGGGCCCATTGTTTTGGCAATCACTTACAGTTTCTTATTTTAAATACTTAATTAGCGAATTAATAGTGACAGGCAAAGTCACGGTGTGAAAGCGATGACTACAATCGAAAACAAAAAAAATGTTTGGGATTAACTTAAGCCGATTTTCATACTTATAGCGACCGATAGTGAGCACTAACCCCCTTATTCATAACAATAACGAACGTTATTTAAGCCCACATTAACAAAAATATGCTTTGTTTTGTTTATTCACGTCAATTACAGATATGAGAGAAAAGACTAAAAATATTTTAGTAAAATAGGTTTGACGCACGTGTGTAAATATGTATCGTTTTTCGGATTGTCACTAAGCCCCGAGGTAAGAAACAGGAAGAAAATACTCCACCTCAAAAGCTTCGTCATCCCAGCGTTATCAGCTGCATTCTCAGGTGGTTGCTTCGGAGCACTTCTTTAAGTAACTATCCACTTCGTCCGGTCATCGGCATCTTTAGCACGCAGATCCTGCTTTACCCTTCTACTGGCGGCAGGGTAAGACTTTGTGGGGCGGAAAGTTGAAGAGTGGGCGCTGGCCGCAGGGCTGTCCCTTCTGAATAGAGGGGCAGTCCAAACGTGCGTGCGGCGGACGGGGGGATCGGTGGTGGACTTGACGTTTGCCACCCCGGCCGCCGCGCGCACAGTGACGGGTTGGAGGGTTGAAGAGGGGGTGGAGACACTATCGGACCACCTGTATATACGGTTCGAGGTGTCTGCCGCCCCCGGAAGTCAGGCGGCATCGTCGTCACGGGTGCGCAGTCGATTCCCGCGCTGGGCGCTCACGCGGCTCGACCTCGAGCTGGCGGAAGAGGCGGCTATTGTTGGCCGCTGGAGCCTCCCGTCTCTCGTGGGAATGGGGGCAGACGAAGCGGCTGGCCGCTTTAGCGACGCTTGCACTGCAGTGTGCAGGGCGGCCATGCCTAGCGTCAGTCGCCCCCCCCCCCCCCCAGACGGGCGGTGTACTGGTGGTCGGCGGAGATTGCCGCTCTCCGAGCCGCCTGCAACGGGGCCCGTAGAGCGTACGGCCGGAGTCGACGCCGCAGCCCCCGTGACGAGGAGAGGGATGACCAGCTGTATGCGGTGTATGTCCAGAAACGTGTGGAGCTACAGCTGGCCATCAGTCGGGCCAAGGAGGAAGCCTTCGAGGAGCTGGTGGAGGGCATAGAAAGGGACCCGTGGGGTCGCCCGTACAAGTGGGCGCGAGACAAATTGCGTCCACAGGCGGCCCCGTTGACGGAGACCCTCCAGCCGGCTCTGTTGGAGGAGATTGTCGGGGAACTATTCCCCGGCAATCCGCGGGGGTTTTCTCCGCCAAGAATGGCCCGACGGCCGTCTGACGAAGCGGAGGCTGATCCGCCTTCCGTCACCGACGTCGAAATGGAGGTGGTCCAAGACCGCCTCCGGACAAAGAAGAGGGCACCGGGTCCAGACGGGGTGCACGGGAGGATGCACCTCGGAGAGAGGTTTCGGGAGCTGCTCAACCGCTGTTTGCGGGAGGGGCGGATCCCGAAACTCTGGAAGGAGGGCCGACTCTGCCTTATTCCGAAGGGGAGTCGGCCCTTGGACTCGGCCTCGGCGGTGCGACCTCTGGTCCTGCTGAGCGAGGCTGCGAAGGCCCTGGAGAGCGTCGTGGCTTCGCGCCTCGTTCGGCACGTGGAGAACGGCCCGGGACCGCGTCTCTCTGACGCGCAGTACGGGTTCCGGGCCGAGAGGTCCACCGTGGATGCCCTCAGGCGTCTACGTTCGGTGACGGAGGAGGCGGATCGGGATGGAGAGGTGACCCTGGCGACGTCGCTCGACATCGCCAACGCCTTCAACAGTATCCCGCACAGTGTAATACGGGAGGCGCTCGAGTATTTCGGGGTGCCCCCGTATCTGCGGAGGCTGTTGGAGGCGTACCTGGAGGAGCGCTTCGTCCTGTTCGAGGACAGGGGGGGTCGGATGGTTCGGCGCAGCGTCGGATGCGGTGTCCCGCAGGGGTCGATTCTCGGCCCTATACTGTGGGACATCGCGTACGACTGGGTCCTGCGGTGCCGGCTTCCCCCCGGGACTGGTGTCATCTGCTACGCGGATGATACCCTATTCACGTCCCGGGGTGCGAATTTCGGTGAGGCGGCGCGGTCGGCCGAAACGGGTCTTGCCCTATTGGTCGACCGCATAGAGAGGCTTGGGCTTCGGGTCCGTCTGGATAAGACCGAAGTCCTCCTCTTCCGCGGGGCCCGGACGCGAGGACCCCCCCCAGGAGCGCGCCTCCGGGTGGGTCAGGTGGAGTTGAGGGTGAGCACCCAGATGAAATATCTGGGGCTCATCCTCGACGGACGATGGTCCTTCGGCCCCCACTTTCGCGAGTTGGGGCCGAGGATCATCAGGACGGCTGCTTCGCTCGGCCGACTCCTCCCCAACCTGGGTGGGCCGAGCGAAGCAGTGAGGAGGCTTTACTCTGGCGTCTGCCGGAGTATGGCGATGTACGGTGCCCCCATCTGGGTGGACGCCCTCACCGCGACGAACAAACGCCTTCTGCGACAGGCGCAGAAGGTGATCGCGGTGAGGGTGATACGGGGGTACCGTACAGTGGCCTTCTCTGCGGCCACGGCCCTCGCGGGCGACCCGCCGTGGGAGTTGGTAGCGGAGGTGCTCGCCGAAGTGTACCACTTTGTGGCGAATAGGAAGGAAATCGGCGAGCGCCCTTCGGCGGAAGTTGTGCGGCGGGTGCGCCTGCGAGCGCAGGCGGAACTCGTGCGGAGGTGGGAGGCGGACCTGGCGCAGGCAGCGTTCGGTGTCCGAACAGTGGAGGCCCTGCGTCAGGTCCTGGAGAAGTGGATGATGAGGCGGCGCAAGCCTCTCACCTTCCGCATGACGCAGGTGCTCACCGGGCACGGTTGCTTCGGTGAGTACCTGCACCGCGTGGCCCAGAGGGAGGCCGAGCCTCGCTGCCACGACTGTGGCGAGGCTCAGGACACCGCTCAACACGTCCTTGAGCGGTGTCCCAGGTGGAGCCGGCAGCGCCACGAGCTGGCCGCCGCGCTTGGCGTCACGGACCTGTCGCTCCCGAGTGTCGCCAACGCGATGCTCGAGAGCGACAGAGCTTGGGCGGCCATGGCCTCCTTCTGCGAGGTCGTCATGTCGCAGAGGGAGGCCGAGAAAAGGGACCGCGAGGACGATCCCCTCGCGGACCCGATCCGGCGGCGGAGAGGGGGGGTGCGACGCAGGCGCTACCTAGCGCGCCTGGAAGCGCCCCCCTAAACGGTGGGACTGGAGCAGTCCCACCCGGTGGCAGAGGCCCTCCAGGTGCCGGAGGGCCTCTGAGAGTGGTGAGTCCGGTTTCTGGTGAGAAACCGGCCAGTCGCAGAGGCGTCTTGTGCTAGTCAGATCCGAGGCGCCTTCCTGCAATGCGGCCGATGGCATCCGCAGGGGTTTAGTGGGTAGTCTGGGCCGTCTAGCGGCCCAGGAGTCCCACACTCTGTGCGTAAACGCATTCCCCTGCGAAATCAAAAAAAAAAAAAAAAAAAAAAAAAAAGGGTAAGACTTTGTCCTAGGGTGACTTGCCAATGTCTGTTAGTCACATTAAAAATTTTGATGGGATGTTAAATCTTTTGTTAAGTTTACTAGGTTACATAAGTACAGCTTTTATTGAATTATGTATTCTCCACCAAAAGCGCAAATTACAGAATTCCTTTTGATCTGGCAAGCAGGCGGATAGGCTGTATTTTTCCTTTAAATTAAGTATATTCTCATAATATAATAATCATCGTTCAGAAATCAGAAAATATACCGTGACATAAATCACGACATTCGCGGCATAATTAAAAGCAAACAGAGGCACCTACCTGTCCAAACAAAATGCCAGTGTTTCTTTTTGGCGGGAATTCTGGTAGTTATTGTAGCTAACAGGATCTTTTATGACTATTCTTGCCTAGATACATCGAATAACTTGATTTGAAATTTGTAGAATAATTTCTAGATTTGAAATTTAGAAACAACTAAACGAACAGACTGCACATACGCTTTGAGAGAATTTTATCTCCCTCTACTCTAATAAAGTCCCTAAGGTTGCCTGGAAGAGATTGCTTGAGCGATAAGGCCGTCTTTTGTATACATACTGTGTTCACATTTTATGTAACATATTTAATTTTATTTCACTGTGTGAAAAGTAGTGTTAAATAAATAAATAAATAAAGTCAGGGGTGTTGTTTCCAAGCATCTGTCCGATGGCTTGGATACATAACACACGGGTACGCGAGCCCGACTTACTCGAGCTGCTACTGAGTCAACCCATGCCCATTCGAGTCAGTAGCATTCTAGTACCTCATCCTTTCCCTAAACCCAACCACATCCCACCCTTCCCTGGCTTAAGAATACATCCGATGGGCAGCAGCGTCGGAAGTACAATAAGCCGTTGAAACTGCGCTCGCCAACCCGCCTGCCAAGCGTGGTGAGTATGGCAACAACCCCTCAATTCGGGGGAGGCCTAATGACTTAAGGATGGGCTTTTAACCCCTTCGCTGCCAGTAATTGACAGAGCGAGCGAAGCGAGCGAGGGTTACAAAGCAAGTTGGGGCGAATAAACATTGTTTGTATGTGTGTTTGTATATTTGCATGTTTGTATGTACCTATGTATGTTCGGCGATAACTTTCGAGTCGTTAGTCCGATTTCGATATAATTCAAAATGTTTATAGAAGAAATGTATAGAATTTTCGAATTCGTTTGGCATCAAAATCGATTTAGTAGTTTTTGAGATATTAGCATAAATGTAAAAATAAATATTTATTCATAACTCCATAGCTGTTGTTGCTTCATAGCGAAACGGAGAAATTCTCAATTTGAGTGAATGTTTGACAGACTACATAACTCCGTCATTTCTGAACCAATTTAATATTTTATGTACAAAAGAATATATTTTCAATGAGATACCATAGAACTTCCAAATCCCATAGAAAAAATATATATTAAAATCTTAGAAAATCCAAGTGAAAAGTCATCAAAATAAACTCAATTTAACATTTGTTTGATCATAAATTTTTTTTTTTGTTTTCTAAGACTAATCGACCGCAAATGCCCTGGTGTCAGTGCTACTAAATCACCTCACGGCCATTTAAAGGCTATTTTTTGGGGTCAGTCTTACGTAGACAGACTTATTGAGAAGACCCCAGAAGTGAAGAAAGACTATATTTTTCGTATACTTGGCGCCGACTTTAAATCAATAAAAATGTTTGATAAGGAACCACATTTAATTACCAACAAATAATAGGTTATTTCTTCCTTTTCAGATGAGTTTGTAGTCGATTCAGATTTTTTTGCATAATCTTTTATTTCACCGTTTTTAGTTTTAAACGCAATACTTACATGGTTGAACGTTTCGGTTCAATTCATTTCGAATGGCCTATCGACCCTGCTCACCCTAGTGTCAGAGTTTTCCGGAACCGCTTTTTAGCTTCTTATGTTATCGACCACCTACGTAATGGCAGCCGGGCGCGACCAATGCCTTCCAAAGCACCGAATCATCATTATATCAAGCAATCAGGCGATTCAGGTATGCAATGTCCTGTTTTTGGACAGAACTAAACAAAGAATGCTTCCCATGAGAATCGAACCTGCGACCTCCTGAAGGTCTAAAGCAAATACCGTAACCACTGGACCACAGAGACAGCATACAATAATACCCAAATATAAAAGTAGTAGTGAAATATAAGAAATTCCCGCGATTTCCCGTAGATTCCATCATCATTATGACCTTGTTATGACTTTAAGACCATCGGTACTTTTAAAAATAAGAATCTTTCAGTAATCAGGTGAAGATACAAAGAAATATTCTCCTACTTGTAATTGTTAAAGGTTATAGATACCTTCCATTATCAGCTCATCAACATAATATAGTGAATATTGGACGTAAAGACTTGACTAGTATCAGAAAATGTATGAAATCCGTGACTAAAAAATTTGAGGTTTCCCCTCGGTTTGTTTGAGATCTCATCATCAGATTCTGACTTGGTGACAATGACCACTTCGGAAGTATGTTATTTCGAATAAAAAGAAGAAATATAAAAATCAGTCCATAATTGGCGAACAACATACACAGAAACAAATACATTTACTTACATGAACGTAGAACCTCCTCCTTTTTTGAAGTCGGTTAAGAAAGATGTATTTTAATTAAATTAACATGACGTTAGAATTGAAAAATAAATCTTGATGTTAACCCTCTCACGGAACGGGAACTTTCCCAAAAAACTGGGTATGTTTCCGGGAATATTTCCCGGGGAACGGGAATTGGGAACGGCACATCACTATACAACTGTCTTATAACGCCTTGAACTACAGCTAATTTGCAAAACAGCGGCACTTAATAACTGACAGGTCATGTTTTCGCGTGAAATTAATCAAGATTATTATCTGTGTGCCCTCCGACCGACTACCCCGTACCCACGGGAACTGGGACTTTAAGGGACATACCTGTTAATGACGTGTGTTTACCTGATAATTATTCAAACATTATTTGGATTCATTGATTGGGAAGAAAAAATAAATCAAAAATGAGACAGTATAAAAGTATGTAGTATCTAAAGAAGGATCAGTATAAAATATCACATTTTGTAGTTTATTCATATCGAGTTGATTACATGGTCAATCGACCATGTGCACAGAGTCGGCGTCTAGAGTTTTTCGGAACCGCCTTTCGGCCTATGACGTAGTTTCTTTCTCTGGTGGTTTCTGTCTTCCGGAGCACGAAATCATCATTATTTTGTAGTTACAGCTATGAATTTTTATGACAGAAAATAGTAAAACAATTATCACTTCTAATATTGCTAAAATAAATTATACTATCAGTAGCACAACTGGAGGGATGGAATATTATACTGCTATAACCTTGTTGAATTAAAAGTAAAAATGTCAAGTGTGACCTGTTGAGCGCGATTTAATAAATTAAATTAATGAGGATAAGTTTAAAGAATCCACAAATGCACAATAAATTATACGATACTTACTTACTGGTAAGCATAACTTCCATCGATAAAATTAAATTCAGAATGACTCTACAACAATTTTGCAACAAGAAATACGTTACCTATTAAATTAGTTTAACTTCTTTAAATCACATAGCAATGAAATGGCATCCCCTTAATGACTTCAGCTGGTCTGCAAATTACTTCATAATAACTATAATTTGGTAAATAATGAACTGTTTGCTCGAACTTGCGGCCTAAAAGTAGCACGCGACGGCAGCGAAGGGTTGCTAATACTATGTTATTCACGTGAGAACCTTTCACTGTTTCCCGTTCCAATTAGTGTGCATACTTTTGTTTTATAATTTTATCATTAAATCTACTGATTGCAACAAAGTCCCTAATGCAGTTATTATTATTGCGCATAATTTTCTTACGTAGCTATAATTATTTGCTAACATTTATGTTGCAGGCGTTTCAGTTCTTAACCTTTTCTTTCGTATCTGTGACCGGATTAGAATTGCAGATGCTTGGGACATGCTTTTTGGACACATTTGCTGCTTATTTGTATACCACTCATGGAAGAATAGAATGATCTGTTGCAAAAACTAGCATTCTTTTGCTAGCAAATGTAGAGCATGTACGTAGAGGTTTCGGTATATAGGTAGATTTCATAGATATACTTTTTAATGAACCGTTCGAAAAAAAAATAATCAAACAATGTGAATAAACTTATCGCTATTGCAATTTTTTCTAGCCAACCTTTGGATGGATAGAGAAAAATAAAAACAAGATTATGTAGTAGGCGGTACAGTGATAAAAATATAGAGATAAATTAAACATAACTAAATAAAATAAACATATTCAGATACAATACATTAAGAAACATACTTATAAATATATGATGAGGTATAACATATTTATTTCGGGTCATAAATATTATTCTTCAATTGTGATTATCACACAAGCTACGGTGTCTTAATCATTAGTTAAGAGACGGTTTATGGTGAGGCAGTAAAATGTTTATGTGATCGTGAATAACACAAACATACAGGTATCCTGCGTTTGTTATTACAGGGTTGCCTTCTAACAAAGCATCTTCATGGAAGCCTATTTTAGTTAAAAATTTGTTAGTAAATACTAGGCTTGTTTTTCTTCTTTATCGTCATCACTCTTGATAGAGTAGTCGTGGTACTTAGGGGTATTAATTCTCTTATTTTACATAGTGCACGATTGAATCGTATTTGGAACTCAATGACAACTTTTGACGCTTTTGGTATTCTGTTACTAATTCAGACCAAATCGTATTTCATTGGCATGCCATTGAATTGCAACTGGAAAATTTTGCTAATCAAAAAATCATTAAAATCGTCAACTATTTCAATATTCGGTACTCTGTTATTTATTATATTTACATTTTTTCTATTATTGCCATTCAATTACGTTTTAGTTGCAATTAAATTAAGATTCCAAAATTGTGTTAGCAATATTGAGCATATCAAAAATGCATCGTAATTGAATATCAGTTGCATGGTCTTTTAAAGTTTATTAGCGGAATTGACCCCTCGTAAGTTGGTGGTCACACACTCTTCTCTGATGGCCGCTTTCCTCATCCATTCATGTATTAGTACTAAGGATTATTACTATGATAAAAAATGACAATCTGGCTTATCGAGTTATCCCATTTACACACATTTTTCAATGGTAGCACATTTAAGTGGTTGTCTGAGATTTTCACCTAGATCTGAAGTACTAATCCATACTAATATTATAAATGCGAAAGTCTGTCTGTCTTTCAGTCTGTGTCTGTTACACTTTCACGGCCAAACCGCTGAACGGATTTTAATAAAATTTGGTATGAATATAGTTGAAGTCCCGGGGTCAAACACAGGCCACATTTTGAGCTGCGGGAAAAAGCTACTAAAATATAAGGCAGGGAAGATTCATACAAGGATTTGACTGGCCTGAATCCAGCGCTTACCAGTAACCTTACTTCAAGTGTCCTAAAAATTGGTCGATGGCTATCCGCTGCGCTTGCTTATACGTAGTCCTCTCTATCCCGTCGCCATCTGTTGTATATAGTAGTAGTAGTGATAGTGCAGCACTTACACTTCAAAAGCCCTTTTTCACAACATTGAAATAAATAGAAAAACAAAAGAATGCCTAAATTAGATCATAGACAACCCTAGGTTTTCGGAGTAAGGCATCATTTATTCGCTCGTAAGCATATTACTGCGGATTTTGGTATTATTACCATTGCGTAGGTACTAATTCCGTATGGTGAATGGAATAGTTACTCTTGTAGATATTTTGAGTACTTTGCACAAAAAAAGGAAGTGTCGCTAAACAATAAAACTATTAACTTTACTTACCCATATCAACGAAAGTTGAATATGTAGAAATAAATAAAATAAACAAATAAAAATTGTAACTTTAAAAAGAAGACTCGTGATTAAATTGTTAAATAGTTAGCTACCGAAAGCTGTCATATTGTCCAAAAATTCGAAACTCACAGGATTTTCTTACACATTGTTCCTGATTTCTTCTTTTAAAGGATGACGAATCAGAATCAGAATCATTTATTTTAAAATATAAAGGAACATATAAACATACACACTGCGGTGAAGTCATGTAAGTATGTATCCATATCTATACCAATCCATCCATACTTACTAATATTATAAATGCGAAAGTCTCTATCAGAAAACAGATAGTATTAAAAATGTGAAAGTCTGTCTGTTACGCTTTCACGGCCAAACCGCTGAACATAATTGATTAAATTTGGTATGAATATAGTTGAAGACCCGGGGTCAAACACTTACACTACTTTTCAACGCAGGCTGAGCTGCGGGAAACAGCTAGTTTTTAATTAGTTTTCCAATGTCATACCTAGTATGCAAAACCTAAGAAGCCAAGTGGTTTTGGAAAACAAAAACTGTGACTCCAAAATACATTTTGACTTGGCAACTTCCCCTAAGGGTCTTACAAGCGATTATTTAATAGTTATCATTAAACCCTTCAACAAAACACAACAATAATTTATATTGTTGTATTTTACAGGCTTCTTGTTGGACATAAAACGTACAATAGTTAATATTAAATTCCTTGCAGTCAAAGATAATAAATCAACTATGTTTACTGAACAAGGGTAGCCACTGTAAAGGCAGGCACCCACTTACCGATACTCTGCTTAGGGATTTATTACCTCATCTATTCTCTTGAATGTCGTGGGAGATGATTATGGGAATAAAGAACATAATTAAGTAAAATTTAATGAAATTACCAATACTTATTAATTAACGTAATATTTACTTATTGCACCAACGAAAATTATGCTTTAAGTGTTAAACTGATTAAGATTAAATTTGTTCTGCAGATACGAGTAGTTTGAATTCTAGCTAGGACATTTATTTACGCGATGTAGAGAAATGCTGCTTGTTATTAGAAATGTATAAATATGATTGAAAAAAATGTAATAAAAGACATACGATACTATTTTTAGGGAGAAAATAAATAACTCTTACTGTTGACAACTTAACCTTTTTTAATAGTAAATACTTTGTAAAATAATAGGTTGGGGGAAAAGTTTCTTCGCATTTTTTAAGAAAATTCAAAACATTTTTTAATAAAGTTTAATAACATTTAACTAAAGTATGTAGGTGCCATTTTGTTGGATTACTCTTTGCCATCTTGTAGGCAGGGACATGATTCCATTGGTATAGAGATTTTGAGGCTTCTGATCAAAATACCGCAACAAGTGGTTTTGGCAGTCCTCTCGTGATGTTAACCTGACACTGCCTAAAGAATTTTGAAGAGACTGAAACAGGTGGAAATCTAAAGGTGCAAGGTCAGGACTATATGGCGGATTTTTATTTTTAATTTTTGCTGAGTGGCTAAAGATGTGTGAGGTCTAGCGTTATCATGATAAAACACCACACCCTTTCTGTTGATTAATTCCGGCCGCTTTTTTTCAACTTCTTGCTTTAATCTCATTAGGTGTTCGCAGTAGAGTTCAGAATCGATGGTCCTGCCTGGTGGTAACAGCTCATAATGAATAATGTCTTTCTTTCTGAAATTTTCTTACTGTCAATGTATCTTGACAGTAAGAAAAACAAATGAAAATAACACATTTCCTAATTTGAATTTGGAACTATCTTCTTTAAAATTAAAACTTTTAATGATACCAAACCCACCATTAGTTTGCACATACAATCAATGTATGTGCAACCAAATGGTCACACTAGACCACAAGCGACTAATTTGTTAGCTGCTTGCAATGTAACCTATTGTTACTTACTTTCAATATAACGTAGAATAAAATCAAAATTGTTGTGAAAATAGTCTGTGTCACCATTTCTGAAGGTATTGTTTTACCACAATACTGTTTCGGCTGTTAAATTTTTTAATTGTGCTGTCAAGATCCTTTTTCTTTTACAAAGGCTGTTGTGTCTTTTTTATAGGACCTTATTTGAATGCCTTAAGGTGTATTCTTAATATGCCATTGACTAGTATTTTTTAGTACAGTACATGGTACCCAGTATAATTTCATTAAAACAGTTAAAATTAAATTTATACTTTTAGAGACATTATATTATTATATTTTTGAGAAATGTTAGGTATCTGATCTGTCTAAGAAGAAATATCATTGTCTAATTTAATTGCATTTTTATATATCTTATGTTATAAAGTGAATGAAAATCAAAAGAATCAACCAAAAGTGTATCTTTTTAGTCGGTTATTTTTCTTTGGAATATTTTCAACGTTAGCACAAAGGTAATTGTTTTGACGATAACTTTAGCCAACGTTTTTAGAACGTTTTAAATTGTTTTGAAGTAAATCTCGCATTTTTAGTCTTGCACAGAAATATCTTTCTGTTAGTGTTTGTGTAGTTGTTATGTGTATGAAAATATGATGTTGATGAATACAAAATTATAATCATACATACAAAAACTTGTTAGGTTTAGGAGTTAAAGGTAAAAGTGATGACGGAAACACCGGGGAGTTGGCCATGGTATTTATTAGTAGTGCCCCGCGGTTGTGCTACGGGTTTGGTATTTGGGTTTGATATTCTAACGACAGTTTGAAAGGATACTGTAAAATAAACTTTACCATATAGATTTTACAAAAATCTAAGATTTGATGACGCTGGTCTTACAACATTTGGTAGTAATGAAGTGAAATAGAAATGTAGTAAAATTTGTAATTTCAGACTTTTTATGACACTAAAATTTTACCGAATTCATTATGCTCTTTTTAAATTACATTCTAATAAGATAAAAATATGTTATTTTGTTTCAGTTCACGTGTTGCGAGACACGGAGCTGCCGCTGGAGGTTGCTTTGGCATTAGGACCCGATGTGCAGTTCGTGCTTAAATATGTGGATTCTGGTGAGTATTATCTTAAACATAAAAAAAAAACAGCCGGGATGACTGAAAGAAAGCTGTGCGCCTAATTTCCTCTGTTAACTTTTGATCTAACGCACTGCATATTTAAAACACGGAACGATCCGGTTGAAACGTCGAAAGTATGAAGATATTTTACGTTTTAATTTCCTCTGTTGAACAACATACTTAGACACTCATAGATTCGTGAAGCTAGCTCTCGTACATCGAGATAGGCGTGAGTTGGACTAGAAACCTTGGTCTTCGGAACTCGGGGGTCAATTTTTGGTGTCTAGTGATGGTTTCAGAACAGTCCGTTCCTCCATTTCATTCTGAAGGGTGTTTATAAATATACTTTAAGGTCACAAAAGACGAACCAGACCCTCTCCCTGTCTTGCTGTAAAGCAGCCTTTAATAACTTACGCCAGTAATCTCTATATACCATCAGGCTACTGAGTGGCCTAGGTTTTTTGCCACAACTACCAAGTTATTTCCACTATTAAATATAGCTGTAATGTTTCTCTAATCTGGACTTGTCTTGAAAGACAGGATTTCGAAAGGGTCTATTTGTACAACGAGATAATTGTAATTGCACAAAAAGGCACTTTTCAAAAAAAATAACAAGGAAGAGTTCTGCAGAAAATAATATTAACTTTTAATGTAAGAACATAAATATAATATAGAAGTTAAAAAAATAATTCTCCGCATTATTAATTCTTTGTATATTGTACAGGCAATTTTTCTAAAAGCCTTTGGCAAACGCGTACAAAACAAAATTCCCTCACAGTCATTCGGAATTCGGCTTACGAATATCGTAACAAATTAGATTCAACGGGTATCTATTACGAGTGACATTTGAAGGGAGAGAAAAACTAATAATCCGGGGTCCCCATCCGGGGAAGTGACGTCATTAATCTTGTGACGATAGTGGCAAGCAATTACTTAGCGAGTAAAAGGTTTTATTTGATGATCAGTATGCTTTCTATTGTGGACAGTAGATATTTCATAAGGGGATCGACGTTAAGCGTTGTAGCCTGTAATTACCTTCTACACTTATCTTCTTCGTCTTCGTTAAATCGGTATATACAGATTTGTGAATATTATTATGACTTTTAAATCGTCGTTTCAGCCGCAGTCAGTCCACTGCTGGACTTGGGCCTCCCCATTAATTGAGGGTTGTACCATACTCGCCACGCTTGGCAGGCGGGTTGGCGAGCGCAGTTTCAGCGGCTTATCGTATATCCGACGCTGCTGCCCATCGAAAGTATTCTTAAGCTAAGGAAGAGTGGGAAGTGTTTGAGTTTGGGTAAAGGATGAGGTACTAGGATGCTACTGACTCGGATGGACATGGGTTCACTCAATAGCAGCTCGGGTAAGTCGGGCTCGCGTACCCGTGTGCTATGTATCCAAGCCATCGGACAGATGCTTGGAAATAACACCCCTGACTTAATAACATCCCTGACTTTTAAATGTTTTTATACTATTGAGTAAAAAACGGGAATACGACCAGGGGTTTGTAAAAAATCGAATGATTGTTGTTTGATATCGAATGAGTTTATTTCACCATAATAGTAATACGACATCGACAGATGAGTCACACATTTCAAAAATAGGTCTTCTGATGGTAAGTGATAACAGTAGCCTGTAGACGACCGTAGGTAGCGAATCCTTACCATTAATTTTATACTACATATTTACAAGTCGTCAATTAACTTAAATGATAACATACATATTGTAAGTGTACAGGAACAGAAAAGATAATCGAAACTTCATCAATTCGATTTTAGTATTTTCCCAGTTTTATTTTCAAGCAGGTAAACTATTACACAAATGATAGATATTTAGCCTTCTGTGCAAAAAGAAAAGCAAATATAACTTTATTTTTTCTTTCTTTCTAAATCATATAATATATGTAAATCATACAATATAGTATTTACTATGTAGGTTTGTAATATTATTACAAACCTACATAGTAAATACTTGATAAGGTACATCAAATTTGGCTATATGAAGGTACTGATTCATGGCTCCTAAATTACTTATACTACTAAAACCACGCCAAGATTTAAATATAAAAATAGCAACGCACAAAATACTACGTTATCATTATACTACAATCAAGACACACACAGAAAAAAATCGCGTTTCTTCACACGCACACAATCGTACGATTCACCTGTTGCTATGGTTGTATGAGAGGCTTTGCGCAGACGCAGGTTGTAACCCTACAACATACAGACATCTCTGTCTCGCGTGAAAGGTTCGAGCGAGATATGCATACGAATTCGTCGTCGGTAAAGTAGTATGCGGCTTAACCGACTCCAAACTGGACCAACGACCAACGGTCGTTCATAGCGGGTTTAACTTAGTTTTAACTTAACACCGCCGGCAAGCGTGTGTTTTACGCGACACGACTTGTAATTTTGGAAATGTTATTCAAAACACAAAGTTTTAGTGACGCCTCATAAAGTGTTTAAGTGGAGTGTGTGTGAAGTTAAGTGACTTTCGTGTGGATATACAGCCTTCATCTTGGATGCTGATTGCAATCCAGCTTCAGTGCTATAGAAGATTGTGTAGTGAAGCCTACTTGGATGTCAGTTTGTGAAAGTGATTTTGTGTTAAGTGTATCCCAGGTATTGATTCGTGATCTTCAACTAAAGGGTATGTGCTAATAGTTCTATATAACGGCATCTCAATGTTGTTTTGTAAGCATTTTAAGATGAAGTAATGATGTTAAGGAGAGATCGGAAATTGAACTGTGACCCTTTGAGTCAAGGTCGCTTTTCGATTGCAATAGTGTCGGTATTTGCCACAAAAAATGGTAATTGTCAGATTTTTTTTAGTAACAGATTATTCGCCCGGCGGAAATATTATTTATTGGGTTCAACCTGTTATAGGTACGGATTGAAAATAATTTTTCATATATTTTGAGTGATTTTTCATTTTCAAAAATAGACCTGTTTGGAACAGATGTTTAGTAAAGTTGCATAGTTTTTCCATTTGATTCCCTTGATTGTCGATATTTTTAAAACCTATATGGTTACTTTCGTAGATACTTACAACAAAAACAAATATGCATGACTTCTACGGAAATGATTGTTCAAAGTAGGGTTTCATCGACAAAATTGTAAGTCCTATGGTATAGTGTCACGTGTCACTGACACCTATCTACAGACTATACGCCCACACCGCATCTATGTTATTTTTGGAAAGTAGGCTCGAGGCATGGAAACTAATAAAATTTGAAATATTCCATTATGTTATTATATTCTATGGTATTAAAAATATTTTATTCAGGTATACGTTTATTAATACTTCCCGTGTTTATATGTCGCTCAAGACAATGGGACAGGAATCTTAAACAGGCTTTGGTTAACCCTGCTTTATAATGTTCTTTTCTTTGTAGTAACATCCTTATCAGAATTAAATTTACAATATAGTTAGTATCAAAAGTAGTAAGTTTGTATGAATATCAAAGAAATGCGAATTTATTTATTGAAATTTTTAATTTCATACATTAGTATTGATTTAATAGGTATTTCATCTTTCTGTTCTTTTTGTATTAGTAATTTACTTATATTTATTGATTTACTGAGTTATTAATGCTTCCTTTGAGAACAGAAACTTTAGAAGAAATGTATTTGCCTACTCGTTATTTCTACCAAAAAAAACGACGTGAATAAGAAAATCAGCTGACATAAGTATTTTAAAATGCGTTTTAAAATATATATAGCGATAAGAGCTTGTAACTTAATTCATACTAATATTATAGATGCGAAAGTCTGTCTGTCTGTCTGTTACGCTTTCATGGCCAAACCGCTGAACGGATTTTGATGAAATTTGGTATGAATATAGTTGAAGACCCAGGGTCAAACATAGGCTACTTTTGGATGCAGGCGGAGCTGCGGGAAACAGCTAGTAATATATAAAGTATGACTGAAAGAAATTGCATTCTCGATACATTTCCATTACTGTACTTACATACAAACCAGATTTTTAATCAATATTGTAAATGGGTAACTTAGACAATATTAATTTAGACAATATCTCAGAATACATATTTTTCTCAAAAATCCGTTCGTTATATGTAGTATTAAACACAATATTTTATGATTAGATTCACCGCGTGAGCGAATGCGCGCCTTGAAAGGAGTTCAACGGGCCTCGGTGTAGGAAGACCAAGCAGTAGGAAAATTGTCTTAGAATGTTATTATATTTGACCAGAAAATATAAATAAATTAATATATTTTAAGTTTAGATATTTAAACATTCATGTTGTTAGCGTTATTATTTAAATGTATACTTACTAACTATGCTTTTTTAGGAATTTTAGTTAAGAAATTCACGTAAAAAACGGGTTCTTAGTTATGAAATTGTGGTAATAGAAATACTCAAAGGATTTTTTTATAAATTTACGATAATTGTTATAAATAAATTAAAATTATGAAAGTAGAATGTACCAAACTATTTTTTATGTAAAATAATTGCATAATGGTCACATACACTATGTTTCCACGTATTTTTGTCGAAAATCTTATCTATTCGATTCTTTTACTTATTACTCGAATCCGTGTTGGTTTAAATTTCCAAAATATCTCGAAAGTTTCGTTAGGTAGGTTTTTAGTTAAGGTATCTTCAAACTTTTTACGAAAGAACTTCTAAAATAATTACGAAAACTCATCAACACACACTCATTAACAACATCAACAAACAATCACTTGAATTACTATAAGGAATTGTTTATACAGTTGTGAAATATGTGGATCAAATAAATATTGAAATGTGTGATTGTATAATTTGTGTGCCAATGTTTTGTATTGGCTTAGCTAACTTACCATATACGAAATCGATGAATAAAATATTGTCAAGCACGACGACCTTTTTAGCCGACTACCTAAGATAGGGTAATGTTTTTTGCCTTATATTTATTTCTGTAAACATTATTTACATACAAACTTATAACTATTGGCAGACTTAATGCTAAGAGCATTCTTTACCAGTCAACCATTGGGAGAAACAGAAAGATAGTTTGGCCCAAAAAAGTAAAGGGGGAATAAATTTATTATAGAGCAAATTTTATCAAAAGTTTAAGTTCATTCATTTCCTTCTACTACTATATTATTTCTATACTTTTAATAATTACACTTTAAAGAAAATACTTAAATCTTAGGATCAAAAATGGTGCCATAAAAAAAACTACTATAAAAATATTATATATATTACATTCAAATTAAGATAGAGTATAAACTGTTACTGTATTTTCTAAGTGTTTCTAAATTGCCGTCTAATAAATTCGCCAGGTTCCCATTTTTGTAATGTACTCGGATACTCATATATCGAATGAAAATCGTTAAACTCACAGATTATGACGAATGATAACCATTCGATATCGAACGAAAATCATTCGACTCATCGTTCACCAATCACTCTTTTTTTGTGACTCATACTTTTCAAAAATAGTAAGTACTCCTGAAGACGAAACTAAATGTATGCGAAATATTTTATTAAAATTTTGAGTATCATATTACTGTTGTGAAACGCTTATGCTTAATTACTACATATATACTGATTAGCTTGAGTAACTTGATATCATATTGCAAAACGATTGTTTCTTTGGAAATGAAATATTTTTTTTCAAATTACATTGGCCGAAAACATCAAATCTAATCTTAACAAAATCTGTAAATCTTAACAAAAAAAAAAAATAAAGCAATAGAAAAATTACTAAATTTTAATACTGGCAGGTATAGTAGTGGGTCACATAGAAAGTATGACGCACATTATTTTAAAATCAATTAATTAAAATTAATAAGTGAATTTTGTAATTAGAACATCGAAAAACAATCGTGTCTAAATTGTGTCTGGTACATCCTTTCATCTGGGATTGTAGGCTCGTAAATTGTGAATGAACAGGCGCATTCTCGGCATTCCCAATTAGAGCAGGTAACGGGAGCCGGCCCGGGACTCTTATTGCCACGTCACACTTTGTTTTGATAAAATATTTAGATAAAATATCCATTATGTTGTTAAATGGATTCGTTTTTCAATTTTTAGTTTTTATGGTACGTTATTGTTTTGCGGTGAAATGTGTTAAGTAACTTTGATTTTTGTTAACATTTGTTTATTTGGAAGGAATTGAAGAAATTTAGCGGAAACTGAATACGTCTGAGGTTTTCAATTTAAAGTGTGATGAAATGACTCTCATTTTTGAAAAAAATATAATGCTATCACTCAACATAATCATATCATTTAACATTTATTTCTTCTTATTTATTAAAACTTTATTGTTCCACAAAGTACACAGTAATTAGCGGACTTAATGCTAAGAGCATTATCTGCCAGTCAATCATCGAGAAAAACAGAAAGATAATTTGGCGCAAAAAGTTAAGGGGGAAGAATTATTATAGAGCAAATTTTATCAAAAGCTTAAGTTCACACTACGTAAACATTTATGTATGCAACTTACACAAATACTGATTCATTTAAAATATATATCTATATATACATACGTATACCTACATATCTACCAATGATGAAGTCAAGTCACATTGAGAAGTTTTCATTAAATGAGCGAGTCCAAAATGTGCGCACGTACCCGCTTTTTAAATAAAAATTTAGTAGTACTTTCCTTAATATCAGCAGGCAAAGCATTCCAAAGTCGAGTAGATTGTAAAGTGAAGTTTATTTCTTCTTCAACTCTTTTCAGATTAAATTTTGTATCGTATTAGAAAAGGAACATAATAATGATTTCTTATATGGATGGCAGGTACCACCAGCTTGGGACCCAGTCATTAACTTAATAAAATCGTAAACTCGGAAGCAGACTGCAAGACACTTAGATACTGTGAGCCAATACTGCGTGAATCGGAATAGTTCCCAATGAAAATTTCAGGCGGTAGTTTGTAATCTTATGACATCAAAGACAAATGTTAACTTAGTCTGCCTGCGACCATGAACGCTGTAAAGTGTTTGAAACGTCGGGTGTAAATAAATAAGTAATAAGCGCGATAAAAACCGTATTAAAATAGTTTAATTTAATGGAACATAATAAATTAATAATATAATGTTTTGTACATCGTATCGTAATGCGTTAAATTATGCGTAAGGATACAATATGACCATCATGCAAAATCATCACCTTGCAAATTCTTACAAATCTTATTTGAACTAAGTAAACATTAGCTTTTTTCTCTTAATCCATCCATCTAAGTTAAAAATACTAGTTAATACTGTATTTTGATTTCATAATAAAACCATATCCAGCTTTTCATCCAAAGCAGATCTTATGTTTTCATTTTTTGGACGTATTTTGATTATTTCGATTTATTTGATAGTTTTCATCAATGTACCGTGCAACGTAACCAATTATCATATTGAAAAACTATGATGAACCTTCAATATCGCAAGTCATTTCAAGTCTCTAAGGCTTAGTACCATAAAGACGTACTTTTTCTCTAAAACATTTAAACTATTTTCATACCAAAGCGTAGATAGTATTAAATAGCAGTTTTACAAAGCAAAACATTTTATTGCCGCTACAACTAATGCCGAGTATGGCGTCTAGATTAGGGTGACTCCACGTCTGGATCTGTCTGGAAAATATCAGGAATTAGAAATATTGCGCCATGGAAAAAACGGATATTAAATATTGTCTGTAATAAGATGTTCAATAGGCAGGCGGTCTGATTGCAAATGGAACAGGCTACCATAGCTTTCTTGTTTATTTTTATTAAAAATACTTTAGCAGTAACTACAAAAACTATCAAATTATTTTTTATTAAATAATTGAATTACCGATTTTTAAGAAAATTTTACAAGCTTTTTATGGGTCTGACTTAAGCATTACTGTAACAATTAGTTTAACAACTAAAACTAATTTAGATGAATCTTAATTTTATATGTAGATATTACGATATATTTTAAAATTTAGTTTTTGTTATTTATATTATACTAGCTGTTTCCCGCAGCTCCACCTGCGTCAAAAAGTAGCCTATGTTTGACCCCGGTCTTCAACTATATTCATTCCAAATTTCATCAAAATCTGATCAGCGGTTTGGCCGTGAAAGCGTAACAGACAGACAGACAGACTTTCGCATTTATAATATTATAGTATGGATATGTGGTACATATTACAATGTAAATAAAATTATAAAAATAGAATCGCGTAATATAAATATTTTCAATAGCTCTTTTTACCTTTTTTTCGACGCATTAATTTTTGAAAAGGACATTTCACACAACTTTTGGTTACCCTAGTCTAATTTTAAACAGGTCATTTATGTTGTATCTACTAGAAGGTTGACAGGACTTGTAGAACTAGTTGGAACGAGACGCATGATAAGCTCTCTGTCACGATAGACAGAGACGGAAGATAACGTCCCACGGCACATAACGAGTTGTTAATTACATACGCTTGATTAGAACAGGGTTTTATCTTGTTTCAAAGCGGGCACGTTGAAAAATGCAGACTTATCTACAGATTTTATCAACTGGTGGGTAATTTATAATGGAGCCTTAGGTATTTTATAGATATAGTTAGGTAAAAGCTGCCTTGGTTACATCCAGGTACAAAGTAAGTATAGTCAACTATATTGATATCTTTTCCGGATCTTATATCATTCGGAGATCAAGAATTTAATTTAATTTTTAAATTTACGAAATTACAATGCAAAATAATAATCATCATCATTGCCTCATTTATCCTGCGCGGATAAAACATCCACATCCAAGTCACAGAATAGGCTAGTTTCCAAAAAAATATAATTAGTCCGTCAGTTAGAAAATCGAAAAATATTGGAGACGTATTTTTCCTTTTGAAAATTAAACAAAGAATGGTAAAGATATGGCGCGTTAAAGTTCCGTGTGATGTCACAGTGTGCTACACTTTTTCGCAATATGTGATGTCACGAGCCCCCACTCCTAAACTTTGATGCGTTATATCTTTATAATTTATCGCTTTTTTGAGAAAAGAAAAAATACGTCACTAATATATTTTGATTCCCTAAATGACGGTCTAATTTTAATGTTAGTCTTTTGACCCTGGAAACTAGCCTATTATATAGTAGGTTGTGTGGCAGATGTAAGATTGTGAAATTCCTTTATACTCCCAGGAAAACGGCGAAGTGGACATTCGTACAAATAACAATTGAGTAGGTAGGTAAAAATCTGTGGTAATAATACGTTCATTAAAACTTGTTTAAAACTCAAAAAAATGCGCATTCCAAAGTATTCTTGCTTCATGCTTTTGGCATTTTTGGGATAATTTATTTATTTATTATTTACTAGCTGTTTCCCGCAGCTCCGACTGTGTCAAAAAGTAACCTATGTTTGACCCCGGGTCTTCAACTATATCGACACCAAATTTTATTAAAATCCATTCAGCGGCCGTGAAAGCGTAACAGACAGACAGATTTTCACATTAATGATATTAGTATGGATATGGATTGCACACAATATCTTACAGATAATGTAGGTACAAAAGGTTTCACTTAATGCTAAGCACTAAACCACCATGTTCACCAAGCTCAAAATCATTATTTTAATAGCCCAGCACAAAATATTTGGTATTTTTTGCATCTCTTGCAATATCACGCACGGATCTTTCCTTTGCCCTGGATTAACCAGCTAAGTAGCCGTCTTTACCATGTAGCTTGAAGACTTGCAATACTATTCTGAAGATAACTGCATAGATTGAAGTGGATGTTCTGTAAATACTCGCATAGGTACTGTGTTTTTTAAAAAAAAAGAGCTTTGTTAGAAGCTTATTTTAGCATGTAGCATGACCTTTAACAGATAGCCCAATTTGTCTAGCAGTGTATTGGAAATCATTGGATTGTCATCGGCTACAATGGCGGACAATGTCAGATGTTCAGGGTTTGGAATCCGGAGAAAGTTGGCCACAGAGATCAAGTGGCCAGCCGGAACCAGTTTCGTGAATCGGCAAGTGTATGTATGAACCGGAGCTTAAATAATTGGATGCGGTAATTTTAATACCTTTTGAAAGTTAGTTTATTGATTTATCTTTAGCTCGAATATTTTTCATATAACTTTTCTGGTTGCATGCTCACACTTCTATATTGCCTCGGAAATGGCGGATTTTAAACCTTAAGAGAGCAATTGTTGTTGAAATCACCAGTTGTAATGTTGCTTCTGCTTTTTCTTTTCATGTCGATTAGCTCAAACTTGACATTGTTTTTTCAGAAACGTGCCAACTCTATGTTAATTCCGGCTGACATTAGGTTAAGATGTTGCCACTAAGACTAAAGTGATTGGATTTTAAATGGGAATGATTATTTTAAACAAGCGCTTTTGAATGAATAATTAAACGAATATAAATATTTTAATAGATATTATTACTTGCCACTATATTGGATTCTTTACATCAGAATCTGTGCACGCTTTTACAAAAATCTTTATTAGAATATCCATTAATCGCTTTGAAAGGTTTCCTCGCGCCCACTCCGCTGACTCCGCCACGCGCGGCAACGTGTGTTTCCCTGTACTTATTTCCCTCCACATCACTTAAGATTGTATCTTAGAACATTTTAATTTATCAGTGCTTACTATTATATAGCAGGGTTTTGATGAATATGCAAGGATGTAATGTATCTAAATACTTGTTCCATTGAACTCTACGCTAGTTACCAATTTGTAGCGGACTGTGTATACGGATAGTGATCTGGTTCGAGTATTTTCTCCAAATAAAAAGGACTATTTGGTAGAAATACATATTTATTAGAGCTAGGTATACAATCGGAACGTCAAGTAGAAAATATTCAGCGACTATGATTTTATTTCTCCAGTTTCTTGGCTAATGAATTTTCCATAGTATCTGTTTTTATTCTCATATTACACAATTAAAAAAATAAGCTTAGAAGTCAAAACGTGCAATGTAATTAGTGCTGCTGCTGCTACAAATTTGTCATTAACTAACATTAATTAACACTCTGCTCCCATTTTAACTGATAAAGCGAGGTAGCTTGCGTCGCTCGTATTTTAATAAACTACTGTAATAAAGTAACCTAGAACGTGCGTTAGTTGTATTTTGTATGCACAGGAAACTCAGCACAAATGCAGAAATTAATTTTGAATTTGAATTTCTAAAAATTTTGCTGAGCGTTATGATTGTTCCCACAGAAAAATCTCAATATATTAACCCATAGTGTCACGGGGAATAATATTTCCCGTGTAACTACTGGCAAATAATAGTGTCAATGAAAATGGTGTCTCGGGTAAGCTAAATTTATAATCTCTAGTAGCGGAAGTGTCATAAGAACGGGTCTATTTATTTGATTAAAGTGAGATATTAGTCAAGCAAGAATAGATACTCGCAGATAAAGTATTATTTTGTACTAAAGTAGAAACACGAAACTATATGAGTTTTGTGCATGCGCTCTTCAGTCACTTTATTACTCAAATTATGATATGTAGGAATAACATATTTTTATCTTAAATTTAAACAACATTGACTAAATTGTAAAAAACTAGCGAGCTTTTTAACAGTATTTTCTAGATCTATTTTCTTCTTTGTCTTGATCGTTTCTCAGTATATCTGGAGTCGCGCCTCCTATTGTGACGACAAGATCATCTGCCCTCAATTTAGTTTCTCATTTTCTGCCCATATCAATAGATAGTACCATCTCCACGAGTTGAAAAAACCTATCAAACCTATCCGTTATCGCACCGTGATTTACACCAAGACGAAATACAGTAGAAACAATGTAGTGGTAACATAGATTACGTCCGAAGCCGTGAATAAATGGTTCTATTGTAAAAACGTGCGATTCTCTCACGTGTGCTTGTATTGTTCTGATCTCGCTTAATTGTCGAGGTCTCATTGTGGTGTTATCGCGATAGACGGGTCGGCCGGGTCGGATTTAGAAACTGTTATAGAAAATCAAAGTTACAAATGAGGATTTTCTGTCCTATTTGTAGCGTCTCGTGTATGTAGTATTTCTGAAAATTTATAGTACGGCGTTACAGTCTTTTGTTTTGCTTCGACTTGGCAAAGATACGGCTGTACTCCCAGATTATTAGTGTATTGGTACAATACTATATATAATAGTGACTTGGGTCAATAAGAGCTTTTGTCCGAAATCTAATTCGAGAGTCATATGTGTAGGTATGAATTTCACATCCTATGTTTGCAATTGTACAAAATTTTTGTTTTGAATTCGATTGAGCTGCATTTTGTGTAGTTCAATATTACATAACTGGAGTTCTAATGTCTTTGTGACTACAATTTTACACTGAGATGAGTGTGACATAAAATTTTAGCGTTAAGCGTTTACTTATAAATCACGATCATAAGTTTGCAATCAATGATATATCATTTCAATATCGATAATAAAAATTTGACTCAATTGTCAATGATCAGAATTCTTTAAAATAGTTTCACTAAAATACTTTCGTCTAAACCAGTTTTCCATTGGAGCGGCTCCATAAAATTAATAAGGTTGGCAGAAACTTGTAAACTGACAAAACGCTTGATTACCATAGGTTGGCCATTTATCGGTCGCCATAGACCTTCCAAGTCGGACAATATTATATGTGCTAGTGGAATTTTGTATGTTTAAATTGATGAAATGGCTTCCTCCAGAACAACTTATATTTGTGTGTTGTATGATGTATATTTATGATACTTACATTCGAATCAACATGTATTTTTTTTCTTTCTCGCTCTTCTCTATATATTTGGCATTTTGACCTTTTTCAAACACTTATGGTTTTTTTAATAAGTATGTTTTTACATTGTTGATTACTTATATCTAAAAAAGCCCCCAATAATTGAACTCAAATTTTATTGTACAATTATTCGTATTTTTTCAGTTCAATTTGTGACTTAAACTGTAATTCTTACTGTGCTTATCAGTACGAAAACGGGAAGTAGCTTGTTTTATTTATTCTTTAGGCACGGTTGGTGGCACATAAATATTTACTTTTTGATTAACGTATCAAACTGTGACACACATTTTTAGTAATACACGAGAGTAGCGAGCTGTGTGCCTTCTGGGAAATATTTTCATAATCATATAATATACGTAGACATTTTTTTGTAATTATTCTTTTCTTCCACACATCTCTGTCCAGGTAAATTTATTCGTTTATATTTTTTTTATTTATCAATATCATTATTATAAACACATGAAGATAATTGGCAGTACTGTTTTCTCTTATCATTCAATCGTTGACATATTTATTTAACCGATTAATAATTCTCGTCAAACATACCCAATGAGCTAGTAAGTCAAAATCGATTTTGAAATGTTTGTTTACATCACATAATTAAATTGGACTGCACAATGCACTTTGAGACCACACACGACAATACCTACCAAGACGTTAGTTACATACATGCTAAAGTATATACGAATATACCCCTCAAACACGTTCCGGTAACCGGACGCCAACAAAAACTAAGATATGAACAGAGTTAGAAATAAACTTATTATGATAATATTAACAGAACTACCCAGCAAACTTCGTACCGCCGTCAATAAAAGTGGCATGGTAATATAATTCTTCTATCACCGCAACCCTCGCCATCCATTTAGAAATTCATCTGACATTGCAGACGGTCTATAAAATATTAAATTTTCTATGATACATCCAGTTTGTATTGGAAAATAACATAGTTGTTTTTACTTATTTCCTTGCAATTTCTTAATATTTTCTAACCACTTAAACCTTCTGTTAGCTTCTACAAATATTTCCAAAATTAGCCAAATCGGTCCAACCGTTCTCGAGTTTTAACGTGCCTAACATTTAAAATTCATTTTTACATATACAGATGATAGTTACTTATTGTTTCAATAAAAGCAAGGATTTTTATTAATAAAAAAAATCACAATATAGTGTTATTGATTCATTTATGTTCCTTCATGGAAATGATTTTTCACTTTGTTTAACCATACCTTTTACTGATTTTCATAGTACGAAATTGTACTTAATTCAAAACAAAATGAGCTTTGGTATTAATGTTAGTTGTTTAGAATATTGTAAAGATTACTACAACACGTAGTACGTTTTTTGTCTAGATATCTGTGATATTTAGTTCTTCATCACAATATACTTTAAGTTTTCTATTCTTAGCATAATCTATTCTGTCATTTTGTAGCTAAAGATGGCTAGGGATAGTCACGCACTGGATCAATGATGGCCTTTGAATTGAACCAGTACCCTTTATTGTCATTGCAGTTTGAAGTATGAATTGAAGCTGTTCTTAGTTATACAAAAATCTATAAAAATCAATATTTTTTATTTACTGTACACTATATTTCTGTTTCTCCCAGTGTTGACTATAAACCTCTATAAATGTGTTTTACTAGTAGAACAATAAAGTTCTAATAAATAAATAATCATTATTCAATGCTCTGTTAAATGCTAATAAAATTTCTTAAATAACTGGTAGTTAATTCCATAAATAACACTACATTTGGTTACAATTTCGTTGCATTGTTTCTGTACAGTAAATCAATGTGTCACAATTCATGATAAATGAGTTATGTAAGCCGAATAATCTATTAGTTGTATCATACGTCCACGTGGTTCTGATTTAGTATGTTTCTGTTGGGAAATGTTTACAATTATTGTTTACAAACATTTCCAATTCAGTAGAATTATGTATTCTATAGAAAGGGGACAGGTAACATGATATTCCATTGTGTTGCTTTACTATCACCTTTTTACCAACTATCTGCTGGTGTATATGTAGAGTTGTAACTAAATGTGTACAAAAACCAATTTCTTGTAATTTTTATACAGAATATATTATTATTTAGATAAAGATCAATTTTCAATAAAAAAAGTAGATGACACCACTATTCGTTTAAACTGAAAATAAATACCAATCTCCAACGTGTTTGTCCACGGCTCAAACGCATGTAAATAAATGTAAAACTGTGACAGCAATCAGATCAGTAATCCTATCGTATTGATGTAATCCGGACTACGATCAACGTGATAGGCTCATTGAGTGTCACTACAGCACGTGTCGAGCAGTGAAAGGCTTTTTTACATTTAGTCAGTCTATTACATAGAGTAATTACAAAGAGGAGATGCCGTAATAAGCGTTTTGTAAGAAAGCGTTTGTGAGGCTACACGGGGCGGAAGGCAGAAGTGCGGGATGCTCGGTTTCAGCCGTGGCTCCAATCATAGAGCACGAGCAATGACAAGCTCCGCCCACTGCAGTGTAGGCGAGGTGCCATTGAGCACGTCACTGCGCCATTTCAAACGGCATCTCCTCTTTGTAATTACTCCATGGTCTATTATTTATGAAAAAATCCGAACGGTTGTTGGGCTAAAATTGGAACTAAAATACGTTGTCTCTATTTTTCATCTCAAATTAGCGATGGGAGAGACAGGGACTAAACATATTTAAGTAAAAATAGGCTTGATTTAATAATCGACATTTAAGAGAGATGGGACATTTTGTAAGGAGTAGTCCGTCTGGGGGGGAAGTACCTCCACCTTACAGAAGAGCGCAGCTAAATAACACTGTGATGCAGTGTTGTGTTCCTTCTGGTGAGTAGGGTCGCCAGGCTCCAGAGGGCTTGCTATGCTGATAGTGGACAGGTCGGCAACGCGCTCGTGACATCTCCGGTGTTGTGAGCGTTCATAGGCTACGGTAACCACTTACCATCAGGCGTACGGCCCACCGTATGCCTTTTTGCCGACTTAGTTGTATAAAAATAATAATACATAACTCGAATCTGAGGAAAATATTGCAAAAGTCAGGGAAGTACCTATATCGTGAGATTTTGGTTTCCAATTATAAAAGACAATGTTGTAAGTTTAGTACAGGGTGTGTACACCCTGGTCAATTTGTCATTGGACAATGTAACCTACTCGAAATGATGATCATTACATGGAATTAAAGAGGTTACGGACTACATAGAAGTAAGTTTACTTAAGTAAGTTTACTCCATGTTACACAAAAAATACTAATAATCAAACAGGGTACAATTTAAACTGATCAATATGCATTACCGTCACGTAAGTGGAAAAAACTTTAATCGTCTTAATAACCCTTTTAGACACAGAAGTCATAAAAAATTAGCTAGGGGATGGGTTGTTTATACAATTATCCGGTTAAACAAGTGCCCTTTTTAGTACCTTCAAGGTGTGTTTGCAGATGCTATAGCACGCGTCACTGGTTCGCCTATGGAACATTTTTTAATATCTGCTGTCTATTTCTGGTAAATTGTATGAAAAGATGGAAAGAAGGCTATGTTATAAAGGCAATGAGTGTCTATTTTGTACTGACTACTTAAGTTTGAGCAATTTTAGATTCGTGCTCAGCCTGTGTTTTCTGACACTTCACATCTGCAGTTTAACTTAATAACTAAAAATCTCTATTCTTTTGAAAATCGTGTTAATTTTTTTATGTGATATAAATAATTTTTACACACATACCTACTTACATAGATTTTATTTATGTGGAAGCTTGACTATTTCGCAAGAGATAAAGCAGTGAAAACATATTGCTGTTTTCAGATGCACCATCACTGCTCATATTGTTTACTTTTTAATTCAAAAGATTCATGTAACTATTCTCTGACATATAAAAATCATTAACGTCATATACCTATTAGATGTTTATAAAGTTAAGATAATTTAATACAAACTTTTACTAATCTTAACACATTCTTGTGTCAAGGGTACTGGTTGAACATTGGTCGTGACTCGACATGACCCCAACAAACGCGAGTTCAGAACGATTTGTTAGGTGTTGGCGCGAGGTACCGTAACACACGATCGAATGCACTTTTTTGTACACTTTATCATCACAGTCACAAAAATTAAGTTTTGTAGTCTATTGTGCTTTTATTTTTCTTACCAACTGCTGCCTCAGCTGTCCTGCAGCATGTACGCGGGCTGATTTGGGCTGTGGGCTCTGACTCGCCCGTGGAAGTTGCGTTTAACTGGGCCAAATTAATAAAGTTTTATACCATTTAAACGAAAGCAGCGAAGAAATGGGTAAATCATATAAAGATATCGATCATGCTATTTACACGATCTCTTGTTTCTGGGCTGTGAGGATATAAAACCATCGGCACAAAAAGAAGAAACATCGACTAATGTCGGTCAAACTATGTGTTGCTTGAAGTTACCAAAGAACGCTTATTTTGATGACGAACAATACACTAATTGTTTATCGACGTCACTGTGAAGAGATTACAATTATTTGTTTCAGTATGTGGTCAATGAAAATATTTTGTATTGTATTGTAAACTTAAAAATTAATCTAAAAATAGAAATGCAACTGTATCAGCATATGGCAACTTTGACTTTCTAGATGCCAAGAAAATTGCGTGAAAATGACCTTAGAAAGCGAAGCACGTAGGTGTTGTTATAGTAAGTGAAATATGTCTGGGCTTATCTGGTGATAGGAATTTATTGCATTATGGTGCACCGAGCAGCTTGAAAAATATGATGGCGACAGCTCGGGACATTAGGACATAAGTTGCGTACAGAATAGTATGAGTAGGATGGAAAATAACTATAAAGCTTTTGAAATTTGAAATAATTTGTGACTAAAATGGAAAAGGAGGCTTGGGCCAAATAGTAAATAATCGATGAAAAAAAACTTACATATTTTACTTAATATTATCTCTACCACTGTGCAAGTTTCGTAAATTTAATTTGTGAATTAAAGCATAAATACATTTCGAAAAGGTTAAATCCACGAGACTGAAATGAATAAGTGTAGAAAAGGCACTCGATACATGTGCACTATTAACGCTCGTTGACAGCTAGAAATTGACTTCTTAATAAATATTTCCACAACAAATACATTTCACCATATGTCTTCACCACGTAAAGTCTTTAACTTTAAATTGGCATAGCTTTTTCATTCATTTCATTGTTTGGAAATCCTTTTCTATTTAAAAAGCATTGTAACACTTATTTCCCTTGCATATTCCTCTCTCGAGCTCAATTGTACTAACCAAATCTACGTTTTCTCTCGGGGTTTCTATAATCGAAAAGGCGGTGCCGTACCTTGTAAAGCATTTCCTTAAGATGCAACAATAAAACTGTCGAAAGTGGAATCGCGGCCCTCCATTGGGCAAGCGAAATTCTAGCTGTAGCGATTTTGTGCAATTACGCTGCGAGCAAGCGATTACCAAACGTACCCGTTCGTGGTCACGTTCGCGTCGTCACGATTTGTTTGGGCACAGAATATAAAAATTATCTACAGAAGTTAAGGTTCATATACTTTGAAAATTGGCGGGCGTGCCAATACGGGCTTAGCCGTTACCGAAAGGCGCGCGCAATGCTCGTTTGAGTAGTGATATGCGGTTCTTGTAGATTTTGGGAACTTTCCGAATGTTGCGTTATTATTCTTGGGATATTTCCGGCAATTTCCCTATGCTGCTGGTAAAATAAATAAGTTAACCATAGGGGAATTCCCGTAAATTGGGAATATTTCTAGCGGCACATCACTACGTACTAGCTAGTGCATCGTTCAGAGCGTGTTGTATGGAGCCTTATCTTCTGAATGAAATATTTATTTCTACTGTGGTTTAGGCGCAGGTTTGGTCGCAGAGCAACGCTATTGGTTGGAATTCGAATAATTTATCAGTATGCATAAAGTAAAGACGTTGTGGGAATATTACGAGTGCGCTGGCAGGTAATTTCTTACTGATGTAGAATTTGAGAACTTTGTTAAATCATTTCTTATTTATTTTTATGAAAATCAGGTGAGATAGGACTATCGTTTGCATTGATGAGAAGATGGCCGTAGGACTTGAAATTACCTTTTTCCGATTTAGTTGCCAATCACTTTAATAACATAATGATTTCAATCTACCTTTTTCTATTATTTATTTATAAACGTACTTTTAGTTCATAATATGCGTGACGTTTCCATTTATCGTATCCAAGTTCACGTCATACAATAATCGATATTACAACCATCTAAATTACCTCAAACAGCAAAAATCTCGGAAATATTATTAAAGCTTTCTTAAAAAGGCTTGAAAATCCGAGCCCCAACATCTGACATCAGGAAATAGTCGGCAGACAGGAAACGCGACTAGAAACAAAGGCTTCATTTGCATATTGCGCTGGGACCACTTCGAAGTGACGTCACTACAAACTTCTAATGAATATTGCTGGTATGGGTGTAAGAACTTTGAGGTCGTGATTTTAAACTTTCTTTTCCTTGTAAAAAAGGGTTAAAGAGGTTAATCCAACAATTTTGAAGTTGGTTATTCTTATTTGTACAATACCTGTCTGTATCCTATCTGATATATAGGACCAGAAGCCCCATTTTTTAAAAGTGTGACATATATGTCGAATGAAATTCGTTCGATAAAAACTAAAATCCTTCGATATCGAACTCGCCGATTTTGCATTAGTCATACTTTTTAAAAGTAGCAATTATGGCCGCTCCACACTTCACGCGAGAATCATCAAAATGGCAAGAGATTAGCATGATTTAGTTTTCTCACCTATTCTACTATACTCGGCTTCTTTGACACATGGAAAAAACCGACAACAATTGGAGAACGCACGGGAAAAGTACGAGAAATAATATGCAGTTCTCGCGTTTTCGTTGCAAATATTGACTGTAAGATAATGATTTGCTAAAACCTAAGTCCACCTATTGTGCTTTATAGTTGGTAATTTGTACAATGAAGGTTAAATAAATAATTTGTTTTTCTTTAACCTATACTGTCCCACTGCTGGGACAAATAAATAAACATCAAAACCGCATGCACCGCCCACTGCATAGCTACCATACAATTTTACGCGGTCATTCATACAAACACGAATTAATTATACCCAAACAGATACCGCTAACTGTGCATACTATTATGTCGTTCACCCAAATACGAAATAAAAGTTGTAGAGAAGTGTAATCGGAATGCATAAATCTATTGCAATACGGTACAAACGTCGACCTGTTACAATTTTATTTGTCTGTATGAGTAGTGTATTTATTCAAAACAATTTATATATTTACTTATAAATCTTTATTGTAACAAGTAAAAACAAAATACATTTTTACAATTTTACATTTTACAATTGGCGGACTTAATGCTAAAAGCATTCCCTCCCAGTCAACCATTAGGAAAAACAGAAAAGATTATGTGCGGCGCGAATTATCTAAAAAAAAAGAAGAGAAAAAAAACACTTACTGCTAAATAAACATACATAGATTTACATACAGTATTCATAACTATACATATACATACATAAACATAGATAAAAGAAGAGATGAAAACGGAAAAAGATTACGATGGTTTAGAGTGATATCAACAATTGTAACAATTGTACTAAATACTTCAATCAATCAAAAATGCCGCCGTTGATTGTACCCGGCTCGAAGGTTCCCATAATACTTGCAGCATTGCCTCTTTGGATAGCTATAGAAATCTTTGAACCAGATACCACCCTCAGCGGTAGTCATAACCACACAATTTTATTAAATGTATAGATACAAAGAAAAAAGTTATTTACCTTAATTGAACATTAGTTAGATATTTCAGCTAGTTAGACTCGTAAAATTATGAAGGTTTACAAAAAAGGGAGCAGGACAACCGGATGAAAGAAAATATGAAAATTAACATATATATCGGGTGTACGAGTATTAACATCATTCATAAATTATGATGATGAAACTAATAAGTGCGTGTTAAATGAAATCATGCATTGATTTTATTAAGATACTTACCAACGATACTTAACAAATATTAATTTATATAATTCAAAAGCATAAAATTTGTAACACGATCCACAGTTACGTCTGCACTATATTTAATTTGTATCTTAGCTATTATGATTTCACCCCATGCGGAACCGGAAGTCAAGTGACGTCACTAGACCCTCCAGACGCATCGAGCGCACTTCCGGTGCAGTTAGAACAATATGACGAGCGGTTTGCGGTATAGTGATATATGATCTGGAGTGCTATTTTTGAAATGTATGATATAATTGTCGAATGAAAATAGTTCGATATCGAACAAAAATCCTTCGTTCACAAACGAAAATCATTCATATCCTTAATTCGATATCAAATATTATTCGATTTGCCAATTTTGTGTGAGTCACACTTTTCAAAAATAGCACTGCAGTTTATAAACTGAAGTTGCACTACTAAAAGTTGTAATAGACCACTGTTAAATCTATAACATAAAATACAATAATTTGTGTATTTCTTTACATGCAAATTTTACGGGACGAATCGGAAAACATGTTGGGATTACGTTTCAAACATCATCAAAATTGTTATTTACTGTAGTGTGCAATAAAGAGTTAATAAATAAATAAAACATTCACAACTAATTATAATATATCTTAATTCAAATCTCTTATTTTGACTTAAAATTTAGCGCATTTATTTGGGACAATGGACGAGAACTAAACTGTTTTATGGCTCTATTTGTAGTAATTTCTTTAATCTGTAGAAAATCCTCACTTAAATACTCTAACCAATTAATATTTAGCAAGATTAATTCCAAAAATATCTATCCCAAAAGCAATTAATGAAATCCTTTACTGTAACAGTTATATTAATATTCATTCGGCTTACCTGAAGAACTTTATATCTCTGACTGAAATTAAATGAATCTATTGCGGGAATATTTGACTAATAATTAATTTAAGGAATTTGTGTTGTGAAATTTTTGTAACATTTTAATTTTTGTCTTGCCCATGAAACCATCGCATGCTGTTAATACTGCAAGCTAAAATATCAGCTAATTGAAGAAGAAGATAATTCCTTTCCTAGTTCCTTCTTCAATTAAATGGCTTATTCTTAAGAAAAAAAACTGAATAAGGTAGTCTGCAAGAGCAATACACACAGTCGATGGTTCCTTCTTCAATGCCTATTGTACAAACCCACTACCTTCGGGCCTTAACCACTGGACATCTCCTCACTCATGACTTGGGTATATATCCAGTGACGTGCATAGATATTTTTCATAGGGTAGGCAAAAACAAATTTAAGAAAAGAATAGTTAGGCAACAATTGATCTGCGATTCGGAATAAATGCAATGCAGCCGTTTGTCTCTTCATCGAAACTAACGAAAAGGATTCAAATTTAGAATTATTATTATGATTAACCACCCAAACAAACCTGCGGACAATAATTTAAGTAACATTTAACCAGATCTCTGCAACAAATGCATATACAGAACCTAATATTTACCGCACCCACATTATTCACGGAGCGGAATGCTAACCAGACCAGCTCATTTCTATTCGGCATAACAATATTGTGAATGAACATGTCTTCCTTTCATTCATAACAAATCAAATAATGGAATCATGCGTTTATTATTCATTATTTATTCTTTACTAGTAGCGACTTTGTACCTATACCCGTATGATTATGATGTAAAGCGTGAAAGAAATGCGCTACACTTAACTCTGTATTTCAATACAAGGTTTTTTTTTAACGGAATAGGAATCTTGAAAATTGAATTTCTGATTTCTTATGTTTTCGATTTCAAACCCGATAAAAACTGTATTAAAATAATGTTTTCTTATGTTTTCGCGATTGTTATTCATTAAATTAAACTATTTTAATACGGTTTTATCGCGTTTATTACTTATTTATTTACACCTGACGTTTCACAGCGTTCATGGTCGCAGGCAGAGTCTACCTGCGACCATATTAAAATAGTTTAATTTAATTGGATTTTTTGTTTCTCTCGGCGAGCGTGTTAGAAACAATCACTAACTAAAATAGGTACGTACAACAACGCCTGTTACCCATAAGAGTAGGAAGAGACTAACACCCGTATTAAAAACGATCTTTACTCAACCTCAAGTAAGTCCTCGAACAATCTTTGAAAACGATATTCTAAGTTGGTTGCTTAATCAAACTCCAATGAGGAACGTCAAAGGTTATAATAAAAATGTTAAGTACAAAAATTGACAATTACAAAAGAATAAATTAAAAAATGAAATAAAGTAATGGATACCTCGGCCAAAAGTGGCAAAGAAACACGGTTTATGACGAAGTCCTAGAGACCTTATATTTGACAGTTCGATACTCACCTCCAATGAGGAAATTCTTTAAGTCAAGGAAACTAGTATCGATTAATCATACCAATGAGTTGGAGTAAGGTTGAGTCGAGTTTGAGCAACGTTTGAAATTATGGGGGTAAGGATTTTCATATAATTTTGCTACTAAAAGAAAAATGCACCATGAATTTTTTTAATTATTTTTGGTATAAATCATATCGTCGGTAACTAATTAAAACATACCTTTTACTGTCATTAGTTTTAATCATTAAAATAACACTTCGATCCAAATTGGTACTAAAAATCCAGTGGATTGGGTTTTTTATAAGGTAAACGCTCTCTCGCCTGACAAAATATAATTGGCACGTCATAAAAATAATTTCAGAGTAGCCAGAGCTGTCGTTCGAGTCTTTATGGTCTCCTTAAAGGACCAATTGACCATTTAACCACATTTGGCGGCATTCCGATTGGTTTTACAGCGGGTAATGTGATTTTTGTTTAAACATCTGACAGAATATTGTCAAAAATAAGAGTTGAGTTTGATGGCAATTCCAAAATGTTTAGAGCATTTCTATTTAATACTAGCAGCCCGTTCCGACTTTGTCCGGGCCTATATATATATATAGTCTTCCTCGATAAACTGACTATCCAATACCAAAATATTTTTTTCAAATCGGACCAGTAGTTCCTGAGATTCGTTCAACAAACAAACTCTTCAGCTTTATAATATTAGTATAGATGTTTGATACCAGTTTTTTTGTGGATGATAAGAACATACTTGAGACCGTTGACTAAGAATATTGTATTACGAAACCAGCCCCTCTACGTTCTTTTTGTAGCTAACCTGGGTCCCACTGCTGGGCAAAGGCCTTTTATTATTTTATCGACGTTTGCCCATGTTAAATAATTAACTAATTTTATCGCTGAAAGTCACTAAATGTATGTCATATAAATATGATGATGTTTCCTGTGGCAGATCCGCTAAGAACCATTCTGTAGTAGCCTGAAAGATAAAAAGGCATAACAATAGAATTATTCTGTGCTAACGGTTTTCCTCCGTAGCCCCTCATCCGATCACGAGGTATTGTATTCAAATTGATATATTGTTTATGGATTTATAAAACGAATCAATGACAGACAGAATTCGAATCGTGTCAAGGCTTGGTGGTATTTAAAATTGATTTGGGTTAAGAACCACAAGTCGCTAAGAGAGAAAGAGAAATTTTTTTTAGCATTATAGTCCTAAAATATAATCTATAGTTTATTTCTAGAAGTACACGCGTTTGATAAAAAAATATAACATCGTGTTTTTCAAGTAATTTGAATTGAACAAAATAATTTTAAACATAAATCTATGTATAGTACAGATAGGTTCTACTGAAAATATTAAATTTCACAGGCGCAAACTATGTAATTTTTTATGTATGTAATGTTGCTAGAGCTAGTACCTATCTACCTAATAATTTATAGTGACCCGAACCAGCACCCGTAGACAAGTTACAATTTGAAAAGCGATAACAACATTCGAAAACAAAAAATGTATGGGATTGACATTAGCCGCGCTAAATCACGTGGTCGATTTTCATACTAATTCCGAAAGATGTTATCGATTTTCAAATTGTAACTTGTCTACGGGCCCAGATACGCCTAAGCTTAGAAAGATTTAGTGAAAAAATCTTTTGAATAATGTAAGACCTGCACAAGTCCTGTACTTGTTGTATTTTGATTAATTAAAATCAATTATTTGAAGTCAACTCCTGGGAAGGAAAAGGCTTTGGGTACCACCTTTCTGTTTAATGTTTCAGGATAATTTTGATGTTTACTTGAAAAGACGAAAAACTCTTTAAATCATGCGCCCTATGGAGAGAGGCAGAGTCTTAAGTTTTCCCTAAAATTAAAATTTTCAAGATTTCGCCACTTCTTACCCGAACCAAGTGTACTTTTTCGTGTTTTGTGCAGTGTTTTTTTTTATCTAAAGGTTTTGGATATATATGTTAAAATATATTTATAAGTTTAAATTCTTTTTTAAATATGTAATTGTTTAGTAGATATAATTTTTTTTTAGGTAAAGGAAGTGTACATAACAAAGTAGAAGCTTTTATGCAGAATAGTAGCGATGCTGAAGGGAGTGCAAGTCAACCTACCACATCACTAGTACGATGCCCCATTTGTCCCCAGGTTAGGTACTTTAAAGGAGAGAGGGGCTTGAAAGTACATGTTGGAAAATCACATAAAAACCAACATGTGCTGCCGAGCTTTGCTTCATCATCATCTTCCCATAGCGAAATTCCTTTTTGGCAACTTCTTTCTAAATTGAAAAATTCGGTTCCTATTCTCAAACGTGTTCCCCGAGGCGCGAGACCATCAGTTGCCCGGAGCTTGGCCGACTGCATTGGTCTCGTCGTTCGGGAGAACTCCACATCAGCCTGGGAACAACTGCTAACCTTCCCTTATCGGATTCTACATATCAAAAATGCTCGTTCGGCTCAAAATTCTTTAACGTCTCAAATAAAACAAAATTGTCAAAATTCAATATTAGATTTGGATCCAAAATTTAGAACCAATCTTAAAAGTCCTATATTTCAGTATGTAGAGTCAAAGCTAAGGGAAGGTGACATAAGAGGGGCATCTAGACTTTTATTTAGTAGTGATGTGGTGGCGCCATATTCTCCAGACACCCTGACGAGTCTGAAGGATAAACACCCGGCGCCTCCTGATGATCTTTCTTTTCCAAATCCTCCTGATGACAATTCAGAGCATCTGGTTACCACGGCTCAGGATATTATCTCGGCCGTTTGCTCCTTTAGGAGTGGCTCTGCTGGCGGCTTCGACGGTTTGACACCGCAACATTTAAAAGATTTGATTTGTCCGAGTGCGGGAGCCGCTAGTGACGCGCTCCTGAGGGAGCTTACGAGCCTAGTAAATTTAATGCTCTCCGGCGATGCAAACGAAGGAATTATAGATATTTTATACGGTGCCAATTTGTTTGCCTTAAAAAAAAAGGATGGTGGTATCCGTCCCATCGCCGTGGGTTGCACCTATCGCCGTCTGGCAGCCAAAATTTGCTGTAAATTTTACAGCCCCCTACTGGCAGACAAATTCCAACCCATCCAGTTGGGCTTTGGCTGCAGTGGGGGTTGTGAGGCTGCCGTACACGCCCTATCCACCTACCTTGGCTGTAGTAATAGCAAGGTCATCTTGAAGGTTGACTTAAAAAATGCTTTCAATTCAGTGAACAGGGACACCTTGTTGACCCAAGCTAAATTAGAAACACCAAAAATTTACAAATTCCTCTGGCAGTGTTACAGAAATCCATCAAAATTATTATACAAGGACAATGTTTTGGACTCGTCGGTTGGATGTCAACAAGGTGATCCTCTTGGACCAGTCATTTTTAGTCTAGCTATACACCCCATTATCAGACAACTAAATTCAAAATTTAATATCTGGTATCTGGATGACGGCACCCTAGGAGGCGACTCAGACACAGTTTTAACAGATTTGGCTTTCTTAAAAGAGGAATTCAAAAAAATAGGCTTAGATTTTAATACAAGCAAATGTGAAATATTTTTTGATAATGTTGACCAACCTTTGGAATTATCTAAATTTAATATTTTGGCCCCAAATATTAAAATAATTGACAGAACAACCATGCGCCTCCTAGGGTCTCCGATTCTAGAAGAAGGTTTTGAAATGTTTATTGATGAAAAAATACAACATTTCAACGAGACTTCTGATCGTTTACTCCAAATCAACATACATTCGGCCTTCACCATAATTCGGCACTGTCTTTTTGTCCCAAAATTTACACATGCTTTAAGATCTTCTCCTTTTTGGAAAAATCCTTCCCTTTTAGAAAAAATTGACCAAATTATTAGAATAACGTTAAGTAAAATTTTGAATGTGGCTTTAGACGACCGCGCGTGGCAACAAGCATCTCTACCAGTGCGCTTAGGCGGCCTCGGCGTCCGAAAAATTACAGACGTCAGTCTGCCGGCGTTCTTGTCTTCGGTTCACAGCACTGAGGAACTGACCAGGAAAATATTAGCCCAAATACTGGTCGATTTCGAGGTGCCGTGTAAAGCTGAGGCCACGAACGTTTGGCAAATGACTTGTCCAGGCACTGACTTGCCGACTAATCCATCCTCCCAGAGGCAGTGGGACTGGCCTCTTTGTCGCATTGTGAGAGAAAACCTCTTGGGCACTTCTTGCAATGTGGCCGAGCGTGCTCGCCTACTGGCGGTCGGAGAATGGGAGTCGGGTTTATGGCTTCAAGCACTCCCCTCGCCCAGCATAGGAACTATGCTGGACGACAACACATTTAGGGTCGCTACTTGTCTGCGTTTAGGCGCTCCGTGTGTTTCTCCACACCGTTGTCACTGTGGAGAGGCAGTCGACGCCCTCGGACATCATGGTCTATCATGCAGCAGGAGCGCAGGCCGCATACCGCGGCACGCACATCTTAACGACATAATCCGTCGAGCTCTGACCACCGCCGGCGTGCCCGCCGTACTTGAACCTAGTGGCCTGGCACGTGACGATGGAAAGAGACCAGACGGTATGTCCTTGATGCCTTGGAATATGGGTCGGCCTTTGGTGTGGGACGCCACATGCGTCGACACCCTTGCGCCATCGCATATTCCAAGCACTGCGGGATGCGCCGGCGCTGCTGCTGCATCAGCCGAAGCCCTCAAACGGCGTAAATACAGTAATTTCATCGGAAATTACTTATTTGAGCCGTTTGGGGTGGAGACTCTGGGGCCATGGGGTCCGAGTGCTCGTTCTCTGTACAGAGATTTAGCAAAGCGTATAATCGACGCCTCAAGTGACCGGAAGGCTGGACTATACTTGGCTCAAAGAATCAGCATTGCCATACAGCGTGGCAATGCTGCCAGCCTTCTGGGCACTTTCCCGGTAGACATCGATGTGGATGAATTCTACGACGCCTAAATTACATGGACATTTTTTTTTATGTATATATATGTAATACTTTTGTTTTTTAGTGTATATAACTAGTTTATTAAATTTATAGTTTATTAATTTTAGTATGACAAAATGTGTGAAATTATAATCTTACCTTTACAAAATGTTATTATTTTAATACAAAACTACAAATAAACAACTCGTGGAAAATGAAGCAGTCTGCGTTACAAGGGTTTCTATCAATCATTTATTTGAAGTTTGTTCCTGTCGGTAGCGTATTTCCGTTGTCTGTCTGTTTTCAGTCATCCTCTAAAAATCCTCCATCAACCCCTGCCGTTTTTGTTTCCGTTAATGTTTGCTTTCTTTATGTTGATTTAGTAAAGATAGAATTTGTGGCCCAGAGATACTTCTAACTCTTAACCTTAAGGTTTAATCTGGATAAATATTATATTTTAAATTAATTTTTTGTGTTCTATTCTTGATCATGCATGGTATGATAGTTTGTTATCCTCTGTAAAATAAGGCTATTATTTCAGTATTGTCAGTCATACACATAGAAAAATTGAAATTAGATCGTAGTCAAATCAATAGTGAATCTCGAAGTATGAACAGAAAATTAATGCAAGCGAAACCCGCACACGACAAACAAGCTTATGTAGATTACACGCATTTTATTACTTGACTGCGCCAGAAAGAGGGTTATGTTTTTCGAGAGTATGTATGTAGGTATGTTTTGTATGTATATTTGTTTGGCACGTCCTGCAGCCTCAACGGCTCAATGGATTTTAGTTTGAGAGGTGTGGTTAGATTTGTATTTGCCGCGAGAGTCACATTGGGTACATAAAATTTAAAAAAAAAACAAAATGGCTAATTTTTTTGGGGGTTTCGTTGCCAAATTACACAGAAAGGCAGTCGGGTGTTTTAGTTTTTTTAAATTACCGTTAACTTGTTTCGTGTTATACCTTGACTATATCTGTATCACACTACAGATATTCACAAACTGTGAAAAAGCAATAATAATTTATTATTGAATTCTACAGCTTTGCGGTTCACTAGTCTTCCCGTCACCGTTTTGCAACCAGTCCATAACGTCTCTTTGTTAAGTGCATAGTTGAATATCGTCCGAACTTTTCATTTCGTGGTTAATAATATCGTTTCGAAAGTTTTGATGTAAGTAATTGTTGATCTATATTTCATTAAGTGAAGATTTCCATACCTATGTAAGTTGATATGTCCTACAATCGTCAAGAGTCATTCAATCGTCTACAAAAATGTAGAATGCAACTTCTTATAACTTTTCATAAAAATATACTGCTTATGAACAAAATTAATGCTTGCTTATATGTATGTTCTTTATTGTATGAATAAAATATCCAACTAAGGGCTTTGTTCTCGTGGGGATTTCGAAATAATCGTTCTTCATTGTATGTACTGTGCTTACCTGCCAAAATTCACTTCAAATAATCTAATCATTTTTGAAATTCATGTGTATGTGTCAATGTATCAGTGACTTTTCATTTTCACATATACCTACGTAATAAATACTGAAAAGCGTCAGATTGGAGTCAAAAAGTAATCAAGAGAAATGGTGAAATGATTCAAAATGTTCGCTGACGAATTGATGGTGTGTTTTATGTTCGACCCCTTTGACTACTCGACTCAATACATCGTTTGGCGATTGCTAACTGAAAAATTTGTTGCGATAAATTTTTCAGTTTTTTTATTTGTGTCTACTTTCGTGTCAAAGTTTTATTTATTTACAAAGATTTGGATTGATTTTGATTAAACAGATACTAGTTATAGATTTCTGGAAATCTGTATTTCTGTCGATAAAATCTCAAACTATGTATTATTTCTACATTACCTATTAGGTACATTCCAAATTCAAGGAGCTTCATGTTTGACGTAAATGTAGCTAAACTGCATATAACATAAATTATTAATTCTGTTCTATGATCCTTAATTTATTGGTTATACAAACATTTTCAGTATTAAAAAATGAGTACTGAAAATGTTTGTTTAACCAATAAACATATTTTACTAATACTTTGTCTCGTTCTTTCACGTCAAATAACTATTTAAGAGAAAGGGACAGAACATATTTAAGTTAATGAAGCCTTTAGAACGATCATCAAAGTATATACATATTTACTCAATAAAAAAACTGTATACATGCTAATGCATGTGACTTTACATACAAACAGCACAATACAGTCCTATACAAATACACATATCTTATTTCACATAAAACAGTGTTTGAAGTAGAACCCAAAACCTGGCTACTTGAACACAACGTAATTCAATACAAATAGATACTATTCCTTCTACCGTCACGAAGGAAATTTATTTACAGTTCGGATTATTTTTTCAAACAGCTTTTGCCTGCGGCTTCGCGCGCTTACTTTATCCCAATAGATCACGGGAACTATTTTCCGGAATTAATAGGACCCTATGTCTTTCTCTGTATCTTACTCTCTATCTCTCTCATCTCAGAGCCCTGGGTCCGCTTTATTTATTTATTTAAACTTTATTGTACAAAATATACAATTGTATATCACAATAGGCGGACTTAATGATAAAAGCATTATCTTTGGGCCAAGCAGAGTTCTTAACCGCATTCCTGCTCTTTCTCCTCCAATTCGCTCGATCTTTTGCATCCCTAGTTGTGAGACCATTAACACGCATATCCGTCCCTGTGACGTCAAGCCAGAACTTTTGGGCTCTCAGTGCTCCTTATTATGAGTGCTAAATTTCAGGAAGATTGACCTTACAAATAAATTTACAAAATTACTCATACTTTTATAATTAGTTTGGAAGGATTTACAGTGCATTCTTTGTGTTAAGGCCATTAAGAATGTTAGCGAACACTGGGTTCCAAAGTAACCAGCTAAGGATGCAACGGGACAACGAATTAATTATTATAGTCATTAACCACATCATCATTATAATTTCAGCCGCAGTCAGTCCACTGCTAGACATAAGACTCTCCCAATGATTTCCAGAATGACCTGTTGGAAGCGGCCCACTTCCAGCGCTTGCCTGAGAGCTATTTCAAGTTACCTTTTTATTATTTAGCATATAGTTTAATTTTACATTGCACCTTCAGTAAAACTGCTTTATAATCAAACAAACAAATATCGAATGGAAATTAAAACATTAACTAAACTAAGAATACTTAAAAACTTAAAATATCTAAAGTTGGTCCCCTGGGCAAAGTTCCCATTCGCTGAGCGAGAAAGCTGCCCAAGTGTATGAGACGGATAGAATGTTGCTAGTGGCCAGATTCAGATCTCGACACAGCTAAAATTCTGGCTTTATCTCTACCGGAAGTTGAGTCTAATAATGTTTGTAAAACAGATTGGGAAGGTATGAAGTCCCAAGCCCTCTGTATTTTGGGCGTAGAGGGTAAATTTGGGCTCGGTCCAGCAAGCCAAGCATTCGTGGCCTCGATCAAGCACGCGATGTCTCAGTTTACGGCTGTAGAAACTTCTAATATATTACTTACGAGATCTGACGTACTTTGGATTGAGGACAGGAATGCCGGCAGAGCAATTACTGTTAATTTTGCTTTATCGGTAGAGAAGCTTGAGTCCAGGCCTGCTCACTGAAACGAACGTTTAATTTTTTTTATTTCAACAGAAGATCAATCGGACTAACCAGATGGGGAAATTTCCAAATAGTGAGATCTATGAGGTGCTGCGGGGAGATACCGTCAAAGCCCGACGCCGACCCTTTTGGGAAAGAGGCGAGGACATCTTTCTCTGTAGCTTGGAGGCATGCGGATGGATCTAAAGTAGGGGCCTACAAAATAAGGAACAAAAGGGCCTGGCGGGTGCTTTGAGTTTAAGGCGGCTACGGTCTCCGGCGTGTCTGGGACTACGGAGTCGTTAGAAAAAAGGAGCCGGCTGGCTCCTTTATGGTCTCCGTCATAATATTTTCTCCTCGACCTTCCCAAACAAGTCGAAGTTCCTTTTATATATATTCTATTCTATTCTATTATATTGTTGGTTAATTATGTACAAAGTTTGAAAAGAAAGAGTTAGGAGGTTGTGCCACGAGACGTGTTCATTGTGTGACATACATTTGTTGACTACGTCTGCGAGAGCTTCGGCTACCGTGGACCTAGCTCTCCGCGGCACACGTTTTATCAGAGGACTGTTTGAGCTGGCCGAGGAGAGTCTGTAGCGGAAGCGATGAATTGAGTAAAGATGATGGATTACTAGTGTGTTGGCTACTTAAACTTGATCGTGTGGATTGGTTAGAAGTGAGGATACGAACCTGATATGTTTTGGATTGGTGGATCCGTAAACCTCGAAGTATGGTGAAAGACCTGCTACATACACAGCACTACATAAGCGAGGCAACAGAGGTTAGCCCCGGAATAATTCAAAAGATATACTGCGTTAATAAATAAGAAGGTTAATTAAAATTATAATTACTTGATTAAAAACGTATTTTAAAAAGTTGTGAAGACTTGTCATTAAAAACTAAAAATAATAATAATCATGATTATGGCAGGTGTCCGATCTCTATTACAATAGCCCAGTTTCATCCCTACCCAAACTTCATCACTATATCCCTTATATCCTTTTCATACATTAGAAATAGTTTCTACTCCTGCCAATACCTGTTCATGCCATCTATTGATATAGCCGAGGACGGGTTTTGGCAGGAGCACCACATGACATCAACTTCTCCAAAGAGCCTCTACGCGTTGGATCCATATCCCCACGCAAGCCTCTCAAAGGACCAGGGCAATCCGTGAATCCCAAGCGGAGATAATAATTAACACAATACCGGTTCTAACAAAAATATCCTGTATGCACGTAGCTATTTTACAGTAAACTCAGTGTATTTAAAAACCACTAGAACTTGGAGCTTTAATTCAGCTACGAACCGGCGTTCCGAAATTCCCAAAGGAAAGGGAATGGAGCTTCTGACAGTCATCAATAACTTGGAGTATAAAGGCAATTGGTTCAATTACATATTAAGTACACTTGAAGAGCATTCTGCGTGCCTCGGACTGTGAAGCGAAGACTATGGAAGTACTCGTAAGTCCACTAACAACGACGCTTATAATCCGAACCTTTGTGTTGTTTTGTACAGGGCAATGCCTCCAAACTTCAGGACCTGATCAGCAATTTTGTGATGATTTTTCACAGATAATTTAGAATGCTCCAACGTAGAAACAAATATATTTTTTGATATAAACTGCAAAAACTTTAGGAACAATATTATTTTTGTATATTGACGTTGTCATGTCATTAATGTTATTTTATTTAGTGTGTAAATAATATTATTTCATTTACGTTAATGTTTAAAAAGGGGGCTATCGGGCTAACGTATATTTTTTATAGACAGATTTACGGTTCATTTTAAATTCTACCTTAAAAAGGTCTTTTCTAAAGCTCATCATAGCACCTTGTTGGGTTACCAAGCAGAAAATCAGACTGAATACAATATGGAGCTAAGTCCATTAATAGTGAAATACCTAATTATCGTGGAGCCGGGTGGATAGTTACAAAAGCTGTGCTGGAGAGAGGGACTACTATATATTTAATTAAATAGTTTAGTGTTATTTAACTCACTCTGTGGTCCAGTTTAGGCGTATGCCTTAGACCCAATGGTCGTGAGTTCGATTCCCACGAGAAGCATTTAATATCAGTAGGACATTGCAGGCTGAATTATGTAACTAATTGTCTGATAATAATGAATATTTCGTGCTTCAGAAGGCACGTTAAGCTGTTGGTCGCAGCTGCCATTTGGTGGTCGATAAATGATCCACGTCACAGGCTGCAGGTGGTTCCGAGTACAGGGTTGATTGACCATATAACCCGACTGGATTACATGGTATCGACTGACATTAATGAATGATAAGAAATAATTATGAGTAAATGAATTTAAGTACTTAGTTTCAAACGATACTGTGGACTTAACAACCGTGTACTAAAATAGAATGAGTTGACTCTAACATATCACTTCATTAGCAAGTGCTCATTGAACATGAAAATATTTATTCAGACATTAAATTGCATTTATACTTATTTACAAAATGTGTCATTAATGAACTGTCATCATCAATCATCATGCTTAATTCTAGGCTTTGTCCATTTCAATTGGGTTCTGCTCTCCGTTAGTATCTCTGGCGTCCATCTTCTCTATCATATACTGTTTAAGGGATTATGCCTATCGTCCTCATATCTTTTAATTCAATATGCTAAATAAAAATAACGAAATCGTTAGCAAATACTGTTAAGTAACGTCTAGAGTGAGAACAATTATTCCAAATCATTCTATTATTTTAATCATTGCTTTTGCCAGCGGATTCGCACGCTTACTTTAATACCGCGGGAACGGTATTGCAATGTTTTCCGGGATGACTGGTACCCTAGATATCCTTCTCAGTACTACCAACGATGAGTATGCAAAATTTCAGAAAGATAATTTTAGTAGATTTACTTCACACTTGTGAGTTGAGATTGCCTAACACAGAAAAAAATGGCACAGATTGAACCAGGCCTACACCCTAGCGATCGAGAAAGTTTTAGTAAATAATCGAGAAGAGGTAACAAAACAAAAATTCGAACTTACTCTCACGCCTAACAGTTAGAACAGAGTACTAATTAATGAAATTCCTATTTGTAGAGAACACACTCGCTACTCAGTTCATAACATCGTCTAGGCAAACAGCTCGACATATTTCGTCGTGGGGCCAAGAGATCTCGAGATGTGCTCAAGTTCCAACCGCATACCTTTGTACAAAGGTACAAAGCCAATATAGAACAGGGCATGTCTCGACCTAGCTTTGTTTCATTTTTAAAAGAGAAAACATATGCATTTCGTATCTTTGTGAAGTATCGTGTCTTGAAACATTGTCGGAACAAATAGCAGTCGGAAATTTGATTATCTTGTTCACTGTGCTTTTTGAAGTTTCTGGTATACTGTTAAAGAAAATAATTGTACATTTTCGCCGCATTTTTTTAAGAGAATTTTATATATTCCAGGCGAATTATGTCTCTATTCACATTTGCTAAAACATTGCATGTATGAGATGCAGTTACCTGTAAACTTTAAAACGTACCTTACATTACTAATTGCATTTTCTTGATGCAATATGTCTTTTCTTGATGTAAAGTAAAGAGTTGAACGTTTTCTTAGCTATTCTGTGTCTCACTGCTGGGCAAAAGCCTCCCCTCTTTTCTTATATATATCTCTATCTAGTGCAATCTCCTTCCAATTCTTATCCAACAATTTTATGTTTTTGGGTAGAGCGGTCTTTCAATATTACCATATTTTGTTTAAATTTTAAAATAAACTTCTCTCTTAGCTGTCAATAATTGATGCCACTATGGCAGTTATTCAGATGTAAATAATATAATAATGCAAAAACCAGGAACATGTAACACAAAAAAGTCCCATTACAAAAATTTCCATTTTTATTGAAGTTGTTAGGTCATATGCCAGGGTAAAGGAGTCAGCTGTCTCTGGCTACGACATGTTAAGCCGACACTAGTGTCTGCCCTGAGAGCGGAAGAGAGTGCTCTAGAATGCTAATAAGAGCTTATTTGGTCTTGTTAATTTATTGTTCCGTATATTTTAAATCTTGAAGTATGCAAATTTCATTATCATTTTACGTATACAAAAATCTATGAGTAATATGGAAAATTTAAAAATTCCATTACAAATGTATGCAGGCATAAACAGCAACGCAAATTGACATATTTTGTTTCTACTTTTATTTAAAACTAACTATTATGGTTCGATTGATCGTGGAAAGATGAAGATAATGCATCTTGTTCGGAATTTCTTTAGATCAAAACAGTTTTTACTGCATCTTTAACCACATTAATAAATAAGTTTTGTTTTTAACAGTGCCACAATAGATACTTATTGTTTAAAAGAAATAATAAAACTACAAGAATCTAATTTGTGTTATATGCAATGTATAAGAAAATGGTTTCAAAATAAACTTTTAAAATTTAGTTTCATTGGGGAGCCATCGTGCAGAACAGAACACTCTGGGGCTTTCTCATTTCGGAGGCCTAGATCCACTTCTCGCTGTGCCAGCGAAGTCATATTCTCATTTGTTTTTGTCGTCACCCTATATTGTAATTTCATAAATTTTACCCTGATAAAATTATCCACACACAATTCACAATTCTGCCTCAGTTTTTTTTTAATTAGTGAAAAAAGCGATCAAAAGACTGTAGATTAATTTAAATAGGGCTGATACTTGAAAGAGATGTTAAACGGTGTATTCGCTATACTATAAACATGAAAATCAATGATATCAAAAATAACTAAAAATGTTGGTGTTGCCAACAATAAGCAAACACTATCTCTTGAGCCAGGCGAGGGCTCTCCGCGGCTCTAACTACGGCTCTACTGCAGTCTAGAGCCGTCTTGAGCCAATTATACCAAGCGACGTGCTCCAGATTTGAGGTTAGAAATGTTATGATTTGACCTGACTCGACCTAAGTCTAAAGATTGTCGTAGCGAATTGCTGCTTAGAAATTGTGGGGTTGATTTTACTTGGACTTCCGAGAACCGATTAAGCGTACAATAAGTAAAAGTGAACTAAACAATTATTTTTCAAAAAGCTGTCTAAATGCGTGATTTGTTCTCATGTGTTTCGTATTTCTCCTAAAATTACAATAAATTATTATCAAATCAGTCGAAAGCCTGCTAAAATTACTGTCTAAATATGATTCTATAAACTAAACACTTATTAAATCGTTTAAAAAAATATTTGAATGTACATGCTTTACAGTTCTTTTTAGGGTTCCGTACCTCGAAAGGAAAAAACGGAACCCTTATAGGATCACTTTGTTGTCCGTCCGTCTGTCTGTCAAGACCGTTTTTCTCAGGAACGCGTGGAGGTATCAAGCTGGAATATATATCAAATACTCAGGTATACTGCCCCGTGGAGCTGTAAAAAATAAAACTTCTAAGCCAACGCAATCAAAAGATACAGCCGTTTATGCCGCAAATTTCCACAAATTTTCGACACTCGCAAGGGAATTGTACTTCCCGTGAACTCAGAATCTTGAAATTTGGTACGAAGCAACGTCTTATAGTACAGATAAAGAAAAAATTGCGAAAACCGATATATTTAGTTATATCATGTAATAAAAATATTTTTAATAATTTTAAACTTACTACCCTTTCCTCCTGAACGCGTAGAGGTATTGAATTGAAATTTATAACAAATACTCAGGTCTATAATACCTTTAAGCTGTAACAAAATAAAACATCTATGTCAACGTAATCAAAAGAAACAGCAATTTAAGTCGCATATTTTCAAACTCGCAACTGCTCGCAGGGGAATCAAAACCGAAAGGGTACTTCCAGTCGACCTAGAATCTTGAAATTTGGCATGAAGCAATGTTTTATAGCACATATAAAGGAAAAATTCCGAAAACCTTAAATTTTTAGTTACCGTAATTTTTTCTTGCTAATTTTAGGTTGATATTAATAACGGCAACAAGTATTCGTTGAAATATTTACAGAATATTAGTTGTATATTCACTTTAAATATAAACAATTAAAATGAAACAAATATTTAAGGGGAACTACCATACAACAGACATATTTTTTTGAAGTTCTTTGGTACGGAACCCTTCCTGCGCGAGTTCGACTCGCACTTGACTATTTTTTTATTGAAATAAAGAGGCTTCATTAAACGAAAGCATCGTGTATTCATGATCCTAAACGTCATCTGATTGTTACTCGTGTTGTTGAATTGAGCACAGATAGAGTACCTAGACGAGAATTGACAAACAGTTATCTCTCAAGTGTCTGACCGGACATGCTTTGTTTGGATCTAATTCTCTAAATCTATTGAGACAATGTCATTACTTTAGAACAGAGGGAGGTAGACCATACGGAGGTTTGCTCGGGCATTACTGAACAGTAGTATTTCATCATTTAAGCCACAGTCAGTCCACTGTTGAACATGGCCTATGTTGTATGTGTCTCCTAATGACTGGTTGGAAGCGACTTCGGTTGGGATCTTTTTCAGGACATCTGACCTGGTCGGCGGATGTCCAACGCTGAGCTTGCCGGTTCGTGAATCGCAATTTGAGAACATTTCTGCTTCATAGGCCATCGGTTCTCCGGGATATGTGCCCCGCCCACTGCCATTTCAAAGAACTGATCGGCAGGGCTGTGCCAGTGACTTTTTTTCTCTTACGGATATCCTCATTTCATTCAATCTCGCAGAGAAACACTGAACATCGTCATCTCCATAGTTCTTTGGGCGACCAGTAGTATGTCTATCCGATAAAGGATACTTGGGTACTGTATGAATGAATTGGGTACTGAAGGTCACGGTAGCGGTTAGTGACCAACGTTGGTGCCAGATTGTCAGTGTATTTTTTACGTTACTTTAAGCTTTTTACGCTTGCAACACTTTGAGGGTATCACTAGCGCACTGCTAACACAAAGCCTGAGATGTTTTGCCACAGTAGCTAGTAATTAAATGGTAATAACTGGTAACTTCTTATCCCTTACACTTCAGGTCAAAAAAATAAAAACACAACTGTAGCTCTGTAAAATATACGTAAATCCTAAAATTAAAGGAACATGTTTAAGTAATGTACATAAGCATTACGTGCAAGATAATTTTCATATTATGAGTTACCTAATAGTAGCACCATAGTACAACACAACAACATAAAAACAACAATAAAACAACACTTGTTGCTATAAAGAGCTGCATCTAAGTAAATTAACGCTTTCTCTTATTTAATTGTCAAGATTAATACGTGGTTTTTACATTAAAAAGTTGTTTTTTTTATGTTTAGTTTAAGACTTAATGTGATTGTATTAGATAGTTGGATTAATAGATTTGAATAGGGAACACTTATTGTGGTCTTAGCTAGAAATTATATTAGCAAATTATATAAGTTTTAAACTTAACATTCGGATGGGTGTGTAGTAGTTTTGAGGGTCCCGGTAATCTAAAAAAAATGGAGCTAAGTATAAAGAAGAAAAAAAAATATTTATTTTGTAAACGAAATAATTTGCTTTAACTAGTATCGGCATTTTTCGTAGAGAACGGCACACGCTCCCACAAAATTCATCAACGTTTTTTGTCAAAACGATTTCCTCAGAAGACACTATAGGCATAGCACGTCTCGTTACAAATACAGAGAGGTCGATCATTTTCTAATCGATACTTGTCCCGAGTGCTCAATCATTCGATATAATTCTCTCAACAGATACGATTGTCAGTACAGTCGTGACTCGGCGATTTCTATACGAAAGTTATTACTAGTTATTTGAATACGTGGTCGTTGCGCAACTCGCCAATTATTGTTAGGGTTGCCACTTGACGGTAATGGTGGTGATTTATGTGTGAGTAGATTGCTAAGACGCTAACTAGGTGGTGAATACCAAACAATTTATGAGTGACTTGTTCTTGAGTTGTTTATTATACTCGCTCGATGTAAAGTTGAACTGTGTATGTAATTTTGTGTCTGATGTGTTTTATGATTGTAAAATAATTTTATTAGCAGATACGCTTATATATTAACTCCCTTATTCATAAAAATTAATGAACGTTAGCCTACAATAAAGTGTGTCTAGTCCCTGTCTGTCTTAAGTATATTTGCGGTGAAAGAGCGAGACGAAACATATTTTAGTAAACGTGGTCTTAACGAACGTTCGTTATTTTTTATGAATAAGGGCGTTAGAGTTTTAGATTTCAGTAATGGTAGTGGCAGGAATAGTTAGCAAACCGTTGATGTTAGATTTAGACGGATTAAAGCCATTTAGTGATATTTTTAGTGGACTCTCGAGGAACATTGTCGAATAGAGCAATAAGGGTGGCAGAATTCTGGTCCGATATAATTTAAATTCCAACGGAGTGGACGTGATATTTGTCGCAAAGCTACATATTACAAACTCAAGATTTCAATGTAATCAAGTTGCCTAGTTATTAAATAATACAAAAGTGCGTATACGCTACAGTACGTGCGTAAGCGCTACTGTTTTTTCGGCAGCCCTGCTTATGATCGGCACAATATACAAATACATACAACATATTAGTCACGCTAAAGTGCAATAAACTTTTGATTATGAGTCACTCGATTACCGCAGGAATTTCTCTCAGGATAGACCTAGACAATGAACTGCTTGAAGCCAACACATTGCGGTAGTATGTGCTCATAAGCGTATGATATTGTAATAGTATTGTAGGCGTATGAGAAGTATTGAGAAGCTCGATAGACGAGCGCGTATTCGTGACGATTGCGTGCGTCAAGCGACTCCCGTATTGGATTGGCCGCTATTAGTTGCATTTTCTATCTCGAACTCCTCCGTGCTTCGGAAGACACTGTTGGTCTCGATTGTTATTGATAGATAGCAGTCATTAATCTGAGTCAAATGTCTTAAGGCAGTCTGAAAATCTAACAGTGTTGGCCAAAAACACACCATAAGTTATGTTCCTGTTGTTCTGGTTTCCCTGTAAAAAGGGTTACGTTACGGAGATCAGACGGCATTCGCTCCATTGTTACAACCAAAATAGTTGTTTTAAAGCATATAGATGAAAGTACATCCGATCGTCCTCCAATGGTGCAAAAAGAGTTTGAACTACTATATTTTCGAATAACAGGAAATCTTTTCCGAAATGCATGGTAATAAATTCATAATGAATCTCAAAAACATAGTTTTGATGATTTAAGGTAATGTTAAACATCACAATCTCATCCGCTGCATCATTATAACAGGACCACAAAACCTGCGGAGGAGTCAATGAACTTAAGATTTTATTATATTAGATACGGTTCATTTACGGTACATATAGAATAATACATAACGTTTTATTCGATTTACGAATGTTTTCTTTTGTTAACAAGCCGGTTATCATGGACATTAAACAAACTCTGAACCCTTCCTTTTTGGCTTCGCCGAATTCGCCATGTTTGTTTTGTTTTGAGGGAAAAGTAAATATGAAATCGTTTTCTAATCAGTATATCAGTGGCCAGTATTTTAAATATGCTCATAATTCCGCACAATGCGTCACTAAACAAGTTTTACTAAAGCGCTTTCCTAGAATTACAGTCAACCTTCAAACATCACCCGGCCAAGTACAAAAGCCTTCCGGATAACCGGTTTGCAAAAAGACAATGGGTGCATCACAATTCTGCATCTTGATAGCAAGGCCAACAGCATACCCAGAGCTCAAGGACATACTAAATATATGGGCCATTGTGAAGAGATAGCTGTCATCTCGGGTTGTTCTGTTTTTTGACGTTTGTCATTATAATGGGAAAAATTCCTTAAGTATTTCCATGGAAAACTTTTAATCAAACGGTGTGTTGCTGAAGAAGTATTAGGCTGATATAGATATTTAATAAAGACAAATTGATTTTTAATATTCGCCTCCTCAAAACAAACGTCTAAACCTCAGTAATAATTTTACTTGAAAATAATTTTACTTATCATTTTTGTCGTGAATAAAATTATACGACTTCATTATGCCATAAAAGACATCAACGAGCTGAAAATTACAAAATGAAAATTTTGAGTGTGATTCAAGTGCATTTCTATTCTAAGGCATTGACCATTAAATTTATCGATAAGCCTTTTGCTTAGACACATTTAAGAATAATAAAAATCTTAGCAAGCGGCGGTGTTGACCAAAAAATAAACGTAGGACGTTATTTGATACCGCGATTGGTGTATGTGCCCTGATTGGGTAAGGTCAATAGCTTCTGACTAAGCTTGAGAATGCATAACGTAATTTAAGTTGCCAAAACAAACATACATATATAAAACATACATTTATGCACTTAAAGATTTTACAATTTAAAAAAAAAATACAAATTCTATGCGTCCTGTTGTTCTTATATTATATAAGTCCATAATTATCATGGAAAAGGAAATAGCTGTTTATAGTTACTCTTTGTTGTCTTTGTAACTCAGTAGTATAAGTAATACATGATAGTTGAGAGAGTAATACATGATAAAGATATGAGAAATCCATTTTTCCATTAACTTACAATTGAACTTTATTACTTTAAGGAAATGTTTAATGGTGCATATAAGCTGGAATTTAGAAGTAGCTACGATGAAGTATGTCGCATTGGCTGATGCTAGTATTAACGTATCAAGTAAAACACAAAGTCTTAATAACTGCTCTAATGAAACTGTTATTTAGTAAAATAAGTTAAGCGACTATAATAAAAAACGGGTTACTTGATATTCCCGCGGGAACATAAGATAAAAGCATTGTGACAGATCTATTGGTGAAAAAATTGCAAAACTAAAAATTTAATAAATAATAATTGAAATCCTAGATACCGTAGAATGTGCAAGAGTGAAGAAGGAAAACGGACGCTTTGCAGCGGTCAGCTAATGCAACAAGAAAATTGTTAAGAAAAGACAGAGAGAATTGATTTAATTTTATATCTACATACCATCTTGATACGTCTACTAAAACAGAGAAGGAACATTCCATTTGCCAAGTTAAGGGACCGTCTCAAAATATCCATTAACTTCATTCATTAGTCCATTTACCCGGACTTTCACTAAAAACTCCGTCGAAACTAAAATTGGATGTCCCTTCTTAAACACCCGAATTCTCCGTACAGTTTGGATGTCTTTCACGTACAGAGAGCCACAGAGTAAAGTATGTTGCCTTAGGTTAAATTGTGAAGAAAAGTGATATATTTTTATATTTGCCCACTGTATCTACGTAGGATGATGGTGAAACTTCAATTACATATGTGGGTGTAACTGTATTTGCGCTGTCCTATAATAATAATAGTTTGGGTCAGAATAACATACTACGAGACTACGATGATTTGTTCGACGAAAACGAGATAACGAAATACATTACTTATTCTGTAGTTTTAGGCTTCAATAACATGAGGAGGCGTTGACAAAATGCCTCCCTGTGATGTATGAATATTTAACAAAGGTTTTCCGTATTTCACGATCAATTGACTCCGTACTCCTGGTATCATAGAGTTTTATGTATGCGCCTTTTTCTTTTAGTCACTAATGTTACTTGAAAAAAAAGAGTTGCTAAGTATACATTATACTAAATATCTAACGTGCCTAGTATTAAAAGTGACTAACACATAAAGCCCTCCGTAGTGTTTTGTAGTATACTACCTACTTATGTAATTAAATCTACGTTACTTTCACTCAGTAGCCTACTTAAATTAATTAACTCTCTTTTAAACATTACCAGTCATAAAACTATTGTTTTCTAGAGACAAAAAATAAAAACAGCCATTTAACAGACCCTCTCGCCTGCTCATCAACGCTTTTATCCCCCGAAGGTGTCATTTCTTGACAATTCGCAAAGATTCGGCTTCTTTTCTCCGAATGTAGCCGTGAATGATGCTATAATCCTATCTGGATTCCTCGGTCCAACCCCCAGGGGATTGTGGCTAGTCGGTTGCACGTGAAATAGCAAAAATCTGGGATAAAATGTAAAGATAAACTATAATACTGATAATCGCATTTACATAAACCTTAATTCATGTACTTAATAAAACATTATTATACAAAATACAATGAGTATAGACCAAAAGGCGGAGTTAATAATAGGAGCATTACTTAACTAGTTCGTATAATTAATACGTATATTATTTTCTTTTTATGCAACAATTTATGTATCTGTTTAATTGTAATAATAAATTAATAAACATGTTTCCATGCCCTGTACTTCACTGACAAAATAAACGTGTAAAAATTACTACAATACAATACAAAATTCTTTATTGCACAACAAAGATACATAACCATGCAGTAGAAGTAGTTTTTTTTTTTTAAAGTATGTTAATAAACGAACACGAAAGTTCATCAAAATCGATTGAAAATCAAAATTGTTCTTAGAATGTTTGCATTTCAAAATGGACTCCCTACTCAAAAGGGTGTCGACACGGGACGTCTTTCTCATTTGGCCATTCCCTGATAACATTTATAGTTGTATACATCAGACAAAATGAGATAGATAGGGTGAGAATTGATGTTTCTATACAAAAATAACTGTGAAATGTCAAAATACTGTGGAATAATACTCGACTTAAAGAAACCGCTAAAAAAGATTTCTGACACCAAAGTGTGCAAGGTCTAGCAATTTGACCTTGTAGCTTGGGCTACAAAAAATAATTAGCTAATCTTCCATTTTTTGCTAGATTAATAAGTTTTAATTAAAATAATAGCATTTTTGTACTTTTAGGGTTCCGTATCTCAAAAAGTAAAAAAGGAACCCTTAAAGGATCACTGTTGTCCGTCGGTCCGTTCGTCCGTCTGTCTATCAAGACCCTTTATCTCAGGAACGCGTGGAGGTGGAATTTATATCAAATACTCAGATTTATTGTCCCTTGGAGCTGTGAAAAAGTCAAACTTCTAAACCAACGCGATTAAAAGATACAGCCGTTTATTTCCGCAAATTTACGACACTCGCAAGAGCATCAAAACCTACAGGGTACTTCCCGTGAACTCAGAATCTTGAAATTTGGTACGACAACTACTTGTAAGGGAATCAAAAGCTAAAGGTAATTGCCAGTCGACCTGGAATCTTAAAATTTGGCATGAAGCAATATTTTATAGCACATACATAGGTACATACATATCATCACGCCTTTTTCCCACATGGGTAGGCAGAGACTACGGATTTCCATTTGTTACGATCCTTACACACTTCCCTCGCTTCTTCTACGCTCATCACTCTCGTCATACACGCTCGTCGATTACGGGTACTCCCTTTTTTAATATGTCTGCGATTTGGTAGCACATATAAAGGAAAAATTGCGAAAACCTTAGTTACCGTAACTTTTTTTTACTAATTTTGGCTTGATATTAATAACGGCAACAGACGTTGCGACTAGGGTTGCCAACTTTTTTTTGGCGAAATATAGTATTTTTGAAAATAAGCTATCAAGAATATAGTACATTTCTAAAAAATATAGTATTTTATGAAAAAATGACAAAATGGACAAAGACATACCTATTTCTTTTTACCCATTTATTTTGTAAGTTTTGGGGTTTGTTTGTAGATTTCGGTGCTGAAAATATAGTATTTTTGCGTACTATATTTTTGTTCAACGGTATATAGTACGCAGACCCGAAATATAGTAATAAAATACTATATAATATAGTACGGTTGGCAACCCTAGTTGCGACTTACGTTACGACGACGTTTTGTAGACGTTGAAATATTCACAGAATATTTAGTTGTATATTCATTTTAAATATAAATATTTTAATTAAAATAAAACAAATATTTAAGGGGGACTCCCATACAACGGACATATTTTATTTGCAGTTTTTTTTTGTACGAAACCCTTTGTGCGCGAGTCCGACTCGCACTTTACCGGTTTTAACCTAAATAACATCTTTGAAAATGTTCGTAAAACGAATAGTCCCATAGTCAGCGTTCATATAAACCAGTTTTCTCTATAAATACCAAAAAACCGCACATCGTAATTTAACCTGTCCCCACTTGCCCCGCGGCGGTGTAGCTCAGAAAAACAACATTAAATGGTATAAAATCAGTTGGAAATTATTGTAAAATGCAGGGCAAGCCTTTCTGTAGAAAATATTATAGGGATAAGTATAAGTAAGTTGAAGAGAGTACGTCTGACGAGGAAATATTATAACAGTCTTCGATTGTGACTACTGCCGCATGTGTTTGACACTTACTCTGAACTGTCAAATCCTAGTTGATTTGTTTGTTGGTTGATTTTACTCGACTAATTCTTATAGCGAAGCGAAGGGCAGCTAATGCCATCCAATGGATTTTAGATCATCTTGTAGTATTATTGTGTGGTTAACTGAGTGCCTTTATACCAAACAGTTGAATACCAAAAATACAATTATAAAAAATTCGCTGTTGCACTATTGTAAAACATGTTATTTTCAGATACGATTAATTTAAATATACCTCTTTAGAAATAAACACGACATAAAAATAATTTCAGTCAATTAAACTTTGAAATCCTCGGATATATTTTTGTCTCAAGCGTAGGTCTCAAGGCATTTAAAAATCAGAATCTTATCTGCAAAAATCAGAAGCCCTAATGTTTTCATGTATGTACCAACATAGAATCTCTTCTAAGACGCTGACGTTGTGCGTTCTGATCAGCACGGAGCAAGTGTAGGACTGCGTTTGCGATCCTTTAATCACCAACTCCATATTTATGAAGCGGCCAGAGCCGCATTCCTGGCTAGACTGCACCGAGATTAAACCCTTCAACTTTTTATCCAGTTTGTATGGTTGTAGTTGTTTTGATGTTTACTGTAAAGCTAGGAACCTTTTATTAGAGAATATTAATTATTGTTCAACTTTAATCATCTTGTTTACAGGATGATAATCATACAACTACGTATAGTACTTGCATCGCAATTTTTTTTCCTTAAGGTCATATCGGTACTATATTACTAATTAATTGTCCGTCTGTCTATTTGTCTGTCATCAGGCTGTAACTCATGTGCCGTGATAACTAGACTGTAAATTTTTCACAAATTATTTCTATTGACGTTATAACGACAAATACAAAAAAATAGCATAAAACAAATATTTACAAGGGCTTCCATACAAAAAACATGTTTTTTTCCGTTTTTTACTTCATGTTTACAAAGTATGGTACGGAAACCTTCGTGCGCGCTCCGGCTCGTACTTGGCCAAATTTATTTCGTCGTTGCCGAAAATCATAGCCATCACCATGAACGACTTGTTGAGGCAAACAGAAAAGCTATGGAAGTGCCTTTCACAGGGCATACCAAGTGTAAAATTTTAGCCATTAAAACGAAAATAAGTACTGCTTCTAAAATTGTTTACAAAGTATCAGTAAGTAGCCGGTAAAAGGGCAAGAGGTCAATCACCAACTCGATGGCAGGAACAAATAAGAGAGGCTTCTAGGATGACGTTGACTAAGGCAATGCGACATGCCCAAGACCGACATTAATAGCGAAGTTTTATAGCAAAAATGACCTCTAGCAGTAGACACGACCCTCAGTCATAAGGTAACGAAATAGAAGAGCATCAATAATCCAAATCCATACTAATATTATTAAAGCGAAAGTCTTTCTACCTGTCTGTCTGTTACGCTTTCATGGTTTAACCGCTTAACAGATTTTGATGTTTGGTATGAATAAAGTCGAAGACTCGGAGTCAAACATAGGCTACATTTTGACGCAGGAGGACTGCGGAAAATAGCTAGTATAATATATTTGGTAGTATCAGGTAGATCATACTTTGAGCAAAGCCTGGCGTATTGCTAGTTTTGTACAAGTATCAACCGGTTTCCAAGGAACCCGAGGTCAACCACATAATGCTGAACGCCGTATAAATAATTTATTTTCTATCAAAATCGGTCATGCGATAGTCAGCCTGGGCTGATATTTTGTTACCTTGACGTTTTTTGTTGCTCTAATATCATGTTTCAAGGTTAGTAGGTATTTTATAGCGTCTAAAAGCTGTGATCACAGAGTGCTGGTTGTAATCGTAGCTAGTTTCTTTAGAGCCTTAGGCCTGCTTCTGCAATCAACCAAATACGTATGAAAGAAGTAATAAGTTACGTCACATTATTTTTATTCAATAAATCATAACATGAATTAAATTTTTACTGTCCTTAGTTATTGACTTCGTGAGTATAAAATCGCATCAAAAACTTATCAAAAAGTAGGCCTGATTGATGCTGAGTACAATGTACTTGATAATTTTTCTTAATCTTCTATGCAATTTTGAATCTCAAATATAAATATTCCATACAAAATCTTACCCGCAGTAGAGAGCTACGTATCGTATCATAAAGGCATAGATAGTAATTATTCTTACAAGAATATTCATTGAATAATTTTCATAAAAATCATAGAGTGTAGTGTAAACTGCCAAATACGGAATATTGATGTAAACTTTGGACGTCTCTTGGACTGACATGATATCGTAAGCAACGACAAAAGCACGTACCAGATGGTCCGATGACCTAGTTAAAGTGCGATCAATATGAAAATAGACGAAAATGAAGTTCTCATTCCCTCATTCCTTTGTGTAAGACTTATCTGGCTCTGGACTAATAGAAGAATGGGGATCATTATATATCATCGTCATCAGTCCATTGCTGGACATAAGCCTCTCCTAATGGTTTTCAATATGAGCGTTTGCCTGCTAAGTACCTTTTCAGGTCATCTGACCATCTGATCAGTGGATGTCCAGTCCAATGCTGCGCTTGCCGGAGGAGGACCTTTCCGCCCCATCGATTCATATCATGTGCTTCTTTTGTGATTTAACGACATCGACGACACTTTAAACTATCACGAACCCACACTTCCATATCCATTCTTATTAATATTAGTGCGAAAGTCTGTCTGCCTATCTGTCTTTAACACTTTCACGGCTAAACCACTGAACGGATTTTGATGAAATTTGGTATGAATGTAGTATAAGACCTTTGGTGAAACAAAGGCTACCTTTTTGAGGCAGGTAGAGCTGCAGAAAACAGCTATTCTAATTATAAGTTCACGATAGTAAAGTTAATAAGTGTAAATAATATCAGTTTTTCATTAATTGCTAAATTAGCTGTAGAATTCAAATCTATTTTACCTCTCTTACCTCTGTAACTACTTTAACCATAACAAAATTGAATTGTTCTATACATAGGCGTAAAGTACATCCATTTCCCTATGCCCATCTATATCACAGCGGTCTGCGTGTCTATTCTAATCTAATTTGATGATCCTAGCGTGTGATCAGGCTTCAACAATCCGCATAAAGGGCCTTAATTAACCCTAACGTACCCTTTGTTTCCAAGGGATCGCCGTATTCGACTTATTAACATGAGTATATAGACCGCTAATGTAATAAGAGAATTAAGGTAAGAGCACTGGCTATACATACAGGTGGGGTATTATTGTCATCTGTACTGAAAAAAAAATAATTGTTTATTTCATCTCATCACTCATTATCCTGTACGTAGTACAAAAAGGATTAACTATGGATAGATATACCATACTAGAAACATTTGTATGAGGATTTTATATATTAGACACAGAAATCCTCTGACTCTAAAATAGGTACTTTTTCCAGAAACAGCGAATTTGGCAAACATCATGCATGACTAAGTTGATTTACATTTAAAATAAGCCTTCTTGTGCTATCTACGCTCTCGTATGTTTTAAGAAAAGTTTTACACGAAATAAGCTTTTAACGATCAATTGTAATTTAATACGTTTAGATCTAATTTAATATTACGAGTACCTTTTACTAAATTATTTTCTCAATATTCTGTCCCCTCGCAGCTAAATAGAGCCCGATACGATATCGATTGTTCATTATTGTCTCCTTCCCAATTAGCTATGACAAAAGCCACGTAAAACAATAAACCTTCAAAGAGACACCTATATTAATTAAAACTTAAGGCTTGTTAACGTCTCCGGCTAGAGAGCTTAATTATCTTGCCGCTGTCCCTTTAACAATGTGCTTAGGAGAACTATATCCCATGGAATAAAATGGATGTCCACCGTTATTTTCTAAGCAGATATTACAGAGTTTTTTCCAGCTCGTTGAAAAGCATGCGCCGGTTTTTACTTGTATGCTCTTTTAGAAAAGATTTCTGAAGAATCAAATAATATTTTTAACGATATAAAACCGAAAACAAATTTTCATCTGTTTTATGACGTACTAAACTTGTGTTAACTTTGAAGACAACCCAAAAAAATGATGATGGCAATATCACCAAATTACTGTATGCCATCCCCTATTACGCTAAACCACGGCTCATAAACACCCACGCCAAGGCTTCCTGATCAAGTTAGTCACAAAATCGTGACCATTTTACTCACTTAGACATCTAAACATCGTTACAGACAATATAACGACGTGACAACTAATAACCGTTATAAATAGCCTAATCACGACTCTTGCTATCGTTAATAACAGGTAAAGCGTGCCACTCATCAGCTAATCGTGAATGTTTCTGCTGTTATATATATGTTACAAAGAAAGTTATGGTCGCGGTATCGGTGCCGATAAATCTATTTTAATCAATTAATTAATTTTATCAATTATAGCTGTTTTGAAGTGATTTTAAATAGTTTGCAATGACCCACAGTCTTGATGTGAGGAGCTAGTTAGTCGAGCGCGACCCGCGTATCCGTAGCGAATGCGCATGTCAAGCGACGACGTGACGCGACCACTATTTGATTGTCGCCATTTTAGTGGCATTTTCTATCTTGAGCTCCTCCGTGCTTCGGAAGGCACGTTAAGGCGTTGGCCCCGGTTGTTAAAGATAGATAACAGTCGTGAGGCTGTGTGTGTGGCAGATGCCTTAGGGCAGCCTAAAAAAATCTGACAGTGTTGGCCACTAACATACCTCAGGTCATGTTCCTGTTGGTCTGGTTTCCCTGTAAAAAGGGTTACGGAGGTCAGACGGCAGCCGCTCCATTGTTATTACCAGTTCCGCCAAATCCAGGACCATGACTTACAGCGTAACCTAGGCTCCAAAGCGTAGGCTGACGACGCAACTAGGAATACACGCTAGGATGATGATGATGACCCACAGTCTTGATTTAACTTCATACAAAACAGCACGTCACTGTTTTATTTTTTCAAACGATTTTATTTACATAGCAGAAAAGAAATGTAATATATAATTTTTCTCGCATTTTCTCAAGCTAAATAAAAAAGGTTGCGTATTTTTTTTCGTAATATCCATGAATCTAGTTGATTAACACGTGATTAAAAATCTAAGTCATATCTATTAGAAATATGTGCATTGAAAGTCGCTTAACGAGTAGCAAGTTATGCTTACACTTTCCTCGTGTCATGTATCCGCTCTCATAAACAATGGTACATTTGCGTAACACCAGTCACGTCTGCAGCTGAAAGATGGCGAAAGTTGAAAGTATGTTATGTAAACTAACTACTTGCATATTTGTTAGCTGCCCTTGGTTGGGCGTCAATATACATAGCGTTCGAAATAAAAAAAATAAAAAAATCTTGTGTTATAGTGGTCAAAATTTATCAGAGTTTTGTATACAAGTAAAATAGCCTATGATCGATGGTACCATGGGATGGTACAGTCATGTCTTACGGAAATTGGCAAGTTATGTTGAGAACAAGTGTCTGGTCATGCTGCCTCACCCGAAGCCTACTAGACAAAGCATTTTTTTTTATTCAAGGAAGAATTTTAGATGATATTTTTTTATTTGAAAAGTAAGAAAACTAGCGAAAAATGAGATGATGATTAAGCGTGCGGTTACCGTAACTTACCTAAAGTACAGTGATAAATATTAACTTGTCGAAAGCTTCCAAGACGCTTCTTGAATTATGGTTCAACTATCTTTGTTAACATTTCCAGTTCATTAAATAAACAACATATCCTACAAACTATTTACACGACAGTTAATTTTCTCTGTTAACGACACTGCGCTATCCATCACTAACTGTCCATATAACTATGTGCTTTGAACTTTCTCCAGCAGAAGTTCTATGAAACTAAGTACGAGGAGATATGGTTAAATGTATTTTGTATTAATTTGTTTCGAAATACTCTAACAAAAGTGTATGATTTTTTTTTAGTTCTTACTAAAATAAAACCGGTCAAGTGCGAGTCGGACTCGGACACGAAGGGTTCCGTACCAAAAACTGAAAAATAAAATGTCTGTTGTATTCCCAGTTCCCCGAACTGTTTTATCCGTATTATTAATAGTTTAACTAACATTATCACTAACATTTACTTAAATTACAATATATACTTATACATATAAAAATTACAGTTCGAAAAGTATGCAAAATCAATTATGGCAACTGTAATTAAATAATTTCCATAAATCTTAACGCAGGATATAAAACGACGAATTAATTTACCATTTGCAGTTAAAAGTATTAAGAATATTCTCAATTTTTGTATCATTTAAATTTATAAATTACTAGTTGTTTCCCGCAGCTCCGCCTGCGGTATTTAGCCTATGTTACTCAGGGTCAATGTAGCTTTCCAATGGTGAAAGAATTTTTGAAATCGGCACAGTAGTTTTTGAGTTAGGTAAAAAACTTAAGCAATTTAGAAGCCAATTAAAGGTCCTCACAGATAGAACTAGAATAGTACAACTAACAAACCAGACATAGTACACACACTGCATTTTGATAAAATATATATTTTTTTTTAAATATTGCCATTAATCGGAAGCAACACCGTTTAGTTTAGTAAAGGAAAACAATTTAAAGCCAAAAATTATCAAACTAAAAATCAACGAACTACCCTACCCTTACCCTGCTGGAACAAATGGTCATATAGAAGTAACTTAGCCCTCGCTATGCTTGTAGTGAACAAATCAATATCCACCGTTCGAGAAATAATATTAAAATTCTTACCTGCGCGCAAAATAAACGAATTCTGTCGATAATTAGTATTAAATATATATTAGTATAAAAAGGGGGGGGTTAAATCTTAATATTCTAGGCGGTGCATTAAGCATTAATTCATTACAAACATACACACAAAAATACAAATCTTTCCTCTTTACAATATTAGTGTAGATTATTTATTAGATAAGGTACAATTACATTGCTACGTATCAATGTGCGCTACGCTATTCACAGCAGCTAAGCGAACTTTTACTGTCTGCTTTCATAAGTAATTTCAGTTGCAGTAAAAGTTCGCAATGCTGAATATCTCCGTGGCAGCTTTGTCTCCGAATCATTCCTGTGAGAATGAGAGATAATTAAATTGTCAGTTATTTCTTCAACACGGAGATGTGACCGAAGTAATCCATCTCCATAGCTATCACGTCACAGCAGTCTATACACCTCCCTCCTATATAACTGCCTCCGTGGTCCAGTGGTTAAGGCGTTCGCCTTTGGCCCGGGGGTCGTGGGTTCGATTCCCACGGGAAGCATACTTTGTTTAGTTGTTTCCAGTTTGGTTAGGACATTGCAGGCTTGAATCACCTGATTGTCTGATAATAAAGATGATTCCGTGCTTCGGAAGGCACGTTAAGCCGTGGGTCCCGGCCGCCATCTGGTGGTCGTTAAAGGAACCACGGGTCACAACTCTGACACCAGGGTGTATATGGTCGATTGACAATGTAACCTACACGAAATGATGATGATGAGTCTATACACAATAAGATAATTGAAATATGTCTTATGTTTTTGCGAGTGTAACACGATAAAATTAATTATTTTAATAGGTTTTTTTACACCCAAAAGCTTTACAGCAATTTGCATGTTACAACTCGTTGTAAACACTTTAGTTTAATTTAAAGACTAATTTTAAAATTAGGCATTTTCATTAATGCTGTATGTCTTTCAAGCGCTTGCAAATTTACAGCAAGTGTATGGTCATCATTAAGGGAAATAGAGAATTTATGAAATTTTAACCCATAGGTACTTACGAAAAAATATTGTAACCCACTCATCTCCAATTTGAACACATAATATACATGAATACTTACGAGATTTACATCGAACATTTTCCTTTAAATGACGACCTTGACATTTTTAGATCTTGACCATCAACTACTTGAACATTGTAAGATATAGACGTTGTACTATCTTGATGTTATTTCGAGGCTTGACATTTTACGACATTGACGCTATACTCCGGAGCGAAGCAATGGATTGCCACCTTTACAGACCGTTACAATGATATAATTTGCGGGGCCTCACGTAACGTCAATGGGGTTTGCGGTTGTCGGCGAGCGCTTGAGAAAGTTCAAATTGTACAAAAAGACTATTTTGCTGCTTCAAGTAAAGACAAAGAATATTAAGTTCGTCTGTAGTTAGTCCAAAATTCAGTTTGCTCTTCAAGGTATCATTACTTGGACTTGAAAATAGTTATTGATTAAAGTCGATGATATATGTGACAATCTGTAAAGCAAAATATATTACACCTTACATTATAAACTTAAGGTTTATTTCAGTTTGTAAAGGAGCCGTGGGAAAGATCACAATCGAGATGCGAATTCCAAGTAGGCTATGTACTTCTTTGTCCTTTTTCTGGTGTCAAGTGAGAGGCGAGTTGCTCTACTTGACTTTAACATAATAGTAATACTTCAGAAGTGATAGCCTAGCGGGGCATGCATGTTCGTAATGATTGTGCATTATGTAGCGAACATCGTGGCCTGACTTGGTCCGGTCAGTTCGCTATTACAGGTCGCGTTTCTAATTTAAGCTGCCATTTGGTGGTTGTTATAGAAACTAGGTCAGATGCCGAGAGGCGGTTCCGAACAACTCTGATACTAGGCTGTACATGGTTGATTAACAATATAACCTACACGAAATTATGATGATAATTTTGAGCTTTTCTGTTTGTAGAAAGGCATGATACGCCATTGGTCCCCGATGGTATTCCTAGTAGTAATCATCGTAACATAATATGCCTTCAGGCAGCTTGAAAACCTGACAGTGTTGGCCACGCGGAGCATGATCATATTGGTCTGGTTTCCATAAAAAATCAAAAGTACTTTTATTCTTTTGCATAAATGGACGAATAACTCTTAAAATTATGATAGAGATGAACGTCCGAATAATTCCGCTTGTGTGGTGATCCTGTAAGAGAACTGGAAACTATTGCGTAGTGTCACCAAAATGTACGTTAACTACATTTTGGTGAACCGAAATTCGATGTTCATTATAAATTCCAATTACTGAGTTCGGATGCACCACTGGTTTTTACGCAATAATTTGTTACACGACGAAATTGCTTACAAAATTTATTTTATTGCAATGAGTTTACATCATTTATATCTCTAGTTTCCAGACATAGCTGAGGGTTGTTTTTTTGTAGCATAATTTTATCGGCTACTTAGTTCGCATTTTTATGTCTGTGTATGAAATCCTCTAAGGTGAACTCTGCCGGGACAGGAAGGAGATTCTAAGAGATGCGGTAAATGTTTGTCTTGAATATCAATTGTCTACACAACTATTAATAATTGTGTGAAAAAGGCCAATCTTTCAAAATTAATAATATTGGCTTGTATAATGGGCTATGCTCGAAGGAATTGTTTGCCACGATGCCAACAGGCACTTTTTACCATCGAACCTCTCGCCATCGTCAGGGATTTCATCCACCTTGAATCCCATGTTATTGACAATACGCTTTAAACGGAATTTCCTCCCTCGTACACTACAATCATGGAATTAACTCCCTGCCGTGGTTTTCCCCAGCGACTATAACATGGGAGCCTTTAAAAAGGGCATGAAAAAAAAACTATCAGGGGTCGGCAACGCGCTCGTGACATCTCCGGTGTTACAGGCGTTGATAGGCTACGGTAACCACATCATTATCCGGTGGGCCGTACGCCTGTTTGCCTATTTAATTGTATAAAAAAATATATCCAAATTACTGGATCTTCAACACACTCTTCTTCAATTTACTTTTTCGGCCACTGCTAACAGTAACCTTTCGGTAGGTTATTTGTACCCTTATTTTAACTCAAATTTATATATCCATTAGCATACAGCTTTAAATCGTTTAAATTACTGTCTCGCTAGTAAATGCATGCAGAATAAGCCGGATTTTACGACCGAATTCTCGTTCAACCCTAATTGAAATGTCAAAACGTGTCGATAAGGTTGCCATTGAATCTTATGAAAATTAACTCAAATAATGCTGTATTAATTTGGATGGATTTTAATATAGTTTTGACGTGTATCTCTGTAAGTTTCTTGAAATTTTGTATTCGTTATCTCTGGCAGATATATACTTATATATATTTTTTCTTTCATTAATCATATGAAAAAAACGAAATATACGCTATAAATACGTATCAAATAGTTTAATTTAATGTGACATCAAATTTTCTAAGAGCCACTACGCGTTAGATCCTTATCCCGTGGAAAGCTGACTCTATGAGTAAAAGACCGCGGTATCACTGTAAGATACCTATACTTCTTTAAAAGTTTGATGAAATCTGGCGTTAATCTCCAGAAAATGTTTCAAATAAATCTGATATATAAAATAGAAATCTTTTTGTTTAGTAAATGCGATTAGAAATAAATGTTGCCCAATCAGTGCTCAGACGGAATTTCAATAATTTAACGACACAACTCAGCTCTTAGTAAAAACTTTGAAATAGGAACATAAAAAGTTTTCCAATATTCATTCTCGTTTAAATTTTACGTATAAAAGCCTGAATGTGTGCAAAATGCCGTTCCACAGGCGTTCAATCGAAATAAATTAACGTCTATATAAGTTCAGTTTTCTACACCCTTTGTCATTCGCCGCGTTGATTAACTATTCTGCATTTAGGTGTTATTAGATATACAATTAGGTTTATTATCTAAGCTTTTTTTTAGCTTTGTTTAGAGCTCACAGCTGGTACTGATTAGGGCTTATTAATCTCCTACGTAAAATGAGGGGTCAATAAATATGGAATGAAATCTAACTTGAATAAAATGGTTCTCATACGATTTATTCGGTTCTAATATATTTTAAATATAAGAATTAGGCTCTTATTAGTAAAGTAGACGACACAGATCCTACAATAATAACATAGCTCATTCTAATATCTCATCATTATTTAAATAAACAATACGTAATTCGCCACAGTTTCGTCAAAACTAAAAAAAAAATATCTTTTTTTGTTTTCATTTTTTTCATTTATTCATTCATATTTACAGTTTTCTCGGTAGCATTTCAAACACAGTGCTATGAAGTTTAAATAAATGTGCTATTTTTTTGTATTGTGGAGTAGTTTCTTTGGGTTAAGAAAATAACTATTTATCTTTTCTTAATTTTCTATTTCAAACCATGCCGAATTTACATCACTACCAAACAGGTTAACAATATACAATACATTGTTCGCTCATTTTCCGCTTAAACCGGATTATCATCTTTCTCAAGACTTGTCTGGTAAAACTTTGTAAATGTGTTTAATTTATTTGAAATCTTCCAAGAAGTTAAGATTTTTGAATAAGAGCCCGTTTTTTTTCATTTCCATTTGTTACGGTCCTTACAGATTTACAAATTTATTATTATTAATTTTTTATTGATTAGGGCAACGAATTAGGTAGACAATTGAGTAGTAAGCCTATGGACCTTCTTCTATACCTACATGTACCCTAATAGTTGTTTTATTTTTCTTTGCTATTTTAGTGTTGATATACGCTTTTCATGTCTTTTCTAATCTATTTGTGTATTGTTACAGAGACGGGGAGTACGGATAAGAGCAATGGTATGAAGGAACCGGGATCCCCTGAGGAATTGGTATGTAATTTTATTATTATTAGGTAGTTTTATTCAAACCAGGAAAAATAAAAAGAGGCCAAGTGCGATTCGGACTCGCGCACCGAGGGTTCCTGTACACATCTATAGGTATCGCGTTCACGAGGAAAGGGCTAGTAATTTTATAATTATTAAAAATATTTTTATTATATGACGTAACTAAAAATTTACGGTTTTCACAATTTTTCCTTTATCTGTGCTATAAGACGTTGCTTTGTATCAAATTTCAAGATTCTGAGTTCACGGGACCCTGTAGGTTTTGATTCCCTTGCGAGTGTCGAAAATTTGCAGAAATTTGCGACATAAACGGCTGTATCTTTTGATTGCGTTGGCTTAGAAGTTTGATTTTTTTACAGCTCTAAGGGACAGTATACCTGAGTATTTAATATAAATTCCAGCTTGATACCTCCACGTGTTCCTAAGAAAAAAGTTCTTGACAGACAGACAGTCGGACGGACGGACGGACGTACAACAAAGTGATCACTCTCGTCATAATACGCTCGTCGAATAAAATTAAGAACAAAGCGCTGGTAATTACAACAAATACCTCATTATTTTTATAACAATAATATTTAAAATTACTTACTAGACAACGCATCGCCTACAGAAATCACTTCGTTGGTCACATCTTTTTTATTGAAAATTTTACGCTTATAAATTTAACTAACACGGACAAATCTTTTTTCCTTATCCCAGTGAGGATCACATTGACAGCATTACGTACGGCGTATTGAGCTTTTGAAAATTCTTAAAGGTAAAATCGGTCGCCTTGTGGGGAGATTTCCTTTGAAGAGGGTAAGTTTCGTGGATTCGGGAACGTCGTCACGTTTTTACTGCTAAGCAAGATTTAGATTTTATGTTAAAATGGGTTTTCTCAGTTGATTGTTTCGTTTTTTGAGAATTTACATGAGCGTATTATTAAAATATTAAATTAGATAGACAGTTTCTAAAACAAGCTTTCGGAATAATGATGATACTAGAAACAAACAAGTCTGGTTTACCTGTAAAATGGGTTACGGAGGTCAGACGGCAGTCGCTTCATTGTAATAACCAGTTCCGCCACCATGACTTATAGCGTACCCTAGGCTCCGAAGTGTAAGCTGACGACGCAACTAGGAATACACGCTAGGATGGTGATCTTGATCTGAATTATTGTGTGAGAAAATGTACAAAAACTATTGAAATCGTGAGCAATTTCCTGCGCAAACTGTCTGGTTGATACTGTTTCCGTTGTCTCTACTGGAGCACCGATTTGCGGATGTATAACCGGTTATAAAAACACAAAAAAATTAAGGCACATTTAAATAGGAAATCAACCGGAATCTCATTTTTGGACTTTGTTATTTGGTGTTAAATTTATTATTGTAATAAATTTGCACACTAATATCTCAGTAATACTACCCATTTTATAGATTGTCATGATCTGAAAATAAATAAAATTAAAATAGACCGTTCGCTATTTGCGAAGAAAAAGGTAAAACGAAAACATAAAAATAATGTTGAGAATTCTGTATCTGTCAATCTGCTTTGAATTTTCATAGTTTTTAAAAAAAATATATTTGGCTTTTACTTTCGTATTTAGCCAATAACAAGTAAAAATTGTACAATACAGTCGTTAAGTCAAGTCAAGTCGAGTCAAAAGTATTATGCTAAGTAAAGTGGTAGAAAAACTGCACTTAGCGATTTTCAGGAGCTTTTGGCAACAAGCAAGAAAATCACATAAATCGAACATTGTATCACTTTCCAACACTCACGCTTATTCTTGAACACTGCTAATAATAATCCACCAATAAAATGCACAAACACACAAAAAAACACAAATTTTGGAAAACAAAATACAGCGCCTATACTGCTTTTCACAACTTCCCGCCAAAAGTCCATTTTCATAGTTTTCAATCAAAATGTACACTTGTTACTTATTTATTTTTTATTGCACAAAATATTCCATTACTACACAACTGCGCGTAATTAATTTATTATATTTTAAGGAGGCGTTGATGATAATGTATGTCCTATTTAACACATTGAACGGCGATGATCCGACAACAATTAGGTTATCGGCATTCAAAGATATTGCTCACATGTTTTGAAGTATCGTCAAAAACTGCTTTTGATTTTACTCCACATTGTGCCTATCTCCAAGGAAGCCGAGTAATATCGCCATCAAACATCGATTCAGATCGCAGGGCCGTCATCGTGTGAGTATGACTGATTGTTGTGCTTCTGTCATTAAACTTAGATTTAGTGTGATTCGTCTAGCGTGAGAGTTGGGACAGGATTCACAGGTATTGCTTGGACTTCCATACCAATGTCTTTGTTAATTGACTAAATTGTTTCGTGGGTTTGAATCAAACCATCGCAAACGAAGGTAGTCTTTGCAGAAACTCTTGTAAATAAGCTAATTGTCTAAAACAGTTAAAGTACTAAAGTAATAAATAACTATAAGTACTAGCGTGGTGATATGAAAACGGTGACAAAATATATCCCATCAAATAACGTATTTTCAAACAAGTGAATCCATTTATAAAACCAGGAAACCTATGACACTGCACCCATCATCTAGTAATTAGCAGTTAAATCGATTATTTTCCAAGTCGATACTCGCCGTATCAGATTCATCGAATCAAATTCCGAGCAGTTGGACGCGAGCCAAGCTTCGAGGTTATAAATAGATCCCTCTTTACGGTAAACGACATTTTGCAACTGCATCCAGATATATTCTTTAATCGGATTGGTTTATAGTTGTTTTTGTAGCAGTAGTGCCGAATATAGAACCAGGATTAAGAGCATTCACTCTGAATCTTCAGCTGAGGATACAACTGGAAAATTCGCTCGCGTCATAAAGTCTATAGAACGCATACTTCCATACTATCCATATATATAAGTGCGAAAGTCTGTCTGTCTATAACGCTTCCACGGCCAAACCGCTGAATGTATTTTTATGAAATTTGGTATTAGTAGAATATAGTTGAAGACCCGGGGTCAAACATAACTCGGCGGAGCTGCGGGAAACAGCTAGTTTGTCATAAAACATTTATGATTCATAAAAATGAAATCAAATATAAAATTATATAATAATTAAAATTAAGGCACCACTATAACGGGTCTTTTTCGTTATAAAAAAAATTACCCTTGATCTTAGGCATTGTGAAAGTTCTTTAAATAATAAAGCACTGCAAAAGTAGGATTCACGAGTTTATTCTCTTTACATAATTATGGTGTTAACTACCTATATCTAGCGGGGAGCGCGTGCGCGCAGCGGTTGCGTGGAGGATAACTCTCACGATGCTCCCACAATACTGGCATCTTGACAGCCTCTAGCTGTTTCCGCGTAGGCGACGTTACGAAGGGATGATGACAGGGTGGTTGCTGTTATTTATCGCGGTACAATATTATTATTATCAAATTGTTAATAGCCAGAGTCGACTCGCTAAAAAGAAGAAAATGAAATCGTATTTTGTATTTTTATTTATTTGTTTAAACTTTATTACAAAGAATGTAAATGGCGGTTTTAGAGCCATGGGCGTTTTCTACCAGTTAACCAACAGGTGGTGTTGAGAGACAAAAGTAAGTGCAAAGATAGAATAATTAATTATAATTACCTAATTATACATTTCAACAAATAAAACATCCAATATTATGTATATTTTTCTGTTTTAAAATACAAATATTCTGCACAAAATAAGTAAAAAATTCCGCTAAGTTCATAAATTGTGTAGTTTTGCCGCAAGCATGTTGCCTTTGATTCAAATACCCTGACATTTGAGAGCCAAAACAATTTCTCCTTGAATATAATTTTATTTATTCCTTTGAGATATTGTATAGAGCATTTAGGTAATAGGGTAAATGTGAATCACATATTATGTATCTTTTTAAAGTTGTCTTAATTATGTGGTAAAGTATTCAAATAGAATTTTACATCAAAAACCAAAAAGAGACTGTTATGTCATATTACCAAAAATTAAGTCATACATCATTAGGTAGGTTTTAAGACACTTAGTCATCATCATCACCATTTCGTGTAGATTACATTGTCAATCGACCATGTACACCCTGGTGTCAGAGTTAGAGGATACAACCTCTCTCACACCCTGAAGGTAAAAATTAGTCACGTGTAGGCAATATTTTGGAATTGAAATTTGACTCCATTAGTTTTTCCGCTCATTTCAATTCCATTAAATGAAATATTCGTCCTGATAAAAGAGCGGACCCGAAATTATAAGATCTACATTCTACCATAAACGTATAATAAAATCCACGTCTCGTTAAACATTTCTTAAACCTTAAAGGCTTTCAAAGGTACGGTTTCAGGGGCGGTAACCGAATTGGCTCCTGCAAATATTGACATTACTTTCATTAACCCATCCGTTTTCATTGAGCTACCTTCAATTAATTTTACCTACGGAGTATATTAAAAGTCGATACGTTTTGATGTTTAATTAGCTGGTTATATTGCTCTAGCTTCATATTATTTTTATAAAGTTTATTAATTGTAGATCTTTTTGAAATGATTAAAAAAGTAATGTTATTATAATCAATATGTATTGTGCTAGTATAGCTTAACCGATTTGTACTCGTTATGTTACATAGACATTTATTCTGCTCTTACTGTTGGCCTTGTTTAACTGTCTGACTTTTTATTTTCATTCGAATTTTATTGATATTTCGTCGATAATTACAAAATTCATCATTTTTGTTTTGGCATTAATTTAAACACATTTCACTTAAAAAAAGTAGTCGAAATTTATTTAAATATGTAAATTACTTGCATACATGCATATGCAAGCTAATGTTAGCTTTAGATAGTTTAGCAAAAAGTTAACAGCATTGTGTAATCCGCCTGTGCTAAAATTAAAACAGAATATTATGTTGAAACCGAATTTATTTTCATGAAACATTTTTCGTGAAAAGATAAGGCGAGGTGAAATGGACATCATAATTTATTCCGTTTGGGACATCCGTATATATTTTATTTAGGATTTAGAAATACTTATCTCGTTTTTGATATGAAAATCTTTATGATATGGGCAACTTTATTGTCAACTCTTTTGCGTTTCTTGTTTCATTTCAAAAAACGGGTAAAATGAACCCGTCACAAAATGGTAAATGTATTAAAAATACTGGCCAAAGCAAATGAACATGGTTAAAATATACTTAGGTTATTTATCATAATAATTCATATCCATACTTCCATACTAATATTAAAAATGCGAAAGTCTGTCTGTCTATCTGTCTGTTACGCTTTCACGGCCAAACCGCTGAACGGATTTTGATGAAATTTGGTATGAATATAGTTGAAGACCCGGGGTCAAACATAGGCTACTTTTTAACGCAGACGGAGCTGCGGGAAACAGCTAGTATTATATATTCGACCGAGCGAGCGAAGCGAGCGAGGGCCACAAATCAAGTTGGGGGAAAAGATATTGTTTGTATATATGTATGTTTGTATAGTTCCGCGATAACTCTCGAGCCGTTAGTCCGATTTCGATGAAATTCAGAAGGTATATAGAATTTTCAAGTTCGTTTTACATCAAAATCGGTTAAGTAGTTTTTGAGGTATTTGCATTTAGGTAAAAAACAAATATTTCTCAATAATTCCAAAGCTGTTGGTCGGATTTGCTGATAATCAAAATGTATATAGAAAATGTTAAAATACATAAAATGAAAAATTTATTTCATATTTATTATCTAATAACATCGTGGTTCTTAAGCCGATTTTGAAGATTGTTTTTATGTTCAATCAATCAATCAAATATTTATTTGCATAAAATGTAGGTTTTTACAATGATTTTACAATATAAATAGGTACCCAAATACATTTTACCTTAATTAATAAAATAATACATTTCAAATGCGTACACTTTCAGTTATTATTATTCTCCTGATTTTTTTAATGCAATCGGTTCAGTAGTTTAAATATAAAATAAAAATAACTGAAAAAAAACACCTAGATGATCATGTCGTTCAAGTAGACAAATAATGATTTTTTTTTATTAAAAAAACTAGAAAACTTTTTCTATTCTTTTACCGCGACCAACTTGAAGATATTTTTAAGTCGTGAAGTTAATCTGCAAGGGTGGCGGGGTCAATGCCGGGCCGGCATCACTTCGGCTAAACCTAGGTGAAGCAGATCTCTGTTGGCTAATCTTAAATGCAAGATTATTTTGACCGTATATTACGAGTACTTTTCCTGACTGATGTTTTTGATTTAGCTCCTCTCCAAGTAAATCGGATCCAAGTAGTCCATATACATATATAAGACAATTACAATTTGCGTGTTGCCGACCCTTAAACAATTTAGTTGGCCAACTAGCATACCGCCCGCCTATTGGTTGTCAAAGTAGTCTATAGACACCTGCAACACATAGAGGTTTTGTCTTTTATGTCCACTTATATGTTGCCGGAGTCCATTATCTAAGTAGTTTTAGTAGATTTCTTACCATCAGCTTAGAGGACTACAACGAAGACTGGATACAGTGCTCCAGCTGCCATGGGTGGGCTCATGAAGCATGTGCAGACATTCCAGAATGTTCAGACGCGTACATATGTGATCGATGCAGATTGTTTTAAAAATGTCCGGAGCTAGGGGTTCGAGGTGAAGTACTAGGTGCCATGTCCAAGGAACGAGTTTTTTACCAAAGTTTAATTTTTGTTTTTAAATATGATTATGCAGAGATTGCATTTTTGTTACTTTGTGTTGATTTGAAAGTTTGTTGACTTACCTTATACGGTTTTATCGCGTTTATTACTTATTAATTTAATGAATAACAATCGCGAAAACATAAGAAATCAAAAAAAGTTAAATTTTTCGGAATAGTTTTTAATTTATTTCGTAAAAACCTTAGGTGTCCGCCACTAGGAGACTTCCCCCTATGTGTGTTGTAGTCAGCGATCTCATCAGGATCTTACACAAAAGTCAAAAGATGTCTGGATGATCTGAACAAATTCGATAGTGGATGACACCTAACTGCACTTGGCTGAGATACCTGGAAAGCTAAAGGGAAGGCTTTTACCCAGCAGTGTGACAGCTAAGGCTATTAAAAAAATATAAAGTCAAAGACCTACGAGTATGTCATCCTTATATTCCATAATTCACCTGGATGTTATAATTCCGTAGCAATCCCGTCGCACCGTAGGCCTAGCGTAAACATCATAACGGTGTGACCCCGATCGCGATGTCACACGAGACGCATTTGGAACCGACGCTTTGTTGATAGCGATCTCATCAGTATTACAGGTATCGAACCAATAGGTCTGAGAAGAGACTTTGCAGATAATCAGAGCAAGCAAACATTTTTTTGTTTGATTTGAAAAAAATTGTTTATTACTATTATTTTTCTTCAATGTAGATAAGGCTTGACGTTACCATTGTAATTTAATTTGGCCAGGTGCATTGACTTTTAAGATATAATATGTATTATTCGACCTTCGGCAAGAAGTTAGGTCTATCCTTAGTCGAAATTAAAGAAAAAATTAAAATAATTTACGATGAGTTATCGCTATCATCTAAACGCCAGCTTTAATGAGATGCTGCAATACGTAGGCATGCAAATAGAAAAACTGGATGGGGCAGGTTGAAGGAGAACGGAAACTACGTACGACATACATTAGGCGACATATCAGGTTCGCATGTAACTTAGTAGGGCATCGATGTCGAAGTAGTACACACAAATACTTACATAGATATGGAAGTGACGCTTGGTAATGTTAAATGTGTGCTTTCTAGATCTCAATGAAATATGAGCATATTTTTGTGAGACCAACAAGATAGGAGAGGGCAATGTTTTCGAAAGATAGAGCTCCTGTTTTTGTGTGAAAATAGGAGCTAATGGTTCCACGAGACAAAGAATGATGAGAGTTTTCCAACTCAGATCAACGAGACTAACTTTGATTTAGAACAGATAATAGTACCTACTAAATAACTCTACCAAATTTGTGGAATAGTGTGTTCGTTTTTTGAGCTTGCTCTCATCACCTAAAGCAGATAATATGACAATATGAACTGGTAATTAAGTGAGAGATAAAAACACGAATCTATCTCAAATGTTTTAAAATATTTAGAAGTGAAAATTAATCAAAGTCAATCGTTATTCGAAATTCGCTGGATATTACGAATAAAAAATAAGTATCTTGTAGATATTTTTAATAAATACTCTATTTTCAACATGAGTTTATACAGACTTCTTATTTAGATACATAGATAAAATCATCACAAATCTTTCACTAAATATACACGTTGATACAATTTAATCCAATCAACTACGATAGGATACCAAACAATGCATTTCAACAATCTGTATCCATAGGCGGAAAAGTGTTACTACAAGCGTTTGCATGTTCGCATACTATGAATATGGTTTTGGCATTTGAACCGCGTGAGTACCCTTATTTGGTCCTATGAGTCACTGGAATTTCGTAAGTTTATCTCCGGGTTAAGCTTAATCCTTGTTTTGTCGCCGTCAGATATCGAAATAATGAATTACCGCAGCCACATACAATTTACTGGCGCCATAGTATGATGGTATTAAGGTGTCTAGCCTGTAATAAATAGTATATTGGAAGCCTAAGCCTTATCCTATTTATATATATATATATATATATATATATATATATATATATATATATATATATATACATTAGGCTAATCTAAACCTTATCTTAGTTTTATTCCCGAGATCTGATTGATCTCAGTTTTTCTTGCTTTTAAATACTTCTTGAAACAATGTTTAATTAAATTTTATTGCATTTCAAGAAAAAAACAATAGCACAATTTGTCTTCAGGCATTCTATGTCAGTCAAACCAAATAGATAATATAATGTTATTTGGTAATTACGCACCGGCTTCCTGGCAGTCAAACTTTGATAGTATATTTACTTTACTAATTTAAAACGATGGCGCATAAACTCAAAAGTGGATCTTGGCCTCAGATACGAGAAGGCGCTATTTCTTGCGATCTTGTACCAGTTGCTGTCAGTCGCTCACTCTCAGGCTTTGTTTGGCCTTCAGCATTAAGCCAGACCTAAGAAGCATAATATTGCTTCAATATAATACCATAATACCTGTTACTACAACATAAACATTGAATTAAACTAATGATTTCTTATGTTTTCGCGATTGTTATTCATTAAATTAATATATATATAAAATTAATATATATATATATATATATATATATATATATATATATAACAATCGCGATATATTAATATATATATATGTATATTTTAATACGGTTTTATCGCGTTTATTATTTATTTATTTACACCTTATTTACATCAAAGACAAATGTTAACTTAGTCTGCCTGCGACCATGAACGCTGTAAAGTGTTTGAAACGTCAGGTGTAAATAAATAAGCAATAAACGCGATAAAACCGTATTAAAATAGTTTAATTTATTGAATTAAACTATTCTCATCTACCACAAACCATCTAACCTTGTTTACACATCTTTAACAGATTTGTATAATCCTAAACAATCCCCGAAAATATGATTGCAGATCCATTCACAAGGATCTGCAATCATTTTTACCTTTATAACAAGTTGAACGTTACTTAAGACTTCTCAATCAAGGAGATTGTACTAGCTAACAAACTCCATATACATGACACATAAACAAATACAGGGATGCTAAAATTCGAGAGACAACAAAACTTCTCAAGCTAAATTGAACTTTGCTTCCATGGAATTGAGTTTAGATTTGGTAATAAAATGTGTGTTATCCAATGGTGGTGAGTGAGAGACACTTGTTAGGCATATTTACATGAAAATTCACCGATCACTGATTGCGTTAACGCGTTGCCGCGTCTGTGCTCATCTGTACCTACATACCATAGGGCTGTTACTTTAAAAATTATATGACTTAGATATTCAATGCGTTATTTTTCTTTTTGGCGATGGTCTATTTATATAATACCTCATTGCCGAATAAACCGATAAACCGAAACAAAATTCCTCTATTTTCATACAGAGCTTTCATAACTTGTCATAATACTTTGGCATTTGATGCATAATGGGAATAGTAATTAAGATTATGAATTAAAGTTAATTTTAAATAAAACTTAAATCTAAATAAATTGCAGAAACAGTCTAATTAAGTTTTTTTAAAGTATTTCAATGCACTGCTGGCAGCAAGTTGCTGCACTGCTTTCATCTCCATTGCCATTACATTCTTAAAGAAAAAACATATTTTTAATTAGTTAATTTTTTACTTATATGATACAAAAAACACCTTTCAGAACAATACCCCGATTTGATCAAGCTCCTGACTTGCGCCGTCCCTTTGCGGTTTGTAATAGGAATCAACATTTATCGTCTGATTTTGACATATCAGCCGGGTTAAATTGGTTTCCGCCGGTAGCCCTGACTGGTTTATTCCAGATCAGTGACCCTGAAATTTCGTTTCAGCCACAAGGAGATCAGAACTAGCTTTTCCCTTAGCTGAAAATTTATACCTGTGAAATACATTTGCTTGCCAAAAACATTGAAAATCGGAGTGAGAATTTTCAAAAATAACTTGTACGCTGACGTCAACAATTTACGCACGCTGATTAGGCAAAAGTGTTATGTGGGCATTTCCTGTGTGCCAAAGTTATGACTCGAGAGGCTTAACTGGCCGACACTTCTATCTTATCTTATTTTTGTGTGCAGGCTCCGTGGTTACGTTCAATAATGTGTTGTGATTTTGTGACAATTTCTTTGATTTTTATGAATCAGAATCGGACAGTTTTCATTAGAATGCTTTCCAGATTAAGCTTCAGAGCCCTTAATATGCTTTAAAATTATTGTTTTCAATATTTCAGTACAAACATTAAGAGAACGATTGCAGTCTGACCTCTTTTTTCTACGGAACCCAGATCATTAGGATTATTCAAGTGCAAACTAAAATTGCCGGAGGCCGACAGGCTGTTATGAAACCTGCATGTGCGAGGTCGAATGACCACGTCACCACATTCGATATGAATTAATGAACAATCTATAATGTTCCTATGTTCTTGTAATCTATAACACTTTACACATACATATACCTATTACTGTTTTAAATCATTTCGATTGAATCGGAACAATTGACCAAAGCGAACTAAATCACACTAATGAGCTATTCACTTGATTATTATTTTGCGTGTTTCGCACTACTGCAATAAATTTGAAATGATTTTTTTGTATGTAAATAGGTCAATTAATGTAATGTTAATCTTAGCTAAGACCTTATGATCTTCTTTCTGTGGAATCGCCATTGGCATATTTTAATTAAAAGTCTCTGAGTGCGACTGTTAGGCAATATTAACCTAATGTCAGAATACACGAAGATGTATGTTTTTTATATTTTAAATTAATTAGTTTATGTCTAGTGGGCTATATGGCCAATTAACCCTATACACCTTAGTATCTGAGTGGGATTAAAACATGGGAGAAAGGATATAGTTACAGCCCTGTTTGGAATGATATCACTTACAGCGCATGCATATGCAAGTGGCCATTTACTAGCGGTGTCTCAGTGTTCATAAATTGTATCAAATACGATACACTGCCACCCGGAATACAGTTCAGAATTCTGAATGATAGTAGAAATTTAGTTAAATTGTCATTCAATAATAACAACGTTGCAAAAAACTTTCAGGGCGTTAAAGTTTATCAATCATCACAAAATTGACATATTCACCTAATAAAAAAGAAAATGAAATAATTGACTAAAAATTTTAGTTTTTAAACCAAATATGGAAGTAAAATTTGAGGAAATCGAATAATAGCAATATAAAATAATATCGCTCTTAATATTCAACAAAAAAACAATACAAAGGACCCAAATATGGCACTCACAAACGATATATCAAATGAAAAATACTTTGAAGTACTATCAATGAATAGGATTTCAATTGAAATGAATATTTTCGTCGACATCCTGATGAATCGTCCATCAACAGCAGCTCACTCGCTTCATAAATATGTACACGAGATCTTTTTATCGAGGGACGAGGACTTTATGTTTACTCATCTCAGTGTAAATTGGTCATTTAATATGTATCTTTTGTGAAACTTGGATAATAGAAATCGAACTATAAAACTTCTTTAATAATGAACATTTATTCATTCATAGGATCATGTCTCAATCCCTAGTGGATAGACAGAGCTAAGAATTGGGGATTGGACACACTTAGCAAAATAATGGGCCATTCGTTGAAAAGTACATCTTGGTCTTAAATTTATTGTAAGCAATTGTTAGTAAATGCGGTATAGTAGTAGACCGAGCGGTACAAGTAAAAGCAGTAACTAGTGCTAAAACAAATTGATTTATTTAGGGAACCGACGGATTCCAATGTTCATTATGGAACTTCAAGTAACGCATCTTTGTCTACCTCATCTGGGGTTACTCCGGATTGTCTACGTGTAACTTCAAGTAACTTTTAAAAAAATATGATTTTTTTATCGCATTATTATGACCAATTCACGCTATGACTGCTTCAAAGGATCAAGTGATTGATGGCAAATCATTGATACAAGAGCTGGCAAGTATTATGTTACTATGTTGCTGATGCCGCGAATTTGGGATGGTACTTTTATCCTCTAGACTTATGGGTTAGGATTACGTATAAACCGAGTTTTTGCTTACTGTAGTATTTTGATATCCAAGACATAAGAAAATATCATTTATCAAATACATACACATACATATAGAAATTTTCCAAATACACGGGATTAAATTTCACCATTGTTTTATGGTATTCTTTACAACATCATAAATTTGCTCAGTTACTAAAACTTTGCTGAAATTCCTGGAATGGCACATCACTCGTTATCAGGGAAAATATGATGGATATACCAACCTACACAAAACACTCGCAGTTAGGTAAAAACGTAACGGAAACATAGGTCTTCACAAATATAAAGCCAGATTCGACTCGCTAATATTAACGTAAAAACATAACTATATTAGGATGTTGCCTGTTGTTGCCATGCAGTTTGCTGCCAAACCATGGGAACATGCAGGTTGCGTGTGATCTGCAATGCCAGCCTAATTTCTAAATGCTACTGTCTGGAAGCCAAGTATTCAAATTGGAGATCGCACGCGAAATCGTCATTATAGCCAAGGCCGGGCAAATTCGCCAAGTCGTTACTTCGAGGTTGTTATGCAATCATTAAGTCGTATTCAAATTAGTATGATTGAACTGGTCATATATTTTCCTTCTAAAGGATCATCCGTTTGTGTAGGTTACATTGTCTATCGACTATGTACACCCTGGTGTCAAAGTTGTTCGGAACTGCCATTCGGCCTCTGACGTGTTCCTTTAACGACTACCAAATGGCAGCCGGGACCAACGGCTTAACGTGCCTTCCGAAGCACGGAATCATCTTTATTATCAGACAATCAGGTGATTCAAGCCTGCAAAGCCCTAACCAAAATGGAAACAACTAAACAAAGTATGCTTCCGGTGGGAATCGAACCCACCACCCCCGGGTCGAAGGCGAACGCCTTAACCACTGTTACCACGGAGGCAGTTCTAAAGGATATGAACAATTTATTTTGCTGTAATACTGGCTTAGATCGGTTTCTATGCTTGTTCGCTACTCAGGAGGTTTTGGTTTCAATCTCTGATCACATAAAGATTGTAAATGATCTTATTCTGATTCAGTTCTTAGTCATTTCGTGACGGAAAGGTATAAAAAATTGAGACCGCTTTTTGTATCTTACTCACCATAAACCATCTACCGAATAGCCACACAACTATGAAAATAGATTGTACACATTTAAAAGAAAAAGTAGTAAAAAATAAAAGAAAATGCAATAATGCGACGTCGAAGCCAGGTTGCTCTTGAGATAAAAGCAAGTGGCGTCCAGTAGCTGTAGTGTAGCAAGGGTGCTCAACTCCTGCTTTGACACTACACTGGATTGAGTTTCGAAACTATACCATGAGTAGCTTTTAGTGATGTACAGTACAAGATGAGAGTTCTAATTTTGAAGACATGAGTCGATTTTGAAAAGTTTTATGTGCTCCGAGCTAGGGACCACGCGATTGCTCTGGACATGTGCCTGACCTTTAATGATAGCTATCGTCCAAAATGTTTACTTGAAAGCGAGTCTTGTAATTTACTGTCTATAAAAAAATAAATAGGGACAAATTACACAGAATTTTAAAAGTTTTATCACTAGCTAACGCTAAAACTTTAGTGATAGTTAAAAACGACTAATTTCATTGAAATACGAAAATAAAGATTGTTTTAATAATGTGAACTAATTTAAAGTCATACTAGTTGGTGGTTCCATTTACTCTAAATAACAGTTTAAAAAAGTGTTATTCATTATTGTTATCATAAGCATAAAAGTAATGTTTATTTACTCTAAACAACTGTTAAAAAAGTGTAAGTAATTTTTTGTGTCACAAACAAAAAAAAAGACATTTTGAACTTCTAAACAATAAACAAATTCAAACGGAAGCTTTACAATGATACAAAAAAGGCCGTTTGGCGCTTAACGCTTTTGCAAACAAAAGAAATATTTGCCTTCCACAAATATTTGCTCTGCTGCTCTGCTGCTAACGAAAACTCGCACATGGGCACAATAAGATTATGGCGGATTCACAGATAAACCTTACCCAAATGAATTGAATACGAGTACTAAAACTGAGCTTAGTAAGTTGTGATCGAGTAGGGAATTCTGTATGTTCCTATATTTAGTTATAAGTTCTTGTATTTTTATTTTTATGGGAAATCATACTCACAAGGGTTGCTATTTCGCACACGATTTCAATTTCATCACTTCAGCGAATATGCCATTTTTTAAAGTACATAGTGAATGAATATCTGGCGAAAAAACGTCCGCGATCACAAATTGGGAACCGCCTCTTTGGTCTAGTGGTGAAGGCATTTGTCTTAAACCCGGATGTCGTAGGAGCAATTCCCACGGGAAGCATACTTTATTTAGTTGTTTTCGGTTTGGTTAGGGCTTCGAAGGCTTGAATCACCCGAATGTCTGGACATGATATTACCGTGCTTCCAAAGACTCGTTTAGTCGTTAAGTTTTACAGAAAAACTTTGAGTTTGTTCAGGGTCGATTGGCCATGTGATTCTGAATCTTTTTAATTAACGCATGAAAAAAAAATGAATGAATGAATGAACACTTTATTGCACCATAATTAATACTTTTATTGACTGTAACGAAACAGATAAACATATAAACCATTATCTAAAATGTAATGTAAACAAACATTACCCGGTGCATTAAAGTTTTCTCTGCCAAAGTTTCTGGTACAAGGCCGTGGATTCCGGTACATAAAATTACATTTATTTCGCGTTAAACTTTATAGTTTTGCAAGGTGAGTTCAAGGATAATAGATGGATGACTCAGAATAAGAAAATAGGTTGCATTAAGCTCAGTGTTTATGAAATCTGTTGAAGATTAATAGAAAAGTTTGAAAACAAATGTAAATATGAATCTTCGATCATGTTTTAAACACGATAAACATCTATAGATAAAAGTGAAATTATAAGGGCGATGGTAAAATTTCGGTAGTCAGGTTGAAAGTTACTATAATCTTAACTAATGTGAAATACAATGCCACTTCAATACTAGCAATTGTGTTTGTGTTTTATAAATAATAAAATATGCAGATTAAACTATAGTATATGGTAGGAAATAATTTTAGCATTAAGTTCGCCAATTTTATAAGAGTGTTTACTTGTGGTTCAATAAAGTTTTAATAAATAAATAAAACAATTAAACTCATAGAATCGTTTTTTGAACCGAAAACTGAACTACCTCGTCTAATATGTCACTTTAGCATGGTTAACTCAAACTATAATTAATGACAACATATTTAAACCAATCCGTTTGCCAAAATGTCAATGCTCTGCGGCCCAAATTATTCACCTTGGAAAGAGTCTCATATTTACGACGTCGAATAGTGTCTGATCTCTGTGCCAAAATCACCAAGATCCAAAAACTAATAAAAAAGAATGGCGGAGTCACTGTCGCCAGTGAAAACTGGGAAAATGTACGCAATGTTATTAAATCCACTTCATTTCAAAATTAGAACGGTCAGTTGAGACAAACTGAGCGAGCGCGCGCGTCGCCTCATTCATGTTCGAATTTCGGATCTGTAATTATAATTTTCTTTTTGTTTTGTGCCAGTAACTTATCTAATTTAATGTGATTTTGAGTAGGTATTATCTTAAAAGTTTTGATGAATAAACTCCGCTAAATAATTCAACGTGAAATACTAATTACGTCTATTTATTTTTCTTGGATTTAATCGAATGTAAGAGTGTCTTCTTTGCAATTTGTGTAATCCTGATGTTTGCTTTCATTTGATAAACATGGCTTACTTTCCTAGGTCATGCCTGTTATTTTATTTTTGGGTTATTTCAAGGGATAACAGACTCTATATAAAAAGCTTTATCTTAGTTGGAATTGCTAACCATCTTGCCAGTGTGCCACTTTATCTTCCATACTTTATCAGTTCACGAAAATTGTTTTTAAATTGCTTCTCCGTAATCAAACCGACAGGCAATTATGTCCTTTGTTATATAAATTACACGTGTTTAGGTGATTATTTTTCGTGATTTTTAGGCATTTTCATTTTATTCTTTGATATGTTTTTTTTTATCAAGTCCTGCTACCACCATAGTCATTCATTCCATATTTTTAATTATTTATCAAAATATTAAAGGTATATGATAATATACCTTATACGAGATATCGTTTGCATCCGAAACCTTAGGGCCTCTGGTATCCGGTAAAAGGCGTTGTCTTATTCCTCCCCCTTTAAACTTTGGAGCTTTTTTCCGCACTTTTATGCAAATAAATATTTGATTGATTGATTTTATAATCCGCGAAGGATGAATGAAAAGGTGAACCTTGATGTGAGTTGTACAGTAAATATAGAGTCACAAAATAATTTAACTCTATCTATACCACCATACAAAATACCAAAATTAAATATTGTATGGTTATCAAGATATTAGTTCAGTCAATAAGTTAATAACGCCACATGCATGGCCAAATAAGACTCATTTGACCTTATTTTATTTTTAGGAAAACTATTAAATGTTAAAAATATTTGATACTTTCTGATCATAGTAAGGTCGTCAAATAAAACACCTACAGTACATCAATGTTTATTAAACAGTGTATAACAGACCATCATTGTCTAATGATTGTGTTAAAACATTGTTGACAGTTTGGGGATACACGATAATGTGGTGTTATGAATTGAGACAAGCCATTTAAGTCATACTTAAACAAAGTGTACTGTACCTCTACTATGACAAAATCTCATAATAACGCTAGAAGAATACAATAGAATAAACTTTATTGATATATCCATCACTTGCAGAAAAGGTCTTACAAGCAAAGTACAAGATAGATAAAGTGTGCGACAGACGTCATCATTAGCATCTGCGTTAATGATATCGTGGTAGAGGTATTGGTAGGTAAAAGTCTTGGCCGTCTGGTAAAGAATGATACACCCTCTTTCCGTGGGTATCATAAGTTAAGACTTAAGACAATAACAAAGATCTCCATTAATAAATACGTCATATAGATTAACATAATACGGTACAATTTTCAGACCCTAAACTCCAATGAATCAGTTGAAGACGCAATTGAGAAGTATTAGGTGTGATAAGAGATATATCCCAATTAAAGAATACTTTGAGCTTCTCCTATTAAGTATTTGAGGTGCATTTTGGATTTATCGCTTATGATGGCATGCAATATTTAAAAAAATATGAAAGAGGAGAAACTTTTGTATATGATTAATAACGTCTATTCTAAACAAATCTCTAACGTACATCGTTTCGAGGTAAAATAAGGCAGACAGCGGACTTTGAACATAGAATACAACGAGAAAAAAAACTGACTAGCTGATCCGCCTACCAACAGTAAAAATGTTGATCTGAACATCCAAATCCGTGCTAATAACAGTCACAACACGGCTTAAATAAATCCGTCGCCGACAAAACAAGTTGCATCCAAATGTCAAGAAACAAAACTATCGGTCAGTGAACTAGCACTGTTGTATTGTTTTTATTAGGATTATTCTATAAATGGTCGGATTGGGAACATACCACATCATCTTTTTGGAGATTTTTGCGGAGTCCGTTTCTTCTTCTTAGCGGGTCGAGTCTGACAATTTACCTGTTAAAACCAAAACCTTCGCCTCAGGGACCTATATGAAGCCACTGCCAAGGTTGGCTTCATGCAAGCAGGGCAGGACAGAACATGCATCATAGTCTGAGGAGAGACACCAGACTGGTAGGCATCCACCGTGCATTACCCTCGCCGGCACAAGCTTTCCTTGCTTCTGCAAATGCATGGAGTCTATTTAAAGACTTCCATGAAAGCGTAGTCTTTATTAAAAACAATATTTCCTAGTTCATAAATCAGTTAGTTAGCGCGTTGCATTCCTTTAACGATTATGTTCTATCGTTTGTCCCCCGTGCCATACTTATAATATTAATTACGATTAGTCATACTGTTTAGGCTTGACCAGACGTTGACGATGGATCTTTCTCCGTATAGGTAGTATTAATAAGACTAATTGGTATATTTATGATCGATAATAAAACTTTTCTCAAATCATTCATACCTACCTAACTATATTTTCACTACCATAACAGAATTTATATCAGTTTTGGCATTCTCGGTCTGCAGACATTAAACTCTGAGCAGACGATATAAATCATACTCTTGGCACTCCGCCACTTCATCGCATTCCTACTTACTCCTGAGTGACTCTCCATTGAAGTGTTTGATTACACTGCAGTACTGGTTTAAACCGGATTTATAACACTAACATTCTGGATCCAAAATTTCTTGTGCTGGTAGATGCTAGAGCTGTTTGGTGTTATTAGGAGCTAGTTACTCTGCCGCGTCTGGATTTCAAAGATAAACGTTGTGTGAAACGCTGATACAGAGTCAATTCGTATTGTATCATTGACGTTTATTAAATACAATCGCCATAAAGGCATAATGGACAAATCTATTTTAATACATTATGTAACATCGTTACAGTTTCTTTCTTGAGTCTTCAGCTAGAAAGACAAAAGTTTATCCAATAAAATCTTGTTTGCTGAACTGAAATTGAGCGCAAAATAAAATACTTCGTAGTTTTTTATTTTTGCGTTTTTGGTAATATGTGTCTTGATTCCATTTATGATTATGTTAAATTATATATCATTATAGTTACACTAAATCTGACCGCTGAAACATTTTTTATACCTTTCCTATAAATTATAAAGCCAAGAATAAACCTTTTAAATTTATTAGTCGAAAAAAAAAATTTCGATTAAATTGGGTCAATCATGGGACATCCCAACAGACTTTGCTTAATTGGACACAAGAGGCTGACCCTTGTCTCCACCACCTGGTGACGGCGGTTATTTTACCCTGATTTTAAATTGACAAAATGGATGCCATTTTCTGGAAAATTAAAATATTAAGAGCTTTGTGGAAATTATAATATTAAAAGAGAGGTTTACTACGCGTGTATCATTAAATTTTATTCGATTTTGGTATATTATTTGAATGTTTTGAACGAAAATGTATACGTTGCCATTGGATTCTTTGGGTGAATGGAAAATCGTATAAGTAGTGTGTTAATCCATATCCATACTTCCATACTAATATTATAAATGCGAAAGTCTGTCTGTCTTTCTGTCTGTGCTTTCACAGCCGAACCGCTGAACGGATTTTGATGAAATTTGGTATGGATATACTTAGTTGAAGACCCGGGGTCAAACATAGGCTACTTTTGAACGCAGGCGGAGCTGCGGGAAAAAACTAGTATTCGATATACAATAAATATAAAGAAAAGCCTTGCAACGTTAATATTTTGTTACGCTATGATTTTGTGTAGTAGTAAGTTCAGCAGACTCTAAGTTCTGTGAGTAAGCATTCAATGTAATACTCTGTATTGTAAATTTATTGTTCAAGACGGTATTCATTCAAAACTAAATTAGGTGCGAACTGCGAACGTTGTAATTTTGTAAATTTTAATTGATAATGTTTGAAAACAGGCAGAAATTTAGTTGCTAATTTAATTATGACCAAGATTTCCGTTTTGCAACTGACTAGGGATATCTAGTCTAGAGTTAGTTACCCCATGCGACACATTAATTATACCCATAGTGAATGTATTATTGATACTAGATGATCAGATGGCCTGAAAAAGGTCGTTGGTATGCGCTGGATACAGGCCGCTTCCAACTGCTCATTTTAAAAATTCTGGGGAAAGGTATGTATACATATGTATGTATGTGTACACTGTCCAGCAGTGAGGACAAATTGCAGATTAAATGTAGGTATATGGTAGCAATGAATGTATTATCTCGAACATATCTTTTTTTCTGGAAAGCTTATAGCAAAAAATAGACAAGTTGTTTAGTATGCCGAGTGGCACCAACGACTTAAAATTCATAAGATGCGCGCAATCAGGATTTGATTCCGTCCAGCGGAATGGAACTACCTCGGCCGCAAACAAAGTATCGCTCTAGTGTCCAATTAAAACAACATTTAAGTTGGTTTAATCTTATTTACGATGTGCTTTGAATAGTTTACTTAGTGAGGAGGGATGCCAGAAAACAATACTGTTAACAGAGTAATGAAAATAAAATGTAACAGAATTGATAAAATTAGTTCACTTCATTTTGTCTATTATTTCGGTTATTTTGTAAGTAGTAGAAGTAAGAATTTACTTTTAAAAATTTTAGTCACGGTGAAAAATAAATGAAACTATAATAATATCAAACGAGTTACATGAACCGACAAAAAAATCATATCAATCAGTCTCCTCGTTTTGACTTGAAAGAAGGACTACAAAAAATCATACTTTCACATTTTTTAAAGTCGTAGAGTATTACGGATAATTTTTAATTTATACAGTAATAGGACTGAAATCGTGTTGGATTAAAAAAGATAAAGCCATTAGCTAGTTAAAATATTACACAATTTTTTTAAACAGCACCAATAAATCCAAACAATCCGTGTTGACAAGATAAGATCGTTATCCGACACCAAAAACGCCCACCTTTTAAACAGTGATTAAATTAGTCATAATGGAGTGCGGTCAACTAGTCAAAGGACTAAAGTGGAGTGCGTATACCGAAGTCAGCGATGATGATGATAAAATCGTCAACGACAATTATTTAATCACATATCCTGATAGTGACGATTCGAGTGAGAAAATAACATTCGAGAATCCTCTATTTGTTCCGCGAGTGATTTTAGAAGAAGTCAGTGATATGGAAGCTATTGATGAGAATTTGGGTAACCATGTGGTGTATCTGTCTACGACTAGGGCTGCTAAGTTGGAGAGAGCATTGAGACTGGCTGGATATAAAAAGGTAAGAGACGTATATATGCATCGATATTAAAAGAGTTAATTAAAAAGTACAAATAAAAATAATACAGACAGTTTTTTTTTGTTAATTTGTAAAATAAAGAATTTTACACACATAGTTATAAGGACAAATCACACAGATTGAGTTATTCCTAAAGCACATCAGCAAAGTAAGAAAGGATGACCATTGCTAATTAAGTTGACAAGAGTTTTCATTATGTTTTCGCGATTGTTACACATTAAATTAAACTATTTTAATACGATTTGTTATAGCGTTTTTTACTTATCTATTTACACCTAACGTTTCGAATAAATAAATAATTTACGCCATAAAAAACGTATTGAAATAGTTTAATTTAATTTAAGAGTTTTCATTACTTTGTACCTACATAGTACTTACCTAACACTGTTCCCTATTGATATCGAACATTGGCATATTGCATAGCTTAACTTTACCACACCAGTTTACTAAAAAACAATCATCATTTTCTGCTTTTCATTCCAGCCTACCTCTAAAAAATCTAGTAAAATTCGTGTGTTTGACAGTTAAAAAACAATTGTGAATCATTCTGATTGTATAAACACTGCACCTCAAAACTCACGTTTAATTTCCTCGCAAACTTTTGAAACAAGATTTTACGTAACATTTCTATATAGAAAACAGTTCTAAAAGATAATTCTTCATTTAATAATGTTATTTAATCAAAGTGATATCTCCAATAATTTATCATTTTATTCAACATTTTATAAAATTATGATTCATATGTAAAATCACACATTATCCGTTCCACGTCAAAATAAGGCGGCTTTGTCAAAATAAGGCTTTAAAACGATGTACGAAACTTTATGGTTCAACGACAAACCAATCGCTGTTGATAAATGGCCAATAATAACATCATATGCATTAAAATTGAGAATCGTTCACCAACTAATGAGTTAATTACGATGCCTCCGACGACCATTAAATTTAACAAAATGACGTGAAAAGCTGAAGCCTTTTCAATGCATGCTCTTGTTGTAGTATGAAGCGTATTGCTAATTAATGCTGTTAATATATCTAGCTGACTGTGAATATTCTCCATGATTTTGTTCAAAGCAGGAATTTCCACGTATGAATTAATCATGCTTAGTTACAGTTAAGTTATTTTCATTACAGACTTATTAAACATATTATTTTATTGTTTACTAGACCCCTGTTACGGGTTTTCGTAACAAAATCTTGTCGGCATAACTTCTTCAAAAACAATCGAAACAAATTTAACCAAGATATTCGATTAATTATACAAGAAAACTTTCTTTTCGAATCACACTGTTTCGTAGTTCAGAGATCTAAGCGTATATAGTTTCAGATTTTGTACACAACATGAAACGTTTAGTCCGAATTGTTCACTAATCTGAATGGACCTAAATCAAAAACCAAAACAATCATTAATCAAGAACGCACTCTTCCACATTAAATCTCAGAATAGTAGAATTTTCACACACAACTTTATCCCTTCACTCGATAACAATAAAAATTCAATTGTCAATAACCAAATATGGTATCCGCGCAGGCGTAGTGTTTAAGCTTCTGAATTATCTATGTAAAATCATCATAGCCACCCTACATTTGCAACCTACTGAATACGAAGTTGGTCTAATTCTGCAGTAACATTTCGGCTCTTGCATTACTTAGTTGAAAACTCATTTGCTGAATTACACTACGGTCGGAATCATACGAATAGTTAATGGACGTGCTAAAAGCTGAATTGAAACAGTTTTCTAATAGAAGTCTAGTAAATAGAGCTTAAGTTTTATTTTAATTTTAAAATGTATCCCGCAGTTCCGCCTGCGCCAATAAGTAACCTGTGTTTGAACCCGGGTCTTCAACTATATTCATACCAAATTTCATCAAAATCCGTTCAGAGGTTTGGCTGTGAAAGCGTACCAGACATACAGACAGACAGACTTTCGCATTTATAATATTAGTATGGAGGATATTGAAGTATAGAAGTATGGATTAGTATATATTAGTACCATGGATTAGTATATCAGTATAGATGTTATGACTGATAACTAAAAAGAGTTTTTTTCAAAATCTGTGAACAAAAATGTGATTAACGCGAAACCGACTCCAAAGCCCCCTAAAATGTACCTACATAGTATTCTTCAACCAACATCCTCTTCATTTAAAATAAATCATTCAATGTCCTAAGCCCTAAATGTTACGTAACATGTATCATTCTATAACTCATTCTATATCAAGAGAAGTACGGAAATAGATTGTAAAAGCGACGCGACTTTAACAAATAAATCGCGTCAACTCATGAGTCGCTTCTGCAGTCTTTATGTCTGGAATGCGTGTGAGTGAAATAGCTAAAGTTATTTGCTTAAATTTATAATTAGTACTGAATGACTATACTGAAACTATAAGATTACACAAATGATAAGACAAACTTACTTATGTGGGGTAGACGCCGTATGTTATCATCACCTTCTACTCCTATGTAACACCTTTCCTATTCATACTTACATTTACACAGTCTAACTCTCAAATTAAATTCTTTATAACCTCTAACTCTTTTTTGATTATTCTCTATTTCTAGCTTTTCTCGTAAAGTTAATTGACTAATTAGGTACGTACGTAGCATACGATTTTAGCAGAGCAATAATTATTACGGGAATATAGCAAAATTTTGTATTAATTTGTAGCGTAACTTATTGTTTAATTTTTTTTACATTTTTAATTTACCAACGTCGTCAACCTTTGCTTATTAGTGGCGTGAAAATAGTTGTATAAAAAATTCCACCGCTTATTACACATACCATCTTTATAGAGCTTAGAAACATGTCTATTTCTTCTGGACATGTCTATTTGATGTCTATGACAACATGATGACAACCCTAAAGTAAAATTGCCCCAAAGAACAAATCTAGCGGACCCTGCGAGCAACGCACTTTTGCGTACATTGATCGAGACGAGAGGTTTAACATAAACATTCTGAAATCCCCCAATAATTTCACAGGCACATCCGGAGAGTTCTAATCCCTTAAAGAATGTACCATGTGAAAGAGATTACAGACTAAACTTGGTGTTATTGTTAGAATTATGTGATTTTATCTTACACGGTACTTTCAGGATATACGCTTTTCTGAAGCATTTTCAGAAATGTTGGTTTAAAAAAATACAATTATTTGTATAAAAATTGTTACAAGGTTAATAGACCCTATATAAATAATATCGTTTTATTATGAATTATTGCTCGTAATTATGAAATTACGACATCATCAATGTAATTTGCCTTTACTCGTATTATAAAAATTCAAATACTACCACAATTTTTCAATTACTTTTCATTTGAGATAGAACATGATAGGTACTTATTCTATCCATTTTTTCTTCAGAATTGGACGTCTGTAATGCAAATTTTATTCATGGCGTATAATAAAATACGTTTTATAACGGACGACGAAACACAAGTTATCATTAGACAGACATAAGTAATGTCACATTTATACGTTTGTGTTCAGAAATTTTCACGCTCGTTTCCTCTTTTTTCGTGGTTGAGTAGGTATTTCATATATTTTATGACAGATTGTACTTTATGTATTGTAACTATGGTATTTGTAGGTTGTATTACACTTTCATACTTCTTTGCAGAATTCCTGTCATATCGGAAATTGTTGATGCGACTGAAGACAAGACAGTATACTATATAACTGTGTACAGTATCAATACTGTATATAATTAAAAGTGGGAAGCGACAAGTAGATAGTCTCGTAGTATGAAAACTGAAAACCCGACTTGGCCGAAGGGAAAATAAGTCTCTCTAAAATAACTCGTCTGGAATTAGTAGCACCTTTGTACTTATTGAGTTTAATACTGTATCCTATTATTTTGTGTACCTACATTACATACATGTCATCACGCGTGTTTCCCGTGGGGAAAGATAGATACTACGGATTCCTATTTGCTACGTTCCCTACATAAATAAATATGGGGAATAGTGAATATGCAACTTATATGTAAGAAAAGTTATGTGCGCCGCACATAACTTTTCTGTTTTTCCTAATGGTTGACTGGGAGAAAATGCTTTTAGCATTAAGTCTGCCAATTGTAAAAGTATTTTTTTTTTACTTGTGGTACAATAAAGATTTATAAATAAATGAATAAATAAATATTGGAAAACTCTGTTGCCTGAGATCAACTTCGGATGGCTGAGACTTCGCAAAAAGTGTGAAATATTTCAATTTCTCTTAAGACATAGTGGTTACGAGTATATTCACAACAAGGAATACCAAACTCACGCCTAACTTTTTTTTAATATCCCACATCACTCAAAGTTACCTCGACTAATCTCGAAACATAAATTTCAATATGGAGGGCGCTTGAAAAAAATGTCTGCGTGGCGTTGTCAACATTCGTTAAAATGTTTGTCTGGAAGTTTTTCTTTTTGGGTTATTATAAAAGTTTCAAGATTTCTTTACTTACGCTACTAATAATAATGTGAAAATTTGGATGTGTGTTATTCAATCAGGGGCTCAGGGCTCTACAGTTCGATAGTAAAAAATATTTCAATTTTTTGTCACTTATTACAAAAATGATGCTAAGTTTACTTTGCATTATTTTTCTTGCATTAAAACTACGAGTAGCTAATTGTGCCGGTCGTATTTGCTGTTATATGTATTTGTGATATTAGTCCGGTCAATCTAAACATAAAAAATGAGAGCGAAGGTACATAAATTCGCATCAAGCTGAAAATTGGTAGAATTGTTAAAAATGTGATTATAAATAAAACTTAAAAGTTCTCCATCATTCCCGTGTATGGAAAAAATTTTACTCGAGGTCAAAGGTCAAAAAAATGAGTTTTTCGCGATTTTCAGCGAAACGGTAAGTCATCATAAAAATATATTAGACAAAAATTGTAGGTCATCATATTATCTATAAACAATGTATCAGTGCTTTTTTTCTACGAGCCACCCTTTCTGGGATATAACGATTCAAAAAGTTGTTCAAGTTGTTATGGGCATAATATGCATACGTTTCCACGCCACCTATGAGGTAGTATACTAAGCGAGTTTTTTTTAACGTGGTTTCCCCAGTAGGCCTACTCCACGGGTCAGTTGTGATTCTGTTTAATTTAAAACTATTGCAAAATTACGGAAATTTGTAAATATTGTTTTATTTATTTTGACCTTTGATCTCGAGTAAAATTTTTTCCATACACGGAAATGCTGGGGAACTTTTAAGTTTTATTTATAATCACATTTTTAACAATTCTACCAATTTTCAGCTTGATGCGAATTTATGTACCTTCGAATGTCTAGATTGATCGGACTATATAGAATGAAACAACTGTAAAGAATATATACTTGAATAAATAGACTATCAAGTCAAGCTATTTGTCGTTTAGGACTTTCGAACTGTTAATAAGGTAGTATTTAGTAGTACGGTACTGCTAACTTAGAGCTCAATAGCCCGGCAGTGCGCAGTTCCAACTATCCGAGAAATACTGGCACCAACATAAATAACATTAATGCAATTTAGAAATAAAAAAATAAGAAAAATTCTAGTATAAAATGAATTTGGCGGGCACCCAATTATCTTTGACAAAAATAAAATCATCAATTTATTATACATACACATTGGCTTTCAAACGAAACATACTCGTAAAATTTTCATTCATAATGCTAAACGGCAATATTAGCAAGTCTTGGAACTAGATCGACTATATATATATATATATATATATATATATAGATGCACTTCTACGTATTTTCTATTTGATCGGATAATTATTTGTTTTCAACGTAATGCATACGCTAACATGTCTTGCTTGCCATTTCATATAAAATCTTTCTTCATATCATATCCATGGCATTTTTTTATTAACCTATACTATCCCACTGTTTGGCAAACGTCGTCCATTCTTATCCATTTGTTTACAAATGGAAATCGATGGTTTATTCGCTAAAAGTATATTTTTTAACGGAGTTTTAAACACGGTTTTATAATGATCACTAGAACGTACAAAGTTGATCGACCGTGCAATTTCTTTAGAAAATAATTCAATTATGCACATTTGTAATCATTTAAATGAGACAAAAATAATATACTAAGAACAGTTTACTTTCAGTAGTAAATACTTAATCATCTTTGACGTCATTGAGATAAACAACGTATAACAAGATGCCACAAGACAGACAGCACCCAGTTCCGACTTCTGACACACAATTTCGTTCAAAACTTTAGTTACACAGTACTGAACATTATGGCTATATTAATAGAGTTTTATAGAGCTGAAAATACAGTTTAGTTCTCGCTATTCACACGACACGGGAAGCCCGTATCAATTTTTCTCATGTTATATGAAGATCTAAATTGGCTTTGTTAGTTTGAGATTGACGAACGAAACGTTGCGGTGAAGCTACTACGAAATGTAAATACAATTCGATTTCTGTCTTATTTCAATTTGTATAAAGTAGAATTTCGTTTGAACGTCAAGTTGCAAATTGAATAGACCGAATCCAGCAACTAAAATTGCTGCTTGCTCTATAGTAGAGTGTAAACTGTAGTTCTATAAAAATAAATCGCATCGTTAGTTTCGTTTTCAAAGAAAAGTAACAAATATTTCAGACGAACTAACCACGAAAGTTTTCAATTTGTTCGGAATTCAGAATCAAAGATTATTTGTTCTTTTTTCAAAGGAGTATGGAACAGTATGACAGCGTTTGATGTTTTTTTTGTTTTGCACATATTCGCACGTCGACACACATCTAACTAGGTTTTTCCCTCGGTTTCGCTCTTAGGGGAATTTCTTAAAATTGCATTGCTATTTTTTAAAATCAAAGACGGTTCATGCACGAATAAGATTTAGGGAATAAAGTAACACATATAAAACGATTTAGGTTTCAAATGATTATTGGGTTAGGCTCACTTAGTCATTAATTGTAGCAAAATAAACGAATCACGGCTTGAAAACTAAATCTATCATCGCCATGACGGAGATAACACATTTTGCATGAAAACGTCTACTATAGCATGAAAATGGCTAAAACATAAGTCAAAACAATGTCACCGGGCCCAGGTAAAACTGAATAAAACTTTGTAATATACTGTTTTCCAACAATTATGACGGTGAACTCTGAACCTTTCACGAATGAGTAAAAACAAAAGAAGCGACACATTCGTAGTCGTGTTGTCCAATTAACATTTGATACACTGAGCTCTGGGTCTTGACGCATTTTAAATTGTCCTAGTTAGCATGCCTGCTATATTTCTTTGCGTTTTACTTTTTAATTGTACGCTGTTTTAAAAACGGAGCATGTTCTTTATTTAAAACTGGTTTTGTTTTTTTGGAAAGAAACTAGATTTCAAAATTGTTCTCAATTTTTTACTAAGCTTTTCGCAGAATTTCGCGTCCGTAGAAATTTCCAGAATATTTGTTCTAACGGCCACCTGCCAAATTTTATTGATTTGGCAGACTTTACCATACAGTGGTTTAAAAATAACAACAAATTAATAAAATTTTAGTTAACGTTCCCAGCATTCATTAAAACACAAAGAAAACCAAAAGTTTAATCATATTACCACGTTAATTTATGTTAAACTCAATAAACAGTTAGAAACTACAGATAAGTGCAAAAATAACTGAATTTCCATAAGTTAGCCACTTTAACAGTATACAAGAGACGTTTCTGCACGAAGTTAACCCTATCAAATCTGCAAGTCTGAAACTGCAATACTTAATCCAAGTGAGATACCTAGTTTCCACAGATAAATTAGTTAGACGTACAATACATTTTCGGGTATAATATTAGATTTTAGCTACACATTCTCCCTAGGGTCTAGTGGCGTTTGCCTTAAGACCCAGAAGTCGTGGGTTTGATTCCCATATTATATATTATGTTTGCTATGGTAATCGAATCCAGTTTGGTTGTAAAACAACTGCGACTGTGGTATCTCTAATTTTCTAGGTATTAATGATGTTTAATATTATCTGACAGAGCTGTTCAGACTTCAGGTGGCTCGTTTCTGGGTTGGAAGAGTATAAAACCATCATCACGCAAAGATTTGGCATGGAAGACATAACAGGTTTGAATTTTATCAGACGGCAATCGCTCCTGTACCGCCAAGTCTAAGACCATGATTAAAGCGTACAAAAAGACAGATCATAAAATAATAGTTTTCCTATTAACGACCGACCGAGAACGCTTATTGTTTACGAGATTTTTTAAATTTCTGTATCAAAAAATCTCAGGTTTTTTTATACAACTAAGTAGGCAAACAGGCGTACGGCCCACCTGATGGTAAGTGGTTACCGTAGCCTATGAACGCCTGCAACACGATGATATCACGAGCGCGCTGCCGACCTGTCCGCTGTCAGCACAGCGATCCCTCTGGAGCCTGGCGACCCTACTCACCAGGAGGAACACAACACTGCATCACAGTGTTATTTGGCTGCGGTCTTCTGTAGGGTGGAGGTACTTCCTCAGACGGACTACTCCTTACAAAATGTCCTAGCTCTCTTAAAAAGGTAGGTCAGGTATTGTAAAATTGGTTTCATAAACAGAAAGTGTAAGTCATAAATCAAATTTCGTGGGAGCATCTATCTACGTTAAAGGAATTCCGCCATTCACCAGACTCTCACAAAAATTACGTTTAATAACTTGAAATAACCATCCATCAATCATAACGCACCAAGACACATCGGTTTATCGAAAATTATGAGAAAGTTTCTAGGTTGAAGCTAGCAAGAAAGGGAGTGTGAGACCTCTTATGAGTAAAAATCATGCGGCAACCCTAAGGCCGCATTTACACCTGCAAGTAAACTTCTGCAAGAAATATCTGACAATTTAGCCAACAGTTAGTTCCAGAAATAAACAATGAACTTGGTACAGAGTATGCAAGCTGTGTATTTATTACATTTTAGGAAAACTTTACTTGCAGGTGGAAACGCAGATCTCAAGAAAAGGGTATGATAATAGGGCGACAGATGTGAGAATTGTTCTCACTTGCAATCGAATTCTATTCAGGCAAACTTAACGTGATAACTATTACTTGTAAACAGATTTCCAAATTTTCCGGAAATTATACGAAATTCATTTAGTTTTATATGTGTTGTTTTGTAGGCTATTGTAGATATTGTAGGCTTGAACCACCTGTTTCTCTCTTACGTCTTAACCGGTAACCGGTCGCGCTCCCAGCTGGTGGCTTGGATGCCCAAAGTCAGCTTGAAAATTGCGCACGGTATCGCTTCAGCGGGATATTGAACGGCCAACTGGTCACTTATACAAATCAAAAAAACCACTCCTTGATCGATTGCCGATATAGTGTAGGTACGAATAATTTTATAAAACGCATTTGCAATATAAAGCGTTTAAGAAAAATTCCATATTCAGCCTTTAGGGTAGCTCTCCCCGCGCGGCCAACCATGAAATAACTTCCGACACTCACCTTTATATATCTCTGCTCGGTGACTTTGTTAACTGAATTATTTTATCAAAAACTATTCTAGTTTCGCTTGCTTGCCTGCGGTTTCAGTCATGAAAATGTTTGAGAAAGTTAAAAAGTCATGACACCTCGCTTTTGTTTTGCAAGGATATTGTTGAATTAAGGGCGATTTAAATAGTGTGTTCTTAACAATTATTGAAGGTTGGAAATAAATGGAGGCTTATGTCCAATTGTCCAGCAATGGACTAAAACGATTATATGATTTTATTATGAACTTTCCTACTTATTAATATATTCGTCGAATTTTATTTATTTATTTAATCGTTTTTTACCACAAAAGGTGTTTGTTTAATTGTATTGATAAAAGCATTATATCTAATAGATAAACTATGAGTTTAGCAAAAATATATGTTTATTTTGTAGCATTAAAATTAAGTAAATGAATAAAAACTATCATAAAATAATTATTCCTTCACCCTTTTATTAATTTTACCTCCAATTTCGGCTAAACAAAACAATTAGAAAACAAAAGACGAATCAATCTTCCTCAAATTCCAATTAAGTGGCGTCACTGGAAACTAATAAATTTTTAGTCTAAGTAATATAAAATTCAATTAGTTTCTTTGAAAGATTATTCATAATAAATGTTTATTTTCTTTTATTTCAGGTAAGCAAAATGTGGCGTAATTGTTAACTAAATGAAAAACGGATTGAACTTTTCTGTGGTAAGCAATCTAAAATAATATCCATGTCCATACTTCCATACTATATACATTTATTTGTGAAAACATAGGTAGTACATAAAGGTGTTAGTGTTAGAGTAGCAATTCAGAATCACTATGATTTTGCTGATAGACACAGCTTACAAATATACCTATACTAAAATATCAAATTATTAGAATTATCATGCAAGAAGTGATTTACAGAAAAGTAACTTTTGTCAACTAAAAATGAAAATAATAGCTCTTTGAATTTCATAAGACATTGCATTTTTATCGTATTTGGTAGCTTATTATATATCTTGGGTGCCATACCCATAACACTCTTTTTTTTTGAGCCATAGTGCATCTCTGTGTACAGACATTATAAATATATTGTGTTCGTAATCGTTGTCGTGCATTCGACAGCCTGGCAAACAAATGTGGATTACTTTTTACAAATACAGCAACTTCATAAATGTATAGACATGGCATTGTCAGTATTTTCAATGACTTAAATTTTGGCAAACAGCTATCTCTAGGACTTAGTCCACACATTGCCCTAACACATCTTTTTTGTGCTTTGAAAATGGTCTCTCTATCAGTATTGTTACCCCAAAAAATTATCAACAATTTTGTATGTCACAGAATTTTATTCGTTGAAAATCCGTAATGCATCGACGTCATGCACGTAAACATTTTCAAACATTCCTAGAAATGGTTTTTGAAGTGATTTATTGACTTCGTCGTGATAGTTTCAAACACACATCCCGGTTAAATATCAGCTTGTTTATTTAATCGCTAGCTATTTACAAATATACCACCAAATAATATGGGACTTCAAGAAGTTGCCAGTTACGTTCGACATAGCTTTATGTCAATTAAACTCAAGTCACACAAAATTTTGAAGAAATTTAGAAACCGATATCATAGAATTTTAGAGCTAATAATGATTTCAAAGTTTCTGTTTATAATTTCTAAAAGTTTTTTTTTTTAATAATAATATATGAATATCCAAAATGTTTTAAAGTCTTTATAGTCGGTTTTACTGCTAATTTGGTTTACACCCTTTGTGCAATATTTTATCATGTAATTGCTATTTCTGCCTCATTTACTTCATCGTTCACTTAAATTAGCAACTTAAAGTTTCCTCCATTGAGCAAATTGAATTTCAACCTGTTAGTTTGAACGTTTTGAACTTCAGTGAATTTGTAATTATTACTTAGTCTTCTACTTAACAGTTGCTACTTTTATATTATTATCTTTTGGTGTACCAGGAAGACTGGTAGGTACAATAAAAATCCATACTAATATTATAAATGCGAAAGTCTGTCTGTCTTTCTGTCTGTCTGTCTGCTACGCTTTCACGGCCAAACCGCTGAACGGATTTTGATGAAATTTGGTATGAATATAGTTGAAGACCCGGGGTCAAACATAGGCTACTTTTTGACGCAGGCGGAGCTGCGGAAAACAGCTAGTATACGATACATACAATACATACAATTTTACATGACGCATGAAGTAAGCGCAAAAGCAATTTTTTTGTTTGAAATGGCAACATCAAAATAGGACTACATGCAGGAGAAGAGATATCTTTCTGTACTATTTCTACAATTCTAAAAAAAAAATTTTTGATAAGAAAATCTACTGTTTTTTTGAGATTTATATATATAGACACATGATTTCGATTTTCATCAATTATGAAAACGATAGATAGTAATTTTCTAATCAGAGGCATTTTTTTTCAATGTAACAGAAATTGAAAACTACATGTTGAATCATTTTTTAGTTAGCAAATAAACCTCATTGAGATCGGACGCTTGTTACTTATTTTCAAGATCACACAAAGTATTTTGAACTCTAACGTCCCGAACATATGGTCGACATCGAGCCGCATAGAACCGAGAGACTTTTGCAAGCGAAAAGAAACAGATGTGCATTGTGCCTACATTCCTGAGTGACCGTGCATACCTATTCACGCCATCGGTGCATCATTACTAAATCCTTTGGTTTATTACGATACAATACATTGTTGCAAGAACTGTTTGGAGTTTATTTAGACATTGTGTGATACGTTTTGACTTTAATTGAAGTTTACCAAGTGACGAACTATGGCTAGTCAGGAAGAATTATTTAGTGTTATGGAAAATATATCGGAATTACTCAAAAAAACTCAAATTAATTTAAAAAAATGCCCAAAACAAAGACTTACGAAGGGTTACATACAAACGCGCATACAAAGCATCGAGGAATACTGGAACACATACAAGAAGGCGCATATAGATTTGGTTAAAAGCACGCCCCGCGAACAACGTACATTAATACCGTATTTTGCGAATGACGAGTTCTATGACAACAAAGATGTTTACGTGGGCTTGCTCGCCGACCTTAAAGACATGCTAACAAAGTTAGAATCTGTGCCACCAAGCCAGGATCGAGCGTCACCTTCGCCGTTACATACTGAGAAGCAAACACAGGTGAAATTACCACGTATTGAGCTGCCAGCGTTCTCTGGAAGTTATGAAGAATGGCCCGCCTACAAAGATTTATACATATCACTAGTTCACAATAATTTGTCACTAACCAGTGTTCAGAAACTTCACTATTTGAAAACCAGCATCACGGGCGAAGCAGGGGCACTACTCAGACATATACAAATTACGGATGCGAATTATTTACAGGCTTGGGAAACGTTAGAAAAACGTTATGGCAACAAACGTTTAATAGTAAATTCGTTACTTAAGCGACTATTTGCACAGAAGAAATGTACTTCACAGACGGCCTCACAGCTAAAGTGCTTATTAGACACTACGAATGAAATTTTGAATAGCCTGCAGAATCTCAACATCTTTACTGACTCTTGGGATCCATTAATTATTTTTCTGGTCGTGCAGAAGCTGGACCCAGAGTCCCACAAAGAGTGGGAAGAATTTGCACTGAATGAACAGAAAGAAGAGCTATCGAAATGGACGGATTTAAGTAATTTTTTGGAATCAAAATTTTGAACGTTGGAGTTAGTTACGCCGCCAGCTGCAAAGAATGTCAGAGAACGAGTTTACCACGCATCCACGTCTACGCCTACGTCAGAGAAATCCTGCATGATGTGTAAGGAGAATCACGCTTTATGCCGGTGCAAATTGTTTATTAAGATGCCACCTTCGGAACGAAGTCAATACGTACAAAGCAACAAGCTCTGTTTCAACTGCTTGGCTCCTGGGCATGCTGTTTTTAAATGTCGAGTGCCAACATCCTGTCATGTCTGCAAACGACGCCATCACTCACTTCTGCATCAACAAAGGTATACAGACACGTCGGCATTAACTAATCCAGATACCAAGCAACCGACGTCGTCCACTCAAGAAAAGCAAGCAGATGTAGAAGAGAAATCAGTGCACACTGCAATGGCGCTGCCCAGTGAAGAAGATGAACGTCAAATCAGTCTATTAGCAACCGCAGTAGTTATTTTAAGAGGAATTCATGGTCACACTACTGTACACAAGCGTGCTTTATAAGCGAAAAGGCTGCTCAAGCATTGAAATTAGAACGCAAGCAAGTCAACCTCGTCGTCACTGGGATGGAATCCATGAAGGTACAAGTCAAGCAAGAAGTCCAAGTCAATGTTTCATCACGTTGGGAAGCTGATTTTGAGTTACCCATACGAGTTTACGTCATGTCAAAACATTTGGCTACAAACTTACCTTCAAAACTAAAGCCAGTGAAAGAATGGCCTCATCTCAAGAATCTCAACCTGGCAGATCCAAAATTTTATGCATCAGGAACCATGGATTTGCTGTTGGGTGTAAATGAGTACTCTAGAATATTACAACAGGGGCTAATCAAGGGTCCACCAGGTACACCATGCGCACAAAGAACCAGCCTAGGGTGGATCATAATGGGAGGAATAAGCATGAAAGTAAATACACCTAAGAAGTCCTTTACTGCTTTAACAGAGGAAGTGAATGTAGAAGATCTTATTAAAAATCTATGGGAGATAGACGTAGATACACGTAGAAATCTAACAAAGGAAGAGCAATTATGCGAAGAGAATTATGAAAAGACGTACACTAGAAACAAGGAAGGAAAATCTGCATTCTCCTGAAGGTAATACTAGAGATACAGCAGTAAAGAGACTCGTGCAGTTAGAGAGAAAATTCAATAGAAATAAAGAACTAAAAGAAGAATATATAAAGGTAATAGAAGATTATAAGGAATTAGGACATCTTGAAGAAGTACCTGAAAATGAAATAAATAAAAGATCGGTGTACTTACCTCACCACGCTGTTATCCGCCAAGACAAAGAGACCACGAAGACGCGTATTGTTTTCGACGCCTCATGTAAGGGAGCCAATGGGGTCTCATTAAATGATGAACTTCTTGCGGGACAAGTGTTACAAGATGATCTCAGAAATATTATCATACGATGGCGTACTCACTTTGTATGCTTTGTGGCAGATGTAAAAAAAATGTATAGGATGATTTTAATGCACAAAGAAGATGTTGACTTTCAGAGGATTGTATGGCGAAATGATGAATCTGAAGATATAAAAGACTACAGATTGCTTACTGTAACATTTGGAACAGCCTCCGCGCCATATCTTGCAGTCAAGACACTTAAACAGTTGGCTGTAGACGAAGGTACCAATTTCCCTGAAGCAGCTAGAATATTGAATGAAAATTTTTATATCGACGACTGCATGTCTGGAAGTAGCGATGTTTCTGAAGCCATAAGGGTTAAGCCATAGTTAGCTACCGTAGGCAAATCTTTGTTACAGAGAGCACACGGCATCTGTGACACCCACCATCTTAAGGAGGAGCTTCACCGAGTCAAGTCTGTCTTAAGAAGCAACAATCTCAGCCTCCCACACATATGTCACAGAAGTCGACCCAAGCCACACACAGTTGATCGTTTTCCTGCCATCTTACCATACATAAAGGGAGTCACGGACAAGATTGGTAACATACTTAGGCGAGCTTCAATCAAGACCTATTACAAGCCGCATAAGAAAATTAACCAATTTTTAAGACCTGTAAAATCCAATATCCCATTGCAAGATGCTGGAGTTTATAAAATTGACTGTGACTGTGGTTTATCATACATTGGGCAAACAAAGAGAAGCATTAATACTCGTATAAAAGAACATATTGCTGACATGAAAAATAGACGCTCAACCAAGTCTGCAGTCTGTGAACATGCTCTAGACAAACCCAACCACTATATGCGTTTTGATAATCCTCAAGTCCTTGCAAAGGAAAACAGATTCATTCCAAGGATGTTACGTGAAGCTATTGAAATTAAAAAACATCCTAATTTCAATAGAGAGGATGGATGGCAGGTACCGCCAGCTTGGGACCCAGTCATTAACTTAATAAAATCGCAAACTCGGAAGCAGACTGCAAGACCCTTAGATACTGTGAGCCAATACTGCGTGAATCGGAATAGTTCCCAATAAAAATTTCGGGCGGTAGTTTTGTAATCTTATGACATCAAAGACAAATGTTAACTTAGTCTGCCTGCGACCATGAACGCTGTAAAGTGTTTGAAACGTCAGGTGTAAATAAATAAGTAATAAACGCGATAAAACCGTATTAAAATAGTTTAATTTAATGAATAACAATCGCGAAAACATAAGAAAACCATAAGGGTTAGTCAAGACTTAAAAGAACTTCTACGTCGAGGCGGCTTCGAACTTAAAAAATGGTGTTCTAATAATGCACAATTTCTGCAGAGTCTTCATTCATCTGAAAGATCAACAAAGGCACATCTTGACATTAATGTAGATGGAGTAGTCAAAGCATTGGGTATACATTGGAATTTAGGGCAAGATCAATTTGAATATCATCTTAATTTACCAGTGGTCAACACAAATACGAAGCGTACTATTCTGGCAGACATTCAAAAATTGTTTGATCCTCTTGGTTGGATTGCGCCGTGCATCGTGCTAGCGAAGATTCTGATCCAAAAATTGTGGCTGGAAAAGGTGACTTGGGATGAGGAGCTCAACACATCTTTGAAAGAAGAGTGGATGATGATACGCTCAGACCTTGAAAACGTAAATGACATATCCATGAGCCGATGGGTTGGTACGATAAACTCTGACAAAGAGACTATTCAAATACACGGGTTTTGCGACGCATCTATAAAGGCTTATGCTGCTGTAGTGTTCTGTTGTGTACTAGGAGAAGACGGTTCTATCAAAACTACCTTGATAGCAGCGAGGACTAGAGTGGCCCCTCTTAAAACCGTGTCTCTGCCCAGATTGGAGCTTTGTGGAGCCCTTATACTTTCGAGACTGTTAAAACAAGTGGCAAATGCAATGAAAATATCGGCCTCACAAGTTTTCGCTTGGGCAGATTCTTCCATCGTTATATCTTGGTTATTCGGTGAACCTGCTAGATGGAAACCGTTTGTAGCAAATCGCGTCGTTGAAATAACTACTAATGTAAACAGTAGCCAGTGGTACCATGTTCAATCAGGTGATAATCCTGCAGATATTGCATCGAGAGGAATGTTGACAACAAATTTGAAGAAATGTGATCTTTGGTGGAAGGGTCCAAAATGGTTATTAGAAAGAGAAATTAAATTTACAAGAGTTGAAATTGAACCTACAAACCTGGAAAAAAGAAAAACAGCAATACAGTCTCTTTTAACTACAGAAGAAGCAGGAGACAGAAAATTGTCGGAACAATTCGAGAAATTCCACACACTAAACGAACTTATAAGAACTGTTGTATACTGCAAAAGATTTTCAAATTATAAGTCTTACGAAGAGGATACAGCTAAAAATATTAAAACAGAAGAATTAGAAGAAGCATTAACTATTTGCATAAAGATGGTACAAAAAGAGGAGTTCGGAAAAGAGTTGTTCCTATTGAAAGAAAAGAAATATGTACACGGAAAAAGTAAATTGAAATCACTAAATCCATATATAGATAAAAAGGGAATCCTCAGAGTGGGTGGCAGGTTATTTCATGCAAATTTGGAGGAACATAGTAAGCATCCGATAATTCTGGGAAAAGACAATCTTCTTACTCCACTTATTATTGCTGACGCTCATTCTAAGACCTTGCATGGAGGTGTGCAATTAACATTGTGCCACCTTAGAACTAAATTCTGGATACTTAGGGTGAAGAGCATGGTTAAGAAATTTATTCACCGTTGTTTTATTTGTGCTAAACAAAATGCTAAAGCAAGGACTCAGATTATGGGGCAACTTCCTTCAGTACGTGTGACACCGGCACGTCCATTTTTAAACTCAGGAGTAGATTTTGCTGGTCCATATCAAGTGCTGTTCAGCAAGGGCAGAGGTGCAAAAACTAGTAAGGCTTATATAGCCATTTTCATTTGTATGTCCACAAAGGCCATTCATTTGGAGTTGGTAGGAGACATGACATCGCAAGCATTTATTGGGGCCTACAAGAGATTCTGCGCACGACGAGGAAAATGTGCTCACTTATGGAGCGATCAAGGAAGAAACTTCGTTGGCGCTAATAAAGAGTTAGCTGAAGCTTGGAAAGAAGCTCGTTTCCAGTTTGATGGAAGCATTGTTGACTCACTGGCAAACGACGGGACGCAATGGCACTTCATCCCGGCGTACTCCCCTAATTTCGCGGGACTCTGGGAGCCTGGTGTGAAGTCAATCAAGCACCATTTAAAGCGAATCCTCTCCACCAATCTCACCTTTGAAGAGATGACAACAATTTTATGCGAAATTGAAGCCTGTCTGAATTCTCGGCCGCTATGCCCTATTAGTAGTGATTCAGATGAAAATATACAACCTCTCACGCTTGGACATTTTTTAATTGGCGAAGCGCCAATAACAGTACCTGGCCCAGACATGAAGCATATTAAAATATCATACCTGACACTATGGCAATATTGTCAGAAATTGTTAAATGATTTCTGGGCTCGTTGGCAACAGGAATATTTAACACGTCTTCAGCAACGGCCCAAATGGCTAAGAAAAGAAGATAAATTTAAGATTGGAGACATTGTCTTAATAAAACAAGATAATCTACCACCCGGCAAGTGGGCCCTCGGGCGCATAATGGAAAAACATCCAGGCCCTGATGGCGTCACTAGAGTATATAGTGTGAAGTCTGGTAACAACATAGTTCGAAGAAGTATTTCAAAATTATGTTCTATGCCGATTGTAAGTGATTAATTTGATCTAAGAATGCACCCACCTCAGTAACTGTAATTTCGTTTGAAAGGACTCATATAGTCCTTTGGTGGGCGGTATATGTTGAATCATTTTTTAGTTAGCAAATAAACCTCATTGAGATCGGACGCTTGTTACTTATTTTCAAGATCACACAAAGTATTTTGAACCCTAACGTCCCGAACACTACACCCAGAGCTGATAATGACTAAGTACTTCAGCAAAATCTTATAAAAAATCTCCTTCTATATGCGAGAATTTTTAAATCTATTGCGTTGCTTAAGTAAATCTATAGTGAATGAGTATAATTTAAAAAAATCTCCTAGCGTAGATATTTTAATTAACCGACTTCTTTAAATTTTAAGAATTTCCTTTAATAGTCATCAACTACTCTGAGTGCCGCTGTAAGATTTTGACTTTTATTCAACTCTGTTTTTTGTTCACTAAAATCTGATCACGTTATCCGTTGATACCAAATCCTATATTACCCTATATTGGCGCATAAAGTACTCGAAAATTGTAGACTTTTAAAAATTCCAGTGCCAACGACATCCCACATTTCCCACCTACTGAATTCCCGATCTCCGTTGGAAATGTAAAGATGGAAATTGAATGCAAAATTTAGCCAAAGAATTTTCTATCCGACCATTGTCATTTCCTTTCTGTTTGGTCTGTGATTTTATTAGGTGTGAAATTTCAAAAATATATTGAATGTGAATAGGCGCTGAATTGAAAATTGGTTGAGTTCACGTAAGTTTTTGATGATATGTAATTTAAAACTGAAAACGCATAGCTATAGAAATATGTTTTTAAATTTTCTGTTTATTACCAATGCGGATGCTTTTCATATTTTGGTAGGTTATGCATTAGGATTACCTAATTAAGTGCTACTCTATTAAGTAACCAATACAACAATCATACATGCCAGAATCAATCATTTATTTAATTTCAATTTTAATAATAATTATGTCAAAAGTGCCCTTAAGGTTTGCTAAAGTGACAAGTCCTATAATAATTTTATGTTTATGTTAATACGAGTTTACCCGCAAGTTGCTGAGTCAGCAACAAAGTGCCGCCTCCATTTTTGATGAAGTCGGACTTCCAAGTGACTGTAGCGAATAGCGATAGCGGCGGTGGAAGTGTGGGGAATGACTACAGTCTGTGGTTCCCAAAGTGGTAGTGCATAAAAATTTTGAAAGAAGGGAAGACCAAAAAAGAGATGGCTGGAATGTATTAGGGAGAACAAGAGTTGATAAGAAAATGGCTAGAGATAGAGGAAAGTGGAAGAAACAACCATACTGTACCGACCTCACATAACAAAGAGGGACAAGGTAAATGAATGAATGAATGAACACTTTATTGCATAATTTAAATACATTTAAGAAAAGATACAGCGTTGAAACCAATAAACATTAAGAGATGAGATGAAGAAGAAGAATAAGGAAAAAATAGGCGGATGTAACTAAAGAGGCGACACTTTCGCATAGCAAATTATTACTGGACAACGCAATAGTGGGCACTAAAAGCGAAAATTTCTGAAACTACGTTAGTAAGGGAAGCAGAGCCGATAGCGATAAATGCAAATGACGTTAACGTATTTACCAAAACCAAAATACAACTTTGAGGGCTATTTTTGAGTATGTAAAATCGGTATTATGTCGAATAAAATCATTACAAATCGAAAAAAAATCATTCGACTCGCCGGATTTGCATTTACAAGAATAGTCCTCGGGGCTTGGTCTTGGTAAATACGCTACCGTATTTTGCAGTTTGCGCTATCGGCCCCCAGTATAATTCCCTGATATATATATATATATATATATATATATATATATATATATATATATACATATTGACCTTTTTTTAAGTTTGAGAAGCAGTGCCATGAAGGCGCTGAAACACGTCCGCATATTTCCTAAATCCGGTAGTGAAACTCCGCGTTATTTATAGGGAATTTGGAAGATAGGCGCCTGCCTTAATACGCGACGCTTATCAGCCTGTCTTTTATCCACGAAATTATTTATTCAGGTAGCTTAAAAGTAACTAAGTATCGTTTTCTTATTTAATATTATGCGTTTAAAGTGTTGATCATGTTAATTTTCCACTGTACTACTTATCTCGTATACCAAAAACTTTAGGAAAATTATAAAGGCCTGAAATTAAAACATCGGTTGCTTTTGAAGTTTAAGAATTTGTTGGGATAAAACATTAAATGGATAACGTCGACAGTAAACAGCAATAATCATTTTCACTCCACTATTACTTCAACCCAAAATCCCAAGACATGTTACCCCTCTTAAGCCAGGGATTGTCGCCTACTAATATACTCTTCAATACAGTACTTAGAGCATTTTTCTTCATATATTTCGAGAAACAGTGAACTTTTGTAATTAATAAGTAAAATCTTTTTTTTACAAATTATTTATTTGCAATTGCAAAAAATAAACAAAAAAAATTATATAGGTAATATCGAACTAGCAGTATGCAAATTTAGTGATTGACGATAAAATCTTCTAATATTGCACCATAGAACATACGGTATGAAATTATTTTTGTAAGCAGTATTACTTTCTTTGCAAAATGATGCAATTTTTTTTCTATCCAGCGGCAACCAATCACTTAAAACAAAGCCAGCGGATTTGGAGTGAGAAATCGGAGCCAAATAATGCAAATCCCCTAATATATCTAGCAGAAAAGATTCGGAACAGACGCAATTCAAAATAGGTATGTAGGTTACTTATATGTGCAACTAGCTCTTAACCGCGACTTTCCGTGGATACTTAAATCCCACTGGAGCTGTACTTTTTCTACGATAAAAGCTACACTATACTCTTCTCAGTTCCCCTACTATGCATATGCGAAATTTTTAGGAAGATTGTTCTGCAGATAAAGGGTGAAGTGATTTCTTAAAAAGTAATACTTACTTAGCTAATAGAGGCATTGACAAATTAATGACGGTTTCTTCTTCTTCTTCATCGGTCCCTCAAGGCTGAGGATAGGGACCACATAATATATGTGTTTCCAGTTTTAAGTTCAGTTTCATAGATCGCATTATATAAGCTGCCTCCACCCGTTTTTTTTCACGCTGTCCACCCATCTAGTTGGTGGTTTTCCACTGGCAAGTTTTTCTTTATTTCCCAAGATGATGAGTTTTTCCAGACAATGCTTAGGTGATCGGATGATATGACCGATAAAACTGAGGGCTCTGTCACGGTGCGAAAAAAGGCGTTTCGAGTTACATATTCATACATTTTAAAAGAGATGTTATTACTAGTAAATTACTACCGTTTCTGACAAGCTCATTGCATCAAAAGGGCATTATTAATCACACAATGTCATAGATTATAATAGCTACTAAGCAAACTCCGAATAATAACGGTCGAGCACTATGTCACTATGTTGTAATTAACGATAATTAACACCGCACAAAGAGCAGGTACTCTGCTTGAATTGTAGTTCATACGAAATCATATAAATTATTAACTACAAATCATTTTGTAGTTAATAATTTATATGATTTCGTACCTAGGGTAAGGATAGCAGTTTAGATTCCGGTTTCAAAAAGAGCCTTTAAGACACACAGATACCATATTATTATAAACAGCTTATAACACTTAAGAGTTTCGTAGGGTTTAGCTAAATAGGAAAAATTATAGCGAATAAACGTAAAAGAATTTCTCAGCTTTAAAATACTAAAACCAATTTCGTGAAATTTGATTCGGAGATAATTTAGGCAGCCATTTGAACTTAAATAAGCAAAGTAAATTAAGTAGTGTACACACGAACAGACAGCAACTCAAATTACGCTAATTCAAATAGGATCGTGAATTCTTCAACTGAAAATGATATTTTATTACCTTACGTAGTACATAAACTAGAAAAAATTACAGGTAATCTTGATATTGGCCTGGTTCTGCTTTTTAAACTTATGTTAACAAAAATTGGGTTTATCTCGATCTGGGATGTGTTAGCTACATCATACGATTAATTTTTGAAAATATCGCATATATTAACAAACTCTTGTGTCGGAGGCCAAGATCTCTTTGGGTCGCTGAACTATCGCAGTAGATGATAGAGATGCCAGGAGTACCCTAATCGACGAGCAAGTATGACGCGAGTAATGAGCGTAGAAGAAGCGAGGGAAGTCTGTAAGGATCGTAGCAAATGGAAATTCTTAATCTCTGCCTACCCCTACAGGAAAAAGGCGTGATGGTATGTATGTATGTATGTCACACGAAAGATCCTTAGAGACATTAGAGAATCATCATTTAGATATTCTAATCCTTTGGCAAATCGGCAAGAGGAACACACTTCCTTCATTAGTTGAGATCGGCTGTTTATTTACACTGAACGGATATTAAAGACGTCAGTAACTACTCCTACACAATATCAAGTATTACGTAGTTCGTTTTGTTGTTAGATTGGGTACATTGTTGCTTTTTCATCCGAGTGTGTGTCCTAGTTGCGCCGCTAGCTTATGGCAGTACTGAGGGCCGATCGCGCTAGTTAGAAATGACGTTAACGTATAATGAGTTGAGTTTTGGCATATAATTTGCATTCTCAAATATAGGACTGAACTCTTCACCGTGGTTTAGTTTTAGTAATAACGGTACAATAAGCGCGATTGGCCTCCAGGACTGTAATGATGACTTCACACTACCTCATACTTACATACTTGCCAGCTCCACCCTGTGACGTCACATTTGGTGTAAATTACCTACTCTTGAAATCAACAACGATAATGTCTGATAATGACGGCGCCAAACAGAATGGATGTTTAATGACATTTTAATAGTGCCACGCCAATAATCAACTTAGCTTGGTTGAGTATACATTCGTTGTCTGTTACCAGATACTCTGCATAGAACTTTATACCGTGGAAATAAAAGTTAATTTAGAATAAATTTTGGTGGCTTGGCATACTCTTGTCCACACGTTTTTGCCCATACGTAATTTTAATATCGTTCAAATGATAGAATCTGGACATTTTGCGTATAATATCCGATTCTCAGCCTTGTAAATATTATTTAATGATAAGTTTTTATAAGTGGAATTACGTATTGCTTGTTACCAACATTAACCGGCCGAAAAACTAATTTTGTCGTCCAATATTTGAAAAGCTTTTATTCTAATTTTTGTAAAGAAAATAAATATTATTTGGATAAAAGATAATTTCATTTGCAGAGAGTTTCTTTTCTTAACTTTAAGTTATTATTTAAAGTGTCGACTGGTAGGTGTTTTCGCTAAACAGGAAACGAGTTTCGGTGACCAAGATCGTCTTAGGGTCATCATCACTGAGCCATTGCAGTAAGTAAATTTAAAATAATAAAAATAGAAGTACGTAAATACCCACTGAAATATTCTCTTTGTCGACTAACAAAAGATATTATAAATGTATATATAACTGTCTCCAGCGGACGTACATTAGCGACCGTAATATCCAAAGGACCGTCGACAGACGTAAACCATATTTTATTATCCCACTTTTGGCTATAAAATTTGGCCTGGATCTCCCCGCGCTGAATCTGGCTAGTTTATATGAGACGAGTTGTTTTGCCTAAAAATTTAGCATGCTAGTGATTTGTTACATGTGTTATGCGAGAAAGGAGAAAGAGAGAGATCCGTAGTTGAATAGATATTTAACTAATAAATATTTTTTTAAATTTGATAACAATATTTGTTTCTTCTTTGTCGTTTCTCCGTGAGTGAACGATATGGCTACCTTTTGTTTTGCCGAGCTTTTGTTCCAGTTATATGATACGTCACAAAAATTTTAAAAAATGCTAAGGATGTTATGAATCATGGATATATAAGAGAATTAACACGTTATGGTAGTAAATAATATTTTAGTATTAAGTCTGCCAATTGTTTTATTAGTATTATTTTGTGAAAAATTTGTGGAAACAAAATTGTGGGAAAAATCATTAAATCTCGCCCAGTGTGAATATTATTGAAACAACAAGGCTCTGTTCATTTTGGATAATAATGCCGAATAATATCTTACTTTTTAATAAACAAAAAAATAAACTGCGTATCGGTAATTTATGACAGACTTAAATATTATTATACTTTGGAAAGTTTTATGACAGCATTAAAAGTAATTTTATAATAGAATATATATAATACCTGTGAGAGTTACCTTATTTTAGAAATTCTATTATCGTAACTTTCATATTATTTAAGACAAAGCCGTCTTCTATTCAAATATCATGTTAAAAATTTGAGAAAATGTAATACGATCATAACGCATTCTTTGCCAGAATAAAGTAGGTTATTATTATGAAGTTTGAGAGCTCAGCCAAAGAAACCATAAAGTCGCGTTAGCTAAGTCCTTTTTTATGTCCAAGTCCGTCGGCGTAGGACAAAGGTCCTTGTCTGTCCAAACGAGGAAATATAAATTAGGAGGCGTGAAATTTCACGACCCAACGTCAGCCATACAAAACCTCTATGATGGTTTTTAAATTCCGAAGCCTTATTCCACTTTTTTGAAATTCGTAGTTCCGGATTCTAAGTTTAAAATGATGTTAAAAAATGTGGCCAGGCATCTTTGATTTACATAATGACAAGTGTTTATTGTATCTCGTGTTTTTTTTACACGAGGTCATCACTTAATTTACGTATTTAAATTAAGACTAATTGTAGTAATAAAATAATATGTGTGATAGCGATGAAATTACACTCTGAAACAAAATTACAAAATTGTTCAATGTAATATAAAAGCACAGCAAAAAAATTTACGACACAATTTTTTTTTGTTAAGGAAGGTGTCAAATACCGATAACTACAAACAGTACCACCAGAAAATACAAGTCAATATTGACGCCATACTTTTTTTTACACTTATAAAGACCACTCTGGCTAGGAATTCTAAAAATGTGTGTTATCCCTTATCGTACCTTATGCTAAACAGACGGACCACTTAAGGACCTTCGATAATGCACTCAGTTGGGTTTAAAAGGATCCAAATGTCAGAGGCAGACACAAATCTAATATGGTCGGGTCTAAGGAAATTACTTGGAATTATGGAACTGAGAATAGAATAGGAACTTTATTTGTGAGACATAGGTAAGTACATAATAATGCAGATCGAACAAAGTAAAAGACACGAAGTAAAAGTCTTTTCGGACTTACAAATATTATTATCAAATAATTACAGTCATAAAAACGTAATTTAATAATTTTCATAGACAGCAGACATCTGATCAATGTCAGATACTTAAAGGTGTTGTTTTCTATATGGCTAAAAATTAGGAAATGAGAATTGAGAAAAGTCGACTTTATTACGTACTAGCCGTTTCCTCCAGCTCGGCTTGCACCAAAACGTGCCAAATTTCATCAAAATCCTTTCAGCGGTTTGGCCGTGAAAGCGTAACGGACTTACGCACTTATAATAATATTAGGTATGGAAGAAGAAGATATTTTTTTAATATCTAGTACTAATACCTAATAGTAGATATACGTTGTGAGTAAAATTGTCCTCTGTACTAGTATTTTTACAGACAGATGTGTCCTACCACAACTGTAGAAAATGTATTTTGATCCGCTAAATTTAGTTCTACCTATTTTGGCAGATCTCAGGCAGCTACACTTTCATCCATCCTTGTGGCATCATGTCACTCGAGCCATGTAAAAAAAGATAACTTTAATGTTTATGACATTTTTTGCCCATGTAAAGTTATACAAAAAGCAGGGATTCACAGCGGCCACTAATGTTTGTGGCAAAAACCGGAGCATTTAGAGGTGTTACGTCCGAATTCCGAATCTGTTTCAACTTGATGTATAGTCTGTTATTTTTCTGTTTTGGCGACGTCGATTGTCGCAGAATGCATTATGTCAATAGATCCGAAAGCTGACGGGAGGTGTTGTTTTCGGTACGATAATGATTTTATAAGTACTATCCCTCTTATTATATAACATATCGAACTTTTATAATTATATTGATGTATATTTTTCATTTCCATACTTAATCTAAATAATCTCACAGAAGTATTTTCTACATAGTTAAAAAATATCATAAATGAATATACGAATGAAGCTTAACTTTGTTTTATTTATTTCAAATCAGATTAAGAGTATTCTTTAGAAAATTCAAAAAAGGAAAAACGTATGTTTTTCTTTCATGAAAATGAATTGACTAATAAACTTTAGTCTTATTTACTTAGAAAAATACTTTGAAACTGAACATTAAATTTGTTTCGAGCCGGCAACTCGATACGGATTTCGATAAAGTTTTCAATACTAATTAGGGACATGTGTATAGTCTCGGTAGTTTCTGTGATGGTCTACGAGTAGACGGAACACCATGTGAAAACAGAATTTTAAACTACTGCTCTTTCAAAACAGCTTTTGATATGATCGATCAGCCAAATACTAAAAATGTTAAACAATTTAGAATTTTCAAAGTTGAGGAAATTGAAGTGGTCTTATTACTGATTAATATTGAAAAAAGTTCTTTAAAAGGTCAGGTTCACATTTTATTCTAATTGGAATGAATTTTATGCAGTTTTATTGATTTGAGGGTTAATTATTTTAACTTTTAATTTATATAGGTAGAATTTGGCGAACTAATTTATTTGTTTTATCGTTACTGTAATGCCCCAAATTCAAAGAAGCGGCCTTCATCCATATGCAAGCCGCTTTCAACCGATCATTATAACAGAGGCAGTCATTCTTCCAATTACAAAAATATCTACGCACCTATACAAACAACATACATATTAACGCAGCCGACGGTACACGCGTAATCTGACATGCCACTGGGATAAGCGTGACGTTGTCTAATGACCTGCAAACATCGAGAGCTACGCACGATTTATCCAAACATTTACGAAAAGAGCCTAATTCCAACATTTACAGTTTTCTTGTTAAATTTATTAGAACTACGCCTGTAAAATTTATACATGATATAAATTGAAGTCTACGCGCACTTTGTAGGTATGTCTGTCTGCTCGCTATACTACTAATCGTTTTTGGCGCGGTTTTCACTAATAGAAAGTGATTCTCGGGGATGATTTAGATATGTAATACAGGTTTTTACAAATTGTGCGAAATTGGAAATTTTATTGAAAGAAGAAAAACAAATCTGCCGTTGTTGTTGAAGGAATTTTACACGCGGCTAGGTAGTAAAAGATATTTTCGTACTATACTAACATATCATTTATATTTTTTCTATTCTGTTTTTCCTTCATACTAGCGAGCTTACGCTCCAAAGCCCAGGGTACGCTTTTAATTATGGTTCTAGATTTGGCAGTACTGGTATAACATTGTAGCGACTGTCGTCTGATCTCCGTAACCCTTTTTTTTAATAAAGAAACAAGACCAGTAGCTGTGCCATTAGGATCATGATGTTCTTTAACGGCCACTAAATGGCAGTATTTTTCTGCACTATCAGCTAATTAATTTATAAGCTTACTTTTTAAATTGCATACAACTTTCCACTGCGCTCTGCCGGTGTGCTTATACAATTCAAATAACTCTCAAACCTGTACTTACCGCAACAGGTAAATTTTTTATAGGGGTCAAATCGACCTCCGTCAGAGGGTTAATTGAAAGCTGTCCCGCATGATGCTCGGGATCCATTCAAATCTTTATGGTTACTAATATTCAATCACTTTCGATATCATATTATTCAGATATTTAGGGGTTTAATCCTGCTTGTTACTTGATTTTCGACATATGAATACACCACCTCTTCTTTCTGAGGTTGTGATAAGTAACTATGGAAATATCGAAGGTCTCAAATTGCTTGCAATAGAGGATCTATCCGACTGGTGATAGATTGCACACACAAAAGTCTTATCAAAATTCTTTACTGCTCATTCACCTTTTTGACAATTTCAATAACATACCTAATTTAATGATCTAAAGATTCCATGTCAAAAATCGTAACAAGCAATGACGCTATATGATCACCATCATCATTTTGTATAGGTTACATTGTCAATCGACCATGTACATCCTGGTGTCAGAATTGTTCAGATAATAAGTGTACGCTGGGCTCCAAGTAGCCAGGAAATACATTTGAGTACAGAGAAAGATTCTCTTAATTCTCTGTTATGCAAGAATGTTAGGGCACTATAGATAAGCAATCGAATTCTAAAATTAGCCTTATATCCTCTAATATTAATTCCTTCAACTGAAAGTTCATTGAACACTGAATATCCTAATAAAACAGGCAAGAATTTGTAACAACCTCAAGCTTATAGTTCAGGAGTTATTCACTCGCTACCTGCTGGCGACATGCCAGCAAGTTAAATTATGTATTAAGAGAGCGAAGTAGGTAGATTTAGCTAAAACTATTTCAGGTAGTTCATACAAGAAAATTATGTTCAATACAAGCTGTTATCCGCGGTTTCATCCGCGAGCACCCGAGCAAGAAGGATTTTAAAATCTAAACATTTTTCATTTCGAGTCAGTAATAAAATAAACACCATACCCATGTTGAATTTCAGACACAGTCACCCAGTTTTCTTCGGGTTGTTTTCGGAATCGGTCACATTTTAGTGTATGTATTCATCTTCATCATTATCATCATCATTTCAGCCGCAGTCAGTCCACTGCTGGACATAGGCCTCTCCCAAAAATTTCCAAAATGATCGGAGCGTTTGCCTGCGACCTTTACGTGTATGTATTGTTCCGTATAAAAATCTTGTCAAAAAGTGAACACAGTCAAGTAGCCTATTGGTCTAACTAATCTCGTTTCTCCATACAAAGTTTTAGTAATCTGTGCCAATTTTTTTATCAAAACAACCCCCTGGGGTTTGTGCTGTACGGTGATATGTCAGTCTTTCAGAGTTTACTGTTTTATACGTGTATACGTGCATGCAATAAAATAATCCTTTCAGAAGTCAGTGAAAACTACTTGTAAAGATTACGACTTTTTGATAAAATATAATGCTAACCATTCTTATTTTGTTTCAGGTAAGTTATCAACCATCCGTTACCGAGAATCTTAAAGGTACCTTTAATCTCTTGTATAACATAAAATAAAAAGGTTAGCAACAAGGATATGTGCACCATCTACGCATGTAAGCATCACAGCCTTTGACATCTACTTCTCTAACAAGGGCATAACGCTACAAGAACCTCCAAATTAAAATTAACTTCCTGACAATATTATGTACACTAAAAATTATTGCTAACGAGCCTCCTAATAGATGTGCCCAAAACACCATCATCATCTTCAGTGAGAATTTAATTTCATACATTTGAAAATAAAATCGGTCAAGTGCGAGTCGGACTCGCGCCCTTTGTACAATTATCTTTAAAAAAAACCGCAAAAAATCATGTCTGTTATATGCGAGCCCCTTTCACGGTTCATGATATACATACAGCTTGGTGACAGAAGTACAGACGGACAGACGGGCGGACGGACAAGTGCCGTTTTACCCTTTGGGTACGGAACCCTAAACTGACACACTTATATATATATATACTCACTATTATTCCACAACAATTTTCTGTTTATTACTTCAAATTCACCACATTATTTGGGCACTATGAAAATCTCACAAACTTCATAATAACATACTTTATGCACCGATAAAGGCCTTATCTTGAGCACCCTTTTCTCAATAGCATTCTTGGCTTTTCGAAAGATACAAAGTGTAATTTCTTCACTGCGACTTTCACCTTTAAGTTTCTATAAACAAAGTTGAAATTTCTTTGAGGTTTTAACATAAAAGTCTGATTTATGATCAAGGCTGGAACCATTCAAAGCAGCAACAAAGTGGGACACCTTTAGACGCCTTTGATTCGTCAATGTATTCATTTCCTTACCTGTCTTGTTTGAATCAGAGTTTGTGGCGGTTTTTACTTTTAAATGTCATTGAGGTTTAGTTCAAGGCTTTTTAGATATTTATATTTAGAACTGGATTTGGCTCACTACTTCTTTTGGCATCACCAGATATTTCCAGAAGTTCAGAAGTCATAAAATACATTATACTAAAATATTTTACAATTCTAAGATACTAAACTAATTCAGGTCATAATGGGTTAAGATTTGGCAGAGATATTGTTTAAAATTGTACACTGTAAGAAAGGGCTGTTTCAATTAATTTTATACCTTAGGCTGACAGAACTTTTAAAAGAATAAAATTTCCATTGTTATTAGCTGATTAAGGTTTGTAATCACTTGAAGCATGTGTGGATTATCTTCACAAATTTATTTAAAGAAATTTGGTAGTAATATAAAATAACCAACTAAGAATGCAACTGGGGAAGCGCTAGTAATACAAAGCTTCTTATAGCCAACCAAGGCGATAATAAAAATCCACTTCCATCCAAGTTTCAATGTTGTCTTCTTAAGTCTCCTTTATCTTTTAAGAAAAGAAAGGCACAAACTAAACAACTGTACGATGGGTTTTCGAATCTTACAACCGTATTCTTAAACATAACCTTAAGGACGACCTTCACTCAAACTCATTGGAGAGACACGGCTTTAAGGAAGTCCTCGAACTTTCGTTGAAAGAGACATCTTAGTTGGTTGCTTGTGCAAACTCCAAAGAGGAACAACACAATGCAAAACAATAGAATAAAAAATAAACAAAGTAAGCAGTTAATTAGACAAAAAGTGATTTATAACCACTTTCGAGGCCGCCTCAAGGTACCTCTCGACCTTATATTTGACAGTTTGATACTCATACTCACCTCCAATGAGGAATCTCCATAAGTCGAGCTAGTGGCGACTAATTATACCAATCAGTTGGAGTAACGTTGAGTCGAGTTTGAGGAAACGTTTGAGAATATGGGGGTTAGTCACACTGTAAGGATGTCACGTTTTTTACTCCTTCAGTCAGTCCGCTGCTGGACTCGGGCCTCCCCATTAATTGAGGGTTGTTGCCATACTCGCCACGCTTGGCAGGCGGGTTGGCGAGCGCAGTTTTAGCGGCTTATCGTATTTCCAACGCTGCTGCCCATCGGAAGTATTCTTAAGCTGAGGAAGGGTGGAAAGTATTTGAGTTTGGGGAAATCATGAGGTACTACTGACTCGGATGGACATGGGTTGACTCAGTAGCAGCTCGGGAAGTCGGGCTTGCGTACCCGTGTGCTATATATCCAAGCCATCGGACAGATGCTTGGAAATAACACCCCTGACTTACCGATAGCAGAACAGGTTTTTAGAATTTGATATTTTAATATTTGATGATTATGATTATAGCAATATATGCACCATCGCCTTCCTTATGTTTATTTTTACACCACCTTATGGAGAGTTTTGACCGGAAGAAATTGCTTTGGCGTTATGTCCGCCTTTACGCCTCATTTTTCTTTGTATTTTTTTGAATTGTTTTGTTTTGCTGCGATTAATACTCTTCAAAATAACACACAAACTAACTATAATGTTTTCTTTATCTATATACATAAGATATATTCACTCTAATGCTAACTAGTTGTTGTATTTATTTTCCAAGATAACATGGTCCGTTTTTAATAACTATCAGCAGAAGTACTAGGATTACATAAATTATAAGGAGGTTCACAGATCTTTTCATATCAAAAAATGCCGCCCATACTGTGTTTTTATTTTACTGTGAGTTTCCTCATAATTTCTGTAATCCTAGTACTTTTTTTTTATAATGCTACCTCTATGAATTAAAAGTGATTTACTTATTATTTGAATCTTAGCCCAAAAATTAAGTTATACCCGCACTTCCCATAATCCATCAAATCTAGAACTATGATTTTTATGCAAGGCTAAATTCTTTATAATGTTTATCTTATCGCTACGAAAAAGAGCAGTGTGACGCTTACACTTATTTTTTGTGGGATAAGTTTACAGTGTGACAAAATTCGACAACTCTGTACGATATACTATACCTATATACACATAAAAAATAAGCATTTTTCATAAATGGCTTTACAACCGAACAAATTTATATTGTGATCATTTCATCAACCTCGTATGCTGTAACGAAACCATGCAATTTGTTCCCAACTACTCGTATTTAAGCGGCTTACCACTTTTCCGCACATCGAGTTATGAATATAGAAAATTCAGCAATCTGGAGTTCTATTATGGAATTTATCACAATTAATGAATTTCATTCGAGAGTAATAAAATGGGATAAATAAATATTGTTTTACATTCCTAATTCAAATGTGTATTTGCCATGACGCGGAGCTCTATCTTTCAAATAAATGACTCGCACGTCATTGAAAATCGTTCGACTCATCGTTTATGTCGCATGAAAATTGATCGATATCTAACGACAATCATTCAACTCACCGATTTTGCGTACTTATGTAAGTATGTTTTTTTAAATATCCAGTATTGCCATACAATTAAAAAATCGATAAGCGAATACCCTACTTTGAAACTAATTTAAAGAAATTCATCCACGCAGTTCAAAAATCAAAGCCCTAGCTGACATAGTATGGATTTATTGAAAATCCAACGCGGAACAAGTCTAAACTTTGAAATGTAAAATTATCTCTTTCAGAGCGTTTTGTTCGGAAAATTTCACGGAATATCGTCCTAACTGAATATGCCACTTCCATGCCGATTTTCGTCAACATGTGCAGTCAAATTAAGTTTAAACAATCAAAGTTAGTGCGGCTCTAGGTAAGTCGTATATATTTACGCCTTTTGCTGTGGAGACCTTGGGGCCTTGGGGTGCGGATGCAAAACTTTTATATAAAGCGAGATATCCGCACGCCTAGTTGACGTCTCTGGAGACCCAAGATCTGGCGCCTATTTTGGCCAGCGCATCAGCCTGGCCATACAACGAGGAAACGTCGTCAGCCTCTTGGGTACCTTGCCATCATGCGACGACAGCGATCTGGGCTCAATATTTAATTTAATTTAAACATTTTCTTTTTATCGTTAATTTATAATTATTATGTATTGGAATTTCATATGTGAATTAGTGTAAGCAAATAAATGTGTATATTATCAAAGTTATTAGGCCCGTCTTAGTTTATGTTAGCACGGGGTAGATCTATACTATCAATAAAAAGATGATTCTGTGCTTCGGAAGGCAGGTTAAGCTGTTCGTCTGACAGTCGTTAAAGGAACTATGCCGGCCGCTAGGTGGTTTCATAAACTAATATGTACCTAGGGTGTCAAGTACAGACAAGACAGTGTCAAGCTGAGTATGTAACCTACTCGATGAATGAATGATCATTACATAGTGCTCAGCGGACATAAAAAAAAGTAACACCTTCATACTAATTAATGTTAAATTCTCTGTATTCTGTTGTTATTTTGTGTACATCCATCCATACTTTCATCCATCCATCTATACTTCCATATCCATACTTATTATTATAAATGCGAAAGTCTGGCTGTCTGTCCGTCTGTCTGTTTGTCTGTTACGCTTTCACGGCCAAACCAGCTAGCGGATTTTGATTAAATTTGGTATGAATATAGTTGAAGACCCGCGGTCAAACATAGGCTACTTTTTGACACAGGCGGAGCTGCGGGAAATAGCTAGTAAGTAAATAAATTGATAATAGAAGTTGTTAAAATATACTTAACTATATACCTACTTATGTCCGAAAAATAGCATTTCTCAAGAGAATAGCAGCCTCCACCTTAGAAAACAGATATGAGGTCAGATAACGGGCCATCCATTATCTTATCGTTGACAAAATTTCGTCTATTTTGCGATACTCTGATACTTACTTAACCGACGGGGTGAAAGTTGATCCTAAATCGTCTGTCGCGTATATCTTTACTGAGATAAGTGACAAATATTTTCTTCTACAATGGATCGTGAAAAGTCGTTGTCTTCTTTTTGGGCGACACTTCATCATTGAAGGTTGAAAAATTTGGTAGATTTCTATTCTTAACCCTTTTGCTGACAACTATTGTTGCCTTGTTTATTATCAGAAAAATTGTTTAAAACATTGTTAGGTATGTTTACCTATCATGAACCCTGTAAGCACCGGAAAAAATACTCTCTTTCTTTTCATGAATGCCATAAAATACTCAGACTAAACAGATAACTAAGTGTCATGTAGTTGACAAGAGGCAGTTTGGTCATAAAATTATGATTTTCACTATTATAATAACTACCTGTTGGGATGTGATAACATACGCTTAGCTTATACGTTTCTTTTTATACGTTTATGTGCCCTACAATATGTTACAGAGAAAGATGAAGGCTTCGTCTACTTAGCTATTAGTGTCCTATTAGTCTCTTGGGCATAAGTAACTAAGATACACGAGCAAATCCACACAGCTTTAGAATAGTTTTCTTTTCCACTTTATAAGAAGTAACACTTAAAATATTTCAGTCAATATACTGCACTCTTGTGCACTAGGAGCAGTGCCGGTGAATGTAGAATAGATTGGCTCTTGGGAGGAACTCCAATATACGTTTGTACAAATATTTGCTTTACGTTTGATTCAGGGAACGTCGCGGGTAGAGTTTTAAATGGTTGTGTTTACCGCATAAACCTAAGGCGAAGTTGCTGGAATTTCGGCCATATTTTGTTACTTAATAAGTAAATCTATAGAAGATGAATCTTAGAAATTTTTAGACCGAGGAGAAGATGGTACGATGATTTGGACAGGTTCCAGCCGGATGAAGATTCATTAAGCTCTAAGAATAGACGAATATATAATAGACTTAAGGGGGAGGCTTTGCCCAGCACACACAACATCTACATGTTAGCATTCTTTGTGATATAGAATATGTAAAATAATATATTTTTGTTTTGCTTTAGCTACTTTCTTATGTATATAAGGTCATAGTATCTAAGTCCACTTAGTTCTACCACTTTACTGAAAAGTACATTTCCATGGATTTATCATGTTTTGAGATACACGATAAATCCATGGAAACGACATTAAAATAACACAGTTTTTATCTATAGATAGTACATAAAGTTTGTATTCACTTTCTACAGCAGAATTGTGATAAAAATTGAATGTATTCTTACGAATTTTCACGACTACGGAACCACTCTCTTGTAGAAATATAAACTATATTTCAGTCTGTAAATCTATTTTAAGTCTTTGCTTTTAAATGGTATTGACTATGAGCATCAATTAAAAATATTGCCTTTAAAACTTTCTGCAAGACGCTAGACTTTAAAAACCTTTTTTTCCGTATTTTCTTTGACTGTAGTATTCGACTTTCCAAGCCGCAAACAGTACCGTTATTCAGAGAAAATTAAAAATAGTTGTCCGCTCCCCGCATCTTCACTTGAGAAGATTAATTACGTCCCTATTCAACTAAAAGGAGATCCTAGATCTCTCCCAGTGTTATAGAATAGTAGTGTAGAAGGGCAATTAATAATTCTAAATTAAATCTGTCGTCGTACCACTCGTACGACTCCTTAGAGCTGTTTAACCTATGTCTAGTTATGTATTGTCGTCTTCGCCGAAACCTAATGCAATGATGACGCCAATCTTAATTTAGACAAAAAAATAATCCATACTAATATTATAAATGCGAAAGTCTGTCTGTCTGTCTGTTTGTTACGCTTTCACGGCCAAAGGGCTGAACGGATTTTGATGAAATTTGGTATGAATATAGTTGAAGACCCGGGGTCAAACATAGGCTACTTTTTGACGCAGGCGGAGCTGCGGGAAACAGCTAGTAGCATATATGTTATATAACTTATAAGTTGGACGAGCTGAGCGGTCGCGCAGAATAGAGCCACTTTGGGCGATGGCTCGCCAGTTAATTACCATTAAAATACAAGTTTGCATAAAAAATTAATATTTTGTTCTTATTCGATACCTTGGTACGTATTCTAAATTGAATTTTTATATAAGTAGGTAGGTTAGGTAGGTACTGATACTGAAATATTTGTACAACATAATCTATGCCCGCTCCACAGGTGCAAACTAAGATGCGAACAAAAAGCCAAGTTTTGGATGACTGTAGACACCATTACCCCCAACTTTAGCCGCTCAAGTGATGATGAGATTAGGAAGTATTAGATCCGACTCGAAGTAATTTCAAGCCTTTTTAGGATTATGAGGATTTCAGAAGCATTTTTTGAAGACGAAATGATTAAATTTGTAGATATTTTTTTTTGTAGAAATCAGTACTATCGATTTGCGTCATTTTGCTGTTTATACAGGTAAACCTTTGGAAAAACCTTTTTCTTAATTATGACTTTATGACGTCATACAACGGTATCTGTCGAGGACCCAACCGGCAGTTATTAGTAACAGTGGTTTTATGGGAGTAAATTAATTACAAAATTCAGAATTTTCTTATCTCTTAACATCTTTATATTTCGAGAAGAATGTGAGGCATACTTCTCAAGAACGTGTTAAATTTTATTAAATTGAAATAGTTTCCCCTGAAAATGTAAACAGAAGTATCTTATTGGGCGCGAGGAATTCCACAAATGAAACTGGTATTCGAGCTCTCAAGGTGAATTTAATTAAAACAATGTCTAGGTCAGATAATCAGAATTAGTTCATTTGAAAGCCGGTCATTTCAGTCTACAATTTTTAAATTATTTTATATTTTTTTATTTTGGCTTCCTATTATTTATTTCGCGAGAGAGTTACTAATGATTTTAATTAAAATCCATATCCATAATAATGTTATAAATGCGAAAGCCTGTCTGTCTGTCTGTTACGCTTTCACGGCCAACCTGCTAATCGGATTTTGATGAAATTTGGTATGAATATAGTTGAAGACCCGGGGTCAAACACCGGCTACTTTTTGACGAAAGTCTCTACATTACAACCCATAGACCACGTAGTCCGACCAGTGTGTCAAGTCTCTTATGTTACATTGTGAACAATTGAATCGTAATTGGATCGCAATGTCAATTTTTAACGTTTCTGGTATTCTGTTATTAATTTTATGACCAATGGTATTCCATTGGGATGCCTAAGAACTGCAACTGGAAAATTTTGCTTATCAAAAAATCATCAATTTTTTTTTAATATTCGGTAATCTGCTATTTATTATATTTACATTTTTTCTACTATTACCATTCAATTACGTTTTAGCTGCAATTAAATTGAGATTCAAAATTGTGTTAGCAGAATACCAATATTGAGCATATTAAAAATGCACCGTAATTGAGTCTTTTAAAGTTTATTAGCGGACACCCAGCTTGTACAGAATTAATCTTATTTACGTAGGAATATACTCTCCAACTTTTTGCGAATGCAATTCTAACTCAAGTACAAAACGAAATAACCTTAAGAATAAACCTTTGAAATCTGTGGTCAGTACTCAATCATGCAGTTTTTTTTAAATATTTACCTCAACTCTACATTCCAAAACTATCATGATTCAACATAACACAAAACTATCATGACTTAAAAAGCGATTATAAGCGCCATTCATCTTTTACGGTACGGAACGTCTTAGCGGCATATCTCCAGTTTTTTTTTTAATATGTGCATTTTTGTTGGGGTGGGGGTTGAGGGTGCGAGTCCACTGCGACAGCCGGCAGTTCTCGGTTTATTCAGTAGCATTCCGACGGCCTAGGGGGTAGGTCGCGTCGCCCCTTCAAAATACGAAGTGAAGTTCAGTGTACGTACAGTGATTTACTGGAAGCCTTTGGTTTTAGTTATAAATGTTATTGTGCGAAAATTGTGGTTTGTTTATCTGAATTTGACTTGTAGTACATTGACGTTAGAATATTTTTGTTTGGTTATTAGCCCGTCGGAGATTTTAATAATTTGTTGCTGTGTTTTTTATAAAGGTTTAGATTAAAAACATTTTTCTTTTTCTTTTTTTCTCAAACTTTTTTTTTTAGTTAGGTATATATTTTACAGCGAACATAAATTGCAACGAAAATATGTAAAAATAACCTAAAATATTTTTATAGAATAAAATACCTGATATAAACAAACATACCATATGATACGTCATGGTTACTAGGCGTAGGTACACCTACCTGTGAACACAAAAAATAGGGTGCGCATTTTTTTCGTTGCATTGGCATCTGCATTAGCATTATATGAAAAAAAAGTCCCCAGATATGTTCAATTGCTCAACACCTTGCATTTTTGAAAACATACATTGGAATTTGTACTAGAGGTACTACTTATATGTGTGTACTCATAGTCAAATAAATAAGTTCAATTAAACAAGATTGAATGTTAATAGTAATCATTGATAGAAATTACAATTACGTAAATTAAAATTTTTAATTATGAATCAAACTTTATTCTTCGACAATATTAATCATATTAGGTATGTACTATAACGAATTGTTTTTTAACTTTAATGGCAATTATCTATCTGTATTCAAACTTTCGAAGTGATTTTTTTTAAATTAGGGTATGGCTAAGTTAAGTAACTTTTTTAATAATATTAATGGCTTGGATATAATTCTAAAGCTTTTGAAACTGAAAGAGAGATTTGTTTGTTCAAGAGCTTACATATGGGACCACTTGAATGCTTTTATAACGTTTTAAGTTTTGATGGCGTGTAGAGTCGTCCTGAAATTGTTAAAGGTTTATTTATTTTTATACTAGCTGTTTCCCGCAGCTCCGCCTGCGTCAAAAAGTAGCCTATGTTTGACCCGGTTTGGCCTTGAAAGCGTAACAGATAGACGGACAGAAAGACAGACAGACTTTCGCATTTATAATATTAGTATATATTACTGTTAAAAGAAAAATCCCAGAAAGAAGAATATTTAATTACGTATTGTCTTCTTGTATCTAACAGTAGTAATTCTTGATATGTTATTTTACCTTCGCTTATTTATGTGTTAATCTATTTACTACGCTATAAAACGTAGCATATGTCCTTCTCAGTACATAATATACACCGTGAAATTTTAGTCGTTTTTGACCCATCGTCCAGTGACTCCATTCATGCAACCGAACAAATTTCCCCAAGGAACTTGGCTCGAAACATGAAAAACAAATTTGGACTTCCAATAGTAGGTTAGGTCACGTGATGAGACATTTTGTATGGGAGGTCCAAAAATTTACTCTCTATTTCGACCCATGTATCTTGGGGAAAGTTGTTCAGTTGCATGAATGGAGTCACTGGACGATGGGTCCAAAACGACTCAAATTTCACGGTGTATATGTAGCGACATTGCTTCAGTAGATGACGCGTGAAGCAGTAACAGTTAAAAATATTAATATCTTACACATAATAGAGACTATAGTAAGGATTCTTATTATAGGCTTAATTTCAGAGGTCAATTCTCAAAGTGTGTCTGTCATAAGGAGAAAATACTCACAAAATTTCACATTTCGAATTTTAGTAGAGAGAACTTTCCCTTGTGCAATGTATACTGGCAAATATGCTACCATCTATTTAAACATAGATAAACAGTGCACATATTGTTGCGTACCATTCTAATAAAGAGACTCCTTAGTGTTGGATAATTGGATAATGGCGAAAGAAAACAAATAGGTTTTAAATAAATACGTTAGAACGTATATTCAAATATTGACAAGGATGGTATAACGTCTGTCTCCTAACACAGTGTGAATCGGAAAGAAGAGAATACAAGTGGGGCTGACCATATTATTTATACTAAAGGTTTAGTGTTGCCAGTAATATGAAACATTAATTTTTGCATGTTAAATTAAATATAATTCAACACTTAGTTAGGTACTTTGTCCTTACAAAAAGGTTACGAAAGTTGTTTTTGAGATTTCATCTTTTAGGTTGAGTAAAAGAAATTGCAATTATTAGGAATAGTTTAAATTTATATGCATAAGTAAAGAATGTGTTGCTTAAGTATGTATTGAAGCATGAAATCGTATAATCAGACCAAAGTTTATGACCACGAACTACTTCATGGAGTCGAACCAAAAATCCATTGAGATTTTTTTATGGGCTAATCAGATCTAATATCTGTCATTTACACAAAAAGATGACTGTTCTCTTTAATATTAAAAAAACTACAAAAGCCTAACATTGAATAAATAAGCCTACGGTCGTGGGTTTCACAATTTGGTTCATTACATTCGCATCACACTCGGAATGTGCCTAGAATCCGCGAATTGACCTTACCCAAAGTGGTTTTAGATATTCCTATTGAGTCCAATTGTGTACAATTTATTGTAAGCTATTTTATGGCCGAATAGCGTTTCTTACTCGAAAGAAATGTGTAGGATTAAACGATTTACCATTTATTCTTATTGACTGGGTTACGTGGCCAAACCTTGGTATCAGAGTATTGCGAAACCACATGTCGGCTTCTGTACGTGGAGCATTTAACGACTACCAGGTGGGAGCCGGGACCAACGGCTTTACGTGCCTTTCGAAGTTGGAATCATTTTAAATGTTAAAAAGATTTGTCTGCGCAAGTAAGTACCAAAAACTCCGAAAAACTTTTCGACAGATATAAATTGCCATTGCAGTTAAAAAATCTCTAGGGTTACTAGTTTAGAATAGATTACCTATATCATGTTCACTTAGATAAATAATGCCAATACCCAAGGCACTTGCAATCGTGAACTTACTTGGCCGAAGTAAGCTTTTGCAGTAAAATTTGTCGTAATAATCCGGGAGACAAAAATCCTTACTTTTTCTTGATCTGCAATTAATCATCGCTTAATCCGTAATTAGGAGATTTTAGCGAAACTTCGTAGGCAAGACTTAATAGAAAATGAAAAAAAAAAACATTTTTGAACATTATTAGTCGACTAGCTTTTTCCATTGGTACCTATCACTTCTGCAAGGCGCGAGATTTAGGTATTTGTAAAAAATATTATTCATTATAAAATAGCGATTTTGAGGTTGTGAGTTTTGTGACATTTTGTATTAATTGTATCTAATAAGTAATTTTAGGCCTCATCTCCCACAATACTAATGAAGATAAAAATGAAACAAAATCATAATTTTTGCTATTTAACTTCTATTGTGCAATATACGAATTTGTAAACAGAATAAGCGAACTTATTGCTATAACATTCTCTAACAGTCTAATGTGTTAAACAATAACTTTAACAGGCCGATTTTGAAATGTTAACGACCTAATATAATGAAAAATAAAAAGCATTGATTTTATTAAGTTCTACAGTTTTCCCTTCAACATTGTCTAATTTTTTACCAAAATCTTTTATTATTAGCGGATTGGATTCGGCCTTAAAAAACCATTGATTAGACAGTATACTGAAACTTCTGAATTTCATATATCCATACTAATATTATACATGCAAAAGTCTGTCGGTCTGTCTGTTACGGTTTCACGGCCAAACCGCTGAACGGATTTAGATGAAATTTGGTATGAATATAGTTGTAGACCCGGGGTCGGCGGGGTTTATGACGCAGGCGGAGCTGCGGGAAAAAGCTGGTATATATATATTTAAACGATATCTTTACTAATAGCTCGAAACGCAGAAAGTACCTAATATCCTGAAATACAAGTTGCGCGACAAAATTGCGAGTAAGGTAGCAGTATAGTAGTATTAGTAATTGGCGATAAGGTATCTACGCCTGCCTTATCTAGTACTTCTTACTGCTCTTTGATTGCAATTTATTACTGTCGACGTCGACCGGGCCTTAATTTTGTAGTGCCTTTATTTATTAGAGAGATTGGATAGGATCGCTGGCTTCGAAGATTTTTTACACAAGTAGGTTATTTTGTGTGACAGAGAATTTGTTAATTGAATGAACGTATTATCAACCAATGCACGTTTTTTTTTTCAACTTTATAAAATATCATTTGCAGTCCAAAAGCAATTAGTTCATAAATTTTTGATTGATTAATTTTAGTACTCTAAAAGTACACACTGGGTAATTTGGTTGACAAATATTCAAAATATGTGACTAATAACAACTACGATAGCACAAGCATTGACATAACATTGCATCATCGCGTTTTGTCAAAATTTAATTAAGCTTGATACTTATTTTTTAAAATACATTCTTTGTAAATGTAGCTTTTACAAATAGTTTACTGTTCTCGCTCGTTCAAAATGTATTCACTATTTGTCGTTTTTGAACGGAAAAATATATGCCATCAAAATATTGAAAGTGGAAAAAAATATGTAGCGAAAAATATTTAAATATCGAGGTGCTTTTGCTTCGGAGATTTCAGTGGAAATTTAAAAAATAAAATGTGCATTTTGCCAGTTCATATTGGAATGCTCTCGGAGTTTGATACAGTTCAAATGGATACAAGAACGCTTTTAAAATCATGCTCGCATCGACTAGAATCGAATTGTTTGCTGAAAAACTGCAAAACTGCGGGAAGCCCATCTCAAACTTTTTCGTGAATTAAATGTTTTTTTTTTTAATTCTACTGAATATATTTTTATTAATTGGAACTAATATTGGTATAGTTAGAATATTTTGACACTTTTCATCCGATAGATGTTGTATGTTTGTCTACTTTGTAAACTATCTGACGGATGTTTGATGTATTAAGAAACTAAAGCTGAACCTTCGTTGGGTTAAGGCACGTAGATGAAGGTCCGGCCTTCAAACTTCAGAAGATTCAGGCTTTGGACAGTACAAATCGGGATACCATCAGTTTTCGCCACAATAATAAAAATACGCTGTTTAATGTTTATACATCTTTACCTTTTGTAATGTCTTCGATTTCCTGGAAGACATTTCTTAAATAAGCAAGCAGAACTTGTTTTTTCTAACAAAATCTTTCATTCAATTCCTATTCATCAATTTAGCTTATAGATGAATGATCTAACCACTAATATATAAATATGAATAAGAAAGAAGACACATATAAAATGAATATAAGCTAGATATCATAAATTTTATCCTCACTAGTCCAATATCCAGAACATACTATTCCTCGTCTCCTCTTTTCAGTAGAGGGAACTATTTATCGGATTTACATAAAGGGCTTCGCTTCATATATTTCTCGCGACACGAACCAACACTAGGGAAAATTCGATTTTATGGGGTATACATGTTAATATCAGTGTGTTAAATTGCGAATGAAATCTGTCTCTGTGGAGAATAATTGGATTATATTTCATGCAGACCGAGTAGAGAAATAGATGATGGGCTAACCTTGTGGAAAGTGGGTGATACTAGTGCAACCTTATGAGAAAGTCTGTCTGTCTGCTACGCTTTCACGGCTAAACCTCTGCACCAATTTTGATGAAATTGGGTATGGAGATAGTTGATAACCCGGGGTCAAACAAAGGCTACCTTTTGACGCGATCGGAGAAATATAAATTATTCATAAAAATACTTTATAATCAAGAGCTAGTTATATATATATAATACTTTATATCAGAGTATTTTTACAGGTGACGGAAAAGAGTTCCAAACATTTTGCAAAATGAAAAAAAAAATACATTTTGGGAAACAACATTTTCAAATTTCAACTCAACGCAAAACCAACTTGGTGGTCCAAAAGGCTTTTCTAATGCCATCTATAACATTTCCAGCAAATCCATTAACTGTTTGATATTCTAGCTTCATAAAACTTAATATTATGATAAACAGTTGAAATACTTTATGAATATTTATAACTTATGTGTTCCCATTTCATATGGTAATTAAGTTAGCGACGTTTCAGGGAACTTCGAGTATAATCACGTTACAGGATACCAATTCTTTTATGAAATGATTATTAATCTTTTAATGGTCTATGGTTTTGACATTTCATATTCATACCAATATTATAAATGCGAAAGTCTGTCTGTCTGGCTGTCTTTCTGTCTATCTGTCTGTCTTTCTGTCTGTCTGTCTGTCTGTTACGCTTTCACGGCCAAACCGCCGAACAGATTTTGATGAAATTTGGTATGTATATATTTGAAGACCCGGGGTTAAACATAGGCTACTTTTTGACGCAGGCGGAGCTGCGGGAAAAAGCTAATTATGAAATAATTATGGACCTTATAGGAACAATCGTAATTTATATTTGATACTTTCGGTATGATAACAGACTATTTTATATTTTTCTAAAAACCCATTCTTAAATACCTATCATTACCTATTATTAAGTTATGTATAAATTGCAATTTTTCGTATACAATTAAGTAGGCAAAAAGGCATACGGCCCACCTGATGGTAAGAGGTCATCGTAACCCATGGGCGTCACGTAACACGTACGCATTGCTGACCCTTGAGAAAACCTTTAAAGTCATTTTTCAATGGTTCGAACTTATCGAAATATTCTGATTTGTGGACAAAACAATACAACATACGGTCAAAATAAGCTAACAGCTTACTCGGCAATTTAGATATATGGAGTTTAAAAATTAAAATAGACAACCGAAATGATGTTATTATTTAGTAAACTATATAGATATCGAGAAAATGTGCAATTATATAGTATTTATATTTGAATCATAGCCAGGGGTGTCAGAAATGACGTGGCACGTATTTAGTTTTCGAGAACAATTCGTAAACAAGCACAAGTTGGGACAAGTTTCGATTGAACTGTACTGCGAACTCTGCTGTCGCGGTGATCGTCATTTAGGAGTTCAGGGTTGATACAGAAATATATATATATATATTTATCTTGATAGAGCAACATAATTTGGAGAACTTTTATGCGCACAACACTGGCTGTGTTTGGACTTTATTATTTCCTATAATTGTTTATTTTTGTTATGGAGACATTTATATTATACTAGCTTTTTCCCGCAGCTCCGCCTGCGTTAAAAAGTAGCCTATGTTTGACCCCGGGTCTTCAACTATATTCATACCAAATTTCATCAAAATCCGTTCAGCGGTTTGACCGTGAAAGCGTAACATACAGATAGACAGACAGACAGACTTTCGCATTTATAATATTAGTATGGATTTTATCGATATTTTTCGCTTATCACTAAAATTGCTGCTATTCAACGAATAATGTGATCAGAGTGCGTGCGACAAAATTTTTAAATATATTTTAATATGTAGGTACTTATAATAACTGTTGTAACTGTAGTACTTATAATTTACAAAAGAAAATATTCTTGTAATGGAATATTTAAATCACAATAAAACTAATAAGTAAAGAATAGACCAAAAACAAAATCTTACAGCCCTAAACTTGAAAACTTCCAAACTTTGAACTCTCTCGGAAATAGGCACGACCTCGTCACGCATTTGTACATGACAAATATACAAAATAGTAACGTAAACAGTAGGTATTAATTGTAATGTTAAATTTTATAAATACATTTGCTTATTTCCATTAGTTGACTAACTATGATATTTGATAAGCAATCAAGTTTTAATTTATGAACTGTACCGCTTCACCCACATTTATTAAAAAGCTTTAAGGGAAAGTTAACATGAAGCAAGAAACAATAGACATAAAATCTAAAAACATGCAGTAGGTATATTTAGTTCATAAAGGTACGCATATTCACATCAATATCATTCGTATTGCCAATATATCCTATAATAATACATCCCCAAGCCACGGGTTTTGGTCAACTTTAGGGATTATTGAATGAATATGCAAAATCATAGTTATGTATTAAAACATACCTAATCTCACTCACATCCCAAACCCTATCGATCAGGGTTGTCACTCGAGCCGACCTGTTGGACGCATCCTTAATCCCTTGTTGTTTTCCCTCATCCCAATTTAGAGAATAAAATTTCTGTCAGCGACTTTTTTAGCGCGTAAATCAAGTTGATTTGCGGACAGGCTCCATTTTCTGTTTATTTAGAATTTATTTTTTCTATCTTGGATGTGGTTGGCTCAATCTAATTGAACGCTATTATCATAGCTTATTCAGACAGTGGTATTTCAGACGTGAAAAAAAAAACACTGATTTTTACAGGTGAAAATTGTTGTCATGATGAATAATAAGAAATGTTTATTTGATGCAAATATTATACAGCGCACCTATCCCATTTGATAAAAACATCTGTATCACTCCTAGTCACATTCCACATGTTATTTATAACGGCAATTGAAAAAAACCAGTTGTTCTTTATCAGTAGTGATTACAATTATAAAGCTTCACTAATTATTGTAAGCCTACTTCAGAGCCGTGAAGCCGTAAACTAAAATTAATAACCATTATCGAATAAAAGGCATATTAAAACCGAATCGAAAATCGAAATCTGTTCGAATTTCGAGCTCTGTTAGCCTTGTGGTGGTATACTGTTTTCTATTTAAACCATGGAAATTAAATATAATAAAAATAATATTCTCAGTCTAAATTATCATAGTGCCCAGAGAGGGTTGACTTTGTAACTTTTTAAAGTGTAAAAAAAGTTAAATTGAGGTAAACAAATCCAACGACAGTCTTTCTTAATACTGTACAGCAAATTAGGTTAATTTTATTCCATTCTTCAAGGACACATATACCTACTTAGAAGAAAGTAGAATAAATCCACAAAAAGTTCATTTTGATAAAACTTGAATCTCGATAGGTCGAAAGAAGAGTTTAAGTTAGTTACTCAACCGCCTACCAGAATTTTACTCCAATTAAAAATAATCAACCCAATAAAGCTTCACGGGATGTAAATAAGATCATTAGTGGTTTCCAGGTAGCAAATTCAAATGAAAAAATATAATAATTTTCATAGATCAAGTTGTTGAATTAAATCATCTAATAATACCCAAAATTGAAAGTGCGTGATATCACGTATCCTCCCATAACCTAGTCCCGGTCCTGATATTCCCGGTGGGTCCCAATTGATTTACAGCAGTTTAAAACTGACTCGGGTTGGGTTAATGGTCCGAAGATTATCGAAAGCCTCTAAACGTGAGAAATGAATTATTTATCGGCATATCTATCAAACGCCTTTATTTTATACAGATGGAATGTTTTGGACTTATCTGTGGTTAAGTTTAGTTTCGCATATAGGTAATTAGTATGTGGTAATTAGCATTTGCTGCTAATTAATAGTAAGATAAAAAGAAAAGTCGGGATATTTTTGTTCACAAACAAGTCATATTCTCTTCAAAACATCCTTTTTGCTGTAATCACAGTGTTCCTAAAAGATAAAAATGCTAGGTATTTAAAAAATGTATTGAATATTTGTATGTGGTAAGCAACGCGAAAGTGACACTCCATCAGTTTTTTTCAATAAGTTTATTTGTCTACTTTTCTTCAACATAGCTTTACCTGATAATCTTAAGCTCGGTACTTCAAAACCTACCGCTTTGTTTACCTAAAAAATATTTATATACAGTAAAACAAATATGAAAACAGGAATCAAAACAACTGCGTATTAAATTCCATTAAAATACAAAGAAAGAACAAAATTTTAATTAGTTTCTAGGGTCATGGCACGCGCCGCCCTGTATTAGTGGTACCGCCGAATAGAGCGCCTTCACGCTCGCCTTGGGGCTTATCGATTGACGTGGCATTGACACAAAATGTGTTGTGTGCTCGTATCATGGTACTGATATCCCTGAGTTTGAGGCTTTCAACCCCATTTATTTTATCTCTATCTTACAAAACGTGAAGTTAAACAATGTAAAAATAAAAAATAATAGGTACATGTGACGTAGAAAAGCAAAGGATCTAGTTTCGAAATAATACAATATGTTGCTTTGTTTATATTTAATGAGATTTTTTTAAAATTATTTTTTACTTGCAGCCTGTCTCGATTTCACCCAGACCTTTAGCCTTCCTCGATAAATAGGCTATCCGACACTGGAAGAATTTTTCAAATCGGACCAGTAGTTCCTGAGATCCGCGTACAAACAAACAAACAAACTCTTCAGCTTTATAATATTAGTATAGATTAGCTATTTCCCGCAGCTCCGTCTTCATCCACATGTAGCCTATGATTGGCCCTGGGTCTTCAACTATATGCATACCAATTTTCATCAAAATCCGTGCAGCCGTTTGTCCGTGAAAGCTTAACAGACAGTCAGCCAGATAGACAGACAAAGACTTTTACCCCATTTAATATTAAGTATGGAAGTATAGATGGGCATTTGGTTATTCTTCAAGTTGCGAGTCGTTGGGGCTGTCTTCTGTCTATCCTAATAAAACATACCAACTTGATTCTCGCCTCATGGGCCTCATCTCTACCTTCCTGAACCATTTCAACAACCTCTTCTGCAACAAATTATTTCAATTTTCAACAACATAATTAATACGCAAAATACAATCAAATATCTGAGCCTATAATCTCATGCAAAATAAACCTTATGTCATTGTGCTCCTCAAGTGCCCAGCCCGATATTTTGGCAAGAAAAAACATGGTTTGCGTTATCTCCTGATCTCCTTGTTCAATGCAGGGCTGTATTATCTTAAACGTGATGGTTTGGGGAGGTTCGGATTAATTTTGTTCCGCGTCGTCTTGGCGCCTTACCTCGCGTTATGAAATGTGTTACGCGTACTGATTTTTTTGTTAAATTTCCTTTTGTTCTAACGTATTTTATCTACTAGGTATACATTTGAAGAATGTATAAGCAAGCATGTTTGTTCTCAATTTAATACTCACACACATTAATAAAACATAATAACATCATTATTATTTGTCTCTAACTAATTGTGATTAGTTAATTTTTTAATTTTTACACACAAAATATCAAAAAGCTTATCTCTGCTTTCGGTTTCTAATACAATAGTATTATTTATTGTAATAACAATGGAAATAGATTGTCGAAACTATTAAATGATGTTAAAGGGCAGGTCAAATTAACGATTAAAACCAGCCAACCCATAAAACCTAATTACAAATTAATAAGTCTATTATCACTTTACTTCACTTTACCAAATAGATCTCAATACATTTTATAATCCGGATACCTATTAACGCTACAAGGGTACCTATATACAGAAATTAAAAACATCCAAATCACTTTCCAGTAGTCTGGCAATAAAACAGTGCAAGAATCAAGCAGTATTCTGTTTTAAAATTAAAATATCAAATACTCAAAAATTGATTCAAACCATGGAACAAATGGGAACACACATTCTCATATAGAAATAAGTACTTGGCTCGTTCTCAGCTTACGCCGCATACTGGTATACATAAGTAATTCTTATGAAATTGGATTTGTGAGTCTTTGCCCTTCACAATTTTCGCGTTCGCGGCCGATAATGGAGAATGAGCTTTATTTGGTTATATTTGTAAGTGTTTTACGAACACATCGCAAAATTCAATATTGAGGACTTTGGTAGTAAATAATAGGAAGAAACAAATACTAAAGATTTTCAGCCTTATTCATAAAAATAAACAAACATTCATACATATATACCATCACGCCTTTTTCCCGTAGGGGTAGGCAGAGACTACGGATTTCCATAAACATTCAATAAGACCAAATTAACTAATTTATGTTTCGTCTCGTTCTTTCACGTCAAAAATAGATAAGGCAGAAAGGGGCTTAACATAAATTAGTTAATTTGGTCTTATTGAACATTTGTTAATGTATAACATATATATTATTTAAAAATAAGGGGGATATAGTGTGACCATGTGTTGTTTAAAATTTAGGATAACTTAATCTCCAAAATTTTGTGGGAAAGACGCACGCAGAAATAATTTTTAAACGCAGTTATAATTCAATTTATAAATATGTCAAGCGTGAGTCGAATAAGAAACCTTTGCGTGAACTTAAAAAAAAACAGGCATTTTATGGATCAGAATAATCAGCTTAGATCACATTTAAAAACGGATATCATACACAAACAAAATCTATTTTTAAAGTCTTAATTAAAAAAAAAAACTGTACACATTTCACTCCAGATATTTCTCCCAGAAAATCGCAATTAAGCAGTAAACTTTTCGTTTAAAACCGACCCATTCAAAGTTGCGTTTCTAGGTATTGTTTGTGGCATTTTTCTTAATTTTCCGCCGCCGTGAGTGGAATAATAACGGCTTTAATTCTGTTTAGCCAGTTTTTATTTCGCGACAATTTTCGCGCGATTATGAGACGCCTTCATAATATGATCCTTATGAATGGTTGGATATTTTTGCGGCGTTAACTGTTTCAACATTTTATCATTTTGAATTTTGCGAATGAAGTGCTCGTCGCTTTTTAATTATCTTTATGATTTCAATTTTAAAAGGACAACCCACAACGAAACTTGCGTTATTACTATTTTTTATATTATAGTGTTTTTTGATATATCTACTACTTATGATAATAAGAAAAAATGGACAAGACACGGATATTAGATATGGCTTTAATGTATTCCGTTTGTTGTATAATGTTTCCTGTGTCTGTATTTCAAGTGTACATAAAGAAATTGATTTCAGTATAGTATATAAACAGTAATGTAAGAATAACATCAAATGAAGCACTGACTTCAAACGCTACGCTTTTTAAGGCGTGCAAAACATACGGCAAAATATAATTTCTTTCATAGATATTAATCTCTTGAAATATTTAATTCGTAAACGTATGTGTCTGGTCTATACACGCACTCACAGTAACGTCGTTTGTTAAGCCAATACACACACACTAACGTCTCACTTGCTGATAACCGAATGGGTCTCGCCGAAGAGGTTCCGGCTACCGTTCCCGCTTCTGACATGAGGATCCATTGTAGAAAAATACTATTTACAACCTTACTGCTTAGATGTAAAGCTCAATTTTTAGGCTTGGAAGCTTAATACATGTATGGGTTTAAAGGTTAAAATTATAAGACACGCCATATTAAGTTAATTAGAAATTTTAGTTTTACATTGAAAAGAAGACATAAATGATATCTGCTTGACCCGAACATTGGCTGTTAGATAATGGTTTTAGTATTTTCATTTAAGTCCGCCTATTGTGATATACAATTGTATATTTTTACAATAAAGTTTATATAAATAAATAAATATTTGTTTCGTCACAAATGAAATATTCTTGAAACATAATACAACTACTCTCCTTTTCCTAGTAATCTTACCGAGTATGTTTCTAGACAATCTACTGGGATTTTCTTTCCGAATAGACTTACGGTTAATAAGACTTAATGCATACTTTCTCATTGTATCTATTTGTTTTTGTTATAAATAACCAAAAGAAAGCAAACAACCCTAGAATAGAACAATGATAATAGAACATAGTAATATAGCTGATATAGTAGAGGAGATCGAGATTATGAGAATGTGCGTGTCAAGCGACGGCGTGACGCGACCACTATTGGATTGGTCGCCATTTAGTGGCATTTTCTATCTTGAGCTCCTCCGTGCTTCGGAAGGCACGTTAAGCCGTAGGTCCCAGTTGTTGTCGATAGATAACAGTCGTTAGGCTGTGTCAGTAGCCTTGGGGCAGCCTGAAAAAATCTGACAGTGTTGGCCACTAACACACCTCACCTCGGGTCATGTTTCTGTTGGTCTGGTTTCCCTGTAAAAAGGGTTAAGGAGGTCAGACAGCAGTCGTTCCATTGTAATAATCAGTTCCGCCAAATCTAGGACCATGACTTACAGTGTACCCTTGGCTCCGAAGCGTAAGCTGACGACGCAACTAGGATAATACACGCTAGGATGATGAATATAGATAAAGTAGTAAAAATAGTAAGTAATATGAAATATTTTGTAGATATTTTCAAAAAAATCAGCACGAAAATAACTTTCATTCAAGGATAAAAAGTTCCGAAAATACTATCCCTAAAGGATTTATTTTCTCGAGTAACTATGGCGAAGTATTTAGTGAATTCTTATTCAGAGCTTTGAACTTTTCTTCGAAAAGCTTTTGGAGGCAGTAGCGGGAGCTTATTTACCCGCAAACTTGTTCTCTATTCTGGTAACGAAATCCTATCGCTTAGAAGTAGAATATCATAAACATATAGAACGATCAGTTATGTTATTTATTTATAAATCTATATTGTACCACAAGTAAAGAAATACTTTTACAATTGGCGGACTTAATGCTAAAAGCATTCCCATCAACCATTAGGAAAAACAGAAAAGTTATACAATACAATACAAAACTCTTTATTGCACAACAAGGATACATAGTTACGTTAGTTAGGTATGTCCGTTATGTAATATGAAATCTGATTTATTTTCTGATCCAAACATTGACCAACTAAAATGTTTCTTTTAGTTACTTTACCTACGCACAATTTTTTATGCACCAACTTAAAACTTTAAATTATTTTTAGGAGACATTTTGTCGTGAGGAAGATTTAGCATTAGACAGAAAGCATATCAATGTGTCAGTTTGAGTTAACCAATGCGATATGCTTTGTTGCATAGTTTTGGCATCTACCATTTTATTTGCGTGGTTGATCGTGTGGTGAAACTGAAACTGAGAGAAAATAAACCACCAACTCTTGTCTGACGACTGTCATCAATATGAGGTTCCGACAAAGGCGCGCTCTACTGGAATAGTTGCTCTGGACATGGAATCCCTACACACATTTCACTAGAACATGCAACGAATTCTGAATAAATTTTGCACTTTACTTCTAAGGCAATCGCAGTGCTTTTAGTTTAAGTGGTACTAACAGTATTGTATGAAGTACCCAATTAGGTTTGAGGCTCTCTACTTGCAATTCGCCTTATGCCGTCTATTTGATAACTTACTTGCTTAAAGAAAGGAGTTGCTCTATCAGAAATTATTTCTCTCTTTCTTTCTTATGTCTTAGCGTTTTGCGCAGTCTTCAGAATAATATCTTTGCTTCGGAACCTTCTTTACTTTATGTTCGTTATTTCTCATTTTGTTTATCATTTTCCCAAGGAAACAGATCTTCTAAAACTAAAACTCACTATTACAATACTTTATTCTAAAATTATATCAACTATAAAGGTTCTTAGTAAATAATAAAAGTTTTACTTTGTCTTGACATTTGCAAATGTTCCTTGTTAATACTAGACCCATTCTTAAAATAACTATTGAAAATAAGCTACATAAATTTTCTTAAGAGCTGCCAAATTTAAAGGAGTGATTTTCTTAGATAAAGGTAAAAATATTTGATTGCACGAATATGAAACTTTTCTTTAAAATACCCGACTACTGCCTTAAGCTAAACATTTCCTTAATAATGGTAGCAAAATATCGCGCAATATGGCGGCAGACAGATGAGGTAATAATGCGATGACATGCTATATAGTTTAGTTATGAAAATTATAAAACAAATGTAGATAACTAAGAAGATGCACATGTTGTAGTATTCAACTGTCATAAAAATATATTGTGCATCAGCTTCGGTGTTTTCCGTCTATCCTTTCTTTTCATAGTATTAACTAAGCATGTAGTTGCAGCTGAATCCATGGAGCAATTACAAAGAGGAGATGCCGTAATAAGCGTTTTGTAGGAAAGTATTTGTGAGGCTACACGGGGCGGAAGGCAGACGTGCGGGGTGCTTGGTTTCGGCCGTGGCTCCAATCATGGAGCACGAGCAATGACAAGCTCCGCCCACTTTTGTGTAGGCAAGGCGCCAATGATCACATCACTGCGCCATTTCAAACGGCATCTCCTCTTTGTAATTGCTCCATGGCTGAATCCCAACTTATTATAAAAGTGAAAGTGAGTTTAGTTTAGTTGTATTTGTTTGTTTGTTACCTCTTCACGCTTTATGTACTGAATGCATATTCCAGAAACTTCCCATCCATATACCTAGATAGGAGTACTGAAAAGGGCATCGGATAGGACTAATTTCGGAAAAAATACTGTTCCCGAGGAATACGTGCAATTAACTGTAAATATGAAAGCAAATTATATATAAGATATATATATATAAGATAAGTAAGAAAATGCGCATTACTTTTTACCAGTCGACTTGTTACAATCGTCATACGAAAATTCAACTTTACGACGCGATATAGCGAGAAGCACGCCCATTATCTGCTCAAGAAAATGTCGCACCATTCTCATTACATTCACTTACTGTCAGCTAAGCTGTTATGTTAAAATATTACGGAACATAAAGCCTTTAACAAAGACAAGTAGGAAGGGCGGTAGCGGTAGCGGTGTCTTTATTTACACTTGTTGTTATTGTGGTTTTCAAAGGAAATTGAGAAACTATTGCCTTATTTTGCAATCGTATATTTGTCATCGTTTATTAAAACACATTATTTTATTTCCGTTTAAATATTGATCTTGATGACTTAAAACTATCATTTCTAATAGTCTTTTAACTATCCAAGGGAAACGTACTTCTTAATTAGATTAAATTACATTCAATAACCCCATAGGTAGACATGATGAATTTTTGTTTCTTTCATTTTACCAAGGGATAAATCAAACAAAGCATAATATTTGGTGGATATGTACTAAACAGTTAGCGTCATGCCACTGTCAGATCACATATTTTTTTCAAAATCATTAATCGCTCTATCATTCGCGTTATCTTTTCAACATAATCTAGGGCAATAACAATGCTTATCCCATTTAGAAAACAAAGCCCCCTCCCTCACAAGTTTAATATCTAACGTAGGAGGCTCCGTTTCTTAAGCACATGCTTACTAACATTCAAATCCATTAAAGCTCAGCAAATATTTCCACTTTAGAATTGAGATATAACTTTTGCTGATTTAGATCTGGCGATGAGATAACAGTGCTGTTAGAGACTAATGCTATTTTGGTTTTAGATAAAATTAGCTATGCTTTATTGGTTATTATTGATTTTGTTTTTTTTTATCATCTTTATGATTTTTAGTTTGTCTGGTATTTTTATCATCAGTTTATAAAATGTTTCTAATTATTTCATAATTTTCTGAACCCAAAGGTTTCCAGTTATTAAAAATAGAACAATTTAGTGTTAAATGCAACCAATACACCAAAAATGTGAGTGATATAGTGTTAAGTGGTAAATGAACCCATGAAAATGTTAGCTTGTGTCTGTCAACCAACGGAAACAGCATTGTTATTCAAGGGAGGACCTCCTGTCGCAATGGGACCACTAGGCACTAGTAAAATAAGACAGAATTCAGACACAATGAAAACAATAAATGTATTAACGAAACCAACAAGAAGACTCAGTGGAGAAACCAAAGACAGCTCATCATTAACTTCATCGCCTTCATACGTCGATTCTTCTGGAAGCCTACTCAACCTTAGAAAAATTGAACGAAAAGCGAAATCAACGAAAATACTCGTCAATCCAGTATGCTCTGACGTTGCGACGAGTGATGACAGCAATAATTCAAAAACTGTTAATAACAAATGGAACGGGAAGAAAAAAAGACTCAAGTCTGAAAATGGCAGGTATCATCAAAAGGACGACGCTAAATACGATAGAAATAATCCAATTAGAAGTGAAGCCAAAAAGGAGGAGAAATCAATATCATGTTTCAAAATGAAATGTTCCAATGATAAATCACGTTCAGATGAAGATAAGAAGTCTGGAGGTGAAAATTGTAGCAATGAAAATGCTAGCAATCGGACTGTTGATAAACCAGACCTAATCAATCATACGAAAAGTAAAGAAATTCTGGTCGACGAGAGTACGATGACGGATGACTTGAAAAATGACCAATTAGGTACGAGAAAGACTGATATAGCGGTTAAGGATAGACAGGTAAGTTTTATAATTGTTATACAATATTATATATTACAATGTATTATTTCAAAAAGTAGTATATGACCTGGACTTATGTAATCACCAAATGTGGTAAAGTAAAGAAGTCAGAGAAAGATAACACAGAGATACAAATATATCAATTTGCGCATGTATTTATTTATTTATTAAAACTTTATTGTACCACAAGTAAAAATACAATTGGCGGACTTAATGCTAAAAGCATTCTCTCCCAGTCAACCATTAGGAAAAACAAATATATAATATAATGTACCTATAATATCAGTTAAGTCATTAGGAGCAGTAAGTAATTTTTTTTACAGCTATAATACGATATTATGGACTATTCATACGGTTTTTTTTTTCATGCAAGAAACCATTATAACTTACTTGAATTCATTGTACTTTGGCAATTATTAATATGCCATAAAGTCGTATTTGGGGTTACTTCATTTATTGTCTCTACGAATATGAATTTTACATAATATGTTCCCGACAGGACTTACGGTTGGATTTCCGGCACGTTAGGTAACAATGTCGCAACTCCGGTGAAATGTCGGATTAAATGTATTTTAAGGGAGTTTACATGTAATCCTTGTTAGTGTTGTAGCGATAATGTTATACATTTTAATGGTAATAGTTCCCTTGCGTTTACGCCGTGGGGTTACCACCTTAAGATTAGACTCTCTTCCCTGTGTATGTCAATGCGACAAAATTAAAAGTCTATTAACCCGATTTTGTCAGAAAAATCAGTGATATCCATTCCTCCGCGAACATCGGCTATTCTCTCGACTGTATGCTGTGGCGCATATTTTCTCCATACAAATATTTTGACGTATATAAACCTTCTGTTTTATATTATGACTTCGATGTTATTTATAATGACCCTCACGTCAATATACGTCGACGTTCATTGACGTTGTGCTACGATTAATTGTGCATGCTGTCATATAGCAAGAACGTTATCGTTAGTTATCATGTTTATATTTTACATGTTACTAAGTGTAAGAACGTCCAGATACGTCAACGTCAATAGACGTCGTAGTTTTATACAAACAGGAGATACAGTGCAAGTAGTTAATGCCGTCTTATCACGCCAATGTGTATAAACGTTACTTTACAAAGCATAGTTAAAAAGTCATATTACTTGTATACCTCGACCTCATATAACGTCAACGTAAAAGGAGGAAATTTTCGCATAGTAATTGCAAGACATGTAATACCTACATTTTATGCAAATAAATAATTTGATTTGATTTGACGCCCGTAGCCATTCGTTCTCTCAATCAATTAATCTAGTATATGAGATGGAAACATTTTCTTAAAAAAGTTTAAGACTTGTATTTGCACCAAGATCGAACTAAACTCTAGTGGGACTGGCATCAAACTCACAATAAGGAATATCCGAGGTATTTTTTTCTCAGTTTGGATCGGTTAGAGAATATCTAACCTAGTACCAAGGATCCTGGGTTAACTCGTTGTAGTCTAAAATTGATAGATAAATTATTGGGTTCTCTTTTTTTGAAGACATGGATTGATATTCTGGATCATTATGATTTGGCAAAGCACCAGAAAGTCATGCGCCAGATGTAAGATTGCTTGATTTAGCCACAGGATGCAGCAAAGACAAAGAAAACAATACGCGTAGTATTAGACTACTCGTATCGGTTATAGAATCTGGCAAAGGCACTGAAGTTTCAAGAGATGTAAGTCTACTAGTTTTGACCACAGAATCAGGCAATGTGACAGGAAGCATAAGAGGAGACAAGCTGTTTGTTTCGACCACAGAATGAGGTGACGTTTCAAGCGGTGTGATAGGTATCAGGATGCTTATTTTAGTATCGAGATCCAGCAAAGTTGCATAAGATTCCTGAGTATATTATTCATAGTTGTTATAGTACTCAACAGTTAATCGAGATCTGGATTCTGTCTATATATTATGCTTTTTCCCCCTAATCCTTTCATAACCATCTAAAACAAAAAAAATATTTGAATAGGTACTTATTCCATTAAAACTTGTCTAAATGTACGGTAAAACATTACATCTGCAGACTATATCATGTATTTATAAATACTCATAAGTTACGTTTGTGATTCTTTGTAAACCACGACGAGTCCGTCTACACAGCCTTAGTCGCATGATGACGCAGCTAGACTGGTTGTATAGAACTTGTACGCGTGGCGCGGCTTTTAATGACGTTGTGTGTCCGTGTGGGGGTACTTTTAATGTGTGCGTAGCGCTCACTTGGTCGTGTGAAATTTTCTGTATTATGTGGTGCTAGAGCTTTAAGATTGTAATATGTAATGGCGGAATGACGTCACTATAAGGATTTAGTACAGCCAACTAACTTACTTGTACGTTCTGCTAGAAGACAGGAAAAAGTTTGCCGTGCTCATACGTTGTTCTACATCGTATGGACTGTTTTTGGGCGTGAAAAGACGTTGCTCGCGAAAGTGTTATTATTAATTTTACTCTATTAGTCAGAATAAAAAATATTCGTTAAGTAATATTTTTTTTATAACGCAAACAAATTTTCATACAAGTTTTAACTTCGAGATTGCGAGAGATTGCAGGAGAGCTCTTAAATTTTGAAAAAAACTGCATTGCTCTAAAAGTGTTAGAATCGGCCTCTAGATTAACTACTTACTTGAAAATAAAAATAAATAGTATCAAACATAATATCTTCTATCTTTAATACATGCTTATATATAAAACCGTATAAAGTTATTATGTAAAATACGCTTATACGTAGAAATAAAGTGTCAAAGGCTTACGGAATCTTGAGCTCTTAATAAAGATTTAGTACGTTTTGTTTGCAGTAACAAGACGGAGCTTAAAGCTGTACCATGTAAACGATCTTTAAAGCTCAATATACAGCCAATTGTTGTGTTCTGTTTGTCTTCATACCAAAGTAGTTAATGTAAATACACTCTTTAAATTAAACTATTTTAATACGGTTTTATCGCGTTTATTACTTATTTACGGAATAGTTCCCAATAAAAATTTCAGGCGGTAGTTTGTAATCTTATGACATCAAAGACAAATGTTAACTTAGTCTGCCTGCGACCATGAACGCTGTAAAGTGTTTGAAACGTCAGGTGTATATAAATAAGTAATAAACGCAATAAAACCGTATTAAAATAGTTTAATTTAATGAATAACAATCGCGAAAACATAAGAAATCGTAAATACACTCTGTTTATATCCTCGCGATTCTGACTGACACAAATTCAACGTTAGCTAGTGTTTAGGTTGCCTAGTGAGGCATGCATTTTGGTAACCATTGGTATATCAAGCAACAGTGAGCGTCTAGAACTTGGATCTGTCGCCATTCCATATTTTTTAGTTTATTTACATTAGTGATATTGTCGTTGGACCTAGTAATCTTGCTTAGATGCTTTTAGCTAGCTTTAAAAACTTGACAGTGCTGCAGTGAAACTATTCAAGAAGGTCAGATGGCAGTCGCTTCATTGTAATGCTATAAATGGGGGGGGGGGGGGGGGAATTTAAGACTATAACGAGGACTTTGAATCGTGCGTTTAGAACGTAATAGGGAAACACGCTCGGCATATTATGATCTTCTATAAAAGAAATTTTAAAGTTACATAAAAATGAAAATACCTTTCTCCACTATCTACACTAATATTATAAAGAGGAAAGATTTGTATTTTTGTGTGTATGTTTGTAATGAATAAACTCAAAAACTACTGTGGCGATTTCATAGATAAAATTAGAAAAAGATCGGGCTTTGACTCAACGGATATAGAAATAAAAGAAAAAGCAATTGACATTCAAATGAAAGAAAGCCGCGTCGGTAATGATAACTCGATTTGTGTACAGAATTGTTCATTATCTGTTCTAGTATTCAATCTGTATGCTAATGAGGGCCTGAATGGCGGAACAGTTGTCTCCTTCTCATTATTACTTGATGGGCCCCTGATAACATTACGAGTACGCTATCCGCAGACGTCGCTTAGAAATTCTTCGAAATTACTTTCATTTTCAACTGACTTACAAAATCCAAAAAGGAGGTATTCAATTTTTATTATTTTTTTGTATATTTGTTGAATAGTAAAGTAGTTTACCATAATGTGAACAGATTGACGTTCCGATGCAGTTTACTTTACCAAATATTTTAATGCAGATTGATTCAGACTTGATTCTTAGTAGAATAGAATAAAACTTTATTGTAAAATCTATCACGTACGGGAAAGGTCTTACAAACAAAGGTACATGATAAATTAAGTGCATGACAGACGTCGCAAGAGGTGCACGCAGTGACATGCAAGCATGACTAGCACAAATATAAGAAATTTAATTTTAATGTCCAGAATTGTTTTATTCTTATCATTACTTGGTTACGTCATTCTCAGACGTTGCTTAGAAATCTTATGGAATTATCATTAAATTTGGTGTTTTTGTTGAATTCCAAAGCCATACTATCTAGCTAGCTACTAAATATGCTGTACTTTTGGATAAGTAACAATTTCAAGACATGTAAAAAATAGATATGTACATTTTGAAGCTCTGTATTTGCTCTACATTAGCTCTGAAATTCTTTGGTATTAACCGTGGTAGTCGAAATAGTTTCTCGATTCTATTTCGACATTAGCATACATAATAACACACTAATGTAAAAGACACTCTATCTAATTGGGACACGTATTCTCTCCCTACCCTACTTCTTTTGATAGAATTAACGACACTTTAGTAACTACTATGTAATCTGTGCTTCTATTGTGTTATTTAGACGATTTAATGATAATTGACGTAGTAATCGAAATAAAGCTTTAGTGAGTTAAATTGAGACCACCCTAATGGTTGAGATTCATATCGAGTAGGTTACATGGTCAATCGGTCCTGTGTCTTTCTGGTGCGAGAGTTTTTCGTAACCGCCTTTCGGCCTCTTTGTTCCTTTAACGAACACCAAATGGCAACCGTTTTTATTGTACAAAAGAAAACCTATGTTTAGCATTAGACTTAGAATACAATAAAATGGCAGATTAAAATTTTCTCAAATATTTTTGAACATTTACAAGCTTTTTGTATCACTGTAGCAAGAACAAAACAAAAATGGCGTCAAATGAGCTGTGGAATAGCTCGCAGTAGTAGTTTAATCGATTGTATGCAATCAGAACTTCAAAGATATTAAAATTTTTGATCTCATGACGTAATAAGTGGTAATACACACTCAGCTTACAAGCGCAAATAAAGATGAAAACATTTAAGTAAAAAAAAAAAAATACATCTCGTCGCCGCTTTTCCTTAGTGGCTAAACATAATTATTTCAATTTTGGTTTCGGGTAAGGAGATTAAATTGTAGCCGCATTTAAGAGGTAACGTAATTAAATTTGGAACAGTGTTTGTCCGACAATGAATTTGGAATCTACGTAAATATAATTAAGTTTTTTTTTACAGAAAATAAATTCCTTAATATTGAAATCTGTTGCACCAAATCAAATTTTACTTTACGAATATAAATTATTTGACTGAATCATATTGACTAAGTGCGAAGGAATCAAATGATAATGATCACTTATGAGACAGAACTAGGAGACTGGATTAGTCGCCATTTAGTGGCATTTTCTATCTCGAGCTTCTCCGTGCTTAGGAAGCCACACTGATCTCGTGTGGCTAGTTAACTACTTGAATTGTGTTATGAAAATATTTGTATTTATTTATTAGTACTAATTACTATTCTATACTAGTACTAGTACTACAAATAAACTAAATATAAACTAAATAATAAATACAATAAGTATACTAATAATATAATACAATTTACTAATTTAAAGACAAATAATGATTTCTAACTCGCTTGTTGAAGGTGGTGAGAGTTTGGGACTCTTGAATGCTAGGTATTCCATAACCTGACTGCTTGCAAAGAATGAGAATATGAGACAGTGTTATGAGCAGAAAAAGTTAGAATAAATTTACGGTGAGATCTACAAATTTCTCCTGCAGGACGAAGAAAGGAAAAACGCTTATGAAGATAGGAAGAGTTTATGGGATTAAATATAACATTAAAAAGGATTCTTGTATTCCGACGATAACGGATTGGTAGCTAACCAAGTTGTTTGCGGAATTCAGAGACATGGTCATATTTCCACCGAAAATGAAGCGGATTCAAAGGTTTTGTAATATTTCTAGCTTGTTGAGCTGCTCCTCGGTGGCATCAAGATAGCACACATCTGCATTTGTACTAAAAAATCAGTTACATATTTGAGTCCCTCAAAATGTTTTTTTTAAATATATTACAAATTTCTATAATTTACTAATTTGTGATTTAAAATACCCCAGTAAATGTCCGCCCTTAGGGTTAAAATGTTTGTCGAAAAACCATTTGTGGGCGAACTTTTTGAAACGTGAGTTTGACGAGCCTACCTCGCGGCCGGCGGAAAGTTGGAATTTAAAAGCTCATTCGTGACATGTTTGATCTCGGTTGGTATGGAATATTAATGTTCGGGGAATTATGTTTTATTTAAATCGAGCGATTATTCACTTATTTAGGCGACTCGATAAATTTTGTGAAGCTTTTGAAGGTCTTTACATATTTTAGGAGTTCATATATTTTGTTCTTACCTCATGTTCGATTATTGAGGTGTTTGATAGGTTTAAATAATTTTGTGATATTCAGGAGTAGGGAATAAGTATTAGTGGGATTAAGTTGTAAAAGAACCTCAATTCAATCACTACAAAAAAAAAGGATTACATTCCTTTTGACCGCCTTTTTCTACATACATACGCACTATAAATTTTATTTTACCTAAATTACAACGATTGTAAAGTCGTAATACATTTAATGTCTTGAAACATAACGATGAAAAATTCGGCTATTACTTATTTATTTGTCTTAGTTTCAACACCAATATATTTCTTTTTTTTAAAGCAAATACGGCCTAATCAAAAACACCCATTCAGCCGTGTGTTCCAATTCCTTTATAGGGATACATTACACAAAGTTCTTCAATTGTGTGTGTTTCGCTCACCGATTTCCGCAAATATTTGCAATCTTGGAAGAACGTGACAATTTCCTACTGATAACGTTCACATGCGAAAATATATCTGTTTTTACGAAATTACTGGGTCGATTTTGATTATATCACAATTTTTTTTAACATGAGTTAAACGAGGTCTCAACTCAATACTCGTAGCTAGATAATAAAAAGTACGCCGAGAGTCGGTTCCGAACAACTCTGACTCCAGTTTGCATTGGCCATGTAACCCAAACGATGTGAATTATGAAAAAGTAAACGTAAAATTTTAAAAAGTCATATTTGTAGCGTCGATATCAACTACTTTAAGGTAAATTTTAATAAGTTTTTAAATTATTATAGTATATAGGGTAGTAAAAGGCACAAGAAACAGGTAATTTTTTAAAAGGAAATCAATTCACGATAGGAACGTATCCTAAATAGCCAAAGATACCGCTTGTTCATTGTTTTAAAGGGTCGCGTATTTCATGGTTCATAAAAAGCCAATTCATACATTGTAGGCACTCACAAAGGTCTAAAATATAAGAATGGTTTAAATGTTTATTTTTATTACTCGACCCAACAATTTACCTGTGTGTGAGGGAAACGCGTCACCTCTTGAAAAAAGAAAACGGGTAAGCACGAAATGAATTTGTTCGTGGGTTCTTTCGAATTTTCTGATCGTATGTAATTGTTTATCAGCTAGTCATACAATAAATGTAAATTTTTCCTGCGATATTAGATGGATCATGCTTACCCGGTTTATGTCGAATTGTACCATTGCATTAATTGCATGATTGGATTTATATAGGTATGATGAAATTTTAAAAAAGGTAAAATAATAAAATTCTGTTTAATCGCCCTAACTTGAACTAGATTTTTTGCAACAATTTGAGCGAAGCTTATGAAACTACGCTATACTCGGTACCTACGCGATGTGATTGCATTTGATGACGTAGCGAACGTCCCAAATCGAATTAATCGGAATGATTTAGTCCGATTGCGGTTATCTATATCCCCATGATTTCCAATTAATGCCAATGAAATAAATTAATATATCATAGTATTCGCTTGTTACTTTTTCTCGTTTCTTCTTTTCAGTGTGCTGAAAGAGATGCTCTACGTTTACGCCCAATAATTTACCGTTTCCAATTTACAATAGTTTTCCATCAATTTTGTAAATAAGTAAACCTATCAGCCCAATCATAATTGTTTGTATTCGAATTTCTGCGATTTGATGAACTATTTATCTCTGGCGCTCTCATTTCGGAGGCCTAGATCTACTTCGGGTCGGTTTTGTAGCGGAGTAAGTAAGTATATTTAGGTTCTGTGATTTCTTGAGGATCTCCAAAACCGTGAAAGGGAAACGGGACGTCGACAAACGAAACAACTCGTGTTTATAGGTCGCGGCCTCAGTTGGTCAGAGAGAAAAAAAATATTTTCGTCTCCAGACTTTTCTTACTTTGAGAGTGTTTGTATGACACTTGTATGTTGGCCTAGAAATGCTGTATGGAGTTGAAATGTTTTCGTGACCTTATTTTTTTGATAGTTTTCTTAGTTCCAACTACCTAGTTTGAAACACTTCTTTTGACTTTAAGGAATGAGTTGTCGTTTAAACTTGGTGATATTGTTTCATTTGAACGGGGGGAAAATAATATTTCCTCTGAAAATACCTACCAAAAAACATTTTTTTTCTTTATCTAATATCCCTTATCACATACGTTATCATTCCTATTTCCAAACAAGTTGAATAATTTAAAAGATAATATTTGAAAGTCCAGATTGTGGAAAGCGGAATACCGCGTTCCATTTTCATTTTAAATTTTTACTATTTAATTTAGAGAGAAAACCTGCATATTTTTACTCCGACAAACCAAAAATGAAGCCTTTGTCAAAAGTATTTTGTTTTTCAATTACGAAGTTTTCCCTTCAGCCTCGGCAAGTGACCGATCAACCTGACGTTTTGAAGGACTTTTGCGTAAATACTTATTTATAAGGGAGTTTTTAATAGAAAGTCGAACTCCCCGAGTCAAGTTTCCGTCGTAAGACGTCGAAACAACAAAAATGGAGATCTTTGGCTGGCTGAAATATAAAGCTGGCCACTAAGTAGTTCAGTTCCGAAATGTCACGCTGTCATTATAAAATGTCGCGTAGCCAATAATTATGTTAGTCCGTTTAAAAAAAAACATGCTCAGTTTTAAATAAGTGTTATTTCGGAAATGGTGAAAATCTGGTAATGTCTTCACAATTGTAAAAATAATACAATTTCCTATGATTTTTACACATAGATTCAACAGGTTGAATGCATTGCTTGAAATAAATAAATCCATATACTAAGAAAAATAAAAACAGACAGAGTTTCCTGTAATGACTTACCCTGTCTACCTTATTCATTAAGATTAATGAACGTTCTTTAAGCCTACACAAACTTAAGTATGTTTTGTCTCGTTCTTTCACAACTAAGTTATATAGGCAAAAAAGTGACTTAAGATATTTTGGTTGATATTCTTTATAAATAAGGCTGCCAGTAAATATTTAGCAAAATATCGGAAATCATGGCCTAGGCTTTGGAATTGCAGCAACGTCTGAATTTGTTGTATCATATGGAATTATTTCCTACATCGCACACTGCAATCAAAGCGCAGATTTAACATGTTACAATTTTTCTATAACTGCCAAAAGGCTGCGTTTCCACCAGAGATGTACGAGGATGCGTAGCGCGGGATGTGTTTTTGAAGAACCAATAGAATCGCTTCATTTACCTAGCCTTGCTTAGCACAGCTCTGGTGAAAACGACATAGCGGAGCGAGGTTTTTTGTACGTACAAAACAAGTGAGAGAGTGTGCATGAAATGTGTTACAAGGAATGTGTTGCGAGGAATGCGTTGCGAGGTTCCGCTCCCACTACACCGCACCCTCCGCCCCCGACACATTACATTACACAGTTTCGCAACACATCCTCGCACGGCTCGCACCGCACATAAATGCTCATTTTCACAGCTCCGCTACACATCCTCGTACGACACATTTTCCTTGCACATATTTGGTGGTAACGCCCACACATTTTCAAAGCACAGCTACCCATCCTCGCACGACACATTTCGCTCGCACATCTCTGGTGGAAACGCAGCCTAATCCTTAACACATCACCACTTCCAATCCCTCCGCATCACTTAAGTTTTTAAGCTATAATTTCACTCGTGTCGCTAATGACCCATAACTCACATGACTTGTTAAATTAAAACCAAACCTTAATTGTTATTCATGACCCGCTAAGTTTTAATCTGCAAATACTATTAAAGTGCATTGCGGATTCTAACTCACAGGCGCTGTGGCCTCACTTCTTGTTATAAATTAATAATAAGGCCGACAAACAATTTATACTGATTATTCTAGTTTACTACAAAAGTGTTAATCTATATATATAAAAATGAATGGTAAATGTTAGGCTTGTTAAAACTCGATAATGGCTGGACCGGTCGGCTAATTTGGGGTTTGAAATTTTGTAGAAGCCTACGGAAGGTTTAAGTGGTTAGAAAATATTATGGAATTGCAAGGAAATTAGTAAAATATGTGTTGTATGTCATGTATATGTCATGTCAACAACAAAATTGACAATCCATACTAATATTATAAATGCGAAAGTCTGTCTGTCTGTCTATCTGTTACGCTTTCACGGCTAAACCGCTGAACGGATTTTGATGAAATTTGGTATGAATATAGTTGAAGAACCGGGGTCAAACATAGGCTACTTTTTGACGCAGGAGGAGCTGCTGGAAAAAGCTAGTTTCATATAAATAAATCGAAATCAATCCTTCATTTTGTTTTTTTTTCTGGCAAACAAGGAGCTGCCGGATATATTTTTTTTATATTCATTACGGCCTTGGATAAGATATTTTTAAGCATTTGTTTAATACCGGGCGCTTTGATAACCTTGAAGATATTTTCAGGCCCTTTTTGATAGCCATATTGTAGTAATTGGAAGAACCATAGCAGGAAGTTCATTTCACAATCTTATCGCAGAAATATATCATTTTTCACAAAAAGCTAAAACCGACTTCCAAAAATTTACTGGGCCATCTTGAAATATTCTGAATCAAAGATGTTTATGCCTTTGGGCAGCCTAATCGATCGCCGTTGGAAGTTAATGCCATCTACACGGATTTTACCCAAGTAAGACTGATTTCTGAACTGAAAAGTTATAAAAGATCAAAATGTTGAATTGTGTTTATGGATGGCATCATAGCACAGTCTTATTATTACTGTCATTTTGATTTTACAAACTACAGTACCGATTTTAATAACAAATTATGGGGCCTAATTGAAAGCCTTGAAAACAAAAAAATAATTTCTAAAATCGGTTTGAAAATGACGAGAACCTTCTCCTTTTTGGATTTTGTAAGTCTGTTTAAAATCATATAAAGTGGAATATTCTTGAGACTTTGGGTCTTAGGTACCTATGAGCTATGAGATTTCCTGTTGATGTTGAAAGTTACTTTATTATCCCATGCAAACCATTGGCGGCGTTACGAAGTTCGCCGGGACAGCTAGTTCTTAATAAACTACAGTTAACGTGGTATTGGACACTAAAAATATGTGTTGGGACTTTTCTTGTATAATTTAGGTATTCGTACAGTAAAGGACACACATTTGAAAGGTCTTCCTCCTGTTAATTTTCCAAATTTCATACTTCCATACTAATATTATAAATGCGAAAGTCTGTCTGTCTGTTAGCTTTCATGGCCAAACCGCTGCACGGATTCTGATGAAATATATTATGAATATCTATACTTAGTAGAAGACCCGTTGTCAAACATAGGCTACTTTTTGACAACGGGTTTTGAAACGTAATTTGAAAACAGCAACAACAATAATTAACGTTTTTAATGTCTGTTTTTAGATTGATGACTTTATCTGCTTAAAACAAAAGCCATATAAAGTAAATATAACATTAATCGTTCTGAAAGTAGCAAAAATAACAGAAACTGTCACATGTGTATATTAATTGAAAGGGTTTATCCTAAAACAACACCTGCTTTCGAAAATAACAAAACTTTTAACCTTTTTCGCTAACCTTACGACTTATTTTCAAATTTGCAAATTCCATTTTTTTTAAATTTACAATCACTTGTATCATTGCTTTAAATATTTTTTTATTTACGATTATAATAATTCGAAATAAATCATATTTTTTTTTACTAAATCTATACTTCCATCCTATCACTATTTTCATAATTTCTATGCTAATATAATAATAAATAGTGCGAAAATATGCCTTCCTTTCACTTTACGGCTAAACCGCTAGATCGATTTTGATAAAATTTCGATAAAATTATTATAGTAGCTAGAAAACCTGGGACAAACACTTTTGAACGGGCTCGTTCAGTTTTTTGTCGTCTTGTCAGCGTTTTCGTTAATAATAAAAAACCTAGGATTAATTTAGATATGTTCGTCTCGTCGTCAGTCCAAAAGAAGTCCAGTCCCTTCTTTTTTCGCTGTCAGTCCGTCTTTGTTTTTTATAGTCGTCAAGTCATAGAGTCATGTCAATAAGGAGGCTGGACGCCGCAACAACTTTTATTCTTCCAAAATAATGTTCAAGCTCAAGGGACTACGGGAATGTAAATATGACCAAATAAACGTCTTTTCTTTCAGAGTAATCGCTTGTCCTATAGGTACAATATCTAGTGGCAACATTCCAACTCATTCATATGACTTCGCCTATACATACAATATATATATAGTATAGGATACCTACTGTACGAGTAGTCTTAATTTCCGTCGCCACCGAGAGACCACACTTCCGTTTCCTTTAGTCAGCGTCTGGCTGGAATATGTGAGCATTTCCTTAGAGTATGCCATATTATAGTGATTTTCTACTAAGATTTGGAGATCTTCTATCAGTCTCGTTCACTTTGATATACCTACTCAGGAGCCCTATTAATGTGTGACATATACCTATGTCTACTGAAAGTCGTTCGATATCGAACGAAAATCCTATATGGGACGAAAATTATTCGATATCGAACAAAAATTAATCGACGCGTCGATTTTGCGCGAATTTCAAAAGTAGCACCCCAGATCTTATCTATGTTGTATTATATTCAATGTATAATAAACAACAAACAAATCATACAAAGTATGCGCCTGTGTTGCATTGTTAATGTAAAAAGTAAGGTATATTACACACATACATAGAAAATATACCTAACATAACAGTATCTATGTCGAATAGAAAAGCTCATGAGAAGAAAATTCAATACTAATTTAAAGTAAAGCGTTATGATGACCGATTTTTCTAACACATACGAGTATCAAAACAAAGGAAAATCCATTAAGATTAGTAGGGTCTTCGGCGATCAATGTATTAATGCTATATTGTAACACTTTACTGTAAATTTATATAGTACCTAATACTACGACTTATTTTTTACAAATAGTTGAATGAAAATCAAGTAATTAGTCAGCCATATTTTTCATGAAAAAGATTTATCGATATACCGAATTTTCGCATACGATCACCACATGTGCCATTAAAATTTTAATTAAATCGCTCAACGCGCCCATATAATCGACATGCTGAGGTTTCGCAACTATCGCATGGTAAACAACTAGCTTATTAATGTTCAGTTTAAATTCTTTGTTTATTTATTTTGAAAAAGAGGGCTAGTCGCCCCGGCTTCGCAAAAACGATGGTGTCAGTCAAATTTCAAACACGCAAAATTGATATTCTGTTCGTTTCTCTGTGAAATATTTTTTTTTTTTACTATAAATTTAAACAGGAAAAAAAAATTCGTGTGCCGAGTGTTCAGGATGTCATTAACGCCGTGGAGAACTTTTTAATTCATATCACTGAAACGAAAATGAAAAAAAACTTATATGTTTGGCTAGTTAGTTTTTTTAAAGTTTAATTTAATAAAGTAATAGACATCTTGCACGTGAATAAATAGTAGAAAAACGTACCAGAAATTTTAAAACAAAGCGCGCACGGTTATGTTCAGGAAATTTGCTGATTTAAAATAAAGGGACTTAAACAAAATCAAAAATTTCAAATTAAAAAGGTATGCTTTTATATTCTTGTCATTCGAGATTTAAGAAATTTAGATTTAGATAAAACTATTTAATACCTACGCCGCTGTCCACCTACACAGGGGCGTAGATATTAAATATTTTTATACCGCTCTTCGAGTTCAGGCATTTCATTTTGCGTGTCAACTTAGCATTAAGGCTTAGGGTAAAACCGGGATAAATACCGCACTTTTCGAAAAAGTCTCGTAATTTGAAAAATATTCATTAAAATTATTAATTTCTTTGAAGCTAGCCAGCTTAATCATTTATGTTGAATTACATTTAGTAATTTTAGACCTGTCAATTACAGATTTATCAGAATTTAGATTTTTCGAGGAACACCTTTTTTGGGGATAGATACCTACCTGTATGGATAGTTGTCGCACCACAAAAATACTATGAAGGATAGATGCCGACTGTGCGGTCTATCCTTCATAGTAACTTCATACTGCGTAAACGAAAAATACAACCAAATTTTATGATATTGGTTGTTCTATTCCTGAAACAGTAATTGTTTCTAAGAAACATGGGTCGAATTATGCAAAAAGAATGGACATTTTTTTGCAGCTTTTAGTTTGCGGTACTGAACTCTTTGTACCTGAATTCGATTCACACTTGACAGGTTTTATGTCCTTGGTGGTATCCTAAACTTTTCGGATATTTCGTACTCTAGTTTTCTTTTCCATTTCCTCGAAAGCGGACTCTAGTTGTTCTTCAGTCTAAGAACATACTTTAGCTTGCATTTCGTGTCATGGTTGTTAAAATCAGTTAAAAGGCCGAATATATAAAACATAATAAAACACACAAATATATAATATTCACTGATACCATTTTAGGCGATGGTGTATGGAGGGATAGGTGCGTCTAATGGCACCTATATACCCCGACAAATCAAGGCACCTACCCTTTTTGATAGGGATAGTTGCCTAACCTAATTTCTACACTAATTTATTAATTAATTAAAAACAAAGTAGCATTTGTTTACCCCCAGCTTCACACTTAATTACCCGAAGTGCATTGTCGTAATTAAAAAATATAACGGAATGTATTAATACTTACAAAGTTAAACAACGGTAAATACTAACCCAAAAAACTTTTGACTTGTTAGTGATGTTCGCTGTGGATATGATTGCATATACAAGCGAAACACGTCCAGGTCGTACCTGAAATAAAGGGTGACCGCGGGTCGTACTTATACTATTATTTTTTAGTTAAGAGTTTGAGAAGTTTTGAAAGTGCGGCACGTATCGCAATGCGGCATCTATCCCGGTTTTACCATACGGATCTGCATGATACATGCACTTAACACTACGGTAGACATTATCTTAATCAATAAATATATTCTGAGCTTTACATAGAAGTTATATGGCAGATTTTTCTTTAGAAAACCGAATGTTGTCACGAAAAAACACCACAATATCAAGCGTCGTTTACATCCTGTAATTAATTCGGTTCGCAACGAATATCCCAGTTTTAATTAATCGCTTTTGTAAATAAATTTGGGAATGTCATGTTACTGGCAACAAATGGATTGAAAGATTAATAAGACCGTACATTTTGGAACAAATATTTGGACTGTTATTGTTAATTCGACTAATAGTACTTACATGTTTCATTATCGATATAAATGTTGTTTCGAAAATCTTTTGTTTTATTGTAATAGCTATATTTGACGCTTTAGAAAAAGACAAAAGATATTTTAGCAAATGTTGACTTTATCTCTCCTTTACCTTGTCCCACTTTGTTATGTGGTGTCACAGTATGGTAGTTTCTTCCACTTCCAAATGTAGACTTTATGATCGTTAGTTAATTTGTATGAACAAGGGGTTTGATAATTAAGTATAAACAACAACAAAACTATATTTCAAAATAATCAAAATTAAATTCTATTTTCGGTAAACGGATCCAAATAAACCACATATGATCACCGTTTGAAAATTATTACGTTTATTGCCATAAAATCGTTTCGAGCTCCAGCCATTTAGCCAGCAAAACCCTTTATTTGTCGTTTGTTTTCCGCGCACCTCTATTACCGAGGGAATAAAAAGGGAAATACAATCTCCTTTCCGAAATTTCAACATCAAATTGTGACTGGAAAATGTTAAAAAACTATTTAAAGATACATATTAATATTTTAACATTTCACAGTACATATTTGAAAACATTCTGTTCGTTCACAAAAATTTTCACTTAAAAAAAGTGTGACACACACAATTAGAACACTAGATATAAAAAATCCTAAAAATATATAATACAAATTTAAACCCTAGGATCTCGATTGCAAAGAACATTGGATTACATTTCTGGGTCTCGGTGTGCGCTTATATAATGCAGTTCCAATTGAAATATTAACATTACCTTTTTTAATTTCAAAAATATAAAAAAAAAAACTGTTAAAAAAGGCATATAATGATTATTTAACAGATAAGGATGCCTAGAAACGTACAGAGTAATTTGAGTATGTAACCTTGGACAGTCTACGAATACAAAATATAAGTACCTATTGACGATTCAAAAGTGCTGTGGCTTGGCCTTTTTATATAAAAAATATTTGATTTTGATTTGTTTTTTTACTTGATCACTTTAACGGGCAAGTTTTGTAATTGTTTTTTTCTGTCTCTTCATTTTTGATATGAATTGCCTTTGTATTCCAGTAGTTTATTTTATATATTTAGTATCCAGTAGAAGACTACTAAGTCCTTTGTGGGCTTTGGCTATGGGCGTTATGGGTTTGGTTCCAGTGGGAGGCATACTTTGTTTAGTTGTTTCCAGGTTAATTACGATATTGCAGGCTTGAATCCTATCTTATAATAAAGATGATTTAGTGCTCTTATACCAGGATTAACAAGATCGATCGACCAATTAACCCGCTCGATATGAATAAATTGATTGATATAATATATAGATTTCGGTAACGATATTAGTAGGTCTGCCTTACTTAGTAGTTTAAAAATACAAAGGCTAGCCAGTAGCCATGTCGCTACACATATAAAAAGGACCTTGTTTACTTTCTCTATTAGCAAGTCCCACCCTCAGGCAAACATTAACCTCAATAAATTCACTATGCCCTTTGCAATCACACCTTTGTGTGACCGACACAATGTACACTTTACATTGAAAGCAAAGATGGGCATATCAGAATTTTACTTAAAACCAATAGTACTGCTTATATCCCCTCATTCCACTTAAATCCACCACAATGATCCAACAGTGGATCCGAGGATACTTTTTAAGACTTTCTGAGCTCTATGCCTGTATCCTACTCTTTGCTGACATAATTAGAATAAGGATGAACTTTCTATTTCTCTAATATAATGAATACCACATCGAAAGTTCTCCAAGTAATTTGATGCTATTTGCAAAAACGTATAAAAACAATTCAATAATAAAAAATGAGTTAAGTACATCTTTCTACACTTTTATAAATAAAGTAATAAAGCTAGTTTAAGACGTGAATTTTAGAACTATTAGTCCGCTATCTGCATAGCTACTTATAGAGGTATATTATCCTGATTTTAAGAAAACTATAGGCTTTTAAAACTGCGGGGAATTGCAAATATAACCATTTATGTCTAAAGGAAGTAGTCTTATTGCTAGAGTACTAGCTATATCCGATCGTATTTCCAGTTTCCTCCACTTCCTGACCGATATTTTATACTTTTGTATGTGATAGGCCAAAGTGCAGAAAAGTGTAGCGGCTTTCGGTAAGCCACAAAAGACTTTTCAGTCTTTTAATGGAGCTATTCTCTTATATATTTAAAAAGTTCGCGTTGAGATTTTTGTACGAACTTTTATTGGATATTTGCGTTGACAATTAATGTTGGAAATTATGTACTAGCATTAGAGAAAATGTGAAGTGATAGGTTTCCTCCTTGTTCAAGCAATTTTCTGGAATTCAAATTTACTAGTTGTAGTTTTCGGTCTAGCGATATTTTATAAAGTTAGAAAAGAGTAACTCTTTAATTTTAATTCAACTGTTGAATAACATTTTCCATCATATGACAAATGACAAAGTTTGCTAAATTAAACAAATTTTAATGTTTGAGCTTTTAAAAGCATTTGTACAGCTTTGCATTTTTTCGCATTTGGCTTCGCAGATGTTCAACTTTGTTTTCTGTTGTTGTGTTCATTACAAAGAGGATATGTCAGATCGACAGGAGGACAGCGAATGGCCTCATAGGGATTTTCCGTTATCCGAAAAACGAAATACAAATAAACAACGAAGAAAATTCCTTGACAAATTCATTTAACTTTTGAGTATAATGTCTGTATTTTACAAAATCCAGCAAACGTTTTGTTTACTTCAGCTTTTCAGGTCGAATACCTTAATTTCTCAGCTCCTCACTCGCGAAAATTTACTACGCGTCGGATTCCACATGAGTAACGAATTATTTAGAACCATAGATATAAACAAACAAGAGACGCAAATACATTAAATACTTTCTTTTTTTTTTTAATCAAAGTATGTTCTACTAATGTATAAAATTACCTACGTTGATTTTTATTAGAATGCACTGAGGTCAGGAAAATAATTTTCGAACAAAGAAATAATTTGTCAATTTTATCATTTATTCAACGTCCGCCACGAATTTTATAAGCTGGTTTTTATATAATTAACCACTAGATCAGCCATTAATATTGTTTTCATGGACTTCTTGATAGGTTATAATTACCTTTTGAAACACTTAATCGTTTCGTCTATACCTTAAATAAATATATCAATGGGTACCTTTACGCCTACTCTATGAATTAAAATTATATCTATGTAATCATTATTTAGCTTATAAAGATGCTATGTTACGTTCAATTATTTTGATTGTTTAGGTAATTATTCTTGTCTGTTTATCATGTATGTATATTTGAATGATTGAGCTTGAAATGTTTATTTATAGAGTAGGCGTAAAAGTCTTCTTTGCTGACTTTTTTATGTTCCCTATGTTATCTTTAAAATTTATGTCATGATCATAAAATTAAGAGCTAGGTTTTTTCGGTTCGGTCGGTTTTTTGATACGACACGAAATCTCTGCCTCCGTGGTCCAGTGGTTAAGGCGTTCGCCTTTGGCCCGGGGGTCGTGGGTTCGATTCCCACGGGAAGCATACTTTGTTTAGTTGTTTCCAGTTTGGTTAGGACATTGCAGGCTTGAATCACCTGATTCTGGTGGGCGTTAAAGGAACCACGTCAGAGGCCGAGAGGCGGTTCCGCACAACTCTTACACCAGGGTGTACATGGTCGATTGACAATGTAACCTACACGAAATGATGATGATGATGATGACACGAAATCTTACTTTGTACTTTATTTGCTTCATGAAACTGTGCAGTTGGTCTACCTTGACCTTATTTTCCTTTTCTTTTTCGTTCTACGATGATTCTCATAGTCATCATGTTGTATATAAACAAGATTTTTTTTCATGCAGAAAAGTTGTTCACAAAACTTTAAAAAAAATGTAATGTGACGTCACTAAAATATTTATCCCACAAAAAGTAAGCGAACAATGGACGCAGAAACAAAACCGGGCGACGACGTAGTCTCTGGGCTCAAGTGGCTGACAGCGTCATTCATTGTCACATGAGACGGGTATTCAGAGACTAGAGTATTTACTTTTTCGCTTTTTTTTTGTTTTTCTTTTTCAGATGAATATTCTTTCTTTTTTTTTTGTAACGAGCTTAAGTATTAATTAGCTGAAAACTAAGTTACTAGCATTAATTAAGGCACTTACATTCTCTCACCCAAACGTATTTTCCTAGTTGCGTTGTCAGCTTACGCTTCGGAGCCTAGCGTACGCTGTAAGTCATGATTTGGCAGCGCTGGCCTTCGTATCTCGTAAATGTGCGTAATGTACAAAACAATGTCTCATACATTACGCAAAAAAATTAAAATACAAAATTGAGAGTAGCTATTTCGCTAGCAATATAACATGATTCGATTTACATGTGAACTAGCAATTTCAAAGGTTATTTATGGATAAGAAAGTTTCCTTCCTACATTGAAATTATATCAAATGAAACGTAAAAGTGGTACCTAACTGCTTTTGTAGTTAGAAGGGGGTGAGTCGCTCACTATGCTCGTAATAACCTCCCTAATGGGGGCCTTGGTCGATATTTATGACATTTATTTTTACATTCAGTCACACGGAAGGTGAAATTTAGCACGAGGCATTTAGTTATTATAGAAATGTGTATAATTTTGAACAATTCAAACTTTGGGTGTTTGAGCTAATTGGCGCATTCTTGTGTAAGGTGGTCTTTATTATTTAGATGATAATACTGTATAATCATTGTCATCATATCGTGTGGGTTACATGGTGAATCGACCTTCCCCACCCTTGTGTCAGAGTTTTCCCTTGCTTGATTGCCTTCGTTGATTGACTGTTTAATGATATTGAAGTGGGATAAAGAAATGGCAGATTGATTTTATCTTTGCATCAAAGCAAAAAATTGTTTTTTACTTTCTCTGTTACTAAATATTTAATTTATTTTTAAAATTACGATTTATTTGTTTCAGGTAAGACTGACAACACAATGGATGGACTCATACTACCAGGTTGACTTTCGTATATATACGTATTGTAGTGTATTTTAGATGTATACCAAAAATAATCTTGTAATAAAGAAGAAACAATTGTTAACTAAATCTCACTTGTAGAATTTCACCTGTGTCATAAAATTCACAACCTCCGACATATCATCGACAAAGCACCATAGCTCTGTACATATTCGAAACCAAAATTCCATTAAACATTTAAAGCAACTAATTACTTCCACTAGTACACTTATAGTACACTTACCTTAGTACCAACGTCATTGTGATCTATAGTTCACTTCGCGAACTAAATCAGATTAGCTCCTGTCGGCTCTCGAATGATTAATGCCTGCTGATGAGGAAACATTATTACTTAAGACATACGAGTGGTTAACGATGCTTTCAGCTATATTGTTCTTAGTTAAATATTGACTCGGCATATTGAGCTATCGATCAAGCAAAAGCACAAAAAAAATTGAACGCTCTATTTGTCAGGATCATTCGGAAAAGCAGCCCGGAGTATACCAATTTTTTTAAAATCTATTTATCACTCAAAATCCTTGAATTTCCTGACATTCTTCACAAATTCCAAAAATAGACATCTGAACTGCCTTGTGTTCCAGTGGTTGAGATGTTGAAGAACTTTAGACCCGGATGTTAGGAGTTCGATTCCCACGGGAAGCATATACTTTGTTTCGTTGTTTCATGGTTTGGTTAGGACATTACAGTCTTGAATCGAACATGGTGTACATACAGGGTCGATCGAACAAGTAACTTACTCGATGTGAAAGAATTTATATGTTTAGTGTAGTTATCATTGATATGACTAGATAAACTAATACAATTTTCGCTATGAGTCACCTAACATCTAATTTACCTCGGCCTACTTAATTATATGCAGTGGACTGTTTCTCAGCGTAAGCTCTAACCACCGCCTTAACTTCTATACTCGATTTCAATATTATAAAAGTGTTATATGCTTTACGGTTAACCCGCTGAATCAATTAAAGTCAAACATCGAGTGGCCACATTAGGGTGGAGAAATTATTTGCCGCGGGCGGTGCCGCTAGAGATATCTAAAAGTATCCTACCTACATATATAAAAAAGCGTGTGATCTTGACAAAATCCATACTGAGTGTATCATGAAATAACTTGTCAACAAGACTAATACATCACATTCGTTCTTATCTCATCGACACCCAATTCGGAGCAGCCTCAAGTCAGCTGATCGGGCATATCGATTTAACGTCTCCACCCACGTTCTCGGCCTAGAATCGCGGAATTAAATGCCGCAATGTATCTTGTACTAAAACAACGTTTTAAAAGTAGTTTTTTTATTTATCCGCTCTTTTTTCATGAAAAAGAGATATGCCAAACCACAAAACAGTGCCGAACATGTCTATACATACAAGGTTATTTAATTATTGTCCGAATTTTTATAGTGTGTAAATTTAGCACGTGAAAGTAAAATTTTAATTCATATATTTCGACTTCCCATACAAAATCCTATCAGTTGATAACTAGAATTGTATGAGGAGGTTGAGAATTTTTTCATTGTTTTCAACTTTTTTTTATTGATTTTGTTCAAGTTTCATGTACATTTCATACTAAAAATACAAAAAAATTGGCTAGTGGTTTTATTAGTGTGTTTTCAGGTATCGAAAAGTTTTCATCTGCTTTCTCTATTCAATCGCAAACTAAAAAAGCGTGTTAACATACTATAAGAATACCTCTCGTCAAATATCAATACTATACTATATAGATCAGAATTAGCTAGACATGGGATTAAACTAAGATTAGTGTTATTTCGTGTCGTACGGGTCCATTGGTCTGATGTTTTGTTTTTCTTTTTGACACGTACGATTTTCGCCAATCTTGGTTATGAGACCATTTGGCACACATGTTACTAATATTAATGTTTTTATCGAACCTACAATATGAAACGAGAATTCATTACAACACACGTAGTAAGAATAATTATTACTACATTCTTGTAAAAATTCAGACTTCGTCAAAAGTTTTACAAGATTGTAGTCAAAAAAACCTGCTTAAATTTTTTTTAAATAACTTATTTGTTTCATTTTTACAAAAATCTTTTTCAGATGTTTGTTTAATATTTATATCGAACTATTTCAATACAACATTTGGAAAAAAACTCCACCGACAAAAGCCCAGCTCATAAATTTATACACACATACAACATTTAAACTTATCAAAGAATTATATATCGTAGATAGCATGCTGATTTTTTGTAAAAATTAACATAAAATAATGTAGCGCACAAACAATGAATTTTCATAAGTCTTAAGGCTCATTTTTAATACGTTTAGAATTTTCCGTTCATGGGTAAATAAATTTCAACGAAATAGGACCTCTAAGGTCGCTTTATAGAGTTGAAAATGTGGGTTCGAAATGCATTAACATATAGGTCAAGCGGGGTCTTGAGTGCGACCCCTATTCACAAATTTTGTGGTCCGGCCATTGTGGAACCCACCTTCATCCGGTTATTCCGCGTTATGTCCAAATAAAGATGTGGCTTGATATGTAAAGGGTAATATGGTAAAATGTATAAGAATTTTTTGTCAACATCGCCGCGCGAACATAACCATTTAGAATTCACTATTTTTACTAAGCTCTATGAAGGTTGGACTCTGAAAGTTTTCGATAGTAACGCGTGGCATAAAGATAACTTTTTAGATTTACTCCGCTAATAAAATCTAACAGTAAACAATGTTACTTGAAGTTATTTCAAATGTTTGCGTAAACTAGCGATTTTTTCCCCATAGAGAATAAAAGTTTGTTTGTGTGGGTAACTTTATTTTCCTCTTTACTACGGTGGTGTAATTTTATTTGTCTGGTGAGTTTTGGATTCGATTACCGGTGAGTACAAATATATACCTAGTAGGTAGGTACTTAACATTATATCACCCTGTGTCCATGTCCGTGTGATGACATGACTTCAACCGAAATATTCTTTTTTATTACTGAGAATGTGAAGTTTATTGGTAAAATATTTAAAAAAAATTATTAATCTTAAATAATCGTAGTGTATAGACGTAAACACAAGAGTAGACTATCTTCTTTTCTTGTTTTTTTTTTCTATGAGTAACCTTTACATTTTGTAACATTTTTTCGACGGCTTTATGACAATAATGTTGTGCACATGATCTCACATCATTATTCGTACATGCCAAAAACTAATCACTTAAAGTCACAACTTGATTATGAAAACATCTCAATTATGTTACCATAACCTACATGAAGTTCTGATGAATATTTATGGCGAATTGCATGTCTGGCTCGAACTTTATCAATTAATTTGCGAAGCGTCGACGAAATACGCAAAAACTCTTGTGTATTCTAAACATTTACTAATTAATACATCGTATTTCATGCATAATTTTCAAAGAATTTGATGATGAGGCGTGTTTTTCTTTTAATAAAAAAAATATTCTAGTTTTACGCAACTACGCTAGAAGATGGAATTTTTTGAGTATATTTTTCGGCAAATTGAATATTATTACTGGTTTCGTGAATTGAATTATTAAAAATATTAGTTTCCAAAAAATATCAAACGGATTTATGAACACAAATTCCATAGAAAAAATCTGAAACTATTTTCAACTCTCGTTTCGGAGTTAATTGGTTTTTGTTTCATGTTTATTTTTTATTGAAACTAACCTTCAGAATATCATAAAATAAAATTACTTAAAAATATGGTAAAAAGAGTTGCAAGTTCTCCAAATTAATTTATTTGCCCAATGAGCCTTAGTATATAATAATATACACTTTCACTGCAGCTTTTTTTGATTGAAATATTGAACAAATTTGCTATCATCTTTTTTTCATAATCCATACTTAATATAAATGCTAAAGCCTGTCGGTCTATCCGTCTATTACTCTTTAACGACCAAACCACTTAACGGATTTTGATGAAATTTGGTATGAATATAGTTACAGACCCGGGGTCAAATAGGGTGCTTTTTGACGCAGGCGGAGCTAAGAGAAACAGCTAGTTACTAAATACTTGTACCACAGTATAATTAAGTGTGGTACATATGTTTTATTCATCACCATTGGAAGGTCTTTAACGGTCCCGAACACACTCTGAATACGCTTAATTACTTTCTTAATAGGTTCTTACTTATTTCACTTCGCAAGTGATAGTGTTTATTCGCGGGATTAAGACTAATGATTTTTCTGTTGATTTTTCACCTATTTTTAAAGACGCTTACTACTTTGCTATACGAAATAATTTTTATACTATTCATTACTTACTTACTACATACATACTTGCATACCATCACGCCTTTTTCCCGCAGGGGTAGGCAGAGACTACGGATTTCCATATGCTACGATCCTTACAGACTTCCCTCACTTACTGCGATAGTGAATGTTAATTAGTCATAATTCCAAACTTTATAGCTTTTATAAATGTCGTACTCAAAAGAGTGATTTATGAAAAAACGTATTACATTTCACCTGAGTAAATAAAAAAAAAAAGAACATGCTCAGTTAATATAAAAAAAAAACATTGAACACTATTTGGGCCTGATATCAAACTAATTTGTATAAATGATACAGAAGTTAATTAGGAAGAGTATTTAGATTTAAATAATTGCTCAAACATTAATTTATCAAAAAACAGCCACATATAAGCAACTTGATTTCTTATATTCGCATGAACCGCCTTTCACGAAGCTTTCAAACCTGAAAATTAATTACTGCTTAAGCAAAACTACGTCGCATAAAAGCTGAGTGAAATTGAATGCAACGCTAAATAACCTCTCGCTGGCTGTGTGGCCTTAATTAATGGTAAACCTGCTAACGGAAAAGTTTTTTAATGAGAGATATATGCACAAATCTATTATGTCACGAAAATCGATTTAACCATGTCACCTTTAGTTACTTTATCCTATACTAGGTATAATAATAACAAGTGCGAAAGTCTGTCTGTCTATCGGTCTGTTATGCTTTGACGGCCAAACCGCTGAACGGGTTTTGATGAAATTTGGTATGAATATAGTCGAGGACCCGGTCAAACAGCTAGTTAACGAAATAAGTTAAAAAGCAGAGAATATATTGGGGATTATCTTCAAAATTTTGTACCTCATAGCTCAGGGTCGTGACCACCACCACCACAATGTAATTTGACGGTTAGTTTCTTCTAGGCTGATCTATTCCAGGCGTCATATGTACAGTCCCGTGACTGTTATTATTTTTTATACATTAACATGTATACACGTTGGTTATTAAGTCATCGAAACAAGGTCTTAAATTAAATACAATTGTATATATGTTAATGCTCGTGACTGTACCTATGGCATCGTAATAGCATCTTGAATGTTGCATTTCAAAGCTGCAAGGAGATGGTCAGTCCAGCAAGTTTGACGGATTGCCACACAATTTACTTGATACGTATAGAAAAATAGAGCAAAAGAATAAGCTCATGACATTAATTATTGTACTAATGTGGCGTTTATAGTCTTTTATATTTCCAGACTGTTCAAGGTCGTTTCGGCTGTAGATATATTTGCTAACTGGCTGTTTCTCGCGACTACATCCAGGGCAAAAAGTATTTATACGTGGGGCGCACTATAAGTTTCCGGAATGAATAGGAAAAAATACTATTAAAGGTACAAAATTAATTTATTGTTTTTCAAAATAATCTCCCTTGGCGTCTATGCACTTTTTCATTCGATGAAACCAGTTTTGAAAACTTTTGTGCCACTCCTCTGTGGTGACCTCTGAAACGTGTTTTTCATACTCCTCGACAGCCTCTTCTGGTGATGAAAATCGTTGACCGCGTAATTGGTTCTTAATTTTTGGGAACAGAAAAAAGTCACAAGGTGCCAGGTCGGGACTGTATGCAGGATGACTCATGAGTTCTACATTTTTCGCCTTCAAAAAGTCGTTTGTCTGTCTGGCCGTGTGAGAACTAGCATTGTCGTGGTGCAGGATGATACGGCGTTTACGGTTATTTTTACGGAGTTCGTCAATAACTTCCGGCAAACAAATGGTCGTGTACCAGTCACTATTCACTGTACGACGATTCTCTAAAGCAACAGTAGCCACGTGTCCAGTTTTATTAAAAAAAGAAGCAATCATCCGCTTAGATGCACTTTTCACGCGCGCCACTTTGGTTGGTTTCGGCTCATCTTGAAAGACCCATACGCTCGATTGCTGCTTTGTTTTGGGATTGTAGCAATAAATCCATGTTTCGTCACCTGTTACTATGTCCCACACCAAATTTGACGCACCTTCGTTGAATCTGGTAAGCATGGCACTGCACCAAGTGACGCGGTCCGTTTTTTGAGCCTCGGTCAAGTTGTGTGGGATCCACCGCGAGCACAGCTTTCTCACACCCAAATGTTTGTGTAGGATTAATTGTATTTGACTCATGCCTATTTCTAAGGATGCGCGAATTTCATGGTAGGTCACATGCCTGTCTGTTTCAATCATACGGCGCACAGCATTGATGTTTTTGTTGGTCACAGCGGTGGACGGCCGACCATCGCGAGATTCGTCACTGAGATTGATACGACCACGCTTGAATTCTGCAAACCAGCTATAAACAGTTGTCTTGCATGGTGCTTCATTGCCAAAAGCTGTTTCAAGCCGAGCGATGCTCTGTTGAGCTGTCAAATTACACTTAAAATCGTAGAAAATCATACTACGAAAATTTTCCCGAGTTAAATCTATGTTGATGCAGACACACAATTTTTTAAATGGCGCCACAAGGTAAAAACAAAAGACAGTCAGATGAAACAAACTGCATTCTACAGCCAAAGAGTTCTATTTTCAAATGTTGCAATAAATTTTTAAATATTGTTTATGTAAGTGGCCAGTTCCGGAAACTTACAGTGCGCCCTATGTAATAATTTTCATACAATTGCATGCTCTTCAAGCTTTGACCTCAAATTGATCCAGCAGATAAGCAATCAAATGTCACAGACAGATATTTAAAATACAATTTAATAAAATTTGTATAAAAAGAATGGAACAGTGGATATTGCAATGGACATTTCAGTAAAAATCGGATAGATTATATATACGAAGCTGTTACTTTACAATACAATACTCTTCTCTCAATAATCTTAATCACACCAAAAAAAGAAAAACATTACAGAAACACATTAACCAAAAACAGTGAGGCACAATGGCGGACTTATTCACTGAATCAATCTCTTCCAGTCAACCTTATGGTGTAGGTTACCTCGCTGCTCATGTTCAGAAAGATTGCAAGTAGATATTTATCCATTTCACCTCACTATTTGTCCACAAAGCTTGTGAGCAGCATAAAGTGTATTTATTCGTCCTTTAGAGGGCTAAACGTGCTTAACACCATGTGTGAGTATAATTAATGGAGTTTGAATTTGCGACCATGAGCCGAGACATGTTGTTTACGTTGGTTTATTTACTTGCGAAAGCCCCGTTCAAACTGGAACTTACTAAGTAGTTTCGTAATGTTTATTTATTTAAACTTTATTGTATAATACAGTGAGTTGTAGAGCACAATAGGCGAACTTAATAAAAGCATTATCTAACAGTCAACCTAAAAATGTTGCTAAAATTAATCGTAAAATACAAGACAAATACTCTTTACTGCAAAAAAAAAAACCATAAAATCGTAGTTTTAAACAGCCAAATTGTATATCATCAAATAATTCTAGCATTGCAGTATCAGACGGATTTGTTTTTATTTTATTTTGTGCAAGAGATATAGGTAAAAAATCATATTACTTAGAGTACAGTTACTTCAGTAACGATTCTACAAATTAATACATTATAAATATTTATAAAATAAGTATGTATAATTACCTTTTAATCAACATGTTATAAAATTAATAATTTAAATAAAAGGCACAGATTACGCACTGAAAACAATAAAAGGAAAGCACGCTCTCAATGCATAATAACCTAGATAGCAGCCTAACCCATGTTGTACCCGTGGTACTGTTGGGACCACGGGATATCATCACATCTCTGAGGTACCACTACTTCTATAAATTATAGAAAATAATGAAAAGCTACGATGCGTCCAAATCCGGGGCCCGCTGTTGACTGATCTCAGTTTCAACTGGCCGAAAATTCTTTTATCCGTCTGTCTGTCTGTTGGCGCCTACAAGTCGCATTTCTTATTCTCGTGAAATTTTGTGAGCAGGTTCGGTAATTATATAGAATTTTTCGAGCTAATATTTCGATTTTTTCTAATGTGTGAAATATTGGGGTTTGATATTAAAAAATCTCATATCTCCGCTACTTCAACTTTTTTGTTATTCTTATTAAAACGTAACTTTTATATACGATAAACTTGAACCTGTTCATAGTCGACAATCGCCCAAAAGTTGTCTACAAATCGAGTTTCTGTATATTTTGTATTAGTGCATTCAGTATGATGTCGTAATGGGATGACAAGTACAAAAATAGTAACGGTGACATCGGCGATAAAAAGAAAAAAAAAATGTTTTTAAAAAAAAACATACCATGTGCTGTATCAAATGAAAGGGCTTAATGAGTAGACTACACAGTAACTAATAACAGAGTTTTTTATTAAATCAGTATTAGTACCTAAATTTAATATGTCTCGCACTTGGTTATAGTACCGAGTTACAACATAGAGGTAGTTCACATATTCATGGCGTATTATGGAACTCGTGAGTTAGCAGCGGTATGTTCTTATGTTTCTTTTCAGCATTAGTAGGTTGATTTCAAAACTCTTAAATGGCTTTGCTAAGCCAGGGAAAGGCTAAAATATTTGTTATTTCGTGGTTGTAAGGGCTCGCGAGGTTTACTGTTCTCACAGAACTACTCGTCTGTAATACTCGTACCTGTTTTGGCGATGTTTCTACAGATGGCTGCCTGCCTACAAAGTTTTCTTGTCTAAAAATGATAACACACAAAAGGGGTTTCGACCTTTCTGTATTCTAAAGTAAACTTAACAAAATATGAATAAAGTTAACGTAACATCTCCAGGAAATGCCCCACACAAATCTCATTGTGAATGAGTTGCATTTGGGCTTTCATTATTTTGTCATTTCGTTGAATAGATGTAGCTGAACGGGTGCTAGTTAATTTATCTGTAGAACAGCAAAAGAATTCTGTTATTACTCTTGACAAAGTTACATAATTTTTGTTATTCATTTTATTAATTGCCGCATACCACCCTTCGCAGACATTATTTTTTTAAAAATGACTTGGACCTTGGACATTAGGAAGATGGGAAGACCATCTTTACGTGTCATCCTTGGGTTCTGTAGTGAATAAAGACCCTCATACGAAGTTTGGCATCCAAATATCGAACCCCAGTTTAGTAATAATATTTTCTATAATTTATAGAATTTTTGCTAAGTGGTACCACAAAGACGTGATGATCCCACCAGTATATGCAGTACGACCACGAGTACATGGTAATATCCCGTGGTCCCACCAGGGGAACAAATCGGTAGGACCACAACGTGGCCTAACAATCTAATAAAAAAAAAATGAAAGATCTACTTAAAATTATGTTTTTTAAACGCCTGTAAAATTATAAGTATTTTTTAAGTTAAAAGATATTCATTGCTTTGACCTGAAGCGACACTTCAGAGCAGGGTGGCTGGACTGAACTTTTATAAAAGGAAAAAAAACGCATCTCTATACATTTTTGTTGAAAACTAGATTGCATAAGAAAGTTTAGATTGAGTTGAAATACGAACTGATTTTCTTTCAGTATGATTTAAATTTTATGTTTTTGCTTATTGTAACAGATGTTCGACGGTACAAATTTTCGAGTTAATAATATCGTTTTTGTTTGCACTTTGGCTTACATAAAAACAGTCAAAAGGTCTATAATGACTTAGTGTCCTAAAGCCCCCAGGTCGGGCAGAGGCATCCATAGTGTTTCACCTTTCCGATCGGTTTTGGGCCACGCTTCGCTTCCGACCAGGTCATCCCGATGGTCTTGAGCTCTGCTGCAGTCGTGCGTCACCAGATGACCTTTTACGAGTCACCAGATGACCATTTACGACGCCTGATCTGGAAATAGAAGGTTAATAATATGTTGAATTTACTTTCTATGTAACCTGCTGGTAAACACTAATTATACTTTACTTATCTAAACTACCTTTTGCCCGCGGCTTAACTTCCACGTCAATAATACTTTTTTCCAGGATGAAAGGGCGCTATTTCAGGAAGTTTGATTCAGTAGTTCGGTGGTTGTGAAGAGGTAACAAAAAATATACAAACTTACTTTCGCTTTTGTAATATAATTACTTAAAATTACGATAAACATGTTATAGTATTACTTCATTATCACGGAATTTTCTTATTGTATCGTGCGTCTCGTAACCATTTTGTTATAATTTCATTCAAAACACGTATGCAAATACCAAATTCGCAAATGTATCCATCAATATTTGTGTTTGATCGCCATTAGAGTGTTTGTACCAAACCGCTGAGTCTGTGCAAACTAGGTAACGACTTTAACAGCTGCTTTCGAAGCCATTTTAACACATATTTATTTTTATTCAAGGCTAATTACATTTTTTTTTCCGCTGTGTAAAATATATTATATAATAGCGTATTCTACCAAGTAAAGCATCCTGTATAAAAGGATGTTTTTATTATTGGATTATTGACGGAACAAGCCGGTCAAAAAAAAAATTATAGCGAAAAGTCACCATGAAATGAGAAAAATTGGGCAACGCATCAGGGAATCAGACCTCCAATTTATTTGGCTTGGGATGCTTCTGAGTTAATGCATGAATGATGATGTTTCTATACCTATATTTTTTCTAAATTGGTTGGCATCTGAAGAGGTAACAAGTCCTATTGCAAATTTAATAGTTATTAGCCATTTAGAATGAATCAACAAAAATAGACGTACTATTAATCTAAAATAGCTGTATTGTCATCATATATACTTTTTAATATATTTTTTAACTAAAATTTCCACGTTATACTCAACCTTTTATCATAAAAATTATCAAAAATTGTTAATTATAAAGTAAAACTGTACAACAATTATGAAATGTAGGGTGGAATGCAAGTAAAGGCTGTCGATATCTTACTAAGTTTGTTAATTTGTTAGAGAAGTTGTAATGTTGGTGCCATTACCTCGAATACCCTCAGAATCGGTCTTTTAAAGTTATACAAACACCACGACTAGTTTAGTAAAGCTGTTTCTCGAAACTAATTAATAATTTCTAGTTTGATAATGGCAGCGCTAATGTATTTTATTTTAAGAGGACAATTTAATGAACTCCGCCTGCGGTATATAGCCTATGTTACTCAGGGTGAATGTAGCTTTCCAATGGTGAAAGAATTTTTGAAATCGGCACAGTAGTTTTTGAGTTTATTTATTACAAACATACACACAAAAATACAAATCTTTCCTCTTTATAATATTAGTGTAGATGAAAAATGTCACGGCCTCACAAAGTTGTTAGTATGAATCACGTATGAACTTATCCTAATAGTGTTAGTAACTCAATCTTAAACCCAATTATACAAAATATTACGCATCCCATTTCCTTGCCAATCCAGCCCATGTGGACGTAGACATTCTAGCCGACACGCGATCATGTTCAGGATGCTGTTGTCACTCCCCGGCATAATTCAGAAGCGGATTTCGAAAAACTCTGTCACCATTGGGTTACATGGTCAATCGACTTGTTCAGGCAAACCAGAACATTTATATATATATATATATATATATATATATATATATTAATTATATAAACAGCATTACGTGCGACCTACAATCCCACATTATTTAGTGTAGTATATGAACTCTGCAAATTTATACGTCGTTTCCTTTGACAGTCTTCGCGACCCGGGTTTGTCTGACATATTTTGATTGCATCCATATTGACATTAGAAGATAGTTAATGTGGCAATAAACAATGAGAAAGTTGCCTATGCGATGTCCCGGGAAATTTTTCCATAGACACGTCACATTTAATGAGGTTGTGTTTTAATAGATTTTGTCAGGCTACCTTTAGTCTTCAACCAGTAGATGAGGATACAGTATTTAGTATTATGAAACAAATTACAACCAATGCTCAGGGTGTTGATGGTATATCGTCGGATATGATTTTACTTACACTACCGCGTACTCTTCCTGTTATTACAGCTTTAGTAAATAAGTCTATTGAGAGTGGTGAGTTCCCAGACCTATGGAAAAATGCAATAGTTCGACCTTTGCCAAAAATAGGCAACCCCAAAGAATTCAAAGATCTCAGACCTATCAGTATTTTACCCTATCTATCTAAGATATTAGAAAAAGTTGTCTGCATGCAAGTGGTAAAATATTTAATTGCAAACGATATACTGCCTTCCAAGCAGAGTGGGTTTCGATCTGGTAGAAGCACGGCCACAGCACTCCTGAAAGTAGTAGATGATATTTTGGCTGGTACGGACGTGGATGAAGCTTCAATTCTGGTCTTGCTGGATTACTCACGTGCTTTTGACACTATTAATCACACATTACTTCTAGCAAAACTTGTTTTTTATGGTTTTGATAGTGCTACTGTGAAGTGGTTTAGTAGTTATCTGACTGATCGATGTCAGAAGGTTGAAGTTACCTACAGTGACGGCAATAAACGGTTCTCTGGGGATCTTCCAGTGGTCAAGGGCGTACCGCAGGGGTCGATAATATTGTATACGGCGGATTTGACAGACTTCATAGACAATAGTGAAATTTATCTGTATGCAGACGACTTGCAGATTTATCAGAGTTTTAAGCCTAGCGACACTTGCTCTGCAGTCGAAAGAATCAATAAGGTCGGGTGCTAATGAGCTAGTCTTGAATCCAAATAAAACTAAGTTTCTCGTTTTGGGTACGGGAAATCAAGGTTTTGCTTTCCCATTCCTCGTAGAGCACACATCACGCCTTACCTGAACAGGAACGAGCTCATGAACATGAATTCTCGGCGTACACTTCACTTCGCGGTACTTCTGTTCGGCATAATTAAAAACAAAAGTCCGTCTTATTTGTACAATAAATTGGAATTCACTAATCGTGCAAGAGAACCAGATCGTCTTATTTGCCCCAGACACAAAACTGCTGCTTTTCGAGGCAGCTTCAGATTTGCTGCATCTAGATGCTGGAACAACATCCCTCCGCCAATTAGGAATTCGATCTCAGTTAAGTCTTTTAAGTATAAACTCAAAGCGAGAATTCTATGTACTCAGAAAGCTCAATAATTGCAGCATTATCTATTTATCTGTTTATTGTACAAGTAGGTCGCAAGTGTTTCAAAAATTGACAAAAATTATTGTGTTTTGTGTTGTTATTAAAATTTTCAATTTTAATTAATAATAAAAATTTTAACTTAAAATTTCCATTCCAATTTTAATTCCAATAATTTTATCAATTTAATATATAATTTATAATCTTAATATAAATTTAATTTTCATCTTGATATAATAATTTTAATTTATAAATTTTCGGCATTCGCGGAAGACCAGCGTCGTGGCTCGTACCACGATCCACGACACATGCTGAGCGAAGGCCATTTTGGTGCATGTCAAATGTGTTAATTTTATTTTATTCGAACAAATGAAAACCAAATAAACAATTTTTCTTTCTTTCTTTCTATTATCTGTACGGATCCTAAGCAGAAGCCCGTACACCACTTGATATGAATGAATAGGTACCGCATGAGGGAGTGATGAAATAAAATCCGTAAGGTTTATATGGATACTTGTATTACGTTCGCATACAAACACGTGGAAATATTTTTATAAGGGCGCGCAACGCAGGCGGTGCTTAGCACGACAAATCAAGACTGGCCGCAGTGCGTAGGTAACATGCGCTCGAGCATCTGTTGCATCTGCATTCTAACCATCTGTTTATACCGCGGCGATGCTAGTGCAAAATTTTTGTCTATAAGTAAAATGTATATAGAACTACAATAATTGGGAATTTGTTATGTATTGTGTATGTATGTGTGTCTGTGACTACTTTAATATTATAATTTTAGGTACAATTCAACTGTAATATGAATCTCTGTGTAGTGTAAATCACAGACATTTTTTAAAAACAGAAACAAATTTGAAAAATATATCCTAAAGTTGTTTTACGAGTTGTTTGTTTCTAGTATTATTAAAACTACACTATATAAGTAACAAATAGTAATATTTTTTTACCAAAAATACAATTACAATCAAAAAAAATTCTCAGTAGTAAACTTTTAGGAATTTTATTAAAGTGTTAGTAAAACCTAAAGTAAACGTTTTCGTTCAGTACACTACTTTACCGTTACAGAGTCACAGAGTAAATACCAAGAGTAGCTTATTTGTACTGCTCGTCTAGCGAGAGTTCTAGCGCAAAGAAAGAATCAGAATCAGAATCATTTATTTTGCTAAAAGATACTAAGAATTAAGCTATTACACTTTATAATTGTGTTTGTCGTAACAATAGTAAGCATATGTCATTGAAGATATAAAAATGTATGCGAAAATTCATAATTCCATCAAACATATGATGTATTGTAAATGTAAATTAAAAACGAGATAATAGACTATAACTACAGAGAGGTTACCTCATGGAGAATTACAAAGAGATGCCGTAATAAGCGTTTTGTAGGAAAGTATTTGTGAGGCTACACGGGGCGGAAGGCAGACGTGCGGGGTTCTTGGTTTCGGCCGTGGCTCCAATCATGGAGCACGAACAATGACAAGCTCCGCCCACTTTTGTGTCGGCAAGGCGCCAAAGATCACATCACTGCGCCATTTCAAACGGCATCTCCTCTTTGTAATTGCTCCATGGGTTACCTGCTCTTGGTCTTTTCGTAAATATCACAATATTAAACATTTAGCAAAAATGTCTTTACATACGATGAAATCCATTATAAGTGCCCATTCATAGATTTAACACAATGGCGTAGACTATTGAATATTTTCTAAGGAAGGTTATTATTAGAATGTTAAACACAACAATTTCAAGCGTTTATACGTGCAATGTGCCGATACAATTAGACTAATTTGGCATTATATTCCCAATAATTCATCCGTAATACAAGCACATCACAAGTGATCCGGAAAATCTATAAATTATTCATGAGTACTCGGGGTCGTCACATACACACATTTTTACAATGGCTGACACAGGAATCCACTCCACTTTATGCCCCTAAAAGTATTTTTACTGTATTTTGATATTTCTGGCGCGGATTTCAATTATGTGGTCACTTTTTTTTTCTTTTTCGGAATTTACGTTGTGATTGCGTTTCCATTTTCCTTGAGTAGGCAATGAAGAAGACGGGCTTGGAAAAATCTGAAATCAGACTTTTCTTTCCTACTAATACCACAGAATTATTAATACGTAGTAATACTGAAACAACGAAAGTAACTTCCTTTGTTGTCCAGTGGCTGAGGAATGAAGACTAGGTCGATTGTCACGGAAAGCACACTTTGTTGATTTTTTCTCTAGTTTTATTAGGACATTAAAGGCTAGAATCATTTTATTGTCTGAAAATAAAGAAGATTTCTGGTCCCGTATTCTCTGGTAGTGGTTAAATCAAGTCATGGTAACGCTTTGTAAACGTATTTACATAGCTAGACTTATATTCAAACATAAACATATTACTACTGTAGTTATGCGTTAAAATAGAATCTCAAGCGTGGACTCTCACACATCAGCTAAGGACAACCAGAAAACCATTTAGAGATCGGTAAAAATAAAATTTCTTTATTACGTTATAAGTTTCCGGAATGAATATGAAAAAATACTATTAAAGGTACAAAAGTAATTTATTGTTTTTCAAAATAATCTCCCTTGGCGTCTATGCACTTTTTCATTCGATGAAACCAGTTTTGAAAACTTTTGTGCCACTCCTCTGTGGTGACCTCTGAAACGTGTTTTTCATACTCCTCGACAGCCTCTTCTGGTGATGAAAATCGTTGACCGCGTAATTGGTTCTTAATTTTTGGGAACAGAAAAAAGTCACAAGGTGCCAGGTCGGGACTGTATGCAGGATGACTCATGAGTTCTACATTTTTCGCCTTCAAAAAGTCGTTTGTCTGTCTGGCCGTGTGAGAACTAGCATTGTCGTGGTGCTGGATGATACGGCGTTTACGGTTATTTTTACGGAGTTCGTCAATAACTTCCGGCAAACAAATGGTCGTGTACCAGTCACTATTCACTGTACGACGATTCTCTAAAGCAACAGTAGCCACGTGTCCAGTTTTATTAAAAAAAGAAGCAATCATCCGCTTAGATGCACTTTTCACGCGCGCCACTTTGGTTGGTTTCGGCTCATCTTGAAAGACCCATACGCTCGATTGCTGCTTTGTTTTGGGATCGTAGCAATAAATCCATGTTTCGTCACCTGTTACTATGTCCCACACCAAATTTGACGCACCTTCGTTGAATCTGGTAAGCATGGCACTGCACCAAGTGACGCGGTCCGTTTTTTGAGCCTCGGTCAAGTTGTGTGGGATCCACCGCGAGCACAGCTTTCTCACACCCAAATGTTTGTGTAGGATTAATTGTATTTGACTCATGCCTATTTCTAAGGATGCGCGAATTTCATGGTAGGTCACATGCCTGTCTGTTTCAATCATACGGCGCACAGCATTGATGTTTTTGTTGGTCACAGCGGTGGACGGCCGACCATCGCGAGATTCGTCACTGAGATTGATACGACCACGCTTGAATTCTGCAAACCAGCTATAAACAGTTGTCTTGCATGGTGCTTCATTGCCAAAAGCTGTTTCAAGCCGAGCGATGCTCTGTTGAGCTGTCAAATTACACTTAAAATCGTAGAAAATCATACTGCGAAAATTTTCCCGAGTTAAATACATGTTGATGCAGACACACAATTTTTTAAATGGCGCCACAAGGTAAAAACAAAAGACAGATGAAACAAACTGCATTCTACAGCCAAAGAGTTCTATTTTCAAATGTTGCAATAAATTTTTAAATATTGTTTATGTAAGTGGCCAGTTCCGGAAACTTACAGTGCGCCCTATGTATTATAGTTGACCTACTATCAAAACCTTCTCCTAAGGTAACGCTGGCCATGATAACGCTATTTATCTTGCCAATGTGCTATCAACAAGTGTCTTATGATCACATAAATCCCCAGTCCGTCCCGTTGATACGACCTCGAAGGCCGGAGCGTATTCCGAAACGGAATATTTAGTAGGATTTTATTGATATTCCTTTTCTCGGATTTTTTTGGGAAATTTGTCAGATTTAATAAACTTCAAATGGAAGCTCAGTAATGGATGACTATATTATCATATTATTATCATCCAATATTTCTAAAGATAAACTTACATGATTTTAATTTTTTCATGTTACATACAGCCGTGATGGAAAGTGGTTACCGCGGCTTGTGGACACCTTCAACACCAGTAATGTTGAACATTAGTTGCATTGCATAAAAATGTAAATAAAATTAGAAGCAGAGTACTTTCGTACTTCCGATGTAAACTCAAGGAACATATCCGAATGTAATTTTTTTTATTTTTTTATTTAGTGATTTAAATATTTCAGATAAAATTAATTTAATCAAGATCTTGAGTACGTTAGGAACATTTCGTCATAAAATGAGCAGTTCTTCGAATATTTTAGTATAATCCTTTGATCTGCGAGAACGGGATGAAATAAGATGTCTCATTTGTTTGAATTTCATTTGTTGGTGACCAAATGCTTAAATTAAAAATATCAACAGAAATATACACCGTGAAATTTTAGTCGTTTTGGATCCATCGTCCGTGACTCCATTCATGCGACTGAACAACTTTCCCCAAGATACATGGGTCGAAATATGGAGTAAATTTTTGGACCTCCCATACAAAATGTCTCATCACGTGACCTAACTTACTATGGGAAGTCCAAATTTGTTTATCATGTTTCGAGCTATGTTCCTTGGGGAAATTTGTTCGGTTGCATGAATGAAGTCGCTGGATGATGGGTCCAAAACGACTAAAACTTCACGAAGTATTTCTTACGTGGAAATTATTAGAATCTTCATAATTTGCATGAACTTGCGCATCCCGAACTAAAGTGCCTTGAAATGGTTAACGAACCCTATCCTATTTGTCAGTTCTTCATTATTAATATAAAAAGCATACACATAAAAATAAATAACCCATTTTTTAAATTAACAATAATACGCCTACCAATTGACATGTTCTTTTGCAGCCTAGATATTTTGTAAAACTGGGAAAGCCCGCTTATAGTTCATGACAAATCAACGAAGACATCACGCCTTCATAAAATAAAGGATATTTCTCATCGTAGCGCCTTCACGGTTACATATTCCGCTTTTCGCTTTCCTACACTTTCACCTCCACTACGCCCGGTCTTCATAAAATTGAGGTTGACGTTGTGTAGTTTTTGATGCAGTTTTCACCATCAGACGAATTTAGTTTACAGACAAGAAGGACAATTTGAATACTAGTGGAGGTCCGAGGGGCCGTCAATCTTTCGCATATTTTCGAAATGATTTTCTAAAACTCTATAAACTAAATATTCGTTTCTTTTTTGATATAAAACAGGTTAATATAAATCTAAAGTAAATTTTGTCACGAACCCTGCGTCTGGCTGTCTGGAGATAAAGTACGTTGTAATTTATATTTATAGTCACGAAATTTATATCAGTCGTTTGTATCTATCTTCCTTATTGTTCCGAAATAGCAAAAAAAGCTATGTATGAAAATATAATGTTTCTTTGAATGAGATTCTTCATTTTAATAATTTTGGGCCATTCTATATATGTATAGAAGAAAAAGACAAACAAACACATAAACAAGAGAAACAGAACATCTCGTTTGTTCGTTTGTTTTTTTTTTTTTTTTTAATAAATCACATTATTTATTTTTCTGTTGGCAGCTCGTGAAAGATGAGCGCGTTGTTACCGTAATATAATTAATTTAAGCCTGCGATATCTGAAACTAACAAAGTAAGAATCGAACCCATCACCCAGGTTTCTAGAAACACAACACTAAGGTCGACACAAAGGTTGACCATTATCATATAACGTCTTTGCTTGCATATCAGAAAAGCTAATAAAATATTGTTAACATTTTAAGCATATGAACATTTATGGGGGATTAGCAAGTATAACTGAATATCCCTGCCTCTGGGAGATAGAGGAAGGTCAGTCGGCTTTTGGTATTAGTGCCGCAATTGTTTGGGCTGTCCTCATAATGCCATATTTCTCCGGAAAATTACGGCTGGCTGATTCTCTTGTGTTGTTTTATTTCGTTTCTGTTTGATTTTGTTTATATAAGGCCTTGTGGATTGAATTGTTAGGAGACTGTTCTGTGTTAAAACATATTTGCTTATTTTTATGGTTGTATTTTTTTGAATATTTGTCTAAGAAGCTATACCTATATACATTCCATTCCTATATTTAAGTTGAATAATCTACAATTCTAGTTCTTTAGAATAGGAACTCAGGGACTTTTTGTGCACTTTGTCATAATAAGTAACAACATCTAAGTAGAAAATAAATTTTCCAAAATTTTGTAAAACTTGTGTACCGAATTTGTAATGGATCAACATTTAAAAAAAATCAACCACAATATACCCTTTTACCTTTTTAAAAGTCAATCGAAAATGATTTATTTGTGACTATAGATTTAACCCTTAGCTAACAAATGTAAATTAACGACCGCTTATCCCTATATTTCTTTTTTATTTTACAATCGCCAATAATGAAAATTTATTATATTCTCATCAGTCTGAAAATATCATTATTGAATCCAAATATTGTTGAAATGAGGTTAAATTTAGACGCTGTAATGGAGAGATGCCTCAAATCCCTGGGATCCATTAGGGGATATCCCTCGAAACGCAAGAGAATTCGGTAGAACAGAATATGGCGTTGATGCCGGCTACTGTTATATTGAATCATTATAGGTTTAAATTGTGTTCATTTTACACTTGAATTTAGGTACAGACCTACTTTATTCTCTATCCGGGGTCCCAAAATAACATGTTTTACATTTGGGTTAATTATTTTTTTTCCATAATCCCGACTCCATTACACGTAACAAGATTGTTTGGAAAATTACTGCAATAGATAATTAGTAATAAGTATACCAGATTATATTAAAATTATTGATCATCGCCGGATCGAAGGTGAATGCCTTAACCACTGGACCACGGAGGCAGTTATAAAATATCGATTGAAATGAGTGGAGAGTAGAGCACAACTAAGTTGAGTGTTATTTTTGAGCAGTATGAATTGCCCAAAACTGGTAAGTTGAATAAAAATAGTTCCACTTACCGTGATCGAAAAGCGTGAAATACCGCGTTTTTGAACAGGTGTCAAATACACTAGGATATATTCATAAAAATATTATCTTATTGTTCACAGTTGGGGGAAGGGGTGGAGTTGACACTGGGCGAGCTGCGCGCGATGGCGCTCCGACAACAACAGCAGATCGACACACAGCATCAGCTGCTGTGCGCCAAGGAGCAGAGGCTGAGGTACCTGAAGCAACAAGAAGCACGGCAGCACCAGGTTAGAACTTATGTCCAAAATATTTCCTAGAACAACAAGTATGTATACGATATAGGCAGATCCTGAACATTTTTTAGATTCTTCATAATATTACTGAGCAGTCCAAGAAGCAGACAGAACCAAAGGTATCTGAAGCAGCAAGGCAGCACTAGGTAACAATCTGATGTCTGAAGGTTTACACCAAAATAAACGGGCAAGTACTAGAATACTTGCACATACATTAAGATGATTGATCCGGAGAGCGAGCACGTCCAAACACCAAAAGCAACTGTTTGCACGCTCCGTAGTGCCGTTTATAGCAAGCGAACGAACATACTTTGATTGTTCCATAGAATCTTTGCGAAAGCATACATAACAACGAAAGAATGCTCTACGTCTGTTTACTAAGATATTTCCTAGAAAAACGAGTACGTACGTCATGAGCAGATCTTGAACATTAGTGCTAATCATTTCTACAAGTTAATCACAAAACAATTTGATAAACCTAAATGACATGTTCATGAATGTATTGAGCTGTAAAGAACGTTGGAGTTGTCTCTATATCTGTATGTGCAGTTGAGCAAAGAGGAAAAGGAGTTTTAATTTAAATATCTACTAAAAATTCCTAGTAAAAGTTTGCCAAGAAGAAACAATAGAAAAATGTTTATCTAGTTTAAAGGGAATGGCATAATATATTAAAAAAAAAAATTAGAATCTTCATAAGTATTTTAACAGTTGCCAAAAAGTAGGTATCCTGGTTATTAAATTATTTATATTCTGCGGTCATTTGCTGAGCTAACACTTAGCTTCTAATTTTTCAGTCATTTCTCATTAATATTTTAGGAGGGTTATAAAGTAGGTATAAACCTTAGCTCTAACATTAATGCGATGCAAATGCGACTGCTATATTATATTTATCTATATATACGTAGGTATATCGCATATGTACAATTTCGAGATCTTAACCTTTTGACTTATCAGTTCCTAGCTGTTTCACTGCAGTTTTACTCGTTCATGCTGACATGTTTTATAGCTTTAGTCGAATACGAGCATTGCCGAAAAAATTGCGGACCTTGACGCAGTATTCAGTAGTCACGGATATTTTTTTAATTTAACTTTTTCTCAAATTGCGCAGGCGGTGCTGTGGGAAACAGCTAGTATTATAAAATGTAGATTTTGTTAGTCTGATCGAATATGTTTATATTTGCGTATGTTTCATAAGTTTCTTCAACACAATAAGGTCATGACTGTAAATGAGACAACGGGAAAGTAATCCCAAGTTTGTTAGGAAGTTTCGATATATTTATCGTTTACACCAATGAACAAACTTCTGTAATGAAGAACGTTATAAAAATATATGGGTTTGGTTGGATAAAACTTTTTAGTATTTTCTCTTTTTCCTCGCCTATTTATATTTTCCCATTGTTGAGCAAAAACACTTAAGGGGTCTTATTTGCTCTCTTTTCAGGACATACTCTGTACAACCACAGATACAAAAATTAAAGCTATTATCTCTAATGTTCAATCGCCATACATGAAAACGCGTTAACTTTCTTGGTTACTCCTTGGACATACAAAATCATTATTACGCCATCTATTGAAAACATGAGACATTGTCTTGCTTAATTTATCATATATTTTTTTTATTTGAATATGCTCTAAATCAACTTCCGATGGAATGTCGGGGTATAAAAAGGGGGTTTTGATATAAAAAAAATTATTAGGTAAAAATATTTGAGATCAGTATTTATTTTAAATATTTGCTTCTTGTGAAGCTTCTATAATCAAATTCCCCTATACTAATTATTTTTCATAGCCAATTGGACCACTGGGTGCAACGTTACTCTGTGTTTCACCAGCTAGTGGTGCGTATGTATACTATATTCTATAACATTCTTAAAAAACCAAGCTTTCAAATAGAAAAATAATTGTTTTGTAATAGAACCACCAAGTTTGAAATGACCTAGATACAAGATCTTTACGTCCTACTGACCACGGTGTTATGGTGAGCAGACTTTATTTGATTGCCGATTGATTAAAAAGCATCTCCAAGTCTTATTTAACTATGATAACCAAAATGAGACTTGGCCTCCGGTAATACTTCGATCTATCCAATGCCACTTGTCGTTTTATCTGCGTACAGATTTCGCGGATCTTTCAAATAGATATTTAATCCCATATCCATACTCCATACATAATTTCTTTACTTATAAAATTATAAAGCTGAAGAGTTTGTTAGTTTGAACGCGCTAATTCGGGAACTACAGGTCAGATTTGAAAAATTCTTTCGGTGTTGGATAGCCTTCTTATCGAGGAAGGACGGACGAAAACGAGACAGGCTGCTAGTAATATTATAAATGCGAAAGCCTGTCTGTCGGTCACGCCAAATCGCTTAACGGATTTTGATGAAATTTGGTATGAATATAGTTTAAGACCCAAAGTCAAACATAGGCTACTTTTTGCTTACAGCAACTTCTTATAGCGAAGACCCAATATGCCCCTTAGCAGTCACTTTTTATTTCAGGGATTATATTGTGTATGTTTTAATTTATTACTCAACGACGACGCATATGAATAGGGAGGTGTTACTTGCGCTATAAATAAAAAAAAGGGTCGTTCCACTCCTGCCATAAAGGAAAGATTTTTAATGAATGCTTTTCAGCTCCAAAGGGTTTTATTACACGAGTCGTTTACTCAATTTTTCAAAGAGTTTAAAGTGAAAAATATGTTATGGTCCCTGTTTTTTAAATCTGATGTTTTAAATCAACATCCCTTCTTAATTTGATGATTCGAGCTAAAGAGCAGCAAACGATAGACATCGATATATTTATTTCCTTTTTAAAACTTAATTGTTTTACAATATATAAAAATGAAGGCTTTTCTTCCGCCCCTGTACAGCATTGTGGTCGTTGTGATTTCACAGGGCGTTTTGTTGTGTGTATGTGATGCAGTTCGGCGTTTCGTTGTCACATAACATCAGCATACGGGCGTAAACCATCCACAAGGCTTGAATAAATTATGATGGACCATTTTGAATACATAGAAAATATATTTATTTTCTACAATTAAAAAATATATAAATGGTAGAGGGCAGTTAATTATTGGGGGAAATAGAAAGATATAGGGTGGTTTATAAATTAAAGTTCCATTTATCTAGACGACTTGGGACGAAACTGAGTAACCGTTAAGATAAAGATAAAAATACTAACCAGTCTATATGTTTTCTAACATAAGCAGTATTATTAAAGCGAGTTTTTAATTACTCCTTGACTTCAGCTTACTTATTTTAAGTAAAAAAGTAAAAGTTTAACTTTGAATAATCCACAGTCGGTTTTATCTCCAATTAAGATCAAATTAGTTTTAAACCGAGATAATTTGAATGAATTGACTCAGTTTTTTTCTTTTAAATGGTGATTGATCACCGAAACGAAACGTTCAGAACAAAATGGCACACTTTAAAGTGATTTTATTCGTTCGAGATTTTTACTCTTGAAGTTTTAAAAGTATTATGCTGTCTACAGATTTATGTTATACCTAACATTTATTATAATAGTAGGTTAAGAAATGGTTCGGCATTTTTCTTTCTTTCTCCAGTTACATCCTGAGATTTAAGAGTCCATACTTCTTTAATGTATTATGATTATGAGGCAAAGTTTCGGCGTATTTTGTCAACTATTGTAAATTCTGTTGTGAGTGATACCTATGTCAGTTATTTTTTTAGCTGCCTTTTATTTTTTATTTGCTGATCTACTCGAGGGATGGTCACTCTAGAAACCTTATTTGGTTCAAATTTCTAATTTAAAGTTTGCCGCACATTCGCTGCCAATAAATTATAACAAGGCATTTTCAATTGTTTACAATGCACATGTGTGTTTCAGGCAGTGAATATGTTAAGTCAACTACCTCTTTATCTTCGTTTGAGCATATTTTTCCTGTTGCGTCTTAAACTTGCGCTTCAGAGCCCAGGGTACGCTTTAATATTAGTGCTAGATTTAGTGGTACTAGGTTAGTATTACAAAAAAACGACTACCGTTTGACCTCGTTAACCCTTTCGCAGGTACTAGTACAAGATAGTCAATTATCTATCTCATGGTAAAAACCTAAAATAAACTAGACAACTAAAAGTAAAGAAACTGGCGAATAAGTAAATAAACAGAACCAAGAATTCTCGCAGCCAGACAGTTTAGTAAATAAATAATTTTTAAGTCAGTTTCTCTCAAATTTATCATCTTATCGGCTAACAATAACAAATCCGATTGTTTTCCAAGAAAAGTTGAGCGCTTGTTGGGAAAGTGTCCTAAAATTGCTGGGTATTGCGAATGCTGATAAGGAGGAAGGGGGGAGTAAAATTAAATTTCGCCCGCATCTTATAAGGTATTATTCGACCGGTGTCGTCGGCTGCCCTATTATTCCTGATTCCTATTTTGAATATCGATATAGTTATATTTTTTTAGACATTAGATAAACGTAATGTTATGGCAGTAGTTTTTTACGTTGAACAGATGTCTAATAAATAATTGGACCTCCGTGACCAACAGGAACATGACCCGAGGTGTGTTAGTGGCCGACACTGTCAGAATTTTTCAGATTGCCCTAAAGCATCTGACACAGCCTCACGACTGCTGTCTATCGATAACAACCGGGACTAACAGCTTAACGTGCCTTCCGAAGCATGGAGGAGCGCGAGATAGAAAATGCCACTAAATGGCGACCTATCCCATAGTGGTCGCGTCACACACACGCATTCGCTAGGGATACGCGGGTCCCGCTCGACTAACAAGCTCCTCACGGATGTAAACAGTTATGTCCATTAAAATCGTGCACCAATTCTGTAAACCCTATACTACCCTACCCTGTAATAAGACTGCAGTATTTCGTAGATCTGTCTCTCAGGTACATCTAATGAGCCAGAATAGACAATTTATTGTGTCCAAATTTAATATTAAAAGAGCCTTTTCCATACGAAATATTTTTAGACAAAAATTAAATCTCAATCGACAAGAAATTTACAAGTGAATCCGGCTTTGTCATTCGTTCCCCACCATCTTACTTAAATAATACCACCGACCAGATGATCAGGCGACCTGGAGAAGGTAGCAGGCAAGCATTGGATGCAGGCCGGTTCCAATCGGTTATTTTTAGAAATCATGGGGTATGCTTATGTTGGAAATGGGGAAATCATGATTATTGTTAGGATAAACGCTACATTCAATACCGTAATAGCAAGTTCATACAATTATTAAACTCGAGTATATACTTGGAAATCTTACATTCCCCTCCGTTACCCTAAACCTTAATGCGTTGTTTATCGGCCCTTAAAGAAATAAACTCTTTGCACGCAATGAAACCGACAGTAAAATAAACAAAATGGACGATATCCCACTTTGTTAAATTTGATTTCCCTTAGAGCCTGAAGTAATGTTTTGCTATCTAGGAATTACAATATATTGTACTTATTACAAAATTGTAAAGCAAGTATGCGGAAATAATGATAATGTTCCATCAATATCTGAGCTATATTTGGATTTTATTTTATTCTGAGGATACGCAATAATTTTTATTATTTCTCTCTTCTTGGGTGACTTGATTTGCTTAAAAGAGCTGTGGTTGACATAGACGTTGATCAGAAGAATTAATTATTTAAAAATATGTAGGAGAGAATTAAAATATTTACTCATTTTTTTCAAGTAGTGGTGTTTTCTTGTTCCCTGTCTACGTATTTTTTTTCTTATTTCAACATAATATGTCTGTAATGTATTTTCTCTGGTGCAATGGTTTTATGTTACTTACTAATATTTTTTTAAATGTTTACTCTTTGTCGCTCCCACCGTCCACTCCACTGGAAGATGCTCGTTATATTTCCTTGTAGGTAATAACGTCTCTATAAATAGCCCGATTGTTCCCTTGAGTACTTTCAGCCATAAAATAAGGATGTTATGGTACAAGGACGTTAGTTTGTTTTATGATTCACATGTGTTATATTTATACTATTTGTTTAAGATTTTTCGTTTAAGAATATACCACTTTGCCATTCTACGAAGATATTGTAAGGTAGCTCAAGAATCAAATAAATCTTTATTGCATACAACAATGGTCCATACTGAACATTACAACTACATAAAATAAAATTCAGTCACAAAAATAAATTAACTAAAACACTTAATCTTTTCCTAATTCCATAAATTACATAAATTTTTTTTAACTTATGTCTAAAAAGTAGTAATTTCGATTGTCGATACGACTAATCACAGAAATCATGTTAAATGATTTATGTCTTAAATATTTCACGAAGCCATGTTCTTTTATTTAAATATTGTTTTCAACTTTACACAATCTATATATTTATAAGAACAAGGGTGACTGATTCATCAACGCCCAGCCTAAACCATAAAAGCTATAAACTTGAAATTTGGACCGAAGTTTTATGTTAATACGTAGTGCTCAGATAAGAAAGGATTTTTCAATATTCCACCCCTAGGGGTTTAAAATTGAAGGCAAAGTTTGTATGAAAAAAAATTTAAATCTTCACCGATTTACTTGAAACTTGGCAAGAATGCTTCTCAATAAAAATAACTAAAGGCGTATTTCGGCATTTTTTGAAATTCGACCTCTATGGGGGTAAAAAGGGGGAGGTACTCTGATTCATCATCTCAGAACCGAAACTATAAAAGCTATAAACGTGAAATTTGGTGAGAGTCTTGATTTTACTACATACTGCTCACAAAAGAGAGGGTTGTTCACGATTTCAACCCTCAAAGGCCAAAAAGAGGGGTGAATTTGCGTATCTATAGACAAATTCTATTTGAAATTTCGTCAGCTTCAAGTAACGCATGGTGGCCTATCGGTAGAGATAGCGGATCGTTTTTTAGTAGAGGGTTCGAATCCTGCTAGTAATCTATATACGATAATTAGTGCTTCATGCCAATAAGTACATAACGCGTTCAAGAAAATACTTATTACGGGTTCAATACATAAAATAAATCACTAAGCTAACCCCTCAAGTCGAAACACCATAGTAACATTCTTACTTTATGATCATAGGATTTACTCAGGGGAGTGTGGAGAAATTTATGACAACATTACCTAGTTACTACGGTGTGGAGGTCTTTGGATGTATTGGGATGGAAAATACGATATTTATTAGCCTTTTTGTATTAGAATATTCTAAGTATATAAGTGTAATGTGAATAATAAACTTATTTTTTTATTAAACACCAGCTGTCCAGACAGACGTTGTACTGTCTTAACAATTATTTTATATTTCAGGAGCCTAGGGTACCCTGTAAGTCATGGTCCTAGATTTGGCGGCACTGGTTATTACAATGGAGCGACTGCCATCTGACCTCCGTAACCTTTTTTTACAGGGAAACCAACAGGAACATGAGTCAAGGTGTGTTAGTGGCCAACACTGTCAGATTTTTTTAGGCTTTTTTTGATATCAACCGGGACTAATGGCTTAACGTGTTTTCCGAAGCACTGAGTAGATAGAAATGCCACTAAATGGCGACCAATCCAATACGGGTCGCGTCTCGCCGTCGCTTGACAGGCGCATTCGCTACGAATACGCCCGTCGCCATCGACTATCAGGCTCCTCTACAAGATAATAATTTACATAAAATGCATAACCTTCCTCTCCTTAGCTTCGCCGTAATAGGGTAAAAAGAGCCATTTCTATGTTACTAAACCGATGAAAAGTAATATTAATGGGCAAACTGTTGAACTTTAACGTGTACTCGTATTGTGGAAAGGATTTTTGATGTGAAAAATGTATGCGAGCTTCAAAATTGAGCAAATGTGTTACATCTGCGTAGATTTTTTAAACATCCTTAAATAAAGATAGAAATGAGAGTTGATTCGGAAGAACTTTTTCTACGAATATCAAGTATATTTTCGTGATTTATGAAAATTCTAGCAAATTTATTTATCTGCTGTGGAAGTCTGTCGAAAATTCATAATATAGTATAAGGTTCTCCGTTCTAACGATTTAAGATTAATAATTGGTCTCCGCGACGGCGCGAGACCAATTATAAATCTAGGATTACGTCATTTCCGAAAATACTTTCAAAATTTCTTTATTTTTTGTTTGGAGGTTGTACTTTCAAGATTTTGTTTATTATGTTCTGTTTATAGAATGAAATTAAAAAAATAAAATAAGTTTAACTACTAAAATCCGCCTTTTAAATTCCAGGGAAGTTTCTTTTGAGAACATATACTTATTATTGCTTTGATATATTGAATTTTTTAGAAAACACAAAACCTTACACCTCAACATCTTAATTAAGATATATTTTTCCTGTACCTTCCGCCGACATATAGTTATTTACCAGTAATCCGGGCAAATGTCTCCATAAATAACTTTTGTTCGGATACTATGACCAATTTAATTGAAGGTGTCGGATACAGGATTACAAATACTTTTCGCCTGAGGAATGAGATTTCACCAATTAATCGTTTTTTATTTATCTTATATCTAAATTGTATAACGATGCACATGCATCGTTCCTCTTTTCTTATACCTTTATACTTTTCTTTCCACTACCTTAACTTTTAAAATCATTTGAAGCCCTGTTTTCCCCTTTTGTTTTTTCTTACCTTCACTACAGAATTCTACTCAATTTATTTTTATCACTCATATCAAACATTTCACTACCAGAATCTGAAAACAGAATATTTTTTTAGGTCCATTCTTAAATAAATAAGTTATAAGCCTTTGAAATTCAGAAAAAAGGAGAAACTGTCAAAAAACAAGAAAACGATGCACTGTGTGCAGTGACGTCACTGCCACTCGATTTAGTGCGTACAAAAGGGATAGCTAGACGTCCCCACCACGTTCCCACTTTTCTTCTTGAGAAAAGTTTAAAATCCAATCACTGCCTTTATTAACAACCAATTTTGTTGTTGTTTTCGGAATCGGTTATTTTTAAGGGTGCCTACACATTGTTTCGTATGTAAATATTGCCCGAATATGAATACAGCCAAGCAGCCTATTATTAATAGTACTAACGTACCTTCACTCTATCCATATCATTGGTCAAAGCAACACCTCAGTGATCTTAGAATAATATGTCAAAGTTTTCATAAAAATTAATTAACTAATTATTTATTGTTAATAAGTAATTCAATAATATAAAGTATGCCCAGTAGTCAGTGACGTGTTTTTACTCAATCCTACCTTCCTACGACGTGTTATAGTGTATAAAACGTGCTGTTTAGTCCTGAAGTCTCCGTGTCTGTCAGAAAAAAAACGTGACGTTACAACTTAAGCGTGGTTTGGACAAGACTGGTGTGTGGCGGTTATTATACTTCTGAAGACCAAAAATTCGAAAGTATATTACTATATGAAGAAATGCAGACTTTTCAAATCGTATCTTCTTTTTCGAGGAGACGACTCTCAAACCTTGTGAGCCCGCTGCCACTTGGGTTGCGCCTGTTTTCACATCCTTCCTTAAGGTCACTTATTGTACGAAATCATTAATTTAATCGTATTAATTTAATTATTTACAAGCAGATGTTAACGAAATGTTAATAGTGTGTGTGTATAAACGAAGGGTTAATGATGTGTATGACGGTCGTGTCCCAAAAGAAAACACGTTTAAACACGTTGCGTTTTTGATTCCAACGTTTTCGTTCTGGAAATTTCGACCTACAGAACAAGCCCCGTGGACGGCAGTTGACAATGAAGAATTGAAGTTAAGAGTTAGCTGCAGGCTGCGGTGTTAGTGATAAAACTGTTTTAATCCACTTGAAGCAAATTAGGAAGATTAAAAAGCTTGAATGGTGGGTTCCTCACGAATTGAGTGAAGCAAACCGGCAAACGCGCGTCGACTGCTGCGTTACATTACTTTACCAGCACAATAATGAAGGGTTTCTTAATCGAATCATTACCTGTAATGAAAAGTGGATTCTCTACGATAATCGGAAGCACTCATCGCAATGGCTGGACCCTGGCAAGCCAGCCAAATCCTGCCCCAAGCGAAAATAGACCCAAAAAAAGTTACTTGTAAGCGTTTGGTGGACTACTACCGGTGTCGTTCATTACAGTTTTCTCAAATCTGGCCAGAGGATTACGGCAGATGTCTATTGTCAGCAATTGCAAACCATGATGGATAAGCTAGCAGCTAAACAACCGAGGCTACGCCACTGCTGCTTCACGACAACGCTAGACCACACACTGCACAGCAGACGGCTACCAAATGAGAAGTGCTTTAGTTGGAATGTCTAAGACACCCACCGTACTCACCGGACCATACTCCAACAGATTACCATTTTTTTTGAAATTTGGACAACTTCTTGCAAGGGGAAAAATTCAACTCCGATGGGGCAGTCCAAACCGCCTTCAAAGATTTTATTGATTCCCGTCTGAATGGTTTTTTAGTAAAGGGATCAATGAACTACCTATGATATGGCAAAAGTGCTTAAATAACAATGGTTCATACTTTGATTAAATAGAGATATTAAATTAAAAAATATTCGACATTTGGACTTTGAACTCCCATACAAAACGCCAATTTCATATTTAAGGACTTAATATTTTACTTGTGTATCATGTTCAGATAAAATTTATTAGATCTAAAATACCAGTCATCAACCTGTTGGCCAATTGCGTTAACTTCAACGTAATTAGTGTTGGTTAAAAATTTTGATTGTAGTAAAAATGTTAAATTTAGCGCGAATAGCCATAATCAAACCTAGAAGTAAGCCCGTTGCTGACCCTAGAGATATTTTTTCACGACCGTTTTGATAGTTGTCATATGAAAACAAAGCAACGCCTACTGTTAAAGAAATAATTATTTAAACATAAAAATGTGTTGTCTACAGGTGGCCGTAGAAGGCGAGCGTCTACGAAGGCTACGAGAACGCGTAGAAGCGCAGGAGTTGAAGCTACGACGGTTACGAGCGCTACGAGGGCAGCTTGATAGAAATAAGCAAGCGAATATCGCACTAAGTGAGTACATTTTTAAGTTTATTTTTGTATGGTTAAGTTTTATGTGTTCGTAGAGCGTCTACAAAATAGAACATATATTTTCGTATGGCAACGTAATCGCACAAATGGAATTAGGTATTTGTTAGAACTTTTTAACAATCTACGCATTTATCTAATTTTAATTAACATTGAAATAGGCGACATTTAGGTATGTATGTTAGTAAAAAAATGTTCCTTATCGAAACCGCTTGTTGTCGTTACAAAACTTTGGATCTTTTCGGATTTCCTATGATACCTTTGACTGAGTATTTTCGTATTGCGATTTGACTGGTCAAAGTATCACTTATAAAAAACATAATACTTTATTGTATGTAAATCTTTTATTTAAACAATTTAACAATTTTTATGTAAATGCTGTAATATTCGTTCATTATTCAGTTGGCAAACCAACAAAAAGTTTTAAACAACAAATAATTTTTCAAACAATAGTCAAGTCATTAAACCTGATTGCTTTGTTGTTTCTCCTTAATATTATTTCAATTGGGAATCGCAAACTCCGGAAAAGTAATTAAATAATATGTTGCGAGCTTTCTGGGGTCGTTAAAAAGTTTATATTGCGCCTTTTAGAATATCTACGTGAAGTAATTAAAAGGCTTTCTTTTTTAATGACTGCTTTTGAAGGCCAGACTTTGGTTTGTTTTTTTAAACTAATTTTATTTAAAAAAGAAGATTTATTTTGGTTATTTATTATTTAGGAACAAAATGATTTATCCTATACATTACACATATTACTGTGAATCGATAATATTTATTTTTAATTTAAAATCATAGTTGTTTGTTTTTTCACAGCCCATAAGAGTTTTCATAAAATAACTCTGTATAGATTAATTTTCTTTTTTTAACTTTAATTTTCTACAAGAATATCGTCTAAATAAACGAGTACCAATGTAAGTTTTGCTTAAATTAACATATTGGAATTAAACTGTTAATACGTAGCATTTTTATGGCGACAATCTAATAACCAGACTGTTCATTTAGCAAAAGAATCGATCTCTAATAAATATTCGTTTAGCTTAATCGCAAAACCAACTTTCCTTATCATTTCATTGAAATTGTGATGATACCATCGGACTGGCCCACAATTTCAACAGACTAAGTTATATTTTGATACTTCCTATAACGAAGAATTTTCCCGAAGGCCTTTCGATCGTCCCCTCCTGCATTTTTGATGACTTATATTGATTTTCTAGTAAACACAGGTGGGTAGTTTCTCAAAAGTGAAATAACTTCTATTTTCATAACAGCGTATGTTTGAAGCCAGGCATTCTTATATTTGTAGTGACATCAATACCTTGTAAACATAAATTGAAAGTTAACCAACTAAGTTTATGTTACTCTGGTGTTTATACAAAACTCATGTTTAGACTGCCAGTCATGGTAATAAAACGTTAAATTTGTATCCATATCCATACTTCTATACTAATATTTTAAATGCGAAAGTCTGTCTGTCTATCTATCTGTCTGTCTGTTAACACTTTCGCTGACTGTGAAAGAAATAACAATGGCACTCAATCTACGTCGAGAGGCGTTACTGCCAGCGAAAGTGTTAAGCTTACATGGCCAAACCGCTGAACGGAGTTTGATGAAATTTGATATGAATATATGGATAATGTTAACTCAAGCAAAATTCAATCCATTTATTTATCAGACAAATACAATACTCACTTGTTTAAAAATTAATTTACTAAATAGACGACCCAAAAACCCTCTCCATTAAATCTAGTACTTATCCCGTTCCATTATTCCCGAATAAAATTGGTTTTATTCTATCAAACTAATTTAAATTCGGATTGCGCAAAAATCTTATTAACACAGTAACCTAAAACAGAATGCAAATTACTGAACTCAAAAATGCGAGGTAACTGGGCAGGGGACTGTAAACCGCACCTGAGGACTATCAGCCGCCAGTGGAATCGGTGACGAGCCACAGACTATTACAAAAATACAGACTAAACGTCATTGATAATAAAGTTAAGGCTCGTTAAGCCGTTGGTCTCGACTCTGCCTGTAATTTCGCGGTCGTGTAAAGAACTACGACAGTGGCCAAAGGGCAGTTCCCAAAAATCTCTGACACGTGGTGTACAGGGTCGATCGACCCGATCGATATAACTATAACTCCATTCGATCGAATGATGAAGTGAAGCTCGAAAATTGTCGCCAAAACAGGATTATTTTCAAACCTCTTGAGGGAGAACTAGACCACTTTCAATAAAAAAAACATCTAAATCAAAACTGTAAAAAACTGGTAAATGCTTTCTATATTGAAAGCATGCACCCTGTATGTGTGTGGCACCGCGATGCTCAAAGGCGATTGGTGGCGATGTCACAAAGTTGCTGTATTTGTGTAATTGAAATCCATACGTGACAGACGAAACCTTCAGGGTTTGAACCCTGCTTTTGTATTGTACGTGAGACTACGTCTGTAGTTCTTTCAAGTCTATGCGGCGAGCCATCTTATTTATCGAGCAGGGCAAACTTAATTAAAGTCATTTGGTTAAAAACTCTTTATTACGTTGGATATTAAAATTCTTTTTGAGTTTTGTTTTCAATTCGGAATGTTTTGTCAGGATCTATTCCTTTTAGTATAAATTATTTGAAATTTATACTGTTTTATTGGGCTTCTGTATTTTTTAGATACTCTAGGAAGTCATCTCAAATGTACGTTACTTACCTTCAAATTTATTGTATTTTTGTATAGATTTTATATAAAATTGTAAATCAATGGACATATAAATAACCACCTTTTGTCTATAGGTTCGCACGCATACATATATGATGAAACCCTATTTGTATTTATTGTTATTTAGACGATATAATGGTACCCTATGTTTATGTCATTAGGTACTCTTACCTAGATTTCAGGAAGATTGGTTTAGCATCTAAGCATGACTCGCGCAATATCGGTGAGTCGAATGATTTTCATTCAACATCGAATGTTTCATTCAAAATAATAGGTTCATTCGACATATTACGAGTAGTCATACATATCAAAAGCAGCCCAAAAGATTATAAGAATGATTAATTTATATCAACAAAAAATATTGAATGTTTTTGCTTTCCTGAGACTTTTCGAACAACCTTTTGTTGAAGGTAAAATTCAAGTTGTAAATTCTCATTATTATGATGTATTTTCGTGAAATTAATATCACAAATTCCATTCGTAAAACCAATAGTATATTCATCTTAGCCGATAACTCAGATTGTGACGAACATTGCAAATATTTACCCTAACAGGGCAATAGCTGACCAGGCTCGCATTGCAAGGATTAATTGAAAGCCTGATATTATGGAATGCTTAATGGATGCTGCCAATACTGATACTATTTGAAGTGATAGCATATCGAAGACTTAAAGACTGTTTCTATTTTCGATAATTTGTATTTGTGAGCCACTCGAAATCTGTAAGTCGTGTGATTTTCTTTTGTTTTATTTTCCAACTACTTTTTTCTAACATTTTGTCAAGACCACTCGTTTTCGCAAACAGTTACATTGGCTAGGCTAGGCTTAAAAAGGTAAAAAATGACCTTTGACACTCCATTTAAAATTTTGAAATAGATATGTAAAAAGTTTAAATCCACGAATTTCGTGAACTGTTTGGAAAACTTTCACGTACGAAAGATACAACCATAGACCAAAGCGAACATCGAACGATACAGCATAACCGGAAACTCGCAAATACGAGCGACGTTTTAATGAGAATGTCATTCCGTTTCGATATCAGCGCGGACAATTGTATTGGATCTGGAAGTAGCGGGCATGCTGCGTGGCTTACTTCGAATGAATCATTGAACTCATTCATTCATTGTAACATTGACCCTATGCACCCTAGTGTGAGTTTTTTCGAAACCACCTTTAGGCATCTGATGTGATTTCTTTAAAAGCAAAAGTGAGTTTGTTTATGTGTTTGTTACCTCTTCACGTTTCATTCGTCAATCGACCCTTTACAACCTGGTGTCAGAGTGGCATGATCATTTCTATTGCTTCTCTCACTGGTAAAAAAACATTATTTTAATTTTGCTCTTTTTTTTCTCATTTGACTATTTTATTTTGTAATTCAACTTAACATGTTAATTATTTTGTGAATTCTGAGATGATTTGGTACAGTTTGGTTTTTTCCCTATATTATATATTTAGTGTCGTTAGGATATCAAACACAATGTAATAATTGTTTGTGATTGAATAAATAAATAAAGATTAGTAACAATCATATTTTCGTGCCCCTGGAATTATGTAAAAATACAGTGAAAAACCTTTTCTTTAATGGTTTTATTCACCAAAACAAAATTTTAACCATTACTACTAGACATAGTTTAACTAAATCATTCTATTTCATACACACCGAGTCAAAATTGTATCCTTTTTCTCACGAGCACAATTGCTTTTTTATCGGCACCAGATGACCGATTGGTATTTGCTATATTTCAAATATTTTTTCAAAGGTCAAATATTGAACGAATTGACGCGAAAATTGGAAGTTTTGAATTTTTATTTAAAATTCGACGAAAAACTATTTGATTGCGTTGATTGTTGTTTGCACAAATGGTAAAGTCAAATGCAAAAGGGTCTTCTAAAATTTTTGCATGCATTTTTGCAGACTGTACCATAGTGCAATTGATTTCTATTTTTTGTTGAATTTGTCAACTAAATCAAAACTAGAAAATCACAAAAGCTGTTGTTCATCGTCGATGACCAACCTATATGAGTTTTCAGTTTATTTTATTTTTTTACAATATAAATTACTGTTTCCCGCAGCTCCGCCTGCGTCAAAACGTAGCCTATATTATATTTGACATCGGGTCTTCCAACTATATTCATACCAAATTTCATCAAAATCCGTTCAGCGGTTTGGCTGTGAAAGCGTAACAGACAGAAACAAAGACGGACAGACAGAGTTTCGCATTTATAATATTAGTATGGAAGTATGGATAATAAAAAGCAGCTCTGATGGTCTGAGGCATCTCGTTTTCGGCATGTTAAAGTGTGAACGTCGGCAATAAAATAGCTAAATATCATTTACATACACACTGTATAAATTTGCCAAGTAAGTATTTAAACACATTTGTTCTGGGTTGGACAGATTCTAAATTGGACAGTTTCGTGAATCGACAGATTCACTATTTAGCGAATTCGCTAAGTAACTCCCTGCCTTGGTTTTTCCCAGTCACTACAGAATGAGGGCTTTCAAAAGGGGTGTGAATAAATTACTTCAGGGTCGGCAACGCGACCTTGATACTTCTGTATTGCAGTCGTCTATAGGCTGCGGTAACCACTTACCATCAGGTGGGCCGCGTGCCTGTTTGCCTACTAAATTGTATTAAATAAAAAAGTAACCCCGTAGGTAATAACAAGGCTAGATATTAGGTATTTCACAAAAATAAAGGAAACACATCGACAAAAATAGTGAGGTACAAAGGCGGGCTTATCGCTGAAGCAAGCTCTAATATATAGCAGGGCAATGTTAAACTTCTTAAAATAAATGGACTTGATCTAATACTGCGACTCGGCTAAGGTCATATCATTTAAAACAGTGTTCAGCACCTTATACGGCGTGTTTCACTGATATATAAAACAGTAAAAGATTTTTTTTAAAATCGTAATCATATTCTTATACCGAGCTAACATTTTCCAGCGGGTTCGCAGGCATTCTTAAATCTAACGGGAAGAGTGTACTCTTCCTAATTTTAGTAATACAGGTTATTATCGAGAATTTTTACAGGAAATCCAGTATAAAATATCTCCCTAAATCGTCATCTTTTTCCGTTTTCATCTCTTCTTTTATATATGTATATGTATAGTTATGAATACTGTATGTAAATCTATGTATGTTTATTTAGCAGTTAAGTGTTTTTTTTTCTCTCATTGTATTTTTAAATTAATTCGCGCCGCACATAACTTTTCTGTTTTTCCTAATGGTTGACTGGGAGAGAATGCGCTAATTTATAAATAAATAAATAAAAGGTTACGTCTAGTCTGTTAGGCTGTCGGGACAAACGGTTTAACGAGCCTTCTAAGCACGGAATCAACTTATCAGACAGTTAGGAGATTCAAGTTTGCAATGTTCTAACCAAACTGAAAACAACAACCTAGCGCTTCCCGCCACTGGCCCACAGAGTCAGTCATTTTTGTATTCTAGTAAACAAATATTAAAAAAAAAAAAACAAGCTGTTTAGTGCAGCGCCGCCTGCGTCAAAAAGTATCCTATGTTTGACCCCGAGTCTTCAACTATATTCATACCAAATTTTATCAAAATCCGTTCAGCGGTTTAGCCGTGAAAGCGTAACAGACAGACAGACAGACTTTCGCATTTATATTATACTAGCTGTTTCCCGCAGCTCCGCCTGCGGTATATAACCTATGTTACTCAGGGTGAATGTAGCTTTCCAATGGTGAAAGAATTTTTGAAATCGGCACAGTAATTTTTGAGTTTATTCATTACAAACATACACACAAAAATACAAACCTTTCCTCTTTATAATATTAGTGTAGACTAGCTTTTTCCCGCAGCTCCGCCTGAGTCAAAAAATAGCCTATGTTTGACACCGGGTCTTTAACTATATTCATACCAAATTTAATCAAAATCCATTTAGCGGTTTGGCCGTGAAATCGTAATAAACAGACATACAGACTTTCGCATTAATAATATTAGTATGGATAGTGTGGAAGTATGGATTATGGAATTAGTATGGATGTCTCAGTCTGTTCGTTAATGGCCTTTTACAATACACGGGAAGGGAGAAAATATGTCCATTTTTAATCCGAATATCCCTCGGCTAATTTTTTTTGTCCTTAATATTCCAACTAATAAGCGTACCCGTGTAATATTGATTTAGTTTCACCTGTCCAGAGATCAGTCAGTACGCGGTTTGTAATCTAATCGCGCTAATTAAATTTGATCCGTTTCTCGGTATTCAATTTAACTGAAAATACACGTCACTAGGGACTTCTTCGTTTGAACGTGTTTCCCAGTTGAGCCTGAAAGGACCAAATTAATTAGATTTAAAGTATAGGTACCTTACTAAGTGTGTTATGGCATTAAAATAATGTGGTATAAAAACAAACATATAATTTAACAAACACATGATTTTAGGAATCAACACCATAACTATTTCATATATTTTTATTCACCTACAATAAATATTTTTATCGATTTTATCTGCGTGACGCAAGACATACGCGCCTACCATACAAATCCAGTGATTAGTTGACAGGCTTTTGTGATGGAAGGTCTAAGTTTTTTTTCTGAGTTTTAACTTATTTTTTAGTTGAAAGTAGCCTAGTAAGTATTAAGAAAACACGCTGTAATAAAGAACCTATAGTCCGGATAAAAGCAATTTTTTAAATAACGCACGTTTTAATCAAAAATCTTATAAAACGTAAACAAGTGGTTAACTTTATTCTCGGCATCAACAAAATTTCACGGTCTGTTAGTGGGCGATGACTCGTGAAATGTCTGATAGGTACATGTTACAATGGTACGTAATGGTTCATTATTACATAACAATATAACCCTTCAGTGTTGAGAGTTAGAAATGGGTAAATTGGGGAGACGTAAAATCACTGTGTAAAGTGAGAATGATTGTGGTTTATTCATTAAATTAAACTATTTTAATACGGTTTTTATCGCGTTTATTTATTTATTTACACCTGACGTTTCAAACACTTTACAGCGTTCATGATCACAGGCAGACTAAGTTAACATTTGTCTTTGATGTCATAAGATTACAAACTACCGCCTGAAATTTTTATTGGGAACTATTCCGATTCACGCAGTATTTGCTCACAGTATCTAAGGGTCTTGCAGTCTGCTTCCGAGTTTGCGATTTTATTAAGTTAATGACTGGGTCCCAAGCTGGCGGTACCTGCCATCCATCCTCTCTATTGAAATTAGGATGTTTTTTAATTTCAATAGCTTCACGTAACATCCTTGGAATGCATTGGAATGAATTGCAGTCTGTGAACACGCTCTAGACAAACCCAACCACTATATGCGTTTTGATAATCCTCAAGTCCTTGCAAAGGAAAACAGATTCATTCCAAGGAATTTAAAATCAATGGAAAAGGAAGATAAAAACCGTATTAAAATAGTTTAACTTAATGAGTAACAATCGCGAAAACATAAGAAATCATTGTGGTTTATTTCCAAGAAAGTTGATAAAAAGCGGTTACTGCAACACCTCACAAAGTCTTTGGTATAGGTTAGCAATATAGTGTTTTTTAGTTAGTAAGAAACTCTTTAATACACTTAAAAACATGTAATATAGAAAAACGAAAAGAAAATGTGCACAAGGGCATACTTATCCCAGACTGGGGGTTTCCCCAGTATGTGTTGAAACATGTTCTCTCGCACTAGTGTCTCCCGTATTATGTGTTTTTTCGCAGCAGTGTGTTGTCGAAATATTGTTATCCAAAATTGAGACTGTGTCGTAATAACTGTTTTTATTCAGAATGATACTCTCAAGAATTACTTAGCAGATCTACCGATACCTAGAACTAGCGATAAGACCGTCTATTGGTACATCTTTGTTACAACATATTATCTTTGTGTGTAATTATCTACGGTGCAAGAAAGTGTTTTTACTTACTTACCTTTGTGGGAATAAAGTAAAGAAGATATAAGATAATCATAAGGTAGCTATATAAGTATAATAAATGTTTTTATAGTGGACTAGCTTTTTCCCGCAGCTCCGCCTGCCGTCAAAAAGTAGCCTATGTTTGACCCCGGATTTTCAACTATATTCATACCAAATTTAATTAAAATACGTTCAACGGATTGGCCGTAAAAGCGTAACAGACAGACATACAGACTTTCGCATTTATAATATTAGTATGTATAGTAACTTCGTCTCATTTAGTCGCTCAGATTATAATTCGATGATTTGCGTCCCTAACACCTCAATAAGCGATGTATCTAGTAGATCCTGTATAACACCGCCGAATAAAATCACGGAAAACCGCCTACTTATTTATCCCGAGCTCAAAAACAATTTCGAGTTTCAATTCTCGAATAATCGCAATCGAGTTTCAAATACCGGATTCCGTCGTATCCTAAAATCCTATTGAGTTTATTTTATTATCTTTGTAACGATTTTCATCCACGGAAGGTCCTAAGTAATTGGATATTTATCCGTATGTGAAATAAAAGTACTTGAAATGATTCGAAGGATTTTTCACGGAGTAGACTGAAGAGGCTTAGAAGAAACTTGGTATTAAGTGCACGTAAGCCACGGTAGTTACTGTGAAGCTTCATTACCTCGCTGTGTCTTGAAAGCTCACAAAGCTGCAATAAAACTACGGGTCTTAAATTTATTATGCATTTAAATGTCTTTTTTTTTTTGATAATTTGTTCATTCCTCTTTTTTTTTAAGTAAGTTTACTAAATTCGGCAATTATACATATTTAACGTAAAAAATTTAAATTTAACAACGATTCACATTTTCACTTAATTCACTACAACAAATGTGGTATTGACCAAAGGTTAAACAAGAGAACCAACAAAATTTCGTCATTACCTATAAAGACCGGCTTTTGACGTCCTTTTTATACTACGAAGATATATTCCTAAAGAGAAACAGAAAAGTTTGTTGGATATTATGAGAGACAACCTGATTGGCTTTTTATTTTCTGATCCGCCTGTGGGTCCATAATACAAATAGTATTACAAGCAATCGGAATCAATACTAGCACAACAAGCAATATCTTGGTATCATCCCATTGGGAATATGGCCTACCGCATAATCTATGCAAACGTTATGTACTTTATGGAGGCAAATAAGCTCTGAAGGATTTATCATTGTATTTCGATTTTACTTGTTCTTTTCCTAGACCTAGTTTTTATCTAAGCTTGTTTCTTCAATTATATCATCAGCTAAAGCTTTAACCCCAGAGCCTCAATCGCGCAGATAGCAAATCATGTTAATGTAAATACCAAAACCAACCAACGACAGAAAGTGCTATTTTTTAAATCTAAAAAACGGTGAAATTAAAATCATTGTAAATCGAACGAACATCATTATGTGTGACATTATTTTGTTAACAATGGATTTGAGAAGGAGACCTCATGGCCGGAAGACAAAGACACAAATTGAAAATCGACCACGTGATTTAGAGCGGCTAATGTCAACCCCATTGTATTCGGATGTTGTTATCGTTTTCAAATTGTGACTTGGGCGCAGTTCAAGGTGTAACTTCTTCAAAACAAAATACCATGATAATATGAGCCAAAATAATGTGTCTGCATCTATTTTATGATATTACACCAGATGAGTTATTACTCATGAAATAATTCGGAAAACACACTCCATCACATTTCGTGGTATACTCTCATCCATAATAATCAAGAAGCGAGGTGCTGTTTTTGTTACGTAATTTAGAAGAGACAAGTAAATTTGTAGTATATTATTAGAAGCCGTATATTTCTTAGTGATTTTTGTATAAAACACGACATTGTCGGTTTTTGATGTAGCCAATCGCTGTGCGGTAAAGGTCATTCTTAGGTGTATACCTAATTTCTTAATTATAATCCTGATCATAATCTACACTAATTAAACAGAGAGTGTGCAGTGCATTTTAAAAGATTGAAACCACATCACCTATTCGAAAAAAAAAACACCGTTGGTAAAAAACATTATAACAGATGAACATAGGCCTTACTTGGCGGAAAACATCTAACAAAGCGGTTAACAAGTTAAAAAATATTCTCACTTATTAATTTGTATAATAAATGCATATTGCGACATACAAGCACGCCTTAGCTATGACTATACATAATGAATGTACCAACCGTACCAGTCTTTTGGTGCCACCCCACTGTGACGCATACCAACTGGAAAAATCAATACTATATGCCTTGGACAACGTGTTAGTAATTTTTACCGCAGTTTTGAGCAATGAAGTTGCTCCAATTTATTTCTTAATCAAAAAATATAAATATTATTATCATAACACGCCTAGTGATAATAATCGTGAACATTATCTAAGACTTGATTAAGCTACTAGGTTTTCCATAGAATCTAAGTAAAGTAAATTCCTCAAGAACTGTTTCAGCCTTCCCATAACCCCTAATTTTGTGTGACTAAAAAGAAATCGTGAACTGGCAACAAAGAAACAAACTTGTTTGTAAATTTATTTTTTAATTTTGTATTAGCGCTGTTATGTACTGGTTTATTTCCGACACAATATATTTTATATATGGAATAAAGAAATAAATAAATAACAAATACATATACAATACTAAATAATAAAAAATATACAATAAATAAATTACTAAAGCTTAGAAATAAATTCTCTCTTCGACAAAGTTTAATTTTCTTGTACGTCTATCGCAAAGCAGAATTACTGAAAATTACTGATTTAAAAGGCTTCACTTATACCGCTATATCTTAATTCTTTCAACTAGCTGTTCCCATGAATGACTATGAGGATCCACTAGTAAATCCGATGATACCTTCTAGTCGATCTACCATTCTACGAATTCAAATTTATCTAAAAATTACCCTTTCAACAAAATCAGAGGATAACAAAATATGTAAACAAATCAATGAATGGATTTAATGATTTCTTGTTTTCGCGATTGTAACACACGTGCAGGAATCTGGGACACTTTAGGAGATAAGCCAAAGACAGGACAGCCCTATAGCCTACTGCCATTATTTATAAGTAAGTTTAATTTATAAAATATAAAAACGGATTTGTTCAATGGAATAGAGGGCAAATCTATACCATATCCATACTAATATTATAAATGCGTCTTGCCGGTCTATCTGTCTGTTGCGCTTTCACGGCCAAACCGCTAAACGGATTTTGATGAAATTTGGTATGAATATAGTTGAAGACCCGGGGTCAAATATAGGCTACTTTTTGACGCAGGCGGAGCTAATTCTAAATAAAGCTAGTTCTAAATAAACTCTCAAATAAAAGCTCGTTATAGGTTTCGAAATAAAAGAATCCTTTAAACCTATTACTTAGCCAGCGTTAGACCCATCCTTCAGCGTAATCGCGTAGTTGAAAGTCCAATTCGTTCGTCCCAACACATCGCTCTCTGTCAGGGGTGTTTTTGTACTGCCGACATTAGGACACTCGACCGTGGTGTTACAAGGAATTTATTAGGTTCGAATGTGAGAAATCATCGATTTCAGCAAAATGAGAAGAATATTGTTGTTTTAAAGAATCGGTGTAGTACGAAAACTTTTAAGCAATTAATTTATAAAGTTTTTGCCGTTCTCTTCACCTCAGGATTTATATATGTTATTATAAGCTAAAAAAAATGAAGTAAATTTTTTGGTAAATAATTCGAAAAATAACAAAGAATTAAAAATAGTTTTGGTACAATCAGCTCTTGTTAAAAAAAAGTTTAATCCGCATTTTTATGCTATAACTTTTTATTTAAACAATGTATTCCATGTAAATTGCGCATTCATTCATTTATTTATATAATACTGCTTTTTCCCGCAGCTCCGCTTGCGTCAAAACGTAGCCTATGTTTGACCCCGGGTCTTTAACTATATTCATACCAAATTTCATCAAAATCCGTTCAGCGGTTTGGCCGTGAAAGCGTAACAGACAGACAGTCATAAAGACAGACTTTCGCATTTATAATATTATTATAGTATGGAAGTAGGTATGGATGCCCAAATTCGATTCTTCTATCGAAATATATTCCTAATGAGAAAACCGTGAAACGATTACCGAAACTAGGAACACATTATCGTGCTAATGTTTGTTTACTCACAAAAACATTCCACTCTGTCTGAAACTGATGTTTGGGTTAATGCTGAGTGAAAGATGGAGTAAAAATAACAAAATCAATAATAACCTGGTCCTATTTTAAGGATCAATACAATTCTTCATCATCATTGGCCGGATCATGATGCTATTGGCGTGGTTTCCCTGGAAAAGGTTTATAGGGTTAGACAACAGTTGCTTTATCAGATTTTTGTTTGTAGGACAGCAAAAGGCGTTGCGCCAGATTGCACAGAGGCACAGGCATCGAACCGTTGAGGCGGTTCGTCCAGTTTTGCATCAGTGGTTGGCACGGCAGCACGGTCAACTGACGTTCCGACTGACACAGCTACTCTCCGGGCATGGCTGCTTTGGGGGGTATCTGTGTCGTGTTGCTGGTCGTGAGCCGTCAGCAGTTTGCCACCGCTGTGACGGCTGCCTAGACGAAGATGCCCAGCATACGCCTGAACACTGCTCAGCTTGGGTGGTGGAAAGAGATGTGCTACGGACGCTAATGGGGGACGACCTCTCGCTCTCGACTGTCATTGAGTGCATGGTCGATAGCGAGACGTCGTGGACAGCGGTGCAGGCCTTTGCGGAGTCTGTTATGCTCCGCAAAGAGGAGACGGAGAGGGAAAGGGAGCGAACCTCCGACCATCCCATCCGCCGCAGACGCACAGGGCGCAGACGGCGGGCCTATGGCCTGCACCTGCAGCTCCCACAATAAGGCCGGCCGGGTAACGAAACAAACGGGATTTCGTTGCCCGACCCTAACGGCCTTGGGTTGAAAGGCACGCCCGTGTCAAGCGTGCCTTTACCCTTGCGGAAAAGAAGACCGTGGGCCAAACCTGCAGGCCGCTCCGATGGAGAGCGGCCGAGCCGAGGCCGCCGTGGTAGCGGCCGCCGCGCTGGGACTTTGGAGCATGAGTAAGCACATGGTCCCGGCAACACGCGGTAGGTGTTGACACCGTGTGGTTTTTAGTGGGTTCAAGTCCCACATAACCACCCAGCTTCTCGTTCTTGGCTGGGTGGTAGGCGAAGGTCTTTTCCACACGAAAAAAAAAAAAAAAAAAAACAGATTTTTGTAACGAGATAGGTAAAAAATTGGTTGTCTGTAATGTCGGTTTACGGACGGTAGTTTGACGTGACAACGTCAAACATTACAGTAGTATAATACACATGATCATGCCTCTCTCTCGTTCGTGCCGCGCTCTCGCTTGCGGAACGCGACAATGAGCGTAACGGGACGGACAATGACGGACTTTTTCGTGCATGCAGCCCGTAGTATCGAGTTATTAGACGTTGTCACGTCAAAAACTTACCGAATTTAGACGGCATAACTTCTTCTACATGTAATTGTGTAAACGAAGAATTAGAGACGTTAAAAGCCCAAAAAAATTCGCATCTCATAAAATGTAATAAAAAATTAATAAGTGCTTCTTCAAGCTTTCAATATTCGCAATAAGAGCCTACATAAAATCTCTATTGTTTCTGTAATTGAAAGGTATATACCATAGAGTTAGCATACTTCCTTAGTCTTGTAGAGCACGTGAAGTAAAAATCATATTAAACATCACAATTATCTATAGTGTTTAAGTTTATTCCTGTTTATTTATACAACAATGTTTATTAAAGGAGTTATAGTTTTTTTACAGCGTAGAAAAAACTATTTTACTGCTTGGTACGTGCTGCCGCACGCGTCTACTTATAAAAGTATTTTGTGTACTTTTGGGTACTGTATGTACATATAACATGTTCTTTATTTTACTACGTAACCGACATATTTTTTAAAGTTCTGCCAGATGAAATCTCATTGAACATAGTGAAAATAGCTATTGCACATTATTGCACATAAATCCGAGGAGACAAAATAAAAAATATTATATATACAAAAGAAAACTACTTATACGTTATAATGGCTGCTAACGCTGCACAATATTTTTATTTTGTGTTACAAGAGTTACATTTATTCATTTGTTTTTACTAAGGTAAAATAAAATGTACAAATGATTCGGCATTTTCTAACAGTCAACGAAACTTTATTTAATTTTGTCAATCATGTTCGCTCTATAGATAAATATATTCTAAGGTTTTTGCAGCGAATGTGCTCAGCTGGGCTCGCTCAGCGGAAAATGGCATTTTTGATACTAAACGTCTTGCAATTTTTCAATAGTAACTACTCGTTTCAGTAGAAATGTCTTCATTGTTCTTTATATTAGATTTTTAAGAGGTATCTTGTCTATTCTTAGCAAAGAGCATGGGAAAAGTAAAACGTTTCTTTCTCTATGATTTTTATTTTTAGTCTTCAATAAAATGGAGTGAAATTTTTAGTTCAGAGATTTATACAAACAAATTCTTAGATTTAGCTTTTATTATTGACTTTCAGTCCTTTTTCCGGGATGAAGGATACCCTGCGTCCTCATTATTCCTAACTGTGTGTATTCAAAATTGTTACGAAGATTTGTTCTGTACATAAAGCGTGGAGTGATATTAATAAATTCAACTCACTTTAACGTCTAAGAATCACGCATAAAAAGAGCTGGCTTGACGTTGCAAAGCCTATGGAATTCTGTCAAGGATTCCGAAGACCGGGCAAAGTGGAGACGTAAAAGCAAGAAAGCAGACCCTGGGCTCCGAGGAAAACAGCTGACGCAGAGAAAGCGCTAGGATGAGAAAGGAGTTTTTCACGTCTAAGTTTATTAGTTAGGATTAGAATTAGCTCGAAAAGATATGATTAGATGATTAGGTACATTTACATAAATGTTACATATATTATACTAATAATATAAATGCGAAAGTATGTCTGTCTGTCTGTTTGTCTGTCTGTCTGTTAAGCTTTCATGGACAAACTGCTGAACGGATTGTGATGAAATTTGGTATGAATATAGTTGAAGACTCGGGGTCTAACATAGGCTACTTTTTGACGCAGGCGGAGCTGCGGGGAAAAGCTAGTATGGAATAAATGACAAACTTTATCCACCTAAAATGAGGTAGTCCCCACTACATAAACATAGTAATGAAGACGCGTCTTATCGCTTTATTTTATGACATACGACAAGATGACACGACTGACACGGAAAGTAAATTACAGTATTATGTTAAAGGCTCTATTCATCACGGCTGTTTTGTTTCCTTGCAAGTAGTATTTCGCATATATAAAATCATAGCGAAATTATAATTTACCAAAGATCTATGTATTAACTGTATTCTTGCAAATAAATAAATTATCTTATCTTAACGACTAAAACGCGGCCATAAAATATAAATAATGGAAATATCCAAAATAAGTAAAAGATGTATAAAAAATAAATGTGATGGCATCGTATATAGCTACAATATTTAAACATATGTAAATAAATAATTATGGTTTTAAAAGTGAGAAAAGTTGTTTGACGAAATAGTTTAGAAATGTTTTTTCTAATATATTTATTTTGCTTGGTCCTTTTGCATATCCTAAGTCTTGAGATAGAAAATCACATACAAATCACGGGTGACTGAAACCATGTGGCAAATCATACACGCACAACAAATATATATCTCCTCAGAGGAAAACTTCAATTACCTACTAGTAAATTTTACCTAGTCTCCTTCGAGACTTCGCTTTGGGATTATTATCAAAGAGCCTTTTATATACATACACTTCCGCTCATATTTTAGACGAAACAGTATACTCTAGCGATATTATCCTTACCTAATGAAATATCTACCATAATCCGGACATATTTATTTAATTAACACTTCTTTGCACACAATCTCTTCCAGGTAACCTTAGGGTAGTTTGAAATATAAAAATAAGGAGAGATACGGATATGGTGCATAAAGAACAGGACAACGCTAGGCAGAATAACAGAAATACACGACACATAAACTACTTAAAATAAATACTAATATACATAAATAAAAAATAAAACTATATAAATAATAAATAAACTATAAAAATACACGAGAAGTGGAGACTGAAATAAGATTTACCGAAAAGGAACTTAACTACAGAAAACAGTGTAAGTCCGCCATTTTTGCCGCGAGAATCGGCGTCCTGGAGTTAATCTAGACAATGAAAATGAGAATGCTTACTTGACACATGCTAAAGTAGGTAATCCGTCAAGAGGATACGGCTAGGAGTGAAAATGCTAATAATATTACAGAGTTTAAAATTTATGTTCGTATTTTTGAATTGTAAATGTATTTTCTCAATGTATTTTAATTTAATGTGAGTTTTTATCACAGTGAACATTTGGTTTATATTACTATTGTTTTAAGTTTAATTTAGAAAAGCGTTTTGTTGTTTTCCTTTTAACAGTGGTTCACAGTAATTCAGAAACTTATAACATAATATTGGTTCTGACACTGTACTCGTGTCTGATATTAGCGATTGTTGGCAATAATTTGGTAATCGTTAACGTCTGTCATAAGTGTTAAAATACATAAACATAGAAAAGAAAAAATTACAAGTGTTGCACTGCACTGAGCATAGAAATGCGTTATATTTAACCCATTACGCTGACCGTCTAACATCGTGTCGTTAAGAGTTTGCTAAATTGTTAAGTAGTAAAAATGAGACATCGCGTTTAGTTTTAGAAACATAAGTCTAACTACGAGTACATCTCAATATTTTCAATTACCTACATTTCCTAAATTAAAATGTATTATTTCATTGTCACAGCAAGTGACCTCGAGTCAATCCGAGCGTTATTCAATGAGAAAGAGAAGGAGCTATCCGTGGCGGTGGCCAAGGTGGAAGAGCTAACGAGGCAGCTCGAGGAGTTGAGGAGAGGACGCGCGCAACCGGCACCACCTTCGGCGCATGAGCTGGACAAGCTTAGGAGGGAGTTAATGGTAAGTTCGCCTATGTTTTTTTTACGTTCTGGTGCCACATGTTTAGGTTTCACAATGTTCATTATTTAATACTAATACTTTTTATTGCATCAAAAAAGAAACACATTACAGATATCAACAACAAGATACTTAACGGTCATTTCAAAAAACTGAAAAACCCGACTGCCTAGCTGTGTAGTTTGAAAGTGAAAAAAACACAAAAAATCCGCCATTTTGTTCTTATTTTTATTTTGAGATACCCAGTGTCACTCTCACAGTAAATACGAATTTAATGACACCTCTCAAGCTAACATCCATAGAGCCGTTCAAACTGCAGAGCGTGCCAATTATTTATACATATACCTACATACGAGTACATACTACTCTCGAAAAACATTACCCTCCTTCTGGCACAGCCGAGTAATAAAACTAGTGAAGCACAAAGGTGGACTTATTAATATTCTTCTTCTTCGCTAGAATGTGTTTTTCAGTTGAATTCTCAGCCAGATACGATATAAGTGTAAGTATCTCATGTTAATAGGTGTTAGAAATTTTGAAGGATTTCAGTAGGTGTACCTACATTCAGGACACATTGACATTTTGTTTTGCGTTTTGTAAAATGTTTATCGCCTAGTCTACTAACTAGGTACCTATATAGATAATATTTAAATACGAAAGTGATCTTGTTACTCCTTCACGCCTAAAATACTAAAACAATTTGTTAGAATTTTACATTAATTTAAATTTAATCAGGGGTAAGAATTTATATAGGTAATTTTTCAAGGTGAAGTATTACCAAAATTTATATTTTACATCTAAGTATTTGAATAAATAATTACCATTTAAGCTTTTGACTTTAAACTTAAATAATTAGTTTTCCACTGAAGCCTACTTCAAAAGAACCAAAAAGGGTCCCGTGGTTGCGGTTTTCTAATTAATTGTTGAATGCCGCACATACCTAGTATACCTACCAACTTTTACACTGTAGTAAACAAAATCTTCAATTATTTTATTACTAACACAATATGTAGGTCGGTATAATAATTTTAATCAGAATGAGTCTATGCTAGGAAATAGATAAAAAATCCAAAAAACGCTTGATTCATTTTTCTTCTTGTAGGAACAATGAGAATCCATTCTAAAAATATAAGATTTTAGAGAACTTTAAAAAAAATATCGTTTTTAGTTCCCTAAAAACATTGGGAAAGGAACGTTTATGCACCGGACCTGTAGCGCTGAGAATGAATCCGTTGCCACATCCGATCGATAGACATGCAATATTTAAAAAAAATCTGTCACTGTATCAAACTATCAAAAAGACTAAATGAGGACTTTTGGCGGGAAGCTGTGAAGAGCAGTATCGGCGCTGTATTTTATTTTCCGAAATTTGTGTTTTTTTTGAGTGTTTGTGCTTAATTCGCAAAGTATTCAAGAACAAGCGTGAGTGTTGGGAAATGATACAGTGTTCGATGTATGTGATTTCCTTGCTTGTTGCTAAAAGCTCCTGGAAATCGCTAATTGCAGTTTATCTACCACTTCACTTAGCCTGACTCTTCTGACTCGACTTGACTTCACCTAACTACTGACGTGACTTTAGACTTTCTTGACTAAACAACTTAATTTAAAAATTTTACATGATACTGATGTAAGTAAGAGCCATATAAAAAGAAAAAAAAAGACTAAATGACAGTTTATTTTTTTATATTTTTAAATCCGTACTGTCGAAAGGTCAGTAAGTTTGGAATGAGAGGATATTTGCCCAGCAGTGGAACAATAATAGGCGGTTTAGAAAAATGGTGGGCTAATTTTTACTCGAACACTAGCAGTAAATCTTGTATCAAATATTAACAACCAATGCCATCAGAAAAGTAGCTTGCCAAATTCGTAAAGCTACCAAATTTCATTCAGCTGTATACCAATTTAATAGTATTAGATAATTATTAATGTTGTGTTGACAAAATCAATGTTAGGGCTCAATGGCATTTTATTATTAGAATATAGACACTGACCAACCTTCAATTAGCTAATCTTAGCTTACGGAGAGACTAATTGAATGTCATGCGATTTTAATGTTGAAATTAGTAGTATTAATAGTCTAATTATTTATACTAATTATACCTTTAGATTGTTGTCCTTGGTTATCATAAAGAAAATACTATTTTTAATAAAAAATAATATTACGTTTCAACTTTTACTTGTAATTCTGGAAATATAGTCAAAACGTAATGGATGTCTCTATATTTATCCGACTTAAAGACATGAGGAGGTTGTTGTTCGACAGTATGTATTTTTTTCTATTTAAGTTTACTGATTGCTCCATCAGTTGTGGGCCACATTTTAAATTTCTTTTTTTACTTATTTATTCCTTTACAAATTTAATATATGGTAAAACTTTGAACGGAAACCCTTCAGTACTTACTAACTGAACTTGGTACCCAGAAAAGCTTCCTAGAAACCAAATATTCCCAAACTACATTTCTCAAAGAAAATACATTTCTCCAAGCTTCTATTTGAAGTAGCTTTGAGTTATGGCCTATATTTAGTTAACTTGCAGTTTAGCCCAATTCGAAAGCCGCCATAAGTCTTAATAGTTAGCCTGTAAACTCGCTTAATAACTCTTCGTAACAATAAGGCATAGGGTTTTGAACGTAATAGAGGACTTAGAAATTCATAAATAAAAAATAGTATTCAGGTAAATATATAAATAAAATTTGTGCTGATATAAGCTCATAACGTGAAATTACTGACAACCAAGAATAGCAAAACCAGGAAATGTAGAGTAGAAAAAGAAAGAAAGCATATAATATATACATACAACCAGCTGAGGACGAAACGGAAAAATGATTTTAATAAGCCTTCGTTTTTCTTTTTTTTTTAAAGCATTTCTTTAAAAATCTCTATAAGAAAAAAAACTTGTCTTGCTGTGTGCATGACTCTGCTGCATGCTGCCGAAAGTTATGTGCTATTTGAAAATAAGTCGTAATTAAGCACTGGAAAGTCAAATTAAAAAGAAAGCTCTTGCTTATCCGGATAAAATGTGTTAACCTAAATAAAAAACTTGCCAGGACTTCATAACTTATGCACAACACGTACGAGTTCCTTTAATAAGCTAAATTACATGTTTAATTGTCTCAACGTGACTTTTAAGACTTCAGAGTCGTATCGTATTCACATGTGGTTAACCTCTTTTGAATTTATGTTCGCCTGGTACATTTTGATAGGTGGCTTCTAGGGAATGTTTGTTTGATATATGAGGCTTTTCGTACCAACACACAGATATTAAATTCCATTATTTGATGTAGACTTACTTATAATATGTACATACTCGTTAGAATATTATATTTTGAAGTGACAGTAGCTTTGCCCGCGACTGCATTCTAAGTATTTTACAAAGGTTGGCTGGAAGAGATTGCTTAGCAATAAGTCCGCCTTAGCTACTTATTGTAAACAATGTTGAAATAGGCTACTTTACTGTGTTCACATTTTGACAAGATTTTTATACGGAACAATACATACACTAAAAAGTAACCAATTCCGAAATCAACAACAAAATTGGTTTTGCATCAATGCAATCAACAAAATTAATTAAAGCAGTAATTAGCATTTAAAGTTTTCTAACGAAGAAAAGTGGGAGCGTAGCGGGACGTCTTGCTATCTCTTTTGTATCCATGAAATCAAGTGGCAGTGACGTCACTCCATCATTAAGTGCGTCCTATTCTTGTTTCCTGACAGTCTTCCCTTCTACAGGCTTTCAAAGGCTTATAACTTATTTAATATTGAACTGATTCAAAAAATTCTTTCGTTTTCGAATTCAGAGAGTCAAATTTGAATTATGAATTGTTTTTTTCTTTTTCCCTGATGTGAGAAAAAAATATATATTGTAGGTGTTGTAAAATTTAAACCTAAAAAAAAATAAAAATAAGAAGAACAAATTTATATTCAAACTAGCTGTTTTCCGCAGCTGCGCCTGCGTCAAAAAGGAGCCTATGTTTGACCCCGGGTCTTTAATTATATTCATACCAAACATCTAAATCCGTTCAGCGGTTCGGCCGTGAAAGCGTAACAGACAGACTTTCGCATTTATATTTTTGAAAACTGTAATGAATGACACCGGCACTAGTCCACCAAACGCTTACAAGTAACTTTTTTTGGTCATTTTTCGCTTTGAACCAAAAACGCACTGTGTTTTCTTTTGTGATATGACCGCCATACACATCATTAACCTTTCGAACCGTTTTCGCAGCACAGGTGCCACGGTGGAACTCGTACTCGTAAATAACGCGATATTTCAGTTTTCCATTTTGTAAACTAAGTGCCGCAAACAGAAAAAAAAACAAATGAATAACGGTTTACGAAACATAAATACACGTGGAAATAGCTGTATAAACTTAAATTTGGAATTCCTAACCAAAGAGGAGAAATTTGTGATTAAAATGGCCAGTACGACAAAACGCCAATTTCATATGTAAGGACCTAATATTAGTATGGCAGAAAATGTCATTACGACAATATACGGAGTCAAACTGAAAGTTCTTAGAAAATCAAAAACTGAGCACATTAGCAAGTTATTCCTTTTATTATATCTTTTCAAAATAGTGTCCTTTCACGTCAATACATCTCTGCATCCGATGGAACCACTGAGAAAAGCACTTTGCCCACTCGTCTTTAGGGGTCTCTTCGACGGCGTTTCGAAACGCAGCCACTGCTTCCTCGGCGTCCATAAAACGTTTTCCTCGAAGTTTTTCTTTTATTTTCGGGAATAAATAAAAATCGCAAAAGGTCGCGGCTATATGGCGGGTGACCTAGTAATTCCACGTTTGATGTCGCCAAATAGTCGATCGTTCGCCTAGCGGTGTGCGACGAGGCGTTGTCGTGGTGAAGGAGGATCCTACTGCGAGGTCGTTTCTCACGAACTTTTTCCAAGACAAGTGGCAAACTATTATTAGTATACCACTCTGCAGTAACTGTTTTTCGATCCTCTAAAACAATTGTCGCGTAATGTCCGGTCCTTCCGAAGAACGAGGCCACCATATTTTATCCCACGCTTCGACCTCTCTTCACTTTAGTTGGCAACTTCTCGGAAGGAAACACCCACTGAGCAGTCTGTCTTTTGGTTTCGGGTTCATAACAGTAAAACCAGCTTTCGTCACCCGTAAGTATGTCAAACACAGCATTTGAATCACCTCCGTTAAATCTTTGAACCATTTCACGGCACCAATCAACACGACGGATTTTTTGGGCAAATCGTGAGGTATCCACCGGGCACAAAGCTTCCTGACCGCTAAATGTTCATGCAGGATTTTGTGCACTTGGCTCATACCGATGCCTAAACTTGCCCGAATCTGCTGATAGGTCACTCTTTTGTCAGTCTCTATCATACGCCGCACAACATTGATGTTATCTTCAGTCGTCGCCGTAGAAGGCCGTCCCTCACGCAGATTATCGGTGAGATTAGTGCGACCACGTTTGAACTCATTAAACCAGTTGTAAACAGTGGCACGAGATGGGGCTTCATCGTGAAAGGCCAATCAAAGTCTATCATAACTTTCTTGTTGACTTAAATGACAACGAAAGTCATAAAAAATCATTGCACGCAAATTTTCTCGCGTTAAATTCATGCTGACGTGACACAGACAATTTTCAATTTGCCGCCAAATCTTAAATTAAATGACAAATTAATAAAATACATACTCAATAATATTGGCATAGAGTTCCATTTTCAAAATTTAAACTTATTTTTTTATTATACTGTTTACTAGTGGTCAGTTCTAAAGACTTTCAGTGTCGCCCTTAGGTACGTTACAACCAAAAGCATAGGTAATAGTAACAAGTCTTGTTTATGTTATGTGTCTGTCTTTGTTTTAAAATACTAAATTAGTTTACTAAATGATTTAAGTAATTGTCATTGTAGGTATATTAATTATAAAACACATAATTTACGTTGATGATGTTAAAGTTACATCCATTCTGTGATAGAACATTATTAAACCAAGCCTTTGTGAACAACTCGAGCGTTAGATGATAAGATGTCAAAGACGTTATATTGCCATATTGTTTAATAAAACTTAATGGGGTCAATGACAGGTTTCCGATACGAATATAAATTATTTTATGAAGGGATATGCAAACAAATTTTGTATGTAGTATCAAGAATAGGTAGAGTTCTTGAAAACCGTAGCTCCATGTAGTTAAGGGGCCAGATGATGAATAAACTTTTTTTAAAGTAGGTATACATTAAAAAACAACGAAGTTTGAATCCATTTTTATAAAGTTAATTAAAATAAACTTATTCTTATACTTTCCAACCAAAATGCATCGTAACTTCACACTCTAATAATTTATTTTTGAATTTGAAAATAAACGTTAGTAATTATATCTTGTAAATAGATACTTGCAGTGATATTAGCTTTGAATGACAGATGCGTATGTTATTGATAGAACGAAGTATGTAATTACATTATTTAGTCGTTTAGTTCCTGATAGTTTTCAATCTGAGAATTATCTATCTCTTTAAACCCGTCAATGAAATCCAATGACCGATTAGATCAACCTGTATATTGGAACACGTTGTGAACTAAATGCATTCGTATGCTCTGCCAACATTGAATCAGTAGCCAATTTGACAGCACTGATCGCATACTAACACAGTGGCCTCGTGGTAAACAAAATAGTGACTTTTTTGTGTTGTGAATTTGTGGTGTGAAAAAAGTGAAAAAGGTTGGTGTAGCATGACTAAATTTTGTTGTTTGCAGGGTCGGACTGTACGGTTTTATTTTCAATTGCATGATGTGTTAACTCGTCATTGGGTCATGTCAAGGGGATATTGTTATCACCTTGCTTTTAATTATATTTTGTGTCATTCACTAAGCTAATTTTGAGTTTTAATTTTGACATCAATACTTCCATACTAATATTATAAATGCGAAAGTCTGTCTGTCTTGCGGTCTGTCTGTTACGCTTTCACGGACCAACCGCTGAACGGATTTTAATGAAATTTGGTGTGAATATAGTTGAAGACCCGGGGTCAAACATAGGCTACTTTTTGACGCAGGCAGAGCTGCGGGAAACAGCTAGTATTTATTAAAAATTTAAGCAATTTATGTTCAATAATTTATTCAGTGAATTAAGATTTATTTGATAAAATCTTGATAGGTAGGTATAGGTACTTACTTGTTTAGATTTCTGCGAAGTTAGACACAACATACACAATCAAAAAATTCTATTCGAAAAAATGATTAATAAATACTTAATCAGAAATCTTAACAAACAGTTTACGTTTCACGACTTAACAATAAATTAAAATTAAAAAAAGGTTTTCGCTCTGCCAGTGAAAAGAGAAATAAAAGTAAGCATAAATCGCAAAATTAAATTGGTTTTGATATTTAATTCTCCAGTTTTATTGTGGGAACCGCTGACTACGCAAATAATGCTGAGTGGTAAAAAATATAAAATGGGATGGCAACATTGTTTGTTCAACTGGATTCGCAATGTAAGGAGTGCCGAGAAAATAATATCGAATTTAATATAATCTTCCTTCTGAATAAAATTTAATAAGTATTAATTTACCTTTCAATGAAAATAAATTGAATTAAATTATCAATCGTTTTTTTCAACGATTATTTTTACATTTTTTTAAATCTCTCAACTCATTATTGCAAATTCCAATATCTTTCTGACGGCCATAATCGGCAGCTCAGGTCTTCCAACACACGTCGCCCTGTTACTCCTTCCTTTCGGACCGGTTTCGTTGAATATTCTTTCACTGTACAAGCCATTCGGCTATGGAATGTTTTGACCTCAACAAAATTTGCCTTCAAGAAAAAGGTTCAAGCTCATCTTTGAATTCTCTCTAATTTATAAACCAGAATTACTATTTCTCTGCATTAAAATCTTTAAATATATATGTATGTATATTATACTCCCTATTTGTGTAAATCTATGTATGTTTATTAGTAGTTTAGCTGTAGGGTTCTTTTTTTCTGTAATATCACACAAAGCTTTTTTGCGCCGATTTGTATTTTCTCTGTTTTTTCTAATGGTTGACTGGGAAAGAATGCTTTTAGTATTAAGTCCGCCAATTGTATTTTTACTTGTGGTACAATAAAGTTTTAATAAATAAATAAATAAATTATCTTTGTTATTTATTATTTTTATACTTTTTAATTTTTTACATAATTAGTTTAATGTACTTATAACAATCAAAGCGCATCGAACTACAAATGAAGTTCCTTTCTCAATGATAACAATAGCGAAAACATAAAACATCAATTTCCTAATACCAAGTTAATTAACCGTAAAAGCTCACAAATTAACATTTATTTAGTTCGGATAATATTTTATATAATAATAGGCAAGAACTTTGTTGATATCTTCTAATAATTATAAACATTTAAAGCCAAGTTATCTTTGTATTTTCTTTGCTTTGGGAAATTGGTAATATAAGTGCAATTTATCTTCATCACCCTTTAAAAGACTATAAAAACTCCTTGATAGTTTTTAGACCGTAGTGAAATGGACACTTTAGGAGATTTATGTTACTTAATTAGTTAGCTAAAATACCGAGACATTTTAGGTAAACGATTTTTATATGACACTCAAAAAGTTTTTTTTTATTACAAGAGTACTTTACTTTACTACAGAGATTTAACGATTATACTAAACTAGCTGTTTCCGCCAGCTCCTCCTGCGTCTAAAAGTACCCTTAGTTTGACCCCGGGTCTGCAACTATACTCATAGTCATACCAAATATCATCAAAATCCATTCAGTGGTTTGGCCGTGAAAGCGTAACAGACAGACAGACTTTTGCACTTATAATATTAGTATATATGTATATCTATACTCTATGTAAGTAGTTCTATAGTCTATAATCTATGTAAGTAGGTTTAATAATCTTATCAAAACTACTTACTTGGTTGCTGAGGGACGTAGATGTACGGAGAAGGGAAACCAAGTAAAATATGGTGGGATAACCTGGACGAATTGGATAGTGGATGGCATCAAACTTGCACTTGACTGAGATGCGTAGATAGCTAAAGGGGAGGTATTTGTCCAGCAGTGGAACAATAAAAATACAAGTCGAAAAATATGCCAGATGTTTTTTACTTTCATTTTCATAAAAAACCATGGTACTTCATCGTACGATGCCTTGTTTTAGTTTATTAGAAACCGCTATTTATCGAGCAGAAACAGAATGTGATAATAAAACTATTATTGTCCTTTAGATCTATCGATGTTTCATGCAAATAAATTACGATTATCGTGTTTCATGGCCGTAACTTATTGCTTACCATCTGCGTATAACGATGGGTCGTTTGCAAGAATGCTCCCAACACGCTCATATTATTACATCTTCAAAGATAATAAGAAATACAAGCGTTTATTTAATGTCACCAAAATATAAATTTAAGATAACTTTAACTTGAAAGCAAACCTCCAGAAAAGTGTTTAATATTTTCTTTTTCATTGTGAAAAGTGCTGTATTTTACGACTATCGACCTAACCCCCCTCTATGTGACGTAGGCTAAATACAGAAAATTGCTTTATATTGACACTTTCTTTACTGAATATTAGATACAAACAATTAATGAACTCTAGGCTCCAAAACGAAGTGAATTGTGGCAGGATATGACAGGGAAAACTAACTACTTGTGACGGAGGCTTCGGCTGCATCGACACTCTGAGACACTTATTAATTCTGCTGATAAAAATCTGCTCTTTTCTCTGAGTCGGTCTGTGTGAACAGATACTTATAGGCTACAATGCTTGTGCATTCTTACATACTAATGAGGGGCGCGTAAAGATTGTAGCTCGTCATGTAGCATCAATCATCATCATCATTTCGTGTAGGTTACATTATCTATCGACCATGTACACCCTGGTGAGAGTTGTTCGAAACCGCCTCTCGGCCTCTGACGTGGTTTGTTTAACGACTACCAAATGGCAGCTGGGACCAACGGCTTAACGTGCCTTCCGAAGCACGGAATCATCTTTATTATCAGACAGTCATGTGATTCAAGCCTGCAAAGTCCTAACCAAACTGGAGACAACTAAACAAAGTATGCTTCCCGTGGGAATCGAACCCACCACCCTCGGGTCAAAGGCGAACGCCTTAACCACTGGACCATGGAGGCAGTTTGTAGCATCAATAATATTCTATATCAAAATTTAATCATTCAAATAGCGTGGGTTACATAATCCATCGACCATGTGCACGTTGGTGTCAAAAATTTATGGAACCGCGTTTCGCCTCTGACGTGGTCCCATTAACGACCACCTAATGGCAGCCGTACTTATGAAGCACGGAATCAATATTATAATCAGGTGATTTAAGCCTACAATATCATAACTGAACTGAAACAATTAAACAAAGTATTCAAAACAAAGTACGCAAAAAAGTAAAAGGCCCACCTTAACCACTGGACCACGGATGCAGTCAGTATATTCTAAATCATAAACTAACTAATAACGAATATATTAGTTTTCAAGCCAAATAAGAGTAATTCGAGTGAATCCACACTTCAAAATCAAACGACTCTTACATGATCGGATGTTCTCATAACAGTATCGATTTACGACTCGAGTCTAGACATCGATGTGTTGCGATACGAATAGAATTGATTTGATGTTTCAACAACAGAACCTTTGTCGAAAATCGGTTAAAGTCAAATGTAGCGTGAGCAAATAATTGGGGTCGAGATGATAGATAAAATAAGAATTAATTACGCAATGTAGCCGAAATACTTAAGTATTATAATTTTAAAATTTAATTCGATTCATATAATGACCAACTTAAAGAGCTATTTTTTTTTAATAATTTTATACATATTTGGAATATTTCATTAAAAATTATTGTAATTCTTTAAATCATTGATCAATAAAGTAACTTAACTATTGTTTTAGAAATTTCCCATTTTGACTTTATCTTTTGTAATAGGCTAGTTTCCACTAAGAACTAATCAGAGAGATGATACTCTCGAGTCATCAAATTAGATATGTAGGATTGAAAAAAAATTAACTATACCTATATCACAAAAACTAAAGATTGTTGCTATTTTTAGAAAATAAAATCGAGGAAAATAATTATTTTGTCACGAGACACTGAACACCAATCACAAGCGATTATGTCATATCATATAAAACATCATTTTTGTTGTTGATGTCGACGTTTTACAATAGTCACTTTCTATAGAAAACTGTCAAATCAGGTAAACAAATGTGACCATCTGACATTGACACATGTTTCTCAATGTCTTAAGGTTTGTTTCATGGCGGCTGTACACTCTCGTCTGAATGTGGGCTAGTTAAACCTCTCTAGTCTTAACTTAATATGACAGTTCAGCCTGTCCATATAAAGTTGAAAGTCAAGAGGCTTAACTGGCCCACAAACGACATAACAACTTAACCTTATTTTTATATGGCTCGGCGAGAGTGTACAGCGACAAAATGTTATGACGTCATTCGAATCGCCGTGACCAGTGCAGAGCGTTTTCGCACGATAAATTCAAAATGTATTTTTTAAATACAAAATACATAATGTAAGATTTTTTTATATACTGCACAATGACATATAATAATAACTAGATTTTATAATTTAGTAAAGTAGCCTACTGTCTGTTTTAGATTACTGTATTTCTTGGAAAAGCACAGCATACAGACTGTAACGTTTATTCTGAAAAAATGGTCCAGGACAATATAAACAACCGTAACTAATAGCCTCCACCGCGATACAGAAGTGTCTACATGGGGATCCCTCGAGTCCTGGATTAATAACGCGTTTCGTTCTTCTAATTTGGAGGAAATTTACGGCGCCAATCTGCCGTGACGCCTTTGGGACTGTTCTTTGTGAAATTGTTACTGTCTCAATGATAAAAATAAAGTTTTGAATAAATAATTGTTTCAAAGAGAATATATTGAAGCACTTGCTCTTTCTGTGTGAGTGATGTGGGCACTTCAGTAAAATTTTGGTTCAATGAGGAGTTTGGTATTGCAAATACTTACACGAAATAGTACAAAATGAGGCAAAAATTGTTTTTGCAAAAGTGATAATTATGGGCCCGGTAGGCACTTATTTTTTTCGTGGTTATAAAGAAACAAAGCTATTAATGAATTCATACAAAACCATAGATAGATGGATTAAATAGGTATACGTTTCAAGATAAAATTAAAATCATGAGGAATTATTACGCAGGCTATATCGCGTTTATGAAAAATGTAAAATTAACGAGATGCCTCACCATTGTGAAATACGAAGCTGAGGATGCGTGAAGGAATTTTAATATCACTACTATAATTCACGAATGGGCGAGGTAGGAAAATATCTGGACAAGTAGGAATGTCGCCTGTATTTTGAGATCTTCAAGGAATATTTCCTGTAGAAATAAGTTTTTTAGAAAACCATCTACCTACTAGTTTAAATTGTTTGATGAAGTCGTTACCTATATTCATATGTAATTAAATTGACAGCTACTTAACCAGTAACATAAAGAAGATCCGACAATTTACCTACGTTAATAAAAATGGTAGATGTGAATAAAAATGCGTTTCATCGTAATTGTCTACTTATATAGATCATTTTCAAATGTATTTAGCTATGGACCAAGAACGAATAAAGAAAGGAATACTTTTTATATTTTAGCTAAAACCCAAATGGTCTATAACCAAAATCTAGACAAACTTGTGTTACAAAGAAAAATACCCAAGACATACGTCTTTCCGGCTATATAAGAGAGTAGGAATATGTGTACCAGATTCTAGTTCGGTAATTTTCCAAGTTCGCAGGAAGAATTCTACCGAGATCGCTTATTTCGTCGCCCCGACAAACTTTATCAGATAGTTCGTTGCTACGACCTTTGTTAGACCCTATGTCAGATAGACGTACAAAATTGGTTGAGAATCTTTGTCATTAATCATTTTACCACACTAAATTACATTGATAATTAGATTAATTTAATACAGAATGGTACGTATATTTCTATCCCTTTCATTACACAAGATATACTCGTAGCAGAATGGACTGACTGAAATTAGAAAGATTAGACGGAAATAAAACGCTTAATGGGTAAAATAAAATTAAATACGCCTAGGTATATACTAAATATATGAAGTAGGTACATACAATTCAAGTCTGCGCCTAATCGACCTTTTTGCTTACTTAAACTTTCATCTACAAACAATTTTTTTCATATATCATTTCATAAGGGTGCAAAATAGGGGTTTAAAGTTTGTACTGAGAATACTTACTCTCCCAACTTCCATGAAATTTGCTATGCGAGCTCCTATATATACCTAACGCAAACGCACACTAATAAGGGATTATGAAAAATGTTTACCCTAAAGAGATGAAATAGGGTTTTGATAATTATTGAGATTCATGTATATAAAGGGAGATGTTCCCACTGACATATAGACATGCCTATATGTCAGTGGGAACATCTCCTCGCACAGCCGTTAATGAGAATTTCAAAGTAACCCTGTCCGCCTGACTGTTATCTTTTTAAACGACTAGACAGAAATTTGGCATAAATCTAAACCATGCCGATGTACATATGGTCGCAAAAAACGAGAGCCACGCGGGCGAAGTCACAGGATGAAGCTAGTAATCTTATAAACCGGTTAAAACCTACAATAGACTCCTCTCTACAAAATGCCAATTGTGCTCTCTATAAAAGAGAAATTGACATAGTTTCCGCAACTTTTGATGTTAACAAGCTTCGTTCGACGATGCGTAGAAACTTGAAAACTTTTCTTGTACATTTCGTCATAAGAAGTTTTATAACCGTCGCAGTAGATCAAAAGAACGATCCACGATATCTACTCCTACAATTTCCGTTGAGGGGAGCTGTTTGACAACTCAAATGATGTGTCATTTCATATTCGTATCTTTGTCAAATCATTGATCAGTTGACGAAGTCGTTAAGAATTTCACATTTTCATTTATTATAATGTTGTTTCTGACTCTTCGCTTTTTCAATCAAAAATCTCAATGTTGTGTATTGCAATTACAAGACTAAGTACAAATTTCTAATCTATGGTTTAAATTCTTTCATCCTTCATTATTATAACGTCCGGATTGTTATAATTGTGAAAGTCTTCAATTTTTATGTTTTTAACTGGTATTTTTTACTAATTGATTTACGCCGAGTCATCAAAACTTAAACTGCCTATGAAAATAAATAGTCATGTTAGCCAAAACCGTTAACATGAAAAAACGCATTCACGTGGAATATATTCTGGTCGTTTTCGCGATGAGATAAGCTCAGATGATATAATGGGCTTGGATATTACAGAATGAATGCTATATTATGATAAAGTTTAACGGTTGTGACCCTAAGAGTTTTGGCAAACACGATATTTTTTTCGGCCACTTGATTAATTGGACACGAGCTACTCTGTGCTTCGAGAGGCGTAAACGATGTATATTTAGTTAATGTTTCCATTGCATCACTGTTAGTCACTAATCTATTAGGAAAAAAAGATTGACACACACGATGGTAATTTTTGAAATTGGTTTTGATAAAAAAATCACCAAAGAAACATACTCGTAACGTTAGAAAGTGGTAGAATCGCAAGTATTTAATTTCTTGTACAGTAAAATATTAAGGCCTATGCCATCTCGCGAAATAAAATTATCCGTTGATGTAAGTTATGAATTTACTACGGACACTCATACAGTCTTACAAAGTAACTAAAGTTGAAGATTTCAGAAAGATCTCAAACAGTTCCTTTCATTTCGGTAATTCTGAAAGTAGCGCGTCTGCAATGGTTCCCCCTCAAAAGGGTTATAATAAATGATAGTTAATATTTGGAATGCCAACTCCGCGTTAGGATTTTGTGGAATTGAATCATAGTTCGCAGAAGGTGCCTTTTTTTTGTTATCTTTGCAATTGTGGGTTTAAACGCTTGGTTAAACTTGAATATATATATTTTTATATTATATATTTCTCGAGTTATATTTCCTTTGGGTATTCTATTATATGTATATTATTATATGTTAAACTTAGAGCTGAGCTTATGCAACGTGAAGACATCCGTAGGTAGGTAGGAATAAAAGTTCATCATTTCAGCACAGGCAGAAAGAGAGAGAGAGAGGCATAAGTATTTGAAGCAGTGAAATTTGAAATGATGTGAATGACAATGAACTACTATTTCATTATATTTTTGAAGGTAGGTATTTCAATCTCGAATGATTGATATACATACATAGTAGAAGTAGTCCATCATCATTCACACCATTTCAAATTGCTTGATATCTTTCTCTCTCTCTCTGCCTGTGTTGCAATAACTTTTATTTATTACTAGCTTTTTCCCGTAGCTTCGCCTGCGTCAAAAAGTAGCCTATGTTTGGCACCGGGTCTTCAACTATATTCATACCAAATTTCATCAAAATCCGTTCAGCAGTTTGGCCGTGAAAGCGTAACAGACAGACAGACAGACTTTCACATTTATAATATTAGTAGTTTATGTAGGTACTTAGATAACATAATTTTATCTGTGACATAAAACCCTGATCACATTTACTCCAATTTATCCTAATATCAGAAGTTGGATTAAGGGGGAAACTTTTCTAGTAATTCTTCCGTAAAATTGGCTGGTTATCGACTAACGTCTTTCGGAACTCTTCAAAAGTTTTTTGTAACCCGAGTTGTGGCACCAACTTAAGTACTAAAGATATCAATTCCATTGAAGTGATAAGTCGAACGACGTTTTCTGTAATGGTGAAAGATTTGAGGATAGTTACGAGTAGTTTTTGTGAATCTATTTTTACTAATGTCGTGATTAGTAGGTACTTGAAATATTGTGGGAATAAAAGTTCGTTATTGCAACACAGGCAGAGAGAGAGAGAGACCTTAGGTACCTACTGTAAGTAGTTTTAAATGACGAGTATTTCTTATGTCCTAAGAAAAGAACACAATCTTTTTATCTACAAAGCACAAGATCATAACGGGTGTCATCTGGTGTTAGTTGAAGGAACCTTTTCAGAGGCTGAAATGCGGTTTCGGAACATGCAAACACATCTTTTAAGCGAGAAGATGGTCAAAAAAAATTAGGCCATCTGTATAGCGTTTGCGGTATTCTGACACTAGGGTGTACGAAGTCAATTGACTACGTAACCCGTTCGATATGAATTAGTCATAATAAAGTTATCTATCGTGCTAAAACAAAAAGATATAAGTATTATTTAAAGGTTTTCAAAAAATAAATCAACCGAAGTTAGGAATGAAAAAAAGTTTTACTATTAGCATCTTGATGCACTGTACGTAGGTAGAGCAAAACTAGTAAAAGTTTAGCTGTTTCCAGCTTTTGCATGGTCTTTTTACGCCCCAACGCCGGTGTCAGCTTTCCCAAGCGAATGCATTTTAAATTAGCACGAATTATGTGAGAGTGCACGTTACTTCTGCTGTAATTAAAATGGCGTATTTAATCTTCTTTTCTAAAAATAACTTTTATTTCTGTCGCATTCCAACGAGTAAGAGCACTAAAATAATTGCTTTTATATTTTAAACTAGGTTTTATTCGTAGCTTCTCGCGTGTATATAAAGAAATTGGAACAGTATTTTTTGTACCCGTCCTTCTACACACCCCGACAAGGATTTTCATAAGATTGGTTTAGTCACTACATCACTTTAGTAAATAAAGCGTGAAGATGTTACAAACAAATAATCAAACTCACTTTTTCATTTAAAATATTAGTCACAATGTTACGATTAGGATAGAACATAACAATTGTATTCTCAATTATCCTAACAGTCAATAAATGCTACAAACAATAATTTTTCACAAAAAGGATCAATTTTCGACAATGTTAAAAAAGATGGGTTCACATCCTAAACAAATTAAACTCTTTCCACAATGTAGCAAAATGTTTAAATAACTTTTTTCGATTACAGTACCGCAACAAGCTGAATGAGCAACAGAACGGGAGGCTGACGGCCCAAAGAGCAGCGCTAGGCGCGAGGCAGGAGGAGATGAGAAGCATCGACCGGAGGGTATCAGAGCTACAAGCAAGGTTGTTAAGGAAGAGAGCCCTCAACAGACAGCTAGCTGCGGCACATAGACACCCTCAGCAGCCACAGCAAAGGTAAATTTGAGTTCTAGTAATAGAAATGTGACGATTGATATATCGTCTACATATACAAGACGATTTAAACACCAACCAAACTTTGTCAGTGTGTCTTCAACGCGAAACGTTTGAGACCTTCCATATAAATCGAACGACCAGAATTATATTGGATAAGTGTTCTATGGAAGAGAGTACAATTTATTTTCATTCCAATTCCATTCAAATATTTTTTTTAATTATATATTTCTTGAGTTATATTTCCTTTGGGTATTCTATTAAGTATGTTAAAGTTAGAGCTGAGCTAATGCAACGTCAAGACATCCGTAGGTAGGTAGAAATAAAAGTTCATCATTTCAGCACAGGCAGAAAGAGAGAGAGAGGCATAAGTAATTGAAGCAGTGAAATTTGAAATGATGTGAATGACAATGAACTACTATTTCATTATATTTTTGAAGGTAGGTATTTCAATCTCGAAAGATTGATATAAATACATAGTAGAAGTAGTCCATCATCATTCACATCATTTCAAATTGCTTGATATCTTTCTCTCTCTCTCTCTCTGCCTGTGTTGCAATAACTTTTATTTATTACTAGCTTTTTCCCGCAGCTTCGCCTGCGTCAAAAAGTAGCCTATGTTTGACCCCGGGTCTTACTATATTCATACCAAATATCATTAAAATTCGTTCAGCGGTTTGGACGTGAAAGCGTAACAGACAGACAGACTTTCGCATTTATAATATTAGTATGGATAGTATATTATAGTATGGATATGGATATATCCGTTAGTTTTCCGTAACTTTTATAGCGATGCTAACATGTAAAATATTTAGGATAGCAGGTGCAGCCGGCAGAAAATATATTTTAAAATATTACATATTTATTAAACCATCCATAACGACAAAAAGTTAATCTGTCACAAATCAAGAAACTATAGTTTTTCATTTAACGAATAAAACCTTTTTCCTAATAGTGATATTTATTCTTCTTTGAACTATTCACAACAATATATTTGAAGCTATCTCTTCGCGAGTTCTAAAGTTTTCAATAATTCATTCTCTTGGTAAAAAATACTCCATTAATTTTAAAGTAATCCAAAACTTGTTTTACTTACTTGTAAATAATTTGTTTAAAATTCATATGAAAACTTGTAAGAGCTAAATAACTTCTGTAGATTATTTTAAGTTGGCATCACCACAAAATATTTAATTAAAAGTACCAAAGGTGCTATGTTTTCTCAGTTATTAGTTTTGCAAAGAATAGTAAATTTCCTACTTTACACATTAACTTATTGCTATGCCCAGCGGTGTTACTCATGAAAACAATTAAAACAAACTGTAGGTTTTAATAGTAAAATTGATTCATTACAGTTTGTAAATATGTACAAAGGCGAACTTATCGCAACATACATTTCGTCCAGCCAACCTTAAGCTAGAGGAATTTTATCAAATATTTTTGTTTCTATTCCTTCAATACAAGATTTTACCTTTAACGTTTACACCTTACTAGAAATCCATGGGAAGCATAGGTACTTTGTTTAGTTGTTTCCAGTTTGGTTAGGACATTGCAGACTTGAATTTTCTGATTGTCTGATAATAAGGATTATTCCGTCCTTCGGAAGGCAAGTTAAGCCGTCGGCCCCGGCTGCCATCTGGTGGTTACTAAAGAAACCACGTCAGACGCTGAGAGGCGATCCCGAACAACTCTGCCACCAGGGTGTACATGGTCGATTGACAATGTAACCTTTACAAAATGATGATGATGACTTAGTGTTCTTTCAATACATGACGATCAAAATAAAATTAAAACACCATATTTCAGAACCAACAATCCAACACCAATGCAGCAGCTTTCCAACTACAACGCCAGCCAACCAAAGAACCAGCAAGCAAGAGGAAACGTCGCAGCGGTGGAGCCTTACAATCATGTGCCTCATGCGCAGAGCGTCAGTCATAACGCTAATTTCCAGGTAGTTTTTCATAATCACTTTAACTGTCCATCCTAATTCGAAACAAATTCCCTTACCATAAAATTGCCACAATTGGATTGGCAGACGTATTTTTTTGCTGAATTTGGTAATTCTATCGATTTACTCTAGGGTTCTTCTAGGGACGCATAAAAAATCTCTGACTTTCAGTTTTCAGGAAAATCGATATACTTACTACATGTGGAACACTGCCAATCTTTCTATTTTTGTTTTCTGTAAATAGATGTTCCTTACATGGTGTATTGCTAAATTAAGGGTAGATAGTAAATAGAAAATATGTTATAAATTCAAATTTAATCCTATATTTATTTATGCATATGATGCTAAACCAAACAGTAGATATATTGATCCAAAAAAGTAAACACATAAAAAAAAAACATTGTATTTTGTAATACAAATATAAACAGCACAAAGGCGAAATTGGCGAAAATCTGTTAAAATTTTGTTTTTTGTTTTTGTTCTCTATGAAAAACAGAAAACAATTTCTAGAACCTCTTCCGGGAAGAAAATAAGGAATCATGATGCACTGACAATGTCAATCTACACGAAAATGATGAATGATGATGCATTTAAAAAAGACATTGATTTCGTTGAACATGTCTTCACCCACGTCGTTCATTTCCTATATCTGGAAAGTGTCCAATGTCCATATTTGATGGGACTCGATGGTCTGGTAAACGTTGGTTTATTTACTTTACTTATAACGAAAACCATCCGACCAATTGAAATAACGAGATTTATTTCCTAAACCTCTCGCCTAAAATGCTTCAGAGTCAATGTCACTTTCTGCGTTCTCTAGAAGAGAGCCGGACATTAAATGAAGTATATCGACCAACTGGGAAATTAACCATAAATTTCTGATTTGAAGCTATTTTCTACTGCTATACCTACCTCTGAAATGTATTTATATTATTTATAACAAATAATAATTTATAATGCCTGCCTGCTCTTCAAGAAAATGCAGAATAATAGCATGCCCCTCTCTTCAGCATTTTTTATTTTGTAGCGTAGTTTCCGTTGAAACTAATAAGCCAAATAGATAAATCAATTATTCCCAGACATCTAGATCCCGTCAAATAAGGTTTTATTAGATACTTTCCAGCTATAGGAAAAGGACAAGGTCATTGTAGGGCATAGTCAATAGAAAACCAAAGTTTTTGTTTTTTTACATAGAATGCGTTATGAGTCTTTGCTTTTCGGGAAGATATACTAGGTTTCTAGTGCTTGATATCAACATTTGAGTCACAACATCCTTCTAAATATGTAGAAGTATTTTTTCTTTTGTGGCAAATAAACATCACTAGTGCAAAAAATAAATTTGCACTGTCTGTAAAGAAGCTAAGTCCAAAAAAAATAAAACAAGCCAGAACCAATAAAGCAAAAAAATGGTAAAATATAAGTCACTAACGTTTTAATCATTCTATTAAATTGTAACGTTCTGGTGACCTATTCCAGGTCCAGCTATGCGAAAAAGTCCCAAGTAAGGTATATACCTTACTTGGGGCTTGATACCGCCTCGCATACGCTAGGAGGTATCAAAATTGGCAGTGTTACCAAGGCACATACCAAGAAATAATAAAATTTCTTTGAAATTGTCAGTGTACCATGCGTGGAACATCAACTTATATAGGTTATAATATTGATAAAAAAAATAATAGTGGTGAACTTAAAACTTTATGTGGTAAACTAGAGTTTTAGGTTTGTTGGTTTTCAGCCGCAAAGCATAAAATAACAATGAAATTATTATCTTACCTTGAGCTGAAGAAACATGATGCAAACAAGCTAACTTTTTTGCTTTCAAACTGACAAATTATAGTCTAGTCAGGTCGGGAAATTTATTAACCAAAAAAGAATTATTAATAATAAAAAATTAGAAGGTACTTTATAGTATTTTCATTTTTCAACTGATTTTCTAAATAATATAATAGGTAGATTTTTGGAAAGTTGGTGTTCCACGCAAGGCACAGTGCCAATCGAAGGATTAAAAAGCAATAAATTAAAAGATTTTTATGTTTCTCTTTCAGGCAATGAAACAAAACGTAATACAAAACAATGTGCCATTAAAACAGCTTACGCAAAGTGACAACATACAAGCTCATTTGACACAACAGGAAGCCCATTATTTGCAGCAAAAGCAAATGATGAATCCAATGTTCAATGGGTACACACACATACAATCTGGAGAAAACCAATACCAGAACCAGTATCCAAACAAACATGAGAGCAATGCTTTTAGTCATGTACAACAGGGTATAAGCAATGCTTATGATCAGAAAGGAATGTTCGATCATATGAAATATCCAGATTATAATAAACAACCACAATACAGCCCTAATAGTACAAGCAGTTCGAACAGTAATCAAACTGGTAAGGAGCTTAAAATAAACGAGCAAGAATTCCTACCAGAATTCGCTGCAAGTAAATCGGATCCTAAATATCAAACATTGCCATATAACACCAAATTCCCTCAAAGTACAAATGGAAAGATAAAAACAGATATAAATGGAAAGAACAACGAAGATAAGAATGCTAATATAAATGTAAATCATATGACAGTACATTCTACGCCACTCACGGTTGTGAACAAGAGTCTGGCGACACCTCTAAGTCAAACTGAAACTACATATCCACAGGAACATACATATCAATTGCAGAAATCTGACTCCTCTAGTAGATGTAATCAAGAGGGGAAAGAGAACCATGCATATCCACAGAATTCTAGGCTAAGTCAGAGTAATAGTCAGAGCAACGATGGCTCGAAAAACAGTTCGGGGAAAAACCCACAGGGTAACTCGATAAAGGGCAGTTCTCCAAGTTTGGGATCAAATACGACATCTGCCAGCAGTTCCGTAGGTTTCGGGGTAAGTTGACATTTCATCTTTAAATTTATTACCAGAATTTGAACATACAGCTTGAATCACAATTTGCTATTCATCATGCATTTGTAAATATCATATCATTCATTCCAGAAACCTGTATCAAGTGTAGCACCCACAACGGTTCAGGTATCAAGTGGTAAACCATCACCCATATATCAGACATCATCCACAAAGATACAACCGGTCCAACCACAGACCGTTCAAACTCAAAGTATCACCGCGCCATCAACCAATCATGTAGCTAGTAATGTGGCAACTTCCCAACCCCAGATTGTTAGAAACACGGCGTCAGGGCTGTCAACTAGCGGGAGCACCTTCAGTGGCCAGAACACATCACAGAGTATTCTATTGTCACCACCGCAAAGTGCAAGTACGCCGCTATCTACGCCTGATGTCAGTGGTTCAGACAAATCGCCTAAACCAGCCTTACCTCCGAAGCCTACTATCAAGGTATGAACTCATTACATTTTAAAGAAATATTAACCTTACATCGCTCTTTGTGATCTGATGATTGATATCAGAAAAGTAACATATTTTTTACTTTTCAGACACCGCCGAGACAGTCGGCAAACACCGACGTAGGCTTCAACCAAAATTCTGACTCTACAAATATGACAGAATCAGATGAACCCCAACAGAACCAAAAGGAATCCAGCAATGGCAGCAGCAACAGTGAAATGATTATCAAAGCACGTCCGCTAACGATTAGAAAACCACCTTTGAGCGAGCAGCCCAAATTACGGAATCTGAATCCTGCTAAGAACGGAATAAGCGTCAGCATCAATCGCCGCATCGAGATGCCACCAGCATTTTTGTTTCCAGAAATGGATCGGCTGACTCTCGATTCCGTTTCGAGTGAAATGCAGAACGGCCTAAAAGATAAAACGAAGAAAGACGAAGTAGATAAGGTTTTGAATAATAATATATCGATAGGTAGTGAGAAGGATGACATCGGGGATATAGCTGAGCAGATTAGTTCTGTCGATTTGAACGGTCAGGATTCTCAGGGAACTGAGAATGTTTTGAGGCGATCAAAGAAAGGCAACTTGAAGCAAGGGGGCAAAGCACCGCTAGCCAGGCGGGTTAGTTTTGATCCGCTTGCGCTGCTGCTTGATGCTAGTTTAGAGGGAGAATTGGAGCTGGTGAAGAAAACAGCGACACAGGTATGTTATATTACTATATTATACTGTTTTCTGTTATACAAAAAATGTATTTTTACAATTATTTAGGGCGACACCTATCAGCGCTCAACAAAACGAACAAGAAACAACAGACCCTTGGTTTGCTTTAATACATATCGCAATTACGCTTCTTCAACTGCGGTTTCTATTCACCAATTAATCTCCTTAAAACTATTAAAAATATTTTATTTTTTGGCAATCCCAGGTGCAGAACGCGAGTGCTGCCAACGACGAAGGAATCACGGCTCTTCACAACGCCATCTGTGCCGGCCACTTCGAAATCGTCAAGTAAGTAAAAAGTACAGAACACCTGGATATATTTACACTTGTTAGAGTGGCTGTTGTAGAAAGTTTGGTTTAGATGTCACTTAAATGTTTTTAAGGCTTCTAACAGCGTCGTTTGACTTGGCTATTAGGAAGAAGATATGGAAAACCTTTACCCAGCAGATGGACGATAACGCTCTATTCAAACTGACTTAAGGCATTTTCTGGCAGTCAAATATCAGGACCATAGAGAGAAGGAAATAACGGATGGTGCCATAAAAAAAACATCTATCTAACAATATGATTTCAGGGAAAATATCTACAGCTATTAAGGCAGTTTTTCCTTCACAAGTCTTAACAAAACTTTAACTTACAGATTCCTAGTGGAGTTGGGCTGCGACGTCAACGCCCAGGACTCTGATGGTTGGACTCCACTGCACTGCGCCGCTTCTTGCAACAACCTGCCGATGGTGCGCTTCCTCGTCGATAATGGCAAGTCTTTTTAATCTACGCTAAAAATGGGTCAGTTCAGACCAAGAGGAGCGCAGCAGAGAGGATTTTTTGAAGGCACTCGAAAATCAAATCAGAAACTATTACTATAAAGTGCGTACATGCTTGAACAAGACAAAAGTTGCTCGCGCGTTCTCGAGGATACGCGGGTAGCTCCGCGCCCATTTTATAGTAATAAAGTTAATTTTTGATTGCCTTAAAAAATCCTCTCCGCTGCGCTCCTCTTGGTCTGAACTGACCCTATAAGGAAAACTACTTACTTTGAAGAAGTTTTTTTTTTTTTTTATATTTTATTTATTTCAATATTAACTTAAACTTAAACAATATTAGCAATCTGCCAAACTGTGTAACAGTTTGTCGGCAGTTGTTCTCGTAACTATTACTTATTCAACATGTACCATTATGTTTTTCTAAGAATTTAAACTTACAAAAGAAAGATCACATCTTAATGAAATAAACAACAAACGAAATACAATTCTCCCTCTCAGGGACTCAATTACAGCTATATAATTTAAACATTAAAGCATCCATACTTCCATACCAGGCCATTCAAACTTCCAATAAAAATATTGAAAGCTCCGTAGAATATTTAACTGCACAAAATCAAGAACTACAACAACAAATTAAAGTATTACAGGAAAACGCTAAGGAAGACAAGAAAAATATAGCAATTTTGGAGGAAAGGTTGGAACTTTTGCAGCAAGATATCAGGAAGCCGAACTTGGAATTAAAAAATGTTCCGAAATTCTCCAACGAAACTAAAAATGACTTAGTGCAAATGGTATTAAGCTTGTCAAACACAGTGGGTTGCAAGACGGAAAAATCTGACATACGCGATATTTACAGAGTCCGTGGAAAGAAAGACTCTTCTAATGCCAGTGTGAACACCCCAATTATTGTGGAGATGAATTCAACAATTGTCAAGAATGATATTCTGAGGTCCTGCAAGGCATTTAATATCAAACAAAAAACTAAACTGTGTGCCAAACATTTGGGCTTGCGATCTCAGGAAGAAACCCCAATATTTGTCACAGAACAGCTTACACCAAAAGCAGCACGTCTTTATTTCCTGGCCCGCGACGTTGTTAAGTCCAATGACTATAAATATTGCTGGACTGCGTACGGAAGAGTTTACCTGAGGAAGGAGGACAACTCGCCGGTTATCCTGATAAAAAGTGAAAATCAAATTCAAAAACTTAGGTTAGACAAGTGACTAGTTTTGGTACTTTATCCTTGTAACTATCTTGTAATTTTCTTTTTTTCATTTGTAGATTTTCTTATTTTTATAGGTTTTCTCTACAAAACTAATGAATACACATTCACCTCAAACTGTCATATTAACACAACCTACAATATTAAACACACACTACACTCACTCTTTCAATGTACACACTATACATCAGACAAGTCATGTTTAAGAGCTATTACTTCCTTAACAACGAAAATATACAAAGTATATCTCCACCCCACTATCATAAATAATAATTATAATAACCTAATTATTTGCAAAAATACACTAACATTCCTAACAACCATCTCGTACATTAAAATAACAAAAATAACATTAAATAATACAAATTATTATCTGGCAACTTGCTTATCTACATTTAAAATAATGACACACTTGCTACATAAATATGTATGCGCAAATACGGCATTCAAAACATATTTATATACTATTGCACATAAATCCTCTCGGTTCTATCCTGTAATTTTCTTGTTTTTATTGGTGAATTTTCTTGTGTTTATAAGTTTTCTCTATAAATACAATAAATACACATTCACCCCGAACTGTTACATTAACATAACCTGCACTATTGAACACACACAACACTCACTTTGTCAATACACACACTACACATCAGGCAAGAATATAAACACAAAGTCATGTTTAAGAGCCACTACTGATTTAACAATGAAATTACACAAAGTCTGTCTCCACTTCACTGTCATTAATAATAATAACAAATACCTAACTTTTTGCAATGATACATTAACATTGTTATCACCCATCTTGTACGTTAAAATAACTTTAAATAATATAAATTATTATCTGATAACTTGCTTGATCACTATATTAAAAATAATAACACAAGCATACGTATGCGCAAATATGACATTAAAAATATATTTAAACACGTTTACTCATATATCCTCTCGGATTATCAACTTCTTAAATTTTAATGCTTTTAAATGACTGATACAATAAACACTATAACCGAAATGGACAAACTAAGTATCGCTAGGTCAGTCTCATGTGATGTCACAGATCTTACAAAACACTATCAAGCTAATAAAAATGATTTAACTATTATTACCCAGAATATCCGTAGTATTTATGGCAATTTCGATGATTTCATGGCGAACACAGCCTCTTTTGCTTTTGAACCCGATGTTATTATTCTAACGGAATGTCGCCTCGATATAAAAAAACCTATTCCTATATTAAATAATTATACTTCGAGTGCAACTTTATCTCAGTTAAATCAAAATGACGGGGTCGTTGTATATGCAAAAACCAATCTGAAACCTAAAATCAAAGAAGTAAAAATAACCCAAGCCTCTTGTCTACAAGTTGATATCCTCAATCAAACTATCCTTTGCATTTACCGTTCCCCTTCTAATACAAACACCGAAGGTTTTACTAGTTCATTAGATGAATATATAAACAAAATAAACACTTCAACCAATCTTATCATAACCGGAGATATTAATATAAACATCTCACCTAAAGTCAAAGATAGACCCAATATAATACAAAATAGAATTTCCTATTTAAATATGATGGCAGCAAATGGTATTTTACCCGGACATACTTTACCTACAAGAGGAAATAGCTGTCTAGACCACATAATGTTAAGATTAAATAGAAAAAAACATGCTGCATTTATCGCTATCTTAAATACCACTATTACTGACCATGCAACTACTCTATTGTCAATTAATAAAACTAAAACTCATAAAACAATACAAAAAACTATCACAAAAGTAGATTACAATAACGCACTAACTTACTTAAAAAATAAAAAAATATCCGAATTACTTTTTCTAGATGACCCAAACATGATTACAAATGCTCTCATAAAAACACTTATAGAATCTCTTAAACAAAATACGACAACAAAAAACGTACCTAAATGTCAACGCGTAATTAAAGCATGGATGACTAAGGGTATTCTCAAATGTATACAAAATCGGAATAAAATGCAAAAAGAATTGCGTGACGATCCAGACAATATTATTAAAAAGATAACATATACTAGATATCGAAATTTCTGTAATAAAATCATCAAAAAAATTAAGCGTAACTATGAAAGAAATCTTATTAACAGTACTATCAATAATAATAAACAACTTTGGAAAAACATCAAGTCTCTAACATATAGCAGCAAAAGTAAAAGTCCTAACCAAGAATTAATAAAATTAAAGCCAACGTCAATTGAATCAGCAAACTATATAAACAAATACTTTGCAAATATTGGAAACCAACTTGCAGGCGACATTCAATCAACTGTATCAAACGCTGATATACACACTTATCTTAGTAACCTTCCCAGCCTCCCGCAATCGTTTATATTAACGAAAACCGACAGAGAGGAAGTTATATCCACTATTAATAACTTAAAAACAGACAGTGCTCCAGGAATAGACAACATTACAACCCGATACTTGCAATTTACTAAAGAGGAAATAACCCCTGTCATTGTTCATCTAGTTAACCTATGCTTTGAAAAAGGTATATTTCCCTTAATGCTAAAGGAATCGATTATTACTCCAATTCATAAGGGTGGAAGTAGAGACGATATTAACAATTATAGGCCAATATCAGTTATTACAGTATTAGCAAAAATTATCGAAAAACTACTTAACATTAGACTTATAAATTACCTCGAAACCTATAACATACTATCAGCCTCGCAATATGGCTTCAGAAGGGGAATTTCTACCGAAGATGCGGTAACTTCTCTCACTGCAACCATTGTTGACAGCTTGGATAATGGCGTTAAGTGCTTATCTTGTTTCATAGATCTCAAAAAAGCATTTGATACCGTCTCCATTCCCATCCTATTAAAGAAATTGGAAAAAATAGGCATAAGAGGTGAACAATTGGCTATTTTTAAGGATTATCTATCAAACCGTATTCAAAAAGTAAAGTTAAATGATTGCATAAATGAGGGACAAAGCGTAATGTATGGCGTTCCGCAAGGAAGTGTTCTTGGGCCTACTTTATTCCTTATATATATCAATGACTTGTGCAACTTGACAATAAATAATTCAAACATCTTCTCCTACGCAGATGATACTGCCATAGTATTTACTGGTCCAAATTGGGAAATAGCACATCAAAACGCAGAAAACGGCATGGCCCAGGTCGCTACTTGGCTTAAACACAACCTACTCACTTTAAATGTAACCAAGACCAACTACATTTGTTTCAGTATATATAATAATACGCAACCTCGCGATAGTTCTGAGATTAAAATCCACTACTGCGACAGAAGTCAACCATGTAAATGTCCTTCTATCGCTAAAATTAACAAAACTAAGTATCTGGGGGTGGTGGTAGACCAGAATCTTTCTTGGTATCCCCAAATAGAGCAGTTATCGGTAAGAATACGAAAATTTATATGGATGTTTAAGACTCTCCGGCATATAGTTCCAAACACACTTCTAAATAATATCTATATTTCGTTAGTACAATCAGTAATAACATATTGTATTCCGGTGTGGGGTGGAGCCTTGAAAACGAGATTTCTTGAAGTTGAAAGATCACAGCGAACCCTTCTGAAAGTTATGTACTTTAAAAAAAGAACATTCTCTACCAATTCCCTATATGAAATCTGTGACCTATTATCGATAAGAAAACTGTACATACTGCAAATGATATTAAGAAAGCACAAAAGCTTACCACTGAATCCTCAGATTGTCGCCAGAAGAAGACGGAACGTAGCATTAATCCCTCTGACTAATACAGAATTTGCAAGAGTTCAATACAATAGTCGGTCGGCAAAAATTTATAATAAAATAAATAAAGAGCTAGACATATATAATAAAAACTTACAAGATTGTAAACTATTACTTACACCTTGGCTAAAAAAATTCAGTTATGATGATATGGAAAATTATATCAGTAATACTATATTATAAATACAAAGGAAATATAAAATAAACACACTTGTAAGACTATACTCCTAAACACATCCACACAAAATAACACACCCACACATACACACACACATTCACACACACACACGAACACACACGCACACACACACATACACACACACTAACACACAATTTTGGTATAAATGAGTAATCAGTTAGTTAATAATAAAATCTTACTTGTATACTTACTACTTATTTTGTTTCTGGTAGGTATAATAATATTAAGCGATATGGAGGAGCGGAGCCCACTGGCACAAGTATCTTCTTACTTAAAAGTGGACTCCAACTACTATCTATTGTAAATATGTTACTTACTGAAATAAATTTTTATTATATTTATTATATTATACCAACATCACAAGTTCGAAAGTCTGTCCGTCCGTCCATATCTATTCCTCTGTCACGCCTTCTCGGCCAACCTTGCTGGACCGATTTTGATGAAATCCGGCACGAGTATCCGAGACCAACCACAGACCACTCCCACACACAGGCGGAGCCTCGGGAAACAGCTAGTACAGTTTATTCCGAAAGTTCATTAAGTCTTGTTTTAACATTATTATTTTTAACCATATTTTTTAATTTAACGATATAAATCTTCTTCAAAGTAAGTAGTAATACATAAATAATATGTGGCAACCAACTAGCTAGATATTGCCCGGATCATTTACGCAGGGGCATTTAACAAATAAGTATGTAGAACATCCTTTGCGTTATATAACTAATCAAACCGCGAATTTACCTTTGAAGACAAAGAAGCTTAGCGAGAAGTGTTTTCCCGCTATTCACTTTTTTTTTATTTATCTATCTAGAAACATAAAACAAAACATTTTCTGTAATTTCAGGGGCGTGTATATTCGCAACGACGTTGTCTGATCACGAGACAGCGGCGGAGAAGTGCGAAGAGGACGAGGAAGGCTTCGATGGCTGCTCAGAGTATCTCTACAGTAAGTTTCTTAATACTCAAGATATTATACGATTAACCGTTAATTATACCACACGTGCAAAACATTAAGCAGTTCTAGTTTACCTGGCTTGCATTCTCATAAAAAGGTACCTACAAGATTGATGTAGTTTTGATTTTGGCCCAATATAAGTAGGCCATGTAGGCTTAGGGCTGATATAGACGGATCCAGGTACTGGCAATCCAAAAGCGTTCATGGGCATGTACTTAATTGTTTGTGTGTTTGCCACAAATTCACTATTGGATTGCCAGCACTGGGTCCGTGTAAACGAGCCCTTAGCCGAGCGAGTCGCTCGCTCTCTCGGTAGGTGTTTTAGTCGTATCGTCGCAAAATGTCCCGTACGAAAAATGTCCCCAAGTCGCAAAATGTCCCTTTCGCAATATGTCCCTGGTAGAAAAATGCCCCCTGGTGGTAAAAATATACCTTTCGCAAAATTTCATGTTTTCTTCACAATGTGGAAGGGGCATACCCGTAATAAATATAAAAAATTGATGGTTTTATCCATTATTACGACATTTTCGTGATTTTCAGAGGTCTCACCATAAACAAAAGCTGTAGTATATTGTAAAATAACTAACGTTTAAAATTAAAGACCTGAATATTTAGTAAGAATATCTGTTTTATTTAATTAATAATAATAATTTAAATTTGAATGAAATACAAATAATCAACTCGGTAACCTTCCTACCCCATAACCTTTTCCGTGCCACACAGACAACGTGTATGCAAAATCCTACTATTCTACTTCCTACTAATATCATTAAATATGCGAAAGTTTGTACGTTTGTGAGTTTGTATGTTTGGATGTTTGTTACTCCATCACGCCTAAACAGCTTAAAGGATTTAGATGAAATTTTTCACACAGATAGTTTATTACCCAGATTAACACATACTCACACAGCTACTTGTTATCCCGAAAAAGTTACTGTTTAGGGATCGATATTAACGCGAGCGAAGCCGCAAAAGCTAGTTTCGTGATAATTGGTTCAGTAGTTACGGCGTGGAGGCGTAACAAACAAACTCACTTTACAGTAATTTTATAAAAATAATAAAATTTGGAAAAGGGACATTTTGCTACCAGGGGACATTTTGCGAAAGGGACATTTTGCGACTAAGGGACATTTTGCGAAAGGGACATTTTGCGACTAAGGGGCATTTTGCGAAAGGGACATTTTGGGACTAGGGGACATTTTGCGTAAGGGACATTTTGCGACGATACCGTTTTAGGGTATTAGAATCTAGGCGCTTAACAAGTTAGGTACAAAAAAACTGTACTGGCTGTGCGTAAGTAGTCACACAATATACGTGGCGCAGCATAGATACTACTCGCTAAAAAGATCCTTATTTCGGTCTGCTGGAATAAATCTCTAACTGACAAATTGTATTCTACAAGATTAAGTGCAAATTTTATGCTTAATATGTGATGTACTTAATAATATGTAGTGCGTTAGTTTAAAAGCTAATTTGTATTTTTTCAGGCGTCCAAGAAAAACTGGGCATAATGAATAACGGGTTAGTCTACGCGGTATTCTCATACAATGCGAGCCGGAGCGACGAACTCTCGTTTAGTACCGGCGCGCGACTTCACGTGTTGAGGAAGGGAGACGACAGCGAGCGGGAGTGGTGGTGGTGTCGCGATGATAGCGGAGTGGAGGGATACGTGCCGAGGAACTTGCTTGGGGTGGGTATATAGTACTATACTGCCTTTATTTCCCTATACTTGGTTAGCTCGAGATCTTTGTCTATAGGAGAACGATTCTCACGCCGCAAGAGTTTATTAAAGTAGGATTGAGAATTTGTAGCAAAAAAAAAAAAATGCCGCCTTACTACTGAAAACTGTCTACTGTGGTGTGGTGTGTGGCGACTCCTCGCGACGACAGCGGAGTGGAGGGATACGTGCCTAGGAACTTGTTGGGGTGGGTACTATACCTACAATCTTTATTGCCCTTTGGTTAGCTCGAGATATCTTTGACTATAGGAGAACGATTCTCGCGCCGCAAGAGTTTAGTAAAGTAGGATTTGAGATTTATAGCAAAATCAAATGGAAGCATACTACATAAAACTGTCTATATAATGTGGTGGTACCTTGACGACAGCAGAGAGGAGGAATACGTGCCGAGGAACTTGCTTGGGGTGGGTACTATGCTTGGTTAGCTCGAGATATCTTTGTAATCAAAGGAGAACAATTCTCTCTTCGCAGTTCCTGTAGCTTGCTTGCTCGACTACCGTGTGACTACCCTCCGGTGGTGGTGCTGCGACCACCACATCCGAGTGGAGGGATAGACCCCGCGGGTCTTTCGGGCACGAGGTGCAACTACAGAATACTCTACATTTTACTAAGACAACAGGCATCGACCCACTTGATGGGAAGTGGTTACCGTAGCATATGTACTACTACTTAACTATTTTTTAGCTATGCTACGCGGTTATTGTAAAGTTGTCTTATTATTTAGTTTCTAATAGTATTTCTTTTTTCTTTTTCAGTTATATCCGAGGGTAACCACTCAGCAGGAATAATCAATGAAGCTTACATATGACCTGACTATCTTGTAAATACTGTTAGCTGTTTTTTATTTTTTATGTATTTATATCACTGTAATCTAAAGGATATTGTATACAATTTTATCAGATCGAATATTTTGTAAATATTTAAATAAGTTCAAAACGAATGAGATTATATTGTACATTTTATAAATACGCGAGTCATAATTAAATATTGGTCATAGAGTTTGTATATTGTACTTATTAGAATGTCTGGAATATTGTGAGATATAACTCATAAATCGACAATACAAATAAATCATGAACTATTTTGTGGATTTTATTCTAATTTCCTTAATTTTATTATTAATACTGAAATATAAACTATAACAATGCCTTCATATAGGTCCCTGAGCAGGCGCCATGGTTTGGAGAGAGACACCACGCTAGCAGTCCCCAAGCTGTAGCCCCATTTGTATAAGATATTTATGCTATCACCGTGGTTCCTCTACATTCTAAGCTTATGCCCCAAATTTTCTTTATTGTGCGGGTACGGGTCCAGTGTTGTCCTAGACATGACAACACTGGACCCGTAGCCAAAGTCACAATTTGAAAACGATAATGACATTCGAAAACCAAAAAAAATATGGGATTGACAAGCCACAATGCATTGAAACAAATGTATTTGTATGTATTTCTTTTAGTCGCCGATGGCATCGCGGCGAAATTCGCCATGGCGAATTGCCCCGTGGCCAGGCTGTTAGGCTGTGTCAAATGCCTTTATTCAGCCTAAAAATGGGCAATGTTGGTCACTATATAAAAGTTCATGTTGGACTGGTTTTCTGTAAAGTGGTTACGGAGATCAGACGGCAGTCGCTCCATTGTAATGCCAGTACCGCCAAATCAAGGACCATGATTAACAGCACGCAATAGGTTTTGAAACGTTGACTGGGGATGGAACTGGGAAAAACGTTTGGACGAAGAAGCTACCAGGAAAACAAGAATCGATTGACCTTTCTGAAACCAGGGCATGAATGATCGTTTGCTTGACTAATATAATGACATGGAATCGATTGGCTCTAGTAAACTATTTAAAACTCAAGCGAGCCATTCGAAAAGATATGCAAAATCAAAAGATCAAAAGTGTTAATTTAGGTGACATCATTATCCAATCTCATTTTCCAGTCATTTTGATTTTACTTTACATCTATACTAATATTATAAAGCTGAAGAGTTTGTTTGTTTGTTTGAACGCGCTAATCTCGGGAACTACTGGTTCGAATTAAAAAAATATTTTTGTGTTGGATAGATCATTTATCGAGGAAGGCTTTAGGCTATATAACATCACGTTGCGATTAATAGGAGCGAAAAAACAGACGAAAATGTGGAAAAAACGGGGAAAATTATTCATCTTTGAGGGCTTCCGTTGTGTGCGCTGCGTAAAACCGTTCGAGATACCCAAAAAATATGTATGAAAGAATTATTCCTCTTTAAATTATCTAAAAAAATGTCCGCGACAGTATATGTCTATCTTTTAAGATTAACTCACAATAACCGTTTCTATGATAATCAAATTTGGTCGAAATTAATGCATTATTACAAATTATTTGTCAGAGTTGTATCAACATAATAATATTAATCTTTATCCAAATAAATGTGTTATTGATTAAGAGTATTTAACTGTGAACAAAATTGTCTTTGACATCACCTTATTTCAATAAACATCTTATAAGATAATACAATTTTAAAATAACTCTGAAACAAAATTCACACGCGCCGCATGATGAGCGCTCGCCCATGATTCCCAAAATAACTATTCCACGAGGACGAAGTCGCGGGCACAGCTAGTTAAATATAATATTACAATAAAATTTCTACGGGACCTGATTGAAAGCATATCCTTTCGAAAAAAAATTTTTTTGTAATTTTTACAGGGCGTCAATTCTCTTATTTTACAAAGTGCACAATTGAATCCTAATTAGATCGCAATGACAACTTTTGACGTTTCTGGTATTCTGTTACTAATTTTAAGACCATTTCCATTGGCATAGCATTGAACTGTAACTGGAAAATTTTCTTCAAAAATTCTTTCAATGTTTCGGTACCCTTGTTATTTATTTTATTTACATTTTTTCTACTATTATTATTCAAATACGTTTTAGTTGCAAATAAATAGAGATTCACAATTATGTTAACAAAATACCAATATTGAGCTTATCAAAAACTGCATCGTAATTGAATATCAGTTGCATGGTTAGCGGAATTGACCCCCAGTTTAAATTAGCATAGAAATGACTATTTATGAGATAATAATGAACATAAAACAAAGATAAAAAAAAACATTCAATCGAATTGAGAATCATTTTGGAATAATAAATACCAAAATAAGTACCAGAAGAAATATGACCTTCAAAAATAAAACACTGTTAAGCCGTAGGCTACCTGAAAATTAAAAAAAAATTAAACCTCTATAAAGCTAGCCGATTTTATAATTTTGGAATCATAAATTTAAAGTAAGAAAAGCGCATCTTTAAGGAGTTTAAACTGATGCGAAACCCGCGCGACTGGCGGGACGCCCATAGAAATAAGAATCGGTAGAAATGCGATAGCGTATGAAAAAGTTAACGGGCCTGCTAATGACACTTCAATATATTCTTATTTCTGTGGGCGTCCCGCCAGTCGCGCGGGTTTCGCGTCGCGTCATTTAAACGGTCATTAAAGGAATACCTGTTCTCTAAAAAAATCGTGTAACCAAGGCGATTTTTTTTTTTTAATTTTTGTATGGTCATATTTCTAGATTTAGTTGATTCATCGTTTTAAAAACATAACATTTTAAGCAATAGAGAGAATCGAAGGTCATTGTGCTAAAATTATATTAGTTGTGCTAAAATTATTTCTAATTTAAATAAAGAAATAATTTAAATCCAACCAGGAGGGTTGAAGTTGAAAAATTTTTTCTTTGTAGTATATGATACCTAGATTCCTGGGAAAAGTTCAAGGTACATTACACATGAGCTTGTGAATTCGGGAGAAACAGCTAGTACCTAAATTTTACCTAATATCTAAGATTTTAAATAATTTTCCATCTGAACTTTAAAATGCGTACATAAGTACCTACGCCTACTAGCAAAATTATACAATTTCAGCTTAAAAACTCTTAAAAAACAAATGACTGTATGACGACTCACAGGAGCCTATGCAGTTAAATCCTACTAGGTTTTCGTGTCGAGGTTTTTTTATAGGTATAGAAGTTGTATTTATGTTAGTTATTTGTGTATTATGAATAAACTATTTAAAAAATATGCATAGACGAGGATAAAAGAAAGTAACACTTACCTTTTAATCCGTCTCGCTAAGTCATCACAAATAGCGTTGCAGCATAGTTTTCACAACACAATGCACGTCACTATTTAATTCACTCAATGCCACTATATAATTCACTCAATGCCACTATATAATTCACTCTATGTCACTATATAATTCACTCTATGTCACTATATAATTCACTCTATGTCACTATATAATTCACTTGTGTCACTATGTAATTCACTTGTGTGTCACTATGTAATTCACTTGTGTCATTATGTAATTCACTCGTGTGTCACTATGTAATTCACTTGTGTCACTATGTAATGCAATTGTGTGTCACTATTTAATTCACTTGTGTGCCACTATGTAATTCACTTGTGTGCCACTATGTAATTCACTTGTGTGTCACTATGTAATTCACTTGTGTGTCACTATGTAACTAATTCACGTGTATGGAACTGTCTGCTATAACTTGTGAAAATTTACGCGCCATTCGTTTGAACTACGGCGAAAGGCAAATAGTGTAATGCTACTGCTCCATCTGCGTCTTAAAGCGTTAATAAGGACGTTAATCAAGACGCTACGTAGGTGTGGCCAACGTTTTAACGGTAAAACGTTGGTT